>OZ016545.1:10000000-12810211 GCA_963966675.1 Lasioglossum calceatum | reverse complement strand
ACGATGTTTCCGTGGCAGAAGCGGCTTGTTTACTGCAACCGCTATTAGCTCCCTATCCAACTACGAGCCACCGAGTTCTGCACAAGGCTAAAGACAGGGATATTGCTTCCCTTTGTGCGCGAATGCCGTTTCCTTTATTTATTTATCTTTGTCCGTCAACCGTCAGCTACGCTTGCCCTCTTGTCTTCCCTCCGGTCTTCCATCGTAGGACAGTTTACGTTAGCACTGCAAACGACATGACTTTTTAAAGCCCTGGCTCAAAGTCATCGCGAAGTAACTGTCTTCGTTTGCAGACGCGGCGCGGCGCGGCGTCTTGATTGCGTGATCCCTGCCGCCTCGTTCTTTTCTAAAGAATATTCGCTTTTCAAAGCTATAGACGCATTTGCCATTAAACATTAATTTCTGTGCTGATACATACCCTGACATAGCGAGGTTGTTGACCCTTTGACACTCGGAGCTAGTTTAACTCGAAAATTAACCCTTTGGTTACCCTGGACGTGATATCTCGCGCCCCGATAGTCCCAATAAACGCTTTTGACGAGATATCTCGCGCCCCGATAGTCCCAATAAATGCTTTTGCGAGATATCTCGCGCCCCGATAGTCCCAATAAATCCTTTTGACGAGATATCTCGCGCCTCAATACTTCCCAATAAATGCTTTTGACGAGATATCTCGCGCCCGATACTTCCCAATAAATGCTTTTGACGAGATATCTCGCGCCCCGATAGTCCTAATAAACGCTTTTGACGAGATATCTCGCGCCCCGATACTTCCCGATATACGCTTTTTGCGAGATATCTCGCGCCCCGATACTTCCCAATAAATGCTTTTGACGAGATATCTCGCGCCCCGATACTTCCCGAGAAATGCTTTCGACGAGATATCTCGCCACCTAGCACCAGTGGTTTCCCATTATAGACGAAATATTTTCTGTTTTATTCGGTCATTTTACCCGAGATAAAGATTTCATTAATTTCTTTCTTTTACAAATCAGAATATAGTTACGTATCAAATATATTTGTCTATAGTGTCAAAGTATTGGTGCTAGATGGCGAGATATCTCGTCAAAAGCGTTTATCGGGAAGTATCGGGGCGCGAGATATCTCGTCCAGGGTAACCAAAGGGATAAACATTTCTTCCTAGACAGAATATTTCCATTCCCTACGATTTTTTTAATTTTATGGATACGAAATTGGTACGTTCAGTAATTGGTTTGATACTTTAGGGATAAATACGTTTTAATCATTTTAACTGTAAAGAAAATGATACGGCAAGGGCTTAAGATGCATATAGCAACCTACGACTCAATGTTATTCGAGATCATTGAAGGTCTGAAAGCGAAAGAGTATGGCTACATTTAAGTAATGCTTAAACATTGATTACAAACGAATCAAATTATCTTATTTCATTCAAAAAGAGAAGCGTGACATTCGTATTTGTTAGACCTTGTTTAAAATCCGCATGCCGAGTGTGACTCGTTCAAATACGGGAAGGGGTTAAAATGCCCTATTAGATAGTACATAGAAAAATGTATCATTCCATTGACAAAAAGCGGAGTTGACCTTCACATGTCCTCTACACCCTGGGAGGACTGCAATGTTCACCCTGAGGAGCGTACAAGGGTTAAATACTCGACAGCAAAGGGTGTTGTTTGAAGAAGTAGCGGAGCGGGTGAAGTGTCGGATGTCCAGACTGCAAGCGAACCAGTGGGATCTTTATCAATATTCGAGGTGGAACAGGGTGCAGATACTGTTGTCATGCTCACGGATCCGGCGCGCCGGTTCTTCATAAATCGCAGCATCGGCGATACAGAAATTAATCAGGTAGAGTGGCGAGGTATGGAATTATCAGGTCTCGCATCAACACTGCGGTTTTGCCCGGCCGAGATCCCCGAAGTCCTCTCTCACACTCTCGTCTCGGATCAGGGGTTGGATAGTGTTGGCGGCACCGAAATGGATCGTTGGCCTCGAGGGTGTAGGTGGATACGTACGAATTGAGAAAGGATGGGTTTTCTCTCTGTCTGTTCTCCCCCTGCCCCACGCGTTTCTCCTGCTCGCGTTCGCACTATCTGCTCTACTCTTTCCCCGTCTAGCTCGTAAAGTGATCGGGCGTTTATTCGCCACGCTGTCGGGGACAAAGTGTGCTACGCTCCCTGTTGACTGCTGCTATTTGTCTTCCGACAAGGAAACCTAAAACTACGCTCCTTTTTCGGTGTTACGTGAACAGTATGAAAGGTTAATGCGAAAGATTCCGCGGAACTTTTCATACACGTAACCCGCCGTGGAAAACTCGTTAGAAAATAGAGTGCCCTTCTTTACGAGCCGAATTATGAATATTTCGAGGGCTCTGTAGCCAATCAGCGTGAGTTCTTCAGCACGGTAACTGAGATTAATGAAATCTTTTAAAACTTTGTTGCACGAAAATACCAGTGCATGCGGTTTAGAAGAATATATTTATTAAATGATAACATATAAATAAAGAAATAGGGAAGACCGTTAAACTTACTTACGTGAATAAGTTTCAAAATAAAAATTAAGGCAATTATTAAACCGACGAAATATTCGAAAAATCAATTCTAAATTTCACTGTTTATGGATATTATTTGCATAACAACCCCAATCTGACGACCGTCCGCTAATAATATATTCGTGCATAAAAAATGTAGCTTATTTAAGAACCTGCAAGAAATTGCAAAAACCGGAAGTATTTCCGCTCTGTTTTATTCGTTTGAGTGCAATTATGAAATATCAGTGCTTCCTTCCAATTATAATGTCAATCACATCCGACTTTCGCGTTAATTTAATTTCAATCACCTGTTAATGAAACTCGAAATGCGATTACAACCCTATATTGAAGTCAAGAGAGAGAGGAAACGTTGATGTAAATATTTCATATATCCTGTACATTAAAATTAACGTAAAATTAAGCGCAGATTTCAACTTTTACGCAGATTTCAAGATACACACAATACGTACAACATGCAAGTGCATAGTAAATATATTTTTTAACAATAGAAAAGACTTTTTTGTAAGATTAAACGTAATTGTTGACAACAAATTAAGAACGGAAAATAACATCATGTTCGAGATAGGGGAAAATCATGAAAAATGAAACCGATTTATTACAGCAGCCTAAGGCTGAGCATTATTATACAGAAGATCAATGGCAGTGGCAACGACAGGATCATATGTCTTCATTTAAATGGTAAGTCTCAGCACAAGTACATGCAAATTTCAGTTACACTATTGCTTTTAACTAACAAGAACCGAATCACAGCGGGAACGTTTCACTCGATGGAATTATTTATGATATGGAGTAATAAATGCATATCTGATTGCGGTTAAACGATCGACTGCTAGTTCCTGAATTATACACAGATCCATCATATAAATATGTATACATTATATGGTATATGAATGCGTGATTCCCCTCCCGGCTTCAATTGGCGGGAATTTCAAACTGGACTTTCCTTTGGAAACGTGCCTGTATGTACCCACATACCTCTGTATATTAAGTTATTAATTAATATTAAGTTATTTAGTATTATGTACAGTATATGTTAAAGACGTCTATAAATGGAGTATAAATGGAGAAAATAAATCAAAGTATGTATCATTTCTACAGTCGAAACGCGACCTTTCAATGACCTCTTCATCTCTGGAAACAAAGAATGGTCCGTTTTTAGACAAAAATGCACGAATGAGTACCTAATGAACTGCGAGCTGGTAAACAATGGGCTATAAAACGCAAACTGCGTATATGACTGAAAATTGACATGTATACGACTTACAGTTGTACAACCCCCGAACAATAATTCGAGAATTCCCGTTTCTTTTTGAACATACATACACTGTACCATACCGGGTTAATGAAAATACTACGTGCGAGGCCGAGACGCGTGGTTCATGGGATTGAACACCTTTTGGCAGCAGAGTTATCTGGTAGGCGAATGGCAGTTGCGCCAGCCCAGTGGTAGCAACGAGAATCGGTATAGTTTTCTGGCACGGCGGGGAAAATGGATTGCAGACATCGAGTAGAAGCCGCAAGCTCGTCAAGAACGGGGCAGGCAAGGAGACAAATGAGGCACCGCTAATTGCCGCTATCGTTCGGTAGCGATTCTTCAGAAGCATTTATCACCGAAAGAAGTTTCGGAGTGTGCCCTTGGGCGAAAAGTTGAAAGAAGGGATCAGAGAGACGAAGCTGGTTCCCTCTTCGAAACTCTCTTTCACTCGAGAGAGCCGGATTGGTATCGAGGCGATATATCTCGGGATTGGCTTCGCAGTGGCGGATAGTCTGCATCGAAGCAACGATAGGGGAAAGGGGTGCCACCTTGATAAACGAGCCCATAAATAACAGTAACGTCTCCACCGAAAACTCGGCCGGGTAAATGTATATCCAGAGGCGGCAGTGGCAGAGGCAGGCGGCAGCAGAGGCAGCAGAGGTAGCAGAGGCAGCAGTAGAGGCAGCGGAGGCAGCAAGGCAGCCAACGGCAGTGGTGGAACAGCAGCCAGCGAGCGGTTGAGGGAGTCGCAGACTCCGGCCGGAGAGGTAATTTAAGATCCTATTGAGATATTTATGGGATCATAAAGCGGAACTGGCTGCTTCTATCGCCGGCAGCCATGCGTGAGTCGCGGTCCCGTAAGCCACAGTAGTTTGTATCTTTGTTTATAACCGACTTAGCACTGCTGTGTTTTACTTTATTTCGGCGCGCTCGATCAAGCCAAGTCGAAATCGCCGGGACGCTACCGTTCGAATTTATTGCGACGCGACCAACTTTGCGACCCGTAACCCGCATCCCAGACCTACCCGCTTGCTATCTAACCGCCCCCACCCCAACCCTTTCATCGCTACCACCGCGTCGACGTCTGCTACCAAGAACGAAACCTTTTGTGTCCTAGAACATTCGTATTCCTTCCTGTCCGACGAAACTTAATCGTTTCATGGTGAAACGTCCTGCGTCAGGTTTACGCGGTAATCCCTTGTATAACACCGGGGATACGTTCCATGTTATACCAGTCACGTAGGATATGCAAATATAGGTTACGCGTGCAGCTGAAAATGCATGTTTATAACAGATATGCGAGTTTGTCACGGGGTAATAAAATTTCCAGTCAAAAATTAAGGCGCGATAATACTCTGGGTTTCGTGATCCCGGAAACCATTCTGAATTTTATATGTTCTACCGTATCTCCGCTTTCAAGTCAGAGGGTACTAAATCCGGTTTTTCAACCCCTTGACATATTGTTTCCTTTACAGCTGCTATGGCTGAAACGTACTTAGGCTAAATAGTTAACAAAATTGCAGTTGGTACCAAGACTAATTCAAGAACCATACGACCATGAGTTCAGAGATTCTGATTCAATAATAATTAGAAACGTTAACATGAAATTTTTCATCGAAATTACTAATTGAACATGTTCGAACTAATAATTTCGTTTTGCAATACGACTGAAAAAAATAGCCCCCAATATTAACGTTTCCAATCATCGAGTAAAAATTTCTGACTTCAACGACATGCGAAGATCATACTGTAAATCGTTAGATTAATCGACGTCGACTTACTTAACCTAAATTGACGTCAACTGCAACCCTAAATTATTGTTTCCTTTTCAGCTGCTATGGCTGAAACTTACTTAGGCTAAATAGTTAACAAAATTGCAGTTGGTACCAAGACTAATTCAATAACCTTATGACCTTGAATTCAGAGATTCTGATTCAATAATTAGAAACGTTAACATGGAATTTTTTCATCGAAATTACTAATTGAACATGTTCGAACTAATAATTTCGTTTTGCAATACGACTGAAAAAATAGCCCCCAATATTAACGTTTCCAATCATTGAGTCAAAATTTCTGACTTCAACGACATGCGAAGATCATACTGTAAATCGTTAGATTAATCGACGTCGGCTTACTTAACATAAATTGACGTCAACTGCAACCCTAAATTATTGTTTCCTTTACAGCTGCTATGGCTGAAACTTACTTAGGGTAAATATTTAACAAAATTGCAGTTGGTACCAAGACTAATTCAATAACCTTATGACCTTGAATTCAGAGATTGTGATTCAATAATAATTAGAAACGTTAACATGGAATGTTAATTTTTTCTACGAAATTACTAATTGAACATGTTCGAACTTATAATTTCGTTTTGCAATACGACTGAAAAAAATAGCCCCCAATATTAACGTTTCCAATCATCGAGTAAAAATTTCTGACTTCAACGACATGCGAAGATCATACTGTAAATTGTTAGATTAATCGACGTCGACTTACTTAACCTAAATTGACGTCAACTGCAACCCTAAATTATTGTTTCCTTTACAGCTGCTATGGCTGAAACTTACTTAGGCTAAATAGTTAACAAAATTGCAGTTGGTACCAAGACTAATTCAATAACCTTATGACCTTGAATTCAGAGATTGTGATTCAATAATAATTAGAAACGTTAACATGGAATTTTTTCATCGAAATTACTAATTGAACATGTTCGAACTAATAATTTCATTTTACAATACGACTGAACAAATAGGCCTCAATATTAACGTTTCCAATCATCGAGTCAAAATTTCTGACTTCAACGACATACTGTAAATCGTTAGATTAATCGACGTCTGCTTACTTCACCTAAATTGATGTCTGATCGTTAATACTAAAATGTAATTAGAAAAAATTAATTTGCCCTTGAGCTTATATTAAAAAAGTAAAGTTTATATTATATAGCCAAGTTGAGGTTAACTTTGATCTGAAACATTTTCCGTGTGACGATTATGGGAATGTCACAAAAATGGCGAACAGACTTTGTAAAACCGTACACCTGGTCTACATGGGTGAAGTTGTCGGTCACGTTTATCTCCGGCGAAACCGTAGTATGCACGTTCATTGAAAGGAAATTATGATCGGCTGGGTGTACGATTCTAGAAATTTCCGATGGTGTCCCGAGGAAATGCGCCGGGGGCACTTAGTAACTGACGCCCTAAGTAAATCAGCGAATTAAGCGGAGCAATTCGTGGAATACAGGCTCGAGAGTCACGCTATTAAGCGACATTTTCGTGACACTGATCGACCGTGGCACTCTCGGGACACGACTCAGATGCGAGTACCGAAATTTATTGCGGTACAAGAGGCTTAATCGCGTAGGCCGGTGTATATCGCCTTCCTGTTTTCTCGCGTCCATTTCAATTTGATAATACATACACGGCGAGCGTCAAAGAACACGTGGGCGCGTACTCACCTCCGAAGCCGATTACTCCGTAATGTATTAGGCGTGATTCATTTGGCGACAATATAGACGTGTAATAGGAGAACGATGAATGGCGACCCAGCAACAAAGAAAGTACGGTATTGATAAACTTTTCTTTCAATGCTTGCCCGTGCTCTTTATGCGCACTGTTTATCGAGAATTTACCACCCTTTCTCTTCTTGGATAAGCGACGTTATTCTTCATCCTTGTGGATACACTCACCGACAAAAGTTAATGAGCAAATCGATCTCAACACCCACGTTTAACACTTGAATGGCGTGACTCGGGTCCATTTACGAAGGCGATTAATAAAATTATCTTTAATCTTTACACCAATTCCCGGGCACCAACTTTCAATTTGTTGTATGCTTTTACGTTCTATATTTTCATTATACAGGGTGTCCCAAAATTCCTTCAACAGCCGGAAATGGGAGGATCCTGACGTCACTTGAAGCAACATTTTCCTTTGCAGAAATGTTATCCCCGGCTTTGTTTAGGAGTTATTGTGTTTTTCGTTAATAACTCCTAAACAAAGCCGCGGATAACATTTTTGCAAAGGAAAATGTTGCTTCAAATGACGTTAGGTACCTCTCATTTCCGGCTGTTGAAGGAATTTTGGGACACCCTGTATACATGGTATCTGTTCAATGAAGTCTACTACCTGCTGGGAACTAACCTGTTCCATCACATTCTACTTTGGCACCCCAAATTTCATTTTTCTACAACCTTACATTCGATACGTGAAAGACGAGAGGCGGTTTCACTTGTCGATTCGAAAGTCTTATTTTTCCTGCAGAGGAAACAATACAGAACGTTTTTTCTTGGATTACAATTTCCGCATACGTAACATTTCGAAGTCTGCGAATCTACTTGTTCAATTTTGAATTGCGGGGCTTATTAAAAAGGGTAGAACGCTGCTAACAAATTAATAACAAATGTTTAATGCCTTATGTTGTGCAATATTATTGCTTTGTACATATATGTAGGTTAGATCTGACATAAATTTAGTTGTAAGTTACAGTGGCTGATCAAGTTAGGTTTATAATATGGATTAATAAAGTTTATTTCGTGCATGAATACTTCATGAAAAAATTAGAAGAATTCAATGTAGTTCAGTACTCGGACACTTAAAAGGACGATAATTTTTTAAATATTGAACTTGAATTTTTTTGTTAAGTTAGATTGATGGAACTATCATTTGATGAAATTTTCACCGTATGTATAATTGACACAGATCTACCTAACTAGTATTTTAAAAATTTTCTACATTGGCCACCATCAAAACCTTGTAAAGAGCAATGAAATTTTTTTCAGAAGTTATTGTACTTAATTGACACAGATCTACCTAACGTATTTTAAAGATGTTCAATATAGGCCCACATAAAAAAGTTGTGAAGAACTTTTAGTATTTTCTCTGCAATTCTGACTAATTGCAATTCTTTCAAAATATTTTTCCCGTCATGTAGGAATCTAATTAAGTGTCCGGTATTGGTAAGAGTCATTGTATGTCGAATATATTTTTCAAAAAACTAATATTGGCAACAGTCGCATGAAAATCGACTGTCACTTGGATCTGGTCAGCGGTAAGTGAAAAATACGGTTAATTAGGTCGTAAAGCCAAGCAAATTTCTGGAATTCTAACGCTCCGTGGTATGAAATCTCTGTTCGTATGCTGTTCGTTCCGCCTAAGGCGCCAAGCCTATCGCATCCGAACTGCAAGAGAAGCCGAAGAGACGGTTTACGGCGGTAAAGAGTACTTGTCCGTGTGGGCTTCGTGTTGGTAACGAGCGGATTATACTCTCGGCGTGGTATCAGATGGTCCCGTACCTGGTTCCATGGTTGTTAATTAGGATGGATGCCCACGCCTTGGGCGACTTTTACGAGCGGATACGGCGCGAACCGAAATAGCGCATCCGACGTTAACGCGCCGACCTTCCTTCGAGGAACCGTGGCGAGCATCTCGATAAGAAGAAAATACTAAAAAGAACGACGGGCTCGGCTATTTAGAATTATTTAGATGAGTTCCAAAAATCAGATAACCCGATGAAGAGGCCCCGTGTAACCTTTTTGTCGGTGCCGGCCCTCTTACAAAATCTTCCCTGGTCTACCGACTCGCTGCATATAGAAACAACTTGTTCAACTTCGTTCCCAAGGAATCTCGCTTCCTTCACTGCGTCGCAAAATATCCAAACAATGTAAAATAACACAGATGCCGGTTCGCACTTTTATGCTCTGCGAGCACCGTAAATAATCGCCTTCCTCGTACCAATAAATCAAAAGAGCGAATCTTTCATCAAATATTATTTACTTTGGCCACTGTACGAGCCGGTTAATTAAAAGATGCTGGGAGTAAAAATAATTAGTTATCATCGCCTACATTATATTACAATTATGTCATTTAACGACGATTAAACCACAAACCGGCGCGCTATTAATTGTAAAAACTACTTATACCAACAGTTTTGAAATATTCAGAATAAAGATGAAGGAAAAATATAACACAGTCCTTAAATTTTGCAAGAACTTTTAGGTTATCTCCTAGGAACTTAGACGTTTGACATTCCAAAGGTCGCCATTTTTGCATTGAAGTTTTAAATTTCAACGTGTTTCTTAAAGTTCACAAGTTTGTCTACTATATGCAGTAGCTAGTATGACCCTGAATGGTAATGGCAAATATAAAAAATTAGTAACATTATGCATGCACGTTAGATAAATAATAGTCTACCTTGTGTCATTCTGGCCTTGCATAGGTTAACTAATTGATAGACAGCGGAACTCTGTGCATTTATGACGTATGAACATTTTAAAAAATATTATATATAAAAGAGACATTTTGTCTTTTGCCGTAAACATTCTCTTCAGAAAATTGCCTACAACTTTTTATCCGTTAACGCTACCATGGTACTTTCTACAGCGAAGATGTAGCTGGGGCAACTATAACTTTCGAACGGTCTGAATTTTTCAGCGTAATTCTTATCCTATGAAATTTTACAGCTAGAAATAAAACGTGTTGCAACCTTCGCGGCAGTCTCTAACTGGCATTTAGGGGATAAAGTTGATCAGAATTTTCTGGAGGTTGGCGTGTAGCAAAGCAATTGCGAGCCCATTAATTTGAAAGGGGAGCAACAAATAAAACTAAGACGCATGGTGGGATCAGCGTCATTCGGCGTTATACAGAGAAAGGAAGATCCATGCGACGGTATTGTCAACGAGTGCGGACCGTAGGATAGAGATTTCCGCGGGAGGCAAGCAAGGTAGAAGGCGTCGAGGCGGTAAATCAGTATCAATCGTAATTTTTAATCCTATGGCAGATCGACGGAGCCGATTCCATTTGAAAAGATCGAAAGAGTAACGAGCTGGCGATACCGGGCGTGTATCCTCGAATGAAATCGTACGGGTTGCTCGTAGTAAATCAACTGTCCTATTCCAATCTTTGTTGGCGGCACACTCGCAACAGCCGGCGCGGCGGCGCGGCGCGGCGGGGCGGCTCTCTATCTATCGGCTGCAGGAGGGAGGGAAGTAATCTGGTGAGTCGTAAAACGTGTCAGAATGTCCAACAAACACCTACTCATTAGCCCAGGTAGGCTGGACCGTGGCAGGCAAGATTGCACAAGCACACATTAATTCCGCGTGGGTAAGTTACGGTCCGGGGAGAGCATAATTCACCCGGGCCCAAGAAAGTGTGGGTTTTACCTCTCTCGGACGTGTTCGAGTAAGGGCTTGGCTCCTCGTTATTTTATCGGCTGCCGGCCGCCTCCAAAGTCTTCGGGCTAATTGAAATCCACTTTCTTAAATTCGGAAAGACCAGTGCTCGGTACCGACTCGGCAACTTATCGCCGATTCCTCGTATCTTGACGTCGAGCGGTATCTCTCCCGCTTGAAACATTAAACGGTACCCGCCGCGCGGAAAGATCGATTTCATCGACTTCTTCGGCTAACCGGCGCGGCCGTGCCGTGCCGTGCCGTGCCGTGCCGTGGATCTCCCGGAACCCTCAAGCGATTTCTCCGTTGCGATTTTTGATAAACCGAGGCCCGTCCGAACCGCGGCGAGATATTTTGTCAAGGAACCGATCGACGGACGCATACCATTTACGTAATTATAACGTCCGGTCCCCTCGAAATTCCCAGCCTGCTTTCGGGGAATAATTACCGCGCGGATTTCGCGTCGATAGCATGTTCGAGTTTGCAAAATATTGTTATTATGTCTTCGTTACAGAAGACTACACAGCGATATGTTATTTACCAATACCTAAGTGTGCAATAGATGGGTTAGATAAGATAATTAAGAGACTGCGGATTTTACGCATTTATCATCTCATTGGGTAAATGAAGTTCAATACAGTGAGAAGATTAAAAGGGTTGAAACGTGCCTCAATACACTATTTCTAAGTTATTAAAATTATTCGAGGAAGACAGAGCTTTCTATATGTTTTATATTTGGTTCAATTCGCGGAGAAAATTTTTATTTTGCATAAAGATTCGCTGTCTTATACAGAGTCGCCAGATTAAAACTTGTGTCCCCACTCTACCTTCCCCTTCCCTGACGCTATTCCCCACACTTCCTCCGCAGTCCAGTCACGTGACGAGGCTAACTTTTTCCCTCAATTCGTGCTCCCTCCTCTCATTTGGCCACTGACTGTGGTTAATATGAATATTGAATAATTTTTTTCTGACACTGTATAATTATAAATTTTCTTACACTGTTTTAGAAAAATCAGAATAACACAGATACGTATCTATTTCATGTGTTTGCAGTTTAAAAAATTAGGAAGGAAGTCATTTGCATACATCATTCATTTATATGTACAGAAAATGTAGGATTATTATAAGACAGTGGATTTTTATGCAAAATAAAAATTGTCCGGATCAATTTCAAGATGTGCCAACACCAATACTATACTACAATGAAAAAGGAATAGAACTTTCTATATTTCCTTACACAATAACTTGGCATTCATATGTATACTACAGCTTCACTCGACATACTTAGATAATTAAAAAATACTAACGATATACCGGCACGTTTTTGCTAAAAGTAGCACAAAGTCCAAAGGCTAAGTTCATAAAAGTACGTCACTTCGTGTCACGAAATTTCCAAAGATCTTCCCAGAAAAGGGGATCTACAGAACCGATGGTGCTGGAGAAATAAATCCAAGACATTATTAATTACCAAGGAAACATTTAATGGTATTCGTCCGTGATAATTAGGCTCCGGCTCTGTATGCAAAATAAAAGGTATGCATATCAATTTCAAGACACGGGAGCTAAATATTATATTTTTCCCTAATAATTTTAATGTAGTCAAAATAATATATCAATTTTTAAACTTGTCACTGTTTTAAATCGTACCTAGGCTTTCTCGTCATGAGTGCATAAAACCTGGAGTCTAGTGATAATAAACAGAAAAATTTCGACAATTATCGATACTTTTATAAAAGCAAAGCAACGTTGTTGCTTCTCGGAGGCAAACGCTGTTCTTCAACCACACATTAGCATTCTGTGACACGAATTAGCATAACACGCCATTTTGAGGAGCACAACTACTGTACTTTATAGAGAGAGGGTTATACCAGTGTCTAAATCCCGAAATAGGACTTTACGATAGGAAACGGGTTGATGCATAGCCGTGGCGTCTCGTTTGTAAAGTTTTGCTTTCGTCAATCACTCGATACAATTAGAAAGAGTTGCTGGCTACCGCGGGCTGCCATTACGGTAAATCTGGAAAAGCATCGGAGCATGTTGTTTTAACGAAAAGTTCCGGAGCCGGGCACCAGCCAGCGGGCTGAGTAACGAGAAAGATTTGCGTCTATGTACCACCAATATATCTTCGGGATCGGCCTTAGTTGGAGGAGAACAGAAATCACCGTTGAATCAGTTTCTAGGAGGTACACGCTTGTCTCTTATGGGGACCCCTCGCCAGGACTCCACGGTGTTCCTTCTACCCGTGTTGAACCTCCTCTCGTACAAGTGTGCGAACGTGCGCAGGTGTGCACAGGTGTGCGTGCACATTCGTGTAGGTGCAACGGTGCAGGAAGCTGCAACAGCTCGCTGGTGCAGCCGCCTCGTACGAGACCAGATAGACATCTTCGCCAACTCTCCCGCCGCCGTCTAACTAATTGGCTACTGAATTACTGGCCGACATGACCAGTTATTGCTTCGTACCTCACCTCAGCCGGGTATATCGGATCTTGGATCTTGCGGTTCGAAGAGTATGGCTGGTTGTTCTCTCTGTGCGTCTGTTCCTTCTCTCCTGTCGCGCTACCATTTCTCCCTCTCACTTTCTCTCCCCCCTCCACTCTCATCTCTCTCTCTCTCTCTCTCTCTCTCTCTCTCTCTCTCTCTCTCTCTCTCTCTTTTCCTCTCCTCTTATTTCGCGTTTCCATCCGCGATTTCCTCCCACTCGCGCTACTGAATTTTCTCTCCTTTTTCCTCGGGAGTCTCTTTTTTGGTTTCCCGGGCGGTCGAACACGCGTCCCTGTTCATATTAATGACGACCTGCAATACGTTGCCGATCGCAAAATCTCCACCCATAATGGACTCGATATTTATCTAGGCGGTGTCTTTGCATGGCTAAAGCGCCTCTTCCGATGCTCTCCACTCTCCCTTGGCCGCTCGCCCAATCGCTTTTAAGCGATACTCTTATGAATATCACTCACATTACAGAATTTCGCGATCGTTTCCTTATCCCACTTTTTTTCTTCTTCTTCTTCTTGCTCTGATTACAGTCCACCGTCGCAACTGGTTCTCTTGATGATCGTTCTTTAAGCCCCGAACCCGACCCATAAACAATCGCTCACGACTCCACCGCGACCCGATTATCGGCTCTCCGTTTATCCGGTTCTGAATCGATCAGAGCTTACAATTAAAGCGTAACTTTGCGTCCGCGTTTGATGACCGTTTAGATAGCAACGATATTCGACGCGAAAATATTGTTGCACCCCAGGATCACGGCTGATTCACCGGTGTATTTTGGCATCGATGGGTTACTCCTACTGTACATAGCACATCCTACTTTAACGAAGTAGTTAATCAACATCCATAGAATATAAAAAATTTTTGTTTCTCATAAGCATTGTCTTTTCATCGAATTTCCAGTAGCAACAAAGAGACATGTAATAAAAATACAATGTATTGCAAATACACGTGTACACGTGTAATTAATATATCCGTGCAGGAGTCCGGATACTATTTAATACATGGATAAACGTGTACTGAAGTACACGTGTTCACGTGTATCAAAATATACGGATAATACACGTATAACTGTGGACTTGAATATACGGCTACACGTGTATTATCCGTGTATTTTGATACACGGATAGTACATTGAAATATACAAGAGTTAACATGATAAGTTTCGAATATTAACCCTTTGGTTACCCTGGACGTGATATCTCGCGCCCCGATAGTCCCAATAAATCCTTTTGACGAGATATCTCGCGCCCCAATACTTCCCAATAAATGCTTTTGACGAGATATCTCGCGCCCGATACTTCCCAATAAATGCTTTTGACGAGATATCTCGCGCCCCGATAGTCCCAATAAACGCTTTTGACGAGATATCTCGCGCCCCGATACTTCCCGATATACGCTTTTTGCGAGATATCTCGCGCCCCGATACTTCCCAATAAATGCTTTTGACGAGATATCTCGCGCCCCGATACTTCCCGAGAAATGCTTTCGACGAGATATCTCGCCACCTAGCACCAGTGGTTTCACATTATAGACGAAATATTTTCTGTTTTATTCGGTCATTTTACCCGAGATAAAGATTTCATTAATTTCTTCCTTTTACAAATCAGAATATAGTTACGTATCAAATATATTTGTCTATAGTGTCAAAATATTGGTGCTAGATGGCGAGATATCTCGTCAAAAGCGTTTATCGGGAAGTATCGGGGCGCGAGATATCTCGTCCAGGGTAACCAAAGGGTTAACAAACAGCATAATTTCTGTTAATAAACCTTAATCAATCAACTGTTTATTTAGACGAAGAAAAACGAAAGTGTTTGCATTTTCCGGCATAAGACGGTTCCTTTTTGCTGCAACAATTTTTCCAGCAGACGAGAAGCCCCGTTCAGACATGGCTGACTTTGCTGGTATAGTTAAATATTTTTTAGCAATTTCGGATATTCTTGTACACTTGTGTGTCCTTGCCTTCCACCATTCATATGGATCCAAATCAAACCGTAGTTGTGGCTCAGAGATTTACATTTCAAATTCGGCACCTAGATGATTAACATCACTTATTTCATCGTAAAGAAATTGAAGGGCACTTTTGTTTTTTGAGTTTTCTGTCCTCACCTCTCGAACGGGAGAGGCTTCGAGCACAAACATTTCACTTTTTCACGAATTACATTTCTAATATTAAAAGTTTCATGTTCAAGATTTTTACACCGTGGACCTAAAAAGGGAGCTACATATATGGAACAATGAAATAGTATCACCGTCATTACACTCGAATTTGAAACGTTTCGTAATTTCGGAAATTAATGTTTCCTTTATTGTAGCCAAAATATCATTACCTTCCAAACCTTACCTACCAAAATATCATCAAACCTTATATCGACACACGTGTACCCTTGAACTTCAATACACAGATAATACACGTGTATTGAAAATAACGGATATCCGTGTAATATCTGTGAATTTCGATACACGTGTACACGGATTAAAATACGAATATACAAGGTGTCCCAAAATTCCTTGAACAGCCGGAAATGGGAGGTTCCTGGCGTCATTTGAAGCGACATTTTCCTCAGCAAAAATGTTGCTTCAAATGATCTCAGGAACCTCCCATTTCCGGCTGTTGAAGGAATTTTGGGACACCCTGTATATTAGTACACGTGTATCCTCAACACACGTCCAAAACCGTGATCACTAATCGGAACAGACGGCAATGGTCGTTACCTGTCAGCACAGAGAACGTATTAAAATGGATATAATGCTTTTTATTTATGCAAGAGCGAATCAAATCACGAAAAATTAATGCGGTGATTTCGTCCTGTTAAATGGTAAAATATCGTAGCGCGGTTTGTACGGCGCGCGGTCGCGAATTTTCGCCTATTAAGCGGGCGGTGCTGCAGTTAGGGGATACCCCCGAGTAAATGGTTGAATAGGCAGTATATTTCGGAGGAATATTGGTCGGTGAAAGTTTCAGTGTGTGATATGAGTAGGCGTGCTTAATGTGAAATCGGTGTCTTCTTCGCAGGGGTTTCTGTGCGGCAAGTTAAGGTGCCAGCACAAACGGAGGTACCCCCGGGTGATATACGACTTTGTGGGTGCTCGCGCGATACGCCGCCACTAAAAGGCTTAACGAGCATCTTCGTACGCCACGGCAGTCCAGAGTAAACAGGACGTGGCTTATCTTGTCACGAAAAATCTGCGAAGGGAAGCTCCCGCGCTCACTCTTATTTTTCTTTCACCTCCCGCTTCCCTTCCTCCTCTTTTTTTCTCTCTTTTCATAATGCCCTCGCAAACACGTACCCTCGGCCAGAGAGATACGCAATGCCCCGGCCTAGCTTTCGGAGCTTTTTCCTCATTGCACGATGAGAAAAATTATTGGAGACCACGGTTATGGTTATGGGACTTTAATAACGCTGTCTACGTTCAGAATCTCGAGGCACCGTGTACTTTCGACTGCGCAGCTCTTTTTAAGCACGTTTACGCTCGTCGATGCTTAGATTGCGGATGTTTATGCAAATATAGATTTTTATCGAACGAGATAAAATTGAAACTAGTGCATATTTCTCGTATCGACGGTATACAAGCTAAACGTGTAGTCATTGTACTTTTAGACTAGAATAACATCAGATTGGCATAAGTGAAATTTTGAGTAAATTAAAAAAACTATGGTTTTGTGAAAATATAAAATAAAACTTGGAACGAAATACTTTTAAGATCTTCTTTCAACAATATTAATGTACTCTGCTTAAATCGGCAATGTTATTATGCTAACCGAAGACACTGATAACATCACTGAACTTCTTGATACGTTTTGTTTTGAAGTTCGTCATTTCTAAAATAAGTACATTTAAAAATTTCGAGTCGTTGTGTGCATGATTAAATATATCTATGTATATGTATAAATTCTTCATGCGAATAACGAGTTATGATATACGCTATAGTTGCTTTTACGATAATTTCGAAACATTTATCATGTGTAAATTTCGCATTTGCTTGTATCGAATACTTGAGCATGACATTAATTGCAGCTTACGCGCTTGTAATATAAGCTACATTATATGTGTGCTAGAACACGAGTTAAAATAAACTGGGTATAAATATAAGATATAATAAGTGACGTTGCGCGAGGTTTGGCATGTAATCATAGGAGAATGTAGAAAATATTTGCAACACGTGTACAACTATGTATTCTAAAATCGTTTATAAATATGTATGCGGCGAAAGTTGATATATTTATAGCAGTCGTAAACATGGAAAATAGAAGAAAATAAATATTATGCGGTTATTATGAAAGGATTTTACTCTATTTCTAATTTAGAAGCACCTATAATACAGAAGAAACACATTTTCATACATACATTTATTATTATACGAATAATCTATTATTATATGAAAACAACGACTGCTATCCATACGCACTCGCCCACATATTCAGATTGCACATATGTTTAATGTCGGTTCGACATCAGCTTGTATAACAAATTCAGAAAATTTGAACGTGTAAATTCAAATAAATATCCTTTTCAGAATATTGGCTCTCTAAAAGAATTAAAGAATCTAATTTAGAAGAATTCTTACAATTTTAATCTTAGAGAAATTCTAATAATTAATTAATTTATCATAATTTTCCATCTTTAGGCCAAAAAAAATTGTCTGCAATTGTAAGAAACGGAAGTCAAGTATAAAGTTCTGTTTTCTATTAATAATTTTAAGAGATCCATATATTATCTTAAATTTTTTTAATCCTTCTGCTGTTTTATATTTCATTTACCCATTTTTGTTCGAAAATTCACATTACATTATGAGCAGATAATATTATTACTGAGAATATTAGAGCAATAAATAAACCGAAACATTCGATTCCTAACTATATCTTTGTATAATCATTTGTATATTTTTTTTCTTTCATGATAGAAATGTTACTATTTCATTCGGCAATAGTAATTTTTAATAAATATTGGACGAATTTAATACCTTCATATTTACGACGGCCATAACTAGTCTTAGAGTGTATTTACCCACTTTTATAACAAGAACAACTGGAAACGAATCGCGCATGCTTCTCCTTTTTCATAAATAACTATACTATATAAGAATATACATTATCATTTAGTCAGGTAGCAATCTCTAGGTGCAGCTGTGCGACCTTCATCATCAAAATAAGCGAAGAAAAGAAAATACCAAGCCACGATAATGCAGCAACTGAATGCAGCAACACATGAAATTTGATTATTACCATTTCCACAGGTTCAGACTTTTTCAGGATTTTACGTTTTAGCGAAGCTTGATTTAAACGCGAGCGATACGAATCGAGTATGCGCGTCTCGAATTTTGATTGCGCACCAGTAACGACTCGAGTCCATTTAGTTTATTTACCGTGGCCCCAATTAACATTGGAGTCGTTACACGCACATCGTCCCCTCGGAAGGTATCTCGCTAGGTAATTACAGGATCTTTACAGGAAATTATTAACTCGAACGCTTCATTATCCCCTAATGAAGCAACGCGTATCGACTCCAAGTGCTGATGGAGACGTCGTTTCGCTAATTGCTGCTTTAGCACATGTGTCACACCTAACGGCGAGCGCTTCGATGGCTCAGATTACGATTACGCCGCTCGATACGCTTTTTAAAACGTTCGCGGCCTGCCCGGTCCGGTCGCGGCGAAGCTTTTTCTCGAATTAACCGCTGGAAATTATAAATAACGATCGCCGCAGATTCCAGATAAGATTTATAGCGACCAGTGCTTCTCTAAGGTGTTCGATTGCATCGCGCACCTCTTACGACTATAATTATCTCCGCGTAAGAAACCCCGGATTCACTAAACACTGTGCAACGTTGGCAGCGTTGATCCGTGTTAAGAATAACGAATGTAAGGGAAAAAACTTAATTACCTTATTCATGTCTATGTAATGGATAGCATGCACAGATTAAGAGCATCCTCCGCTTTTATCGCATCCCCAACAATTTCAGAGAAAAATGTTCGGAATAAAGGTTAATCAGCCTCGACTTCATCGCAAACGGTACTAAAACATTTTTTAATAAAAAATCAAGGATACCTTCATTTTCGCGAATGGCCATTTTAATTTGATAGGGTTGTTGCTGACACCAAGACTGGTTCGACGACCTGAACACTGTGACCTTCACACCACCTTGAATATTCAGATTTTTACTGAATTTTTACTCAATTAGAAATTTTAACATAGACAATTGTTTCATGTTAACGTTTCTAATCGTTGAGCTAAAACTACTAAATTCAAGTATACTATATGTAGTGGAAATAATGCCTCCGCGACTTCCGCATTTAATTCGCGCATAATTCTCTTGATTACTCCACCGGCAACAAGAACAAAGCACTACATGGCATCTTCGATATTTCCGTTGGTTTTTTGTCGATGCTTATCAGTTTCATTACCGTTTCATACGGACTCATTTCCCACGTCATTCACTTTAATAAGCACTTACGAGGCATTTCTTTTGTAAATGGAAACCGGTTCACTTACTTCTTCTTTACAGTTATTGTTTATACGGTCTTAGAGTAAATTGCACGTTCAAAATAGAAACAATTTAAAAGTAATTGGTACATTTTTTTCTCACGACTGTGTTTTCTTTGGTACACGTGGCTTGTTTACTTTACTCTGCGATTAATAGTACGCAATCGTTTTAATTTGCAAAAAACTACATAATTGCGAGCCATATACATTTCACTGATCATGTTAGATGCGTTACTTAATACTGGTGATAAGCGGTACTTGCTCATGCTCAAATCACCTTTCAGTTTCGAAGCAAATAATTAATAAACAAGTTATAAACTAACACTTATGGTTGTAGACTGCGGATCTGTATGCAAAATAAAAATGTTTTGCAACGATTGTGGACAGCAGTAGTTAACTAAAAATTCATTTCATTTCTTAATAGATTCTTTACATTGAGAACATCGTAACAATATTTTTCGATTTTTCTAATCGTTTACTGTTTTATATTTCATCCAGCCAATTTCTTCATAACCGCATGGAAATCCCTAGTCTACTTACGATATTTATAGGAAAATATTAAACCGAATACTAATTTTTATCCATTTTGTTAAGCCCTTGCCGCATAAAAACAATAAGAAAACGTTTGACACGGTACAAAGAAAGTAGCACCTCTACCAGAACTGTTGCTCGGCAGACCCAAAGATGCGACAGTTACGGAGATACTACTGTACAAGGAAAAGCGACTAAAGCTGCTCATGACTCGTTGAGCTAGGAAGTTTTATCACATCCCGTCGTATTCATCGAACCTGGTTTTATCAGACTTTCACTTGTTTCAATTCCTCATTTTATAGAAACGGGAATCGCTACGTGCCTGAGAGAAAAAATGTGTAGACCCTGTGAAGTTTGCATTTCCGACTTTATTTGATATTCAGGTGAAGGTTCAACTCCATAGGCGTCGGGGTGTTGACGTGAAATGGTTGGGTCAGATGCCGAAACTGAGAACCACTGGCAGGCCACCTGTGCATCAAGCTTAGGTGTATCCCTATTATAAATCCGGCAGATAATGACGACATGTTTATACTCTTCATTTGTATTCTAGGCGAGGAACTGTTCGTGGCCGCACACCGAAGCCAGTCTGACTGCTCGACTGCTTGGCTTTGCTGTCCGCAGTGGCGTAGCAACGCTCCTTACTAGTTCTACCATTCAACGAAAATTTATGTATCCTCGGCAGTACGGTGCATTACAGTTATTCTCACGTAGCCCCGCATCCACTACAACCGCCGCGTTAGGACTGGATACCGCTAAGATTCCTGAAATGGGACCATTTGTATGGATGACGTCTTAAGTTTTTTCAACCGGAGCCACCAAAGTTAGCTGCGCTCGCGGTTAACGCTCGCGATAAATATAATTAACAGATTCTCGACAAATTCTGATGACCGATAACGCTCACAAAAAATAGGGACGTCCGTGCCGCTTCGACCAGAGTCACACAAATTAGCTCTTTCGTGGCCAACGCGATCTACTGTGCTAGTGATCTGTTATGGCGATTTATGTTCAATTAACTTCGTTATTATTGACTCGTGGGCTGAGGAACCCTTTGATAAATTAGAGGAATTTATTGAAATTGTAGCGTCTATGTACATTTTTATTTCTAGGAAATGTTTTAAAATATGAGAGAACTATTTTACCATCTAAAAGAAATTTTACAGAAGTAGAAAGTATGAATATAGAAAAATGGGTAGGTGTAGTTTAAAATAGTGTAAAAGTTAAGAGATTCTAAGAACATCAATGCATTATTTTCAACTTATTACAATTATTACAGGAGAAAATAAATTTTCATTTGTTCAGTTTTATTTTGCATAAGGATCCAGTCAGTCTAGTGATTAATCATTGTTAACACATACATATATGTATAAGTTTTCTTAAAATTTACTTGGGTGCTACGTATACATAAAAATGGTGATTTTTATTATTTCACATTAATATTGCACGTAAATATGAAAAATAAAAGTTTTGCAATACAAATAAGTGTGCATGAAAGAGAAGGAAATAAAATAACTGACGAACTTGTAAGTAATTTACCATTAATGCCTGTCAAGGTTTGTAAACAAGGTAGATGTTCGATTATGGACAAAACTGACCATTTTTACCGTAAACGAGTAATCTTCGTGACGTTATTTACGCAAACAACAAGTTTAAATGATTTCCTCAGTTACACTGCCATGTATCTCCTTATATCCTGTAACAGCATCATCAGAGTTAATTGTTTAACAAGCGATGTTGCAGTGCACCCTTTCAAAAGCCTTTAGCAAAAAACAAGTTAGATTGGTTAACTTCCTGGAGTTTAATGATCAATTTACAAGATAGCGTACTTCGGAACCGTACAACAACGTGACTATCCTCGTTGATCAATGACAAACATTGACTACCTAATCAGCAAAAAAGCAATAATGTTTCATTATTAATTCTGATGCAAGAGTTGAGATGTTGCATATTCGTATGAAACTAATACAAGTGTATAATTGAGCTTTCTGCTAACGCTCAGATAGGTTGTATAATCTTCCGAATTCAAAATTTTGTACAACTCACAAGATATTTAAAAAAACTTTTAATTTAAATTTTAATTTAATTTCCATTTTTTACCACCCCTCGTGTTATATTTAATGCAAAGGTGACATACATATTTTGGAAAGTAGCTTCTCATTGTCAGACCAATTTCATTATTGCATGATTTTGGGAAACCTATGGTGCATGGCTAAACACTTTTCAATGAAACCCTCAATAGCAACAGCAATTTTCATGGAGAACTAACAAGTCACCCTCAATAAAGTCATCCGATAGTTTCATTTAAGATTGCAATGTAAAAGAAAATTTCTATGCTTTCTTTTGATACAGCATAATTATTGAAAATCAATCTAATGACAAAGTTATTAAAACAGAATTGTTTTCATACAAAGAAGAGATCTATAAGAGTTAATTTCGCGTTTCGAATCTTTTTGGATCCCCTGTATAAGAAGACGTGACTGTAAGCACGAGTTTCTTGAAAAGTGCGAGAATGTGTTTGAATCTGCGATTATTCGCAGCACCGTATCCACCTTGTTCAAGAAGGACAATTTCTAATTTCGTGCAACGTGTTTTCTCTGCACTGTAACGGGTGGCTCGGTTGAAACGGAAGGGCGAGCGTCGTCGTGTTCCGTTAGTAATTAGGATTTATAAATTCCGGCGAATCGTGGTCGGTAGCGGCGATGAAAACGTGTTTGCAGCGTTCCCGATTTCGCGTCGGGTAGTTGCGTATCTCCAGGGATCATTTATTTCTTTTTTTTTTCATTATTTTTTTTTTATATCGCGGCCATAAAGCACGAGATTCGTGCCTCGGCGTAAAATAGCTTTATTATACAAAATACATGCAAATTATCTTATTTATGGTTATGGCCGCTAATTATATTGCGTGCTTATACACAAAATGTCAACGTGGTTGGAACCGCGGCGCGCGGACGTGTAATACGTTTGAGTTTTTACGAGGCAGCACGATGCTTCGTATATACGGCGGAGAGCTATATACATAACGTATATATCAGAGGCTTAACGATCGCAAAATGCCGACAGATACGCTCTCTACGTATCGCAATATGCGGACATTACCAAGAACAATATTACCGAAAGGGATCGCGGCGAAAGAGAAGGCGCGATATAGACAGATGAGAGGTAATTGAAAATTATTATTCGACCCGGACCGCGCCGGACAGATTCGGCCGATAAATAAGAGAGGGACGATCGCCGTGTCGAATACTTGTAACGTTACGTTCGAATAATTCAATAAGAATAACCGACGGAGATATCGTGTTAGATAGTCGATATCTGACAAACAAGAACTTGTTTCTTTCAATCGATTTCTAGTAGCGAACACTCCAAGCAGCATTTTACAAGGCTAACAATAAATATCTTGAGAGGTATTTCCGACTTTGATACAACTTATCAGATCGTACTGCAAAGAAAAACTTTTACAAAGAAAATTTTAAAACTACACTTACAATTTATGAGCTGGAAAACAAGAGAAAATACAAAAGGTAAAAAATGCAACGAGTTTCAGAACTCGTCCCAAAAATGTTCTACTTCCTTGAAAGGAGTGATTCCTATGGTCAGTTGAAGCAACTTTTTTCCTTTGAGAGAACGTTCTCCGCCGCTTTGTTAATGAGTTATTAACGAAATACGCGGACCAATCGGACTAAAATAAAGTTTGAAAAGAGGGCCGTGAGCGAAAAAGCTTGGAAAACTATTTTTAAACAAAACAAGTCCCTCTATTAATTCAAATATAAAGAGGTCTATTCATATCACAGATCAAACTGCGTACGTTTTCAATTTATTTAACGTGTTATCTTCTTTGAACTGTCATTCACGATATAGTTATAGCATAAGCGTGATAACAAAACCTTTAATCTACTGCTAATTACGCTGTCACTACAAGCGATCTTCAAGATTTACAACATCCTTCACTATCGTTTTAGCAGTTTGTGGCGCATGCATACGATATTTGTCATTCAAAACGCTGGATGATTCAACAACTTAACAAAAAGTATATGTTGTCAAACTACGTTCAAATATATTGCTGTCGCTGTACTATTACCATTTCTATCGCGTTCGACTAAATATTTATAGCCAACGTTTTGTATGCTAAAATTATGTCTCTCATTAAACCAGGCGATTTCTAATGGAAATTTTTTTAAATTGCACCTCGCAAAGTGATGCCTCCAAAAGGAAATGGATATTCTGGAAATATTCTATGCATATATACTGTAGATTTGTTTTTTAATTGTAACGCTTTAAGTACTGTTTACTATCAGGTAATACAAAATGCAACTCTGATAAGTGTATTTTGCAATTTTGCGAAAAAATAATTTTTTTAAATGAATTTTCAAGTTCAGTGACTTTTCTGAACAACGTTACAAAGACGTCAAAGACGAATAGAAAATTCCATTATGAATATATGAATATAACAATGGTAAAACAATCATTCAAGTGGAAAAGACTGCCGAAGGCTGGCAATGTTAGCAGATCGTTGGCGATTTATTTCAAAAATTCAAAATATAGAAAAACATTTGATTACACCGCGTGAAAGAGCGAACTGTTTTGTACAAGGTGTATAAAAAGTAATGGTCATCCGTCCTAGGGGTGAATCTACACCTCTGGATCGGTGAACATTTGTAGGAGAAACTTGCCGCAAAATTGTTTATAACAAAGAAAATTGTTGTTGAAGTTTTTTTTATATCAACACCTTCTACTCATCGAGGAGAGAGAAAGTTTGAAAGGAGCCATATGTCGCAAACAAATAGTTATTGAGATATAAGCTGTTAAAGTTTTTCAAAATTTGATTGTGTTACAGTCCACACCTGTAGTACAGTAGGCTTTTGTCTATACGTATAATTCCACACAATAAAATTTTGAAAATCTTTAACAGCTTATATATCTCAATAACTATTTGTTTGCGACATATGGCTCCTTTCAAACTTTCTCTCTCCTCGATGTGTTAAAAGTGTTGATGTTAAAAAAACTTTAACAACTTTCACAGTTAAAACAACAATTTTCTTTGTTATAAACAATTTTGCGACAAGTTTCTCCTACAAATGTCCACCGATCCAGAGGTGTAGATTCACCCCTAGGAGGGATGACCATTACTTTTTATACACCCTGTACAGAACGCGTTAACAGAGCTTACAAATCACGTAACGTTTTCGATACCGAAATTGTTCGACAAAACGCATGTCATCGACAGTGACACTCAGCATTCTCAGTGGCAGATCTAACGGTAAGCGGACTAAGCGGCCGCGTGGGGCCCCGGGATACCATAGGGCCCCGAATTTTAAATAAATATATGAATTTTTAAATAAAATGTAATGGTATGAAATTTTTCATTACTTTTCTTTTTTGTTAACAAGTTTATGAGAGTTTTCTTGGAACTTCTATTTCTAACTTGAGTTTGAGGGCCCCTAAATTTTTACCGCTTGGGGCCTCCACTTGACTTGAGCCGCCACTGAGCATTCTGCAATCGTATCATACCGACAAGCAGCGGGCCAAAAGACAATCGCTGCACCAGTGTTGAGTACCACTGCTGTCATCACACGTTGTGTCATACTATTTTATTTCTGTATTGAAAACGCAACGTGATTTGTAAGCTCTGTTAACGCTTTCACGGGGAAACATCTTCCCTCTATTAGATACAGCGCAATTACATTTCCTTCAACATTTTTAGTTTTCAAAATAAAAAGAGTATCCGAAAAATTACATGCATCTTTGTTGCTCTTTTTATTTTAATCATTATTTCAACATTTATATCATATTAACCTGTGCAATCAAGTTCGCAAGACTCGATAATAAAATAATTAGTACTCATGTGCATCTCTCAACAAATCATTTTTGTTTAAAATTTGAGAAATGGAAAGATTTACATGTTCATATTCATCACGCAAAAATGTGCAACACAAACATACTCAACGTTGGAATTCCCATAAACAAATGAAATTTCTTGTACAATGTTATTCTATCATATTATATCTTGTGAGAGAGAACTAATAAGTGTAATAATACTAAGTTTCGTTTTACATAAAATTTTGATATGAATACGTACAGTTGGTATATTCGTTGAAAAAAGTTAATTCCACAGCAGTGGGCTATACATATTTGCTGGTGAAAAAACTTCAGTTTATAGCGTCAGTTTCTAAAATTATTAGCTATAACTATGTCAGTCACATTCTAATGACACCTTCAATCCCGTACTATATTTACAATATGACTGCTTAACTACCGCTTTAGCAGTTTGTGGCGTATGAGAACCGTGTTTGCCAGCAAAGACGCCGTATGTGATTCAACGATTAGATAGAAGTATCGTTGCATAATGTCGTCAAGTCGCATTGTATTCGTATCGTATATTATCTCTGACATTTGAACGCATTTGTCAAACTCGACATCGACAGCTATCGCGGCTAATAGGCATCTAACGCGGGAAAATAAGGGAAAAAATGTCATGTGATAGAGAACGTTATTATGGTCGACCTTGGCTTCGATGTATCTATGCAGCCTCTCCATGGCTTCAATGCAATTAATATCGCTGTCACGTTGCAATTACGCATTCAGGCGCATGCGAGTGTTCAAGTCGAAACATTTCCCAATTCAATCGACATCGTATAAATTATAAATAACCGAGTGTACCGATACGACTGCACCTGCGTGGAACGATCAATCTTTTCCTTTGATCGTGATAAGTCGCTGACGGTGGGCTAATGTAAACGAGCATTTTTCGCTTCTTTTTTTCTGCCAAACTCAGTCAGCGCACGCGGTTGATTATTGTCCGCGCATTTTCTGCGTGTCTCCCGCACGGTGTTGGTCGAAAGTATGTGTGCGGCAACCGTGCGATAATACAACCACAGTCCGTTCACATTAATTACTTTACGCACGCTTTTGAATGTATTAGGTGATTGAAAACATTTTTATGTCATTTGAATCCGTTTAAAGGGGCTGTCTAGTAGGAAACGTGAGACTGTGGGTGAGTGCACACTGCACACACCGCTAGATCACGTATACGTACGCGAGGATCAGCGAGGATTGCAAGGGTCCGGGTCTAGTCTTCTGATTTCTCGATATTGCAAAGATGGGGCTTTTTAATAGTCAAAATCGCTAGATGAAAGATCAATCTAGGGTGCAATCATTTTCAAAAGTCCAATTTTTACGTTTACGAGCAATGGTTTTGCAATATTCGGCTGCATGTTGACGTCGGAGAGGCTAGCACTCCGCGCCGGCGCGCATCGTGACTGCAGCTCCCTCTGACGGGCAACACGAGACGGGTAACATGCAGCCGAATATTGCAAAACCATTGCTCGTAAACGTAAAAATTGGACTTTTGAAAATGATTGCACCCTAGATTGATCTTTCATCTAGCGATTTTGACTATTAAAAAACCCCGTCTTTGCATTATCGAGAAATCAGAAGACTAGACCCGGACCCTTGCAATCCTCGCTGATCCTCGCGTACGTATACGCGTCTAGCGGTGTGTGCACTCACACGTCTCCTATTAGACGACCCCCTTGACTTCCACTTGACTAGACCAAACAGACTTAAAACTTTTGCAATAATAATCATCTAACTAGTTGGGGAGATAATGGAAGGTTGACACATTTTAATCAATTAAATCTTATAAACTGTAACGAAGACATACAGGTATATAAACAATGTGATATTGTAAAACATGTATTATAGGTCGAGTAATAAGTTAATTAATTTTTCTTTACAGGAACGTTATTCTCGTTACTTGAAAGGGGTTCCTGAGGTAATTTCGAGTAACTTTTTCCTTTACGAAAATATTCTCTGTGGCTTTGTTGAGGAGTTATTAACGAAAAACGTGGCCAATGCCAACGCAACGCCACGCCCAGAACCGGTAGCCGCGTCCTGATTGGTCCGTATTATTCGTTAATCACTCCTTAACCATGCCGCAGAGAACATTTTCGCAAAGGGAAAAATTACTTAAAATTACCTCAGGAATCGCCTCTCTCAAGGAAGTAAATTTTTGGGACACCTTGTATACCTACTGCATTGCAAACATTTTTTCTTATTTCTTCTTCTGAATATAAAGGAAGCATAAAAATACATAAAATAAATACGCTAGTTGCTTATCTCGAAACGCTTCAAAGTCAAACAATGCTCAAAGAGGACTGACTGATACTGATACTGAAGGAGAATGCATCTCTAGAAATAGAACGTTTTACAGCAACTAACTATATCTAGAGTGCTATTAAAATCTGCATATTTGTTTTTCCGTAAGGTACATATGTATTTACTCTAATGTATAGTCAGTAAATTTTCCACTATGCTATAATAAACATACTTAGTGAACGTCACGATAATGTCAAGTGACTTGTTTTAGTAAAATGTCTGAAATATATACTTTTATTGTCCCGAAACACCAAGAAGTATGTGAAATCGATATATTAAAAATGCACATACAAATATGAACAATAAACACGGTATTCATTAAAATTAATGACATTAGACACTGCGTAAAATATATCCTAACAGTTATTTAGGAATAAGAAGAAACAGTTTTTCTCAATTGTTTGTTTATGATCTTGAGCATTATATTAATATAAATTCAATTGTTTTTGTTACAAGTGGTTTATTTATTTACCACACATACCTATTATTTTTCTTAAATAGCTCACATCAGTTTTACACCAAATGAGCTCAATTGATCAAAATAAGATGAAATAGGGAAACATATAATATTTGGTAATAATTTATGTAATTTATGAACACGTTTGACGGTGATTCTACAAGCCAGAGTAAAACAAAAACTAAGAGTAATAAATTTGAGGTTTTAATTTAGTTTTCCAGCTATTAATTATTGTACAAAGTCTGTTAAAACGGTGAATGAGAGAGAGAAAGAGTAGAGAGAGAGAATATCACTATCTGCGGTCATATACTGATTTGATTTATGCGAGGCATCTTTGCCGGATTAATCAGATTTTTAATCGTTAATTACTTGAAAGCAAAATCGCTGCCGTAATTTCATCACATTTGATTTGTGATTTTTATTGATTTCGTCACTTTTATATTCACTTTATAAATCTGACATTAATCACAATAAACGCGTGTAGCTTTATGATAACATCTGTTCCATGTTAATGTAATAATATTCCGGGCTCATGTTATATATAATTTCGATTATTGACAATTAGTATATATGACTAGATATAGATAAAAATTGTTTTGCACTTTTTGCTGATAGTGCATTTAGATTTATAAGATAAAAGATCTTGTCAAAGGAAAGTGCCATTTCAGATAAAAGTATATTGATAGAAGATACGCATTTAGAAAATGTAACAAATATTTATGAACGTACCAGCATTTTAAATATTGAAAAACGGAAACTATTAATACAGTGTATAAAAATCCTAATATGTAATGCATTACTACCGATTGGACACATCGAGGTACCATTTTTCGGGCACCGAACCATTTTCAAGTAAAGGGAGCGTGAAGCAATGCTTTTATCACAATCAAAAGCAGACAATTTAATAATAAAAACCGATGAAATATTTCGTTCGCTGCCTTTCGTAATTTTCCGTTTCACCGTTTGACACAAAGTGTCACAATCTACGGGTCGTATCGCGGGACATTTAACACAGCTAATCACGAGAATAAAGATGAAGCAGATACGAAAATAAATATGACCGAAACCCAAAGTGCATTCCGGGACCGAATACAAAATGACATCCGTATCTAAATGGCGCACGCTGTTATGGAACCAGTATCCACGATCTTCAATGTACCCGCACGAAATGTAGCCGTGCATTCGAAATTCATGAAATAATACGTCTACCAGCATCAACTCCTAAAATACACGAACCGGCAGCTTGTGTCGTCGACTGTTGGATTCGAGCCGAATAGGTTAACTCGGCAACTAAATTTTTCACATTTAAAATATTGTCGGTTATTACCACCGATGTCTTCTAAATAGACGTGGAAAGATTTAATGGCTTTTATACTGTTTGCTAGTCACTGATCAGGGCGATTTACGAAACACTTGTATTTCTTGTATTCACTTTCTTGTATTATTTATAAACGTGTATATTTGCTCTTTTGTTTCTATATATTAATCCTTTGGTTACCCTGGACGAGATATCTCGCGCCCCGATACTTCGCGATAAACTCTTTTGACGAGATATCTCGCGCCCCGATAGTTCCCGATAAACTCTTTTGACGAGATATCTCGCGCTCCGATAGTTCCCGAGAAATGCTTTTGACGAGATATCTCGCGACCCGATAGTTCCCGATAAACGCCTTGGCGAGATATCTCGCGCCCCGATAGTTCCCGATAAACTCTTTTGACGAGATATCTCGCGCCCCGATAGTTTCCGAGAAATGCTTTTGACGAGATATCTCGCCACCTAGCACCAGCGGTTTCACATTATAGACGAAATATTTTCTGTTTTATTCGGTCATTTTACCCGAGATAAAGATTTCACTAATTTCTTCCTTTTACAAATCAGAATATAGTTACGTATAAAATATATTTGTCTATGGTGTCAAAATATTGGTGCTAGATGGCGAGATATCTCGTCAAAAGCGTTTATCGGGAAGTATCGAGGCGCGAGATATCTCGCGAAAAGCGTTTATCGGGAAGTGTCGGCGCGCGAGATATCTCGTCCAGGGTAACCAAAGGGTTAATCTTTTTTCATAGAAAAAACAGTCTTATTAATCAATTTTTTAAATACATTTTTGAATGTATGTTTTAGTAATGGATAACTATTTCATATTGACTTATTAGTCACTTTTCCTGTTCCTAAGGTAACAGCCTATTTATTTAATTGTAAGAAATTGAGTACTTAAATGACTATTTTGATGGTTAGTATACAGGATGTCCCAAAAATGTTGTACTTCCTTTGAAGGGATGATCCCTGACGTCATTTGAAGCAACTTTTTTTAATTACTATTTAATAACTATTTACGTTACCATTACGTTAAGAACTATTTAACAAAGCCGCGGAGGACATTTTAATTGAAAAGACCAATTTTTCCTATGATGGACAACATAATGATAACGGTTATCACGAAACAAAAGATTTTATTTTGCACGTTTCTATCGCGGTAACCTAAACTTCGATCTAGAGATCCCAAATTGATTTTTACTGTCAGTTATCATTGCTTGTTGTTTTCGATGAATCAATCATTCAGTTGTTCACAGCAGTACTTGACAGGTAGATCTATTATTTGCGAAATGTAATCGATAAGTCGATATACTGATTTTCTGGTTTATAAATACATAGTACGTTAGATTAGAATGCCAATTTTTAAGAAAAAGAGGTGCAGCTATTATTTATAGGAAAAGGAATAATTTGAAAGAAGAACTTGGACTTAAACGAACCTTGGAATACAACGAATAAAAAGTCACATAAAAGATCACATTAAAAAATCCAGCTATAATACACAAGAAAGAAACATTTACCGACTTATACCACAAATTGTGTTGAATACCGACAATATTCAACAGGTATTCTTATAATGGAAGATTATCATCGGTTCGGATAATCGAGGTTCCGCTGTAACGTGAATTAAACCAGTAAATATCATTGAAATTGTATCGTGTTTGAGCTCATTTTAACCAGAAAAATGTCACACATATGTTGAGAAAAGTTTCATAAAGAAATTATTCAAAATAAAATAGTTTTGTCATTGTTTCAGTATTATCTCACCGATATATGTATTCTCGTATCACGCAGTTCTCGGCACGAAGTTTCTGGGCCCTTCAAGCGCTACACCCCGTCGCAGTGAGAATAAATTTTTCACAAATATCGTGCAAATCTTTTTCGCATGTATATCGAGGCAATACTGTAGTTGTCGCGCGAGATCAACATGGGGGCTTCACTATGTCCTTATAATTTACATAATTTCATTATGCCGTGTTTTCGCGCGCACTATGCACTACGCAACGTTCTATGGTAGGTATATTTGACACATGTCTCGGGTTTAATAATTAGATTTCAGAGAAAATTTTCATTTAAAAGTATGACATTTTCTAAATTATAATATTATATGGAAATTCTATCTAACCGTCATGTTCGTTAACGAGAATTATCTCGGCGCGTGTTCGCCAACGAAAATGAACAATTTCCAAAGCGGAACATACAGAATGAAAATGAGGTTACACTATAAACACACTAATATCGTTTATACACAAAAAATCCATAATTGCAAATGAGGAATGAAAAGTCCGTGGAATTATTATAGTGTCGCTGCACATTTTTAGTCACGTGTTAAGTTAATGCTGCTAACATTATCCACTTTTAAATAGAGCAATATTATTATCATATATTTATCGTAAAGTTTTCTAATTTTCTTATAAACACACGTACTAACTCTTAACAGAAGGGTATAAATTGCTAACTTGCTGAAATTTATTGCTCCTTGTGTGCTATTAGCATTCTTATCACGTTTTAGCAAATATTTATTCTACATGGTGCATGGTGAATAATTTTGTTCACCCTGTCCAGTGCATTGCTAGTGGACAATTTTGTAATCTATACTTTGTTGCGTGATAGTTAAAAAAGATTGTTGCATATTTAAAAGTCACAATTACGTAGGTAGATACATATTTTATTTACAAATACATCATTCTAAGCCATATCTAGTGTATATATTTAAATAACGTTACATAAATTTTCCATAGCATTATATTATGTATATTGTTACATCTTGCAATATGATATTAAAATAATTCGTTAATAAAATCTTGATATATTTAAATGAAACGTAACAGGTATGAAAAAGTAAGAAAAACACACCATCTAGAACATTTTTGTGTTTATTGTACACGTTTAAATATAATGTTATGCAGTATATGATTTTAAAAAATGGTAGAAGTGAAGAAATAACTTAAAGTATAGTGAAGAAACAACTCGCAATATCTGCAACTAGTAGTGGAATATAATAATTTTGGTTACACAGTAATTGAATATAATATAAATTTATCTGTAACATATATGAAGAAAATTCAGTGGGTGTACAAACTATTCATACACTTTTTAAAAACAAATAATTTTTTAAAAATTGGACCCAACAGCTTGAGTTTTTTTGAGACTGTCATTTACTCTTAAAAGAGAAATGAATCATGGTTATATGGTGACGAATATGAATGACCATTGTAGAAGTAGCATTTCTATTTCGTGAACGGTATTTTTATTGCGTGCTCTTCGGGAACGTCCACAATTAAACAATAAATGTAATTGCATGTAATTGCGGGGCATTACGGTGGCGGAGCCGTTCGTCTCCGTGCCATAAAAACCTAAAAATACTGTTGCGGACTGAGTAAAATATTATTGACACGACCAGGTGATCCGAGCCCGACTCGGTCGTTATCCCGGACCCAACGAGCTTGGAACTGTGTACCTGCGGAATTCTACTTGAACGAAAACACCAGCCCCCGTCTTACAAGATGAACGTGAGCATCTCTTAAAAGATTTTATGTTGCGACCAACGCGACGTGCAACTTTGCCCACTTTCCACCAGTAACAGAATCTTACTCTGATATAAGAATCGCTATTTTATTCTAATTCATGGATTCCCCTTCAGTAGTATCACAAATGAGGTTCGCCACTGAAATGCGCTGATATGCACGCGACTCTAATAATTTGATTACCCACTGTAATATATTTGAAATTGTATTATGATTATCGATCGTTATTAATAACAAGATCTATTGATGATCTCGGCGCAACGGTTCGATCGGAGATACAAATTAAAGCAATTTTGCTAGTTTGATTAAACTTTCTACGTTTCGATCCTAATGTGGATCCCTTTCAAGAAAGAGGAAAAAACTGCGTCTGTAAATTTTAATAGAAATTTCAGTATTAATGTACTGAAATGGAATTAAATACAAACTTGAAGACACAGTAATAAATTACCAACCTGCTTTACGAAAAAATTAGAGACTAGATAAGATGTAAGAGCACATGTTGTTTCAATGCCGGTACACAAGTTACTGTGGCATGGGCGCAAGGTTAATAGAAACAGAAACGAAACAGAGATCAATCGATCGAGCATGAACTGATCGATATTTGGCGGTTATTTCAAACCGTGAAACGTCAAACGTACAACATTTTAACTGCGAATATACCGCATGTCATGGTAAAAATTTAATAAAAATCCATAGAGACCATCTAATGACAACTGATTGTAATTACGGTGTTTTGCAAATAACAACATGAATGGTAGACTATAATTATATAGGAAAATGATTCATCATAACTCACTACTGGTTCAGTAGTGTTGCGCAGTATTCTTGAATCGTCGTTTTTTCATACCGAAGATCCACATTAGGATCGAAACGTAGAAAGTTTAATCAAACTAGCAAAATTACTTTAATTTGTATCTCCGATCGAACCGTTGCGCCGAGATCATCAATACATCTTGTAATATATTTGATTCGAGGTTGCACTATGACAATCGCCACGAGTAACCCTAAATACCGGAAACGAACGAGAGAGAGAGAGGGAGAAAGAGAGAGAGGCCCGTTCCATCGCACTGTTTCCAACAGCGAAATTAATTGAATAAACTTAATCGAAATCGCGGCGGTGCGCGGTGGCGGTGGTACACGCGGCGAGGACTGAAGATCAAAGATACAAAGAGTCCCGGTGATTCCTGGTGGATAAGACGCCTCTGGCGTCGGTGTCCCGTTGACAATAATCGGGAGTACGGCACGAATCGCGATCTAAAAGAGAATCACAATAGAGTTAATTAAACATCTCAATAGCAGACGGCTGCCCAAGGGTGATTAGGCATACTCCGCGTGGTGACACAGGGACACCGCCGGTGGCTATTGTACCCCTGCGCGCAGCGCCGAGTCGCGCGGCCATAGAGAGAATGGAAACGAGGCAAACGCGCGGAGGATGACCGAGAAAGAGGAGTACGAGAAGCATAGCCACCAGAGAGGAGGACCAGGTGGTAAGAGAGAGAAAGAGTGAGAGAGTGGCTGGCTCCCCAGAAAGGGACGACGAGGAGAACGGACGAAGGTTGACAATAAGAGAACGAGCGAACGAAAGGGGAAGGAGGATGCAGAAGACGAGGCCCAGCCTGTCCGAGACGAAAGAGAAAGAAGGAAACGAGAGAAGGCACAAGCAACAACACAATGCAGGTGACAGCACGCGCACCCCACAGACCCTGTCCCGTCTCTTTTGTTCCTGGCGTTTCGTCGACTTTCTTCCCCCTGACGGCAAGACAACCGTGGTCGCTGCGGCGCGGCGCGGCGCGGCGTCTCGGCCTCGTGTCGTGCTGAAATTGCTCAAATGGAAACGAGTGTGTCATTCTCACTACGTCCGCCTGTCACTCGTCGCTGCGGCAACGTTCTCCTTTCTCACCCTCTTTCCCCTCCAACCCCTCCCTCCTCGCGCTCTCTTCGTCGCTCACTTTCCCTCTCCCGCACTCCTACCACCCCATTTATCCCCGGGTCTTTTGCTCACCTCCGTTTCGCCAGCCGCGGATAGCACGGCTGTCTATCGCCGCCGCTGACGTCTATGATTTAGGAGATTGACGAGCGACGGTACACCGCCGCGTGTCTTACTTTTTAATCGCACGGCCAATTGATTTCGAATTTTATCGCACGACCGGCTCGCGTAACGGATTTCACTTCGCGCTCGATCGCCACGGACCTTTACGTAACTCGTACTCGCACTGCGTACTACCCGACGATTAATTATTACATTACGTTACACGTGATTTTCGCGAAATTTGTAACAGTTAAGTATATTAGTAATTACTGTACATACGGGTAATTGGCTGAGATTACTGGGAAACGGTTTCATAAACTTCTCTGGTACATATAATCGGGATCGATGTGTGTTTATTTTGTAATTGAAGAGTTTGTTGCGTTCGAGATATGTCTATCTCGAGGCAGCGAGATTGCCGAGGTTATTTGCGTGTGTAAACATGACGTTCTTTATACTTATTTATGCCACTTTTAGTGAATGCCAATCGATAAATGGACCGTTTATTTTGAAAGTGGTGTAAGTCCATTTTCTCTTGTTTCGAGAAAATTAAAGGTTAACATATCTGTTAATTAAAAAATTTAGGCAAATTATATGATGTCTGGCAATGTTTCTACTGTTTTATCAATATGTAATTTGGTTATATAAATTTGTTTTAGGCGTATTTTACTAAACTGGTGTATACCTACGGGCTGCAAATAGACTTACACCACCTTCAAAATTAGACAATTGTAAAAATCGTTTATTTCAATTTTGAAAAATCAAATATCACTTAAAATATACTTCATACTAATCCAATTTTATTTTCAAACAATGACACGACATAAAATAGAAGTGGTATTTTTAATTTTAGACGCTAATTACATTGTTAAAATTCTAAGCTATTGATAGTATTTACTTGTGCTCTGCATGTGGTAGCGTTTCGAAATATGCATGATGCACCGGAGGTATATAAGGTAATAACTGCTTGATGTCTTTCTATTTTTCATAAGTAATACGCCTGGCATCTTGGTACAAAGGCGCCAGGGCGATTTTTTCAAATTTTAGCGGTCTTCCAGGACGTGTGGGTAATAAATTTATAGTTTTTAGTTCTTTGTCCTTCATCGATGTTTTATACAAAATAGTGTATCGTGCATTTTTGAGAAACCTCATGCAACATATTTGCAACCAATTTACCTGTTCTCCATTAGTGTTTCTTCTTACCTGTTTTTTAATCGCATTTTGAAGATTTTTTATTGAAACAAAATTCTCTTGTTTCATTTCATGTAAAATGAATTTATCATGTTTTCTACATTGTGTTATTACATCATAATAATCCTGCGGTGTGTACAGAAAATTCTTTTTTCGCAATGCCATTTCTATGATGCCAAAATCTGCATCGTTTGGAAGGTATGAATGCCCCGAGAATAAAAATTTGTGGTCAATAATGTGACTTACACCACTTTCATAATCGATAATTATGCAATTTCATTTACCGACTAATTTTAAATTGTACAAAACATGGGAATTTTTTAAGAAATTAAACACGGACTAGTTATACATGAAAAATTTACATTAAATTAAGCATGAATTACGTGATATCTCATTTCTTTCAAAAATGGACTTACACCACTTCCAAAATAAACGGTCCAAATAATTGGAACTACGTCTACGTACGTTATCAGATAAATAACCTGATTTTCCAAATACCTTCGAAAGGAAAAATAGAAGGAAGAATAGAATTAAAATTAGTCTGTCAGAAGCAGCTAATGGCGAACGGTATCAGCGTCGATCGGACGGCCCGGAAACTTTACAGGCGTGTAGCGTATACGGTTAAACAACAGATTTTGAAGATTAAACAAGCACGGATATCCGTGAGTCGGTCATCGCGTAAAAAGTGAAACCCTCGGTCTAAATTATTGTCCCCCGGCGATGAAAGATAGGAAGGTGCAGAGCGGACGAGGGTCCGGAGATAAGTATCGGCCGTCGCGCGTCTCATTCAAGCCGGCAAACAACGTTCGTTGTCAACGTGGTAGGTAGCGTGTTAGGCGACGATATACACGCGTTCCGTTAGTCCGCCGGTCAGAAACAAATGGACATCCTGATTCGTGACTACTGTTCGTTCGCTGACTTATAATTGTTAGGTTCCCGATATGATGCATGATAAAAGTCGAACGACCGAGTCGATCTCCGCGAAGATACATAATATTTCAAAGGCGGCAGTTTTCGAAACAAACACCCCCAGAACCCTGTTTCCGACAGCTCCCGGAAAGGCTGAACAAAACGAAATGAATCTTGACACGTTCACGATCGGCTGAAAGGCTGAAATTTCGACTGGAATTACTACGGAGGAAATAGACTTTCTCGACATTTTATAGAGACCGGGGCTGTTCAAGATACTGAGATGTGTTTTGAACGAGTATTTAAACAACAGGGTAATTAGCTGCTTTACTCGATAAATGATAGCGGAAGAACTATAATTCAGGATTTACCCAGTAAATGTTAGCACAATCTTGCATACGGGATCTTTTGTTATGACTGGACTGCGAAGTTTTATGCAAAATGAAAATTTTCTGCATCTGTTGCAAGAAATAGCAGTTATTTATTATAATTATATGTCTTTATTTCGTGTGTCCTTTTAGGAGTTCGAAAGTAATTCATCTTTTTATTGTTTCAGATTGTATGGTAGTTACTGGTTTCTCTCTGTCATGCAAATTAATAAAAGTGTCATAGAAATAAAACTTGAAACAGAGCGAAAGTATTCAAAGAATTTGAAAATACTGTATTATTTTGTTCGTTTTATTAAAATGATTAAAAAAAGGAATAAATGTATATCTAGTTGCTACATTTTGTAATGAGTCCAGATACTTTGTATTTTGCAGCGTAGTCATAAATGCATAAAATCCGTAATCTAGTTATACAAGAGAAGTGGTAAAAGATTTCACATTTGTTTCAACATGCAATATACCTATGTATATATATGTATATGTATGTGTGTTTCGAAGAAGATTATACTGCAACCTCCGCAAACATTTTTGCTATCGTTTGATGTTTCGTATTGTAGGAAAAGAAGTGTTATCAACTGGCATGAGTGATTAGCTGGCAGGAAAGTATGTATCTTATTTATTCTGACTTATGCGAAAATAATTGGCGTAAGTATCTTAGTCGAATGTAACGAGGGTGAAATGATATGTGAGAAGAATTGTCATATTTATGGATTAACACATGTAGTTTTTATTTATTTAATAACCTGCGTTTTATACTATAGGATTTAAATAATAAATAAAGTACGTCAATTTGATAGGAATTCAATCTTAGGTATATCAGCAATGGTACTTATTAATAATAAGAAGAAAATTGTGTGGGTTAAAATATATTACAATTATTCTTTATTTTATAAATAGATGTGGATATCATTACGCAAAATAAAAATTGAAAAATAGAAACCAAATAGAATGTTGTTTCTTCCCTTAATAATTTTAACAGACGAAGAATAAAACATTGACATATTTAAATTTTTAAAATTTTCCAACAATTTGAAATTTCATCTACTCAATTTTTCTATAAATGTATAAGCATCCGTAGTCTAGCCAAAAAATATGTGTAGAAGCCCCTAGTGTAGCTGTAACGCTTCTGTAACTCCTCATGTTATTTGAAAGTAATTGAAGTAGGATAGATAGCTATTATAATTATTAGAGTACATCGAGTTTTGTTATTCGAACAACGGATTATCAATTTCAATCTTGTACCACATAGCATTTCATCCATGTATAGAAAACGATTTATAGTTAACAACACGGACGGAATTATTGAAACCGGTGAACTGGATTGCTACTGACTTTTCCAAATAAATATTAAAATAGGATCTATTCCTGTCTATAAATGTAGGATTTAATCGTCTTGCTGCAAACTTATTTTGATCGACTGCATACTGGGTCTGGCTATTCTCGGCTTTAAAAAAATCTAAAAAATCTAAATAATTGTTGAACGTCAAGTATTTACAGCAATAAAGAGAAAAATAAATATTAGAAAGAAAGAAATTTAAGAGTGAAATTTTGCTCTAAACTAATGATCTAATTACCGAGTAATTATAATAGAACAGTCCTACGATCCACGAAAAAATCATAATTATTTTAACATTGATAAATGAGCTTTAAATATAACTTCAAGCTAACTGTCGTAGATCTTAAAGGTCGTTACAGATAATTATGAAATAAATACAAACTAATTGAACTGAAAAGAATGTAAATTGAAGAATATACGGTGTATAAAAAAGCAATTATATTGACTAATCCTTTAATCGTTGTCTTGTAATAGCTCTGTAAATCACTTTGATATACGTATTGACGATGAGTCAAACTTATTCTGAAAGCATTACTCAAATGCACAGTAATAAAAAAGATACGACTGATCGCTCGATCACTAATGTGATTCTTTGACATTTTCCTCAATCCAATAAATCTTCTTAAAGCAGGTGCAGTAAATATAAAGATTTGTTATCTTGCAGAATTGTGTTACTAAAGTATTTTGAGATCGTTTTTATAAATGATCGATTATAAAGTTTAACTTGTTAACACTTGATACTGATATATAAAGGATCCTTAGGTTAAAACTTTTATTATAGTAACGAGTCACACCACTTAAAAGATTAAAAATATTCCAAAAAGTATGTTAGGCATTAAAATGTACTAAGAACTACAAGTTACACAGGTTACATTATTAGATTTGAAGAATGTGAAGAAACTATTTAATCAGTTGTACTGCTTGTTATCTATGAAACAGATCTTGCAGTTACAGTTTGGTTTTAAACATATCTTTGGATTACAGATTAAATTCTGATAACTTATTAAGAATCAACTGGCATTTTCGTTATCTAAACTTATAGGAATTAACAATATCGATGATAAAATATAGAAACGAATATTCGGTAGATCTCAGAGAGATTGCCGTCCAAAAATTTATGACAACCAGAATATTAAGTTCTGTTTATACATATAGTGTTTGGGGAAATATAAACTATTAGGTTTGGTAGAAGAAATCAATGTAAAATAATTTATAACCTCGCGTTTACAGTTTATATCTTATTATTCAATTTATCCTATATAAATCTATTCTGATTAAAAATATTGAAAGAAAAAGATCCAAAAAGGACATCGTCATTGATTTATCGTATATATTTTTGTTTGTAGAATGAGCAATGAAATATAATAGAAGACTAAACTAGCAAATAGCTTTAAGACGAAAAGTCCTCTTCTCAGAATGAATTCAACGCATATTCAGGAATTGTTTTATTACCTCAGAAGAAACGAGTAAATACTGTTAATACCTGCATGAGATCATTGGGTTGTACATGACGTTCATATGGGTGTAGTCATTACTCATGCAATATCCGTAAAATAAATTTTACAAAGGGAATAAAAAATCTTTATCCGAACTGGACTTTGTACAACAGTAAATGTAACGACATCGCATTAAACCTTTTTAATCTTCTTCTTTTTAAGATTGTTAAACACGTTCCAGTGTCTTGCAAATGGAAAACATTATACATCATTATTCATTGTTCATTACACATTGTTGACTTATAAATGTACACTAGTATTCAAATTTTACATTTTTCCAACTCTTCATTCACCCGACTATTTCGAAATTCATGGAAAACCATTACCATGTTTCAATGTGTATGTTATGACTTGAATACGACTGCATATGCTGAAATGAAGTTTAATTTCTTCGCAAAGTGTACCAGTAAAGTAAACACATATCTGTCAGTTTTTTATAAATTTACTGCATGCGAAGAACCATCATTTTCATTTATTACTAATGTAATTAAAATAAACCAAAATATGTCGCTTTGCTTTTTAACACGTGTTTACACGATACATACTGCGATACCGACATCACAATTGTAATTTAATAGCACACACTATACGATAAGTTAAACCAATTCTGCGCGCAATATTAATATTCCGCTACAAAATATTCATTTATTCTCTCTTTTATAATTTGATTTATGGTATACACGTATATCAGTATTTAAATAAAAAAAGCGTGATGTGTTCGATTTTTCCAATTCACTGAAAATTCGTTGTTCGGTTGTTAAAAATCACAGTGTTTTCAAGAGTATCACTGTTTTCATCGACGGATGTTAGTTAACATTATTATGGAGATGTAGAAATGAATTTGTTCCATTTATCAGACAACGTATTTATTAAAGTTACGTGTGACGATTAAGCCGATTATTATTGAGTACACAATTCCGTGTCATATCATGAGAAATAAACATTGAATATACGTCATTTGGACTTCATCTCATCACTTACTTTTCAGAGTTTTAGGAGTGTCCCAACTTATACAGTGATATAACTTCTTATTTGTTAATGCAATTCTTATACTTTCTGCAGCGAACATGTAGCTGACAACTATACCTACCTTTCCAACGATATACAGTGACTCCCACAAATATTCGGACACTCTTACAAAGCCGATAACTTTTTTACAATTGGACTATACGATTCGAACTTGTTTGAGAAGCTAGAGCAATTAGTTTACTACATGATGTGAAAAGAAATTTTTTTGATAATTGCAATTGGTCGGAATTGTATACAAAGTGCTAAAAGTTGCGTTTTAGAACCTTTTAATGTGGTCCTATATCGAAAATTTTAAAAAACGGTTTGTAGATCTGTGTCAATTATATGCACTGTGAAAGTTTCATCGAAATCGGTTGTTGCGGAAAAAAGCGACAGGCATTGAAAGATGTAAGAATCTGCAGGCCGAAAATCGTGAAAATCTGCAATTTTTGCCATCTTTAAACGTCTGTAGCTCATTGCAAAGTCGACCGATTTTGACGAAATTTTCAGAATATGTTTAATTCACAAAGATCTACAAGACGTAGTTTTTAAATTTTCAATATATGCCCCCATAAAAAAGTTGTAAAATGCAATTTTTAATATTTTTTCTACAATTCCGAACAATTGCAATTTTTGGAAAAATTTTTTTTCACATCCTGTAGTAAACTAATTGCTCTAGCTTCCCAAAAAAGTTCAAATCTTATAGTACAATATTAAAACAGTTATCGCCTTTTTAAGAGTGTCCGAATATTTGTGGGAGTCACTGTATATATTTTGCATAATTCTCATCCTATAAAATTTTAGAGCTAAAGAACAAAATGGGTCCCAACCTTTACGACAGTCCCTTCCAGGGTTGCCATATTTTATCCCCTCCGGCCCCTTACCCTTCCGCCTTCTCGCCCAGTTTCGCAACGTACCTCTTCCCACTAACGCAGGCGACAGTGGCGACACGCGACGAGTGGGAAGAGTGTGAGCAGGTAAGGAAAATAACGGGTGTACTTTTGTTCCACGCGACGCTACGGACGGCTTGGCTTGAGTGAAGTGGTTTTCGAATTCAGTTTACAGCAGTTTACAGACTTTGGTGTGCAATCTAGCAAGAATCAAAGTTTTAGAGTGCCGTTTGCAGTATTTTATACTACGCATTATTTAAAATTATTGATTCTTGCTAGATTGCACACCAAAGTCTGTAAACTGCTGTAAACTGAATTCGAAAACCACTTCACTCAAGCCAAGCCGTCCGTAGCGTCGCGTGGAACAAAAGTACACCCGTTATTTTCCTTACCTGCTCACACTCTTCCCACTCGTCGCGTGTCGCCACTGTCGCCTGCGTTAGTGGGAAGAGGTACGCTGCGAAACTGGGCGAGAAGGCGGAAGGGTAAGGGGCCGGAGGGGATAAAATATGGCAACCCTGGTCCCTTCCCAATTAAAGTACGAGAAAAGTTTGAGAAAGTGAGTGGTGTTAATTTTTCAGTCGGAGGTTGTAAGCGATCAATTTCCGGGAGAGTTTGCAGAGCACGGTGCAACTGTAAAAATCCACGTCGATCTTACTCACCGTGCATTAATACCGTTCCAGTTCGGAATTAACAGGAGGGTAATATGTCACTCCCGACTTCGCTCAGAATTTCGGAAGAGCCGTGTGTAATCGGAGACGACATCCCGTCTGTGACGGTACAAGTCCTGGCGTCTCGTCACTCGGCCGTCTGCTTTCAACACGATGCCCGTCTCTCATTCGACGCTAGACATCGCCTCCCGCACTCTCGACCAATACGTCGACTCCCCGTACCCGAGAAACCATTGGAACATGAAAACCTATCATGACAGCCGATCCTAACTGTTTCACGCTACTTGCGGACAGGAAACACGACGCGCTTATTATGCGAATTAATTGACCGAAGCGTAATCTTGCCTCCCCGGCACGTTCTTACGAATATCTGAATCCGAATAACGGGACACGCTCGCTGTCTATTAGACGGGAAAAAACATTAACAACGGAAATCCGCTAAATACGGCGAGTTTCCTGAACCTCGCACCAGAAGGTACTTTTTCAAACGCAAACTACGTACTACGGGTTCTTGAACCCGACTTCAAGAAATACATTTCTTCAAGGAGATTTTTCAAGATATTTTTTCTGCATTCGTCATAGACAATTTGTGCTTTGATGTTATATTTAGTAGACATCACTGTCTTCCACCATTTGTTTATCTATGGAACATTGATGGCACTGTACTCCCACCCATTCAGCTACTTATTACAATAAACTAACGGTATAAATTTTATGCATTGCTTGCAATTTACGATTTTAATCACTTTAATGTATTGAAAATAAATCGTTTCAATCTTTCCACTGTTTTAAATTTCACCTTGTCTTCTACTGAAAAGTTTATACTAAACACTACTTGCAATTTACAGAAGCTAAATAAAAATTTCTAATCTTTCTTCTGTTCTAAATTTCATGTAGGTACGTTTTACTGAAAAGTTATAACTGGACTGCGGATTTTATGCATTTATGACAAAAATGTACACGTACAATTTAGTACGCAGCGGACATGTTAGAAATATGTAAGGACATCGATGTATTAATTTCAGCTTGATAGGATAATTAAAAGAAGAATGCAATTTTTATTTAGCTCCTGTGTCCTGCAATCAATGCAAACATTTTTTATTCTGCATAGAGATCCGCACTCTGGTTATACGAAAATAAAGAATAAAAGAAAACATATTTTGGATTTGTCGGTGCTATTAAAATGTACCAGTGACAAAGCTTAATCGTTCAGTGTTATCGACAATTAGTGCCCGTCGCATTCCACTAGTATTACATTTTCGCAAGGTATTTTTAGATGCTACAATTAGTGTTATCGGCGCACTGGTTCGATCAATTGGAACATAAGCAAATTTGCAAAAATATCACATGAAATTTAATTCAACGTTTCGGTCTCAATTTAGACCATTTTCAAGAATAGAAAATTTCAAACTATTGTTTGTTGTGGTTATTTCGCCTTCCATTGTTTGAAATTTTCTATTCTTGAGAATGGTCTAAATTGAGACCGAAACGTTGAATTAAATTTCATGTGATATTTTTGCAAATTTGCTTATGTTCCAATTGATCGAACCAGTGCGCCGATAACACTAATTGTATAATAGTTTAAACAATTGTCGATCGAGATTCAGAGAACTGTTACAATGGAAGGCGAAATAACCACAACAAACAATAGTTTGAAATTTTCTATTCTTGAAAATGGTCTAAATTGAGACCGAAACGTTGAATTAAATTTCATGTGATATTTTTGCAAATTTGCTTACGTTCCAATTGATCGAACCAGTGCGCCGATAACACTAATTGTAGTTTAAACAATTGTCGATCGAGATTCAGAGAACTGTATTTTTAGATGAATCATTATAAAATTTTAATCACGCAGCCTTCGATACTCTCTAACATCATCAAAATGAAACACGTTTCAAGCGCAACAATATTTCCCTGAATCGCGCGCGTTCGCAAATAAATCTTCTCTTGATAAACGTTAAATGATTTCGGGGCGAAAGTATTAAAAACAATTTGTTAGCTCCGGCGGGGGGGGGGGGGGCGATGAAAAAGGAGAAAAACATTGGGAAAGATAGACGCGCACTGTTTTATGGAAATATATTTCAAACGGAACTCGTCTCCATTTTTCGCGGGTAACGGCGAAATGTTCGGTAGCTGATAAATCACGACTGTCATACGCCAGGTGTCGTACATCAGGACGAAAATGCGTTCCACGTCGTCGGCGACGTCATGTCTACTACGGGGAATCCGCTTTTACGCGCGTCCCAACGACAAATACAAATTACACGGGAACTCACGAGGCACCCGTGTTTTACGCCTTGGCAGACGCGATTCTCGGGATCCGCAATGGAGTAGAAGAGTAGTCGTTCCCTCTGTTACCCTCTCTCCCTCTTCATCTCTATTTTCATTTCTGTCCCACTCTTTCCGCTTCCGCGTCTGTACCTTCAAACACACCTGACGGTTGCGCGGGTGCAAGATTTGTACGTGTACCGCGATACATAATACGTCGCCCTCCTACAATTTTATTCAACCCCTATAAGTATCGAGACTTATACGCGTGCATAATTCACCGGAGAGAACTCTGCGGATGTCAATGTGTCATCGTGTACACGGGTATTTTTTACGGGTCGCACACAGCCACGCGTACTTTTCGAGGCAGATGTATACACGTTGTTCATATGTGGCGTAGCGTGTGCGCGAGTATGTTTGGCGTACGTATCAGACGGCGTGTTCTTGACTATGCTGCCACCACGGTTTATACGCCAATCTCTCGCCCCGTTACCCTCGGTCTGGCCGTGGCTGTGCGGTCGTGTGAAGCTTACGACTCTTGTACGGCTCGTCTCTCCTCATCAAAGAACCACGTTGTGCCGACGCGGCGAGCAACACCCGTACAACTCGGTGTATAAACAACATTTACCCATGGACAACACACGTGCGTTTGTCGTATTTCAAAACCCGACGGCTCGCGTTCCCCTACCCCGAGGGGCTCGAGAGCGCCAGTAATTTCAGCGTTGTACCGTGTGCCGACTTTGAAGGCGGCCGGTGTAAAAATGCGCGTAAAAAACTGTTAATGCTTGTACATGTTGCGCGCCCGGCTCCCGCCGCTATGTGTATTTCATTAGCGTGTGTCACGCCGTTCGAAATTTTAGGGTGAAAATGCACGGACTCGCCGCGCCGCGCCGCTTCCGCTCTTTTGCTTTATTCGATACCGTAAATACGAAATTAGGACTTCAACGTCGCTTATCGACGCGTTTTCACCGAAATTTCACTAAATTAATCGCTGCCAATCGATATCCGTTGAATCTTGCTTTACACGTACTTTCCGATAGTAATCCATTTTCCTCGAGCGTTTTTCCATCGATGGCTACGCGTGATTGGAAAAAGTCCGGTTATTAGAGCGCGTATCATGAATATACCAACCCTTTGTACAGTGTAAAAAGTCTACGTACACATTTTAAAGCGGTATAACGTTTTAGTAATGAGTTCAAACGACTTCAGCTTTTTCTGTGATATTAGAAGGGACACCTTTTGTATTTTAGCTATAAAATTTTATGCGATGAGAATTACGCGAACAAAAATACCGTTGGAAAGATATAGTTGCATGCTACGTTTTCGCTGCAGAAAGTAAGTATGTATGTAAAGAAAATATAATTTTCTTTAATTTAAATCGAGCGCGCTTTGCATGCTCAGCGCACTCTTTGAACTGTTCCTGCATTTTAGATAGATAGAGAGAGATAGAGAGAGGAGAAAGAGTAAAAGAATATAGAGAGCCCATGTGCATAAAAATTAAATAAAGATAGAGATAGTTAATTAACAGAATAAGTTAACGATATCAAGTTAGTGTAAATAAAGAGAGTGAACAATAGATTCTAATTGTCGTTTCTTTATTTACAGGTGAGTTTGTAAATAGTTGTAAAAAGTGTAAATGAATAAGTATTTAATAAAACATAACCATTATTTACAGAGAAACAAATTTAGTCTGTTCTTTAATTGTTAACACAGGATACAATACTCCCATTATATGTATTTTTTCAAGTTTTATTTGTAATGTTTTGGCCGCGAAGGGGGCCCTGGGCTGCAGCCCACAAAACCCATGCCTGATCTGCCGCTGTCCTAACAGCTACAATTGGTCAGAATTTCGAAGGAAATGATAAAAGTTACTTTTTACAACTTTTTTTATCCGTAAAGTCCTTAAATAAACACTATTAAAATAAATTATGTCCACGTAGTTTTGAACGGGGGTGTACCTAAGTATATCATGGATGTCTCTTTAACCTTTCTGTCTTTGCAACATGAAATAACATAGTACACTTTATAATAGGAGGTACTGCGTATTCGATCGCATAACTCAACAAACAAGTGTAGCAACTACGTAACTAGTAATCGTATATGGCTATAGAAGAAACAAGAAGGTTGATACCGTTGATGAACGTCATGAATAAACTAATAGAGATTAGGAAGTTCGATAACAACTGTTTAAGGGTAGAGGAAGACGTAAATAGACGAGTAAGTTGTCATATACTGTGTAAATCAGGCATACTAAAGCTTTTTAAAACTCTTAGCGATACTAACAAATAAACTACTGTTCCTTCGTGAAAATTTGTTAGTAGATATTTCTTTGTCAGCAATTTGTTTTCAGCAAGGATGTCTATTCGATAGAGGCTGAAGTAGACTTCTGATTTTATACATTTATGATAAACGATTCAGTAAGGGAAATTGAAAATAGTGAAAGGATTAAAAGTATTTAAGCATGTTAATATATCATACACCGTCAATCTATTAAGGTCAATGGAAAAGAAAAAATTTTTTATATGCATTTATATGCAATTGATACAGAAAATTTTTGCATAAAGGAAGTCACCGCAGGTGTTAAAAAGATTTCTTACAATTGATACAGGAAATTTTTATTTTCCATAAAGATTTGTTCCATAAAGATTTGTGTCTAGACATAAGCCCCATTAACCCTGTGTTCATTCATCGAACAGGTCACTGTATGCGTGAAAAAGATACAACACAAAAGCACATCGTCGTAGGATGTTGTTAGAGCTACGATTTCCGTGCTAATAGTTACGACACGTTGTTCGCTCTATAACTCATCGCGGATGTGCGAAGCAATTTAACGGTTCGCGATCATATTGGAGCCTGATAGTCAAGTATAGTGGACCGGCGAAGAGAAACGTATCATCAGGCCCACCTATTTTAATAACACGATTTCAATAGGGCGTCCGTTCGCCGGCATTGTCATTACGCGGTGGCCGGTTGGGTCCTTTCGCCCGAAATAATTAGCGGTCCCAAGACTTGTCCCAGAAGAACGGATTGGAACGTAAACGGTAATGGCAGGGTGCCCTCCCTGATAATTCCGGCAAGGACGAAACCGCCGAACGAATTCGACCGGGAAATGAGGGAATTAGTCATAGACGAGCGACGACGTAACGTCGTCCACGATACCCTCAAGGCATCGACATGCTAACCACCGTAACGATTCACGGCGCCAGATAAATAGAGGGCACTAAAGGCCGACTTTTCGGAAATAAAATTACGAAATTGAGGGTGCCAGTATCCCAGCACCCCCAATCTGCAGTCTAGCCCCCCTTATTGCGGCCTAACGCGAGCTGATTTATTGCAAGCACTGCCGTTTTCGCATTCGAAGTGCCCGGCGACCAGACTGTCTCAAACTGCATTCGATTAACATTTAAGAAAAACATTTCTATTAACGATGCAGTAGATTCTTATCTCGCGCGTATCAAAGAACCAAACACGGCCAGTGCATTATTATTCGCGATGTTAATTTCATGAATACATTATGGAAAACTCCCGTGCACTTTAATTTTTATCTAAACAATCTACAAAACAGCGAGTATCTGCGCAACGCTAATTTCGATTTCTGTTAAAAAATAACTAATGCCAATAAGCGTGAAATCGCGGAAGTGCCCATCTCCGCTGATCATTGGGGCGGCGAGGCCGACCAATGTGGACAACTACATACATTTACTATTACTACTTCTACAGACGAGTACAGTGACAAGGAAGAAATGAATGAAGATGCGAGGCCATTTTAGTTGCCCTCTTGAGCGACAATTTATCGGGGCCACTTCGGCATACAGACTCTTCTTTTTCTTCGGCGGTTCACCAAACATCTGAAACCCTAAACGTGCTCGCAGTGAAAACGATCGACGACTTCCGAGACGAATTACAAGTTTCGAGAGAAGTCGATCGTTTCGCTGGTGCAATCGAGCAGGTGCGCAACGTTTCGAGGCCCTAATCCGCGCGCGTTCGCGTCCGCGAAAAGCTACGCGAGCGAGAAGAATCAAGCAAGAAGCAACCATTCGAACGTCATGCCTCGTTCGATTTAGCTTCGAGACGAAACTTCGAGCTCTTCCAGTAACTGACTATCTCGCGAATCGCGGCCTACTCGAAGGAGAAAGCGATAGTCAGTCCCGGCCCCTACCTACTTAGAACGAACAGTCACACCAAGAAGATAAGCTACCTACTTACCTAGCTCTATATTTAAGAAATGACAAAAGACACAAGCTCTCCAACACATTCACAACACGGTCCCCACACAGACGCCAGGGTGCAATATCCTAACCCTAGGGAGGACGTCCCGAGACGCCTCCGACACCCTAACGTTCGAATCACAAGCACACTATAAGGTACGTACCAGTTTCTCTGAAATCGACTGACAATGGTAGTGATCATTGCGAAATAAATGAATAAATCAAAAAATCGAAATAACAGCTGAATTAAATTGCACATTGTTATTTAGTGAATTAAGAAAGCAACGCGGGCGCGCACATTCCACGAGGATCCATGTAGCATGTCACAGATCGACAGGAATATGCGCTCCCGAATCTAATTTAAACAACCGACGCAATTCCACTGCCTAACACACACACACACAGAGAGAAGTGGAAAATGCTTCGTGCACGATTCACTAAGCATCGTCAGTCGCCACATATACGATTAAAAAACAATATTCCATGTGCCCGTTGCTCTCACCCTCCCGAGTAGCACCTGGGCACGCGAGAGGATTCGAGCAACGAACAGGGAATCTGAATATCCTGAAAATCCTAACTAAAAGAATCTGTTAGATTTTATACGAGCTATCGTTCATGCATTTTTGCAAAATGACTCTACTTTCAACACAAAATATAACCTCGATTTACAAATCAAATATTTAATTATTGAGAAGGCTAAGGAAAATTTAATTGTTGAGCAAAAAGAGACTAAAAAAGATTTTAATAAAGATATTCTACACAATTTATTGATTTATTTGTTCTGAATTGTTATAGAAATATTTCAAAAACCCTTGGAAGATCCTTTGGACAAAACAAAGTTTCAAAATAATGGAAAGAGTACTCTACTAAATGTAAAGTACTTATGAAAATAATATACGTTAATTTTTTTTGTATAAAGAATCTATCCGTCGCGAATCGTCTTTTTGTACCTGGTATCTAATGCTTTCGATCAATTTAAAATCATTTAAAAATACAAACGATATTCTTGATGATAAAAAGCGACTCTAGTAATTGTGCACCAAATTGCGGAAGATGGTTATCTTTTAAAAAATTGGAAAATCTATTATCGAAAATTCTATATTTACAACAAAAAAAAACGCGACGTACAAAAAGACCCTACCTAGCTAGGAAACAGGTTACTACCCGCGGGAACGCCTGGCGTTTACACGGTCACTGTACTCGTCAAAATCTAGCAGTAAGAAAGACAGTTGTTTGTTCACTTACTACTTGTTCAGGGGAAGTAAAGCTGCATTGGAGTTGATGTGTAGCTGCATTGGAGTTGATGTAAAGCTGCATTGGAGTTGATGTGAAGCTGCGTTAGAGTCCTGGAATCAAAAAGGATACAAGATATTAAAAAATCTTTGTACAATTCCATCGGGATATATTGAGTCTATTCAAGAATTGAGTTTATTCATGGAAAATCTATTCAACTTGTGTAGGCTGTAAAATTTTTTATTAATACATTGAAAAGAAAATATTCAATAATAAAGTTTAATTGGGGAAATATATAGGTACTCACTGAAAACAACACGACTCGTTGCGTCTCAATCTCGGACATCGAAATCGTCTTGAATTGAGGGATTTTTTTCCCTCAGGCACTGTGATACAAAGAACAAATTCATTAATTTTAATCGATCAATTGTCGAAGGCCACATCCGAATTAAAACGAAATAAATCATTCAAATCGAATATAAAATCAAAATTAATTTTAACGGAAATTAAATAAAATGGATTTCTATCACACGACACGAATTCAAATGCAATTGATCGTCACGACGCAGAAGTAATCCGAATGAATAGAAAATGAATAATTCAACTTCAATATTTACTAATTGTGGTTTGAAAAATTAATGATTTGAAAAAAGGTATTCGATAACACGATTTAATTGTAAAGATAATTAGTACTTACGCTTACGTCCTCTCCTGCTTCAACAAAGTACGACATGAAGCTGTCACACTTTCGATTATCGAAAGCAACGTGAAGTATCGATCTGGACAATGAATATGGTCCTTCGATCGATGGATTTTTTTCCGCGGAATCTGTAACAGAAACAACAAATTCATGAATTTCGATCAACCAACAGTTAGAGAGTAAATCAGAATGAATAATAAATAAATAATTCGAGAGAGTGGAATATAAAATCAAAATTAATTTAACGGAAATTAGATAAACTCGACGTCTATCGCACGACACGAATTCAAATACAATTGATTGTCACGACAGAAAAGTAAATTATCGCGAGAAGGTAACACGATTCGTGAGAATAAAATTAATAAAAAAATAAATACCTCGCTTGCATACATAATGAATTTTATAAAAATTAAGGTAAATAATCTTGATTTCTATCGAAAGATGAAATACGAAAACGGTATTCACCCCCTGTAACGGTTCTTGCTTTGCGTTGTATACTTTCTGTGTTTTGGTAACGTCGCGGTTGACAAGATCAGGAGAGTGGCTCAGGCTCAGTGCCCAGTGCTCAGTGGCGACGAAACGCACGTACGCATATTTTCAGTGTGTTCACTTTGACTTTCTTCTTTACGGTTCTTGCGAGCGATTGTCACCGATGATTGACGACTGTTACTGATGATCGGCGGTATGCAGCATGTTTTCGGCCGGGCTGACCGTGTTTACATGTGCTGTTGTTTTCTACGTTAATGTAGCATCTATGTTACAGGTTATGTTACCGACGGAAAAGTAAAGAGGCAATGTATTCAGTAGATTCTGAGAAAACAGCTTGTAACACTTTATTTAGTAAAAATATTTCACAAACGAGAATTATATCCTTACACTTATTTTTGTACATAAAAGTTCTACGGACGGCCCGGGCAAGAACTTGCTGCATACTGTGCACTGTGCATACTACAATGCAGAGATACTGTGCAAGTCTTCTGGCGCATGCAAGGCGTACCTTGAGCACCCCATAGAATTGTAAAAACTTGGTATGATTTGATTCTGAAAAATGAATGTAGGTATAACATGTGTATTTGTGTATATTGCGTAACTCGTAGGATAGGTGTTGGAGTTTTTTTGTCCGGAACAGATTGTCTTGGTAAGTACATTCCCGCCAATATGTATCACTGCCTCAGAGATGTCACGTCATCATCATAATATACATAGATACGTTACTGCTTAGGCCGCGCATGCGAGTGAAATCTTGCACAATATCTCTGCAGTTGCCATTGGCGTAGCCCGCCTGTTCTTCCCCCACTCTTCCCACTTACGCTGACGCATACCGTACCCCAGCGTTAGTGGGAAGAGTGCAAAGGCGAGCTACGCTGCGAATTGGGCGAGAGGCGGAAGGGTAAGAGGCCTGGCGACAGTAGAATTAGAATCTGGCTGCAATGGCTGCATACTGCCGAATCGCCGATCATCAGTAACAGTCGTCTATCATATGTGACAATCGTTCACAAAGACCGTTGCCAAAACTACCAGGACCGTAGATTCATTGGAATCAAGAAAGTCACGTGAACGCACGCATGTAAATACGGGTACGTGCGTTTTGTCGTCTCTGAGCCACCCTCCTAACCTTGTCAACTCCGTGGTTGCGAAGCACAGAAAATATACAACGCAAAGCAAGAACCGTTACATGGTGAGTACCGTCTAAAATCAAGATTATTTACCTTAATTTTTATAAAATTCATTATGTATGCAAGCGAGGTATTTATTTTTTTATTAATTTTATTCTCACGAATCGTGTTACCTTCTCGCGATAATTTACTTTTCTGTCATGACAATCAATTGTATTCGAATTCGTGTCGTGCGATAGACGTCGAGTTTATCTAATTTCCGTTAAATTAATTTTGATTTTATATTCCACTCTCTCGAATTATTTATTTATTATTAATTCTCACTTACTCTCTAACTGTTGGTTGATCGAAATTCATGAATTTGTTGTTTCCGTTACAGATTCCGCGGGAAAAAAATCCATCGATCGAAGGACCATATTCATTGTCCAGATCGATACTTCACGTTGCTTTCGATAATCGAAAGTGAGACAGCTTCGTGTCGTACTTTGTTGAAGCAGGAGAGGACGTAAGCGTAAGTACTAATTATCTTTACAATTAAATCGTGTTATCGAATACCTTTTTTCAAATCATTAATTTTTCAAACCACAATTAGTAAATATTGAAGTTGAATTATTCATTTTCTATTCATTCGGATTACTTCTGCGTCGTGACGATCAATTGCATTTGAATTCGTGTCGTGTGATAGAAATCCATTTTATTTAATTTCCGTTAAAATTAATTTTGATTTTATATTCGATTTGAATTATTTATTTCGTTTTAATTCGGATGTGGCCTTCGACAATTGATCGATTAAAATTAATGAATTTGTTCTTTGTGTCATAGTGCCTGAAGGAAAAGAATCCCTCAATTCAAGACGATTTCGATATCCGAGATTGAGACGCAACGAGTCGTGTTGTTTTGAGTGAGTACCTATATATTTTCCCAATTAAACTTTATTGTTGACTATTTTCTTTTCAATGTATTAATAAAAAATTGTACAGCCTACACAGGTTGAATAAATTTTCCATATATTATATTTTATATATGTAAATCTTATATTGTTTCTGCTTATCATAACGAAACAAAATTACGTAACAAGGCCATTGCCATATCTCTTATTCTCATTACCCAATTTCCAAGTATTTAACTTGGATTAATTGATTATCTTTCAATCGTTCGTTGATCCACGTAAATGCGCGAGTGAATAAATAGTGCGTATACACAAACATAACCATAAATATTTCCATTCGAAAATATAATCAATTTCTATAAAGATCCATCGATTTATGATAAAAAGATAAATTGATAAAATAAAAAATATGTGGCATTACCGCTCATCGATTATTAGTTTCATAATTTGATTGATTCTATTAAAAGATGTTACGAATTCTTGATGTAATAAAGTTACATAAGATAAAAATATTCCAATGCTAATATTTAGTGCTACCATATGTTATTATTAATATATGTAATAGTACGAAACAATTATTCAATCGTAGAGATTAATCACATATTTCAGTAACACCCTGTCTGTGGATTCCCATTGAATACATGGTTCCAGATTGTATTGACGTTTTTATAAACGTATTAAATTTTCGGAGTTGTGAACTGTCATTCGGTATTTTGAGGAAGACAAATAACTCTTCGGAAATAAATTTATTGATACCATCTTGTATTTCAAAAAATTGCACATTCATCTCACAAACTATAGTAAACATTTACTATATTAGAATAAATCGGAATTTTCCCTCTTCTCGTTGCATGGCTAAAGAAAATGATGTGTCTAATTAAATAAATATTACTATTACTACAATTATATTACTTATCTAATCAATGCTACTGTTATCATTATACTATTATTTATTAGATCATTGACTAAGTTCTGATGTTTTATGTCTTCAATTTATTCATTCCAGAAGTGCTAATTTTTTTCACAAATAAATTATAGTCCTGGAAAATAGATTAAAAACGTAGTTTACAATTATGGAAATTATATTACTGAAAAAATCTAGTCAGATACAGTCGAGGATTTAAACATAATTTTCCTGTAAATGTTAAAGTTAAAAATAAAGAAAAAGGATATTCTTTGCACAATTGTCAAAAAATACATCATACATATTTATAACACACGCCTACTTTATCTGTTTGAGTAAAAGACAAGGAATCAATTTTCTTACATATTGAATACGTAATCGTTACTATTAACATTATGACATATTCTATTCATATGTATAGTGGTTTCTATAGCATGACGACCAATAAGTACTTATCTACACGATGTGACACGATACTTACTTCTGATCGTAAGTGGCCTTGTTTAACAATTGATTCCATTACGATTTTGTAGTTCTACAATATTAATCTGCACTTATTATACGGATTACAAAAGTACATTCTTGTTACTTGCATTGCCTAATTAATGCATTTAATAGTTGTTATTTTCACGTATTTAACCGAGGTAGCCTCTATTTACATGTAGCTTCTATATGTATGTTGTAATGCATATGTATACATATAACATTCCATTTATACACTGAGTATTGCTGTGTTATGCAAATTCAGATTACACAAAATAAAAGCAAGCTTGGCTTTCAAAAATTACAAGAAGTAAATATCTACTTCACCTAATATTATTATTGTTATTTACGAACAGATTAGAACGCCAAAAATTGTACACAAGAAGATTCTCTGGTATTATTGCATCTTATATGCCAGCTGTTAGCCTCTTATTTATTAGCACACTAAATATTTTTTAAATAACGTATAAATTAAAACTAACTAAAACATTTTTAGTAAAGTACAAAAAATCCTGTTACTCGATCTATATGCTATTATTTAAATTTACTTTATTACGAGAAAAACAGTGCAGCCAATAAATAATTAATTAGAATCGGACATCGGTTAAAATTTTGTGTGTAAATAAAAGGCATTGAGATAAATCGTGCAATAACGTAACGCGACAGAACATACATATAATGTTCACGGTAGCATATAAAAAAAACTTGTAGAAGAAAGTTAAAGATGTCGACGCGCCGCAGAAAATTTACATGCCGCTGCGGAACGCCATTGTAATGTTATGTTCTCCATATTTTTTTTCTCTCCGTCCCACGTTTTTATCCGGCGTTTTCGAGAAAATCTGTACGCAGATCTGGCTGCGAACATAAAAATGCAGGTCGTGCACGCTTGCGCGTTGGCTGGGTGACCCGACATGGGTGTTTTATGGCCGACAGCTTTGTGTGTTCCGAGTAGGCATTATTTTTCCTTCTAAACTCCGTTATACCTGGAACAATGGAGAGATTAAAACATAAAATATGATCCCCGGGGTATAGTTTGGGAGTGGGGATCGGAGGATGGCGGTGTACAGCACCTATAATAAATTTGGTATACCTGAGGCTCTCCCTTTCGAATGACCCTTTTTTTTCGACAGGTGCGACGTAGTGATACCCGAGGATTCATTGACTTAACAGCTTGGAATATTTTAATTTTTCATCTATCAGATATATCTTACGCTACTAGTAATAGACTACACTCCGGGGCAAACAGATAGCACGCACTAACATTTACATGATTCTAATTTATTTTCACATTTTACCACGTTTTTATTAGCTCGCTTTCTTGTTTGTCTGTTTGTTCGGTACACAAATCTTGCAATTTTATTACACATTTTACTACCCAAGCAGATTTTTGATTTTCTGTTCAAATATTCGGGAGCTGAAATCAAATTAGAATTTTCTTCCGGTATTATTAATATCAATACGTCAACAGTTTTCTAGAATAAAAATGGATATACTTATTTTATATTTTTTATTAAGACTATTCTAAAAATGTATAAAAATATGATGACGACGACATTATTTATTAAATAATGGCGCAATTATGATTGTTTTATTAGATTATTATGATTGTTTTCATAAGAGAACTGTCAAAAATAAATATTCAAACGCTACCTAAGAAGTAACACACATTATGCATGCAATTTTGTAACTATAAAAAATGACATGATTTACACGAAGAATCGGACGTTGCATGCGACAAATGTGATTTATAATTCTACTTTTCAACGCTCGACAACTTTTCATTCATATTTATAAGCGCATACTGCTTGCATTTCAGATAATTAAGAATTATGGAAATTCTGGAATACTAAGTAGTCAATAAATACCCTAATAAACCTTGGCAGTCCACGGAATTACTTATGCACCAATGATATACCATTGTTACATCAACTATTGCTTGACGCAATAAAAGGATTAATTGTCTTCTCGTGTACCTATGGAATTATTTATCTGTTTTTTTTTATTGAATTCCGAGGAAGCTAACGAGTTGCCACGATTAATTTTTCTGAGAATTTCGTATCGTCTAATGAGAATATTAAGTAACATTTTCAACCGCCCGTTTAATCGACAAGCCGCCATTATTGATTGACACTGATAAAGCTATTTGATCAGTCATATGTACAAACTAGACCGAGAACAGGGTCGATTGACATACTGTCACCTCGCCTGTTGTCTCAATTAAGTTGTTATTCGAGTCAATCGAGCAACGTGGTTATTACCTGATGCTATTTATACGCACGTACTTACACTTATTAACACCATAATCGCGAGTTATAATTACAGACACGTAATACGCCGTATCAGTTTTTTAAACCTGTACACGTCGGCACAAGTATACGATTCGTTTTACGTGAACTCCTTTTACGAGAAATAGCTTCTGCTTTCCACCTGAAAGACTGAAACATAGTAGCGGAAAAATTCGCATACCGAGGGTGTAGAATCACGCTATGATAGTCGCGACGTATGATTTCTTTACACCCTATACATATCGCATGCATTTTAATCGGTCGCAAACGGTGGATAACCGAAATAATTAATAATCGTATACAATTTAAACTCTAATGCGCAGGCTAATGCAAATTCGCGTTTTTATTGATCAATTTACACAACCGGAAATGGTCTGTGCGTTTTAATTACTCCATCAACCATTTCATTACATTGGAAGTAATGTAAAGTATGCACTTTAAACGTTATGATACTTCTTATTGAACGTTTTACACACACACGTGCAGTAAATGCATACACGTTCACAGTCAATATATTAACTCGATTCCTGTTCCAATATTCACAGAAAAAGAAACTGCTTTTAGCCTCCTATTTCGTAATTAATATTAATGCTCGAGCAACAAGAAATCAGATGAAATCGCGTCGGTTTCGAAAAGTTAGTATTTCAAAAGACATCTTAAAGGGTAATGCAACACGCTCGTAAATTGTAACCTTACCGTTCAAAAAATATTTTACGACACATCCGAATCCGATAAATTTAAACAGCTTTGGAATCGTGCGTATTTCATGGACACACGACGAAGGGGGCTCGTAAAATACAATGTGTTTTAATCAAAATGCCACATAATGACGTCGGCTATATGGGATAACTAATTTATTTAATATTCGTCGCGACAGCGGTAAAAGATTCATACATCTCAAACAATCATTAAATCTATCCCCACTTGACCGTGCATCTTAAGTGTGTGCTTGTCGATTAAATACCACGAAAATATAAGTAAAAATTTTATCGTACGACTGCATTTACATTAATATTTAAACATTGATCACGGACGAATAAAATTTCATCTCTATGTAAATGAGATGAATTACATTCATATTTGATACATTCTTTTTACAATCTTCATCACTATTCTGACTCGTTATTAGACGGGTAGAAGTTAATGTCAATGAATAAAATATGTGTTTCGAACGAAAACTTGTCTTTACCTGTCTTGATCGCCTTTTCTAATATTGGAACTTTTTTTTTTAAAGTTTCACGGTACATAGTTGTTTTAAATAGAAAGTATTTTTTGTTTTTAATTATCCTTTGGATGATTTTACTAACGTGGAGGACAGATATTGGGTCTAAACGGACCCATAAAAAATGAAATGTTTCTTTCATTTATTATATTTACTTATTAGTCCTCTTATTCGACTCGATATGAATGGCTAAGAATAATTTAATCCTTTGCACTCCATTAGCGCCGTTAGGGCGCCATTCATAATCATGTACCTCGTAGCCATAGCAGCGTTACTATTTTCATTTATATTTGAATAAACCAAACTAATAAAAGAAGTGTTGCATATGTGCCCATAATTATGAAAGTAGTCTAACTCATACATTTCTTGTTTCGAGATACTTAAAGGAAATGGATATTAACACTAAATGAATTCCATATAATGTTGAAATAACAAGCACTATCTAGCAATTCATTTTCAATCTCGGAAACGTACAAATACATTTAATAGCAATACTAGTATGTAATCGGCGCCCGTTCTAGCGGTTACGTCGCCCCTGACAAAAAGACAAATTGCCGCCCCTTAAGAATATATATGTATATTTTTTAAATGAGGGTACATATTTTTTATTTTCAATAAAAATCAAATCATTTATCAAATCAAGCAGTACAAAACAGTAGAAATTAATTAAGAAATATCTGTACCTAGCCACAAATTGTTAACCATATAATTTTTTACATTTTTAAATGCAATTAAAAATGTGTATTTTACAAACAATTAGAACGCCGTTATTTTGAAAGTAAAACAAGGTAACATCAACTACGCTAAAATCACAAAAAAACTTTTTTTTCTTACTTTCAGTTTTGCAAACTTTTTTATTACATCTTTTAAATTTACTTGATCAGCAATTTTATGCTCAATTGCCAAAATGGCCAAACCATTGAGACAATTTTGTGTAGTAGTCGTACGTAAAAAGTTCTTAATTAATTTTACGCCACGCATTGTAAATTTGTAGCGAACGAAAAAATCGATATGTGAAATTATCTATTAATTGGGTATTTAACGCACTAATATTTTTCTCACACTTGCAGCTAAAATGGCGCCTCTAAATTTTGGCACCCCGTTCAAATGTCCGGGTTGCCCGCCCCTAGAGCGAGCCCTATAGTAATGTTCTTTCATACGACTGTCTCAAAATAACTACCTTCATGGAAGGATTCAAACAATCAAAATGATCACAGACTGCGGATTTTAAAATTTAGAAAACCTGACGTAGGCCCTTCTTCCAGACACCCATCCAATGTTTATTTTGCACAAAGATCACGCGAACATGAGCGCCTCCCGTGATCAGCGCTTGGAAAACAGAATACCCCCGACGTCCCCAACGCGTTCAAGCAGAGTTAGCCTATTCGTCAAAAAGCGCATCCAAGGTAACTGCAGCCGAAGCAGCGCTGCCGACGGACATGCCATAACATTCCGAAGGAAAAGTAAATTTATTTGGCAGTGAAACCCGAGTTAACCGTTCCGTAAATTCAATCCGGAAGAATCACGTGAATCCGGCAAGTTGAAAGGGGCGATGAGATAACAGGAAAAGTGGGATCACGCGATCATAGGGGAGGAGAGAGAAAAGAGAGAGAGAGAGAGCACGGCGCGGCAGAGCAGAATCGAAACAACCAAAAGTGGTCGTTCAAGAGGAGGAAAGCATCCTATTACGCGATTCGTTTTTCCATAAAAGCGAATGTCTTTTGGCCAGCGGTGAAGATAGTTGGCAATGGCGGCTGGTCCGGGTCGCGACCGCATCGCCGCGCGCTGCACCGCGCCGCGCCGGACTGAGGACGCTCTTGTATTTGTCGAATACGAAGTCACGTACAGAATACATTATCGGGAGGAATACGGTCTATGCATGTGAAGGCTGAAAAGCAGGCAAGCAGGCAGGCAGGCAGGCGGACAGACGGACAAACGGACGAACGAACGGACGGGTGGGTGACTATATTGATTGTGTAGCCGGCTGACAGCGACAGTGACATATGTCACCGAGGCTTCTCGTTATCGCTGATTTAAACATGAGGCAACGAGGCCCTTGCCGAGTTGTCTGCGCTGCACCAGCTTCGTATTTCTGTCTACGTCTCCATCCTTTCCTTCTATACCACCCTTCTGTTATTATTATTGCCACGCATAGCTCTTTTCTTCCTTTTTTTTTCTTACACGCTGTTTCCCGGATCAATGTATATTAACCGTCACCGTCACCGTCACCGGAAGTCTGGCGACACCACCTTTTTGATCAGTGCGAAACGATATCAGAAAATGTTACAAGCCCACCGCGCACAATGCCGGCATTGTTACCTGAAAGATCCGTCCTATTATTATCGCTTTCACACTGTATAATAATGCGGTGCGTTACCGATTCCCACCGGTACCCACCGCTGTCAACGACCAATTGTCTCGTTTTACATTTCGTTTGTTCAACCCTTATGTCAATATGTACCAAAAACATTGTTCTTCGTAGCCTTAGCCCTGCGATCACGGAGCCTGGGTCTATTTCGACCCAGAGTGTAAAAATCGTCGTTCAGTTACTCTGTTTCTGACGAATTAATCAATAGAACAATAGGACTAACACATCTACGAGAAGTACAGTATAGAACCAATCATAATGATTAGACAGCGGATCTTTATGGAAAATAAAAATTTTCTATCTAAATTCCAACAAACTGGAGTGAAATACAAATTTATTTTCTATTTTAATATGTTTCATAGGTTGAAAATAATATTAGGTTGTTCCAGAAGAGTGTGTATTTCGGAATGTGTTCCTTAAATATTGCTAAATAGGTTGTGCCAACAGTTGGGTTTCGATTCATGCACATAAATGCAAATTCATGTTGGGAAGTACTCAAACATTAACATAAAGATTATCGCATTGTTTGTATGAATTTAGCAACCTAATAATAGTTAAGAACTTAATTTTAAATGCTTTCGGCGCACTGGTTCGGTCAAGTATACTATATAAACACTATTTGCAAATTTTCACAAAATCTTTATTTCAACGTTTCGATCTTTTTTTAGATCATTCTCAAGAAATTTCTAAGAATTGCGTCTGTAAAATAATAATAAATGCTGTATTTTATAAATATGTGTCTCACTAAAATTCACAACATGAAATATTACTTTATATTGCACTAAGCAAGTAAGTAGCATCTGGCTTAGACACGTGTTGACGCTGTGGCACTGTACTAGGTACATAATGTACCGTGATATACCTAATAATAGTGTTTTAAAATTTTTCTAATATTTTTACTTCTACCGCCTTCAATTGCACCTATTCATTTTTGTCATAAATACATATAAATGCATACAATCCGCTGTCTAATAATGATTAATTCTGCCGATCTTCTTTTGTTTCTTTTCTAAGCCACCACAATCCCCACTGCGAGTTCCAAAACCTTGAAATAGCTACTGTTTTCTTTCGATATAAGACGATGGCTCGGGGTGTCTTTCTAGTAGAAATTCTACGTATTGCGGTTGGGGGTACCTATTTACTTGGCTTGACATTGTTCATCAGTGGGCAGAGATTTATGGGTTCCATAAATTTGTCCGGCAGACCATAAATTCGTCGGTTGGAAAAGGATGGATTTTCGTATTGCGAGAAAACATCGCCATATTACATATATCGAAAGAAAACAGTAGCGTACAACTATCGGTTCGCATAGTGAATCAATTGTTAAGTGAACTCGCCAGTGGTCTAGTTCCATATATGTAATGCGTTGAAACAGTTGCATACGAAAGCAACGACATGCACATAATCACGTAGCGCCCCTGTCATTCTGTGCCTCAAGTTCGGTATATAAGAAATAAGGGGTGAAACGCAGGGAAAGAAAGAAGACTGCTATGATTTATTACCGGCCGCAAATTCTGTTTCTCCTCTGTGCACGCCAACTGCGTTTGCGTTCATCTATCTTTTTTCCCTTTCACGGCTTACCGAGCAACTTTTCCCCAGGTTCTCTCCCCTCTTCTCCTTCATTCACCCCCTTTGTTCCGCGTCATCTCTCAAAGTGACTGACTGCCTCCTTTATTATCCGGCTGTCAGCATTTTTACAGTTTTATCCAGCGTTCTAGTATCTATTGTCCCCGAAACGAATTCGTATGGTCACAATACGTCACGAGGGACGACTATCCTGAAGTATTACCGCGGTATTGTTAAGTCCCGACGAAAATGGCGATGATGTTTGAAAAGCTATTGCGGTTTAATGGTTGATTCGAATTGATACACGGGTTATAAATTACGAAGCAGCGCGCGATCTTTCTTTCCGATTCGGAGATTGAAAATTCGAGGCAGCTGCCAGTTCTAATCCGACACATGCATTTCAATGCGAAACCAATGTTAAATGTTCCGTGCAAAATTTTCAGTGCGATGGCTGATTGGATTTATAAAATACCCAGCATTCTCCGAGGTACACCGCTTTTCGCTGAATTACTCGAAGAGAAATTAATCTGTTAACACTTTGATTGCAGTCATGTATGACTGACACTATCTTTTTTATCAAAAAAGTATTCGTTTAGATTGGAATCTATTAAGTAAAGCAAACTTGATTAGGATCCACGCGGTGTAAGAAGATTACAAAAGTAATTTTGTGTGTATTTCACCACGTTTTTATTAGCTCGCTTTCTTGTTTGTCTGTCTGTCCGTCCGTTTTTATAATTGAATTAAATTCTTTTAAATTGTTCCATTATTTGAAACTTCACCTCATCATTGTTGTCATAAATGCATAAATTCCGCAGTTTAATTGTATAGTAAATCTTGTCTCTTCTATTCTTATGTTCCTAAATCAATTACTTTAATCTTGGGTCTTTTATTAATACTGTTGTGGTTTAATCAAGGCGTTAATGTGTTAATTGTTTGCAGTGGTTGGAGTTATAAACAAAGCTTATGGTTTAACACTGACGAAGGCTGAAAATTTAGTAGACAGTTTTATTGTACTTTATAAATAATAGGATTTTCCTGAACATTTCGTGAACTAAATCCTCCGTAGGTTTTTGCTACTACGTTACGTCGTTTGGGGTGCAATAGGGTAATTTAAAATTTTTACGATACGGTACCTGAGAACCTTTTGACAAGCCCCAGCCTATTCTATTGCTTGATCCCTGACTAGGGTATGTAACCAATGTCCTAATCCAGATTGACAATAGCCCGAAACGTTATTACCCTGTCACAACAAATTGTGCAGAACGCGATGAGCCGTTCTATGTTTGCAAGGGGGAGTCCCTACTACCTTATTTATTGTATTACCTCTTGCTGGAAGATTTTACGGATAACGTGCTGACTACGAGTTCTGCGTAAGATCCTTTTGTACCCTGCTCGAAGGAACTCAAATTATTCTCGGGATGGGAGCGTCGCCGAAAAGCGGTTACTGCAGTAATAAAGACAATAAATTTTCGAACCCTATAGACTAGAAGCAATGAAATGTCCGGCATAAATTCACGTTGGAAAGAATTTTGGTTTAATTGCTATTACTCGAGATTTATGCGAGATTATAAATTTAGAATTTATGACAGTTAAATAATTTAAAATATTGCCGCGTATCGAGAAACCGAGTTCAGGATCTGAGACATCAAAGCAAGCAGCACCGAATTAAAAGATACAGTTTCTTAAAATATTTGTTACATCCTAAACGCGTTAACACATTCAGGGAAGTCGTTGGCATAAAAATATCAAGCGTGAAATTGAAAAGGCGCCGCTCATCAAAATCGAGCGAGGTGGTTAGAGACATCAAAGCCAGCGCCGCAGCATTAATTGATACCAATTATTAATATTTTATTTACGACTCTCTTTATCTCGAGGCTCCGTTTCGTCTGGCAGAATCGGCCGGACTGTGTCAAGGCTAATTTATGTGATTTTCTTAAAAAAATAATTAATTAGTTCGTCATTCCTTTTTGTTATCATTGGACTGCGGACTTTATGCATTTATGATAGCAATGAGTAGATCAAATGCAATACAGAAATAATATTTAGAGGATTGAAAAATACCGTAGCTCCTATATCTTGCAATTAATTCCAACAATTTTTATTTTGTAGAAAAATCTCTAGCTAATCACCTTTTAGAATTCCTAAATGTCTCTATCACTTCGTTATGTCATATCACCCGACATTATTTACGTCTTAACTGGAAAAGTCACCGAGTTAACAGATTAACATTCGCGCGGATTAATCCCCGCAAAATGGTTTCAGCGAGCATCTGTTTCGTTTTTCAATATTATGTACATATAACAGCGCAGTAAATGTTGTTTATACTGGTACAGCCGTCAATAACACATCAAAGCCGAATCGTTATCCGGCTGGTAGCTGTCGTCTTGAAATTTCCGAAACGCAGGCTGAAGGAGCTCGAGCGGCAGAGATGAAAGAGAACTATATTAGCCGTAAACTCATCCGTCAGCGTCAAAACGTCAAAGACTTGCCATTGGGGTATTAACGGCGCCATAACTTCACAGAAACAGAGGCGGAAGGGAGGAAGAGAGAGAGCAAGGGAGGGATAGAGGTATAGAAAAAGAAAAACACAGACATTCTATGGAAGCCGGGTTGTAGAAGAACATTATTTCTTCCAAGAAATATTGCAGTATAGAGAGATTTAATATTACCCTGTTTTCGCGACTGTTTAGCTCAAAACGGAAATTCTATGAGGATAGCTTTATCGATTTAGTGTCATACCTTTGCTGTCGCAATAAATAATTTGCAAATATTCGTTAAAAATATAAACATAAATCGTCGTGCACTGATTTGATATACGGTCGATTATATTATACCACCGGAAGAGAAATTTGCCGAATGAAAATGTAGTTTTGTTGTTAAATCGTGCAGTTCGTGTTTACTCCGTTTCATTGTGCTTGGTAAAAACTATAATCGGCTCATATTATCATTATGCTTTACCTTCTTGCCTGATAATAATTGGATTAAATAATATTCCTCGTGTCGAGTAAAAAGTTTAGTACATAGTTACAATAGGACACTTGACACGTGTAATAAGTAGATTGTCTATTTTAGGAGTCGTCCCCATAATTTACAAGATCCAATTAACTGCAATCTATGTTCCCCTGATGAAAAAATTAAAAAGAAAACGGCTGCTATAACTCATTGATGTTTTGAGTGTTACGTGGCATGTTATGACTTGGAGTATCAACGCACGCAATACACGATAGCGGTTATCACAGATACGTGATGCTGGACAGCGAGTATGCCAGAAAAAAATAATTATCGTGACATTTGTGTAATATAGTAATGATGATGGAGGAACATTAACTGGATTCGTTTATACTGCAGATAAACGGACTGTTATTAGTGCATAAAATAACACGCCAATAAGGAAAATGTTTTTCTTCGTTGTCGCACTGCAGCATCTGAAAAGTACAAATAACAGTATAAATTGAAATTAAAAGGACAAGTGAGTAGGTATACATGACTCGCGGATACTGTACAGTTACACTCTAGCGCAATACGTTTCCCAATCTAATTATCCCTTCTCGCAGGTATGTGGTCTACATACTCGGTGTGTGGATATTGTCATAATTCGTTGTAATTACCCTTTAACATAGCTACTTCATCGATCGTATTATCGCGCAGAAGTCGTACTAACAAGTGAGACGGCCGTAATTTTCTAACCGCGCGGAACGTTTGAATTTCAACGCGGCTGATATTCAAGTTTTTTAATGACCACGCTGGCTGAGCGCAACAGCCACGATGCGTAACTTTTAACGTGCAGACGCAATGAATGTCTAATTATTTCCGGGGCTTTATATAAATACTTTTTCGCAATGATTATTGCGAAAGTAATTTGTAATAGTCGCGAGCGGACATTTTTCCTTCGGAGTGACGTGACGGGCTGATCGCGATAAAAAATTTAATTCCGTTGCGTGGCTTTCGAAAGGTTATTTATGTTACAAGTTATTACCAAAACGCTGCAACATGAATTCTAATGGTAACGTTGCGACTACCGAACGGATCAAAATGAGCGATTGCTGGTTTTTTATTTTACCATTATGTACTCTGGTTGTAAAAACTGCTGGGAAATTTCTGAATAATCCAATTTATTTGCTTGTGCAAGTATACTCTTGCAAGTTTTGTAAGACACGAAAACGAGCCTGACTGTTAGGTGTTCAAGATCGGAAACAGTGACGGAACCCGTTTTGATTAACCAATTATATGGCTGATTCTTTGACGCTTTGTAGATGAGGATTTTTTAAATATTGGAAACAGTTTCCTCAAGAAACTAAAGCAAGTTTGGTGCTGGAAGTGAAGACACGGACCCGATGTTGTTAAACAGAGCCAGCTCAACACAAAATGTGAAATTCAGTTGGGCCTCTTGCTTCGACCAGTTTGATAGTTACCAGCAAAGATACGGTTCCAAGTGGTGAAAAGCAGAGGTTCTAGATCTCCCGGCGACGAAATCGGAAAGGAGGCAACAATATATATCGGCGGATGCGGGTTAACATGGGCGGCTAGTTAACCGACGAACGGGTCGTCTTCTTCTGTTAACAAGTTGAAATAACAAGGAAGTCAGCGGAGATCAGTCGCTCGGAACGTTCAGTATCCGGTGACTTAATGCGCGACAAAGTCGAGGTGCGGTCGAGGCGATAATTAAAACGCTTTTACAAAATTGTAGGCAAACAGCGCTTAAGTGGCTGTCATTCGTTATCCCGTGGGCTGTGGCAAGTCGGTAAGTCGCTGAGCGAGCAATCAATCACCCGACATTCCCTTCCCCACCGGCCCATTACATTTCTATTTTGAAAGCTGCTTATTAAGCGAGGCCGGTCGGAGAGACAGACAGGTTTCACGGTATAAAATATCGGGTTGCTGTGGTGGCAGGGACGGTTCCATGTCGAGGTAGCTATGGTAGGCGAACAGGCGGCAAGGGGGTGTGGAGTGAGTAAGGGAACGAAAGAGGAGAAGGGAAGAGGGAGAGAGAGCGAGAGAGAGAACGAGGAGTGAGGCGGGGAGGGAAGAGGGGGGATGGACGGCTGTAAAAGCGGTGAAATATCAAAGCCGGGATGGGAGCTGTCATCGTCGGGCCAACATCATGGGTGGCGTGTTGAATTAGAATGCCTTCCCACACCCCACACAGGGCCAAACCCCACCGCAATTCTCCCACCATAATCCTCCGACCAGAAAATGGTGGGGATGACAGGAGAGGACAGGTTATACACCCCGGCTTGTCGAACAGGGAGGGGAAGAGAGCGTGCCGTGTCGCCAGGCGGCGTTGCGGTCGCATTCCACTCCGTGCACTGAACAGCTCCGCCGAGAGCTACCACTATTTTCCTGGATTTCACTCGGTGCACGTCGTTTCAGTTTAATCGCTTCGTGCTGCGTAAGGATCGATCGACCAGTACGCAAACACCCGAGACACTACGTGTGCTACCGCATCTTCTGCGTGCACCCCCTCCCCTACCCCCCAGCAAAACGGTTTACACTATTTATTTGTGATCTGTGAGAATACATCTGTGGTTTCGTGCAGTGATTGGCTAAATAAGTGCAAAACCAAATGGTTGTGCTTGAGGAAGGCGGTATGCTGACTACTGGACATAATCAGTACCTACAACCGGATTATCTTTCTCCGCTTCCAACCACGGTTAGTATATCGAACGATACGACATTATTAATGCTTTCATTCGGAAACGTCTTTGCCGTCGGACGCTCTCTCGCCGCTCTTGCGAGGACGAACACTGAAATTTCGAAATAAATTTAACTGAAGATAAATAGATCAAAGCAAAGGATAAACGTAAAAGAGATTTTAATAAGTTTCGATATTATTTGTTGCCTGTTGACCGCGTTCCGACGGCACGCGCTCTCCGACGGGTTGCTGTTCGCTCGCCGTACGTCAGCACGTTTCCTTTGAACGAACGAACAATCTTCGTCGTTGCAAAACATTCCGTCGTGTATCCTCTTTCGTAACGTAATTTTTTTCCCGTTTTCGTTTTACAGTTGGATGCGAAGAAAAGTCCCTTAGCTTTGTTGGCACAGACATGCAGTCAAATCGGAGCAGATTCTCCGTCGAAGCCCTTAATCTCTCCGCTGGATAAAACCCCGAAGGGCATGAACTCCGGAACGAACGCAAAGTCGCCGCCGGCTGCGAAATTGGAACGGAATACCCGCAGCAGCCCGTCGGATGGGAAGTCGTTGGCTTTCAAGCCGTACGAAACCAACGTTGTGTCGAAGAGATCGACCGACGAGGGTAGGCCGACCTCGAAAGCCAGTGTGCACAGTGTTAGTGGTCAGGACAGTGTGAGTGTGTGTGATAACGGTCACTCTGAGAAAAAGTCGTCGGGCAATCGCACGCCCGTCGGACGGAAGTCGGCGTCGCCTGCGAGCCAAGCGACTGCGACCACGACCAGCACTCCGTCGGCAGATAGGAAAACGCCAGCGGATCGCGAGAAGACCGACGGATCCCCGCGCAGCAACAACAACGGCGCCAGCCCGATCATCCGATCCGGAATGGAGATTCTTTCCGGCGGCCACTCGAAGGACTCCAATTTGAGCGCCTACAAACCTGGCCTCCCAGGATTTTCTGGCAATCCGCTTTGCTGTCCGCCCGGTCTTGCAGAGAATCCAGCGTTCAGACCGCCGTTCGCCGGTGCTTCTCCTTTCTCGCATCATCACGCGGCAGCTCTTCTCGGCTACCCGTCAACCACGCCGACGGGTGGCAACCCATACTTGAGCTACGCTCGCGTCAAGACTCCGGCCGGCGGCGAAGCACTCGTGCCAGTCTGCAAAGATCCCTACTGCACTGGTTGCCAATACAGTATGCACAGTGCGCAGTTAATGATGGGGACTGGCACTTGCCCCAGTGGTTGTACGCAGTGCGATCATCAAAAGTACGGATTGGCCATGGCGTTGTCGTCGTTAGGACCTATGGCACCGCCGTCCCTCTCGTATCCATCCACACTGACCGGCGGCAGACCGTACGTCTGTAACTGGATCGCCGGTGACGCGTATTGCGGAAAGAGATTCACCACGTCCGAGGAACTTCTTCAGCATCTTCGCAGCCACACAAGCCTGACCGGCGGCGATCATGCGTCCTCCGCCGCGCTTCTCAGCAATCCGCATCCGCATCCTTTGCTCTCGCCGTCGGCAGCCCTTCACCGCGCGAGCGGCGGCTCTTACCCAACGCCATCTTTGAGCCCTCTCAGCGCTAGATACCATCCGTATGGAAAGCCGCCGACGGGACCTCTGCCAGCGTCGCTCGCCGCATCACCGTACAGCGCTTTTAACGCGTTGGGACCCTATTATTCACCCTACGCGATTTACGGTCAGCGAATCGGTGCCGCTGTACATCCATAAAAAGGATACTCGGTGTTGTATAATGAGAAACAAGTGTACAGTCCATGATAGTGTAAAATAGAAGACTCTTGAAACTGCGACTCTGACAGACTGTTGTGTAAATAATGAGACGTGTATAATATAAATTTATTTAAAAATATATAAATATATATATATATATATACATATGTGTGTATAAATTCAGAATTATGATTAAAGTTTATAAAGATATATTGACAGTTTGTTTCATCGCGAAATCATTCTTTACAGAAATCCTAATATTGAACGTACATCTCACAACAATTTCGATTATATTACTGTAGGGAAGAACATGTACACCACGGAAAAATGAAAGAACTTTCGAACGATAGGAATATTTTTAACGTGGCGGTAAATCGTGTGCAAATGTTATTTTCACGGCCGTGAAGAAGTTGAGATTCACTTGTGGATAGTTCAGCCGGAAACAATATTTGTATTGAAAATTGCCTGTGCCCCTTCGGTTCTCAAGCTGCTCGATACGTATGTATTTTCCGATTGTGTTTCAAGTGATGCGTTCACTGCTTTCGAAACGAACACGATTGCATTCTCGGTGAAATTGTGCGACGTCTGTCTGTCTGTATTCTCCGCGTATGCCAACGGTCTCGGAGCGCAACACCCGACGCGACGCGACGGTCGTGCATGTTCTATGTCCATGATATAACTGTGATATTATGCTATTTTTTCGATGAACGGATAAGAAATAAATACTAACAATGGTATCTAAACTATTTCTGCGGCAAAATACATATTTACGTCTAACTTATTTGCATCATTTTGTACGTGAGAAGAAATGTAAAGCTGTCTGAACGGAAACGAAAGAAGTGTGCAGGATTATTTCTCGGATTTGAAAATACGATCGTTGTGAACGAATATGGAACATTTTCAAAATTCATTCAGAAGCGCGTCAGATTACATTGTCTACCATGTAAAGTATTCTGATGGAAGGAGTCGTAATGTGTATGATATATATTATTTGCATATTGTAAATATCTCTTGTAAATATCGTTGAGTTTCCATACCGCTTTAATAAAAACAATGTTTGTGGAATCATTAAATGTATTTGTCTTTACTAGTATTCTCCTCTTCGCCTGGCTGTTGTAAAATTCATACTGTGCATTCGTTGTTGTGTGTTCAGTGGACAATCGTTCTCAACGTCTTTAAACGGAATTTAAGAACTTTCAATTATTATTTTGTAATAGTTATAGCTTCTCTGCAATAGAATCAGCTTACCGCAACCGTAATTTGGGATGAACTTGTCCAAATGGTCAAAATTGTTTTCGTAATCGTATTTATATCATTTTTATTTCATTAACAATTATTCTTGAACAAATTATTGATTATTCTTTACTCCAAAATAGTACAACATGAAAAATACTTTGTTTTTGTTTGAAATATATCAAAATAATTATTCATTCTTTCTATTCTCTATTAATTATTTATTTTTAAAAATTCTTTCTTTATACATTTGTCTGTGTAATACTGAAAAATCGGGTACACTTTAGTAAGCACGTTATTTCTTGAGAAAAACACAGAAGAATACAGTTTACGTATGCAGACAAGTTGCTCAGTTTCAGCATTGAATTTTTTAGGGTTAAATTCAGTTGCTATATTTGTTGTCGCAATTAAATAAAGTGGAACTTTAGATAGTTTTTGATAAGAAGTGTGAATAGGTATATCTATTGAGATTTTTACAGTAGATATGGACGATTAATATCAACGTTTGTCCTTGTCACCATTTGATTCAGTGAAATTAAAATACACCACATATAAATATGTACAGTAGTTGCCTTTTGCGAGTTTCTCTTTTTAACTGGAAACACGTGATGCCTGTTTCATAGTCAAGCTTTGCGATACTTTTCACAGGTATAAACAAATCTAGGTCCGTTAGAGCACTGGATGTGTTAACTTCTTTCTCTTACGCATAAAAATCGCACATCCAGTTAAGGGTTAATATTGCAGACTCAATGGGAGACTGGAACGACTCAATAGAAGAGTCGTAAGCGGTTGCAGATATTTATATGTATACAGAAATACATATTCACGTTTCTCGTTACGCTGCCGTATTTTCTTCTAGCTGTAGTTAACACCTCGGGGACGTCTCTGACAGGTTGAACCGGGGCTGGAGATAAGGAAAGTCGTAAATTAAACTTTAAGAATCGGCATCGATTGATGCGGCGGCGCTTGTTGTGATGTCTTGAACGCTTCGGTTGAGGCCCGACGTTGCGGCTGCTTTGATGTCGTAACGCTTGACATTTTTATTACATACCACTTTCAATCTGCCGGTATATTCGAAACGGGATGCCCGTGCCTAAAGTGTTAATTGGAAATTATTTATCATCCTATAGAACAGAAATTTGTTCCCTCAGCAGCCCCATTTCTGAATACACTTCGCTTTTACCCGCGTCCGCACTGGTTACGTACGCGCGTCCCGACGTGGCTGACACGGTTCCGCAGATGTCTCGGTTTCCAAACAAAATTCACTTGCGTTGTCTTTGATCTCGCCGAGTCAATTGGCTCGACCATTTAGGTTCGCGTAAACCTCGTAAGCGGCGATACAAATAGAAAGCGGAGGAGGAACGGATGATCCGTCGGGCTTGGAACGAGAGTCGGAAGCGCGAGGATGAGCGTGTATAGTTTTGATTCGCACCACTAGGGTGCTGGGGCTGTTCGTGTGTGCGCACGAACGCGAACGGCGAGTCTCAATCCCCGGGGCACCCAGGAGAGTAAATTTATTTCTTTCATTACGGACGGAGCAGGTCGCGAGTTCTCGGATATCAACGCTGCAAGGCGGGGCGCATAAATCTGCAGCCTAGTGTCGGAAGGCGGAAAAGGAGGTGGGGTGAAGGGGAACGAGGGCGGGGGTGTACGGGGTTCAAGGGGTGCAGGGGGTGGGACAGGGCGAAGAGAGCGGAGAGGGCGAGAGAAAAACGCGGAGGAGCGACGGGAAGGGACACGAGGGAGAAACGGAGTGGGTGGTTGAAGGTTTTTAGACCCATGCAGAGGGAGAAGACTTGCTTTACCCTCTGCGTACGTCGTTTCCATCGCCAGGGTGCCACGACAGGCGGTGGCAGGCTCAGCTGGCTCAGCAAAGTGAAATATTCGGTGATTTTAACCGTCGGGATGAATAGTCTCCTCGTATTTCGCCTTCCGGGTTCGTTCCGTGGATTGGAATTCATGTTATTTCGGTACCATTATGCGCATCGCTGAATCTCAATTAGTGACTCGTCCGCTCTAACTAGAGTATTTACGTGTAGATACATCTAACCCCGCGTGAGTTATGTCACCGTGATTCGATCTCACCAGAAATATTGTATGTTCGCGGTTTCTAGAGGTTCGTCGCCGGACGCGGTCGCGTTATTCGTACGGATAACAGTACAACTAATCGCATGATAGGACTCATAATCATTTTTTTAATGAATTGTCGCCGATAAGAAGCCGGCTCGACGAAAGCGGAATGTATCAATCGTTTCGCCAATTAACCCCGCGACTTGCCATTTTTTTACCGTTTCACTCGCGATAGCTACATTCATACACGAACGAAAAGTTAATTGCCTGTTCGTCGTACGACAACGTTTAGTCTCAAGATTAAGTACATATTGACCCTCTGTCGTCATATTGACGAGGTCAGGTCGAGGTATCTAATTCCTCAAGTTTCAAACAAATCATTTAACTAATTATATAACGAGGGATCGCTGTACTGCCTCTTTCTCAGTATTTTGAACCTTGATTTACAATTTAGTTCTTCCAGAAGAACACTTTTAATATTTTCGAAAATATAGGCTTTATCTGGGTCTGAACAGATTGAAAATGCTAATAAACACAAATATTTTTGAAAGTACACATGTGAAGATGAACGTCAAGAAAACAATAGTTCTGAGATATGCCACTACCTAGCCGAGGAATTAGGATTTGCTAGCCATTAGTTACGATGCCCGGGGATTAGTGGGCGACATTTTGTCTGGAGCGTGCAAGAGCAAAAGTCGTACATAAAAATTAGAAAATAGATCATTGGTTTTTTCGACATCGAGCGTATATTGGATTTTCCGCAGAGGCGTCTATTTCCGGCGATGTCTATTTATTCTCGCCGTGTCTTTTTTCGAGGCTCTAAATAAACGCTCGCGTTTACAAACATGATAGAAATTTATTTTAATCCATCTGGGGGTTAACGGTTTTGTTACGGGAACGAGAGAAAAAAAGAGGAATTAGTGTGCCGTGCGTGACTTCACTCGGAGCCTCGAGAGTGATTTTATTGATCTTCCGCGTAATATATTTCTAACAGCTGTTCTCCGCATTACCTTTGAGTCCCCGGGTCTTTCCGACAAGAACTATTTCTTCGACATTAACGCCGGGACACTGTAAAGTATTCATGGTAATGGCGGAAGGGAAAGTGTAAATCTATCTTCAGGCATTTGCCGTCGTTGCCCATCGTCGATCGTCTTTCACGCAAACGTCATGTTCTTGCTATGTAGATCGCTGTGCCAGCTAGATGTGTCACATGATGAGTCGCCTATCGGACGTTCTGTCCCGTTGCTCGAAACGAAGTACATCATCTATTATCCCGAGCGCGATGAAGCAAGCAATTTAGCAGCGGCGTTGCTCTGAAAAACGATTCAATCAGCAGTAACAGATTGCGTTCTGTCTTTAATCGAAAGATAATCGACGCAACCGGAACTCACGTAATGACGGTGACATTAGTTTATCCACTCGTAGATCACGCATGATTGCTTCATACTAAGCACGATGTCGCGGAACATTGAAACGTGGAATCAAAACAGACTTAAAATTTTTCCATTGTTCTTAATTAGAAAACTAATTTAATTTCTAATTGTGAAAACAATATTTAATTATGTGAACAAAGTAACATTGTTTTTTATTAATGGTGTTTGCCAATCTATTTATCCAATATCCTCTTCGAAATGTTATTCGGTGTTTCTGAAATTTAATCACAGCTATTATTTGTTATTTGATTATTATTAATTCCCTTGTGAATACAGTATCTTTCAATATTCATTAATAGTAACGTAAATCCGGTTCAAAGTGCTAAGTGTAATTTACTCGTTCAATAATTTGTAATTTTATTGTTATTGATTTCACTTTACGAGCTGTATATATTATGAATCGCATTTAATTTACAGGTGTATAGTAACTGACATTAATTTCTGATCATAAAGTTTCGGAATTAATGCTCTGCTCGACCATATAAATCTACCCGAAGCATTTTCGGGTCAACCGTTGTCAAATTATGTTTTATGTCGCTCTCTGTAGAAATTGATACATATTTTTGCTACGGTTGAACATTTAAAAAACTATACATTATAGTAGAGAGTGAACGTTTCAATGAAGAAAAGAAATTTCATAAAATTTCCATTTTATGCGATCTGCGAGCATTATGAGAGGATAGTAAATTTTATTCAGCGGGGAATTAATTTCCATTTTTTAAATAGCATTCCAAACACTGTAGCTTTCGTTTTTTATTTCCGCTGTTGAATGTAATGTTTATGAACATAGGCTGGCGAGCGACGCGACGCGTTACTTCCCATCGCTAAATAAGAAATATGGCTTCCTACTTTTTCCCAACGACTAAAGTTGCACCGGAAATTACAACTTTCTCCGACGCGCGTCTGCAAACCTACTCTGATGGACATTGAAAAATCAGTGCACGTCATGTTACTATCGTTATTGTGTCGGTTGTAAGTGTCGCGATTAATACCTATTCTGTTTTGCCGTGTCTTTTTGCTGTCCTGTCTGGATCTATCTCGATAACCAGAAAGACGAGAACACGAACGAGTTATTATCGTTGAATACTTCGGGAACGCGGGTTTCTCATGGATATGTCACACTTCATTTCGTTACTGTGATCTTACAAATAAGGTTTGAATTAAACTACAATCGTAATACGATTTGCCAAGGGGTAAAATATGTATAATATATGTATTCTGAAAATTTTAAATTAATTTTCTAGAACGAATCCTAATATGGATTTTGTGAAATAAATTTCAAAATGAATTTTACATAATGAATTCCAAAGTGAATTTTATAAAATGGATTCTAACATAAATTCCAAAATGAATTTTACATAATGAATTCCAAAGTGAATTTCATAAAATGGATTCTAACATAAATTCCAAAATGAATTTTATCAAATTAATTCTGAACTAAATTTGATGAATTGAATTCTATAAAATGAATCTGCATCGTGCTATTCGCCGCTCATTTTTCGTCGGTCCGTTTTTGTTTAAAAATATATTCTTGTTACGACTGTTTGAAATCAATTTCTAGTTCTGCTTTAGTTTTCTTCCTTTGTTCATTATTGTTATGTCTCTTTGGGATGTTCCGATTTATAGTGAAACAGCTTTTCACTACGTTTTTTTAATACTGTGGTTTGTTTCGTTGAATCTTGCAGCAATTTAAGTAGCAAGTTGATGATTTTTTCGTGCTTTCCGCAGACGTCTTAGACGTCCTTGAACGTCCTGGACGTTGTAGAAAAGTGTAACCCTTAGCATCCCCAGTTTAACTCCGTTACCATTATTCAAGATATTGTCTAGATTATTAAATATGTTGGTATCTAATCAATTACTTAATATTTAAGTATTGTTTGAGGTATTATATCGATTACATATCCATAAAATGAAAAAAATCATATGTAAAATGGAATGATTCTAGCTAGGTAGAAATGTTGTATATATATATTTATTTTATTTCGACTTCGCAGCCTAGGAATGGACTTGGCTTTACAATATTTCTATCTCACTCACACATTTCCATACCACACACATACATACGCTCGGCATATCTGACTTTTGCCCCAATACTCCTATATTCCTATACCCCTATATATGTATACATTTTTGTTTCACCTATCCTACACTACACATATCCTCCCATAAATATCTTTGGTCTAGCGCTCATTTCTAACTACTCTGCGCTCAGCTTCTATCATTCCCAGCCAGCTTACCACTCCCTCTCCTGATCTGCCCTCAACTATTTCCTCCTCTCGCAATTCGCTGCCCTCTACTTTATAGCAGTCTTCTAAAAGATGCCTTATTGTGCCTATCTGTAACGCACACAACAGACAAGAAACGTTGTATGTATATTTTCGAGTTAAAGTAGCTCCGAGTGCAAGGGTTCATTTACTAATAAAGGGCTAGTACTAAATTATATAAAATATTTGCGATGGAACGTGTATACGCAATTTTTCTATGGAGAAAACGAAGGTGATGAACGATTTGCAGCGTGAACCGCTGTGTGTCCTGCACCGACGGCGGGGTTTTAGCATAACTTCGATCAAAGAAAGTCCGTTGTGTCCTCGATCGAATCTTTTTGTCGTCGGGAACACGTCCCTGAACGATGTCTATCAGCCATCCTGGCCAGTCTTACGAGTCAGGGCAGACAATTTAGCACATCAATAACAGGCCGTGGATAAAAGCAGCCCATACATCGTGGCTGACGTATCGTTTGTAATAAAACACAAAGGGGGTCTAGCCGCCAGCGGCATCTGTGTACCGCGCTGTGCAGCCGTTCGTTCATTCTTGCTGTTATTAACAGGCCGTACATCGTGGATGTTTTCTACCTGCCATCTCCCGTCGAGTCATACATCACCGTTGAATGCGCGACAGCAAAGAGCAACTATAATTCATCTATAAGCTACAGCCGATCCCCCTCGGCAGAAATTGTGGAAGACGAAATCGATAGGGCAAACCTTGCTGAAGGTTTTACGATGTTCGCGCTTCTGACACATAAAATTGAATTTTTAGAGGATGCAATCGAGGGGGAAAGATATCGTTGACCCGCCGCGCCGCGCCGGCTTTCTTTCCGCGACGGCGAAATGCCGCTGAAACGCGGAAACTCGTTCCGGCCACTTTAAACTTTGTATCGCGTCGCGAGATGCTCGCTTCGTGCTCCCAAAGTACATAATATATATGTACTAGGTCTGACTTGGCCTCATTTCTGCGGAATAGAGTGTCGCAATTAATCGCAATCACAAAGGACATCGCCCAATTCTACTTTCTGATTGCGATGAACAGACTGCGGATTTTATGCGCTCATTACAAAAATTAGCAGGCGTCCTCCACACCTCTTTTGAATATCTGGTCTTATGTGTGAAATCGCTACTCTCATTTCCCTTTCTATAGTTGTCAGTCTTTCACGTTTCTGACAATTATTGTGAAAGTTCTCTGAATCTCGATCGACAATTGTTTAAACTACAGTTAGTGTTATCGGCGCACTGGTTCGATCAATTGGAAACATAAGCAAATTTGCAAAAATATCACATGAAATTTAATTCAACGTTTCGGTCTCAATTTAGACCATTTTCAAGAATAGAAAATTTCAGTATTGCGTCTGTAAAAATGTCTTTGATTAATTCTTACAGACGCAATACTGAAATTTTCTATTCTTGAAAATGGTCTAAATTGAGACCGAAACGTCGAATTAAATTTCATGTGATATTTTTGCAAATTTGCTTATGTTTCCAATTGATCGAACCAGTGCGCCGATAAGACTAATTGTAGTTTAAACAATTGTCGATCGAGATTCAGAGAACTGTTACAATGAAAGGCGAAATAACCACAACAAACAATAGTTTGAAATTTTCTATTCTTGAAAATGGTCTAAATTGAGACCGAAACGTCGAATTAAATTTCATGTGATATTTTTGCAAATTTTCTTATGTTTCCAATTGATCGAATCAGTGCGCCGACAACACCAATTGTAGATTATTGTGAAACGTTTTTATGTATTTTGCATAAAGATCCTGGTAATGAAACTCGGCACCCATGAGGAGTATTGAGAAATATATATTTTTTTATGAATGAAATGATTCGTTGATTGTCGCTTAGGGAATTGTAGGGACTGCGACAGCCCCGTAGATTTTGCTTTCATGTTGGTGTCTCCCGCAGCGTCATCGTACGCGCGGCGCTGAACGCAAGAATCAACCGCAGCCCGGTGATGCATTGTGCCTCCTTGTTACTTCCATTTACACCCAGCATGAATGCAAGCCACTGTTTGCGTATGAGCGCATTTAATTTCGATGATACGACTTACCTCCGACTGGCTCTTTCTAAAGGATTTCTGCGGGCACCATGTAGCAAATCAATTCAGACGTTCGCTGATATAGCTATTAAGGTATTTCTTAATAAATCGCGCGTGTAGCGTATACCTAAGTAGACTGAGAATGTTTAGACGTTTATCTGCGATTATACAAGGAATTCTTCACGAAGTGTTCAACATGTTTGAGGATATAATAATTAATTCACACCCTCTTGTTATAATTGAACTTAAAAAACAGTACTCCTGACAGTTTTCACTGTTACAAAAATAATAAAAAGCAGAAGCTGAAATTATATTTTGCACCAGTGGGTCTGTCAATACCAAAAACAATCTCCTGTATCATAATTTCTTTCCAGACCATTATTTAAAAAACAAATAAAAAATGTTTAGTAACTGTAAAAAATATTGCATACAAAAATATGACATTTGCGAACTTTAGCTATCTGACTGTATATTTCGTGTGCAATAAAAAATCTTTTGAAATTAATATTTATGCAAATAGTACTCTTTTTTACTTAGAGAAAATAGCAAAAGAATAGATACCTACATAATCGTATATTTTTATTAAGGGACATTTTATTATGGAATTGTTCTTATTTCCTATTTCATTTTTGCGAAATCACTCATAGTTTAATCCCTGCCGTACCATTTTCTTTACAGTTACAGTAATTAATGTCTTTATCCACAAAAATGTCGTAGAAGGGAAAAGAAAATTTATATTTTTTGCATCCTACATTTATTTTAATGCTTAAATATTGATTCCAAACGAAAGTAAATTTTATTTCATCTAAAAAGAAACACATAACATTCATATTTGTTAGACTTTATTAAAATCTTCATGACGAGTCTGATTCGCTAAAATACGGCAAGGGGTTAATGTTTAAATATTAGCTATCTGCATCGAACACGACAATGTCGAAGAGATGATAATAGTATTTCGAAAATATTTCTGTAATTATATTTTTCATGTCGTCGCTTTTCAAGTTAATGGTTATGTTATTTAGGAAGGGAATATATGGGTAGAAGTACAATCTCATTATCATTTCATCATTTCTCATTGATTATTCATAAGAGGGTAATGTATAGTGGTACAGTTTCTCGATATGAAATGTGGAGGTTAAAGCCGTTATCAATCCAAGCTATTTCCATCTAGTGTTGAAGTGGTTGCGGAGATCTACTTGGATTGTTTATTTTAGAAACAATCGATACTGTGACAAAATCGTATCCGTCTCACGTTGCATATCGCATTAATGCAGCTTAAACAGTTACAGGTTAACTAGATAAATTAAGTTCAAAGTTATTTCTCAAATAATATTTTTACGAGGATGTATTGGAATGGGTTGGAAAGATAATAAATAGTAGGTAATAAACCAATATAAAATTTTTGGTGATATGTATTCTTAAATCATAGATTCAGTAGTTCTGATTAATACAAAACATTAACATAATATGTATTACGTTATTTCCTTTGATTCTCTTTAATTTCATGTATTCTTACATTTCTTTAATTTCCAATATTTATCGGCGTTTGCATAATTGAAAGCCAGGTGTGCCAATACCTTTGTTTCTAACTGTAGATCTGGCTGGTAGCGATGGCTCCGCAAAAACCACAACGAAATCCGAGTAGGAATAAACGAAAGTCCTCTCCGGGGCGATCTGGATGTGCCTATAACTATAACGACGTGGAAGCAGCGCGTAATCAACAGCTGCTTGAAATCCAATAAGATTTGCTCGATAGTTAGTTTTACGCGGATCAACTTGAGCGCGCGGCAGCTCCAGACGCCGCTCTCGCCGTTTCATCGATCACGGTGCCGTCAAAGAGACGGCGTTAACGATGCCCAGCTGGCTGACGTTTCCTTTGAGTGGTCGGCTCTGAGACAGAGACACCACCAGATCCAGTTTGCCCGTAGTTGTCACGGTTTTAGTAACGAAACTAGGCAAGTCTGTCATCAGAGAGAAAGAGAGAGAGAGAGAGAGAGAGAGAGAAGGAGAAGTCGCGGAAACCAGCGGCGACGGCGCGGTAGCACTGAAAACCAGGGGGAACTACGGCGGAGTGAAAAGAGGTGAGAAAAGTGGGTGGAATCGAGGGAAAGGGGTGAAGTGTGTATTAGGCACGGAGGGGTAGGAGGTAGGAAGAGGGCAGAGGGGCGAGAGGGAGAGAGAGAAAGAGAAGGAGATAGAACGCGACGGACCGGATGATGAATTAGCCGAGGTGACCTCTCGCGCGAAATCTCTCCTGCTAGCTCTCGCAGTAGGCAGCTCCCGGGATGTCGGCCCCGAGATGATGGATCGCTCCGCGTCACGGAGCCATTCATCACCTCCATCTATCAGCCACCCCTTCACCTTGCTTTAGAAAGCGAGCATTCGACGGCTATCTACTCGCTTCGGATAGTGATTAATGTTGATCGGAGCGCTGCTATTCGACCTCACTTCCATCTCTATCTCGGTCTTTCTCCTTCTCTTTTTCGTCCTATCCTCCTTTTGCCCCGGTCCTCTATCCTTCTCTATCTTCGCGGAACCGCGCTACGTCCACACGTTTCTAGACGTTGACTTCGTATTGACTATGCGCGTTCATCTTCTCCGGATCGTCGGACAGGTCGTTGGAAACGGCGTAAAAGATGACCTCCCTGCCGCGCGACGCGACGCGACGCGACGGTTCCGCTAAAATTGTGGTCTACCCACACACGCCTTCGCATTCGATTTTTCCGAGCGGAACGAGTAGTCTAATCCGGAGACTTTGATACATCTCGGTACAGTTTTCAGCCAGACACTTCCTTCCCCGGTCCGTTATCCGGTCGGGCTTTCGCAAAGGTTGTTCCGAAAATATGGGACCGTTCGGCATACGAATATCTTTCTCCAGACAGACCTGAAACGGAACGTCCTTTACCATTTAGCTTGAGACTGTTTGCGAATTGTTAACATGTTTGCTATTATATATATGATCTTGAGCGTTTAGCAAAAGTTTTGTTATTTTAGACTTTCTTGCTCAGATTACTTTTGTCGGGCTTTCATAAGATTTATAAAATGGGGGTCGAAAATTCGGGGTTCCCAGTTTAAATGTTGATTAGCGTTTAGAGAGCACACTGTCAAAAAATTTAGGCTGACACCAAGTACATATGTACATGTGATTCTTTATTTTGGACACGCTACTGAGTTTTTCATTGTTTTTATCAGCGTGTTCTTCTTTTTTGGAATAATAATTGAAGACATTTCTGGAGAAAAGGCTGACGTATCTATATTTGAAAATGCTCCCCTACATTTTAATATTCTAACAATTGAGAGAGATACACTACTGTTTCTTTACTTGTGCTCAGTAAAGAAAAACAGCAATTTTTTTGCTCTAAATCTGTGGAAAAATCGATATGGTGTAGATGGATTAAAACCAGTAAACTTTCTCCTGTAGATCATGCACCAATAAAAAAGAAGAAGATGACGTTCGTGACTTGTATAAATATTTAGATAACGAAAACTGTCACTACAATTGTCACAACAAAAATTCTACAATTTTCTAGTAATATATGCCAGATATTTTTGAACATCGTTAACTGACTTACAACATGCGTTTGTTGAATGTCGTTGCAGCAATGAAAGAAGTCAAGTCAGGCGAGTAAGCTATCAGTCACAGGTTACATTTTTTTCATCTTCCATCACAAACCATTTGAATAGCTTCGGTCATGATTTTCCTAAGATTGAAATGCAAATAGTATGCAGTGTCGAGTAATGCAGTTTATTGGCTGTCATTGTACATAATACTGATTTGTAAGATTATGTCGGGGAATTTCATTGCTAGACAGTGACGTTCACAATTTCAGAGTTCACTTAGAGATAATCAAATTAATAACGCATAATAAAATATCAAAATAAAAGTGTTCTGCGTTGATTGTGGGAAGCAGGAGTAAAATAAAATTTGATTTCATCCCTTAATGACTTTGTTGCATTAAAGACGATATTACAATACTCTTCAATTTTTCAAATTGTTTACTGTTTTATATTTCACCCAGCCAATTTCTTTATGAATGAATAAAAATCCGCAGTCTAGTTATTACTTTATTGTTTCAATATTTCATAAAGAAGCTACGTTACATGCAGTAAGACATTTTAATCATGTAGTTGATCATGAAACAAACGCTGTTAACAATCGTGTTAATCATTATTGTAGCACTTTAAAATTGCAACAGAACGGCAGACTATGTTCATTTGTATCAGCTGCAATGGTGGTTTGAACTTAATTGGTAAAAATTGATTTCTACCAACCCGATAGTAAATACCCAACATTACATAATACTAAACTTCATCGAGTACTTACTCATAAGAATGGAAAGAGTATGTGCAGTAGAGCGACGGTAGAAACAATGCTGATGCCTACTTACCTGCACGAGAATTCCATCAGCTGCACTCCATCGGAGCAGAATAGACGACGATCTATTATTTAGTTTCACATAAACAAAACGGAAAATAGGAATCGAAAGAGAATCGTGCAATGCATTCTTATGGAAACCGCCATAAGAGGCATGCCAGATCTATAACAATAGCCACGAAGCGAAAGTAAACGGATGCGAGTATAGAGTGGGAGACATGCTGTAAGTGAGAGGTCTTATAGGGCTGATTGGTTGCCTCGTTATAAGCATACGAACCTCGATGCTTGCATGCATTTCCAACCCCATTTTTGTCCAACTATCGAACTTCCACTGTATAATACTCTCTTGGTGTACCTTGAAAAGTATTCCTTCACTAATAACACTGTCCAACAGCCAAAAAGGATTTCGATTCTCTCTATGCAATTCTTATAGAGTTTTTTGCGCTGATTCCGAATCTGTCTTTAATTGTTCTCCTAGACGCACAGTTTTTGAGAAATTTGAGTTTGAAAAAATGACATATTGAATTGATCTTTACAGCAAAAGATTCCTTAGACTTTACCGAATACAGTGATATCCAATATTAATACATTATGATTGTTTAAACATGTTTAAACGATCATTAAAGACGGAGAGTTTTGCACCAATTTTTGAGGATATTTTTCAATTTATCTCAAAAAATAAGGGTTCAGCGGAAAATCGAACTATACCACGCGATAGGGCAGACTTTTATCTTGAAAAACTACGCTTTTAAGTTTGGAACGTTGACGTTTTTTTGGAACCAGAAAGTAAAATATCTTCGCCCAACATGAGTTGCCACCAGTGGCGCTCACCACACAACGGTCGTTCGCCGCTCCGTATCCTGTCGCAGCGCCGTATACCGTCCCGAGCACCACTGGCGGCAACTCACGTCGGGCGACGATATTTTGCTTTCTGGTTCGATAAAAACGTCGATGTCGCAAACTTCCACGGGGGTTTTTTGAAGATAAAAGTTTGCTCTATCGCGTGGTATAGTTCGATTTTCCGCTGGACCCTTATTTTTTGAGATAAATTGAAAAATATCCTCAAAAATTGGTGCAAAACTCTCCGTCTTTAATGATCGTTTAAACATGTTTAAACAATCATAATGCATTAATATTATATATCACTGGATTCGGGAAAGTCTACAGAATCTTTTGCTGTAAAGATCAATTATAATAACATCACAATATTTGTTTAAAGTTGAAAAATATGTTTTTTTTTCAAAGCCATGTTTCTCAAAATCTCTGCGCATAGGAGAAAAATTAAGGACAGATTCGTAATCAGCGCAAAAAAACTCTATAAGAGGGACCCAACAGTATATTGACAACAAATTTGGTGTTGGACAGTGTAATAAGACTAACAGTACAGTAAATACCGCGTTCGAGGGTGAGGTCCTAAAGCTGCAAAATGGTTTCTTCGTAGTTGATTTTCCGGGCCGCGGCCGCGACCGTACGCGATAAATTCATTACCAATCAAAGACCAGACGGCATCTCTCGGATTATAGATATCTTATAATATCCCGCGAGGAATTACACGCGCCAGCGCAACAGCAGGAATATTCGAACATACTTCCGCGTCCACGTCGCGCGTCAGGAGCTCTCGCGGCGCGGCGCGGCGGCACCGCATCGCGTCGATACGCGACCGCCGAGAATTCCATAAGGAAGACACCAGAGAATCTCCGCGAAACTTTACGTACGGGAATAACTAATTGTGGGGTCAGTGCTGATGTCAAGAATTTACATAATACGACAGCGGCATAGCGATCAGCTGAGTCGACGCGGGTCGGTGGCTAGGAAAGAGGCAACCACCGTTGCGCCTGCTACAGCTGATAATGTTGCACAAGTCGTATATCCCAGTCTTCTTAATGGGATAGCATTTACCATTTTTTACGCGGCTCCTTCTACGACCGGCTTCAACCTCTGCACGCCCCTTCTTCCGCGGTCACCCGATGAATAGTCGCGAATATAATGAATAACGATAATTGATGGACGCCTTTCAATTTTCCTTTTATTTCATTGTCCGACAGCGGTGTCGATGCGCCGCGCATGATTCATACGCGTACACACAGTGTTGTCGCATCCGATGAAATGTCGTTTCCTCGTATTTTTGACGAAAGGCGGCTGCGTTTTGCTCGCCTCGATCTACAGGAGATTGCGCGCAAATGGAGGGGAGGGAGCACGAACTTCATTTAAGGATGTTCTGGAGGTAATATAAAAACGCAAGAAAATTTTTTGAAAATTTGACAAGATATAATTCTTACTAAATTAATGCAATTACCAAAGTTTGGGTTCGATTCACTGCACCGTTTAAGAATTATAGCAACTTAAAGTTTTCGCATTTTAACACGTCTTCTTATGGAGAATTCACAAAATTCCACTTCAAACCCTATTTAAACCTTGAAAAAACGCAACTAGAAACTCCATTTTTTTTTTATATGTAGTAAAAATTATGTAATTAATTATGTTCAAAATTTATTAGGATTCACTAAACAGTTACGGAGCAAAAAAATTATAAACTGTTACAAAACGTCTTTATCGTGTTGTCTCTCACTAGCATGGAAGCGCGACAAGTGTAGACCACTGAATGTAGCTACAGAGGGTACAGTATGTATTCGCAAAAGTTTAATGCAAAATATACTCATGAATGGCTTTCATTGCCCATATATTGATGGATTTCGAATTTCTTGTACTTTTGTCTCCCATTGTACCTCCAGAACAACCTTATTAATATCGCGTAGCAGCAATGAAACGTTTAAAACAAAAATGTGTTTCTGAAGCCGATGTGGAGAAGAAACTGTGCGCAGGAATGTGTTAACGTTGATTTTCCCACTTCTCAAATCGCGTTAGAGTGCTACCACGGTCTAAGAATGTCGCATTGTTCGCGAATTTTCGCAATTCTCGAACCGTGTTGCAGACATGCCATGTCATAAGAGCATTGCCTGCATTTTAAAATAAAATTACATTTCAATTATAAAATCCATTTGAAAAATGAAGTATACACCCCCAGCGCGAATATTTTACCATGCAGACGCATATTAAGCTGGAAATTTATTAAACAGAGCATTTAAACAAATGCTTGGAGATATCGGGAATATATATGTAATTAAAACGTACACATTTTAAACAACATTATATGTATTTTTAACATTAAATCCGCCAATGGTGATAGTACAGAGTGTCCCAAAAATGTAGTTCCTTCAAAGGGGTGAGAACAAATTTCTTCAAACGTCCTTGGACATCACCCCTTTGAAGTACAACATTTTTAGGACACCCTGCTGGATTAATAGGTGGATTACACTGTCCAACAGCCAAAAAGGATATCGATTCTCACTATGCAATTCTTATAGAGTTTTTTGCGCTGACTTCGAATCTGTTTTTCTCGTAGACGCACAGTTTTTGAGAAATTTGAATTTGAAAAATGACATATTTTCTATCTTTACAGCAAAAGATTCCTTAGACTTTCCCGAATACAGTGATATATAATATTAATACATTATGATTGTTTAAACATGAAAAATATCGTCAAAAATTGGTGCAAAAGTGGTGTCTCTCCGTCTTTAATGATCGTTTAAACATGTTTAAACGTATTGTATGTATTCGGGAAAGTCTAAGGAATCTTTTGCTGTAAAGATCAATTCAATATCTTTTATAACAACCTCACAATATTTGTTCAAAGTTGAAAAATATGTCATTTTTTCAAATTCAAATTTCTCAAAAACTGTGCGTCTAGGAGAAAAACAGAATCGAAATCAGCGCAAAAAACTCTATAAGAATTGCATAGTGAGAATCGATATCCTTTTTGGCTGTTGGAATTTGTTGCACCGTATTATTATCTACTTAATATATTCACATAAATACTATACGAAGCACGTAATAAAATGTATAGAGGTTAATGATAGTTATTCTGTCAGCGACTTTATTAGAAGGTTTAAACTGGAAGAAACGGACCGGGTACTTCGAAGAACGAATTGAATTTAAAATCAACGCGAAATAAAATCGTTCGTTCAATTCATTAGGAATGACATTCTGCATGGCTCCGTGAAATTCATAAAAACGACCCGCAGTTAACCAGAAAATTAGCAATTATAAAAATTATTACCGCTCCCGCGTGCCGTTATGATGAAACGTGAACGTTTACTCTCGGCTCTGGCACTGTGGTGATTACTTGGTGGCGTATCCGAGCGTGCCCGTGATACAGATCTGATTATACAAACGTATCTAATTTGGTGGAAAGTTCCACGGAATATGTACCGTGTTGAGGTACTCATATTTTTCATTCGTTTTGCTTTATTTCGCGAGAGAGCGATTCCGCCTCTGGAAATCAAATTAATTTCCGAATCGATCACCGTTGCTCGGTTCGAAAGAAGAAAAAGAAAAAGGAAAGGAAAAAGCGCTTTACGACATCATGTCACGGTGCTGTAGTTTCGAGTGTGTTTGACCGAGCCGCGTCTGCAGCCTATCTACCAGTACGCTACGCTTGTAATTACCTTAAATTATTGGATCGAGCATGAAGGAGGGAGTTATCTCTCAATCTAGTCGACTACAAAGGGGCCGACAGATTAATTGTGATTGGTGTAACGGAGCCAACTGACAAGAGACTTTACTCACGTTTGATTATATATGTGTCATACACGCGTCCGTACGCGCTCCCCAGGCCTGTGTGCGTGCGTGTGCACGTGCACACGCTTCGCGTACACACGCGGAACGTACTTCTGAAAGCATTCACTTTTTCTTCGTTGCCCTCTTCGGTGCAGCAGCTGACATTTCTTAACGCCAATTAACGATTTCGTGACGCAGTGCGAGAATGAAATCCGTTTGGAAATTTTCGCTCGCACTCCTCTGCGGAAATAATTTTCACACGGGTATTAAGCAGAAATGGTTTCCAGAAATGTTCATTAGAAATTCGCACGCGATACTCTTTTGTGGTCTCCAAGTATTTTTCTGTCCTTTAAGACTTATTCGGTAATTGTGTAAGTGTGTGTACAGTCATTCTAGTTTTTTTATTTTATTGTTTATTCTATTTGTATGTTACATAAACAATAACAAAATTAAGACAGAAGGCAACATTTGTTTAGTGATAATAAATTTGTGATTTCGGCGCAAAGTTCGATCGTTTTAAACCACAGCAAATGTGCAGTTAGTTAAAAATGCATCTCGACGTTTCGATCCCTATGTGGATCATTCTCAAAGAGACATTTTTTGTGTCTGAAAATTGTGGTTTAAAACGATCGAACTTTGCGCCGAAATCGCAAATTTATTATATATTGAATTTCGATCGAGAGAAGAATTTACCTTTGTTTAGTAATGTTTTGTGTTCAGTATATTCAATACTTGAACAATATTTATATTTATATGTACATACTTATACATATAATATTTATATCTGCTTACGTGCTTTCATTTCTGCGGTAATGCGTTGAATCTTTTACAAAATACATAAATTTTGCAATTTTACAGACGAGCTGTAGGTGTCCAATATCAACCTGTCTTTCAACATTCTCTCAGTATTATGTACTTGACATTCTTTTTCTCCTTTGAATTTGGATTTAATCAATTTCATAAATCAAATGAAACACATTAATGTGTTTGGCGAGTGATATTAATGTACTGAAAAAATTGAATATTCTGTAATAATCTTTATTTCTTATTATCAATGTGAAATTTTCTTAACTTTCCTGTTATAATTGCTCCTTTAATTTCTCATTAAAACAGTCGGATCTCCTTTTACGCTGATGGTTTCAGTAAGATGTAATAACACGTTCGGCCTGCATACATTCCGTTGTTGTTGGAAACATTGGAATTAAGAAACATGTCAGTTATTTGTATGCGACGGGTTGAACGTAAACGAGTACCAATTTACACTGATGAAACTGGTTTTTATGTGCAGAAGAAATCGTGTGGGTAATATCCCGCCGTTCGAAGAAAATAAATTCTGCAGGTATATTTAAAATATATAAAACCATTAACTACTTGAATAAGTTTATTTTTATTTCGACACGTTCATTACCCAGACATCTAAGCTTGAGCGTAATGAGAGATAATGACATTTTTAAAGGGCAATGATATGCCGTTTCTTTAAGTAGATTACGCGGGGATATAAAGCGTTTTAAATTAATTTCAATTGTAAATATAATAGTACTTATTGCTCTGAATTACACGTGGCTTTCATTAAATTGTTATTTCAAATCAGCATGCCTCTGCGTGGGATAACGGACTGTGAACACGTGAATACGTTTCTAGAAAATAAAATTAAAATACAGATACGCCCTTTTGCAAATCAAATTCAACCTTTCACAAATAAAATATCTGCAACTTTTGTAAAAAAAATCAAATCAAATGTAAATGAATTGTTAAGAAATTCAAAATTGTATTCATCGCATAGATCTACATGAAATACTTATTTAAAAGTAATTATCAATTCATTAACTTTGTAATGTATGAAAACTGTGAGTAGATGTGCATATATATTATAGTAATTTTCTGATTAATCAATTTTAGAAATGAAAGTACATATGTATTTATTGAAGCGTATTCAGTATCGAATCTAATAAATATATAATTTAATCGAAATAAATAAGTAACTAATTTAAAATATTCCTAATGGTGAAATTGAAAAGGTGAAATTGATTTAGAAAAATGGCGTTTGTGGAGTGCAAAACTTCCTGTCCATGGTGACTTCTTTTGAACTCAACGGAGATACTTTCGAATGTAGTTAATTTGAAGTATTCTTAATGGATGAAATTGATTTGCATAAATTTGATTTTGACTTTCAAAAGGGTGAGTTTGGACTGCGAAACCTCTAAGTCACGGTACGCCAGATTCTTGTTGGAACCGTGGCAACAATATCACGGTAATATCGATTAATTAGATTACAGTGGGGGTCGGTGGCATCGCCGGTGAACCGCCTCGCGTCTTTGTCTCGCATAAGCCGCGGTATCGTAATTTTCGTGTAAAATGTTAGTGACAAAAGCCGTATAACGAGGCACTCGAGAGGAGGCAGGAAGTCGGCGACGCCAGGTTGGATGGGACATTGATGAGGAAACTTCGGTTGGTTATAGCCCGGCCTGGTGATAAGGAGCCAAGGAGTTCCTAAGTAAGAGGAGGTATAGCAGTGGTTGTCGGGGGGGTTAAACCCGAACTATCTCTTGCCTCGCGTTATCCAGCGAGCCCGTATATATCCGGTCGTGTTGAGGGTAGATATACCTTTGGATGGAAGGCGGCTTTGCACTCCTTATCGCGTCGTTTTACAATCTAAATACAAGGAATCAGGAAGAATCAGCTACAACCTCGTCTTAATGAACCGCAATGCCTTCGCCGGGTTTCTGCTCCCCAGCCAACAACTCCGCTCCGCCGCCCGGATCGATATCGCAAATAGAAATTGAAATCTAGACGTAGAGATTCTCGCTGAATTACAACGCCCCATTGGTAAGAGATTATTGAATCAATTATCGGATCCAATTTGTACGTCTCGGACGAATCGCCCTGCGATCTCCATCTTGACACTCGGTTGCATTCATCGCGACGGGACGGCTTTCTTCGCGCGTTTTTATTCAGATGTCAGAATGTTTTAAACATGCTTTATACACTTGAAATCTTCCTTTTGCCAGTTTTATCAGAGACAGCGGCGGACCGTTAATTGTCGGGCCCTGTGGGCTAACACTGTTTGGGGGCCTACCCAATTAACCCTAATTAACTCGGGCACCTAAAATTTTTGTTTAATATATTGTTTCTTCAATTGTTCATTTAAATTGCTTTTACTCTTCTAACCGCAAAGACCCGTACAATTTAGTACATGTTACATGTACTAATATATTTGTTCCATGTGAATATACTTTCGAAACAGATTTTCTAGTCACAAAATGATTACTTATAATTAACTGGGAGTTATCGGCCTCGCATTTCACGTTACCGCAGGGAAAAGATATATCCGTATTCAATATTTACTGCGATCGTGAAATATTCGGACTGTTGCGTTGCGTTGTATTGGTTCGGCGTTATCATTTAGTGACTGCCGCTCTCGAACAAGTTTCGCCTCGTATATCAAGCGGCCAGCGAAAGTGATAAGTACACGAATATTTTGACCGATATAAATTACACGTACATTCAATGAAACATCGAAGTGTATTAATTATAAAGGCCGAAAACATATCGAGTACATTCAATCACAAATCAGCAAGCTTCGTTTTGTACACGCTCGCTGGCCAATACTTTTCTCCTTTCACTCGTGCAGTCATAAAATTTTATATTCAACGATCAAGCATGCTGAAAGTAGCAATTCTTACATCGGGGACGTACCGGTTCGTTCTTTACGATACTATTAACGAATAAATGTCCAGGGAAGATTTCGAATCGTGTTAAAATACATCGTAATTCTCTGGCTATCGGTCGTGTCAACCGTTTATGCGAATGAGATCTTCTTCTTTTTTTTCTCTCTCTCTCTTTCGAGGACGATTTTTGATCGCGGAATCAACAATGAATTAATGTCTCCATTTCGTTAACGGTTCGCCATTTCTCGCCGGTTCCGTGGACGATTATCATAATCGAAGCGAACGAGACAAACGAAATTTCTGATCTAGAATGACGCAAGCTATAATTCATTTGTGCATGTCGGCAGGTTGTTACGTTGTCGCTCCGCTGACATTCCCGAAATCGTATAAATTAGCAGTTACGCGTCGCGTGATATTTTATAGACGGTTGCAAAGTATCGCTCCGCGCAAGAAAAAAGAAAAAAAGAAGGAGGAAAAAAGAGAGAAGGGGCAAAAAGGTGGTTCTTTATAATCGCCTGAAATGGACGTTCATTTGAAATTCAACCGGTGGATCCTTGCGAGCCTCCGTTGTTTGCGTGCCGGTCCGCCGTAGTGAGAGAAAGTCGTTGAATTACTGCCATAATTCACGGAGAATAATGAGGGCTTAATTAGCCACGTGATGTAATGCAGACGCGGCAGAAGCGAAACGAAACGGAACGAAACGAAACGAAACGAAAGACACATCGTGCTGCGCGCCGCTCGTAAACCAGTAATTCTTACGATTAATGCGGACATTGTATCTGCGTTGTATCTGGCACACCATGTTTATGAAGTGATTAGCCAGTAGGAACGATGAAGTGCTTATTAAAGTTTCAAATTAACGAGCATGCTTTACCGATCTTCAACAGCTTCGGCCTATCATTTTCTGTTGTTCGTTTATGTGGTTTCGACGAAAGTACACGCGGTTACGTGTTCCGTCTTGAGCTGTGAATTCAATTGTTGCACTTGCTCCTTTTCCGCCGGGGCGGGACGACTTCCTCTGTTACAAAGCTGGGCGAAATTGTAAACAATCCTATCTAGTTTAAAGTATGCATACAACTATGAATATGGTTTTGTTAAAATAAAAATATTGTGTTTAGGATATTATATCTTCTATTTAAGGGGGTAGGACACCTAGAAATCTAACTAGAAGGAACTAGAATCTTACTAGATTTTGGGTCGAAAAAATGGGTTTGCAAGCCACGGCTTTTTGTCCTTATTTCAGCAGATTTTGGGCTGGGTGTGGGCTCGTTCTAAAGAGGAAAGTTCAATGCGGCGCGCTCTGGTTATTACAGCAGTCGAAAAAGTCTTTAGTGGCAGAATAATGCATTGGAATCTGCGGGTATTTTTTCTCGATTTTTCCTCTACTTTGGACACTCATATTATTAGATATAAACATAATCTCGTTAGCATCATGACCAGAGCGCGCCGCATTGAACTTTCCTCTTTAGAATGAGCCCACACCCAGCCCAAAATCTGCTGAAATAAGGACAAGAAGCCGTGGATCGCAAACCCATTTTTTCGACCCAACATCTAGTAATCTAGATTGCAACAAGAAAGGAACTAAAATCTTACTAGTTTTCGACCCAAAATCAAGTAAGATTCTAGTTCCTTTTTAGTTAGATTCGTAGGTATCCTACCCCATTAAAATACATACTATATTTTTAAGCGAGATAAAATCTAGGATATTAAATAATACTTCAAGCATTTATTTCGCCAAATATTGCCCACACTGCTCTTCCTTATTTGATACGGTCACATGACGCGTTTCGTCTCTGTCGTGCATGCGTCACAATGTCACGTGTATTCCCGCCAATCTTTCCGATCTGACGACACTGAGAGTCGCGACCGTTTTCAACACGGTCACATTCATCCATAGACAATATTCGATAATCGGCGGGATCTCGGCAAGGTTGCAAATGGTATATAGGCCGAGCATAATTCAGGGCAGCGTTCGGCATAGCGAAAGGGAGATAGCCGCGGAGAGTCACGCGAGACCGGACGAAATGCGTGATCAGCTGCAACGTGACGCGGTCCGCGACGACAGGCTGAGGCTAACCATAAAAATAATAGAGTTTCCAGTGAAATAAATTGAGTTATTAACGTGACAGTATCACAATAAATTATGATGAAGTGGTTCTGGGGGCAAAAAGGTACGGTCAGATGACGGTTGGCGAAAGGTCGGACGGGGCTAACAGCGGTTGATTGCCGGTCGCTCGTTTGTCTCCATGTAGCCTGACAGGAACTATCCTGTCTGGAGTAACGTTAGCCCAAGCCCGCGAGAGCCGGACCAACGTGATGCGCCCCGTTTGTACTCTTCGCTATGCTTCTCTGGCCTACTATGCTCCGATCCGCTCTGCTCCGCTCTGCTCTGTTCCGCTCCGCTCTGCTCTGCATCATGGTATACGCTGCTCGTGGAAACCGACCGGTGAAGAGACCGGGACACGAGCGTTATTCGATGCTACTCGTAATTATCTCTGTCCATAGATTGAAACAAATGGCACGGGACTCGGCGAGTGCGAACCAACACGTCTCTCTCCCTCTCTCTCTTTTGACGCGTTTACTTACTGTTAGCGTTACAGGACAAAGTGGCAGAGGGAACTCCGCGCTTCGTCCTTTCTCACGCGCTTCGCTCCTTCTGACGTCACTCGGTTCACTGTTCCTCTGATCTTCCGCCTCGTTCTCGTCAGCGACCAGGCTCTGCCTAACGACGTTTGCCGTAATATCGATTCAGTGTTAACGAGATGCTTTATTGTTCGAGCGACGACTTTATTTAGCCTCTCTACGGCCCGACCACTACCGCGCACTGAATCCGTTCATTTAGAGTTTAGAGGACGCTTACCAGCCAATGTATGCACACAGTAATTTGATAAGCGAGTTGACTCGCGAGCATTGAAATTGTTACTTTCATTAGTGAGAGCGTATATGTATTTTCGCAGCTTCAGCACATTAGACTTTAGCGTAGCAGCCGTAGCTGAAAGTCTCAAAATATCGTTGCTAAACTGCGGGTGTTTATATTAATATTCACAAAGTCTTTTAGTTTGTCTGCTTTAAATTGGACCCATCCATTTTTCTCATAAATGCATTAAATCTACAGTCGAAGCATTTTATTTCTGCTTTATTATTCTTGTTTTTATTGGATGCTACCTACTACATTGATAGATATTTATAATGTGAAGCACGCGTTTACTTTAATACAAATTTAAAATTATATGAATTTTTCAATAATATTATTTCCTCACGATAATATTATAATAATTTAATACAAATTTAAAATTATATGAATTTTTCAATAATATTATTTCCTCACGATAATATTATAATAATTTAATACAAATTTAAAATTATATGAATTTTTCAATAATATTCCTTTCCCGAATGTTCTTGAATAGATCGAGGAACTTTACGCGGAATAAAAAATATTTCCATTGGTTGGAAGACAAAATTTGACATTAATCTTACTCTCTCAAAACCTGATAAAGAAAAAGACTTTCGGTGTCGCGTTCAGCCCATCAAAATTCATGAGCCACCTCCCGTGACTATCGAAACGTAAAATTAGTGTTGGATAATGTTATTTGTGATTCAGAAGCTGTCTTCGTTCTCCCAAAGTGATTATATTATGCTCGTACATATTTTTAATTTGGTGTTTATTAATTATTTTCGTATCTATACGATCGATCGATACAATACATCTGCATATATGTGTTTACATCGAAAGAGAAAGTATGAAAGTTACAAACGAAAGTTACATTTTGTTCATTTGTATAACTTTCCATTTTGTATCTTAAAATTAATCTCGCCTGAATCGTATCCGAAGAAATTTCGGAATCACGCACCTGTTGCACAGCCAATTTACCTTTGATCAGTTAATGAATATAGACTCTACGATTATGGTTCTCAAACATTTCCGATATTCGCACTTTCAACCAGTATCGATTAATTTCTATAGTTATGATTAAATTTTAATCAAATTGTGGAGCATGCGAGTACGCAACTGTAGAGTAATTGATTAGATACCAATATATTTAATAACGTAAACAATATTGTGAATACTGTACAGTAATTTTTCACCCCTCGACTGCTAAGGGTTCATTTCCCTTAGGCCGAAATAAAATTCTTTCGTGTTGTTGTCAATTTATAATCATTGGAGAACATAATAGTCTTCTTTTTCTAGGAAATTATGATCGATAAAGGAGTTCTAATCGTAATTATTATTCATAATTGACAGAAAGTTGATCGGTTTGGCCCAGTGTGCGGCGCGGTGTTTTCTTGCGAGTTAGGAACGATGAACCTTTCCCCTCGGTGGAAACACCTACGGCCCTGGTGAGCCATTAATTACCTTCATCGAGCTTCTGTGCCGGTCTCGGTCGTACTTGTCGATCGGCCCTATCACTGCCAATCAATCTTGAACGCAACAGCAGCGGTGGGGCTTCGTCAAACGTCCCGACGAAATCAGCCAATCTACCGCGGGACAATGGGCCAGCATGATTCGATCGTGTCTCGGCGGCTTTGCATCAACTGGCCGGTCCCCTCTTTTCTTGACTTCAACATTTATACCCCGTTCCGAGAACGCTTTCTCGATTCGTTTTTCGCTTTTTTCCACGACCCGCGCGGTCAGAGACGGCGAATGCCAGTTGTTACAATTGTCCGTGAGACTCCGGCATTAAATCGGAATAAACCTGTACATCGGTTTGGACGCGACGGGATGCATAGATTATTATGCCGACTATTTTAGATCGCGTTCGACGATTTTGCAAGTCGCTTTTTATTCTGCTTGTTCACCTCTTGACCTTGCTGAACTCGATCGCAGTGCTGGGATATTGCACCGGCTTCACGCGCATGTGCGTTCCCCCTCAATGCAAAATTCAGCCATCGTGCATTTTAAAAATTAACAAATAAATATTGTCCACTTAACTATTAAATCTATGAAACATATATTGTTATATTTTTATCTGATTAAGGAAAGAAGCAAATGTCTGTGAAAAACAAAATTTTAATGTGCTTCGAGTGCAGAAATGAAATCAGTGTCATTGAATACATTGCAATTTCATTATGAATTGTAATTTTTTCACATGATTTTATGATTCAAGAATACAAATTTTGATATTCATGAAGCATGTACACAATGCCTAAATGACCTAATTCTCATGAAACTGATGCATTTATTCAAGATAAGTTTTACATATTTTTATTTGTAAAAAAGAATTTTCATGTGCTTTGAGTGCAGAAATGAAATCAGTGTCATTGAATGAATTGCAATTTCATTATGAATTGTAATTTTTTCACATGATTTTGTGATTCAAGAATACAAATTTTAATATTCACGAAGCATGAACACAATGCCTAAATGACCTAATTCTCATGAAACTGATGCATTTATTCAAGATAAGTTTTACATATTTTTATTTGTAAAAAAGAATTTTCATGTGCTTTGAGTGCAGAAATTAAATCAGTGTCATTGAATGAATTGCAATTTCATTATGAATTGTAATTTTTTCACATGATTTTGTGATTCAAGAATACAAATTTTAATATTCATGAAGCATGAACACAATGCCTAAATGACCTACTTCTCATGAAACTGATGTATTTATTCAAAATAAGCTTTACATATTTCTATTTGTGAAAAAGACATTTGCAGGAATTGTGACGTTTGGCAAACGTTATATTGAACATTGTAAATAGCCTTTTTGCACTTCGATTGGAAAAAATACAGACATAGTCGTAGAAATAATTTATTAGTATATCATTTGTTGCTATTTTTGTATATCAAAATTGAATATAGATTTTTGTATATCAAAATTGAATATAGGGAGAAGAAAAATTGAGGGGTGACTATCTGTGACAATATTCACAATATCAGTTGAAAATCAAACTTATCAAAATTGCATATTTGACATAGTCTTTTAGTCATTAATAATTAAAAATCTCTCTATTTCAGCCATAGTGTGTTGTGCACGATGCACATAGGTCAGTAGTGAAAGTCAGCTTTAATAAGTGAAAATGAATCACTAATTTGAAAATAAAGCTCGAATTTCGTCACCCTTAATTCTCATTTGCCACTGTTATGATAAATAATTTCTACATACTATATTACAATAATTTCTACTAAAAAAGATGTACAGTCTAGCAATAACACCGTCAATTATAGTCACCGCTACTTATGCTGTCAAGATGTGTTATCGGTCTCCAAACGGATCCATTGATCGATTCTAGTACGACTGACCAATTGAACAGTAACGTCCGCTTGTCAAAGTGCGAAACTGCTGTCCTGAATCAGTTAAGTAATTGCTATTACATTATTTAGCGAGATTTCGATAATGGAGATTCAAATGAGCGGCTAACGAAGCGCGATAGGGCGTCAGTTTCGTCATTGGATTTTCCGTGTTTCGTAATAATCACCGTCGATGGCAAATCCCCGTTCGAAGATCCAATGAATTGAATTATTTGTCACCGGTCATACATTAACGCGTTCGCGACTGCTCTGACAGCTCTTACTGAGCTTGGAGATAAGAAATTTACGCAAATAATATTTTGGAAATTGATATCGACTCTGAGTTCAATTTTATTTTCTCGTACAGAATCTCCAATCTTTTAACTCGAAAACGAACAATCGTGCTTTGTTCTCCTTAACGAGTTGATAAAAATGACAAATCGAACAAAGATTTGGGAGCCATTCTCATGTCGAATTTTGTACTTCAAACTCTTTCGTGGAAGACTATAAATAAGCTATCTATAATTTAGCTATCTATAAATTGATAAAAGTCCAATTAAGTTTCAATTGTATTTTAATGAAAATTGCATTGAACACAATACGTAGTCGTATCTATAAAATATTTGTATTCTTGTATCTACTCCTACGTTAGAATATGGTAGAATTTATCTTGATAGCCACTTTGTAAAATGTGGTATTGTAATGAATACCTTGTTTCATGATTTATCTCACTGCTACCAAATAGTAAAACGTAAAACTATTTTGTCTTCGATGCTTTCTTATGAAAAATAGAATATTTTTATTCGAATATATTTTAGTATTCTTTTAATTTAGTAGAATAAAATATTTTAATTTATTGAGAAGGAAAAGAGTAACATCCATATTTAGTAGATTTATAATATATGTAGATCCTTTTTAATAATGTTTTTTATTTATTTAATGTAAATATTATTATTATTATTATATACGGACCGAGGTCCTTTTATACATGGGTTTACAGACATTTTGTATAACTGATAAAAAAAAATAGAAAATAACAAAAATATACAAAAAGAACATAGAAAAAAAAGAAGAGAAAAAAAAATATTAATAAAAAATTGAATTAGTAGATTTATAATATATAACAGATCCGTAGTACAATATGAATAATATTAGACGATATATAATATTGCAAATATAAAAAATTAATAGCCACTTGTATTGCATGATATTTTTCTTCGACGTTCCGGATTTACTATTTACAAGATGAAATAACAAGCAAGTGACGACGCGAACACCCGTACAATTTCGATAGAATATTTCGAGATCTTGAAAACTGGAGAATATTTTCGTTGCCGAAATTGTCACCAATAAATTGAATAATCGGCGAAATAATTGGTGCTCGAAGGAGAAAGATCTATTTTTACTTATTACTTCCTGACAGCTTGGACGATGTGGGTATGTGACATCTGAATAGCTGGTGTCACGATTTCAATTTTCTACTCACCGGTTCGGCAAGCTGTCCTTACTCGTTAAGTATACTGACAGCATCATTGGAGCGCTCCCCTTAGATAAATTAAAATATCGATCGGGACACGCCAATTATAAGTTTGACGTTGTACTAATATCAACCACGTCACCATGCCTGCGCACGAGTTCCAGCAAGATGCGAATGAACGCTGTAATAAATAACGTCCGTGAATACGCGGAAAGTATACATACATATGTATATCGTATTTAAGAGCATTTCCTTTTCCCTGGAAATCATCGACGTTTCCTTATTCGCGTGTTTCCCTTTCTAAATGAATCGCTTCATTTTTATTTCTTAAATTCGCGTTTTAGTTGCCTGGCGATGGAATAGCCACACCATAGGAACAGTATATATTATTTGTCAATATCTATTTTTAATACTTCAGTACATTCTAAAAGTTTTAATTGGAAAAAACATTCCTTTTTGCAATTTCATGGCGAATCTGCTATTTTGAAGTGCCACTAATTAAACTCTAGCAAATGACTTTTCGTTTTGACGTGATCACAGTGTTTGGAGACTTTAGTATTCACCGGCTTCTAGTGTCTATATTGTTAAATATTCGAAAGTAATTTTAACGTCAAACAAAATTTAATACAACATCAAAAATTGTCTTTATTAGATTATTCACTAACCAATAAAGTTCAATCGAAAACAGTAGGCTGATATTAGGGCGTTCGTTTAAACTTTAAACTACTTATTAGATAACAGTTCGTAGAAAAGTAGTACTTCTTATTCTTTATGCACCTGAATATCTTTCCACCAGAGAACCTGCAGACCGTATAAAAATATCAGTTTCTGCATCAAATTAAATAACAGAGATGTACTTCTTGAATCGCATAAAACAATTAAGCATATTTTTTTAGTTATGCCTTTATGTTAAATCGTACTCTATATAATTCTGAATACGAATTCTAATTGAACATTAAATTCCATTTGAATATACAGGGCACCCCAAAAATGTGGTGCTTCCTTGAAAGGGGATGTTCCACAGACAGGGGGTGTCTCCACATTACAGAAAGAAAAATGTAAATACAACAGGTTCTTGTGTATTTCGTTTTTCCTTTATTTATTTGTCTTAGTCTTTAGTTAAAAACAAATATAAGTTCCACAAATATAAATTACAACAAAGTTGGAAAGTTATATCTAATATAATTAGTAAACAAAATTGTTTGAAATAAGTAGCAGTCAACGAACTGTCCTTTGAAGTAAATTTCAAATTGCAAAACAGTTAAAGTAGTGGGGAATTGTTAGCAACAAAATTGTTGTTCGCAGTAGCCGCGTTCTGATTGGTACGTGTTTATCTTTAATAACTCCTTAAAAAGGCTGTGGAGAACATTTCCGCAAAGACAAAAGTTACTTCAAACGACCTCCGGAATCACACCGTTCAAGGAGGTACAACATTTTTGGAACACCGTGTATATGTATAAAACAGCGTGCCTCGTTCCAGCTGCAGGCCGTGTAAGGAAAATGTTAATGATTACGTACTCTTGTCTTACAGGCAACGAGACTATCATTCCGTATAATATCGTGGTTTCATTAATTCTTGCTCAACGAATGCCGGACCATTTCGACGCACGTACTGGAACACTTACGTGAGCGTAACAAATCCTTTTTTCTGGTTTTAATGCAAACAACGATACGTCGTGTCAGCCGAGTCGGGGATAGTGCATGTTTGCGAGACTAGGCGTAACAGTGTTTATTGTAACACCAATGAAATGAGATTCAAACATCTCTGTTACATGCAGCGGACGGAGAATTATTATACTCGAAAGATTTTTCCTCAAAATATACGATAGCCGTGGCTTTAATTACTATACCGCGGAGGTTTATGCAATTTTTAATTTTATACTTCCGGATTTTTTTAAACATCGATTTCGCAACCAAAAATTCTGAAATAATTCACTGTCACGTGTGCTATTAGGCAGATTGTCCGTGAATTTTTTCGTAAGTTTTTGTTGAGCAGCACAGAAGCAATAGAACATAATTCATTGAACCCTGTAACTACCGGTTCGAATAATCGAGGTTCCACTGTATGTATTGTTTACTAAACAAGTAAATATCATTCCAATAGTATCGTGTTTGGTCTCATTTTACTCGGGAAGGTGGCACAAGCATGTAAGTAAAAGTATAAAAGTAACGAAGTGTTGCCATTGAATTAGCATTATCCTTAATTTCGTTCATGTTACACTTCTCGTACGATCTCTCGAGCCCCTTGAGGAAGGGATACACCTCTCAGTATCTAGTGGGTGCAATCGGCGGCGGACCAAGACAAGTGGGGCCCTAAGCGGTCAAAATTTCGGGTACCCCCCCCCCCCCAACAAAAAGTTTCAAGGAAACTCATTAAGTTATAAACAAAAAAGAAAAGTAATCAGAAATTCCATACCATAAGACATTAAATAAATTTATTAAAAAACATACATACATTTTACAAATTTTTTATTTTATATGAATTTCCGTCTTGCTTTGTTTCTTGCAAATTCATGAATTATTTCGGCAGTATCAATTCGGCTTAAAATTGTCTGCTCCATATACAGAATAGCCATATTATTTAGCCTTTCTTCTCCCGTAGTGCTCCTTAAATAATTTTTTACACGCTTTAAAACGGAAAACGATCTTTCTCCTGACGCATTAGATAACGGACAGCGAAATTTCCAACTAAATTTAAGGAATGATTAGCACTTGGCTAAGTTCTTTAAGACGTGCTTGTAAACCTGAGTACGTCCCTGACATATTAGAAGCATTATCAAATGAAAATCCTCGACAGTTTTTAATATCCACTCCTAACTTTATTAAAGTTTGTAGAACTTCTTGTTCTAAATCTGAAGACGTGCGTTTTTTTCTATGGGAATGAATTCTACAAATCTTTCCACTGTGTTACTACAGGATGAAACATATCTTATTTGAAATTGCACAAATCCGTCCCGTTCGCCGTTGTGCGCGGTTCGTCGAAATGTTCAGGTCTGTACGAGGCATTACGTTTTGTTCACAAGAACATAAATATATTGTGACAAAAATAATCGCACAATATGTATTTACTATTTATATTAGATTTTTTCGATTATTTTATGGAGGGTTTTTTGAACATTTTCGGTCATTTCCAAAATCTTTAACTTAAGAAAATTTATTAGCTCGGGGCCCCTTGGTATCCGGGCCTCCCCGCGACCGCTTAGTCCGCGTACCGTTAGATCCGCCTCTGGGTGCAATTTGATCAGAAATATCCTGCACATCTCTGTCACGTGTATCGAGACATTACCGCAGTCCTGATAAGTTAAGGGTTATCGTTGTATTGACAAATGGAATCATTGCTTTCGCGGTTCCGCAGTAAGCAGTTAAAGTGGTTTTCGGCAGTTCGTTGTACCTTTCCACCATCGGCGTGGGGTAATGGACTGTTGGTCGCGGCACGTCAATACCACGCATCTGCAAATCCCCTTTTTGTTCGTGTATACATATATGTACATATACAGATATACAATATTTATATAGTATATGATATCAATGTATGTACACGTGTGTTTGTATTATATATATATTGTATAATAGAAACGAATATATATATATATATATATATATATATATTTGTAGACGAACATATTTCTCGTTGGTTTTTTGCGCTCCGTCGAAGGAGTGGGGTGAGTTCTGATGCGTGGACAACAATATCGGGGCCTGTATTTCCGAGCGATGGTAGCGCGGCAGCGATGGAGGCGATAACGGCGGCGGCAGAGGCAGATGCAGAGTCAGGGACAGAGACAGAGGTAGAAGCGGAGGCAGGTAGATGGTATGCAGACGTTGACTAGAATCAGCCAGGGTGGTTGTGCATTTAGCGAGCTGTCGCCCCCAACCAGTCCGCCGTGTCAGGCCACTGACAGTTTTCATTCCGCACATACTTGACGTGCAACCGGCTCCTCTTCGTTCGTTCGTTCGTTCGTTCGTTCGTTCGTTCGTTGGTTCGTTCGCTGGTTCGTTCGTTTCGTTCCTACGAGAAGCACCAACGCCGTGTGCTTGATGATCGGTCAGATTAATTATTTCGTCGACCGACAACTTTTTCTTTCGTCGTTCTAACGACACGAGTCATCACCGAACCGTCCCGGCTAACTATCTTTCCTAATCAGTTATGCGAATACCTGGCTTCTTTTACATTTCTTTCGACGCGACGCGACGCTCAGACCCGTCCGGAATTACGCTCGGCGATCCGTGAAAGGCGCGATGAGATATCGAAAACATTCGATTACACATTTCTGATTGATTTACGGGCTGGTTAAGTAATAGAGTTCAAATTGAAACATTATTTTGTAATTTACTGATTTTAAATGCACTCTTTTTAGGGGTGAGTAGGGTGAGCGCGATAGTTGAATGAGACTGTTGTGGTATCTTTTAGAATTTGAGGTAAACATTTGCTCAGCTGGTTGTTGATACGTCGACAGGTGTACCTACATTTAATTAAATCCTTGTTATAGTAAGAATTATCGTACAATTCGCAAAATCGCAGTCTTGCTGGATTGTAACAAATAATATTTTATGCTCAATAACACTGTCCAACAAATTTCAACTTTTTTTATGTTCCCAATATACTGTTGGGTCCTTCTTATAGAGTTTTTTGCGCTGATTCCGAATCTGTCCTTAATTTTTCTCCAATACGCACAGTTTTTGAGGAACATGGCTTTGAAAAAAAAACATATTTTTCAACTTTAAACAAATATTGTGATGTTATTATAATTGATCTTTACAGCAAAAGATTCTGTAGACTTTCCCGAATCCAGTGATATATAATATTAATGCATTATGATTGTTTAAACATGTTCATTCAAGATAAAAGTCTGCTCTATCGGGTGGTATAGTTCGATTTTCCGCTGGACCCTTATTTTTTGAGATAAATTCAAAAATATCCTCAAAAATTGGTGCAAGAGTGGTGTCTCTCCGTCTTTAAACATGTTTAAACAATCTAATGCATTAATATTATATGTCACTGGATTCGGGAGAGTCTAAAGAATCTTTTCCTGTAAAGAACAATTCAATATCTTTTATAATAACATCACAATATTTGTTTAAAGTTGAAAAATATGTTTTTTTTCAAAGCCATGTTCCTCAAAAACTGTGCGTATAGGAGAAAAATTAAGGACAGATTCGGAATCAGTGCAAAAAACTCGATAAGAAGGACCCAACAGTATATTGGGAACAGGTGTTTAATTTTTTAGAATATCAGACAATGTTGTTATAAGAAGCACAAAGTTTCAAAATGGACAATGATATTTATCACTGTTTTTAAGTATTTGTTCATGAGCCTCAATGAGTTTTCAATAATGTGTCTTCATATCACTGTAATCTAGTCTCGTCTACAAGTCTGTGAAGCTTTCAAGTGTAATGTTTTATCTCGTTTAAATGCTTCGGATAGTTATGAGTGATACTGTAATATCAAATACTCGGAGGGAATACGGAAAATCGATTTCTCAACAACACAATCTTGACACATCAAACGAAGGTTGGGCGGTTTACAAAAAAGAAACGCTGTACGAGTTTGTCCACACGTAAGAGCTTAAGAGCGTTCTTATCGTCTGTTACATTTCAGTTGAAAAACTAGCACTTGACAGCTACCAACACGTCGAGCGTGCTCGAGTCATTGAAAATTTTGCGAACGTGATTAACAAGCCGTTCGAGATAAATCGGCTGATTGGCTTCTTATCATTGTAGTGTTAAGTCATCGAACAAAATGAAATCGTTATCTCCTATTAAGATAACACGTAAGTTTCCGTTATTCGATCTGTACAATCGTCGCAAGTATGTATAATAGATATGCTTGATATAACGAGACGTTATTTTCAGAGAAAATTGTCAAGTGACAAAAGATTAGAGACTGATACCGTTCATGATAATTCATGATTACTCCTATGTTATTCCAACATCAATAACAATGATTATATTGGTCGTGATTGATTAATTGATTCTCAAAATTGATCTCCAGAAATCTTGACGTAATAATTTCATCAAAATTTCCGAACTTGTCAATTTTACGAAAATTCTCAAGATTTTTGATAATGAATTATTATTTGATTTAGAAGTCCTGTCTCTAAAGAATTAAAATATTAAATTATTATTAGACAGTGGATTTTATGCATTTATGGGAAAAATGAGTAGGTGTCGAATTATTTTCAATCTGTTAAACATATTAATTCTTATTTTGCATAAAGATCCGCTGTCTAATTATTATGTATATAGATTATTTAAGCAAGGAGGATTACATACATACAGTGTTAAGTAACGAATAAACGAACAATATTGAAAAATTAATCCATCAATTAAATTCTTGATCCGTAATGATTTGAAAATGAAGCCATAATCGCAATGCCTTTACCCTGATTTTTATCTTACACGATAATGAAGAAGAATGATTGTTTAAATTGTCTCCCAGCTATTGCTCAACATCCTGTATAACACATTTCTCATGAAGCAGCAGTATCTGTGCATTGTTTAGTGTTTCCACTAATTTTCCACCATTTCTATTGCGTTTAATCATTGTATTGAAATGGATAAGAGGTCGTGTGTAGATGAGAATGATAACTGTGACGCAGAATGGTGACTTTGTAGTGTGTTAAGTTCAACTACAAAGGTATTGTTCACATGCCTAGTTAGATTACCGTTAATAACTACATGAAAAACATTTTCGCAAAGGGAGAATTTACTTCACCCCTTTCAAACAAGTACAACATTTTTGGGACATTCTGTATATGAAAAATTCTCTGAAGTCTTCCAATTAATTCACCTAACGGAGGTTCAACTTCATTTCAGTTCCGTGTAGAGGCAAGCACCTTATTCACCGATGTCGTTGAATCGAGTAATGCTCTCTGCGCCAGTACAAAGTTTGAACGGATTTCCAAATGAAAGTAGGTGTGGTGTCAAACAATCGCTGCATTGTTCGCTTCAGCTTTGGCGCGGCAAAACCCAAGCCAGATCCACTTCTCAGGAATTTAGGTTCTCACAACTGCCGGTTCCTTTCGCCTTCTTCGGGAAACTGTTATTGGATGATCCAGGGCCATTGACCAGCCATACTTCTAGGGATCAGTTTCGGCCTTGCTAAGGTGGGTGTTCCGAGGTGTTCCCTAATGCGTTCGCACCTTGGGGGTCATATAAACCCCGTGGGTTGCTGTCATTGCGGCGCGGTACTTTACGGGAGACTGACTGTGTAAAGGTGACAAGTAGGGCTGTGCGAAAATTTAAAATCCCAGGTACCCGGTGCTTATAACGCGCCGAGCCGGGAAGTGTTCAGATCGTATCAGAATCGGTTCCCGGAAATATCTCGTGGCATAGGAATGTCGGAATTTCCGACATTTCAAGAATCTGAAACACGGTTTAGTACGGAGCTTATCGAACACAACTGTGAATTTTGTATAGGAAACATTTCTGAAATCTACATGTGACTTATGAAAATTATTAGGTTAAGGGCTGCATGGTACAGTGGAACCCCGTTTATCCCGGCTCGAATGAGATCGGGCTCGGTCCAAACAATCCGGGAAATTCATTAATTAAATTCATGGTAGATGACACAAATATACTTAACACAGTATTTTATTTATTGCACATTTTATACAAGAATATTGGTCGTACGAAGCAAAAGACATATATCTACACGATAAGTTTAATTTAATTAGATATCGACCAGAATTATAAGATTAATTGGAATTGTTTACGTGCTGCACAGGAGAGAGTATGAGTTCAGTCGGTTCTCAGTCGTAGACTCAGGATATTAATTAATTAATTAGCGTATGCTTACAAATTCTCTATTCTGCGATTGACATATAAGGGACTGCCGTAAAGGTTGGGACACGTTTTGTTTCTTAGCTATACAATTACATAGGATGAGAATTATGCAACAAAATTTATACCGTTGGAAAGGTACAGTTGCCAGCTACATTTTCGCTGTAGAAAGTATGATAATAGCGTTAACGGATAGAAAGTTATAGCCAATTTTCTGAAAATAACGTTTTCGGCGAAAAGAATTTTCTCGCATAAGTTACATCAAACACTCTGAAAAGTAAGTGTTGAAATGAAGTCAAAACGTTTTATATTCAATGTTTATTGAGAATTTATTTCTTAGACTAGTTGCTTCTAATGCTCATAAAAAGTTACTTTACAAACAGAAATAAAGTTGATAACACAGTTCAACAACTTTTTTTATGTTCCTAATATACTGTTGGGTCCTTTTTATAGAGTTTTTTGCGCTGATTCAGAATCTGTCCTTAATTTTTCTCCTATACGCACAGTTTTTGAGGAACATGGCTTTGAAAAAAAAACCTATTTTTCAACTTTAAACAAATATTGTGATGTTATTATAAAAGATATTGAATTGATCATTACAGCAAAAGATTCGGTAGACTTTCCCGAATCCAGTGATATATAATATTAATGCATTATGATTGTTTAAACATGTTTTATTTTTTGAGATAAATTGAAAAATATCCTCAAAAATTGGTGCAAAAGAGGTGTCTCTCCGTCTTTAATAATTGTTTTAACATGTTTAAACAATTAAATGCATTAATATTACATATCACTGGATTCGGGAAAATCTACAGAATCTTTTGCTGTAAAGAACAATTCAATATCTTTTATAATAACATCACAATATTTGTTTAAAATTGAAAAATATGTCATTTTTTCAAAGCCGTGTTCCTCAAAAGCTGTGCGTATAAGAGAAAAATTAAGGACAGATTCGAAATCAGCGCAAAATACTCTATAAGAAGGACCCAACAGTATATTGAGAACAAATTTGGTGTTGGACAGTGATAATCGTGACAGTGGTGCGTTGAAAAAGCGAAAAAAGACACTTGTACAGTGCCCCAACCTTTGCGACAGTAAATCCTTAGTTTTATTTTGTTAATACATTTAAATTCTCGAAATAAACGGTAATTTCTACATCATCATGTTACGAGATTCCTCCGAAAACCAGTCTTGATCACGAGGAAAAATTACCAACATTTTTGGGCTCTTGCTCATCATGCTGGCACACCTCTAATGGCTAACCCGATGGCACGAGGACAAAAGGGGTTGTATCTTTGACAATTTCACAGTGTTTCGTGGTGTAATCCGATTAGTACAAGCGACCGTTATAGCCAATAATGGAAACGTGAGTGATAGGAAGCTGGGCTATTAGACCCAGAATAGTGGTGGTACTATTAGATGCCAATCAGACCTAGATTTCTTTGCCCAGCCAATTTGTCATGAACGTACGTAGTCTGTGGATTCGTTGTAGGTCAAGGTGTATTGCTTCTATACCAAGATGTCGAATATATTCTAGCAGAGGTATGTGTTACTCTACAAGACAATATTTAGTCAATTATTTATTTTAACCCACATATTTTCGCAGGGTTGGAAATTATAAGAGATAAGTATTGTTAAGAACTGAATTTTAAATGCTTTCGGCGCACTGGTTCGATCAAGTATGCTACATACACTATTTGCAAATTTTCACCAAATCTCTATTTCAACGTTTCGATCTTTCTTTAGATCATTCTCAAGAAATTTTAAGAAATGCGTCTATAAAATAATAATAAAGGTTGTATTTTTTAAATTATATTAACTATGTGACTTAAATTCAATTTAGGACAGATACTACTTACTTGATTAGTGCAATATAAAATAATAGATAAGTATTGTTGCTCGAATTATTTAAAATGTATAAGTAACGTAATCATTGTCAATTAAATGTCAGAATGATAAAATTTTGGCAGTAACCAAACTTGTTTTGAAAATTGAATAGATGCCTACATACGAAGTCAATTTTAGAATACAGCAAGCACTATGATCTATAAATCTTGAATAGTTATAGTTTCGTTTAGTAAGAATGGAAACGACAGTAGTCATTAATCATCTAGTTATGCAATTCTTTTTACAAAGTTGTTTTTTTTGTGTAGAACCCTTTATTTTGACGTGTCTAATAAACCTACTGTTAATATCTACATCTACATTGTCATATTGGGAAATTTGTATTTGTAATTTGTTGATAGCATCTTATCACGGCTACTTTGAAATAATTCGATAACGTCAATCACTTGCGACTCTCGACGTGTTAAGATAAGCACATTGTATATCGTTAATCTTGAGATTTAATATTAAGCCAAAGACCAAAGATTCCGATCACGCGACAGGGGATATTTTTCTTCATTCAGGATTCGGCACAAGAAAACTTTGAGTCTTAATGCTATGCTAACGTCAATGTTAAAGCAAGGATCGAGGGTCTCCATTCATAATAACTATAAAAATGATAACTGTATAAAAAATATGTGCAACACAATATTTGTCTCTCTATACCATGCAAATTCTGTATATATCATTTTTTCATTTTATTACAAATAACGGAAATATTCAAGGTGGTCAAACTTTTCAATTGGTCTACCCTGTATAAATGATTAATGAAACTCTTATTTTAAAATATAACCGCTTGTGTTCTATTTTCACGTCGGGCACGAACTTTTGTAATCATCTAATGTGTAAAGCGTAAAATAAGTTTTAAACTTGTTATTATGATTTAATCTGTCTCTTCGCGTTTGATATGATTTCGAATACACCTAAGCAGTATGATCTATTATTCCTACATTCTGTTGATAACGGAAATGGCAATAGGGCCCCAGAGGATTGGGCCCCGAAAGCACAATAGATGTTCGATTTATTCTTATATCCCATCTACGTTAATAATGACAATTAGATTGTGGATTTTATGCATTTATAAGAATTTAACAAATTGGAAGAATTGAAGAACATCAATGTACTAGTTCCAGTTTCGTTAAAACCGTTAACGAAAAATAAAGGCTTCCGTTCGGCTCCTGCTCATTGTAATCGATGCAAACAATTTTGATTTTGCATAATCATCATTGTGCTCGTTTTACTATTGTAACGTAAATATATTCGACGAGTTACATTATTATCGAATTGAATTAAGTTACGCAATAAATGTACAATATTTTTGGACGATAGTTGATAATGAACAAATCACATAGTGAATTTCAATTATAGCTGTCAAGAATAAAGCAAACATTATGTCACGGTCGATGATAACATTAATAAAGCGAAACAAACAAGACAGCTTTCTATAACGTAAAAGATATTTACCTAAAATATCTGATAACATTTATATCGATAACTTTGAACGATTATCACTCCGCGATCATTTATCGACCAGACTACAAAAGCGATCTCTTGGCTGATTGGCAGGATGCGTGCTTTTTCATAGAATCTGTCATAAAATATTCTTTATTTTCACAGAAGTGAACTGTAAAGATATTGACAATTGTGAATTATTTTTTAATTTGTGTGAAGAAATATAGTTTTATTATAAAATTTAGTTACTCCCCTGAATAACCTCAAGAGTTTCGAACTTTTTATTACAAAAGAGTTTACACAAAAGTATATAATTTACCGTGCAATATACAATGTTTGTGTATTGTGGACATCTGTATATATGTGTAGTATAAGATAATTAAGAAGAAGAAAAGATGTCGGTGTTTTGCAAGAAACAGGAGCAAAATAAAAATTCCTTTCGTTCTATATCAATTTTGAATAAATAGAAATAATACATTGATATTCTTGGATTCTTTGAATCTTTTTACATTTCTCAAATTGCATTTACTTATTTTGACCATAAATGCATAAAATCTGCAATTTAATCATAATAATTATCAATATTTTTAAACACACTTTTGAAGATATTTCTTGTAAACCCTCTATCTGTTGTTCCTAATGTAACATTTTATTCATTCGACTTAATGGTCAGAAATTCGAACGAAGGTTTGAACATATGGTCTGGGTCAAAGTAGACCCGGACAGGCTCGACGATTCAGGAATAATAAACAACAGTTAAAATTTGCGTTGCATTGATTAGGAGGGTGTTTCTGATAACATAATACGTGAAACAGTATTACCGAAAATTTGTTAATAATATCAGGACTATAAAGAAGAACACATAAATAATTATTTTGCGAAACATTATCATCCAATAGTTTATTAAACATTATTAACACATTGGTGTATGTGTGTACACGCAATTCAATAATTTAGCAAGATTTATTGAACTAACTTCGATACGGTAATTTAAATGTTGTTTGCAGATAATGAACAAATAACGTTGGCAACAAACGTTCATTAGAGCTAGTCTGACAGACGGCGTAGAATCAATAAACGAATGCTCGCAAACACAAATTATTATTTAATAGCTCGCGGGTAAACAATAAGCTCGTTTTTCACCGTGTACCGAACGCGGATATCTGTACTGGGTATATTTTATTTTGGCAGTTTGATATTGGGTCCGCCCTTGCAACTCTCAATTATGGCAGCCATCGTAATTACCGGCTGCGCAACCGACACTATTTTAATAACTGTAAACATTTGTTGTGTTTTGCGGTGCCAAATGAAAAGTGGTAAACTGCGCTCCGCGTTATTTATTTACCCAGTCGCGAGGGAGAAACGTATCGTTAACCGGACCCGCCGAGTGCATTTACGCGAATCCACTATAACGCGGGAATTCGGAATTGAAATATTCCTGCTGTGAAACGTCAATTCGCACGCCCTTTACACGAGTAAATTCCATAATACTGAGCGTTGCGAGCGTTATTCTCTACAGCCGGGGATAAATTTTATATGATACCGCCATAAATCTTTTCCCCGCGACGGGAATCGGCCTTTGAATATTAACAGCGGCATAAATAACAAGCGATTACACTATATTTTTGCAAAAACACAACGCGCATTTGTCCGGCGTTTTGTTAACTTGTAAAGCTGCGCTTAAAATGCATCGATTCTGGAAAACTGTCCACAAGCATTTTTATTTCAAAGGTATTCATTTTGTCCAAACACTTATTTCTTGTTTAATACCAGCAATTCATACGCAGTGGCTCCCATCGAGTCTTATTTTTATTAGAAGTTAGAAGAATTAGATTACTAGATGGCACAAAAATATTGAAGATTGTTGCTGACAACTCTTTTAACTGGGCTTGTATTAAACATTTAAAAATATGGTTTGTAAATTTGTAGCAGTTGTAGGGACGCATTTTTGGGATACTCTGTACGAATACAACGCAAGTATAAGAGGTGAGATATGATTGTCATAAATAATAATAGTGCTTTTATATTATATAATTATTTAGTGGACGAAAACCTTAAAAAATGCTGTAAAATATAAGTTTGAATGTGCAATGAAAACAATAGTCTACAGCGGGGATGAACAACCCGCGGTCCACCCCGCTTTCTCGTGCGGCCCTTCAAAGATTTTACATTTTGACTTTTAAAAATTTCTACAGTGTCCCGTTGTTCTACAAAAGACACATACAGTAGCGGACAAAAGTTTAAGACCGCTCTAAAAAAGATGATAACTATTTTTATATTGTACTATACGATTTGGACTTTTTTAGGAAGCTAGAGCAATTAGTTTACTACAGGATGTGAAAAGAAATTTTTTCAAAAATTGCAATTGAACGGAATTGTTGAAAAAATGCTAAAAGTTGAATTTTTAACTTTTTTATGTGGGCCTATATTGAAAATTTAAAAAATACGTTTTGCAGATCTGTGTCAATTAAATATATTCTGAAAATTTCGTCAAAATCGGTCGACGTTGCAATGAGCCACAAATGTTTAAAGATGGTAAAGATTGCAGATTTTCACGATTTTCGGCCTCTAACTGCAATAAATCTAAGGATTCTTACATCTTTCAATGCCTGTCGTTTTGTCCCGCATCAACCGATTTCGATGAAACTTTCACAGTGCATATACTTGACACAGATCTACAAAACGTATATTTTAAATTTTCAATATAGGCCCACATAAAAAAGTTAAAAATTCAACTTTTAGCATTTTTTCAATTCCGTTCAATTGCAATTTTTGAAAAAATTTCTTTTCACATCCTGTAGTAAACTAATTGCTCTAGCTTCCTAAAAAAGTTCAAATCGTATAGTACAATGTTAAACAAGTTATCGTATTTTTTAGAGCGATCTTAACCTTTTGTCCGCTACTGTATATCTTTCGCCGTGTTTTAAATAGTATTTCTATTAATGAGCGTTTTATTTCTATAATTTTTTATACCAAGTTTATTGTGTTAATAAAGAGATAATTTGATTTCATCATTCAGTGGCGGCTCAAGTCAAGTGGAGGCCCTAAGCGGTAAAAATTCCGGGGCCCTCAAATTAAAGTTAGAAATAGAATTTTCAAGAAAACATAAACATAAATCATAATATCCAAACATAAATCTCATAAACTTATTAACAAAAAAGAAAAGTAATGACAACTTTCATACCGTTACACATTAAATAAATCTATTTAAAAATTCATAAATTTATTTAAAATTCCGTGCCCTATAGAATCCCGGGGCCCTACGCGGCCGTTTAGTCCGCTTACCGTTAGATCCGACAATGTCATCATTTAGTCTTTGTATTATCATAAGTTTCTTACATGCGGCCCGCACAAAATTTTTAAATTTGTAGCTGGCCCGTTGTAAAAAAAGGCTGCTCATCCCTGGTCTACAGTAATCTAGAAAATACAACGTCACTCCATTTCCATTTCTCGAAAATCCTCCGTAACAATGCACGCGAGCACAGTAATAATTGAAAAGCTAGCGACTGTTAATTTCGAAACTATCCCCCTAGCAATAACTCTACATTATGTAAATAATGTTATACATTGCCTGTTCATATAGCCGCATGAGTTACGAATGCAAGGTAGCATTTAATCTGTTTCTTTGTAATAACGGTGTGTATCCGACGTAGTCGCACCTCTAATCTCTCTAAATCTTAATAACTTTATAAATCATGTTCAGAGACAATTTCATGAAAATTACAGAATAATTCAAGCGAACGCGTTATCACGGTTGGAAAGTGCCTCAACTATTGTGCTCCGTTTAAGCTGCTCTTTCATATGCATAGCATGTTTCATGTAGCTGTATATCACGTAATCAAGAAATTAATTCCGGCGCCGCCACACAGCGTCTTTCCCGTTCAACCACTTTGCAAATATTTCGTCTGTCAGTGTTCTGATAGGTAATGTTCCACCTGCCGTTATTATCGGTGTTAGTCTGCTAGTTATTAAATCGAACAGAGAAATTCAAATCATTTTTAACTGTCGCGCGACTCGAGTGTGTTACGGCTGAGCAACGAGCGTGACTACAGATCATTGTCGTATCGCACTTTGTTAAGTATACATACGAAAATGAAACTTTTCTCTCACGTCTTTGCATGTCTTGGCGCCTCGATCTTAATTTTCTAATGAGCTATTTGAAATTCTACCAGGTGTATATTCATCATTTTAACAGACGTACCTCTCTCAAGATAACAATTCAACCATTTTCTTTTTCCACGTACTGGATAACTTTCGCCTCTGTTTATGCCGCGAGATATAACAGATTGTCTCATTTTACTTCAACCCCTTCTATCTCAGAACTGGCACTAACCTACTTGTTGAACTCATTACATAGTAGACTGCGGATCTTTATATGCAAAGTAAAAATTTTCTTTGTCGATTACAAGCCTCAGAAATAATTAATAAATTGAAAATAACGTATAGACGTTCTGAAATTGTACAAATTCGAACATTATTCGAAAAAGTACAAATGAAACTTGTCTTGTTTCAAGAACTGAAGGTGACTTTTGTTTTCCAAATGGAATTGTATGCGTCCATTTAGTCAGACTCGTAGCCCGTTCTGCGACGAATGTATGGACCTAAATAAGTTGACCTTTCAAGGTGATTCAAGGTCGTGGCCGTTAAAATCTTGCCCTATGTTAAATAAAATAAAGAGTACTCTTGTTGCAACCTTCATAGAATTTTCTAAACTATAAAGATCGTTGTTTTGATTATATCGATGGTATATTGTTGTTAAGAACTAAATTTTAAATGCGTTTTAAATGCAAATAAAAGTGTTTATGTAGTATACTTGATCGAACCAGTGCGCCGAAAGCATTTAAAATTTAGTTGTTATAAAGATCATCTTGAGAAAAGTATAGATTGGAAAGCCATTGCAGAATCGCGACTTGAATGGATCAGGGGAGAGATCCGAAGGCAGGCAATTTCGAAGCGGACGGTAATTTCTTGGAATGCCGCTACCGCGTTACACAAGATCAGCCTGTTATCATATCCCGAAATGGGATTTATGGGAAGAATAACGAGACGGTCGAAAGTAATTACATCCGTATCGCGATTTACATGTTCCGCGCGGAGCAGGCGAGAGTGTCCGGTGATTAATGAACGATAGGCCGAAAGTTTTCCCGAAAGAATGCTTCGGGATAGCGAAGGGGTTCAGCTAATAGAACGAATAGCCGCGGAGCAATTACGAAGCCAGATGGATCGTTCTTATCGCGTAGGCCAGCGAGAGCGAAGAAACGGTACGAGAGCGGTGAAATAGTGAAACGCGAAGCCGAAATCGCGGCAAGGCACATGAATCTAAGCGCGCGGTAAGCGGTAAGTGAATTGATTGCTCGAGGTGGCACATCGTTACGACACACCGGTGTCTCCATCCATCTATCCCCGTCCTCTAAATCGTCGTGTCTCGTTCTTTGTTTAACTCCTTTCTCGCCTCCCCTTCGGCGAGAGGAACGAACGTATTAGGTTATGGACCTCGCTTTTCCAGGCGCGCAAGTTATAAATGGCTGTTGCACGCCGAGCTGAAACGTATACACAGAGTGCACGGTGTATTCTCTCCCCTTGTTCGCCGCCGGACGAAAGAGGACGAGGCTAGGTCGCAAGTTAGAAGCAGGAGCGAGACCGCGGCACACGAGAGCGGGACTGGAAGCGGGACTAGTCGACGTAGTCGATGGAGGCGCGCGGGCTAGTGGACTCGGATTTATGAGACCGTCATATTTCGCAAGTTGCGAGCCGGTAATTCCTGGCCGTGTGGCGATTTATGGCCGCGGTGTGTCCCGCCTGCGCCATTAATCCTTCCCTTTCGCCCTGAATCGAACTTCCACCTATCCTATAGTCCCCTCGTACCCTCGGCCGCTCCGCGCGTCTCGTACGCTTGTCCCGTCTCATCCCGGCTCATCTCCTCTCTTCTCTTCTCTTCTCTTCTCTGCTCTTGTCTCGTCTCATCTCGTCTCTTTTCGTCCCGTTTTGTTTCGTATGTTACCGTCGCGTCGCATCCCGTTTCTTTTACTACTGCCGAGGGATGATACCAAACCAAGCGACGCAATCCGACGTTCGAGTTTGCTACCGTTTCAAGTGAACACCGCCTCGCACTACGCCGCACAGTGGGAACATTGGACCAAACTCGAGTAGAGCGATGAAATTTTTAAAAAATTAAAGTTGAAACTTTGCAGAATATGGGAGAAATAGGGAGGTTATGGTACGAACGTTTTTTAACGTTGAGAAAATTCGTTAAACATGTAGAATTTCAAGAAAATGTTTTCCAATACCTCGCGCGGAACATTTTTTTTTTTAACATGGTACACATCATTTCCCGTAGATTTTTTCCAGCTGATTTCAAATCTGGTCTCAAAATTTGTCTACGACCTCGGGATTTTGCAAGAAATCGCTTTTTGTGAACATGTAACTAATGTAATAATTTTTTCGTTGAAAGGATTTGATAACCCACTAGCTTGAAGGAATATTGTATTCTCATATATAAAACACATTAAAAATGATCATAATGTTTGTATAATATAGTATAATCATAATAAATGAAAATATAATGATGAAAAATAGATATCGAATTTAAATTACATTACAGTCACACATAGCCTACCAGGAGTGCCAGGGACAATAGCAGCGATACGTCGAGTGATATACGTCAAGTAAACGTTCAAATACTTGATTATGTCTAATTTTATTGTGTTTTATATGTGAGAATACAATATACATACCTTCAAGCTAGTGAATTATCAAATCCTTTTACGAAAAAATGATTACATTAATTTTGTTCACAAAAAGCGATTTCTTGCAAAATCCTGAGGTCGTAGACAAATTTTGAAACCAGATTTGAAATCAGCGGGAAAAAATCTACGGGAAATGATGTGTACCATGTTAAAAAAAAATTTTCCGCGCGTGGTATTGGAAAGCCACAATTTTCTTGATATTGTGCAAGTTTAACGAATTTTCTAAAGGTTAAAAAACGTTCGTACCATAATCTCCCTATTTTTCCCATATTCTACATAGTTTCAGCTTTAATTTTAAAAAAATTTCATCGCTCTATTTCATTTCTATCGAAAGTTCTTTGATTTTGTCGCCGATTTCGTCCGAATTGCCCACTGTGCGCCGCACAGTGCTGCCATTTGTCAAAAAATGAACGAAATTTCTACTTGGTATCCGTTCCTTGCAATTAATATAGACAATTTTTATTTTGCAGAAAAATTCTCTAACAAAGGAACGTTATTCGTTATTTTCACCTTATTTGATTCGTGTCTACAATAACTTCCTATTAATGATTCGACTTAGTTGGTACCGTTGGGTCTCCGGCGACCCGTGACGGTTTGAAAATATCATGGACTGATTCTACACCCTCAGAATTAATTTCAAAGTCAAAAGATCAACTAAAGAAATAACAACTTCATCATGAATTTTTAAATTTCTTACATTAATTCCCACCAAACCGACGCACAGTGGTCCCGGAGCCCGCTTTTCGTGGCCAAAACTATTGTAGCGTTATTTCAAGGTTTAATGTTATATTATTATAGGTCGTCGGATTCGTCTTGATACCAGTTAGGATATTATGAAGTAAAAAATATATGTTAATACTTACAAAATGGAGGTAATCTTCATTTTTTTATAAAAAAAAATTTTTTCGCGAAAAAATATCCAAGATTTAATTCTTCATAAGAATTATAGGAAATCTAGTATTGAGGGGTTTTGGGGGTCTCTGATCACGAATCTGACATTAAAACTTCAAAATTCAAAATGGCGGATCCAATATGGCATACTAATACCTAATAATTTTTGCTGGATTTGCATTATATACAAAGGTATTTATTTTCGAATGCGATTAATTTACGTAAGTTTAAAATGCGTGACGCGTCCAGAACGTAGCATTAGAGCGCGTACTTCGAACGTCTGCTTGTTAAAATAGACGTAGAATTATGAACGGCAGGAACCGGCACTAAAATTTACATGGGTATATGTTGAATGTCTATGCTTTCAGAAAAACCAAGTCTAAATGCTAACGTTTTTAAACGATTTTTTAAACCATACATAAAGTTTACATTGCACTTGTTATATCCTTCGTATATTGATTGAAACATGCTTATATTGCCATTAAATAACTGAAATATAGCTACTCACACATGCGAAAATATAGTACAAATTTTCATTTCAGCATTGTGTAAGGAATAATTAAACTATTTAGTTGTTCCTCCAATTTCATAATTTTGAACTTTAAATGCTATGTCTGCTCGGAAAGTTATCCGAAAGACCTAATATTTTGAATTTCGAGGTTTCAAAGTGTTCTTGTTTGAGAGAAAATAATTTTGTCGAAATTCGAAAGTCGAAAAATTGAATTTTGGCCACAAAAAGCGGACTCCGGGACCACTGTGCGACGGTATGGTAGAATACTGTAGAATCTCGCTATGATAGTCGTGGCATATAATTTCTGTACGCCGTGTACACTTTGGCGTGAAATATAGCTTCACGTGCTACAATTGAATAATTCTGTTTGAAATCTTGTGCATTAATTAAATTGCTATCGCGCGAGGCATTCTATTCGTTAAAACGACATCATACCAACCAACGATTAAGTTCAACACAAATGTAGAAATGAGCCGCGGGTTTGATTTGTACGGTCCTAAAAATATACGTATCTGTCAGAGTCGCGTTGGATTCAATGTAACGCGCACAAACGGATATATTTTCAGTTGATAATTACGCGAAACGTATGGCATTCGGAGCGTGATCATTAGGAACTTTCAGCGCGCGGAATAGATACCGCGGTCCTGGCCAACTACTAAAACCATTCGCGCCAAGGTGTTGGGTAATGGAACACATCTTGACGAGTTAATTAGACGTTATTTGGACGTGTTTAGCCGAGAGCAGAGCTCAGACGGTTGCTGCGTCGCGTCGTCTCATCAGTGTGTATTTCAAGCTCGTGCATCCCGACGTGTCGTAATTAACTCCTTGCCACGGAGCGTAGATGGTCAGTTGGATACCGTTAGAATGAAAATGCTCCCGCATTCTTTATACGCATGTGTATACTAATTTCATGCACCCTGTTATCAGTTAATAAATAATAGCAATTGGATAGTCGGGGAGAATATATTTTGCGGTAATTATTATACTATACCGTATGTGCATGAATTTCTGTAGAACGCGGTTGGAATGTCTGCATATAAGAAATGCTGCAGCGATTTATTCGCATTCCTTCAGTTTATAATGTTCAACGCACGAAACGGTATCCTGCTCACTTTTGCATACTTCTATTTCATTATCTTCAACACATTTATTAGCTCGAAATACTTCTACGAAGTAATCTTCTCATTCGAGATCACTTTATTAGCTGTCACCAGTGTAACTCGTGCACGCGAACAACGTGAGTAGCTGGACCGTGAAATTTTTATTCTATCGTCGCAACAATTAATCTTTTATTTTAGTTATATTCTTTGTTATATTTAGTCAATATTACCACAAATAAAAAAGTAAGCTAATAAAATAAACATACCATAATTTGTCTTTCATAATGATCTATGATGATCATCATTATGAGCATTAGTTAATTAATAACTCTACTGCCTCAGGATTCAGTAGTTTAGGATTTCTTTTACATGTTAATCTTACAGTCAGCGGCAATATTAAGTGGACAGCCTTAAAAATCGCATAACTTTTTAAAAATTGGTTCAAAGGACTTGAATTTTTTTCAGATGTTAGACCGGCTAGTTCGCTAGAGAATAAGTAAACAAAAATTTATTAAGATTCCAATTGGTAGGAATCATACAAAATTTAAAAAATGCGTTTTATAGATTTCGGTAACTTATATACATATTGAAAATTTCATCGAAATCGGTCAACACTGCAATGAGCTACAAACGTTTGAAGATGATCATGTAAGGGCGAAATGCCCTGACGAGGTTGAAAATCTGCGACTTTCACCCTTAAGCTCTCATCTTTAAACGTACGTAGCTCATTGCAATGTTGACCGATTTCGATGAAATTTTCAGCATGCATATAAGTTAACGAAATCTATAAAACACATTTTTTAAATTATCGTTACAGGCCCAGATAAAAAAGTTAACAAAACATAATTTTTTTAATTTTGTATGATTCCTACCAATTGCAATCTTAATAAATTTTTGTTTACTTATTCTCTAGAGAACTAGTCGGTCTTTAAAAAATTCAAGTCCTTTGGACCAATTTTTAAAAAGTTATGCAATTTTTAAGAGTGTCCACTTAATATTGCCGCTGACTGTAAATATATGAATCAACAGTTCCATCCTTTGCAGCAGAACTTGATAAAAGATTTAGTTAGATTAAGATAACAGCGTGTATTGTCCATTATTCTTGATAAACGGATTCATTTATTAAATAATGTATCCATCTTCACAAACGCGGATCTTCATGCATTTACGGCTTCTGGAAATCATTTCAGATCTACAAAGACTGCTACCATTGAAAATAACAATTTATTTCGTTCCACTTTCTTAACATTCTTCTACAAAACTTGCAAACCACAGTTCTTAACTTTTTCAGAATTTGTTAAAGCAATATGTTAAAAATAAAACAAAATGTTGACGCAAAGGTGGAGGCGATGGAGAAACGGTTTCAGACTCGCATATTTAAGACACACGGAGACCTACAGGAACCAGCTCCCGGTAATTGGATCGCGAAATATGTATCGGGCGTTGCAATTAATCCGGAACGATCAGTCGAACGGGCGCGTAAATATTACGGTTTCGCAAAAGGAAACGGATTATAATGACACAACAAGGCCGACGCGCGCGTTTATGCGGGGCTGGCCGATGCAGAAATTTACGCGGCCCATAAAATTTCGGCGCGAGAGATGGCCTATCGAAATTCATAAAGTTATAACAATAAAATTTAAAGGCCGGTTCGATTTCGCGGCACGTCGGGCTTCTCGGTGATCGCGATAAACGGGCGAATTGTACAACAAAAACGGGCCGGAGAAAAAGTAAAAGAGAAGAAAAGAAGAACAGGTAAAAATATTGATAGCGGTATAACACTCAGCTTCATTAGTTTCCATTCGATTAAAGCGAGACGGCCGAGGGGAATGTACGCGGGTTTCCGCGCGTGTAAGTATGCGGTTTGCACGGAGCTGGGACGCGGCTCGCACACGAGCACGCACTTACCGTAGAAGGCGGGCAGAGCTCGTTACCATTCATAACGTTATCTCAAATTATAAAGTATCTCGCATTTCATATCTTCGGCTCTTTCCTCGTATCTCCTTAACGACCGCCCGACAGGCTTAATCGACCGTTAATCGAACGAGCAACAGGCAAGCCGGCCTTAGTGGGAGCGAGAGTTACGGCCTGACAGGTATACCTTACTATGTTATGTTGTATTTCTACGATATTAGAAATGTACATACACACGGATTGACGTCCGCGCGGAGGCCGATCCGTAAAATATCTTGGACAGCTCGTGATAGCTGCGGCGATGAGGGTGAGATATACCACGGTACGTTCGGTTCGCGATATACAGTTCTGCGCAAAAGTCTTCGGCCACCGCGTAACATTCGTTTTCTACTGGGATAAATCTGTGTCAGTGATGCATACTTATTAGTCTCGACAGCGGATCTTTATGCAAAATAAAACTTGCCTGCATCAACCGCAAGAAACATGAACGGTGCAGAAATTTTCCTCTTTCCGCTATCGCTTCGATAAGATAGACAGTAGGGCGTCGATTACCCGAACCTCGTTTATCCGAACCAGTGAATGAGAAATCTCGAAAAGACAGTCCTTGAGTTCTGCTCATATTAACTGTATATTTATTTATATTTATATTTTTAAATACGACGATAGAAGGTCCCATGCCATGGCCTTATATCGAGAGAAAATGGTACTGGTTACCATGCTGTCGATTATCTGTAAAAAGCACGTATTTTCCCGATTTGTTGGAAAATTAATTAACCGGGATTATTATTGATAAATTCTATAAAATCTATACTTGTGTGAAGAGTCGACGCTGTAAGTAAGGCAAAAGATGGCCACTAAAGAAATTGCAGTTTTTACCAAATTTTTAACTAGACTACAGGTTTTGTGCATTCATGAACAAAATGAGTTAACCGAATGAAAAAACAGTGAACATAGGAAGAAGTTAAAAATACAGTCGTACTGTGTTTAATGCTATAAAATTATTGAGACTTGAAATAAATGCATATGTAGCTCCTATGTAGCTTTGCAATTTATTTTGCATAAAATTCCGCAGTCTATTTGTAACATTATATAATTTTTAACAGTACATCATACAATGATACTGGTATAATAAAACATAATACAGTAATCGCTCCTTCGTTGTCCAAAATCAAGGGCACGATCGTTGTCCAGTGCCTACCCATTCCACTGCCTGTCAACGCCGAGTCGCTCCGTAGGCGGCGTCGATTGATGTCGGCTCGGGTATATCGGTGTGAACACCACACATTGACTCGAGTGAATCGAATTTTCAAACTTCTTAATCTTCATTATTTTTTCATGGGACTTTCACTAACTTATTTCTGGTATTTCTCTGATTAAAATGACACCAAACACGATATAATTCCAACTGTGCTTAGTGGTTTAATCGACGATCGAAGTTTCGAACGCCACGAATAACAGCAACAATGTGGGCCTTTAAACTGTGCCGGCGACGGCGACACGCTTCGGTCACCCGATCCGTATCTCATTCTGTCCTTCTCTATGTTCGGCTTCCTATTGAAGTCGCTCGGCGCGGTCGGCGCGATATCTAGACGCAGTCATAAATCAAAAATAGTGTCCGGGCACGCTCGTTGTCCGCTCAGCCCCCCGGCCTTTGGACAACGAAGGAGCTTTTACTGTATGCTCAATTGTGTATTGTGGTGTATTCTAGTGTATTGTAAGTGGCTAAGACTTTTGCACAGTACTGTATCTAATGTGCCTGACGCAGGTCTGCGTATTACATAAATCACGCGAATAGAGACAGTTTCCTGTCGTATTTACGATCCATGAAGAACCTCCACTGATAGGTTCAACTCGAATTAAATGCTGTGAGAATGTGTAATGGATTTCTATTACGCCAGCGGTTGCGGATAATTCCTCTCGCAACTATTCGGTTGAGCAAGATGAACGCGGGACTGTTTACATGCAACTATAGTCAGATCAATGGAAGAGACGACTTCCAACTTGCGAAGCAATCCACCAGGCGAAATGGGCAGATTATGAATCTTGCTATCAATGAAAAATTTGAATAGCTTTCACGAAGTGCGAAATATACGAACGAATCTCAAACGATTTTTCGACAACCGTTTTTCATTAAATTATAACAGCTGAACTAACAAACCGAGGAAAATGAGTTTTTTCGAGCTTACAGTTAAAACATAATAGTATCTGATGCAAATTATGTCAGTTGAAAAAAATGTTCCTTTTGCCATTCGAATGGAGGGGGAAATAGCAGGAGTGATTCTAGTTGCACTTAAACTTTTTGTTAGCTCTAGATATTTATTGGCTAGCACGTAGCGGTAGTAAGTAAAACCGTTTTTATTCCACACACAAAAACACAAACACACACACAATCATTAAAACTGTGTATGAGCAGAAAAAGAAAATAACAAGTACGATATTTATGCTTGTAATTTAACGTGCAAGTTAATGAGAGTGCTAATGGTGCGAATGAGCGAGATTCAACATTTTAAACAACATTTTAATGGTGTTGTTATTCACCGTAACCCTTTTAATCGGTGCGCATTGGTTTATTAAAATGTAAATTCGTTCGCACGTAAAACAACGTCCTCCTGATGTATCTTTAGAAGCGACAGATAGGGAATGAAATTACGAAACAGTGCTTTAAAATTATGTTACAATCAACCTGTAACGATCGAACTGTACTGTCATTAACACAACTATTATAAAGACCGGTTGGTATAAAAATAAACATGTTACATACTAACTTTTTCTTTCATACATATTAAAATTATGGACATCTTTCCATGACAACATCTTGAATGAACTTCCTCAACGAAGCAGGAGTTATGATAAAAATTCCACGAAATCTGAATAACTGCAATCATTATGCATTATTATAAAACGATGATAGAGTAAATAAATAAGTAAGTTATTGAAAATTTCATGATCGATCTATGTATCTTGATATTCTCTGTGCTACGAAACAGTAAAAATAAAACAGTAAAAGAGTTAAAAAATTCAAGAATGTTGTAACGTTGCTTATGATGTAACAAAGTTGTTAAGGGATCAAATCAATTTTTATGTTATTTCTGCTTCCCATAATTGATGCAAAACATTTTTATTATGCATAAAACTCCGCAATCTAATAATAATAAAACTAATGATGAGATTGCAATATTCATATATATTATACTTAAATGTAAATTTTGGAACATTTACATTCTCCGAATTCCCATCGCCGAAAGAACACGCGTAAAATAATTCGTAATTCGGTCGTTCGGAGTCGCTACAGCTGTTCAATGAATCTAATTGATCGTTAATCGAGCAGTTAACGGACAACTAGGTTTAACAGAAACGAGTCTTACGACTTGACAGGTATATGCACGGTAATTCTTCGCAATAATAGCGAAAAGGAGGGGCCCCAGCGAACCTTAAAGGCAGTGACAGTGGCGCTAATTGACGGGTTGCCAGTTGCAGCTGGGAACGTGAAAGTCCCCGCCGGAACCGGCGCGGCGTAGCCTTCGGATTTTCTGTCTTTCACCTTAACACTATAATTAATCTGCGGCTTGTTACGATAACCACAAGAACCATTGACTGCGAGTGATTAACGTTGAAACGTAATAATGAATCGTCGGCTACGCCCATTTCAAAATTATGACGTTCACGTACTTGCAATTAAAGGAAAAGCGATATGATGGCAAGAACATTTGCATGAAATATTGCAACAACCATCTTTCTTTTAACTGAATAACAATACGTGTCTATGTAGTTCCATATTTATTTGGCAAAAAATCTTCAATCTGATCATAACGTTTTGTTTGTGAGATATATTTTACAAAAGGCTTCTGGAAGATTATTTATATTGTTATTTTTAATACACATGTGTACTTACATCTAATTAGGTCATTTATCAAAATACAAATGAATACTGAGTTACTGTACAACTAAAATTGGGACGAGTAATTAAATAATTATTGGACAAGTTTTTATATTTTTTAAAATTTGTCATCATCGTGTGCCTTTTGATACAATTGGTTAGTAACACAAATTCAAGTGATATTGATAAAACAGTTTATATTTTCATGCAAAATAAAAATTGTTTTTATTAATTGCGCCATAGCTGCATAGACATTTATGTAGCATTCATCTGAATTAGTTGCAACTAACGTAACAGTCTTTTTAAATTCTTTAAATGTGTTTGCTGATTTAAATTGTTTAAACAGACTGTTTACGGGTATTTCAAGTGGCACTCAAAGGCTCGAAACGATGTGTTTCCTACAATACATAAATAAATGCAATATGTTACTGTTCTAATCTCCAAGTAGCTCTAAATTGTCAACTAAGATGCACATAGTATTTTTTGATTATGCACGACGATGTAAACGTCCCGAGACGCGTCGTTAGTGCGAGATGGATGCGGGCGAAAACAGGTATAAAAACATCGCGAGCCTAACTAAGATCACATGCTTACGAGTGGTACTTTCCCCAAGTGTAATTCTAGTGCGAACATAGAAGACAAATGAAAGTGCTGAATATGCGTTGTTTATGGCAAGTCCAGGTGCACTAACAATAAACTTGCGTACATTTTAATATTTCATGCGAGAGTGCAGCTGCTCGCAGCGAAAGCGAAAGCAAACACTTAACTGCGTATGTGCATATATCTATTATACATGCACGGTTTCCAATGCAATTTTCATAATACCTCCATATTTTCTGACTTTGCGTCTCGACCACCAACCCGCTTTCCTTTAAGTTGATTTTAATTAAAGATTGTACACTTGTTTCTGTTAACGTTTCAGTAGTTTACGTTACAACCTCCCTCATTCCGATTCAGTACATGAATCATGCAGTTGCATTTCCGCCACTAGGTTGCAGCTTATGTTAAAAACTCCGTGCTCGAATGGAACAGCAATAAAACGAACCTGTAGAGAATGATTCATTTGTTTATACATTTTAACCAAACAAACGTTGGAAAACTTTTACACTGTTCAACGTATCTAAAAGTTCTGAACAGAAGACCTATCCATCAGGAAGTTGAAAAAAACTGTTTAACAATTTGACATTGTTAAAAACGAATCATTCAGCTGTTCTTGTCATTAGGATATACAGGGCATCCAAAAAGTGTTTGATCACTAAATATCCCTTGGGAAATACTCTTTCTGACAAAATGAGAATGTTCAGCATTGATCGTGGGAAGCAGGATTAACACAAAAATTGATTTTATCCCTTAATGTTACATTAAGAACAACATTACAATGTTCTTAAACTTTGCTAATCTTTTACTGTTTTACATTTCGTCCAACCAATTTTTTATTATGTTGCTTCTATTTTATTTTCTACAAAAATTGGAATATACGTTATTATTTTACAATTAATGTTATCGGCGCACTGGTTCGATCAATTGGAAAATAAGCAAATTTGCAAAAATATCACATGAAATTTGTCGCCATTTATCGATTGGCCAATACAGAGATTTCTGTTCTTCGATTCGTTTTCAGTTCAAATCTTCACGGTTTACTCAGTCCGCATGTCACCGGCATGGAACCAACATGTTGTTCTATAACCTTTAAGAATCTAAATTAATACTTTTTTTATAAGCATGTAAGTTTTTACACACTTTTTGAGTTCAACCCCCCCCCCTTTTTTACTTTCTGCTTGTGTGAAAACACGTTTGCTTAACCATTTAAAAATGTTTTTGATTAATTCTTACAGACGCGATACTGAAATTTTCTATTCTTGAAAATGGTCTAAATTGAGACCGAAACGTTGAATTAAATTTCATGTGGTATTTTTGCAAATTTGCTTATTTTTCAATTGATCGAAACCAGTGCGCCGATAACATTAATTATAGTTTAAACAATTGTCGATCGAGATTCAGAGAACTGATACGTTATTATTATATTAACTAATCCCCTTATGCGACCGAACACAAATCCGCAATAATTCAAGCCTGCCGCTAAGAAATTAGAATCTAAATGGAAGGTCTGGGTCAAAGTGGACCCGACATCCCCTTACCCGAGGGTCGAATTAAAAAAGGATTTAAATCTCCTGATGTATAGCAGCATTTGAATGAAACTAGAATTTCCAAGTAGCCTCTTCAAGGGTTAAGGAGACACGTTCCCCACTCTGGATTGTCAGGGTCGCGGCTTCGCTCCCCAACCACGCGATCCCGGTCACTATAAAAAGTTGCGCTAATATTTCAAAGGACCGTATCATAAATAAATCTCCCCAAGATTAATGTGTCACGCACCAGCGACGTCGGCCGTTAGTTACATTTTGGTCCGGTGCATAATGTAAAGTTGCTGCGGCATAGAAATCCAATTTTGTTGAATCGAAGATCGCGGGGCGAATTTTTCTACATACTGGTTGCTATTTCGGTCCGACGCGACGCGACGCGACCGATCGGGGGGGCCGAGATGGTCGGTGGACTCGGTTTGAGCGAGATATCGCGATGTTGACCGCATAAATCGACAAGTAGATATGGCGGTTAGTTCTGCAAGCGAGCAGACACAGCCGAGTACAAACAGGTACACCCACACGGCGGGATTTTAACGCGAGTTGGCTGCCGGACAACCCGTGCATACGTATGTGGCGTTAGCATGTATTGAAAGTAATCTACTGCCGGATTACTTTGATGGCGCTGCCAGCCTAAGCGGATCAAAGAGACTCCCTCCGTCTCGTTCTTGCCCATTCCGTTTCTTCTTGTTCCCTCCTCTCTGTCCGCCAGCCGAGCACGCAGGAGCAGCTTTTCTCTCTCTCTCTCTCTCTCTCTGTCCTCCTCTCCCGGTTCTGTCTTTCATTCCCTCTGTCTTAGATATCTCACGGAGACGTGTCTAATGCGCTGTCCGCATTAATACCAACCGATCCTACACGGTCCGCCTTGCCTTTCATCTCACGCTGATTTAACCGTCTTGTAAAAAGAATTTACTGGATCGTATATATCCGACCGTAACATCTTCGGGCGGAGGGTAAAAGCGAAGAGAGGACGCCGGGATACACAGGCGATCAGCGGAACTAACAAAAATAGACGCCGATGGTTTGTCACGCTGCTTCGTTCCTGTCTTCTTCGGTCTATCGTCCGCGTCCGTCGCGTCGTCGTCGTCCTCGTCTCCTGCTGTCTCTTTCTTTAATCCTTCGGCGAGAGACTCTTCTCCGATGGCGACGAATTTGAAGAGCGAGAGAGGTCGTTGGAGAACGCCGCGGAACGACACGTCGATAGTTTGTCCTGTGAGTCACGTAGCCCCCCACAGAACGCATCGCGCATTCATCCAAGAAACTCCCCTTTAAACCTTTGGCTTCCGCGGTTCACTCCACTCACGCGCCTCTCCTTTCGAAACATCCTCTACACGCTTTACCCACGCGCGATTCCCAACTGTTTTATGCGTCACAGGTGCGGCTACTTACAGCGAAATTGTTTTTCCGAATATATTTTACTTCGTTGATAACCACCGTGTATTTATAAGGTTTGCGGGGGCGCGGGGGTGCTTTGGCTTAGATCATTCCACGACGGCAGTACTGTTCGTTTCGAAGCTGTATCTGTTCAGTCGGAACTGATGTTGTTTTGCTTGTACTGATGCTTGCTGAGGTCCCCTCGCAGTTATTTGCAGTTGCGAAGGGGTAAACATTGCGTATATTTACCAGAGTTGATCCAGGTTTTTGAACGCATTTAGATATGTGGTACTTGAGACTTGAATGTGTGTCGTATAGTGACACGTGTTACGCAATCAGAAAGAATTGTATTTTTACGGTTTGAAATTACAGGTGATACGTACGCTACGGATCTTTATGCAAAATAAAAATGTTCTGCATTGATTGTGGGAAGCAGGAATAAAATAAAAATTGATTTCATCTCTTACTGGCTTCGCTACATTCAAAACAACGTTACAATATTCTTAAATTTCGACGTATTTGTTGGGGTTATGTTTGATAAAAGACGGCATGGTCGTTGATGAGAGTAACTAGTGTACCAAAAATGGCTATATTTATTTAAACACTTTATAATCTTTAATATAACGAAAATATACCTTGCGCAACCATTGCAGCTGATAGATTATATAATGAACTAAAATTTTATAACTTTTACTCTTCTTTGGAACATATATTTGAACACACTAGGATCACGCTCGCTATTAAACACATCTTATCTATACGGAGACATTTTCTCAAGAGAGAAGGACGAGGGACTACGCACATCCTAAATACAGTATTGAAATCTAATGTGGTTCCAAATGTTTGCTAAAGAAATGTAACGAAGAAAGAAAACACGAAAACGCTTCTAAAGCACACAGAGAAGAAAAACAGGATAGAAAAATGCCTTATTCTCAAAATTATTTCCGAAAATAAAAATCCAAGTCTATGATCCAATATTGAAAAAGTTATCGTCTTATTAAGAGTGTCCGAATATTGACAAGAGTCGCTGTAACGATTTGCGAATGATAATTTCAGCAGACACACAGCTTTAAGCGTTCATTGATTGGATAGGTCAGCCAACTGCGTCACTCAGCTTATGCTTTTGAAGGCGCAAAGTGTTCGGCGCAGAGCATTGTAGTTACGAGTAGGGTTGTACGTTTCGTTATCTGGATGCAGCGCATCGAATATCCGGAGGACGTCCTCCATCACGAGGGAATATTTCTGTGGGAAGAGAAAAGGCGGTAACCTCGGCGGCTCTGCGAAGGTGAGATCACGGTGTATCGGGAGCGCGAAGAAGACAACAGGAGAAGAGCTGCGGCTGTGCGGCTCTGCGATTGTGCGGCTGTGCGGAGATGTTAAGAGCGGTTGTGTAGCATAATTGTGCTCGTGCTATGAAGCGCGCGGAGCAGGGGTGAAATGCAACATATTGCCTCGTAGCTGACTCTTATCGACTGAGGGCAGACAGGCGGGCTGGTAGGAAGGCTGGCTCGCTGGATGCCGGGCAGATTTACGAGGACCGCTCGGATAGCGAATGATAAACGCGAGTCGAGATAGCTTTATTTATTCGCGGCGTGGCTACGGGGACCCCTCTCGCGCCGCCGCCTGCCCACACCTTGCCACTTTGCTCGGTTGTATGCGGCGATTGTCAGTGCCGCGTCCGGGATTCTGTCAGATCGGGGATGCCTCTTTGACATAACGACTTTGTTTTACATACCTACATACGGGTCCCTGCCAGACCGCGCAACCGCAACCGGCGCGCGGTGCTAATGGCTTTTCTCATATCCGTTCGGTTAATCGTATGCCCAAGAGTAAGCATCCTTATTACATTACTCGTAACAAGAGACCATGATTTGACACTCGCTGCGCTGTAACCCAGTATTCCCGCCCCTTTGTCTCTTTCCTTTCGCGGAGATCGTCTTCGTCGGAAACTGTCACCCGCCAGTTTACACGTACGTCTACATACCTCCTCCGCTCTTCGTTGCCCCGCGTCTACCTGCGTCAGCCGATGTCTCCTGTCTTATCTGTTTACTTCCTCCCGCCCTCGCTTCTACCCATTTTATGAACCTTCCTCCACTTTTCTTCGTCCTAGTTAGTCTACAATCCGCGCTAAAAATACCCTCGATTTTTGCAGGTTTCCATTCTTTCGCGAGAAATCAACGCATTGGGTCTTTGCAAAGGTCCTGACGCGATTTATCTAATCTCTAGTTTGTAGGGGTGTGCGAGATCCCGGGATTCCCGAAAGTCTCGGAATTTCCGAAAATATCTGTGATTCCCGACATTTTGAAGTTTCTCCATACTTCCAATAGTTACAAGAATCTGAAAGCCATTGTGTTCTCAAAGATTACATATCTTATTAGTCGGGAATGTTTATGTTAGAAATATTGTAGAAAGTAATTGCGAATTTCGGTAATTCTGACAATGCAGAATGCAGAATAGTCAATCAGTGATTGACAATCACACCATCATGTTCCGAGCCATCTCAATATAATTTTTTTTAACTGATTCCAAACACCGGGATCTCGTGAGTTGTTCAACGGAAGAAAATTATTATGAGATCATGAATTGTAAAAGGTAGAGAGTAGAATAAAAATCGCATATTATAAAAATAGTCGGTATAAAACATTCTATTTTAAATTTTCGTGTAGAAAAACAAGTTTTTCAACAGTTTCGGACAATAATTTAGTTCGAGTAGCTATTACAACATTTTCTGCTGTAGAAAATAATCGTCCGCTATTTGCTTGCATTGCAGGAATCACAATATTCCTTTCATTCGGATTGCTGAAATTTTCAAGAATAACGACACTTTCGGGAATCACAAATATTGTATTATTCTATATATGTATGTCCCGAAAATTCTCGGGAATCTCGGATATTTTCGGGAATTCCGGATATTTTACGGGAATCCCGAACATCCCTACTAATTTGTACTGTTTATTATAATAGAAAACAATTTTCAGTCGATTAAGTAGTTACCATCGTTTTCTATGACTAGAAATTCCTTTTTGTCGATCGCATCTTACTGAATAAACTTTTCATTAATGTTTTCGGCGCATGGGTTCGATCAAATTTTAACTAACAAGCAAGTTGCAAATTTTGAAATCATTCTCAACGTTTCGATCCGGATATGGATTCTTTTCAAGAGAACTTGCGTTTGCTGTGTGTAACTAATCTCTTTACATTAATTATTGAAATTTAGAAATAATCGTAATTGAACTATACCATACACTGTTCAGTGTAGTGCCAACCAACATATAGTTCAGTTACGATTATTACTTTTCAATAATTAATGTAAAGAAATTAGTTTCACACGGCAAACGCGGGTTCTCTTGAAAAGGATCCATATCCGGATCGAAACGTTGAGAATGATTTAAAAATTTGCAAAATTGCTTGTTAGTTAAAATTTGATCGAACCCATGTGCCGAAAACATTAATGAAAAGTTTTCTGTGACTCTTTGCCAACGTTCTGGTAGCTGGATTTTTTGTAAACACTTTGACAACAGCGGAAACAGTAGAACTTTTTCGAAACTCGTACTTACTTTACACGACGAAAATGCATTTGATTTGCACTCACGTTTAACAATTATTTTTATGAGGAAAACGCTATGAAGATAACTTAAACTTGCTGTCAAAAAAGAGCCGAAGGTGTACTCTTTCCAATGGTAGTACCAGGGATCTTGAGATAATTTGAGGTAATTTTTCCCTTTGCGAAAATGTTCTCCGTAGTCTTGTTAAGTAGTTATTAACGAAAAACGTGGACCAATCGGAGCGCGGCTACAGCGAGAGGATCTGTCAGGTTTGCGTGCCCTATTTGCAGGAAGTAGAATTCGTTGATTATGATCAGACGCGCCAGACGATTCATATCTAATAGCATGCGCATTCGCTGTATTTTCAAACTCGACTTTCTCGAAGACGAAGCTTCGGATAAAAAAATGTTATATCGTTTGTTCTTGTTTTCATATGTAGAATCATCCCCTGGCCGTTTGTACTTTGATGTACGACCTACCTCGTATACCTGGTATAAATCTACAAAATGTACTTCGTCAATTTTCGTCGCAAGCTCGAACAAAAAAGTTACACGTCACGTAGTAAACTAATCCTTCTAAACTCTTGAAAAAAATCGAGTCGTTATTTAAATTACTCCATTTTCAGGATGTATGTAGATTTGTTCGACTCACTGCACTGTGTCCAAAACTGACACGAATCCTTTGCACTCGGAGCTATTTTAACTCGGAAATTAAACATTTCTTCCTAGCTAGAATAATTCCATTCTATATTTTTTCATTTGATGGATATGAAATGGATATAGTATCTCATACAATATTTTAATTAGATATCAAAATATCTAATAATGTAAACAATATTTTGAATAATGGTACAGTAACTTTTAGTGGCGATTCGGAGTAACCACTCGAATACTAAGGGTTAATATTGAGATTCATAAATGTTAAAATATACAGACGCGATTTCTCAAATAAAAATGTGCTTGTTAAGTTCACTTCCAGCATTTTGCACCCCGTATTAGACGCGATTCATTACGATACTCGTGAGGCGCGCGGTGCGACGCGTTATTCAATCAGAAAATGCTGGATTTTTATGGTTTAAAATTATAGCGGAGACAATATCGGCATGCAGCGATAGCTTGTACGTCAGTTCCTCTGGAATAAAACGCTTTCGTAACTCAAACAATTATGTGGTAGGCTCTAAAATTTGTGCGCAGGCCGGCAATTTTTTTCCGGGATTCTATAATTTTCTCATAAGCCTAAGGCGATGTGCCTGAGGTGGCTATTGGAGAAGACGGCCGTGGGTGCAATTTATTTGACTCATCCACCCCTGCGGTGGTTTGCGCCCCGCTTAATTTCCCAATTGGAGAGGTACGGCCGAGCCGCCGGAGGCGGTCGGCGCGGCGGGTTGCTATACTCGCTGTACAGCCGAAAACGACACTAAACGCCTGGCAGCCGCGCCCCGCAACGTCGATATAATTTATGCGTCTCTCTCTCGAGAGAGCTTCTTCTCGAGCGTCCGCCGACATTGGCTACCAACAGACAGAGCGTTGTAAAGTTTCTTTCGCGTATCATTTACCCGGCGTTCGCCAGTTACGTGCAATTACCGGCGTGCAGCACCGGCGCGGCGCGGCCGCGGCGAGTTATAATGTCTCGCGAGAAAACTGTGCGAGGAGAGGAAGAAGCCTTTACAGCGCGAAACGACAAGGTACTCCTTGATTTTCGTATAAACACCGCGGCACCGCTGGTAATAAGCCGGCAATTACTACATCGTCCGCGTAATGGACGTTACGTTTTCACAGCGGCCGTGGAATTTCAAACGATGATCGCGCGTTAAACGCCACGCTTGATGCTAATCGAAGGGCTCGCCTCCGACCATTAACTTTTATTTTACACCGAAAGTATTGCGGCAAGAGTTTTCTACGGTGTTTTAATGGCCGTTTGAACAACAGCCAGTACGGTTCGTAGGGAGCGGAACGGCGCGGCGGATGTTCGTGTCGAAATATTGTGACAGAAACGTGTCCGTAATTGAAAAAAACGCGAGACGACGACGTTTCAACAAGTACGCGTCCTATCTGCGGACACAATCTAAATGCTGAATGCCTTCGGCGGTGGTTCATGGTTGCACTTTGGAAGTTACATTCTGCACGTCGCCGCGCCGCGCCGATGTGAAATATTCAAACAATTCGGCGGTGAAGCTTCTGTAATACGTGTATGGTAAGTCGCGAAAGGTACTTTGAAATATTGAGAGACTGTCAGAGTGTCCTGTACGATTTTAGCTTTCGCGATATGATGTACACGAATAAATGCATATTGTCGTGTATTTCCACTTGACGACAGTCGAAGCTACGTTAAACAGCCAGTGTCGAAATAGATATTTCATTAACTTCAATATTAGATTCAGCATGGCGTCGCCGTTGACAAGGTGTTAGCGACGTTCCACGTGATATGAATTTCTGCAAAGAAGTAACGCTGCAGGAGCATCGGTGTTTGTGCAATTTAGAAATTGAAAGAGCTTAGAGCAGGCATGCACAGCTCGTAGCTCTCAGAGCGGCTCATGAGCTCCCAAGCCACTCCCGTGCGCTCTCGGAGCCGTGACCCAGCTTGGACGTATGGAAAGGGAACCCACTAAGCATGAGAGTGTAGCACACGTTCACACGCACACTGTTGCAGTTCTCCCCACCCTACGTGTGCCAGCCAGCTCCGACCCAGCTGGGCCCAGCTCATGAGCTGAGTCGAGAGCTCCCGCTCCCAAATCGTCCAGTTGTGCATGCCTGGCTTAGAGTATGAATCAGGTTTAGAAATGTTCGATACGCTATTTTCGAATAGAATCCATTCTTGTGTTCAACATGTATATGAGAATTGTTAAGCATGATCGGACACATACTTTCAGGTCACGTTTAATAAGTACTCGTAAACTCTTGCAATCATCGACATTAATCAGAACATTACTTTATGGGACACTTCTTCGACTTCCGACCTTGTGTGACTTTGAAGGTCATTATATATTTCTATGTGGGGTTGCAATCTTAAGTGACTCGCTGATTAGATGAAAGCGAAATGGAATAACTGGACTGCGGATTTGATGCATTTATAACAAAAGTGGGTATAAATGTTTTGATTATATCGATCGTATATTGTTGTTAAGAACTAAATTTTAAATGCTTTCGGCGCACTGGTTCGATCAAGTAACTACATAAACACTAAACACTGGTTTGAATCTAGCGCCAAATATCGATCATTAACCAAACGATCGATATGTGGCTTGTTTCGCTTCTATGTGTCTTTACGGTACATCATTACCTAGTACAGTGCCATAGCGTCAACACGTGTCTCATTAAAATTCATAACATGAAATATTACTTTATATTGCACTAAGCAAGTAAGTAGCATCTGTCCTTAATGGCTTAAAGTCACATATTTATAAAATACAGCATTTATTATTATTTTACAGGCGCATTTCTTAAAAATTTCTTGAGAATGATCTAAAAAAAGATCGAAACGTTGAAATAAAGATTTTGTGAAAATTTGCAAATAGTGTTTATGTAGTTACTTGATCGAACCAGTGCGCCGAAAGCATTTAAAATTTAGTTCTTAAAAGTGGGTATGTACAATTTAAAGCAGACGTGGACGTACTAAAAAGATTCAAGGACATCGGTGTGTTAGTTTCAGCGTAATAAGATGATTAAAAGAAATTTCTATTTGGTTCCTGTGTCTTGCATATAAAGAAAAAAATTAATATAGAATGGAACATTATTCTAGGTCGGAAGAAATGTTTAATTGAACACTTTCAACAAATCAAAGCAATTTAGTTAATAAAAACGAAACTAGAGAAATAAAATTTTCCTTTAACCCTTCTGCATTCTTCAATTTTAACATAGTGTACTTCAATCCTATAGTAAAAATGAATTTCTAAAAGTCCATAAATAGTGTTACCATTGACCAATATAACGATCAACGTGTTAATTATAAAATTCGTAGACTGCGGATCTTCATGCAAACCAAAAAGTTTCTTGAACAATCCCGTCTAATTATTTTAAGAAGTCGAAAACGATACAACAATAGAAAGTCCTGAATATTCTCCTGATGTCTTTGCAGTTTCGTATTTCATCTATTCATTTTTGCTATAAATACGTGGAATCCGCAGTCCCCTTGTCATACTTGTATCGTGTCAGACAGGGATGTCAAACTACTCCGTTAACGAGTTAATAAAGAACCCTCGCAGCAATTTTAGAAAATGTGCTTTTCATTTAAAGATACGATCGCGACCACGACGTACAATTTCTGTTGCCCGGTTTTTTCTACGCAAGAGAGGATGTTATAACGGTATTAAACATTTGCCGCAGGCTGGGCATTAATACACGATCATTACTATAAAATACCAATTCGTACGTCCCTTGTCTGGCAGCGCCATTGCTTCCAGCCGACGCGACGGCTTCCCTTATGAGAGTATAATTGCACGTAGCCGCGCAAAGTGGCGTGAGCTGCCGACCAAAGACAATCAAGATTATTATTGTGCGGCGCACAACATATCTGCCCCGGTTCTGAGTAATAACGCCGGTAATGGTAATGATAATAGTAATGATAACGATAATAAACTGTTCCTTGAAGCACACCGTGTGACGGGCACGGCGACGCACGGAATTGTTATAAATAATTAACAGCGTATCGGGCTCCCTTTTATATAGTTGATATCCATCTGTGTAAAACAGGTTCAGTGTTAATCGATCATGTGTATCCCGCCAATTTATCTTCCGTTTATAAATGAAACAGAACTGGTTCGACTGACGCACTACTACCAATCGCTATTTCTCCGACTAATCGCCGATGAAGTTCGATTTCTCAGTGTCAGTCCTTCCCACTTATCGATATACGCTGGCTGCACGGATTTGTTCGCGCCGAAGATAACGAAACAATTTTATCGAGAACCTATTCTTTATTATTGTTCAGTTTTTTCTAGGCTGCTTACATTATCTCCAACTTGTTCAGTTGCTACCGGACCGTGTAAACAAGAACTACGCAACGCTCATAAGTAGACAGTGGATTTTATGCATTTATAGCAAAAATGAGTAGATGTAATTTAAAACAGCAAAAGAGACCATTAGAGACATTTTAAAATACTGTTGTATTATATTTTCAACCTACCGAACATACAATATTAGGAGAGAAAATAAATTTCTATTTCGAAAATGTTTATTTTGCACAAAGACCAAATATTAGAGTAATTGAACAACTTATTCAAATTGTCAAAAGAAGGAATTCGTTTTTATACAACTTCTGTCCCTTAGAGTTAATATACAGGGTGTCCCAAAATTACCTTAGTTTAATGAAATGGGAGGTTCCCGAGATCATTTCAAGCGACATTTTCCTTTGCAAAAATGTTATCCGCGGCTTTGTTTAGGAGTTATTAACGAAAAACACGGACCAATCAGAGCGCGACCTAGACGCGAGTTGGCACAGTCGGCCAATAAACAGTTGGCGCGCCGGGCCGACAGTCCCAACTCGCGTCTAGGTCGCGCTCTGATTGGTCCGTGTTTTTCGTTAATAACTCCTAAACAAAGCCGCGGATAACATTTTTGCAAAGGAAAATGTCGCTTGAAATGATCTCGGGAATCTCCCATTTCATTAAACTAAGGTAATTTTGGGACACCCTGTATTTTTGTTATGCATAAAGATCCACGGTGTACTTATTGCTAAATGTTTAACCAAATATTTCCCACGTAATACAGAAAACGAACCTATTGATAAAATGTATGGAATAGAAAGGAATATTTTGGTTAGTTAATAATTGACTTGCTTGATAATTATGAATCTTCTCGCAAATAAGCATTATCTTTGGGAGACGTTGCTGAATAGTATTTAAATTTTTTTGTAATTTTGATGTGCTATGTTCAAATGTTATTAACAAAGTTATTAACTCAGCATAATTTATAGTTCTGCATAATTCAGTTGATCTAGCATTAAATAGATTTTTGTACTTCTGAAGCTTCCTTCGTTATATCTAATTTTGTTTTCCTGCGTGTTGAAATTTATTATGACTTTTTTAACGAATTGTTTGTGTTCAACAAATCGGAAGCTGTGGTTCCATTTAAAAAATGCAACTGTCACAATAATTGCTTTAGCGTATGTATCATTAAAAACAACAAAGATTCTTTAGGTAATATTATGCATAACAATAACGTAAAACGTGCCTTCGTTTCATAAAAGTTGTTTAATAATGCCGGACGACAAAGATCATGTATGTATGTATGTATGTACAGCGGGTATCGCGAGCGTCCGGGGAGCGATTTGAAAATAATTACGAGCTAATAACGCGTACGGTGTTATCGTATGAATCCGCTTGCCGTTTCGCCGCCATTTTGACGAAAATCGGCCATTGTCGTTTCCGTCGGTAACGGAAGAACATAGTCGGGAGAAAAGAGAGCTGACGATGAGAACGAAGGTAACAGCTTGTATAAATTTGAGAGTGTGTACCGGGGGCTGTATAGTGACGGTAACCATTTTCTGCGGAAGCAGCCTTTCTTTGAAACGATCCTCATAAGCTCGACATAAAATAACTCCATTTTCACGGTGCCATTGCGATGCTTAGCACCTGGAGTGGAAGTCACGGCGTAAGCACGGCACCGCCACACGTACCTACCTTGAAAAATACACAGGCGACGTCGCTTCGTTTATGGAAATGCGTTTGGCTTATCTCATATACGCTAAACAAACTAAAAGTTTTGGCGCATCCTCTTTTTCGCCCGCCGCGGAATTCTCCGGAACGAACATTTATACGCGGCCATTCTTTTGACCGGCCAATTCACACAATCAAATGCTCACTGCATATACCGTTTTCCTTGCACGCACTCGGCGCACAATACGATGCACAGTGTGACGAGCAATGGACAAAAGTAAAAAAAGTGAAGTCTAAAATACTAATAACAGACAGCGGATTTTATGTATTTATGACAGACGTCAGTAGGTGTAATTGAAAACAGTAAAAACATTAGACGAACTTCAAAATTCTTTTATATCATTTGCAACCTATTAAACATATTAATAGTAATTTTATTATAATTGTTGAATTGTTGAAAGTAATTATCGTAATTATTGAAAGTATGTTATGCGCGCCAGCTTGTTACTTGTAAAGGATACAAATAATCTTATTCGGATCTTACCTTAGCTTTCATTTTGGAAGAGAGAATTTAAAAGTTCTCTCTCTCAAATATACAGGGTGTCCTGTAACTGGCGGTACAAGCGCGTATGGGGTGATTCTACATGAAAAATTGAATCGAAAATGTAGAATAATATTTTTTCATATGACGCTTTATTTTCGAAAAAAATAAGTTTGAAAATTTGTCGAGTACACGAGTACTCGGACCAGCTTCAGCTCGACAGATTTCATTGGAGAAGCACGGAAGTACTCTCCTACTCGGAACAGTAAGATAGTAAAATCCGTCGGACTGAAGCTAAATCAACTACACGCGTACTCGATAAATTTTCAAACTTATTTTTTTCGAAAATAAAGCGTCATATGAAAAAATTTTATTCTACATTTTCGATTCAATTTTCCACGTTGAATCACCCCCTACTCGCTTGTACCACCAGTTACGGGACACCCTGTATATATCTGTCTTTACAGCAGATTTTTAACATTGTACCAATTTGTAATTTGAAATCAAGTACACATTAACTTACTATGATAGTGTAACTCACTTTCCATTAGCAAACTGTTAAAAAACGGAGCAAATTTGAGAAGGTGACAATTGCTGAAGAAATTGTTTAAAATATGTGGCGCTATTACAATTTTATTTCTAACAAGTAAGAGAGACTGAGGGTTGATACACTATTTACATATAATATATCACGCTTATCAACTAGAAATTGTAGTATTGTTTACTTCTAAATGTTTACTTCATTTGTAACCTCCCACTTATTGGAGGTTTGGGACACTTTCAACTGAATTTCTTGTCCAAGTGAAAATTCTCTCAGTCTTTCTTCTCAAAACTGCATCAACTCCACCAGAGTCTGTCCTCTAACGAAATCGCCACAGCTTTAGGAGATTCCACCGGGACCCAAGGGCCCACCCGGGGCCGTCTTGGTCGCGGGTCGGAATAAAATATCGGAGCAACTGGTGACGAAACGAGGGCTGGGTAGGCTCGGCTGAGAGCCACTGATCCCTCACGGGTTCTTTCGCAGCAAGCAAATGAAAAGTTAAGAAGGCGCGCGCGGTGCCTTGTCGTACCGCTTCGCCTGGCATAATGATTAGCAGGGGACCCGACGTGGATACACACGTAGACGGACACAGGCGCGCGTTCAATGAGAGAAGGATCGACGATGACGTGTTCAGTTGGTCGGGAAAGAGACGCACCAACGTGGAACACGACTGGAAGACGATGTTGCGCACAGGTTGAAGGGAGAAGGGTATAGTCGAAGAGCCGATCGAGTCGGATGTGTACGAAGCCAGAAAAGAGGATAGTGGAATAAAGACGGAGAGAAAGAAGAAAGGAAAAGGAGGGTGGGAGGATCGGTGTATCGGAGTGACAGAGACGGAGGGAATAAGGGAGGAGCGGAAAGTGGAAAAAAGTCAGCCGGAAGAATAAGAAGAGGAGAGAAGGAGGAAGAATGAAGTAAAGAAGACGTTGATAAAAAAAGGAAAGACAGATTCGCCTATCCTGTCTGTCTGTCCCGGTTGTCCGTGTACTGTCGGCGGCATGCTTCATGTCGAGCTGACAGGTCGTATCTACATTCTGCCCGCGAGAATCTTTATAAGCGTTCGTGGGCGAGTGACGAGCTCGATGACTGGCGGGCGTGACGCCTGCTGCCTTGCCTGACTCTGCTTGACTGCCTTCCTTCGTACCTCGTTACGACGTGCCACGGTGGCTGACGGCGAAGGGCACGGGGTAAGGAGTTACGATGCCTAGCTATTGCACAGGACAAGCCTTCGATCTGACAGTCATAAATTTCCGTCGGCTTTCATCGTCCTTCCCGTCAGCTCTCTGTTAGGAACCGCTCCACTATGCCCTGATCGGCTTGTTCTACACGCTCATCTGTTTCTACTCACCCTCACCCTCGCCCTCTCGCTATCTGCTCGCTCCCGCTCGCTCCCACTCGCTCTCGTTCTCGCACGCCTCCTAACCCCTCGCGCCCTCGATCACCACGTTGTAGATCCTATTTGCGTACGTCGCTTCTAATTGACCGTGTTACAATTACATTCCGCGACAACTTGTCGAGCTTGTCGTATCTCGCCCGCTAATTTTTCGCTACCTCAGGGCTAGATTTAATTACAACGTTGTTAAGCGCTCGATTCACACCGGTTCTTCTCCGGCTGTCTTGTGTGAGGTAGCTTGCCGAGCTGGGCGCAATACTATTTCAGATACTGAATCTGGTTTATTTGAAATGATACGTGTACTTTCGAATATAAAATATTTTAACCTACAATTAGTGTTATCGGCGCACTGGTTCGATCAATTGGAACATAAGCAAATTCCATAACCTTTAAGAATCTAAATTAATATTTTTTGATAAGCATGTAAGTTTTTACACACTTTTGGAGCTCAAACCCCTTTTTTTTACTTCCTGCTTGTGTGAAAACACGTTTGCCTAACCATTTAAAAATGTCTTTGATTAATTCTTACAGACGCGATACTGAAATTTTCTATTCTTGAAAATGGTCTAAATTGAGACCGAAACGTTGAATTAAATTTCATGTGATATTTTTGCAAATTTGCTTATGTTCCAATTTATCGAACCAGTGCGCCGATAACACTAATTGTAGTTTAAACAATTGTCGATCGAGTTTCAGAGAACTGATTAAATATTTTAATAACGAATAATAATGATTTCAGCGCACTGGTTCGATCTGATGCTACTGCTTAAGCAATGTCGCAAATTACCACAAAATTTTCAAGGTTTCGGTCTTAGATCACAGGCATGGAATCAACATGTGATCTAAAGTTGTCAGAGTTTAAAATAATTTTGTCACATAGCAAGTATATTTTTGGTTTTTTGCTTAAAACTTTCGGTTTTTTGTATGGAATGCAACACAAACTACATTTTATATTAATTCAATAATTTTTACAGACGCAATTATATAAAAATTTGTCTTGAAAATGGTCTAAATTTTTGACCGAAACCTTGAAAATTTTGTGGTAATTTGCGAAATTGCTTAAGTAGTAGCATCAGATCGAACCAGTGCGCTGAAATCATTATTATTCGTTATTAAGAAATTGTCGATCGAGATCAAGGAAACAGATAAAATATTTTACTTGTCACATTCCTAACATAGGATTTTATTTGAAGGATTCTCAAAAGTGTATTTATTTTAATTTATTTTTTACCTTGTTCGTAACGATCGAATATTGTTTCCGATAATCTTGATGTACAGGGTGTATGAATAATGTGCATATTCACTGGGCAAGAAAAATGTCTAACAATAACAACAAGCACGTTACTACTGTTACCACGTATTCGTGAGACACGAAACCCGTTCCGATCGGTCGTTTCGATCAGAAAAGAAACCCTCACGCATCAACATTCTAGGGAGTGTCTTTGAACTATTAAGTGGGGCCACAAACCAGTCCGAGGTCCTGATGCATTATTCGGTTAAGTGGATGTCACAAATTCGACCTTAATTGTGGGGATGACAAATGGCGCGCCTGTGTCCGGCATGTTTTGTGTCTTCTTGGACGTCAACGACATTGCAAAACGTTCCGCGACGTTGCCAACGGACGTTCCATATTTGAGGACTAGGAAGGAGGCTTAATTAAGAGGCACGGGAGTGTCGGCGTCGCATGCCTCTGATTACGAAACGTGTCCATTAGCTCGAGTCGATGTTTGTCATTTATCTTTGAGCCCTTGTTACTGAAACCTTTTAAATTACCGAACACAACCAATACGAATTCCCTTACCGTATTTCATGCAATTTACTCTGCGACATAGTCACAGCCACTAGCCAACGAAAACCCCTCGCAACCAGACTGCGGATCTTTATGCATTTATTGCATGACTGAATTTCTAAAGTACTGTTGTTCAATAATAAAGTTGTAAGATGTTTGTTTTTATGTTTAAAACAATTATTGCAAGTAAATTATATCTATACACGAATAGATCATATCGCCGCCTGAATGTAAGAACTAGGTAACTTGAAATTTGGACATTTTGAGTTATCTACTTCGTATTAAAGAAGAGATCAAGTAGAATTTAATGTAAAAACTGGGTAACCTATCAAAGTAATCTACGACATCTACTAAGCAGTGTTCAAAGTAGGCAACTTCTGTTTTTTTTCAAAAAAAAGAAGGTTTAGAATCTTTTTTAATCCAAAATGATGTTTTTTCATGTATTGTTCCACTTAAAAATAAAGAAATATAAGCAGTTTGGCATTATGTTTAAAATAACGGTCTCCCTACTATAATCTTAAAACCTTAAAATACTGTTTCATAAATTTCTCTAAAATAAGGAATTGTTAGTTCTTACAATCAGGCGGCGATATATGTGCACATTGCTAAGAAGACTAGAGAAAGGAATGAAACAATAAATGAGATTAAATGTATTCTTTTTTTGGTAGTTACATAATTATTTTCGTCAGATAAATTGACCCTTTGGAGATATTTACAATTAGCCACATGACACACATAATCGTTTGTTTCAATTACTTGTACTTCAGGAGAATTCTTCCTGACCTGACGATGATTTTAGAATGCCGATCGCGAAAACATGAGGGACAGTGCAACATTGTTGTAGCGTTGGTGGCGAGAGTATCGAGCTAATCAGAATAGGAAGTTGGAAAAATGGCTCGAGACGAAAGTTAACACAGTCATTCCAAAAACTTCTCCGTCAAACGTACCGAGGTAAAGAGGCAGTCTAAACGAGGCTCGTGAATGCAATATGTATTATGCGCATGATGATAATATAGAGCCTCGGGGAGGTGGTGGCTGACTGAGTTTATTCCGAAAGACAACAATAGAATGCATCGGTAGAGCGTATTGTATGCAGGAGGGCGCGGTATGGTTCACAATACCTGCTGCATTATGCATCTCATGCCGGTGGTTATCTCTATGTGTTGTAATCCTAAACAACCGTCTATACACGCACTTCATATGGTAGCCATAGTCCCAGTGGCGTAGCGTGGCTTGCTTATGGATCAACTGAATCATTACTAATATAGCAAATAGGAATATAGAGTGTATTGAAACTGAACGATCAGGTCTGGTCAGGGTGTTCGGCGAAAAATGAGAGACGAGGACAAAAACGATTTTGTAGGGTGCGATTAGTATGCCTCAGCTCGGCGATTGTTGAGAATATCGTTGAAAAAAAAAACAAAGTTCTTCGACAATAATACTTGATAAAGGACAGTTATCTAATAACGCAAAAATTATCAAAGGAATAAAGATAAACGATATTTCAAATAACTATGAACTATATTAAAAAAATGAACTATATTTTAGTTATTATAATTCACTATATACTGTATTCTAGTTATTGGTATTTAATATGGTAATATACTTACACTAACGAGCATAACTGATTCAACACACTTTAAATGAGAATAACTTTTTTATGAATTGACCAAACGACTTCAATTTCTCTGTAAGGCTAGAAGAAAAAGTTTAGTAGATGACGTCTAAAAAATATTTTGAAAAAACGCATTTGGTTGCAATTCCGAAAAAAAATAGAAAAAATTGATTTTTACTACTTTTTTAGCTGGTCCAATAACGGAAATTTAAAAGATGTATTTGGTCAACTCGTATAAATTATATACGCTCTGAAAATTTCATTGAAATTGGTTAATTGGTTTACGAGTTACAAACGATCAAAGGTGGTACAAATTGCAGTTTTACAAGATTTTTGGCCTTTTTACCACTTTTGATCGATTATAACTCGTAAACTAATTAACCAATTTCAATGAAATTTTCGGAGCGTATATAATTTATACGAGTTGACTAAACACATCCTTTAAATTTTCGTTATTGGCCCAGCTAGAAAAGTAGTAAAAATCAATTTTTACTATTTTTTTTCGCAATTGCGACCAAATGCATTTTTTCAGAATATTTTTAGACGTCATTTACTATACTAATTCGTCTAGCCTTACAGAGAAATTGAAGTCGTTTGGTCAATTCATAAAAAAGTTATTCCCATTTAAAGTGTGTTGAATCAGTTATGCTCGTTAGTGTATATTATATTATAATATTGTATTATTAGACTGCGGATCTTTCTGCATTTATAGCAAACTTGAGTAGACGAAATTGAAAATTGTAGGAAAACTTGAAAAATTGAAGATGTCAATATATGATTTCTCATCAATTAAAATTATTGAGGGAAGAAATAATATTCGGTTTGGTTTCTATTCCTTGCAATCGATGCAGACAATTTTTATTTTGCTATATTCTGGTACTTGTACATTCTAGTATGTATATTACATTACTTTCAAGAATATCAACGTTGTAAACAATGCGCTTTGGAGTGCAACGCGCACCCTCGACATCGCTAAATAAGCTGTAATAGGCGCAGGGACAGAGGCAGAAAAACAGTGCTTTGAGATGCATCAGAAAGGAAGAAAATGGGTGCATAAATCTGGGCGGTCGAGAACATCGTCTACCAGCTGGTTTCTGTCACTCACGCGGCTTCTTTGATCTTTCGCGTGTCTACCCCGCACTTAAGCCCGTTTTCTCGACTTAATTTCAACTGGCCACGTGTATGCATAACGTTGCTCTCAGTTGCAGCATGTTTCTGCCGCGAGAGGATGTCAAAGTCAGCGGGATTTCTGAATTCAGCTCGTCATACTCGACTAGCCGAACGTAAGAGTGAAACAGTGCGTTTCGTGAACCGCTTTTTCCGCTGAAAGTATAAACTTTTGGAAACTCTGTTTCGATGTAATGTAAATGGAAAGATGCCAGGTGAGGGAAAAGAAAACAATATTCCAATAATATTGAAAAGTGACATCAATTTATGCTAAACAAATGAATTGAACAATTTGATTTTCCAAACCACCTCGGCCCCAACTAGTTCGGATAGTCGAGGCTCTACTGTATCTCGCATTTTGCTGTCTAAGCACTTTCTGAAGTGCGTCAGGAAGACAAATCCTCTGGCTACCTAACAAATGCTGCCCTAGCCCGCCAGGTGAAAGGGAAATTAAGGTGACATAAACCTTGACAGCAGGTAGTGACAAGCAGGATATAATACTCGAAAGCGGGCTTTAGGTTATAGACAACCCCGGTTTATCGTAGCCGGTAAGTATCCCTCGGGGAGATGTAATCCGGGATAATCTACGATTTGTTTGGTTTCCGTTGGCCACAGCGTATTTGCTAATCACTGGACACGTCCGGTAATGGATCTTGAACGTACTCTCGTACATTGATGGATAGGACGTTTCTTCGGGGATTTTCTGACAGCATATCAATTTAGATTTGGAATTTCCAAGCCCCTGCTATCTTCTTCTTAGTCATCGAGAAGCCAGTTTGAACAACGTGCTACTCGCTTTGAGCACACTGTTAAGACTCTTAGTTCGCCTTTTGCATGATCCGCTTCTTAGAGCGTCCGCATTTACCGAGACGTTTCGTGCAGACTTATTAACGTTGAAATTTGCCATCATATAATACGTCAGTATAGGTTTTTCTACTTATCTTGAAAACAGTCGCTATTATTTTCTATCCTGTGTATGTATATTAATTCTTCAGACAGGGTCTCTAGAAAGCTAGTCGAACTGTCGAGTGTTTATGAATTCTCTCTCACTTGACACTTTCCATAAGACAATGAGCCGTACCCATAAAGGAAAGTAAAAACTTTTACTAGTGATTTTTTAAGCAAATATGCGTACTCGGTTCTGTATGCATACAGGATGAAGTATGTACTAGAAATAGTATTTCTAGTGAACCCTCCTCTCTTATACTTAACACTTCTAAGTCCTAAGTAATTGCTTGCTCAATTGACTCAGTACCTCTACATTGATTAGCTTGTTTTGACATGAAGCTACCTGATTTCTCGTATGGAATAACTCGATGATATTCATATAATTCAAACATTTACATTATTTGAGTGCATCTGAACATTCACATTAAATGAATATCAATATGAATACGTACATTAACCCTGATCATTAATGAACATACATATTTCAGATCAGGTTTGCCTGATCGGTGCTAGATCAATACGTTCTGTATCTGTGCGGATGGTATGAACCGACCTTTATTCTTCCAAAGATCAAAATCTTCAAAACATGAATGGCGCTATAGTTGTCTACCGCAGTGTATACAGGGTGTCCCAAAATTCCTTCAACAACCGGCGTTATTTGAAGCAACATTTTCCTTTACAAAAATGTTATCCGCGGCTTTGTTTAGGAGTTATTAACGAAAAATACGGACCAATCAGAGCGCGACCTAGACGCGAGTTGGGACTGTCGACCCGGCGCGCCAACTGTCTATTGGCCGACTGTGCCAACTCGCGTCTAGGTCGCGCTCTGATTGGTCCGTATTTTTCGTTAATAACTCCTAAACAAAGCCGCGGATAACATTTTTGTAAAGGAAAATGTTGCTTCAAATAACGTCAGGAACCTCCCATTTCCGGCTGTTGAGGGAATTTTGGGACACCCTGTATGTATTATACAGGGTGTCCCACGCAACTGGAACAGGCTGTATCTCCTAAACGGTTGGACATAGAAGAAGATGTTATAAATAAAAGTTGAATGGTATCGGACAGTGCATAATATGCAACTAATTGTATGCACTTTCGTGCATCGGTGCATCAGAAAAATGCAACTGCACTTTTTTTTAAGATGAAAGCCTACGTTTTTGACTGCACCAATCGATGCAGTTTCTTGTGCTCTACATAAAAGTACTAACATACGCTAAAGACGCATTAACAGAAGCTAAAAGTTCTCTGAATTATAATGGAACATAACGTAGGTATTTACACCGGAACACTTGCCGAGAGACCGAAATCATTCAGTGAAATTTTAGCTTCGACAACTTCTTAACGAATAAGTTTCGGGCATAAGTATGTTAGTACTTTTATGTAGAGCACTACAAACTGCATCGATTGGTGCAGTCAAAAATGTAGGTTTCCATTTTTAAAAAAGTGCAATTTCATTTTTCTGATGCACCGATGCACAAAAGTGCATAAAATTAGTACGCGCCGTCTGATGCCATTCAACTTTTTCTTATAACATTTTCCTTTGTTCCAAACCATTTAGGAGATACAGCCTGTTCCAGTTTCGTGGAACACCCCGTATACTCTCTTTCTCTCTGCCAATACAGGCTTAGTCACGTGACATTGTCAGAGCGTGGGGGAAGAGCACCGTAGAAGGGGAAGAGTTAGAGTGGGGAAACAAGTCTTAATCTGGCGACACTGCGCTTTATATGCTCCATCCTAATAGAATGTTAAGAACAGTGCTTCGATTGTGCCCAACATTTTTCATACGATGGATGGCCGCTAGAGGCGCTGCGCGGAAAAAACAGTAACGTATCTACTATTGGGTAGATGAAATGGGGTTCCTTGAGCACCCCGCAGAATTTTAAAAAGTTATATGATTTGATTCTGAAAAATTAATGTATAACAAGTGTATTTGTGTATATTTTGTAACTCGTAGGACACGTCCTGGAGTCTTTTTGTCCGGTAAGATTATTTCGGTACGTTCCTGCCAATATAACTTCCTCAGGGCTCTGACCGCTCTGCTACCCAATAGTAGATACGTTACTGTTTTTTCCGAGCAGCGCCTCTAACGGCCATCCATCGTACGAAAAATGTTGGGCACAATCGAAGCACTGGTTAAGAAAGGCAAAATGGTAAAATGTTAGTAAAGGTACACTGTTAAGAAGGGCCAGGAATGGATCGAGGAACTTTTTGAGGTCAACTGACCGCGGCCATAGCCGACTCCGATCTAAAATGTTTGCGGATTCATAACTCGGCACGAGAAAGGAATAAATTCATCTGGCTGAACCGGTGGGCACCTGATGATACCATCGTCGAATGTCTCAACTACAGTATCGGGTCCGATAAAGTCGACGGAGCGGAGCGTACGAGTGGACTGTCACGCGATGTCGCATTCACGTCGCATATACGACGTTCTGCGTTAACTGGAACGAACATTCCGGACGTCCCAGCTCGAAAGTCGGCGCGTCGTTTTCCAGTTCGTCGGCGCGTTTATACATCCGCGTCCCACTGTGCGCGTCAGTACCAGTATTTCAAGTTGAGCCACGTCCCTAAGGCTTATAATTTACGAACGGGTTGAGTGAAGCGCGCATAAGTACATGCCGCTCAGTCTCTGCCGGTGACTCTCTGCGAGCGCGACGCGACGTGCTCATCGCCAAAATAGAAAACGAAACTAGACTAAACACCGCGTATGTTCCGACGAGCTAGGAATTTCGAATAGGGGTTGGTTTGAGCGGATTATGGAGAGTATCACGGCAGTTTCTAAGAACTACAGCATGCCTCTGGTGCCCGGTTCGGCCACCATGTGGATTTCAATGCACATGGTTACACACTGAAATGGTTCCAATATTTTGTAAGAGGAAAGTATTAGGTTGCTGCAACAAATGCAACTATTTTAATCACCATTATAATCAATGTACAGTAAAAGCTCCTTCGTTGTCCAAAGGCCGGGGGTTTGAGCGGACAACGACCGTGTCCGGACACTATTTTTGATTTATGACTGCGTCTTTAGTGAAACGGCTAGTTAAATGACAAAGAAAAAGCATTCGCAGTCAAAAACAGTCAACTGTCTGGCTTTAAAAAACTCCTTATTTCCTTGCCATATTCCTTTCCTATTGTTCTCCGTTCTGCGCGGGTCTAGACAGTCCTGGGGCACATCTGGCGACCAGATCCACGCAGGCCTAATCCTCTCGTTGACAGGCAGTGGAGTGGGTAGGCACTGGACAACGATCGTGCCCACGATTTAGGACAACGAAGGAGCGATTGCTGTATTCTGTCAATGAATTACAAGATTCTTCTTTCGTTCTTCATTTTCAAGATTGTCCTCTCCATTTCGATAGTTTTTTATTTTCCATCCACGAATGCGTTAATTAATCTTCACCGAAAATCGTGTAATGCTATAGCAGTTTTTTTTTGTCAGCAATAAATTGGATACGAATGAGCACAATGGTCAGTCTATTCCTCGCTTGCATAGCTTCGCGTCCTCATAAAAGTTTCGAAAATAATATACTAATTAAAAAAACTAGTTGTCAGCCTTCTTGAAAATAGGAAGCTTAAAAATAGGAGGTATCCAACAACAAACTCCTGTAGATTTGAATGAGAGCACAATGGTCAGCCTCACAAGAAATTTCGGATATAGTATACATATTAATAATAACAAATTAAATAGAGCTAACGACTGGAAGAGTTGTTCTACTAATTTTAATTTTCTATCAAATTATCGCTACGTATTTCTCGGGTAGTGGGTCGCTTATCCCAGGTTGCCTGTGCGCGCGAACGAAATTTGCGGCTTCAAAGTGGTGTGCGCGCTGAAAATCCATCCACGATGCATCAACAACGCCACTTTCATGTGCTCCGACCGTGACTCGAGGTGGCGCGACATAGCAGCAGAACCGTGCTTATGCGGTCCGCCGCTTCTCGGCCTGCATTGCGTTATTTATCACAGTCGCCGTAGGCGTGCAAGCGGCAACTTTGTGCGGACCGTGCCGCTCGCATCCAGAATCACGATACAGCCGGTCAGATATAATTTTATTATACCGGCAAGGAGAACGCGGGGAGTGGTTTATCACCAACCAAATGTACCAGTTCCACTGCCTCTTTTTCGTTTCTTCCCATCTTCTTTTTCTCTGTCCGAGCCATCTTATTTAATCATTTTTACCTCTGTTACACTCCTTACGCTTCCTGACGATACTCTTTCAGCTCTTCTATAGGTACGATGGTCCCTAGCTACTTGTCTTTCTCTCTCTCTCTTTCTGTATGGTATATCTTTACCCCTCTTCTCAGCTTCTCAATGTCTCTTTTCGCTTCTCTTCTACTCATTCCGCAGCGTTCTACACTTCGCCGTGGTATGGCGTGTCAGGGAATAATATAGTGGCGGCGGGTTCTAACGGCGGTAATGTATGGCCGACACTCCGGGCAAAAGGGGTACACCAACTCGGAGGACGCCAAGGGTGAACAGGCCGAGCCACTCTGTCACGCAGTTTTCACTGAGCGCTTCTTCTTCTTCCTTCTCTTCCGCGTCGAGAGATTACCGTCTCCGATAATTACGACGTTTGCACCCACCGGGGCCGATTTGTCTTTCACCTTTGCGGAGGGGTTGCGATTCGATGTCGAGACCCATGCTCACCGACGTTATCTGCTACTTTCGCCCCTTAACGAGCACGCGCTCGTCGATCGCGAATAGAAAATATACTCGTATAACCCTTTACACTATCCCTTTTCTTAAAAATTTATTTATACAGGTCGCATCAACATCTAGGAAAAAAGAGAGAAAAGTGGAGAAACAGGTCGCGCGATTGGTTACAGCATTTTACAGTAGTCTCTATTTCAGCATTGTCGAACTCCCAAAGAAAAAGACAGCACACGCGTGTTATCTTTAATTTCTCGTGTTAAGATTGTGCGTGGAAACTCTGTGCAGTGTGTAAAACATACCTTCTGCGTATATGTAAACAGAACATAGATTGACTTTAGTTCAATGAGTTCTCTTAATTGGACGGGAAACACATAATCCGACACAAACTAAATGATAGCACACTGGAACTATGTTTACATATTCTTCAGTGTTTCGTGAGCTTTCACGGAATTACTGTATTCAATTTTTGTTTAGAGCTTTGTCGTATTGCTATTCTCATAATGGGTGGCAAAAAGCTTAGTAAAAGCGAAATTAGCACAATTTTAGCTCTGAAAGAACAAAAGTAGTCTGTTACTTAAATTGCACAAGAAGTTAGTCGCAGTCGAAAAGTTATATATCATTTTCTGAAAGATACAAGTGCATATGGAAAGAAGAAAAGTAGAGAAAATTCTTACGCAATTCTTGCGCTGCTGCAAGGGAGACCTCTAAGAAAGTTGGAGTCGAAACACATATTCAAAATGTTCGTTGTGTACTTCAGATTAGTAATATTATAAATCGGTTTAGAATAACAGCAAAACCATTATTAAACGCAAGAAAGAACATGTACGTTGAAAAAAGACTTCGAGAAAAGTAATTTTTACGGATGAGAAGAGGTTCAACCTTGATGGACCAGACGGATGTACACATTATTATCGTGATATTCGTAAGCAACCACTAACAAACATTCGATATCAAATGCATAGAGGTGGAGTAATGGTCTGGGCTGGTATCGGGTATAAAGGAAAGACAGAAATAAAGTTTATTCACGGGACAATGAATAGCGTTCGTTATCTCCAATTAAATAAAAAATCAAATTCATACGTATGCGGAACGCATTGCTGAAACACCATACAGGGTGTCCCAAAACTCCTTCAAGTCTGGGAAATTAGGTCATCTGAAGCGACATTTTCATTTTCAATCCAAGATAATGCTGCAGTACATACTGCTAAAATTGTTAAGGAATATTTTTTAAATGAAAATATCTCCACTCTCGATATCCGGCGTGCTCACCCGACCTTAATATCATTGAAAATTGCTGGGCAAATATAAATGAATTAAAAATTTGCATTACAACTGAACTGGAAAATTTAATTTAGACAAAAATTAAAGAACTATATAATTCCTTACCTACAAGGATGCTGTAAATCATAGAAAACAAAGTAGGTTTCACACATTATTAGAAAAATATAGTTTGGTGTATATATTGTTATAAGAAATACGTATAACTTTGTTTCATGAAACTTATAGTTGTGTTGTATAAAGCATATATCTTTATTTTTCAAGTGTGCTATCATTTTGTTTGTGTCGGATTATGTGTTTCGCGTCCAATTAAGAGAACTCATTGAACTAAAGTCAATCTATGTTCTGTTTACATATTCGCAGAAGGTATGTTTTATACACCACACAGAGTTTCCACGCTAGCATAATCTTAACACGAGAAATTAAAGATAGCACGCGTGTGCTATCTTTTTCTTTGGGAGTGTATTTGTGGTAACTAGAACAACAACTAGAACCTTAAAAAGCTTTGAAACAGCTGTTAAGATCCAGCTTAGAAATACCGCTGGTAAAAGGAAAATAATTACCGAACGGTATTCGCTGAACTGGAAGTAATCAATATATCAAATTGTACAACACCTAGCCGCTGGTGTGCACGTACAACTTGCGCCTCCGACATGCGGTTCTCGGGGCAATAAAACAACGATTATCGCGAACGTGATATATATACATACGCCGTGCCCCGTATTACTTCAGGAACGCGTCAATTTAAATGCTTATCTACACCTTGCACACCAACAACGACTTCAATCTCCCGACATAATTAATTTCATAATATTCCTTGGCTTTACCCCGCTTAATTGCTCACAATTAGCACCGAAGCGGCAGAGAGCCGGCGGTTCCTAGTTTCGGAGCGTGGAGGTTGGGGATTGCCGAGGGGGTAGGGTGGGAGAAAAACTGAGCAATCCAAGAGAGCGTTAGGGTGAAAGGGGGGTAAATGGAGATGGGGGTAGAAGGAGGGCAAGAGGGCGGAGGGTAAAGCAAGAAGAAGGAAGCGAGGGATAGAGAGAAGGAGGGTTAGAAGAGGAGCAGTTCTGCGTAGGCGGAAAGCAGTTAGCAGCCTCTCGGGTTCCGCTAAGCGTTTAGCGGTAAAACTAATTACCGCTTGAGTTTCAAGGAATGCGCCGAGTGTAAAATGGCCGCGATTGATATCAAGCTACGCGCGCGAACCCGTCTAGGTGTAATTCAATGGACAGGCGTATTTTCGAACGTGTTCATGTACATACATGCCGACGCGTACACGCACAGTAGTCGTCGTCGAGCCGCGAATGAAATTTCCAATCCTCGCGACGACGTGGTAGCCAATGTCCGTATGTGCTTTCACTAAAAAAAGAAAAAAAGGACAAAACAAAACTGGCGGCGGGGTGAAAAAAGACTAAGAGAAAAGAGAAAAAAAACAGAAAAGGGAAGGAAAAGGAGAAAGAATCACGGCGGATCGTGTTCGTAATTAAACTGACGCGAATGGGGCTAATAAATTTGTGCGAGAGCATAAAACGAGTCTTGTAACTCTATCGAGGTAATTGCGGCGACCACGCCTCGTTGCCGTGGGCTGCGGTCGGCTCTCTTACACCTTTTCGCATACCGCAGCCTGATACGCTATACTACAAACCGCTGTAATATCTACCATGTACCTTGTCAAAGCGTCAAGCCGTGGCAGTATCGGCGTCAGCAGTTAGACAAGGAACGGGAACAAACAATTAACGGGCAACCCGTTAACCCATAACGTGTCTATTCAATGCAAATGACGTACTAATGAAAGATAAATCTTATCCAGGCATCGAGACGTGCACGAAGGTGTATACTCGAGGCGTGTTATCTTCTGGTCGGCGCGCGTTTCACGCGAAACGTTATCCGCCGTTTTTCTTCTCTTCCGGAGGCGACGCGAAGCGACGGCCATTCGAATTTCCCGCCGTCGCGTCGCACGCTGGGACGCGATCGCTTGCCCGGGCGCTTCCGCTCAGAAAAATCCGAAATAACGATACAGCCAGGCGTGTAACAACAATCGAAAGCGGACGGTAACGGCGCGGCGTGCCTATCGATGTTTCAGATCATCGACAAAGGCTCAGGTGAGATTTAAAAAGCAATCCCGGGCGGGTCGCGGCGCGTCGACCGGGACCGAGCCCGAGCCGCGCACGGTAACATAACGACGTTATTAAACAGTACAAAGGAACTCGCGCCACAGGGGCCATTAACGTCGAGTAGACTCAAAAGGACTTCCGAGAGTGCTACGATCAGCGATGTCGCCGGACACTATTTACCTGGTGGTATCGCCGTGTGCGCGTGCGTTCGTGAAACGCGCGATGCGCCTGTGTGTGTGTGTCGGCGTGCGGAATACACCGAGAGAGTCGGCGAAGGCAACCGGTTCCCGGAGTCAAGATGGCCGCTGTGAAAGTAGAAGGGCGAAGGAAGAAGAGGGCAGTTAGGGACGGGAGGAGGTAGCCAGCCCAGGCACCAAGACAGGCCAAGCAGCCAGCCGAGCAGGCAGGGTGGGCACAGAGCGATCATAACTCAGGTGACCGCGGACAAGCAGCGCTTGTTCCATGCATTCGGAACACGGAACACACACGAGTTCGCCGACGTTCTGCACGACGTGCCTTCCATGGGCACCCGGAACACTATCTCTCTTCCTCCTCTCTTTTCTTGCCTCTTTCTATTTAGCTTTTCGTCTTTATCTCTTTCTCGTTCGCGATCGCCTTCTTCTCTCTTCGCTTTCCGCTTCCCTTCCTCCTTTGCCGAAGCATTTGGACGTTCGTGGCGCGGACGGTGGCAGCCGCGGCACGCCACACAATCCGACGATCTCTGTTGCGTATACTCGCACGCAAAAGTTCAACGATCAGCCGCACAGTCTTTCACGCGATGCGAAAAAATCACATTTTCAAGTATGAGATCTTGGAGAATTGTGGTCGTACAATATTAGTAATGTAACATAGCTTGTAATGTTTCCTTTAAATCGTGTAGATTAGAATTATTGTCATTCGCTAGTTTAACCCTCTGCAACCCCGTATGACTTTGAAGTTACATACCGATATATCAAAAAATCGTGAGTCTAATTTTACATTTAGCCAAAATGTGACAAAATGTCGTGTCTCCTTTTTAATCAAGGAGCATAGATCAATGTATGCATTGAAATCTTTATTATTATTTATACTTTCAATGAAATCTGTGTCACTGTTTGAAGTGAAAGTTGATGCTACTTTCAAAATCTTCTCCTTACTATTCTTAATATGCTGATAAAAGTGCGATTGTTAGGGAACTTGGGATTGAACTGTTAGGATTCTTTTTCAACAAACTCAACCCCGTTCTATTCCATCAAACATGAATACTACTCATTTGCTTTGCAATTAAATAAAATTCTATTCTTCTGTCAGCAATATTTAAGCCTTAAAGACAAGATATAGGATAAATATTTTTCTCTCTCGTCTGGAAACTAATGAGGACAAAGAAATTCTAGTCATTGCAGCTGTTTAAAAAAACAGATCGCGCGACAACGGATACAAAAGTTAGAAATCAATGACAAGCTTCCTGTAACTTAACAAGTCTATTTAAGAAATTTGCATATAAACGCAGGTGAAGAACGTCTATTTCTTTACAAAATATGAATACATTGCGTAGAAAATAAATGTGGTGACATGTACCGCTGAGAGCTCACAAGATGATCCCCGAGGGGGCACAGAGGCAAGAGGGGTCTATCGTTCGGCATAACAGTTGTAGTGCGTGTGTGACCGCTTCGGCCAATCGGATGCGCGCTCCTTCCAAGCTAACCAATCGGGCGCGCATTCTTGCCTACGTCACCGCATTCCTGCCAGGGATCATCTTGTGAGCTCTCAACGGTACATGGAGCTCTGCGATTAATATTTTAAAAGCTTAATGGTTGCGTTCGTCGTGATAGAGGTTACTGTCAGCATAAAGATTCAAACGTCGATATGGATGAATATGTCATTGGGACCGGGTTACCGAGTACGTCTTAGTCCATTGAATGTTTAATGATACATACCCGGTAGCGATGATATGAGAACACGAACAGACTTAACCTCTAATTTAAGCGAAACTATCGGGGAACTTTCACATGTTCGATCGGACGATCAAAGGACTACGTTACAGGCTGATGCAAAGCGAGAGACAAAGAAAACGGTTGTAGCGTGAGAGAAAAGCGTATAGCTATCGATGACGGTAGAATCATATATTTACTATCCTCGGCAGAGTGTGATCGATCAAAATCCTGGACGTGATCGATCAAGAAATCATCCGCGCGTGTATATTGGAACCGAAAATAGCAGTCTGCGTTCGCTAACCAATTTTGTTTATATTTATCCGAGGGATGATAATTCGCCCATTTTTGTTCTCCATTTTAAATCAACGAACATAACCAGGCAATGTAATAAACATCTTCGGACAATTGTACAGCGTTGCTAATGACCAGACTGTGGATTTTATGCATTTATGTCGAAGAAGGTTAGATCAAAATATTCAGTGAAAATAGTCCATCAATCTAAAAATACTGTTTCATTCTTTTGGACTTAATAAAATAATTAAGAAAGGAAACAAAAAAAATTGAATGTAGCTCCTGTACGTTGTAATGAATGTAGACAATGATTATTTAGGTCTACAGTAAGTACAGTAAGTTAGAGTAAGTAAAAATAGCAGGAAAACTTTTATCTCGAGGAACGTGTAAGGATTGAAAACACTTGTCCTATTGAGTAATGTCTGTATAATCTGAAAAAACCGTGGTGTTACTTCAACGAGACAAAATATAAATAAGTATATGTTTGCACTGTTCATATGCGAAAGTTATAGGAAAGTACAAAGTAGAGTGTGATAAAGTGTGACGAGAAGAAGATGGCGGTCAAGCATGCTGGGAAAGTTCTTTAACACCTCTAGATGATTGAATACTTCCTCAAATCAGTATTGGATGTTCTTGTTTGGTATATTATACCAAACGCGACTGTTGCAATATTATTTGAGTATGTATAAATAATGTTTTGCACATCCAGTGTGCGTAGCGGCGTACCGTAAATTTTGGAGCCCTGAGCTATAATAACACTGCTGAGGCCTTACCGAATTAACCCTAATTAATGCAAAGTACCAAAAATTTTCATACAATTTAATTTTTCTTAAGCTGTTAATTTAAATTGCTTCTATTCTATTCTTTTTTTACCGCGAAGGGGGCCCTATGATTGAGCGGGTTCCTGGGCTGCAGCCAGAGCTGGGGAAAATAGTACTTGAAATAGTAAATAGTAAATAATCCCATTTATTTTAAAGCATGTGTACAACTTTGAAAATAAAATATTTTATTAAAAATTTTAAATGTTATTGCTCAAAATAATGGTTCGCATTTAATAGATTTCTGAGTATAAATAGTTTCCTGGTGATAAGATACACTGTATGTTTATCAACAATAAAATAGAACGAAAATGTGGCAAATGATATAGTTTCTTATAGTAAGTACCATTTCTTCTTTAAATTATTGCTAAAATAAGAAATATTAAATAAGTAATGCGATTTCTGAAAGTATTAGGTATAACGACGCAAAAAATTGAATATTATATTTTGTGTTTCAGATTATTAAAATAGAAATATTTTATTTTGTGGATGAAACTGTTAAAATAGAAAAATTTTATTTTGAGGTTCAGATTGTTCAAATAAATAGAAGTATTTCATTTCGAGGTTTAGTTGTTCAAATAGAAATATTTTATTTCGAGGTTCAGATTGTTCTTATAAAATACTATTTTCTTTAAGCAAAATAAAATCTAAAATATTAAATAGTATTTTAAATATTTTATTCGCCAAATAATGCTCACCTCTGGCTGCAGCCAACAAATCCCATGTCTAGATCCGCCGCTGAGTATGCAAGTAATTTTGTTACGGGTAGAGTTGTGCTAATTCAATTACATCATAATTCAATTACTAAGTATTTTAATCAGATGTGTAATTGAAATACAATATAATTGAAATACAATTTATATTGAAATACAATATAATTGAAATACAATGTATATAATTTATATACAATATAATTAAAATACAATATAATTGAAATACAATATATAATTGAAATACAATGTAATTCAATTACAATGTATTTTATAATTGTACTCCATTGCAATTACGAATTACATTGTAATTTAATTGAATGAAGATCTGAATTATATTATAAATTACAATACAACTGAATTACAATGTAATTCAATTACTTTGTAATTATAATTCTGGAGTAATTCAATTGCAATTCTCCATAACTCTGGTTACAGGAGATCCCCGGTTTGTTCGATCGAATACTTTTAGCGAGGGGTAGTACTTTTGCGGACGATTGTACCTGGAGCGTACACGGTCGTCCGAAGAAGAACTGGCTTCGTGGTCGCCAGTTCGTGTCCGTCCATCCGTCGCGCTACAAATGAAGACTTTAAATAATTTAGTCGCCGGCTGTAAATCCCGTCGGGAAGCGACGTTAATCGATACATGCCGCTGTGTACCGCGCCGTTATACGGCTCGGGAACATTTATGAATGCGCGCTATGAATCACGAGATAATAATATCGCGCGTGCTCTCGCGCGTCAGTGTGCGCCTATGAACGCGCGCGACCACGACTCGTGAACGCCTCCTCACCTCCCTAGATCCTTCGTACGTGTTCAGTAATACACACCTTCTGCAACCGGGAACCCATTATTACGATTATATTTTTACAAATTCGAACCGAACACTATAAACAATCCCCTAGCATCTTTTACAAGGGGACTAATTGTAAGTACGCGACGGTTTTCCGTGGTTGTCGCACTAGATCCGGTGATCTACCGAGCATTAAAACCGGCAGTTTTACATTATTTTATACAACAAGGCTGTGTTTATTCACATTTTTAGGGGAAATAATACACTAACAAGTTTCCGTACGTGGTTTTCACACTACTAGAAGGATAGTGAGTTAGCGCTAAAGGTGACTACTTTGATATTTGTATATAAAAGTAACAAGAATATATTTATTCAGATTTTTAGCGAGGATAAGTGTGCGAACAACAGATTTCTGTATTATGTGGTTTTCACGTTAGATCCAGTGATCTAACGAGCACTAAAAGTGGCTAGTTTGCTTTACTTTATAAAAGTAACAAGAATATATTTATTCAGAATTTTAGCGAGGATAAGTGTGCGAACAACAGATTTCTGTATTATGTGGTTTTTCACGTTAGATCCAGTGATCTAACGAGCACTAAAAGTGACTAGTTTGCATTACTATATAAAAGTAACAAAGGAATAGCAAGACAAAATTTAATTTTTTCTATTTGGGCAAATGATTGCCATACACGGATGACTCGGCTGGAAGCATGTCATTGAGGGCTTAGTTATGCAAGCAAGATAGCACAATGCGGTATAATAGCATAGAATATCCCGTAGAAAGAAAGGAAGATAAGATTAAGTTAAGTTACGTCTGTCATTTAAGTTAACTATAGCTAAATGTTTAAATGATAGTCAAATTTCGTTCACAATAGAACTTCAACTATAGAATAATTGTTTGGCGGAAATGTCATTAAATATAAATGCAAATACATGATAATATAGCATACACGAAGTTAACAGTTTATTGACAGTCTATTTCACGGTCGAACAATCTTTAAATTATTTCTAGCCAGTACGTACTCTACAGTGCCATTGATTTATATAGAAAAGAGGAGCAAAAACCAAATAGAAAAAGGTCGGGTTGAAAGGGTTAATTGCCATCGCGACTGGTGTCACGAGAGAGTTACATATTGCGGTCCCAAAATGCAGCTTTCTCGTGGAGTATCTATGTAATCGTGCATTGCGTCGCTTTTACGCAATATTTATTTCATGACAAATAATAAACTAAAAAGAAGTGCCACTCGTTCCAACCAATGATGCGCAAAATAAAATATACAAAAACCGTAGTTGCAAACCGCCTTCGAAAGGCATGTGAACCAAAGTTGTCTGCAAATTATTTTCGAATGAAAATGTAATTCCCGTCGGTAACGCAATCGGAGAAATAATTACTCGGTCGCCGACGGCATTGATGTCGCTTAATAACTCGCGCCGTAATTTAGATACTTAAACAGTTTATGGACATCACGAAGTTCCTGTTAATTATCGCGGTGTAATTGCAGCATGAATAATAACGTCTTAATCTTAGCGGAGCGTAACTGCTTAGTTTCGTAACGCGATAAGTGACGATAAAATATATTCGCTCGTGTTGCCTCCGTATATCTCCCGGTCTCGGATCCGTTTTTCTTTTTTAATCAAGATCCCATATATCATAGTCTGAAACGGATAAACTAATTCCCGGCTGGTATCGCGTTCGTTTTAATAGCCTCATTACGACCGATCGTCTTGGATTATCCGTGATCCGTTTTCGGGGCCGAGTGCGTCGGATCGATTCATTCGCCGGGAATGCCGCTAATAAATTACGATAATAGCATTAAGATGGATCGACGGATAGACGCGTAGGCGTGGAGACGTGGCGGCGGACAATATTTTAGCGTGCAGTAGCTTTATGACCACAGGTTACGAGCCAGGAAGAGCCATAACGCCTCGTATCTCGTTGCCTCGTACCCCCGCGTTCTTTGCATTTGCGGGAAAGCTCAGCACGGGTGCCAATTCCTAGGAGCGTATCGGACCATAAACTGGGAACGTGATGTATATTACCTTATACCCTCTTCTCTTGCAATCCTTCCACCATTGGTTTCACCCTAACCTCTCTCTCCTTTTCTCTCTCTCTCTCTCTCTTCTTCTCCTCTCTTCCTCTATGCTGGCCTGCTTCAGCTTGTCCAATGCGTTCGCGTCGCAGTCTCGTTACTCTCGATACGCGCTGCCATGATATTCGTTCTACATATTTGCATTGGTTTCTCGACAGACACGCCACCAGAGGATAGATATCTCCTGCACGCGACTTCTATCATTCGAACGATTCCAGTTCTTCAATCTAAGGTCGCACCGCGATGTTCGCAGTAGATGCTTTTCGATTCGACCTCGATCCGCCTTCTTTGGACGACACATTTTTATGACACACTGTTTACACAGGATACAGTCATTCGGCCACTTTTTAAAAAACGATAACATTTCTAATATCGAGCCATACGACTCACAGTGGGGTATTTGGACCGAAAGTCGATTCCAAAATTTTGCTTGAGACGTACAATTTTTTATGTCCGACGTAGTTCAAGATGTAACGAATAAAGCTTCAGTGTTGTTTCTTTTTATTTGTACACCCGTGAAGCACTCTGCCCGGAGAAGAGATTTTATAGCACGGTTTGCGTTCTTAAACAGACTCTGAAATAGCGATTCTTAAGTGTTTTTCGTAACTTAGATTCTTACATTGAAATGAATAGAAATGCATGAAAGATGTCTACTCAAATAAGATGTTCATGTATGCATCGAATAATTTACACTTCGATTTATGAATAGGAAAACACCTCGTGCGAAAAATACATAAATTAATTACAAAATGCGTTTCCAACGAATGAAAACAAAGTCTAGATCACTGAATACAATACTAAGTGCACTGCTACGGTATTGTGTTGTAGGAATGCGCTACCCGATCGGAAGTATAAAGTTTCACAAAGAAACGTTTATTCGATGACATATTAAATGAATGGAAAATCATTCGAATGAACTTTTCCTTTGCGAAAATATTCTCCGTGGCGATATTAAAGAGTTATTAACGAAAAACACGGAACAACCAATGCCTACGCCGCATTCAGCGGAGCCTGTGCTCTGATTGGTTCGTGTTTTTCGGTAATAACTCGTCAACGAAGCCGCGGAGAAGATTTTCGCAACGGAAAAAGTTACTCCAAATGGTCTCAGGACACCCAGTATATACCAGGTATGTAAATATGAAACCGGAATTTGCCCATAGGTGGCTACAGCTGTCAATGTAGTTACAGTCAAACCGCGTTATTGACGCCATTTTCTTGTTTTGACATCTGGTAAAGATTTTCAACTCACAACCATACAAGGTTCATACAACAGCATAGTTTTTAATAACGTTGAACATGTTGAATTTTGAGCCTGGAAACTACGATATGCGGACAGCATTGATTTTCTGTTTCCATTTGAAGAATACTCTGCAGAATCGCATCGAATGCTTGTCGAAGCTTACGGTGAGTATGCTCTTGGTAAATCACAGTGCTTTGGGTGGTTTAAAAATTTCAAAAATGGCGATTTTGATGTGACAAACGAAGAACGTGGAAGACCACCGAAAAAGTTTGAAGAAAGCGATTTGCAAGCATTGTTGGATGAGGATGACGCTCAAACGCAACAACATCTCGCGGATCAATTAAATGTGACACGAGAAGCCGTCTCCATACGTTTGAAAGCCACGGGAAAGATTCAGAAGATGGGAAAAGGGTTCCACATGAACTGAATGAAAGACAGCAGGAAAACCGAAAAACCACTTGTGAAATGCTGCTCGCCCGGTACAAAAGAAAGTGATTTCTCCATCGAATTGTGACTGGCGATGAGAAGTGGATATATTTCGAGAATCCTAAGCTTAAGAGATTATGGGTAACTCCAGGCGAACCATCGACATCGACTGCAAGGCTAAATCGCTATGGACGGAAGACAATGCTCTGTGTTTGGTGGGATCAGAAGGGTGTAATTCATTATGAGCTGCTAAAACCTGGCAAAACCGTTAGTACTGAACGCTACCGACAACAAATGATCGATTTGAATCAAGCTTTGCGTGAAAAACGACCGGAATATCAAAAAAGGCAACACAAAGTGATTTTGCTTGATGATAATGCACCATCACACACAGCAAAACCGGTAAAGGAAGCGATTGAGGCGTTTAGTTGGGAAATACTTTCGCATGCGGCTTACTCACCAGACTTGGCTCCATCCGATTATTACTTATTTGCATCGATGGGACACGCACTTGCTGAGCAGCGCTTCACATCTTACGAAAATGTACGAAAGTAGCTCGATGACTGGTTTGCCACAAAAGAGGAACAGTGGTTTTGGCGTGGCATCCACAAATTGTCAGAGAGATGGGAAAAATGTGTAGCTACCGATGGGCAATGCTTCGAATCAAATATTTTGTATCATTGTCATACAATAAACGTGTATTTTCTATACAAAAATTCCGGTTTCATATTTACATACCTGGTATATGTTCATACAGTGTGCACGCGGCGCACGGATTCTAATAAATAATTTTCGTTGTTCATTGAGCAGACGCCGCTATCAAACGAACGTTTCGACCGGTCGAATTTATAAAGTTCGACGTTTAATTAATAAGGTGTTCGGAACGGGCGAACGATACATCTTGCCAGCATTATCGCGCGAATGTCGTCGGATAACTTTTATTCGGTCAGTAAAGTGGAACATTGGTCGGCAGAAATGCACGCAGGCCAATATGAATAAATTAAATTATCCGGCCGGTTGTATAACGCAAGCACAAGTCGTAACACTCAAAGACGCGGTAATGAGAGTAAATCACGGATTTATAGCCGCTCGTCGGAGATTATACGGTAAACACGTATGCAGTTTATCGTCGGTAACTGCATTCAGCCGTCGTCGTGAAGGCGCGCGCGCGCACACACACGTGACGGCCCATATTTTTCGTCGCCTAAATGCCGAAGGGAGACGTTTCAACACCGATATAATATTACCGGCCTATTCACTTTCAGCAACCTTCGCTGATGCAACCTTCCTTTACGTCTTCGCCCAGTGCCGTAACGCAGAAATCCGAGAACGAATTTTCCGGGAATCGTTCACTTTTCTCGCTAAACCCACACAAACCGAACAGTATATGTGTACGTGAATTATTACTCTCGGTTCTGATTTTAGAAAAATGTATTACAGCTCAATTCGCATATTAATTTGTATTAATAGACGCTGTACATGATTTTAAATATACCTAGTACTTGTGTTCTAAAGTTGAATAATTATTTTATGAGGACATGTTATTATATTTTCTGCAAAACAAGTCAAATCTATTTTAAATATACTTTTGGATGTAAAAATCTAATTCTGAAGATTTTATCTGTTGTCGAAATAATTTGTTACCAACGTGTACATTATTTTGTAATAATAAAATTAGGAGGTCAAAGGGACTGAACACGAATTTTATTCTAATAAATGCTGATGTGATCTACTAACCATTACAAGTATTTTAACTTCTTTTAATGAGAATTGTAGTATTTATTTTTTCAAATATATTATATGCAATCAGAAATATGAATGAATATAATAAAAACATACACAAGTAGAATATTTTAAAAAGTTCTGTACAAAATTATATAAAACAGATACAAAAGGAATCTAATACTTTGAAAAAGTAGGTTGAAGATATTTACTGTTTTCGAGTAAAATGTGATAAATCAGCACAAAGGGCACCAAACAGTAACCCTAGTACTTACCTAGAAGAAAATATACTTGAATTATTTTGAAATTTTCCATACGTGTTTCGAAAAATAAGATTAAATTAGTTACGACTCCATAGTAAACGCGACGAAACATAAAATTAGAAGGTCCGATAACTTTCCATAATGAAAAATCTTTTTAGCCAAGCGATAAGGGTTGAAATGTTCCATACCCGAAAATTACGGCACTGTTCCTGTCAGTGCTCTTCCTATTCCCGACGGCCGTTCGTATACGCCTATAGACTTCCATACGGCTATAAATTAGGTTTTATGAGGGAGATAAAATGCGCGTTATTATCTAAACGGAGACGCCTTTACAGAGATCGTGGCCCACGCTATTCTTCGGGCACGTACCGGTGTGCGTGTGTAGTACAGACATCGTGTCCCTGTGTGCAGTGGCGCAGTGGTGTGCGTGTGTGTGTTCTGCGCGAAAAGGCATTCACCCTCAAATATGTCGCCTACGACGGTGCTTCGCAATATGCATAGATTGACTGTCAAGTTCAGGGAATGAATTGGAAACTGGATGCGGGGGATGATAGCCGGGGAAACACAATAACATTCATCATCAGCCGTTTCCGTGTTTCTGTAAGATCTTTCACAAATATGCTCCACCGAATTTTTAAATCGACTTTATAAGAACAGTTTTTATTCAGTTTACTAGTTATTATTTCTTGGTATACAGAATGGAGCAGATTTGCATTGATTGCAAGACACAAGAGCCAAATAAAAATTTCATTCTTGTTTTGATTGTCTCGTTAAAGTGAAACTAATACACTGGTGGCCTTAAATCTTTTTAATACCTCCACTGTTTTAAATTGTACGTACCCATTTTTGTCGTAAATGCATAAAATCCGCAGTCTAATTATCACATATCGTGAGCATGAGTTTTTCAACCTTGTACAGTTATAATTTTTTACAAATTTTGTTCTCAACAACTCCCTAACATTTGATGTGGTTTCTTTAAAATTTACTCCACAAGACACACGATGACCTTGCTTAAATTCCAATTTAATTCACAACATGAAACTAAATACACAAGAAGGTTACATAAAAAGATTTCTATCATAATAAAATTATCGCAGTGTAAATAACCTTTGCGAATTTCAAAGTACCTTAAGATCCACACGAAAGGAAGAACTCGACAAAAGAAAAGTTGCGAGTGAAATTTCACTTGCGCAACGTCGCGTCGGGTTTTAATGGGTTAATTAACTATTGAATCGTTTCCGTTGATGAATGCACGATTTTATGGCGCTGCAAACTTTTATTATTACTCGGACAACTTCAAAGGTATTTAATCATAAAACTTATTAATAGACTTATTAGAAACTTTATTAGCAAAATTAGACTATGGATTTTTGCCAAAAATAAGATAAACATTTTTTTATAAAATCACATTCGTATATTAATTTTAACCCTCTGAAGCTGTTAATGCAAAATACAAAAAATTCGCTTTATCTCGTGATTTTTAAATGCTAAACAGTGTGTAAAAAATATATATATATATTTTGATATGAAAATAATAAGTAAAATTGCGATTTATAGTATTTTATTAATTATAATATACACATTTGCTATAATACTACTATCGATTCCGTTCCCCCAAAAATGTAAAATTTAAAAGGAAATAGTAAACTGACTGAATCATCAAATTGTTGGCATTGATATATTCTGACCATGGCAAAGTGCGCACACTTACAATTAAACGGTAACTAGATAAGATATAGTGGAAGTTACTGCGTTGTCATTTCAAATATATAACTAACTCAACAAGTCAAGCGTAATTTACTGTTTTGTCAGAATGTTATTTCAATAAATTTACTGTTCAACGTTCTGTCGTCCCGGTATCGTATGTCAGACTATAGTTCTAAAGACAAACAGTTTCGTCACCATCCGCTCATAAATTTTGTCTTTAAACCTTTATCGACTATTAACTTTTACCTCTTCTTCAATAAACCGACAATTCAGATTCATCGAGCATTATTTAGCATTATAATTTGAATTGAAATCAGCATTGGAAATCTCCTTTTATTCCTTCTCTTTTTTACTTCCCAAGATCATCTTGAATCGGTTGAAAAGTTACATTGGAACCTAAACTTCGACGCAGTAAAAATTTTCTTATTTTTCGTAATTTCTACTGTTCGGAATGAGAAAAGTAATAACAATATTCAAATAATATTAACAAGTTATATATTTCGGATACTAATTTATGTCAAACAAATGAAATGTGTATTAATTTTCTTTTAATAGAATGCCTGTGATACAAAATTGCTTTTTTAGTTTCAGATCTAATTGTTTAGAATATCCAAAAAGCTTTAGTGTATAAAGTGTACGACAAGGTTCTCCGATTCTTTATGATTTCTAAACGAAGCATGTTTGTCCAAAATTAATCGGCAAGCTGAGAAGAGGAATTTTTTTATGAAAAAGGTGCGTCAAAGATTTGAATAGCAACCTTCAATATTTCATGCAATATTGCGGCATACCAAAAACAAACCTATGAATGGTGTACGATTGGCGTGACGAAGTGTTTTTACGTGCACATTTTCCAAAATAAAAAGGAATGAATGACGACATGTATACGCACTGATTGAAAAAAGTATTCATGCATTGTCGAATTTTTCGGTAGCATAGTAAACTAAAGCGTGTTTATATCAAACTGTTCTTTGTGTTGCCACATCCTTGAATCACAGTTAGGCTTCTGTAAATTATTTTAATTCTGTGATTAATTTTTCATAAGCATAGTGCACGTCTATTTCACATATTTAGAGGCATTACTAAAAACATCGTGCTACTTATTAGCTGTCCCTAACACAATTTTAATGGATTTAATAATGAAAAATAACTGGATCATAAAATTTGTTAGAAAATGTGCGACAGGTCTTCGAGATTTCTCTAACACAATTTTAATTGATTTGATAATGAAAAATAACTGGATCATAAAATTCGTTAGAAAATGTCTGACAGGTCTTCTAGATTTCTCGACTGTGCCCTCATGTGACTTCTCTGCTGAAGAACCTCATGATCAGGGCACTATACACAGACACGTACAGTGCGGCAAGCCCAGGGAAGACTTTTCGAGGGTTTGCTAAAAAAATCTGTGAATCCTGGAAGAAACTATGGTATTCAAACAATGCGAGTCATCTTGACCACGATGCAGAGCATTACGTAATACAGTAATCGCTCCTTCGTTGTCCTGAATCGTGGGCACGATCGTTGTCCAGTGCCTACCCACTCCACTGCCTGTCAACGAGAGGATTAGGCCTGCGTGGATCTGGTCGAAAGATGTGTCCCAGGACTGTATAGACCCGCGCAGAACGGAGAGCAATAGGAAAGGAATATGGCAAGGAAATAAGGAGTTTTTTAAAGCCAGACAGTTGACTGCTTTTGACTGCGAATGCTTTTCTTTGTCATTTAACTAGCCGTTTCACTAAAGACGCAGTCATAAATCAAAAATAGTGTCCGGGCACGGTCGTTGTCCGCTCAAACCCCCGGCCTTTGGACAACGAAGGAGCTTTTACTGTAGTTGGGATCGGTACGAAGTCGTTAAAAGGAATCAAATTGATCTCTAATCGCAATGCCACGAAAAGATGTCTACTTACGTGCTCGGAAGGACGAAACGGACGATTTACGAATACGAGACCGACGTCCGTTGTAATTTATAACAGTGGGTTTCGCAACAAGAGCAGTCAGAAATGACCACCCAGTGGCAGGGTAAAGGATGTTCAGTCATAACATCTGATGAAGCGAAACATTAACGAGGCGATATATCAACCGGCTCTTATAGACGTAGCGTGGGCGGTATCTTGGACATCACCCAGAAGAACGAGCACGAAGTGAAATGTGAAAGAAGTAATTTCTCGGGACTGCTATGTCCGTTCATTGAAGTGGTAAGAGACTCTTTGGCTTATTCACGACTCCCATTAAATTGTTAGGACGATGAAGGACTGCTGAAAGTATGAAATCTATAGCCCCCTGCCAAACTGCGAATGTTGACATATAGACCGGTACGATAATATATAACGCTTCGAGATGTGTTGTGTTATGCAATGTATAGTAGAACGTGTGTGCTTCAGGTCATTTAACCCTGCGTCACTCGCATTAAGAATGTTTACGTTGTTATACAGGCAGCCTTCCACGGATTTTTAAAATCCTTCACTGATCATTTTAGCCCTTAGCTGGGTGTCTGACGACCTGTAACAGTGTTGCTAGGCAATTAGAAAATTTACTGTACTTTTTGGCATAAATAGTAGCTTAATGTGCCACATTTAAATATTGACCCCTTGTCCTACAATATTGAGTCAGACCCGTGAAGAAGATTCTGAACAGAGTCTAAGAAATATGTGCGTTATTAATAGACTGCGGATTTTATGCATTTATGACAAAAATGGGTATGCACAATTTAAAACAGTGGAGGTATTAAAAAGATTTAAGGCCACCAGTGTATTAGTTTCACCTTAATAAGATAATTAAACGAATAATAAAATTGTGATTTGGCTCCTGTGTCTGGTAATCAATGCAAACATTTTTTATTTTGCATAAAGATCCCCAATCTAGTTATTAATTTCCCTTAAACCGACACCAAATTCTATTTGTATTGTGAATATCGATTGTTATTAATAACACCGTGTTGATGATCTCGGCGCAACGGTTCGATCGGAGATACAAATTAAAACAATTTTGCTAGTTTGATTAAATTTTCAACGTTTCGATCCTAATAATATGGACCCTTTTCAAGAAAGAGAAAAAATTCTAGAATCAAAGAAAATCTAGGAACCAAATTCTATTTTGGTCTTGTTAATGTACAGCCATTGGAGAACATATAGGCACAAAATAGTTATCAATTTTTCCTCGATTTTTGATTCAGGCTATTTGCTTTGTTCTATACTAAAGTTTTTATAATGCCTCGTTCTTTTTGGTGGGAATATATTCTACAGTCCTAAACTTGCTCTAAAATATCTTTTTTTAGCGCATTAAATAAATATGCCAGTGTGTACCACCACACACACAGTGGTACAGGTGGCACGCAACGTGTTAATTACAAAGAATATTATCAAAACATGACGTTACAAAGTCGTGGCACTTAAAAATACTTTTAGTGTTTTCGGTTAGACCTAGATTCTGTTGCTGAGAGATATCGCGGGAACGTTTATTTACTAATGTACTTTAAAGTACACCGGAGTACGATTTATGCGTTCCGAACGCACGTCTGTGAAATATTAAAGGATCGTAACAGACTACCCGTGAACACGTAATTCACAGATGCTACACGGGCGTTTATCAATGCCTAAGAAAAATTCGCATCTTTTATTTCATAAAATCTTCTACACGCCATCGCGCGTCTATTGTACCAACCTCTATCAAGATTTATATCGCATATCTCCTACAGTTATTCATAAACACCGTTAACCTGTGATCTGGTTTATTGTTCCTCCGTAAGGAACCTGATTAATTAAAAACAGATATCGAAATGAACAGCTGTCTTTTGTTTCTAAAATAACTCTGTTCGGACTTGTGTAACATTTGAAAAAATATCTATTTTTCTGGAGAGCTGTCCTGGGGAACTGCTTTAAAAAGTGTTTTTGTGAAATAGACTTTCTAGATTCTACACATGATAAAAGTTATTTTAGAATGTTTATTGGAAAAGGTTCTCCTTAAAAGAAACACAAACCAGATTTGAACTGCGATTTATCCACACAATATTACAAATAAGAAAGATATTAATACATCAATTTAATCATAATGATTATTTAATATCTTTGTAGTACTATTCATTGCACGGTGTCACAATTTTTAAAATTGGTGAATTGTACATTGTCAAAATAATTTTGTAAACACATACTTATGAATCAATTTTTCTAATAATTGAAGATAACTCTTTGGTTATATAATTATTATGAAGTATTTATTAGTCTCTTGCTCCATAATATGTTTGATGATTACGCTCGTACTACAAGTTCATAATTTCTCAGCAGAAAAGTGTAATTTTTAGGTGCTCGTGTATTTCATGTACTATGAAATTTGAATGCTCGTCTCAGTAAATAAATACTTTCTTTTAATTTGTGTATAATAATCGTATTTTCTCAAAATTCGTCGCTGCTTTAATATGAAATTTCAGTTTCTAATTATTGTCGTTTGTCTGCCCTGTATGTAAAAAGAGCATATTCTATGTTAATCAAATTATGCGTCAAGTTTTGTGAAATTGTGTCGCGACGAGTAAAATTGGGGAATATGAAATATAATAGACGGTGCGATTCGGTTGGTTATACATAGTGCGCAACGTAGTTTCCTTTCTTGGCAATCCAGTACGGAAATCTAGGGTTTCCTTGGCCTTGATACATGCAACTTATTCCGCTGTCAAAAAGCAAGAAAAGAGTGTTCTCGCAGTGGCGTTATAAATAATTGCGACTTGGCGGGTCAGCGCAATAAGTCTGCACAGAAAAATACGAGCGGCCGCGGCAGCAGCAGCAGCAGCAGCAGCATTGGGACGAAGCCCATTATTCATTGGCTTAAGTCCGATTCCCAACAGCTAATGAGGCCTGCATACCGACGTGACCGTGATCATCGTAACCGGTATACTTTCCTTAACAATTAGTGACGTGGGACATTGTCACGTCCATATAGAGAATGCAATAAGTATGATGGGACCGCGTGACAGAATATTACAGTTACGCGGACGGGAGTGTTAATGTTTCGTTGTACAAATTGAGTCGCGTAAAACGGACGACGTGTAAATATAATAATACCATCGTGCAGTCGCATTTTATCGAGCGCTTCGTTTATATTTATATATTTCCGATTGTAGATTGTAGAAGGTTAATCGAATGTAGGAGAGTGATGGGTGGTCCGCGCGAATTTGTAAAATTTTCAGTGTTAGTTGATGAACAGGATGACTGACATCCACTACAAATTATGTCTTTTTCCTGGAGAGACTCACGGTAAATTACAGACAAAATTATACCGGCCTTGAAACAAAGAATATTCAAAGCATAATTTTTATTGCCATTACTAGACTGCGGATATTTATGCAAAATAAAAAATGTTTGCATTGATTGCAAGACACAGAAGTGAAATAAAAATTTCTTTCTTCTTTGAAATATCGGATTAAGCTGAAACCAATATGCTGATGTCTTTAAATCTTTTTAATATGTCCACTGCTTTAAATTGTGCTTGTCATGAATGCAAAAATCCGCAGTCTAGCCATTACCTTTGTTCAATAAGTTTAGAGGTTCTGTCCAATTTGTTCAGTAAATTACATACTGTGTATATGTATACAGGGTGTCCCAAAATTCCTTCAACAGCCGGAAATGGGAGGTTCCTGAGATCATTTAAAGCAACATTTTCCTTTGCAAAAATGTTATCCGCAGCTTTGTTTAGGAGTTATTAATGAAAAACACGGACCAATCAGAGCGCAATCTAGACGCGAGTTGGCACAGCCGGTCCGGCGCGCCAACTGTCTATTGGCCGACTGTGCCAACTCGCGTTTAGGTCGCGCTCTGATTGGTCCGTGTTTTTCGTTAATAACTCCTAAACAAAGCCGCGGATAACATTTTTGCAAAGGAAAATGTTGTTACAAATGGTCTCAGGAACCTCCCATTTCCGGCTGTTGAAGGAATTTTGGGACACCCTGTATACAGGGTGGGTCACCTAATGTTGTCACCACAAATATCTTTGTTGTTTTAAAAGATACGTGAAATGTCTGGAGGACAAAGTTGAAAGGTAAAATGGGGCTCACACGATACCAAAAAAATTACATAAAAACAAAAATTTTGTTGGTATCGTATGAGCCCCATTTTACCATTCAACTTTGCTCTTCAGAGATTTGACGTATCTTTGAAAACAACACAGATATTTGAGGTGGCAACATTATGTGACCCACCCTGTATATATATAGCTTTTTAATATACATATGTAGAAGTGTACCGCAGAAATTGACCCAGTATCCGCGATGCGCCCGAGCATTTCTTAGTCCGCAGTCCGAGGATTAAACAAGTCACCATGAATCACAGATTAAATGGACCTGTTACAAATTTGGATGAAAATAGGCCTACGTACAGCTGTTCCAGTCTTAAAATACCGCGACTTTTGAGAATCGCACAAATGACGGCACTTAGTTTCACTCGGGTACGTTGTATTTTCGACCATTTTCAAACGGAGTTTCTATTTCCGAAGAGATCAATTTTAAATCGCTATTTTTGCATATGAACTCTTTGATATGTATTATTTTATATGAAATATATATTAAATTTGATAATATAAATAATGCATTTATATAATTCCGTCCACTGCGCTTGAACAAAGTCTTGTAATTTTTATAAAACAATGTATGCTAGTCACGTTTAGTGCTCAGTATGTTCAGAGTATTAAAGGAGCTTCTTTCGAATTCTTCTTCTTCTTCGATTCGTTTTCAGTTCAAATCTTCACGGTTTACTCAGTCCGCATGTCACCGGCATGGAACCAACATGTTGTTCCATAACCTTTAAGAATCTAAATTAATACTTTTTTTATAAGCGTGTAAGTTTTTACACACTTTTTGAGTTCAAAACCCCCCTTTTTTACTTTCTGCTTGTGTGAAAACACGTTTGCCTAACCATTTAAAAATGTCTTTGATTAATTCTTACAGACGCGATACTGAAATTTTCTATTCTTGAAAATAGTCTAAATTGAGACCGAAACGTTGAATTAAATTTCATGTGATATTTTTGCAAATTTGCTTGTTGTCCAATTGATCGAACCAGTGCGCCGATAACATTAATTGTACTTCTTACGAATTAGTTGAAAGGTTACTGGTGTTTCGAAACTAGCTATTGAGTTGTGTCGACAGCTGGTTCGTAAGCACATCTTTAATCATAGAAATGGATTGTGGAGTCAGTCGGTTACCACAGATGCGTTTATATTCGACGGGTATCGTTTCACGCGCAGCAATCCGCATCCGAGGTTCGTATCTTCGACAAAGAGCAGTGGAAGAAGCCTAAGCTCCGCAGCTTAGTTTGGACATGCCTGGTCTAAAATGAGATCGCACTCATTACATTCTGCGTTGGTATAGTGTGTACCGCGTAGCGGCTTCGAAATTTAGAGTTCGCGCATTCTCGAACCTCTTTGTGCTCTGCACGGTTTTTCCAACCACTTTTTTAAATTAAAATATCATCTTTTCTACGTATGTTTCATTTACTTGTAAATCAACTATCGTATACGATTATGCTCGTTCACCAACATGAATTATGAATACTAAATTTCAATCGGTTTAAACATTTGTCTGAATTGTATTATGATTATCGATCGTTATTAATAAAAAGATGTGTTGACGATCTCGGCGCAACGGTTCGATCGGAAAAACAAATTAAAGCGATCCTGCTAGTTTGATTTAAACTTTCAACGTTTCGATCCTAATATGGATCCTTTTCGAGAAAGAGGAAAAAACTGCATCCGTAAATTTTAATAGAAGTTTCAGTATTAACAGGGCCGGATTAAGCCCCGTAGCAGAAGTAGCAAATGCTACGGGCCCCGCCCCATACAAAAAGGGACCCAGCACACGGGCGCTTCATCGAAGGGGCGCCGAAACATTAACAATATTTCTGCTAAAAAAAGGAAAGGTCATTCATACAAGCGGTCCTGGTACAAAGTCTAGGTCCTCGTGATAAGATTTGCTACGGGCCCCGCGCTGGCTTAATCCGGCACTGAGTATTAATGTACTGAAATGGAATTAAATACAATTCGATCCATATTAGGATCGAAACGTTGAAAGTTGAAATCAAACTAGCAGGATTGCTTTAATTTGTTTTTCCGATCGAACCGTTGCGCCGAGATCATCAACACATCTATTTGCCTGAATGTTGAGTATAAAGAATTATTTAAGTGGAACAATATGGCGAACAGTTTACTAACATAATGTTGTACATCGAAGATTCACTTATCGTAGAAATATGTTTAATTGAGAAACTAGGTAAGAATGACCATATTTATTAGTTTTTTTTACTATTTATTATTACCGTATTTTAGTCTGATACTCTTACAAATTTTAAACATTGATTTCTCAATGTCATATTACATTGTTTAACATATTATATAATCATTACATTACAACTTACATTTATTATTTGGTCATCGTTTAACATGCTATTAGGTCACATATGTATTTGAAAAAGATAATTGAAAAATCTTAAAGATTTCTTATACTTCATATAAATGTATATAAATTGTTATTAATGTATATAAAAATGTATAGAACGTATTATGTATAGTCGTACTCGATGCTCTTCATTGTCAGTGCATTTGGCAACTGTTTTACGTTGTGGAAAAAAGAAAATGGCCACCTCGTCAGTGTCAACTATCATTGCTTTTGTCACACGTTTTGCAAAACAAATTCCTCCCGATATTGGAAACATCATACATATGCAATTAATAGCTTCTGTTGCTTTCCATGAAATGACGATCAACATTGTCGATAGGTATAATACATTCAAGCAAACAGTCTTCAATGCATTCAATTAAACAGTCTTCCATCAGCAATTAAATATTACATGTTACTTTAAACAGTGTTTCGTCAGTAATTAAATTATTTGGTCAGTTGGAATTTGAATCTACAATAGTAAAACTTGGAGTTCGAATTTAAATTAAATATAAATATATATATGTATATCGAAAAATTCCAAATAAATGTGAGCGTACGTCGCAACTCACACAATAATGCTTGTTAATATATTCGAACAAGCTCAGAGACAAACGTGAAATGAATAAATAAACTGACCGAACTAATAAATTCTGGAGCAGGAATTTTTCCGATTTTTTTTCATCGAATAGAATGATTTCCATCCGTAATATTCATCCAACTAATAGAAACGTATGTTGCCCGGATAGTCGAAGGAGAGCGGAGAGCAGAGCGCACGATTCCGAAAATGAAAGCGACGCGACGTCCCGATAAAAATGCATGGCCTGACAACGTGGATTGTGAGGCGTGCTTAGCGAGCAGCCAATAAAGGAAGACAATAAATCTTTCGAGAAAGATATGAGCAAGCATGACAGCGGCACCGTGCCGAGACCCATTATTCATTGGCTTAAGCCGGACTCGAAGCAGCTAATGAGGTCGGCATACCGGCGTGTTCGCGGTGATCATAGCCGATGGACAGGCATAATAATCCGGCAGAGATTGCCGATCGGCGAAACGTCCGTCCGTCGGCGTGGCACAGTAGCCGCAGATGGAGCTTCGATATGGTCACCGAGTTCGCGTTCACGTTCGAGAAACCGAGCGAGAATTCATTCCTGGAACCGGCTAACTACTTCGTCGTGTCCTAACGCGTACACCCCGATTCCAGCAAGTCGAGGTCTCATTGTTAGGTACGCGTTAAGTTGACGGAACGTCCCGTCTCGTCCCGTTGCGTCGCGTCGCATCGGCCGAGGCTTACGGTATATACGCACTCTTCATCGATCGATGTCGGATCATAACCGTAACAGCAACACGTAAGCTCGATTAACCTCCCCGTGACGGACGTCTCCGACAGCTACACGGACGATGATGCCAAGATTGAACCCCTTGCAGGGCATAATTCAACAGGCAGCGAAACTACGTTTCCCTATTCAACAGTGTCGCACACCCCTTATTGCAGTCCAACATGCAGTGGCCGATGGAATTTTAACTCTTCACCTACCGGATGCCTATTAACAGGCTTTCCAATGACTGAATTGCATTGTAAAAAACGCTGGATAATTTTCTTTTAACCAATATTGTCAGTAATCAGATATACAGGGTGCCCCAAAACTCCTTCAAGTCCGGGAAATGGGAGGTTCCTTAGGTCATTTGAAGCGACATTTTCCTTTGGAAAAATTACCGCCGCGGCTTTGTTTAGGAGTTATTAACGAAAAACACGCACCAATGAGAGCGCGACTTGGCACAGTCGCGTCGGCCAATAGACAGTTGGCGCGCCGGGCCGACACACAGTGGGCCCAAACGCCAATCTGGCTGATAAAAACTCATAGTGATCAGACGCAGCTTCCTATTGCAACGTGTTTGGTGTCGTTGTAACCGGGAGACTTCAATCTTTAAATTTATGGTAATCTAGACCACAAAAAATTTTTTTAAACTTTTTATAGTCGTTTACATTAATGTAATTTTAGAGAGAAGAAGCATTTCCGCGAAAATTAAAGTTATTAGCGTTTGTAATCACAGAATGAACTGAAACCGACACTGAATTAAAGACCTGATATATTTACAAACATACACACTTCATTAGATAGACTTATTTACACTCCTAGTTATACATACATCGTTTCAGTTTTGTACACACATCCATGCAATGAAAACACACCTACACTATAACAAAGTTTTATTTGCTGTATATTCTCTATGTTCCCACGTCAGAATCAATATTACTGTAGTGGTTAGAATCATCACTACTGCTGTTGTTCGTCTATCGCCGTGTGGGCACACAGTCATAATTGCTTGTCATGTTTTCTCGTGCAATTTTTACACTCTGATCCTGTTAATTTTCAAAATATTAAAATAAAACTTTCACGAAACATTCTTCATATCACCTACAATTAAGTAAGTAATATAAGGTATCAGTATTTTAAATCTCATATAGCTATCCTATTCTTTTAAGTGCTGTCACAAGAAAACATAAAATTCCGTTTTACACTACAAATTTTTAATTTTATGACCTACATTTATTAAGCATTTTTTACTCCTCTCAGTTAGTACTATGAACCACCAAAATCTTAAACCCTCTTTATGAGTGATCGCAAACTGTTCATAAACTTTAAAGTTACATTGAACAATTATTGGCAGATAGTGGCAGCTAATTTTTACAAGAATTAAAGAACAGAGTCTAAATTACGAAATCAAACAGGAAATTCGACAAACGCGCGAAAATTTGGTTACTTCTATTCGAAAAACTGAAATGTATGAAGTAAAAAATTGACTACCTTTGAACACGCGTATTTGGAAAATTCATTAACTTTTGAAAATTCTGTAATTACAGAATGAAAGTACGTACTTTCTTTTACAAAACCCATGAAAGGCAAAATATTCGCATTTAATATTAACGTTTACCAGTAGCAAAAGCACTGACCGTTCTGGGGGACTCCTAAAGGCCGCAGCGACTATAGACTTTTGCGTAAATATTACCCTATATAAAAAATCTCCAGAGCAAAACAGAATCTAATTTAAAGATCTACAGGGATTTAAGAATGGAAACAAATAAAAAAGTAAGTAATAGTATGTGATTGAAAATACGACTTTTTATCAGTTAGATTGGCGTTTGGACCCACTTTGCGACAGTGCCAGCTCGCGTCTAGGTCGCGCTCTGATTGGTGAGATTGGTCTGTGTTTTTCGCTAATAACTCCTAAACAAAGCCGCTGCGGCCATTTTTGCAAAGGAAAATGTCGCTTCAAATGACCTAAGGAACCTCCCATTTCCCGGACTTGAAGGAGTTTTGGGACACCCTGTATGGGGTCCCACTTTTCTTTTTTAACCCCTTGCCGTATTTTAACGAGCCATGCTACGTCTTTCTTTTTAACTGAAATAAAATTTGACTCTTTCGCGATCAACATTTCAACATTAAAATAAATGTAGCCATATAAAAAATATAAATTTTCTTTTCTCTTCGAGAACGTGTCGCGGCGACGGATTCATAAGTATAATGTTGGTTACAGTTTATGCGTTTGTCGTACCACTACGAAAAATTTCCGCTAAGACTGCAAGTTCGCAACAATTTTTTCCTGCGGCGAATTTATTTCGCTTCGCGAAGTGTTTTCCACGCCGCTGTTCTATATTCTGAACTGATAAAAATATGACAAAACCTGGGAAACTTTATAGAAATTACTAAAAACTCTCGTGTTTTATATAAAATTACATCAGCACGCGGATATTGTAAAACTGTAAAGAACAAAATCTGTATGATATTTAGACTCTACAACAAAACAGTAAAAAGATTAGAAAACTTTAAGAGTATTAATATATTATCTTCACTACATTAAAATTATTAATGAAAAATATATTTAATCTGGTGTCTTGCAATTGATGCACGAACTTTTTATTTTGCATACAGATCCGCAGTTTCCTAAAGTGGACCAAAAAAGTTCGACAAAATTTCCTTCGATCAATTATAAAAGACAGAAATCAAATGAAAATATATGTTCTTTTTTAACAACATTAATCATTAAATAAAAGTATAATAGTTATGCTTAAATCCACTTAATATCTTCACAGTTTTATTATTCTCAGTCTAATATTTATTATGCATGAAGATGGCGGTTCCAGAACATAAATGTATATCCATAAAAAATAATGCAAAGAAAATGGAAATCTTGCGATCATAAAGATAGAGACACGCTATTGATCCTTATACTATCCGTGCCTTTAGCAGCGTCACGTTACAAGAAAAGCGATAAGAAACTCATTTGTAAATGTTGAATTTTTATTCATATTGTGCTATTATCTCAAGAGAATATCTGTATCCAAGTCATATGAATGATATTACACTCTCTTGATACGTTTTCCATAGGTCTATTGATTTATGTAGATCCAGTTTTGCAAACCCCAACACCTATTACTAATGGATGATTTTTCTTAACTGCTCCATCATGGTAACTAGAAAAACGTATAACATATTTCTCATGGTTTGAATACCGACGTTATTTTGCATTCCATCCATAAGCGTAACGGCGATATGTAGATTTGTAACTTTTAACCACGAACCATAAACTTATAAGTAGACTGCCAATCTTTATGCAAATAAAGACTTTCTAAGTCGATTGTAGGGAACAGCAGCTAAATAAAAATGTATTTCTTAATGTCTTAAATAAATGTATAACGCTTGCAGTCGACTCATAAGTAGAAAAAGAAACTTAAAGTTAAATTATTATTTATTTAATGCTTTAAACCAAGTATGGCTTATGTAAACTTGAAGTTAATGTGTACGGAATATTTAAACAAAGAATTATAATAACTTCTTTTATACTTCTATAAATACCTATTATTATTTTGTTTATGAAAATGAGTAATTAAACGGTGACTTCAAACATGTTCAATTTCATCCGTATAAAATGAGAATAATCATGGGGATTGAAAATATTTTAGATTGAATGCAATATTTATTAGTAGGTGAGGTACCACTAAAAATTGCTGTGCCATTATTTAAAATATTATTTGCATTATTAAAAATGTTGGTACCTAATCAATTGCTAAACCTTTAAATATTGAGTGAGGTATTACATCAATTTCATATTCATAAAATGAAAAAAATCATATAGAACGGAATTATTCTCCTCGGAGAATGGAATTATTCTTAGTCGGAAGAAATGTTTAATTTTCAAGTTAAAATAGCTCAAAGGGTTAATAGCGATAATAATTTTTTACGAAGGTAGGTCTAAAATGAGAAGAATCATGTGGACTGAAAATATTTTAGATTGAATGCAATATTTAATAGTAATTTAATATTTCACCCTTAGCGCTCGAATGGTGACTCTGAGGTACCACTAAAAATTGCTGTGCCATTATTTAAAATATTATTTACATTATTAAAAATGTTGGTACCTAATCAATTGCTAAACCTTTAAATATTGAGTGAGGTATTACATCAATTTCATATTCATAAAATGAAAGAAATCATATAGAACGGAATTATTCTCCTCGGAGAATGGAATTATTCTTAGTCGGAAGAAATGTTTAATTTTCAAGTTAAAATAGCTCAAAGGATTAATAGCGATAATAATTTTTTACGAAGGTAGGTCTAAAATGAGAAGAATCATGTGGATTAAAAATATTTTAGATTGAATGCAATATTTAATAGTAATTTAATATTTCACCCTTAGCGATCGAATGGTGACTCTGAGGTACCACTAAAAATTGCTGTGCCATTATTTAAAATATAATTTGCATTATTAAAAATGTTGGTACCTAATCAATTGCTAAACCTTTAAGTATTGAGTGAGGTATTACATCAATTTCATATTCATAAAATGAAAGAAATCATATAGAACGGAATTACTCTCCTCGGAGAATGGAATTATTCTTAGTCGGAAGAAATGTTTAATTTTCAAGTTAAAATAGCTCAAAGGGTTAATAGCGATAATAATTTCTTACGAAGGTAGGTCTAAACGCTTAGTTTCAGTAAGAATTGCATCCACAGATACAGCAAATGTAGTCTTCGTATCGTAAATTGTACGTAAAATGAAACATGGAAAGGAAGTATGGCAACATCGTAACCAAGTCATGTTTCCTTAAATACGAGACAGCAGTGTATCGGCTTATTATACTGTAACACTTGCGGTGTAAGTGAAGGTGTTTGTCACGGTCTCTACATATTTTGCCATTTTTCCAGAAAGCTGGAGGATCGTACAATAGATAATGTTATCTCCCGACAACCTATGCGCCGCTGTTTCACTCGATTCATTTCAGAGCAGATGTAACGATACTTGCGTGTCACCTTACTAAAGATGTCTCTTCGTTTTACGTTTCCGAATAAAAGTTTGCAGCGTCAACGCGGACGCTTTTTAGCAGCGCCGAATATCTAACAGTTCTCGATGTCGCGTCGGGGAGTCTTCGGTTTCATTCGTCGACTCCTGTCGTTACGGGTCCCTCGTATGTAGGAAACGGAATGTAATGGAATATCAGGTTTCTTTGCCGTATCGATACCGACTTACTATTGCTACATGTCGGTTTTATGAAAATACGAAGCTCATGGTTCCTCGATTCCGCGTTCGTTCGAATTCTTCAATCATTGTTTGATAAGTGGACAGGAAATCTTCATCTCTCATAAATACCTGTCCTTTGAAACCATGAACGGTATTATTGCAACCACGATTGCTGCTTGGTATTTCTTGTAAGTACTTTCAAAATAAATATGTTTTGCGTCAATTGCAAGAAACATAGAGATATAAACTTATTTTTTAAATTATCTTAAAAATATCAGTTCGCTAGCAGTGTTCGTTGGTATTGTTTAAATATTTTGGTAAATGCAACGCATTCCCTTCATGAAACCTGTAAATATTACAGTATGCAGTATGACTATGGACAACAAAGTATATAAAATTAATTTGACTATCTTTAAATAAACTGAAAATATTAACTTGTGAATATAAATCTAAATATATATATATATAATTTTAGAGGAACTTTCAAGTTTAGGTTATCTTTGTAAAAACTTGGAGAAATTCTTATATAATAAATTAATGTACTTATAGTCAAAGACGGTCATTTTCTATGTATAGACATATACCATGAAAGTAGGTATAGCGCGGAGAATTTTATTGAAATCTAAAAAACAGTGTTTATGGCGTCCCCGTATGCGTGGGTATTTAATTCTGTAATTTTCTATGTATAAACCCTTCGATCAGCAGGGAGACACGTATTTGTAGAGTCGATCGCTCGACACCTCACGGTTTATGATACGATCGCGTTACACATCGTCGTCTTGTGTTCTACGGTGAGTTGCGTCAATTTATTTTACGTTCCCGTGTAGGCTGAACAAGTTGAATGATATAAAACGACAGTGGTACATGTTTCTTTCACCTTTTACACGACGCACACATCGATCGTGTCACGAGATACGTTCAGCTACTTTAGGAAAGCAGCCTCGACTTTCTCATAATTTAGCCCCGGAGACAAGCGGACATGATTTTTATGAACCAAGAAATTGAATAGGTTATTCAATATTGATGGAAATATTGACGGTACATCAAGCCCACAGCTTCTATTCCTGCCATTGAATGTTGGGAAATAAACGTCACTGTGCAAAGCGTCGCTATCTTTGCAGAAATTCTATACGCAACGTTTTATTGTCTCATTTTTTGAAACGATATCGCACTGTTTAGAGCATGCAGAAATTCTGTCACTGAATCAGTTCAATGAATCGAGTTCATAAATATACAGGGTGTCTCAGCTAAAGGAGGCCATCTGAATAACTCTTTTATTTTCAATCACACAAAAAATATTTATGGTATTATTCAAATGGTGTCGAAGGAGGAATAATTCTTTTTTGTCCGGTTATTTTTTTCATAGTATGTACAAGGGCATCGTTATTTTTTATCAGGGGAACTGGTGTGTTTCTTTTATCCCATCTTGTATCTTAAGTTGTGACCTTGAGTACCAAAAATGTGATAAAGTTGTAGGACAATATTGGGACTATATTTGAAGGAACGCAAACCAATGCAAACATTGGAAAAATTGAAAAATATTGCTAGATTATTTTCAACCTACTAAACCCATTAGTTAAGAAAGCAAATCTATTTCTATGCCACTGTAGCTTGTTGCAGTTCGAGTAGAAAATTGTTATTTTGCATAAAAAATTCCAGTCTAGTCACAACTGAATTCTTGTGATGTGGACTGCAGCCCATAAAGTCCATGCCTAGACCCGCCGTTGTTGTAGCTGATTTTAAAATGCATTTAAAAAAGTTACCTTCGTGGCCATGAAGTAAACAGACTCTCAGCCATAAAATTATGTAAAAAATTCATTTCAAACAAATTGCTTATAAAATATTGTTTACATCACCACAATTAAAAGACATATTTCGGTGGACCACCTTGCATATAAAACTTCATTAACGCTTGTTTTTTATTTAAAAAATTCAAGATCTGTTAAAAACCCAACCAAATGACAGATACTAAATATCTTTTGAATACCACAGTGTATATGCATAACCATTCGAGGCTTACCGTGGCATAAAAACTCGTTTTCCCTCTCATTATAGAATTCTTACATGCAAATGTATTTTTGAAGATGAAGCGATACGAGGATTAATTTAATCAATGTCGGATTTACATAATAACAGTAGTTTCGGTGATTTGATGTAGTCATCAGGGTATTTACATGATCACGAGGAAGGCAGGTGAGGAATTAGTAGTGACGGGAGTGATACAATTCATTCTCACGATTTCCAAGCAATTCGGCAATCAAATATGGAAATAAGTACTATCCCTGACAAAACTTATTCGTCGCTATCATTATCCATATTTTAAAACACGTCAAAGAAAATATCAGTTCGAACATCACGAGTCTGACTGGATGTTATAGTGCAAGGGGTTAATTGAGAAGGATCATGCCCATCACTACTACATTAGCACAGGTGGCACGAGTTATTACGAACAACATCGTCCGGGTCAGGATAAGGGATACGGCGAATGTGTAGCAGATGTTTGACCATTTGTGCGCCGTCTTCAGCTCCGGCAGGAACGTGTCAACGTGTCCAGGATGAAAGACGAACGCCCCGTGAAGCTTCTCATTAGTATACCGCAACAGGGTGTCCTCAGATCCGTTCCCGGTTTTTCACTTTTCCGCCGGCCCGTAAATTCTGCGTAAATTCCACCGAAAAGGATTCTCCAGGTGCTCAGCCGTATCAAGGGACTTCAGCAACCAGCCCATAGAAACGCCTACCAACTAATCTTCGTATTCACTCGCACAAAGGTCATGACTAATGATCCCAGTATAGCGGCACAATAAGATTTACTTCTCCCTTCTGCAGTCCCTTGTGCTTTTGCCAGCTGAATAACGTTGCTAATTCCTTTCCCGACCTTGTCACCCAAAGAATGGAATCCAAATTTGCACGAGTGCGCCGAACGACTGCACACACGCCACCCAATTTTCATGTTTAATTGCAATTACCTTCGTGACAGTTTGTTATACCAGACAATTTTCAAACGCGATTCGGTTTGTTACGAGGATTTAGTAGTTTAGCGCACTCGGTTTGTTCCTAAGCGGATGCAAAAATGATATGAAGGTCAACTCTTCCAAGGATATCATCTGGAACATAAAAATTGTTTACCTGAACTGCAACAAACTGGAGTAAAATATTGGGTTGAAACGAAAGTTCGTTTTTAAATTAAAATGTAAAGATAAAATTATATTGTAATTTATTTATTCATAGATTTATTTAATAACATCTGTTCCATTCTCCTCTATTACTTTTTGCCATTTTGACGTAACTTATCGTATGATTGAATTAGCCTTTGAATAAATATCTTCATTTCATCTTCAAATTTTTATTCATAAACGCTACTTTTTAGTGCTTTGTATTTCTTTATACCAGACGATACAGCAGGGACTATAGAGTTCCGAAAATATATAAACATAAACGATAGCTAATAATTTAAACAATACCAACACAATTGATGAACGTGACACGTGGATTTATGGAAAATAAAAGAACAATAGAAACGTCATTTAAAACAAAGTAAAAGCACCAGAAAATATTAAAATTTGATTGCAAGAGGTTCATTAAGATTCAAAAAGGTAATTAATAAGATTCCCAAAGCATTTGTCAGCGGAGGTAACACAATGTGCTAGTCTAGCCTTATAATTATCGATTACAGATTGAAGAGCGTCGAGCATAATTGATCGAAACGCATCAGTTATTAATGCTTTCAAGTCTGTAATTGATCTGGGCGCTGCACCTTGTAATTATATCATTTGTAACCTTACAGTTATTCCGATATTCTTTTAATAAAACAATCCCATTTTGCACCGTGTTAAACATTCTCGTAAAGACAAATAGACTAAACTTTCATCAAAATTTTTGCCACCTGACCATTTACACAACTTTTTAGATTTAATGTAAAAAATTGTATTTTAATGGTCAATAATTTGTTAATGCAATGGTCGATAATTTTACTGAAATCAAAATTTTAAAAGATACAATACACTGACGGTGGAGATTAGTAAAGTGATGATATTCTTTCAATTTTCATTACAAACAGATAAAAAGGTTATAAAATATTCTTTTCGCAATTTTTGCGAATTCAATTTTCTTCACACATTATTTGTCCTCTTTCAAAAAGTTATATCATTTGAAGGGTGCATGGAGGCTTTTTTGACTGACTGTATTTCAAGATATCGCAAAATAATCTCCTTTCTATTTTTACTTTCTTCGCGAGGGAGAATACCAAAACAGCAGACATTAGTAACACGAACGAATTGAATTTCTTTCATTTGTAGCGCCACCCCTTCCTCAATTGCATTTTAATTAATGAACACTGTTTCGCACATCGGATGAAACACTTTTTACTCCGCGTTAATTAACATTTTGTCGATACGATCGCGTAACTCACTTTCTTCATAAAATGAAATTAAAATTACTTGCCTTTTTCGTCCGTTCCATCTTCCGCGGCATCTTGCAAGAGTGAATCCACTAATGTCCTCTTGGTCTTTGTCATTGGTCGAAAAGGACCAAAAGGTGCTGGGCTGACTGGTACTCTTGTTGATGATTACTGGGCGGGCTGTTCGGACAGGTCATAAATTTTTGTCCTGCAAATTGTAATGTATTCTACCGGTTCTTGATGACTTTTATTGTGCGCCGTTGTTGCGGCTGATGTTTTTCACGGAACGTCTCGGACAGGTAGCACCTATAATATAACACGTTTCTGTTGCTCGGCCGACCGTACTCCTTGAATGAATTCTTGAAAAGTGCACTATCATTACCGTATATTCCATCATTCCAATATCAAATTAACATTTTCAAGTACCGTTAACTACTCGTTAGACCTGAACTATAGTCATGTTTAATTAGTCGGAATTAAATTTTCAAGATAATCAAAATGTAAAACATAGGATAGCAATTATTTCTATGACTAAAATATTTTTAATTTCAGATACTTATTGTGAGTGACCGAAAATTGGATTCGTTGCCGGTATAACTATTGAAAATAGGTTTTATATTAGCTTATTTAAAACATTTAAACGTTATTAATCCTTATTCTCTATACTGTACATGTTTAGAATATCAAAATAATTGATAAAGAATCTAATTTACAACGTAGAGTTCTATTGAAAGCGTAAATCTTAGGTATGAAACACCTTTGATACATGAGTACTACGCAACATTACTAAACCGGTAATGTTTTATGATGAATCACCTTCCAAATAATTTAATTTTTGTTTTTCTCAATAAAAAGCATTCTGAATGTCGATTAATTTAGTACCAATTTTCATATTACTATTTCAACAACTGCAGTTTTGTTTGAGTGAGTTCAAAAGATTCATATTTGCCGCCATTTATCGATTGGCCAATACAGAGATTTCTGTTCTTCGATTCGTTTTCAGTTCAAATCTTCACGGTCAGTCCGCATGTCACCGGCATGGAACCAACATGTTGTTCCATAATCTTTAAGAATCTAAATTAATACTTTTTTATAAGCATGTAAGTTTTTACACACCTTTTGAGTTCAAAGCCCCCTCTTTTTTACTTTCTGCTTGTGTGAAAACACGTTTGCCTAACCATTTAAAAATGTCTTTGATTAATTCTTACAGACGCGATACTGAAATTTTCTATTCTTGAAAATAGTCTAAATTGAGACCGAAACGTTGAATTAAATTTCATGTGATATTTTTGCAAATTTGCTTATTTTCCAATTGATCGAACCAGTGCGCCGATAACATTCATTGTAGTTTAAACAATTGTCGATCGAGATTCAGAGAACTGTTACTCTACATGTTTATTTCAATTATAGAAAATTATGAAAAATGAGAACCAAAAATATATTTAGCATCACTGTGTTTAAAAAGTAGTTGTCCAGAAAATCTTTGAATTCTCAATATCTGCAACAATGGAGAAGTCATATTTGAAAGGAAACATATTATTATTCGCTATAACTCTGGATAAGCATATTCTATCTGTATATTCTTGTAATCTTTTTTTGTAATGTATCTAGTACATATATGAATAAAATATTACACGAAGATTGTTATCGATGAAAATGTTGGTAACGAACGTGGTAATTTCTGTCAGCGGGGGTTTTGCTTATAGGTTTGAGGCGTGTGTGGATAATATTTCAGTCGCATTTTATTTAAGATTGTAACGGAGTCGCGAACGGAATATTCAATCGATAAACCATTGAGATAGTGGCACGGGTATTTGCTTAACTATTACGTAAGGCAGCACCGAGGTAAAGGAGCCATAATTTTCACGAAGTTTCATCTATAAAGTAATTACTAGACCGCGGCGCAGCAGTAACGGATGACTCACGATTATGTTTTCCTTCGGTCGTTCAAGTTCTTTGGAGGGAGAAATGGAGAGCGGTTGGAGCAAAGAACGTAGGTTGACGCAAAGCAAAGTAGTACAATCTGCGGGACTGCCACTTGGCCGTAACAGATACGCCAGGAAATAAATGTCTGTATAAAGGAGTTGGCAAGTTCCTCGGGATGATATCAAGATGCCGTCGGCTAATACAGCTTGCTTGGTAGTTCGAGATAAGGGTGAGGAACCGTTTCAACGAAAGACATACCCCCTTTTGTCCCTCACCTTTCTCCCTCACCCCCGAACCAGCGATATGTATCCCCGATATCAAAAGAATTTTGGCTTTATCTCCGCGCTTTTATCCACTAGGGAAACGACGTACTATGACCAATAAAGAGAAATTATATTCTGTCTGAAGTGGGACTTCTGCCCGAATACCGAAATAGCTTGTACACCATTTCTCTTCGTGTATGCTCCCCGTAGAACCACGAGACAACTATCGCATGCGACATTCATGCTCCAGCCATTTCGTAAACCATTTCGATCATCAGACAAAATCCAGGTATTGTTACGAATGTCTGATTTTTAATAGCAATGTTAAACAAACGTAGTTTTATTTCTGAATAAAATTTATTGATCGAGGTTAGCACCATTGTGATCAGTAGACCGAGAATCTTTATGCATTTATGGCGTACAAAAATATTCGAAAAATATTAGAATACGAAATTCAACAGAATTTGGTACGATTTTTATTAATTTTGTATCTACGAAGGCCATTGTCGTTGACAATAACATTCTATTTGATTCCACTTGCTTAAAGATTCACTATAAAAATTAAAAATTCTAATCAGCATATTCTATCAACAATGATCGTTCGTGTTCTTCAATTGTAAGATTGTCTTCTCCATTTTTGAATTTCTTATACGATATTACACCATATTCTGATCAAACGCCGCTTTAATCAGCCGATTATTTGCCAAATGGATTAATTCTATAAAATAAATAGTAATGGAAATGGATAAATTGGTTCTTTCAAATTTGTCATCTGGTGATATTAAGCGTAATTATTAAAGAAATTCATTTCGAATATAAAATGTTAAATATTAATGAACTGCTCTGGCAGTAACATGTCAGAAAATTGGAAAAGTGGTTAATCGATTTCGTCTGCGAACGGTTCGCATAATAAGTATATTTTTTGACTTGTATAAAAAGAATATATGACATTTGAAGAATATATGATGTAATACATTTGTGGACTATAATAGTGTTTGCCGACCATATCTAGAATGTATTTATTTATATTTATGGTATATCTAAAGTAACTTGACTGCTTTAATATGTTTAACAAGAAACAAAATTGAAGATGAAAAATCTTTAAGGATATCTTTACCATCTAATTTAGAACCACAACACTGAGCCACCACTGCTACAAACCTTCTGTAGTCCCTAATAACCTGATAAGGGATACGTAACCTAAATAATTAAGAAAAAAAGAAATAAAATTTCATTTCTGTTTAACCCTTAGGTGGACCATCAAAATGTATTTAAAAAATGCAATGACTCGATTGAAATGGTAGATAGAAACGTAGTGAGATAGTAAAATGTCATCGAAATCCACAAATCGTTATATCATTAATAGTTACACATCAAATAATTATTAATATAATAAATTTGAATGAGGCCGCATCGGCCCCATCAGTTCACTAAAGGATCAAAGTAAATGAACATCGTTCATATTTATTGTTATTGTATGGGAAAAACTTATGGAGCCGAGTTCCAGGTGGAACGACATACCCAGTGTTCCAACTCGAATTCCATATATCACGATTTAGCCGACCTTTCGGTTGGGATGAATAATATTAGCTGGAAGGAGGGCGGTAATTCGAAGTGGCACACCCTTGATACAAAGAACCGTTGTTTGTTCTCCGTAAGCGTTATTTCTAAGAAGGTGCCGCTCCGTCCCGGAAGATTCGTTTTCCAGACGAAGTAGCTAATGTCCATCCACCTCTCCATCCACCTTAATTGCTTGACGGAGCGTGTGAGAGGAACCGACATAGCGGACAGGGCGACCATGATTCGTGACCACCTGTCCATGATGAACTTCCCTTCAGAAGCGCGCGTGTGGTGGTGGTGCCGTGTATGGCCTGTACCCTGTGGGTAGTACGCTATTTGTTAATGCTGGTATGATCATCATGTGGCCTCTGTACAAACATGTCAAGTTGTCGCGGCGTAGTGACTCTATTCGTTGGCCAGGAACAGTTGGCCGGCCGACCCGGCCGGCCAGCGTTGCGTGTCACGGCGCTGTCGCTATTTAACCTTCTATCAGATGCGTCTTTCGCGCCATTCATGCGATACGCGCATTAATGGCACCTGCTGAAACCTAGTTTTCAGCGGCTGTTTCGGTCACATTTTCATTACGTAATGGCGATTTACTTTACGTCCATGCGGAACAACTAGTTACGCGCTCGATTGATCCGAAAATCCACTCTTTGGGAACAATCGGCTCGCCATCCTCTTTGTCTGCCCGTTACACAGTGGGCTATTTAGGCCGAGAAGTCGGATAAACGTCGATTTTCAAATTCTGTGCAAGTCGTGACATGTTTGTTGTCCGACGTAGTTGAAGATCTGAATAATGGGGCTTCAATATTGTTCTTTTTATTTGTACATCCGCGAAGTACTCTACTTCATCGAAAGTCAAACGAGTTTATAGTTTATAGCACGCTTTTCAAATAGCGATCATTTATTAGCGAATTTCAAGTGCTTTAAGAAAATTGTATGTAAATTCTTACATTGCAGAAGCTTTTCAAGTTGGTATGTAGATCACTGTCGCACAGATTTCGTTTCGTTAGCGTATAAATTAGTATAGATATTAATATTTGAACATAATCAATCATTCTGTGAGTTATTTTACGATTATAAAACTTCTTTCTGCTAACATTACATTCGATAAAGGTATTTCCGAAACTTTCATCACGTAGCATCCAGTAAATGAATCCATCTAGTTTGGCAGAAAAACTAAAGCTGTTTGGTCCATTTATGAAAAAGTTATTCTGATGGAAAGTGTGTGCCATTAATTATGAGACCGACTGGGGTATTTTTAAATAGTTAATTGGACTCCATTAGATTCGATTGGAAATTGCATTAGAATGTAGTACCTCTTCTACAACTGTCACTCTGCAGACCTGAAGTTTTCACAGTTACGGAGAGAATACTAATATTGCGTGTGTAGACACTACAACAACGTAATGCACTTACTGTTGATTACATGTTATGCCAGTGCATAAAACTCGAAGATCAACGGCAAAAACAAAGCGTAAATAAATAAACAATTTCTTCTCGAGCTTCTGTAAAATCTATCGACTGTCGTGCAGTGTCGAAGGACGTTGTATTTATTTTTACGCGGCTTCCAACGCGTTTCCCAACACATAAAAAGTGACTCAAGTGTATCCCTCCCGAACAGTGGCAAGAATGTGGGACACAAATTTTGGGTGGTCTATGGTCTATGTTAAGTGTGTCATCCCGTAAGATAAAAATGGATCTTCCCTTTCTATTCTCGAATGGATGCGCGTCTAGCCAGCGTGCAGGGGCGGACCGTGGAATTAACTCTTCTAACACCGAAAGAACATTATCGACAAATCTTCGTGACGACGACGGTTTATTAATATTCCGGATTAGAATAACCCGGCATGATTCACGGAACTGGGCTTTTGTGCGAGCTCGAAGGAGAGAGTTCCGGGGACACTTACAGCATAAATAACGATATCTCCCCTGGTCCGTATTCAACTGCCGCTCCCTAACCAATGGGTGCCGCCTGCTATCACCGAAAGTGACTGACAAGCACTCCATCAGCATCATATTTCGTAAACATAACGAGATTAGGTCGCATTGTGACGGGACTCGAAGTTAATTTACATTCTAATCCCTACATGCTACTGCTGCATCTCGCGCCCCTCCCCTCCCCCTTCTGTCACTCCCATCCCGGAAACCACTATCGCCCAGTTGTCAGTTTTATTATTTGCTAGCCTGTCGAAACGCAAGTACCCACCCGAAACTGTCTACGGATTAATTCGTACGGTCCGCCGGGCTTTTGTAATGTTTATAATAAGCATCTCGTTGAGTGCCGGGTTCGTTTGCATAGGCTGACAGTTTCTTCTTTCCGACGAAAATGATATTCATGGAAATGAGGTGAACTAGTACATAGGTTTTTGGTTGCGGAGCGCTGAATAATACATGAAATATAAGAGGAAGACATGGAGTACGTTGAATGAATTGTACTTCGTATAATAAGTTGTCAAATTACTTCCGGGTGGTCTCAGAAGTTTGTCACATTATTCATTGAACCTTCACGTTCTATTCAAATCTCGTGACAGAATTAAAAAGTGTATCTTATCTTTCATGCATTTATACGGGACTTCTCGATTATGAAGACTAGTCATCGCCGAGAGTTTATACTAAATTAATGTGAGCTGCACAGTTATTTGCATCAGTATTTCGAAAATGGAATGGTGAATTCATTGATGAAACTTTGTGATATATTTGAGATACTGTTAAGTATTATTACTAGACTACGGATCTTTATGCAAAATAAAAAATGTTTGCATCGATTGCAAGCCACAGGAGCCACATAGAAATTTCTTTCTTCTTTTAAGTGTCTCATTACGCTGAAATTAATATACTGATGCCCTTGAATTTTCTTAATTCATCCATTGCTTTGAAGTGTACGTGCCCATTTTTGTCATAAATGCATAAAATCCGCAGTCTAATTACACTGTCCAACAAATTTCAACTTTTTTTACGTTCCCAATATACTGTTGGGTCCTTCCTATAGAGTTTTTTGCGCTGATTCCGAATCTGTCCTTAATTTTTCTCCTATAAGCACAGTTTTCGAGGAACATGGCATTGAAAAAAAACATATTTTTCGACTTTAAACAAATATTATGTTATTATAAAAGATATTGAATTGTTCTTTACAGCAAAAGATTCCTCAGACTTTCCCGAATACAGTGATATATAACATTAATGCATTATGATTGTTTAAACATGTTTAAACAATCGTTAAAGACAGAGAGACACCACTTTTGCACCAAGTTTTGAGGATAGTTTCCAATTTATCTAAAAAAATAAGGGTCCAGCGGAAAATCGAACTATACCACTCGATAGAGCAGACTTAATGCATTAATATTATATATCACTGTATTCGGGAAAGTCTACAGAATCTTTTGCTGTAAAGAACAATTCAATATCTTTTATAATAACATCACAATATTTGTTTAAAGTTGAAAAATATGTTTTTTTTCATAGCCATGTTTGAAAAAACTCTATAAGAAGGACCCAACAGTATATTGGGAACAAATTTAGTGTTGGGTATTGTTATTGCTGAAGAGTATGCGAGTACAGTAATATATAGTTTAACAAAAACATAATGTTCTTTCTTATCTACTTATTTATTTTATTTCATTTTTATTTTTTCACGATACACAAATTATTATTATTATTCAAATATTTCGATTGGTTATAAATAGACTGCAGATTTTATGAATTTATGACAAAAATGGGTATGTACAATTTGAAGCAGTGGGCATGTAAAAAATATTCAAGGACATCAATGTGTTAGTTTCAGCTTAATAGTACAATTAAAAGAAAAATACAATTTTTATTTGGCTCCTGTGTCCTGCAATCAATGCAAACAGTTTTTATTTTGCATATAGATCCGCAGTCTAGTTATAAATATTTTAATTTTTACACGTAAAGTGGACATGATACGATAATGAAGATGGCCTTCAAATATTCCAGTGTACAAACAATATGGAAAAATTAATTAACACAGAATTAATTGAACGCGAGTTTATAGCCTCGCTTAAGAAGCACTGACGTACAGATTGCATAAATCACAGTAGCTGGATAAAAATATAAATAATTTACTGCCCGAAGAATGAGTAAATAACCTATCATTATGTAAAGAGGAGTTGGTTAAGAATAAGTGTAGCAACCTATTATTTTTCTTGATTCATGGGGGGATTATTAAATCTACGAAGTGCAGTGAAAAAAAATGTTGCTTTGTACGAGATGTTAATAGTGTTTATACTTGCAACAGTTTGAACGCTTACAAGTGGTCAGATGATATATAGGGTGTAATCTGTAAAAAGGATTCCGTGTGTTAACTACGCCATAAGGTGTGATTATTTCGAGTAGCACTGCGAGCGATTCCACTGATACAAATATGTAAATTACATCCGCTAATTTGATATCTCAGTTTCTGTTTTCTTCTTTGATGTAATGGGGCTTTCTGTGATAAATTACAAAATTGGTTATTGAAAGTTATTTAAAGACATTGAAGGGATATTAAAATACATTTAAAAAACAAGTTTTAGATAATGGTGGCAAAGGATATTTCTGATAAATCATCCCATGAAATATCATAGCTAAAAACCAAAACGTATCGCAATCTTTACGACAGTCCCTTACTATTTTAAGAATTAAGATATTTCTGATAAATTATATTATAGCTAAAAACCAAAACGTATCGCAATCTTTACGACAGTCCCTTACTATTTTAAGAATCGATTGCATCGAGCAAAATATTGTCAAAGTTGCACGCAAGCTTCGAAATGGATAGGACTATTTGCCATTCACTGTTTGAAATACAATTTTGCTCAGCTCCGATGCTAGATGCCACCGAGATAACGCGAAGTTGCATTCCCTCGAAACAAAGGAGGAAAGAAGAAATGCGCCGAATGGAAATGGCGAATTCGTACGCAGAAGGATTCTACAGAAGTTATGATGGATACGCGTCTATATCAAACTATCAGCGGCGTCTTAGCGAAGGGTGCTGGCATCGTTATGGGCACGACGTTGACGGACGGCTCTCTTACGCTCGGTTGACGGGAAACACAAATTGTGGGCGCAGCTGCGCCGATAGTAATCAAGAAACACGGTAGGTAGCGGAGTAGAGTGGCCGGATAATAATTCTCTCTCTGTCCGTGGAAGCGTGTACACACACGCCCTGGGTTATAGACTAGGAAGAGACGTGCGGTGAACAGACAGGAAGGAGCACTATAGAGAGAGGAAAGGGAGAAGGGGGTCGAGAGAGAGAGGGAGAGACATCGAATGAGTAAGTGAGAGGATGGGACAAGGCTGGTGGCACTTTACAGGAAAACGATGTTGATCCAGGTCGATACCTGTCATCCGTTGGCCGATGCACTGTCGAGATTGCTCCCAGTTCAGGACCCGTCTCACTTTACATTGATATTCGTGCGTCCCCCCTGTCCTGTACTCCTCTATAGTCGCGTACAATGAAGGCCGACCTTAGTTTGGTAGTGACGACAGCCACGGTATGCTATCCGACTTCAAAAGGTGCAAACCCCTCGCCTGTGTATGAAAAACGCGTGCACACACGGCTCATTCAAACTTTGTAGCGCGTCTGAAATGTTCAGCCGAGCGGCATTTCGACGTTGCCGTAATTACAGCGAAACTTCATTTATTCCAACGAAATTCAAAGGGAACGATTAACCCTTAACCCCCCGTCGTGTATTATGAGTCGGACTCGTGATGAAGATTTTAAAGAAAACTTAACAGATGTATATGAATGCTGTGCCTTGCTTTTTAGTTAGACGGTATACAATTGTATTCGTTTCTAAATATTTAAGCTGTGAAGTAAATATCTCCGTATAAAACACGTCAATCTTTTTCCTCTGTGACATTTTTCGGGACAATGAGGAGTTTAAAAGTTGAGTCGAAAATGTAAAATTAGCAGCATTTGCAAATGGTTGCCACGTCCTTCCGCATTCAAATATTTAACTCAAATTTTCAGGAAATACTACTTAAATAACGTATAATGAGATGTACTTATATTGATTTGTTAATAAAATATAATTTTATATATGACAAAATTAATTGAATTTGACTTAATTTTTTACTTTTTAACCGGTCAAGTGTCGCGTATGAGATTAAATTGTGTAGTATACAAATAGTATTCACATGGTGCTTGTTGGCACATTGAACTACAGAATGTAAAAAGTACTAATTCATATAGTGCCTTATAAAGATAACGAGATTAGCAATTTTTATTAAAACACGAGCTAAACTAAATTGGAACGTCTTTAAAGCATCGGTAATTCTAAACTTAGGAAGATATCCATTACCTCGACAGGTTTGATTGTTCTGACATCAACATTAAAGTTCGATATATGGTAACTTTTACGAAATTTTGTGAAGATTTATCTACTAACAAATTCCAACTAAAATACCCGTGACAGATTGAGGTTCAACTGAACTTCTGCCAAATTCCTATTACCTGAATTATTGCCGAACATCGTTCCAATATTATACATATGTATGAACGTCTACTATTAGTTTACATGAAAACTGCAATCCGCAATTCAAAGAACCCACGATAATAGAATTTTTGAATAGACAAATCAATAAATGAAACCCAATCAATTTACAGTACAAAACAAATAATTTGTCAATATGTATATTTTATGTCGAAGTTAATTAAATTTGTGAATATACATACTTCATATATCATTCGAGTATTTATGAACTATTAATTTAATGTTAATATGTTACATCGTTGTAGCTATATTTTAAAATGACGGGAAAATTAATTCGCTAACTATTCATTGTGCGCACAAATTCATTTCATAATTAGTTATGTTTGAAACATTATTTACTACATATGGATTAGTAAATCTTTCGCTTGTATTTACGTAAATAATTCAATGAAAGGTCAGAGGTAATGGCGAGAATTACGTGGTTTCCTGTTATATGAACGATTCAGTTACACAAACTGCTTGTCACTCGACTATTTTATGTAAATCGAGTTTCGCCGTTCACTATTGTAAATATTTATTGTGTCACGTTCACGTAGAACCGACAAGACTTGCAATAAAAGAATTGATGAACAAAATGCTTGGTATTTGCTGTTGTAAATAATTTACAGCTAAAAGCTCTGGGTGGAAAAGTTGAAACGGAAGAGATTTTAATGTTAAAGAAAATTCACACTATGCTACTTTCAAGTTAAATAAAAATTCATAGTTAGACTTTTGACACTATTATAAATATTTATTGTGTCACGTTCACGTAGAACCGACAAGACTTGCAATAAAAGAATTGATGAACAAAATGCTTGGTATTTGCTGTTGTAAATAATTTACAGCTAAAAGCTCTGGGTGGAAAAGTTGAAACGGAAGAGATTTTAATGTTAAAGAAAATTCACACTATGCTACTTTCAAGTTAAATAAAAATTCATAGTTAGACTTTTGACACTATTGTAAATATTTATTGTGTCACGTTCACGTAGAACCGACAAGACTTGCAATAAAAGAATTGATGAACAAAATGCTTGGTATTTGCTGTTGTAAATAATTTACAGCTAAAAGCTCTGGATGGAAAAGTTGGAACGGAAGAGATTTTAATGTTAAAGAAAATTCACACTGTGCTACTTTCAAGTTAAATAAAAATTCATAGTTAAACATTAAAAAAAAAGATCACGTGTATTCAGTTAGTATCAGTGTTTCTACACGTATGACAATATCTCAATTTGTTTCTTATTCACCAGAAATGTTCAACTCGTGTTTGCAATTATATTGCAGCAATTGATTCAATAATTTACGCGTTCCTATAACAATTATACAACTGAAATAGTGCGCCGGTAATTGACGTCAAATTGCGCACGTGTTATCTGCGCCGAATACATTGAATTCGACACAGTACACAAACATTGTCAGTAACGTATAAATAATGCACAGTATTGTAAAGATCGTCGACGCTATCGGTTAATTTGCACTTCGGTTCACGAATAAATGAATAAATTAAGCGGACAAGTTTACAAAAACTGTCGCAAATATTTTCGCAGGATGCACGGCTCATATAACGCGGAATACAAAATGGACGAATAAATTTCGTCGACTTTTACGACTAAACTGATACACGCATCGACTTTACACCTTTGTTACTTTTTTTTTTCTATTGGAAACTCGAACTGACAATGAGTGGCGTTATAGTAGGCTTAACTAAGGTTACGTTACATGACTACCGACATGTTACTCGGCGAACGTAAGCTTCTTTACGATGTAACACCGATTTAACAGTTGGCGAACATATCGGCGCTAATATCGCGATTACATCTTTCTTGCGCTGCCTTTTAGGCGTGGCAAATTGTTCGCAGACATGTTATAGCGTGATTAACGGAAATTACTTTTTGCCGATTGCCCTGAGTCATCCATGAATCACTTTCTGTCAAACGTAAATTCGCGTTTAACTGTTACAGCTGGAGAACGATAGTTGATTCTCCGCGGATTCTAGGAAGTCGTTCTTCACGCATTGGTTTTGCTGATCGCTAATTGCATTCTGTTGGAAAAACAATTCTCAGTTCAGACACTAACTACGCCAACATGATAACTGTGGCATATTCAAACGACGATAAAAGCACATTATACGAAACTATGCACTGCATACTATAAAAACTGTATCGATCGATTTCTTATTACAGAAAATTAAAAAATTAGTTTACCTTCGCATGCTTCTCAGAAACAGTTGCATAAAAGAACATAGGGAATGCTTGACCCATTTTTAATTTATAGTTTAAATAAACATGTTTCTTTTATACAGAGTGTCCCAAAAATCTATTTAGGTCATTCGGAATAAGTTTTTCCTTTACGAAAATGTTTTCAGCGGCCTCGTTAAAGAGTTACTAACGAAAAACGCGGTTCGTAGCGTTTTTAAATTAAAATTCAGAGATAAAATTAATTTTCTTTTTTCGTAATCGTTAAACGATTATGTATTCGTAATTATTGTTTATTCAATTACATGATAAGTTACCTCAAAATGGCAAAAACCAATACAGCAGAATGTAAAATATTTACCTATATTTCTATTATTATTATTATTATACATATAAAATAGTTCTGTCACGCAAAAACTCCGTGCAGAGCCCCCTAGTTGAATAAATTAATTATAGTTTTAATTTAAAAACTCTACGAACTTTCGTTCCAGTCGAATATTTTTGAACGTAACAATTATTGGGTTGGCAAATAAGTTCGTTCGGTTTTTTACAGTGGAATAAATCAGAAAAACCGAACGAACTTATTTGCCAACCCAACACATCTGAACAATTATTTCGTGAAGAAAGAATTCACTTTGAATGATGAAAGAATAAATGTACGTGTGCCAGCCAATAAAAACTACTTTCATTGAATAAAACAGCTGGAAACCAAACGGTGTTTTCACTCAAATTCCTCTTCGTGAAAAAGCAATTTCATGTGCATCAACCCAGAAATTTCAGTTTTTTGAGGTAGCTAAATATATCGATGATCTATGTAAGAGAAAATTGCTGTCACCAAAATTAGAAACCTAGAAAAAGCCTGTATTTTGTATAAATTGTACGCGTGTATAATGTATGTATACGTATTTATAGGTATATAAATAGGACCTCCGTTATATGAACATACGTTATGCGAGCGTTCTGTTACATGAATGCCTGTTATTTGCACGTTCTATTATATGAAGACTGCATTTGCTAATACAATACTATGTATAACGTTAATAACATTAATTGTAAGTGTTTACTATGTATATGTATTTTATTGGTATACGGCATTAGCTCTTTACATATTTACTTTTGTGTGTGCAGGACGAAATCTATCCACTAGAATTAAATGGAACTAAGATCATCAATATTTTATTATTATTTATTTATTGTTTTAAACCAAATAAGAACGAAAACAATACAATATATGAATGTGAATGTTATAGTTTACATAAGTTCTGCTACGTTACAACTACCTTATTGAAATGAAATTTTAATTGAGCATAGCTTCATAAAATCAAAAATAATTTTCAGTCTTATTTAAAAAACTGAAGATGACCCCCATATATCTCGATAAAAAAGAAAAGTAACAAGAAAAAGATTTTGAAAAACTTCTTTGACGATCGTCATGTTACGAAACACCCTGTATAATCCGGGAGATAAATTGTTCTGTTGGATTTGAAATTTGTCTTATACAGACCCTTTATTAATTAGTTCATGTGATGGGGGTTTTACTGTAGGTACAGTAATTTCTTTAACAAGGGCCACTTGAACAGTGAAATTTCTGAATCGATCTGGTATCGTATTAATACACGCACAATACGAAAACGAGCGCGTGTAATGGTAGAACCGAGCGAGCATTTATTTTCCAAAGGGAGTGGAAAAAAATGGCTGAGAGACAGTTCAAAATTTACCGCTGTCGGATAGAGGAGTGGTCCCATGGCGGACTGTCAGCTGTTTTTCGAACTCTGTCAATTCTTGTCAGTTGCACCGTCCAGTTTAGCATAAAAATGCTGTTACGGTAGATGGTCGGCTTTCGAAGGCTTTGGCCGACACGGTACAAACGTATCGTATATCAAAGCAGGCGGCCATGGCCACGGGAAAATAAGAAAGTTTTTGTTCTTTTTACGGAGCCACGGTCGCCGTGGGCGGTGTCTGATATACGATCGGAGTTCAGCATTTTGTTGACGAAAAAGCTACTACCTTGGCTCGGATTTTTCTACTTTGAATACGAAAAACATAAATATTACGTTATTTTGCAGAACCAAGTTCTGCAGCGTTTAGAATCCTCGAAACACGTGCAGATGTCTTGTAACGAAATTACATATTAGGTCTCTAAAGGAATATACGTATAGGGACCTCGAATGCTCAAACTAACCTTGTGCAATCTCGTTTGAAAGTTGTAATTAGGCCAAAATAAAAATTTGTTTAAATTAATTAGTACAGAAGCTACGTAGACAGTTATTTGGTTTCTTTATCATTTTAGCGAGTTGACAGTGACACACGGTATTTTTAAATTCTTCAAATTTTTTTACTGTTTTGCATCTGATCTACACATTTTTACCATAAATGCATACAGCTTAGTCATAATTCATCAAAAAGATGGACAACAATTCGATGCATTATTTATGACTCCGTATTAACGTAAACAAAAATCTAATAAAAAATATATTAAATGATTGGATAACGTAAGAGAATTTTAATAAAAATCATTTTGTATCGTTTTCATCTTGCATATCTACTACCTGCATAATTTTTAAAGTTCAGAGTGCAGAACAGAATGAAATATTGTTACATGTATTTTGTCCATTTGTATTTAAAAATGTACTGATTTATTCATATTTTATTTTCATTCCCTTTATGGTATTTATTATATTATTAAAACAGTAAATTAATTTGATCTACTCCAAAAATTAAATACACAAGAAACCTTTAACTTCAACACGGAACAAAATTTACTGGATGAACGCTATAAAACTGTTTACTAATCTTCTCTACTATTCAATCTTGAGCATTCTATTCATTAGTTTATTCGTAAATGTGCGAAGACTGTCTATATATGAAAAACAAGTTCTAATTTTTAATCTGTTATTATTTTGCAAATCAAATTGCATCAAGCTTGATATCCCATGAAGAGAGAAGACGTTATTTATAAACTGATGGCACTAAATCAATTCGTACATTTCTATTTCACACAATATAGTTAAAATCAGAAGTATATTTCACAAATACCAAAAAAGGGAAGATATAAAAATGGTATTGGCTCTATAGAAAGTTGTACTGAACAGTACTGTGGACAAAAGGAGAAGTACTTCCCACCGGAAGCAGGCTGTTACATTAAACAAGAAAACTGAGTGTACACGCGTTGGTTGCTCGAAGCGCGACAAAGTTTAATGGAAAAAAAGTTGGCGAACTAATGTTAGCCGTTAGGAGAATTATTTACGAAGTCGCTAAAATGGTGAAAATTCATTAAACTGTTCTGAAATCGATAGGCTTCTATACGCGCAGACATAGGACGGACGCAAATTCCTCGGTATACCAGTTTGGGCCTATTCCCGGGATGCCTATTTAACTACTGTAGTTAACGTAATATGACATCCGCCACGGCAAGCGATTACGGGGAACACGCGATGCAAATTTACGGTATTATCGTAATAAACAGGTTATAAAGGCTGATAGCTTCCTCGTGTATTGAAATTATACTGCAGCAGTACGGTTTCTGCACGTACATCGCCACTATGTAAACGTGTGTTTTATATCAGCCCGTACATGTGCGCCGCTTGTGTGCGTGTCTCTTCGTGTGATTTCTAACTGTGCGCGTACACGTACGCTATACGTGTGTGCACGTGTGCGGTGGGTGTGTACGTGTGCATATAGAGGAGTGCGTTATTAAGAATGTTAACGTATGTTCGTGACGGGTTGTCAGGAACCCCCTTATCCGGCTGAACTCGCCTCGGATGGTAGATATAAATATGCAATAGCGCTTGTCATGCGCAGCGCCTAATAATTGAATGTATAATAAAGAAGGCGTCGCTCGGTGTCATGCTGACAGACTACAGAAAGACCACGAGTGAGAGGATCACGCAGCCAGACGTCAACTTTCAATTTTATTTGCTTCTTTCACCAGTTCCGCGTCCCTCGGCGCCTCCCCCCGACAGCCGAGAAGGCCGGCTGCTCCGTTTTTCTGTCTTTTGTAATTTCACTCGACAATGGCTGCTAAATATGCCATCGATACTATCACGAACTTCGGCCGTTACCACTGGTCGAAACCCGTGCACACACCGCGCGTCATGCCCACGTTTTCTTTATCCAGCCCCAACATATTTCAAGAACGTGAAACTCTTAAACGCACAACGCCAGCATTGTGTTACTAGCAATTCGCTTTCGACACAATAAACGTTCCTGACGATTGCGTCATAATTGCCACCTCGAGTGGATATTATTGTGCGTGAAAGTTATTCCACGAAGTGACAATTGACCGGTACGTTTTCTAAGAAAGCGTTGCGCTCGCGATCGCTCTTATCCGAAATTGTGCGGGGGAAGTGACCGATAGCGCGTCACTTCAGAGGTTTTTCGTTGTCGAGGGCATTTCGGGTGATCTGTTTTTAAAAAGTATGTAGATTGACTTTCAGGGCGACATCTTGTTCTAGTGTACGAGGAAATCTTGATCTTAAAGACGTCTTCTTTTAGACAACGCCACGAAGTCCAATCAAATTCGTATCAGCTCAGGTTAATAGGAATACAGTGATACAGTAAAAGAGCTCCTTCGTTGTCCAAAGGCTGGGGGTTTGAGCGGACAACGACCGTGCCCGGACACTAGTTTTGATTTATGACTGCGTCTTTAGTGAAACGGCTAGTTAAATGACAAAAAAAGCATTCGCAGTCAAAAGCAGCCAACAACTGACTGGCTTTAAAAAACTCCTTATTTCCTTGCCATATTCCTTTCCTATTGTTCTCCGTTCTGCGCGGGTCTAGACAGTCCTGGGACACGTCTGGCGACCAGATCCGCGCAGGCCTCATCCTCTCGTTGACAGGCAGTGGAGTGGGTAGGCACTGGACAACGATCGTGCCCACGATTCAGGACAACGAACGAGCGATTACTGTACTCTTAACCCTTAACAGCATTAAAAATTGCTGTACCATTATTCAAAATGTTATTTGCATTATTAAATATATCAGTATCAAATCAATTACTAAACATTTAGCTATTCCACGAGGTATTATACCAATTTCACACCCATAAAATTTAAAAAATCACGGGGAATGAAAATATTCTAGGTCGGAAGAAATATTTAATTTTCGAGTTAAAATATCGGGTTGCCATGGGTTGGTCGACAACTTATTTCATCGACACGATGTGACTGACAGTAACTTTCGTCAACGCTATGTTTTCATCGACATTGTGAAATCGTCGACGTATGCTTTCATCGACAGTCCGTGTTTAGCGACAGGTATGAGATCGTTCGTTTCCACGAAGTGATAGCTACATAAAAAATTGTTGTTATATTATACAGCCCGACTTGTGACGCTGCTATGTGTCAGTACGGTTCCTGCTTTGGTACGTGATTGTTGTGTTAAAGTGTTCGTAAAACAAATGCAATGAATTCGACACATCAGATTAATTTTGAAGGACGGGCAGAAGTTATTTCGTCTATTCGTGGAAAACAGAAAATTGTAATTGATGGTTTTATATTTAAAAAAAAATAAAAATAGGGATAAAATATTATTGGGTATGTGAAAAACGTGGTGTTGGAGGAAACAGTTACCAATGTCATGGTACTGCAAATACAATATATGTACATGATCAACATGTAATTCGTTACTACGATTCTTCAAAGCATAATCATGCTCCAGAACCATCATGCATAGGAATTAGTAAAAGTTGCAATGAAATCAAAGAATTTGCAGTAATTACTAACGAAAAACCCTGTACTATTGTCAGAAATGTAATTTCAAAGACTGAAAACTCTATTCAACCATACCTTCCTATGGAGGGAGCGTTAAAACAACAGGTATTATGTGCCAGAAAGAAAAATAAGTCTATAGAACCGAAAAGTATCGACGATACAAAATATATCGCTTTAATTTCATTACCTGATATTTGTGTAATTATTGCACAATTTTGTTATGTTTTGTAGTCTGCCGGTTATCCCTAAAGTAATTTTTCTAATCATTTTTATTAAAATTTCATTTTGCATATGTACATTCGTAGCATTCGTTCTGTTTATTCAAATTTTGTATATGTATTTACACAATTATGTTCGAAATTAAATGAAATGTTATGATTCTTGTTCATTTGTGTGTACCTATTAATAAAGTTTGTTTATTTGAAGAAATACTTCTCTTTATTATTTATTACACAAGCAACTAAATGCGTCTAGAACATAACAATGATAATAACGATCATTCAACATTAGATACTCAACATTAAATACGAATCAAACCTGTCGCTAAACACGGACTGCCGATGAAAACATAGTGTCGACGAAAGTTACTGTCGGTGAAATCGTGTCGATGAAAACAGTGTCGGTGAAACGATTTGTCGACGAACCCATGGTAACCCAAAATATCTCCGAGTGCAAAGGGTTAACATGAGCAAATACGAACAATGAGATGGCGATAATATAATTTTCGTCCGGAATAGAAATTGTTGTTCCCCGCCGTATCTACTTTAACATTCTAATGATGTTTATGAAGGTTAGAGCAGTCTGTTTGTCTTTCCGGTTCTTGTTATCCGCTTTCACGAGTAGCGGCGTTTCATTCATAAAAATATTACGGAAATGACAGTCGTGGACGATGGTGCCCGCGTACAGGAAGAGGGCTGCAAACGGCCGATTCGATAACCATTCGAGACTGAGAGTGCCCTTCACCTCCCTGACAGCTACGTAAACACTGAACTGACGTTTAGAATAGCTCTTATTTATTCTAACCTGTTTATTTAGGCTGCCGGGATCGCATTACCTGAGAGCCTTCGAGTGGCAGGGAGGGAAGACTACCGTTGTCAGCACTGAACTCACTGTCACGCGTCGGACCCATCAGGCTACGATATCAACATATGGAGCCGCATATGAATGCCTGCCTACCGACACTAACAAATGGAAATTCAAACACAATCATTTTACAATTAGACACTCAGACCCTATTATATTCCCATTATTTTCTATTAACCCTAAAAGGATTGGTCTCGAGGCTGTATAAGCAAAATTATTCTTGGACGGAACGATTTCGTTTCGATACAATTTTTGAAAAATTATACAGCCAGTGTAACAAAAGTGGTTCTTCAATGGCAATCTTGAAAATGCGACAACAAGTGTTGTTCTTTATTTATTTATTCTTTAACCGCGTCTTTCAACTTTGGATGACTTCCGGTTACAATTCGTTTTACAATTATTTATCTTAAGCTTTTTACTATCATCACACATAATTTTGTTTTCTGGTTATTTTTGAACTATTTCACACGAGGGAAAGAATATTTTAATATTTCTAAAAGACGGGTGAAGGAAGAGTGTTTTGTATATCCCTTTTAACAAATGCTACACCTAACATAAAGATTCTATGTATAATATGGAGTAGTAAAAATCATTAATATTCCATAAAAAAAGTGGTGACGTAATTGATGTTTAAGGTTGAAAGCTCTTACATTTAGTTTTTTAAATACTGGAAATACTTGTCTTTAAAAACGTTCCGTTTGAAAACAAAATTTGCTGTAATTTCAGTTGACTGACGTATAATGCAAAAATTCACTCAGAAGTTTTATGTCGAAGTTTAAACAGTTAAAGATTCATGAAATATGTATTCGTGATATAATGTATCTGTATATTTTCGATACTAAACGTTATCTATTTAAAATTTAAGTGTTCATGACGTTTTTTTCAAGCTTATGTAACGAACAATTGGTGACTAGTCTTTTGGATTCTAATTCTTAATTGAATACCTTTATCTGGACACACATATCACAATACATATTAATTATAAATATACTCTTTTTAAAATGGCGCACTGTTACCGAAAATTTTGGTATAAAAAGACATCAAAATCTTTCTTTAATAATATTCATAACCGTTCTTCTCATAATGTGAGAACGTGAGAAGGACTTTCTTTCTATTTCTTTCTAATTATTCTGTCCAACCACCAAAAATAAGATAAAAATATCGATTACAAAATAGAATGTTAAGAAATAAACGTTTACGTAGTCGACAATTTATCTACATCTTTTCAGTCCGGTACAACTGTTCGGTAGGATTAAATTTACGAAGTTATTAATAAACTACCATCGATCATATTTCTTAACCCTCACGTTCTAGTTTCTTATCTTCAGAATATCGCTTACATGTATGTATGTTCGTACGTATAGCAAACCCAATTTGCTCACGTACCACGTCAATTCGGCATTTTATTTCGGCAAATTTCTCTCAATCAGTCAACAAGAATATCGCATGCGTTGCACGATATTGTAACCTGAAAATCTACTTCTTACAATGCCACGATAAGAATTTTAAAATTGATATAAACGACTCGACCTATCGTGTAACCTAACATTCGCATTGCATATAATCTACTGTCAACGTGTATTACGAATGCTAATGTCACGTTACGATTCCAAGCCTGCACGGCAGGTATTAAAGTTAGCATAGTAATCGCACATGCATGAATACTTTTATCTAATGACGGCATCAATAATTAGCCCAACAGAATCTTCCAGTCATTCAAATATTTCCGAATTTCTGTTGCAGTTCTCCTGTTTGTCTCCCTTTTGGTTAACTTCGATTTTGGGTGAATAGCTGCTATTAGACTGCGGATTTCATGCAACGATGACAACAATGGGTAAGTGGAAAAAACAATGACGATATCTATTACAAGAATCAACGATCATTATTCCTCGTGCTTTTATTAAAATTATTAAGGAACGAAAGAACATTATAATATTCTTGATGCTTTTGTTAAAATGATTAAGGGACGAAAGAACATCATAATATTCCTTATGCTTTTATTAAAATTATAAAAGGACGAAAGAATTGTTACTTATGCTTTTACTAAAATTATTAAGACACGAACGAATATTATAATATTCCGTATGCTTTTATTAAAATGATTAACGGACAAAATCAATTTATTTCTAAGTCCCGCAATTGAAACAAGACATTTTTTGATCAGCAATCTGATAATTGTGCAAAATGCACGATGAACACGTTGAAAATGTTATCAGCAGCGACACGCGAAGATTTTTTCCGCGAAGAACAAGTTTTTATAGTTTCACATTATCACGGCGATTTCCAGTCATTAATGTCGGCCGAGGAAAAACTTTTGCAATGCCTACGAGTAAATGATTTTAGAACACCCGGTGTACGGACTCGGGAGCGTAATGTATTATACCAGCTAGGCAGGTATATTACAGAGAACCGCAGTTATGTGCGACGGGCTATGATTGATGACAAGTCGTTGCCTGTTATGAATATAATATCGATCAATCACGCTATTTACCGGACGAATGCATAGGCCCATTCTATCATCCTCCCGTGCTTGCTTACCAACCTATCTATATCTATTTCGACTTGACCCGCTTCCATCGAAACTCAAACTCATTTTTTTTTATTGCACGTTACTCGGAATTATACACGGCGCGACACTGCTCGATTCTGAGAGATTGCACCCCCGATCACGATGATAAGCGAATTAACCCTTTCGTGACTGCGATACATTTTTTATGATTTTTCAACTTATCTGCCGGCCTTCGCAGCCGCTAGTAATCGATGCCATGTCCAGATCACTTTTTCAGTTTCCGAGAAATGTCACTCGGGGCTAGGCTAAAGTGGTTCACCAAATGTTTCGGTTCGAGACAATAAGTAGGCCGCGGATTTGATGCATTTATAACAGCGAGTAAGTGGAATATGAAACAGTAAAGGCATGGGAAGTATTTAAAATTGCTGTTACATTATTATCTGTGGATCTACTGTGGATCTTCATACAAAATAAATATTGCCTGTATTAATTGCAATTAAACTGCTATTTCTTCCTGAAATAATTGTGATGGGTTGGTTGAGAATAATACCACGGCATTATTTCCTTCGCAATTAAAAATAATTTCTAAATAATTCTTTTCACCGTGTCTGGTATGCTTATAAATAAAATTCCTAGCCGAACATTGTACAGACGGGTATAATTACGAATGAATCAATAAGTTCGCCGTGAAAGCGATAAATGCTTGCGCTTACATTTTTAACTGATCAGAAATTGATGAAGTCGTAGGGGAGATTTCATCTTATGACATTTTATGACTGTAACAGCTATGTAATTATTAATGCAATTAAACGTCCAATCACCGTGTCGAGACATTTAATCTTGAATGAGGGAGAGTCTGGCACCAATATTTTTAGTTTCCTTGCGGTTTCGGAATAGAGAGACACTTTAACCAGTGCAAAAAATACAAAATATCACCGTTCGCTGAAGGACGATCAGACATTTTTCTACCAAGTTCATGCATTGTTATTGATCATCACTAGACTGCGGATTTTATGCATTTATGACAAAAATTGGTACGTGCAATTTAAAGCTGTGAACGTGTTAAAAATATTTAAGGGCCTCAATGTATTAGTTTCAGCTTAATAGGATAATTAAAAGAAGAATACAATTTTTATTTGGCTCCTGAGTCCTGCAATCAATGCAAACATTTTTTATTTTGCATAAAGATTCGCAGTCTAATCATAACAAAGTTGAGCTAAAATACATAGAATTTTATTTCCCATATTGTCAGTTTCCTTCAGTTAAAAAAAAACGATGCAAAACGGTCAATTATGAAACAGTTTAATTTGTTTTCTCGAAGATCTTCATAAGCTATAAACTGAAAATCCGCAGCTCGGTGTGTAATAAACTTCGTTAAGTTGTCGATAATTGAGTGATTATTTCGTGCTTTTCGGATCTTTCGAGTGCGACTGGTTTCGTCTCGAGTGGCTTTCAGCTCTTTGAGGAACAGAACGTGTTTGAACGGAAAAGGAGGCATCCTCGTCGAAGGAGGCGTGGCTCCGAACCGTGCTAACGACTCTCGCAAAATGTTCCCCTGTGCTCAGACCGCCATCTTGAAAACTCAACATGACGTTAAACGAACTGCGCCCGAATGAGGAACTTCGAAACGAGGAGCTAACGAGACCGTTCGCCGCAGGAATCATTCATCATCTAGTGTACTTACGGCATAAGCATGTCAGCAACGATTGAATTTCTGGATTTCTACAGCTCGAAATCCTATAAATACAATCCTTCCTACGTAAAACTTCTCATAACATATAAACATATTGTTTTGTTTATAAATGTTAACATTCATACCTGGATATTTGGTCTGAAACATATCGTTTGAAACGTCAATATTTCGTCTGAAACACATTGCTTCCTATCTCAAAAAAGTTATCTAGGTGGCTTGTCTTTAGGTGACTTACCCTGTATAATATACATCATTTTGTAAATTCTGAGAGCTGGGGAAAATAGTATTTTAAATAGTAAATAGTCCTGTTTATTTTAAAGCATGTGTACAACTTTGAAAATAAAATATTTTATTTGATGCAGTAATTTTTTTGATAATAGTATTTTATTTGGAGAATATTGAAAATATTTGTATTTTGTCTTTATTTTCAATATCAATTTTAAATATTATTGCTGAAAATAATGATTCGAATTCAATACATTTATGGGTGTAAATCGTTTCTTAACGATAACATAGACTGTATGTTTATGCGGTTTCTCAGAGTATTATAACAATGCAAAAAGTAAAATATTTTATTTCGTGTTTCAGATTGTGTGAGTGTCAGTGTGTCAGAAATAAAATATTTCTATTTTAACAACCTGAATCTCAAAACAAAATATTTCTATTTTAATAAGAAATTTCTATAAATATTTTATTTCGTGGATAATAATGGAAATAATGGAAATAGAAATATTTTATTTCTGACACACTGACACTCGCACAATCTGAAACACGAAATAAAATATTTTACTTTTTGCATTGTTCTAATACTCTGAGAAACCGCATAAACATACAGTCTATCTTATTTTAGGTTTTAATAGAAATTTCTATTAAAATAGAAATACTTTATTTCGTGGTTATCAAATTGTTTAAATAGAAATATTTTATTTCGTGGATATCAAATTGTTAAAATAGAAATATTTTATTTTCGAAATTCTATGTCTTATTGAAAATACTATTTTCTTTAAGCAAAATAAAATCTAAAATATTAAATAGTATTTTAAATACATATATTTTTCTCCAACTAATGCCGACCTCTGCCAGGGAACTGACACAGCGTTTAAGAGACCCAACAATTTTCCTCACTCTAATATTTATTTTTCTCGATTCTTCTACTGAGACGGCAAGCGAGAAATGACCTCGCGAAAATGAGGAACGGACGAGAGTCAACACTATTAATGCGACGGCGCAGTACATTCAAAAACAGAGAACTACTAACATAAAAGAAAAAGCGGAGACCGTTAGAGCGTAAGTCGGCAGTGTAAACGGGATGCGTAAAAGTAGTTGTCGGGATAGTTGTCTTCGCGTCATATTCGATCTTCGAGATAACATAACACGGCAGATAAACACGATTAAATTACATTAGAATGCGAAAAGTGTTGATACGGCTGTACAAACATCGAAAAAGTCTGTTAAGGTTTTTACGGGAGCGATCGGATAGAAAATAGATGACCGCTTCGTGTTATCCAATGCGTCAGCATATTCGATCTTTATCGGTGTTATTACTTTCTTGGCGCGCGGCATTGGACGTTGGAGCCTAATATACATATGTAAACGATACCGGCTTACACAAGTTAGAAAGTTGCAGATTGCGGAGCGGTTTATGTGTGCAAGCGCGCCGGATGTCCCGCGAGGAGTGCATTCCGGCGTCATCATTTCTTTCTGTTCTTCGCGGTGTACTCTTATTCTCGAATCTGCATTTACGGAGGGGCAAACAAAGGGGGGCCAGCCCAGGTTTTCTTTGAAAGGGCAACGATTTAAAAGCGGGATATACATACATTGAAAAAGGTACGGGGCCGACCGACCGTGTGCGATATCTGATCATCGTTTCCGCGCGCTGTCTCCTTCGCAGGGACAGTACTCGACTATCGGGAGCTTATATACATTTTTTGGCTAACAAAAGGTCGTTAAAAATCCGTTAGATACGGCTGTCAGATAGGCGCGACTCTAGTGTGCGGTTACGGGAGAAGCTCTCAAGTTGAGCTCTTTGTGCGTGATTTGAATGCAATCGGAGGGATGCCGTACGGTCGCCAGAGAGCTAACAGGGGGGGAAACGGGGGAGAAAAGTAGGGGATTGTAGGGAGGTGGGGTTACCGGTGCTAATCTCCGATCAGTGTTGAGAGCGTAACGCGATCCGACACGACGTGACGTGATCCAGACTCGATAGCCAGCAAATACAACCCTGCAGCACCAGCAGCGGCAGCAACAGCGGCAGCGGCAGCAGCCTTGTGCATGGTGTCGAGAAGGGCAAAGCCTGCCGAGGCTTTACAAACCATACTCCGCGAAAATTGACACAGATAGGTTTACGTGACGTATCTTCTGAAATTGAACTACTTACTACATTCGTTAACCACCGTGGACCAGCGTGCGCCGAGATTAATATGGATTCCGGATTAGAAACTTGGAGCATAATGGCATCAACGTGACACACCGGTTCTTGAATAATTAACCACTCGCCGTGGAAACGCACATCGATTTTCATTGACGCGGGTATTAACCATGTTGCGTACGTGTAATGCATTGACCCAATTTTTCAACCCCGCCCCTGCGTGCGGGGATTTAATTGCTTTACTGCGAGAGAGTCTAATTATAAAGTCATATTGCTCCGAATCGCGTCTATGTATTATAGCTGCACCGCGAATCTTTATGCATTTATGGTATTTAGGCATTTTTAACGTACACGAACATATACGTACATTTACAAGTACGAATGACATTACGTACAAAAAAATATATGCATATGAACAAGTATGAATGAATTTTTACCACAAGGAACTTTATAGTTAAAAAACCGAATGTAATTTATTCCGTGAAAACCACAAAATGGTGGATCTCTGAAAATTGGAATTTGCATACAGTTTCATGAATGTTACAATTAGACAGCGTATATTTATGCAAAATGAAAATTTTCTACCTGAATTGCAACAAACTGGAGTGAAATAGAAATTTATTTTCTTTCTTAATACGTTAGGTTGAAAATAATAGAACAGTATTTTGAAATACTTCTAATGCTTTCACTGTTTCCCCACTGATATTCGGACACTCTTAAAAAGGCCATAACTTTTTTAATATTGGAATATACGTCTTGAAATTTTTGAAGAAGTTAGAACAATTGGTTCGCCACACAACGTGATAAAATTTTTTGAAAACCCTGCAAGTTGTCGGGATTGCTGAGAAAATACTAAAAGTTCTATTTTTCAACTTTTTCATGTGGGCTTATATCGAAAATTTAGAAAACACGTTTCGTAGATCTGTGTCAATTAAACATATTCTCAAAATGTCATCAAAATCGGTCTACGTTGTAACGAGCTACAAACGTTTAAAGATGGTAAAAATCGCAGTTTTTCACGATTTCCGGTCTCCAACTGCAGTAATTCTAAGGATTCTTCCATCTTTCAATGCCCGTCGTTTTTTCCCGCATCAACCAATTTCTATGAAACTTTCACAGTGCATATAATGGACGCAGATCTACGAACGTCTAGAAACGTATTTTTTAAAATTTCAATATAGGCCCGCATAAAAAAGTTGTCAAATGCAACTTTTAGTATTTCCTGTACAATTCCGACCAAATGCAATTTTTGAAGAAATTTCTTTTCACATCCTGTAGCGAACTAATTGCTCTAGCTTCCCAAAAAAGTTCAAATCGCATAGTCCGATATTAAAATAGTTATGGTGTTTTTAAGAGTGTTCGAATATTAGTGGGAGTCACTGTACATGGTTACATATAAAATCCGTCGTCTGGTTATAATTGTCACGTTGTCATATTCTTCCTATGAAATTGTCAAAATTACAACTAAATTAACGGGACCATTTATAGCTGCAGATAATCCACCGTGTTAACACGATGTCCCCGCAAAATGATTTTGTACTAATATGGTTAGACAACCGACAATGAGTAAACACGGATGATGACACGATATGTGATGCAGCCGGGTACATTCTCTACCACTATAATGTATAATGCGTCTAGACAAGTAACATTGTAGCAACTCTTATTTCTAGTGATAGTTTCCATAATTACATTCACGCTACACAGCAAATTTTAGATGGACTAGAGTAAATTCCACTTATTTTGAAAACATTGGTACATTGTAAATTTATTTTAACATATGCGATCGTAAAGATACTTGTAAACACGTCTGTAATATCAAGATGAAATAAGAAAATAGTATCATTTAACTCTACCAGCATCACGCATGTGTAACAACCATTATGTATTACATGAAGAAAATCAAATTAATTTTGTGCATGTCGTTATTTAAAATTATAACTCGTGGCATGACAATGGACAATATCTTCTTCCACATTCCACAAGAGAATTCATTGAATTTAATAGAATATTGTAACCGCGAACTAATCAACGTGTTAAGAAAATGTTTAACTTTTAGGAGCACATTTGCGACATTTTTCCGATAAAAATGAGGCCAAACATGACATAATTCGGAGCATATTTGCTCATTCAATTCACGATTTAGTGGAACCTCGATTATCCAAACCGATATCTGAATCCTCCATTATCCGATTACATATTTCACATGTAAACAGCTCAGTCTAAAGCGATCCATATGTATACAACAGGATTTATTGTGGCAATCAGTAAAGATTTAATCTAACGCTGTGGCTACGTAACTGTTCTATTGTCTGAACACTCATGTTCCATTAATTAGTATGGATAATAGAGGTTCTACCGTATCGTGAATTAAACGAGTAAACACGATCCAAGTTGTGTCGTGTTTGGTGTCTTTTCAATCAGAAAAATATCACAAACATGTTGGTAAAAGTTTTATAAAAACATCATTGGAAAGAGTTTTATTATTGGATTGGTATTATCGAACCAATACACTGTGCTGATGTCGAGGTTACTCGCTATAATTTTCTACGTTGGTAAAAGATTAAGTATGTGATCAGCTACGCGGTGTGCATGTTGACATACATTTTGCTATTGATTTTGCATGAACTAAACTTAATATCAGTCTTCCCCTGATATCCTATTGCCACCTAAGTCATTATGCCACTACCACCCATATGGTGCTTCTGTAGAGTGATTTCTTTCTTTCGCAAATTGTGATGGTGATAGTTTAAACCAGGCCTGGCCAACGCGCGGCCCGCCGGGCGATTTTACATTTCTCGTTGTATGTGTACAAGATATATTAAATAAATAAAAATTTGCATGTATCGTTGTTATAATGCGCAAGTGCAACAAAGAAATTTTTGCGTCCACATCAAAAATTAATTTTTACAATACTTATATTACATTCGAGAGATATTCCAACTTAAGATATTTTGCACAACGAGCACAACGAGGGGAAACATTTTTTTCAAAGATGAAATTTACACGTGCTTCATTAACTGATGCCAATTTAGAAAACCAGCTAAGATGTACAACGTCGAACATGTAGTAAATATAGATTTACAAAAATTAAGTGAAAGAAAGGATAAACAAATGTCTCATTAATTAAGACTCAAGAGTTAATTATATTGAATGATAGTATAACAGTACAGTTTGATTAATTTTGTATTTGTATTACATATTTGAAAAGCATGTTTTTATCTAAAGTGCGGCCCGCTGTAACGTTACGCGTCATCAAAGTGGCCCGTGAAACCATTTGGGTTGGCCAGGCCTGATTTAAACAGTCTGGACCATTCGAATTGAAGCGTTTTTCGGAAATATCACCTGTTTCCATTTTATATAATGAAAAAATGAGCAGGTGTAATTTAAAACAGTAAAATATTAGGAGAATTCATAAATACTGTTCTATTATTTTCAACCTATGAAACGTATTAAGAATGAAAATAAATTTCTATTTGCCTCGTGCTTCTTGCAATTCAGGAAGAAAATGTTTATTTTGTCAAGGCATACAATGACATTGCGGCTTAGAATAAAGTTACTAGAGCCTAATAGAATACACTTTTCATTCATTGTCTTATACAGTAAGTGTCAAAAATATTCGTACACCCTTTTCTAAAATTGGATCAAACAGCTTGAGTTTCTTTGAGACGCTAGAGCACGTGATTTAAAGAATAATGTAAAAAAATTATGTCTAGACCACCTTCTAACATCTAAAAAGAAACTCGAGCTGTTTGGTACATTTTAGAAAAGTCATTCGTTTTTAAAGGATGCACGTATACTTGCTACTAACAATGGCCGTAGTCGTGGGGTGTGAATTTAACCGTGTAACGCAGGAGTTTGAGTTGCTGGTTCCAAACTTTGGAAATTGAAATGAGCACTACAGTAAAAGCTCCTTCGTTGTCCAAAGGCCGGAGGTTTGAGCGGACAACGACCGTGCCCGGACACTATTTTTGATTTATGACTGCGTCTTTAGTGAAACGGCTAGTTAAATGACAAAAAAAGCATTCTCAGTCAAAAGCAGTCAACTGTCTGGCTTTAAAAAACTCCTCATTTCCTTGCCATATTCCTTTCCTATTGTTCTCCGTTCTGCGCGGGTCTAGACAGTCCTGGGACCAGATCCACGCAGGCCTAATCCTCTCGTTGACAGGCAGTGGAGTGGGTAGGCACTGGACAACGATCGTGCCCACGATTCAGGACAACGAAGGAGCGATTACTGTATTAGGGATCGGCCATGATTTTTTGGAAATGCGCGTACGGTGGTTGTCGTACTCGGAGAGCGTCAAGAGTCGCGCCACCCTTGCGTGCAGCCAAGCGCTTGTAATACAAACGCCGATGTAGTACGTAGTACCCACACGATGCTGTCACAAGTGCTCGCACGTCATTGTGACATTGTGAGCGCCCACAGGAGTGTGAGGAACCAGTTGTCGAGAGCAACAGCTGCTCGACCCGTAACCCACATACATCACCACACGTCATTGTTCGCCGTGTGCATTATTCGAAACAGGTATGGGGACGCACCTTGGCGTTACGTCACTAGGAGACACTAGACCAGTTAATGGGTATACGTCATCCTACCTGAGGAATGGTCAATAATGTTACTCAATCGCGCGTGAAGTCAATAGTGTGAGAAAACCTTTCAGGAGGCTAAACCCCCATGCACTTTACCATGAATACAAATTTCACGGTGGATCAAGATACCATTGACACCCGCCTTTGTCCAAATATGTACTTCTAACTCTAGAACGCGACACTGTTTCGTTTTCTATACCCGCTTTCACCCCAAATCAAATCTAAATAGTTTAACCCTTGTGTCAACGGCCAGTTACCTACTTCCAGTTCGACGTGTTCGATGCCAACGTTTGTTTCGCCAACAGATTTCATTGTTATTACTTTATGCAAATAGAAAACGTTGCATTGATTGCAAGATACAGGAGCCAACTTACGTGCTTACATCTTTTTAATACGTCCACTGCTTTAAATTGTACGTACTCATTTTCGTCACAAAATCTGCAGTCTAGTTGTTACGTTTTACTAACGGAATGGAACGTGTCCTCTTTATATTTAGGCTTTTATATTTTAAACAGCGACATGCTCTCGAAATTAATTTAATCCTGTTATGTGACATATAAAATCGTAGTTAATGGAAATATTTTATTTAATTATTGGAATATGGATCTTTATGCGAAATAGAAATTTTCTTAGCCAATTATGAGGAACAGAAGTTAATTGAACTGGTTTTAATTTTTTTAAATAATTTTAGTATGTTACAAATAGCATAATAATATTGACAATATTCAATTCTTATAATATCTTGTCAAATTTGTATTTTAACTATTCATTTTTATTAAATGCCAAAGATTTGCACTGTAACTGCTTATTATATAGGTCTTGGAAGATTGAAATGGAGGACATTTTTGCAATTAGTCAGAGCTGAATATACAAATCCTTTACAATAATTATACAGATATCTTTTGTAGTGCTCACGGTTTCAAACGAAGCCCATTTAAAGATAATGAATGCAGCAGGCTTATCTAATTGGTCCCGTGACTAGCATGTAAGAAAAAAGAAGGTTATACTGGTTTTAAAATTCAAAGTTTTAGTTTTACAATATTTAATTTGGCAACATGCAACAAGTATTGTTACAGATATATAATTAGGAAATTCGGTGAAGTCAAATCTGGTGAAAATAACATCAATTTATTTAGTAAAGAATTGGAGTACAATAGCAACTTAAAGCAGATTCCATGGATTTTTAAATAAAAAAGCAATTCGCACATTAATTGCCAAAATTTAGAAGCTGATAACAGCTCCAAATGCTAAACGAACAGCTCAGCCAGGAAATGCGAGGTCAGCGAAAACCATTAACCTAGTAGCCTGAATTACAAAATTCCTGTAGAACAGGATTTTATATTTTCTACGTAAATACATAACTCGTATGCGTCGGTTAAAATTCTCAAGCTATTCCATAATCTTACATCTCTAAAATAATCTGTACCCGTTGTAAACCCATTTCGCGGTTTAAAAAGTTATGAACTCTTGGAATCGATGACCCATTCTTGTCATCTTAAATACAGGAACTCCAAAATGTATTGTATAAGATACGTAAACTATTACAATTACGTAAAAAATAATTATATTAACGATAGACGGAAAATGATCTCATTTTTACCTTTTATGAAGAATGTTTTATGAAGTACGACTGTGATTGACAATTTTGTTTGCCTCGCCAACGGGAATACATTCTCATTGAATTGTACAAATTTCTTCAGGGCAAAATATACCTCAGCAAAACGTACACCCGCTGCAATAGGTACATTTACCCTGATTATTCGAAAGTCAGAAAGTGTTGGAATCAGATGTCAGCAAATTGTAAGAAAGAGTTTATCCAGCTACAGATGTAGATATATTTGGAATCTGGACGAACAATGCATTTCTCACGGTACATCTTTGACAGGTTGTCAAAGAGGCGATAGATAAAGTGCATTTCCATTTTCTTGCACGAGCAACGGTGCGTCGTGCAATTTCAATATGAAACTGTGAATAATGCATGCCGAGAGATCTTGAGCCACCGATATCGTCACGCAGCTCACATCTTCCCGCGATGTAAAACTGAGATAAATGGAACGCGGTAAGTTTGAATAATGAGCACTCGTAACGATGATACGTCGACTACTCTTCTAAGCGCCTTCTGCCGGTGGCGCGTGCACTCGATTCGTTCAATGGAAAATACGATGTTGAGTTCTTCTATAAGACAGTCTAAGCGACTCATTAAACAGTCTACCGAGACTCGTTTATCATTCGATAGCTGACAGTCCCACGTCTTCCACCGATATATTCTTAGCCACTTTGCTCGCCGGAAAATAATGCGCGAAGATTCAATTCTAACGCTGCGGATTTATACAACAATCTCGATCTTATAAATAAACCAGCAACTTATTCAGATTATAATAGATGCGAGCTAATTATCATTTTAAAGGTGTTAAACAGAAAAGATGAAATTAATTCACCGCTTTCATTGAGCTGTTCGTCGAATAATTTTCTGTTCACTCATTAAATTCGCGGAGATGCAAATTTAATGTTGTTTTGAAATAACGACGCGCTAGTTTATTTGTATATAAACATCATTTTTCTCGAGATCGTTCGTAGTGAAACAATATTTTATACGATTTATTTATTTATTATTTATTTCTTTCGATAAGGTTGTTTTTTGTTTGCTATGATGGCAGATTTACCACAGCATGAAAGATTTTTCTGACGAAATCTTCTCATCAATTTCTCGTGGATGAACAGGAGTACCCGAGTGAATGATAATTATTGAAATAAACTTATTATTATAAATATTATTTATGTATAATTTACTGGTGTTCGTTGGCAGGCCAGCTTACGCACTTAACTTTTCATTACGCATCGATCCTTCGATGCAAGTATTTGTTACAGCGAATTACTTGCAAATCGTGAGAAAGAATTATATGACTGCCATCGCTTGGGTAGGCAAAGCCGGAGAATTCCCGAAACGCTAGAGGCTCCGAGGCCGGTTTTCAAGTATTCATGTCCGCGAGACCGGTGCAGAGGAGAAGGCAAAGTGAATATTCTGTGCATTCTTTCGTAAAAGTGCCCGACAGATTATACTAAATATTGAGAGGATAGTCAACCGGAGAGACGGAACAAGCGCAATGGGTTCGCGCCTTCCTAATCCTACGGAATCTGGTCATATGTAAGGATTACGTTGGTCCAACTCAACATGGTCGCGTTGTCGCGCTAAAGCCGCGGACCAGCCATTAGCCAGTGGCGCGCACTGGGTAGCCAGGCCCGCAAGCTTAGAGACGCTATCAGCATTGGCTTAGTTGGCTTTCTTTCTATCTCATCCCGTGATCCGACTAGGTGGTACTTGCTCGTAGTTACAACACGCTCACTGCGCTGCCCGAAAGATGTAACGAGCTGATAGTTATCTTCATCGCAGTGGGTTGAAAGCGATAGGACAGGTCCGAATGGGGATAGGTGGCCAGGCTACTTTCAAGGTAAGCTAAGGTGGCATAACAGAGAAGATTCAAAGTAATAGCGAATGCTTTGCACGATCTCCCGTTCGTATTCGTTATGAAGAACTTTCGTAATTTCGAAACGAACAACGCTCGGGATCGTTTCACTTGTAATTCCACGAATTAGGGATTTTTAGAAGTTCGTACGGTTCGGCTAACGCGGTTCGACCGCACGATATCCCGTTTGCTGGTTCTGCGAAAAATCCTTGAAGACAACGTTGCAGACTTGCCGGCAGCATGATCATACCGTTTGCGAAATTGCACCGCTGGCTTCTTAATGTAGGAGTTTGCACGCTTATTCCAGAAATACAATGTATCCGCAGTCCACCGATTATCTGCACAAGAACACGTTTCAAATCATTACTTTGCGTTTCATAATATTCCGGTAATTTCTTCGTCTCGAGTCTTACTGCTTTTTTTCAGTAGTCTCAAGTAAGATCAGAATTCGGTGGACGACTTCATCCATTGGCGAATGATCTCATCGAGATACTTTCTGGATATCATAAAATTAAATGTTAATTATACTTATGAATAACGGGTATTGTTAAAAACGCCCGGAGACACGGGTCTGCGTATTTTTGCTGTAAAAAAAACATGCCGACACCCAGAAAAAGTTTCACTGTGACCTCTCCTTGCTCGATTTGTTACACATTAATGCGGTTTCGAAAGATCGGAATGAATTTCTGTGCAGAGGCGGTATGCAACGGGTAATATAAATTATAGGACACCCTGTATACGTTAATTTGACTTTCTTCGGTGCATTTCGGGGCTGCAAACCCCCACCATTTTGCTCTGTTCGAGGTCGCGACGTCGAGCGTTACGTGTCTGCGGAAGACGGGATCGGGCAATTTATCAATCCACAAGCGAGAGAACGACTCCTGGCCGGGCGGGTAATTTAACAAGATTGATGCGAAGCCGACATGCCACAGTTTCGCAGCTCGCGAGAAGGGGTCGGTTGATGTTGGTGATGTCGGCAGTATGGGGTGACGTCGGAGGGCTCCGAGAGGATGAGAGAGGTAAAACCAGACGTGTGAGCGACTGGTTATTAGGAAGCCTCATCACGCAGGCCGGCACAGAATCACGCAGAGCATTAAAACAATGCCGCAAGTGATGGAGGTTGCTACATCACTAGTGTGTCTACCAGTTTCGCTATCGCGTAATACGGAATTTGACGAGTGTCAGTAATATGTATTGTGCTCCCCAATCAAATCATATCGACATCGATCTCCTCTTATTCCTTCGAAGGTCTTCCTATGAAATTTAATCGAATTCGAAGATGACTTATGAATATTAATGGAACCTTTATTATAATTATCATTATTTATTATAGACGGACCGAGGTCCTTTCACGTAAATGTTTACAATAGAAACGGATAAGGGACTACGCGCATAATAACAAAGAATAACAAAGAAGGGACATATGGTATTATCCTAAAATCCTGCGTAATTGTTTTTTAAAATTGTGCAAAGACTCGGTAAAGAAATCAATACGATTATAGAGAGTGCTAGAGTCTGTTATAATGCGATTTATTGGATTAATTAATCCATAAGTAGATCTGGCTTTAAGTGTTTGAAATCCTGCTCCAGTTCTCAATACACGTTCCGGCACATAGAAATTGATTTGCGCAAGTAGAGAGGAACAATTAATATGATTATTAATTAAATTAAATATAAAGCTCTGGTCGGATACTCTTCTTCGCGCAGACAATGTTTCTAGGTTCATTGTGTTTAATATTGCGGAATAATCATGATCAAAGAATGACATAGGATTTTTTAGCTAGGATTTATTATCATTAGATTTTATGTATTTATGACTGAAACGAATGGATCTAATTTAGAACATTAGAGAGATTGATCCCTCTGCCTTATACATGCAGTAATGAGAAGACTGGATTTTATTCATCCGCGAGACAAATGGCTACGTAAAAATTAAGACAGTGGACATATTAAAAAGGTTTGAAGACATTAGCGTATTCATTTCAGCTTAATAATTAAAAGAAGAACGATCTTTTACTTGGCTCCTGTGTCTTGCAATTAACGCAACCATTTTTTATTTTGCATAAAGATCCGCAGTGTTATAGTTAGACTGCGGATATTTATGCAAAATAAAAGCTTTCTACCTGAATAGCAACAAATTGGGCTGGAAGATAAATATTTCTTTCTTAAAATGTTTAATAGATTGAACATAATATAACAGTAGCATTAAATTCGTCTAATGTTTTAGCTGTTTAAATTACACCTACTCTTTTTTGTCATAAATGCATAAAATATAATAAAATTTTTCATTTTCTTACAAAAATATCATTTAGACCAGAAAGATTGTGAAACAATAGTCTGCTTCGCGTTTCCGGAACGTAGAACATTTCAGTTTCAACATTTTATTGTGTAACTTGTGTGGGCATCGCATTCACTTCAATTTAATTCCGAGATTATAATCACACATTCCACCTACAGCACACAAAAGAATTTAGATCATAAATTCGCTGCAAATTGGTTTTTAAGAAAGTGAAAACAGCAGTTCCAGACCAGAAAATAAAAGATATTTTTCGTTTCTGCGAAGTATTTCTTTTAACGTGATTATTTTGTACATCTGTTTGGATAGTAGCATGGTAGGTCCAGTTTTAAGTCGTGACATAGCAGGTTTAGTCCAAACACTAACAAATTGTCCAAAATTGACTACCCTCATGGGTCAGACCCCTGAACAGAACAGGAGAGAATTTACTTATGAAAACAAGCGACTAACGGGTTTCCTTAACACAATGTATAGTGAAGATGAGCAATGATCTAAAAGAAATTATTATTTTACTCGAATAACCTTACACGATTCATACATTTGTTTATAAAGATTAAGAATGCATAGAAAGTATTAAATTAAGTTGTTTCAATATAGTCAATAATTGGTGGCAATAGTATTGATATTTGTAGTGTCGAAGAGTAAGTTACGTTCTTAAATTCGGTATAATAACTAGACTGGAGATTTTATATGTTTATGAGAAAAATTATAGTAGAAGAAATTTAAAATAGTAGAAAGGTTAAAATTAATTTAATTTTAAGGTAATTTTCAACTATTTAAAGTCAATGTAGAATGAAAGAAATTTTCAAGTGATACTTGCGACTCACAGTTGAGGCAGACAATTTCTATTTTGTATAAAAAGCCGTAGTCTAATAGTAACAAATTAGAATTTGTGGGATATTCATACAATATTCTGTGAATTTGTTCGGTTTTGACAATGTGCCAGTGATTTCTGAGTTCACGTAGTCAGTAATGACGGCTAACCGCGATCCTTCGTCTAGTGTCTAGTCACTAGTCGTTCCTCCAATTATTCACCCACGTGCAGGGATGATCCGGTATGGCGTCAAGGGCAGTAACAAGTTCAAGGGGGCAACAATATTAATTGGCTCGTTTATTGCGATGTGGGTGGCCGTAAGTGTCGGTTTCTCCGTTAACTTTCCGTCGGAGTTAGGTGGCGGGTGTTATAAGGGTTGCAGGGTAATGTGGCGTACGATGTGCCTCGGTAAATCACTGCCTTCCTCCCGGTTTGCAATATTTAACCTCATTTTTATGAAGCCTTGTCCCTCCTTCATGGTTTTATTATCGCGCGACGCGTAACATTACCGTTCATTTTAATATAGAACCCTATGAATTTAAACTAAACTATAGTTCGTTCAACGAGACGAGATACCGGGTATAAACAAAGAAGAATTACATGCTGCAGCATACAACAAAAGCAGCAGGCCTAACCATTGACTATCATCTATCAGTAAATGTTAGTCATTTGCGTATATCAGGGACGGATAGAAACAATTATAAAATTATTTAGAAGATCTGGCGATCGAACAACAAAATGTTGAAATATTTAGTTATTGGATCATTTTTGTATCTTATTATTTAGTTAGTTTAGTTATTGGGTTATTTCTATATTTTATTATTATTAAGTTATATTTATTTTTATTATTTAAGCTGTATGCATATATTCCCATTCACTTTAAATGACTTGAAATTAACGCAATGATCGAGTAAAGTAATGAATTTACTTTGAATATATTATCAGTTAAAAAAGAACTGCGCAATTTCATGAAATGTTGTCTTTGACGCGAAGCAAATTTTACGCAAAGCAAAACATATAATTAGTTAAGATAACTAGATCAGTCTACATCCGAATGACGCAATGTGAAGTCATATTAATTCAGAATACATACATATATAAGGTTTCACATTACGTCCGAAGATGAATAAGCATTCTACACTCCTATCTTGTCCTGGTTTGATTACGTACGCTCAATGTCGAAAACATTTATCTGTATCAACCTGTTCCTGTCTCCTGCAATAAGCTCTTTGTGTTATGATTTCTTCGACATGATTTATGACACAGTATGGCTCCTAGTCACTGGAATCACTGATCGAGCGATCATCCGCTTCACAAATTGTCGTGTCATAAAACTGTACTGTGGTCTTGTCACATATGCAAGCAATACAGCAAATTACAAGTACATACTATGCACATATACCTCCACTTATTCAAGTTTAAATAGATTGTATAGATTGATTTGTGTATAGAGGACAAAACTTGTGTCCCCACTCTACCTTCCCCTTCTACGACGCTACTCCCCTACGCTTCGAGAGAGGGGGTAACTCGTTCCCCTCAATTCGAGTAAATTCCATTCATCTGGCGACTCTGCACATATACCTTCACTTACTCAAGTTTGGATAGATTTGTGACTTGTTTATTGTTTTAAATGGTTAGTTGGATAGATCGAGAAACAAGTAATCTGAAATTAAAAATTTAGAGTCTCGTGTATCCTTCATTCTTATTCCTTTATTTAATTTTCTTGAAATTTTCTAAATGTTTAACTTTCGGCGATATTGTTCGCATTCCTTCTAACTCGGAAAGCATCATGCATCTATTTCGCTCTTAATGAATAATTTAAATTAGTAAATTGTTTCATAGTATCACAGTTGATGAAGATATTCTATCCATGCATGTATAATAATAAAATAAATGTAGGATATACACACATGTATACCTTCACTTATTCAAGTTTGAATAGATTTGTGACTTGTTTATTGTTTTAAATGGTTAGTTGGATAGATCGAGAAACAAGTAATCTGAAATTAAAAATTTAGAGTCTCGTGTATCCTTCATTCTTATTCCTTTATTTAATTTTCTTGAAATTTTCTAAATGTTTAACTTTCGGCGATATTGTTCGCATTCCTTCTAACTCGGAAAGCATCATGCATCTATTTCGCTCTTAATGAATAATTTAAATTAGTAAATTGTTTCATAGTATCACAGTTGATGAAGATATTCTATCCATGCATGTATAATAATAAAATAAATGTAGGATATACACACATGTATACCTTCACTTATTCAAGTTTGAATAGATTTGTGACTTGTTTATTATTTTAAATGGTTAGTTGGATAGATCGAGAAACAAGTAATCTGAAATTAAAAATTTAGTGTGTCGTGTATCCTTCATTCTTATTCCTTTGTTTAATTTTCTTGAAATTTTCTAAATGTTTAACTTTCGGCGATATTGTTCGCATTCCTTCTAACTCGGAAAGCATCATGCATCTATTTCGCTCTTAATAAATAATTTAAATTAGTAAATTGTTTCATAGCATCACAGTTGATGAAGATATTCTATCCATGCATGTATCATAATAAAATAAATGTAGAATATACACATACATAATAGAAAATGTATATTTAAACATGAGAAAACAACACATGCTGCATTTTTAAATGCAAAACTTGCACCGAAAGTCCGCAATAACATTACAATAACACTCCTCAACTGATCATTTGTTATGAACGTTAACTCTGGTTCTTCTCTCGATCCTAAACTGTTCCTTGCAACATCGCGATCGCGCTCGCTTGCGTATACAGCCTAATTATTACCTTGCCCCTACGCAAACATACAAAATTTGAAGTTACCAAGCCTCTTGTACCGGTTATGCAAAGCAGATATAATTTGTTGCATACACAGATTCCGATACGAAGATACCAAGTTTGTTCGGGATCGGCGAAAATTTAGGTCGTTGATGCGAGGATTGAATTTGGCTCTCATCTGCCGCGGCGCGGTATCGCGGGCACATTGTAGCAAGCGAGTTCATAAAACGTCACGCACAGGGGGTAGATCGCAAGCACAGGTATATCTTAAAGATATTCAGGAAATTGGCCGCGATATCGGCGCCAATTTATCGTCGCTGGATACCGCTCGAAAGTTGCGGCCACGCTATCCGCGGATGACTCCGCAAACGCGCCAGTTGTCGTCGTCACGGTAACGCAGAACCACTTGCAACCGCGAACATTTGAATAATTCGGTCGTTTGCAAGCGAACTTACAACGCCGTGCGCATACACCCGGATCATGGCCGCTACTTACTGCGCGGTACACCGATCTCCGGGTAGTTTTCGAGCCCGTTTTCGTGTCCCGTGAAAGTGGACATGTTTTTGAACGCGCGCCGACCTCGTCCCGTTGCTCCTTTTTCGGAGCTTTATGACGATCCTACGCGGACCAAATAGCCTAGAAGCGGGATCAATTGTTACCGTTCCGTAAACTCGCGAGATTGAAAGGTTACAGACCGGAAAACGTCTGCAGGGCACCGTCGAATCAAAATAATATCGGTATACCTTATAAAGGACCATGGCTTCTCAATATTGGACCGCGCGACTTGGATTTTTTCGACAAGTTAGATCAATTAGTTTACCACGTTAAGAGAAAGTGAAATTTTGAACAATCTTGCCGTTGGTCTGAATTGTGGAGAAAATACTGAAAGTTTTACACAACTTTATTATGTGGAAATAATCCCGATTATCGATCGTAAATCTTGAACATTCAATTTAATGATGTTTTCGGCGCATCACTTATTAAATCCAGCAATTTTGCAATAAACTTTTTTTCTTTCCTAACGTTTCGGTTCAGTTTTGAACCTTGTTCAAAGGAAAAAATTGCATCTACAATAAAATATATATATATATCATATATATATATATATACAGGGTGTCCCAAAACTCCTTCAAGTCCGGGAAATGAGAGGTCCCTTAGGTCATTTGAAGCGACATTTTCCGTTGCAAAAATGGCCGCAGCGGCTTTGTTTAGGAGTTATTAGCGAAAAAGTTATTAGCGAGCTGGCACTGTCAGCCCGGTGCGCCAACTGTCTATTGGACGATTGTGCCAAGTCGCGCTCTCATTGGTCCGTGTTTTTCGTTAATAACTCCTAAACAAAGTCGCGGCGGTAATTTTTGCAAAGCAAAATGTCGCCTCAGATGACCTTAGGAACCTCCCATTTCCCGGACTTGAAGGAGTTTTGGGACACCCTGTATATATGTATATTAAATACAGTAAATAAAATATGTAAATAAAAAATGAAACAACCAGGATGTTAATGCATATACTTGCTATAATAACTTTAGTTGTGTAAAATAAACATTGAAAAATTAATTTGTGCACGTTGATGGTTTAGAATGTATGTATTGCGGTCAAAGTAACCGTTAAGACAGAGCCCAAAAACTGAAAACATTGAAGACTACACATATAGTTAGGAAAGAAAAAAAGTTTATTGCAAAATTGCTAGATTTAATAAGTGATCGAAACAGTTGCGCCGAAAACATCATTAAATTGAATGTTTATTATGTGGGCCTGTATTGAAAATTTAAGAAGTTCACTTCGTGTATCTGTATTAATTTCGAATCTCAAGGAAGAACTGAAATCTTCGAGTCATAGAGGTTTACCCTACGAAGATTCGACTTACAGGGGGTTTGTACGAGAGTTAATAATTTGCTGATTGCAATAGTTTTAAAATTGTTAAGTGTTTACATGACGCCCATAAGAATATCAACATTGATCTCAAAGAAGTACATACAAAAATGTGGAAAAACAGTTTAACAAAATGGGTCATAAAGAATGTCAAAAGCATCTACTTTGTGGGGGTCAGCATCTCATCATTTGCCATGTAAATATTTCACCTGACTTGGCCATCTTACAAATCTCGCTTATTTATTATTACAAGAATAAAGGTCAGAGGAAAAGAGGCAAATGTTCAAAGGGATAAATGCGGTGATAGGCAAAAAGAATGTTCTCGAGATCACTTTCTTCGAGATTTCAAGGTCATTGAAGTTTTTTTAAATGGGACTACATATAATATTTTCATTACAATAGTCTTACAGCTCATAAAAAAAAACAAATTCAACGATTTGCGATATGTTGACCTTCACTTGACGAAGTGTGTTATAAACTTTCACGCAATCTTTCGGAAAGTTACAAAAATGTTATCGTTTATGAATTTTGGTTTAGTGACACAAGTCTGTTACGATTGCATCCTTATCGTCGTATGTTTTGATTTAGCGATGTGCATGTCAACACAAATTACTGCAATAAATTGAAATTACAATTCTAAACCAAAATAATTATTTAGAGTGTAGAGTGAGTGGGAGTATAATATCAACAATAATAGACTGGCGATTTGTATGTGCAGTGTCTTCTAAAATTGATGTTGGTATAAAAATAATATATATTAATCGTGAGAAATAGAATTCCAAATATAATTAATAGAAATTTGGACACCTGAAATACTATTACAAATAATTATTCCCAGTACATAATAAAAAAATACTATTTCAATTAATAATTTTCTTTACCAGAACATAAATAACTATTTTCAATACATGTACTTACCTCTATGACGTCAAAGAAATCCTGAAATATTATTTCATACGAAATTCCAATAAGCTATTTCCAATACTTTTTCAAATATTTATTTCCGGGTCTGTGCACGGTACAATTGAAACTATCGACTGTTATGATACTCGTAGCAGTTGATTACGAGTAAATAGCTTCGAAATGCAAGCAATTTCCGAACATTTGTATTTTAAGTGGAAAATCAGGAGTTTATTTAACGCGAGTAAAATATACAATGTGAATAAGGTTAAGCCGCCGCTGGCTAAATAGAGCAGGGCTGCAGTCCAAAAGTATTTATCTTATGTAAATGATGCTCACTGGCGTAGCATCTGAAGCATAAAAGGCTGAAACTCCATTATAACCGGAAAATAAAGTTTTGTTGGTAACTGTGTAGCTGGCACAGTTTTGTCGGGGATGAATTTACATTCAGATGGCGCTATCTAATCCGCAGTAAGTTAAAAAATTTACGACTTTCGGTAAATCACGGCTCAGATCTGCTTACCCCGCAAGTGAATACTGCCGTGCGCCTGAATTGTTTATGGTCCTGCCATAAAACAATGATATGAGAGATTATAACTCAGTGAGTAATGAAATTCTTTGTGTGTGAACCACCACCCGCGCTGTTTCACCTGCTCTGAGTTATAACACCTGTTTGTCAATAAGAATTGCAATCACTCCGTGTCAGAGAAATTTCAAAGATTTTTGTCCACCGATTGTTTATTTCGTTGGCACATTTCCATTCGGGACAGCCAGCCGCTTTATCCAGCTAATCGTTTTAAAATAACAATTAACGAACTGGTCAACCTTTCTTGCACAATTTGCTTTGTTCATAAATTACTCGTTTCGCCGGTAATCGCCAACGATCAATATCAGTTATTTTTCAGAGAATGTTGCAATAAATAAATTACTCTAGTTTCTTTGCATCGAAGTTTAATATATCTTTTCATTAATTTGATTCGCATTCATTTCTTTTATTAGTAAGATGCATTTTTATTTGATTCCAATTTTTAATTCTTGATTTTCCTTTCGTTTTGAAATACCCGTTTGGAAAATCGAAATTTAAGCAAATGTTTGCAACCTATCTATAGGACATTCAATTGTAGGAACTGACATTTGCGAGCTGTTTTGCTTGTCAGTTGACGTCAGATATATTTCTTCAAATTTCCGCTATTTCTGTATTACACGTTGTTAGTTCTTTACATCGATGTATTCCCTTTGCTGAAATTTAATAGCGATCACATGTAAATGCACATGCTAAATGTGGAATCAATAACAGATATTGCTGCGAAGTTCATACATGCATAAATGATGTCTGTCCACATGAAGGGTGTTCAATTTCCTGCATCGCGTGCAATATTATATCAGACGTTTCCACAATAACCGACGCATGATAATACAATATTACTTCCAAAGTTATATAATAATCCACTGCACGAAGAGAAACAACTAGTAACGTTGTGTTGCATATATTAGTTTCTCACGTCAAAGTTTTCATACTTGACTCGCAATCTATCAGCGAGCTGTTTCTATTCGCAAGTGATTGTTGAAAAACTGTAGGTAAATAGTACAAATATAATTAAACTATTTGGGTAGGTGAAACACAAAGCAGTGAAACTATTAGGCAATTTGTTATATTATTATATGATGCAATCTGAAATTATTAAGACAAATAAATGTCTATTTACATCAGCTCGAATAATATTAGAACTACACGTGTAGACATTAATTAGAGATTTACACTAAAATGGATACTTAACAATTCCTTTCCTATGAAAGGAACATGTTAATATTATATTTATTTATGCATCGTTGCTTAACACCCGAAGTTAAAGTATTTCAATCATTTATACTGAACGAAGAAACGTTTGTAGTATTCCATATTCAAACGCGAACGATCTTTAACACAATTAAATAAAAATTAAATCTAGTGAACGTTCTTTCCCCCCGATGATGTTACGCCACTGAGTCGTAATTTACCCGGAGCGTTTATGGCATTGTTGTGAAGCAGTGCTTGGCGTCGTCTTATAAAACCAATTTCGCGGGTATTATGCAAGCTGTCAGTCCCATAGGTGAGTTATGGCAAACGTAGCCTGCAGCACAAACACGTATTACTCTGTACAGGCGTTCTTTATATTTACGCCAGCAACACTCGTTATAATACGAAATTAGCGGGCCCTGCTTTTAGTCCGTCAACTGATAACAGCATGTTTCATTTAAAATGTGCTGAAAACACTGTATCGCTTATTATGCATTATTTGTGTCCGCGTCTTGCACATACTTTGACACCAGGAAAGGCACATCCACCCTCTTCAGGATATGGCATTTGAATAATCAGCTGGAAAGATCTTCTTCGTGTTCTTATTTTTATTAAATAATAAATTGGAGAGTTTGCAGAAGATAGGACTGCACACGCAACTATACCTCTCATACAGGTTGTTGCTAACACGTTTTAATTGTCGTTGTAAACATTGAAAAACTGAAACCCATTAAATATCTGAAATTGGTTCAGACTGGACCTGTTTAGGCTGTTCCGGCATTATACCTCCCACACAGGCGATAAAGTTGTTTGCCGCGACCAAGGGATGTCCGATAGATCAGGTAATTCAACAAACGGATTCATAAATGCATATAAAGTAGAAGTCCCACCGTTGGGAAAGAGCGATCCTTCAGATCTATTGGACAATAAAGCGGCGTGTACACTCTTCATGGCGGCGAGTCGGAAACGAGTATCTGAACGTCGTGTTTAACTCTATTGGAATATACGACGCTATATCCGGAATTTCGTTCCAGACCGTTAAGACACTAGATTCCACTTTATCGGCACCGTAATGGTTATATAGCTGTTAAAGTTGCCCCTCATACAACTTTTCCAATCTTATCTTCACGTATGGCTTCTCCTTCCCTGCCCTTTCCTGTCCTCCACACTTTCCTTTCGCGCGTCCTCCCTCTCTCTCTCTCTCTTGTTTGCTCTCTTACACGCACGATAGGTCTCTCGCTCTCTTTTTTCTCTCCCGATCTCTCCTCCCTCTCCAACGCGAAGGAAAAGCGGAAAGGATTTAGTTAAATTGGACTGCACGCGAGGAGTTGTCGGTTAGATTTGTTCAGGCATCAGAGAGCGCTGACCGTTGTAAAAGCACTCGTACCGGGACCAGGCAGAAGAGAAGAAATGTAGAGGCGGCGGCAGGTCGTGGTTACGGAGAATGCAATGTCTTTCTCCTTTCTTTTTATTTGGGATCGCCATTGAGCGTGTTGGTGACCAGGTTGTCGATACGTGCTTGGCATCCCGATTCGACTCTTCAGTCCTATTCCCTGGTAGAACTCGAAATTGTATGGCATTTCCCACTGGATTGCTGGAATCTGCCTAACTCGATACCGTCCCTTCGATACGTTCTTTCCGAATCGTTTTTTCATTCCCGCCGCTTATGAATACCTTCAAACAATCTCCGCCGACAGAGGAAAAAGCTTTCGATTCGATTACTTTCAATGTCAACTTCGAATTTTGCTATTTCCTTGCCGGCTATTCAAGTTGTAATCAGCTAGGGTACGCAGATTGCATTATAAACCTTAAATTTTATCAACATATCCATGCGTATAGGTAAGATTTTAATGTCAAAAGAATTGACTGATCATGAAAATGTGTATTATTAGGATTAGGTATTTCAAGTTTAACAGTTTGCGCATGCACAGGGTGACTCGCCTAACGTTGGTACCTCAAATATCTTTGTTGTTTGGAAGATACATAAAAACAAATATTCTGTCCATAAGAATTTTATTTGTATTTATTTTTTCTTTTGGAGATAATCAAGGACACCCTAATTTTCTTAAATTCGACCACCCCTTTTGAAGCACCTATGATGACAGTCTCTTTCATTATGAATTTAATGATTATAACTATTCAAGGTCATTCAAGGTCACGGACGGAAAAAGTGTCTAAGATTTCAAAAATGAAAGCGGAATACCTGTATTTCATAAATGTTCGAAATGATATATAAAAAACACATTTGTAGTTCAATAAATGTAATGTTCTTTAAACAATACATTTTACTGAAAGTAAACAATTATTATTTCCTGTTACAGCAAGGTAACTCTGGTTGCACTTCGATTTGCATAAAAGTTGAGGTGATTTATTGAAATTGGTAAGGTTGCCAAATGCATGTGGTTGCGAGCCTGTATCATTAAGGTTGGCAATAATTTTACGCAATTGATTAGAGCTAGTCGACGTATTTAATTGCCTGTCGTGCAGTCACCTTGTTATTTATTTGCTACGCGTTGAACATTATGATACTTGGCGATTTTTCAGATGTCGAGAACTAGAACCAACTAATGCAAGGTAAATTACTTGCACGAATAATTCCGTTCAACGTGCGCTCAACACATCGAACGAAGAATTTCAGACTTTCAAAGTATATTAATAGCTGGATTAATAAATGTTCATATCCTGCATTCCACATTATATCGCGCGTACAACATCTAACAGCGCTGGTGAACAAGTCGTATGCTTCAATATCGTTTCATAAATATTTCATTAGACTCGAGCGAAGTGTTAATGGTGAAACCCATTTAATTTGTTGCACGTCAACTGGAATTTGTATCGTGATCCATAATTTAGTTGACACTATCAAAACATGAGTTACACGTGTTGGATGAACCGCTTTGTCCCGTTATATTTCCTGGACACGGTGTTTTTATTTATACAAAACGATAACGCACGTTGAAAATACGAAGTGCTTCATTTTGTTTTGACAAGCGGTACTAACATATTCAAATAGCGAACATTAACAAGGAATACTCCACTAATAATTTATACACGCATTATTAAAAGATCAAACACAAAATGTATGTGGTTTTTTACACATATAGTGTAGGATATTTATCTAATCTCTTTTCGAAAGTTGCATTTACTATACACTGCTGCCGTTAGAGGTTGCGGGGCCCGGGGCAAGCCCTGGCAAAGACACCAGAGTCGCCAGGTGAGGGGTGGAGCACGACAGGAGGGGAAAAATAGCGTCGTAGTAGGGGAAAGTAGAGTGGGAACACAAATCTTAATCTAGCGACTCTATTTATACCTACATACAGGGTGTCCCAAAATTCCTTCAACAGTCGGAAATGGGAGGTTCCTGAGATCATTTGGAGCAACATTTTCCTTTACAAAAATGTTATCCGCGGCTTTGTTTAGGAGTTATTAACGAAAAACACGGACCAATCAGAGTCAGCCCGGCGCGCCAACTGTTTATTGGCCGTCTGTGCCAACTCGCGTCTAGGTCACGCTCTGATTGGTCCGTGTTTTTCGTTAATAACTCCTAAACAAAGCCGCGGATAACATTTTTGTAAAGGAAAATGTTGCTCCAAATGATCTCAGGGACCTCCCATTTCCGGCTGTTGAAGGAATTTTGGGACACCCTGTATAGTATACCAAGTAAAAACTGGATGCCTCAGCTATTACAATTACATTTATGTATTTCTTATGAATTTCGGAAGTAACTTAACAATAATAAGTGCGGGGCCCGGTACAAGTTTCCCGTTTGCCTGATGCTAAACACGATACTGTCGAATTGCTGCAATAATTTGTAGAAGATATTATAATTCTTGTTCGTCTCAAAAAATTCAAAATCACCGTAACATGCGCATCGCACGAAGAACCAGTCATTCCGTACTTTTCGATAACGTTCCCATAAACTTTTGATGCGCGCACGTTCGTACACCATTTTTCGCCTGCGCCTATTTGCAAAACACGTTTCCATATAGCATAACTGGAAAGTCCGGAGGCAGTTTCCGCATGAAAAATTCAACGCAGCAATTAAATCAAGGAAACAGACGACGTCTTGATAATATTCTATACAGTACAGCATTAGGGGAGCAAGATAGTTACGGAGATCCGTCTGCTGGGTTGAGTAACACGTTCTAGTTAATGGGGTGAAAATCACTGAACCCCTCGTCGGTATAACCTAACTGTACGATATACAATTCCTGCTTAAGCCACGGATAACGACAGCACGGTTGAGTTACTGTTATTACTTGGTGCCGCTATCGGCTTCGATAATCGATAATACTGATTAAAAGTAGTCAAGGCGGCAGTTTCTCCGTAGTCGCGCACAAAACGGTTAACAGCTCGGGAAATAAATAATCAGCATACGTACTTGCGCGCACAGATGTGCATATATTTCAATATTAAATACAGTAGTAGATTGGACCAACAGTTCGTGTTCGTTTGTGACCGATAAGCACAACGCGAATTCGCTGTAGTTCCTTAACCGTTCAGTGCAGACATTGGGTCTGTGAGATCCATGAATTGAATTTCCCCATGAAATCCTCAATTAGTTATTGCCTTACTAGGAGTAGTTTTATGCAATGTGCATAGCAACAATAGCATTATGTAAGAAATAGTCTGATATATTTCTTCTAATAAGAAAGAACTCGTAAATGGGTTAACGTAGCTAACGTAAGTAAGCAAACGGCGTGATTGAATAACTGAAATCCCAAGCAACGATAAACCACGAAGATGATGGCGTTCAAAAGAACTTTTGGGACAAGGTGATACTCGAGTGAAAACGGGGATGTATCGCGCGATCCATTGAGCCGCGTCGCGGAGGATGGTCGGATGTAACGGTCGAAGATTATCGGGACTATCGTAGCGCGATTTCTGTCCGCGGGATAAGGCATCGTAGCCGGAGTAATGGGGTGAAAATCACTTAACCCCTCGTCAATGCGAGAGGCGAACGCGAGGCGCGTTATTCAATTCGCGCTTAAGCCAACGATAATAACATCAGCCGGCGGCAGGCGGCGTGCAAAGTCAAGGACTGACGTAGCGGCGAAGATTTACGGGCACGGGCTGGGGCATGCATCCTGTATGAATGTCGGGGCAGCTTGTAATAATTCAACTCCGCGGCCACACCTCGGCCACTTCCCGTCTGCAGTCTGGCAGGGCACGACCACCAAGCGGACTGCTGCTCCGTTGCGGAGGGGTTTCCGGTAACTGCGCGGTCGACATCTCTCCGCCTCTCTTCCTCTCTTCACTATGTTCTCTCTCTCTCTCCCTCTCTTCTTCTCCCCGCTCTCTTCCACCCTATCTCCGGATCTATTCCTCTCTGTCCACCGGTTTCTTCCTCCCTCTCTCTCTTTCTCCCTGCGTCCACTCCCCTCGTGTCCCTCCCCGTGCTCCCCACCGAACAGCCACCCTTATCCGAGAGAGCTCGACCCAAGAGAGCGAAGAGCTCTGATATATCGGCCGCACACATTGCACTGGATGGAACGCAATATGTCCACCGAGAAAGGCAATAACCATTAGGTCCCGAGAAAACTGCCCCATTTCAAACGACACGAACGGTCGAATATCAGGAAATTTATATCTGGTAGCCTTCCCACCCTTTCGGCCACCCTGCCTCCCGTTTCCCACCCTCTATCTTCACCCCTGCCGGGCTACCACCTTCTTCGTCCCATTCGTCGAACCCGGCCGCGAGTCGTAGAGATCGGAGCCGCTGCTGGCTAGGAGGCTCCGAGACATATCGTGCAGAGTGGAAAAGGTTATAAACGTGGAGGCAACTCGCTGGGGAGGTCGGGCAAAGTTTTCGTGAGGGACCTTATATGTACCAGTGAAACCGGCGCGGCGGCGGCGCGACGGCGGAGGGTACGCCAACGTTTCCCGCTTTATACGATCGGATATGAAGTGGTTGGTCACGTGCTCGTGGCCAACCAACGGTGTTACCTACTCGGCTCCACCGATTTGTCCGGCTATGTCGAAAATCTTTCTACGGTCGTTGCTTTCGCTTCCCCCAAACGATATATAGATGTACACACACACACACACACACACACCTATACGAGCGTACCCCAGCAAATGTGTTGCTCTCGTGGATATGTATAGACACACTTGACAGTGAATACATGTACCCCAAATTGATAAGCAAACGTGTACACATGCAATGCAGTAACTGTTCCCACAGACCACACCGCCTATAAATTTGATGTTTAGGCTGGGGGTCTAGGCTAGGCACGGACCTGATATAGATCGGGTCAAGGCTAAGCCTAGGCTAACTTTGGATTGGTTCTGGGCTGGGCTCATTCTTCGAACATGCACAAACTATTCAACCCTTAACCAGATCTGCGGAGCACTAGAAGCGACTAAATCAATTTAATGATGTTTTCGGCGCAACTGTTTCGCCGAACTTTTTTTCTTTGCTAACGTTCCGGTTCAGTTTTGAACCTTTTTCAAAGGAAAAAAATTGCATCTACAAGCAAATATATACAGTAAATGGAATAGGTAAATTGAAATTGAAACAAACAGGATGTTAATACATACTTGCTATAATAACTTCAGTTATGTACATTGAGCATTGAAAAACTGATTTGTGCACGTTGACGGTGCACCGAAAACATCATTAAATTGAATGTTCAATGTTCAAATAATAACATTACTTATTTAGAAATAAATTCAGTTGCACTTTTACAATATAAAGGTACGTTCAAGAATTTGAAGCTCGACATTTTTACAGCTCTCATAGTTCTATTGTCAAGTGGGATTTCGCGAAATAGGCTTACAAAATAGAACTACTTAATCGATACATCTAATATTCGTTTCTATTAAATTGGTAAAAGTCAACATTAAACTGCGGATTTTATAGAATTAAAAGAATTTAGGAATATCAATAATGGAGACAATTTTCACTTTGCTTAAATATCTTCAGTCTAGTCGTCATTATAGTCTACTAAATGGTTGAAATTTCCATATTATTCTATCACAAATGTTATCAATTTATAGCGATTTTAATGAACAAGTGCTGCGCCTGATGATAGAGTAGGTTAGTCCATCTTTTTATGAAGACAGTCTATCACGTTATAATTTACATTGGCCATAGATTATATCTAATTGATACTTTAGCTAGCGCCCCTTACATAATTGCGTGGATCGATTAATAAATTTGTAGGTTTGCTAAATTTCACTAGCGCCTGCCGCAGCATATACGTATGTATGTATAATCCTTGGCTAATTTTATACGAGGTGTTGATGAAAACGATAAATCAATGCTGCCAGTGCCTCAGAAGTGTGTAAAGATCAGGTTTATCCACGCCGTAGATTCTCATAAATTATGTAAACGGATTACACGGGGATACACGATTGAGAGACATTTATTTCGTTTCTCGCGGAGATTTATTCGCTCGCTGTCGCCGCGACAGCAGCAGCGTCTTGAGTTTTTCGAACGAATTTACCCTTGCCTTTGAACATTCCTGCGAACGGAAGCCTTCTATTAGTTTCAACGTCGATGATGCAAGCTTCGTCCACGGGATCTGAATATTTATATGGTCGATAAAAGATAAACACATCATCCGCACGATATAAATGGCGGATTTATGGCTGGAGCCGAAACGTAGGCGTCGTTCCGTCGACTGCAGGAGAAATATTACGCATTGCTCTTTCCATGCGACGACGGCCGAGAGCTGTCACGTAACAAATGCTCGTAGCCGACACTCGTAAACTAGACTCACGCTAAAAGCCTTCGTTGCCCTTTCTTCCCCGTTCAAGAATGTCAGACTTATTTTATGTTTCGTCGCTGCTCAGACACGGTTTCGGCGACATCGACGTTAATTGAGTTTCAACCGACGAATCCAACGTTTCTGCCGTTTTTCGAGAGGGTACACGCGTTTCGCTGAATTCTCTCATCCATTATAAAGAATTTTCTCAATCTCCGCATTAATGGACTTATACTCCCAAAGTGGTTTCATTATTTTAAACCCTCCATACACGGGTGAATTCTTACAATGTCCAGATTTGGGTGGTTCTTATTTACTCTAGATCAAAAATTGTTTTCAAAATTTCATTTACCCACCCCCAGGATTGTTCCAAATAATTAAAAAGAAAATCTGTACAAAATTTGAGTCGTTTGAACCGTTAAATAAATTAATAAACTTCTTCTACTCGTCATCTAGTCATTTTTCTAATTCCTTCAAAAAGCTCAAGTCGTTTGCTTAAAATTTTCAAAAGTTGTTCTATTGTAAATAAAAGTGTCCATGTATTAACAAGCTATTTTAGATTAATATTAAAAAGCTATTACAAGCAAACAGGAACTTCCTTTTTCCTTTAAAATTTAGATGAACTAAACTTAGTATTGCTTACACATTTTAAAATAAAACTTGATGTTGCTTACGGGCTACAAAATTGGATACAGGGTTGCAACGCTATTTGAAAAAACATTTTGCATAAGAGCTGCAACTTTGATAATTGTAGAATAGGCAGAGAGTATAAGGATGTAATATAAAAATTAAAAGTGGTTCAATGAAATTTCGAGGACGACTGCTGGCGCAACGGTCTGTATGTTCATGAGAATTTCCGGAAAATATCTCGCCGCTAATCGCTATCCGGCCGCAAAATTCGAGAAAGACCAACTGGCTGGAATATTAGACGTTCCGTTAAGAGGTGAGAATCGACGTATCTGCGGCACGTCGTAACGTACATCGAGTACGGAGCTCGAGGCGAGCGGGTACAGCACGGATCTGCAGGCAGAAATTGCTTTTCCCCTATAAGGCGCCATTATCACGCACCATCTTGTTCGAATGGCTTCGTAAAATGCCAAACTGGGAACTCGGTATTGCTGTGTCCAGCGCTGCGGTCAGCTTTGACCGTCGCAAAAACTTCTCCCACCCTTCCGTTTCGGTACGCCCCTGGTGTACCTCCCCTTCCACCGCCGCTGCCCGCAGAGAGACATGATTGTGCGGGGAAATTGTGGTTGCTCTTTCTCTTCTCGTGTCCTCTTTACATCGTCTATGGTCCCCAGCACTTTCGCCTTTTCTTTTTCTAACATGGAGTGGAAGCACTTTTCTTCGAGGGTGTTGGAGTGTATGGAGGACATCGTCTGGCGAAAAGAGGGCGCCAGTTGGCGGTGGAACGGAGAAAGAGCACGGATAGGTCGGCGTAATATCACCAGACTACCTTGCACACGCTGGCCAAACATAACGGTGCAACTTTTGCCAAATGATGCCATCCGTTTAATTTCTTGGAACGACTGAGCGGACGTTTTCCGGGCGAAATATTAATAACGCGCCACGCCCACGCCGGGATTCCATGACTGTTACCTTGCAAAACTTTGTTATACTTTGTACGGGCTTGCCCAACGATCTGCAAAGCCTGCACAGAACGCTATTTACTTTTTATCGTTATTATTTCTTCACTTAACGGGATCAAAGCTTCTTGTCCCCGGGTGTTTCGTAACGCGTTAGACCCACTTCCACAATGCTCGAGGAAGATTGAAGCGGTGACATGAGTTTTTATCGATGAGTAACCAGTACTATGAATTAGTAGATCAATGAGAATAAATCATTCCCTTGGGACGGCTACTTGCACAATTGGGAAATTTTTCTTCGTGGGGAATTGTTCCCAATTTCTGCACACATTCCGTTTTCTCTTATACAGGATATTTTTTCTCTTATACAGGAAAAAGACTATTCAATACAAATCTTTACCTTCTCCGCATACAAACATGATTCTCTCGTTGAAGGACACGCGAAGGTCAACGTATCGCACACCATTGAATTTGTTTTTTTATGAGCTATGAGACTGTTGTAAACATGTAATCCCATTTGGAAAAACTTCGATGAGCTTGAAATCTCGAGAAAAGTGACCTTGAGTGTTATTCATAAAAATGACACTATACTTCTACTTATTAAACTATAAAAATGTAATTTTAAAGAAAACGTTGATGAGATAGTTGTGAGACTCAAATTATAAAAACTGAAAACACAATAACAATTTCTACACACATGTTTAATGTACAATGTGGTATACTCTTTACTAGGTAGCAAGATTTATGATGCTTCGAAGAAGATTAAGCTTGTCCAGATGCCTTCGTCACAATACCAGATGTTGAATGAGCTTTCTGAAATTGTGATTTTTATTTCAGCAGCAGTTTAGTTCAGTAGTAATTTTATTTCAGTAAGATTTACATTTATACAAATCGTGATTTACGGGTACAACATTTCAATTTTTCTGTAAAAATGAATATTTAACATCTGGTAATTGGATTACCAATTTATTTTGTACGATGTATGTCGTATGAGACGTAAACTCGATTCATTCAGATAAAATTATTATATTCTTATCCATATGATGCTCTGTGTTATACATATGTAGAATCCGTAGATATAAATTTCTGGAATTATTTCAAAACGTGTCTAAAAAGGTATGAGTTACGAGGAATGACAATCTTCAATGTCGTTCGTTTTATTTTCGTGCCAGAAATTAAGATCACGTCATGTTGACTAGAGCTTTTGATTGTTTATGTAACGACACCGCAGCACATTACCCACAATGTTGTGAAGATTTACTCGAGTCTGTCATTTTGGTATGTCTGCTTGGCAAACCAGTTTTATTCCTGTCTTTCAAATTTCTGGCAAACCAAAGATTTTTGATTCTCTCATAGTTTGATAGTGTTTGACCAAAATAGTTATATTATTGGAATATACATTTTCAATCGTATTATTATCATAAAAATGTAGTAAAGAATATTTCAGTTTTTACTATTTATAGCGTTTATTTTCTAGAATATGAAATACATAAAATCCGCAGTCTGGTTGTAAATGTAATACTGCGTAAATACATTGCAACAAACTACGCCCTGAGCAATCTTTAATCTGACGTTCTACAAAAAGGAAACATATCTTTTTTCTTGTTCGTTGAAGAGGAAAAAAGGCGAAACAAACAAATAAAATGAAACATCGTTATTTATGGCGGAGTTGGACTTATGCGCAATGAAACATAAATATTTGTTCCTTCCTTGAAGATAACTCATAATATACGCACTATATAAATCCATTCGTCTTTCCAGCTGTGCCGGATTCCAACATGCCGTCGTCGTTGCGGGAGATGCGTTCAATACATATTGCCTTTTACCTAGCGTCAAGAGTTGTCTAACGAAAATTAATTATCCTTCCCGTAGGTCCGCTGTTGTTATACAAAACGGATGCTCCACGATTATATATATTTATAGCTTTTTCTCCCTCTCTCCCCTCTCTCTCTTTCTCTCTCTCCTTCTCTCACACCGGTCGCATTCAAGCGTAAGCTTCGTCATTGTTCGGTGTTGCAAAATTGATCTTCGGTTGCATTCAATCGAGCTTTTATCACTGACGTACCATATGTACAGCTCGATATTATTTAATTAATTCGACTTCTATTATAAATTAATCCTTTCAATTTCGTCTGAAAAATTCTCGTTTTTTTTCATGAATGAATGTCCAACAACAATACACTTTTTAATTTTATGTTGAAGATATTTCTTTACCCTCAGAAACATTTTTAAAAGGTGTTCTCGTGGAACAGATTTTAGAATTAGTATAATAAACATTCTAAGGAAACGAGTTGTGTCAGAATGTTTTTTAAAATAGGTTTCATGGGTGCAACAAAACACGCTATGAACTGTGAATTGTCTATGTAATAATTACAATAATTGTGGTATTTAACTGTAGCATTGAGTAGCATTTAATATTTGTAACAAATACTAGGAAATTTATTTTTATATTTTACGAGTTCCATCCAAACTTTTACTTTAAGGGATTCTTCTTTATCTGTCCTCATCGGAAATTATAATGCAGAACGCTTTTCTAAAAAAAGTTCCGTGGTCTATGCTTTAAGTAGAACCTATTAAAAAGTTTCATAACTCTCACGATCTCTGGTTTCAACTGACAAAAAAGTGAGTCCTGTGCACTTTTCAACGAAATAGACTTTTCTATTTAAAATTGTCTTGAATCGAAACGTAAGATTTTGAGACATGTATATTCGAGTTTCTCGTTCCAAAATCTGTTTTAGAGGTTACTTGTCTCCGAAAGATTCGACGTATATATTTCCAGCAGTAATAATGTACTCGACAAAAAGCAATACCGACTATGCCGGTATGTACGAACGAAATCGAAAAACTTTCAATCCCCGAAGGAGCTATTGTAACAAACGTGGTCAATAAATGCCGCGTACACCGTTAGACGTGGTATCGCAATAGAAACGCACCCTTGAGATGTACGGTAGTGGTTCAACTTATAAGAACACTACTTTCAACGCCTCTTTTGTTCTTACATGTTGTTAAAACTACATTTATCGGCAGGTTCCGTTTATGCATTATTTATGAACTAATATCATAACTCCTTTGATAGTAGAACAAGTACGATTATGCCCATCTTTTTTCAATGTCTATTAAACTACATGAAAGCACACAATAGCAACACAGGTACGATATCACTTCTCTTTGGAAAATTAGAATTTTTACTAAAATAGGATGTTGAAATGTAAGGAGTAAAAGTGTGTTATAGGACTTACGATTCTGCATTTAATTTGAATACATATACAATTCTTACATATGATTTTTTAGAATATGTTTAAATGCATGAATTCAGCATTAAATCGAACAATTACTTTTTTTATCCCCTGTATATAATTGACAATGCTAAAGAAAAATAACTGTGAAATATTTTTTCATAATTCTATGATTATGTACACTCCATATTGGAAACAAACTATTTGCTAGCTTCACGAAATTCTTTCAACAATGTCAAATGACTATAAATTTTATGTTATGCATCTGAGGTACAATCTGAAATGAAATAAAATGCGAATGATTTTTCAATTAATTTTAAAATTAAAGTGTTCACATTACACTACAATATAATTGTGCAGATCAAGAACATAATAATTTTAATAAAATTGAACTCATATATTGAATTCATAATGTATTTACATTTGATTATATAGTGTTTAAAGTTTCATAAATACATACAGCGGGGGTACAAAGTATTCGATGAAATTTTCAGTATATGTATAACTAACATAGATCTACAAAACATATATTTTAAATTTTCATTAAGGGCCCAAATAAAATAGTTTTAGAAAGTGCCTTTTTTATTTTTGCATGTAACCTTGTAAATTATAATTTTTGAAAAATCTTTTTTGCATATCATTTCTTAAACCAATGCTTCTAATTGATCATAAAAATCTGGTCGTTTGGTACAATTATAAAAAAGTTATTAGTTTTTAAAAGGTGTACGAATACATTGTACACCCGCTATATACAGGGTGTCCTAAAATTCCTTCAACAGCCGGAAATGGGAGGTTCCTGAGATCATTCAAAGCAACATTTTCCTTTGCAAAAATGTTATCCGCGGCTTTGTTTAGGAGTTATTAACGAAAAACACGGACCAATCAGAGCATGACCTAGACGCGAGTTGGCACAGACGGCCAATAAACAGTTGGCGCGCCGGGCTGACTCTGATTGGTCCGTGTTTTTCGTTAATAACTCCTAAACAAAGCCGCGGATAACATTTTTGCAAAGGAAAATGTTGCTTCAAATAATCTCAGGAACCTCCCATTTCCGGCTGTTGAAGGAATTTTGGAACACCCTGTATTATCATTGAGGATGATCGCAATCATTTGCATGATCAAACTTCGGATTTTCTATGTTTATGACGGAAATAGAGAAAACCAAAAAATAATTTGAAAATATGATTATGTTATACAATTCAATGTGTATTAAACTTATTCAGATTTCTGTGTGGCTGCAGAGTTTGTTGCAGTGGAGGTAGCAAATGTTGCATAAAGATAAAGATCCGCAGTCTGCTAACCATCAATCCATAGGTAGTCCATGGTTGACCCCATAACTTGCGCACGGTGTATTAATAAAACGGGTATTAAATAGAAGAATGAAGATAAAGCGGTACACAGGACCCGTATCGTATGCTTCATCATATTGAATACTATATCATCTCTATCGGTAATCGTTGAAACTTGATCATTGGCGCGAAGGGGGACTGTAACGGGAACAAGACGAAATGGGAGCGATGACAGGGTCTAAAAATGATTAACCGTCGCATGTTACACGGTACTAAACTAGGCTGATGTTCACGGGGTGTGTGGCTCGAAAGATGAAGCTTCTCAGCATGAGTATTGAGACGTTCATTAGCGGCGGGTACACTCTCAGCGTGAGTCACTGTGCACGATGGCGTTACGTGTGGTCAAAAGGAGAAAGGGGAAGACAACCATCATTGACGGGTGATGAAGGGTTGTCCCCTGCGGCGATCTTTCCTGCACCCGTGACCTGTGCGACTATACCCGTGGCTATACCGGCTGATGCACATGGTATCGTGGTATCGTGTATCCATACAATATCCCAGTTTCGTTGGGTCTCATGTTGTGTCACGTGAAATCCGCTTAAATTCACTCTCGCGCACAGACAGCTGTTGCGATACGTTTCTTTGTACTTGCCACCATAGCTGCCGGCTTTTCAAAACGAGTTTATATTTTTAGCCGCTACAGTGTAGACTGAAATCTATCCAGCTTACTAAAATTCTGTTTGGTTTATAAAATAAACACGGACGACCGATAATCCACAACGTATTTAATTTCAATTATTTATATTCGAAAGAAATAAAGGTATTGTGTTTGTATGGACCCCCTCACATGTAGGAACTTTTCCGTGTTAAGTTCAAGGTAATCCAAGACATATTTAATTTAATTTAATTTCGATTATACAACATAAAAGAAATAAGAAAGCTATTCCTGTTGTTAATAATTTTAATCAGTTGGAAATAATACATTTTTGTGATACTATTACTTAACATACTGAACAAGATGAGACCAGAGTCGCCAGATGAGAGGAGGGAGTACGAATTGAGGGGAAAAAGTTGCCCCCTCTCTGCAAGTATGGAACGCGTCACGTGAGGACTAGCGTCGTAGAAGGGGAAGGTAGAGTGGGGACACAAGTCTTCATCCGGACACGTACCTTCCACAGTTTGAAATACAAACACTAGCCCCCTCACATGTAGGAACTTTTCTGTGTTAAGTTCAAGGTAATCCAAGACATATTTAATTTAATTTCGATTATACAACATAAAAGAAATAAGAGAGCTATTCCTGTGGTTAATAATTTTAATCAGTTGAAAATAATACATTTTTGTGATACTATTACTAAACATACTGAACAAGATGAGACCAGAGTCGCCAGATGAGGGGAGGGAGTACGAATTGAGGGGAGAAAGTTGCTCTCTCTCTCTCTGCCAGTACAGAACGCGTCACGTGAGGACTAGCGTCGTAGAAGGGGAAGGTAGAGTAGGGACACAAGTCTTCATCCGGACACGTACCTTCCACAGTTTGAAATACAAACACTAGCCCCCTCACATGTAGGAACTTTTCTGTGTTTAGTTCAAGGTAATCCAAGACATATTTAATTTAATTTCGATTATACAACATAAAAGAAATAAGAAAGCTATTCCTGTTCTTAATAATTTTAATCAGTTGGAAATAATACATTTTTTGTATTACTAAACATACTGAACAAGATGAGACCAGAGTCGCCAGATGAGGGGAGGGAGTACGAATTGAGGGGAGAAAGTTGCTCTCTCTCTGCCAGTACAGAACGCGTCACGTGAGGACTAGCGTCGTAGAAGGGGAAGGTAGAGTGGGGACACAAGTCTTCATCCGGACACGTACCTTCCACAGTTGGAAATACAAACACTAGCCCACAAGTTTCAGATACACATTCACTCTCGAGTGGATAATATCGATTTCCAAAGAAGAAAAAGCAGGAGGATCCGGATAGGAAAAAAAGAGTGGATATTCGGGTCGAAAGGGTTAATCCGGTAGATTTATAAAGTAGTAAACAACAGAGAAATTATGTAATAGCACGGGCGAGGTCGGTCGGAACAAATGGTACACAGCTGTAGTACAGGAATCGGTATATAAAACTAGTTACGTGTAAGGTTGAACATAAATACGCGTACGCGGGGTAGGTGCCGACTGATTATAAAGGTTTGATATTGCTCCTCGGGCATTTGCGGTGAAGTAATGCAAGCCGCCGCGCAAGACTTACGAGCTTGTGTATGAGAAAGGGAAGGATACGGGAGGAGCAAACAGAGTCGAGGGCGAGGAAGCGAGACGGAACGACGGGGAATACATAACAGGGGAAAAAAGAAAGGAGCACGACCAGGTGAGGCGGACAACCGGTGGTAATGGAGCCGAGAGCCGACTGTAAATAATGCGGCTTATTGTTAAATCGCCGCGGTCCCAGCATCATTAACTCTATCGCAGATCTCCGTGGCGCAGCGGGTGTCGCGGTAACTCTTACCTCGAGTGGGTATGCGTGTTGCGAGTACAATGCCGGCTAATGATGCTTCGACGCCGGTATGTGGAGCGAGCGAGCCTGCACAGAAGGGGTTGGATGGAACCGCAAAAAGAGACCGAGCCACCACGGACGAAGACGGATGACGCACCGAATCAAACAGATCGACGAACCACCGAGGAAACCGAGCAAGACAACGTGTCGCGCGTAACACCATGGCAAAACACGGAACGGGTCGAGTTCAACGGACACGCGAAACTGGAAGCGCGATATTAACCCTGATCCGTCCCCTATTTTTCCAACCTACACCCTGCGGCGATACATTGTTACCAGGGATAGAGATAGGACAAGTGTATGAAAAATGGAATGTGCAAAAAGAACAGTTTCGTCGATCAATCTTGAGACAATTAAGAGGAATTGACAAGGTTTCCTCAGACAATTCATTAAATGACAATTATAATTGTTGGGCGGAGCGTTCACGGAAGTGACAACTTTCAGGGGCGCGGAAACACTTGAAGTAAAAGGGGGACATTGAAATCCTTGCAAGGGGCGTAAACCTCATTACGTTACTCTTTGTCGAGACTTTTTACGATAATTGAACGTTAGAAACAATTTTCAGATAAGTCTGGGTATTCTAAAATTGCATTTTTACCGTCATTAGTTCTGTTAAAAATAATAGAGCTCTAGAGGAACCTAGAGGTACCAAGAGGAAGCCTAAAAATCGTATTTTATAGAAAAATCCTAAGCAAAACTATTAACATTACGTTATTGGAGGTAAGCTCTGGATTCATGGAGGAGTAATTAATATAGCAGACATTCACAAATTAGAAAATAATGGCCCGTAGATAATGTGTTAATTATTTGCAAGCAGAGAAATAAAATTCCTTCTGTATTGCGATAATACGTTTATTCTAGATGTCAAGCATTAGTTATCTGGAAAATAGAATTGTGTTTCGACATAAAGAAACAATAAGTTAATAATTGTATTTATTAAATTGATTTTGAAATCATTGTGTTCGCATTGAATTGGCTTTGAAATTTTTATATTTATATTCACTAAATTGACTTCGACACCTTTGTAAAATATTCGTACTCATTGAATTGAGTTTGTAATCTTCGCATTCATTAAAATGATCGTATAATCTGTATATTGTACTAGATTAACATCGAATGTTTCGATATTTATACCATCTGGTTCGATAATTCCAAGGCTAAGGGCTAATAACGAACGTACAACACGCTAAGTTGTTAACAGTTAACTCGAGAGAGAGAGAGAGAGAGAGAGAGAGTGATACCATTTGTATCGGATAGATTTACTTTACAAGCGTGCGAGAGCAACTGTGCGATAATAACTTCTGGGGTTTCAAGTTCAGTGAGGTTTAATTTTGGTTAAAGCTTGATTGCCGCCAAGGGAGGTTGCTTGTTACACCTTCTGCAAACCGGCGGCCAAAACGGTACACGCGACAACACACTTGGGAAATATATGCCCGAGTTTCAATCAGACCCCTGCAATCCTAAGGATTTTCCGATGTCGTTATCTAGCGATCCCAACAAGCGCTCACCATCGTTCCCCGTATTTTCATAATGCGAAATTAAATCGCTGTGACAGCCAATTAGTTCTATACATTGCCAATTTCATTGAGTAAGTGCAACAGTGTTGATGATCACTGTCATACGAAAACTATTTTAATTCGAAAATTGAACATTTCTTCCGACCTAGAATAATTCCATTCTATATCATCTTTTCATTTTACGGATACGAAATTGTTATAGTACCTCATACAATACTTAAACGTTTAGTAATTGATTACAATATGAAAACAATATTTTGAATAATGGTACAGCAACTTTTAGTGGTGACTCTCTCCGTGTGCTAAGGGTTAATAGGTTGAAAATAATATAGTAACATTTTTGTCATAAACGCATCAAATCCGCTGTCTAATAATTATTAATTCTAATTAGACTGCGTATCTTTATGCAAAATAAAAAATGTTTGCATTGATTGCAAGACACAGGAGGGAAATAAAAATTTCTTTCTTCTTTTAATTATCTGATTAAGCTGAAACCAATACGTTGATGTCTTTAAATATTTATAATATGTTCACTGCTTTAAATTGTGCTTATCCATTTTTGTCGTAAACGCATAAAATCCGCAGTCTACTAATAATAAGTGGTATTGTCTTCATGAAACTGAGACACATCGAAACATCTTCGTTGTCAATAACCCTTTTTCCGTCTATTTGTTACCAAAAAATCATATGTGAAAATTGATACTTATTAGTTCGAACGCCGTACACATGTCACCGAATTGGCCCAACTGTAGCTTGCCAGTAAAATATACGACGTCAATCTAAATGAGTTATGCTGCACAAGACGTCAGAGCGGAAATGTGAAATTGAGAAAGGACAGAGTGGAATGGATCGCGTAAATTGTGTAAATTTTCGTTTTTATCGTATGATGAACACCGGATGAAGACGACGAACGTTCAGCAGCTGTGTCCGACAAAAAGCGCGGTTATTGCCGTGACAGGAGCACCAGCCGGTCCTAACCAGACCTAAACTTGTCCGTTCGCATCAGTATTTAGTATGAATCCATTTGAAGCGGCGCGCAAAACTGTGCCATAAATTCCAATTAATTGCAAACAGGTTCTCGTAAACACTGCAGATGGCCGATTAAAAGGTTCGAATGCGCCATTCAAACTCTGCGAGGGTACGGACTCAATGACAAGTAAAAACGAAATCTTTCACGCGCGTCGAAATTTCTTGTTCGCTGACGGTTAATTGGTCGAGTAAACGTTTGTCGTTTATTAGTACACTGCGGATCTTTATGCAAAATAAAAATTGTCCAAGTCGATTGCAGAACACAGTAATAATTTCAATGTTTCTTTATCTAATAATCCTAATGAGTTGAAAATAGAACATCAACATCTATAGCAGTTTCTGTCATAAATATATAAACAGTTCTCTGAATCTCGATCGACAATTGTTTAAACTACAATTAGTGTTATCGGCGCACTGGTTCGATCAATTGGAAACATAAGCAAATTTGCAAAAATATCACATGAAATTTAATTCAACGTTTCGGTCTCAATTTAGACCATTTTCAAGAATAGAAAATTTCAAACTATTGTTTGTTGTGGTTATTTCGCCTTCCATTGTTTGAAATTTTCTATTCTTGAAAATGGTCTAAATTGAGACCGAAACGTTGAATTAAATTTCATGTGATATTTTTGCAAATTTGCTTATGTTTCCAATTGATCGAACCAGTGCGCCGATAACACTAGTTGTAGTATAAACATATAAAGTTCACATTTATAAGATTATTAATTTACACTTGAATTTAAAGTCTTCTTTTTATAATTTAAAATTCCCTCAATTTTAAATTTTATTACAAAATTATTAATTTACACTTAAATTTGCGTGTTTGCAGTGTTAAACTGAAAATATGTGATTGAATAATACATATACATATCTCTCAACCGAAGGATATGAAATTTACACGTCATCGGATACTTCGTGAAAAATAAGCATTTTATAAAAATTATGAAAAATTGTGAATTTAATATTTCGTCGACCATTCGATTTGTTTGATGACCTCACGTAACCGTCTGGGCCAATTAAAAATAATAATTGTTTTAAGTATTTTGAAGAAACAGGATTATTTGTTTACAAAGTCTTTGCACTCTTCTTTTATTCATTCTGTTCATAATATTATTTTCTGAAATAAATATTAAAGCAAGACGAATATGCTCGAGATAAAGGTTTTCGAGTAGAATATACAATATTTTAATCATTTCAATTCAACGAAGTAGAACTCGCCTATATAAACATTAAAACGATCGTCCAGCCTTTCTAGCGAACCCAGTCAAATAATTATTTACACTTTCCTTAATTACGAAAGCTAGTCGCGTATTTCTGGCTGGTGGTGTATACTTGACATGGAACAGTTGTCTGAGCAGTTTTCACGTCGCTTCACCGTTGCGACCGGCGAGTGAAAGATATTTAGATTGGAGCTGTATTTAGACTTGTTCTCGCCAGGAAACTGGAAGAATCGCTCAATAATAAAATTATTTCCGTCTCCTGTTAAACCGACGACGATCAAGTATTATAACTGTCGAATTTAATTGACACGGAGAGCTTAGCGGCGAACGTCGTCTTAGCAGACGGACATTTCGTAACGCGCCGGACAGATTAAAATACAGCCATTTGCTGACGTCGAATCCGATTTAATAAATACGTCGCATCTGTCGCCTCCCTTAATGAATTCCTGATTTATCATCCATTAAGGTGTCAGGACGCGCTCGGGTTTCGTTGCTCGGCTCAGACTGGCGGAAATTTATGTGGATAGGTGTGATTAATGCGATGTTCGCGGAAACACACGGACATCTGTGTTAATGGTGACGGATGGCTGCGCTAATGGTGTCAGCCAACGTCAGGCGCGTTCTCCTCCGTTGACTATAGACTTCTGACTAGCTGTTTCGCTAGATTAAAACCGCACTTATATCGCGAACCCGTCTACTTTCCGCGGGATTACAGGATTTTACGGATTAGCTCACTTGATTCGTTCTGCCGAGCCAGTAAATTGACGTTCCGCAGGAACATTTTCAATGTACCGTGGAACCTCCATTATCCGGGTGCCGCGGTTCGCGGAATTCTCCGATCGCCCAACACTCATTTTTACCCATAGTAATCGCGAGCGACTATCGGAAACGCGTTCAGAATTGTCTAGACAACGAGAGAGAGAGTGTCACCAGACTAGGGATGTCGATTTTCAATCAATTGTTTAAAAAATCGATTATTTTCATAAAATAAATCGATTTTTGGAATCGATTCTTCAATATCCGATTTTTATTTTAAATTTCAACTTTTTTATGATTTCAATATACTGTTGAGTCCTTCTTATAGAGTTTTTTTGCGCTGATTCCGAATCTGTCCTTAATTTTTCTCCTATACGCACAGTTTTTGAGGAACATGGCTTTGAAAAAAACACATTTTTCTACTTTAAACAAATATTGTGATGTTATTATAAAAGATATTGAATGGTTCTTTACAGCAATAGATTCTGTAGACTTTCCCGAATCCAGTGATATATAATATTAATACATTATGATTTCGCAGACCATCGTCCATTTTTATGAGAGATACTTGTGCATGATATAGCAGGTGAAAAACTGAGGACACGTTTTTGGTCGAAAATGCTACAAGTCTGTAGAAACATCAAAACATTTGTTTTCTCAATGAATCTACTACGAATTTTAAGATTCAATCTTTCCGTTTCCATTTCCGACAACTGCTTAAAACTTGATCTACAATTTTTTTATGGGTATTTTGTAGCCACAACCATTTCAAATTTTAGTGTACTTGGATAACAAACAACTACATACGGAAACTTGTTCCGTTTTACATACTTAATAAAATTAGGCTATTCCCGTTTCAATAATTGGATTTCAACAATAATTCATTTCGTTTCTATAAATGCATTGTCACCTAAATCCAGTGGATCACATTCAATCAGTTTTCTAATAATTCAATGATGTTCCCCGTAAATAGAAAAACTATTATATTTTCTAAAAATCAGAATAGACTGCTTGTCGATTCAGAACATTATGTCAAGAACTTCTGCAAACCAAAAATATTATTTTATCTCAACAATATCGATCCGTGTTAGGTTAAACTGAATTCTATTATTTTTAAAATTGGGTACTATTATTGTAATAGATCGTTAATCTATTCTATAATATTATTAAAAATTGTATTTGTTATAGTACTTTTCACTTTTCAGCTTTGGTATTCTTTTTAAATATTTCTTTGAGTTTTCTATAAAATTCGTTTTTCTATAGGTGTGTATTTGCATTAATTATAAAATTAATTAATCTCGAGGGGGTTACGACAGCACATAACTGCATCATTCAATGCTCTAACGGTGGGTCACGCTATCTTGAGTGTGTTGATATGAATAATTATTCCGCGCGGTACATAAAAAAAAACTTGACACGATGTTTGTTCGTCTTTAAATTATGTACACTTTATTTATAACCTGGTGCACGTGCGTGGACGTCGAGAAGAAAAAGATCAGATTTAATATCTGATAATCATGGTGCTATCAAGTCGTCTTTATATACAACAACCTAGATCATAGTTGATGCTAATTAATGCTAATGCTAGAGTGGAACTTTAATTGATTAATTGCAAGTTGCTCTGCAATGAGTGAATAATGTTACACCTGGAAAATTAATTTGTTTCCTACTGTAGGCAATAGCACAGTGAACAAATGGAATTCATTTGAACAAATTCGTAACTTTGTACAAAGTTTCGATAGATTATTCGGGAGAATTTTAGACAACAAAAAGCAAGTATTGAATAGATTATATACGCTTTCAAAATAACTCCATTACAATTGCTGACAGTTATATTTACAATCCATTCACATTAACGAGGCAACCCGTTAAAATTACTTGAGTGCTATCTTGGCTTGTCACGTGATTAACCTTTCACCCCCCATTCGTTCAAGTGAAACTTCGCGATAAATCTTCGCACTTTCTTTTGCTTCTATATTTTGGCACACTTCTCTCATTTTATCTTTTACTGCGGAAAGATCCTTAATGGACACCGTCGTGTTTTGGTTGTTACGTAAGCTATATTTATTATCGCTAATTTTCTTCCAATTAAATAGACATTCGTTTCTATTTTCAGTAATTTTTTAGAATGCGTTTGAAATAATATAAATCAGCAGCTCTAATTTCTTCAAATATTTTTGGTGTGTTTAAAATAACAAAACACCAGTCCTGATTTCTTTAAATAATTTTACTCTTTTGCATTTGATCTACTTGAAAACTCCAGTCTAGTTATCTAATTATGAAAATTAACCTATAATTAGCAAGGACATTGATAAGAGTGATTTTATTTGCTGAAAATGTTTATCTATACCATATACAATAAATCCTAGTATTAATTTTCATTTCTTGTTAATTACACAAAGATTAAAAAGAAAATGTTGTTATCGGATGAAACGGACCACGGACTTTCAAAAGCGAATCCAGAGCAATGTTGTTCAGAATGATGACCTTGACAACATATTTCAAGGTCATTGAAATAGGGAAGGAAATAGCACATCAGCTAATCTACCGAAAATTTTCATGATTCTTTTTGGTACAGCAGAATTCTTGAAAAACCTATTAATAGCCTACCAGTGGATAAAGTGTAGCCACTGTATGAAAGTTGCTAGAAAGAAGAGACTGTTACATGGTCGAACTTCGAGCGCAAGAACGATCTTTAAGAAAGCAGGAATTACGTCTGTTGGTGTAGAGAATGGGAATAGCAGAAGTAAATTCCATAACACGTCGGGCTCGGTTTGAAACGAGGTCCGTCGAGGAACCAAAAATAATTTTTCCCGGCGAGATATGCGATTACCAACGAGCTGAACGAAAACTACCCCGACACCGGGGCACGGACACAGACACGGGCACGGGTACGGGGACCGAGACCGACACAGGATGGTCCTTGAATCGAAAGGGAAGGAAAGCTGCGGAACGCGTTGGGTAGGCAGGTAGGCAGGCAGGCAGGCAGGCAGATATTGAGCTCTATATTTCCATAAGCTGATATTTACGCGGCAATATACGCGGCCGTGCCCGCTACTTTATGGGCCTCGTAAATATAGCGGGCCGCCGGGAATTGGCTGGCAAGGCGGCCGCGTTCTCTCTCCTTCTGTCCTCTGTCTCCGTTACACGCTTCCTTCTTTCCCTCGTCCTTTCTTTCTCTCTCCTCGCATTCCCCGTGCCTGCTTGCCTGCCCTCATCCGGCACAGAGACATAAATCGCCGCCAATTGTAAATAATACGCGACGTATGCTGATCTCCGTTTCTACGTACGAATGCCGCGCCGCGCCGCGCCACGGCGACTATGTATGCTCTCTCCTCTGACCCATGCGTGTGTACACGCGTACTCGCGGCATAACTGGCCGCTAAGAATTCAAATCCGCAGAACTTCGGACGAGTTCAGCGAATCGTCGCCCCGAGAACCAAGTATTTCATCCAATCGCCCAGGTTACATGCTACCGTGCGGTCACCGTCTTATCTACTACGCGCATTACGCACATTAGGCGCGTTAGCTGCATTAGACACACCGCCTACAGCCGAATATTATTGTATGGTCCTGGACAAAATAAAAACGGACCAATACTGCGCGCGTTAGACCGCACGACCGAAGTAAAAATTTCTATCGCTGCTCCTTTGAGCTTTCCCAAATAGCGTTTCACCTCAGTGATGCCAGAATCGTGGGACGTGGTATTTTTCCCCTTCGCTCGCTCAGCCGACTCGACCCCCCACTCTGACGTACCATCGGCTTCTTACGTTGCTTCTACTGCGCACGCGCTATACACAAGCGTACTTCTAGTCTGTCCGTGTGAGCTGCCTATTCATCTTGGTACGCTTGTGTGTAGCGCGTGCGCAGTAGAAGCAACGTAAGGAGCCGATGGTACACCAGAGTGGGGGGCCGAGTCGGCTGAGCGAACGGAGGGGAAAAATACCACGTCCCACGATTCTGGCATCACTGTTTCACCTCTGAGCGTGACGGATCAGACTCATTCGCTGTTATGGTTCAAGAGTTATAGTAATTACGGGTGTGCGAGATTCCCGTAAAAAATATCCGGGAATCCCGAAAATATCCGAGATTCCCGAGTATGTGCGGGATCCCGAGATGATTCGGGATTCCCGAAAATATACGGAATCCCGCGAAGATTCGCGATATAGAATAATACAATATCTGGGATTCTCAAAAGTGTCGTTATTCTTGAAAATTTTACAAATCCGAATGAAAGGAAAATTCCTGCAACGCAAGCAAATAGCGGACGATTATTTTCTACAGCAGGAAATGTTGTAATAGCTACTCGAACTAAATTACTGTCCGAAACTGTTGAAAAACTTGTTTTTCTACACGAAAATTTAAAATAGAATGTTTTATACCGACTATTTTTATAATATGCTATTTTTATTCTACTCTCTACCTTTTACAATTCATAATCTCATAATGCTCATAAGGCTCGGAACATGATGGTGTGATTGTCAATCACTGATTGACTATTCTGCATTCTCCATTGTCAGAATTATCGAAATTCGCAATTACTTTCTACGATATTACTAACATATACATTCCCGACTAATAAGATATGTAATCTTCGAGAACACAATGGCTTTCAGACTCTTGTAATTATTGGAAGTATGGAGAACGTTCAAAATGTCGGGGATCACAGATATTTTCGGGAATTCCGAGACTTTCGGGAATCCCGAAAATTCTCGGGATCCCGAATGGTTCGGGGATTCCCAAGAATATCCGGGATTCCAGAGAATTTTCGAGATTCCGAAAGACTCGGGATTCCGTCCCGATCTCGCGAGAAATTCCCGTCCCGACCGGGATTTCGTACACCCCTAATAGTAAAACGTTGCCAGATTGAGACTTGTCTCCCACCTTCCCCTTCCACGACGCTATTCCCCCACGTTTCCGCCACAGTCAGCATCATCCTATCCAGTAAACACCCTGTTTTTCCCTGTACAGCGCTGGCCTAATTCCTCTTTGAAGGCACTATTGTATACCTACTCAGAGTAGTTTACACGGAAAGAACAAGTAGATTTGTACCACATCCTCTTACGTCTGACTACTCGAAAACGTCATTATCAGGGGCAGAAATATTACTCATGACTGATCCACGAAAAATTGTTCGAGTCTAACACGAACATCTTACAAAAATGTAACTAGCTGAAAGAAGAAAAGTCACTGGAGTAACTTATAGTGATGTCGCGACGACAAAAGAGGTGGGGATGATAGATTAAGTACAATATAGGTTGGTCGATTAGGGACCCAACAATCTCATGATGTAACCGTAGTTGCAGTTAATGAAGCGTTCACTTGGTTATACGATCAATATACAATTAGAAAATTGTGCCTGTTTTAGTAGATTGGCGTAAAACTGGATGATGGAAAAATTGAAGTTTTCGTTCTACCCCGATTTAAAATGGGAAAGAAAACAAGAAAATTTTGGGCTAACATTGTAAACAATTCAAAATTATAATTGAGTTTGAACTCTTGAAATAAAAACTGGAATAAAAATATTATTAGACGTCTTTTGTAGCAATTTATGTTGAAAACAAATATTTTATATTTATTTCAGTTGTTCTACCTTTTATTTTCTAATTATTCATTGACAATTTAAAGAATTCAATGAATCAGAATGTTCTTCAGTTCCAAATGTTTTAGTTTCCGTTCAAATCCAACATTTTCAAATGCATCGAATCAATGTGTTGGCTATCCTATCTGTAGCACATTTACACAATGTTATTCTACTACGGGCACAAAAGTTTTCTAGGCGACTACACTCGTTTTTAGCATGCAGTCAATTCAAATTCGCTATAAACGAATGTCAATTTAATATCCATATGTGACTGAATCTATTCCACGTAAAACGCAACAAGATTTTTAGAGCGCTCGTTGTCCGTCGTCAGTATTGACGTCAAATTTGATGGACGTAACATGTGTAACTGCTCGGACCCATTAAAATAATGTTGCACATGCATCGTACGTTCCAACTTGGCTAGGTATTACAAAAACGCACGTTCAGCCACAGACGCAAGAAGTTTAATGTATGTTTTCGCGAGATCTGCATTCCAATGACATACTCGAACTGAATCACGGAAAAAGCTCATCTCAAAATGGCAACAGTCTGGAGTTACACACGAAGAATATTTTACTCTCTCAGTCGTGTATGTATCCACCAGTATTTAAAAATATGTAATAATTGTCATAAGTGTTGCATCATGTTATATTGTTTCATCGCTTGGAAAACAAAATCGGGTTTTCTTTCTCAAGCATATTTTCATATATTTAACATATGCTATACATATACATCTGTATATTGTCATATGTACCTTTGGTACATAAACATGCGTTGTCTAATTTTTACTATTACTTCCTTTCAAAAATGCAAAATAACGATTGTTTACTTATTGTAATAATTAGACTGCGGATGTTTATGCAATTTTCATTTTTTCCAGGCGAATTTTAACAAAAGTGGAATTAAATAGAATCTTATTTTCAGTGGTAGTAGCCTTTGTAGATCCGAAATAGATAAAAATCGTACTAAATTCTGTGGAATTTTATTATCTAGCATTTTTTGAAAATTTTTGGAAGCCATAAATGCATAAAGTCTAGCAATCATGAAACAATGGATTCACACGAACATGGATTGCGTGTTAGTAACAAAAATATAAAATTATAATTCACATCAAGATCCGTAGTTTAGCAACAATAATATTATTGTATATTGACGCGTAGATTCGTGGCTTATTAATAATAAAAATATAAATTGACGCGACGTGAATCGGCAATAATAAAAATTAGCGCGAGGTATGCAGGGTGGTTGATAAATTGAAATAAAAGGTATCCCGGTATCTTCTTCTAAGCTGACACCTTCGATATAACCCGATGTAATCTTTTTAAATCGATCGCTGCAGAGGCAGATCATCCCATAAGATCTTACTTGTAGTCTGACTTTGGTTGGCAGCCGGTGATTATCCGTGAAGTAGGAAGGGGCTGATAGATGGGGGTGCTTCCCGTCGATATTCTCCACCGCACGCTACTACTTTATCATCCCTCGGCACCCGATCGTCCATCATTCGCAATCACTTCCTTGCGCGTTTACTCTCGGCGAGGAGCTGCGATCAATCCAAATTTCGTTCCACTGCACATCTTCGAAGTTGCATCCATTTTCAATTTTCTGCTGCCGTTCTCCTAGTCGCTGTTCTATTATATCGTTAGAATGCTTTCAGGATATTACAATTTCCTTTAAAAACTTGCAAATTCTTTCACAATTCAATCCTGTCTTAACTACACCACGTTCTGCCCTTAACTTCGAAAGTATTTTTGTGAAAAAGTGTGCTTTAAAACTAGTTTTTGTGGATTAGATACACTTGATACCTCTAATAATTTTCCTGAAATTCTTAATTAATTGTCCCGAGAGGAACAACAATTTCGTTTGTAATCCAGCGAGTTATACTGGGTGTCCCGAAAATTTTGTACTTCCTTGAAAGCAGTGGTTCATGAAGAAGTAACTTATTGCTTTGCTAAAAACATTCTAACTTCTAACTATCCGTAGCTACTACATATTATGCAGCAATAAATTATCTCTACTAAAATTAATTTGAAACATCTTAGGTCTAAATATTTATGTAGACATTGGAGCGTAACATAAATACGTTCGGTTGTGATCAGTGCCACTTTTTATTAATTAACAAAGTACAGAATTATGTTCATTCAATTGAACAATTCCTGACTGCAATTAAAATTGGAACATATTCAGACGTGTAACCGAACGAATTTATATATTACATCCAAATAATATATCAAGATATATTTACAGCTTTCAATCAAATACATAATTCGAAAGCTTCGTAAAATTAAATTTTGTGTGTTACATACTTTCGTTAATGTGACTGACACTGAAATACAATATACATATACGCGTAATCAATCTGGAATGGGATGGAGTGTATTTTTTGAAACGAAGATAGATGGAACCGTACTTGGAAAGTAGTTAGAGAGTAATTTTAGATTTTTCAGTAATCCTAGTTCGGCAGTCTTTCATAAAAAGCGATATCTTACGGGAGACCCGGCACCATTTATCTCACAGTTTCTTGTCTTCTTTCTACTCCATTTACCGTTACGTCCGGAACATTAATTTCCCCTTATAGCCACGAAGAGTCGTGTTTATCATTAGTTCCCCGCCACTTAGCTCTGGAAAATATATATAAGGCTTCCTCTGACGGCAGGTTATGCCTACATCGTATGTATAAAGTCTGCACGGTACATAATAATTTTCAGACTGAAAACCAAATGATCGAAAAAACCGCGCAGCTGCTCGCCATAAGTTCCCCGAATAAGTATCTTCAAACGTTGTAATAACTGTCAGAAGGGGAGACGATGGAAAGCCTGATGAATAAGGCATGGCTGTGTGTCGATTTGTTCTGGAAATCTCTTCCAATGTTTCTAACGTTTTAGAACGCAATTTAACACGAGGCCTACGGAGCACCAACAATGACTGTTTCACATTACTTTATAAAAATGAAATTCGTTGTAATTTTGAGGCTAGTCAAAATTGATCTATTTTGCAAAGGTGTCTATTCAATTAAACGTGAAATAAAAATATAACATTTCCATCTATAATTTCAATTTTGACATTCAAATTGTTTTACAACCACCTCGCAATCAACACAAATGAAAATTGAGCAGTTGCTAGAAATATAACAACTAGACTAAGGATTTTATTAACAGCTTGTTAAAACTATTGAAGGGAGTATATCCTAATCTAGCTTCTCCATCTCCTCTGATTGATATAAAAAATTTTGATTTTGCATAAATCCGCAGTAACGACATTATCAAATGCCTCTCGTAACCTGTTTCGCAGAAACATTCATTTTTACGAACAACTTGAATATACATATCTTATCGATGAAGATACGTCTTGCAAACGATCAGGCAATAAAATTTTATACGTTTCACACTCTGTACTTTTCTGATTTAGCAGACTTTCTGTCGTGTTTTCTATCTTTTCTCAGTCCCACTGACGCGTGATCTTCCGCTGTATTCGAAGTACTGGGTAAATTCTTGTATATAAAATATGGCTACTTGAAGTTAATAACCCAGAGAATTTACGACGAAGTACATCGTCAACTTAATTTTATTCGCTGTAGGTAACGATGCGTGACTAGTTGATGGTTAGAGTTAGAATCTAGTATTCAGTCGATACCAAAACATCCTGGTAGTGAAATTTATTCGTGTTCTTTGGTATCTGCGGCAACGACAATAAATTGCAATTAATTTACACGTACGCTGTATACGCGGAATTATTATACTTTCTCTATGTTAGTGAGATTCAATCGTTATTGCCTATCGAAACTTTATATAATATTTATATGTATTACAATTTTGAGTTATAATCCGCCAGAAGTTAGCGGATTCGTAAGGCATATATTCCTAACTAAGATACTGACCGTTGTAAGCACGTTGTCGTAAAAGAAAGAATCTGAACGTGAAAACGGAGTTTCGAGGAGTTTACAACTTACAGCACTCGCAAAGATCAGTAAAACATTATTGAATACACCAATATACAGTTATATACTATCTTTCACGAGTTTGTTCACGTTTAAATAAAAACGTAACACTCTTGTAGAAGATGTGGATTTGATAAAACTAATTGAGACGAAAGAAACATTGCTATAATTTTGTCCTATAAAAATATACAATCCTCACTTTTATAATCCTCACAGGTATAATTTTTTAACAGTTTATTAAACTATTCTGGATTCAAATTCTACCAAATGGACAAGCTCTTATTTTATTTTTCGACGACAGCAATCTTCAACCATATTTTAGAGAAAATTTATTGCCTCCTAATTTTACGTTTCAGATAATCGCGCATCTACAGGGTGTCCCAAAATTACCTTAGTTTAATGAAATGGGAGGTTCCCGAGATCATTTCAAGCGACATTTTCCTTTGCAAAAATGTTATCCGCGGCTTTGGTTAGGAGTTATTAACGAAAAACACGGACCAATCAGAGCGCGACCTAGACGCGAATTGGCACAGTCAGCCAATAGACAGTTGGCGTGCCGACTAGACTGTGCCAACTCGCGTCTAGATCGCGCTCTTTAATGGTCCGTGTTTTTCGTTAATAACTCCTAAACAAAACCGCAGATAACATTTTTGCAAAGGAAAATGTCGCTTGAAATGATCTCGGGAACCTCCCATTTCATTAAACTAAGGTAATTTTGGGACACCCTGTATATTTGCGGTTCGGTTGTTAGCGAGTCTTCTTTTCAGCATTTTTATACTCGGTGAACAATTTAACTACTAAGCCAACCTACGTTTATCGTAGAATATTCTGAACAATCACAAGAAATTGTCCAATTTGCATGATAACATTTCCATTGACAATTTAAATAATATGTCCCTACTATATCTACATACATATAATTATTTATACTACTATATCTATAGTTATAAACATTTTTAGAAGACAGGAGTAGGAAAGTTTTGTGAACAAATATTCAACATATCAATTTTTGAGCAGGACCAATAATTTTCTGATGTACATGGCCGCCATACTGTTTCCTAAAATGTCAAGTTCAAATTTGTAATCAGCAGCACCAAAAACCCTAAAACGTAAATTTCCGAGCGAAACCAATAATTTTGTCATTAAACATGTTTAAACAATCATTATAAAGACGGAGAGACACCACTTTTGCACCAATTTTTCAATTTATCTCAAAAATAAGGGTCCAGCGGAAAATCGAACTATACCACGCGATGGAGCAGATTTTTGTCTTGAGAAACCACCCTATTAAGTTTGGAACGTCGACTTTTTTTTCGAACCAGAAAGCACAATATCTTCGCCCGACATGAGTGTCACCAGTGGCGCTCACCACTAGAACGGTCGTTCGCCGCTCCGTATCCCGTCGCTGCGGCGTATTCCGTCCCGAGCGCCACTGGCGGAAACTAATGTCGGGCGAAGATATTTTGCTTTCTGGTTCGAAAAAAATGTCGACGTTCCAAACTTAATAGGGTGGTTTCTCAAGATAAAAGTCTGCTCTATCGCGTGGTATAGTTCGATTTTCCGCTGGACCCTTATTTTTTGAGATACATTCAAAAATATCCTCAAAAATTGGTGCAAAAGTGGTGTCTCTCCGTCTTCAATGATTGTTTAAACATGTTTAAACAGAATCTTTTGTTGTAAAGAACAATTCAATATCTTTTATAATAACATCACAATATTTGTTTAAAGTTGAAAAATATGTTTTTTTTCAAAGCCATGTTCCTCAAAAACTGTATAGGAGAAAAATTAAGGACACTTTCGGAATCAGCGCAAAAATCTCTATAAGAAGGACCCAACAGTATATTGGGAATATAAAAAAAGTTGAAATCTGTTGGACAGTGTAATTAGCGGCTCCGAAAACTCCAAAGTACAGTAAAAGCTCCTTCGTTGTCCAAAGGCCGGGGGTTTGAGCGGACAACGACCGTGCCCGGACACTATTTTTGATTTATGACTGCGTATTTAGTGAAACGGCTAGTTAAATGACAAAGAAAAGCATTCGCAGTCAAAAGCAGCCAACAACTGACTGGTTTTAAAAAACTCCTTATTTCCTAGCCATATTCCTTTCCTATTGTTCTCCGTTTTGCGCGGGTTTATACAGTCCTGGGACACATCTGGCGGCCAGATCCACGCAGGCCTAATCCTCTCGTTGACAGGCAGTGGAGTCAGTGTCGCCAGGTCGAGAAAATCGAGGGGAATACAAGTACCCCCTCTCTAATGACCAGTCCAGTCTACGGCACGGTCTACGGTCTTAGTGGGGGATGTTGGAGTGTGCGCATGGTGCTGGAATGGGATAGTGGAAGGGAAAAAAGTGGGGAATGTGTGAGCTCCGTTTGGAGCTCATCTGGCGACACTGAGTGGAGTGGGTAGGTGCTGGACAACGATCGTGCCCACGATTCAGGACAACGAAGGAGCGATTACTGTACCAATTTTTGTCCCCATTGAAGTGCGGTATGGCATGAGGTTTCGCGACTTGGGCACAGAGTGCGGCGTTTTGGAAGAGGACAACTTGTGACACCTCGCGGTAGCTCACTCCGCACACTGCCGGCGACTATTTATCTAACTAGACACTATAGAGAGTTTCGTATTTCCAGAGGTGCAATCACTCGATAAAGCGTATGAAATACGCCGTACATACGAAAAGGCGTGTAGTATCATTTCCGAGTGTAGAGCGGGGAACGTATCATTGCGTGCACGAAGAGGAACAGCCGGCAATTTCTCGGAATAAATTGTAGTAGCCGGTGTCTGGATATCCCTGCAGCACTTTTCGTCCGCGCGGAGGGTATTTTCGTGGCATTCTAACGATGTGTCACGAGATCTACGAGGCTGTTTGTCGGTGAGCACAAAAATAGGTCTCACTCTGCACTCACTTCATCACTCAAGCTACCCGCGATAGCGTCAGCGCGCGCCTTCCCTTCTTCTTGTCGTTAGACACAACGAACGCCCGACGACTGGTTGGCTGAAAATGTCGGCGACGTCGTGCGTACCATTAGCTCGGCCGTCACGGTGTTACCGCCGGATTAACCTTAGCCGAGTGTAACATACACGAACGTCGCGGTTTCATCGAAGCTATGCATTTGAGGGACTTTACAGCGCCAGCCCCGATGCATGCTAGGACTCGCCTACTCGACTGCTGGAATGTTTCTTAGGAATAGATACGCCATCGGGTGTCAATTATGGGACTGCTTCCACCTACGGGATGTCCCGTCGTATTACGTGTTTGCCTTCGAGGAGCTTTGTTTATTATATTGTGTATTACGTTCGTTCCCATAATTTCGGCACTCGCATATGACATGGTTCAGGTCTTTGAAAATTAATATCTCGATACTCAGTCTATTAACACTTTACCTACTGGAAGCCTATTTATAGGATTTTCAAAAATTGTGCTGTACCAAAAGAAAGCATAGAAATTTTCTTTTACATTGCAATCTTAAATGAAACTGACATTATTAAGGGTGAATTGTTAGTTCACAATGAAAATTGCTGTTGCTATTGAAGGTTCCATCAAAAAGTGTTTACGTGTTTAGCCGTGTACCATAGATTTTTCAAAATTATACAATAATCACCGGTCGGTAATGTGTTAATATTAATGCCACTAAAGTTAGCAGAAGATAAAAGCTATAATGTAATGATTAACTTGTCAAAAATTCAATACGGTATCTAAACCGGAAGCAAAGTTACAGATTTTTGATCGCCGTCTGGTCGTTTCGTCCCACCGTGCGGGCCAAACGTTCTAATTCAATGACGAAACATTTTTCATTAATTTTTTATGAAACTTTCACCAATACGTTTGTGACGGTTTTCTAATTATAACGATACCAAAAACATGACGCATTTGGTACTTGTTCCGGTAGTCAGCCATTCCAGACAAATAGCACTGTCCAACACCAAATTTGTTCCCAATATACTGTTGGGTCCTTCTTATAAAGTTTTTCTCGCTGATTCCGAATCTGTCCTTAATTTTTCTCCTATACGCACAGTTTTTGAGAAACATTTCTTTGAAAAAAAATATATTTTTCAACTTGAAACAAATATTGTGATGTTATTATAAAAGATATTGAATTGTTCTTTGCAGCAAAAGATTCTGTAGACTTTCCCGAATCCAGTGATATATAATATTAATGCATTATGATTGTTCAAACTTGTTTAAACTTGTTTAAACAATCATTAAAGACGGAGGAACACCAGTTTTGCACCAATTTTTAAGGATATTTTTCAATTTATCTCAAAAAAAAGGGTCCAGCGGAATATCGAACTATACCACGCGATAGAGCAGACTTTTATCTTGAGAAACCACCCGATTAAAGTTTAGAACGTCGACGTTTTTTTCGAACCAGAAAGCAAAATATCTTCGCCCGACATTAGTTGCCGCCAGTGGTGCTCGGGACCAGGGTTGCCATATGACGCCCCTTACGTTTCCGTCCCTCGCCTAGATGCTGCCACCGCTATCCCCACTCTTACCACTACCGCTGCCGCGACCGAGTGCCAGCATGAGAGCGGTAGCATGCTACCGACTCGGTCGCGCCAGCGGTAGTGGTAAGAGTGGGGATAGCGGAGGCATGCATCTAGGCGAGGGACGGAGACGTAAGGGGCCTGGTGGGGCGTGCATATGGCAACCCTGCTCGGGACGGAATACGGAGCGGCGAACGACCGTTCTAGTGATGAGCGGCACTGGTGACACTCATGTCGGGCGAAGATATTATGGTTTCTGGTTCGAAAAAAACGTCGTTAAACATGTTTAGACAATCATAATGCATTAATATTATATATCACTGGATTCGGGAAAGTCTGCAGAACATTTTGCTGTACAGAACAATTCAATATCTTTTATAATAACATCACGATATTTGTTTAAAGTTGAAAAATACATTTTTTTTCAAAGCCATGTTCCTCAAAAACTGTGCGTATAGGGGAAAAATGAAGGACAGACTCGGAATCAGCGCAGAAAACTCTATAAGAAGGATCCAACAGGATATTGGGAACATAAAAACAGTTGAAATTTGTTGGACAGATAGTCAGCCATCTTAAACGCTGTTATTATTCATATGCTATGGGGCGTGGAAAACAGGTGAGATAACAACGACATGAAAACGACTGATCACAAAGCCAAAAATTATGGAAGATGTTGCTTGCGTGTGCCGTTAGTTAAACTGGCAACCATGGAATCTAGGAGCGTACATTGTAATGCATCCTATTTCGATTCATCAACAGAATCCTACACGGGCAACATTTATTACACGTTACAAGCAAGTGCTGTAACCCTTCAATCTGTTGAACCGCGCCGTTAGAACAATAATAAATACCGGGGGATGCCAAATAAGCGGACTAGCCGGCGAAGATCTAGCGCTAACTATATTCACCCTGTCAAGCCATCCTGACTCAGTAAACACTACGACAAGTAATGTCTAAGATTTTACGGTGACTTGACTTACGACAGAAGCGGCTGTTTATCACAGTGTCGGAGTGACGCTCGTGCCGTTCGAGACGATAAAACGAATGAGCTATGCGAGGAACACTCTGAGAAATGGTGCGCCGGTCTTGAGGGCCTTTTGTTGCGACACTGATTTTAAATTAGAATTTATGGGGTGCCTGAAAACGTTTCGTCGAGGCCACTGTAGTTACTCGGGAAATCTATTTATCGCGATATAAAACTTGGCTGCATCGGTGAACGGTTGCTGTCGTTCCTAACAAAACGATCCGATACATCAAGCCGTACGGTAAATCGGCGCAGAACCAATTTTGCCGAACCAAAACTGCGTCGTGCGCAAAAATTATTCAAACTCCTCTATTATATTTTCTTCCTGTTCTATCTTGGCGGGAATTAGCCAACGTCGTGTTAACAAAATAGCTGTGGAAAATATGTTGTCGGTGAAATATCTCCGATCGGATAAAATAAATGTCCCGAATGCCTTGTTTTTCAAACATTCAACTGTTGATTCACCGTGTCTAGCATCATGCGCCGCGTACATTTAGCTTAAAGAGTTGGCTGAGAACCCAGAAGTGCCGGGGATAATTCGCAAGAGCATTTAACGGATCTGCTCGGTAAACATTCAACACTTAACCATCTAACATTACCTCGGAAGTTTAGAAATCTATAACTCTATCTTCATTAGGTCCTCTTCTTGCAGCAACGGATAGTCAAAGTACGAAAAAGTAAAAAGATTAAAGGCTCCTCCTTCACCTCAAGGAATCGAAGAGTATCGATAAATTATATTTAATCTGCTTCTTACAATTGATGTAGAAAAAAATGCTATTTTCCACACTTTGCAGTCCATTTATTAGAAATTGAAGTAATTGATCAATTAAATGAAATAAAATTGTGAACTCTCTCTCTCTCCAAGAATGAAGTATTTTATAAAAAGTGTTCGGTTGCAATCGTCACTAGTGATTGTATACAGTGCTATTCTGGTTTATTACACTTTTTATGCACTATTAATTCTTGATAGGATGTTGACATCGATACATCGAAGTTGTCCTTGCTGTTGAAATATCTTCATTCGCGTGTGTGTGTGTATTTCCGGCATTCGGTAGTTATACGATTCATTGTTCACCGTGAATTACACGCATGAGAAGTGATAGAATCAGTGTTGTTCAATATACAATAGTCCCCATTAAATGTTATGGCGGAAAGTAGGTATTCTGTGAATTGTTTGCTATTACCTCAGTAACGAAACGTTGAGAAACATCGGGTGTAAGAAAAATAAAGAGAAAGTATTAAGGGGATTTTACACAATTCATCAGATCAAAAATTTAAAGGTCGCTGTAGATTAATGTTTCTGTACAATGTTTGTACAATTATCCTAATTATTACATGCATTATTGTTGCGTGCACGTTGTCTTGTAAACTGGAATGAACAAATTTTCCATCTGAATGGTAGTTCTAAACAACAGCACCGATGAAATCACCATCTTGATTCATCTATCTATCGTTCTTTAGTAAATATTACTTAGGATAATGTGTGTGTGGCTAATGGATTCCTTTCGCCCAAGTTTAATTTCTCGAGCGGCACTAAAAGAGTTAAAAAGTAATGGAAACAGTGGAAGAAGGAACTACGGGAATGCGTGTCATTAGAACATTTTATCCAGTTTGTTGGCAGACTTTCCACTTAGAGGCGTGTTCTATTGATTGAGCGCGAGTCACGAAACTGTCAGTGCATTATTTTTGACCGCGCGTGTCACTCGTCGATAACACAACGAGCGAGACAACAACTGGCAGCAGTTTGGCAGCGATCTGGGTCGTGAAAATTTCAATCATGCCGCGCATTAGAGGCATCCGAATCATCCAGATTTTTCGCCGGCGTGTTTTAAGCCGCGCGCATCAATCTGCTCGGTTCGGTCGCGTCGCGACGCGTCGCGATGAAAAGACGGATGCTTACGTGGATAGGTGCTCTGGCGGTTCGCCAACCTACGGCCAGTACGTTTATTCCGGCCAACTGGTTTGTGCAACGCGCACATCGGGGATCCGCTTTAGTCCGCTGCTAACATACGTCTACGGTTTTTATTCTCGAACGGTTTCAGGTTTATGTATCGTGTAAAACCCCGGCTGCGTGTCAAACTAATCGTTTCTGGCATTGCGTCCCGCTCCCCGATTCGATTTGTACTTGTTTGATCAATGAAAATCCAAGTGCTTCCGTCCCCGCCCCCATCTCCCCACCTCCCCGCCCTCCCTCGACTTCGATTCGCGCTGGACAGCTCGCGTCTAGCCTGCGAATCCGTTTCTATATGTGACGTGCGACGATAGGAAAATACTATGTCACGTTGAATCGATATCGGAATTTTGAGGCAACTTATTGACTCCCAATAGGAATTTAGAAAGAAATATTGATTTTCGGGACACTGTGTACAGCTTGGCACAGATTTGTTCATCTTTTTTGAATTATTAATAAGCTTATCTTTTGCTACCGAAACTTATTCGATATTGTATTTTAATTCATTAAGCTTTGATAAGTTGGTGTTGAGATAAATTATTCAAAGATAAAATATTTATTCATGAACGTGATAAGTGACCTCAAAAAGTAATGAATAAATCTGTACCTAAACGTCTGAATTTTATCTTTGAATTTTAATTTAAAAGCAATACGAACTTTCGTTCCAACTCAATATGTTAAATAATTTAGTTCATTCTTCTAACTAGAAGAATTTTAACTATGTATTACGAAAATTAGAATTATTGGAAGTTATATTATTATAGTCAGCCATGGATTATTTTCTTCGGGTTCATTTTGTTTAATAAATGTTTGTTGTCAGGGAACGTTTCAGATTTATTACTACAGGGACGATAAATTAGTGTGTGTACAAATTAATTCATGATTCTTACAATTATTCAAATGTAATTTAATTCACTATATTGTATATCAAATTATAATTAATAAAACTATAGATCAAATTCTTTTCAAAGTTTCAAGTATGAAAAATAATTCCATTCTCTTATTATTTTATAGACAGTGTATCTCTTGAGTAATTTCATACTTGCTTTTACTCTCATTACACAAAGCCTTTCACCTACATTGCAGTATTTGAATTGTTATGATGAGTACAGGAGTACACACACGGTGAAGTACATTATTATCGATTGCTTCGACTTATAATATCGATTAACTATTAATTTCAGTAATAATAATAAGATGCCTAATATTTTTGTTATAAAAGAAACAAGTTTACTTTAAAAAATTGCCTGCAGTAATAAGTAACAAGCTATTCTTTAGTGAGGACAATGTGCATGTGATATTGAAGCAGCAGTTGTTAAATCTAGTTTATGACTACGACTCTGTATTATGCACATTACTATACAATAATCCTAAGTGTATGTAAACATTCTATGCAATTCTATAATTTTATTAGTTGATGAGATGATCATTTCAATCGTTTCTTAAATGAAATTGTACATTCTTGAGAGCAGTAGAATCAGATGAAATTTTATAAAACAGTCCTTAACGTGTATTAATAGGAATTGCTCATACCTAATGGTTAATTGATTGCGGGGCATAATAAATAATAGGCATTTGTTAATGCAATAACAGGAATATTACATGCGAGGATCGATGCATGGTTAGCCGAGCGTTCATTTCTCTCCATTAATCATGTTCATGAACTCCAAGTGCGTCTATGTAATGGCCTATTAATAGGATATAATGGCCATTGCGTCTGCTGACATGTGACTTTGTAACTGACTAATGGATTAATGTAAAATTATAGGCGTAAAGTATCTCCTTTGCATGACGACGACGCAAAACGAGATGTTATGGATATACTACGCGCCACCTACTACGATTTTACGTAATTTTCCATGCATGCCTGTATCTAAAAATGCAAAGTATTCGAGACTACAAGATGTCTGCCGCGAATAGCAGACAATTTATTGAATGGCATTCTCGGAAATCCGAAAATTATTTTCAAGACCGAGGTAAAATATTACACGGTATCCTCTAATGTACTAAACGTTGCAATCAATAACACTATACAAAAATGGAGAATTTACAAAAACAAATCAGTAAAGTGTAATGCAATTCCCTGCACGGAGCATCAATTTCGAGATAATTAATTTTGAAAATCCCTCGGACACGCGACACCTTCTTGAATAGATCTAGCTACATATGTAACCTGTGTGTGTGTGTGTGTGTGTGTGTGTGTAGTACTCGGTATTTATAGAACAACAATTTTTGGCGCCCGTGACAGTTTTACACGGCCAATTGTATACAAAATTATCAACGGCCAACTAAAACAATTAAATGGGCAGCACTGTTTTGTGTCGTCTTATTGCCAACAGAAGTACTATAGAAAAACGAGACAATACTTGCATCAGTGTTTGATATAGTTCAGTGCTGGGTACATTCGTTTTGATTGAGGCAAGACTGTCCCCTTCCAGTGCGCGCTGCACGGAAGACACGTTGGTGGGGGAAGAAAGCGTTTGAGGGGCCCCAACCGTGCCTAGCATTCATATAGGTAGTCTAATGTTTGTAGCTCTAAACAAGTGAAATGCTTAAATGGTAAATAGTGCTAATATTCATGCATTATTTATACGAAATACCAGAAAAATCCAAGTTTTATGTGTACCTACAGAAGAAAAGCTGCACAAACTTAATTTAATATCTACGGGTGAGCATTGAAGTTTTTAGTTTTTACTGTCATCCGATTCATATTAAATATTATTTAATAGACGATGGAAAGAGTGTGAATTAATATTATTCACGACAGGGTTGGTCACATTTTAGTTGAAATAAGGTAACAAATAATCATTCGAATCATCTATTTGTATTTTACAAATAACATAAAAATTTTTATTTGACGTTTAAATGAATTAAATTTGTTTTCAAGTAGTATTCCACTTGAATCATCTTTTCTTTTAATTTCTTTGACCAAATAAAATGGTAAATGTAGAAGAGAGGTTATTGAAGTAATTATTTAAAAGAATTAATGATCAAAACCAATTCATTATATAAAATTAATGATTAAAAAATATTAATCAAAAATATAATTGGATAGCACTCCTACCCAACACAACATTTTAGCAACCATTTCAGCAATCATATTCGTCCTCGTTGTGCATGTTTTCCTACTACTTTTCACTTACTCAAAGATAAATTATCCACATAATAATAAACCTTTCGCATTCGTCCTCCTCACTTTACATTCCCACTTTCCCGTATCTCCTTTACAACTGCAGAATTTACTGGACGTGTAATATTCTCAATTTTTCGATAATGCTTTCAATGAAACTTTCGCAGAAAATTGATGGGCCGGCTGTCGCATGAAAATGTTGTCGGATTTCCAGCCGTGGAGTACACCATCGGGGGTTTCTAAACGTGCGCGACAGCCAGTATAAGTGGTGTGATTAAAGTATCAATAAATGAAACGAATGGGTAATATCAGTCATTTGGATAAAGCGTCGCAATTAACCGTGTGTATTCGAATCGATATACACTTGTCAGAGCCGTTCGTTTCCCTCCATTTGCCGTTCCCCCGTGAAATCTAAATGCACCTGTTCGGTGGAATGACACGACGACGACGTCTCCGAGGTGGTAATGCTTCTTCCTTTGGCCTTATCGCGGCACCGGTTTCCTTCGCGGCTCTCTGGCCCGTCAGGAATAACTTCAGTCAACAAACTGCGAACGCGTTATGCAGTTGAAACGCGGTATCGAGGCCGCGATATATTTTTCTGAGTGGTGGTGTTTGCCGGTGTTGCTATACGGTGGTGGTTGTGGTACCGCTGCGCCGTGCCGAGGGTGGCCGGCGTATCTTCTTTCAGAAAATTGCACGGCCCCTCGTAAAGATAAGTACTTAATTCCCTGTTTTGCCGGAAATTGTTTTTCTCCGCAACAGAGTCCATTCGGCTTTATGAATCGCTCCGTGAACTTTATACGACATGTAAAGCTTAGCACAACCGCAGGAAGGAGTTTGCTGCTCGCTAGCACCTGGTTTCGAGACCCGACGATGCATATGACTTGTTTCCGGTTCGACCGCGGATAACATACTTAAGGGCTTTCTCTCTCTCTCTCTCTCTCCCTTGTGAAAACGGGTCAAAAAATCGATCCTTTTGAAAGTGTAGAACCTTAATAAAAATACTTCCTCATTCTAGCGTTTCCTCTTATTTTGTACGTGTCATCTGCCTGTGACCTTGAATGACCTTGAGTAATTATATGAATTCCTACAGAAAAGGACACATTATTAAAATTCCTGATTTTAACAGCTTGTATTATTAACCATTTGAGAAAATTTAACGTCGCTATTAAACTACCCTGCTGTTGTACAGAGTGAGTCTGTGACCATGAATAACCTTGAGTATCAACTATCATCGAAGGTGTTTAAGAAAGGGTGGTCCCGTTTGAAAAAGTGAAGGTGAGTTTGTGATCTCTAAAAGAAAATAACACAAAAGTAAATATTTTTATGGAGTTGTGTGTGCCCCATTCGAGTTTGTCTTTCAAACATTTGACGTATGTTTGAAAAGAAGAAAGATATTTGGGGTGCAAACGTTAGGAGCCTCACCCAGTATACATACAGTGACTCCCACTAATATTCGGACACTTTTAAAAACACCATAACTTTTTTAATATTGGAATATGCAACTTGAAACTTTTGGAGAAGTTAGAACAATAGGTTTGCTACACAACGTGACAAAAAATTTTGAAAAAAACTGCAAGTTGTCGGAATTGCAGAGAAAATACTAAAAGTTGTAATTTTCAACTTTTTTCTCTGGGCTTGTATGGAAAATTTAGGAAACACATTTCGTAGATCTGTGTCAATTAAACGTATTCTGAAATTTCATAAAAATCGATCGACGTTGTGACGAGCTATAAACGTTTAATGATGGTAAAAATTGCAGTTTTTCGCGATTTTCGACCTCCAACTGCAGTAATTCTAAGGATTCTTACATTTTTCAATGCCTGTCGTTTTTTCCCGCAGCAACCGATGTCTATGAAACTTTCACAGTGCATATAATTGACACCGATCTACAAAACGTATTTTAAAAAATTTCAATATAGGACCGCATAAAAAAGTTGTAAAATGCAATTTTTAGTATTTCCTCTACAATTCCGATCGAATGCAATTTTTGAAAAAATTTCTTTTTGCATCCTGTAGTAGACTAATTGCTCTAGCTTCCCAAGAAAATTCAAATCGCATAGTCCAATATTTAAAAAATTATGGTGTTTTTAAGAGTGTCCGAATATTAGTGTGGGACATATTACTTTATTGGTATGCAAAGCTATTCCGTACATAGGAGTAAAAAATTGTAGAAGAAATATCAAGTGAAAATGGTAGGCGATATAGTAGTTATTCATTAATTTAATGTTAATATATTCACGTCGCTTGTGTCTAGTACCATTTTCTTGTTAAAATGTCATTTCATTGAATATTTGATTTCACTTAACTGAAAAATCATAAGTAGAATGATTAAGTGGCCTTTTATCATATGGTCGACTAGTTGTGTTACACGATGTAGACCCTGATGGGCTCATATAACTTGAGTTTCACTGTAGGAGGAAAGGTTGTAGGCAGAACCTACGGGACACTCTGTATAAATTCGTCGTAGAAACAACGTGCGAAACATCGAGGCAATTAAATGTTGCGGCAGGCTTTAATACCGAACGACCTTGAACGGCCACTTAATTTTGATCCGACTGTATCGCTGTAAGATCCCAGTAGAAAGGCCTGAGCTCTTTGACGCGAGTACGCATAGGAATAAAGTGTCGATGGAAACGATGCTTGACGTTGCACTAAGACATTAATAGCCTTTAGACACGGAGTATTTTATTACCGGTAACCTTTCGGTACATGCAATCCAGCAGTTCTGCACCGTTGGCAATCGTTACCGTCCAAGGGTCCACATTTCCTTAGAGGGGAACGTCGGACGATGCATACTTAATAAGCGGTTTGATAGCGCAGTTTCTTAATGCCTTCTGATCGGAGCAATTAATTACCATGCCCGGAGCGTACGAAATAGATGTTTGACATCGGCAAGAAATTCTTTTCGATCACTCATCGTCGATTCCAAAGCGTCACACGCAGTCAACAGCTTCTACCAGAACCTTACGCAACGCTCGATCTGATCTAACATTATGCTAAATTAATCTCGTTTCTCGTTCGTCTGCTGACAGTAAATTGAATTTTTTTCTGGTAATAAGTCAACTTATTAACATAGTCATCTTCTCTTGACCTGAACTGTTATCTCCATTAATAGTGAAATTACTTTGGCAGAAGAAACGTATTTAATCATGACATATGTAATCAAGAAGATATACTTATCCATAATCCACTTACTTTACGTATGTGTGTATTTAACAATAACAACTATTAAATTATGGCAAGTGATTTTATTAATATTAGATTATGTAATTAATCAAACAAAATTAACTTAATGGAGTTTTATTAACACAACTATGAGCACACAGAAAACACGTCTATTTGATTTGTATATCACACGTCAAGTGAGTATCATTCAGGCTAGAAAGCATTGAACGGTACATCGAACAAATAAACAACGGGTTTATAAATAAACTGAAATATACAAATATTAAATCGATCGTTCCTTGAGTAAAACAAATAGATTCATTTTGACATATTTCAACAATTAACAATGAAAATTTCCAATTTGATTAAACGTTTAAAAAGCAGAAAAAATTTCAAATAATCCATAATGGGAATTCTTATAGTCGCACAAAAGTTATAATTGATACACAATGGATAGTACGATTATAATATTGCAACGTAATTGTACTCTGTATTATACAGGGTGTCCAAAACCACCCGTCCAGGGGTGTTTTAACTTCTCAGCTAAGCATATTCGGTAAAAATGTTTGCAATAAAAGTTGCAGGGATTAATGGAGGACATATGTCCATGACCTTGTATTTGACCTTCGGATCCATTGTCAAGGTTATTTGGAGGTCAGCACGTATTTTTTATGGCCTCCAGCAGTCATTTAAATCTAGGACATAAGTACATATCTGAACGTGAAATTTCAAGCTCTTTCAGAATCTGTAGTCAAAAATAGGGGTTTTCATTTTAAAAATATGTATTGACCTCCAAATAACCTTGAAAATGGTTCCGAAGGTCAAATACAAGGTCATGGACATATGTCCTCCATTAATCCCTGCAATTTTTATTGCAAACATTTTTTCCGAATATGCTTATCTGAGAAGTTAAAAACACCCCTGGACGGATGGTTTCGGACACCTTGTATATAGTTATATTTAAACATGTAATCATTCTCTTATTTATCTGATTTCCAATGTATCCCGATCGGTGTACAGTCTATCCAATTCTTGAATATTGTAAAATTCAAATTAAATTAATTACTTGTAATTCGAATGAAACGGTAACACGAAACGTCGGTGCAATTAAGTCGCCTGCTCGTTCCATTAAATCATTTTTCACGTTATCTATTTCATGCACGAATTGAAAATGTTACTGTATCGTTCCAGTATGCATGGAAGCAATCGCGAAGAAATAATTGAGTGCACGGTGGAGATTATTAAATCAGCTAACGTTTGGGCTCGATAATGTTCAATTAAATATCCGGAGTACAGCGTAATCAATGCAAATTGGACATTCCTGTTTAAATTCATTTCTTACCGATTATGTCGAGAGATAAAAAGAACTGGTGGCACCAATTCAAATGTATATATATATCTAAATAAATTAGATACATATATACATACATTGAACCAGATCGGAAAATCTAAATCAGAATCTTAATTATCTACATGCACACGCGGAACGCATGAAAATAACATATGACCCGCGCAAATCCGCTTTTATCGGAAACCGGTATCTGTGCATCTCATTAGTTTATTATTATTATTATTTTGCATTATTGTATCTCGCTCGTTGTAACTGATATTTTACACTCTATTAAATCTGGAAAGATAGCCTGTCTTGTATTACATGATTCATAATGGTACTTCTGTCCGTCGTATACTACAGCAATAATTCATTTTCATCATTCCCGATTTTTTCCTCTGGAAAATCTTCATTAGATACGTTCGTTATTTCCTGTACTGAAACTATATATAAATAGGTCATTTTACATTTACACCGTGCAACATAACAGGAATTTGTGAATAAATTTCTAGACAACCAGTTATTAACTACTATTAATCATTAACTACCGCAACTGATTTGATGCCGCCAGCGCAATTACACATGAAATATGATTTATCTGTCCAGATAAAAATCACTAAATTTATACGCTAACATTAATCTTTTGGTCTTCGAATTATCTTACATTTCAACTACTTTATAATCCCCTCTAAATAAAAAAGTGGGGAACGTGAGATTGTTCACTGGATTTACTATTTCCAATTTACTGCCTCGGAATACGAAATTCTCAAATTACTCAAGATCTTCGGACGGTGCAGGTAATTTCTCCAATGTTACAAGCTTAACGTTATTATTAGACAAATGATTCTATGCAATTATGACGAAATAGGTGAAACTTAAATTCGTGAAAGCATTAGAAATATTATTTACGTAAGAGATAAACATATTTTTACTTATCTCCACTTCCTTGCAAATTATGTATAAATATTTTATTTTAATATTATTATTAATACTTTATTAAGATTTCTCTGCATCCTTTGTAAGTAAGAGGAGTAAAATAAAAACGAAACTGCTTTTAATCCTTCTACTGATTTAAATACTCACTTTAGTCTAGTGACTTGATAAAATTTTATTGGATAATGAGAAAACTAAGTACATATGTATGTATATACATATATATAAACGTTTGAATGTAGTATATTAAAAAGAAATTTAGATACTCTGGTAGCAAAAATAGACGGGTTCCTATTTTTATAAAATCGTATTGTGTGCTCATATCTGCGTTGTATATTTATTTTCTATTCTGGACGTTGCTCCATTTTCTGGTTTCTGTACACACTTTCGCAAACAATGTGTCAGCAAATGATGTGATCAAACATTTACCTTTCAAACATTTTAACTCTTTCAATTCGAAAATAACTATCGGCACAAGGTATTGAATCGAAATAAAGTGCAAATAACACGAGTGAAATTTCTCATTTGTTTCGCTCGGGTCTTCAAAATAAACGTTTACGACACTCGAAATGTGAGTCAGGAGAAAAACAATTGTTTCTTTCACATTGTATTTTAAAGCAATTTTTAAAACTCATTTTTGAGGTTTATAATATTATGAACTTACTAACTATTTTTAGTCTCAAGAAGCAAACTATGAATGAAATTCTTTAGGGAATATAACAATTGTATACATTCGTTGTAAGAACAAGCAGGTGTTGAGTAATTTATGTTTTCGATAAACAGATTTAGTAAATGAAAAACAATATAAAAATATTTTGAAATTATTCTGAAACTTCGAACATAATTTCTAAAAAAATACTGTTGTAATTTGCATTTTACATATTTTGGATTGAAGTTTGTATTCTCCCAATATGTATATGTATACTGTACGTTGCTACACTATTGTTCAAAAGTTACATCAATGACAAACTTAATGTCCGAATACTTTTTGATGTCACTGTATATTATCGCGGAATTATTCTATTAGCGCCGTCAAGAAATAAAGATTTACAAATCATATAAATTAGCACGTTTCTGCAGAGATCCCATAATATAATGCTATCACACGTGGTTTCCTCTATAAGCTTGAGATTATCGCACATATGAAGTTAGCGCTAAACTCCTGGTAACAACTAATCTGCAATGTGGGATAATATGCATGCCGGGGCTTGCATACAGGATGCTTCGTGGAATAGATACGCGCACAAGTTTAATCGAGCTATTATGCACAACGGAAATCTTAGATTGTAAATCTACATTAACAATGTTATTCGCATAAATATTTCACCCCGGTGCGTGGCTGCTTATTTTCAATGCGGATGCATAAACATGGAAAACACTAATCCGGTGAGAAATGTAGGTCAAAGAATTACCGACGTATCGCATTACGATAACGTACGCCGCAGTTGATTACTATTTTCCATGCAAGAATGCATGCGCTAATTAATTTAGTGGAATTAACGACCAGCGATACGTCAATTAGTACGAGCTTGTTGAGCGTATTTACACTCGGTTTCCCATTATATTTTTCGAGGACTTCTTTTTAAACCATTAAAAAAATACTCAGGATAAGTTTATATAATTCCGGATAAGTTTATAGAACAAACCATCTAAATCATTTTTACAACTTCGTAAATAGAGAAGAGAGTAGTATTTTAAGTAGTTGCAATTCATACCGCAGTATTAGGGACATTCTTAGAGTTATTTGTGTCGCAGTAATGAGCTCCTCCTTCGCTTTAATGTACGTAATGCTGAAAATTTAATTTTTTTATTAGGAAGGCAAGAGATAAATAATAATGAGACTTTCCCCTATGCAATGTAAAGCAATAGAAAGAATGTACAATCATGTGGAACAAGTCCTTTGTGATCGAGACAGAAGAAACATGGTCTTATTTATAGTTTTCATGGAGAATGTTTTTCCAAATCCTGAGATTATAAAAATATGAGAATGGTTGACAATTTTGTTTGCCTCATCTACACGAATACATTCTCATTGAATTATACAAATTTATTGAAGGCAAAATATTTATTTTTACGTATATTTTAATCTCATTTAAAAAATTATTTCAATTGATCAGAAATTAGAGCCTGATCGAGTAGTTTCTTAATGATAATCACGAACCATAGACTCTCAAAAATGATGAGAGTATTTCCGGTAGATACATAATGTGTTAAATGGCTGCAGAAGCAAAAAAGAAAACGTTCAAATATCTTCCCGACTGAATTCCAAATCCTTCCATCGACAAAGAATACAAATAACTGCGGGCAATTAATTCGAGACACGTAGAAATTGCTGGCCATTAATATCCATCCGGCTGGCGGGAAACGAAAAATAGAAAATCCAGGTTACACTAGATCTGATTTGTCACAGGACGAGGAAGAGGAGAGGCACTGCGTCTCTATTTAGGTCCGCAATAAAACAAGCAGAACGCGAAAGTACAACGAAAATGACATCGACACGAAAAACTCGTTGACGGGGGCCCTAGCCTCATCGTGTCGTGTCGCGCAATAAATTAATGGCCGGTCATCATTGCGCTCATACACGCTTGTACAGGCATGCGGACACATCGTAACGCATCATTTGTCTTCTCATTATAAATGTGAGCCACCGGCTCTACCGCGCCGTGACAGTGGGCCGAAATAAATTGCCGTGCGTTACGTTTGTACTTTCGTTTTATATTTAAAATGGCTACATCGGAGAGGGCTCGTGCGCGGGCCTGCCAGCCGGAGACAAATTGCGCATTTGCATAATGCCGTTATTTATTAATGATTGCGATACAGGTACTCCTGATGTTACATAAATACCCACCTGCGGCGTCGGCCAATCGACAACCTTCTAATTCGACGTCTGATTGCCGCCCCGTATCGAACAATTTATATACGTTTCGACCCTGATATCATATCGTGCGTTTAAAACAAGCCGTTTTGCATTTACCTTTCCGCGTACCGTTTATCCACGCTCCCTTCCACAAAGAAATACGGAAATGCTGCCCCGTCCGGTAAGAACGCGTTCTATGTCGTTTCAAAACTGTTTTGCATAATGAAGTCAAATTGCTCGCGCTTATTTTACTTCGGTAGATAGGAAATTACCACGCATCCAGGCTAATGTATTGTTCACTGTACTGCTCCATTGTAGTTTACAATTGTTAAACGTCTTCCAACCATGCTATCCATTTACCAGGTATGTAAATATGAAACCGGAATTTTTGTATAGAAAATACACGTTTATTGTATGACAATGATACAAAATACTTTATTCGAAGTATTTGCCCATCGGTAGCTACACATTCTTCCCATCTCTCTGACAATTTGTGGATGCCACGCCAAAAAAACTGTTCCTCTTTTGAGGCAAACCAATCATCGAGCCATTTTCGTAAGATGTGAAGCGCTGCTCGGCAAGTGCGTGTCCCATCGATGCAAATAAGTAATAATCGGGTGGAGCCAAGTCTGGTGAGTAAGCCGCATGCGAAAGTATTTCCCAACTAAACGCCTCAATCGTTTCCTTTACCGGTTTTGCTGTGTGTGATGGTGCATTATCATCAAGCAAAATCACTTTGTGTTGCCTTTTTTGATATTCCGGTCGTTTTTCACGCAAAGCTTGATTCAAATCGATCATTTGCTGTCGGTAGCGTTCAGTATTAACGGTTTCGCCAGGTTTTAGCAGCTCATAATGGATCACACCCTTCTGATCCCACCAAACACAGAGCATTGTCTTCCGTCCATAGCGATTTGGCCTCGCAGTCGATGTCGATGGTTCGTCTGGAGTTACCCATGATCTCTTACGCTTAGGATTCTCGAAATATATCCACTTCTCATCGCCAGTCACAATTCGATGGAGAAATAACTTTCTTTTGTACCTGGCGAGCAGCATTTCACAAGTGGTTTTTCGGTTTTCCTGCTGTCTTTCATTCAGTTCATGTGGAACCCATTTTCCCATCTTCTGAATCTTTCCCTTGGCTTTCAAACGTATGGAGACGGCTTCTCGTGTCACATTTAATTGATCCGCGAGTTGTTGTTGCGTTTGAGCGTCATCCTCATCCAACAATGCTTGCGAATCGCTGTCTTCAAACTTTTTCGGTGATCTTCCACGTTCTTCGTTTGTCACATCAAAATCGCCATTTTCGAAATTTTTAAACCACTCGAAGCACTGTGATTTACCAAAAGCATGCTCACCGTAAGCTTCGACAAGCATTCGATGCGATTCTGCAGCAGTTTTCTTCAAATGGAAACAGAAAATCAATGCTGTCCGCATATCGTAGTTTCCAGGCACAAAATTCGACATGTTCAACGTTATTAAAAACTATGCTGTTGTATGAAACTTGTATGGTTGTGAGTTGAAAATCTTTACCAGATGTGAAAACAAGAAAATGGCGCCAATGACGCGGTTTGACGGTAACTACATTGACAGCTAGAGCCACCTATGGGCAAATTCCGGTTTCATATTTACATACCTGTTTTTCAAATTTTTAAGAGTGTTGAACATTTATACATACACTGATTTAATTTGCATGACGTTGAAGGAGAGTAAAAATATTATTTAATAATAAATACTTTGAACGTGCGCTTTTGTCTATTCGAACGATTAACAGTAATGTCTCGATGATGTTGATAAAAGTCTCATGTTGATAAAAGTTTCACAAAGGAAAATAATTCGACAACAAACAAGTTTTTGTAATTACATTAGTACTTTTTCAACGATATATCTAATCTTGTATCGTGTTATCACTTTTTGGTGATCGAGGATCTCTGGAAGAGTAAATTCCACGGTAATGGGGATAAACAGTCCATATCGTGTACATCTATTTTACATATATCGAGACATTACTGTAGTTCGCACTCAAAAGGTAATTTCATCGGTAGACCTTCCAATTTGTGGTTCACTCTATTACAGTCTCGAAATTCACACTTAATCTATATTCAACATTCATACCTCGGAATTTCAATTTTACATAAAGTAATGGTAATAATAGTACGCGAAAGCTTTACCGCAGATAGAAGTCTAATTAGGTAGATTGCACTTAGTAAGCCAAATTTCTACTCTCAGCCTCATTTATTATCCGCAAATTTAGTTTCTTATTATCGTCATTTCCAAGAGCTTCTTCCTATTTTTAACTGAAAATATTGCGGGAGTTGCCATTAATTTTCATCAAGATCCGTTGTTGCGGATGCGTAACAATTATGGTTCCTATTTCATATAAATAATTAATCTTATTAGCCAGAGGTAATTCATCTAGATTAATTATATTCATGTTACATTTTCACCAAGTATTAAAGTAGGCAGACACGTTGTGTTATAATTATAAGCAGAACAGTGAACAATTTTTTGTCGTCTTATTTATTACATTTGATGCATAAAAATAAAAAAAATTCACAAGCATTATTCGATAATGTTTTTTAATGTTAGTAGCTTAATTTTATACAACATTTTTGAGCTTATATATTATTCATAATTTTAGGCGCTCTGTCAGAGTTATATAGTTGGTTATAATTCGACTACGGATCTTTATGCAAAATAAAAAATGTTTGCATCGATTGTAAGACACAGGAGTGAAATAAAAATTTCTTTCTCCTTTTAATTATCTGAGTAAGCTGAAATACGCTGATGTCTTTAAATCTTTTTAATATGTCCACTGCTTTAAATTGTGCTTACCCATTTTTGTCGCAAATGCATAAAATCCGCATTCTAGTTATGTATAATGTAAGTAATTTGATCATTTATGAATAACGTATCAAGAAACAACATTGTCCATTTTCTTTATGCGGAATGGTTGTTGTATTGTGTTGTAAAATATTTTCACAGATATTCTCCATATTCTGTATTCACTTGCAACCATGTAACGGTTATTTATATGGTTCTCTGTATCTGTGAAAATATTTTACAACATAAAACAACAACCATTTCGCATAAAGAAAATGGACAATGTTGTTTCTTGATGCGTTACCGTATAATTACCAAATTACTTACATATCGATACGCCTGATAATGCTCGAATCCTTTACTCCGTAATAATGTAACATAATATCTTGAGTTCCGTTGACAGGTAGCATGTGACTGACTGATCACAGTGTCTATCAGAGACTGTCAAAACACTCCCATTGAGAGTACTGGGCACCGGCTGACGGTGTGGTGGTCAGATGTGACGGTGACGAATAATGAGAATATCTGAATGCAAAACCCATTGAACAATGTTTTGACAGACGGCTGACGGACAATTTCCTGCTGCCAGTTAGATGGAGAGTGTGAATCAACTTTTACGTGTTTGCATCCTATACGGGGTGTCTGCTTTATACGTCGACATATTTATGGAGTGGCAGAAAAATCTCAATTCTCCTCAATCGCGTAGCTAGCAGCTATGACTTGCTAACTGGCTGGTTAGTCGCAAAACCTGTTAATAACTTCAGTTTTAATAATAATCGTTAAGCAGGGGAAGGTTAATTACCAACTGTTTTCAACGGAAACACATTTGGAAGAACCAGATATAAACTACTAATAACTTTTCTGATTTTTAATCACGACTTAGTGTTTATGACAACTACAAAGAAATAAAAAATCTGAACTGTGCGGTTTTATATCATTCATATTTGTCGAGATACCCAGCCTGTGATTTTAAAACGTGACACACGCCGTATTGTTTCTGATCTTACTAATCCAATTGTTACAGAATTAGCAGCGAAACGGAGCCAGTGTCGCTCTCTATTATCAAACGTCCGACTCCCGCTGCTGAGCACGATTGGAACTGACGACAGCTGGCGATACACAAATTTAGAAAAGGTAACGAAAATATTGAACGCTTTTAAACAACATATTATAATATATTCATATAAAAGTTTTACTCGTCTAACGTTATATTTTATTGAAGAGGTTTAAATAAATAATCACACTAAGCCTTTCAATTATATATTTTCAATAAAATATTCATAAACAGGAAACGAAATGTGACCCTGCAGATAATTCCTAATTTGACAAATTGAGTTCGTTCCAGAGTTAGCAAACGAGACGCTGTCTGTCATCGGAAGACCGACTCCGATTACCGAAAACGATTGAAACCGACGAAAAGCCGGAGCGTGATTCAAAGCGGAAGCGCGCGCGAAGCCTAAATCAAACCGGAGCCATCGGGCGAAAGAAAAATGGCGAATATAAAATATCGAGGAAAGATACAGAGGGAGTCGGAATTGCTCGTACGAGCGTGCCAGGCGTTGGAGTTCGCGCGACTTCGTGGCGTAACCAAGATATACGAGCACTTTTCCCCAAAAAAGTGTTAAGGAATTATGCTTCGCGGAGTAAATGAGATGTGTCTGCACTGGGACATAGATCACCGGCACGCTATCCATTCTCACCACCGTGGAAATAAATACGATCTTCCTCGCGAAAGAGGCTGCTGCCGTGGAACGTGTTAGAGGAAGAAGACCGGGTGACGGGAGGGTAAGACGAAGGAATGCCGATGGTTGGAGCGGAAGAAGCGGATCCCGAGGACGGCAAGTCAGAGGGGGATAGCAAAATCGTCTCCTAGCGGCCCGTATCCCGCAGCACATCTTTCTATCCGACACTCGGGGGATCCAACGTAGCCATTTCTCTGGCCTGTTATACGCCGCCTATATACGTATCTACTACCCCCGGTAGGTACCTACAGTCAGCAAATAAATTGATCCATTACTCAACCGAGCAGTCATCTTCCTTCCTTTGCTTCTGTTCGTCCGCTCCCGCTCCCGTCGACGCGTCCTTGCGCGCCACGCCGAGCCTTTTTCCTCCTTTCAGACTTTTCCGGGAATGCTGCCAGAGATTCGGTAAAACCCCTTTCACGCCCTGCTGCAAAGACGATGATACGCCCGCGGTTTACTCACCCGAGTCCGTCTACCCGGCAATCAGGAAACCGGTGAATTGATGGCACTTCGGAGGAATTCGTTACATCCGCCCCTCCCGTAAATTGATTGCAACTACTCAACGAACCCGAAACCTCTTCTGATCTCGTTCCCATTAGACCGCGGACGTTTGACTGATCTACATAATTCTGATTTCAGCCGGGCACGCCGCGTCGATTACACCGTCCGACGCCAATTTTGCGTTTCGATAGCCACTGGACGATTCTTTTTAACCCTGGAACTGCACTGTGGGTCTCGGAAACCGAGAGCGTCGTTAACTCTTCGCACTCCAGCCTAGTGACTCTATACAGGGTGTCACAAAATTCCTTCAACAGCCGGAAATGAGAGGTTCCTAAGATCATTTGAAGCAACATTTTCCTTTGCAAAAATGTTATCCGCGGTTTTGTTTAGGAGTTATTAACGAAAAACACGGACCAATCAGAGCGCGATCTAGACGCGAGTTGGCACAGTTTAGTCGGCACGCCAACTGTCTATTGGCTGACTGTGCCAATTCGCGCCTAGGTCGCGCTCTGATTGGTCCGTGTTTTTCGTTAATAACTCCTAACCAAAGCCGCGGATAACATTTTTGCTAAGAAAAATGTCGCTTCAAATGACGTCAGGGGCCTCCCATTTCCGGCTGTTGAAGGAATTTTGGGACACCCTGTATATAGTACACCAACAACTCCAGCACTATATTAGTTACAAGTGTATAATAATTAAAAAATACGGTTGCTGCAATGAAACAAAATTAGCTACATTATATAAAACAAGTTCAGGTCTATAAATCTTCAAGAAAATTAAAATTTTATGTTTCGCAATAATTTAAAGTTCATATTTCAAATGTCGCATTATCGGCGACAACTAAATGGTGTTACAGAAGCTACATTTTCTGAATATTGTTAGCGAATTGGAAATAATGCAACAGTATTTTAAAATTCGAAACATAGGCTTTTTTAAAAAAATTTTTTTAAATATTGCATTGTCATCCAGATCTGAGCTATGTTTAAAATTTCAAGTCTCTAGCTCATCGGGAAGTTAGTTTAAAATCAATTGCAAAAATTTGTACCGAACAAACCAACAAACAAACAAACAACGTAGTAAAAAGTCTGCCCTCTTACACACAAGAGGTAGAAATGCCTGACCCGCGTGGCGTTTATGAGTCTCTGTTGTTCTATACCTCCCGGAAGAAACTTTCTAAAAGAAGGACAGACCTTTTTTTGGAACAGGTACCCATCGACTCCGCGTACCACTCTGCAGGAAAAAAACTAAAACATGTGATTGCCATAAAGTTTGGTCTTACGGCGGCCTCTCTCCAGTCCTCTTTCAGAAAAATCTTGCGCACAATCAGTGTCGTTCAAGCAGTGGTAGAGAGAATATCTCTAAAGACGTGTCAATTGAAAGCTTACAGTTGTTAGTATGTGTGTTTTTCCATAGTAAGTAGTTTTAATAGTAGTGGTGTGTTTAAATCGAAAGTGGAAGTCCGAATCATTGACTACTATCTACTACCAGTTGTGCAGTTCGTCTCCAAATGGTCCAGTGACACACACTTCGAAGTAGCAAGTACATTTACGACTGAATAGGTGAGTTTAATTAAATCAGTTTCTACTCCTTCTCTTGTTCACCGCTTCACCGCGGCGCGACACCATCCCTACGCTCAGTGGAAGCTGCCGCCGAGACTGCGGACCTCTATGCAAAATAAAAATTGTCTGCATCGATTGCAAGAAATAGAAACTAAATTGAATGTTACTTCTTCCTTTAATGATTTTAATAGAGGAGCAATCATTTATTGAAATCTTCAATTTTTAAAATTTTTCAACAATTTGGAATTTCATCTACTCAATTCTGCTATAAATGCACAAAGATCCGCAGTCTACTGCCGCCGTGCCGGAATCTCCCCGCTATCGCGCGTTGTTCGTTCGTTCTTTGTTAATAACTCCTTAACAAACGTTGCTTTTTCGTATTACATTTTGTCGTGACATTTTATAGCAATTACTAACTGAGGAACAGGAATGCTAAATTCAAAATTGCCGCGCAGAAATTAAATGGAATAGAAAATTACTAACATCTGTAATATTTTCTAAAAGATCAGAAATTTATGAGAAACGTTAAAGCATTGAACGTACCATAAACGTGTCCGCCATAAAATTACTATGATAGAAGATCGTATTGTCCACAGTATAACGTTCCCCAACAAGAGACCGTCGTAAAACAGCCACTGACGTTCGGAACGAACAATGTGAAGTAAACATAAATTACAAAAATTTCATAGCTTCCTTAAAATGAATTTTTTAATTTTTCGTAATTCCATGTTTGTTAAAATGTAGATAATATTTTATTCGTCGACCACATTCCATTGATACAACATAAAAATTTGTTAGGATTCTACTAGATATGGTATCACTGAAAATTGATACTCAAAAAATAACAAAGGTATGTAAAGGAGAATGTGTATTAAAATTCTATCTAATTTCATTCTATTAACTTGACGTGGCTGATTTTTCATTCACTTTAAGCAAATCTCTGCTAATTATGAATGTTCTCTTTAGACTGAATTTTTCATCTAGAACGTTATTTTTAATGACCACGAATTGGGGAATTAATTATGCGGAAACATTAAGATAAGGTACATTTTAAGGTACCACTAATATAAGAACATATAGCAAATAATTGTAATAACAGTATTAGAGAAATTTAAAATTGCTGTTTATTTTCGCTTTATTTCCACTCTAATCAAAGAAATTAACATTTTTACTCAACTTATTAGTTATTCCATATTTTTAGATCATAATTAGTATCGAATAGTAACCATATCTTACGTAACTATTCATATCGCAATTTTTATAATTTCTTCAATATTTGTATTTTAAAACTGCACCACTATCGCATGTAAAATTAGATACGACAAGTTGTTCAAGAAGATTTCGTTTTAGTTTATACAACAACACGGTGCTTTAGATAAAAACTATAGACACTCCAGAGGATAAAAACGAGTGTTATACTGGCAACGGTCTCAGCGTGCGCTGCAAACTTAATAAGAATGGTGCACCTGGAACGGTGTAGAACTGCAAAGCTAGATTTAATATCAGTTTCAGTTAAAAGGACTATTATTCAAAAAACATACATATACCGAAAAGAAACTAAAATATCATACAAGAATATGTAAGAGAAAGTCGGATCTTGTATATGAACGTGAAACGAAATTGTTAAAGAGAATAAAAATTGCTCGAAAGTAGAGATTGTAACTCAAGCTTCAATTTTGTTAGTTGAAATGACACAAAGTTTGCAATTGACCTAATATCTCGTCCCATCGCTAGTCAATATACAAGGTGGACCAATAACTTTGACCACCTTGAATCTCTCGGTTATTTGTAATAATATGAAACAATGGTAAATACAAAACTTGCATGCTGTAGAGGGGGAAACATTATGAAACAAACATTTTTCATATGGATGAAGGCGTTTCGGAGATTTCAGGTGACCTTAATTTCATTAAACGGAATGATATACTTTTTATATTGAAAATCTTTGAAAACGACAACAATCGGAATCGGATATTTGCCTGCTTTAACGGTACAACTTTTCTCGGAGCTATTTGGGCTGCCTGTAACGAACAAATACAAGTTCCACAAATATAAATTGCAACAAAGTTTGACAGCTATATCTGATATAATTAGTAAACAAAATTATTTAAAGAATGTAGCAGTCAAGGAACTGTCAACAAAATTGAAAAATAATTCGGAATGCAAAGGGTTAACAAAATATTCACGCTGATCAAAGTTATTATAGTCCACCCTGTATAAAAGTGTATATGAAAGTATGCGATACGGGACATGTACGAAAAGGAAAGGAAATGTGACGAGGTGGACACATTTACAGTATGAATACGCGTCAAAGATTCAGAAGGGGACGCGGATGGCTGGTCCTTTGTAACGTCATGCGAGATATAAAAGGAAATAGATGGCGTCATTAGTCAGCGCGAGTTCCGGTTTCTCGTTTCTTTTTCCCCCGGTGATATTTGTCAACAACTATCGCAACGTCTTCGTCAATGTGAGCCAGACCGGCACAATTTGTTACCTTATATTTAGTTTTTTACGTTGAACGCAATCAACGTCCGGATCATGCCTTAATGACTCTCTCGCGTGCTTAATCCGGGATAATTCCGTTTCGCTAGATAATTTTTCTCGCGTTGAAATGATGTACTGTGTTCATTGTTTCATACACCCGTTCGCGTTCGTTAATTAAACAAGGGATTAGTTAACACGCACGGGACTTCCTGCTTTATGCAATTGCTAATCCCAAAGATACCGAACAAAAATACATTAGTTTTTATATAATGTCTTATAAATTATCTGTGATACCATCGTTTTAGTATATTAGCAACAGAAAACTTATTTTATTAGAAATGGAAAAAATAGACAATACGAAAAACATACAGCGGTAGCCATTTTAATTTAATTTTTATTTCCATTATTGGTTGGCCTTAATGGTTCTATCATTAATTTAAAAGTATTTTCGGTGACTTTTTAGTGTCCTTTGATTTTCCTTTTAGTGTTTCGCACCAAATTGGAAACGAAATTGGAAACAATAAAATATTACAAACAGCACTGCTTTTTTAAACTGCGTAGGCAAGAGAACTCCTTAAAAAGTATAAAATTGTTTATTATTGACACAAATATATAATACGAAGAAGAAGCGGTGTGAACTATTTTTCACAAAAATCTTTAAAGAATTCTTAACTAAGTGTTGTGTAATTGTAATCAACATTAATCATATATGCGTGATTATGAAGTTGTTTTACATAAAAATTTGTCAGAATGTCACGTGACTCGTGCGGTACTGGCAGAGAAAGGGTAATTTTTCCCCTCAATCTGTGATCCCTGGACACACGCGAAAACTTAATAAATTAATGTTGATTACTACTTATTATCCGTAAAGAGAGTAATTGCATGAATCGAACTTGCATTACAACAGTCGAAGATTACGTCGCGTCGGGTTGGGAAAGCGCGCGTTTCATGCAGGTGAATCGTTAAAATGCACGATTTCGAATTTGTAAAATCGAAAAGGACGAAATCACACTTTTTACGTTAGCTCGTGTGTAAAATTGGCTTTTTTATCGGGCACCGTCGAACGATTAAACCTGCAGTTTTTTGCATATCCGGTTTATGTTTCAATCTGGTTCCATCAATATGAATAAACACCGGTACGGGAGATAGCTTACTTCTGCATTAATATGTATTGGCAATAAATCGATATCGATAATTAAAATCTGTACCTGCCAGTGGAGCCTTCGGGCGTGAGCGCGTTTATATAAAAGTTCAATTTGTTATATGTAACTGTACGAGATGACTATAAATATTGCGTTACCCTTTTTAACTGCGATCGTAAATCCGCGTGATTTATGCCCCAGCCGTCTGTAAGAGCGTGAAGGGGTCGAGATTCTATGTATCGTTTGACTGCGTCGTTGGATTTTCATATTTCTTTCCACTAAACAACGGCCGTTTCCATTTCTCATTTCGTTTACGCAACCGATGATAACGCTCATCAAGATAAATTTAATGAACTGATAAATAGCTCACCAAATTTTTGTCGGGGATGTCAGAAAAATATGTTCTCTAGGTTTTTTCCACGAATCTGTTACAATATTTCGTGCTGAATCCGATTTTCTCGTCAACGATAATAGGGAATTTTCGAATTTTCTTTCAGATTAAAAATAAAATAGACGCAGTTTTTTATATTATTTAATATTAACAACAATCATTGCCAGCAATACGTCTATTATAATTCCAGATCTGTTTCAAATTTACATTTTATATACAAAAATTCATTGTTAAACTTACACGAGTGATAAGTTAAATAACAAATAAACGCCAGATTTTATGCATTTTTTACAAAAATGAGTAGGTGCAATTTAGAACAGATTTAATAATAAATGATACCTTTAGTATCAAAGTCTGTAATCATCGGTAATCAAATTAATTTTACATATTTTGCTATTTAAAATCGTAGTATGCAGCATAATACATATCATCACGTTGAATGCACGCAAGTTTCACCTATTACGTTCATGAAACGATCAGCATTATTAACAACAATTAGTTGCATGACAGCGGAACTTTAATAATAACGAATATTCAACGTGTTAGTAAAACATTTTAACAGTGAAGATGAGCAACGTAACAAACGGCGGCAGCAAACCTGTTAATTTGTATCTCAAGGAGTTAATTCCAACTTCGCGAGAGTAGTCTATAAAAATGGGGATTTGCATAAACGTCAGCAGTCTAGTAATAACGCAGGCGGCAGCAGGCTTATCCGGTTGGTCGGAAATCGAAAAGAATTCGTGGCCACCGTGGATGCGACGCGCATCTGGAATGAATTTTTCGCAAGGCACCGTGGCTGACGAGTATCGTCTATGGGTCGGCCGAGCACGAGTCGAAAAAATATTTTCGCAGGGCAGATGCGTACGGGTGGCGTTGTAACGGGGCCAACGAGTTTGAACATCAGTCACGAAAAAGAGGGATTAAAAAAAAAAAGAGGTGGGAGAGTGCCAAAAAAGTCCAGGAGATGGGTTGCCCGAATAAGTGGGTTGAGTGAGTGAATGACAGATAGACAGCAACCAGACAGGAAACTGACAGCACGGCGACGGGCTGACAGCTTGCCACTCTGCCGAGCGTTCGCAACATCGAGAATTACCGGCTACCGTACGTGTTGATCCTTGTCCCATTCATCGACAAAAAAGCGAACGAACCTGCGATTTTGTTCTATCGCATAGAACGGGATCAATGATCATCCTCAAGAAAACCCACGAATACCAAACCGCGCGTTCACTCTTTCGTTCCAATTGCATAAATAGTAGGCTACAAGTTCCAATTTTGAACAAATAGTATAGATATTCTCATCTTTAATGGGGCAGAGAGAATAATTTATTGTTAAATTTATTATATTTTAAAGTTCTAACCTTGAAATTAAAATATTGTAATAGGTTTTTTATACTTTTTCATTTATTTGGCGTTGGGCGAAGCGGAACTTTTTGCCTCGTTGCATTGTGGGGCAAGTTGTTACTAAAGAGTAAAATTTGCTAATAACACTGTCCAACAAATTTCAACTTTTTTTTTGTATTTCGATTCCCACTATGCGATTCTTGTAGAGTTTTTCGCGCTGATTCCGAATCTGGCCTTAATTTTTCTCGTATACGTACAGTTTTTGAGAAAATGGAGTTTAAAAAAAAGACATATTTTTCAACTTTGAACAAATATTGTGATGTTATTATAAAAGATATTGAATTGTTCTTTACAGCAAAAGATTCTTTAGACTTTCCCGAATACAGTGATATATAATATTAATGCATTATGATTGTTTAAACATGTTTAAACAATCATTAAAGACAGAGAGACACCACTTTCGCACCAATTTTTGACGATATTTTTGGATTTATCTAAAAAAATAAGGGTCCAGCGGAAAATCGAACTATACCACGCGATAGAGCAGACTTTTATCTTGAGAAACCCCCCCTTGAAATCGACGTTTTTACCGAACCAGAAAGCAAAATATCTTCGCCCGACATGCGTTGACGCCAGTGGCGCTAGGGACGGGATACAGCGCGCGACGGGATACGGAGCGGCGAACGACCGTTCTAGTGGTGAGCGCCACTGGCCGCAACTCATGTCGGGCGAAGATATTTTGCTTTCTGGTTCGGTAAAAACGTCGATTTCGCAAAAACTTCAAGGGGGGGTTTCTCAAGATAAAAGTCTGCTCTATCGCGTGGTATAGTTCGATTTTACACTGGACCCTTATTTTTTTAGATAAATTCAAAAATATCGTCAAAAATTGGTGCGAAAGTGGTGTCTCTCCGTCTTTAATGATTGTTTAAACATGTTTAAACAATCATATTGCATTAATATTATATATCACTGTATTCGGGAAAGTCTAAGGAATCTTTTGCTGTAAAGAACAATTCAATATCTTTTATAATAACATCACAATATTTGTTCGAAGTTGAAAAATATGTCTTTTTTTTAAACTCCATTTTCTCAAAAACTGTACGTATAGGAGAAAAATTAAGGCCAGATTCGGAATCAGCGCGAAAAACTCTATAAGAATCGCATAGCGGGAATCGAAATACTTTTTGGCTGTTGGACAGTGTAATTAAAACTTTAATGAAATATTTTATTTATCAATGAGATACTGTATAAGTATAAGTATTGTTTATGATTTTTTCCGAATTTTTTGGTGAGGTGCGTCGTGGTAAAAAAGATTAACAATGGTCCATTAGTCTTTGTTGTTGCGATTCTTGTTATTATTTTGGTAAAAACTTGTATACATTATAATTTATACTAATGAACGTTCGTAATAGATGTTTGTAACTTCTCGTATGTTCCTTTTTCTACATATTTTCTCATAAACAAATGTAAAAACATCGAGATTTTTTATAACATGTCTAATTTTAATTGCCGGATGAATTAATGTGCAAAACTTTGTGTCTCTTTTTCGTTTCAAATATTCACAATTTGATATAAATAAATAAATAAGAATACGTATTTAGAAAGAAGTACTAAAAATATTTATTCTAAGAAATTCGAATATAATAATCAAGAAGTAACGATCCTATTTGTCCACGGGGTCGTTCCATTTTTTATACATATTCTGTGTGCTCGTAAACACTGTAAATGCATAAACTTCATAGTCTAATAATGAAACTTTGCAAACAAGTAGAGCACCGAAAAATGTGCGTCACGTATTTTTTTATAGATGTCCGCTTTCATATTCACGGGGTGAAAACCTCCCCTAAAACTGCGGATGAAAAAGCTGCTGTATAAAATACCATGGAAAATGACGCAAGTAGTATTGTATGTGAAATATGTACAAACAATGCATGTCATAATTTGAAGCTCTTCTTTACCAATTAATATTTATTTCTCCACTTGAAAATAGTTTTTTATTATTCTGTTGTATATTAATACATTTTCCAAAAAAATATTTACAAGTTACTTGACTACACCGGCATCATATAGATATTTTTAAAAAATGTTTCACAAAAATTCTCAAGTATTTTTATAATTTAACATTTTGATCTTCCGAAGCTAATTTCTAATTTTTAAAAAGTGGATATGCATGAAATTTAAATTCTTGACGCACAATCAAGGTCGAATATAATTAAAAACTGTATCAAACTATGAAATTTTGGATTGTTAATCATTACGTTGTTTTTCTCCAGCTATTACGTCTAGGTATTAAAATGACGTAATTTCACATAAGAAAGTATCTTATTAACGGCTTTGAATCTACCTAAATCAAGAGCTAGAAAATAGGTTCTCAAAATAAATATTTAAAACATCCTTTAGATTTATGGTGTCGTTAATACGTTTGAAAATTATCAAAGCGACGTTTTATCAATCTGACCCCAAATGCTATATTTTTCGAAACTGTTAAAGTATTATGTAGTTCAATTTTTATGTAGATATTCGTCCAAGTTTAGAATACTTAAATTTTCAAAACGGCACACAGAACTCGCGACAAACGACACAACTTTTTGACACAGTCATTGACTTTGTGGAAAACGAATTACAATACAGGGATAACGATTCCTACGCGAACGTCATCGGTCGGAATAGGAGCGACGCGACGGTTCCATGAAAGTATGGGTTACTGTCAAAAGTAAACCAACGTAAGGTATACTTATGACTACAAATTACGTATAATTCCGACGGCCGTAACAACGTAACAACGGGTGGATACATAATTATTCAGCGTAATCACTAAGACTTCGGAACGCTGCACTACCTTTTAAAATTGCGCTTAAATTACAGTCATATGGCATTTGACGAATATCAGTCACGTGTCCCGTGCTAAATGCACACTCACAGATAGGAGCAGACGTTCGACATATCGCTCAAACGGTAATGGGCACTCCATATTTAACAGGTAAATGGAAAACTGTCCAGAAAAAACATTCTAACAGTTCGCGATTTTTCTTTGCAAAGAATCAATAAGAACAGTTGGGAGACACAACTGTCACGAGACATGACTGTCGAAGATTTGTTGAATGATACACAGGGTGTCCCAAAAATGTTGTACTTGAAAGGAGAGAATCCTGAGGTAATTTGAAGTAACTTTTTCTTTTGCGAAAATGTTCTCCGCAGCTTTGTTAAGGAGTTATTAACGAAAAACATGGACCAATCAGGACGCGGCTTCTATGGTCGGATTCCGGCTCAAGAGCCGCGCTCTGATTGGTCAAGAATCAGCCCTTTCAAGTACAACACTTTTGTTGTACTAATAAATTGTTCAAGACAGATTCAACCGTCGTCTTTGCTAGAAAATTTGTAGATGAATTTATTTGAATAAAAACCTATTATAGTAAACGCCTCAATGGCTTCTGAAAGTCAATTCTGATTTTTTAAATGGAATATATGTATTTTCTGATGCACCAATCGATGCAGCTCATTGTTTTGGCTCTACAATATACGCAAAATAATTCACTGAAAGAATCATTAATGAAATTGTATCTTTGGTTCTAATATTCGAGTCTTCAACATTCCAGCATAATGTGCATACATACTGTGTGTTTGCTGGAGTGTAACATTCTTTTATGTATTTCTGGAATGGAACAGCACCGATTTGAAAAAAAAGTTGTGTTGCCCGATTAAATTGTAAAGTCTAGGAGTCGCTAATTGCGAAATTAACCGATAATTGTGAATTACAACGAACGCCGAATAACAAAACGAGTGTATGAAATGCACGAATCTGGTAAACTAAAAATATCTGTGTAAATAACTTCGCCAACTTGCGCGTTAGTTTCCACGGTGACTCAAGTGGAAACAATTAATGAACGTTAACTTTAATGAACGCTTGTAAGTTTTTATTTAATTACATCGGGACTAAACGTCACACGATTTAATCAGTTCGTGGACGTGCTCATTAAAATTGTGCGAAAACGGAAGTGCAAGGAACTCACAAATTGCAAGGAGCATGTTCACTGTAAGACATGATACAAGCATTTTCACGACTTCGTACCGGCCATATTTTACTGGATAAATCTAGGGGGACTGTGGCGTTAAGTATATCTCTACATCTTCGAGTATTTTTCCACGAAACCGTTGTATTTTTCCATTCGTCTAGCATAATTAGATCGACGTTCAAAAATATTCTACAGGGTGTCCCAAAATTCCTTCAACAGCCGCAAATGGGAGGTTCCTGAGATCATTTAAAGCAACATTTTCCTTTGCAAAAATGTTATCAGCGGCTTTATTTAGAAGTTATTAACGAAAAACACGGACCAATCAGAGCGCGATCCAGACGCTAGTTGGCACAGTCTAGTCGGCGGGCCAACTGTCTATTGGCTGACTGTGCCAACTCGCGTCTATGTCGCGCTCTGATTGGTCCGTGTTTTTCGTTAATAACTCCTAAATAAAGCCGCGGATAACATTTTTACAAAGGAAAATGTTGCTTCAAATAAAGTCAGGAACCTCCCATTTCCGGCTGTTGAAGGAATTTTGGGACACCCTGTATATTCTCAGAACAGGTATCTCCTATTCGATTGCACTTCGCTGCTAGATCATTACATGATCGCGATTAGATTACTAACGAGGAAAAATCAGATGTTAAGTATGACGCACATGTTTGAACTGTGACCTGCATTTCCAGAAAAAATGACAGCGTCAGTCTTAATTTACATTCTCTGTCCACTTTACGATTATCAAATTCATATATGCATGGCTGTGTAATTAAATAAAATGGTATTAGCAGCAATATCGTCGACACAATATTTTATTTTAGTAATCGGGTTAAGTGACGACACAAACGTAGCAAAGTCGATGTTTGATATTAGATATTATACTATTATATATTTTCCAAATAAAATCTTCATTTAACAACGAAAAATTGACGATATTTAAATTCTGATAACTTCGTAAAAATTTTTAAATGTACTGTCGGATAACGATCCAATAATCTAACAAGATAAGACGAGATCCTGGATCAGTTATATTCTTGAAATTAATCCGTGTAATTAGAGAAAAATTATCGAAAATGAATGTGTAGATGGCATTCTTTTTATTCAGCTTTTCAAATATTTCTAGTTAATAACGTCTGTAAAATACTTTTTAATGATAGGAGGCTGAGTGTTTTATGTAACGATTCATGAAAAAGGCGAATAATAGATTTCCAATGAAACATTCTGATAATCTGATAGAAATTTTTAAAAAATTGTTAGTTTTATCTTCAGAAACAAACTTCTAGCTTAGGAGAAGCAGTTACGAATTTTTATTGCTTGGAGCTAACAACCTCACGGTTTCGAAACAAATTTTTGATTTGTAAATGTAAAGATGTTATACATTCAATTTAAAGATGTTTTCGGCGCAACTGTTTCGATCACTTATTAAATCTAGCAATATTGCAATAAGTTTGTTTCAATTTCAATTTACCTATTCTATTTATTGTATTTGATGTATATACAATATATTTTCTTGTAGATGCAATTTTTTCCTTTGAGAAAGGTTCAAAACTGAACCGAAACGTTAGGAAAGAAAAAAAGTTTATTGCAAAATTGCTAGATTTAATAAGTGATCGAAACAGTTGCGCCGAAAACATTAAATTGAATGTCCAACATTTGCGATCGATAATCGGGATTAAAAACAAACAGTTATTTTAACAAAATTAAATAGAACATCTTCACTTTTTAAAATCTTTAACAGTTGAAAAACGTTTTAGGATCTTTATATATGTATAGCGATCCCAAGACTCCGGATCTATGTTTTCCAACTGACTCAAAATAAGCAAAGCCTAAATTAGCGGCATCCATTATTTACTGGGTACAATAGGACGACACATTGACAGAGGCTACAAGTGAGGTAGATTAGGTATACATAATAAGTGCGATAGGGTAATGCAGTATTTCTACTTCACCTAATATTACTTGCTAAAGCAGAATGAAAGAGGGGGTAAGTTAGTTGAGGCGTATTTAACTATCTTGGCCAATGGTACTATTTTTCAGAGAACGAAGCACAGTTATCTTTTGTTTCTAAAATCATGTTGGTCTTTTATGGTTCGTTTAGAAACTTCTTTAGATATAGAGTATGGTGGTCCTTATTTTTCGACCATGAAATTTTCGGCTCTCCCCCCCTCAATATTGTTCCTTTTCCTGAAAAAAATGATATATCCAAAGTTTTAGAGCAATCGGACGTCGGGAATGCAACTTCAAAGTCAATGCGGCACGTCTTCCCCTTATCCGATCAACTTCATCTTTTGCAGGAATTATTTTCTTACCCAATGGCACAATTTTAGGGGGCGTCGTGAAATAAATCTCGCAAAAAAAATGTCACCCTGTATAGTTGAGGTCCACCCTAATGAGGCACGACTTTTCGACGTCCGATTGCTCTAAAACTTTGGATATATCATTTTTTCAGGAAAAGGAACAATATTGGGGGGGGGGGAAGAGCCGAAAATCTCGCAAAAAAATTTCACCAGGTATAGCTAAGGACCACCCTAATATAGAGCCACTCACTCTTTTTTCTGAAAGCTGGGAGCTTGACGAGATCAACAAGTATGATAATTATACAGCGGATTTTATGCATTTATGACACAAATGAGTAGAGTTGTAATTTAACAAACAGACAGACAAACAGACAAGAAAACGAGCTAATAAAAACGTAGTAAAATAGTATACACATTAGAAGAATTTAAGAACAGTGTTATATTATTTTCAACCCACTAAACATGTTAAGAAAGAACATAAATTTCTACTTCACTCCAGTTTGTTGCAATTCAGGTAGAAAATTTTTATTTTGCATAAAAAGATCCGCTGTCTAATGATAATAAATATATAAATTGTGGTGTACTTTATAACTAATGTACATGACAATTAACCCAGTATCTGAATAACAACAAATTATTTTACCTTTCTAAGTTGGTTATATGCAATAAAAAAATTGGCAATTTTAGGTAATTTTCAAATGTCTCTCCTACCAAATTTCCTTTTTCCGACTCATGCCACTTTTCTTCTGAATGAACAATATCAAACCCGTGGAAAGGTGAGAAGCTTGACGAGATCTTCGCGGAACTGTGCCAAAATGGACGCTCCCACAGTAGTTTGCGCAGTAATTGCTACGTGTGGCGAGGGGCGTGAGACGCAGCAGAAAATGCAAAAGAAATAAATAAAGACAGCAAAAAGTATCAAAGATCGTAGCAGTTAATACTCGCAAAGAAACTCTGAGGAAACTTTCGCACTCAACCAATGTTTAGTGAAAATGACTACGGCGTGACATGTCTTTAATTAATAGAACGTATCGCAGGGCAATAATTCAAGTTGCAAAAAGCGGGGAATGTTATGCAGATTGATTGTCAAGTCTGATAGCGAGAAAATGAGAGACAAAGCGAGAGAGAAAGAGAGAGGAGGAGGAGAAGAAGATGGAGAAAAAGAAACGCGAGAGGCAAAGTGGCCATCTCCCCACCAACAACGATGGTTTCTCCTCTTTTCCCCTGGCGTGCCCCATTCCACCTTCTCGGGCCGGACAGGTGAGCAGCGAGTCCGTGGCGCGGGTTACCATTATGTCTATAGCCTTGAATTAAAATGCCATATAATGACACAGCTAAGCAACCTGTATAATTTATGTCCATAAAAATAAAATCATAATTACAGAGGCACGGACTGCGAAAAGACGGTAATAATATGGCTGCCCACGGTGCTCGTTGCGTGTTCCGCGCGTGTATATCGCGTCGGCCGTTGCTCGGGCTATGTTACTATTGTTGTTGCTCTGCTGCTGCCATTGTTATTGTTGCTTCTATCCTGTCGGATGTCACACATGTCGGCATTGACGGCACCGTCGTTCGACGTGGACGCTCGCTGTCGTCCATTTTCAGCGAACGCTCAACGGTAATTTTCATAAATTCACCGCGCGATGCCGAGACGGAGTCTTAAATGTTTTATGAACAACCGCGACCAGATAGGCAAAACAATCGACCGCTATTTACAGCTGGTGAATATACGAGACATAATAAATGTGTTCGCCTTTTTATCGGGGAGCCATTAACATGTTAAACAAATTGATTTATGTTACGTGTGTGCTAAAAGATTGTGCTGATTCTGGGGACATTTTACAACTGAAACAAGCCGTTGCAAATGCAAAATGGAGACTCTGATTCAGTGGAAATAAAAATTATACTAATAAGTAGTAGTGCAAAGGGTGTCAAATCCAACAGAATTGAGTACGATTTTTATTTTGGAGATCTACATATGCTATAAACATCCATAATATAAAATTGCATAAACATCCGTAGATCATTTTAGAGAATAGTATTTTGATTGGTCATAAATAGTCAATAAATTCGCGAAGAAGAGGCTATAAATTAATTTGTGATATTAATAAATAGTTTTTATTTCAACATATTAACACATCAAAAACCAAAGATCCTTTTCAGTTAAGTTTATAGAACAATTACACACAATTAATGCATAGTTTATTTATTTAGAAAGTGCATATTACAATTGTAAATAAAAATTGTATTCTTCTTTTAATTATCCTATTAAGCTGAAACTAACACATTGATGTCCTTAAATATTTTTTACATGTCCACTGGTTTAAGTTGTACGTACTCATTTTTGTTATAAATGCATAAAATCCGCAGTCTAATTATATTATACAGGATGTCCCAAAATTCCTTCAACAGCCGGAAATGGGAGGTTCCTGACGTTATTTGAAGCAACATTTTCCTTTGTAAAAATATTATCCGCGGCTTTATTTAAGAGTTATTAACGAAAAACACGAACCAATCAGAGCGCAACCTAGACGCGAGTTGGCACAGTCAGCCAATAGACAGTTGGCGCGCCGACTAGACTGGACTGGACTGTGCCAATTCGCGTCTAGATCGCGCTCTGATTGGTCCGTGTTTTTCGTGAATAACTCCTAAACGAAGCCACAGATAACATTTTTGCAAAGGAAAATGTTACTTCAAATGACCCCAGGGACCTCCCATTTCCGGCTGTTGAAGGAATTTTGGGACACTCTGTATAAAATTGTGTAAGAAGAGAGTAGATCCTACCAAAGCAAGGCGTTACACTAAATAACAATTGCTGGTAACCGAACGAATTAACTTCGCGACTCAACACATAAAGTTCACCATTCTAATATGAAGCGTACGTTACCGAGTGCAAAGTTAATTCGGTAAATATAAAATTCCCGAAAAAGTGAACGCACAGGTGCTCTCTCCCGATCCAGGAAGCAGAGAGGAAATGAAAAAATATTGAAAAAGGATCGCGAGTAGAATTCGTCGGGAGTAAGCACGTTTACCGTCAGCTTAACGTCGAGATCTTAAACTGTGAGCCGAACAACTGCCGAGTAAGGAAAATTAATAAATGTGCCAGAAAAATTAATGGCGCCGAAAACTCGACTTCGGCGACATTAATCTTACGTGGCAAAGTGGCAACGGGTTTTCCGAGACGCGAGCTCGGGCGCTCGCGCGCGCGCGCGCAAAAAGAAATCGTTTCAGCTCCGTTTCTCACCGTCCGTTCGTAGTGCAAATCGTCATGAGACTCTGAAACGCGAACGGAAAGGCGATGTGAGATCGCGTTGATGAATGCCTCCATTACACGAACACCGCTAGTTACTCCTCGGAGATAAACCGCCTTCATTACTCACTTTCTGGCGTGACCTTATTCCCCCCTACGGTCTCCTCCTCTACCGGCTCTCTCTTTCTCTCTCTCTTTCTCTCTCTCTGTTTCTTCCCTCCCGCCCCGTACACCCTTCTCCCCTTTGTTACCGTCTCCCTTGCACCAACTAGGCTAATGTGAATTAATAACAGCAGCTTTTTCTAGTCAACGGCCGCTTTCTTGCAACAATACCGGTGTTTTAGTACATAATAAATTTCGACCTCGGAAAATATATAACTGTGACGTGAAAGCGCGCGCGCACGTCAAGGGGTGGCACACTCTTAACAGATTGGATCGTTTATCTTCGAGCTCGAAGCTGCATTATGTTAGATACGTATTAATGCGACAATGCAATTATCAGCGGCGGTTAGAGGCGGTCGTTTCGGCGTTCGTTACTTCTCTTTCTTTTTTATTTTCTGCTTTGTCACGGGGAAGCGATAATTTTTCACCGCTGATTTATGGGATGATTATTAAGAAACTGAAGGTTTATTAGCGTTTGTTAATGCGAAGTGTGCACGCCGATAAATTTTAAAATAACCACGATACGATATCCCGGCCTTCTTACCGGCAATAAGTGTTGAGCGATCGTGCAAAGAATGTTATGAAACTTTCTAGCGACGAACACGCTCTCGAATCGCTAACAAATGTCCATGCATTGAGACCGTTTTGCCTTTTAGCGGACTGTAATAAAACTATCGTTTCGGATCGATCGCTTTAACCGTAGAGCTTCGTGTACTCGATTTAACTGAATCATTTCAACCATAGAAATATTTATATTAGGTTGGTCCACCGGTGTACCTGGTGAAAATTAACTGTTTGACTTTTTTTGATAACTCATCTTGCATTTTGTTTCTGTATTGTCGTGGAGCGTAGAAACACAAATTAAATGAGAATTTAATTAGTTACAAAAATAGAAAATTTCCGTATTCAGTGTGCGCCACGTTTTCCAGTTGTCCAACCCATTTTCACAGTAGCGTTTCAATATTCATCAAAATATAAAATAGTCTCTGCAATCTTTATGTAAAAAACATTTTTTTAAATTTAAGAAAATCCATGCAAAATAAAGATTATATCAATTGTAAACGCAGAGGGATAAAATAGAAATGTCATTCTTTCTTTAATCATTTTAATATAATCTAAAATATTGCATCTACATATACAGGGTGTCCAAAACCATACGTCCAGGGGTGTTAACTTCTCAGATAAGCATATTCGGTAAAAATGTTAGGAATAAAAGTTGCAGGGATTAATCGAGGAGATATGTCCATGACCTTGTATTTGACCTACGGATCCATTTTCAAGGTTATTTGGAGGTCACTACGTATTTTTTAAATGGGACCCCCTACTTTTCACTAAGGATTCTGAAAGAGCTCGAAATTTCACGTTCAGATATGTACTTATGGTATGTCCTAGATTAAAATGACTGCTAGAGGCCATAAAAAATACGTACTGACCTCCAAATAACCTTGAAAATGGATCCGAAAGTCAAATACAAGGTCATGGACATATGTCCTCCATTAATCCCTGCAACTTTTATTCCAAACATTTTTACCGAATATGCTTATCTGAGAAGATAAAAACATCCCTGGACGTATGCTTTTGGACACCCTGTATACTTAATCTTTTTTTAATCATTGTACTGTCTCGAATTTCCCAGTGATAACACAGTTTAAGTGCAATGCACTTTCCAAACACTGTGTTTGATAAAAATGTCGCAAAATATTGTTATGGCATCGAATATTGAATTTTGCGGAAATAATGTTAAATTGTCGGGTGTACTACAACAGCATTTCGCAGTACTTAGCAAGTACAATATTATTGATTACGATCACGTTATCTATATAATCTACACCGGTAACATAAAAACCCGGCAGAGTTTCTTGTAAATTTATAGACAAAAGTGAAATACCGAGAACAATTAAATTGGTGTACCGAAGAGTACCCGACATATCCTTTTTTAAATTCATAGACATTTATCAATATCGTGCGAATAAATATCAGGCAATTACGCTTAATGGGTCACGTTACGCGTTTAATAAAACCAGCATGCGCTTAATTGGATATTAAATTAATGGGCGCTACGTGCAAATCAAACAAAACAATATAAATCCGGTTAAAAGGGAAATCATAATTTATAGTTGCCAAGCGACAGTATGTTTCCTGATAAAGGGCTTCAAACACTGCATCGTTGCATACAGCAGAAAAAGGTATACATGTTTACTATTACTGCCAACTTTTTTGTCGTTGCACATTTTTATTTTACATGTACGCATTTACAGAATATATTTTATATAGTTTTATATACACATATTAACACAAAACTTAATTATTGTTCATTCAAACTTATTAAGCGCATTAACAATTCCATCAAGTTCTAAGTGAAATCAAACTCTCCATTAGTCTGGATCTCAAACGATTGCGTGCACGGTACTAATACATGTTTGATAAAAAATCGATACTCGTTAAAATTTTATAAGACTGAGCCACAGATAATATCCGTTTCTAGGAACAAATTTTAACGATGCATTTATCAGTCCAATGACTCATTATATTTGAACTACCCGGTAAATGACAATGAATCATTGCAAATAATGGCGTGTTTCTAATCGATTAAGATATATCTAATTGTTGCTTCTTCTCTTGACAAATGAAATGAATAGAACTGGCTATATTCGGTTATTAAATTGTATTCAACGAGTAGGCAGCCGTTGTTTAAATGACCGACGAAACATCACCAGCATAAATTACAAATTATATCAATGATTCTTTTATCTATGGCTTGACTCCGCAATATGTACAATGTACGTACACCGTCTCTCAATCACACGTTGTATATTGGCAGAGAGATTCCGACGCACGGTTGAATTGTTATGCACATAAACATTATGTCACATCACCTTGATATAATAACGGTGTGTAAGCAATCACATTCGAATATCAAACAACGATAAGAATGCCAGTATTACGTCGTATTTGAACAACTTTCACGCGCAACTGTGAATCTATCGATTGTTATTAAAGTCCAATCGATTTCAAGCCTTATATTCGTAGCTTTGTCAGAACAGTAATTGTTAAAATATCGTAAAATTCAGATTCTTCATAAGATAGAGAGTATGTAAAATGACCCTCTCGCTTAAATACAATACACATGCAGGTATTTAGCAATTGCGACTAGCTGTTCCTGTGACTAATGTTAAAGGACAAGTGATAGACTTGTCGAGGCAAACGGTTCGTGTCCGTAGTAAACGTACGTTTACTTAAGAAAACGCTTGAACCATTACGCTCGATCATGATAACATCAGGCACCGTTATTTCTCAGTGATCAAGAGTAATGTCGATAACGAGTCGGTGTGCGAGCTTTCTTGTGAAAAAGTACTTCATGCAGCGAATCCATTCACGGTTAACAGAATAATTGCAGAATCGGTGAGGACAAAAGTCCTTGTACAAATCACAAAAATGTCCCACAGTCTTCATAAAATAAATTTTTACATCATAACAGTAGGTCAATGTCAAAGTTTGCAAAGAATGAAAATCTTAAACGAGTTTGTGAGTTTTTTTTATTATTAATAACTCATCGACGAGAGGATATTTTCCATTCCGTTCTACTACTTTTTACCATTTTTTAAACGTATTTTATCATGTTATTGGATAAACCTATGAATATCTTAATGTTATCTTTTAACCCTCGAGTGGTGCCTTTGAGTCGCCACTAATATTAAATAATATACAGTGATGCTACATGTAAAAATAAGTCGAAAAAACGGAATAACATTTTTTCGTTTGACGCTTCGTTTACGAGAAAATCGAGTTTAAAGTTCAGCCAGGTTCGCGTGCTTTAGCATGTGCACGAAGTAGAATTGGTTGATCATGGTCAGGCGCGTCAGACGATTGCTATGCAATAGCACGTGTATTCGCTGCATTTTCAAACTCGATTTTCTCGAAAACGAAGCGTCAAACAAAAAAATGTTATTCCTTTTTCTCGATTTATTTTTACATGTAGAATCACCCCCTGCTCGGTTGTACCACCCGTCCGGCCACACTCTGTATAACTGAAGACTCTACAACTCTACAACCAGTGTCGCCAGATCAAGTCTTTTCTCCCACTCTACTCTACCCCTTCTACGACGCCATTCCCCTATTCCCGGCAACGAGCATCCCCACGCTTCCACCTCGGGCCGATCACGTGACGCGGTAGCGTCTGCGCCTGCGTCGCGACCAGTTTCGCCAGATAAGGGAAATCGCGGTGAGATGATGTACCCCTCTCTGTTGACCAGACCAGTGATGCCAGACGGGTCGCCTTTTCTCGCGCATGCGCGTCCAAAACAGTAACGTATCTATGATGAGGCGATAATGTAGCAGAATCCTGAGGCAGACTGGCCAGATAGCATCCAAACGGATGCACAATGCACAGTACTCCCCTGCTTACCCCTTCCACTATCCCATTCCAGCACCATATGCACACTCCCACTTTCCCCACTAAGACCGTAGACCACGGTGCCCGTGCCGTAGACTGGACTGGTCATCAGAGAGGGGGTACTTGTATTCCCCTCGATTTTCTCGACCTGGCGACAGTGGACCCGTCTGGCATCACTGGACCAGACCAGTCTACGGCACGGGGACCGTGGTCCAGTGCAGTACAGTGTCGCCAGAGAGGCGCCGAAACGGGCGCCTCTTACTCTCCTCCTTTTCCCCTTCCACTATCCCATTCCAGCACTATGCGCACACTCCAACGTCCCCCACTAAGACGTCGATCACGATGCCGTAGACTGGTTTAGTCATCAGAGAGGAGGGGGTACCTGTATTCCCCTCGATTTTCTCGATCTGGCGACACTGGTGCAGTATCCCCTCTCTGATGACCAGACCAGTCTACGACACGGGCACCGTGGTCTACGGTCTAAGTGGGGGACGTTGGAGTGTGCGCGTGGTGCTGGAATAGGATAGTGGAAGGGGAAAAGGAGGAGAGTAATTGATGACCGTTTGGTCATCAACTCCACTGGAGTTCAGTGTCGCCAGATGAGGGGAGTTACGGTGAGATCATCTACCCCTTCTCTGATGACCAGAGTAGAGTAATATGTGCGTGCGCGTGCGCGGCCGCAACGTATCACATATACTCTACTCTGGTCATCAGAGAGGGGGTACTTTTTCCCCTCGAGTGCTGGTTTGGGCACTTTCTGGCGACACTGCTGTGGTCTACACTGTAGACCTGGGCGACGATGGGCCGAAAAACACATGGTGCTGCTTTTCCCCTTCGCCGGCTCGGCAAGGCAGTCCCCACCACGTCCACTACGACTCTCCCTTCAGCACGAGCCCCACAATGCTGCATCGGCAGGTTATTCACCACTACTACATAAACATGTACACACACATAAGACCCGTGGACATGGTGGGGACTGCCTTGCCGAGCCGGAGAAGGAGAAAAGCAGCCCCATGTGTCTTTCGGCCCATCGTCGCCCAGGTCTAGTCTACAGTCTCAGTGAGGGACGTTGGAGTGTGCGCATGGTGCTGGAATGAGATAGGTGGAAGGGGAAAAGGAGGAGAATGTGTGAGAGCCGTTTGGCTCTCATCTGGCGACACTGGTCACGACTAACCCCGTAATGGCAGAGAAGGGGTTGACTGTATTCCCCTCAATTTCCCCTGTCTGCCTGTCTGGCGACAGGGCAACGAAAGCGATCTTCCCGTTTCCGCAAACTCTTCAAAACACACCGTAGCGTCGCGTGTCGGCTCTCCTTGGTCCTACGCCGCTGGTAGCTGGGTCCGATATTCCAAGCACGCCTGCAAAAAACAAAACACAGGGGAATACGTTTCCCGCATATGCGTCTCGCGTGTATTCGCTGGATTCATTTTGGCCGGGACATTCCGCTGTCAGCGCGGCGTTATCGCGCATCGCCGGCCAGTAAAACGTTTCGACCGTGCGCCGATAAACCATGAATCCGCAATTTACAGGAAACGTGAGTGATTCGTTTGTGCGCCCGCACGTACCACTACGTGCGTGTAACGCACACACCGCCACCGGGGTTACACGGTTTTTCTCGCAGCCGGACGTTTACCAGATTGTGATTCCCGATGCAACAATTAATGGCCATTTACTGTTAAGGCCAAACTTTTACCGGTGATATTTTTCCCCGATCCTCGTCCTCGCCGGGGGTTGCAAACTCTTACGTTCTCTCGCTAGTATTATCAACAATCCTAGGTGTGAGGATTTACCTAACACCACATTTTTCTATACGAGCAACGAATTTTAACGAATAAGATATTTTCCCCTTTGTTCCATGATCTTTTGCCAAAGAGAATAAATAAGAAAATATTTGATTGATTAAAATACGTTGTTTCAATAAAGAAATTCCATGTATTTGACGATGATTTTTCAGTAGTACATTAAGGCTGCCTACCACAGCATTGCAAAGAGCAATGCATTTCCCGGCCAATAGAATGGCTGTTGTGTACATAAATTAGGTTTTTCATTTTCTCCTCGGGTCTCGATTATCCGGCAGGTAAATCTCGACTTATCTGAGCCGTCAGTTCTCTACAGCAGAGTTGCAGATTACTTTCTTTCCACACCGGGTACGTGTATGTGTATGGTGTAAGGGGCCGACTAAATCCGCAGTAGTTTTCCTAGCGGCTGATTAGCGGTCCCCCCGTGTAGTGCTTGACTGGAGAATTAACGCGGACCACGTTCAATTTTGATCTTTTCATTGAGTGTTCCCCGTCGGTGGAGATAGAGCAAACGGGTGTTTGAAATGAAATAAACTAACCGTCGCTTTCCTGACGACAGGCGATACATCACTGTGACCAATTCACAATGGGGCATTACTCCCCGGGAGTGAGACAATAGCTATCTCCGGGGCTATATAAACGTGTATGTGCGTGGTTATTATTCGGACGCGCACACGTGTCACCGCCAACGGCGACAAGTAGCGCCATTGGTGCTGTCCTGAAACGCAGCCCCCGTGTCCTGAACGTGGAGTTTCGAGTAGCCGTTTGCGGAAGCGCCGCGACGCACGGCGCTTCACTCAATTACCGTGCCGTTTGATACACTATAGCGCAGCCCCGATGATTCACAAGTGAACCCCATCGTCGCGTTGGCATCGTCTTCCGCGATTACTTAGAAACGTGTTTCTCGCGTGTACGGCCGCTGTTCCCTCGATTCTAAATGGGATCTTTTTTACAAGCCCCGTTTACGTCTCATTTATCATACCAATTAAGTCGCCGGTAATTACGACAGGTGTAATTACCCCCGGGCACTGATGTAAATATTGATTGGATACTGACTTGCGTCAACGTTCCCGCCAACCGGAGCAACTACAACGTAATAATCCTCAACGTGCGGACAGTTTATGAAAATTTCCATTTATCAACGAATCGATATGCCGATTAATTAATATTTCAGGTCGGATCGCGACGATTGCGTACGTCTCTAAGAAATTTCAGCTCGCTACCCGTTCGTCAAGATACAGTCGGACGCAATATTAAATGGACACCCTTTAATTTTCGTGGACGAATTTTTAGAAAATCGAATCATGTCAGATCATATTTTCTGTGGTACTAGTCTTTTCAGGTCAGAGATAAATTAAAATCGTACTAAATTCCGTCGAATTTTATACTCTAGAATTTTTTTTTGAATTTTTAGTAGTCATAATTGCATAAAGAAGTCGAATAATTACGTTTTTGAAAACAACTTTAGTCCTTTTGGGATGTTCGAAGGATTAGTTTACTAGGTGTGGAAGAATATTTTTTAAATTGTTATTTTTAACTGTTTTATCTGTGCCTATAATAAACATTTTAAGTATGCCTTTTGTAGAGTTTTCCTAAAATCCCTAAAATCCCTTTTTTAATAGACTCGTAAGCATTGGATATATGGGATAAACATTGGATATGCTATATGTGAATGAGGTGTCTGACTAAAATAACATAATATACAGGGTGTGCCAAAACTCCTTCGCTTCCCGGAAATGGGAAGTTCCATTTTCCTTTGCAAAAATGTTGCTTCAGGTGATCTCAGGGTCCACCCATTTCCACGAAGTAGGAAGCGAAGAAGTTTTGGGAGACCCTGTATAACTATCACAGAATTGGGTGCTTGTCGCGACACGAAACTGTGACTAGATTTTCTATCGGTACTACATAGTAAGTTATGGGGATCAAACGAGGACAGTTTAAATGCAAGCAGAAACATGACAATTGTCAAGCCGCTATTGTACAACTTAAAAACACAGACTAGATAACTAGTAAATAGAAGAAATAAGGATGAGTATCCAATATACCGGTCAATTTGTATTTCTCTACAGAAATAGTGTGAAATAATTGAAATAGGTTAATTGAAAGAGGATAGTGAATATTTATTAGTTGTCACAATGCTTCAGAACATCCGTTGCGCATAATGAATAGCAGTCCTGAATGGCGTGTCGTTACGTTAACACATTCCCAGTCATGTTAGCTATACCCTGCGATAATTTCGAGTGACTATCCAGTAATATTTCTCGTGCATGGCTGTGTCGTTAACAAGTACTCGCGTTCTCGAAGTTTGATTCTATCATCTCATTCCGCTGACTGCTCGAACTAATTGCTTCATGATTCCGCATGATATATAAGATATACCTCTAATATTCTATATGAAACGATAGCCCCGAGAAGTATGTTATTATCTGTTCTTAGGATTCAACACGTCAGATATGTCTTGTAAAATATTTATTCCCCGGCCCGGAGCAAGCGCATAGCTTTACATAATTGCAACGCGAACGAAGTATTTGTAAAGCACACGGTGTAATACTACATCCGGTATGCTAGACTATTATTCCGCCCAAGTAATACAGAATTTCATGCATAAAAATCATCTTCCTCACAGAAACATGTCAGTAACCTGTAAAATCACTTGCAAATGGTTCAATAAATTATATAATCATATCGCCGACTTCGTGGTACAGGCAAGCGTATAATGAATTTTCGAGAGATCGCATCTCTCCGAAAATCCGGAACAACGGCTACATTTTCTTTCGACGAGTATACAATGTCACTCCGCCAGATCCAAAATGACTGTCAGATTCATTACGCGTAACACTTAGTAAACTCAACTGCCTGTGTCTTATTAACTTTTTATTTAAAAACGTTCCCACCCGTGTCACGGTACTGTGAGCCAATTAATCAAACCGGAAACATACATACAATGTTTTTGTACGACCGTGCTAGGCCTCGCGTTATAGCTCTGTTCCTTAACCTTCACTTCCTTGATCATCCCCTGCATGTTTTCAGTGCAAAATGTAAAGAAAATCTTTGACTGCCTAAGTATTCCTGAACTTTTTTCAATTTTCATGACAGTAGGTTTGAGAAGATTCAAAAATTTAATTTAATATATAAAAATTCTCTATAAGTAAAAATAATTAATCATTACAATTTTGTTTTTTCGACATATCTTTTCATGTTTTACTACGTTTACTACGTTTACACGTTTGTATTAGTCGGAGTGAAGGTTATCCCTTTGCACTCTGAATTATTTTTCAATTTTTCTGTCAACAACTCTACTATTTTAAGCGTTTGATTTGAAATTTACTGCAAAGGACAGTTTCTTGAATCCTGCTTATTTTAAACAGTTTCGTTTATAGCTCTCAAACTTTGTTGTAATTTGTATTTGTGGAGCTCGTATTTGTTTTTAACAACAAAATATACGACTTAAATAGATCAAGGAAGAACCAAGTACATATAGAAACACTTTCCACTTACATTTTCCTTTCTCCGATGTCGAGTCACGCTCGACAAATGAGTGCAAAGGGTTAAAAACGGAACAACTTCGAGGCTTCCTTCGGAGGCTACGTAAACGGGCACACTCGTCCGAATTTCCCATCCGGAACGGGACTTTCGTTCACGCTGCGCGCCGAGGCAGGAGAATAATCGTTGTTAATGTAATCGACGTATAGACGTTCCAAAGTGCCCTGTCCAAGTACGCTACCGTGCGATCCGCGCAGAACAAAGACCGTAAAAGACTTATTGCCCGATTCAGCGTAATCACTTTCCCGGCGGGGTTGAAAGTACGGTGAGGCCGTTTGCCGCAAAGTTTTAGGGTGGACGGGGAAGTAAATCAAACTAGAATTACCGGCTGCTTAGCATACGGACCGAAGTCTCGTACGAACAAGATGGAAAGAGCTGGACGGAAAGAGAGACAGAGAGATAGATAGAGAGAGAGAGAGAGAGAGAGAGAGAGAGAAACGGGAGGAGGGGAGGAGGTGGAGCCGACGACGACCGTGAAAGGCAACCAGAAATAATATCGCCATGAATACAAGAGTGAGCGCCATTACACGTAATTGTGATCTATAGGTGTCATATATTACGGCGTCGACGACGTATAAAGGGCGTTCAGGCTTGCACGCGTAAATCCCCGTCCTCTCCCTACCGCCATTTTCCCTTCCAACTCGTACCCCTCTTGCTTGGCCCCTCCGCGTAACCTCGTTCACCCCGCGCCCGGGAATCATCCCCAGTGAAATATTTACGTGCATAATCAGCTCATATACAATAAAGTAACCCTCTCCCCCCGTACCCTCCCCTCTTCCCTCACCCGACCACCTTCTGACATCCAACTACTTTCGCCTCATCACTGACGCTTTATGCTTTTCGCGTGACACCGACGTTTTACTGTTTTCGTATTTCGACCATAGGAAATCTCTTCGTTTATTCCATTATCGTGTCCTTGCGCCATATAAACGAGACACGATATCGTCGTCGTCGTCGTCGTCGTCTGTGACACTCTTATCAATGTTTCAAAGCTGTCGCAATGCAAATAGTAAATACTCTAACAGCCGTGTTAACGTTTATTCCTTTTTCGAGAAGTGTAGACCGTCGGATTTCTACATTTGTCGGAGCGCGATAAAACTTTTGTAGTATGTCGTTCATAAACTGCTAACTTGTATTGCATCTAGACTTAAATAATCCGTCGTAACACCCCGCTACGACCATGATGTTTGAAGTACTATTGAGAGAAAGAGAATGTTTGCAACGATGGTTTTATACTTTTCGAAGGTGTTAAATCATGTTTAACTGTCGGATAGACGGCGGATTTTATGCATTTATAACAGAAATTAGTAGGTGAATCTTAAAAAAGAAAAACATTTTAAACATATGGAGACGTTATTTTCAATGAATTAATAAGACATAAATGTTTATTTAGCTCCGTTTACCATGCAAATGATGTATAAACATTTTATTTTGCATAAACATCCCCTGTTCAATTATTCTTAGCAGTCAGCTTGAATTATTAGCTATTCAGGTCCAATAAGAGGATTAACATTGATCTCAAGAAAAAAGGTTTAACAATATGTAAAATACTTGGTACCTATATAAGAATTTTAATGGATCTATGGCCACCACGACATCATCAAAACCATCCACTATACTGAACGTCATGGGAGTCATCGGTGACCGAGGCTGTGGAATTAGGGTAACTGCACCAGTAAATGAACGCTTTTGTATATTTCAACAAATTTTAAGCCTAATTGTAAGACTAAGAATGTAGTGTTCATTAACTGGTATTTTATATATTTTTTATTTAACGTTTAATGAAGAAAAATAATAATTTCATTTTATTTGTGTTCATTTATTTTTGACAAATGAAGTATAGGGAGCCATTTGGCATGTAAGAGATTGCTTTAATTCACATATTTCTTTTTAAATAAAATATCTTCCTGAACAATTTCTTAAATGTTCATTCACTGGTGCAGTTACCCTACTTTAGAAAATGATCACCATGAAATAATTTTTTAATGCCGAAATTAACTGGGTTATAGTGAAAAATGAGAATTTCATTATGAACAATAATAATTTAAAATATTAATTAATATATATTAATTAATAATTTTATTATTAACAGTTATTAATTAACAATTGTTATTAATAGCACCGATCACTATAAATGAAATACAGCGGCCCCAAAAATTATTGACATGATAAATTTCAAACAAAGAAAGAATGGAGATTTGAAGAAATGAAAAGGAAGAATTGAGAAAGACGGAGGAGTGTACATTGTAAATGCAATTGTGAAATGTTTTAAATCTTTACAATGCTGTTAATTTAAAACAGTTTAACCTAAACATAATAAATATTACTCAAATATTTGTTAAACTTGTTATGTGATATTATACTACGGTGTTAAAATTAATGAAAGATTTATAAAAATATTATTGTTTACTGCACTCGGGATTTATTTAAATGAATGCCTAGATACATAGTTTGTTTTCATACGCTCGTATATTTCGAACTCTAATCCGCAGTAATACGTACAACATGTTATCGATTCTATTCTTCCATATTTCCTTATATTGTTTTGAGAGCCGCTAATTTTTTCTTTGTAAATATTCAGAACACATTCTCCCATAAAATGTTTACACATATTATTTCATGAGAAATGAGGAATACTATTAAAATAAAGTCAGTGGCGGCACTAGTCAAGTGGAGGCCCCAAGCGGTAAAAATTTTGGGGCCCTCAAACTCAAGTTAGAAATAGAAGTTGCAAGAAAACTCTCATAAACTTATTAACAAAAAAGAAAAGTAATGAAAAATATCATATCGTTACACATTAAAAAAATTAAAAAATTTAAAATTCGGGGCCCTATGGTATCCCGGGGCCCCACGCGGTCGCTTAGTCCTCTTACCGTTAGATCCGCCACTTTATAAAGTACGATCGAAGCATGATACCGTAGTAATCGTACAATTAACCTAACTAAAACATTGATGTCTGTACCGACTTGATTGAACTGAACTTTTGGGACAGCCTAACAGCCTCGCCAATTTGTGAGTCAGAGTGACCAGACATTCTAAGACATTATCCACGAACAATTTAAGTGCGCTAGTCTCCCCTGCCCCGCTACTCCCCGCCGCCTTTCTTGTGCAATATTTTACTTTCTGTTTCCTCGAAATGTTATTACCGCCACGGGACATACGCGGCAACACCGCCGCGGATGGGAAATGTATAAATCACAGCAATACAATGCGCACAAGGAATCAATCTTCCTTCACGGTTCGTGGTTTCTTGTTGGCGTTCCATGGCAAGAGCGTTTTCACGGTTTGAAAGTGGCGCGCGCGGGAAGATCGATTGACATCGCTCCGGGCGATAGGGTGATCGGTCGATGGCTATGTGTCGGACCAGGACAGCTCTCTTCTGCTCTCTTCTCCTCTATTCTCTTTCTTTGTAGGGGCCGGGGGGCAATATTACATATCGCGGTGATGTATGGTCCCCAGTGTTCGGGGTGCGTCACGGTACGTTACACCGGGATCGCTCGCCGCGAATAAAATCATTGTTGGTAAGTGATTAATGATTGTGTTATAAGGGGCAAACTGAACGCAGCTCCCTGTCTCGACGATGCTGTAAACTTCGCGACACTTTCATGCTGTTCCCGTGATCGATACATTCGGAGTTACAACCTTCCCGTCCGATAATGGCGATTCGTCAATCTCGTTATAATGACGGGGCCGAGGCATGCTGCATCGCGAGCAGGGCTGACAGTAGGCTCATCATGCTTCGTTTCAGTCGTCGGCCACAGGAAGCAGGAACAGGACAGAAGAGAGAGAACCGACCAACGAACGCGAATTCGGATCTCCTGTTCTCTACGATCGCCCTGCCTCTCCCGAGTAGCGCATCTATACGGAGGGAATATTGAAACCTTCGTACGATCACTTTCACCATCAACAGAACTACGAAACAGATCTACCACTTGGTATGGACTTCCATTATAATTATCAGATCTCGTACGCAATAAAACATTTCTTCATCAACTGCTAGAAACAGGAGTTGGGGTACTTGTCCGTATTAGTGATCAGACAGCGGATCTTTATGCAGAATAAAAATTGTGAGCATATATTGCGAGACACAGGAGCCAAATAGAAACTTCTTGCTTTCTTCAATTATCTTATCAAGCTGAAACTAATACACTGATGTCCTGAAATCTTTTTAATATGTCCACTGCTTTATATGGCACCTACCCACTTTTGTTATAAATGCATAACATCCGCAGTCTAGTGGTGACGCCCCTGTTAATGTGATTTCACATTTAGATAAGCAGTAAAAATTAACTTGAAAAAGAAATGTTTCAATGAAAAGAAAGAGTTTGAGAATCAATATAAATTTTGAACGATTGGAATTAAGATCAAATGATTAATTAAACATTTCATTAATTAAAAAGTGGCTGAAAACTATTAGGTCATCTCGTAAGAGTAAACTTCTTATCTATTTTTCAACAAAATAGTTAGTGTGTTTACGTTTATTTTTAATCGTCGAAGATACATTAGCTTTCTCGTTGAAAAGTAAATTAAAAAACTGCATTGCTTGTGGGATGACTCATTTTAGTAGTAATCTATTTAATTTCAGCATTAATAAATTGCTGTTTAGCGGTATAAATGTTTATAATAATCACAGACACACACATTTTTAAATAATCCCACAGCGCCGGTCACGTTCTATTTGAATATTTTCAGACGTACGCTCTGTAATTGGGTAGCAGAAATATCCGATTGTGTTCCGCAATGATTATAGCATTTTTCTGCAGGCTTCTACTAATGAGAAATGCATGCACGACCAGAAACTTAACGATGACTATACGCTTTTGATAAGCCCGATTAACACAATAACAACGAACGCTACGCGGGAATAATTTAGTAAATGCAGGACGATTCTATCAAGGGAAAGAGCATTAATGATTGAATCGTAGAAGGCACGCTGATCGTATCTCAGCAACAGCAACTCTCCAATCTACACAATTTATCAACAGGGTACCGGCTCACCCCGCGCTTCTTTCAGATTGATGTTACTATAACAACACGTCGGTTATTCATTGTGCGCCCGGCAGTGCATTAATCAAGCCCTCGCTCTGACATCAAATACAAATGATATTTTATAGCGTCATAAATCTTCGCTGGCTGTCACCGTTCGTGGGCGTTTGCTACGAACACGTCTCCTGGGACGTCCCCCTACTCTTCTACTCCTGTATCCTGTTTTGTCCTGTCAGACCCTGGCAGTTCCAGTTAGCCGTACGACTTTTATCTTGTCGCGGTTCAATTTGGCCTAATCATTTTCCCTTAATTTCCCGGCACACATAAAGCCCCGTCACTGTGAGCAGGAACATCCGGTACACCAGGTGGTCCCACTTCACTTGACGCTAGTTTTTCTCCGATGAGACAGAGGAAGCGTCGAAGAATTCGTGCCCGTCATCCACGCGACACCGAACTATCTTAATGATTCTTTACCAACAGGCTGACAAGTGTTAAGGACTCGCGTTTCCAGAATCGCAAGGGTGCGGGATGTGCGGGATTTATCTGTAGTCAAAAGCGCTAGATAAAAGATCCATCTAGTGCGGAAGCTTCACAAAGTGGCCTACTTTTGTCTTTATGAAGCGTAATTTGCAACTGATGCAGACATTTTGGGTTTTGCAGACGGATCCACAATCTGTTATTTTAACCCTCTCGAGGCAGAGGCTATTCGCTATTTCGTGGCAAACATGGCTAGATCCATTCAAATCTTTACCCAGCAATTTTGTTTCATATATTTTTCAAGAATTGTTAATGATACGAATTGGCTACTAGAAAATTAGGATTCAGGTGGTACGCTTATAATTCTGGATCAGAATGGAACCTTCCAGTCTCGACTTTCATCAATCCTTGGACTTGATGAAAAATCCAACGATGAAAAATCTCAAATGAAATTTTAAGAAGTCATTGTAAATGAAGGGAAACATCTTCAGTTTCCCACTTTGTTTTACAAAAATGAGACTTTAAGGAGAACACTAACATCAAAGATGTGACAGTAGAGACTCCACCTCTCGAGATAAGGACACATAGAATGTTATAAGTAGACTGCGGATTTTATGCATTTATTACAAGAATGGATAACTCCAATTTAAAAAAGATTAGAGGCGAAGAGAATTTAGAAACACCAGTGTCTTATTTTCAACTCACTAAAATTATTAAAGAAGAAAAGAACTTTTTCCTTGGCCTGTGTTTTGTAAAATTGATGCAGAAAATTTTTATTTTGCATAAACATCCGCAGTCTAGTTATAAGATTTTTTAACACGATGTTACAGGAGTTCAGAGGTCGAAAATGTTTATTGTGACATACCGAATATTAATTTTGTCAAATAAAATCGTAATTCCGGATCCTGATAGTTCAGCTTAAATGTAAAAGATTTTTTATAAGATAACATTTGAAACATAGAAATGGCTAAAAGAAATTTTGAAAGTCTCTTGAACAAATTCACACCAGTTCTCTAAATAGCTCTATGTATAAATAAACTTATTGTTACTTCTTTCTTCCGTTAAGTCCAGAGAATTCCCTTTTGTTTAAACATTCTCTTCCAAAATTAATAAATTCGGCGTTTTATTTTACGTATAACGCCATCTTCCACAGAACGCACTAAGCTCCTGTGCGACAGAGCCGTTGATAAAGTTCGTCTGACGAAACGTATTCTAAAATGATCTAAAAGGAAATATTAATACTAAAGTCTGTTACTTGTTCTTGCGTGTGCAATTATCAGCGAATTGTTCAGCAGCAACGCTGATAAATGTTGGTCACGTGACTGAATCAGGAAACAACGACCTAGATGTTCAGTCAGCACAGGCACGGGGATTCCAGAAAAGGATGTAAATACACAATGTGTGAACATTAATTTCACGTTGCAGGGTATAATCAACACTCATACGAGAGTATCAATTGCGATTAATTACCATGATAGTAACCACGGTACGGAAACGTGTTTCACTCGCGCCTCGCAGGTGTTCTTTTACACCTTCACGTGGCCTTCTGGAACCAGCCGACGTTATTTCCCGCGGTCGAAACAGTAATTTTCACGGGGAAAAAATAAAGAAAAGGAAAATATACGATATGACTGAACCAGCACCGGAGCCAAATAACCGGTGAATTTCGAAGCGGAATAAGCAAACGAGAAGGCATACAATTAGACAAGCACCTGGCTCGGACATCAAATGAAATAGTAGAAGCAGGGGAAGGCTGGTTCGCGATGTGCTCGTGGGTGAAGAACAGAGAGATAAGGAGCCCCGGGCCGTGTCTGTCATGTCAGCCGGCGTAATAAGTTTGAAATCCACATCAAGCGATTAATAATGCTCGAGCGATTCACAAAAAGGTGCTGCATCGCCGGTAAGAGAGAAGTTGTTAAGCTAGCCCGAGGCCCCCGCGGAGGCGGCCATGTTTGCTGTCAGTAACAACTCTCCCGCATTGCCGCTTGCCACCGCTTTATATATCTTTCGCAAATAATAATCACACGGTTTTCTTATCCCCCACCGAGGAAGGTGCGATGAATAAGCACATCAGAAATTACCGAAGCTATTATCCAAATTTTTTATTCGTAGGAAATTTCGTTTATCTTGTTAGCCGACGGATCTTTCTGCAACACGAAAACTTACGAGTCAGTTCCTCCTTTAGATAATTTGAATACAAGCGACATTAAGGTGTTACAATATTCTCGATTCCTTTTAATGTCTTCGCAATTTTGTGTTTTGCGATCTTCGCCGTTTTTTTATCGCCATTTGTCGTGTACAAATGAATTCTTCTTGGCACACGCTTTCATTGTGAAAGTTTCGATTACTTTCAACATCGAAGTACTTGTAAAACGAACACCCTGTATATTGACTATGACAAAATGGAGTTTCAGTTTGGTTTAAAGGAAATTAATGTCATTTATCTCTTTAGTAGATACTGCTCGGATTCATCATCACGAGTCTGACACGATATTATAGTTACAAATATTGAATTTTTCTATCACTGTCAACGTTTAGGTCTTAAAGAATTATATCGTTAGCTGTGAGTAATAATTGGTTCTCCTATCTCGAGAATTTTTATTGCAGGGCTAAATCGACAGTGAAGCTAGAAAGTAAAATGTTTGCATTACGTAAAACGTAGATAAAAGGTAGTGCTTGTTATGAAATGTAATAACTGTTGGGATTAGTATAGCGAAATTACGTAAACGCGAAAATCCCACACAAGAACGGAGCATAGTATAATTTATTATAAAATGAAAGCAATAAAATACGTATATCTTGTTCCAACAATATGTACATACACGAATAAAACGAGTCTAGTATGTGTAACAGCCGTTTGCGTTTAAAACAACACATTAATTTATCTGACGCAGTAATGAATAGGTATTTATGAAAAACAGCAGTGCAAATGAAGGAGCGTTATTGAATGCACATGCGTGACACGTAAAAGACTTCTCACATTAAGTATTCATGGAGTTGGTAAATGTATAGTAATTAGTGAAAAGAAAAATGAAACTTGTCATTTCACTAGTTTTATTATTGACGGTAATTCATACGCGGTAAATCGTAATTAGTTGTATTCGCTGCATAATCAAAGATAAAGTTTCGAATAAATTGTTGTATCTTTCAGCAATGAATATTTCTTAATTGCAATATGAAAATGTTATTGCACAAACTATTTTATCAGATACATGTAATAACCCGCCATCAACGAATTTATGAAATGGCGCATACATTACCGTTGATGAGTATCCAGACGTCTAACTTTAATAATACAGTTGATTTTTTTATAATATTCATGTTAGTTGGATAGTATATTATTATCAGTCTAGGGATTTTCATGCAAAATAAAATTGTCTGTATCAATTACAAGTTACAGGAGCTGCAGAGACATTTATTTATTTCTTTTCCTGCTGATTTTATTCCTGATGATTTTATTCCTGATGGTACAAATATCCAACAATGTTTTAAATATGCTGCGATGCAGAAAACTTACAGAAACTAAATGACTTCGTACCACTTCTGCACATGTGTTTTCGTTTTATATATTAATATATATTGCTCGTTATTAAATAATATCTGTAAAACAATGTAACAAATTGGTAAAAAGACTATACTGATGTTACGTGTATAATATAACGTAGAGAAATGTTGATACAATAGTTACACAATCAGAGTCGCCAGATTAAAACAATAACTTTCGACTTATTTTTGCATGTAGAATAACCCCCTCCACGGTGGTGCTATCAATACTGGGACACCCTGTTTAAAAATGATATAAAATTTACTATTATGTAGTTCCCATTTTATTGACATTAACCGTCCCACGACCGGCCAAATTAGTGTTCCTGATTTCTCAACATTTTTTCATTACTCGAGAAATGAGAAATAAGACTATATTTCTCGAGAATTTTTAAGTAAATAAAAAAATATTGGAAAACATGATATTTGGAATATCGTTGTGTGATAATATTTATCGAAAGCACAAAAAACATTAACTCAATGTTTATTCCTGTCCAATATGTACATTAGGGTGGACCTAAGCTATACTTGGAGAAAAATTTTTATCGAGATACAATGCACGCAACTATCTATCCAGTATTGTTCCTTTAGGTGAGGAAAAAGATTTGTGCAAAGTTTGAGATCGATCGGATAAAAGGATGACGTGGCGCAGTTAAATTGAAAATTTTGAAAATTGTGAAATTCACCTTAACTATGGAACATGGCACATCGTTGGATTTGTCTTTTTTCTGAACAGGAATATAGAATAATTATATTAGGTGAAGTAAAAAGATCTGAACGTTTTTCGCTTTATTTCGAAAGCGCAAACGCTCAGAACTTTTTACTTCACCTAATATGACCTCCTTTAAGTAAAAATAACGATGACCTTGAAATATCGAAATATGGTTTCCAAAAAATTTTTTTATTTTGCCATTATATTTACCTAATTGAACAGTGCAAATTTCTCCTGTGACATTTTTTCGTGTAATCACAAGTAACAGAGATATTATTTAAATACCTACGATTGATGGTAGGACATACGTATTTGTTCATTTCCGAGAATATGTTAGAAAACAAATGAGATTCATAAGAATTTTCCTCGATTTAAATTTCCCGAGAAATGAGAAATAACCAATTATAAAATTTCTCGAGAAGGAACACTAGGCCAAATGACCGATTTCACACTTATTATTTGACAATTGTTGCTTTTATTCGAAATTGTTAAATCAACTACTTCGTTCAAGCACGTATTCTTATAAAAATAGCGAAAAATCGAAATACATTCTTATTCCTTGTTTTGACTTGTTCCTGATTTGCTCTTTTAGAAATATTAATGTGAAACGATCAAAATAAATTAGCTATTCCAATTCCAAAACTGCGATTTCGTTTGTCAACAAATTATGTAAAGTGTTGTACACCATATATCGATGAAAGCGTTTTAAACAAATTCTCGTTGTACGTACAGGTACTCGTGGTACAGAGAAATGCAACGACCACACGATCCTGTTCAAGTTAAGCGTTCGCTGATAATGACGGAGATACAGGTAAAAGATTTATTAGCAGCGGACGGTGTGCGCGCGCGTCTACGCCCGTAGAAAAGAAACGAAAGCTCGTTAGTCAGGTTTGAGTTAGGTAGTCGATATGGACGTCAGCCACAATTCGTTTCGTTGCCTAATTATAAAGGCCGTAGCCCTTGAGGCTCGGAGCGGCATCGTTTCAACTTCCGAAGCGTGTCGTGGATGCCCGTACGGACTTTATAAATTATTCAGGTCGTCGATGTCGGGAAGACGGCACGATGCGATGCAAAAAATTAAATCTGCCGGATAGTTCCTGTCGTTACCGAACATTATTGTTATTAATGTTTCACATTAATTACGGGGCGAAAAAAGATGGCGTCAAAAGTCCATACAAAGACCCTATTTGCTCCGTTCGACGGTGTAGTCGTTCCGCTAATACAACACACCGAAATCAATTTACAAAATATCTTCTACATATTTTTATTATTATTTTGAAAGAGCTATATTTTTATATCAATTAGAGGCGCACCTTTTGCAGAACTACGGTGACTCACAGTAATATTCGGACACTCTTTCAGAAGCACCATAACTTTTTAAGATACGACTTGAATTTTTTTGAGACGTTTAAAGAATTAGTTTACTAGTTGACGAGGGAAAATTTGTTTAAGAAAATTGCAATTGGGCACCACTGTCTTCAAAATGAATATAAGTAATTTGAAATAATAGAAAAAATTTAAGAAACGGTTCATGGAAAATGTCACCTCATTATTCAAATGGCATTACATATTTTTTTAGTATATAATATTTTGTGTCAAGACGAGTTCAACGGCCTAGTATACTATAACCTTGACATGACCTTAACAAGAAGGTCTTAACTAATATCTTGATCGATATCAACGACCCGAGCTTATCGTACTGATAAGACCTTACTGTTAAGGTCATGTCAAGGTTATAGTGCACTAGGCCGTTAAACTCGTCTTGACATAAGCAATAAAATATTGCTGTACAGTATCATTGTTTAGTATATAATAATATCATATGTAACGCCATATTTCAGAAAATGAAGGTGACCTTCGTTCTTCATGAACAAATTTCTTTTTTTAATCTTTTTCTGTTGCATTTTTTACTTGGCTACCGGAAGTGCTGCATATTAATAATGCCAAAGTATTGTCTTGGGTTACAATATTATTATCAGACTGCGGATGTTTATGCGATTTTCAATTTTTCTAGACAAATTTTAAGAAAGTGGTACCAAATAAAACTCTATTTTCATTTGTAGATCCAAAATAAATAAAAATCGTACTAAATTCTGTTGAATTTAATACTCCAGCATTTTTTGAAAATTCTTATAAGCTATAAATGCATAAAGATCCGCAGTCTAATTATTATGTTTCCGTTGCACTGATAAAAATCAATCGATCGAACGTCGCGTCGTGTATCAACAACATCATGGTAATGAGAACACGTAATCAGAAAAAAGAAGCGATGATTGAGAGTCGGTACGAAAATGATAAATTCTGGAATATTAAGACCGAAATTAGAAGGATGGAGGTACTGGTATGTAAATCTGCCGGCGTGTAACAAATTCTCACGTGATAAAGTTTGCTACTGGAGTAGCTGAGCCTTGAGTGGGTCTCCGAGTAGTATGTATAGTGACAAGGCTGTAGATAGCAATCGTAATTTATACTCGACCCGCGTATTCAGCATTTCCAATCTAAATGAATGAACAGCAATAGATAAGGAAGAGCTAATAAACGGTGCTGCCCTAAATCCGTTCGAAACGTATTGCATAACGTAGAATCGATTTCACAGAATTAACAGTTCGCAGAAATAGATGAATGGCTGTTCTGCTTTCATTACATAAACATATCAATAACCGTCTTTCTCAGTATTCTTTGTATTTAAATTAGTTCGGATTTTCCCGGTCGGTTTTTAGGTTAATTAACCTCGCGGCTTGCGGCTATCTCTCGCAGGAAAGGAATTTGAAATTTAGAAATAAAATTTGGTTTTATAACCAAAGTAATGAGCTTCATACATTTTCAATAGTGTCGACTCGATACTCGGACGTCCAATTTAGATCAACTAGATTCAACTGGCTTTCAAAAAATCTATGTAAATAAATTTCAGGTTTTATGTATGTAGAATGATTCGGATATACAGTGTCACCCTTTTCTCATTAAATTATGAGGCTGGAACTAACAAACCGATGAAAATGTGTTTTTAGGAGCTTGTAGAAAAGCTTGTAGAGTCTGCTAAAAATGTTGTCGTTTGAAAAAATGTATTTTTTATGCAATGTTTTCATAGCTGAGAACTTTTTAAAAATTCGAAAAAATTAGGATGTAGCCCCAAGTGTGTCCTGTACCGGGACGTGTCTTTAAAAAGATGGTCATTTTAAAATCGACGAAATTGAAATTATCCGTACGAAATAAGTAAACACCGGATTTTGTGCATTTATGACAAAAATGAGTAGGTGTAATTGAAAACATTAAAACCATTCGACGAATTTACAAATACTGTTGAGAACGTATTAAGAAATAAAATAAATTTCTTTTTCACTCCGGTTTGTTGCAGTTCGGTTGGAAAATTTTTATTTTTACTTTTTTAAACAAATATACGATACGAGATAATATCACGGACTTTATTAACAATGTTCCGAGGTTGATGTTCGCGATTCGCGAGCTTCAGTGTAACTGGGAAGCGTAGATTTACTACACGTGCTATCATTTCACCCACTTGCGAACCACAATGTCTACGTTTTCATTTCTAGAATTCTGTTCAAGTAAATATTGTCGATGATATTCAGTACATTACTCATAGGGGCATGTCAGAATATGTTGACATATTAAAATACTCATTTTCTTCATTTTATTCTACCAGATGAGAAAAAATAGACGATTTGCTATCGTTTTGTCCGGGAGTGTAGCAACCCTACTGCGCGATCAAGAAGGTTTCGGGATAGGACATGTGCTTCGGACCCAACAAAGTAGTACAGTAAAAGCTCCTTCGTTGTCCAAAGGCCGGGGGTTTGAGCGGACAACGACCGTGCCCGGACACTATTTTTGATTTATGACTGCGTCTTTAGTGAAACGGCTAGTTAAATGACAAAAAAAAGCATTCGCAGTCAAAAGCAGTCAACTGTCTGGCTTTAAAAAACTCCTTATTTCCTTGCCATATTCCTTTCCTATTGTTCTCCGTTCTGCGCGGGTCTAGACAATCCTGGGACACATCTGGCGACCAGATCCACTCAGGCCTAATCCTCTCGTCGACAGGCAGTGGAGTGGGTAGGCACTGGACAACGATCGTGCCCACGATTCAGGACAACGAAGGAGCGATTACTGTACGAGGATAGGAAGTTGCTATTTCTGAGAAATCATGCTAGCAAGAAGATGCGTAGATAAGGGTTCTCGGTGTAAGTTGAGAATCCCAGACGAGTGGGTTGCGAGGTCGCGACAGCTTATCCTATTGTATAATACGTATGGCCTGCGAATTCAGTTGATTTTCAGTATGACTTATCTACGACTATTGTTTCGCAATGACCGATGAATGAGATCTGAAAGGAAACTACGAGCTGACACGCGAAATATAACCAGGTTATCGATAGCCGCTCTCGGGATTAGCAGGATTTCGAGCGGGCGTCTGAGTAGTATGGATGGTGACTAGGAGAGAGATAGCGATCATAATTTATATCGAGCCGGCGTGTTCGACGTTTCCAATCGAAACGAACGAGTCGAACAGTCGGAGATATGTTCGCGCTAATAAATGACAGAAACTGCTTTCCACTGCTTCCCCATAAATATAGTAAACAACTGGCGCGAAATTTACAGCTTCTAACGTTTCGTACCATCATGGACGCGCGATTGCGTGCATGGATATTGTTTGTAATAATGCATCGAGCCTCGGCCAGTTCTTGCCTTTCGTTCGCAGCCCTTATGGAGATGCAACGTTTCGTTATGCGCTATTTGATTTTACGATACAACGAATAGCGTTACGTGATATCGTTAAAGCCGCCACGATGTAATAAGATGTAATAGTTTACGATATCACTCTTTATCCGGCACATATTTCACCTCGAATAAAGACTATAATTGTATGGGTGCTTGCCGGTGAACGAAACTACATGTTGCTAGAGTTTAAGCCTCACTCTCGCGCGCGTGGATGTACAGTTAATAGACAAAACCGGTTAGTTAAATTGTTTGCCGTACCGGGTATTTCACCTAACTTGACCACCTTAAATATCTTTGTTGTTTTTAAAGATACGTCAAATGTCCGAAGGACAAAGTTGAATGGTAAAATGGGGCTCATACGATACCAAAAAAATTTTTGTTTGTATGTAATTTTTTTTAGATATATGAAGGTCACCTTCATTTTTTTTAATGGAATGTCCTATTTTTGATACCACAGATCGATAGAGTATCAAATTCTGAGTACAAAAGTATTGAATCTCATATGTTCTAAACCTAATAGTTAACGAGATATTATCCAAAGAAGAAATAAAATTGTTTCGATAATATCTCGTGAACTATTGGATTTATGATATATGAAGATCAATACTTTTTTACGCGGAATTTTGTGCTTCGTCCGAGTTCGAGAAAAAATATTGGGCATTCTATTTAAAAAACTGAAGGTGACCTTCATATCTTGATAAAATATCGAAATTGCAAAAATCAGATGGCAGCACTGTATGACCCCTTAAGAACCATGCAACATTCGTTTGAACATTTTTTTTGTACAACAAATAACTTAAGAGTTATTTGAGATCGTCACGTTACGAGACTCACCCTGTAATATTCACATATGTTCCATTTTTGGCTCGTCTCCCCACTACATACCGCCGTACCTGGGACACTAGCGAACTGTAGCGGCCATCAGAGAATTACTACCCATCTACCACAGTTTTCTGAGGGAAATCGGCACACCTGTATAAGGAACCGTGCTGCGGATCTTTATGCAAACTGAAAATGTTCCACATGTATTGTGGGAAGCAGGAATAAAATAAAAATTGATTTTATCTCTTACTGGCTTCGCTACATTAAATACAATATTAGTAAATTTCGACATGTGGTTTTAAAAACGGCTTTGATTTTTCTTTTGAGGAATCAATTGAAATGCCCACTCAAAATCTCAGATAATTGACGTAAGTTCCGATTGAACAGAGCAGGCTCTGCTGTTGTACGAATTACCAAATTTTCGTGGATCAATTCGATGATTTTATTTATGTAAACGGCAAATATAAAAACTCGGCTCCTCCAAGTTTCCCTGAATAGCGTTTCACCTCGGAGCGTGACGGATCAGACTACACTGCCCAGCAATTGTGTAAGCGGTGCGCCTAAGAAGTTTCCATTTGAAAAATAGTAAAAATACAATTAATGACAGGATGCAATTTTTGCCGAGATTGGAGAAGAATGTTACAAGTTGAGCATCCACTTGGCTCGGATTCGACCGAGCACCACGCAAGTGCTTTTGCAATGTGGTTGTAGCCAGTGCCGGATTAAGCAAGCGCGGGGCCCGTAGCAAATGTTATGGCGGGGCCCAAGGCTTTGCATCAGAGCCGCTCGTGTGTAAATGTAGCGCACCTTTGCGGCAACCACAATGAATGAGCTTTTTTTTAGAAAAACTATCTGTGCCCCCTGGCATAGACAGGCGCTCATGTATCGGCCCTTGTTTGTATGGCGCGGGGCCCCCAGCATTTGCTACTCCTGCTACGGGGCTTAATCCGGCCCTGGTTGTAGCACACCGTGTACGTATCATGTTCGCCGAAAACGACGTCTGCTGACACCGTCAATTACCTGAACGTTCGTGCGACTACAACGGCAGACCAGCCGGCATCGTGAACGCGTTTCGATGATATCGCGGAATATGCTATATGCATAATAGGTGAGTAGTCGGCGCGAGTGCGTAGAAATTAACACATCGGTTCATTAAAATAAGTCGGAAGGCGTGCGACTAACAGCCAACGGCTGGGTGAAAACTTCATAAGCGTTTCCTTTTCCTAACGGAGACAGAATGAATTACAGGCCTATAATTTATCCCACATTATTGCGGACCCGGTGCAATAGAACTCGTCACACGGTAAACATATGGTAATCAGGCGATTCGACTCATCAAGGCTCAGCTTTGTAAATGGCACGGATGTCCTCGGTAATTTATGTGATGCACAAGCGTGTAAGTGCGACCGGTGATCAAGCGAGCGCTCACCTCGACGTGCTATCATTAAATTCAATGCGAACGCATTACGTATCTCCACTTATGCGCGTCGCTGCGGGATTCGCCGAAGAAAGAAAATGAATCGCTTAAAAAGGAAGAAAAGCGAAAGCGACAAGAGTAAACTGATAAAATGTGCCTTTCACGTGTTGGACAATCACCTTGCCGAGCAGCGGAGAAGGATTGCGAGCAGCGGAACGTTCGATACGGTTTGATTGATTGCCAGTTATAAATACTCGGCGTCGCGTATCAGCGGTGAACCAAAAGGGAAAAAAAGAGTGGTCTGTAGGCACCGCGCGCATTTCACAAAACTTTCTCCAATAAATTCCTCTTTAGATTTGCACGTACGCGCGAGCTAACGTCCGTTGAATTCTTAAGGAATCATTTGGAAGTTATTTTGGAACCGCCTCTGCACGGCTTTCTACCTACGTTTTTTCTAATCGTCGACATTTACGAATACAAAATCATTTGACTAGTACTACAGTGGCGGACGAAATAAACTAATTACTTTATTATTATACAGGATGTCCAAAAACACCCGTCCAGGGGTGTTTTCAACTTCTCAGATATAAGCATATTCGGTAAAAATGTTTGGAATAGAAATTGCAGGGATTAGTGGAGGACATTTTCAAGGTTATTTGGAGGTCAATACGTATTTTTTTAAATGGGAACCCCTACTTTTGACTACGGATTCTAAAAGAGCTCGAAATTTCACGTTCAGATATGTACTTATGTCCTTGATTAAAATGACTGCTAGAGGCCATAAAAAATACATACTGATCTCCAAATAACCTTGAAAATGGATCCGAAGATCAAACACAAGGTCATGGACATATGTCCTCCATTAATCCCTGCAACTTTTATTCCAAACATTTTTACCGAATATGCTTATCTGAGAAGTTAAAAACACCCCTGGACGGGTGGTTTTGGACACCCTGTATACTAGGCGCACCGTGTACACAGTTGCTGGGCAGTGAACTAGTCTGATCCGTCACGCTCCGTGGTGAAACGCTATTCGTGTAAACTCGAGGAGCCGTGTTTTTATATAATAATAGTTGGTGTTTACATCTCACCTCGTCAAAGTGTAATTAAAATCATCGAATTCATCCACGAAAATTTGCACATCCATACGGCAGATTTTGAGTGGACGTTTCAATGTTGATTTCTCAAAAGAAAAATCAAAGCTATCTAATTAATTTTTTAAATGAGGGTACAACAAAATATTTTATATTTAGAGAGATTTCAATCCAAACTATTTATCTCGTATTTTAGTTATCACAAGCCCATTGTTTCGTTCGTAGAATATAATAATATTGAACAAGATATTGATTTTCTGTTAGGCCTTTCTTCTAAAATGTAGTAGAATTCTACGGTCCTATGGCTTATTAGCTATATTGGTTACCAGTATTGGTTTTAAGCATTGAAGTAAATGTCGACATACAATAAATATTTTTCTAGCTACGTACACGCGCATTACACATTCATGGAGCTTGCATAAATATAATCTGTAAATAATTTCTAACCGTAATAATTTCCTGTAAATTCTGTCAGAAATTAATTGGTTATTATTCATTCCCTGACACATTATATTTAAAATAAATATTGATGAAAAATCAAAAGTATTGGATATTCATTACAGCAGCAAATGATTCGTGCCGCTTTTCCCATAAGACGCAATGTTAATTCCGGTACGAATTATTTGCTCTTCCTCAACGTCCGTACAGCGCCATTTGATGCAGCGGCAAAACGCTCAAACTGTTCGCCAAATTTAGTTTCGAATTGGCCGCTAGATGGCGCTGTAACTAACTAATCTCTCTGTCGGTAACATTTGGCTAACAGTTTGAGCGTTTTGCCGTTGCATGAAATGGCGCTGTACGGACAATGGGGAACTTTCTCAAATAAACAAACGTGTTTCTTCTTTGAAAGTTTATTCAAATCTGCTTCTTCAATAGAAATTCGTTGGTAGGAAACCAAACGAATTAATATTAACACACAAATGCATATATACAAATTAATCGAAACTATTTAACAAAATTTACAATGAATCAATATTTCAATAGGAATTTTCATTATCGACGTCTGTCTGCATTATCGACATTATCAACATCCACCACAGACAGTCGGTAACAGAATTTAGTTGGAACTAAATTTGGTTAACAGTCTCAGCGTTTTGCCGCTGCTTAAAATGGGCACTGCCATTGGGAGAAGTCTTCCAATTTATGAAGTCTATGGATAATACCTGCTGCAACCTGCAACAGAAGTCCATGCGCGCGCCTAACCTAAATTATGAATTAAACATTCTAAATAAATAACTAAATACATAAGCATCTATGCAGTAAATATGAATTACACATGTAGCGAATATTTAATATGAATAAACCGTATGTAATATAAAAACCACGCAATCGTAAAATTTGATATATAAAAGTGAAATTCTTTCTTGGCGGCATAACAAATTGTTTTGATAAGTAAAATATGGGTTTAACGAAGCAATATTTAAGATATGTCCCAGCCGGGAATTTAAATATAATATTTAATCCTGCTTGTAATGTTGTTTTCGTGACATTAGAAGGACAGGAAGGTAGATTTGTAGCAGTTGGAGCATGTGAACATGTCTTCATATGGGATTTACGTTTAGGAGAGAAGGTAAAGTGAAAACTATTTAATTTTATTACAAAAAAATATTTACATTATTATATTTCAGGCCCAAGTATTATCAGGAGATAAAGTGAATGTTACAAGCTTAGCTGCATCTCCAAATCAACGCCATATAGCTGTTGGCTATGCGGATGGTACTATAAAGACATTTGATTTAAGATCAGGTGAAAATATAAGTATATTTGTTGGTCATCGATCTGAGATTACTACCTTGGCATATGATAAACAAGGGCATAGATTATCTTCTGGTTCAAAAGTAAGATATCTTAGGTATCAATTTTAATTTATTCCATGCAATAGTTTTCAATTCTAAAGCAGTGCTTCCCAAACTTTTTTACTCGCTGCGCACTTTACAACAAATTAAAAAATTGGGGCACACCTATTATATATATGCATATATTTTCGTAACTAATTATTTTAATGATTTGTATCGAGAATATTATTGCACATTTTACTCATTTTTTACTCACTGTTCTAAAGTATTAACTTCCATTTTTCTTTTTCTAGGATACAGATATTATCGTATGGGATGTAGTCGCAGAAACAGGAATATGTCGCTTAAGCGGACATAAATCCGTAATAACCAAATTAGTATTTATGAAAGACCACAACATTATCATTAGCGCCAGTAAAGATACTTTCGTAAAGTTTTGGGATTTAGATACAGAACATAACTTTAGGACTCTTGTTAATCATAGATCAGAGGTAAATATTAAATATGCTATTACATATTACTCATTGACACGCTTGGATTGCCGTCAATGTTTTCATTGCTACCGAGTTTCATCGACAATGCCAACATGTGCGTCAGGTGGCCAACTTCCACTGCGTATAACGAACAGTATTCGTTCTATCCTTCTATGAAAATTATTTAAAAACATCGTCGATGAAATAATCGTTGGTGGGGTCAGGGTAACCCACATCATTTCGTATCCGTTGCAACGATTGATAATACTAGTGATTTTATTAATCTAGGTATGGTCGTTGGCATTAGTTAAAAATGATCAATATCTAATTACTGGTTGCAATGACAATGAATTACAAATATGGAAAATACGTTTTACTGAAGCTGCAGCTGTAGACTTTGAAACTAATTTACAAGATTTAACCATTACAGATGATGTCGAAGTTAGCGATCTGGTAAATATTTGCTAAGCAATATTTCTTCTCAATTTGTCATAGACTTATGTTCCTTTCGTTCAATATACATTTTCTATTTTACTAGAAATATCCTCTGAAATGTGAAAAGGCTGGTAGCATTTTGAGAAGCGGTCGTGGGAGAGTCGTGTGCCTCGAAGTAGATTCAACGCAAACTGTCATTGGCTGTCACGGTGTAGATAATACTGTAGAATTATTTCAAATGTTATCTGATAGCAAAGTAGAAGAAAATGTAGGTAAACGTTTGAAAAAAGAAACGAAAAAGATGGAAAAGTATGTAGAAACATTCATTTAACTACTAAGATTATCAATGCATTTAGATACTTTGTAATTGAAAATGTGAATATATGTTGATGTTACAAATAGAAGTGGAAATACTACAGAGGCAAATTTATCTGGAGTACCAACAATAAAAGAAGAAATGGTACGCTTACCTGCAATTGAAGTATCTGCTCAACCTAAAGGACTAAGTATGGTAATGGGTAGAGGAGGTGAACTCAGGGTAAGCGATGATGGAAAAACTTGATCTTCTTTCTAAAACTCATTTAAAAATGTGTACTTGAAATTAACTTTGTCATCATGTTTACAGATATGTGTTGGATTGCGTAATAATTCTATCGAATTATATTCTATTATGACAAATGAAAAAGATGCTGAAACAAAACTCTTAAGACTTGTAACACAACAAGGTCACCGATCGGATGTCCGTGCAGTTTGCTTTAGTTCTGATAATTTAGCTTTTGCAACAGCAAGTGGAGACTCTATAAAGTTATGGAATAGGTATGAAAGTACTACATATATTCACAGTGCAGCTCGAATAAACTATTAATGAAACTATTAATGCCACTTCATGTGTTTCTGAATTTTAGACCAACTTTAGCATGTATACGTACTGTAGAATGCGGTTACGCTTTAACAGCAACGTTTGTACCAGGTGACAGACACTTAATAGTGGGTTTAAAGAATGGTAAAATGTTAATTGTGGATATTGTGTCGGGTGAAATATTAGAAGAAGTACCTGCACATTCTAGAGAACTTTGGAGCGTTACTCTGTTTCCTAATAGGGTAATTTAAAATGTTATATTTTCTAATTTCAAATAATTTTGAAATTATACAAACTCATTGTTTTTTATATTTTTATAGAGAGGTGTAGCAAGTGGCGGAGGAGATCAAACAGTGAAATTTTGGGATTTTGCACATACTTTCAAATCTGAGGATACCGACAGTGAAGTAAAAGCAAAAGTATTATCCGTTTTGCATACAAGAACTTTAAAACTAGAAGATAGCGTATTATGCGTAAGAATAAGTCCTAACAATCAATTTGTTGCTGTCGCATTACTTGATTCTACAGTAAAAATTTTCTTTCTTGACACATTTAAGGTGATTCTTTATTTATAACATAATACATTTAATAACTGCTTTATATGAAAATGGGGAGAACAATGTATAATTTTCTTTTAGTTTTTCATTTCACTTTATGGACATAAATTGCCAGTCTTGTGTATGGATATATCTAGTGACTCAACATTGATTGCTACTGGTTCTGCTGACAGAAATATTAAAATTTGGGGTTTAGACTACGGAGATTGCCACAAATCATTATTCGCTCACGATGATTCTGTAACAGGATTGTCCTTTGTTCCTGGAACTCATTATATTTTTACTTGTGGAAAAGATGGAAAAGTGAAAGAGTGGGATGCTGATATTTTTCAAAAAATTGTTACATTACAGGTAACTACTAAAAAAAATAAATAAATAATAAGTGTGCTTAAAAATTGTGTAAAATTTTAATATAAAAATTTACTTAGGGACATGCGGGAGAAGCATGGAGTTGTGCTATTTCACCAAATGGTATTTACGTTGTATCGTGTGGCTCTGATAAAGTCGTTAGAATGTATGAGCGAACGTTAGAGCCTTTAGTTCTGCAAGATGAAGAGGAAGAAGAAAGGGAACGCCAAGAAAATGAGTTAGCTACTGGTGAAACTACTGTTGTTCCAGGACGGAAAGAACAATCTCTACCTTCTAGAAAAACTGTTTCCAGCGAGAAAGGAGTAAATATTAATAAATCGCATCACAAATCGAATAACATTATTATGTTATGTGTGAATTACAAATATAAATTTTTAGGCTGAGTTAATATTGGAATGTTTGGAAATATCTAAAGCATATAGTGAACAATTATCAAAAGTAACAGAAACGGATACAACACTCGCTATTCCTTTACAAATGCAAGCTTACAATTGTACAACCGTAGAAGATTACTTATTGGAAACATTTAAACGAATCAGAGCAAGGTAGGAATAATATTAAAACAGTATCTACTAAATAAATTATATTATAAATAATAGAGGTAAGTAAACACGGTGCTCGCACTGAAAAAGGTACTACTAGGGTAAAGGTACCAGTTACCGAATATTTAGTGACGACTTGAAAGGTTTTTTATTAATTGGAAGGCATTTTCTGTCATTTATTTTGCATTATTTGTGATAAACGATTGATTATCAACATTTTTCCTGTCTCGTCAAATTTTTCTGGACGATTCTGTTAAAAAGCAAAAGAAATATTAACGAAGTTTTAATCCGAAATTTTGGTCCTATTTACCGGACACAAGAAATTTGTGTACATAGCAGAATAAAATCATTATTTTATTGTCCCCTGGTGTATCAGAGTTTACTTATTTGTATATGTAAGACAAATAAATGGTATTCTACAATTTTTAGCGACTTGGAAGAAACATTGCTATTGTTACCATATTCAGCTGCTTGTGACATTCTTAAAATGCTACCCAAACTGTTAGAATCTGATCATCGCACAGAATTAATAGCAAGATTGGCATTGTGTTTAGTGGAAACACATCATGGTCCAATTATATCGAACCCGGAACTTCTACATACACTAGAAACTGTGAAAACATTAGCTATTAAAAAAGTTTCTCACCTGAGAGTAAGAAAATATTTTTATACAAATTATAGCTGTAAAATTCTACGATAGAAAATTGTTATAAAATTGATTCTTCTAGGATATAATTGGATTCAATTTACATGGTATGTTACACATTCAACGGATTATAGAGGAAAAGGAAGGAATTCAACTTTTTAAAGACGCAACTAAAGCCAGTAAACAGAGAAAGAAGGTTAAGAAAAATAAAGAAAAAGCAGTAAAAAGAGCAATCATGTCTTTATAAAATCTTTACTTGACACTTTGGAGAAATATATTATCTCATTTTAAGAAGGCATTAATGGTCTCGTGTCTCTATATGCATTCTTCCTAATACACAAAATTTTATTTTTATAACTTACCGAGTGCACGAAACATGATCTTATGTATACCACCTAGATTCCTTGAACTTTTAATTGAAAGAAATATTGTATATATATATGTACATATATAATCAATAAATATGGAAATATTTTTATGTAAGTATTTCGCGTTACAAATAAAAGTACAAACTTTATTTACACTTATCTATTTAATCCTCTGCCTTATATGGCATGCTTACCATAAATTTGTGCACATATCAGCGTTAAATATTAGGTTGGAACGAATGTTCGTGGCGTTTTTAAATCAAAATTCAAAGATAAAATTAAGATATTTATTCGTAGGTTTATTGAATAACATGATAAGTCACCTGAAAAATGGCAAAAAGTAATAGAAGAGAATGGAAAATATGTTATTGAACGAATCTATGTATAAATATCCTAATTTTATATTTGAGTTTCAATTTAAAAACGCTACTAACTTTTTCGTTCCAACCCAATATTTCAGTCGTTGGTAAGTTCACTAATTAACAGAAATGCTGCACACAATAAAAGTAAACCTGCAATTGTTGTAGCGTCTCTGCATACGGGAAAATCAACAAACAGCCGCGGCATAGAACTGACCCACTGGGCGATGATTGAGGAATTACACATTTACCTTTAGGACTTCTTATTTTGATAACTTCAGCGATTCATATACTTTGTTACATCGAATTTGCATACACAGATCTGTCATAAACGATGTTACGTGAGATTCTTTATCTCTCTGCTTACCACTTTCAAATACAGTGACCAGTGTCATTTTAGGATCAGTATTATACGCAGCATATACACACGGGTCCTGTAAAAAATATATATTATACCATTTATACACAGTTTATCGCTAAGAACTTTAAAACGTACTTTCACATTTTTACAATAAACAATTTTGTCCATAGTTAGAAGTTCTGCTTGCCGTTCTTTGATTCGTTTTTGTATGTTATCCACATGAATTAATGATTGCTCTGCAAACGTCTGAAATAAATACAATACTACATGTATATAATATACTTTTAATCCTAAGTAAACTAATCCTTGTAACATCTCAAAAAAACATAAATCGTTTAGTCTAATTTTAAAAAAGTTATTAACTTTTAAACGTCACCCTTTCATTTCTACATTCTGCAATAATTTGTAACACATTTAAACTTACACTAGGACAACTGAGAACAATAGGAAAATGTTCAGAAGTACTTGGCTCTCTACAGGGATGTCTGTAACCTGGGCCTGAATCATCCACTCCTCTAGAATCAAATATTATTAGAACTGCTAAAACGTCATGTTTCCGTTGAAAGCTCTGTATTCTAAAATTAAAATGAATTAGTTCTTACCTAACAATAATCTCAACAAGTATCGCCGTTTATTATATATAATGAAATATATTACTTGTGATAATAATCCATATTTTGTTTGCTCATAATACTTTTCATTTCACCTGGACTAGCCTGCTGACTCAGAGTAGTATGAAAATATAGAGAACACTTGGCTAATATGCTGCTGCGTAGTTTAACTAGCCATTGGTACAATGCAGGCTGTTGATTTGCTTTTAGAAAAGTTGCACTGAAACCCAACTTCCATGACTAAAAGCATTACATTTAAAAAACACGTGTTATTACTTTCTTCCTGAATTTCTACCTGTACTACTGACCTCTTTACTTTGTAAAGTTCTTTCCCAAGCTGACATTCGTGTTTGTGCACCATACAGACACATCAATGTTGATAAAAACCTCCAATGTTGGAGCTCAACTTGTGCTTTCGTCAATTGTACCAATATTTCACATTCTAAACTAATCGAAATAAAATTTTTTTAAGATATATGAAATATTCCGAACATTAATCATGCAATGGTAACACTTTTTTGACAATAAATAGAAGAGAAGAACTGCTTACGTTAAACTGGCTTTAACCGCAGTTAAAGCTAAATGCGAACAGGACATCGAATGAGTTTCTACTATTCCTTCGATGCACTGTAATAATTCTTGATATTTCATGACTTTACTGCTTATACTCATATGGTACATTTTCTCATAGCTGAAACGCAATGATATTAACTGTTTTAGTACTAGGGATCATTTAACACTAAACCCACCGCTGCCGGTCAAATGACCAGTTTTATATTTTCCATATCACAATTATTGAAATTATGAAGTTGCTTACATGGAAATTGATTCGATCAATTTCGTTATCCAAGCACATATTGTAATAAAAGTTGCACAAAATCTAAATAAATAGAGCCTTGTCATTTTTACAAGGTAAAGTATTTTAATCGCTTAAAAGTAACTGAAACATGTTCCCTTATAAAAACGACAAGATTGATTTTATTTAGACTTTGTGTGGCTTCTATTGTAATGCGTGCTCTACTAAAGACATCTATACAATCACTTCTTATGAAATAATTTTTATTATTTCAATAATTGTAAAATAAAAAATCTGGAACTGGTTATTTCGACCGGTAGTGGTAGGATTAGTGTTAAAAAACCATGTCGTGCTGTTCTGTTTCTGTTAATAAATGCCAAACAACAGGATTGCACTGTTTTCTGGATCATTTTCATAATTTTTGCACTACCAATTGAGCATTGCGACCAAACGCTATGGCATCATTTGGCATGAAACTAGAATGATTAAGTATAATCTGTAATATTGAATTAAATAAATATATACTAACAAATCTATCAATTGTATTTTGGCTGTAATGTATTGACACAGTTGATTAGAAACTTCTGCAACTGTTGCTCCAATAGGATTAGTTCCCCTGGTCATTTCTTCTACCCTTTTAAGGTCCGATTTTAACGATTCATATACTGTCTTCAATGAATTCTATATGAATGAGAAATAAACATTAGATAGATCTAATAGTACAACAAATAAATATATGTTTATTATAATAGCAATGTATCGTATTTACATCTTTCCTTAAAAATCCTTTATTTTTAGTATGAAGAAAACCCAAGTCTGCATACGAATGTTCTGCTACAGCTATTTGTGGTAGATGCATAAGTAACATTCCCCATGGGCCTAACTGTGTTTGACGAGATGATCCACGTTCTTTTTCCTGAACAAATATGTGTCATAATTTTATTAGATATTATTCATCATGATCAAATAATAGAATCTGTTTGTTACTATTTGGTTCTTTATTTATATGCTTCATTCCCTTACAACTAATTCCTTTGCTTTATCAATACATAATTGAGCAACATGATTAAAGAATGTGTTAAGAAATTCTTCTTCGTGATCCATTTTCCACTTTAATCTTATTATAGTAGGAGTAAGAATTTAATGTTTATGATATTATCATCTCAAGAGGTTATCTTTCAAAAATCACGGATTGTACAATATGAGAGTATGACCATCACGGAGAGGAGTATGACCGTATGGCCGTGTCAAGGAAGCACTGCCTCCAGAAAAGGATTTTTATATAGTCGTATTTTATATCGTATTTTATATAGTGGTAATTAAAAAATAAAAATATGTACCTAATTTTTCACATCCTACATGTATACTTACACATTTAAAATTGTTATGTATATGATAATAAACAAAGTTGTTATTGGTGAAAAATAAAGAATATTATTTACCTAGAATATTAATGTGTTCTTTATTCCATACCATCAAAAGTCTCAAAAATTGAATTTCGCTACTAACACGTCGACAATTTTTTGGCCGTCTGGCTTCCCGTTGATTTGTACTACTGAATTTCGAATTGTACCTCCTTCGATATCATGTTCACCTAATACAATACTCAATGTCCGAGATTTTCGAAAATTTCCGCCAATTTTTCGACCTTCTGACTTGTCGTTGACTTGTACTACTGAATTTCGAATACCTCCTTCGACATCATGTTCTCCTAATACAAAACTCAATTTTCGAGATTTTCGAAAATTTTCGCCAATTTCGACCGTCTGACTTGTCGTTGACTTGTACTACTGAATTTCGAATACCTCCTTCGACATCATGTTCTCCTAATACAAAACTCAATTTTCGAGATTTTCGAAAATTTTCGCCAATTTCGACCGTCTGACTTGTCGTTGACTTGTACTACTGAAATTTGTGTCACCTCCTTTGATATCATGTTCTCCTAATACAAAGTTCAATTTTAGAGATTTTCGAAAATTTTTCCAAAATTCGGACTTTGTATTAGGAGAACATGATATCGAAGGAGGTGGCACGAAATTCAGTAGTATAAGTCAACGACAAGTCAGACGGTCGAAAATTGGCGAAAATTTTCGAAAATCTCGAAAATTGAACTTTGTATTAGGAGAACATGATGTCGAAGGAGGTATTGGAAATTTAGTAGTACAACTCAACGACAAATCGGACGTTCGGGAAAAATTGGTGGTTCAATAAATATATACGCAGACTGACGCAGACTCGCTTTTCTTTATTACATTGGCTTTATTTATTCATTGCAGTTTCATACATAAAATGTACACCGAAATGATAGAATGTCTGTGTCTATACACTACATATATTTTATGGAACTGTCGCACGCATGCGCAACTGGAAAGGCATCTCGAAAAACGCTGGAGATTCATCTCTAGTCAGTGATGCCAGAATCGTGGGACGTGGTATTTTTCCCCTCCGCTCGCTCAGCCGTCTCGGCCCCCCACTCTGATGTACCTTCGGCTCCTTACGTTGCTTCTACTGCGCACGCGCTACACACAAGCGTACCAATACGAACAGGCAGCTCACACGGCCAGACTAGAGGTACGCTTGTGTGTAGCGCGTGCGCAGTAGAAGCAACGTAAGGAGCCGATGGTACGTCAGAGTGGGGGGCCGAGTCGGCTGAGCGAGCGAAGGGGAAAAATACCACGTCCCACGATTCTGGCATCACTGGAGTGACTCTCTAGTCAAGTACTTTGTATCACAGAGCGATAGAGCTTGTGTTGTGTCAGTTATGATATGATGTAAGGTTAATCTAATCGAGATCACAATGGATTTTAGTCAATTTTTATTAAAGGAAAAATACCTTTTAAGTATATGTGCAATGGGCACGTTACTTCTATCAATCGTATCGGGTGAAAGCGAACCCCGGTACGATGATAAATATCAAATATTATTAACATCACCTGTAAGTATGATATCTCGTGGTCTTATATTACGTTTCCTTTGTTGTATAGTAATGCCGTTTGTAACAAATTTTAGAAACCCGATGATGCGATGGTATCCCAAGCCAAGGATAACCTTGGCTTTTTACATGCATTTTTAGCTTCTTTGTCAGTGATTGTCGTTTCTGAACTAGGTGACAAAACATTTTTCATTGCCGCAATTATGGCTATGAAACATCCACGAATGATTGTCTTTGTAGGTGCAATTTGTGCTTTAGCTCTTATGACTGTTCTTTCAGGTATTTTTATTTCAAAATTCTCTACTATATGGAAAAATTATTTTGAGAAATATTTTGTGACATATAGAGAAATCAAGTATATGAAGACATACACATTTAGAGTACTTCTGAAATTATCTTACTTAAAATACCGAAAAAATCTGCAAATTAGGAGTTCAACCATAGAAAAATAGCATAGTCAATGTGACGACATTCATCCCCAAAGGGTTAATAGAAACATCTCTTAACTACAATATGATTGACTCCTGGAATATATATAAACAAATAACAACGTCAAGCAGAACAAAAATATCTGTCTTCGTTAAGAAAAGAGAAAAGTGAATACAAAATGATATATTTTTGTTTGAAATTGATATATCATATCTTTCTTGATTAAAAAGCATAGTAGTTTATGGTTTAAGCGCTGTAATTATTATATGCACAAAATGACCAATACCGATCTCAGTAATTTTTTCAATGAAAGAAATCACGAAAGTGATTGCAACAGTAATATTCGTATTTATTTTCCAGTAATTTTTGGGTATGCTGTAACCATAATTCCTCGAGCTTATACATATTATATTTCTACAGTTCTTTTTGCTATATTTGGTTTAAAAATGCTACGAGATGGTTATTATATGTCGGCGGTAGAAGGACAGGAAGAATTAGAAGAAGTACAATCCGATTTGCAAAAACGAGATGACGAGGTATTACAACCTCTTTTAAAACCTCTTTGAACCCTTTGCACTCAAAGCAATTTTAACTTGAAAATTAAACGTTTCTTCCAACCTAAATTGAATTACCTAAATGTTTGAATAATGGTACAGCAATTTTTAGTGGCGCCTCAGAGTCACTATTCGAGTGCTAAGGGTTAATATAGCTCTTGCTGGAGCAATCGGTTTGTAGTTATCCCCGCATCATTCTTATAGAAATAAAATGATCTTTAAATAATATTACTTTCAGTATGAAAGAGAAACGGTAAGCACATTAGTGCAGGATCCAGAAACTGGTGTGATTAGAAAAACTGCAAAAATTAATGCACTGATGCTGCTTTTTAGGATATTTTTTCAATCATTTACACTAACGTTTTTAGCAGAATGGGGAGATCGTTCTCAACTTACAACAATTATACTTGCAGCAAGAGAGGTGATAAATAACTAACTGATTTCTTTGTAAATATTTAACTGGTATTGTTTAGTATCAAAATACTAGCAAAGACATGATTTCAGAATGTTTACGGAGTAATATTAGGCGGAATATTAGGACATGTGTTCTGTACAGGACTAGCAGTATTAGGAGGTAGAATGATAGCTCAAAAAATTTCAATACGGACAGGTAAAATGACATATTTTTACGTGCCGTATTAATGCTTCACCAAACTATATTATTATTATACTGCGGCTCTTTATAAGATCAAAATTTTTAGCGTCGAAGATAAGAATAAGAAACAGGAGCCAAGTGAAAAGTTATTTCTTTCTTTAACAATGTTAATAATCTGGAAATAATACGATAATGTTTCAAAATTCTCTTAATATCTGCACTATTTATATTGCACCCGCTCATCATTGTCATCGATACATAAAGTCCGCAGTCTAATTATTACATATAGTTATTTGTGCTGTTCATATGTCGTGTCGAAAAGCATAACATGTTGAAATTCAAGAATAATATACTCTTGTATGGTGTAGAACATGGTTTTTTCGACATGGAATGAAACAAGTGCAATACAGATTAGCATTTTTGCGGTTGACGTACACTACTGTGCAAAAGAAAGAAGCACCCGGCCATATTTAATAGAAAAGTGTAAAAAATCAAACAATTTTCTTTTGCACAGTAGTGCACATGTATACATATGATTATCTAATATATAAAAATTGAAAATTTCCTCTATCATTTCTAGTTACCATAATTGGAGGATTAGTGTTCCTATTATTTGCCTTAACAGCACTGTTCATCAGTCCTGCAGAGAATGTGTAAATATATATATACATTTATTACAGTATTTATATTTTATAAAAGTGGCCTTCGTTGGAGGGCGTGCATGTGTGTAAAAGGACTGCAATATATAACGTAAGAATTTGTATATGCTATATACAGTAAACTTTTGTATTGTATAAAATTTAATTTGTCTACTCGAACTAAGATTGTATTTGAGATACGTTATCAGTTTTTCAAATACTTGGTACAAACGTTTATTCATTTATAAAATGTTTACATGAAGAGATTACGCAACTACAAAATGGTAAGAATGTATATACTTGGAGGTAATAATATATCCATTTGGAAACTCAGTGGAACCTGGAAACTCCTTTTCCAGGTTCGGTCTTGCTATGTTCCATTAATCCAAACTAATAAAATCATTCAGAACTTATCTATTACTAAACGAAAATGTTATCTTATCTTATCTTATCACTAAACGAGAATCTATATTCTACTGGATTTACTATTTCACTATATCTTTACCTCCAATTAGTGACATTCATCGCTGAAAAAAATCAGGCCTATAGCTGTGTATTGCGGATGTAGGAATAACTGTTCAATTAGGGTTTCAAAGAGATTTGGTTCGATTCTTTTAATCACGAGAAATTTTTCTCTTTCCCACATATTTATTTAATTCCTTAATTATCAGAGTTAGTTTAGGATAAGTCCCTCAATGGTTTTCCATAAAAATGTTTCATAGGCCATTATGTATTAAGAGACTTTACCTATCGGTCGTCAATCTATTAAAAAATCAGCAAACTGAAGAGGAACAACAGTTTGACAATTTCTTACAATTGACATACCCTTAGACCTTCAATATACTCGCAACACAGTCTCTGAGTTTATGCCGAACAAATTAAACGAGGATTATCTTCTTTGAAATAGAAATTAGCAGATACGGAACAAATTTATTGACTGACACTTGTGTAAATGGATTACCTAACTGAAGTATCTATCAGAGGGACTTGTTATCTAATTTTTACCTCCAAGTATACTGTAAAAGTTTTGAAGAAACACTTATTTCCACAAATAAATAGACATTAGTTTTGTTAAAGAAGTATTTTAGATTATTTCAATTATTAGTAGTAGTTTACATAGAATTATGAATGAATAAAGAAAATTTTGTTTCATACGAATTTCACATATACCACTTTTCCATAGAATTCACATTTAGTTTTAATTATTATAAATAATTATCATAGATACTGTAATTTAAATACTTAGAAAGTACATACATATTCCATGTTTTCTGTTAAACATAACGATTAGTGTAAATGGCAGCCAAGACCAAACATTTCTTTACACCCTGTACATAACGTGCAATTAGGTAAATTAGATATTACGTTATTTAGATATGTGAACTTGTTTTCTATCGATTCTAAGGAAAATGTGAAGTTAATAATTGATTGTAAATAGCGATACGAGATATTGGATGTATATATCGAGTATGAATTGCTATAGCAACAACTTTATTATTGTATTGACATTTGTCGTTATATAAAATAAATATTAATTATATTTTTAATGTAAAAGAAGTATAGAAAGTTTATTATCACCCCCATCCATCATCATTCGTTCACAACGGGTGTGCATTTACTTTTCAGCCAACCCTCGTTAAAACGAAAACTTGATTGTCGCATTTCCTGAACTAATAATAAAATATTTTGCGAGAGAGTAATTGTAGGAGTTAATATTTTCGTCTATAAAGCTTATTCTTTCGCATTTATTTTGTAATTTTTGTATTTAATTTTATATCTCTTATAGAATACATAGAGAAGTTATTTTCAGTTATATAAAACTTCAGCCATTTCTTTTCATTATTAATTGAAAGTATAAATATCGCAAGTTACTACAGATCCTTTGGCTAAAATTAAAACAGTAAATTATAAAAAAGTGATTACCAGTTGTTACCATGCAAATATAATTAATGGACTCCAAATATGATCAATAAAATTATTAATGAAGAATATAAATTTATATTTAGTTTCTGCGTCTTGCAATCGATGCATAAACTTTTTATTTTGCATAAACATCCGGAGTCTAATAATCCACAATAATATAGTAAGACATATTTATTGAATATTCGAATATATACACAATCTATTTACACTACGTAAGGTGTTCTAGAATTTCCTGAAGACATTCATATTAAATTATTATATAATATATATTTTCCTAATACTAGATACTACTTTACCACGAAAAGTTAATCTAATAAATCTGTCGTTCGTATTATTCGTATACCTGGATATAAATATTTCTCGTAGTACGATTCAATTTCGATTAATTAAAATAACAAATGTAGTTGTTATATTCTCGCTTCATAAATACAGAGTTAACAAAAAATGAGCTTATAATATACATTAAAGATGGTTTATTTAAGAGAAAGAACGAAATGTAAATCGACTGTAAAAATCAGTCTAAAGAGAGCATAATACTTCCTTCTTATAGTTTAATTATTATAAAATTCGCATAAATATGAGTAATATAACACGTATCATAGTTTCATTGAATATCGTAACACAGAAACTTGATGCAGATAGTAGCAGCATAATCTATATGTAACTACTGAAAGTTCGAACGTAAATGCTACAGTTAATGTTGCACTGAACAGCATAACATTACATTGGGTATTTTTGTTAACATTCGTTATCTATGTACTATGTACGTTACTTAATATTGTGTTATATGTATTGTTGGTTCTTCACCCATTCATTTTAAGCACTGCAGTTCTGCGAGACAGAATTTATTATGTACATATAAATAATAAATGTATGGAATATACCCAAATATCTACGTTTGTCAAATTTTAAAAAGATTTTGGACTTATGTTTTTCCTTTCTTAACACATTACCGACCAGTGATTATTGCATAATTTCTGAAAAATCTATGGTGCATGGCTAAACACTTTTTAATGGAACCTTCAATAGCAACAGCAATTTTCACATTGCGAACTAACAAGTCACCCTCAATAACATCATCTATAATAGTTTCATTTTAGATTGCAATGTAAAAGAAAATTTCTATGCTTTCTTTTCATACAGCACAATTATTAAAATTCTTTCCGGAAAATAGACTTCCGGTAGGTAAAGTGTTAAAATAAATTTTTGCTTTTATCGATTCAAGTTTTATCTTACCTAATTAATATCGAGGGGGGTTAATTCATGTTGTACTTGGTTGAGTGTTAGATTTACATTGTGCATCGTTTGCTCTAAGTTTTTCGAGCCTGTGCAACGGATCCATTAGGCTTTTTCCGTCGCGTCCAGCGGGATCATCTACAATATATAACGTATATAAATTCAAATGACAATGTGGATAATGAACGTAAATAATAAATTCGTTTCAATATTTTGCATACATTATTTACCTATCGAGTATTCATTATTAGTTTGTGATATAAGATTTTGATTTTTTCTTGCTTGATCGATGTTTCTTAATCCTTGTTCTATAAAATCTTGGAAGAATTGGTGAGATTTGATCAAAAATGGTTGTACGTCGGCTTCAGGATATTGAAGTTTAAAATCATACAACTGTATTAAACCCTGTTTAGAAAGCCGTTTAAATAGTATGTCGCACTAAATATTAACAATGAAATAATACGTTAAATAAATGATTCCACATACTTCTTGGGTGTGTTCCTTTGATCCAATCTTCTTAAATATTTCGGACAATTGTTGGTGCGTAAACTTTGATAAATGTTCTTGAGTCTTACCACTGTTACTTGATTTTATCGTTGTTCTCGGATTATTAATTTCATCGGGTTTGAAGGTCTGTTAAATTTTGGTACGTTAGAATTTTTGCATAGCGGAACGCGATAGTCATCACTGCACGAGTAATTAATTGAACTAACCGTGATTAACCTTATGAGATAGGTATGCAATTCCGATTCGTTAGTATTATTTATTCGAGTCAAATGACTGAGAATTGTACTGCCTTTTATGCGTGTCATACTGTGAAGAATTGTCTTAATTGTCCGTAATGGGGTGTCAGATTTTCGTTTTTTCCACCACAGGGTTGGATAATCCTACGAAATATCAGTGTTATCAAACTTTCGTACCACACAAATAAGAGAAATACGTACTTTCAAGGGAAGGAAAAGAAACTATAGAAATTATCGAGACTCTAAAGGAGAGGGATAGACAAACGCAGGGACAGTGTGGCAATACGGTAAAATAATGACATCTAGGTTCTGTGATAGATATAAATACAGTGACGAGCAAAAGTGTAAACATTGCTACCGATCCTTATTTTTGTAAAATATTCTATATAATTGTTAATATTATCGAACATAAACTGTTTTGTTTTGTTTATCATTCAATTGCCTGATGGCTAGAGTAAGATGTGGAAATATGGAAGAAGGGAATAAATATTGGAGAAAGGAGGAAGAGAGAATGTGCATGATATGCGAGAGACACCTGGGGAAGCTAAAGCATCTGGCAAAGGACTGTAAAGGTGTGGAGAGAATAAATATAAGTATAGAAAAGATAGTACAAGATAAAAGAGTGGGAGAAATAGTAGACTGGCCTAAGCCAACTCCTAAGAGTATCGAGAGAAAAAGGAAAGAAATAACCAAAAGGAGAGAGGGAGAGGCAATATTAGAAGCCTTACAAGGCATTAGGATAGATTAACATCGATTATAAACAATAAGGTACAGGTTATGGCATAAAGGAAAAAACTGTAAACCATGTTCAATTTCGAGGCCGAAATAAATAAATACTACTACTACTATTACTACGTACTTTCAAGAAGCGATGGACTTCCAAAAGAATGGTATCATAATTTAAGTCGTCAGCCCAGTTAGGAATTGTTTTTACTATTTTCCACAAACATTTCATAACTAATTCTTCGTATTTGGAAGGTTCATTAGATTCAGCACATCCATGGAGCAACTTTATTAAAGCACTAAACATTGGAAAAAATATATTAAATGTATTAAGTATTTGTTTATAGCTTCCAACATTAACATCTAGAACAATCTAGAGAAACATCAAAGAAATATCTAGAATATTACCATATAATCGTGGTATGATTAGAATTATCTATTATTTTGCAAACAATGCTGTTAATCACACGATAATATACTTCAGCTTGATGTAAATGGTGTAACTTGTGCTCAGCTAATAAACTGATCATTTGATCCACAAGTTCCTTTAAGTGAATCAACGGAACGTTTTTTCCAAGAACTCCACTGTCGTAGAACTACAATATCAGAATAGAAAAAGTTTACATAATTCTCATACAATCCTGACCAAAAATGAGTAAATCTTGTTTAATATTAGGCTGTTGCATATGAAATGTCCGATTTTAGAATGCAACTCTTAGAAAACGTTTCGATCAAGAAATTCTATTACAGTCTTATTTTTACCATAATACAACCAAGGAACTTCAAATTTGTAGATAGAATACATTGGGCACAAAATTGCGTTTGTTTAATGTCACTGCTAAAAATCAGACACTTCATATGCAACAACCTAATATTCAAATACTTGTTTGCGTGTTTTAGAAACGTGTAGTGCAAAGTTTATCATTTTCTTTACCCCTTATTTAATCGTATTAATCAGTTAAGTTTTGAGAGGTATCTATGTACATATGTATATATTTATTCTTACCGATAAAATAACCATAAATGTGTTCCTAAAACCTTTGGAGATATCTGTTCCTCCTTGTTGTAAAGGATACGTTTGCAAAAGTTTCAATTGCATGTTTATCGAACCAATAAATTTATCTTCTTTGGATTGTAAATTCAGAACCTGATGGGATTTTATCAACTACAAAAAGTAAAATAAATCTATGTAGAACAAGTTAAAGTAAACAGTAAGTAAGTAAGATGCTCAGTATAAATACAAACATTTTCTATACTGTTCATCGATTGTATCGCAACAGCTAAGTCCAAGCTAGACATTGCAAGAATTTTGCGTTCAAGACTATCTTCTTTGCTTGCGTTAGCTGTATTCAATTGTTGTGTTACCATTGTTGATTTTGATACTAACAATCTCGGTGGGGAAATTGGTATCATTCTGAAATATACACCGTACGATAATAGTATTATCATTGTAAATCGACATATCAAATTGATACGTGTGATCGGTATAAACGATAATTTCTCCTTTTCATAATGGACCGACTACTTATCAAGTAGATAGTAAGTAAATAATTACTTACGGTACTTTAGGAAGATTCATTGTATTTGGACATTCGAGTAGAGCTTCGAGCTCATTTAGATTCACTTCCACAAGAACAGGGTTGTTGAATTTCACAGGAGCCTCTAATTCAATCTTTTGCAAATAATCCATATCTAGTCCAAATGGGCCCGTGACTTTTTTCTGCGGCGACGATGAATTACATCTAAATGATTAAATTGTATATGAGTTACCGTAACAGAAGAAAGCGAACTAAAAAACATTTTATGATATTGAAAGATACTTTAAAGAAACATAGACATCAATCTGCATGATACCACCTATTTTGATTTATAAACTATAAAATATTGACCTTTTAGAGTCCAGAGAAACAAATTCATGATCATATGTATCCTAACATGATATGTCCCAATGGTATGTACAAATAGTATGTCAAGTAATTGAAAAAATGAACGCAGAACAAACGCAATTTGAAGTGCAATATTAAGAAGAAATAATTTAATTTATGAGAATGTTGGATATTTTTGTTATATTATGCATCGACTGCGGATCTTTTATGCAAAATAAAAAATGTTTGTATCGATTGAAAGACACAGGAGCCAAATAAAAATTTCTTTCTTCTTCTAATGATCTTATTAAGGTGAAACTAATACACTGGTGATCTTAATACTTTTTAATATGCCCATTCTTTTAAATTGTACGTACACATTTTTATCATAAATGCATAAAATCCGCAGTCTAACTATATATATGTGTATATATTTCTCATGAATTAAATAAAGTAATACTTGAAGAAAAGAGAAGAAAGAAAGATTAGAAAAAAATAAATAGATACTGCAATTGTATGTATTCCCACCACCATAGCGTGTATGACACACTGCGAACGAATACATAAGAAGCACGAACGTTTTAGTGTTATCTTCATGATCACTTTGAGGCGAGGTGATGAGAAGTTTTACTGGCGATGTTTTTGAAGCTTTTTCATTAGTGATAGAACACGTCTGTATTTCGTCGGCGGTGCTTTCTACTGTTACTGCTTCTGTGTCTGTTACATTTTCCCTGAAGAAGCATTAAAAAGCAAAGACGTGCCGACATAAATAAAATTAAAAAATTGATATGAAAAACTAAAATTATATGAATATGGTATTAGCATAGCATAGTGCAGGGACTTGTAACCCAGTATGATTTTGATACAGGTATTGCACTAGAAATGTATGAATACCGAAACTGAAATAAATATCACGACATTCTATGTATAAGATACGTCGACTATTATAAATTGTAATATGTATATCGTATTCATTTCCACTTGCAAGCATATACAGTGGGTGTACAAAGTATTCGTACACCTTTCAAAAACTAATACCTTTTTTATAATTGTACCAAATGACCTGATTTTTTATAATCAATTAGAAGCATTGATTTACGAAATGATATGCAAAAAAGATTTTCCAAAAATTATAATTTACAAGGTTACTTGTAAATCTTCAAGGTCCTTAATGAAAATTTAAACTATATATTTTGTAGATCTATGTTAGTTATACACATGCTAAAAATTTCATTGTAATCGATTAATATACACACCAGCTACAAGCGGTTAAAAATTGTGAAAATCGTAGTTTTACACGACTTTCGATCAATTTCTGCTTAAAATCCACAGAATCGTACATCTTTCGATGCGTGTCGTTCTTTCCTGCGTCAATCGATTTCGAGGAAATTTTCAACATATGTATAACTAACATAGATCTATAAAACATATATTTTAAATTTTCATTAAGAACACAAATAAAAAAGTTTTAGAAAATGCCTTTTTTATTTTTGCATGTAACCTTGTAAATTACAATTTTTGGAAAACCTTCTTTGCATATCATTTTGTAAACCAATGCTTCTAATTGATTATAAAAATCAGGTCGTTTGGTACAATTATAAAAAAGTTATTAGTTCTTAAAAGGTGTGCGAATACTTTGTACACCCACTGTATATTATATAGGAGCTTTATTCAAACGGATCATTAACGTTTCGAAGTATATTTCAATCTGATTCTAAATACAAATTTCAAGCGAACGTCGGTCGTTAATAACAAATCGATCGTTGGCTCATAACGACGATCAGCGAGATGAGCAGACGATCGCCAGATCGACTCAGCTGGTCGCCGACGATACGTTCCTACAATTATCATAAACATGCTAGCAATTACTCTACTTTCGGTGTCATAGAAATTGTAGTACTCCATATCAGTTTCGGTATTTGCTAAATAGTATCAATAATAAAATAATACTGGTTCTAAATCTGTGCTTAAAAATATTTTGGAAATTATACTAAATTTTATTATAATCATAAGAAAACTGAAAAAATTACCGACAACTATACTGGTATTTTACATTACGGTAGAAGACCTTGGTATAGTCAATATACAGGGTGTCGAAACTTTTTCTGTTCTGAGGGGGGTGCAATGCAGTGCCGCTATTTCGTTTACGAGTGTACGCATGAAAGTCACATGAAAGTGCTCTTTATATTTTTTAATAGAATAAAAATTCTGAAGAAAAATGTCTGAACTTATTTATGTCGAAAAACTATTACTTTGGGAGCTATTTTAATTTTCAAAAAATATTGTGAATCCCTATGATAATAACGAATAGTTCGAAAGATAATCTCATTTACTGATTAAAATGGGACACCCCGCATATGATTTCAATTAAAACCTCGATTAGGATTGTATAGAAAAATAATATATTATACGTACAGTTCATTTTGCGTCTGTGGTGGTGGTGAATCAGGTTGTGATTCAAGTATTTCCTCATTTTCTTCTTCGGATTCTGCCTTAACGTCTTCGTTGGAAGCGATAGGAGTTGTACTTGTAGGCGGAGCAAGTTTGTTTGCTGAAGCTGATTTTATTGGGCGATTTTTAGCTGCCCTTTTGATACGTTCGTCTAATAAGGACTGATCTTTTTCGGATATCTATAAATGGAAATTTAAGGAAATTGAATACACTAATTATTGTAATTCTGCGTTAATGCATTTTGTAATAATTGTTACCTGGCCGATAAGCTTATACACTCGTTCTCCTTGAAGGAAATATGCTTGAACTATACAATTCAAAGCAGCATTCCGTACAGAATTATCACGATCAGCTATCTGCTTTGCGATTTCTTTCAACGCGACAGCTGGAGATGGTTGACAAACAGATAGTCCATAATTTTCTATGAGGGAGCTCAGCTGATCCAAGCATTCTGAAAAAATATAATTATTTAATACCGCTTGATTATCTTTTTCAAACTTCAGGTTAATATATATGGTATTACCTGTTCTTTGCCGAGCATTTTTAGATTTTAAACCTTCCATTATATATGAAAATAACTTGCTTACTGGATATACCAACGCAATTTGTTTAAATAATGCACGAACTCCATTGCGCACTGCATCTTTCGGATCGCCAATCTAACAAAAGTGTTCACATTATACGTACAAGTTACTGAGAAAAATATTCAATCAACAAGAACAATATAAAGGAAATTTTACTTTAATAATGAGGTATGGAATAAATGATGCTGCTTCATTCTCTAACATATGATACTGATCCTCTATTAGCAGATTAAATACCACTCGTAAATATTCCAGACCTTTCAATAATACCGAAGGATTTGTGTCGAAAAATCGTAATGTTAGCCACTTGAGGATTAGGTCTAAATTAGACACTAATGCTTTGCTATTGTTCGGCAAATCCTAAAATTTATAAAAGTATTTCATAAGTTGAAGTTTATTAAAAACATTATTTGATATTATTGTATGATACCAATTACTCTTCACGGTCATAAAGCAGTCGCAAATATATACAAAATTTAACACTGTTATAATATTGATAAATTTTGTAATCCTAACATTGGCGTTCTATGTTCGTTGAAACGTTAAGAAGGAAATTATTACATTGATTAAGAATTGGAGGCCCAAGCTGGGTCAATTTAGGAGATTTCAAGAACATGATCGGACATCTCAGCTCACGATATAAGGCTGGCAATTACTTATACTGAATAGTATATATGTGGGTCTATATTGACCCGTTACAGTTGCAAATTGCCAGTACACTTAGCATTAAAGTGTGTTTGAATTCATGAGATTTAAATGATTTGAACATTTACCTCGGTTAATGCCTCGATAGCTTTAAGATGATATCGGAAATCTGAATGAAACATATTTGATAACAAAGTTTTGTTTACATTCGCAGCAGTCATAAGCTCCTTCAAGAGTTCGACAAACTCTTCTCTTGGTGTAGTAAAATTCCATTTTAGAACTTTCAATTTTTGCTCGTCAATTACTCTCTGATGTTTGAGATTATTCGTGACCAGTAAAGGACTCGTGTCCGTATCATCATCCTTTTTACGCGCACTGCCAGGTTTTGCTGCAGCTTGATTCTGTTTTGGTTTTACTATTCCCTTTGCAGCTTTCACAGCTCCAGCACTCTTAACAACTTTTTGATTGCTTTCTTCTACTGGCTGCTTCTTGGGTAATGGTTTCATAGGTAAACTCGGTCGAGCTTTATCTAACGCAACAAGTACCACTGTCCTAGACCCAGGCTTCAATTTCTCTGTGTTCCTAGCCATCGCTTCATACGAAAGATGGATCATATAACCCAAAACTGCTTCCTGAGCGTTTTTGCGAACATCTGAATTACGATCCTCTAAATTATTATACAAGTATGGAAGACATACGAGAAGTTCTTCTTTCGGTACTTGCTTAACGGGAATCAGTGGTAATTTTTGTGCTAACCAATTCCACAATTCAGCTCGGAGCACTGGTGATCCAGATTTTAATGCGTCACCTATTATTTCTCCGTCGAAAAATTCTTTATAGCCGCACTGGTCTCCCCATGTGTTTATGCACGATATCGCCGCTGTTCTAATCCAATTTTTACTGTCGCCCAAACATTGTATAAAACCGGGAAATAGAACTCGGATATGCTGCTTTGCTGGTGGACCCATAGCCACTGCCAATGCCTGACATAGGCCTAGGGTTGATTGTGCTATTTTACTGTTACTATCAACCAATCGCAGAGCCAATCCTTGGGGCAAATCACCAATAGAGCCCTTTATAAATTTCGCTTCAGAAATGATAGCATTCACTTTTTGCAAGCCCTCATTCCGCACCTAGCATTCAAAGAAAATTTCAATCAGCAAATATTTCTAGAGGTGTGCGAGGACCTGAAAAATTTCGGGATTCCCGAATGCATCGAGAGATTCCCAAGAATTTATCGTAGCTAATGTAAGACTTACTTTCCAATTTTTATCGGATAATTCATTCAAAAGGCCCTCCGTGATTTGATTACTGACATCGACTCGTGGAATAAGATTATTAATATCGAGCTCGCTATTACTAGAAGATTTCTTATCCGCTTCAGCATCGTCGTCATCGTCGTCGCTTGTTTTGCCCTTTTTGCTTTTTACTCCACGAATCGGTGCTGGAGGACTTTCGCCGTTGTGCTGCGAAATAATTATCTTGTTAACTAAGTATTATACAAAGAAGAAATTGAGGAAGTGCAAGAATTTAAGTACTTGTGGGTAAAATTGCAGAGGAATGGAGACATAGCGGGGCATGTCAAAGAAAGAGCGAAACTAGCAAATATGGTATGAGGGCAAGTGTGGGGCATAGGAGAAAGATTGTTTAGGGACGAATTTAGGAAAAGAATGGTTCTGTTCGACGTTCTGATAGGAGGGATAATGATGTATGGGGCAGAAATATTTGGGTGGAAGGAAAGGGAGGAACTGGAGAGAGTACAAACAAAATATATCAAATGGTGCCTGAAATTGGATAGAACAACGCCAGATTACATAGTACTGGCAGAAACCATGAGAGAGAAGATACGAATCAGAGCAGCAGAGTAAGCATTAAGATTCGAGGAAAGAGTGGAGGTATCGGAGGGAAGAGTGCTGGTGAAAGAATGCCTAAGGGAAAGAGAAAAGATGGGGGAGATAACAAGAAATAGCAAAGAGAGGACGGAGTACCTGAATGACAAGGGATACAGTCAAGCTGGAATAGAAAAAGAAAGAAGGGAAGGAAAAGAAACTATGAGAATTATCGAGACTCTGAAGGAGAAGGATATACAAATGCAGGGACAGTGGCAATATAATAAAATAATAACATCTAAGTTCTGCGATAGATATAAATATATATGTATGAAGCTAGGGTGCCAAAGTATCTAGAGGAGAAAGGAGAAGGAGACAGTCAAAGCCTGATGGCGAGAGCAAGATGTGGAAATATGGAAGAAGGGAATAAATACTGGAGAAAGGAAGAAGAGAGAATGTGCGGGATATGTGAGAGACACCTGAGGAAACTAAAACACCTGGCAGAAGACTGTGAAGGGGTAGAAAGAATTAACATAAGTATAGAAAAGATAGTACAGGAGAAAATAGTGGGTGAAACAGTAGAATGGTTTAGGAGTATAGAGAAAAACAGGAAACAAATAATGAAAAGGAGAGAGGGAGAGGTAAGATTAGCGGGGACATTGGGATAGATCAACATAGACTATAGATAATAAGGCATGTGATGTGGGATGGGTTATGATGGATGGGTGGAGGAACGGACGGATGGATGAATGACTTGGAGAACTGTAAGCCAAGTCCAATTTCTTGGCGAGGCTGAAATTAATAAATACTACTACTACGAAGTATTATACAATTTCTACAAAGACGTAACTAGAGTAGCAGACGTTACCTTCTCGCATTCCTGCTCGATTTGTTGACGCAGGGCAGGTTTCTCATTTTCAAAGAACATGAGCAGAGGTTTCCCCATAAACATATATAACGTACCTAGCAACGTAATGGCTGAAGTACGAACACCAGGATTCGTTGCTGCAACTGCTTTTTTCATATTATCCATTAATGATTTAACGTTGATACTAAAACATATATATATACATACTATGAACATTACAGCACTTCTTTACGACGGTTATAGTCTTTAAACTAATTAAATACTTACACACAGCCAAATTCTACGAGACCCCTACATACTAACGATAACGTCTCTTGTTGAACTTTCGGATTCTTCTGATTGAAAGCAAACGATACTATCTCATTTGTCACATATTCGAAACTAGTTGCTTCCGAAATTGATAGAAGACATTCAGCTGCGACTGTACTATTTTTCGCATCTCCCAATTTCTCTGTTATGTCCATAAGACAATATTCGCAGACGGTACTGCAAGAAAAATAGTTAATTAATATGAACACTTCGTTCAAACGTAGAATTAAGTACATGAATCTTACTTTGAAAACGGGAAATTCTCTGCCAGATACTTTACTATCTCTAACCGCAACTTCAAAACTTGGAAATTTGTGTCTTTGAAACCGGGTTTCTTTGCTAACGTCCGTACGATCACTTGTGTAGGTACTTCTGATGGATTCATTTGTTTTACATTCTAAAATATAATTATATTATAGAAACATCAATGTACCACTAGAACTCCGTTTTTCCGGATTGTTAAATATGATCCCTGTCTTTTTTTATCCGCTAATTAATTAACATCTTGAGTCTACAACACGTAAACGTCACTCAAATCTGACATAAAAGAATCCCACAGACTTCTTTACGACATCCTAATTAAATTAAACTTATAGTATGTCTTTTGCTTTATATTATCAATCTTGTCGTAAACGTATACATATAAAATGTGTAATAAATAAAATCTATTTGTATTACTTATGTCGTTTATAGCCCCGTTTGTGCCGGATAAACGGGGTTCCACGGAACCAATAATTCAACGACATTCAATAATTTAACAATTTTTATAAATGTACAGAAAAAAAGTATATCTTTTACCTCTAGAAGTTGTTCGACTGCAGATAAGCGGGTCTTCCAATTAGTATCAACGAGACCCGGAAGAATATCTCCTGGTAAATACTGTATAGCCATTTCATCTATTTCTTCGGCACTGTAATTTTTTTCTGTTTGACCTTTTGTAGCAGATGACTTTTTGGAAACAGCTGAAAAAAAGAAATTAAGTGTTATTTAGTGTGATCTTAGTATTTATTATTATTATCAATCTTTAATGTTTGAATACCTAAGTTTGTCAACGATGAACCAGATGGCTTCTTAGCTAAAGGTTTCTTACTTATGCCTGTAGTCGGTCTCTTTGGAGCTTTGAAATCTGACTCTTTAGCTTTCGCTGCCGATTCAATTTTACTCGGCGCCGTATTTGGTCTATCAACAACCATTTTTGGCGTGTTTTGAACTTTAACGTGTATTACAGCTTTGTCTGCGCATTCTTTAATCTAACAAACAAAAACGAATGCGCGTGAATAAATTCTCTACACAATGTAGTTCGTTCCTTAACAAACGATGTGTCTGCACTGAATGAACAGTCTTTTAAATGAATTTTTTTACGTCTTCAATCATTTAAACGATAATGGTATATCTGAACGCTGAATCGCGAACACAATGTTAAACTAATTGAAATTAACAGTTGTTATTTAAAAAGTACCTTTGTCATCTTCAGATTATCAATATCTGTAATGAATGGTGTCATGGCTTTCTCACCAACTAATTTCATTGCTGTACCAAGAGCATCTGCAGAAGCATCTCGAACAGTCGGATCTAAAAGACATTTTTTCAGCATTACATTATTGCGTACACTTCGTACAATACGTTAGGAGAAGGAACGATTCTCTATAAAAATTCCATTATAACATATACCTGACTCATTTAATGTTTTCAGAAGTGCACCAGTGTATGCCTTTAATAACTTCTTATTTAAGCTTTGCAATGGTGTGTGAGAAAAACATCTTGCTAAATATGCAGCTGTTTCTGATTTGACTGCAGGATTTTTATTTTCTAAAGCTGCAAGTGTGTCCTCCAGTAAAACATCAATAGAAATCTAATTCACAAACGGAAAGTACAATATCATTATTTACAATGTCTAATAAGTATAGTGAGGTGCAATTACATATTATCAGAGATTTCTTCTTTTTCCATTTTCACTAGATTTTGGTTATAAAAAGTCTAGAAAGTAATATATTTTTACAAAACATGCGTGCATTTAACGTTCAAGCTTCCAAATCAATAGCTACTGCTGTTTCACAAATCTCCAGTTGCAACGAAATATGAAAAAAATATTTGGTAGATCGAATTTAAAATACTTTTTTTGAAACTTACACTAAGAAAGATAGCATCGGCAGCTTCTCTGAGTGCTTGTACAACGTTCTGTTTCTTTTCACGGAACTTCTCTAAAATTGATGAAAGGCAAGCTGTTGCATAAGGTTGAAATCGCCTTTTAAGACCAATAGCTAGGCCAGTTAGACATTTTCCAGCTAATGCAACTACTAATACGTTAGTGTCCTTAGATATAACCTGTTCATAATATTTTAAATATTAGGTAACGTAATCGTAACGCATTAAACGTGATTAAATTACGAATTATTATTCAATTACCTTTTTTAGAGCTCTTACTACGTCTCCGTAATCACCATTTTCTAGCTTGGGACTTTTTACAAGAGCCTCTAAAGCTTCTAAAGCATCTTTCCTCTCTTGCCATTTCTTTGCCTCAAGTTTTTCATAAAAATCTTTTGGAAGCTTAGAAAGAATGTCTACTGGCTCTAATAATTCATAAGGATCAATATCTGGCACAGAAGCACCATCGCCATCATCTTTGCCATCTAATCAGAAAATGTTTTACATTACAAATCGAAACACAAAAATGTTTCTACAAAAAAATCATTTCACATTTGTTCACCTTCAACGATATCAGTTGTAGAACTTGCAGCACATATTTGCTTTGGTTTGTGAGATTTCAGGAAACGAACTGGCACAACTTTCTCTTCTTTCAAATTATTAAACTCTGCTTCTAATTCTGTAATTTGTACTGGCTTCAATGTATTCAATTGTTGTTTCAATGGAGCACCTATCCACCTAAATAAAAAAATAGAAATTGTGTCACGCAAACAATTATGCTTTTCCAAGATAATTTCACAGTATTAATAAAACATACCTATAAATCTCAATGACCATGAATTTTCCTTCGTCTCTAACTGATTTATCTCTGTCCTCTAGAAATCCAGGAATCTTTTTTAGTAGAGGCTTTATATTAATCACTTTTGGGCCGAATTGCCTGTGTAAACAAAATAATCGAGAAATATTGTCATAGTACACGTACAGTAATATTTAATAGACATGAATACAATAATATTGGGTGGAACATAAAACAGTAAAAGATTTTAACAATTCAAGAATGTTGTAATGTTGCTTTTAACGTAACGAAGACGTTAAGGGATGAAATCAATTTTTATGTTGTTCCTGCTTTCCACAATTAATGCAAAACATTTTTATTTTGCATACAGATCCGCTGTCTAGTAATATTTTACACTTTACCTCATTTTAGTTGTAAAAATCAATAATATTTCGTTACCTTAATGCAAGTGTTAAGGTGTTGATACATGCAGCAACAATTTTTGGATTTTTAGCTTCTGTTCCCTTTAACAGTTCTTCCTGAACAGCTTCGTGTTTCTCAATTTCGATGTACATCAATGTTATTTGCACTGCCAACTCTTTCGTCTTAACTTTCGGGGCTGCAATACATTTAGTAACTATTCCATTCATAACTTCGCCAACAGTCCTATAAAATTTTAAAGAATTTGTTTTATCTGGAACTTTAGAACTAGCATACAAATGCATGTGTTTGTAGAAGCTATTAGATTCATTTTGGTGAATAAAACTTACTTTCCTGCTACCGCAGCATTTTCAATAAATGCTAATGTTGCCTCCAATCCTTTTTCTTGGACTATAGCGTTACTGTCTACTACAAACTTTTTTATAAATCCTAGGAACTTGTTCCACTCTGGTGATTTTTCATCGTCGATACATTGAAACGTAGTTACGCATTCGTTATAACCATGCAAACGTGCTCTCCATAGCTGTGTAATATCAATATAAGAAATTATTGTAAATATAAATGTATTATGTTCAAATTAAAAGATTAAACTGTAGGGCATGTTACCTTGTGTGCACAACGTTCCTCTAACGGTAGCTTAACATATTCTGTATCTTGTTCCATATTTTAAAAACTGTGAAAATGACTAATTTACATGAAACTTGAATAACATTAACAAATATTACATATGGCTTAAGTTGTAAGTAAGAAACAATACAAAGACAAGCGATATATTGCAAATATAGATGTAGCGCAGCATCAAATAATTAACAGAGAATTTTGTTATATATTCGGTAACAGTAGCGTTTCTTTAAATAAACAATTTTCAAATAAACGGAGCTATAGTTAGAAGTGTCATTAGTTACAACTTGACGTTATTTTCAAACCTTATAAGGCAGTAACTGAAAACCTAGAGTTCATGACTACATTCGGAAAACGAACACATTTGGACAACACATTTCCGTCGCAGAAACGTTCAAATCGTGATGAAGAAATGCCTTTTGTTCTACGAAAATATGCTGCACGTCGATATGTTCGAATACTAACGATTCATACGTTTCGTTAAATGTTGAAAGTAGTGGCAATTTGTTGTTGCAGATGTTCCGTGCTGGGACGAACGAGCAAAGACAATGACGACTTGTGACAGTTAGACATTTCGAATATTAATCGAAAGGATTCATGATAAAAAATTCGAACTTACCTCACAAAACGAGGATGTACGAGAATAATTTCCGACAGGACAGTCAACGTTCGTAGAAAAATCGTTGACTCAATACATTAGAACCGTTCGAGCAACCGGGCTAAGGTTCACTATGACCTTTCGGCAACCGTTGGGTCTTTACATTTAATTTTCGGACGGTCTTCAAGATCCTCGTTGCAACCGCCAAGACTAAACGTAAACGAAAAGACAAACAAAACAATCTTTCGAAACTATGAATTTTGCGAACCCGGTCAATGTTGCAGTTCACCGGTTGCGTCGATAGATGGTACTAAAAGCAAATTTCTTTTGTCCCGAAGCTGCACGAAGCTGGTTTCGTTCCCTTACCGTTATTTTCAAATTTTGCAAAACAAAAAATGCAAGATTTGTTTTTGTAACTTCCTGTTCGACATTTAGAAAGCCGACACGATTTATGATACTAAAAATATTGTTGTTAATTAATTTTGCAGAAATTTCTTTCTTGCAAACGATTGATACGAAAGTCTCAGAAACGAATAAACTTGTACAGACACGATGGCTGTCTTCTTTTAGAGTTTGGTATATACATGTGCAAAAAAGTAAATACCTCCAAATTTACCTGCATCGTTGATCTATAGATAGCTTGCTAATAATACTATAGTGATAGGAGAATTTTAAGTACTTCTTCAAACTATATATATAATGTAGTACATTGATTCCATATTTAGAAATGCTGGCCCTACGAATGCAATTGGAAGATAGACTTTTACGATTTCTTAATTTATAGATTATTTTCCACATTATTTGTAATCATTTCTTCAAGTAAAATAAATGCATAAAAGAAATATTGCCCTTACAAGTGCAATTAGACACTAGACTTTTATAATTTCTTAATTCACAGACTTTATCTATGTCTTTTAATTTATTATAAGTAGACTGCGGATCTTTATGCAAAATAAAAATTTCTTACCTGACTTGCAACAAACTGGAGTGCAATAGAAATTTAGTTTCGTCCCGTAAACAGTAACCTGTTTAGCAGGTTGAGAATAATATTATTCTCTAATATTTTTTCTGTTTTAAATTATACCTACTGATTTTTGTTATAAATGCATAAAATTCGCAGTCTAATTATAAGTTCCACATATTTATACACATATCTTTTTTCTAAGTAACATTTAAATTGGGAACCTGCTAATGTTGTTACCTGCCATACCATAGTATGCAATATTAGTTTAATTTTAGAATGTGATTTCAAAAGTAATATAATACTAACTCCCTATAATATAGGTATATTTATTGTGGATTATACATACATTGTACATAGAGGTAATTCATTTAGAATATTGACTTGAAATAAAAGATAATCGGGTCTTGGAATTCCATAAACTAAAAAAATGCTCGAACTGAACATGTATATTAATAGTTTAAGAATTTGCAAGTACTGTAATAAAACCATGATGAAAGGTGATTTAATATGTTTGATAAGTAAAAAGTATACATTCGATTACTAACTAAATATCCAACAATAAATTTTGTGTGTACGTTTCGATTGCTAGTTTATTACAATGGAATTATATAAAACAAGCGAATATTACCCGTTACATGTACGAATGTGTTATGTTCGTTAAATCATGAATTGCGGCTACAAAGATACTAAATTGTTCTAATTGATATACAAACAAAAAATTTTTATATTATAACAATTATCGATTTATTGTTAGAAATACTACGTCAAAGGGGTACATTTACAATCTAAGGTAATGCTTATAAAATAATAGAAAATCGTTCGAACCTATGCAATACATATAAAAAAGTTACAGTAATGTCCTTTTTGCGCTGAAGCATATAATGTGTATAACATGAAATAAGTTAACACATTACTTCCAGGTTTGCATTATCTGCTAATTCTTATGTGATTAGCGTCAGTATAAATTTGTAAGATACGAATGTTACCATTCGTATTACAAGAAAGCAGCAGTGTGAAAGAAGATAGTTCATGTCATAAACAAATGGCCATAGTATATACTTACTTTTATACAAATATCGTAACTGTTAGTACTCTAAGTCTAGTACTGCTTTCGGAATCAAATATTTCGGACATGTATATATATGTTTAGAAACAGGTTTGGAGCAGTACCAGAAACATATTCACAAATTTTTTGAAAAGTTTATTTATCCTAAGTGATATACAAAACAACCATCTCTTTTATAACTGTTATAATTCCCCTATAATAATACAGAAAATTCTGTCGTAATTTTCAATATCTTTTTATTAATTATCTCCATCAATTGGATACCTTCGTATCAGTACAATTCATTTTAACCAGCTATGTTAAAATTATGCACATCTGCAAATCAGTATTAAAATATTACAATTTCATATTTTACAGTATTCGTCCTCTAGCTCCCTCTAAAACAGGTTTTATTTTTGCTTATATAATCACACAATTATCCATTATATGACAATGTGCAGGGGAGATGAAAAGCTTTATGTCAAAAAGTAGTGGTTACCTGCTGAGCCAAATCAAGGTGCAAGTCAGTCTGACTGTAACAAAGCCTCTTGTATATTCGATTTGCATACCAATTCTTGGCCACGAAATTCACATCTGCATTACCTAGCCGGTTTTGTTTGGTATGCTTCTTACACAGTTGGCTCTAATCTCAATTATTAAGATCTGTACATACTAAGATCTAGGAATGTTAATATTACAAGAAACCACAATAATTTATTATAATACAGCCTGCTGTACACCAGATGACTCGAGGCAGTACAAGACACGCCCTATCTTACTTTCTTAAACAATGAACGGAATCACATAATTCTGAAAGGATTTCAACGTATTTCCTTTATTGGAAAAATGAATATGAGAGGGAGGATGACGATGGTAAGGGCAGGGACTACTTCAATTAGATAAAACTCAAAAATACATTTCTAGTTTGGTATGCCTTTGAAGACTGTCAATTGATTTCAATAAGAACAAAAATTTATCATTATTTTTTTAGGTCATTCTAAAAAAGATTGAGATTATAACGATTATTAAGACAACGTGGTTATAAATTTATTATCAGTTTTATAAAAGAAATCGGATGGATCCGACAATCAAAAATCTTACGAACAAAAAGAAAGATTCATTTTTATGCAATTATAATAGGACTTCAAAATATACCACTGCTCCATGGCTGGGTTGTTGTCCCAATATTTGTTTTTTTGATTTCAAAAAGTTGTCAATCAGAGATATTTGTTTCGATTCCAATTACTTATAAGCTATATAAGGCTCAATCTCCTGGTTTAGAATACATTGTTAGTGGAAACTATCACATGTTGACGCAGATGTAGAATCGAAATTGCATTTAAAATATACTTATCCTAATACTTACAACTATACGACACGTACTTAAATCAATTACATTCATACAAAGCAGCCCCATGCCCCACCTGCGACAGATTTGATTTAAAGAAATGTTCTGTACAAGGATATACAATAAGTCTTCTTACACTGACAACGAATGAACTGAACTGATAAATATCAAACTATATCGAATGATACCGCCCAACTATGGAGCCGCCATATCCTGTATTACGATTTGCAACTACGTTAGCTTTTAACATAGTCTGGAGACAATGTCAACAATGATTGAGCCCCTGCGCCTTCCACCTGATACAAAGTGGGCACCATATTCTTTCCATTCTGCTATCCTACGCCATTTTACATGTTACTATCAATATGTTAAAATACAAACATCAGTCACACGATCTTCTCTCGCACCTCGCATACATACAATTTTAAAATAATTATTATAATCGCGGGTATTTTAATTATTATTGTAAATAATCGAGGACTGGTGATTAGTTATTCGTTTCCCTAGTGGTGTAAGTACGCTCACGCTAAGGTCAATGGTACGTACAGTAGGTGAGGTATGCTTTCAGGATCAAGGACACGGGGTGATAGATGAAATTTTGTCGTGTATCCGCTATTCATCGTCTTCTTTATACTCTTCTTCACTGTCGCTTTTTACAGCATTTACTGGATTTGCTACAACTGGTGAGCCGTCCTTTATTTTCTTTTTGTACGCAGTCATTTCCTAAACAATACACAGCATATTATACCTTTTTGCGAAAATGTTATAAGTAATTCTAATATTAAAGTTTCCTTTACAATTTCCTATACAAATTATATTTATATCATAGAAACCACTGAAATTTCTAGCAGCAATAAAACATTCTAGGGTTCAAACAATTGTGATTTAATGTTAACGTTACAATATATCACTGTAGTTAACGGGAAAACATTGTTGTGTAACTTCGAAAAATACCATACCTTTTCATATCGAGCTTTGTCTTTCTCTGCCATAGCCTCATACTTCGATTTGGTTTCAGGATCTGCATCGGACCACTTCTTGCCTAGTTCCTTAGCAATATCTCCTACACCAAATTCAGGATTCAGCATCTTAACCTTTCCACGCTCATCATTACAGAACCAGAAGAAGGCTGACCTAAAACATACAATAACGTACAACTTTTAAACAAGTCATTGTGTACATTGTGTACATTAATTCATATGTAGATATTTTTATATCATTTGGACATGAAGAATTGTATCTATCTGATAGACACATAGAAAATATTTATATCAAGCACGTCCGGTTTGATTACATCGTTCAGTAAGGACTTTCTATCACAACAAGTACTTACAGTGACCTCTTCGGAGCATTATGATCTTTGATGTGTTTGCGTTTCTTGCCTCTGCCTTTGCTTTCGCCTTTGGGTGGTGTGTAATTCTGCATTTCAGTATCATATCTCTTCTTGTCCTTTTCTGCCATTTCATGGAAACGTTTCTTCTCCTTATCTGACATAGTCTAGAAACACAAGATACATCAAATTAGTCTGGTGATAAATGATGGGTCATTCCACGCGAAATCGGATACTTTTCGGAGTACTGTTTCGGATTTTGTTCAAATTTGAATAGGTTGTAGAGTTTAGTGACATGAAAACGTCACTCAAAGGATTTTTCGAAATCTTAAATATTATTGGTTTTAAAGACATCTAAAACGATTAACCCCTTTTCATTAAATTCTAACAGTTGAACTAACGAACCGATGAAAATCAGTTTCAGGGTGCTTATAGCGAAAACATAAGAGTATCTATTAAAATTATTTCAGTTAGAGACAATTGTTCTCCATCATTTATTTTGCAATTCTTTGAAACAAATGCAGTTTTACAATAGTTTGGACAAATTTGAAAAAATGAGAATACAATCCCAATAGTCCCCTTTAAGGATTAATTTTTTAAATGCAAGCACTCTTTAAAATTGGCGAAATGGAAATTTCAAATAACTGGAAACTTTAAATGATTTCCATGCCATTAATTTTAAAGTGTCAGTATTTTTAACAATTGGTTCGTAAAGAGGGCTTTTGGGATTATATCCTCAATTTTTTTCAAATTCTTTAATATATCCCTGCTATTGTAAAATTGCATTTGCTTGAAAACTTGTAAAATAAATTGTGGGAAACATTTTTTTTCGGCTGAAATAATTTTGATTAGATACTTTTGTTTTCACTATAGGTTTCACTCAGGTTTGTTAATTCAACTGTTATAATTTAATGAAGAAAGGTTGACACCTTATTATAGACGTCTGTAAAACCAACAAATTTTTAAGATTTAGAAAAATCCTTTGAGTTACGTATTGTTGTCACTAAAGGCTACAACAAAACCCTGAAAAGTGCCCGCTTTCGTGTGAAATGACCCTTATGCTTAATATAAGAAATATCACGTACACAGAAGTTTACAATTGTTCAATTTTCATTAAATAAACCAGCGATTTCCAAACTGGGAGGCTTATACTCGTAAAATAAACTTTCATAACATAACATTGAATTTCAATAAGGATTTCTCCTAAAGGAGGGCGTAATAACAAAATTTGGAAAACACTGAAACAAACTAACATATTTATGCGAATCTCTTGAAAATATGAAAATATTATTACGCATTTTTTTTTTAGAAATAAAGGGAACCTATACATTACATTGGAATAGATACATTCGTGTGTAATAAATTATGTAAATATTAGTAAGCCGAGAACAAAAATGAATTGAATAACTTATAATTTATTTATGTGTAGCACATACAGTGACTCCGACAAATATTCGGACACTCTTAAAAAGACGATAACTTCTTTAATACTGTACTATACGATTTGAACTTTTTTGGGAAGCTAGAGCAATTAGTTTACTGCAAGATGTGAAAAAAAATTGTTCCAAAAATTGCAATTGTTCGGAATTGTAGAAAAAATACTAAAAGCTGCATTTTACAACTTTTTTATGCGGGCATATATTGAAAATTTAAAAAAATACGTTTTGTAGATCTTTGTGAATTAAACATATTCTGAAAATTTCGTCGAAATCGTTCGACGTTGCAATGAGCTACAAACGTTTAAAGATGGTAAAAATTGCAGATTTTCACGATTTTCGCGGCCTATAACTGCACATTCTTACATCTTCCAATGTCTGTCGCTTTTTTCCGCATCAACCGATTCCGATGAAACTTTCACAGTGCATATCATTGACACAAATCTACAAAACGTATTTTTTAAATTTTCAATATAAGCCCACATTAAAAAGTCGTAAAACGCAACTTTTAGTACTTTGTATACAATTCCGACCAATTGCAATTTTCAAAAAAATTTCTTTTCACGTCCTGTAGTAAACTAATTGCTCTAGCTTCCCAAAAAAGTTCGAATCGTTTAGTCCAATTGTAAAAATGTTATTGGCTTTTTAAGAGTGCCCGAATATTTGTGTGAGTCACTGTACATATTTGTATTGGTTCGAATATGTGCAATATGTACACATAAATATCAGTCTCTTGATCTTTGTAGTATTTTTTTATCACTTCACGTTTGTATTTGAGGTAAATAATATTACATAATACTCGTCTTGTGTTGCGATTATCAATAGAATCAAAGTGTATTTTTACCGTCTTTGTTGTGCCATGATTGCTTATAAAATTGATTATCGTTGGATATCGGAGATTGATAGTGTGTTAGTGGATTCGTAATAAACGAACTTGGAGTTGGTTTTCATACGATGAGTCGGGGAGGTACGGGAAGGGAGAGACACTGGTTCGGGAGGGTAGGTCGATAAAGGTGGAGTAAAGCGTAGATGCAATCTGAAAACGGTTGAAGTTCATTTTACACACTATTTTGTAACAAAAATGTAAATCTGTTTGGATAATAAGATACCACATTTTTATGCATTCATATAACAAAAAATGTACAGAGCGAGAAAGTGAGTAAATTATTATACCAAATATTCCATCAGATTCAAAAAATAAAATCAATATCATATTGAATTATATAAAATTTTGTTTACCTCACTATACAATAATTCATTCCTGTATATTATACATGGGAAAAATTCACAGTCATTCATTACTGCATTTTGAATACGAAAAATAACTTTACGGTATTTTCATATTGTGAAAATTATATTATAAACAAAGCGAAATTAAATGGTACTGTTAACAGGTATATTTGTAACATGATAAAAGTACTAATGAAGACGCTAATCTTTTGATCAATGCCTGCTTTTGTGAGTCATGTTACAAAGCCTCAGACTTTCATTGATAATACACGAGATTTCCGCTTGTACTTACAGTGGCTCACGAAAGTATTCGAACGCCCTTTGAAACAGAATAACTTTTTTATAATTGTACCAAACGACCGGATTTTTTATAATCAATTAGAAGCATTGGTTTACGAAATGATATGCAAAAAAGATTTTCCAAAAAATTATAATTTACAAGATTACATGCAGAAATAAAAAAGGCATTTTTCTAAATTTTTTATTAGGGCCCTTAAAGAAAATTTAAAATATATGTTTTGTACATCTATGTTAGTTATACACATGCTGAAAATTTCATAAAAATCGGTTGACGCAGGAAAAAACGACACGCATCGAAGGATGTACGATTTTGTGGATTTCAAGCAGAAACTAATCAAAAGTCGTGTAAAACTACGATTTTCACCATTTTTAATCGCTTGTAGCTCGTGTGTATGTTAATCGATTTTGATGAAACTTTCAGCATGTGTATAGCTAACATAGATCTGCAAAACATAATTTTAAATTTTCTTTAAGGGCCCTAATAAAAAATTTGTAAAAATGCCTTTTTTATTTTTTCGTGTAACTTTGTAAATTATAATTTTTTGGAAAATCTTTTTTGCATATCATTTCGTAAATCAATGCTTCTAATTGATTATAAAAAATCAGGTCGTTTGGTGCAATTATAAAAAAGTTATTCTGTTTCAAAGGGCGTTCGAATACTTTCGTGAGCCACTGTAACTGTGAAAGTCTAAGTAGTATTATTATTTCTCCCGACATATTATAATATTCCTGCATAAAATAAATTTATTATTATGTTATTACACAATTGTTATAAAAGAGAATTCCATAAAAGAGTTCTACTGAAATAAATCGAAAAATAGAGAATTCTTTGAAAAGGAGTACGTTTGCGAGGACAAACAATTTTTGCATATTAAGTAGAATAGCATAAAACGTATTCAGCTACCTTACTTTCCGCGTGTTCCCATTTTCATTTGAAGGAATATCACTAAAATACAGTCAGGGTCAGAGAATAAAGTGGAGGGTTTATTCCATTACTTCACAGTTTCCTTTCTCTTTTATTTCAAGAACGCACGACAAATTATATTGGAAAACAAAACGTTTCACAAGAGATAACTCTGAAAGTGATGAAATTATTGCATATTTCAAAATAGTACAGTACTACTTGGCAGAGAATATCGAAAGAAAATTGTTAATGTATTCGTTGAAGAAATTGTTCGCATGTGTTACATAGAAAAGAATGCATCACTTCTACTCTATGCATCACTTGTAATTCAGAAAACGGAATACAGCAGTTGATAATATTGAATGGAAGTAATTGAAACAGGAAATAAATATTCTTATTCCTTCGGCAAATACAACAATGAAATCTATTTACTAAAAAGTAAAAATAATAAAAATAAGAGACTACATTAATGATTTGTTTCTTTCATAGAAATGTCTTCATATAAATATGCACCTCCTTAGATAAGTTAATTTTCGTGATTGCATATTCAGAAATTACACGTTTACATTAACCCTCTGGTGCATGGGCTAAGTTTGTGGGGCCCATGACGAAAATTAGTTTCCTTTGTTTGTAGCAGTACCTGCGATAAAGCGACAACCTCGCTACAATTAGGAAGAACAATTTTTATCTGGAGACATTGCGAGGAGCTCTATTCATCTGTGCCACTATAGAGCCACTATAGGAATAATTTCTGGTGATAATAGCAAACTGAATTTTCCATTAGGAATCATTCCGCTTGCGCTTATGATCGCTGACAAAAATGATCTGAAAACGGTGCATTCGGCGGGGAAGCATTTCACGAAAGGTCGGGCTAAAAGTTTGCAGCTGCTCAAGCTAACATTTCGCCACGATAACTGGAAGGTCAACGCCTTTAATCCTTCTAAGGACCATGTGGCCCCTGGAGTCCATAAGAAAAGTACGCCGCAGAAAGTATCTCCCACCCTTTTTCGAGGAGTAGGATGGCCAGATGTTAGTGTGGCACCTGTTCATAATGACGACGTTGTTTCACATTTCCAAGTTCTTTCTCCGAAAAATATGCCCGACGTTTTCTTTTTCGACCGTCTTGCTGCTTCATGACACACGCATCTGTTATACGCGAGTACTTATCGCTAGACTGCAGATGCATATGCAAATCCACACATTTGCTATCCAAATAACAAAAAGTAGCACCAACCCTTTGCACGAGAAGCGTTTTTGACACCAGAATAACCAGACATCTCGTCCGACTTAAAATATTTCCGTTTCACAGTGGATAGCTTCATTAAAAAAAAAATAGTACAACAATATACTTGAACTCGTTTTAAAACTTTAAACTTCTACTTTTTACATTCGTCGTTCATTTTGATCTAAGATACTTTTACACGATACAGCGACTGGGAAAAACTGGAGACATTTCTCTGATCAAACATATTTAAAATTGAAACATCTATGAAAATTTTGAGAAATTTTTCTCGTGACTGAAACCATCGTTGATTTCAAAATTGAAGCTTCTCTTCTACAACGAATGTTTAAAACTTGATCTACGATTTTTTCTAGTCGATTTATTGAGCTTTGAATGAAAGATATACTGCCATCTTTGAAATAATATAAGGTACACCGTGATCGTCTTAAACGATCAAACTTGTTCCCCATTTCTTAGCTACAAAACAGCCAAAAGAAATCGTAAATTAAGTTTTAAGCAGTCGCTGTATAGAGGAAGCTGTAATCTTCATATCAGTAATAGATTCATTAAGAAAAAATATTTTTATGTGTTTTTATAGATGATTCTATTTGGAGCATTCGGCTTCGACCAAAGCGTCTGCAGATTCTCACCTGCTGTATCATGCGAAAATATCCTAGAAAATAGTTAACGATGATCTGCAAAAGTATAAAGAATCAAAACTTTAAAATGAGTCCAAGTTTACTGTTGTATTGTACTATTATTTTTCACAAAATTATCACAGTTCAAACATAGGATTTCACTTCTTGGATCTACTGCATATACTAAAATTGTCTTTCGTTTTATGCATACGAAATTGATAGTACGTAAGATTTATACATTTTTTAAAATGAAAAATTTATGAATATAACTACTAACTATCTGAGAAATAATAGCAATTTAATTTTTTGCAATAGTTACACACACAGATTCAAAGAAAATATTGATCTACAAAACGTATTCTTTAAATTTTCAATATAGGCCCACATAAAAAAGTTGTAAAATGCAACTTTTAGTATTTTTTCTTCAATTTCGATCAATTGCAATTTTTGGAAAAATTTCTTTTTACATACTGTAGTAAGCTAATTGCTCTAGGCTTCCCAAAAATAATTCAAACCGTATAGTACAATATTTAAAAAGTTATCGTCTTTTTTAGAGCGTCGGAATATTAATTCGAGTAACTGTATATGATAACGTTTCGCCACCTTTCCTACAAACACACATTCTACCATGGCTGTGTCTCATACGAATCATTGATTCGTCAGTCCATATTTTTTGTCCAGAGTCACGTGTTTTTCATACATGTCTTTCATAAAATTGCATACGTTTTTTCAAATTTACTTTACTTACATATAGAAATTTTCTTGCAACACGACCATGGCTTCCCATTGCGTGTAATCGTCTTCTAATAGTTTGCGCAGACGGAACACTTTTACCTTCTTCTAATAACTTTTCTCGTATTTTTGCTGGCGTCATGTGTGGAAAGGCTAGTGAAATATTTATGATTCGCATATCCGTACGATTAAAAGTGACTTTCGGACGCCCTCCTCTATTTTGTACAGAAACTCGTCCGTTTTTGTTATACGCAGTCATAATTTTGAAAATGGCAGCCGGTGTTTTCTCAAAACGTTTTGCAATTTTTCGGTACGTATCACCTTTTTTGTGCATTTCGATAACTATTCTCCGTTGCTCAGTAGTCAAGTGTTTGAATTTTGACATTTTTTCTATAATAAAATCAAATAAACGTAACAAAGCTAACTGGAACACGTTTACGATTTAAAATACGTAACAAAATGCATGTAAACAAATATTCGCGGTGACTAATTTGGGAACAGGTACTCATCTCCGATTTTGATGTAATTTAAATATGTTATAGATTTCGACATTTTGAACAATTTTTTCCTTTACACATATAAGGAGTTCGCTTTAATTTTCGAGATGTTCACAAAAAACTAGTGCTAATACTGAATTGAATTTTCCATATTCTTGCACGCTCCGTGGCAGCGTAAGCCTGCTCTGGCACGGCGTCGGTTTACTTTTTTTTTTGTAAACACGCTGTGGAGACGAGGGAGAAAACAGGGTCTCACACTCTGGTCATACATACATAAGGTGAGCTTTCAATTTTGAAAGACTACTCTTGGATTTTCGTATGCGTGGTCGCCCTCTCCACGACCTAACCGTAACTCATTCTATTCGCAGGATTTTCCATTACTACTTCAAATTCTGGATGACAGCTACAATAATGCAAAGATTATGCGAATAGAATGAAAATAAAATCCAGGAGAGTAGTCTTTCAAAATTGAAAGTTCACCTTATATAAGTATGACCAGAGTGAGACCCTGTTTTCTCCCTCATCTCCGCAGCGTGTTTACAGAAAAACAAGTAAACAGACGCCGCGCCGAAGCAAGCTTACGTTGCCACGGAGCGTGCAAAAATACGGAAAATTCAATACAGTATTAACAACAGTTTTTTGCGAATATCTCGAAAACTAAATGCGACCCCCTATATGTGAACAGGAGAAAGTTGTTCAAAATGTGTAGCTGTATAACATATTTGAATTTCATCAAAATCGGAGAGGAACTTCTATCTAAATAATTATCATTTTCGCACATACCTTGCTTTGAAATGTTTAAATACAATTATGTTAGTAAGATTTTATGAATATACACGAAAAATAATGTACTTGTACAACAAATACTTTAAAAACTGTCGTTGACACACTTTTGGAATGCTTATTCCTGTGTCACTACAGAAAGAACGCGTTTGACGTTAATACCTCAACGAACTTAGCAAGACCGAAATAGTCACAATGCACAAGACGACCGGGCCCTCAAATATATGTAAAAATCAACACAATTTCTTCGGTCGGTTTGCCACAACCGCACTGTAGCCAGAATGGACCAAAACTGGTCGACTTTTCCTCTCCTCATTTTCCCCTTCCGCTATCCCATTCCAGCGCCATGAGCATGCTCCAACATCCCCCACTAAGACCGTAGACTGGCCACGTATTAATCTGGATATCAGAGAGGGGGTGAACTATATTCCCCTCGATTTCCTCGATCTGGCGAAACTGCACAGTAATTTTTTCATACGTACGAACTGCGTATTTACTTAGTTTTGTTATCCAATGTATGTACTCGCACCATATTTTTAGAAATTTATTAACACTACAACTAGGAAGTGATAAATGCAACTGATGTACATTGCTTTGTAATAAGACTGCATCTATTCAGACTTCATAATTTTTATTCTACAATAATATGGGCTTCTAATGCGAGCTTTAATAAAGAAGTTCATTCGAAAATCTCTGATGAAAATATTTTGACAATTTCAGTAAGGAAGACAAAATAGTAATACAAAAATTGCCTCGAATTAGGGAATAATAATATTTGAGCCACCTTTCGAATGCAAAGGGTTAAGAGTGTCTTATAATCCAGAATTGCTTCAAAGAATTCAATAAACACTTCATAATTAAACTTGTACATTTCTATGAATCCTTAATATTATAAGAATAAATGGATTGCTCAAATAAAAATCGTCTTCGAGAAAAGGATTTGATGAAGCTACCAGCCTACAAAAATTCATCCAACATGAAATTTGAACATGTAATTAAAGTGAAGTTCAACTGTTGAATTTCTTTTACTAAAAACTTCAGTTAGTAAACTAAAATAGAAGTTTTTATTATATTGCGATAGATAGTCCCAATTTCAACAAAAGCTGCTACAGGTATGTCGAATATAGTTATGAAGACGATTCTAGGACAACTAGCAAGGAATACTTATAGTACTTATATATTAAAGTACTTATAGTACTTATTCTAATCTGACATTTCGGGACTGTAAAGAGGACCTTTGTCTTCACGAAACAGATTACAAAATACCTTCTTCTTTTCAGTTTGAGAATTTCTTGGACTTGCAGCTCTCAGGAAGATTGATGCTCACACAGTACTACAAACATCCTTACAATTTTTCGGTTAATTAAAATTGCAACGGGGCAAAGAGAACCTATCTACAAACAGCCTGTTAGTATGAAGGGTGGGTAACATGAGAGTCGAGGTAAAGAAACACAATTGTGTACAATAGAAACTTTATGAGAACAGTTTAGAGCAACTAGAGCACTAATGTACTATAACCTGCATGCTATCAACCAAGCAAGTCCATTAACACTAGAACTACTAGAGCCCTAGATGAGACCCATTTATATTCCTTTGTAATAGTAACAGGATTGAATTTATTCAGATTTCATAGGATTTTTGTAGTAACATGTACCTGAATAAAGAAGTATACCAAAAAAATTTCAAGAAAATATTGCTGTATCTTCACAAATTGTAAAAGAAAACAGTAAAAATTTCATTATTTAATAGATCCTCTATGTAACCATCAAGTTGCATAGACTGGGCCATTAAAGACATTCACTCTAAAACTTCCAATAAAATAATTATTTCAACCTTACTCTTTTCGCTTTCTGTAACGGCATGATTCCTAAAGAAAATGAAAATTATTACATAATATTTTCTCTAGCAATCTGCCTTACACGTTGCATTTTTGCTATTATTAAAAGTAGTTAACATCTAGCAACAATGAATAATTACATATTATATATCGTTGATACCTAACGCGGTGTGAGAGGAAAGATCTACGTCAGTCACCGATGGCTGACGCACAATGAATGTGTTAATAACAAATACATACATAGTGTATATGTATACCTGACGTTCATAGTTTTCTCGTTACGTAGTTTTCTTAAATTCTTATGTGACTAAAATAAATAGAAAATTACACAGGAAAATAGTGTCTATCTTGTTTTGAGCTAATCGAACCGTTTTATCGATAAAATTAATTTTCAAGGCGATCTAACGTTTGTGAAATACTCATCGAAAACAATATTATTCTTGCAACTTGTAAGAATATTCCTACTTGTTATAAACGTAGAATATTTATCAGAACTTGAGTCGTTGTTAAAAAAGAAATCAAAAGGTTGTAGAAATAAATCTTACAGGCTAACAACACGAACAATTCGTAAATTTTCAAATTCTAATGAAACTATTAACCTTTCAACTGGGGAGACGATTACTTCTTCAAATTAAAAATTTTCTTCTTATTCAACAAATAACTCTTACTTAATTGTGTCCTAGTACAACCCTAGTAAAATGTTTGTTATCTCAATTTTATCTGATTTTCACTTTGTAAGTGTTCATAATTGAAAATTCGCCAAGGTAAAAGATTAAAAAATTTTTAAAAACTGGATATTTAGCAGTCGTTTTTCTTGCATGTTATAATTAGACTGCGGATCTTTAGGCAAAATTCAAATTCCCTGTATCTGTTACAAAGTAGTAGTACCAAATAAAAGCAGTTCTTCTTTTAATAATGGTAATAAGTTGATGATACAATATTTATAATCTTTAATTTGTCAGGTTTTCCAATTATACAATCCGCGTCAGTGCATTTGGTAACATAGGAATTAAGATAAAGATCGGTGTTTCTCAAATCTTTTTTCTTCCACTTATTTCTACCACAAATGCATAAAATCCGCAGTCTGGATATAATTATAATAATTTCTCGCGTGTAACAATTGTGTCTATGAAAACATACTAGAAGTATGAATTTCGGATTAAGTTAATTTAAACAGTAGACGACGAATTAAAATGATTTCGTTGTCATAATTTATGTTGTGGAGAATCTCGCTCGCTCTCTCTCTCTCTTTCAGAAATGTAAATATTGCATAAATACTGCAGCTAGCAGATAAGATAAACTGCAAATTAATGACATTTCAACGAACAAGGCTAGAAGCCATTGTCATTTTCTAAAATACGCTGAATGAACTAATTGCAGGAAAATTGCATTTGCCGGATTTAAATAATACATTGACAGTGAGCACGTGTACAAGTAGAATGATAACGTGATTGCTTACCTTCCACCTCATTGCACACTTTTTGGAGAACTCTCGGAAAACGATCTTCTCCTCGGGATGTTTCTTTTTGTGCTCCTGACGACATGTCTGCACGAAGAACGCATACGCTGTCATCCGTCCCCTAGGCTTCGAGTCCTTTCCCCTCGGCATATTGTCTCGCTGTTGCAAGCCTTGAGCGTTATTCTGCTGAAGATTATTTTGTTGCTGCGTTAACTGTAGCTGGTGCTGCAATCGAACAAACGACGAAATTATTAACGTGACCAACAACTCTGCGTAAACGACATCTCGAAAACAACTTCACACGTCCGTTCTCAGTGAGACAATGAAACAAAGGGACAAGACGTGGTCAGTATATGCCTTTCTCTACGAAAATACCGTCACATCGGTGCAAAATATACAACCTACAAACATGTTCGAACTTTACCAAATTCCCGCTATTATATCAATCAACTTAGTCATCATAGCGACAATGTTTCAATTTCCCACAGTCACGATCGTATCTTAACGTCCGCACGTGAGCTACCTATAAGCAAGTTATCAGTTTGGACAACCTTTTTGAGTGTTTAAAACTGTTAATGTTTAGTTAGTCTGGATATTATGTCTGGGACACGGTCATCGTATAAACGAAGAAACACATCGTTTCAGGTGAAGAATAGTAAGACACAATAGAAAACTGTCTATCAGAAATGGAACAACGGTACTCAACAGGAAAACAGTAACGATGCTGAACGTGTGTTTTCTGTGGCCATTTGTTCCCTGAACCCACAGAGAGATGAATTCGGTGTTTAAAATGTCAAGCTTAAGCCTGCGTACATGTGCCGGATATAAAGACAAAGACTCCGAAACCTTATTCTCGAGTTCACATTACTTTGCTGTATTCTCTGTTCAACTGAATTAATATCTTGTATTATTTCTAAACGTATCAATAATTAGAATAAAATAATCCCGATTGTCGATCGTAAATGTTGAACATTCAATTTAATTAACTTTTTTTCTTTCCTAACGTTTCGGTTCAGTTTTGAACCTTTTTCAAAGGAAAAATTGCATAAGTAAAGTAATAGGAAAGAAAAAAAGTTTATTGCAAAATTGCTAGATTTAATAATTGATCGAAACAGTTGCGTCGAAAACATCATCAAATTGAATAATTAGAATGGTCTAAAGTAATTGTGTTTAGGCATTTCGTGTTGTAACCACTGTAATTATTTTACTTCGTTACGTTTAAATATTCTTCTCTTTATCTTTATAAACTGTTACAAAGTTAGTTGCTGCTTTGTTGCAACGTGTTGTGCAGCGTACATAAAATATATCAAATCCACTGTAGTAACTTTTTTGGAGTCTTTCGAAGTAGTCTGACAGACGAAATCTTATTAGCTTTAAGTTGAATAAAAAGATTGAACAATCTGTAGCAAAATAGAATTGTAGAGAAAGTACACGTTAACCTTTACCAACACTTAATCTTGCGAAATTACGTAGTTGAAAAATCACAAGTTTTTAGATACCAAGAGCTTCCTTTTAAATGTGTATAAATAATAAACAATTAGACATCTTAATTTCTGCACATAATTCAAATAGTTTCCTTCTTTTTTGTGTTCTGCCTGCAATATTTATTCGTGCGTGCACTAAATTCATTTTTAACAATTCTCTAGGGTGCTATCTAAGTCTGGTCCCAAGCCATTGACACTCGAGACTTATTGCCCAATCGCACAAAGTATGGCCTTCTGGGCTTCTCGTTATCCTGAGCAAACATTTCTAATTATTTTTTTAATTTTAGTTTTATAGTATTTAATTTTATTTATACTTGATTTTAGTATTTAAAAATCAGTTTTCCATAATAAACGGGAACATTGATGTAGTAGGATAAAGATATCACTAGCTATGTTCCTGCATAAATCGATAACGTCGTCCTACGATAATTACATAAGGCTATTATTCAAAGCTATTTTGGATAGTGACCCTTACAGCAGTGATTTTCAGTAGTGCAAAATTAATGTGTCGAACCCGTAGAGTACATCAAGGGAAGTTACTTGTGAAATATAAAAAAATGTGCCAAACTCGAAGACGTAGGTTGCAGATTAAAGTATGACCTAAAAATAATCAAAATTGTGTAATTTTTTAGTGGACATGATCAACAAAACTTTATACTGCACGTGATGCGTGAACTAGACCTTGACATCTGGCAGCAATGCAAAATCTTCGCGGACGTGCACGAACAGTCCGCATACTCTTAAATTAAATATCTTTGGATTTTGAGTATAGCTCGCACCACGTCGCATGACGTGGAACAACTTTCTCACCGAGGGGTTGGGCATAAGCTCCTACATCAACATTATTTATAGCCCTTTTGAATCAAAAAGAAAAATTGTTTAATTACTTTAACCTTGTGGTAAAGTAATCCTATAATTTCAAAAAGATTCGTTCGATACATTGCCTAAAATCAATTCATAAAGACTCCTTTAGACTCGACGAAAGAATCAGAACAAGAGTGGACAAATTTATTTAATAATTTCCCGCAAAAGATAGGCCTTTAGCCGTCCTGCAAGTTTAATAGAAAGAAGAAAATTGTTGCAAACTTTTCTTTAAAAAAATATACATGCATCACTTTATGTCAAGAGTAAAGAGTTGAAGCGTATGCAAAATTAATCGGTGTTGTACAATATGCAATTAATTTAATCGACAATATTTCAAAATAAACGAGAAAGAATTAGCTGATTTTATAACTCGTAAAGATCCAATTTTGCAAATACATATAAGTTTAACTTTTCTACTGTAACTGAAACCTAGTTGCCCCAGTTAAACAATTATTGTTTTAATAGAAATGCATTTAACTATTGCATTATCAGAGTGTAGAATTATAAGAAATTTTTTAGAAACTCAATATTCACGATTGTCAAACTGGCAGATCTTTCAATATTCACAAATTGGAGACGATCGAACAGATTAGAAGATGCGCAGTACGAGAATTACAATATTTGCAGCGTAGAAGTCTACTGTATAAAGGGTGTCCCACATTGGAGTCGCCATGAAATTCCAGGACTTTCCTTGAACTTTATAAAAAATTGCGTCAGACAAAGGTTGAACTATATTTAAATCCTAACTCTCATAAATCATTTCATATAACTTTCACATATTACATAAGAATTTTTTATCTACATCCTTTGTGAGGATATGAGAACAATATCTTCTATATTTTTTAAAGAAATAATACTTTTTAAGCACGTTTTATTAAGAAAAATTATAACAAGTCCGAAAGACAAAAGAATATCGAAAAGTGCAAATGAAATATGCAAAATTATTACAATTTGAACACAGAATCTTCAGAACCAAATTCTATTACCAATGAAATCTTGATTTTACATGCGAAGCATTATGTACAACATTAAGATATTACGGCATGAGTGCATGGCGTGCAGGTATTTTATAATGCGTATGCAGATTTATATTAAATGTGTATGCAAAGCACGTCTGAACTACATTCGTGCACATGTACTCGCCTAAATAAATCTGCAATTTTTAAACAAGTTCAACATATTAAAAAGAATTTCACATAATCATATTAATCTACGGCAGTGTCATTAAACATTTTATAGAACTGACTGACTGTGTTAAATAAAGGGAGCGACGATTATAGGATTTTAATTCTATCTTTTTTTATATAGAATTATATGTAACTCCTGTCTCTTAAACAATTAACTATTTCGCTATTTACTATGGGGAACTTCTACTTGTATTGTGTCTATATTGAAAATAATATAAAAATTATGATGCATTAAATTGTTCATAAATACAACACTGATTAAACACGTTGGTCCCCGCATAAACACCGAAAGGGTTAATATAGCATAATGCTCAGTGTTCGTGTATGGACGAAAGTAATTTGGAATTTGGTATTATGCTAAATATATGATATTATCTGCTGGATGCACAAAGTACATTAACTCCTTCTTTTCACTGTGTACGAGCAGAGAGTATATTGCAAAAGAAATACAGCACAAGAATCTATTGCCTCACTCTTGATTGAATAAACATGAGGTTTGTAATCATGAAAATAAGCAGATTTTTCAATGAGTAGATCTAATATTCAAACTGATTTTTTAAACGACAGCACGGATCTTTTAAATACTGTTTCTCTCTACAAATCATCCGTGTACTGTAACGTTTTAATACCTAATGTCGATATTTTGAATTGAAATATATCACTTTTGTTCTGTTTAATGAAAACTGAAATTTTAATTTGGTTTTGATCAGGTGAATCATGCACAGTGATTTGAATTACTCATGTACTAACAAATAATTTCTTTTCATAAATACTTAAATTCCAATATGAAAAAACACGTTATAAATACGTTGTTGTAGCGAATGTATTAACACTTAATAGAAATGTAATGTATAAACACGTTTTCTTTCGTAATTTAAATATAGCTTCATCAACGCAGACTTTAAAAAATCATCGAGATTCGGACTCATTAAGTTCGATTAAATCTGGTGGATGTAGATAAAATTAGATCGCATGTTACCAGCTAACGAACGATCAGATAGAAATTGGATGTCTAGATCTTAGATATAGAATTTCATTGAACTATCATACACACGCGAGCTAAATTGTGAAAAACGAAAAGTAAATAAGAGATTAAATACAACAATAATTTACAGTAAAAGAGGAAACAAAATAATTTTGAAACTTGTAATTTTCTAAATAATATAGTGATACCAAAACATTATCAGCATTTTTGCTATTCCATAAATTTCTAAATGAAACAAAAATATTGCAATTGTAATTGTGAATTAGTCTACAGAAACCCCAAAATAATAAATCTTTAAAACTTTTATAATAGTTTATAAAAATAAGAAATATTTCTCAAGCATTTACCATGCGCTACTAAATTTTTCATTTCATACTTCAGTTCTACTTTTATTAGCTTAATTTGACGACGAACATCTGCTAGCATTTCACAAACTCTACAACATCTATTCGGAAATAGGAATTACTGTATTCTATTGGAGAAGATTAAAATCAAAATGGAATTCCACGATGAACAAAAATTTCGTATAATAAGAATGCAAATTCGCAATTTGCCAGTTAACTCAGTTGTGCGCATCATCTCTGTTTTATGCGGTGACTAATGAATTCTTCCTCATTGTTTTCATGTTTGAGAATGCTAATAAAACGAATGATTAATTATTAATTTTGAAAGAAAAGTTTTATATTAGTTATTTTATCAATATTCTGCAATTACGAATATTCTGTAGAACAAAGAGACTGCTTATACATATTGTCATGCTTTAAAATGAAATATTTTGAAACAACAATTACGTTGCACTGCTATCTCAACGATTGTAACGATAAATTAATTTTAAAATTTAAATATTTACATTAAAGAATTCATGCTATGAGAAGAAGGCGCGTAATTATTTTTCTATGTAAATTTATATAAAGAAAACTGAAGAGAAAAGTGATATAATTTCTCTTTTGCTTTCAATTTAATGAATACAATAATGAAATATTTTCTAATTCTTATATTTCATAAGAAAAGTCTACGAAAATGAGAATGTGCTTGAAAAAAAAAACACGCAGTTTATTTTCTTAAGTAAAGATTTTCTAAAGATGGAAATATTGTCTGTGAAAGGAAAATATAAAATTGCAATTAACATAATTATTTTCTAAGCAACGAAAAACGTTTTCGAACCACTCCACAAACTAATTAAACTCAACAGAATTAATTAAAATCAAAGAAATCAATAACTCGAAATAAATGAAGAACTGATATAAATTCATACATCGGTGTTATCTTGTAATTTAAAAAGTGATCTATTTATATAATTTTTCTTTAACTTGAATCTTGTACAAGTCCATGAAACTTAATCGTTCTCGGAATCAATTGAAATGAACTGTTCGAACGTCAGTCCACGAGCACAAAAGGAAACACACGCATTCAGGAATAGTTTCAACGCATGGTTGATTCCTATAAACGATTGCTACATTTCTTTTGTGTTTCAAGCGTTATTCGCGTATGTTTAAAATATCCTACAATTAAGAAACGCGGTATAATATTGCTTAATTTGTTGCACGCTGGAAAAGTAAATAAAAAAGCTAATTTCAAAATACTGAAATAATTGAAAATTCAGATCTCTCAATGTTGTATCTCAAGGCAATCATTAGCACAGATTATTGTTTTCTGTTCCCCCATTTTTTAGAAATTTCTTTCAACCATTTTATTTGCAGTTAACTTTATATGGTTATCATTTAATAATTTTTCAATATGAGGAGAAACATATGAGTTCATCCAATCACAAATTAATGTAAAGTTTTTAAATAATGCTGAGTTTGTCCATATTTTTGATTAAATAAATGGAAATATCTGTTGCTATTGAAATATTAATGTTTCCAAAAGAAACATTCACATTTATAGTCCCTACAATGAGCAATTTATTTACTACAACGTAGATTTGATCGTCAAGTTGAAATATTATATTAAATTTTCAAATTGAAATTGATTTCATACATTTAGTTGAATTTGATATCCATTTATCATTTGGCTTGATTATTTTTGAATGACTACATACGATCATGATTGAACATACCAATTAATAAAGTATGCAATTTCACGAGAAAACGTTTGTGATAGAAATTTCTGAGAAAACACTAAGAATTTGCCCAGTATCCTAGATTTTTTAGGAACAGATGAATTTCTTGAAAACCTAACTAAAGAAAAAAGAAACAGAAAAATTGATAATGTTATAGGTATTACACAGTGAATCGTGTAAATTTCGGTTCCTGAAAATTATAAGATTCGATACAACAAAGTACAACGCATAATAATACATTTCTGAAAAATATCAAAAGTCAGTCATTTATGAAAAATCGATTGGTTTCACTTCCGAGAAGCTTAAACTTTAAATTCTTCATTACTTGAGTGAATATTTAAACGTCCGATAGAAAAACGTATTAAATTATCCAAACAAAGTTAAATAATACCTTCATATTTAGCAGCAAATAAATCTTTAGAAAGTAGAACATTATTAAAAAGTTTAAATACTCTTTGTTTGAAAAGTTGAACTGAAATTTGATCAGTCTACGATTATTTGAAATATTTTGCATCCTCATTTAGAAATTAATTAAATTTCTTAAGAAGAAAATTAAGAGTAGAAAAAAGGAAGAGAAAATCCCAGCGGAATTTTTCAAAAAATTCTTACACCGCTGAGAACGTGTACACGTGGAGGAACACAAGTCTGGCCTCTTCCATTTACCTCTATCACCATAATCTTGAATTTTCGGACCACTTTCCGACTTTCTCTTCGTCTGATAGATACGGACTTCAATCTTAACTTTCATTTCAGTCCCGCTTTTAATATTGCTCCAAATACATTTTCGATACTCTTTGATATGCGATGTATGAGCTTTTTAATATGAGAGCAAATACGAAATACTCAACAAAAATTGGAAGAGTTCATAGAAAAAGACTAAAAAAAGAATTTAACCATAAACTTTAATTCTAATCGAATATTCCGTATCAATGATTATCAATCCCTTTTTTCGAACTTAATTATCACACACATGCAAGACAAATGTTTAAAATATTTTAAAAGTCAATTTCTGTTTATATACCTATATATCTGACCCTTGTTTCCATAAAATCCGATAATATACCAATTAATCAGTAATTCTAACATTCTCTTTCAATTTACAATTTTCCAAATTGCGTCTCGAAAATACGACTGTTTACACTGACTTCCTATTTGTATACCATTCGGTCGATATTCTGGTTCGTGTAAATGCAAAAAATGTTGTGACCAAGAACTTGTACCGAAATACAAAATACAACTACTGTACCGATATTTTCCGATTACATCCAGATAGCCATTGCCGAAACAGAGATGTGTACCAGACCTGTACATAAATTATCTGATGTAACATATTAAAATACATGAAGTAAACAAAAAAACATTGGAATATATCAAATAAATGGAAAGTAGAAAATATTTCAAATAAATGTAAAGTAACAGTACTTGAAATAAACAAAATATAAAAAAAATTTAAATAAACGCGTAATGTTTTAAACTTTCGGTTCTTTTCATTAATAATCAATTAATAATTAACTATACCACATACCATATTATGTATTTTAAGATATAGAACATTTCCATTTTCTTGTAAAGTATTGAATTTTATACTTTGTAAAACAACCGGCTAGATACAATTATAATGAAAATGTAACTATCGACTTAGTAAATTAAAATATAAAATGTGTATGCGACGACAAAATTGCAGAATAATTCAAAAGCGAATCGTTTTCGCAGGATGGCCGAAATATAATTAATCAAAATTCTGTGAATTTTCATTAAATACAAAGATTGACATTGTGAAATAAATTACTATTTTGCGAATATTGCCCAGATCTGGTATTTCTCGGTTTCTTTCTATTGTTGCAACTAATTTTATCTTAGTGTTAAATAATTCACATTTTTTTCCACGAAATAATATTGTAAATTATTAGATAATTCAAATTTTGTATACATAATATCGTAACATTAGTAGTTAAGGTGCAAAAAATCAGAAAAAACATGGAATGTATAATATGTCTAAAAATATCCAGTCGCTATTAAACAAAAAACAGATTCTAATTTCTTAAACATTAATTTCGGTATTATAAGGGTAAAAAAAACCCAATTTTTTTTGTTCGATGTTTTTTCTTCGCAATACCGCGTTCATAAAACATCTGATCCTTATCGGCAAAAAAACTGACCCAATCGCGATTTCAGGTCATTCATCATTAGTGAAAGTTTATTGCTCGAATAAAAAAAATTCGGTTTTATTTCACCCTTATAATACCGAAATTATTTTCTTGCCAACCCAATAGTTTATATGTTTCTCAAATACACGGAGTTCCTTAATTTCGTTGGAAATAGAATAAAAGGCATCGCTGAACAACAAATTTCCAGTTTGTGTACCTCTGAATAAAATAAACGATCGTTGATTGTAGACAATTTTCATTTACAGTCATGAAAGAGAACGGCACGAACAGAAATGCCTTAAATTGAATTTTCAGGCAGCCAGAAACCCTGGGAAATAAAATTCTTTCTTCTTCACCGGAGGTAAAACATACCCCTTTCATAGCAAATAGGGAGACTATTGATCGAAACTTTTGTATCTAATTACGAAGGACTGAATTACTGGTCGTAAAATGAATATATCCGCGCATTTATAATCACCGTGCAAGTTAATGAAATTTCTTTCCTTTTCAGCAACAAGAGCAATTCTAAAAGACTCTGTGTCAAAAATTTCCATTGTTCACTATGCACAAGTAAAACGTAAATTGATACGATCAAATAAGTTATGTGTGTGTGTGTGTGTGTGTGTGGCTAGATTCAAGAAATTAATATCAGAATACATATCTAACCGTGAGAGAGTATAAACGAGTAAAGAAATATTACATTGAATATTTGAAGTTATTGAAAGAAATCATTTTTAAGTAGATAATATGTAGTATCAATATTTCAACAGTGATGTAAATATTTAGACAACAATACAATCATTACTTCTGAAGTCGATACTTTGAATTAAAATAACAACCGAGCAGTAAGAATGATTACACCATATTGTAGAATAATCTACAGATAGAAAACGAAGAACTGTTTGTTTCCTTGTGTAAGATTGTTTAAATATTGCTAGAATAATTGACAAATGCGGCTAAACCTTTACACAACTGTGTAAACTAAATTTTTAGTTGAATTTATAAACCATCCAAATATTTATTAACCTTCATCGTTTTCTTATTTCAATAACTTTACGTTATAAACAATCAGTTTTTTAATTTTGGCTGTTTGTATAGTACTCTGCAATATGGTGCAAAATCTTTTTATTACTCGCTGTATATTTGTTCAAAATATAAATTAACATTGTACCGTTGTCAAAACATTTTTGGAATGTTTGTTAATGCATACGACGGGTCACAGTTAAACTTCGAATCACAAAAACGTAGGAAAACCCAAACGGTGCTGAATGGCTAAAACCGTTATTTTCACAAAATTTCAGGTTCCAGGTAGAATCGAGCACAAAAGAAAGGACAGAGGCGTAACGGCTTTCGAATGGTTTGAATTTTCATGGAAGCGACGCGACGTTCGATTTTCATAAGGAATTTACGCCAAGACGGAAAAGTTGGCGTCAATTTTTAATAATAACCGAACAAGAGACGTGAACGGCGTGATCGAAAAAAGGAAGGGAACCGGGCCCAGCGTGGCAAGAGCCGCTGTACGAACGTACATACGAAGAAGGCCGCACGAAACCCGGAATCAATAGCGGACAACGGTCGGTGGGGCAAGGGACGCGAGTCAGGATGAAACGCAGACGGTCGTGCGAAAGCAGCCACGATAGAATCGGTTATTAAGATTTTCTGAACGTTGGAGAACCGATCAACGCCGACTACTGTAAAAATTTCAACAACAACAAAATTATATTTGCTAGAACAACAATTTGCTATGAAAAATATCAATTTCGAACGGAATGTTCCATGAAATTCCATTCAGCTATGATTCAATATTGCTGTTAGAATAGCATCAGGACACCCGGAAAGGTCGATTCCTTTAAAATGTTGCGATATAAATGGTTTCCTCTAACCCCAGGTAAGCAAGGTTAAACGAGCGTAAATATTTCTCGAAAATGTATCACAGAAACGGCTTCAAATGTGTATAATAAGAGGTCTTTTCAAACCGTAATATAATCTTACCAACATCTGCAAATTTAAATGAGTAAATATGATTGTAAAGTTATTTCCTTATGTTTGTTATAAAAAAATACTTTCATCAACCTCGGTTGGCGATTTTCGAACCGAAAGTGTAGCGTCTGCATGTAACTAAGCACATCGCTAAACATTTTTTCTTAAAACTTAGAAAATTCAAGCATATATATATGTTCAATTTCGAGTAAATGCTAAAAAGTAGTGAATATTTGCATTAATCTACGCAAAGAAATAATGAATCATTAATAAATAAGAACCACGATGTGGTACTGGTTTAGGAGCCTTGTGGTCCATTGCTAGAACAAGATCACGAAATATATATGTCTATATGCAAGACGCGACAGTAGCGATCCCGGTTCTTCACTTCAAATGCAAAGAGGTGTAATCCTGTTCGGTTCTTCCGTAACCGAAAAAAATAATATAAATGTACGACCGGACAAGGTAAGAAAAGACAGAGCGAAATGAAGAAAAAGAACGAGAAAATAAAACTGAAAAGCAGGCAAGAACGAGAAATGAAGAAGCATATAAAAAAAGGGGGTCGATCGTGGTCGCAACATACCGAGGACATAACGGGGGGCGTGGACGTTTGTGTGGTAATGGGCGAGAGGTGCTGCTGTTGTTGGCCCTGCAATTGCTGATGCAGGTTGTTCTGTCCGGCGTCCATAACTCCACCTGGGTACCACCACTGTACGCCAGGCGGTGGTGCGGAAGGTGTACCTGGTACACCTCCGCCTGATCCGGGCCCCGTTCCTAATCTATAATCATAGCCTCCCCTCATGCAGGAGCCAACCGGCGTAGACGTCGAGACGGGATTCGACTGCGTGCCCGTGGTGGCTGGGTTCTGAAAGCTGGAGGCCATCTTGTAGGAGAAAAGCTGCTGGGTAGCGGCAGCTGTACTTCTAACGATATCCTGATGATGTTGCTGCTGTTGGGCTTGCTGTTGCTGCGACAGCTGCTGCTGTTGGTTCATCAGGTGTTGGTGTAAATTTTGTTGTTGTTGCTGCTGCTGCTGCTGTTGCTGTTGTTGTTGTTCGGCTGATACAGTATTTAAACCTGAAGACCACCAGGCGGTACCACCGGAGGCATCCTCGCGGCTTCCTGGGCTTGCTGTGCCCCAGCCACCGGCTACGCGGTGGTGTTCCGACATATCGTACACGCGGACGATCTGTCTGTCACTTCGGCCTCGTTTGCCGAACCGTCCCACCGACAACGAAAAGAAGAAGGACGCACGAAGAAAATTACACGACTCACGCACTCACACCACCAACACGCATACGCTCTTCTGTCTCCCTCGTACAGGACATACAGGCACGCACACGTTGCGCGCGCGCGTAAGCACGCACGCACTCTCGCTCACTCGCTCTCTCTCACAAGGTGTATACGCGGACACCCCACATGCATGTATACGGGCACGTACCCTCACATTCGCACGGAGTCTTGTTCGTGGCCGTCGTCGTGTGTATCGCGACACGCACCGCACGCGCTACCGTGTTCTCTTTCTTTCGCTCTCTCTCTCTTTCTCTCTCTCACTGTCGTCACACCACGTTTCTCTTGTCCAGCCGGCGCACTACACGATCACTACTAGTACTCCTGGTAGCACAGGCGGCTTCATACACGCTTTTTCCACGATGTATAGGAGAAGGTCCTCGTGAATACGTACGTTATACTTGGGATGCGGTCTCCTCGACGCTACGCTCAACCGTTCGTTAGCTCCGTGAGTAGGTACGGCGGGTAGAGGAGGAGGGCGGGCGGGTGGGTAGGGGAGGGCGCTCTCTCTCCCCTTCTAGCTCTTTCTTTTTCCCTCTGTCTCCCCACCATCGACAGATACAGAGCGTCTCTCCGTCTCTCTTTTTCTCCCTCTTTCTCTTGCGCTTGGTGTCTCTCCTCTCTTCGTTCTCCCTTCTCGCACACGGTCTGTCTGCCTGTCTCTCTTTCTCTAACGCGCGCGTTCGGTTGCCCTCGCTCTTTCTCACTCCGTCTCTCTGTTTCCCTCCCTCTCTATCTCTCTTTCTCTTTTCTGCCCTCCCCTAAGTACTCATGGGAGCCTTTCATTCGAGAAACACAGCGTTTCTTCTCGATGATATTCTAATCAAAGTATTAGGCATACGAAATAGTATTCTCATTCATTTATGCGCGCACACAGTTTGTTCTCTCCCGTACCCTTCGTTAAGGCTCTACGGAATATATAGATATATATATATATATGTAGGTTGGAGGTTTCTTCTTCGTAAACGTGACGTCCCTTTTGCTTGCTTGTACACACGCCGCTAATTACGCACTCTATGCGACACCACGCGCGCGTAGAGACGCAATGCTTCTTTTACGTGTATATATGCACACCGACGCTGACTGCTGCACAGTGGTAGGGAAACGCGTAATAGCTTTTTCACATGGAGAAGCTTACGCGCGGATTGCTTCTCTCGTCACCGACTCTACACGCGATGCCGCACACACAGAGGGCGAACCTGGCGAGGACGGGCTGGCTGGACGCTTGTATATTCTCTCTTTCTCTTTCTCCAACTCGATCCCCTTCCATTCGACCTGAAGTCTCGCTCGCTACTTGTCTGTTTGTCTCTTTCTCTGCGTTTCGCCGTCCTTCTCCCTCTCGCCCAAGCTTAGCCTTCCTTCCAGCGGACGCCGGCGAACTCGTACAGCGTTGCCAAGCCACGCTTTCACCCGCCCGCTCACAAAGGAAAACCCGAGCACGCCGACCAATCGAACTACATTACAGTGGTGGTGGGGATGGCGGGAGACTACCACTACTGACATCGAGGCAACGTCGCTTTCTCTCTTCCGTTCGTAGAGAATTCGAGAGCCATGGCTCGTAGTCCCTGGTAAGGTAGAGGGGTAAACGACTGCAAACCCTTCTCTACCCTTGAAACTCGAGGTCAACTTTTAGGCAGAGGAAGAGAGCGAAAGGGAGAGGAAGATACACCAACTCTGACTTGTCGCCGTGCGCTTTCTTCTCGCGCCTTTTTTTACCCTTCTTAGTTTCGTTACACTGCTACGGCTACTGGAATTTGCTCCACATTGGCACTTCCTGCTTTTCGCGCACCCTTTTTCCTGCGTGTCAAGTCGGCTTTACCGACCGAAGAACGCTTGCTTCTCTATGTTACTTGTCAGTCGATACAGAAGAACTTTTAAATTTCTCAAGGATCACGCGACAGAGGAATTCTTAATAATTTTTCTTTCAACGGAACGATGCTATGCTCCCAGTCTTCACACATTCCATTCAGATGCATAGAAAGTATACCTAAACGCGTGTAGAATGCTTCCTTAAAGTAAAACCCCCACTATTTAATAACGTAATTGTTCAATTTAAATTTCTTATGTACCTTCGTTTAAAAATAGATTCGATTCCAGAGATTCTCGGCAATTCATGCTTCATGAATATATTTCATGGTTAATTAAACATCCCGCTCAATATTTATATGCTACTATTAGATACATGACTTAATCATCTCTGACGTGATTGAACAAACAACTAATCTATTATCAAATTAAATTATGCCTTACAAATAAAACTCATTTGTCCAGCAATTTCAGACAAAATATCCTATCGCAAATGTAGTTAACAATTCAATGCTACGATAATAATTGCATCTCGTCAATTAGAACCACTTTTGTACAACCTATCGATGTCCGAATCAACGTTACGTTACTGTACCACAAAGCGAAATGGACGTTAACAGTGACGTGGAATAAATATAGCGTTATTCGATGTAAATATTGCCAAATAAAGTAATTATTGAAACTTTTAATCGATGTTAAAACGGAACAAATTCATTCGTGTGAAATCACGAGACGAATCCCTTCACGTTACACGTTCAAAATGTCTGACGACGCTGGCGAAGCGTCGCAAAATCATGGTGTAATTTGAAGTTCGAATTTTTTCGAATGACGCATAGACAAGAGAAAATGAAAATGTATATCATAGGATTTATACATCGGGCTTCCTTTCTTCCCACTCAACCCCCAATCAAGAGGCGGGTGAGTCGGAGGCAACCCGGCGAATCGAGAGAGAGAGAGAGGAGAAGAGGAACCGGGTCCGGGTCAATAAGACGCACGAGCGAGTGAAACAGAGATGGAACGCGAGAGGGGGGGAGAGAGAGAGAGAGAGAAAGAGAAACGACGGGAGGGAGCAGGCAAGTAAGCGGGAGAAAGAGAGAGGTACAGCGACCGCGCATTCCCAGGGCTAGGCAACGTAACGAACGAACGAACGAACGAACGAATGCAAGAAGGGGCACTACGGTGAACAAGGGAAATGGTAGAATGGCAAGAAAAAGAGAGGCGCCGATGACGAAAGGAAGGAGAAAGAGAGAGAGAAAAAGAAACATACGACGAAAGAGAAAAGGCACAGCAGGCAACGAGAGCCCTGGCTTCAAATTCTCCGGCTCGTGTTGGTACCGCGATGTTCGCTCGAGCGAAGCGAGCCGATTCCCACCGAAACGAACCGATCTCCCGCGAAACACGCGATTCCGAAACTCCGTCATCGTGAGGACTAAACTAAACGGTTTGATGATACAATCTTCAATTTAGAAGCTCGTTATTATTCTTATAAAACTGAAAAATCAGCTGCTTGCACAATCCACGGGATCATCCAGTATTTTTTAAAATATTGATAAATACTACGATTCTGAAATATTTCATGTGTACATGCACAAAAAGGTCTTGAACGAAGAGATCAAGAGCAGACACAAAAATTCTCAGCTTACTTTGTCTGCCTAATAACTGTGGTTGCAAGGTAAACTAACGTATAGATTACAAATGAAGTCGGGATTCATGGTTAAACGTCAAGAGTAATATTATATTACAAGATGTAATGGATTTTGTCGAGTCAATATCTATGTACAATGTCCATGTTTCATTAAATCTCTGCAGAATAGTTTCTTTCTTCGTTAAGAGAGACCTGGTCTCGTATTTTTAGACGGTGAGTGTAAGTAGCGTGTAGAGTGGGAGACTTTATGCATTTATAGCATATAAAAATGTTCGAAAACTCGAAAATACATAGTTCGCCAGTATTTAATACAGATTTTAAAGAGTGTTTTTTACTTAAAGCTTTAATTTACTTAATGGTATTAAGAAAATAACGAATTTGTAAATTTGTAGACGAGATTATTCCAGAGAAAGAAGTATCAAAACAGAAATCTTATCGTATTTTGTCACATTAAAAGTAGAAAAATTTACCATTTCCCTTTTAAATGTTACATCCTTGAATAATCCATAGTAATCGAAAATATTGTGATTACTTTGTTATGGTAGTATAATATCCTGATTGTTTAAAACATTTAATGAATACAGTATGAACTCAAGTAAACGAACCGGAAAAGAAAATATATTTTTTATTGTATATAAAAGGATCCATGCGCTTAAAATTTTCTAAACCACAAAAGGGAATGTTAAAACATCGTGAACTTCATATTATTTACAATTCTTGAAGAAAATGTGAAACTGTACTAGCAAACTGCAGATGTTTATCCATTTGTGGCACACGTAAATGTATAAACTCCAATAAGATAAACATTTTCATGAAGTTTGATAACATTGTAACTTTATTTTCAGGTCAAGAGAAAATATATAATAGGAAGCAGAATTTGTACGTAATTCCCAGTTTTATGTACATATATAAACATTCAAACTTGTATAAATATCTATTCTCAGTTCACTCCGGTGTCAGCTAAGAAAGTACTAAACAGTCAAACAACTGATTATGTATTAAATTAATTAACACGTTGACGTACTAAAAGGAATTGATATACAAATTTTGTTTATATTGCTACATTTGTTAGGTTCAAACAATTGTAGGTGCTAGTCAAATAAGATTTTCTATATTTAGAATATCAAAGTATGTTCGATTAAATGATTGGATTCATCATGATTTCAAAACGCATTGATATTGTAGAATTGTATTATACGACAAGAAAAACTATGCGTTTTACCAACTATGGACTACTGCCAAACGAATACATTTACATATTCTGCACTGTGAATGCAACAGCGTTATATTCCAGTTTATCGAATGCACCTGTACAAAGAAGCAGTAAGAAATATTTAATATTTTCTTTCATGCAAGTGTACTCGAATGGATTCGTATAGATGCCTATGCAACGTTCTCCTCCTATTTCTTGACAACGAATAAATGGTAATTGCGTGCTACATATATGTATATATATACGTATATAACGTTCAACATGCCTGTCAGTATTGCGCAACACCACTTTCAATTTTATTATTCCTATATTTGAGACTGCTCTTATGTTCAATTATCGTTCGAATGAAAAGTTTGTATGCGTTCTATTAAATCCTTGACGACACATTTGAAACATTTATTTACCCGTTATGCACTGTTTGGGTCTAAAATGCACTATTGGATCTAAAAGCACGTATTTTTTAATCAATTTATTGAACAATTAGCTCACAGTAATTTCATATTTAATTGATATGTTCCAATCGTATTTTTTATTGGAAAAGTATGCAAATTAATTTAATATCCGTAGTGTTCGTATATTCCAATCGAGTTATACACAGGTACTTCTCCTTAATTGGATGGTATCTCCGATCCAATTTAATTTGTAAAATACGAACGTAATAATTATTGAAACATTATACAAGAATAAGACTATTCGTTTTTTTTTCATGTTGAAAATCAAATATTTATGTAAATTAGAGATATCTCTTAAAGGAATAATAAACTGAAAATTCGATAAATGTACTTTGTATGTATATGTACTTTACTAGCTCTACCACAACATTCCTATATATTATAGAAATATTAATTGAATTTACTGTTTGCTTTAACACAATTATTAATATACTCCCAAATGATTATAGCATTAGCTAAATTAATTAATGACACCTCGATATACTAGATGAAATTATTCAAAAGATTAAACTAATCCCATACTTAACGTATAGACTGTATTATATTAAATTTGAAGTAGTTGGCCAGTCATTTCATAAACTATTTCACCATAGAAATAATTTTAAACAAATAATCAAAATCTCTCCAGAATATTCCTCCAGAAGTTATGAGCAAATATATTATATGTATACTATTTATTTATTTTTGTATAAAGTAACATAATAGTATTACTCTAATTAAAAAACAGTTCTTCTAATCAATTAATTGAAGTATAAAAAATATTAATATTTTTCGAATTGTAGAAGTTACACGTGGACAAAGTATTACCAGGAAGTATTTCGCAAAACAGTTACGTAATAATACTACATTATACGTAATCTGAAGTTAATCTCTTACTTTTAGATGTCTATCCTGCGGGATATCCATATGCAATATAATGTGCTGTGGAATATTTCATTATAAATACGCTACAATGGGAATTTTTACACAACGAATAAAGCGTCGTGTTTTTCGAACGTTTTTAGTCAAATAAATCTCATTAAAATGCTACAGATATAAAAAGGGATATTATGTTGTACTAATTGTAAGTATCTTATAGGTGTAATGTAAATGTACAATATTTACAAATATAGTTGTTTCTGTATACTGAGAAATGAATAAATAAAAAGATTGTAATTGTATAATCGCTTGCTATTTTTACATTGATAACAATAAATAAAATATAATGGTTGATTTTGTATAATCAAATGTTTGTATAAAATACTCGGGATTCAATAATAAAATTCAATCAATGATTCAAATATTCTCAGAATATTATTCGTGCATATATTCGCAAGAGCATAATACCTTGTTGATCATTGATTGAATTCTGAATCTAAATACCTATCAGAATTTCTTCGTTCTTATTAATTCATTCAGAACTACGCTGCACAGAATGAAATTTGCTCGACTCGGTTCGTCAATCTAAACTGACTAAGTAGCTGGAATATTTGAATTTTAAATTCTGTTCTGCTCTGATCTTGAAGTAATTCAAACGTATGCAATTTCCTCAATTCATATGAAAGCAATTACTAGAGGGAATCCGCTATTTCAACGTCTAGTAAATGAATTTTAAACTTGAACTTTCATCACGTCACTGTTTACTCTAACACTATCAATATCAATAATGTACATCATATTTATCTACCTATCAGTACATATTTATTTCTCTATCAGTACTATTCAGAATTAAGTACTGCTTAAACCCCTCTTGTCTTCAGTTATTATTTACATTTTTAATTAAATACAGTCACTTTTACCAAACTTTGTACACAGTTATTCAGGCATGAATACAGATAATGTATTTCGTCTTCTAAAAATCTAAATGCAAATCAAATTAACTATAATTCATAATTATAAATGCATAGCTTTCATACAACTTGTTAATAATTAGCTGCAAGTGAAATAAATAAATTGAGGAAAATTTAACTGCATAGATTAAGCGTTAAAACATTTTCTAGATAAAAGTTTTAAATATGGCGAACTTCATTAAGATCACTCATAAGTGGTTAAACAATAATATTTGTATATTGATTTGCATTTTCGTGATCCATCTCCAAATACTGATTTGCCATTACGACGACATTCCAACAACATTGAAAATCTAACGCAGCTGCCTTCCGCTTTCAACAACCATTACGTATGTACTTGGGTACCCTAATGTTCAATCGTTCTGTTATGGAAGGTCATTACCTCTCACATAGTAACAGACACCTTCTGTTGTAAACATCCAATGTTTACATACAATTTATAGTTTCGCTCATTCGACCGAAAGAGAGAGAGAGAGAGAGGGAAAATTCCGTTCATATTGAATTTGAATGAACAACTACTACGTAGGTAAGTAAACATTTTATACATTCTACTATTTCTAGACTAACGACTCAGCTATTCAAAGACTTCATTTACCCAAAAACTGTGTGCTAATATAGTAAATAAATATTTGTACACGCAGATTCTTCGCAAAAACATTGCGCCAATCTCAGGTTACAATCTCAGATTTATTAGTATTTCATTGCACACAAAAATAATGTACCTGTTTAAAAGCGTTAACAGTTTATCACTGTGAAATAATGTAACAACAATAAAAACTGTAATTAAAAAGGTATTTGAACATCGCCAACCGGTACAGTAATTGTTCACTTAAATTAACAGTGACCATCAGACATCAAATACATTTTTTGCTACAAGATTTTCATTGTTTATACACTACTCTTTAATGATTAATTATATCAGCGTTTTTAAACAAACTTTACGATGACACACTACAAAATCTAGAATGTATATTATGATTTTGGTAAAGTTTTTGAGCGAAAACATTGCACAGATGTTTATTCCTTGTTTGAAATATGATAAAAATACTAACAACGTAAAGATATTGACGTCCATTGAAATTTACGTGAATTCATCCATCAAATATGGGTCCGTTCTCTAATTACAACTACCGTCCTCAGATAAATTAATGTTTTCTACGAGAAAAGAATTTAAAAAAATCAGAGCTAATAAATTAACAAAGCGTCAAACAATGCCATAACGATGGCATTCATTTGATTCGAGCCCACATAAGAATCATACAAACATTTGCCTTTCTTGAAATCATATAAAAGCGATTAACCCGAGAGAAGCCGCCATTTTGACGTCTATTTTTTTGGAATGGATAATTACACGGTCGTATTATTCCTGTTGCACACCAATCGATGAACGTTTTACGTCGTAAAGATAGGTTCGATTAGGCTCCGCAATTACCGTAAACATTCTTTCTAGCTTCACCCACATACCTGACGGGAATAATGCAACGAGATTGCCTAAATAAAAACTGGTCAAACAGGTAACTAGAAAAATGAGGGAAGGCAGGGAGGGCCGGTGCTCGGAAAGAAACCGTAAACAATTACTTATATTCCCGTGTATTCCTATGCGCACCGTTCGCTCGAGTTAGGAGTGTTTTTGCCCAAGAAAGGAAAGCCCCTAGTTAGTTGCTTTTCCTATAGAGTTATCAAAATACATGTACAACTTTTATGGAACAAGCTCAAATGTTTTGTCCGGCGAGCAAACTAAACGTAAGTGGATTAACGTTCCAATTTCCATACACTTTAAAAATTATGTACATTATTACCCATTTGTACATTACCACTTATGTACATTATGTCCCACTTCTAAAAAGAAATTTTTTGGGAATCACATGTATAAAATATACTAACATACACACGAGAAATAATGCGTCCAAAATTCTTCATTGTGTTGTAGATTAATAAATATAAAAATATGATTGCTAGTTATGCATTATTATATATTTTTTATCCCCTGAAATAGAATAATACATTTTCTATGGTACATATATATTTAATTAGAAAGAATATCTAATTCACTGAGCAAAAATACAGTAATGTTACTTTATATATTGCTATATGTTAATATAAACTGGCAAGCAAGTAAAGTAAGCAATCACTGAAATATTTTAATGAAATGTATTGTATTTCCACATAGATGTTTAAAATTGTATAAAAAACAAAGTATCTCGATTAATATTCTATTTGAAAAAATAAATATTCTCATGAAAACTTCCGAGATTTTTCATCGAAAAATTTATTTCTCAAAGGCATAATTTTTTCATATCTTACAATTAGAACCTACTATAATGTCTGTATATACTACCGCAAACGATAAATGTATGTACTATCACACGGTTGAATGGTATCAGTAAAAAAATGTCGAACGATTTACAAATCGTCTGAGAACGTGCTCAAGAGCTTTCGTACAGAAATTGTGTTTATAATGAAGACTGTTGTAACTTCGCAGCATACAATAATACAGTACAATGATTTTTCTTTCATTTGTGACTTCGTAAAATTTGGAATATTGTAACTGCACCTTCGTACATAATTCCTAACCGCTGAAAAACACTAAATGCAAACCTATTAACATTTATATTCGGTTATTGCGAAATATTTATATTAATATTACGGAATGTTTAGCAATTATCAAATCAGATACGAACAGTTCGATCTATGTCTCCTATTGTTGTGGACTATTTTTATAATGTATAAACATTTTATAAGATATTATATAACTGTCTGAACATCTCTGCTGCCAAATTTATATGTAGAGTTATAGAAACATGCCTGTGTCCAAAATAAATTGCCTGTACACGTTCAATATAGAAAAAATGAATTTAACTATTTTGACATTGAATTCTGAATAAATATAATTGAATATTGTATTGACATTTCAATAAAAATACCCAAACTTCTACAATCTCATTGAAATAGAATCGCTATACTTCGTGTACTATAATATCACGTATTAGATTTCTCAATAATCTCAAACTTGTTAAATTAAATGATAACAACATTTCGATAAAACTATTAACCCCGTGTAATCTGAACCTACGTACAGATAACATTTTATTATTGATCAGTCATAGTTGGATCGTTTACTGTTGCTTTACCCTTTATACTACATATATCCAATAAGTTTACGTAAAATTTACATAACTTTTGTATCGCGGGTAGAGTATTAATAGTGGTCGGGTATAAGTTTTATAACATATAAACGTTAAATGAATGTTGACGCTCGATAATCGATTATTAATACACGTAACATGTAGAGGTACGTGTCACACTCGAGTGCTTTATATCGCACCGGTCTCGTGTAAAAGTGGGCAAGTAAATAATGGAACAATGGGGAACAAAACATATTTGATTATAATCAATTGTACATTATATGTACTTTACGCGGTTTCTATTATTCCATTCGTTGATTCTTCTTTTATATTGACCCTTTTCCGTTTAATAGTCGTACAAGACAATTAAAAGAGATATACACTAATGTATATAATAATTAATTACATCAATTAGTTAAGTAATAATATTTTTCAAATTAGTAATAGAATATATTATTTCATAATCTTTAAATATATATGAATAATGTACCTTCTATTAGTAATAGTTATACTACGTTAACTTCATATAATTAACTAATACATAAATTCATACATGTTTCTCTCAATTCTTTTGTAGAACGTAAAAGTGAAAATATAGAAAAGAATTGCTTACACACGAACAAAAATTGTTGGTGTATATAAATAATGTATACGAAACTGTATAAAACTAATACGATACATAAAATATAATTTTTTTTATGAAATTAATAAATATTTCGAGCATTGAATGAAATGTTCACAGTATTATAGTTCACAAAAAAAAATTGAAAGAAATACTATGGAAAATAGTATTTTACAAAATCAATTATTATAATTATATTTTTATGTAATCATATTAATTAATTATAAAATGATTAAGCTCTATTGACCATAGAATTTCAGAGCCTTGAACTGTTGTATGAAATATGGGGGAGGGGAGGCTAGAAACAGATTAAATGGAAAATGTGGAAATGACATTATTACTCTTACTTTAAAAATTTAACAAAATGTCGTATATGCCTTTAATATTTCTATTAAATTTCCGACTTTTCATTTCACAAAGAAGTTATTAAAAATATGGATAGAGTAATCATATACGGTACGATCATATCTCGAAAAAACTATGAATAATATTAAAAAACGTTTTAGACGAAAGTCGTACGATGTCAAGGGGAACATCGCGATCTCATTTATTTGACCTTGCAGCGACTCTGGAATGTCCTACAAATATATGTGAACTCTATCCATATTTTTAATAATAATTTTGTTAATTCAAAATCAATAATTAAATAGTAATCTTCCAGGTATAAGTGACAAACAGTTTTAGAATATTTTTCAAAAGAAGAGAAATATTGTTTTCGTGACACTTTCCTTTCGTGGGTTCTAGGGTCAAAGTGATAAAATCAATTTTTAATATTTTCTGAACTAATCTGTTGATAAAATTAAAAATCAAACCAGCAAACATAAATGATATTCAATAATTATAGTTTACTGTAATTATAAATATAGTTTACTCGGATGATATTGATGTTGTAAATATCAGAGTATTTATCTCTGTAATATATTGCAACAATAGTTACACATTGAACATTGAAAAATGTAGTAAAATGTCATAAAAGTTACACGGGCCCTATTTTCTATTTTAGCTTCAACGACAATTTTTTATTATAGATTTCTAATATCCGTAATATAAAACGTCTCGAAAATAAAAAGGTGCCCTTTGTTTATTAAACTTTCCCGGGTTTTAATCAGTTTATTCAACAGTGTATAAACTTTCTCAAAAGTTTCTCGAGCATATAGTAAAAAGAATCGTATAAAAAATTGAATTCGATATGTTCTTCGGAACCGGATAAATATTTACAAGAATCCACAATGCAATATGTATAGAATATCTATGTGTATACGTATATTCAGAGAAAATACGATGTTCTCCCTACAATTAATTTTCTTCATTGTGCTAACATCGATCCGCTTGGGCTCTTAATGCAAATTCAATATTAAATGCACTCACGTAATACAAAATTGTATTTTGCATGTATGATTATATGGACGCCGGTAACATTATATTTCCCGCAGTATATGCCTGTATCTAATACGATTCTGTGTCGTATATGAACGAAATAGTGGTTGGCTCTCGATTTCATAATATTACAAACGATGTGTTGGCCGTATTACACGATGCATTAAATTCATAAATTTTCATATGATTCAATATTAATTTAAAATAATTGATGGAAAACCTTTGCATATTTAGCACATGAAAGTATTTCTTAATTCTCCTAAATTGTCATTTCTTACTCATACAATAGCAATTACGTTTTCACTGTAAAATCAGTATTTATATGTATATTACCTTCAAACAATTATATCGTAAACATAATCAATTAATTTGTACGTGAAACGGTGGAATATAAGTTATAAATGTAACTTGAATTTGTTTTTATTAATTAAAAAGTACCTCGTTTTTACCAACTGCTGGTACATATAGGTCTTGGATATAGGAATCTTATCTGTGATTCATAAGTCTCGAAACGTGGAAGTGTAATCCGAAATTAAGTATACATCGTTGTAGTAATTATCAATGCACTTACGATAGGAAGCGAGTTTTAACCATTTTTAACGTGCAGAATTTTAATTAGATAAATTAAGAAAAAAATCTCTAAGATAACTACAGGACCTTCGTGAAACACTTTTCGCTATTTATGTACAAAAATGTGTTTCGTAATTCCTACATAAAGTCAGACGTAAAAATGAACAAGTTACCATAAGGCTTACAGCATTTATATATTATCTCAAAGAGTATTATTTCTGCATTGTGTGGGTAGTTATAAATATAGTACAGAATATCGAAATTGTTATGCGGCCAATGCTTTCATTTCGGAAAATACCTGATCGTTAAATAATGAAATACATCATACAAATCGGCTACACTCACGTTTTCCAGAAAAAAATCACACTCCTGATAACTATTGGCAAATATCAGCAAAAAAGACAAGTATAAAATCACGTACATATCTTCACCGGACTACATATAACCTCATATTACGCACATACAACGAGTACGGTGACGTTTGCGTATTGCAAACATGTCTTCCATCCATTGATTATATTCCCACCATTTTACGTATATAATCATCTTCACATATTATCCACATAATCAACACAATACATATTTACATGAAAAATACACAGGGAGACCAGCGTCGACGAATTTCAGAGACTAACAATAAGGTTACACGGTATTTCCACAAATCGTGTACGAATTGGAGAAAATAAGTAATGTTATTTTGGCGCCTTGCAAACGTTGTATTTTCTGTCGACAGATATGGCGTACATAGTAAAAACAGACGCCTTACTGTGTACACGCAAATACTATGAATGACACTCCTCTTTTTTTCTTGTTTCTGTACATCGGTTCAATTACTTCACAATAATACAAACTGGTCATGCTAGGTGTTTACTATCTGAAAAGTTGTAATGGGACTGAACCGTGCATATGTCACTGCCGATTACGTACATATAACTTTCAATGCTGAAGAATTCGACGTGAGCGGGAAATCAAAAACATCACAATATGTTGTGAATCGGACCGTAGATATTAAACTGATGACTAAAAGTCCCTCTTATTTTTCATAAATTTTCGAAGTGCGCAACGCTCGCTACCATAACCTACGCGTTAAGTGGTAAATTATTCGTTATAAAACCATAACGGGTGCTATAGTGCAAGATCCCATATATGCTAATGCATGGCGTAAGTAGCCAAACAGAGACCGATCGTACGCGGACTATAGCCTTGACGGCTGATTTATGACGAAACACCCGTAATATAAGACACGCCGACATTTTTACGTTCCAAATTATGAATATCTATGTTTTCACGATAGTAAAAACTGTCACGCGAAATTTCTTCACGTATCAGCACATTACGATAACAAGGTACACGAGAACCTTCTTGCTAAACACATCTCCGGGCAGCCATTTGCTATGACGGTTGTGTAGAAATAAAAGGTATATGCACGATACGCAGCACAACAGCACTTCACCAAATGTTTGCCCGTATTACGCGTATCATACAACGGTGGTAGCCTAGTAATCAATTGTTAGTCGCTGAAATCTGTCAACGCTTGGAAAGAAAAATATTTCGATTTTTCTTACCTGGACGGTCCTCTACAGCTAAAAGGATTCTCAGCTTCGAATATCGCGACCCCACGCCACTTGTGCGGCATATGAAAGTGTATGGGGAAAATCTGTATTACCATTGGCTTATTTCAGATAAGCCGCAAAAAGTAAGCCAATCAGCATCAACCTTTTATGTTTTGAAGCGTTTCTTTTTACCCCCCCAATAAAATGTCTGCTGGTGAAAAGGGCGGGAAAAATCATGGATGGAAAATCGTCTACAGCGTATCGTTAATTCCAATCCAAACGATATTTAACTCACGAAACCAAATAAACAATTTCCTCGCAATAAAACTTACTTACTAATTTTCATTTGACTAATGGTATTTACTGACAGATAAAACATTTAAATTATTAAGGTTAGAGTTTATCATTACAGTAGATGGCGCTACATTCCGTAAGCTAAATACGGCGCAAATTACAGTATCGCCAACTTGATGCAAACATTTAAATATTTTCCGCCGCTTAGACTGGCTTAGACTTATTTTGACTTATTTAGACAAATAAGCATTTATGCAGATATATAATACACCTTGCATTATCTCCTTATTGCATTATATGTTTTGCAGATTATTTTACAAGTAATATTTCCGAGGTATATGTATTTAAACAGCAGTCCTTTGTCCATAAATTAATGAAGATACCACTTTATCTAGTATTGTAAACTTTTTTATAATAACTCAGTAAATAATATATGATTTGATATATTAAAATACCTATACCTAGCCGATACCAACGATTTCTAAAAAAATTATTTATGTTATCTGATGTTATCTAAAAGTGCAGTTACATAAAAGTAATTCGGAGTCATTCGGAGTATATAATTCGGAGGTTCGCACGGGTCATGATTTTGTTGAAATTTTTATAATGTTATTGCCGTACGTTATCCATTATATTTAAAAAACAAATCACGATTCATGTGTTGCAGCATGTATTAGAAAAATGTTTTTTTACAATTCTTATGCGAGCAAATATACAGATTGGTTTGTTTATATACTTATACACGTATAGTAAAAAACAACATATGAGTACGAAATAACTTGAATCGAGAATTCTGTTATTATCAAAATTACAGTCTTCTATTAATTATTTACTGATTATTTACTTAGGATTTTTTGTAACGTAATACGAAAGCTATTATTATAAATAATGTTGTTTCATTATAAGTTTCACGTGAAAATTTACATATAAAAATTTCATAAAAAAAGAAAACTATTCAATTATGTTACAAGGGATGTAATAATGTGTCTGTATATCAAAATTTATAGTACATATTTGTACAAAATATACGTATAAAACAGTATAAAACCAGTATAAAACTATTTTATCGTCTGTCGATGATATTATTTATAGTTGGCAGCACTGAATTTAACAGAATGGGAATGTGCTTCAAAGTTGAACCGTCTTGCATGTAACTATCTACATATATATGTAAGTACATATGTATATCAAATATATACATATGCACCTTTACGCAGTATCGTGTGAATCAATGTAGTTGTGTAAATAACAAAACGCGGTGTAGCTGGCAAAGAATTATAGCAAAGAACATCGAAGAAGTTTGTTAATTCCAGTTAATTCGAAAACCCGTTGCAAAGGGAATAACAAGAATAACCGTCTGTATTGTGAGAAGATTCGCGAAATACTTGTTACAGTGAATATATAAAAATAACTCACATGTTAAATCGTTTGAGGGAAAGAAAGTGAAACGTTATAGGACATCGTTCAACATTGAGGTGCCCGTAATACGCAAACTCTACTATTTAAATTATCGATTTATAAGGTTGAATCTTTCGATTAAATAACAGACTAGACACCGGTTATCAAAGTTTACATTTATATCGTGGATAACGAAGTGTGAATCTCAATGAATTGTGTTTAACAAATGGATTTCGACAGGAAATTATGAGTGTGAAAAGCAGACATCGCCGAGTGTATTTTGCTCTGGGACACGCCGTTTTTTGACGCAAACATATACATACGTCGTGACATTTCGAGGTTGTTAAAGTTCTACATACTCTTCATACCGATTTAGTTGATGTTAAGAATAAAAAAAAATGAATGGATTCAGTACCGGTGAAGAAGATTCCAGAGGAGCTGCTGATCAAATTTGTTGCCTTGTAGATGAGGGTGAACGATGCACTCGACCAGCTGGCAACGCTTCTTACAGCAAACGTATTCAAAAAACTGTAACTCAGCGGCGATTAAAACTTAATCTCGATCAAGTGGTAAGATTAACAATTACGAGTAATTCCAGTAAGATTATTGTAGTCAATTATTTCTCAGTCCCGTTTCTTTTTCAATTTTTTTTTCGTGGAATTGTCACATCATATGTGAATTGTGACAGTTCAAATAGTACCTAAATTGTACATATATGAAATGTAATGAAACTTTGATATCTATTTAGAGAGAATAAATTTGGAAAGGTCATTGTGAACAATTGAAGTTCATTCAACAGTAAACAACACTATGGATGTATCACCTAATGTTGTTTATTATTGAGTGCTACTAATTATATGCGTATTATTGTATGTTTTTGTACTAATTATAGAATAAAATATTTACACCTATGTTGTACATACATCCAGCATTTTTAAATGATAATTGTTGGAAACATGAATAATCACGTTTTAAAATATAATTCTTTAATATCAAAATTTGAGTTTGTATGATTAGATAAAAATTTGATATCATTGTAAACCTGATTTGTCGATAGGCACGTCATACATACATTTGTGATTATCATAAACAAGTAATCCAATGTGCAAGATCAAAACAACAGCAACAGCGGAGACGTAAAGATTCCGAAGAAGATTCTGGGGAAACTGATAATGACCTTCCGGAGGTCGACCTTTTCCAATTACAAGTCGGTACGTTAAGGCGGTACAAGAGGCACTATAAAGTTTCTACACGTCCAGGTTTAAATAAAGCTCAATTAGCTGATGTAAGTAGAACGACAAAAACTGTAAATAAAAGGAGTGATCTATGAAGATATCATAGCAGACATTTTATCAATGAATCATGTATTTTGTTTTTATTTCAGACACTTATGAAGCATTTTAAGACCATCCCTGTAGTTGAAAGAGAAGCATTAAGCTTTTTCATGTACACGGTAAAAACCAATGCAAACAAATTGGATCAAAAGAACGGTTTAAGTAACGATACCACATAGCCTAGGCTACATTTTACGAGTATGAGTTTTGTTATTGTAATGATATTTTACTAGTGAGATCAAAAGTATATCTATGGATTTTTACTTGTTAATAGGCATAGGTATTTTATAAAATCTATGTATAAAATATGCTGAAAAAATATATTATGCATAACAATACATTTTGACCTTTCATTTATTTGATCTTACTGTTATTATATTAAGTGATACTCAAGAGAAATAGTAAGTACATTGACGTAGCAAAAAAAGTGATGGAATACTTTTTGTATAATTGTATAGAGTTTGCTAGTTTTATCAATTCACATTTACTGCATTATATCTTTCGAGTCTAACATCTCAGTAGCTTCTTCTTCACTATCATCATTTATTTCTAAAACAATAATAATTGACATTATTAATATACGTTATTAATAGATTGCAAATATGAAATAAATTACAATACTTGATAAAAAGTGCAATTTTTTAAAAGTATACCTATATCATCCAACACTTTCTTTTCCTTTTGTTCTACAGCTGTAATTTCTACGTCACTGGCTTCCTCCGATGATTCTGACATATTCCATGCACTGGGTCCACCTTCACCAACCGGTATACCCTGTAGAATTGATTTCGTTAAGTAAATTAGCAGTATTTCAATGATAATTCTACGAATACTTACAATATCTACTATTAATTCAGCTGAACCTTCTCCAGGTTTCAAAATTTTGCATTTACTTTCTTCGGCTTCTTCTGAATACGCTTCTATAAAAATTAGACTGTATTCAATTCATATTTATCTTCATAGAACGAAAATAAATGATTAATAAGCGGTTATAAAAATATTACCTTCAGATTCTAATTTTTGTAATTCACCCCAGTTACGTAATTTAATACTTATAGATTCACTGTTGATTGTAGTCAATTTTTTTAGTGTTATACACTCCTTAAATCGATTTGTATTACGGTTGTCTTTCTTATACCTACAAACATCATTTAGGTATGTATTTATATTAAAAATTTGGGCATGATAAAGTATTAAAAAAGAAGTGTTTTAATATATGTTTAAGTTGAACCTTGCTTCCACATCGTGAGTTACTGCTTCCCTAATCTGTTGTACTAATTTAGTTGCATAATTTGCTGCGTAATGAGAAACTGCTGATATTACATCCTGCACGGTCATAGTTTTCGTCAAATAATTAAAATGTAAACTACAGACTTCTCTGTAAGAATTTATGCCAAGTGTGAGTTGAGCAACTCCAACTCTTTCTTCCAAATACGTGGGATCCATAATTGTGTTCCCGCTAAAAATAAAATTTCGTTAAAACACATTTAGCTCAAACGGAATTAGATCAATTAAAAGTACTGACCTTTCAAATGTTATAAAAGATACACAAACTGGATAATGATACACTGTTAAAGGAAGAGGGTCTTTTTCGGAAAAAGAATGAATTATAATATCTTCACCAGTTAATGTCACATCTGGCCTATGAAAATGTAAAAGTGCTGCTAATGTAGCAATGGAAGCACAGTCAATTAAATTTCCGTCATGATTAATAATGTTTATGTCAACCCTTACATTCCATACCTGTATCATACGAATTATTTAATTTAAATGAATTTTCATTTAAATTGTGGAGATGTACAGAGCGTGTTAAAACAATTTAGAAAAACTTCCTGGATTGATTAAGATATTATTTTAAGCAGAAATTGTCCTATGATGTGGATCAATAGTTTTAATCATGATATTTATAAAACCATGAAACAATAAATAAATATTGAATATCAATAGAATAAACAGAAGAACAATTATGCATTGACTTACTTATGCTCTGGTGCAATGTTTCCAGACTTTTTTCTTTGACAAATTATAATTTTTATAATACAACAAAGAATTAACTAGCTTAGAATTATACCAACATAAAAGAACTGAAAAGAATTAATCCTTCGTTCTATCTTTAGATTACTTTTCCATACTTCAAATATAAGGGTAAACTATATGTGATACTTTGTTAATAATTGATAGTATTTAAAAAGCTATTAACCTTTTTATCAGCTATAATACATAACGATTCCAAATCGATACATTTCGAGTCTTTAAAACATTTATCAAGTTGTCTACTAATTAATATCGAAGCTTCAGATTGTCTACTGCCATCAAAATGTGCTGCTGCCAATGGATTAAGTTCAACATTGATATGCAACATTCCTTCATTAGGACGTGATGTTTTAGGTTCCTGTATATCGCATGATACCTGTGCTACCACTCTGCAATAATATTTTACAATGTCATATAATACGTCATTCCTAGATAATTTGATTGTTATTTATATATACTGCAGTATTAATATCTACTCTTATATACGAAATTGTAATAGCCTAAAATAAGAAAATATTTGTGTCTATTTTACCTAGTTTGACCAAGTAGAACCACACAGTTTCCCCAATTGGATCCAAAATAAATTTTAACTGGCCTCGCTTCCAACAAATTTCTGCCATCTAATCGCTGAAAATATTTTAAGAAATTAGATAAATGTGTTTATGTAATTTTTTACTTTTGCATTATTAATGTTAGGTGTCGTAAATTTCAATAGATGTATGTTAACCCTTTGTACTCCTTTGTCGAGTATGATTCTACATCAGAGAAAGAAAAATGTAAATGAAATGGGTTTCTATATGTATTTAGTTATTTCTCTATTTATTGAATTTCTTATTTTTTAGTCAAAAACAAATATAAGTTCCACAAATATAAATTACAACAACGTTTGTATTCAGGGAACTGTCCTTGGAAGTAAATTTCAAATAAAATACTTAAAATAGTAGGGAGTTGTTGGCAATAAAATTGAAAAATATTTCGGAGTGTAAAGTGTTAATAAAAATTAAATCTCCTGAAAACAAATTACATAGTCACATAATCCCAAGAGAGAAAATATCTTATAAAAATTTCATGAATTTCATACATCGAATATGTACAATTTTATTTGAATAATATTTTTCAGCTGTGTAATGTAAGGCTACATAAAATAATTAAATAAAACATTGTACCGTTGTACGTTCCACTGCCTTGTTTATGAAATTTTTCTCACAATTTGTTAATATTGTTTCCTTCATGATTTTGTATATTATTGACACATTAAACACGTGGACATGCAAAATGTATATAACAATGCTCAGATGCACATAACCTTTGATGCAAATGTCAATGCTACATATCTGATATTTCTGGTGCACATTGTAAAGACTTCTAGAATTTTAAAATCTATTTATAATTACTAGTAATATAAATTAATTAATTCTTTCTTTACTGTTACAGTGTATTAAATAATTCTAATCAAATATTTAATATCGATACATCAATATATTGATCGAGATAAATTGCGAGAGTATCGATCTTTGAAAGAAAATTTTCCCCGTAAATGTATTTTTACTATAAATGTTCAAAATATATTAGTAAAAGAAGTAAACGAATTACACAGTTTTTTTTACTTTTTTAGATAAAATCCCAGAAAATGTATCTGCATGATATCGAAAGATAAACAATAAAATAAAGTTATGAACAACAAATCCGTGTTTCATTCATAAGTAGACTGCGGGTCTTTATGCATTTATATATGGCTTCTCAAAATTTAAAAAAAATGCCAGAGTATTTAATTTGACAGAATTTAATACGATTTTTACTTATTTCAGATCTGCAGAGGCTACTACCAGCTACTACCACTGAAAATAAGATTTCATTGGATTCCACTTTCTAAAAATTCGTCTACAGAAATTGCAATTTGCATAAACATCCGCAGTCTATTCATAAGCTTCATTTTATGGATTCTTCTTACAAATACGCATAAATATCACTTATTTTTATTATAACCAATTAAAAATATTTTACAGCATCACATACTTTAGCATATGAATTATCTTTTTGAATCAACAAATATTTCTCTAAACTTTCGCAAACGTTTATTAATTTCGATGGTAGAATACAAATGAAAAAACAGGGATAATGATAATAATAAAATGAAAACTAAAATCTTGTAAAGTATAAAGGGCGTCCCAAAAATTATACTTTCTTGAAAGAGCTCATTTCTGAGATCATTTGAAGTGACTTTTGCTTTGTCAAGGAGTTATTAACAAAAAACACGAACCAATCAGAGCTTGGTTACAACAGAGCGTGGCGTTGACATTGGCCAAACCAGAATCCGTCCGTTATAGCCGTGTATTGATTGGTCCGTGGTTTCCGTTAATAACTCCTTAGCAAAGCCGCGGAGAAGAATTTCGCAAAGGCAAGAGTTACTTCAAATGACCTCAGGAATCGTCTCTTTCAAGGAAGTGGAACATTTCTGGGACACCCTGTATAACGTAGGAGTTATGTTTACGGCGCGCGCGCGCATTGCACATGTATATGCACACCACAAAGTGGCCATGCCCGGTCATATCTGCTTCAATCAGCTTGGTTTATACGATCTATTTTTTAACATCGAGTCCTGTTGTCAATAATTCTCTTTCTATGGTTCAATAACTGGCAAGTATTTTACTATTAAATATTTGCTACTCCAGTAAATCTGATTTTTTTAAGTGCTTGGCAAAAAGTTGCGTTTAAACATTTGTACGTGTTCCGTGTATAATGCTGATCACGGTACGCGTGATACGTACGGATAGATGTGTATAGATAGGACCGATCTGTGGAATGGATGCTTAATAAGTTACGTTCCGCGTTACTTATAATCGCTTTTTCCGTACTCCTTTTGCAACGCTGTCATTCAATTGTTGCTGGTAAGTTGAAACACTGTTTACCAGGCAGATTAAATCTTTAGTTTTATTTACTTCCTCTGAAACTCTTTCGGGCTGAGCATCAAGAAGCATTTATGTATATTGTGTTGTTGTAGCAGCGATTGCCTTTGTACGTCATCTGTAGGCAAATATCTGTTACATTTGTCTCTTGCTTCCATTACTTCCATGTTGCTATTATATTCGAAAGTTTTAATACCTTGGTTCATTTTACTATTGTAAGTACCGTTTTTCTTATTACCACATTGTTCTTACATATTTTGTTTTTTTTTCTTCTTCGACGAAAGTATGCAATGTGAGTACATATATGTATATAGACAGTTTCTTTTTTATATTTTGTATCGTAACACGAACGAATCTGTTCTTCTACGATGCTTTTTTTTGTTTAGATCTTGTGAAAGTATTATTAATAAATATATACGAGTAGAGTCTGATATTGTTATTTCCAGTATGTAATCTATTTCAGAGACACGATTGAATTATACAATCGGAATTTATGTATTTAATGTCAAAATACTCGAAGCTATAATTAAACAAACCATAATAATCGAGCAAAGGTTGTTTTAAATACTATTGGTCAGAAATACTTTTCTGTGGATATATTGGCATTTAAAATTGTTTCCATTAAGAATCATGAATAAATATGTTACATTTGTTTATGCTCTAAGAATGAATATTAAATGTTTTCTGAAAATTATTTTTTTAAAAATTATAATTTAGTATTGAATAATTTTTATATGATTTAGTATAAAGTTTGCACCTAACTGCATTGAAAACACGAATGGAACTTGGTATTTTAATACCGATAACTTCTTTGTATTTAAAATATGAAATCCATAAAAAGTATTTATATTTATAACAGTATATGATGATTTGTCAGAGTATATAGTTTTTAAGCATTAAAAGCAGGCAATAATGTTTTATATAGATCACTATACTTTTACAAAGATCATCGAGTTCTTGGGCATAGACTTGTAGAAGAAACTCTTTTATAAACATGGAATCATCTGACAGGAAGAATGTTTATCTTACAAAAACAGGTGATAATTCTATGAATTCTGGAATGCGAGACACAATGATCGTTGGTCAAACAAATATGACTCCAGGTAAAATTCTATTTCATTTAGATTGTTCGTTCATTTGTATGTTCAAATAACAACAATATATAACACAATTGAATGCAGAAGTATTATATTCATTGACAAATATGTCTGTAACAAGTTATTCAACTCTTAGAATGTGGTGAACAAGTAATGAAACCTGGAAATGTGTCCAGCGTTTCAAACAATCAAACGAAATGGTCAAATATGCAAAGTAAAAATTTTATCATTAATGCTGTACCAGTAAAGAACGAAGTAAGTTTTTGTGAAATAATGTAAAAAACGTTTTATATGATAGACGTGTACACATAAATATAATTAAACGTTATGTTGTTAGATTGTACATCTTGAAGATGGGGCACATTGCAATAAAAAAATGCATTATTATGATAGACATTATGTAAGCCATGATGAAACAGAAAAACCAACGCGTAGAGGAACAAAAAGATACAGAGACAAAGATGCGCCTAAAAGAGCACTGTACGTTTATTTGTTATCGATTACTATGCTTGACGGTTTGTTCATAAATGTTCTTGCAGGTCTGCATTTTTCTATTTTTGCCAAGAATTACGTGGTAAAATGAGGGAATTACATCCAGAGATGGGAGTAGGCGATATCGCCAAAGAATTGGGTAAACTGTGGATGAGCACAGATCTTCAAACTAAATCAAAATATATGGCAATAGCAGAAGAGGATAGAGCCAGATATGAAAGAGTAAGCTGATTTTGTCAAGCGATTTAGGAATTTAAGAAAGTAAAAATAATAAAATTCTTTTCATTAGGAAATAATTGCATACAACAAAAGAGTAAAAAACTATGATCCCGAAGAAGTTGGCCCTGTGTAAGTCTTGAATACATAAATGAAACAGCATAGGACAGTATACTTTGTCCTACATCAAGCACTCGCCAATTAAAAATATATAACAATTTTACTGATAGTTTAGCATTGTCAATCGTTGTATATATTATGTACACTATTGACATTAACATCTAAAAAAAAAAAAGGTTACACTTATTATAAAATTCAGTTGCAATTCTTGGAAATAGCGTTCGATATCAATTATCGTTCTCAATTAATTTCGAATTGGATACTATTTTTATGTGAATAAGGTGTGCTAATATATTTACAAGCGATACCTAATACAAATAATTAATATTAATATCAATAGTAATAATAATGAAAACTATGATGCCGACGATAATAATATTATTATTAATACTGATACTGATGATAATGATAATCTATATTGCTATAAAATATGTTAAACAACTGAAGCACAATAGCAAGTAAAAGTCAAGCAGAGTGAGCTTTGTACAGTGCACTTGTCTTGTCTACTTACGCATTATTCATGTTTATAACGACAAAACTAGATATCAGGGACTATTTATATCTAAAACCCTGTATAGTACACATATTCCATGTATTTTGTTCTTTTTCCAATAAAGGTAAAATCATTTAAAGCATTATAATTCTTGTATGTGTCTTATTTTCAACTTATGTTTATAGTTTGTTATATTTAAGAAGGTATTTTTTCAAATGCACACCGTTTCTTATAGAAAAATAATTTATTCGAGTCACACTGTTTCAGTTTTTTTTTGTAAAATCACACACCAATTTCCTTCATCGTAATATACTTGTTCTATGTTAACCATGGGTACTTGAGAACACAACTGTTGTAGTTCTCCTTCTTCGAATACATGATAATACCTCAGAAAGTTTCCTCCTCCTTTTCTTTTCCAAGGAACAAGCATATCTGTAGACATAAATTTTGTACGATTTTCATGAACCGGTAATGTTACACCATATTCTGTTAATTTCTGTTCACACGATGTTGCGTTATCCTTTTTACTTGTGCTATATTTTAAATATGCAGTTTTAGCAGAATCCTTTTCTTGCTCTTTCGCCCATACATAAATTAAACATTTGCCATTAGGTCTAAGAAGTCGTGCTAATTCTGAAATTGCTTGTTTTCTTCTTTCATGGGTCGAAAGGTGATGAATTACTGCTATGCTTATTGCTGCATCCATACTATTATCTCTGTACGGTAAATACAAACAGTCGGATAAGAATACTTCAAATTTCTTTTTGTAACATATTTTCATTAGATTTTGGCTTCGGTCGCATCCAACCTGAAGTGGTCAATTTTTTGCATAGATCGTAACATTTAACCATATCGTACACAGAGAAATGAATAAATAAAAACATAGAGAAGCTATACCTTAAATATACGTTGTTGTTCATAGAGATACTTGCCATTTCCACAACCTACATCTAAAAGAATATCACCTGGACTTAATGATTGAAGAAACTTTAAAACATTTGGCCACTGTTTATGTCTTGTTTCGTTAAAATGACTTGAAATATTTTCATAAACCTATAATATATAAATTTTTTAAAGCATTACAACTGCTGTGTGTAATCAATTTTATAACAAAGTATTGCAGTTATATGATTTATAACACATACATTATGTACATAAGAGTATTCTAATCCTTTTGCTATTTTATCATCGATAAGAATGGTGGAAGAGTTTGCTTTAGTGTCACAGCATTCTGGGAAAATACAAAGACAATCGCCTCTTCTCACTTTTCGAAATGTAAATGACACTCTTGTGCTTCGTGGTTGGGTTGTTGTTCCATCTATAGATTTCACTACATCATTGTGTCTAGGACAAATTCCATGAGACCATGCGTAGCGAGCTTCACCTGACATAATTAATAACGAACGAGAAGGTAAAAGAATATTGACTTTTTTATCTTCCCGCTTAAAGTCCATTATACATGCCGAACCCAATGACAAAGACAATATAGAATCTTCGAAGACGCTGTGCGTATCAACGTGTGGGGGAATTCCTTAAATTATAGAAGATTATAAAGATTTAATAAATGGAGCTACATTAGAAAGAAGATTTCATGTAATATACCTTGTCCAGGTAAATAATGATTTATTGTTAACTGATCGTATTCATATGGTACGTTGTGGTATTGCTTAAATAACGTTTGTAAAAATTGGTACTCTTCTGGAATAGGTGTAATCGGTTTATCAGGATCCACTTTGTTCGAATTATATTGGAATTCATAGCCAAAATGTTTAACTCTTCTATGTTTCAAATCAGATGAAACATATTCTAAAAAGTAAACAAATATATATATATACAGTGACTTCCATTAATATTCGAACGCTCTCAAAAAAACGATAACTTTTTTAATATTAAACTATACGATTTGAACTTTTTTTGAAAAGTTAGAGCAATTAGTTTACTACATGACGTGAAAACAAATGTTTTCAAAAATTGCAATTGGTCGGAACTGTAGAGGAAATACTAAAAGTTGCGTTTTACAACTTTCTTTTGTGGGCCTATATTGAAAATTTAGAAAATACCTTTCGTAGATCTGTGTCGATTATATGTATTTTGAAAATTTCATCGAAATAGGTTTTTACCGTTTTTAAATGTCTGTAGCTCATTCCAACGCCGACCAATTTTGATGAAATTTTCAGAATATGTTTAATCGATACAGATCTACGGAACGTGTTTTCTAAATTTTCCATATAAGTCTACACAAAGAACTTGCAAAATACAAATTTTAGTATTTTCTCTGCAATTTTTCCCAAAAATTTTGTTCACGTTGTGTAGCAAACCAATTGTTCCAACTTCTCAAAAAATTTCAAACCGTACGGTCAAATATTAAAAAAGTTTTCGTCTTTTTAAGAGTGTTTGAATATTAGTAGGAGTCGCTGTATATAATGTAAGTAAGTACATACTATGTACCAATAGCTATAAATCATTTAATAATACCTTCAGTGGTCCAACTAATTGAATTCAATAAACATTTTTCTTCTTCTTCAGTTATAATATTTTCTATTAATCTAAGTCCTGAAGGAAGTTCGTAAATTAATTGATCATCTAGATCAGGAACTGAAATGTAATATCGATATTATACGGTGTTTTTGATTTTCATGAAATGAGAAAAAAGCAATATGTCCTTATATATGTAGTTAAATTTATGAATGCATAAAGTATACCTGATTCTGTAAATGTCGCATACAATGGTGTATCCGAACCATTAATTTTTACATGACCATGGATTTTTTTGTATGCACATTCAGCGTCTTCCACAGAACAAAATTTAATGAAACAATAGGATTTATTCGGTGGCATTATTATATCATACTTCGAAACAATTGGGTCTGTAATATTTTGTAATGCCTCCCGTTTGAATCCAGTTACCAAACCAGCATTGCAAATCATCAAATACTATAATAGAATATAAGATGAACAAGTAGATTTTACATAGTAAATATTTCATCGTTCATGAATTCGACCGATGAGATTTTCTTAAATAGATAATAACCTTCGTCGGATTATTACAGCATTTAATATTCATATCTCTAAGAAGTCTGTGGTAGGCTCGCTGTTGTTTACGGTGACTTTTTTTAATGATTTTCTCTTCCATTCCTTTTTAATATATAAGCCCAGCTAACCAGGCATGCTTTGAGCATAGCCGGCCTAGGGCAGAGATCGTCCAATCATTGTCCAACTTACGCTCCGAGGCGCTCAAGGTTGGATTGGACGAATTTTGGACGTCCTCCTGTGCGCGCATATGCCATCCCAGTGCCGTCCTAAGGACTAGGGTTTGGACATGGGCATGAGGACGGCATGAAAACGGCCTCAGGACGCCGAATCTGCCTTTGTGGCAGCACTGTCGCACTGATGTGGCTGGCGAATATCGTTTTACAGGGCAGCACCGCCAGCGAATGGGTATTTCGAATTGTCGAGAATGAATGTGAATAAAAGGGACAAGTGCTGTATATTTGATACGATAGAAATTGACTGGAAAATTACTTCGCCGACATCTGCCACATTAGTGCGACCTACCCTCGCTGACGGTGCTGCCCTGTAAAACGATATTCGGTGCGAGGGTGCTGCCACAAATGTATGTCCACATGAGTGCGACGGTGCTGCCACAAAGGCATGTGGTGGGCATGTGTCACATCAATGCGACAGTGCTGCCACAAAGGCAGATTCCGCGTCCTGAGGACGTTTTCATGCCGACCTCATGCCCATGTCCAAACCCTAGTCCTTAGGACGGCACTGGGACGGCATATGCGCGCACAGGAGGACGTCCAAATTTGAATTTTTGGTTGCCTGGGAGTTATACTTCATTGCTGTATTTTTTAATAATAACACCGTGGTTATGTTAAGCCATAAGCTATGATACGTGATAAAGGATTAGATAGGTGTCTCAGTCAATTTTAATAACCCAGATCGTATGTATATCTAGTGATACGATCCTGAACTAGAAAAAGGAAGCGGCAAACGGCAATACTATTTAGATGAAGGAGGGAATGCGTTGGAGTAATAATGTGAAGTAATTATTTTTTTAATCAAGCAATATATTTTCCCTTTTGTTCGATGATCTTTTGCCAAAAAGAATAAATGAGAAAATCACTTGTATAAAGAAATTCGGTAATCATAATTATATATATACTTCGTATATAAATATAGATACATAATCGTTTTCAGGGATAGCTGTATATGAGAACACTGTTTTAATTTCAGTCTATAATAATAATATACTCTTCTTTATTTGAATACGCATAATGAGGTTAGATATTTGTACAGTTCTGATGATACACCATGTATATATATTTTACTGTAAATAAATATTACGTTATAAATAAACACAATTAGTTTTCTAATTATGAGACATTGACACGAAATAAGTCCAGATGATTTAAATTTCCTGTTTGCCTACACAACCAATTTAAAGGACTTTGGACTTCAATAGATACGGATAAATTTTCTTTAGTTATTTCGGAACCGACTAAAGAAGTATACTTCTACTATAGTCTTTCCCAATTATAATTTCACAAAATGTTCGCTACATGTTTGAAAACGTTGCGGCTCAGTAACAAGGTGAATAACGAACGTTTCGATTTCTCTTAATTCATTTGTTTCATGTATACTAACCGTACCTGCTAACTGCTTATATTATTGTACATATTGTTAAATCTTCCGTTCCATTGATCGTACTAATTTTTCTAAACCTCTCCTAAGAAATACTAACATTACCAAAAAACTATTCTTTTGCAATAAGTTTCCGAGAAATAGAGTTGAAAATAATGTTTAACAAAATCATTTACCATTTATAGTTTGGTACAGTGGCACGTTATGAATCGACGTTGGTCATTGCAGAGCATAACAATGAATCATTGTCACCTGTTACCTGCAATGCACTGAGTGCTGCAAAAAAGATTGGTGGTGATATAACTGTATTAGTTGCTGGTACAAAATGTGACGCAGTTGCGCAAGCAGTTAGCAAGGCCAATGGTGTTTCCAGGGTTTTGGTTGCAGAAAATGATGCGTTCGAAGGATTACTCCCAGAGACGTTAACTCCTCTTGTTATTGCCACTCAAAATGAGCATAAATTTACTCATATTATAGCTGGAGCTACTGCTTTTGGAAAAGCACTGCTGCCAAGAGTAAATATCTTTACTTAACAATTCTATGTAAATGTAGTCATGATATGTAATAATAACATTGTTCTTTAAAGGTTGCGGCTAAGCTAGACGTATCTCCAATAAGTGATATTATTGATATCAAAGCTCAAGACACATTTGTCCGTACTATCTATGCTGGAAATGCAATTCAAACGTTAAAGAGCAAAGACAATGTAAAAGTAGTCTCGGTAAGAGGAACATCATTTGAACCATCACCTTTGAAGGGAGGCAGTGCTAAATGCGACCCTGCAACAGCTGGTGACTATAAAACAAGCCTAACAGAGTTCATCAAACAGGAATTAATTAAATCTGATAGACCAGAGTTAACATCCGCAAAGGTTGTTGTTTCTGGAGGGAGGGGAATGAAGTCTGGAGATAATTTCAAATTACTATATGCGCTGGCCGATAAGCTTAATGCAGCTGTTGGTGCATCTCGAGCTGCAGTCGACGCTGGCTTCGTGCCCAATGACTTACAAGTTGGACAAACTGGGAAGATCGTGGCCCCTGTAAGTATCGTTATTTTCTGTAACATTTTCGCTATTTCTGCCTTCTCCAAATACTGTAGATTATAATATGAACTTTTTTAGGATCTGTACATTGCTGTGGGCATATCCGGAGCAATTCAACATCTCGCTGGCATGAAAGATTCGAAAACGATTGTCGCAATTAATAAAGACCCGGACGCGCCGATCTTCCAAGTAACCGATTATGGTCTTGTTGCTGACCTGTTTAAGGTTGTGCCTGAACTTACAGGAAAATTGTAAATTGCATTTTTCCATGATTTTCGGCCTTTTTACCACTTTTGATCGTTTATGACTCCTAAATCAATGAACCAATTTCAATAAAATTTTCAGAGCGCATATAATTTATACGAGCTTATACCAAACACATAATTTAAACTTCGGTTATTGGCCCAGCTAAAGAAGTAGTAAAATTCAATTTTCACTATTTTTTTCGCAATTCCGACCAAATGCATTTTTTCAACATATTTTTTAGACGTCATTTACTAAACTAATTCTTCTAGCCTTACAGAGAAATTGAAGTCATTTAGTCCATTCTTAAAAAAGTTATTTTGATTTAAAGTGTGTGTGTGATTCTATTTTTATTGTGATTTTAATTGTAATTGTAATTATAATTTTTATTATGTTTATTGTGATTTTAATTGCAATTGTTATTTTTATTACAGTTTTTATGTAAATTCCGCACGCGTTCTTCTAATAAAGCTATTTATTAATATTAAATTTATTAGAATTATTACCGCATCGAATTTTAGCAATTTCCGATACATGGTTATATCGCACGAAGCATCGGTTGAAGCTAGTTCTGATTTATGCCACAGGCTAGTAAAGGTTCTGTTTCATGCTAAAACGGTGTGGCCTCTGTTTCGTGGTAAAAGTGGGCTCTATCCTCGGTGTAGGAGCTGTTCCGTGCTAAGCGTGAGCGTGCCAAAAAGTGGTGGCAACTCAGACCCGGGCGTGAGGCGTGAGCACTCTTATATCCTCTCTGGAAAAATATATGTGAGCGCGCAGTTCGATCCCCGAGTTCGGAACCCACTTTAAACTTGTAGATCCCGTCGTAGCAGTTGAAAAAACGACGTAAAACAATCAAACGAGGTATATACATATATGGTCTAAGGTCCGTCGTGTATACACGCATGTATACATGCAGTTCGCACAAAAAAAAGTGCAAGAACTTACTTCTGTAGTTGATCTGATTTATGTGACCTGCATCACTCATTGGTCTCACAATGGCCATGTGTATTGCTTCGAACGCATTTTTTGTCTGCTTCTTCTCGATCGCAGAGTGCAGCATCCTGGAAAACATAAAGCGAACATCGTTCGTAAAATCCTGACATATAGGGTGTCAGTCTAAGGGCATAGAGTCTAAGGGTACGCTATTTCGTTAAACAACCACAAATGTATAGCTATTCTCTACAACTTTTCTCCGTGGCGTTTTTATAGTTTTTTTATATAATATAAGGCATTTATTTTGCTCAAGAATTAATCTCATCGATGAATAAAGATAAGTATACGTTAATGTTGTTTCCCTACATATTCTGAGCCTAAACTATCGTGCCTGAATAAAATATATGTAAAATGAAATACACGGCTTTGACCTAATCGTTATGTTTTATATTCAAATTTCCCTCTCAACGCCATTAATCGAATCTATAGTGTGGTAACGTTATCGTAGCTATGTTCGCGTGATCAACGGGTCACGCTTCACGCTACACTATTTTGCTATTCAAAATTAATTATCGATATTTGTACAGTGCAAGAAATGTGATTTAAATGTGTTAGATCATTCAGTGCATGGGGCGTAATTGTTTTAGTAATATCCAGATCATTAAAACGTGTATATTTGTTAAATATACCGGTGCGTACTGTATTACGTTTCAAATAGTGCCGCATCTTCGAACGATTCCAATTTCTACAATCTTACCTCATTTTTTTTAGGTCGGAGTAGGAGGCAGAAATATATAAAAAGTGGCAAAGCCAGTTTGCGCACATGGTGAGTGTCTCTCTCTCTATATGTATTATTTATTTATTTATTATTGCTTTAAACCGATTGGCTTACTATAATATGTATTATATATGAATATATTTAATTTCTAAAAAAATAATATCCTTCGACTCTGTGAACGTGTTCACACTCGATTCTCTTATAAGAAGGATAATTAGCATAATAATTAAACATTTGTTTCTACAAAATTGGAAGTCGTTTGTCCGGCCCAGCTTTGAAATGTTCTCCGCAGCTTCAGAACGATAAACACGGACCAATCAGGGCGCGGCTACTGTAGACGGATTCCCAATCGGCCAATACCAACGTCACGCTCAGCTGAATCTGTCTGCTGTAACCGTGCTGTAATTGGTCCGTGATTTTCATTAATAAAAGCCGCGGAGAACATTTTCGCAAAGGAAAAAGATAGATGCATCAGCAAACAATAAAATAATGTCGAGCCGCATAAAACTTATTAGGGATTTTAAAGCAATTAAATATTTAAAAAACTAATGGTGCAGACAATTTCATTTTATTAGCAATGCCTGATTTGTAATATATAAAAATTATATTTTTTTCCATATTATAGTGAAATAAAGTAGGATATATATATATCGAAATAGGAGGGTTAACATATTTTATAATAGTTACATGACAATGTGTGATTTTTGTATTATTTAATACAAAGGAACTGTAGAAAAAATTACATTATAATATACATACATGTATTTCAAGAGACAGTCAAATCTTCATTGGAATCAATCACTTGTGCTTAGGCTGCACATATACATATAAATTCCTTGACTCACGTTATAAATTACTTTTGTAAAACAGTGAACAAAAAGGCACTGTTAAAAATTATTTTTCCATCTCTCAAACGCATAATTTTAATTTTTACAATATTAACACTTCAACAATCTTCTCTCGTTCACATTAAATAATGTAATATAACATGACAATAACTTCATTATGGTTTGTACATTTTTTTTTCTTTTTAATATGTCGAAAGCTTCACATATTTTAGATTTCCACATGAAATTTAACAGCGTTGAACATTTTAAGGTGTATATTATTTACTAATTACGAAATTCACTATGCTATTAATAAATACTCTAAATAACAGGTTTTTACACTTTTCCTAATGTATGAAATCATAACCGTATTTACTGTAGAAGTATATAAATATTACAAATTAAATATGCTGTGTAAGAACTATTCCCTTTACACCATTAACATGGTATAAGTCTATGCTTTTAACAGTGTATCGATCTCAGATTTTTCTTATGTTTCACCACTGTATTTTACGCATAAATATTGTACTATATGAAAAGCATATATAAAACACATAGTTTTCTATACAGTAGCAGTTCAATAATTCTGCACATGGTATGTGAAAGTTTAAAAACTTTATGTACAGTACTAAAAATGTATTAGACAATCTTTATGTGTCATTCTCTGATTGAGGCTTGACAATTTGTTCCCCAACTTGGACTGGTTGGGCTAATGAGTTTTGAAACCACATCATCCAATTGCTTAAATAATGACCTCCTAATTGATTATCGGGATTCTCTTTTATTTGCACATTGTTTAGTTCTTCAAAATTGCGAATGGTTTGAAGTTCAGTGAAATTGTTATTGATTGAATGACCTCCATGCATTCTTACCTCCCTTTTCCTAAAAGCATCTTTTACTAACCTTTGTCTGCGTTCCTCTTCCGTTTCAATAGCAGATCTAGTAAATCTCATTTCTCTAACTCTTAAAGCGTCTCTCTTTAATCTTTCTTTTCTTTCTTCTTGCGTTTCTTTAGCATACTGATTCAATCGTGCTTCTCGCCGCTTTGCAGATTCCCTGTTTAGTCTTTCTCTTCGTTGTTCAGGTGTTTCGGTGGCATATAACGAAAGCCTTTTCATTCTTCTTCTTTCTGCTTCACGATCTAGTCGTTTCCTTCTATCTTCTGGGGTTTCGTTATACATTCTGTATTCCCTTTTTCTCGCTGCCTCTGCGTCTAATCTTTTTCTTCTTTGTTCCGGTGTTTCATAATACATTCTCATTTCCCTTCTTTTCGCCGCTTCTTTCGCTAACCTCTGCAGACGTTGCTCTTCGCTTTCTTGCTCGTATAACTTCTTTCTCTTCTCTCTCATGCACTCCGCTTTCCTGCGTAGTTTCTCCTTATACTCTTGCAGCGATCTTATCTTTAATTGCTTTTTACATCTTCCAGATTTACTTTCTTTGGTTTTCAAATTATTATCAGTTTCCGATGTTTCTTCTTCTTCTTCCTGTTCCGTTAACGGTGTTATCGTAGCTTCGATTACAGTAGAAATTTCTACTTGGTCTTTGTTAGTTTTGGGAACATTTGAACGATCATTTTCATTTTCCACGTTGCATAGCCATCCTGTAGTGTAAACTGTTTCATGATCTATTTCATCTTCTTTTTTTATATTTAAGTTTAGCCCTAGTAGTTCGCTTGCTATAGTAATCGTTGAGATACTGTAATTAGCTGTCTGTATTTGTTCATTCTGATCGATGAAAACTTCGGCGATCTCATTCGTTGGCTTTTGTATTTCAATATTTACGTTTTCGTAGTCCAAATTTTGTAAATATGTTGATTCATTCAAAATTCCATTAATGTGACAATTCTCAGTCTGTTCTGCAGGACTTAACGTAGAGCTTAGATTATTTAAGCTGCTCGCAATTTGGGAGTAATCTTTAGTAGTTACATTTGATTCTTTATGGCTATTAATTGCGTTGTACGCTTTACTTTCTTTGATTTCAATAGCACAGAAATGTTGAGCTGCATTAATTATCTCAACATCATTGAAATCTGTCTCACGTTCGTTACTCTCCTGTTTAATATATACTGGAATAAAGTCTATGGAACAATCTCTTATTTGTACACTAGTTTCACTTAATTCCATGACCTTATGATCCAGCCAACAGCAGTAAACACTGGAATTATTATAAAATTACATAGATTTCAATTACAAATTTATCATTGGTAATTTAGGTTCTAAAACTGAATAGTTTTTTGGCATTTACATAGCTGACAGCAGAAAAATAGTGATGATATAAACTATATGGTAGGACAAACAATAATACATTCCATGTGTCAATGTCTGATCATCCAAAATACTTAATATTAAATACAAGTTTAGATAAGATTGCTTCATATGGTTGTTGGTAAAGTATCAAGTCCTTTTTCGTTCATTCTTTTCTTCAAACGACTTGACCATCGATCAAAATCACTTGCATTTATGATACGGATTTCACTATTCTGTACTATCAAATATGTAATATATTATAGTCTCTGAATTAATTGGAAAGGTTGTAAACGTTAAACAAAGATGGGCATTACGAGAAAAGGTAATTAGAAAAATGTATATTTCTCCATTTAAAATTCGTGATAGGTTTATCTTTTGATGTTTAGGTGAAACAATTTATTTAGTCGAGCATTACTTAAAACGTAAATTTCACCTGTGTATCGTCTGCTTATGACAGTTGATTTGTAGATGATACTGCAAGTGTTCAGAACATGTTCATGTTTCCTGCAAATTGCAGAGTTTCAGCCGTTTTCTTTTCTTTGCGTGTCACATGTTAGTATAGTATGATAGACGAGACAAGTCAATATCCATAAACTCGGACGATTGTTTTTATTCGAAATTAATTCGCACTGCGAACTATTTGCCGCTCGTTCATCCACATCGGTCGACATGAGGTTTGTTCGCATCGACTGTACTCACTGCACTTGCGCAAAATCTGCAACCAACCATTGGTTGATTCTTGTGGATCTCAAAACTGGTCGATGTTTTCCACACGGATCTTGAAAATGACAGACCAATCAAATAGCGATTTAAAACCAGAGCTGGGTAAAATAGACAGTAAATAGTAAATAATCCTATTCATTTTTTAAAGTATGCATACAATGTTGAAAATAAAATATTTTCTTTGATGCAATAATTTTTTAAAATGGTATTTTATTTGAGGAATATTGAAAGTATTCGGATTTCATCTTTTGAAATATTTTCTTTATTTTAAATATTTCTGCTGGAAAGAATGATTCGTATTCAATACATTTATGATAATAAATGATTCTAAATGAACAAACCACAGTAGAAACACTTTTAGTAGAATTTTTTTGAGCTGTAAAATATTTTATTTTGTGTTTCAATTCGTAAAAATGAAAGTATTTTATCTTATGATTCAGATTCTTGAAATAAAAATATGTTATTTACTTTTGAAATCATATATCTGATTTGAAATACTATTTTTTCCAGATTTCAATTATAATATATATCAGAACAGAGCTCTGTTCAAAACAAAGTATTAATAGAAGTGCGCATGCGTAAAATAGCACGAATAGAGTTTATGTTCATTGATACTCCTAATTTCTTGCAATATATTCAATAATTGAAATTACATCTATCTATTTTTACCGTAAGTGCATAAAATCTGCAGTCTAATAATAATTTTATAAAACCAATATATCAGTAAGAATAACAGCGACCCCTTTTGAATGCAGCCATTTCTTCACAGAAACGCACGTTTCATCTACTTATAGGAGCTGATACATTTATGACAAAATTGAGTAGATGACATTAAAACAGAAAAAGAAAGATTAAAAGAATGTAAGAGAATTATTAAGGAAAGAAAGAAATTTCTATTTAGCTTCTGTCTCTTGCAATTGATACAGAAAATTGTTAATTTTGTGTAAAGATCCACAGTCTATACTGATTACATCTTTCCAAAAAATTTCTGATCCAAGACTGTCTTTTCGAGATTTCTCATTCACTGGATCGGATAATCGAGGTATTGGACCATACGGCTTGAATTGTTTTAGAAAATTGCGTAGGAAAGGAATTGATTGTAGAAAATACTAAAAGTTGTATTGTACAAATATTTTATGTGGGTCTATATTGGAAATTGGAAAAAAACACGTTTTGTAGATCTCAATAAAGCAATAAGAATTTCAAAATTTTCAATTCTGTGAAGAATAGCGATTTACTTGAACCTCAATTGTGTTTGCACAACGGGCGATTGATTTTGATAATAGATTTTTGTTACATTAACACGTTGTTGAGTGGTCAAACGTTTCATGATAGAATTGTATGGTCTACTCTACATGGTTGCTAACTGATTACTGACATAACTACAACAGAGAACAATAAGTGACGGCGAAACAAAAAGGTATCGCTTATTCTTTCGTGACACTCTGTATTAATTAAGAAGGAGAGGTCACAGTGATGGGGTCGTCGATTTTAATTACACTTTTTCTGGTGAATCTAGAGCAAAAATTTTCGACAATGCACATTATTTAATTTTATGAATCCAGAAAATACTTCATTTAATCTTAATCATATCTTAAATTTTCCGGGCTTTATCTGATATTTTTCCAACGTGAACCAAGTTTGCTTTCCAAATGATATAAGAACAGCAAAGAGCCTATGTAATTTATTATCATTTAGCATTCATAAAGCGTGTTCATACTGCCGGAAATATTTGTTTCAAATGTTTTTACGAAGCATACTACCCTACGGATTGTCCACTTCCTGCACAAAATATACAACTAACTAGATGTATAGATACTGGACCGATAATTAATAGCAAGGTTAGTAAGAAAGAGAAAATAATACATTTTTAAAGAAAAGAGAAACAAAGAAAAAGGGACTTGAAAATTAAAATTGAAAATAAAAAAGGTAAAATTAAAAAAAATTATAATAAGTAACCTCTACCACCCTCGCTACTATATTAAGATATTTTCTGGATATCATTAGATAATAATTATCTTGATAAATAATGAGTATTACCAAAAACGCTCGGACATGGGTTAGCTCATTTTTGCCGTAGATTCACTAGAGAAAAAGTTTAATTAAAATCGACGACCGCATAATTGTAAGGTCCACCCAAATGCCCATTTCTGGACAACCTTGAGAAGCGCGAGAATAATTTCCGTACCGTTACTCCTCAACGTCCTGCGAACCCTTCTAGCGCGGTGTATTGTTTCGAACTGGTGTCTTTGCCAACCGCCAATAAATGTCGTACGCTTTTGGTGGTAAAGGGAGAAGACGGGAGCAGCATCCGAATGGACCCAGCCCTATTCGTATGAGAATCTTACTCGGCCATGGCGAATGTATAGCGCCGCTGTGGGACAGTGCACCAGCCTGGCGGTGGTTTTTGTCGGGCACTACGTGCTCGGATAATTAAGACATTTCCATTTAGAGTTGACGTCCGCTGACGTGGAGATCTGCGCCTGACGTGCGTACGTTTTCGGCGGTCCGCGTTACAGAAAAACCTAATCCTCATGCATTGTCTTGATAATTAATGGTGTATGATCGAGGGCTCCCATTCCTGGAACGACGGAAGATCGGAGCGACGGAAGAAATGATACGTGTATATCTACTGCGAGAAAGATTTATTAGTATCGCGTAATAGCGAGAGAACCGCGGGGCAATGCCACTGTTAGTTCGACAACGTCGGGCATTTAAGGAAATAATTGGGAGGATTGTGTTTTGTGTACCTTCGCCAGGAAGGTCGACGTTTTTCGACCTCAATTAATCTTTCCCGCTTTGACGTACTCCGATTTGTTTAATCTGCGGTCTGTGTGAACCTTTCTAGGCGAACCGTTGCAAAATCCGAACGCGTACGTCCGGGAATAAATGCAGCATGTTTGTGAAATATTAGACGATTGCAAAGGTTCGACGATTCGATTTGAAAATTTATTTTATCAGCCTGTTTATTTTAATAGGTTTTATTCGTATATAATATTAAGAAAATGTTTACACTATCTTCATAGATTTCAAACGAGGTGAACAAGTCTTTTGTTTATACACAAGCATATATTATTGTGTTTAAGCTTAAATAAGAAGTGAAATGGAAAACGAGAAATTATTGATCTTTAAACTCTCATTATAGTGACGAAAAATCGTACAACTTTAAAAAAATACTTTTGAAAAATTTGTAAAACCAATCTTTATGGTTTTCTCGCAACACTCAAGTTATTTGGTCCACTTTTGAAAAGTTACGTCATTTTAAATGGCGTATAGAGATTTCTGTGACTGACTGTATATATTATTTAAATTTGCGTTTACATTTCTATAAAACCACGTGTAGGCTAAAATGAAATGAGAGATATGAAAATAAAAGAAGAGAACAATTAAAGCACGTCTGCGTCAATCTGCTGGGCAGGTGTGGAGAACCTCAGAATTTATAAAGATAAAAATTGCAATCGGAAGTCGAAGTGGCAACACGTTAAAAAGAATCATCTCGCCGTTAGCTATTTCTCGCGAGTAATTGTGTTAAGTGATGTGTTACGATCCGTGAACTGTAATTTACGAGGGGATCCCCGTCGATTAGTCGATCGTGGTAGCAGCGCCAAATTCGAATGCAGAACGAGTCACGATGGAATGTTGGCAGGTTCTTTTCATCCCGGCTTGACAAAATCATTAGGGGACTAAATCCAATAAAGGGGACTGGGCCCTTCTCGTCCAGGGACTCTGTCGTAAGAAAACATTCTTGGTGAGGCGATCAGTTGCATCGTAATCGACGTCAATGATATCCCTACGAGAAATGTGTCGTACATGTTTTAAAGCTTTATCTATGCATCCATTGAACGCCATATATGTTCCTCCATGGAATCAGTTATCGAACTTTAGCATGTTTGCATTGGCATTTAATATTGATTCGTAATAACAGAACTTTCTTATTGTTAGTTAGCTACAGTAGAACCTCGGTTATTCGAGTTATCGAGATTTTTCAGTAAAAAAGCGCCTTAATCAATGAAAATTCGACATACGGAAGCTTTTCTACGAAGGTTAATAATGTTTTTATCGTCACAGCTTGAAGAGTAATTAGATTTCTTTAACAGTGGCACAATCCTTTATCCAGGTTAGAAAATTATTGTTCACCGTTACCTGTTCGAGTAAGTCAAAATTTCAAATAAATGTTAATTGTATTAATTTTATTCATTTAATAATAATTTTTTCCGGACAAAATTCCTCGACAGTGTTAATGTTCGGAAGATAAAAGAGCGTTCCGTATTTTTGCCATTGAAAAATTCAAGATTTCTTCGCGTTGAAAAATGATCCCATTAAAAGATAATGTATGCGTATTGGTATATTCCACAGGACGTCAGTATTTAAATATGACAAATTACAGACACCGTACAGCTACTATTTCCGATTTCTCTTCTTTCAATATTCAACGTTTAGTGTGGGCTAAATTTGTACGTGTCACCGATATGCGTAAATCAAGTTTAAATTGGGTAGGTAATGATTAAGACTTTCGCACCGAGCTTCCTCCTCGTATACATATTATTCGCTCATTCATAAGAAAAGTGACACAACTCAAAATATAGTTCTAAAAAAAGTATAATTATAAATATAGTATCTAAAGCCAGTATCTAAATAATATTTACGAAATATCATGTATGAAATATTCAAAATGTTTCTTCCATTTAAGAACGAATTAACATTTAAGAAATTGAAGGTCACCTTCATTATTGGTATCATTACATTGCTTGTGACTGTGACAAACAGTATAACTTCTTCCCCTTCCATCTTTTTCGAATCACAATAGTTTTCGAAGAGAACGCTGGCTAGTCATAACCCGATCACCGTGTATACATAAAACCTAACACTTCTCTAAATTTTTTATTTGCAATTAAAGTATACGTACCATGGAAAATTGCACTTTATTACGTGCCAATTACGGAAACCTGAAATTAACTGTGCTGTGGACTTAACCCTTTGGACTTGAAACAATTTCAATCCCGAAATCCAGACACATCTTTCAACCTAGAAGATTTTTATTCCACATAATCTCCTTTACGCTATTCACATGAAATAGAACCTGTTTTCTCGTACGACATTTGAATTTTTAGCAATTTCTAGAGTAAAGAAGAATTGAACGATTTAAAAACTGTTTCAAATAATGATATGGCTATTTTGACTGGCGTCTCGGAGTCGCCATTCAAGGGCAAAGGTTTAAAACGTCTTTATCCCCAAAAATGTCGTAGAAGGCAGAAGAAAATTTCTATTTTTCGTATGGCTACATTTAATTAATTACAAACGAATCAAATTTCATTTCATCTAAAAAGAAACGCGTAACATTCATATTTGTTGGACTTTGTTCAAATCTTCGCGACGAGTCTGACTCGTTAAAATACGGCAAGGGATTGAAGGTATAAAAATGAAAATACAGAATTTTCGAAAGGTCCTATGTAGTACGATATACTTCGTAATCCGAGTAAACATTGTAGCACCGAAGGGTTGCGATATCAGCCGAAAACAACACTGTTTAACGAATCGAAACGTCCGTGGATCGATCTAGAAACAGGAATCACGTGAGTATCGTCCGCGACGTTCGGAATTGGCCTGGAGGCTCCGCTTGATGTATGATCGGCGCAGAAATGGCTGTCGTCGCAAGGCCGCATCCCGATAAATCTCTTGACTTTTTATCCGTGGACGGACTTGTCGTTCGTGTATAAATGTATCGTTTTCATCAATATTTATGTCGGGGAGGGAGGGCGGACCAATTGGACCGAAGTTCTGCGGGCCCTGGTACAGCAAACCAGAACGCATCGGCGTCGTTGGGACCGGCGGCACCGGCGATACTACCGACGACTTTCCCCCGTCTCTTCGATCAGCTTTGCCTCTCCCTCCGATAATAAAGATATCCATTATACCCGCCGGCTTCTTCTTCCACGGTCGAACATTTCGTTCCGTCAGGGCTCGATGCTTCTCTTGTTCTCCGTTCGTTGCGGGTTCTACCGTCGTTCGAACGCACGCTGTCCGCCGTATGATGAATATATGCATCGTACGCTGATAGCGGACATACACCCCCGCCTATACGCTGTTAATTGCACCAACCTCGGTCGAGTTTTGCGTCGTATGTACAGCTAGGAACCATTTCTTCGTATCGTAATATGTACGATACTTGATTCTCGGTACGCTGCTGGGTGGTCAAACCTATCTCATCAAACATTCTTTTAACTCGTATGCACTCACTGATCAACTTACTAGTGCAACTCCTCGACAAGAGGATGGCACCTGTCTGCTATCTTCAATTTCTCGAAAACTACAGGGTGTCCCGGGTTTTAATGGACAAACTTCGGGAGCATATCCTACAAGTGGAAATAAGAAGAAAATGTTAGTTGAAGTTTGTTCAGAAACGCTTTATTACAAAGTTAGAATTGATGACGGTGGATTTTACTTTACTGAACATTAAAAGGTCTCTGGCCTTCAAGATCCCTCGATTTTTATTTATGGGGAACTTTAAAAGATAGAGTCTACAGTGCAGAAGTTACTTCGTGCGAAGAATTAAAGCAACGGATTAATATCTCCGTTCCTAAAATGCAACAAAATAAGGGAGAGATTTATTCTGTAATAAGCTCAATAAAAAATCGATGTCAAGCTTGTATTAGGTGAAGTAAAACGCTCAGAACTTGTTACTTCACCTAATATTTGCGCCCAAGGACGACATTTTGAAATAATCCGATAAACACGTTCGACCTTTCAATGTTCTGTAAAGTAAAATCCACCGTCATCTAACTTTATTTGTTTATAGCTTTGTAATAAATTGTTTCTGAGCAAACTTCAAATAACATTCCTTTCTTATTTCCACTTGTAGGATATGCTCCCCAAGTTTGTCCATTAAAACCCGGGACATCCTGTATAAGGGACTGTTGTAAAGGTTGGGACAAACATCAATGTCATGGTTGTCAACTTTATATCTGTTTATAAACAAACTTTTTATGGGCATTAGGACCAACAAGTCGTGATCAGTGTAGCTCTGCCAAGCAAACATTAAAAATATGTCCTGAAAGGATTTATTGTGTTTCTTATTGATTCGTATTTCTTTCGCCGAAAACTTTGTCTTCAAAAGATTGGCTATAACTTTTTATCCGTTAACGCTATCATTTTGCTTTCTCGAGCGAAAATGTAGCTGGCAACTATACCTTTCCAAGGTATATGTATTATACATTTACCACATACATGTACTACACTATACATTTTTTTGCGTAATTCCCATCCTATGATATTTTATAGTTAAAAAACAAAACGTATCCCAACCTTTACGACAGTCCTTTACCCTTTACAGGATGTCAATCTTCTTTCAAGGAAGAACAACATTTTTCGGACACCTTGTATAACATGCAATAGAGATTGAACAAAAATGTATTTCTTCTCTTGATGATTTCAATCAATTCGGAATTATACAATAGTGTTCGTGTTTTATCAATTCATTGTTGTCATAAGGAGTACAATCCGCGGTTTAGTAACGACCAGAGCGGATCTTTCTGCAAAATAAAAGTGTTTTGCAATGAATGTGGGTAACAGGAGTTGAATAAAAATTCATTTCATCCCCCAATAGATTTATTTCGTTGATTTTTCGAATCCTTTACTGTTTTATATATTAGCCAGCCAATTTCTTCGTAAATGCATGCTATCTGTCTAGTAGTGACAGAATGTTGCGGAGTGTCGCAAAAAGAATTCTGGATCGATTAGAATCAGTCGGAAGAAGACAAGGGAGATCCCTCGGAGCGTCTCGCTCGAAGCAATTTATTTTCCGTTTCCGTTTCTTTCTGAGCTGGTCGGACGGACGCACGCGGTATACAAAACGTATTGACATTTAAATTTAACGGTAAAACACGACGAGCCGGAAGAGGATGCCGGCAGGCGCGGCATCACATGAATCATTTTCCCCGATACGCGCGGGTCACTTTCGAGAAACTTTCTTCGCGATATGTTACATATGTATCCCCTTCTGACAGGCAGGTATCCCGAATGTTTTGTGGAATAATACCACGGCGAACGCGGCGACGTACTAACGAGTTCGTTAGCCGCAAAAACTGACTTTAGTCCGACGGTTTCGAATAAAAACCGCCGGGAGAAGAGCAGTCCGGAGACGAATGCCGGTTCTCTTATCCGGCCGACGCAAATACAGTAGAGTCTCGGCTATCCGAATTAACCCTTTCATGAAATATCGAAAGAAACCTAGCAAAAATCGCGATCAATCTTCTAAAAATCCCATTCTGCGTTAGGACTTTCGTCCGCTATCAGAGTCCACTTGAGTAATAATTTCCAGAGTCATCAGTAGACTGCGGATGTTTATTGCAATTTATAAGTTTCGTAGACGAATTTTAACACATTACCGACGGGCGATTATTGCATCATTTTGAAAAAACTATGGTACATGGCTAAACACTTTTTAATGGAAACTCCAATAGCAACAGCAATTTTTATTGTGAAATAACAACTCACCCTCAGTAACGTCAACTAATATTATAGTTTCATTTAAGATTGTAATGGAAAAGAAAATTTCTATGGTTTCTTTTGGTACAGCACAATTACTGAAAATCCTATTAATAGGCTTTCGGTAGGTAAAGTGTTAAGAAACTCAAATCAAATAGAATCTTATTTTCCGTGGTAGAGGCCTTTGTAGATCTGAAATAAATAAAAATCGTACTTTTCATTATTTGAAAATTTTCAGGAGCCATAAATGCATAAAGATCTAGTAAATTAATTATACTTTTTTTTTATCTGAAAAATAAGGTCGTAGCTGTCAAACGTGCGTGGCTGTGATAACGAACTTGCTAACACGTATAATTTAGTAAATGAAGCGAATATTAGAAAGACATGATTTATCATAGCGAATATTCCCTGAACCTTTCGGCGTCCTCCAGTCTTAATAGAATTTCTCTAATACATCATAGTAGAATTAAAAACCTGTTCAAAAAACAGTGTTACTATATGTCCGAGAGACGTGGCAATCAACCTGTTAAACAACAACGTATACAAAATTGCTTGACGTTCTTCATGCAAAATGGACAATCGTGGTCGTCGCAAATATATGATGCCAGTGGCGAATGTGCTTGCTGGTAGAGAGGTATAACTGTTCACATGAGGGTATTTTCAGATAGCGGAACACTCGACTTGCTTCATGGCGATTATCATATATTTCAAGAGCAACGGTACCAGGATAATTGTAAAAGACAAGTTACAATCTGAACGTTCTTTATTTATTTACAGGTTTCATGTACAATTCGTCCTTCATTCGTATTGACATTAGGGTTAATTTAATATCACGCCTCGTTACATTGATAAATGCAATATGTGTTTCTTTTTCAGGACTCTCTCTTAATAACTATTAGGTAGCTATTAGGTTGTTGCATATGAAATGTCCGATTTTAGAATGCAAATGTTGCGATGCGTTTTGATCAAGGTTCATTGTACGCCACTTTAAGGTACAAAGCTTACGATCCAATCTTCAATTTTAATTTACACGTATACCTTTGAAATAAATTTGATTTCAACATCAATCGGTGCGATTGTCGCGTGCTCTTTTTGTACGTGAGCAGAAACAACATATCGACGATAGCATTACTGACTAATGAATAGTCTGCGGATTTTATGCATTTATGACAAAAATGAGTGGGTGCAATGTGCAATTTAAAACAGTTAAAAGGTTACAATGACGCAAGAGTGTTCTTCTCAGCTTGTTAAAGTTATAAAAGTAAGGATAAACTATTTATGTGGCTCCAGTCGCTTGCAATTAACAACGCACTATCTGTTGGTAGTAAAAAGAATGACAAAGTAGAGATGACAATTTTGTAAATGAAGCATGTGAGTGACCAGAAAATTCAATTCCTACCATAATATAATCAAGAAACGCAGTGGCGGATCTAACGGTAAGCGGACTAAGCGGCCGCGTGGGGCCCCGGGATACCATAGGGCCCCGAGTTTTAAATTTTTTAATTTTTTTAATGTGTAACGATATGATATTTTTCATTACTTTTCTTTTGTGTTAATAAGTTTATGAGAGTTTTCTTGCAACTTCTATTTCTAACTTGAGTTTGAGGGCCCCAAAATTTGCCAAATTCCCAAAACCGCTTGGGGCCTCCACTTGACTAGTGCCGACACTGAAGAAACGTGCGATTCTTTGATCAATAAGAAATAGTTGCGGTTGTTGAACGTTACTGTTCAAAATCGGACATTTCATATGCAACGACCTAACACACAAATAATAATTTTTTGAGAAACCGATTTCATTGGTTCAGCTCTACTCTTCATTGCATTTCACGCGAACGATATTTGAGCTGACAATGAGAGTTGGTGTCGGTGAGGGGAGAAGATATTATACCGGTGCTGAAAAGAACGTCGAAAAGTTATGCGCGTTTCCCCCTTTTTTTTCTAATAATTAGTTCTCGGCTAGATTTTTTGTCGTTTTCTAACAGACGACGAGTCTCTTTTGATCCGTGCCACTGTATTCTGCTGACACAATGCTCCCGGCATTAAAAGATAATAATATGGGGATACGTCGGTCTCGACACCCCGATGCTCGCCGCGAAAGGTGATTCCACATGATTGAAGAAGGGGTGAGGAGACATAGACCCAATCTTCGTCATCACCATCGTCTCTTTCGTGTTTCCTGCTCCTTTTTTCTCCCGTTGCGTTGGTCGGTTCCTTCTGGTCACGCGCCTCGGATGCGGTTTCGTGTCTTGTGTGAGGAAGACCACCGTCACGGTGGTTTTTCGGATGATTCGCTATACACGCATCGCGAATCGGTTCAACTTCATTGCATTTTATTTCGTACGTAGCTCTTCACGATAGAAACCTCTGTCTGGACACGCAGTCGGTGCTGTTTGCCGAATTTTGCAAGCTATAGTTTCCCTTCGCGACTAACTCCAGTACACTCGTCTTCCGATTTACGTATTATACATACACCACGGTAATATACCAGCTGGTACCACAGCATACTAGAATTAGAACATACTAGGATATAGTAGAATGTACTACAATGCACTGGAATATACTAGAATACGCCAGAATTTACTAGAATATACTATAATATGTATACAAGAATATACCAGAATATAGCAGCATGTACTAGAATATAGTAGAATATATTAGAATATATCAGAATATACTATAAGATACTGGCATGTACCAGAACATACTAGAATATACTAGAATGTACTAGAATTACTTGAATGTACTAGAATATACACTGTGCTCGGGTCAAAATCATTTTTTGTTGACATTTCTTCTATAAACTCAGAGCTTTTATTACATAATGTTATTGTTGCTATATCGCTTAAAACTACTAAAGCAAGGATTCATTAAGGAATTCCAAAATAATTCAGAGACAAATTGAAACAGTACAAATTTAATTCATGAATCTTACAGACCCCATGTCGCCAGACGATGACTTGTCTCTGCCGTACATGTGTCACAGTGCCACGTGACTAACATGGTATTTATTTATTTATAGGTCGCATCAACATCAAGGTCATTAGCGACCACGAGAACTATAACATGTAAATTACAAATTTATAGCCTTATACTTAGAGCTAGTTATAAGTACAGTGTGGAAAGATCGGTTAGCAGCTATTATATTATATGTATATAATGTTTACAAGGTGTGGTACATATTGATGGATTTTAGAAATATTATAACTTGGTTGTGGATATTCTTATTAACATTAAGGCATTCATTTAATTTGCTAGGGATAGCCTCTTGGAGGAGAAGAGGGGACAGTGCAATATTAGGTGTTCAATAATAGAGAATTACATCGAGTACACATGGGGGGGGGGGGTGATCTTTCAAAATTCTATACGATCTTCAAAAGCCTATACGAAGTCTTGTGAGAACTACCTGATCTCTTCTGTTAGTAACCTGGGGACAGTCATTATTAAGGAGGTCTTGTCTTACCAAGAATAAATTAGAGGGAGGGGAACTAGTCCATCTTGCATTCCATTCAACTTCTCTTTTCAATTTCTCTTTTAATTTGTTTAATCATATCTCTGTACGAAGAAGAGCATTCTGTAGGCATTTCTTTAGCGGCCTCTTTGGCCGCGGCATCAGCTGTTTCGTTGCCCGATATACCTACGTGAGAGGGGATCCAAGAGAAGATGATTTCTTTATTGTTGTTTTGAGCTTCGATTAAGGCATCGAAGATGTGAATGATAATGGTGTCTTGCTTTTCCGGGTTGGATAGACTCTCTAGTACACTGGCGGAATCGGTGAATATTATAAAATTGGAGTCTTGAGAAAAGATAATGGATTGAACAGGTCGTAATATGGCATAGGCTTCGCAGAAGAAAATAGAGCAGAAGTCAAGGAGTTTGAATAATTTACGACGATTAGGGAATATAACAGAACATCCACATCCCTCGTTAGATTTCGAGCCATCTGTAAAAATATGGGTATGACCAGGATATTTTTGGGTAACCTCGTGGAAGATATTTTGGTAGACAGTGGGGTTAGTGAGTTCTTTCTGGAATTCACATAAGGATGAATCAATTTTTGGAGTGGGGGGAGACCAGGGAGGTTCAGCTAAGGTAACAATAGGGAATAAAGGAGGGAAAGATTGAATAGTGTCCCTGACATAAGATTTGATACGTTGAGAAAGAGGTTTCGGAAAGCTAGAGGGAGAGGTGGAGTAATGGTGATCCAGGAGATTCGAGAAGACGTTAAAGTATGTAGGATTATTATTGGGAGAAGAAATCAATTTAGCAGCGTAAGTTAGACAGAGCTGCTTTCTCCTAAACTCCGAGGGAACACTAACGCGGTATTGGCAGAGAGAGGGTAGCCTTTTCTTCTCAGTTGGCGACTCTGCACAGACCCAATCCGCGAACTGAAGGGTTAAGACGACTGCTGGAAATCATGAAATCGAACGGAGCATTTGGAACGTTGAATGAAAACGTCTCCAGGCATCATCGTCCAAAAATAAATTAATACTCGAAATTAAATTATAGATACAACGTCGCAAAACAATTTGTCGTTTCACCAATTGTTCGTTGGTATACTGAAGTATAATCACTAGACTGCGGATCTTTATGCAAAATAGTAAAAACGGTTTGCATTGATTGCGGTAAGCAGGAATAAAATAAAAATTGATTTCATCCCTTAACGACTTTGTTACATCACGATATTTTGACACTTTTTTAATCTTTTGCTGTCTTATATTTCACCCAACCAATTTCTTCATAAATGCATAAAGATCCGCAGTCTAATAACCACGAAACCCGCGATAGTCCTTCCGGAAAGAATGACGTATCTGCGCGGGATGAGTTCACCGCATAAAACATGTAGCTAAACCCGGCACGGGGACAACAGAAAAATCACGAATAAATGCCCGTGGCGTGCGACGATACGAGGGGAGTGAATGGCGCGTGTTTCTCCTAATAACAAATCTTGTTTCATGCCCGTCAGAAGCGCGGAAGGGTCATGCCGCTGCTACGTGGTCGGCCACCACCGTCGGAGCTATAATTTATTACACGGTATACATATCACTTCATCCGAGGGAATCAGAACGGTGACCGTCGCTGTTGCGGCAACAATTGCTGAAGATATTAGTCACGGGACAGCTTTTATTCTACAAGTTGCGCGCAACCTCTGAAACTATTTTTCCATCCTACGGCGAACATCACGTTTCCTGCAGTCCTCTCTTGCGTTTCCCGAGAGATAATTGCGGCGAATGTACAGTGACTCCAGCAGGTAATTGTACACTCGGTTCGTTTTGAAATAATTTTACGTATCACGCGTAGAAGTAATCTCTTTCCTCAGTTTCCACGTCTGTGTTTTTGTTATACATCTTTTGAAAGTGTGTGTCTCAAACTTCCCCAGATATACAATTTTAACATTAGACTGAAACGACCAAAGAATGAAAATCGATAGACAGTCATACACACACTTTATACGTTTGGTGAGACATCACTAGACTGCGATCTTTATGGAAAATAAAAATTGTCTGCATCGATTGCACGAAATAGAAGCTGAATTGAATGTTATTTCTTCCCTTAATGATTTTAATAGAGGAGAAATTATATATTGATATCTTCAATTTTTTAGATTTTACTAGACTGCGATCTCTTTATGCAAAATCGAAATTGTCTGCATCGATTGCACGAAATAGAAGCTGAATTCAATGTTATTTCTTCCCTTAATGATTTTAATACAGGAGAAATTATATATTGACATCTTCAATTTTTGAAGTGAAACTTCTTTTGGCAGGGTGTAAGCCTAATTCGCGTCACGGAATTCGCGACATGGAAAAGCGAACGGTCAAAGGTCAAAAAACTGAGGGAATATCGTTGGCAGCTGTCCTATATACAGGGTGTCCCAAAACTTCTTCAAGTCCGGGAAATGGGAGGTTCCTTAGGTCATTTGAAGCGACATTTGCCTTTCCAAAAATGGCCGCAGCGGCTTTGTTTAGGAGTTATTAGCGAAAAACACAGACCAATCTCACCAATCAGAGCGCGAGCTGGCACTGTCGGCCCAGCGCGCCAACTGTCTATTGGCCGACTGTGCCAAGTGGCGCTCTCATTGGTCCGTGTTTTTCGTTAATAACTCTTTAACAAAGCCGCGGCGGTAATTTTTGCAAAGGAAAATGTCGCTTCAAATGACCTAAGGAACCTCCTATTTCCCGGACTTGAAGGAGTTTTGGGACAGCCTGTATATATCCGAGCGGTGGGTGAGGCCAGCGCGTTCGCGCTTTCATGTCGCTGGCAGCTATCCCATCTCGCAGCGAGCAGAGAACTAATCTCTATGTTTGGGTCGCAGCAGTTGACTTTTTAAGAAAAATGATCAAAATTTGCGACGCAAAGAAGGAGAGCGTATGGGAAAGAAAGAGACAAAGTTCACAGCATTTCCCACACGCTCTCCTTCTTTGCGTCACAAATTTTGATCGTTCATTATTTTTGAAATGAAAATTTTTCTATGATTTTTTTTGTATTAGTTGTTCCTGATCTTGTTGTTGCTTCATTTTTTTTTTGTATTAGTAGTTCCCGATCTTGTCGCTTCATTAGGATTACTTACCATTTCCAATCTTAATTTACTTCTAAACATTACTACACTGCAAGAAGTTTCACTTCTGCCGCGCGTGGTTTTCCCACGCGTGTAGTTTTAGATTTTACAACAATTTTGAATTTCATTTACTCAATTTTGCTATAAATGCATAAGGATCCGCAGTCTAGAAATCACATACGACAATTTTTTCGTAAACAGTCATTAAACTAGTCCCATCACCATAGCCCGGTGTTCAGTTACGCGGAATTACACGATCGCTTAGCGAGCCTAAGAAAATTGCAAGCAACATCGAGAAACATGCGAAACGGGAAAAATCCCTTTGTAAATTGCACGATCTCTGCGTCGGCCATGAATGTCCCTTATATTTCATACGACTCCTGTAAGTGTGTATTATTGCGGAGTTTCTCGATGTGTAGTTGCCTACCATAAGTCATCGGAACAATGCTTTCACGGCCGCATAGGTATTATTTGCTCCACCTCTGTGCTCGAAGCATGATCTATAATCTATACGTTCGAATAGTTCGATATATATTATACTTATTACTCGTCACGTGGAACCTGTTGCACAATAAACGACCAACATGAATTTCACAGGGTTACTTTTTTACACGGATAACAATATTTACAAATAGCGTTTACGATTTCAGTAAAATTTGATTAACCTTCCAGACAAAATGCGAACTTTCTTATAGTTCAACAATAATCTTGCAGTGGGTGATCAAATTACTAGAATCAAGGTATGAAAAATATATTTTTCAACCACGCGATGATCAACCATATTATTATGTACAGCTCGATGTATATTTGTAATTTTCAAACATTGATACAAATATCTGATCCTGAATTTAGATCTGACAATTTGTTATTGATTAGAGATGTTTTGAAACGTAATGGTTATCCTGTCTCGCTTACATCCAAGATTATTAAGGAACGTGTGTTTGAGATCTACCACCCTTGGTATGTTGAAAAACAAAAAGAAAAAAAGATTCCTAAAGACAGGACCAATAAATAGGACAAATACCGTAGTTATTCCTCGCGTTCAAAATATTTCTAACGATATTAAGAGAATAAATGTTTGATTATATCGATCGTATATTGTTGTTAAGAACTAAATTTTAAATGCTTCCGGCGCACTGGTTCGATCAAGTATTCTACATAAACACTATTTGCAAATTTTCACAAAATATTTATTTCAACGTTTCGACCTTTTCTTAGATCATTCTCAAGATATTTTCAAGAAATGCGTTTGCTTAGTGCAATATAATTGATTATACATTTCTTGAGAATGATCTAAAAAAAGATCGAAACGTTGAAATAGAGATTTTGTGAAAATTTGCAAATAGTGTTTATATAGAATACTTGATCGAACCAGTGCGCCGAAAGCATTTAAAATTTAGTTTTTAATATTAAGAGAATATTCAGAAAGATAGGAATTCACACAATTTTCAAAATACCACATTATTTAAGGGAAGTCTACCCCGCGATCAAAGATAAAGTACCATTGGTAAAAAACTGCAATGTAGTTTATTCTATACCACGTAAGGGTTGTAACCAACTATACATAGGACAAACGTCTAGACTTTTGGAAACTCGGATCAGAGAACATAGACATAACATATTTTTACCTCCAGCACAGCACACTGTACTGACGAGACATTCAATTGAGTTCGACCATGCTTTCGATTTTGAAAATGTAAAAATAGTAGAAGAAGAAGCCAATTTACACCAAAGGATACTGAACCAGTAATGTTTTATGATGAATTTTTCTAGCAAATAAAATCGATTTAAAGCTTAAAATACATCAAAAGTAGATTGAATGTCAATTAATAAATTACCACAACTTCGTTTGGTATACAAACAATGAAATTGGTTGCTTGGATTTTTCACGGTTCATATTTACCGCTATATATTGATTGGCCAATAGGTCGATCGATGTTCTCCGATTCAGTTGCCTCTTCAAATTCTAACGTTTCTCCTCAGTCAGTAGATCACAGGCATGGAATCAACATGTGTTCTAAAGTTGTCAAGAGTTTAAAATAATTTTGTCACATAGCAAGTATGTTCCTGGTTTTTTGCTTAAAATTTTCGGTTTTGTGTACGGAATGCAACACAAATTTTATATTAATTCAATAATTTTTACAGATGCTATTATATAAAAAAATTTTTTCTTGAAAATGGTCTAAATTTTTGACCGAAAAGTTGAAAATTTTGTGGTGAATTGCAAAATTGCTTAAGAAATCATTATTATTCGTTGATGATATACAAAAATTATAAGAATTCAGTGTACTTAGACTACCGTTTCACAATTGTTTATTTTAATCTAAAATTTTCCACTTACGGAAGTGGTTCTAATAATTTGAACCCACTGCATCTCCTTCCTAATATGGCGGACCAATCGAGAATCTCAATGTTGCATCCAGAGTCGCCAGACTGAGACTTGTGTACTCACTCTATCTTCCCCTTCTGCCACGCTTCGGTCATAATGTCACGTGACTAACCCGGTACTGGCAGAGAGAGGGTAACTTTTTCCTCGTCTGGCGACTCTGGTTGTACCGCGTTAATAAAATACGAAGCCCCTGGTTCATTTAGTATCTGATGACGTGCTAGAAGCTTTCAATACCGTTAAACAACACTCACTACTATCACCCCATTTTTAGATCCTAATCCGAAATCATTGGTTCTCGAGCTCCATTACGAGTATACTCTAATTGTAAGCCATCGTAGTTACGTTTACAACAACGTTTCAGGGAATACGAACTCGTAATAATAACTTATTGGACGTGATTGCGTACTAGACATGACTCGCGATTTCTATGCTTCTTTCGCGGTCCGAGATCGAACGGGTTCACTAAAAACTAGCACGCTGAACCGAGCATAAGGTTGCTGATTAATAGACGAAATCTGGTACACGAGGTAACAGTAAATTCCTTTTATTCGCAGAAAAATCGTTTTTACTGTCTCGCGGGGTTTAGAGCGTAGCTTGGAATGCTGTCAGCCGGTATTGGCGTATATAAAAGTTACAGGAAACATGTCCGGGTTCAAACAGCCATATTTCACGAGGCGAACTCTCACGAGGAGAGAGGAGAAACACGCTAAACATAGGTAACCGTGGCCCTTCGCAAGGTTGTGTATTTTCCTCGGACCCTCTCAAAGGATTCTAGCCAGGGCTTGAAACGGGCCCGAAAATTACTGTTTCAAACTGTTACGTTTCTGGCTTGATTCAAACGGTTATGAAGGATCGATACTCTAGAATAACTTTTATGAAGCACAGACATTTTGGTTGATATTGGTTTCGATTACGGTCCTTCATACATTGGATATCGATCCTCATGACCATTATTTTTCGGTCCTCGAGGGTGTCCCAACAAGAGTGGAATATTTAAATTTCAAACATAATACAGTTTTTTTTATTTACTACCAAAATTTCATTTAATCATAAAGTAGACATGTGGAAATTATGTATTGAACAACACATCTAGTAAATGCACTCCTCGGCTTTGCGTTGTTTTCACGAAATTTTCTATCACATTTTGGCTTATTTGTGGCTGGATCTCAGTGATAGAGCGTCTAATCTTCTTCGTCAAGGCTTGGGCGGTCGTGGGCTTGTTCACATAAACTTTTAACTCCAAACAACCCCAAAGAAAGAAATCCACAGGCGTTAAGGGGGTAGACAAGGATTGTTGATGATGAGAATTGTAGACCATTTCTCGATAATGCAAAGTTGGGGTTTTTCAGTAGTCAAAAGCGCGAGATTTCCACTATTTTTGTTGTGTCGAATAGCGACTCATTTTGATAACTGTTACTAAACTTTGTTAAAATTGTTACGAATTGTAGGATTTTCACTCCGAACGATTGGAAATGTGTTGTCCGAGCAAAAATCAACTCCAACAGCTCAAAAAAGCGTTGTAACAAAATACAGCGAATTCAGCTTTGACTAATTCAGACACGCCGCGCCGCGCCGCTGGTAAAAAGTCTGCGAAACTCCAATTTTCGAGGCGCACGTAAGAAGATAACCGGCGCGGCGGCGCATTAAAATTAAAGCGGCGAAGTGTTTGATAGCGGCGGCGGCAAAGGGGTGGTTAATAGAGCAATTTGCAGCTCTCGGCAATTTTTCCCATTGAAAGAGGATACTACTTTTTAAGGAAAGTGCATAATGCGCTACAGTCAATATTAGTTTTACCTTCTACTCCGTCGAGAAAAAGGAAGAAGTTGCGGGGTATCATGTTTCTCCGAAAAGGTGCATCAAACGTCTCTTGCCATTAGTGATATATCATGCTCGCGGAGTGGTATGTTAGCATTATAGACAGCGATTATCCATCCCCTCGTTCGGGCGCGCGAGTGAAAGGGGTTTTAGTGGGAAGGTGAAACGATCGAAACGGGAATCGGAGCAAAGAGAGAACCGAAAGCGAGGCGGGACCAAAAGATCGGACAGTGTTCGGGCCATCTTATTTTAAGGTCAACTGTAAACGAGCATAAGGTCGGCGAGGGGTGTGGGGCGTGGCGAGCATAAACAAACCTCGTGCCTCATATTTCGCAATAACAAATCAACTCGACACCTCGCCGCGCTCGGTATAATCAGCTAATTCGCGGTAACAACTTAATTCAGGCCTCCGTAACCCCGATTAAACAAACCGTAACCACTTAATTCGCTTAACGAGCGGTATTGTTGCGCGGTAGGGCGAACGCCACAGCTCTTTCTGGAGGTGCGAATTTTGCACCCATCAGACGCCAGTAACCCCTCGGCTCCGGTGTACTCCGACCAGATTTCAACATCATTCTCGCCAGGCCTCCAAATAAAACAGTTACAGTAGGTGAACCATAGTAATATTCGGATACTTTTAAAAGGACGATATCATTTTTCATATCGGATCATACGACTTGGATATTTTTTCAGAAGTTAGAGCAATTAGTTTACTACAAGAGGTGAAACTTTTTGAAAACATTGCAATTGGCCGAGATTACAGAGAAAATACTAGACGCTGCTGTTTACAACTTTTTTGATGAAATTTTCAGATTGCGTGTATAATCGACACAGGTTTGCAGAACGTATTTTTTAAATTTTCGATATTGGCCCACATAAAAAAGTTGTAGCTTACGTGTATCGAATATAATATCGAAAATATAGTGACTCCCATGAATATTCGTACGCCCTTTAAAACAGAATAACTTTTTTATAATTGTACGAAACGATCTGTTCTTTTGCAAGCAATTAGAAGCATTGGTTTACTGAATGATATGCAAAAAAGATTTTCCAAAAATTACAATTTACAAGGTACAAGGCAAAAATAAAAGAGGCATTTAAAAAATTTTTTTATTTGGGCCCTTAACGAAATTTTAAAATATATGTTTTGTAGATCTATATTAGTTACACACATGCTGAAAATTTCATCGAAATCGATTGATACACACACGAGCTACAAGCGGTTAAAAATGGTCAAAATCGTAGTTTTTCACGACTTTTGATCAGTTTCTGCTTAAAATCCACAGAACCGCACATCTTTCGATGCGTGTCGTTTTTTCCTGCGTCAATCGATTTCGATGAAATTTTCATCATGTGTATAACTAACATAGATCTACAAAACATATATTTTAAATTTTCATTAAGGGCTCAAATAAAAAAATGTTTAGAAATGCTCTTTTCATTTTTGCATGCAACCTTGTAAACCTTTGCAAATCTTGTTTGCACATCATTTTGTAAACTCAATGCTTCTAATTGCTTACAAAACATCAGGTCGTTTGGTACAATTGTAAAAGAGTTATTCTGTTTTAAAGGGTGTACGAATACTTACAAGACTGACTGTATGGATATTATTAAGCAACATGAGCAAATATTATTGCCTTTTTTATTTTTGCCTTGTACCTTGTAACTTGTAATTTTTGGAAAATCTTTTTTGCACATCATTTAGTAAACCAATGCTTCTAATTGCTTACAAACAAACAGATCGTTTCGTACAATTATAAAAAAGTTATTCTGTTTTAAAGGGCGTACGAATACTCATGGGAGTGTACGTGTATCGATTAATAGATCGATCTCTTATCTAGCGTTTTTGGCTACTGAGAAACCCCATCATTGTGCAATATTATCGAGAAATGAAAACGCGCATTCCGCACCCTTGCAATCCTGGAAAAACGAGACTGCCCTCTTAAATCATAGCGAAGCAATAACTGAGCGATAACTGATAACAGCAGTTTTCCGATAATTTACTTTTCCGTATCAGTATCAGCTATGGTCCTAAGTGATATAGATGGAACAATAAGAGAGAAAAATCGTTCGCACTGGAATTCCGTGTTAACGAACCTCAGGAGAAAGGAAGTAAAGGGAAAGACATCGACGTGTCGTCTTGAAGAGCGGTAAAAGGGTTCTTCGTCATTTTCCACGAAAATTATAGTCATCTATGCGCGTAATCCCCTTTATAGCTGCGTTGCATCAAATTATAACTGCACAGCGCGAGCTGGAAGCGCGCCGTCTCCTCTCTGTTCATCCTGTTCTCATTGGCGTACAACTCTACCCCCTTCTCGGCCCTGTCCATCGTTTTCTGCCTTTTTTCGTCTCCTCGTAGATACGCGTCCTCGAAGCCTCGTAAAACGGCACATTCCGCCAATCATCCCGGCACATTGGCCAGACACGTAACCCCTCGACCCTGAGTGGCGGCCTAGCACAACTTAACCCCTAATTCTGCCGTTCGATCCACGTGCGACACACCGATAAGTCGATAAGTCATCGGTATCCGAGAACTATGACGCGGTCGCCCCCGTACAATCCGATAGTCTAATAAGCTGCGGATATGAGAAACGAGAAAGGATACGGATATGAGAAAGCATAATGAATAGACTGCGGATTTTATGCATTTATGACAAAAATGAGCACATGCAATTTAAAGCAGTGGACATGTTAAAAACATTTAAGGACATCAATATATTAGTTTCAGCTTCATAGAATAATTGAAACAAGAATACAATTTTTATTTTGCTCCGGTGTCCTGCAAGCAATGCAAACATTTTTTATTTTGCATAAAGATCCGCAGTCTAATAATGAATAACGAACTTCACGTATAAAATATTAGGTTGGAACTATAGTTCCTAGCGATTTTAAATCAAAATTCAAACATAAGATTAAGATACTTGTTCATAGATTTATTGAATAACATGATGAGTCACCTAAAAAATGGCAAAAAGTAAGAGGAGAGAATGGAAAATATGTTATTGAACAAATCTATGTATAAATATCCTAATTTTATCTGTGAGTTTTAATTTAATATTTATTTAGCACCACATTTCTTCAGCACTCTGTAAATTACTGTAAGATGTACGACTGTTTACCTAATGCATATCTGAAATTAATATAATAATCTTCATGGGTCCATAGAACATGTTATTTCTGGATTAAATTGTTAGAAATAGGCATTCCTTTGCGTTGCGTTCAAGATACAAATATATAAAAAAAATAACTGAAAATAAACTTCAAAATTTCCAGTTAACATTTTTAAAGTTTCGCATCATTGAGAAAGTGTAATTTTGATGTTTATCGGGCGTATCTCTAATTCATAATTACATAAACGCATGTTCTTATTAAACTTCCGTCATTATCACGATGATCGGGCGATGGATAAGATTTTGAGTAACGCCCATTTGTACTATGAATCTCAGGATTCTTACGTATCTCTTTGCGATCAGAGATCGATCAATCGCAGAAGGAACATTCATAAGTATTTAACATGCACGAATAATCGTGGGGAGTAATTAAAGGCGGTTGGTCGGAGCACGGATACATCATAATCGTGCGTGTAAATTAATTTTAATATGCGACGTGGTATTCCCGTACGACGTGTATGAATTTACACGCATGCGTGAGAGAATAATTATTTTTCAATAAGAAACAGGGATAAACAGACTTAAATTTTTTATAAGTTGAAACATCGGAGATTGTGACGGGCATCCTAATCGAATTATTATACATGTACGTATGTATGTATATACGTAAGAAGACAAAACCTTTAAATAATTAATAATTTAATATAACTGTAGCCTGTAATTTAAATGTAATTGAATTTTCTTGAAAGTGTTAAATATATTTAAAAAATTTTTTTGGATATAATTATTTATTTTTGGATATAAATGTAGATATAAAAGTAATTTTCTTCTAATCAACTTCTATGTGTTTAATTACTAGAAATTAGTATTATTTTTTTAAAAGCACTTTGAATCAGTCAGATAATAAACATTGTCACTACTTTCTTCTATAAACGTTTAAACATCTGGAGCATAAAGATAACATAAATGTGTCTCTATTTTTACATTTACATATCAATAACTGGTTAACAATTTTAATAACTTTTAAAATCATTTTATGATGTCAACCACAAACGTTGATATTTTAGTGGCAAGATTGAGCTTTGTAAGAATTACAAGATTTAATGTATTTAGATATCTCGCAATTTTTTTAATAATACGATCTTGAATAAGGCAATTTATTCAACAATTTTAAGTGGAAGCAGCCTTGTAATTTCGATAATCGTTTGATTGCTATCAATAACTTGTTAACAATTTCTTGCAACACTCCCAATTTTCATCATTTCTTTTAATAACTTTTGAAATCATTTTATGATAATAACTACAAACGTTGACATTTTAGTGGCAAGATTGAGGTTTGTAAGAATTACAAGATTTTATTTATTTAGATATTTCGCAATTCTTTTAATAATACGACCGTGAATAAGACAATTTATTCAAAAACACTGAAATGAATCGTTTGATTGCTACGTAGCAAGATTGAGTCCTGTACATATAAATGACAAGTTTTATAATAATTTGTCTTTGACTAAAGAAATTTATACAACGATTTCCAATGGGAGCAGTTTCGCAATTCCGTGATAGTAAAATGACGCGGTCACCGTTAACAAGATTTGCATTAGAAACAGTGATATTTTCGTGTCGGTGGTAGAAAATAACATGTCCCATTGTTATGCGGTGAAATGTTGAACTCTAATAAAAATGTCTTCGAGGCCCCCTTCACGTCTCTCAAAAAGGTTCCTTGACGTTCTTCAAGTTGGAATCTCGAGGGTAGAAAAAGCCGCGATGGCACTGGGAGGACGTGCCAACCTGTAATTGTTCTCCGATGTAATTGCCCCCTGGACTTCTCTCGTTCGTGCACGACCTGGAAATCCGTGCACCGTCCCTGCGCGGCGGCAGAATTCTCAGGAGCCGATTTCGAAACAGGACGTTTATTGCGAGTCGTTTCAACCATTATGGAATCGTTGCTTAAGGGTGATTATTTTCTCGCGGAAGTACAGTTCAAGTCGGAACAATACCACAAGTTAATAGTCCCATTTTCGATACCCGAGGAACGATCTTCGCGCAATTTTCATTATTGCAGTGTCATTATTCATATTTAAACGACGGAACTGTGAACTATAATTCTGTACATGTTCATCGATTTATTGACGTTACATCAGATTAGTGTTAATAACATCATTGCTTCGCAGATGAATAGTTCTATTTCCGATACCTAAGGGAATGATCTTCACGCAATTTTCATTGCTGCAGTGTCATTATTGAACAACACACATTATTGAACTACATGTGCCAACCAACAGTTTAACTTTACTTTAAACAATAATTAATTTAAAGAATTTGTTTTCACATAGCAAGTACGGAATTTCTCTCGGTATAATAACCATTACCCTATTCAGTTAAACAAACATTATAATATACGGTTTTTTACAGACGCAAGTTCTCTTGAAAGGGATCCATATCCGGATCGAAACGTTGAGAATAATTTAGGAATTTGCAAAATTGCTTGTTAGTTACAATTGGATCGAACCTATGCGCCGAAAACATTAATGAAAAGTGTCATTATTGACATTACGATATACAAGCTGTTAAAAATTGTGAAAATCGTAGTTCTTCACGACTTTTGATCAGTCTCTTCTTAAAATCCACATAATCGTACATCTTTTGATGCGTGTCGTTTTTCCCTGCATCAACCGTTTTTCGATGAAATTTCCAGCATGTGTACAACTAACATAGATCTACAAAACATATGGTATATTTAAAATTTTCATTAAGGGCCCAAATGAAAAAGTTTTCAAAAATGCTCTTTTCATTTTTGCATGCTACCTTGTAAACCTTTGCAAATCTTGTTTGCACATCATTTAGTAAACCGATGCTTCTAATTGCTTACAAAACATCAGGTGGTTTGGTACAATTGTAAAAGAGTTATTTTGTTTTAAAGGGCGTACGAATACTTGCAAGACTGACTTTATGGATATTATTAAGCAATATGAGCAAACATTAACGTCTAAGCTTCTATACATTTCATGATTTTAACCGTATGCTAGTCCAGCAGTATTCTCAATACATACATTGTGCACATTAGTCGGAAACGAGACAAACTTTTGGAACAACCATTTATGCCTCGAAGAACGTGACCCTATTCGACCCAATATTTTAGGGTTCCTGCACACCTCCAGAGCTAAGCGTCGCGAGTGTCCTGTCCCGGGCAAACGCGGTAGAAAGGAGCAAAAGGAGATTGGTGGTATCGGTCGGATGATCGCTTGTGTGTTGGTGTGCCGTGGCTCCGGAATCGGACGGAAGACGAAGTGTCACGTCCACGGATGAGCGACAACGACACGCAGCGGTTCGCGAGAGGGACGAAAGGGAGCAAAACGGAGTCGAAGAGGAAGCGTGAGACGCGTAGATCGAGAAGGACCGAGGCGGTTCAAGTGTTGTTCGCGAGACAAAGAGACTATTTCGAGGCGAAAAGAGCAAAGGGAAGGAGCGAAAAGGGTTGAGGAATAAAAGGAAAGAAGACGGAGAAGAAACTGCGAAGGGTGGGGGGTGTGGGAAGGGGAAGGGAGTAGGGGTTCGGTGTGGTTAGGAAGAAAGAGGAAGGAAGAGGGGGCTGCGCTGAAGATCGGAGAAAACTGACAACGAGGGAGTAGAAAAGAGTATCGGAGGAGGAAGAGGAGCGAGACCTGAATCAGGAGAAGAGTTCGATACGTTTATGGAGAGGTTCGAAGTCGAGGAATAAGGGCCGGGAACATAATTATCCGCCAAGTCAAGGAACCCAAAGGCCGCGCCAGATAGAGAGAAACCGAACGACCAGAAAAGACAGAAGAGAAAGTAGTGTGTCGTGTGTGTGTGTCTGTCTGTCTCTCTGTGTGTTGCCGCAACGGTGAGGATCAGGTGGACGAGGGGGAGGGGACAGAGGAGAAGGATAGGGAGTCGCAAAGAGAATCTTATTCTTTGGTGCGGCTGGAATCCGAAATGTTCGGGGGGCGCATTATCTTCTTCTTACCGCGGCCAGTCAGCGCCACTCGCGGATTCCACGCTACGACCGTGTGCACCCATACACACTTTCCTGATGTATATATATCCGTGCTTATTGTTGTTACAATTCTGTTACGTTTAACCCCAAGAAACCGAACGTCTTTGCGCAACTTCGCAATCGGCGATGTCAAAGTCCATTTACTTCCCTAGAATCTCAATTTTTCTAGGCAGTATTTTCGAACATTTCTTTTTATTTATTTATTTAACCCCTTGCCGTACTATTTTCTTTACGGCAGCAACGATCGAGACGTTTTTATTCGCCAAAATGTCAGAAGAGAAAAGAGAATTTATATGTGCGCATTTTTCAATACAACTGTTGATATTTCTAGTTTACATTAACATTTTATTAAGTATTTCAAAGCACCTTCGGAACGGAGAGGATAAGATGAAGAAGGGAATATTCGAATAATAGGTCGGGAATAGTTTTAATATCGTATGAAAGAAGCGATGAAACAAAGGTTGTCTTTTTGGAATGGATGATCCTTTACCCATCGGAACATAAGAAGCAGTACCCTTTTTAATCCGTGACAGACTGGCATATTCCAAGGTATATGATCATTGACTTTTTGTCGTCCCTTGTGACAAGGTGAGAAATTGAAATGTGGCTGTCCGCCGAGCAATTAAGATTTCAGCTCTTCGTAACAGGAACATGTCAATTGAAATCCCTTTAAAATTCATGTATAATTATATCCTTTTCTTCTGAGATTGGTAGCTCCTAGAAAAAAGTTAAAAAATAGTACACGATGTTTAAAAATGAACTGTAGAACGTTTGGACAATATTCCGAATGTTATTTTTCCATAATGCGGTATACTATATGTTACCAAGTAATTATCTTCCAATTTTATCACCAATGTTTCGCAAAGAAACGCTGTTTCAAATCTTGAATTTCCAGTACTTCGCGGGTGTACAAATAAAAAAATCGTACAGCAAACATTTCACGACTTGCGCAAAATTTTGAAATCGACTTTCTCCGACTTTTCCGAAATTCGGTAGGAATCGAGCGAATGAAATGATATGAGACATAATCCTAAACGTACGGTCGGTTATCTAATTGAGCTGTCGGATAGCAGTGAAATGACTGAAATCGAGTATCTGCGACACCGGTCGTCAAAAGGAAGGTGAATAGAGTCGCCAGTTGACCCGGTGAACAAATCTGAAGGAAAGATACCGCGGAAAGAGTGCCGATTCCGTAGTGGTAACGAGTTGAGATGGCCGAGAACATCGGCGGTGCCACTTCAAAGCGGGAATCCCGCGCAATCAGATTCTCTTGCCCTCCCTGCTCGGTTGAAAAACCGAGCGAGGGGCTACCACCTCTTCAGCCCTTCGTTCTCCTATCCTCTCTTTGGGCTGCCTGTTTGTGGGGATATCCGAAGGTAGCCACATCGAGTAACGATCATCTTGCAGCCGGAGCAATCTCGATGTTCAGCCGACCTCCGTTAACGCTACCGTTCTTCGTGTCTTTGTCATTGCTGCTCCTCATCAGTCATAATCAATGTTACGTGTCGATAGCCGATAGAAATGATGGAATGAGCTATTGACGCGTAAACTTCTGCTTAAGGGCTTATACAGTTATAATACATATTATATTATAATAGTAATACAGATATAAGTGCACCCAACTAATTCTTCTGCCAAGCTAGATGAATTAGTTGACTAGATGGTGTGTAATGAAAATTTTGGAAAAACTGTGTTTGGTTTGAATCACGACGAGCGTACAACTTGCTTCTTGCATGTTTTTTATTTGGGCTCGTAACGATAATTTAAAAAATTTGCTTTGTAGATTCATATGTATAAGATATTATTATTATTATTATGTACGGACCGAGGTCCTTTTATACATGGGTTTACAGACGTTTTGTATAACTTATAAAAAGAAATAGAAAATAACAAAAATATACAGAAAGAACATAGAAAAAAAAGAAAAAAAAAGAAATTTTCTTAACCTAAAATTTTTACATTCGATGGACAAGCGCAGAACTAAACAAATACAGGTACGATATTAGCGAATAATCTCGCGTAATTTTGTTTTGAATGCCTGTAACGTGCCATTAAAAAAATCAATGTTATTGTAAAGATACACATACATGTTTTTGCTTGTTCGGCGATTTTTACCGTTTTGAAACCTATGACGTGTGTAAACTGTTTATCCTAGATTTACTAGGAAAAAACTTGATATTAAAAAATTTGTTTTATGTTAGTAAAAATATTATTTTCCAAGGATCACGTCGCAAATAGCCTTAATCACGAGGCACACTTGTTCTTATACAGGATGGCGCACAATGATGTGTTTGGTTTGAATTGTTTATAACTTTTTTAATTTTAGAGTGAAATAAATAAATATTGGAAAAAAATATGGTGTACAGAAGAGAAATTTTATTGAGCTAGACGTGAAAGATTACATCTCATCATACATTTTCCATGACTTTTCGCAGAACTTCAGGAGTTATTACACGGATTTCATTGCGAATGTTGGTTTTCAGTTGGGGAATGGTCGCTGGCTTATTGACGTACACTCGCTCTCTCAAATACGCCCAAAGAAAACAGTCGGTGAACGCGGTGGCCAGTTGAAGTCACTGTTGCGCGGAATACAAATTGATCGTTGGTTTTCAAAATAAAATTCGATGATTTTTGTTCGTTGCTCGGTTGTGTAACTTTCCATATTAAATTCTAGAAGCCTTGTTTACAAAATTCTGAAAAAAAGAATTGAAAAAATGTTGAAATAAAAAAGTTATAAAGAGAATTCAAACCAGACACATCATTTTGCGCCACCCTGTACATTAGTACAGAAAATTTTTAATTATTTATTGAAGAACATGCTATGATGTTAATAGAGTTTTTAATTAAGGATAATTTTCTATCATATTACAATTGCAATATCAGTTTCTTCAAACACGCCACTCTCATACTTGTTTTATATCATTAATGCGGTAATAAACACTTATTTTTTGAGATGACAAGAAACGAATATTGTAATTATTGTAATTTTCCCTTGATTGATATCCCTTACATGTTTCGATCACTAATTTGCATAACTTAGAACACGGAACAGCGTTATTAGAGATAATATAGTGATGCACACGCGTTACCTATGCTTTTTTCTGATTACTTACTTCAGTAATACGCCTCAGAAAATACCCCCGACGACAGTAACGGGTAATAACGACCGCATAAAATATTACACCCGTATTAATGCGGGGAGTGTCTTTCTATAATAATTGAAAGCATTTATGCGTTAACGTCGTAAATTTGGATTTTAATGTCCTCCGTTACCTCACGGATCTAATTTGGTTTGGTTACCCAAGGTCAGAGTTGGGCAAAAATTGTATTTAAATAAAAATTTCGAATAAAGTGGATTCAAAACCCACTTCGAAAAAGCTCACTCTGTTCGAAATTTTTATGTAATTAAAATGTTTGCCCACCTCTGCCCAAGGTACAGTTTAACCAAAGTAAGCGAGATATTTAGGAGACCCAAATTAGACGTCCTACCCTATACTACACTCTCGTAAATATTATATAACAAATTATATATTCCCATTTTGACAAAACGAACAAACTTGTGGACAGAGATGTGCATCTTCCTTCGTGAGTGGTAGATACCGAATATTTCCGCACAATAGTGTAAATGCACGATCAAACAAGTTTGTGTAGTTTGCCTACACGAAATCCAGCCATAAATTTGTTGTCGTCGAGTGATACCTGATAACAAGTAATAGGCTTCTTTTCAATAAGAATGAATAGGTGTGAAATAACTGTTGGAACAGTTAGTCTTGCCTTGGCGACTGTTCTGAGTGAAGTGCCACAAAAGTTAGGGGCGAGCATGAAGAAAACTTAGCAGTAAATCTGTTACGGCTATAAACGATGGTGCGTGCTGCGTTACACGTGTGAAAACACGCACCGGGAATACGGTTATTATACGTATCTATAAATTCATTTTAAGTACCAAGATCTATACACGCGTGAATACCTCCGCGAGGTTGTGCTCGTATTGCGAACGATTTTGACCGATCGTTTCGGGTGACAGCACAGATTAATTGTGCAATTAAACGACACGCGGTACTAGCTCCGGGAAAAGCCTCGTTTTCTTCGTTCCTTTGCCCATCCTATGAACAAGATTATGATTTTTGGTTCGGCTCGCGTGATGAACGAAGGAATTCCTCCCGATAAAAACGTTTGATTCGATGCATTACGTGTGTAAATAATCCCACACTTGAACCTATATTTATTCGGAACGAAACGAGATGGTTTTATTGTAAATAATTCACCACTTTTCATAGATATATGGGGCCAGGAAAGGAACTTTACATAAGTCAAAGTATGATACATTCTAAGAGTTTCAAAAAAATAATTATCTTCAATAAGTCATTCTTATATTTCGAGAAATTTGCATAAATTACGTTGGACTTATACAGGGTGGAAATTATAAAGCGTTACAGACGAATATCTCCAAAAATATTGATTATACATAAAATTGTTTCAGATGAAAAGTGTTCAGTATCTAGGGGGTCATTATGTGGTGGGACTCCTATTTTTCCCGGTGGACACTCGAAGGTGAGGTGAAGGTCAACTTTCTTTTTTTAAATGGAATGTCCTATTTCTTATACCATAGATCGATAGAGTATCAAATTCTGAGTATAAAAGTGTTGACCTTTATATGTCCTAAACCTAATAGTTACCGAGATGTTATCCAAACAATTTTCAATGCGTACCTGCTATCTGGAATTCAGTAGGTGCTCGAACTGATGTCCCTCAACTAAAATATCGTAAGTATTGGGTTGGAAAGAAAGTTCGTGGCGTTTTCAAATTAAGAAAGATAAAATTAAGGTATTTATTCATGTGTTTGTCCAATAACACGAGAAATTACCTCGAAAATGGCAAAAAGTAATAGAACAGAATGGAAAATATGTTATTGAATAAAACTGTGAATAAATATCTGAATTTTAGCTTTCAATTTTTAATTTTAACTTACAAACGCTACGAACTTTCGTTCCAACCCAATACATATAGAAAATGATGTCGATAATATCTCGTTAACTATTAGATTTAGGACATATGGAGGTCAATACATTTTTACTTGAATTCGATAGTCAATCGATTCATTAAACAGAAAGTAGGTCTTTCCATTTGAAAAAAATCAAGATGACCTTCACCTCACCTTGGGGTATCCACCGGGAAAAATAAAAATCCCACCACATGATGTCCCCCTCGATACCGAACAACTTTCATCTGAAACATTTTTGCGTATAATCAATATCTTTGGAGATATTCGTCTGTAACGCTTTATAATTTCCACCCTGTATAATTATATTCACAGCACTGTATTGTCTTGCACTTACGGTTTGTATTTGGAGGTCACTTTACATTTATCCGGTGTACCGGTACCTAAACAGTTAAAGATAGCATCTAATGGCACGTAGTGCAGCGTCACGCGTGTATCCACACGTCATAACGTGTACAGGATCAAAAGATATCCTTTCGTTATCTCGCGGCGCGTACGAGATGAACACTATTCACGATGATATGATAGTTACTTGCCGTAATTGGTCGGGGGCCTTGTTTCTCTGGGTTTCTCACTGATCTCGCTGGCGTTTCACCGACGAGTTCTGCGACGGCAGATTGCATCGCTCATCCCAGACGATTTCACTCGCGGCCGCTACGGATAAAATGCAACTTTGATAGAATTACATTAGTACACGGTATATGTATAATGTATATGTACTACGGTCTGCTGCCATGTTCACTCGATGCAACGTTTTTCGTGTAACGGTTGTCTGTCTGTCGTCGAGGGTTATGTTTTCTTTCGGTAAACCCGTTGGGTCGGTGTCGCGATTTTACTAGGGATCATGATGCATGCGTTTGATGAACCTCTTTGACCGTCAATTTCAATTCCAATCAGTTTACATTTTTATACTGATATACTACCGATTACTGCGGTATCATGCTTCGATCGTACTTTATTTTAATATTATTCCTAATTCATCGTGAAATAGTAATACGTGCAAGCATTTTGTGGAAGAATTATGTGTTTTGAATACAAAAGAAAATTGGTTGCCCTCGAAACCTAAAGCAACGTAAGAAAATATTAAAAAATAGAATCTGTAACATTTTGTACGTATTACTGCGGACGAAAAGAGCGATGTACCAATTACTGCGTACCCATTACTACGGATTGAACTGCGCATCTAGGCATTCATTTAAATAAATTCATAACAAATAATTTTTTGATGTATTATATTACATTTTAAATGAATAAAACTTTCCCCATGCAATTCAAAGCAGTGTAAAGAAGAAAAATTGTCTTATTTTTACCTTTTATGAAGAATGTTTTTTGAGATCCTAGATTATGAAAATATCAGAATGATTGACAATTTTGTTTGCCTTACCAACGAGACTACATTCTCATGAAATTGTACTTTATTCAGGGAAAAATATTTATTTTTACGTATTTTAATCTCATTGGAAAGAAATACCACAGTAAAACGTACGCTCGTAGTAATAGGTACATTTACCCTAATTGCAAATGAATCGAACGCGATAGAACTTTTTTCAAAAAACGTGCATTTATTTCATTTTGTGAATGATTTTGAACACTAACATTTAACAAACATTTTTCTACAGAAAACTTTGAAAACGTTGGACTTAGATTATGATAAAATTAGATTAAATATTCAATATTAGGTTAAACGTTGGACATTATATTATGATCACCATTTTTGAGTATTCTCTAGCAACATTAGTAATTAATTTCTAGTAAGCTATTAATTATTGCACTACTCTCATAGAAATAGTAACGAGATCGAAATTCCTTCCACGTTTCAATTTGTACAAAATGTTTACATTATATTATGCTTCGTTTATATCAAACCCGATTTTTAAATAACAGTTTATTATAAAGAACCAATATATTCAAGGTGAGCAAAATGATTGCTTCACACTGTATATTAATCATACATATGCAGTCCTGCATATAATACACTACTTTGCATAGTGACTTATAGTTTAATGAATATTTCGGTGATCTTTTTCGGTGTCCTATTAGCACAGCCAATTAATTTAACCATGTTCGTGCAGGACTCACTCGATTCACTTGATCGATAGCTACGATATCGAGTTTGATGTCCAGCCTGTGACAGCGGTATCGCCGGATTGTTAATTATCTGTCAATGATTACGCGTCTCGCAATTTAGAAAACCATCTAACGAAGTTAAGGTATTCTGCGTAAAGCATAAATTATCGTCCTCGCTGGCTGGATCGACGATGCTCGAGCACGCACCGACTCGGTAGCTTATTTGGATATTTTAACGGTGCTTCTGTGTAGTACTCGATGTAGAAAAGCAGGAAGTTTCTGTGTCCACTTACCGATGAAAAATTGATAAATCCTTATAATATTCGTAGCATAACTGCCGGAGCATTGTAAACGCTTCTGTAATTTATCATTTCCGAAATGAAAGTATGAATGCATGAATATATACGTACATGTCTATGAAAATTGACGGTGTTTACGTTTATGATACAACTGTGGAATTTTTCTAGATTTTTCCACATTTTATGGTCTTTAAAATGGAAGCTGAAAGTATGATCGTTTATGAAAATCATTTGCAGGATAACGTTCTTACTACTGCTTCCGAAAGACACGCAAATGTTTCTGTCCTCTGTAGCTGTCGAAAGAAAATCACAAGTTGGAAAAGCAGTATTGTATTATTATTAGACATTTTTTATTATTGTATTATTATTATGCATTTATAACAAAAATTAGTACTTGCAATTTCACACAGTATAAAGATTGAAAGAATTAAATAGCATCAATATATGTATTATAAAAAAATTATTAAGGAAAGGAAAGTGTTGTGAAGCGGTTCCTGTATCTTATAACAAATGCAGAGAATTTTTATTTTGCATAAAGATCCGCAGTCTAATTATTATTATTAATAGACTGCGGATGAATTTTTAGCAAGTGGAATAAAATAGAATCTTATTTCCGGTGGCCTCTGCAGATCTGATGTAAACGAAAATTGTACTGAATTCTGTCGAATTTTATATTCTACGCATTTTTGAACATTTTTCAGAAGCCATAAATGCATAAAGATCCGCAGGCTAATTATTAATATTTTCTTCGAAGAAAATCCGGAATATACAGGGTATCGCACGTAACTGTCGCCATCATTTTTCAGGCACTTCCGGTAGCCAAATAGCTTTACTTTTAAGGTTCTGTCAAGGTTGAACTGGTTTTGACATAAGCAATAATATTATGTACTAAAAAATGCCATTTTTTATGTACTAAGAAATGTACAATTTTAAAAAATGCAGGTAATCTTCGGATATCTTTTTTGAATTTTTTCTGTTGCATTTTGTAGCCGACTGAAAACTAATTAATTTTGTTCCAAACATTTCTTTATCTGGCTACGTGGGACTTCTAAATAATTGTCAATTTGTCGTCACTATTCTAAGCCATTTTCGTTATACTTAAACGTGTTCGAAGGTATATTGGATTTAAATATTGTTGACACGTTATTAGAAAATTAGTGGGTTACTCAACGGTATGCTGAATATTTTATAGGCACTTAATCGCCACAAATTCTGCTATGTTCAATCGATCTTTCACTTGCCGAGATAACGGTAAGAACTTGAGCTTCTGCAACGTTCTAATCATAGTCGTCAAGTTTTAACTATGCACTGGGAGGAGGAGAGCGTAGAGTTCTTTGTTTAGTTAGGATATTAAATTAGCCGTTTCGTATTCACCGAGCTGTAATTTTGTCTACCCTTTAATGTATACGCTTCTTTTAATTCGATTTGAAACACATATAATCCTCTATTATCGTGTTTGTACCGTTACGCGACCGGGGATTCGCATTACACCTGCTTGAGTTTTCAATAAAATGCGCATTAAAGTTCGTTTTAGTGCAATCGTTAACAATTGTTTACACTCGAAGTTTAGTGACGTCTTCCACAGAGAGGATACTTAAAAGGAGGCAGACTTTTCCCATTTCTCCTCTATCAAATTATTATTATTTTTCTCTATCAGATATACAGATCTAAATATAAGATATTCAAATTTAGTCCAGTCGGCAGGTCGAAAAAAGGCGTCTACCGGAAAAGTATTCCGAACTCAATGAAATTTTGACGTCATTTGGGGGTACTCTGGGGTGTCGCACCTGAGTTTTCGACCTCGAGGACCCTGTGCTAACTTGGGGAGGGGGTAAAAACCACGATTTTTGTTACCTTTTTTTGGTTTTTCGCCTATTACTCAAAAACTATGGGTCCTAAGAATTTTCTTTTTTCATTTTTTGAAAGAGCATTAAATTTCCTTTAAATTTCACTGGTCAAACGTATTTTTTATTTTTTATTTTTCTTGTTAAATGTTACAATGCGTGGCTCAAAATGTAATTTTGAGAAACATTTCCCAATTTCGAACGCCTGTCTCTCGGTCCCTATTGGGTCAAAAAATACGTTTGACAAGTGAAATTTGAAGGAAATTTAATGCTCTTTCCAAAAATGAAAACAGAAAGTTCTTAGGACCCATAGTTTTTGAGTAATAGGCGAAAAATCAAAACAAGGTAACAAAAATCGTGGCTTTTACCCCCTCCCCAAGTTAGCACAGGGTCCTCGAGGTCGAAAACTCAGATTCGACACCCCAGAGTACCCCTAAGTGACGTATCAAAATTTCATTGAGTTCGGAATACTTTCCAGGTAAAAGTATACCTGGCGACTGAGCTAATTATGAAATTAAAAATAATATTGAAATTATTTTTTATACGATTCTAAACATAATTTCATGATAATAATAATTTTAGCTTGTATAAATAACAATGTTACTGCAATGACATATTCAGGTTGTCCCACGTAACTGTGTGTTGCCAGTTAATTATAGTTTTTAGTCGGCTACAAAATACAGTAGAAAAAAAATAAAAAAAGAAATCTGTTCATGAAAAGTGAAGGTCACGTTCATTTTTTAAAATGTCAAGACGAGTTCAACGGCCTAGTATACTACGACCTTGACACGGCCTTAGTAAGAAATAGTAAAACCACAGGATCTAAGAAACAGCACGGACCCGAGAATTTTTCTTAGATCAAGGATTTACTGTAATTTGTTTTCGGCACAGATGCTTGAACCGAGCTTCATTGGGATTTGTACGATCCGCAGTCATGATTACGTTGGCTAAACCATTTTGATTCTGTCGGATATTTTGGCGATGGTTGTTCACCAGCGAATGTGTCAAAGGATGACAGTAGCGGCGAGAACGGAAACTATTATTACCATCGACGACGCTGACGACGAAGTCGACGACACTCTATGATGAAAGATATATGAACGACGATGAATATTACCTTGCCGCGTGTAAAACTTTTCCTCCCTGTGTTATCTCCCTTTATCTTCTGGTCTTTTTACCTCGTTACGAGCAAATAAATCGACGAGGTCGACGCCGAGGTCGGGTTCTATGGTCGCCAATAAGAGGTCAACCAACGCTGATTCACTATTACCAGGGATATGGACGTCGCTTCTGGGTGGTAATTAGCTCCAATCCCGGTAACGGCGTCGTATATCTCGTGGCAATTTTTACATGACTCGGCCCCGACATGGCGGCCCCTCTGTGCATCATTTTTCTGCTATCGTTGAATCCCTTCTTTCGCTACCGAGGGACTTGGTACACGCTGCCGCCTTCACGTCGAAACTCGCTGAAAAAGATTCGAAGCTCCTGGTCAATTGCTATTAAATGTAAAAAAAATTACAGTGCAGTAGGCACAAATCTCACTCGGCACATTTTCTCTGTATTATTTTTCAATATTTTCAAGAAAAAAGAAGGATTTTCTGCATTTATGACAAGAACAACTGCAAGCAATATAAAACTGTGTAGACATTACAAGTTCTCAATGTTATACTTTCTTCGACTTGCTGAGATTATTAAAAGACGAAATACATTGTTATTTAGATTGTGTGCTTTACGATGAACGTGGGAAAAATTTTATTTTGCATAAGGATCCGCAGGAACATTAATATTTTTTCGTCACATAACAATGGAACATTAAATTTCAAGAAGAAGATGTTGACCTATGTTGGTTCTGCACTTAAAAGTTAATCACATATTTAACGATAAGTTGCCTCTATGTTTACGTTTACCCCTTTGGAACAATTTTCCACGAAAATTTAGAGTATGTATCCATTTAAGAGTTCATTGATTTAGTGTGCGACCATACCATATTTATTTCAATTTCAAGTACCCTAATAATTTGAGCATCTATTCATATTGTTTTACATAGAAACAATACACTGTATTTGTTATTGCAAAGTAGAAGCAAGTAGATTTAAGAATGTATATGAGTATTAAGAACATAATACATATTATAACTGGACTATAGATTTTTATGCAAAATGAAAATTGTACATAAATTGCAAGGTACTGGGACCAAATAAAAATTTGATTCTTGCTTTAATAATTTTCATGACATATAGTATTGATTAAATTCTTTTTATTTCGTTACTGTTTTATGTCTGGTCCACTACTTTTTTAAATAAATGCACAGGATCCGCAATTATACCACAACGCAGTACAACAACAACGTGTGATAGGTTATAATCATCTCATCGTATTCAAACTTTTTCCCAAATCATCTCACGGGAAAGCGCCCCTGACCTATCCAGCTCGACGCCCACCGATTAGAAAACTATCGTGTGAAGTATCGAACGCGATCCCTTTTCTTTCACGGAGCGTGGAAACTGCGACGACTCTATCGACGTGGTTATTGGTGAAAAAAAGGTACTCGAGGGAAGGCAATGTGGGAACAAGAGTGAATCTCCTGAAAGAAAGTACGAAGTGGGAGAAGGAAGAAGGAGGAAGCGTGGGAGGAGCTTGTTGAAACGATGAAAGGGGATTTCATTGAGAATCTCTCTATCGAGAGAACGGTGGCAAAAAAGATGAAGGGTGATCCGCGTAACAGGTGCCTAATTGTTATTTGTTAATCCTTAAAGTTTAGGCCTTTCCGGAGCTGTTCTCAGTCGATCGCAGCTTTGATCGTCTCAGGAAGTGATCGGTTTATAATTAAACCGTTTGGGACAGAGGAAGCATACATTTTGATCAGGTTCTAACTCCACCCATTTCTAACCTTCCGTATTTTTTCACAAGTCTTCCCCATAAGAATCGCTTCGGGATTGTGTTGCTGCTGAAATTCATTTTATTTCCAGCGATACTCTCGTTATTCTTACATCATTTAAATCAGCTTTTTCAATTCACGTACACGAGTATCCCTTTTATTTTTTTTCCTTATTTTTATGAATATCCCTAATCTTACAATTCAACAATTTCATCTAATAAATTTAATAGATACATAATTCTTCAATATTGATTTTTTAATTTACATGAATTTTATTATCAATGACTTCTTCGTTGTAAGTTACATAAATTTCTCAATATACAGTAAGTTTGAAGTGTTCTATCTTAATTATAAAATCCTTAACGTCTACGTAAATTATTTATGTAGCATCATAGAGATATAAAATAATTATCAGTGTACTCTTCATATTTAGCGTGCAGTTATTTCTATTTCAAAACTTCGCATTCGACGTGCGATTCATCTAAAATTTTAGATGTATCATTTCTTCACGAAATGGAACAATTCTAGGGTGCGGTGCGCTCAAAATTTCATAGTTGAAATGTAAGGTGCACCCTACTATGCATATAGAGGGAGCTTACTGTAATTACAGGACGCAGGTAGTTGCAAGTGCAAGAAGGTCCACTCGATCTCTTCGCTTTAAGACCAGTCTTTTACGTAAGAAGCTGCCCATACATTGCCGAGCGCTACGAGCACCATAACGCCTGTCCGGCGATCAGCAAGTATGCATTGATTACCACCCATAAGAAACGACAGTTAAGAGAACTTTTAATTTACAACTTATTAAAATTTCCCTCCTTGTTTCCCCGCTTCCGTAACCGAGTCGCTAACTATCCGGTCGTTCGTTTGCAAAGTTCTCTTGTCCTTGATCTTCGCCAAATGATTTATGGAGACGCATTTACAACGACACGACGCGACGCGACGCGGACGCCGCGTACGCGTACCCAACGGAAAATCTGTCAATAAACTTGGCGAACGGTATTCTACGTCTTCGGACGCACGGTGATGACCAAAGTATCGTTGGGAACGTGTCGGCGAAATCAGGAAATGACCTTGAGTAAATTTAGCAGTAGAACCTGCAAGGATACATGAAACAAATGAAGACTTCAGGTGTTGCGTATGCTTCAAGATGGTCTTTTCGAAATTATCCTCCGAGCTAACCACTACCGGATCGATTATGATAAATGATGAATGATTATGCGCTGCAAACTGTTTCAGGTGTTCGAAACGTACTTTACAGTTAGCTTCACAATTATTTTTAGAGAAATTACAAACAAGCCCCGTCGTCGAGACAAATATTTTTTTGTCCGGTTATTTATTCATAGTTCTTTCAAGGTCATCGTTATATTTTTTCAGGAAAGCTTAGATTTGTTTATTCCATCTCGAGTACTAAAAATGTAATAAGTAGACTGCGGATTTTTCTGCATTTGCGACAGTAATGGGTAACTGTAATTTGAAACGGGACAAAATTTCGAAAATCGAAGAGTGTCGATACATTACCAACCTGCTCAAATTATTAAAGGAAGGAAGACATTCTTAAGTGGTTCCTGTATCTTGCAGTGAGTGCAGACAATTTTGATTTTGTATAAAGATCCGTGGTCTAGTGATCAAATTATAGGATAATATTAGGATTACATTTGAGTCTTGTAAAAACACGACATGATGACTTATGAGTACCCCTAAAATGAAGGCTGTATGTCGGTCGTGAACGAGTTATGTAATCAGTGCTGCAGACAATTTAAATTAAGCAGATATTAAAATTTTCTCTTCGAAGATTCGAAGGATTCGAAGGAACGAAGAGAACTTCGAAGTAACTTATTCAGTCTTTCAGCTGTGGTGGCGTATTTTTTTCGAAATGTAGGATTGTCTGTAATTGTATCAAATATAATTTAGCAGCGAAATTTCGAAGTTCAAAGCTCCGTGCTCTAATAATTTACTACGGAGGTTCGAATTACGAAGCTTCGAAAATTCGATTCTCATCACCTTCGAAGTTCCAGAAATCGAAGCTTCGAAACTTCGATTCTCATCATCTTCGAAGTTTCTAAAATCGATGCTGTGAAAATTCGATTCTCATCGTCTTCAAAGTTTCAGAAATCGAAGCTTCGAAACTTCGATTCTCATCATCTTCGAAGTTTTTAAAATCGATGCTGTAAAAATTCGATTCTCATCGTCTTCAAAGTTCCAGAAATCGAAGCTTCGAAACTTCGATTCTCATCATCTTCGAAGTTTCTAAAATCGATGCTGTGAAAATTCGATTCTCATCGTCTTCAAAGTTCCAGAAATCGAAGCTTCGAAACTTCGATTCTCATCATCTTCGAAGTTTCTAAAATCGAAGCTTCGAAGCTCCAAAATCTTCGACCTTCGAAGGAAAGTAACAGCCCTAGTACAAACGTTTCCTAGTGGTTTATCAGCGCGATATGTTCGATTCAATGCCCCATTTAAATCGCAAACAACGACGAAAATACAGAAAAAGTTTCCTCTTAGAAAAATTTCGTCGGAAAGCCGCCGAACCAACGCCCAAGAATGATTTTCTTATTCGGTTCTGCTCCCCAAAGCAGTCGAAACTAGGTGGTCTGGCTGAGACCAATTTCAGGAGAGACACAATGAACAGTAGCTGACCGAAGTCAACGGTGGGCCACAGTAACATTAATTTCGACCTGGGAGGCATTTCTTCCTCTCGACAGAAGAAGTAGGAAGCTCCTCGTGTCGAATCGTCTACAATCGTGTCAATATAGTTGACGTCGGCGTTCTTCTGCAATAACGCAGCTACCGAATGACATTGGCGGCTCCCTTTTTCAGGAAAGAGAAGTGTGGAGAGTAGAATGCGCAAACGAGGCACTGAAATACTTTCGAACAAGTCATCTCAATCACGATCATCGAACCATCGAGTTAATCCGACTTCGTGACTACGCGTGAATCGAGAACGAAACAACATCAGAAAGGAAATCGTTTCTATATCCTATTGAAACGGAAGTTCGTTTCTGCCGGTTAGTTATCAGTCTCCGGGAACAATTGAACGCTACGGGGAAACCGAGGTTGGTTGATACAAAAGCAGGTTCACACAAAGAGATTTTCTCAACGTTGTATAGGTGTAGATTCATCAAATCGAGAAATGAGAAATTTTCATTTGACAGAGTGTACGCGTTTGAACATTCGCGTTCGCAGAAAATCGTTTCAATTCGTCATGATGGAAAGTGAACGTTAATTAAACACTAAACCTACCATCGCCGTTCAAAATAACCAGTTCCAGATTTTTGATTTTACAATTATTGAAATAATAAAAATGATTTCATAAGGAATAGTTGTATAGATATCTTTAGTAGAGCACGTATTACAATAGGTGCCGCACAAAGTCTAAATAAAATCAATCTTGTCATTTTTATAAGGGAACATGTACGAGTTACTTTTAAGGCTCGGTAGGTTTACTGGTATTAAAGTAACATTATGAGATGTGAACGCTGTCTTATGCATTAAAAAAGACCAACTGATAAAGTTGGATGGGTTCCAACTATTATGTCGGAGAAAAAAGTAACTTTTTATAGAGACGTCCTGCACGCGCGGTACATCTTTGTGAGCGTAGCACGGGTCAAAGCCGCGCTGAGAAGAATTTCTTTAATGAAAGGAACTTCTTTATAGCTTGGCGCGGATACCTGCCGTGTCCGAAGAACAGGACCAATGTTCCGGGGCAGCTATTATTTCAAAATTTCCAAATCTCATAGACGTATTGTGACTTAATTCGCCTACTCGCTACGGCCTCGATGGGTGGTCGGTATAGATTTCCTTGGTGTTTCCCATGCGAACGCACCCCGTTGTGCGGATGCGAGTCACAAAGGGGAGTACAACCGGTCGGTCGATCGTTTGTTTCAACTGAATGGATCACTTTTTAAAATCGAAGTACGCGGGTACGTGGAATTGTTCAAATGGTAGTTAATCCAGAATTGAAATAGAGATAAATTGCGCGGGCACAATGAAGCCTTATTTACGGCGAATAATTAAACGTTTATACGGTCGGACCTGGGTAGCTCGAGAATCTCTACAAGACAACAAGTTTATTTGTTTCGAGAAATGGAACTTACTTCAACTTGATTTATTTAGCACATGTCCATTATTTTACCTCTGCGCATAATTCAAAATTAGAGTAGTCGAACTTCCGCAAATCTTATTTACCACGTATTCGTGTTTATCAAACAAAAAATCTCATTCAACAACAATTACAGTTGAAATATCTCTTAAATTAACCCCTTGCTCTACGATTTATTTTGCGGTTTCAGTGATTAGAACTTTTTTGTTGTTCGTATAGTTTCCTAAAACAGGAGAAAACTTATACCATATCTATTATATGCTTGTATATTCTCCGGTAGCTGTACATTAGACTCTGTTCAGAATCTTCATCGCGAGTCAGACACGATAATTGTACCGGAAGGGGTTAACGATTTCTGTGGAGAATGACGAGAGGCATCGAAAATCTTCGAAACTCTTTCACCTACAAAAACAGTTATTGCCATATTATAGTCGTCTTTATACCAACAAAATTTGGTTGGTAAAGTTTGTTCATATTTCTCAAAACAGCGTGGACAATGATGTGTTATTATGCAAGTACTGGGCCACCCTGTATAGTAATTTTCAAACGACTTCCATGTTTCTTAACTGTGGTCGATAAGCGATATGTTTCGATTTCTTATGGCGGCGTATGGACGAGCTCGCAGCACGAGTTCTTTCGAATTTCCACGTTCCGTGAGAACGTGATGACACGAAGGATCGAAAGGGGAAAGATCCTTTGGCGGGCGAAGAAAGTAACGGCGTGGATCTATTATATGTGGGCCACGGAGGGCGGAATCGCGTGAAAACGTGGGACGTTTTCTTTCACCCTGGATTGCGGTTTTATTAGGTCGCAGGAAGCCCTGTTTCCACGTGGGTGGCTCCAACGGGGCCCATTACACGGGCCTTTAAGGCAATTTAGGCACAGCCCACCCCGCGGCTCGCTAGACAATGCTAAATCTTCAACCAGGGAAAACGCATCCTTTGATGTTGCGAACGCTAACCACGGCACGTCCCCTAGGATACGCAGCGTGGCAGGATTCGGCCTCTGATAGTTTCACGTGAAACGTCTCCATCCAGCCGATTTTCTCCCCTTTCCTTTCATCTCCGGCTATAGTGTCGTCATTCATTTTTGATTGTAGGCCATGCGATGACTCGTATATTCCACAGGATGTGGTATGCCAGATGCGTTCGATCAACTTCTGGATCGTGTGCCGGAACAGGGCACAACGTTGCATCGGAAGAGCTGGTATATTGTGCCGAGAAATTCGATTACGACTTCCTCTTCCCAGGTGGAAGTAAAACTCGTACGGTAAGATCGTTCCAGGTTCTTTTTCTTCCCGTCGTATAAGGAAAGAGATTTCGTCGAGTGAAAGGACCATGACACACTAACGCTGCGAATCATTTCATGTTTAACGCGTTCTGTGACACTTTGAATTTCTCGCTTCCGGCGGCGGTCCAACGAGCCACGAAAAGGTTCTGTTGTGTATGTAGGTTGTGGGACTTTCTGCCTTTGCGACACAAACATTCTATCAATATTCACTGCGGAATATTGTTTCATAATTAAATGACACACAGGTTACATCAGAATCATTTTTTTATAACTGGATTAAACGGTTTCAGTCTTTCCGGGAAGCTAGGATGATATGCAATAAACATTTTGGGAAGATTGTAAGTAAAAGTTGCTTTTCACAATTTTTGAGCTCGTTACGAAAATTTAAAAAATGTGTTTTCTGGGCCCATACAAGTTACATGCGTATTGAAAGTTTCATCGATATCGATTAATTGGTTTATGAGGTATGGACGATTAAAGATGGTGAAAATTACAATTCTCCACAGTTTTTGATTCTATGATCTTGATTTGACCTTGAACTAAGAAATTGGTATTAAATAGCAACTGTTTACGAACATGTGTAAATTGTTTACCCTAGATTTATCTCATATTAGGGTAATTACACAATTTATATATTTATTTATTTATTTATTATGGACGGACCGAGGTCCTTTTACATAAATGTTTACAATAGAAAAGGATAAGGGACTACATGCATAATAACAAAGAATAACAAAGAAGGGACGTGCACAGAAAATAATGGTACAAACGATATGGTATTATCCTATAATCCTGCGTAATTGATTTTTAAAATTGTGCAAAGACTCACAAGGAGAACCCCCGCTCTCTCCCTCACGGATTTAGTTCATACTTTACAGAGTTATAGATCTCGTTCCCCTGATTACGAAAATACCCCATTATAGGCGCAGACGCTCAATAGTTTTCGAGATATTAGGTGAAGTAAAAAGTTCTGAGCATTTTTCGCTTATATAAATATTTGCAATTAAAGTTTCATAACTGTAAAATATCAGTTTAGTTCAGATTTTTACCAAGCACTGGTGTGGAACCCGCAAGCCCGGGTTCGAATCCCTTCGTGGTAAATTATTTTTTATTGTTCTTTTTCATGGAAAATGCATTTTCAATGTTAAATAAATTTTAAATCAAAATATTTTTATTTGCTAAAAGACTAATTGAAAATGATACTTATTATTTTATAGAAGAAACACTATATCTATTACTACTGTCTGTTTTGTATTGACTGGCTGCTGCTAGAGCCCACTGTTGCAAATCCCGTGTGGTTACTTGTTGAAAGTTTGCACGAGCCTCTTTGAATCTATCATATGTCCACTGATTAATGGCATTGTACTTGTCATAAATTGTACCCCCGTTCTTGATATAATTCTCCCAGCGTAACAAATATTTTTTGTTTTTTAAAAATCTGTTAAAATGAAACTTTAATTGCAAATATCTCGAAAACTATTGAGCGTCTGCGCCTATAATGGGGTATTTTCGTAATCAGGGGAACGAGATCTATAACTCTGTAAAGTCTGAACTAAATCCGTGAGGGACAGAGCGGGGGTTCTTCCTTGTCAGTAAAGAAATCAATACGATTATAGAGAGTGCTAGAGTCTGCTATGATGCGATTTATTGGATTAATTAATCCATAAGTAGATCTGGCTTTAAGTGTTTGAAATCCTGCTCTAGTTCTCAATACACGTTCCGGTACATGGAAATTGATTTGCGCAAGTAGAGAGGAACAATCAATATGATTATTAATTAAATTAAATATAAAGCTCTGGTCGGATACTCTTCTTCGAGCAGACAATGTTTCTAGGTTCATTGTGTTTAATATTGCGGAATAATCATGATCAAAGAATGACATAGGATTTTTAAGCTTATATGAACAAAACCGGAGAAATTTATGCTGAACTCTCTCGAGCATGACTTCGTAATTAGAGCTTCTCGGAGACCATATAATTGAAGCATATTCCAACAGGGGACGGACGAGGGTGATGTATAACAATCTAAGTGTGTGGATTGAATGAAAATCAGTGGAAACACGAAGTATGAAACCGAGTGTTCTTGAGGCGGAGTTTGTAATATAATAAAAATGGTTGGAAAAGTTCAAGGTAGAGGAGAAATGAATTCCTAAGTCCTTTACCCTACTTATTGAGGAGAGAATACTGTCATTGAGACGGTAAGGATATTATCGTTTATAACTTAAAAATATTGGTTCTCCAAATTTACATCGAAAATATAAAATATAAAATAACGGTTATGAAAAGGATGGAATATGTGTTGAGCGGACAACTTCAAAGCAACAACGTCTTAAATCGACAGAAAATTGTAGCACTCAAGAAATGAAATTTACAACAGACTAGCTTAAGTGTCCATTCATGGACAGGTCACCCTATAACGAAGCAAGCTAAATCCATCGTCGTCCCCGAAGAGTTAAAGCTAGCACACATGTTCTATCACGTTGTCGAAGAGTGTGCGACCCAATTTTCCATAGTTTTCCAAACAAGCTGATCGCGTTCTTTCGTAAATTGGATATCGGATCCTCTGGATGCTTCCGGTCTCCTGCAGGTTCTTGGGTCTAACTTCCAAGTCCTCTTCCAAGAGGAGCTCCGGGCAATGTGATCGACGAATCCCATGCACAGGGGTCCAGCACGTAATCACTCTCATTCTTTTCGATGCTTCCGTACACACGATACCCTGTAGTTTGAGTACGCGGTGGAACAGGCACAGCTCCGCTGCATATAGATTCAAAAACACTGAACCTGGAGGAGGCATGGCCGATGTTTACTCGATTTTTGCGGAAGCGTTCGTGTGCCGATATATCTGCTTGCATCCTTTATTCGGCCGGTTCTTTACTGTTTCTTCCTCTCGTTCGGTGGATGGCGTTTTTACCCGTATTGGGGGTCTCGTATAATTCGTCTGCGATCACAACGCGTCTCGGATTGCGTGTCTCGGAACGTGCATGCCTGCATCGAGCGCTCTTATTGTTAAGCGGGGTCCCTCGAAGGGTGATTCTTTCGATTGGATATTAGCCCGAAACAACTTCCGACTTCACGATAACATTGATCAGCCACCAGAGAAGCCGTGAATTTTCGTTGCTCTCGCTGTTGTCTGCTGGGGACCAGAACAATCGTACCGATTACGCTGATTGGTGACAGTGATTGCCAGTGCTGGGTCGAACGTGTACTCGTGTGTGCCGACTGAGAGAATATCTACGATTTGTGTTCTTGCGTTTTGTTTAATACCCGTAGGCACCGGTGCACAGTGGGGTATTTCGCTGGAAAAGTCTTTGTTTAACACTAACAATAAGTTTACGGGACCCGTGAAAATGACGGTGTCTGATATTCTTAATTTGCGATTACTTAAGATTGTAAAGATGCTTCCCTGAGGAATTATTTACCAAATTTGTTTATTGTTGTGAACTCATTCTTGTTATGTTTATAAAATAATGTGAAACAGTTATTTCTATATCTCCGTAAACCTAGTGTTAGAAGATACACGCGTTCAAGAACTTATGAGATGTAAAATTTGATTTTACACCGTAAAAATAGATTTTTTATTCCAACTATTACTAGTTTTTGTTACTAAAAATTGTACAATCATAATACATATATTTTGAAATTAAATAGTCGGTGTACTCCAAAATTAATGCATAATTTTATCAAGTGTATATACATATATAAAATTATATCATAACTTCGTCTTTTATACACATTTCTAACAATGTTATGTCACCATTAAATATGTGAATAAGTAATAATATAGAGTTGTGGGGATGTCGAAAGATTTCGTAATTTAAAGGGGAAGTTACACAAAACTTCCTGAGGGCAGAGCGCGTTAACAAATAAGTGTTTTAAGCGGAAGTTCATTGGTATCAAGTAAGGAACTTATGGGGGCAATAAAGAACCAAAAAGAAGCTAAGTCTTTAAAGGAACAGAACGGCTGATAACAATAGCAGCATAGACTACATGCTCGTTAAAAATAAAAATGCAGGTTTGCAAAGCCTGAGAAATGGAATTCACGTTTTACTGTGTTCACGCGGGTATTCACAGTATACTTACAATTAGAAACCTTACAATTCCCGAATTGCAGTTTAATTGTTTGATTAATGAACGGTTGTTGCGCTCTATTGTTTTTCTCTTTCTACTTCCGATAAGTCGTCGTTGTTCTGCCTTTACTGATCCGTGGTCAGTAGATGGTATACTTACAATGATGTAAGTTTGGGCCTTCGAGACTTATAATTTCTTGTATCCTCTATCCATTCACTCTACATCGAATGGTACCACCGGTTGTTGTCAGGTGTATCCCTGAATGGGAATCATCAAGACAAAACACTGCACACGCATTTCCGTTTGCGCAACATCCTTCCGGTACCTTCTTGCCCTATCCATAAACGCGCGAATGTTACTGGCCAGCGGCTCATGTTTGTACATCGAAATTACCCGGTACCGGTACGGAACAATAATTCTTTTTATTAACACATATCCGACCGGCATTCTTTCTCTTTTCATCTTCTAATGTTTATTTTCTCATAAACTACGATCTCGTCTTTCGCGACTATGTTCGCGGATTATATCGAATCATTCATAGTCATTTATTTACAACAAGACAAACGAATAATATTTTTAAGATTTTTGTTATGTCTGGTGCAATTTATTTTTAACTCATATACATATACAGTCGGGTACAAAATTAAGTGGACACCCTTTAAAAATTAATAACTTCCTCAAAACTATAAAGATTACTAGGTAATGCATAGAAAGAGTTAATTAAAAATTACGTGTTGTGCGTGAATAACTTGCTTCAACGAAAGGAATATTTTAATAAAGACCTTCACTTTTCTCTTCGAAATTCAGAGGAATAGTAATTTCAACAAATTTCATTTACGCAGCATCTAGTAAATTGTTCTTTCTAACACCTCGAAGAAACTCAAGTCGTTTTGGCCATTGTTAAAAAAGATTTTGAAATAAACAATTTTGTCCTCGAATGTATGAGGTTGTTGCATATGAAATGTCCGATTTTCTAATGCAACTCTTAGAAAACGTTTCGATCAAGAAATGCTGTTACAGTCTATAGGTTTATAATATAAAACTTTGAGGTACAAAGCTAATCCCGGTAAAATCGTAAAATGACCGGTTCTAAATTTTATTTCACAATTAATGAAATTATGAAGATGCTTTCACAAGAAATAACTTAATAAATATCTTTATCAGAGCACATATTATATAATAAGAACCGCTCAAAGTCTAAATAAATTAATTCTTGTCATTTTTATAAGGCAACCACGTGCCTGTTGCTTTTATACCTTGGTGCGTTTAGAGTTAATATCCTATGTTCAATTTTAATTTATTGTTAGACGTATAATTTTACTTTTAAATAAAGTTTATTTCAACGTCGACCAACGCGACTGTCGCGTATTCCTTTTATATGTCTGGAAAAATAACTTTCATGTGATTTTTGGTCAAAATGTGGTGATTAATCAACTTACTAATCGTTGATGGTAAAAAAGAACTACAAGTATTTTTGAGTAGCGTCTGTAAATTCTTTGAAAAATAGCTACGTAAAAAGGAACTAATGTCATTGCTAAAAATCATACATTTCACATGCAACAACCTAATAAATGTTGCAAATACGTGGAAATTTTAATGGTGCTATTGTCATATGTACTGCGTAATGTATGCTTCGTAAAAATCCCGTAGTTGAATGTGACATCGTGTATGCACGTGCACGCGAAGATCTATGTGGAAATGCTTAACTTATGAACTCGTCCAGCGGATTGCAGGCAATATACCACGGGACCACGTGCGGCACCATGAATAGAATCGTCTTTGGAGCGAGCCGTGCGGATTCCCGCGGTTGGATCCGTTCGTTTCCTGGATCATTGCCAAGGCGAAAACATCGGTACGTCACAGTTTGCGCGAGTCGGATGATTAATGATCGTTCGACAGCGCCGGGATCTAGCCGTGGAGAACCGCCACGATTAAACAAATCTCCACGCTGAAAGTAATAAGCCACTGCTACCGATTGGTACCGCAACGAAAACTGTACTGCGAATTATAGTTCGGCGACCCGGCTCTTATTCCGCTTCATTTATAGACTTTTTAGCATGATATACATCCTACATGATCACTCAAATGGGTCTCTCGCACAATGAAACACAAACTCATGACATTAATGAACGAGAATTTCCGAGGTTCATAATGCTTGGGTCTGTGGATCCTTCCACGATTATTATTAGACACGAATGTAAGAAATATTGAATATGGGAAGTGCAATAATATGTGGTGGGCCAATAACAATTTATACAGGGTGAGTCACCTCATTTTGCCACCTCAAATATCTTTGTTGTTTTCAAAGATACGACAAACGTCTGAAGGACAAAGTTGAATGGTTCAGTGGGGCTCGCATGATACCAAAAATATTTTTGTTTTATGTGATTTTTTTTAGAGATATCAAGGTCACCTTCATTTTTTTAAATGGCACTTGGTATTTTGGATTTAACAGCATTACAGCCCGTATCAAGACGAATTCAACGACCTAGTATACCATGACCTTCGGACGACCTTGAAGTACCATTTAAAAAAATGAATGTGGCCTTTTCAATTGCTTGCGATATAATCTGACAAAAAGATATTTTAAACAAAAGTCGATCAGTTTTCAATTGGCTGTACAATGCAATAAAAAAAGTTCGAAAATTTTTATTTTTAAACAACAAGGATATTTGAGGTGGCAACGTTATGTATATTAAATATTCTCTCGTAATTAGTTACGTGAATGAAGATATTTATTCAAAGATTTTCCGCAGATGCGTGTTTACAGTTTCAATAATTGCAAAATAAAAAAGTAGAATTGTGTAAAAATTGTATCAAACAAAATTAATATGTATATTGATTGAGCATTATTTCGACCACGATGGTTTTTAGAATATAGAGGTACCGTTACGATTTTTAGCCAGGATAACTACATAGAAGTGATTTAAGTTTCAGATTGTTAAATCGAGGGTGCTAAATTTGCTTGATTAATTCTAATGATCCACAGAACGTCCGCAGCAACATTTTTCGAACGATATCCATAAACATATAGCACGAATAACGATAGCAATTATCGGAGTTTCGGATCGGTTGATCTGTTCACGGTAATTACAGTGGCGAGCTGTCATTCAATTTGTGCTTGATTACCTGTCGAAAATAATTGACGATACTAGTTCTACGATGTTCGCTGAAAGGAGCCACGTTTCAAGTGACCTTTTCCTTAACCGGCTTACGTTACTGCAAAATATTTTAGGAATTTCGGCATTTTATATTCTTTATTAATTTCTTTACTCTTATATTTATTTCCTTACTAATTATTGACAGAACTAAGGTACGAGAGTTATGAGTAGATTGCAGATTTTTATGCAGCATCAAAATTGTCTGCATTAATAATAAGATGCAGGAACTGCATAGACATTTATTTCTTCCGTCAATAATATTAATACGTAAAAAATAATAACATTTTCGAAGACATTGAATATTTTCACTGTGGTTGCAATCAATCTGCTCATTTTTGTGAGAAACATAATATACTTAAAACTTAAATCAATTTGTGCAGTATGTTTTTACAGTATTTTTGAGTAGCATGTGTATAAATTGTTTGAAATAATAGCTACTTTAATTTTTTCTGGTAGAAGGCTAGACATATGACTTTATTTATACGTTTTTGGAACTATGGTTTCGAATTGAAACTTGACGGACTTATATACAGATTCTTATTTAAACTATGCAAAGTAAAAATGTTCTACAACAATTTGTAGAAACAGGAGTCGAATAGATATTTATTTCTTCTTCTATTAATTTTGATACATTGAAACTAACATATCGATATTTTTAAAGTCTTTTTGCTGTTTTATATGTCACTTACTGACCTTTTATTAAAAATGCATAAAATTGACAATCTAATCATAAAATATAGAAAACTAGATACGAAATAATAATAATAGCGAATGTAATAGCGCGGGTAAGACGCGGAAATTCAGAGAATTGGAACAGATACTGGTTGGAGGAAGAGGCAAGAGGACGCGACCTATGTGGGGACAAGTATGGAAACCCAGAGCATTTGACAAGGGATTGCAGGACAGGTTGAAGAGTGGTTGGAGAAGTTGAGAAAGAAAAGAGAAAAGAGAGCATAAATAAACCAAAGAGAATGCCAAGTCAAAAATGCAAAATTTAGGGAATGGGGAGGGAAGCAATAAGTATGGAATTAAGTGGGTTAGTGATAATTAGGATACTAAAAGAGTAGGACAGGGTAGGAATGTGTGAGACAGAAATGAAAGAGAGAAGGTATGGACCGAATGTGTGAAATAAGATAGCAAAAAAGAAACCAAGTCACATTTTTTAACTGTAAGGCTGAAATAAAGCAAATTATAATAGCGAATGTACAATAAATTACATTGTTTATTGTGATTGAAATAGCTCTTAATTAATATATAAGATTACTAAGCATTATAAAGAAGAAAATTACGAAGAAATTACACATGGAAAACTACGGTGATTTCGCGGACTGTATTAAACCGATCGCGAGCCTGGCAATACGGAATTGGGAAAATTGACAAGATGTAATTGCAGCGTAAAGCGTGTAAAGGTGGTGGATCTGGATTGCAAGTTGGTGACGCAAGTATGTACCTTTAGGAGCCGTCCTTGGCGGCAGAGGTCAGTCGTTAACACGTCACGAAAAGATGGACGAGCCACTGACTGTGTCCGCGGGCGCACAATGCCATATTAATGGCTGTCGGTAGCGGTGATAAATTCCTAGGTTGAACCCGCTCTCCCGCAAAAGCGTTCTTCTTCAGCTATGCTCGTTGTTCGTCGCATTCTCGTTGTCTCTTTCCCTCGGGATGGCCAGCTTGGAATGGCGACAATGAGCGGGAATAAGTCAACTAGAGGATCGGTGAAGGGGTTCAGATAAAGAAGAGGAGATGGTCGGAAGACGAAGAATGTTCATTATCTGAGGGATAGAGCCTTGTTCTTCCTTGCCGGCTAGTTATCCCTTCGAACTGATTGTTTAACCTATTCGTCCGATTTCAGCCGACCTTGACGGCTGTCAAAACTTATTAACTTACCAACCAGGGATCGCAGCTCGAAAATTGATTTATTCATCAGTCAATCGTAACGTTATCTTTTTTATGAAATCGACTGTAACTACCAGATTGCGGGTCTATATGCATTTATAGGAAAATTGGGTAGATGGAATTCAAAATTGTTGGAAAATTGTTTAAATTGAAGATGTCGATATATGATTCCTCTATTATAATAATTAACAGCAGAAACAACATTCAATTTTGTTTCTATTTCTTGCAATCGATGCAGTTTTTAGTTTGCATAAAAATCCGTGGTCTAATAAGCTACTTTAACGACACCTCTGGAAATTCCATGTGCTATTTAAACTGCGGTGCCCAAGGTGGTTCGGAACCCACCTTATAAAAACTGTAGGTCCCGTCGCGAAATAATCCTGGCAGTTAACAAAGCGACGTAAAAATAATTTAAAAAAACCTACCTTTAACTCTTTTCTTCACTTCTTTTACAAATCGATGATATCTACCTGGGAGTAAGTGTACATCAAATCTGAAACTCCTGTGTTGACGTATAAAATTTTTTTTTTTTCCTTATTTTACGTCGCTTTTGGAACTCCTATTCAGGAGTTATTTCGCGACGGGACCTACAGTTTTTATAAGGTGGGTTCTGAACCACCTTGGGTACTACAGTTTAAATAGCACATGGAATTTCCAGAGGTGCCGGCGTCGGGGATCGAAGACGTATAAAATTGTGAGTGTAAATTTTATTGATTGATTGCACAAGATCCAGTACATATGTATGTATGTATATATGTAGATGCAGACAGCATGTAAATACAGTTTACGCGACATCAGTGTTTCCCAAAGTGTGGTACGCGTACCCCTGAGGGTACAGGTAGAGTTTGGAGGGGGTACGCACTGATTCTAGTGGAACACTCCTGGTGCAGCGGGAGTCTACTGTTATGTACAAAGGATGTACAGGCCGATTGTTCTTAACGGGGGATACTCGGTGTTACGACAGTTATAGAAGTGGTACACAGACGTCGAAACTTTGGGAAACACTGTCTTACGGTAAGACGTCGATTAGTACCGCGTCATAATTACCTGGCGGTATCTTCTCTGGCTATTCAAAGAACAGCTAACGACATATAGTATAACGCGGTATTACTGTAAAATTACATGTAAAATTTAATGTTATCTACAGCAGAGTGAGCACTAACACTTCTCCTTGCACGTAATGGAAGAAAATTATGCAGAAAACGATTACCGTTAAATGAGATGAAGGACAACGGAATATGAAGTAGTGTGTCGACCACCGCTTTGTGAAAATTAGAAAAAGTTTAGAATACTTTTTAATACTTCGAACGATGAAAACGACTACTGCCAAAATAATTTCTCTAACGCTTGTGGATGATGGAACTCACCGTCAAATATTCCCATTCTGTATTTTATAAAAATATAAACATTTGTTCGAGATGAATATTTCTTTTATGTGTGACAGGTCTTAATGTTGCATTTGCATTTATCAGTAATGGAAATATTTTTCACGTTAAGTACAATATATGGTTATAACCAAAGTGCGAATCTTTATGTAAAGTAAAAACTCTCTACTTCAATTACAAAAAATGGGAGTAAAATAAATATGTATTTCCTGCCTCAAAAAGTTTAACAAGTTGAAAATAACAGTATCTTAAAATGCTTCTAATGTTGTTACGGTTCTGTGTTCCTTCTACTCATTTCTGTCATAAGTCGTAAGGAACTAATTATTGCTGTCATTAGCCAAGTAAATTTATAAATAGATATATCAAGTAGATACTATATATACCATATAATATATATTTTATAGCTAATATTAATAATAATTTTATAGCTAAAATACAAAACGTGTCCCAACCTTTACGACATTCCCTTACAATTATAAGAAAAAATAAATTGTTTTAATTACTACGAAAGCAAAGTTGCTATTGGCTCCTAATGAAAAAGCATGCGAGTTTCTCCTACGTTTACCCTGAGCTTGTGCTTTTCATGACAATACTGATTACATGATAATTCAGATGGTAATTGTGACTCGCGAATCAACCGGTCTCCAGCAGGACTAGAAAAGATGAAAGCAAGCGGTATAAATAAAGCGCAGTTACAGTTGAAAGAAAGAAAGAGAAAGATAATGGAACTAGAGTTAATTGCTGCCTCTAGTTCTCCGTCCCGAGATGTTAGTTAACCCCCTACTACCGAGTACTTGGTTTTCTTCGCTTTATCACGGGGAATGTCTCTTTTGCTCCAGGGACGAAGAAGATCGCGCGCTTAAGCATTCACACGACCTTCATCGCGCGTATCTCGTGTGTGCAGAATCGCGACAGATCTGCAGAGTGATCGTGGGGAAGGTCAGTGGTCGGTACAGAGATTTTAGTCTGGACCTTGTTCACGGAGAAGCATACAGTCAGGGGCAAAAAGGTAGGACGCTCTACGTGTATTTATGTTTCCATATGGCATCGAGAGAAAATGTACATTATTTCAGTAATAATAATACTTATTTATTCAGCCTCATGGCAACCTGGACTTTATGCATTTACATATGACATAAGTGAATAGATGTAATTTGAAACAGTAAAAGTGTTGGAAGAATTTAAAAATTTTATTATACATATTAAGGCAGACAATGAGTTTCTATTTCGCCCCAGGTAGAAAATGTTTATTTTGCATGAAGATCCACTGTCCATCAATCACTAGATTTATAACAAAAAGAATTGTGAAACACAAAACTGGGACGTCGTTAATCAATTACACAAGTGTTAACTAAAACTACGAATAGCCGAATTGTTCAAGTGATTTTGAAAAATGGTAGCAACATATATTATCTATTCCACTGTATAATATGATAATGTATGATAGATTAGGTCGATAATTCACGTGCCTGACATGCAAGGTTACAATCAATTCCAAGAAGAAAATATATGAAGAGGTAATGAAGTGAATAGTTTTTCAATTTTATTTACAGACTTTTTAAGTGATCCATATTAGACACTTTTTCCCAAACTGTCGATTTTCACATCTTTGGGTTTTTACTATAATTACAAAACATTTGGATCTTTTCTACAGTTAAGTCTGTAAGTAGACACATTTATGCACCTCCTACGACTTCATTTAAAGAGAAAGAACAAAATTGCTGTACTTTTTGCGAGCTAGCTAAAATCCCGTGTTCCATATTATCAGCCTTTACCCTGCACCCTGCAAAAAGTTAATTTTTCTCTGCAGATCAGGCGCGTTGCGGACGAGTAGGTGACATGACAATCAAAGTGTTAAAGTATTCAGTGAACCTGCAGAGCTGTGATTCTCAGTCGATTCACAAAAAGTGCATTGAATCGGGAAATAATTCGCATCCGCGGACCGTTCCAGTGATGTAGAATAATGCGATTCGTTCTTCCCTAGCGAACGAAAACGACGTAATATTGCTGCTACATTTATTCCGTGACGATGAATCGTAATCTCGTGTCTTCGTGTAGGAAGTACATACGTTAATTCGCGTTATCTGTACGTCTACATCTCGCGGTATGACCGCTGCTCCTTCGTTTAACGATATTACACCGAGGCATAATTCATTTGCACTTTCTACTCCTGTACGAGTAATACATTACGTTTACATCGCTTTCGAAATTAAAATCGGTTGTGTGTAATCAATTAATCAATCTGCGGTGTCCACGGGACGCGAAGAGTTGTGTAATGGCCGGCTGCATCTCGAATAGCAATGGACCCGAATACTGAATAATAAGTGGGATCGCAATCTGATCTGTACTTTCGAATTCTCTGTGAGAACTCCGAAATTTAAAATAGTCAAATTACATTCGAAACATTAATATACATGTATCAATTACCATAGGTTCTGGACCCCTCGCTGTATAATAACACTGTCCAACACCAAATTTGTTTCCAATATACTGTTGGGTCCTTCTTATATAGAGTTTTTTGCGCTGATTCCGAATCTGTCGTTAATTTTTCTCCTATACGCGCAGTTTTTGAGGAACATGGCTTTGAAAAAAAACATATTTTTCAACTTTAAACAAATATTGTGATGTTATTATAAAAGATATTGAATTGTTCCTTACAGCAAAAGATTCTGTAGACTTTCCCGAATCCAGTGATATATAATATTAATGCATTATGATTGTTTAAACATGTTTAAACATGTTGCGGAAAATCGGACTGTCGAACGCATGTCGGGCGAAGATATTTTGCTTTCTGGTTCGAAAAAAACGGCGACGTTCCAAACTTAATACGGTGGATTCTCAAGATAAAAGTCTGCTCTATCGCGTGGTATAGTTCGATTTTCCGCTAGACCCTTATTTTTTGAGATAAATTGAAAAATATCCTCAAAAATTGGTGCAAAAGAGGTGTCTCTCCGTCTTTAATGATTCTTTAAACATGTTTAACATGTTTAAACCATCATAATGCATTAATATTAATATTATATATCACTGGATTCGGGAAAGTCTACAGAATCTTTTGCTGTAAAGAACAATTCAATATCTTTTATAATAACATCACAATATTTGTTTAAAGTTAAAAAATATGTTTCTTTTTCAAAGCCACGTTCGTCAAAAACTGTGCGTATAGGAGAAAAACTAAGGACAGTTTCGGAATCAGCGCAAAATACTCTATAAGAAGGACCCAATAGTATATTGGGAACATAAAAAAAGTTGAAATTTGTTGGACAGTGTAACCAGTCTACACACATACATAAACAAAGTCTACTAACACTATTTATACCAGAGGTGTCATAATTATACATCGGGTTTTAGTAATTTAAAACAGTAAAAACATTAGAAGAGATTAAAAATGTTGTTATATTATTTTCAACAAGTTTCGCATATTAAGAAAGAAAGTGAAGGTACGAAAATTGAACGGTCCACCTAGCTGCCATGATTGCGACATTTGTAAGCATTCGAAATAAATGGTTAAAGAAAACTATTGTTCAGCAAAGACTCGTCTGTGCCGCAATCTTTCGCTGTAATTAATTTTTAACAAAGCAGCGCCATGTTAAAGAGATAACTCCTTGTTTTCAGCTTCAAAACAACTTTTATATTTACTAGTCACATTTTGTGCTCACATACACAACACATTTGTACAGTTAATGTTAATTATGCGCACAATCATCGCATGTTACATAAAACTCGATGCTATCGCTAGAACTAAAACGCGTGTAATTTACCATTATTCGATACAAGTTCGTTTGTGTATCATCTCACACGGCGCGGCGCGGCCGGCCTTATCGTGAAATCGATCAATTACATCATAACCCGATGTGGAAGAACTTTAATTATAATTATGTACAGACGTACGGACGCACGATGTGTATTTATTGCCTTTCATCAGCATATCAGCTTCTGAAGTAATTGAAATTTATAGGTACGTAAACACGACGTGCCGCTTGTACAATTAAATGTGACTCTTGTAATCTGTTCTTGTTGGCGAACAACATTTCTCGTTGAAGTTTTTGACGGTCGATCTTTAATTCACGAGAGAAGTGCAAAAGGTTTTACTTGTAAATGCATGGATCAGATCTGGGTTAGGTCCGAAACTTTGTTTTTAGCTAGTTGCGGTCCAATTCGTCCCACAAATCTTCAATGAGGATTAAGTCAGAGGACTAAGGAGGGGCTGCAATACTTTTGCACAATTTCGCAGTAAACATTCGTGTACAATTCGGGCCGTATGTTTTGAGTCATTGTCTTGGCCATTTATTACATTGAAACTGAACTGAATTATTACATTGAAGTTGATACAAACAGTTTTTACATATTTTTGACGTAGTTTGACGTTTTCTTTTTTCTATTTGAAGATTTTACGTCGCATCAACTACATGGTTATTAGCGACGAGAAGGTGTATAGTTATAGTATAACTTCCTGGATTTTCGATTCCTTAATAAATTCCAGCCGGTCTTGTATTTTATCTTCGTCAAGATTCTCTTTCAGTGTCTTTCCAATTTTGTATTTTTCTCGTAATGTATTCTGTTTTGGACTGTTTGACGTTGTTCTGGATCATTATCATTATACTTATATTATGTAGTTAATACAGTTAAAGAGGTTCATAATCGATACGAAATACCAGAATTTTACTAAAACCCGGAGGTGTCCTAAGACTTATGAAGCGGGAGTGTACATACATATACACTACTGTGCAAAAGAAAGAAGCACCCAGTATAATTATAAGATATGATGGCAAACAATATCTTTATTTAGAAATTGTATTGTACAATGATTGATTTATTGCATTTAAATTTAAAGTAATCCACGATAACACATATTCTCAGAACTATTCCTCATCTATTTAATGTTTATCTATTAAACATGGCCGGGTGCTTCTTTCTTTTGCACAGCAGTGTATTTATTCGACTCCGTTCAGAATCTCCATCACGAGTCTGACCCGATATTGTAGGGCAAAGGGGCTACGAGACTGCTTCGACGCCGTCTAGACAAGGAGCTAACCCGGCACATTCAACCCTAAGGGTTGAAGTACCGTGCCGCATAGCTTAGAAAATACCAAAGAAGAAGACCAAGTCCCAAATGAATTCTTCGGTTTCCTTTAGCTTGGCAAATAAAGGGGTTAGGATTAAAGGCGATTCGCGGACACGCTTCCCGTAAGGGCCGGCTGCAGGGCAGCCCTCGTGGGTGGGAGGGAACCCCCATTAAGTTGTTACGCTAGGTTATATTCTCCGGTGGGCGCGCACACCACCGTCAATTAAATCGCTCTGTCTCAGCTCCGGTGCAACGACATCTCGCGATCCGGCCGCGCCATCGGGGTCCCGCGCCGAAAAAACAAATTGGACGATCACCGATATTTCTCGGTCGGTTTTCTTGGCTGTCGAACGAAATCCCCCTGGAGCACAGTAGACGTGCCGAAGAAGCGCCAGTCGAGGAAGGCTTGGTCGCCTTCTATACGGGGAAGAGAGGCGACGGTCCTCGCCCGCGGACCCCTTTCGGGACCATTTTCGTGATAGCTCAGGGCCGTTTATTAAGGAAGATTTACTCGCCCCGGCAACCTCGCCACCCCCCCGGGCGTCACCTGAAACATTTTCGGCCCGATCTCTGGTGTTTGACCTCTCTAGGAATTTGCCTGGACACGGATAAACGTTCGTTTGATGGTCCACCGCGGCGATTAACATCACTCCGCCCGTAAAGAATTCTGTCCATCCCGTGGAAGGGTTCCCCGCAACGAGCTCCTCTTCCCTGGAAGTATTTTGAACTTGTCAAAACGGGGCTTCGAAGATGCCCCTGGTGCCCAACGAATTATCCTCGCTCTCTTCTTTCGCCCGATTTCTATTCATTATGGTATTCACACAGCGATTACGCCGTAGCTTTAGTAACGAGATTCGATTGTTCGAGGTGAGTCTGTTAGCAGATGCGTCAAATTCCAGAAAAATTTCACTTTAATTTGTATCACATCAATTGATTTTCTTAAATGTTCCCAAATCGTATTTTTGTTAAAATTTTTGAAATCTTGAAAAGGACCACTGTGCGACGACCGATTTCGCGCGACGCTCGCCAAATTTTTCGCCTGGTCACCGATCGGTCGTCAAAGCATTCAGACACGAGAAAAAGCCGCAGAACCGTCACTTTCGGAGGGACATCCGGCGGGGTAGACGTCCGTCCCTTTTTTTCTCGCAGTTCGCGCGACGACGCGTTGCGAAGCTCTCTTCTACGAATCGTTTCGTGGAGAGAGACTCTATGGCTGTTCTCGTGGGTTTCTTATTTTACGGAGCTCTGTGCAAATTGCCCAAGGATTAGAATCGCGAGCATGGGCTGCGTGCTGCGGCCCCCGAAGCGATGAATTATTATTGTCTCGTGCCTCACGCAGCCACGCTCCGCGTTATGCAGTCGTACGGACCATCCTCGTAACGGCCGGACAGCGAAAAATAATATCGCTAGCTGCCGGCCAACGAAATAACTGGATCCTCCTCCTCCGAAGCAATGCCAGCCCATCCTCGATGATTATTGTGTTAGTACTGGCGTCAAAGGTTCCTCCTATTATCCTGCCGAGCCTAGTCTTCGGCTATTATTTAGAGTACACTTTTTCTATCACCGCGCGAGACCAAATGATAGGATTCAGTATCTCGTATAATTAACAGAAAATATTGTACAATTTAAAATTTTGCGCACCGGGAATAATTATAAACTCAATCTCATTGTTAGATTTTTCAGCATAGTAAAACTGGAAATGCAAATCTTTGTTTTTGCAAACTTTGAAGAACATTTGCTACGAACACTATCCACTAATTTATTCAAAGTTTTGCTTGGAATATCTGATCGCAGAATTTTATTTTCTGTTCGAGTTCAATAATATTTTCCATAAGTGGCGTTTTTGATCGTAAACTCTTTCTGCACTAGGATTCTTTGCAGATCATTAAATATTCATTAACTAAATGAAAGTACCGGCCTCGTGTTCGCGGCTAATATCAAGAGAAGTACGAAATTCTTCTCGGTTTAAATAAAATGTTCAAATAATTGTCCAGAAATTACACATGGAGCATGGAAGGACGAATCCTTCGTCATAATCTAGATTTACATCGCGCAGCGGTCTTATGGTACTGGCGCGGCAATGGACGCGCGATAGTAATAGGTCAGTGTACTGAAAGAAAGGCCGGTTCTTCTAGGCGTTCTCTGTTTTCTGTTCGTTCGATTAGATCGCCGGGCGAGACTTTTGCGGCTCGATGACTGTTTTACGCTGCCCGCGGACACGAGGAATGTCGCGTCGTACGGCCTTTCGATTCCATGAAGACATATCCGCGCGCACACGTGGCTACACGCACGAACGAGCGCGCGCCAAGCCACGCCGAGCCGAGCAGCGCGGCGCGGCGGCGATACGTCAGCGGGCACCCACATTCATTGTGCCGCACTACGATTTCTCATTGTAGGTGGAGGAGGCACGGTACGAGTTATTGACTTGTTTGATCCTGGGTTACGCCCCGACCTACCTTAACTCTGACTTACTATCTTGCCACAAGAGCTTTTGACCCGCGATCGGGGGCGTTCGCGAGCACCGTAACGATCCTTTCGATTTCTTCGGGGGTTCCTCTAACACAGCTCCAGCCTGCAAATTTTATAATCTACGCTGCTATCAATTTTCTAAGGAAATTACCATTACAGGAGAACCTCGGCTATCCGAAGCGCCGCGCCGATCACTGAAATCGTTAGTATTCCAGCATGCTTCATAGGCGAATAGCTTAATCTAAAGCGATCCATGTATGCACAACACTGTTTATTATAAATTAATCAAAATTGATTCTAGTATGATCCACATTAATTTTCAAGACCGTCTCTGGGCCCACTTCAAGAGAGGGCATACCTCTCCATGAAGTTATTAAATTCATGGAAATTTTTCACCTTTTGCTAAATTTGTTTTTTGTTCATAAAAATGCATAAAACAATGAACCACCTTAATTCAAAATTGATTCTAGTATTACTCGAGTATTCTACAGGGTTTAAATTATAAAAAACTTTCTATAATTTTACATTACAATTTTACTAAACTGGTTGTTTATTAGAGTATTGGTAAACGAAACAAAGTAACTGATTTGGGAGTATTCCTTGAAGACAATAGGTAATTTATATCCACAGATAAGGCACAGCGCACCATGCAATTGACCATGCTTATAAAATGCGTTCTACAATAGTAAATATGGCAATTTTGATCGCCATAATATTATATTATATAATACTTTTCATAAAATTGACTTTATCATTACATTTAAAATTATTATATTTCATTACAATTATGAATTAATTGAATGCAGACAATTTGTTTAAGTAACTTATAAAATCGTAAATATGTCATTAGCCTTTAATTCAAAAGAAAATAGACAAAATATGTAGAAGTGATTATAGTAATGTTTTTTTTTTGTGTTTGTATAATTTATACAGTAGACAGATGCAAATATCTTATACATTGTAGACTTATTTATTAGACAGCGAATTATATGCATTTATGACAAAAATGAGTAGATTAAAATACTAAAAATATTAGGAGAATTTAGAGATACTGATATATTATTATCAACCTATTAAACATATCAAGAATTATTTTTCAATTCAGGAAGAAACTTTTTATTTTGTGTGAACACTCGCTTTTTTTATCATGTTTGTTTTTAAAATCTTCACTTTAATTATTATGGTTTGCTCTGGTATACAATCGCACTATATCTTCTCGCCCTGTATCTTAATGCTACAAATTTTATAATTTCTTCAACCGTACGGTACATGCGTCATTCACTCGGTGAAACTCTTGGAATCGTAGAAAGACTGCTCAAAGATTTTCTCGTGCTTGTGATATTATGATTTATCACGGAGAAAGCAATCACCTTTGAATACATTCACTTTTCATTTTTTGTTCCATTTCCCGGAGTACAGTAATATAATTAATATTGTCTATTAGTCCACTGCCTAGAGAAAATATAATTTGAAACCTGTTCCAAAAGATAGAAAGAAACGAACAGTAAAGAAAGAGTTTGACTATAGATTTCTACACACACTTGCCACTTTCTCTCGTATTACAATCCGCGAATGATTTATTTAATTATTCATCAGGATTCAGGACAGCGGGATTCAAATTTATCTGCTGTTAAAGGATTCATTAATATGTAGAAAAGATTGAATTAACATTCGTTTGTATTTCTCTCGGTAGAGAAAACATACAATATTTATTTACATAATAAGTTTATTAAAATGTATTTATTAATACCCACGAGTGCACAAAATTCAAAACAAATTATGTTTTAGCAGGGTCGTATTTTATTTTATTCAAATCAAATTATTTTATTTAAATACTTCTTCAAATCGCTTCAGAAAATTTGGAATTCTTTGAAGTAAATTGGTTCTTAATTAAAATTAATTCAAGTGTTTTATAACTTCACACCTTTTTTGTATAAACAAATTTTGAAAAATGGTAATTTCGATGTGAAAGACAAGGATCGCTGTGCACTAAAGTAATTTCAAGACGAAGAATTAAAAAGTGTTACTCAATGACAATCCACGACAATTACAGAATTACACTTACAGAATGCAAGTCGAGCGTTGAACTAAAAACGTATATAACTTTCCTCGGGATCTTGTAGCCCCGGTATCCCCTACTTAATATTCTTAGCACACGTATGTACAATATTCAGCACGAACAACTTTTATTTCTACAAGTTAGCAGTTTGATTCGACGGCTGGTATAGGTGGTGGGTCAAGCGAAGAAGTTGCCTGAGGCGAATGGACATCGTAACGCGGGCCTGTCCATGGGCAATGGGATCGCGAATGCAAACGATAAGGATCCGCCGTGGCTGCCGGGTGTCGTTTAACAATGAACCCACGGTAAGTTTGAGTTCGCCTACCGCGGACACGGTTCGGTCCGATGATATAAATCGCCGGGTTCGTTAGTGAAATCAGCGCAACGGGACCGGCGGCGCTTAAATGCACACCACGGATGAAAGAATGATACCGCTACGTTAACGAGAGAAAGAACCGCGGCCCGCGAAAGAGAAATGGGTCGGTGTTGGCTGAAGGCATCGCGCTATGTATCTTCCGTGCTTCGAGCCCTTTTCGACTGTCCTAACTACTATCCCCGACATCCCTTAGCCCTCCTCGCGCCACTGGCGATACGGTGCCATTCACACAAAAGGACCAACCGGCTGGGTATCGGGGATAGAAGAAAAATGGCGTATGAGAACTGGTAATGAAGAATTTGAGACCGAATTATAACCAGTGTGATAAAGGGCAAAGTTGATAAATATTCTTCCCGGGGGGATTTTATTCGTGTACCCGACACGTGAGATGCTTTTCAAATATATTTGGTCATTGCAAATGTCTTGATACGATTATATCTTTAATTTGCTATTGATCGAATCAATATCGTTTTTTATGGCTCTTTCCCAACATTCCGGTAGCATTCGGGTGACTGTTTTATAAACCTTGGCCGAGTTTGCGTTGGAGAAATCATCGATGTGAGTGATGTGACTTTTCAACGCTTCTAAGTAAGTAAAATTTGGTCCATTTAAATTGTTTTGCAAAGAACGAAAGGCAGAACTTTGATGGTGGATCAGAGTCGTTAGAAGTTACCCCCTCTCTACCAGGACCGGATTAGACACGTGACATTGTGACGCGTGTACGACAGAGAGGAAATGCGTCACGTGACCGGACTGTGACGAAAGCGTAGAGCGTGGGGGAACAGCGTGGTAGAAGGGGAAGGGCAGTGTGGGGAAACAAGTCTTATTTTTACTACGTTTTTATTAGCTTGCTTTCTTGTCTGTCTGTTCGGTACAAATTTTGCAATTGATTTTAAATTCTTTTTAGTTTCATTTAATTCTATCTAACAAAATTAAAATTGTTTTTGTTCTTTATATGATGTATATGAATGACGGTGTGATATTGATTGACACATATAATGATCTAATAATTTTTAGTAGTATTTAATTGTTGCTTTTAGACAGAATATGAGGATCAACTGTCCATAGATACGCATATTTTGATTAGAAATTGACTTCATTAATGAACTTACAGTAGCAACGGAGCATTAAGTACTGATATTTAACGTGGAATTAACAAAGTACATCACGAATGCGGCACACTTACACTCCATAGTCGAAACGATTGGAAAACCTAGCTATTGCTAAATAATTTTACGTGATTATAGCCTAGTATGCTCCTTCTAACCGAATATATTGAAATATCTAGTATATCACAACTTCAAATTTCGTACTCGAAATTATAGCCATCATAAATATTATTTTTCAAGTATTGACTTCGACCGACGCAACAACCTATATATTACCTACAATATTAATACTGCGCGTATTAATAAATACATATCTTAATTCATTTCCATGCGAACCCCTTAATTTCAAGCATTCGTATGTAGTATAGAATACCTTCTCTGTCTATTATTTAAATATAGGTGTATATAATCAATGTCCGTAATTTCAATGTCAATATATGCAACGTTTTCTATGCGTGTGAGATAAATGCACGACTCGATTCTACGTGGGGAACGCGTTATTAAAAGCGAATCCGATCCAGCAGGATGTTACCCCGGAGAAAACGAGAGCAGATCAAGGGAGCCCGGTTAATTGGAACCTCTTTAATATTGTAAAACAGCAATAATTCAATGGTAGACCGTGTAATTAAGCATGATAAGTCACGGGTTCCAGTAGGCAAAGGGGTCTTCTCCCTACTAGAGACGAATAATAATTTGCATTCCCAGAGGCGGTCAAGGTGCGAAGATGCAACGCGCCATGCGAAAAGGAGCGCGCGTAACGCCGGCAAATCAGTTTCGGGATCTGCCACCGATCTTCAACGCACTCTCCGGGCCCGCCGCCGCCGCCGCCGATTTTTCGCGTTCTTCTCTTTTCTTCCCGCGCATTCATCATACGGCTTAACTAGGCGTGTCCGCCGGCTTCGGGCGCATTTTAGAATCTCAAGTTCGCACGACGTGCAGTACCTACACTCTATAAGCTCGGCCCTTCCCGATCCCGATACCGGCAGGTGTGGCTGACGATGACCTCTGGGCAAACATCCCCTTATCACGCGATTTTTACGTCTATCGGCCCTGTTCTTTCGTCTGTAACTAGTTTAACGTGTCTTGTCATCTCTGCTTGGACCTGTTGAACAATTGCGAATCATTGCTATTGGCATCTTGAAAAGTGTCCCCTAAACGATCAATAATATTGTCAATATTCGCTTCAATATTAATATTATTATTATTATTATAAACGGACCGAAGCCCTCTTACATAAATGTTTACAATGGAAAACAATAAAGGACTACTCGTATAGTAACATAGAAGGGACATGCACAAAAACTAATGGTACTAACTATATGGTATTATCATATGATTCTGCGTAATTGTTTTTTAAACACGTGTAAAGACTCAAAGAAAAAATCAATTCTATTATACAGAGTGTTAGAGTCTGTAATAATGCGATTTATTGGATTAATTAATCCATAGGTAGATCTGGCTTTAAGGGTTTGAAAACCTCCTCGAGATCTCAAAGCACGTTCAGGTGCGTAAAAATTGATTAGCCTAAGGAGAGAGGGACAATCTATATGGTTATTAATTAAATTAAAAATAAAGCTCTGGTCGGATACTATTCTGCGAGCAGACAAAGTTTCCAGGTTGACTATATTGACGCTCGCGCGAAGTTTCCGTTTACGTCCGTCCTCAGAATTGGATGAAATTTTGGGGAACAGGTTCTTTTTTGACTAAAATGATGATTGTCAGAAGGATTTTTGGCGACTCGAAAAAAGATGTTTTACCATTTCAATGTCACTCCCTAACTTACCGACTTAAATGAGTCACGTCAGTAATTTACCACGCCTGTCAACTTCTGAAAATTGTTCGAAAACAATATTCAGTATTTGACCACATAATATACTATTGTTTTTCATGTTAGAATAACAAAAACGATGCATTTATCACTTACAAAACTCTGTGAGAATTTGAAAAGCAAATAATTCATTCGCGAAAAGTTCACAACGTGTGGATTTTTTTACCTGAACCGTACAGCTGTTCTTAACAGAAACGTTAAGCAGCGCCCGCTCTAGCGGTTATGTCGCCCCGGACAAAAAGACAAATTGCCGCCCCTTAAGAATATATATATATATATATATATATATATATTTGATAAATAAACATACATATTTTTTATTTTCAATAAAAATCAAATCATTTTATTTAAATTTTATTAAAGCATTTATTTTAGTAAAAGCAAATTTTCTATTCATTGGGTATTTAACACATCAATATTTTTCTCATACTTGCAGACAAAATGGCGCCCCCAAACTTTAGCGGCCCGGACAAATGTCCGGGTTGCCCGCCTCTAAAGCGGGCCCTGCGTTAAGGTAATTGAGGTAATAGAAATATACCGGCATATTACTAACCTTAATGAATTCAGACGTCCGTTGTTACTATGCACACTCCACTTCGCATGTGATTATTTTGAAATTTAACCAACAGATGGTATGGCATCCGAGGTTCACTTTCATCAAAAGTGCACAGCTTATAAAAATCTTATTTTTTATGTTTTTCTATAAAATGGTCAACTACTGGTACCTTTACCTTAATCTAAATGGGTTAATACGGAAACAATAGAATTTTTCGTCTTTTAATGGAGGCGCAAGTCATCCATTCAGCGATCGCGTTAGCAGTTGTGATTAAACACTGTCTGCCGGGGATAGTAGTTACTCGAGGAGACATCGCGTCAGGTTGACAGAGCGGCCAATCGAGTGTAGAAGCACACGACGACGAGAGACGAGACTCGGGAAGATCGCGTTGCGTGCCTGTAGCGAACGCGCATCGGTGATTCGTGCATTCCTTCTGGGATTAATCGATTTAACGGTTCGACGGGCCGAGCAGTGTCCACGGTGCTATAATTTGATGGAGTGGCGTTCAGCGTACATCTCTTTCGCGCGTCATCCACGTCCGATTCATTGACCGTGCGTTTTCGCACTGTCACCACGTAACCGTTGCCGTGTGATGCCCGCTGTTCAAGCCGCCAGCAGACAAAGCGAAGAAGAACGCTGCGGGGAGAGAAAGAATCGGCGAAACGAACGGGGAACAGGGACAGTAATACGCGGCCCCGCGATCATTAATTCAACTTTGCTCGCAGACATTCGCGCTGCGATTCGAACACGGAAGCTATCTTTGTCTGTGTCTTCCTCCTTCTTCTTCGCCCCCTTCACCCTCTCTCTCTCTCTCTCTCTCTCTCTGTTCTTTCTGCACGTCGTCTAGAGGCTCGCTGAAGTGCACGACAGAAATGATGGACAAAACGAAGAAAACGTGGAACGTGCGCTCCGGCGATAGACGTAATTTTTAGACCGTCGAAACTCGCTTCGAAATGAAGATTTCTGAAGAGGATTCGAGCTTCCGGGAAGGAAACCCGCACGGTTAGCCACGCATTTAACTGCACTGGATACCGAGTGAGTTTCTTTGATTTTTTGAGAGTGGCTTTTGTTAGAGTCTTCTAACTCTCGCAGTCCTAAGAATTCTAGGCCTATGCCGGAGTCATTTCTTACCCACGACAATATGGTATTTCACTAATCGACGGGTCGCGAATGGCTCCAGCATAGCATACCATAGACGTTTCATGGACATTGAGCCGCGGTTACCAAAAATATTTGATTTACATCATAGTAGAATCTGAAAACTTTCTTCGATCTTCCTCGGTTCGTTTAAGAATTTGTCTGTCCCTGTGGAATTTCCGTGAAAAGAGCCCTTCTTTAAGGTCTGGGTTAGCTTCCATAAGGTTTTCTTTAAGGTCAAAAGGAACTCCTTCGAAATGAAAATTTCAAAATAATTTTTTTTATTTTATTTTTATAACAAATAATACATTTTTTATTTTTTATTTCAGATTAATTTTTAAAGACAGACGAAGATCTGTGTCTCCCACACACGACCAACGTGGTCAACCTGTTAAATAAATATTTCCCCGCGTATTTTAATTTTATTATAGCATTGCGTAAGTTATCCTCTCTTCTCTTTTACACAGACAACTCTTCAATATTTCTTATAAGTTCGTTATTTATCATGCTATTTTGTTCTTGGTATTTCTGAATAATTCTTCCATAATTCGAAAACCTGAAAAATTTGCGTGACGCTATACTTCTGCGGTGCATGATGGTCCACGAAATATCGTTCGACAGGAATAAAACTAATAACAGCCAGCGGAACGATTCGGCGAGCCAATGCTGAAGTCGGTATCATTGGCCAATCAGCGTCAACCGGGTCGATAACGATACAGCTTTTGCCTTCGGCTTCGCGTATCGCTCCGTGGAATCGAAATCCAGTCGGGCCCTATAAATAGTCGCGGTCAGAAGCGTGTATGGTCATAATAACAGATCGGGGCCACGGATTTACCGTCGATCCGTATCGCGTATCGCGAATTTACGGCCGTTCGCGATCGCGTCGATAATTAAATAGCGGACGTGCCGGCTCCTCACCATCCACGCGCCTTCTTCATCTTTATCCGACTTCTATCGGACACTCGTCCGTGGCAACGTTCAACACGAAGAAAGACATCACGCGTAAATTATTCCTCTATTTTTCGGTTTATGCAACAAAATGATTTCACTTGATCGATCGTCGCGATCCCCAGGTTCTTCGAGTGTTTCCTTTCTTTTCAGGGAAAGATCGGTAACCCGTAGCTAAATTGATAATTAGAGTTGGAGTACGGGATCGCGCGAATCGTGGGAATCTGGAGGATGTGATCGGAAAGGAAAATATCTTTGGAACAATGTTTTCTTTACGTTTTACATGCACGCGATTACAATCCAATACCTTTAGGAAGATCCAGCTATTTGGGGTAATACCAGTTGTTCCAGATCAATACGAATCTATCGCAGAGGGTGGGGAGAAATAATAATCAAGAAATACTGTTGCAATCTTCAAGTTTAACCCTTTGCACTCGGAGCTATTTTAACTCGAAAATTAAACATTTTTTCCGACCTAAAATATTGCCATTTTTTATGAGACTTTAAATTTGGTGGATATGAAAATTTATTATTATTATTATATACGGACCGAGGTCCTTTTATACATTAGTTTACAGACGTTTTGTATAACTGATAAAAACAAATAGAAAATAACAAAAATATACAAAAAGAACAGAAAAAAAAGAAAAAAAAAATTTCTTAACGTAAAATTTACATTCGATGGGACAAGCGCAGAACTCCACAAATACAGGTACGATATTAGCGAATAATCTCGCGTAATTTTGTTTTGAATGCCTTGATAATATACCTTATGAAATACTTAAATGTTCAGTAATTGATTAGATACCTACATATCTAATAATGTAAACAATATTTTCAATAATGGTACAGCACAATTTTTAATGGCGCCTCAGAGTTGCCACTCGAGTGCTAAGGGTTAATAATCAATAACGTTAAAGAAAAAGAAAATTTCTATGCTTTCTTTTGATAGATCACAATTATTGAAAATCCTATTAATAGGCTTCCGGTAGGCAGTGTTGGGTAAATTTTATTTCAAATAATAAATAAACGTGTGATTTTAATTGCATATAATAACTAAACTTTTCATTTAAATAAATTATTATTTCTTATTTGCAAATAAAAGATTATTTCTTGTTTCGATTGAGGTGGAAATCAAATAAATAGTTTTTGGCCTTTTATTCTTGTATTTTGTATATACAATGAACACGTGCGCGTTTTTTGTCTGCTATAGCAACCTTTTCATGTATACCGCCAGCGGTGGGGCCCGTCCGAAGGGCCCAGCTGTCCTTAAAAAATAATAATTTATTATTTGTCAATACACATAATAATTGAAATTTTATTTGTAAATAACAATTAACTTTATTGTTTTAAATAATTCATTTAGACTTGCTCAAATAATAACTAACTTGTTATTTAGATTTGTATTTAAATAAATTTATTTATATTGCCCAACATTGCCAGTAGGTAAGGTGTTAAAATGCATTTCTGATTTCACAGTGTTACAGCTGACGACGTTAAGACGATATTATGACCTTGACCAAATGACCAAATACCCCACTGTCGATCGGTGCAACAAGTATTCCCGACAAGGAATGAGAAAATTCAAATTCCTGCGTAGTTCCGCGGGCAGTTCATAATTCAAAATCCAGCAGTCTAAAATAGAAATGGGGCTTTAATCATGACTCGGTAGAATCTAGCAAGTGTCGCCATATAATCGAGCTTCTCCCGGCAGCGGAGCGGCAAAAGTTCTGCCGCCGCGCCGCGTACGAAACCGTGCTCGTCGTTTAACTCCCGATTTCCATTCGAAGGTGAGTAGCGTATGCGTTACAGGTAATTGGTATCTTACGCGGCCGTTGGGAGAATAAATCGATTGTAGCGAATGTTGTTGGGTTTGATAGAATGCCGGATAGCGGCTCGCACAAAGCGACCTTCGTCTGGTCGAGTGAACCTGCTACCAGCCAGACAAATTGATACCAGGCAACGCACTCACTCTCCCTATCTTTTCCTGCCTGTACAAGGGGGTACCTAACGTGCCTCCAGTAGGTACGGGCGCATAACTTCCAGACCTCGATATGCCGCCAGTGGAAAAGGATTCACGGCTGGCAAGGATCGAGCTTGTGCACCTCTTACATCCCTCTATTAACTTGATGTAATGTATTTCGATGCTCTATTCTCTCGACAGCTTCCACGGCGCAACCGGTAAGCTCTTCTTTTAGACCTCCCGCAGTGTCCTTTTGCTGCGTCCTAAAGTACTCGATAATGCTCGATTTACATAGAAAGAAATCACACGGTATGAAAATCATCTATTAAGCTGGAATCCGTTTTTCCTGCCTATTCATTTTCGACGATGAATATACGTTAAAGGAATTGCGAGGTGCACTGAACGTTATGCGAGTTAGCTACCTTATTCTATTAGATTCAGCAAGAATCCATTCCCAGTTACTTATAGGAATTATGATAGAATTAATATTAAACAACGCAATATTAAACACAATGAACCTAGAAACATTGTCTGCTCGAAGAAGAGTTTCCGACCAGAGCTTTATATTTAATTTAATTAATAAACATATTGATTGTTCCTCTCTACTTGCGCAAATCAATTTCTATGTACCGGAACGTGTATTGAGAACCAGAGCAGGATTTCAAACACTTAAAGCCAGATCTACTTATGGATTAATTAATCCAATAAATCGCATCATAGCAGACTCTAGCACTCTCTATAATCGTATTGATTTCTTTACTGAGTCTTTGCACAATTTTAAAAAACAATTACGCAGGGTTATAGGATAATACCATATCGTTTGTACCATTATTTTCTGTGCACGTCCCTTCTTTGTTATTCTTTATTATTATGCGTGTAGTCCCTTATCCTTTTCTATTGTAAACATCTATGTAAAAGCACCTCGGTCCGTCTATAATAAATAAATAATAATAATATTGATAGAAATGAAATGAAGACGAATTTCAGTCGATAATTTATGGAATGTACAAAGTTCATCAACAAAAAGTTACATTTATGTTGGTGATTTACATGATGTGCAACTTTCAATTGATTAAACGTCCAATTATTTATACGAGGTTAGAAATGAGTGGGACATGTGCAAAATGTGTATTCCAAAAGTTCCACTTTCGTATTCAAAAACTAAAAGGCTACAGCGGTACAAATTTTGAACGGAACTGTTCAATTGCCTGTGTACATAGTAAAGTTCCTGTGACACTGCAAAATTCGATTGTGTGGAGTTGCTCGTGTAAACAGAAGCCTACGTCACCAGGCCCGTACAGGTCATTTTGTTTTCCTGTTCATTCAAATCATAAGAAGTGAAAAAAAATCTTATATTACACCTGAAAAGGAGGCAAAAAACGTACGCGTTTCGGCTCCGAACTGGCCGATTATCTTACAACCACCCCGCTCCGACAACTTCAACCCTCACAGATGGAGAACACGTGCGACAGACCCACCGAAGCTACGGGCGGACATACACTCATAAATCACGCCATTGACAACCGTAGACAATACGAAAAGGAAATTCCTTGACAGTTTTCCACTCCTCAAGCGAAAGTCCTTCCGACACGCCCGTGCCCAATTAATAACAAGCGCTACATTTCCCCACCTACATCCACCCTTAACCATTCACGAAAAAATCGCGGTGACATTCGCAGTACTATTTTGATCGTGGTAGGAGTGACTTCTTCTCGCGTTCAGTGATTGTGTAGAAATGTGTTGTTCGCGTTTCACAGTTGCGTACTCACAATAGTGTCGTGTGGATCCGACAGAGGAACAGAATATTCTGAAAAATTTGTAAGTACCTGTACTTTACATTAGTATTTCATAATGTAGGATTAATTCTTTGTGTAGAAGTGTGTCCACAGTTACTCACAATAGTGTCCTGTGGATCCGACAGAGGAACAGAATATTCTGAAAAATTTGTAAGTACCTGTACTTTACATTAGTATTTCATAATGTAGGATTAATTCTTTGTGTAGAAGTGTGTCCACAGTTACTCACAATAGTGTCCTGTGGATCCGACAGAGGAACAGAATATTCTGAAAAATTTGTAAGTACCTGTACTTTACATTAGTATTTCATAATGTAGGATTAATTCTTTGTGTAGAAGTGTGTCCACAGTTACTCACAATAGTGTCCTGTGGATCCGACAGAGGAACAGAATATTCTGAAAAATTTGTAAGTACTTACAAGGAGAACCCCCCCCCGCTCTGTCCCTCTCGGATTTAGTTCAGACTTTACAGAGTTATATATCTCGTTCCCCTGATTACGAAAATACCCCATTATAGGCGCAGACGCTCAATAGTTTTCGAGATATTTGCAATTAAAGTTTCATTTTAACAGATTTTTAAAAAACAAAAAATATTTATTCGAAGAGGCTCGTGCAAACTTTCAACAAGTAACCACACGGGATTTGCAACAGTGGGCTCTAGCAGCAGCCAGTCAATACAAAACAGACAGTAATAATAGATCTAGTGTTTCTTCTATAAAATAATAAGTACCATTTTCAATTAGTCTTTTAGCGAATAAAAATATTTTATTTAAAATTTATTTAGCATTGAAAATGCATTTTCCATGAAAAAAAACAATCAAAAATAATTTACCACGAAGGGCTTATATAAATAAAGCGAAAACGCTCAGAACTTTTTACTTAACCTAATATCTCGAAAACTATTGAACATCTGCGCCTATAATGGGGTATTTTCGTAATCAGGGGAACGAGATCTATAACTCTGTAAAGTTTGAACTAAATCCGTGAGGGACAGAGCGGGGGTTCTCCTTGTTAGTACCTGTACTTTACATTAGTATTTTATAATGTAGGATTAATTCTCTTATGTACAACAATGGATATAAGGTTTTCTCTCATATGTTGCAAGTTCAAATTAATGATCTGAATAGGCAGGGAGACGATAAATTTTTAATTTCGTTTGTCTCTCGAGGCACGCGCACAATCTTGTTCTGTCTCATCGATACGGTCAGGTGGACTCTAGTAGTAGGGTTTTGTCTATACGTGTAACTCCACACCATCAAATTTTGCGAAAACTTTAGCAGCTTATATATTTATCAAGATAAATATTTGTTTGCGACATTTGGCTTCTTTCAAACTTATTCTATTCTCGATGAGTGGAAGGTGTTGATGTAAAAACAAACTTTAACAAGAATTTTCTTTGGTATAAACAATTTTGTGACAAGTTTCAATATTTTCTACCCGAATTGTAACAAACTGTTGTAACACTAATGTGTGTTCATTGTTCAATATGTTGAAAATAATTAAATAATTGTCATAATTCAAACTGAAATGGAATTAAATTAAGTAAGTATAATTTAATTAAGAAAAAGTATAATTTATAAATTAAATAATTAGAATTTATTATTACGCTATAATTGTAAATTATGCCTTCTCATTTTTGTCATAAATGCATAAAATCCGGGTTCTAAAAAGTTCCCAAACTTTGATTTTGGGGTCAATCACGTGAAACTTTTCGGTTTTACTCGGCGCGTGCAATTTGACCTCGAATTAGACACACCGCGGCGCCCTTCGAGTGTTTCAGTGAATGACGATTACAAGCCGCGATAATGAAGTTAATACTCTCACTCCCCGCACAATAAAGTAAACCGTCATTATCGTGATTACTATTATTATTGCAATTATGCGGATTGCTCGGAGTAAGCTCGTCAAGTGAAGATGAGTATGAATTATGCTTTCAAACATGAGAACCCATTAATGTTTGCACCGAAGTATGAAAATTCACGGTGCCTTGTACTTATGTTAGATAGATAAATCAAATGCAAATATAATTTTGCTCAAACGTCAACGTAATGCCCGATGAATAATAATCGTGTACTAATTTTGCAGAACTGGGTTAAGGTCTAAGAACTCGATTTACTAAAGAATTCTATATTTCATAACCAGACTTGGGTTTTATGCATTTATAACAAAAATAAGCAATCGCAATTTAAAACAGTCAAAATATTAGAAGACTTTCAGAGTGTTAATATATTATTTCCATCACATTAAAATTATTAATGAAGAATATAAATTTATATTTAGCTCCTGCGTCTTGCAATCGATGCACAAACTTTTCGTTTTGCATAAACATTCGTAGTCTATTGCAAACATGCAGTATCTAAATAAACAAATAGCTATATTCTTGGGTCTCATAACTATTTACTTCTACAGGGTATAAACAATTAACAAATCTTCTACCGAAATTCTGTCATTAAATTTAAAATATATGCCATTTTGTTAATTTTCACAAAAATTGAAAAGTGCGATTGTGAATGCCTAGAGAATACATATATCACAGTTTATGACATTTTTGGGTTTTTGATATAGTTAATTCGATTTGTAGGATTCCCGTACACCAGTTGGCCATCTGGAAGGAAAGATATTCCGAGCAAAAACGACGAAAGGCGTAAGAAAAAATTATTTTTTAAATATTACAAGCATTTCTTTATACTTCACAATATAGTAAACTGAAATACAAAATCTTATATTAATCATTCCCGTTTTTCTGTACAGATTTCCGTAAGTTTGTATTCGTAATCAATTCGTTTTTTAAATTATTTTTCAGATTAAAGATCGATCTATGTCAGATGCGGTAAACAATGCCTGCTCTCCTTCGCCTGGGCTCGTTGTCTGATTCAGGAAAGATTTGATTTATTTTCTGTGGTAAGTTGGTTTGAATACGTCATAAAAATTCGGATTGTGGGTTCGGTTTAGATTTTTGAGTTAGGTTTTGGGTTGGTAACGAATGCCGTCCGTCCACGAAATCGTCGGCGCAGCTAAATCCTAGACTTCCTCGAAAATGTCGATGGCCTCGAGGAACAGTTTAGGCGGTTCTGCGTCGTCGTGCTCGAAGTCGAACCGGAATATGCATCTTTATGCACCGCGATCATCCTTTGTCTATCGTCCCCGGCGTTTGAAATTATGGAAGGCGAGCTGGATCGATTTCGATAATCTCCGTGGTCCAATAGTATACTTACGAGTGTTTCCGATTATCCAGTACAAACGCGCGCTACAAAATCTGTATAATTATCTCTCGCGCAGGCTTACGATTGAATGTTGCAAGGAAACCGAACGGCGAACAAAAAACGAAAGAGTTGACCAATTATGGAACGCAGAATATAGAAATATGGAAAAATTGATAATTGATTTGTAACATTAGATAGACTTGTACATAATTCATTATATTAGTCGGTATAACAATACAAAATTAGCAACAAGCTGTATGTTATCTATTGGCAAAATTGGCTCAAAATGAAAATTTTTTAATACAGTATCAGTTCTTCACTGTTTGAACTATTTTTAACACGTTGGGAACCATTTTTCGAAAATTAGTATGTAATAATAAATCATTATTACACTGGTACAAGTAAAAATAAATTCAATAAACAAAGTTTCAACTTAATAATTACTATGAAACAAGAGTGGCAAATGCATAAACAAATATTTAACTTATTCTTAATCTAATTATCTTTATTAAAGGGGGATATTTGAAATAGTCTGGAACAATATATAATATATCACGAAATTGTTGTACATTAATATCGACTGTAAAAAAACGTGGTAAAATATGTTTAAATTGTAGAAAATTTAAATTATTTCTGATTTAGTTTAGCAGGTTCTTGCATCATTAAAGAGAGAATCTAAAATGCATCGCGACGGAGCACAGTAGTTTAATATTCGAACGTGTAATCATAGTAAAATTTCAACTCATACAATTTGCATATAGTTTTCTGACTATGGAAAGGCAACCGCGGCGAGCCAAAAAATAGCATTGTTTATTGTGCTGTTGGGTCGATGATCTTCCCTAAACTCGTTTCGATACTATTGAAAACACCATAATTTGAAGGGTGCTATTCGAAAGCGACCTTTTAGTTTCTTCAAAACTTCTTCGTCGCTGGTCCGCAAATTAGAAGCGAGTTATGATAATCTCGCGACCTGCACGCAAGAAACAAACTGCGCATTTCTGGAATGAATAGAAACGGCGCGGCGCGGCGCGCGAGACTTAATTTGAAAATAGCGGCTATATTTTTTGCCAGACTGATTTTTTGAAGACTATAGTTTTTCCACTTCGATCACCGAGGAAGGACTACAGACGAGACATTCGAACGCGTTTCTGGCTGTTTCGGTCCACATCTGACCTTGTCGGTGTCTGAAGGACATTGAACGATGAATCGTTGAATCCGTTTTCATACACACTTTATTTAATATTTCTAAAAAAAATTTTGTTTTTAAGTGGAGAGCATTCTTTTACCTTGAAAATGCATACCTCAATTTTAGAGAGAATTACATTAAAGTTGTCGAAGTTATTTCCCTTTGTCAAGGAATATATATTTTGAGTTCCAAAGCATTTTTTCAAAGTGGAATATTTTCAGTATACTTTTTCCTTGTATAATTCCGCAAGAATCATTTCCACCTTCCTATACTTACGTGGATACTGATGTTTATCGAATGTGTATATTGCTTTCTAAATGTCCATCATCTTTACTAAAAACTGTAGAAGCATTTAAAAATCAAAATTTTATGACTACAATAATGCATTATTTTTTATTTTAAAACTGAACATGATTTTTCCGGCAGTTCCGACAACGAGACAAAAAAATGTTTTAAACAAAAGTCAATCAACATTTAGCGGTCTACAAATTTCAATACAAAAAATTGAAAGAAACTTGTTTATTCTATAAAAAATCAGTCACCGTCAATTCTTAAAGATCGACATATATTTTTGATTTCATAATATTGTAGTTGATGTCGAGAAGAATCCAACGACCTACATCACTGGTTCTTAACTGGTGTTCCGCGAGCTTATGCAAGTGTTCCGCAAACTTCCGCGAAATATATTGAATATATTTAATAATATCTTTATTTCTACGCGGGATTCTTTTGTTTCTTTTTAGGGTCATTAATTTTGGTGTTCCGCAAATTTTTCATATAATCAAAAGTGTTCCCTGGCTTCAAACACATTGTTGTACCCTTAAATTTCCGAATAGTGCAGAAATCTTATTGTTAATGAACTGGTGGATCGACCGCCCAGACCACTGTGCACCGGTCCGTAGTAGAATCCCGCCGTGATGGTCATCGCCCATAATTTTTCGAAAGCCTGTACACACCGGCTACGTGTCCCTGCGCGAATAAACAAAACCTCGCGAAGCGAATTCCCTTTTTCCCCGTCGGATATAAAAAACTTCCAGTATTTCCAGAGTCTCTTTACTGCTCGGACATCGTTTTCTTCTTTTCCCGGTCTTCGTGGCTTGCTTCTAGTCCTCCGTAATTCTTTCTTCCGTTGCTTTTTTTTCCTACGTTCGGACTCGGCACTCGACTATTACGGAGGACCTAAAGCGTATCCAGTATCCTTTCATTACGGAGCCATGAAAAATCCCGGACGGAAGACGAATAGCGCCGTCTCGAACGCCAACTCCGGAGACGCGACGCGACGGTGAAACGCGGCTGATGCGCTCTCGCCGCACAAATGAAGACGTTCCGCGTGCACTTATTATCGCCCCCTGCGCGCATTGTTTCCGCACACCGACGCACAGTGGTCCGAGAACGCGATTTTACTGGTAAAAAGTCAAAATGGTCATTGAAACCTTCTAAAATTTGGTAATCAGAGGTTTTCGAGCGCACTGATAACGAATCCGACATCAAAAATTCGGAATGGTGAATTCAATACTATGTCCACCAGAGTTGGGCAAAAATTTTATTTAAATAAAAATGTCGATTAAAGTGGGTTTTTTCCAAGTGGGTTTTAAACCCACTTTATTCGTAATTTTTATTTAACCCTTTGGTTATCCTGGACGAGATATCTCGCGCCCCGATACTTCCCGATAAACGCCTTTGACGAGATATCTCGCGCCCCGATACTTCCCAAGAGATGCCTTTGGCGAGATATCTCGCCACCTAGCACCAGTGGTTTCACATTATAGACGAAATATTTTCTGTTTTATTCGGTCATTTTACCCGAGATAAAGATTTCATTAATTTCTTCCTTTTACAAATCAGAATATAGTTACGTATAAAATATATTTGTCTATAGTGTCAAAATATTATTATTATTATTATTATTTATTATGTACGGACCGAGGTCCTTTTATACATGGGTTTGCAGATGTTTTGTATAACTTATAAAAGAAATAGAAAATAACAAAAATATACAAAAAGAACATAGAAAAGATAAAGAAAAAAAAGAAATTTTCTTAACCTAGAAATTTTACATTCGATGGACAAGCGCAGAACTAAACAAGTAAAGGTACGATATTAGCGAATAATCTCGCGTAGTTTTGTTTTGAATGCCTGTAACGTGCCATTAAAAAAATCAATGTTATTGTAAAGTGTGTTTGATCTCGAAATAATCCGATTTATAGGATTCATTACTCCATATGAGGATTTGGATTGCGTTGTTTGAAATCCTGCTCTCACTCAAATATTGGTGCTAGATGGCGAGATATTTCGTCAAAAGCGTTTATCCGATAGTATCGCGGCGCGAGATATCTCGCGAAAGGCGTTTATCGGGAAGTATCGGGGCGCGAGATATCTCGTCGAGGGTAACCAAAGGGTTAAATACATAAAATTTTTGCCCAACTCTGCTATCCACATGTAAACGTAGTAATTTCTATTCCCTAATAAAAAATTAAAAACTATCCTAGATTAGAGAAACAGAAAAAGTAAAATTGTGGGGAGGGGGTTGGGGGTTGGTTGATAAATTTCTCTCCGAGTCCAGTGTCAAAAAGACATGTATTTATTCATAGTCGAAAACCAATCAGGGCAATGCAATTTTGGTATGCCTGGGAAACCTTTATTCCACCGTGCAATTCGTCGTTTCTTATAAATTGTGAGGTGCCTCGATCATTAAATTTGTGCTCGCCGTGCAAATGAAGACGTTCACGCATTGTTTGCGCACGCAGACGCTGCTGAGATGCGCCAAGATGGGAGTCGATGCGTGGAGAGGACCGCCCATGCAGGACCTTTGACGTCCCGCTTCGATATTACCTTGCGTACCGCTGTCGCACCCTCATTTACCTATGCTACACTTGACAGAGCCTGGATTCCCGCAAACGAGCTAATGAATAATTAGCCTCTTCTCTTTAATTGACCAATGAATTGTGTAAATGTCTATCGGCCTAATTGAGGAAGCCTCGAGATGGAAATGGATGTGCGTGCAGATCGGAGGTGGCGGGTTCTTTGATTCAATGACGCCTCGATTATCCGCTTGATTCGTGAGGGAACTTCCACTTGTTCCGAGCGTTACTGATTTTTAGAACACTTTCCAGAATTACAATTGAATTATTCCGGAAATTATAATTGCGAAATATGGAATTTCATTACATTTATTTGAATTGTGATTGGTGATTCAGATTTGTTTTTTATTGCTTGTTTGCGTCATTAGCGACGCAAGCATTTAATTGCTAGACGGATTCTATGAATTTATGTAAAAAACTAAATAAATGCGTTTTGAAGCAATGGGCAGATTAAAAGAATTTAAGAATATAAATTTATTAGTATCAGCGCTTATTTACATCAGTAAAGTCATGAAGAAATTTCTGTTTGGCCCCTATTTAAATTTAAACATACATTTTTAAAAAATAAAACATATATGTACTTTCTTCATGCGTTGCAATACAGTTGATCTCTGCTGTAATTTGATTATATTGAATTTCAATTACATTATATTGTAATAACTAGACAGTAGATCTTTACGCAACGTAAAAATTTTCTACCTGAATTACAAAAAACTGGAATGAAATCGAAATTTATTTTCTTACTTGATATGTTTATTAGGTTCAAATAATGTAACTGGTTTGAATTACACATAAATGTATGAAATCCACTGTCTAGTAATTAAATTATACTTCAATCATAATGACGATAATATATAAATTTATTGGATTCAATTCTCGAGTTGTCAAAAACAGGTTCAAATCCAACATATATTGAAGAAAATTTATTTCTTCTACAATTTCGTTCCTTCCATCGGATACTTGCGAGTTCGAATGCAATTCAATGCAAAGAAAAGATCAGAAAGACACGTATAAAATATTTTTAAAAAGACCCTTATGTGTCCGGTACTTGGAGGAATTACATACCCTAATAGCCGTTCATTTAATATCAGCAGACATGCAACCTAAGCGTTCATTCGCTGGTCAGGTTACCCTACGAAGAGTTTTCCTATTAGATGGGTAGCTGGTTCGAATAACTTTTTGCCAGGGGTGGTAGCACGATTTTGATCGATGATTAGACTGAGTGCATACACTTTGCAACTGCGCCTAATGAAGATTGTATTTCATTTGAAATTACATGTAACCAGAAGGAGAAAACAATGGTAATTGACTCTGAGGATTTCGTGTAGTCACGTAGGATCGCAGTTGCAGAATCCGCTGAATGGCAGGTTAGAATCTCTCTCTTGATCAATGCGCGTTGTTCTCCGTTAAGGACGGATCGCCATTTTCTCCGGATGAAGAGGATTAGCGATTATTAGCCGGAGAAATCGGCCTGGCGGTGGCAAAGCAACGTCGGCCGCGACTCGACTTTTGTGTTTTCGTCCCCGCGATTCCTGGACTCGGAACGAAGAAGAGCAGCTTTCTCACACCACGAGGAGGAAGGAAGGTGACTCTCTTCCGTCCGTCTCCCTCTCCCACTATTTCTCTCTCTCTTCCCCTCTCTTTCCCGTTCTCGGTCTTTTCGCGTCTGGCCGGCACCATCTATCATTCTGTCAGCTAGGAGATTTCAATTTGCTCTCTTTTTGCACCATTACCGAGCCCCGCAGCCCGCGCAAAATTGTATTTAATTGTGATTGACTGCTAAGTGGAGGTGGCCGACCGCCGCCATTTGTACCGCGATTTTTGCATATCCCTAATTGCGGGAGGAACACTGCCGGGACCGAATAAAACTGAGAATTGACTGTGCTCGGCTCTTCCGCGCCTTTGCTGGAAACTGCAGTAATGCAGCCGAAGCTAAATCTTATCCCGATGTAATTCAATTATTTGTGACGATACTGCGATGAGAAACCTCGGGTGAGAAATCTTGCATTGAAGGTCGACGTTTGTTATTCTGTCGGGACGGTGAAACGATCACTAATTATAGTAAACATTTGATTTATTTTACAGAGAGAGAATTAGCAATAAAGAATAATTAGATCTTGTAGAGCAATTTCAACAGAAAGAATTAAAAGTGCAATTGATTAAGGCAATCAAAATGTTTGTGTTACTGCTCAAGATCATAATTTCGAACATATAATTTAATTCAAATAAAATAATTGCATATTTTGAAGTTGTCATAAATTTGCTAGTTCGAGGTCATTTGAAGATCATATTGTACCACATCATAGAACTAGTCTTGTCATCATTTAAGAAAGACCTTGAAAACGACAACAATCAGAATCAGAACATTTTTTTGCATCACCGTATTTGCCTCTTTTGTTTAAAATACTTCGAGACAAACAATTAAAAAGTTGTAAACTTTTACAGAACTCATGATTGACATTTATTTCTTCTCTTAATAATTCGAGTAAGCTACAAATAATATGGATTTTGTTTTTTACCTGTTCAATTTTCACAGTCTAGAGTTATTGTTATTAATATTGGGCACCAACAATTTTCATTTAAGACTAGCTCGAGCCAACTTACCCACAAGTGCCATTAAATTTGTCGGTCATCTAGGAAGTTTCAGACTATACTGTAAGCTTTCAGGATTATTGCTTTCTGTATGGCTTGATGCGTGCATTGGTTCAGCTGGAGTTTCTTCAGTCTCGTGATGAACGAATATAACGTTGTTTCGGTGACTTGCATTATGATTTTGGTTTTTGTAACTTCGGTAAAATAAGTAAAACACACTTCCCTCTAAACAGCCTTTTAAATCTAATTGAATTAATTAAAACTCGAGGAAATATAATTGCACGTAAGACTCTTTGAGTAATAATTTAATTACCTAATAATCTAATCTGGTAATTTAATCTAGCAATCTATTTCTGATCTACATACAGAATGCGGGTTTTACATTATGAGAAAAATGGTCAAATACAAAACAATGCAAATATATTTTTTTTTACATTGAGATTATTTTGAATAATTGACGTTACATGATTGAAACGTTTAAAAACAATATTGTATTTTTCCGACCCACTGAAATTATTAAGAAAAAAATAAATGTCTATGTTGCCCTCACATTGCAATTGACTCGAACAATTTTTATTTTGCATTATTGACATTACACAATATTGAATTATCTCCAACCCACTAAAATTATTAAAAAAATAAATGTATATATTTATTTATTATTTCGAACTGTTTTTATTTTGCATAAAAATTCTATTCACAAATTAAAAATTCAAAACTACCCTAGATTAGAAACAGTAAATGTAAAATTATGGGAAGGGAGTGGAGGGTTGGTTAATAAATTTCTCTCTGTATTCACTGTCAAAAAGACATGTATTTATTCATAGTCGAAAAACAATCAGGGCAACGCAATGTCGTCCTTAACACCTATGGATTCTTTGGTATGCCTGGGAAACCTTTATTCGACCGTGGAATTCGTCGTTTCTTACAAATTGCGAGGTGCCTCGATCATTACATTGTTCCTGAATTTTACATTAGTCGTCGACGCATTCACAAGGATTCAATCTTCAAACCATGCTCGCACGCAGGCGATCGCTAGTTATAAACAAACGAACTAGGAGCATTCGATTAACGACAAATGTTTTACAATTAAATACAGTAGAACTCAATTTATCACGATGAAATCTTTCTAAATGCCCAATGAACTCTACCTAAGATTAACAATAAGCTCTTATTGGTACATGGTATTCTCGTTATACAAATATTTAGTGATCATTAGATAAATAAAAATTTGCTGGAAATTGTCGAGCATAAGATTTTCGATAGAATTGAATACGTATTTTTATTCACTAAATGTAGTCGTGTAGACAACAAATTTTCATTTATTTCTAATTTCATGTCAAGCAAGATTCAATAGAATTTAATGTATGTTTTATTTACTAAAAATAGTCAAAGAGACAACCAATTTTCATTTATTTGTAATTCTAGCATAACAAAATGTAAACTTGCAATAAGTTTTAATCAAATTCAACGAATTCGTGTAATTCATTTATATTTTTAAACTGCAAAAACTGATGCAAATTACATTGATACAATTTTATATAATTTCAATCTCTGTCTTTGCGTTTGTTAAAAAAAAACAAAATTCTGTCAACTCCTATTTGAATTTCGCGTTTAAATACGGATTTATTAGAAACGATCTAATAACAATATAATAATAATAAATTATATAAATGATTTACAGTTGTACCAGTATTTTATACTTATTCGTCACCCACAGGTTCGGATAAATCGAATTCTACTGTACAGTCTCACTAACGCAAATGTCTTATTTGCATAATGTTAATATTTTACGGTGTTGCAGTCGTGTGATCGATCAGTGCGATCGGGAGATCCCTTTGTATTTCTATATGTACACAATTATCTATACAGCCTCGCAATAACTTAATCGCGTCTAATCGGATATTTACACAGAGTCTACGTTTAACAATAAAACGATACACGATAGCCTATTTACAGTTCAAATTCGGAACTCGCACGCCCCTCTCTCGCCGCAATTTCGTATTTTACAATCGAACCCTATCAGCACTCCATCTTGTTTTCTCTGTCGATAGCGATCAGTAGACTATCAGCGTGCAATTCATCCAAAATTTTCAATACTCTGACTGTCAAACCAAGCTTAAAAATTTATTTAATGAACTATACATTGAAAAATTAAATTTTAACACTTTGACTGCCGAGCCAACCTCAAAAATTATTTAATGAACTAAACATTGAAAAGTTACAATACTGAGTACTTTGTATTCTCCAGATACAGTGAATATATCAATATAAAAATTCATGCTTAACCCTCCGACGACGGAATCTGGGTCTATTTTGACCCAGAGTATTAGAATCGTCGTCCAATGACTCGGTTACTGGTGAATTAATTAAATGATCTGTATTAGGAACGATAAAAAGAAAGTATTTTCAAAAATGGATAAATGAAGCAGTGAATGGTCCTAAACATTATCAACTATTACAAGAATGGAAATTTTTAACACTCTGACTGCCAAACCAAGTTTAAAAATTTATTTAATGAACTTGTAAATTTTGAAAAGTTAAATTTTAACACTTTGACTGCCGAGCCAACCTCAAAAATTATTTAATGAACTAAACATTGAAAAGTTACAATACTGAGTACTTTGTATTTTCCAGATACAGTGAATATATCAATATAAAAATTCATGCGTAACCCTCCGACGACGGAATCTGGATCTATTTTGACCCAGAGTACTAGAATCGTCGTCCAATGACTCGGTTAGTTTTGAAAGTATTTTCAAAAATTATTTTAAAAAATGGTTAAATGAAGCAGTGAATGGTCCTAAACATTATCAACTATTACAAGACTGGTGCGCCGTCCAAGGGTTAAATATAGACAAATAATTTCGTCATGCATACGTGACAGCAGTCAACGTGTTAAAGAACGATCCAGGAGAATTAAATAAAGTTTGAGAATACTCTTCGTCTACTGGAACTTACTATAAGAGAAACAGTTTGCACGACTCCTTGTTGTTCTTGAAATGTGTCTATGAAAACAGGACTTCGCATGTACATACAAAGTCTACTAATCTCATCTTCCGCGCTAATAGCACATTACCGTCCAGTTTCCTATAAATAGGTTTTCGCATACTCTAAATAAAATGCTGAAATGTCAGCACACATGTCACATGTAGGGCGAGGGGTTAATGACGATACAGGATACTTAATGAAGTATCCTAATATTGTCATAATTGTACCGATTCACACGTCTATTCCGGTACTGTCCAAATAAGAATTGAGTGTACAAATTATTACCAGAGGTGGGCATTATTTGGCGAAAAAAATATTTGAAATACTATTTAATATTTTAGATTTTATTTTGCTTAAAGAAAATAATATTCTAAATAAGATATAGAATTTCGAAAATAAAATGTTTCCATTTTAACAATCTGAACCTCAAAATAAAATATTTCTGGTTCAACAATTTGATCCACGAAATAAAATATTTTATTTTCACAAATTACAGCATCTAATAAAATATTTTATTTTCAAAGTTGTACACATGCTTTAAAATAAATAGGACTATTTACTATTTACTATTTGAAATACTATTTTCCCCAGCTCTGGTTATTACGTTTTACAATCTTGTTGCAGATAGACAGCGGATCTTCATGTAAATTAAAAATTGTCTACCTGAATTACAACAGACTCGAGTGAAATAGAAAATTATTTTCATTCTTAATATGTTTGAGAATGTTGAATTCTAATGTTCTTACTGTTTTAAATTACACTTACTGATTTTCGTGATACATGAATGCATAAAATCCGCTGTCTAATAATACTGTTTATGAACAGTCTGAAGTTTTTCTTTCTACTACTCCAAACTGCATCAACTAATTCTTCTCGTAACCGCATAAAATCCGCAGCCTGATAAACCAACTTTGATCCAACATAATTCACACAAACATTATCGTCTGTAGCGAATGAAGCAGTTACCAAAACGAAGTACCGAGTCTGTTAATTATTATTTTTCAAATATCTTTCATATGTATTTTTACAATAGTGAATTATTATCTGTTCGAGATTGCCGTGCAACCACGGCGGACAGTAATGTGCTAAAGCTGGTCGGGCTCGTTTTATTTTCCCATCATCGACACTATCGCACTTCGATCTGCTGAAAAATCTGCCGGAATCCGGTAACATTCTCTCACGAGGAAAAAGCATTAGCGCCGAGCGTCGTACACCGCGTCCGCGCGGCGCAATTATTGCTAATTAAACTATCCGCGACGGCCGAAACACGGGAATCTTTTTCCCAAACAACTATGAGTAATCGTTGACACGGGTAACCCTTTTCACTCGTACATCGGAAAGTCTATTTACGCAGCTGCACCAATTTGTCACGATTTTTCAGAAACGAAGTCGCATTGGTTGGATGGTTCTTCAGGAAATATTTCTTGATTGTACATCTACGTTCAAAAGTTTGAAACACACAATCTCACGAATAAACATTTTCCATACAATAATTTATCCTTCATATGAAATGATGAGTTGACTGCGAATCGTTATGCATTTATAGCAAAATTGAGTTGATGAAATTCAAAATTGTTGGAAAATTTTAAAAATTGAAGATGTCAATGTATGATTTCTCCTCTATTAAAATTATTAAGGGAAGAAATAACATTCAATTTAGTTTCTATTTCTGGCAATCGATGCAGATAATTTTTATTTTGCATAAAGATCCGCAGTCTAATGATGAATATTCGTAAAGAAAATTTTTAAGATAAAATGCTTCAACCTTATGAACAGAACAAACACATATTCTTCCAGGAAAAGATATAATTAAGAAATAAACAATTTGTGTCGTTAAAAATATTTCTTGAATGCACATCTACGTTCAAAAGTTTGAAACACTCGGAATTTCTCGAATGAACACTTCTCATACAAAAAATGTGTACTTCATATTAATGAATACTCGTAAAGAAAATTTTTAAGATAAAATGCTTCAACTTTGTGAACAGTACAAACACACAATCTTCCAGGAAGTGATATAATTAAGAAATAAACAATTTGTGTCGTTGAAAATATTTCTTGAATGCACATCTACGTTCAAACGTTTGAAACACTCGGAATTTCTCGAATGAACACTTTCTGCACAAAAATTTGTGCTTGCATTAATGAATACTCGTAAAGAAACTTTTTAAGATAAAATGCTTCAACCTTGTGAACAGAACAAACACATATTCTTCCAGGAAAAGATATAATTAAGAAATAACTAATTTGTGTCGTTGAAAATATTTCTTGAATGCACATCTCCGTTCAAAAGTTTGAAACACTTGGAATTTCTCGAATGAACACTTTCCGTACAAAAATTTGTGCTTCGCATTAATGAATACTCGTAAAGAAAATTTTTAAGATAAAATGCTTCAACTTTGTAAACAGTACAAACACACAATCTTCCAGGAAGTGATATAATTAAGAAATAAACAATTTGTGTCGTTGAAAATATTTCTTGAATGCACATCTACGTTCAAACGTTTGAAACACTCGGAATTTCTCGAATGAACACTTTCCGTACAAAAATTTGTGCTTCGCATTAATGAATACTCGTAAAGAAACTTTTTAAGATAAAATGCTTCAACCTTGTGAACAGAACAAACACACAATCTCCCAGGAAGTGATATAATTAAGAACTAAGAAATTGTGGTAAAATGTCGAAACGGATTTCCAGTTATTCTTTGCAATTCGAAAGAAAAATGTGTTCGTTACAAGCCGATTAATACGGGACTCGAACGATTACAAGCTGAAGGTATGAGATCATTACAAGAACACAACCACTTGGCAATGCTAAAGATGTCGGTTACGAGGGTTTCGTTAGGTACAGTTAGTTTCTCGCGAGCTTCCCCCATGCATCAACAACGCTTATGCTTTTTCTTACTTACGTTCTCGGTTCGATTAGCCTTGTCGATCGATCAGCGATAGATCGTCGGACTGCATCGTTGTTAGCACTGGTCGGGAACATCGGCCGTGCACCTATCGGTAAGATGGTTTTCTCGATCGAGGAACAGCAACGGGGCTTCGTGGTCGACGTCGAGAGGCCCGTCTCAATTTAAGACTTCGCGACGGTCCAAAAAACCTTGCTCCAGTTACAAGAACTGGAAACCTTGAGAGACGCCGGTTTTGGTGATGCGCTTTGATGCTTCTCTTCGTCAACGAGGTGGTGCCATGCCGTTTCTCTTGCGAGCGAAGTCACGTACGGACGAATAGCGCGACTTTGAATACATATCTTTTGTACTTGGATCGAGCATTCCATCGGACGAAGAATACTTGTTGCTCTCAGTGCTCTGATCTTCCCGTTAACCCGTACGAAGCGGACCTTATCGACGGACGGCTGGGTCCAGATTCACCCCGTCATTTATCCGGACATAGATCCGAACGTGATTTCCAGAGGTTCGTCGACGTCCTTTTCTAACCGTTCGAGTGCAAACATTTCACCCCCATTGCCCCAAAGGTACCATTCAAATATTAGTACGCAGACTTTTTACAATTTTATCTAGTACGAGAGTGTGCCAACGAGCGCACGTTCACGTTTCGCCCTACTTGTCCAAAAGGTACCATTAAAATAGCGGCACGAGATATTTTACAATTTCATTCAATTCGAGAGTGCCTGGCACCCTCACGGCCCCGTAGGTATCTACATCGTGCTAGACTTTTTACAATTTTACTTCATTCGAGATATGAAGGGTTAAGAAGTGCGTGAAGTATTCATTGTGTACGATAATACCTTGAGTAATCTAACCGATAGAAATGGCACTCGAACGGTCACCGTAACGCTGAGAGTCTCGGAACAGTTTCAGCCGCCACTGTCCCAGGGTTAAAGGAGTTCCCTCCGTCCTAGAGGCCGTCTAGTCCACGATGAACCACGTTCACTCCCTCTGCAGGAGCTCGTAGAGCGCGGCGATGTAGGTCTGTGCCATTTGCAGGGTCTCGAACTTGCTGAGCTTTCGGTCGTTGCCGAGGCTGGGCACGACGTCCCTGAGCCTGTCGAACGCGTCGTTCAGGCTGTTCATCCGCCTCCTCTCGCGCGCGTTCGCCGCGAGCCTCCTCTTCCTGAGCACCTCGATGCCCGGCGTGCCGTTTTTGATTTTCTGCATGGTCTCCTTCGTCTTCTGGCCGGCGTAGTCCATCGACGCGACGTGCAGCACCGAGTCGTTTTTCTGGTGGTACCGGGAGGGCACGCACTTGCCGCCCTGGCCATTCTGCGCGGCGTAGCTTTCGTTCCTCTGCACACTGTACGCGGCGCCCAAATAAAGAATGTCGCCCCTCTGCCCGTACGGGTTGCCGTTATTTCTAGGCAAAAAACCATCGGGCTTCAAGATACCGTAACTCTTCGCGGGCAGGAAGCTCTCCTGCTGGTTCGCCGGGCCGAAGTCGCACCTTGAATTGCCAAGCGACGCGTTGCCCGGACCTTGCTCCAGCTTCGGCGAGACGGCCGCGGTCTGCTCGCCGTCCGGGACATCGTTCGCGAACTTGACACCACCGGCCACGCAATCGTACACGTTCTCCGTGCACTCGTTCATCCTGAACACGATCTTCCCGTGATCCTTCGCGGCCGGCCTCGCGCCGCCGCCGTTCGGCTGGTGGTGGTCCAGCTGGTGATCGGCTCGGCAACCCTTCTGCTGGTAGTAGCCCTCATAGAACTCGACGAAATTCAGACCGGCCGATGTCACGTGGAAGCTGCCGTTCGCCGGCCCGCCGATCTCTTGGTACTCGCGATTCTGACAGTCCAGGGAGCTGACGCTCCCGCAGCTGCTACCCCTAGACCTCGGCGGCTGGGGATAGATCTCCTGGTGCGTCCAGCTGCGCGGATTCGACTCCGGACTACTCGCCGATCCGTAGCCCTCGGAGTCCAACAGATCGTACTGTTGGAAACTGGCGTAGGTTGACATTCTTTCGTTCGCGAATCTACTTCGATGTCGTCGGGATCTGTCTCTCTGTCTCTCGAGGATATTGCCGCGGGCGACGACGACGACTCTTAGAGCATAATACGGTGGAACTCTTCCGGAGATCCAGCAGCGTCTCTGTCTAGTCTAATGTCATCTCGTCGAAGGACCGTCTCGGTGACAGGACCGATGTCCTCGCGGCGGGAATAACTTCGGGACACGCGGCACGGATCGGTAATCCTGTGGTCAGAACATTGTCAGAAAGCGTCGGTTCTGTCGCAGGATACCACCATCGCTTCCTTTTCGAAACTTCTACGAAAGAAATCGCTGGGACTCTCGGGGATCCTCTCTGGATGACACCGTATATGCTTCGCGTACGGAAGCGTTGCGTAAACTGGCTTTACCTGGCGATCTCGTGGTCTGGACCATGCTGTCCAGTTTTCTTGGGGCCCGGTGGTGGGGACTGAGAACTCCTAGGACCCACGTGGAAGGGATCCCCGAGGAGTGGAAGGGGTCCACAGGGAAGTGGGTATCTCCTTGTAGAAGCCGCGCGACCGGGCACGCCCCCCGTCTTCCTTCCTTCGTCTCTTTGCTGGGGGCTCTGGAAGCTAGAGTGGCGAAAGACGATCGACCAAAAAGAAAGAACGGCGCTCTCTATCAAGTGCGCACGGTCACGGGACTTTGGCGCCGCGCTCTTGACATTTGAAGCACGCTAGCTAGTCACCCCGACCGACCGTTCCGTCCGATTCCTTTTGGCTCTATTGCTTTCGCAGAATCTATTCCCGTTTTGAATGCAGGCTGCAGGGACGAGTAATTTGGGAATTACGGTATACAAATTTCTAAAATTGCTCGGTTTCTCTCCGTCTCTCTCTCACTTTCTTTCTCCAGTCGGTTTATTGCGAATTCAGTAGTCTCAAAGGGGTTGAAAATTCAGAACAGCATATGTTGCACGGTGTTCTTAGAATTGTATAATTAATAGACTGCGGATCTTTATGCAGAATAAAAATTGTCTGCACCAGTTCCATTGCTTCTTTCCTTGATTTCTTTTAAATTCTTTCAATCCTATTTCTTCAAATTCCACCTAGTCATTTTTGTCGTAGATGCATCAAATCCGCGATCTAATAATCAACGCCTAGAACTACGCATGTAAAAATGTTTGAAGAATTATTTCATAAATTAATTTCTTTGGATATTCATACAACAGTGGAAACATTAAATGAATTTAAGAATTATTACACTAACGAGCATAACTGATTCAACACACTCTAAATCAGAATAACTTTTTTATGAATGCACCAAACGACTTCAATTTTTCTGCAAGGCTAGAAGAATTAGTTTAGTAAATGACGTCTAAGAAATATTTTTAAAAAAATGCATTTAGTCGGAATTGTGAAAAAAATAGTCAAAATTGAGTTTTACTACTTTTTTAGCTGGGCCGATAACGAAAATTTAAAAGATGTGTTTGGTCAACTCGTATAAATGATATACGCTCTGAAAATTTCATTGAAATTGAGTAATTGGTTTACGAGCTGTAAACGATCGACAGTGGTAAAAAGTCTGAAAATCTTGAAAAATTGCAATTTTTACGACTTTTGATCGTTTATAGCTTGTAAACCAATTAACCATATTTCAATGAAATTTTCAGAGCGTATATCATTTATACGAGTTGACCAACACATCTTTTAAATTTTCATTATTGGCCCAGCTAAAAAAGTAGTAAAAATCAATTTTCACTATTTTTTGGCAATTCCGACCAAATGCAATTTTTAAAAATATTTTTTAGACGTCATCTACTAAACTAATTCTTCTAGCCTTACAGAGAAATTGAAGTCGTTTGGTCCATTCATAAAAAAGTTATTCTGATTTAGTGTGTTGAATCGGTTATGCTCGTTAGTGTAATTCACATTACATTATAATCACATTAAGAGTTATCATTAATTATCAGTCGATTCTTTCCAACTTATAATAATTAAAAAAGGAAATAAAAATTACTGTTTACTACCTGTCTGTAGAAAATTGCAGAAAATTTTGATATTACATAAAGATGCACAGTCTAGTAATAAATATTGCCACAGTTAGCTAATAATACTTACATAATATTACTTTATACTCAGCTTTTTTTTATGTGTTTAGCTGATCTATTTATTTGTATTTTATTCATAAAAATTGTGTTCTTATCATAAAAATATGTTGTTTGGACCACACATTTTATACACATTTTATGAATTTATAAAACTCCGAAGTATTGTTATAAAATAGAACAAAATGGAAACTGTTTTTAAAAATTATTAATAGTATCAATATTATTTTATTATTTGTTAATATACATTTTTATTTTACAGAATACCAGTTTTTATTCAAGTGGAACTTTCATAAATTAATCTACGACAATCCAATTTGAGTAGGTATGTATAACATATAATTACACATTTATAAAAAGTATACTTAATTTTATGGAACAGTATTGTAACTGTCATTTTCTTCTGGCATGATGTCTACGGATTGTTACACCATACTAAAAATAATGTGACCCTTGTACTAGCTTCTTCCTCGTCCCTTTTTCTTCGCCGCTGTCTTCGTACTTTACGACATTTTAAAGACAAGGGGGCTGGAAAGTGAGGACAAATTTGACTGTTTTACGAGGGTTGCGCTGTGTCCTTCTCATCCAGACGGCGTTAAATCTCGGTGTCAATCCCGAGGACTCTAATTTATTTATTTGTCCACTTGAGATAAATTCACATCAATTTTTGCTTATTTCCTGGAAGGATTGAATAATCTTCTATGTTGTCTGATAACAAAACAGATTATTATTATAACCAATCCAATATATTTAGAGTAAAGTTATTAAATGCATGTAAAAGTTTTAGTGTCTTTCAATTGTTCATGCATAATGATTTGTATGATCCCCTGGCTTTTTATTTGCTTTCGATATGGCTAAATAATCAATTTTGTTATCGACTGGTAACCCGTATGTCGCTATAATTAAAAGAAAATTGAAAAAAGAAAACTTTTGCATGAATAAAAATGAATTGCATCTTAAATTATTAAATATTACATATTATAATGATTTATTTTCCACAAAAATTAAATACAGTTTCAATAATATGGGATTTTGGTGCGAGAATTTAAATAAATAGCGATTTAAGTATACATTACTTTTAATTGTAAAGTCTTTTCCTATCGAATCAATATTTTGTAAAACGATAAGAGCACCGCTGTAACCATTTTTATGTATAGAAGATTAATGACCAATTAATTCTTAAATTCTCCGTGTAATGATCATGATTAAAAATATTGTTATCGAAAGAATTACAGAGAATAGTATAAATCGTTTACTGCACGATAAAACTATCTATTTTCAAAATAGCTATTTTCAATACACATCTAAAATATGAAAACCAAATATTTCATGTTTGAGCTTGTTAGAAACTAAAATATTGTTTTATGAAACAGTGTGTGAAATTCTTTTTAATCTTACACAGCCATGTTAAACTGTTCATTGATCACTGCAACAAATATTAAAACCGAGTTACAGGCAGGGGGGAATTATGTAACAGATACTGAAGCAACAATAACTCGAAACAGGCGGTTTTCGGATTCAACATACCTCGTACACGATAATATTCACGGTTAACGTGCCTGGTACGCATCATCCACGGGAAACATCTTTATTGACGAATCTTATTGAACGTGATTATTTTTACCAGCGCAAACACCTACGTTGGTCCTCGCGCTTGTTATACCACTTAGAATCGCTACAGGAGTTCACAAATACGTTTGCCACACTGCTATAACTGTCATGCACTCGTGCGTTCACAAAATACCAAGAATTACGAATAGAGAGCGGATCTTTATGCAAAATAACAATCTTCTACCTGAATTGCAATAAACAGGAGTGAAACAAAAATTTATATTTTCTTTCCTAATATATTTAATAGGTTGAAAATAATGTAATTTTTACATTTTTCTAATGTTTTTACTGTTTTAAATTGCACCAACTCATTTTTTTTCATAAGTGCATAAAATCCGCTGTCTAATCACTAGACTGTTGATTTGATGCATTTATGACAAAAATCGGTGTGTGTAATTTAAAACAGTAAAAACATTAAGACAATTTAAGAACGCGTATATGTTATTCTCGATTTATTAAAATTGTTATAAATAGAAAGAAAGTTTTATATGGCTTCTGCGTCTTGCAATTGATGAAGACAATTTTTATTTTGCATAAAGATCCGCAGTCTACTAATCACGAAGCGTTTGCACTGTTAAATTTGGAGCAGTGAATTTAAAGAATAGATATTTTTGATATTAATATAGAAATTGTATTCCTTTTAATTGCTATATAATGTTTTCATTTTTCATCTCATTCTATTTGCGTATCGTTTATACACAGCGCAACATTCTTAACAAAATTTTCTCTACTTATGACGTCAGACTAAAATCCGAGGTCTAGCAATCAGATGGTATAGCGAGCCGGAATATGGACGTGATGTACCAAATTACGATGGTGGGATAAAATCGATTATCGTTTGGTTTGTTGGAAGCGTAAACCCGTGAATTCCCAAATTTTCCCGATCCCAGGAAATCCTTGCTCGAAGCACCGCACCGCACCGTAGGCGTGTCTCATTTGTTTTCGTTCTCCTTTTTCGGAAACTCGGAGTCACTTGGCTGTTTGCGAAAGGCGGCAGCTTTAAGGAGCTCATTAATCCCAGCTAATACGCAACAAATGAGCCGATGCCGTGTGCCCGGCCCTTAACGAAAAGGAAGCGTGTACAATACGTGAACACCGACGGGTGTACGCCCACGACGCGACTCGACGGCACTTTCCCTTCTCAAAGGGTGCTGTCGTCGGCAGCGTGGGGCATTACTCGGATAAAATGCTACATGAATAACGGTAACGAATAAATAATTACTTGTTGCCTGATTATTTATCATTCGAGTTATTCGTTAGTGCCATCGAAAGTCCTTATTCGTTGTTTGTCATTCATAGATTGCGGATCGTTATGCAAGATAAAAATTGTCTACATCGATTACAAGGGATAGAAATCAAATTGCATGTTATTTCTTCCCTTAATGATTTTAATGGAGGAGAAATCATATATTGACATCTCCAATTTTAAAAATTTTCCAACAATTTTGGAATTTCATCTACTCAATTTTGCTATAAATGCAGGAAGATCCGCAGTCTAGTCATTAATTTCTTATTTGTGTTTACATTGACTTATTTATTACTGAACAGCGGATTTTTATGCAAAATAAAAATTGTCTACCTGCATTGTAACAAGTTGGAGTGAAATAGAAAGTGATTTTCTTTTAAAATCGGTATAACAGGTTGAAAACAATGTGACAGTAGTTTTAAATTCTTCTATATATAATGTTTTTACTGTTTTAAATTATACTACTCATTTTTTCCATAAATGCATAAAATCCGCTGTCGAGTCATAAATGCACAAAGCTATAGTGATTATTAGACTGCGGATCTTTATGCAAAATAAAAATGTTCTGCATTGATTGTTGTGGGATTCAGGAATAAAATAAAAATTGATTTCATACCTTAATGACTTTGTTACATTGAAAACAAAATTACAATATTCTGACATTTTTCTAATCTTTTACTGTTCTATATTTCATGACCAATTTCTTCATAAATGTATAAAGATCCGCAGTCTAGTGATTATAAAGGATGTACTGTTCACTAACCAGAAATCAATTTGAACAAAGGGACCAAATATCCAATTGACAATAAAGCTAAAACATCAACAGATTATTATTAATATAGAAAGGCCGTCGTCCTAGCCAGCTACTCATTACAACGCCGCCCAGAGCGATACAGGAAGCTACGGAATCTGAAAAATCTTTGTTTTTTCGAAGTCGTATTCAACCAGTACCTGCAAACGCAATCATCTCGCTATACGATCTATCCAAGGATGGTATGCAAACAGTGAGGAACGAATGAGACCGGTCCGCCTGTGATCCAAGTCTATTGATCTATAATAGATCCTCGGTAGGTGCTAGAATAACGATCGATCTATCGACCAGGCGACGTATAATGCAGCGGCATGCGATAATAAATTTATTGCGGACGGTGAAGGCCACAAATTGATTATTATTACTCGACCGCGGTATGTTGAGTAGAGTTACAGTTTAGGAGATCGCATATGATCGACGACGTAACGATTCGTAATTGACTGATGCGTACCGTTAATGCACTCGCATTTAAATTCCTGTAACTGCAGGGAACCAACAACTGTAGCAAACTTCTCTTTCAGTTTTTTTTTATCGAAAACGAATTCCTGTAGTCTCGTAGAAAAAATTATGAAATCTTAACACTTTGTCTTAACTTAACATGTTAATGACCTATTACTAGACTGCGGAACTTTATGCAAAATAAAAATGTTCAGCAACGATTGTGGGCAAAAGGAGTTAAATAAACATTAATTTCATCCCGTAACAGTTTTTTACACCTGAAAACAGCATAACACTATTTTTAGATTCTTCTAATCTTTTACTGTTTTATATTTCACCTAGCCAATTTCTTCATAAATGCATAAAAATCCGCAGTCTACTTATTACCAATGGAAATAGGATTTTGTTTGATACCACCGTCTTAAAATTTGTCTACAAAAATTGAAAATTGATCAAAATCTGTCTGTCAGCAGTAATTCGTTCATAAAATGTCCTACTATTTTGATACCCACAAAATGAAGCTAGTTTTGGTCGTCTTTAAAAATGAAATTAATTAGTACATCCGTCTTAAATGTTGTTTTTTAATCTACCAATTTTCAAAGAATCTAAATAAATCGGTTATATATAAAAGTAACAATTTTGCGTCGAATTATTAAATCCTTCAATATTTAATAGATTATTAAATTCATATTATTGTATATTCATGATGGCCATAAGTAGACTGCGGATTTTTATGCAAAATAAAAACTTTCTACCTGAATAACAACAAACTCGGCTGAGATAAAAATATCATTTCTTTTTTAAAATGTTTAATAGGTTGATGAACGTGATATAACAGTAGCATTAAACTCGTTTAATGTTCTTGCTGTTTTAGATTGCGCTTACTCATTTTTGTCATAAATGCATTCTGGTCATAAGATTCATCAAGAACACCTTTAATCTTTGTAAATGTGGCTACTGTCCGAACTAAAATAAATAAGAAATAATTTCTAAAAAATTAGAAACAGAAACGACCCTCAAGTTTTTCAATTTATTCGAATCTTTCTGAAATGTTTTTTTGTACACAAAAAGAATCAATTTTTAAAGCCGCCGAAATAGGGAAACCCTTAAGTAGCTCCTCTCTCCGAGCCGGGTGGAGCAGAAACAAAGGGAGCGCTTAAGTGGCTCATTTATGGTCTCAGCTGAGTGTCAGATATGGTGTGAGCTGATCGGATGTAAATCTCGATGTAGCGAACGCCCACGGTTGCCTACTTTTCCTACAATTAATGAGCTGTTACCGAAAGAAGGCAGAAATTGGCAGGACTCGCAGCATTTTGCGCCAAAGGCACGGCTTCGGGAACGCTCGAAAACGTTGCCAGTTGCCACCTACCCTGTAATTAGGACACCTTGGTGTGATTCTAATTAGGGGCCTCGGTTTCCCATAAATCTCCGGCTGTTATAGAGGTCATGTTTGAATGAACCCCGAGGAAGTGGATCTTAAATCATTTAGAAAACTAAAGCTTCGCCGAGAACAGGGAACAAGATCGATGAACTCTTATCTTTGACTGTTACATATCTTATCGTAGCGTTCTAATAATTTCTTTATTGTCCGGTTATTTTTTATACGCTGGTGTGCATAATTACAGTGAAACACAGTAATTTTTAATATTAGATCACACGTCTTGGATATTTTTTGAAAAGTTAGAGCAATATTAGTTTACTGCAAGACGTGTAAAGAATTTTTCAAATAATTGCAATTGGTCGGAATTACAGAGAAAATAGTAGAAGTTGTTGTTTACAACTGTATTGTGAGGACGGATATTGAAAATTTGAAAAATACATTTTGTAGACATGTGTCAATTATACATATTCTGAAAATTTCGTCAAAATCGGTCATCGTTGTAATAAGCTACAAACGTTTAAAGATCTATAACTGAAATAAATCTAAGGATCTTTGCATCTTTCAACGCTTGTAGTTTTTTTCCGCATCTACCGATTTTTATGAAATTTCCATGATATCTATTATCGACACAGATTTACAAAACGTATTTTTTAAATTTTCAATATTGTCCCACATAACGAAGTTGTAAACAACAACAGTGATATATTACATTTTATCTCAGAATCAAAAAATGTATAACCTATGTTGCTATTTGAGATTATAACAGTTTTTTACTTATGTTCGTGTAACATAGTTTATAACATACAAACTGTAAATAATGAAATTTTGCTAATTTACGTTAAAAAGTAATATTGCAAGTATTAATCACGGATAAATTAAATGCTCTCAATTTGTTCTCCCCCGGTACGAACGTGGATGTGTAACGAGAAACGTTATGGGTCATTGTCTCAGGAAATTATCAGTGAAAATTGAATAGTAAATGAACTGTGGCAAAACTCGTGTAAGCTGAACCTTATAGACTTACAATTCGCAAGTCATTAAGGTTAAAATAGGAAATTAAATCTTGAGTATATCCAATACAGTTTATAATACAATCTAATGAGTTTATCTAATATTATCACTTACAAATAGTATTAATAAGTTGAAAACAATTGCTCTGCAAATGGATTCTGTCATCTTAACGAGATCTAGGAAATTAATATTGCAATTTAAATATCTTCTAAAGTATTCTAAATTCTAGACTCTATAGACCAGAGATGAGCAACCTTTTTTTACAACGGGCCAGCTACAAATTTTAAAATGTTGTGCGGGCCGCATGTAAGAAACGTATGATAATACAAACACTGAATGATGAAATGAAATTATCTCTTTATTAACACGATAAACCTAGTATAAAGAATTACAGAAATAAAACATTCATTAATAGGGATACTATGGTATTAAAAAAACGGCAAAAGATATGTGTTTTTTGTAGAACAGCGGGACATGTAGGAATTTTTAAAAGTCCAAATGTAAAATCCTGCTCATCCCTGCTCTAGACCAATGAATTTTTTACAAGGTTAATCATTTTTTGTGGAAAATAATAAACTATTAGATTGATGTATTAAAAAATACATAGTCCGATTATAAAAATTGTTACTCTACACCTCCTTCAAAAAAACCATTAACAATTTATTATGTCTCATTCATTATGTCCCCTCCGAAACTATATAACTTTGAAACATTTTTGGATATTATAATATAATATATACTATAATAGATTCTAAAATAACTTATTATAAAATTGAAGCCCCCATCTAATTATCTCGATATCATCTAGCTGTTTATCCAGCAGCAAATTCGGTTTGGCAGTCAAGTCGAATAACTCACGATGAGCCGTTGTTAAGCAGCTAATTACGTAAGTTGAGACGTCGCGGTTGAGAGCGTACGCACTGTTTTGGCGGGAGATTTCGTAGATTAATTTCCAGCGCAGCCGTTTCGAGGGTAACGGTCAAAGTACATCAGGCTCATTGGAATTCCCGTAGACACTGGGAGACGTCCATTGCCGGTGTCCTCTGCTTCGCGTTTCCACGGGTCGTTACCCATCAGCGCGCAACGGCCTCCTGATAGTTATAAATCAAAATATTGGGATTAAATCGCACGTCGCCCGACACACCGTCGCGTCATCGTGTTTTTGCAATTGAATCGGCGAGATCGGAAATTACATAAATCACTGTTTGTTTTTTAACGGATCAAGCTATGTTTTACATAAAATACGGAATTCTCACCTTTTTTGCTACCCTCTTCAAATTCGCATACGTTTAACCTTGATCTTCATGTAAAATAAAAGTTCCTTTTACGCCAATATTTTTAACCAGATGGGAATAATATATGTATTGACGTTCTTAAATTGTTTAAATTTTTCTTCTGTTTTATATCGCACATATAATCTACAGTCTACTCATAATAAATAAAGTTTAATTATTTCCTTTAACGTTGTTTTGTATAATAATTAGTGAGGATATGTTATTATTTTAAAGTTTGAATTTCAGGGCGGATAATGTTTCGCATATTTTAATGAAATTAAATTTTAGAGGGGGTTAATTATAAATTAAAATAATTTTATAGAAAATTTTAATATTGGAAGGAACCATATAATTAAAATTTTGAATAAAACGTAAAAACAATTGTAAATTGTAAAAAAAACAGCTTTCGCTTGTAATTTAAAATAACACTTCTTAATGGAAGATCATGTAATTCTACACTAAAGAATAACTATAAAAACAATATACTATTTTGTAACAATAATGGTGTGTTTGAAACAAGCATGTCTGTATTACAAACCTTAAAAATAAAATGCAGGATGCTTAACCATGTGAAGCAACTAGAATTTTCAAAAAGTATCTACAATTATGTCTAGCGCGGCATAATAAATGTTGATCAAACAAAAAGTAAATGTAATCTTTGTTACTTCGAATTCATATAAAAATGAAAATATTCAAATTAGATTTAGAGTTCATTTAAAAATTATATTCATACATTTCATACAAATGAATTGTTATATCAATTCAATATCAATTTTTTCTTTGGAAAACTAATGAACGAAGAAGTTCTTTGTTCGTTTTCCGACAAAAATGTTGCAGAGGTGGAAAAGATTTCGTTATTGAATACACCGCAGAAACTCGTCACGTACAATACGCAGGCATCCTCGCGTTATTATTTTCGCGGACATGTAAATATGATAAATGTATATATCCAAAAGACACCGTTACATGTAATCGACACTCGTTTGCCTGTCTCCTTGTAATCACGCCTGTCTTCTAATGGTCGGACACTTTTCTAGAATTATTGTGCAGCCTCGCTGATTTCACATTAATCTCCGTTTTATAATCAGTCTTGTGATAGCGTCTACCGTTAGCGAGTTAGAAAAATGCGAACATCTGTCTTTCCACTTAGCTTTTCTGTCACCGTGCCATTAATTTTGATTTATTATTGGTTCAGACGGTGGTATCGAACTCGAGACTTCGGATTTTCGCCAATCAGATTCATTTCGAATAAATGTTACAGTAAATGAAACAAAAATAAAAATTCTCCACCTCGAGATTGTGACAAACTGAAATAAAATAAAAATTGATTTTCATTCTGAATAGATTCAACAGATTGAAGATTAAATATATTAGGAGAACTTAATATATAAAATCAATGAAGAAAATCAATTTTTATTTTATTTCGGCTTGTTACAATCGAGGGGGAGAATTTTTATCTTAAAAATATTAAAAGAATTTAATATGTAACTATTCTTAAATTAATAATTACTATATGTTAATATCTATTTTATATTTAATCTAAGTAGAAAATTACAGCATTTAATTGTAAGTACACATGTACTTTACTAATAGAAATTACTTGTTTCAAAACGGGAAGAAAATATTAGAATGTATCATCTCCCCTCTTCTCTTTCTCTTCTACTGATATCTTGACCCCTTAACACGAGAGCAACGTTCACGTACAAAATATTATCGTCAGTATAAAAAATGTAAATCACACGGTTTGCATCGATACTTTGATAGTGATGAAGACGCGGAAGACGAGACAAGTGCAGAGATAGAGACAGAGGCTGATACTTACGATAATCGTACGGTCATCATCATCCCGTTACCAGCAAGAAAATCTAAACGAAAAACAACGAATACGTAATTTTGCTAAGTCACGATGTCCCGTGGGTTAACCTTTGGTCGTGTCATCAAACGCGTTCAAACATATTTAACAAAAGAACAGCATTCGATCTGATCACTATTATTGTTTGCTTTAATGATATTATATTTGTTATTCGTATAAGTATAATATAAAATATATAATATATATGACAGTACATATACATATATATATATATATTATAAGGTACTTATATTTAAAGCTAAATTTTATTAAACATTTTGCCATATCAAGTTTTAGAAGACTGAACACAAAAACCAAATTAAAACAATAATTGTCCTTACGAAAAATGAAAGCAGCAATATTCATAATAGATTATTACACAGTGTCATTAGATAAAATTTCAACGTTCTAAAATATTATTCTAGCATTCTAGCATCCTAGCATTCTAGCTCCAAACTCTTTTAACATTCTATGAGCACTGTTTTTGAACCTTTTTTAAAGGTACAATTTCCACATACATTATCAGTGAGTTAACACGTTTTTAGTCACAAGATTACCATTATTCTTCTAAACCCTTTCTCTATTATTTTCATATAATAAAATATTAAGAATAGGCTACTTTTTAAATTTACGTTATTGTTATTACAAACGAACTGATTGTGCCCAACACTTCTTTGGTAAGATTATGAATACAAATGATTATAAAACATTTACCAACATATCTGCAGCATTTTTCTGATTGAAACGACACCTTGACACAATTTCTTCTTTAATTCACGATACAGTAGAACCTCGATTATCCGTACTAATCAGTGAAACATGAGTGTTTGGATTACAGAGCAATTACCTAGCTACAATGCTAGGAACTGTTTGCACGTGAAACACATATTTAGATAATGAAGCATGCAGTGTGTCATGTAGGAGCTCATTACCCTATTCTCATTAATATCAGGTCATTAAGTATGAAACTTGACAAATGAAACACAAATCTCAAACACATTTGTCAAGTTTCGTACTTAACGACCTCATACATATTATATTCTATTCTTACTATACACATACATATTATGCGTATTTTTATACGTTTCTTCATTCTCATTACTAGACTGCAGATTTGATGTATTTATGACAAAAATGGGCATGTACAATTTAAAGCAGTGACCATGTTAAAAAATATTTAAGAACATCAATGTTTTTCAGCTTAATAGGATAATTAAAAGAAGAATACAATTTTTATTTGGCTCCTGTGTCCTGAAATTAATTCGAACCTCTTTTATTTTGCATAAAGATCCGCAGTCTACTCATTACATACTATTTGTACGACATTTTACGTTTCTTCATTCTCATTACTAGACTGCGGATCTTCATGCAAAATAAAAAATGTTTGCATTGATCTTAAGACACAGGATCAAATAGACATTTTTTCTTCTTTTAATTCTCTTATTAAGCTGAAATGAATACATCGATGTCCTTAATCTTCTTAATTCGTCCACTGCTCTAAATTGTATGTTTCCATTTTCGTCAAAAATGTATAAAATCCGCAGTCTACTCCATTACATACTATTCGTGCGACATTTTACGTTTCTTCATTCTCATTACTAGACTGCGGATCTTCATGCAAAATAAAAAATATTTGCATTGATCGCAAGACACGAGAGTCAAATAGACATTTTTTCTTCTTTTAATTCTCTTATTAAGCTGAAATGAATACATCGATGTCCTTAATCTTCTTAATTCGTCCACTGCTCTAAATTGTACGTTTCCATTTTCGTCAAAAATGCATAAAATCCGCAGTCTACTCATTACATACTATTTGTACGACATTTTACGTTTCTTCATTCTCATTACTAGACTGCGGATCTTTATACAAAATAAAAAATGTTTGCATTGATCGCAAGACACGAGAGTCAAATAGACATGTTTTCTTCTTTTAATTCTCTTATTAAGCTGAAATGAATACATCGATGTCCTTAAATCTTCTTAATTCGTCCACTGCTTTAAATTGTACGTGTCCATTTTCGTCAAAAATGCTTAAAATGCGCAGTCTACTCATTACATACTATTTGTACGTAATTTTATACGTTCCTTCAAAATCGGTTTAGCTCTAATCTCCCCTACAAAGACGATGCCGTAGTGCCGTCAGCTAGAATTTTTGGGGCCTGCGCGTGGCGAGGTACGTTCCTGGTTGGAAGAAATCCTTGTGCTCGAGGTAGGGAGGAATAGAGAGGAGGGAACCGTCGAAGATGTTCCCGGTCGCGTGCCGTTGTGCTCTGCTGGGCTCAACGATCTTCTCGCACATGACACACCGGAATAGGACATTACGACATTGTGCGTGGCATTACACAGTGGCAGGCGTGGTGCCTCGACGCGTCCCGATGGCCCGACGCCCGATGCTCGATGCCCCTGACGCTTCTCGTCCGTGGCGCGACCATAAGCATAGGATCCCGATAGTTGGCCTGCGCCACGCGATCGGCACGTGGCCCGCAATTGCACCGGGGCCCCTGGCCCCCTTGGTCACGCTTTGATGATTTGCCTCGGCTGCTCTTCGTATTCGTACGCGATATAATTTCTAGGTGGTCGCGCCGCGCCACCGGAACGCCTGTTCACCCTCTGTTACCCCTTGCGGATTACTGGACTGAGGATAATTGACCGTTCCTATTGTCACTTTCGCGTACTTATAGCAGCTTAATTCTTGTGTTGGCATTTGACTTTTGTCAAATATCGCTACCCCGAATTACGGCGTCACGCGAACCGCCATATGATAACGTGCAACTTTAGAGAGCCTTTCTTGTTTCCTAAATTATTTTTCTTTTCGCCGGCGTGCACCGGTGCAGCCACTGAATAAAACTTGTTATGCTGCGTGATCGGATGCTCGCTATCGTCGTTTTCTTTCTCTTTTTTTTCGTCGGCGATGTCCTCCGTAGTCATACTCCGATCGATAAAAATTTTATAGAAAAATAATTACAAGATCGTCGATATATTTCATTATTATTAATGAGTTTGAATGCTGGATGGCTTTGAACTAATAAATTCGTCGAGGTATATTTTCAAGCATCGTTAACTGATTTAAAACGCCATCTTGAACGATGCTGTGGCGGTCTAAACGAATGAGTATCGGATAGAATCATGTCAGGAGAATAAACTATCAGTCCCTTCAGCATCGACAGCACGAACCAGTTGAGTGGCTTCAGTCACGATTTTTTCGAGATTGAATGCAAGTGGCATACTGTGCTGAACGTTTCACTAGGTAACATCGTATACTGTACCAGTAATTTATAAAATCATGTCGGATATTTAATCGTCATTGTAACTGCATCCACCTTACACACGAAATTTAAGTTTGACCATCATCTTTGCAGTTCAAGGTCATTTGAAGATCATGTCACGGTACATGTTTGAATGTATTCTTTTATGAGCTACGCGAAGCGACACGAAAATATATGTAGTTATTTAACAAAAAGACATTGATTACCTTGAAAACGACGGGAAAATGATTACGAGAAAATTCTAATCACCGTAACCTGTGTTCTAATAACGGTAAAAATATTGGGTTGGCAAGAAAGTAATTTCGGTATTTTGATGTGAAATAAAACCCAATTCTTTTTATTCAAGCAACGAACTTTAATGGATAAGATATTTTCCCTTTTGTTCAATGATCTTCTGCAAAACAGAATAAATAAGAAAATATTTTATTGTTTAAAGTTCATCGCTTGAATAAAGAAATTCGGGTTTATTTCACCTTAAAATACCGAAATGACTTTTTTGCGAACCCAGTAAATCTTGATGTAGGGAGTTAATTAACCTTCACTTTATTAATCAACCTTTTTATCAGGCTGATAAAAACGGAACTAAAAAGTTAACGAATGTAAAAGTTCCAATGATTTTTAGATTTTTATTAAGATTCGAACAAAGTTCATTAAAAAATTGACGAATTTTATTTTAATAGTAAGACTTTAACAAACGGGCTGCTAATGTTCAAGTGACATATCTACAAAATGTGCCAGCGAAATCGCACGATTGGTTAAAAATAAATTCACAAACCTCGTCCATCACCAGACTGTGTTCGTTTCGGACCAATCCGGATAAGGTATCCAAAAAGAGTCGTGACTGGTAGTGAGCAAAGAAAATTCTGTGGGAACCATTACGGTGTAGAAGACCAAAGAGAATTAGAGACGATGTTAAAATTAAGTAACTCCGCAGAGCTACAAACTAAAATTGCCCCCATTACGAAGGACAAGGCTTACAATAATACGACCTTGCTCGGACACTCCGCAGTCTTCGCACGCTGAGGGAGCTCGCGGGAGCAGAGGACAAACGCGTTATCTCGTCAGGGTTAAGTCGCCGTGTACCCAAGGCCGAGTACCGTACACCAAGAAGTACCCGACGCGCAAGTCTTTATCGTCGCTTTGTCGACCGGCACGTCGCACAATGTCTCCGGGAGAATATTCGCGGCCGAGCTCGCGACGATTTCTCGAGGTTCGACAGGAAACGTCCATTAGCGGGCCAGTCGACGAGAATTTACGACACGGGGGCCACCGTTTCCCATCTTCTTTTTTCTCTCTCCTTGTCACTTTTTTCCTCTTATCTACCTTTCACCGTTCTCTCCTTGTTCTCGTTTATCCGACAATTGCGACGGCGAGAGCCGCAGTATCAGCGAGCTACAGGTAACGACGAGCTCCTCGCAACGAGGCTTCCGAATCGTCAGGTAATTTTACAGCGTCGCCGACAGCGTCGCCCGACATCGTCGGCATCGACACCCGTCATAAAAGACGATCCACCCGAAAAATCTTCCGGGCTGGTACACCTAAGTGAAGTACCGTGTTGAACCATGCGCCACCGACTACTGTTCTAATCTGACGATCTTCGACAACCAATTAGGTTGTACCTGATTCAATTCCCGCCTTTTTCCGGCGGTGTAAAAACGGTGGGCACAGTGGAGTACTTTGCCCGAAAAGTCGGGAAAAATATAGTATAGTACGTCGTTGTATAACATTTTGAAATCAACAATGCATTTTAACATTTAAAAAATCGAAACGATTTTTATTTTTTGTGGAAACAAATTTTATTGACATTTTATATACAGGGTGAGTCACCTAACGTTAGCACCTCAAATATCTTTGTTGTTTCTAAAGATACGTAAAATATGGCAAGGACAACGTTGAACGGTACAATGGGGCTGACTCGATGCCAAAAAAATTTTGTTTCTATGTCATTTTTTAGAAATATCAAGGCCAGCTTGACTTCTTTAAATGGAATGTCCTATTTGTTATACCATTGATCGATAGAGTATCAAATTCTGAGTATAAAAGTGTTGACCTCCATATGTCCTAAATCTAATAGTTTACGAGATATTATCCAAGCTATTTTCTATATATTCTTTGGATATTATCTCGTTAACTATTAGGTTTAGGTTATACTCAGACTTTATAAAAAATAAATAGTATAAAAAATAGGACATTCCATTTAAAAAAGTCAAGGGTGACCTTTGCATCTCTAAAAAAATTACATAAAAACAAAATTGTTTTGGCATCGTGTCAGCCCCATTGTACCATTCAACTTTGTCCTTGCCATATTTTACGTATCTATTGAAACAACAAAGATATTTGAGGTGCAAACGTTAGGTGACTCACCTTGTATTATAAGTTTGTAGATGTTTAAATACTGTTCAACTTTTGTTGAAAACGAAAAAGTTTTTTGCCGTAAATCGTGGTACATACTACATATGTAGTAGTTAAAACCGCCTTACTTAATATTAATAATTCAATACAAGTAATATACATACACAGTAAAACTAAAATAACAATTCATCAGAATCTTACTCTAAACCTTGCAATTAGAAAAATGATTTGAAGTTTTTTTTGTCCATAATTTGTTTTGCATGTTATTTATTTGTGATCGCAAAACGGAAGCACGTAACTGGACTGCGGCTGTTTATGGAATTCGCAACGTTTGTAGACGAATTAGATGAAAGTGGAATCAAATGGAATCTTATTTTCAGTGGTAGTAGACCTTGTAGATCTGAAATAAATAAAAACTCTGCTGAATCCCGTCGAATTTTATTAAATGCATAGAGATCCGCAGTCTACGCATAACAAATTGAGGATCACGATAGAATAGGGGATTCTATGCACCCCTTTTCTGGTCAGTTAACTCCATTGATACTTACAGACTGCAGAGCGTTTCGCAACGACAAGGTCATGCGTCACGAAACAAATACCAGCTATCGATGCAGAACGACAGCGCTCAGCGAGGCAATTAGAAAGTAATTAATCCCACGCACCTCGTTTATAGTAACCGACCACCGACCACGGTCACGGTTTGCCGGTCAGGATGTAACCGATGCAACAGATGACACCCGCTTCTCGATGGCACCACCCAGCCTATCACTACGCGAGGGATACCGCAGTTATTCTCCGCCCCGTAGACTCGTGCCATGTGGCGATCCCCTCGAACCATCTTCCGACACGTCATCAGTATAGCTAATTTACGATTGCACCCTAAACGGATATACCTTTCGACTTTGCCCCGACCTGGAGAAGATCGTCGGATGGATCACCGATAGGTCAAAATAAATCCGACTCGCAGTGGGGAAAATTGGTTCTCTAGACGTGCAAAAGTGAAAATAAAAATTTGGTCAGGTATTGATAAGTATGTTCATGTCGACAGAAGTTTTCAAAGCTTCTAAAACCAACAATTTTATTTCTCAGATTGATTATTTGCTGATTGTTTCCTAGGACGAACAGTAACATTAAAATACACGGTAACAGTGAAAACATGAAAAGATTTTAAAACTATTGATAAGTTATTTTCAACGTGTTAAGTCTACTAGGAAAGAAAATCAACTTCTATTTCTAGTTTGTTACAATTGAGAAAATTGTTGTTCTGAATAAAGATGCACAGTCTACTGATAACTGTATCCGCAAAAACATAACATTCATAATATATTTTGCAGAAATTTTGAAACGTCTATCAGGTCTATTAAAAAGAAAATTAATTTCTATTTCGTCCCAGTTGGTTACAATTAAGAAAATTGTTATTCTGCATAAAGATCCACAGTCTAGTGATAACTATAACCACAAAAACACAACATCCATTATATAAATTTTGCAGGAATCTTTAAACCTTGAGAACACAAAATTCATAATAGTTGAGTAATTAATGGAAATAGTGAAACAATGTCTATAATTAAAAGATTAACGGAAGAAAAATTATTTTATCGTAATAAATATTCAAAGTAATATCCATTAACATGGATAAATTTCTACAAACGATATAAAAATTGTTCAAAACGAAGATTGGTTCAACAAGTTTATTCACGCTGAAATTCCATATGCAACTAGAGAGTTCAAACTTCAAACTATTTTATCCAGATATTTTTTCATATATTAGCTAATACAATAATGTTTATGTTTCTTCCCTAATACATATAAAATACAATATACTTACACAAAATATTTCCGAAACATGTTTCGTGATTCCGAATGTTTTCGAAACTCCGTGTAGATGCTGCAGACATACGCCGAGGCATGCATCTCGAATCTTCCAGGTTGTGGAGTCGAGGAAAATACTGAAAAAAGAATCAATGAGAATGATAGTTGTCGCACACCGGTTAATTGACAGTTTCGTTTCATCTCGCCGTAACACTTGGCACACGAAGTATCGTCATCTTCTTCAGGGACGCCAGCAGGTTCGAGTTTGAGAAGTGCAGCTTGCTTGAATGCAACCTACAGCGGCAGAATGGTCATCGTGGCGTGGTCATCTGTGCGCTATATTTCGGACACGGCGCGTGCCGTGTCAATAATACATACTACACGGATGGATTCACTGACGAATAATAAGTAATTACGATACGAGAGGGCCTCTATTCAAGCAATAATTTTTCACGAACAATAAGACATATGGTTCGACAGTCGGCTGTAATTGAACAATACACCAATAATTTCAAGATGCAAAGTGTTTTATGCAAGACTGCAGCACGAATTGCCGACTCCGTACTATATTTACATCATGCATTACTTGTGGATAACAAACCTTTATGCTTTCTAGCATATTATATCGTTATTAGACTCAGGATCTTTATAAATTAATACCTCCCGGGAGGTGCAAGAATTTTGGGACACCCTGTATAGATAAATGGAATGCTGGAATATGATAGAATACAGTTAGGAGCAAAACTGATCACACACACTTTAAATCAGAATAACTTTCTTATGAATGGACGAAACGACTTCAATTTCTCTGTAAGGCTAGATGAATTAGTTTAGTAAGTGACATTTAAAAAATATGTTGAAAAAATGCATTTGTTCGAAATAGTGTGTTTGGTCAACTTGTATAAATTTATACTTTATACTTAACTTGAAAATTTAATTGAAATATGTTAATTGGTTTACGAGTTATAAACCATCAAAACTGGTAAAAATTGCAATTTTTCAAGATTTTTGGCCTTGCCATTTTTGATCGTTTATAACTCGTAAACTAATTAAACAATTTTATTGAAATTTTCAGAGCATATATAATTTATACAAGTTGACCAAATACATGATTTAAATTTTCGTTATCGCACCAGCTAAAAAAGCCAGCTAAAAACCAGTAAAATTCAATTTTTACTATTGTTTTCACAATTACGACCAAATGCATTTTTTAAACATATTTTTTAGACGTCATTTACTAAACTAATTCATCTAGACTTACAGAGAAATTGAAGTCGTTTCGTCCATTCATAAAAAAAGTTATTCTGATTTAAAGTGTGTGTGATCAGTTTTGCTCCTAACAGAACATGCTAGAATACATGTACTACATAGAATACATCAGAATATACTATTATTTTCAATAATGAAAAGTTTGTGCATCAATTGTAAGACAAAGTAGATATATTGGAACATGACGAACGTTTTCGCACTGAACTTATTTGTATGTACATAAATGCATGAAACAAACGTCACGACACTGAAGTACTCAATATACAAAATAAATATTCATTGATCCCAAACTGTTCTGCCCAGATGCTTGATTACAATTGAGAACGTTTTATCAGACTTGTCTGATTAGTTAAATTTCTAACCGATTTTGTTTACTGCTATCTAATCGTACTACATTCTGTCATATTTTATATCCCAGCATTTTTCGCAAATTTTAAGAAGCCATAATTGCATAGAGATCCGCAGTCTAGTTGTAACACTTTAGCACGCTGTGTACAAGCATTAATTGTTGCGCTGTGAGACCGTTATCGCTTCCGATAGTAACTTATGCAATGCCCTGTCTGCGATTGCAAACCACAGATGTCGCTGAATTGCGAGCTCTTTCTCGCAAGTGCTCGGTTTGCTACTTGGTAAGTATATAAGACGCAATCGTAGCTGTATTGTCGGATGGGGTCCGAGGCGTTAGGGAAACCGAAGCTGGCGGTACTCACTGCTTTCGTGATGCCCCTGCATTTATCTAGAAAGTCTTGTCTTTTCCCTCATTCAATCACCGCCGCGGAGTCCGAATGGCAGTGACCATTGGCTCGCGTAATCAGGTGCATGCTTTCTTAATGTATCACGAAAAAGTACAAGGGTTAATATGATAATATTTCTTCAAAAGTAACTAACGCGACGTTGATCTCATCTTTTGTACGTTTAGAAATCCACATGTGTTTTCCTTTATTCCCCACAAGAAAATTTGTTGTCGTATAATAATGAACACACAGCGGATTTTATGCACTTATGACAAAATTGAGTAAGAAGATGAAAATTTCAAAATGCCAATTTATTTTCTATTTATTAGAGCTACTGAAGAAAAAGGAATTTTCTATTTAGTTTCCTTGCTGTTGACTCAGTAAATTTTCATTTTGTATAAAAATTCGCAGACTGATAACTAGACTGCGGATTTTATGCATTTATGACAAAAATGAGTCGGTGTAACTCAAAACAGAAAAAAGATTAAAAGAGTTTAACAATGCTAATATACTATCTTCTACATATAAAAATCATTAATGAGGAAATAAATTTTTATTTAGCTCGTATAGCTTGCAATTGATGTATAAAAATTTTATTTTGCATAAAGATCCGCAGTCTACTGATAACAATATGAATGTAAAATTACTCCAATTCAGAGATTGATGGACGATTACAACAGGTGGTTGTATTTACTACAGCAATAGACATTTTGATGTGCAAATAATTTTTGTTTATATTCTAAAAAGATTAACAAATTTAACCAAGAATATAAAACTAATATGTTAATGTTATACAACTCCACCATTTTGCAATTTTATATTCCAAAAAATATATGAAAATGAAGTTAAAACGTTGCTTAATGTTCCCTAATATAAAATCTTTCTTTACAATATCTTTATATCCGAAAAAAACATTGAAAGAAGTACTGTACTTTATTCGGCTTACAAAGTTACATATCCTCTTAATAATTTCCGAATTAAGCATTTCCGAAAATAAAGTTTGGCGGCGTTATTCCTCTAAAAGACTACGGTCATCGCGAAACGAATTCGGGCCTCGTTACATCTCCGAAGCGTTACAACCGATTCACCCTTGATTTCTCGCCACCAGAATACAGTCGGAGAGCGGTTTAATCACGGAAAGGGTTAACGATGTCTGCGTTCGAAACGAAACGGAGTAGTGGCAAAATCTTTCGACACGGAGTCAGGTGGCTGGAATCGTAATCCCGCCGAAGGTGCTGCCTTTGACACCATAAGGGTAGCGAAGGTGTCATAAGATTTTCGGTGATCCGCTCGCCTTCGTGCCCTGGAACGAATTCTCCTTCCCTTCAGGACTTGGTCCCTCGTCCTCCAGTTACGCCTCGTTAACGAACAACACGCTGCAATAATACGGATGTAATTTTTGTTGAAAAATTGTTGCGCGAGTTTATCCCTGAAACCGCCGTTTCGTCACAACCTTCCTAATTCGTTGCGTGTACCCTCCATTTTGCAAACATTTCAATCGAGCCTTTGAAGAGTTCTGAATAGATTTATATGCAAAATAAAAATATTCTGTATCGTTGTCGGAAAACAATGCAATGGTATTTTTTAATTCTATAAACGATTTCAGCGTTTTGCATTTGATCTACTTTCATTTTTGTCATTAATGTCTCGTTATGAATATTATGATACTTTCTAATAGGTTCTCCCGGGGTCTTCCATTAAGAAGTGTCATTTTAAATGACAAAAAAACCCTGTTCTTTTACAATTAACAATTTTTTACAATGTATAATTTTTTCACAATTTTACTGTATCGAAGAGCGACAACTCTAATCTTGAATAAAAAATAGCGCATAAAATGACACCTCTTCAGGGACACCTCTTCATGTTTAATGGACCCTCCATTAAACCCCTTTCCGTATTTTAACAAGACAGACTCGTGATGAAGATTTTAACAAAGTCTAACAAATATGAATATAGGCTTTGTCATGTAGGAGTTTCTTTTTAGATGAAATCAAATTTGATTCGTTTTTTAATGAATATGTCAGCATTAAAATAAATGTAGCCATACAGAAAATAAAAATTTTCTTTTCCCTTCTACGACATTTTTGGGGATAAAGACGTCTTAATCACTGTAACGCTAAAGATGAACCGTGGAGATTTTTTGAAATATATTTTACACTACCAATAACTTCTAATTTAATTATTATTAACTAGAATTGTATGCACCTATAATAAAAGTGTACAGATCAAATGCAAAACAGTGAGAACATGTGTAAATCGTCTCCAAGGAGATATTGATTGTTCAAGAATTATCTGTGTTCTTTTCATATACCTGAAAAGGACGAATTATAATCAGACAAAAAAAATTATATGACCCACCGATGCGACGAGCAGACATACACTCATAAATCACGCCATTCACGAGCGAAGACAATACGAAAAGGAATTTCTTCGACAGCTTCCCCACTCCTCAACCTAAAGTCCTTCAGACTTCAGACACATCCGCGTGTAATCAACAAACGCAGTACATTTCCATCATGGCTGGAGTAACTTCTCGTTCGTTGTCACGATTTCGGAAAGTGTGTTGTGCAGTGTTTAGTGATTGTGTAGAACTGTGGTGTTTCCTATTTCAAGACGTATTCGCGTAAATGGCAGTGTGCTGCTGTGGATACGACGGTGGAACAAAAGAATCTGAAAAATTTGTATGTACCTATACTTTACATAAGTATTTTATAATGAACAGACTCTTCCTTCTCGAATTCGATTCGGTTTGAAGATAGACGTACGCGTGACTGTTCTTTGTAATCGAATTAGCGTGGAAAGAAAGTATGAGAAACAGGGAATAGAATCGTAGAATCTGTGGAAAGGCAAAATATTTCTTTACAAAGCTCGCAAAGAATGAGAAGGTTCGGAGAATTCGTGGGACGGATTTGACCGAGTACAGGATCCATCATTGGGCGTGACCAAAAATGGTCGAGTTTTCGAAATTGTAACCGGTATCCATTTCAGGTCAAATTTGCGCCGCTTGTGATCTTTCACGCCGGTTTCTGGTGAAAGGTTGGAAACAGTGATCTTCACGGATTCGCTTATTTCTTGGTGCATTCCGTAGTTTCAGCTTCCAACTAATTGATGGCAATCATTAGACGGTTAAGATTTTCAGTTCTATGAAGAATAATACCTTTATACTATTGTAAAATTCGATATTGTTCGTAATAAGTGGGTGAACCACATATAAATGACATCGTGGAAATATTTCTACTATTTCAATGTTTCACAATTCATATCAAATAATTTTTCCTTAACGTCCTGTCTTAAATGATACGTCTTGTATAGTTAGATACTTGCAAACAATCGCTGATTAAAAATAATTCAGGTACACATACGGATATAGTAATAATAAATATATAAAAATTAATAAGCATTATACAAATATACTGTATTTTAAAAATGAAGATACTAAATAATTACACAATGTCATTTATGGAAGTTACTTTCTTAATTCGTTATAGTGTTCTGGGTTGGAACGAAAGTTCGTAGAGTTTTTAAATTAAAATTCAAGGATAAAATTAAAATATTTATTCATAGGTTTATTCGATAACATATTTTCCATTCTGTTCTATTACTCTTTGCCATTTTTGGGGTAACTTATTACTAGACTGCTGCAAAAATGAGTAGGTGCAACTTGACACAGTTGACAAATTAAAAGAATTTGAGAACATTAATTTATTGGGCTCAGCTTATTCAAATTATAGAAAAATGAATATCGCTTCTATTTGGCTCCTGTTCTTTATAATTGATGTAAACAATTCTTATTTTGCATAAAGATCCGCAGTCTACTTATTATCGATTAAACTTATGAATAAATATCTGAATTTTATCTTTGAATTTTAATTTAAAATCGCTGTGAACTTTTGTTCGAACCCAATAATTTTATTTGTTTACAAAATAGATGACTAACAATAAATGCAATACAACCGAACCAATCGACAAAAATCTTTTGCGAATAACATTAACGACAACTTTCTAGTTACTTGATTACAAAATGTATTTTTCGTGAAAGTAAAATTCGTCGAATGTTATTAATAAAAATTATTCTATTGCTTCAACAGAATATGTCTATTTAAATAATTAATCATTCCTGTCATGAATGCAAAAATCCGTAGTCTAATGATCCTAATTATCGAATATCTGGAATTAGAAGGAATCCTTATTTACGACTGAACGCTGGCTTTCCGTTAGGCGAAGGAGAAAGACAAGAAAATAACGTGGAACCGATAATAACGAGGTCTATTGTGAGGGCACGTGCCGCTGTCCGCCCACGCGTTTCGAAACAAACGTTTTTCCTCGGACCTTGCCAATTTGGCGTATGGAAAAGGGTTACCGATCACTGTCACCACCCCTTTCTTTCGTTTGGGTGTCGCCGAATGGTCGCTTTCCAACCGAAAGGATACTCAACGGTCATTTCTCTTTTAGAAAACCACTACTCGCTCATTTTGTCAATCTATGCTGACGATCGAAATTAACCCTTTGCGCACGGGACAATTTTCCACGAATTCCAAATCAATTTTTCTTTTTCAAGATCATGACTAGGCTGCGGATTTTATGCATTTATGACGAAAATGGATGAGCACAATTTCAAGCAGTGGACATATTAAAAAGATTTAAATTTAAAGACATCAGCGTATTGGTTTCAGCTTAATCAGATAATTAAAAGAAGAAAGAAATATTTATTTCACTCCTGTGTCTTGCAATCAATGCAAACATTTTTTATTTTGCATAAAGATCCGCAGTCTAATCATGACTTATATCCCCACCCTATCTTCCCCTTCTACGGCTCTATTCTTCTTCCCCTTAATTCATGCTCCCTCCCCTCATCTGGCGAAACTGGGAAGACCACGATAAAAAATAACTATTTGGCTTTCAACTACGATCATGCTTAAACAATTACGTTTTCAACGAAAACATATACCAAAAGCGTACGTACCAGATATCTCGCTGTCTGATATTAATTTACAAAGGAAGTTGTCAATCCCCTAAATTCAAACTAATTTTTTTTTTTAAATGCATTTTAAAAAAATTTTTCACTGTTTAGTAAACACAATATTTCGTGCAACTATCGTTTCAACTTTTTTTAATATCATTCGTTGTTCTCGAGATTTTCACGATGTATATATAAGAATATATTTAAATTTTTTCAACGACTGATATCGCCCCTTTAACTTTATCTTACAAAACTGTAACTTTATTATACACTAACGATCATAACCGATTCAACACACTTTAAATCGGAATAACTTTTTTATGAATGGACCAAACGACTTAAATTTCTCTGTAAGGCTACAAGAATTAGTTTAGTAAATGACGTCTAAAAAATATTTTGAAAAAATGCATTTGGTCGGAATTACGAAAAGAAATAGTAAAAATTGATTTTTTAGCTGGGCCAATAACGAAAATTTAAAAGATGCGTTTGGTTAACTCGTATAAATTATATCCGCTCTGAAAATTTCATTGAAATTGGTTACTTGGTTTACGAACTATAAACGATCAAAAGTGGTAAAAAGGCCGAAAATCTTGAAAAATTGCAATTTTTACCACTTTTTCAAATTCAAGTCGTTTGGTCCATTGATAAAAAAGTTATTCTGATTTAATGTGTGTTGAATCAGTTATGCTCGTTAGTGTAAATGTAAAAATGCGCATGAGTTAATTAAATTTAATATCGTATATGAACGGAATGGGAAAGACTGCAGTCGTTATTGTAGTTATAAAATAATACTTTATTTACAACATTTTACAAAGATCTGTTGACATCGATGTTTTAGGATTGTTCACAATTATAATCGTATCGAGATACTAAGTATATCGCAATTGTAAATTATTTTCTTCTTTGGCCCTTTGTTATAATGTATTAATGGACGGCACAAAATGACTATTTACTGACTTCGCGGCTCGATTAACATTCCTGACTAGTTACGTCCTTATTGATTATAAACGTAAATTAAAATTAAGTACAACGCATCATTTAAATATGTGTAATCATTTCGTTAAATGGAAACATCTCGCACGATTCTTCTTTCAAACTTAACACAAAGCACCTAATAACTATTCAGAGTATTAATAAGTTAATCACTAATATTAGTATTAATGGCACTATCCTTTTACATTTCTACTATCACTTATTGATTCGAGTATACTATTAAATAAATCTCCGTTAATAGTATATTACATAAAGATTGAAAGTACCATGCAATATCGTAGTATTCGTAAATGGGATAAGAAAATTCGCGCTTATTTAAAAGTAATTTAACGCTCTACCTAAACTAGACTTAATATTATCGGGAATCCTTAATCTTTGGATCGTATATCGTGGAAACGATTGACACTTTTAATAGTAACGACTACAAATTTACACATGATCCATTTTCATTTCAACTCATATATACGCATACACTATACACACAATACAAATATACAAACACTAAATAGAAAACGACACTTTAGCATAATAGAATTAAAGTAATTTTCAGTGCACTATTTTAATTTACATTTTGAAATTCATTGCTTCATCAGCTTTGTTATAACTAGACAGCGGATTTTAATTGAAGACTGTAAAAATATCATATTAATTTTCAAACTATTAAACACATTAAGATAGAAAATAAATTTCTATTTCAACTCCAGTTTGTTTCAATTTAGGTTCAAAATTCTTATTTTGCACAAAGAGCGCTGTCTAGTTATAACCTACAGTCTACAGTAAATATTTATATCGATTATTCTACTTTTAATAATATTACAGAGGTAAATGCTACAATAAATATTCGTCGATTATATTATCCTATTCTAAATGATATTACGAAAGTAAATGAAATTTGTAGATACATTACGCTTGTAATTTATACAAAATTAAGTATCTACTCTTTGTTTCGTCGGATTCCAGTAATTGTTGCATAGTACGAATGTGTATGATCATTCGCAGTTTTACATGTCAATTTACGAAAGTAAATCTTTCCAGTTTATTTTTCAAGATTTTCATTTGAGTATAATTTTCAAGTATGCACTATTAAATCTACTAATTACTTTGCACTTAACTTAAGAGTAATTAACATAATCGAAAATTGTCTTAGTAAAATTTCTAATTAAATATACTATTCTATTATAAATATTCGATTATATTATATTGTTTCATCTCGACTTATTTATGACTTACGGATCGTTTTTTCATACTATACAATTCAGTCTACGCTCTATAGTTTCTTAAATCAGTCCTAGTTTCTCCATTTTATATTTTGCTGTCGTTTCTATTATGACACGTTAATAAAAAACTAGAATTAATGTAAACGATATAAGAAGTTCTATTTTAAAATCTATTTTCAAAATCCTTTCTTCATCATTTATGTTTTTACGAATTGTGTTTACCAGTTCATTCAAAAAACCTACTTTCCTAGTAGCGGCTTAAATTGATATCTTAAGTATTAATTATTTAAATACGTGTTACAAACTTTCACATCGAACAGGCTAAAACTGGTCAAATTCTACTAAAACGTCTCTTGCTGGCATCACTTTTGAAAATACTAAGCCCGTCAAATTCTGATATTGTATTTTTCAGAAGAAAATTATTTTTTATACAGACTACAAGTTATATTCGTGCCTCCTAAATATCATTGTCAAATTACAAAATTTATATACAAAAACTCAGGTTCTTATACTGTGAATTTGTGGTTATAATATTCGAGTGACGTCGTCAACCATCTTTCGACAAATAAAATTCGTTTGTCGATTAATGAAATAACAGTTATCCAAAGTTGGGCAAAAATTTTTAGTTAAATAAAACTTTTGCCCAACTCTGCAGGTGTCGGTAAGAAATGCGAAATTTTGATTTCGTTGATGAGTATCGTCAGACGAGGGGGGAGAGCACGAATTCAGGGGAAGAAGTTACCTCCTCTCCGTCAATACCGGACACACACACGACAGGGTCGAAGCAAACGAAGTAGAATGTATTGGGTTGGCAAATAAGTTCGTTCGGTTTTTTACAGTGGAATAAATCACAAAAACCGAACGAACTTATTTGCCAACCCAATAGAAGAAGAAGAAGGTAGAGTGGGAAACAGCACCGTAGAAGGGGAAGGTAGAGCGTGGACAAAAGTTTCGATCTGGCGACACTGTCGCAGATATACAGCTGAATTAATGAATAAATCTTTTCCTACCGTTACAACATTTCCTCCTCAATTTGTTATTGCCATTTTCCATCGTGCCTCTGGAGAAGATCGCACAACGCCGCGATATAGGTTTGCGCCATTTGCAAGGTCTCAAATTTGCTGAGCTTGTGATCGGCTCCCAGGCTGGGGACAACTTCCCTTAGCTTGTCAAAGGCGTCGTTTAAACCATTCATACGGCGTCTCTCTCTTGCGTTTGCTGCGAGGCGTCGACGCTTCAAGACGCTTGGTGACGGTGGCACATCCCTCGATCGTCGTCTTCCGCGCCGTGGACTATTCGTAGGTGATTGTTGTTTCTAAACACAGACAACAGATTCGATTTTAACACTAACCTACCATGAGGGGTCAAATAAGCCATTTCAGATTTTTTATTTGACAATTTCATGGGAATTTATTGAATATATTTTTTGAATCCGATATACAGGGTGCCCCACGTAACAGTTTTCACGATTTTTCAATTAAGTGCTTGCGATAATCTGACAAAAAATATTTTAAACAAAAGTCGATCAGTTCTCGATTGGCTATACATTGCAATAGAAAAAGTTCGAAAATTTTCTTTTTTAACCTTCCTTTTTTAAAATGGCACTTCAAGGTCATCCGAAGGTCATGGTATACTAAGTCATTGAATTCGTCTTGATACGGGCTATAATACTGTTAAGTCGAGAATACCAAGTGCCATTTAAAAAAATGAAGTTGGCCTCGACAATACTAAAAAAGAAAAAAATGTCGAACTTTTTTTTATTGCAATGTATAGCCAATCAAAAACTGATCAACTTTGGTTGAAAATATTTTTTGTCAGATTATCGTAAGTACTTGAAAAATCGTGTGAAAACTGTTCCGTGGGACACCCTGTATATTATAGTAAAAATCGCACAAAATATAAATAAATTTAATCTTGTTGTTGTATTTTTATGATATTGTACACATCATTCACTTTCTATGGTCGGTAGGTTTAGTGTTAAAAATCTTTTCTTTTCTCTTTCTTTCTAATTTTGCTATCTCTTTATTGGTGCGGTTGTGAATAGTGCAACTGGTTAAATGTAGAAACATTTGAAACATAAATATTTTCGGCAGTATGAACATTTTGTGAATGCTAATGAATTACACAGGCAGTTTTCTGTTCTGATATCATTCGGAAGGCAAACTTGGTTCACGTTGGAAAAAGTAGATCTGTCAGATATCAATATTATTGCGTACGAAAAAATGAAGACATGATTAAGAAATTAGGTATATGAAGATATTTTCTGGACATCATAGAATTAAATGCTAATTATCTTTATAAATAATGAGTATTGTCAAAAACGCTCGGACATTGGTCAGCTTATTTTTGCTCTGGATTCACCAGAGGAAAAGTTGAATTAAAATCGACGCCTACACCATTGTAACCTCTCCTTGTCAACACTTTATGTACCGGAAGCCTATTAATAGGATTTTCAATAATTGTGCTGCACGTTTAATAATCAAAAAGAAAGCATAGAAATTGTCTTTCACATTGCAATCTCAAATGAAACTATCACATGGCGTTATTGAGGGTGACTTGCTAGTCCACACCGAAAATTGTTGATGCTATTAAAGGTTCCATCGAAAAGTGTTTAGCCATGTACCACAGATATTTAAAATTATGCAACAATCACCGGTAATGCGTTAATTAACTCCGCCAATTTTAAGGAAGCGGCCCATTGTGCTCCTCTCAACACCGAAGAACAAAACGCAAATTCGCGATTGCTCGTGTTCTAGCTCACCTGCGCGGACGTAACAGGTTCCCAACAAGTCCTCCTGGGCTCGGCGATCATCTGGATCGACTCGCTCTTTTCAAGGATCTGAAATTTCTGTTCCTGCGGTGGTGTCTCGTAGCAATAAGCCGCCGGGGCGTATTCAACGGAGTTCTCTTCGTGTAGCGTCGACCTGGGAGAAACCGTGTGACTTATCGCGTGCTGTGGTTCGTACCTGTTGAAATTGAATGGGACTTCATGAGCATCCGTAAACCGCGATGCCGGCTAATATATGTCATTAGGAGCAATTCATCCTGCCTTCTTTCGTCGCAAACTCAACATATCCACCCGTAACAAAATTCGTGCATTCAAAAACTTACGGTAACATCACACGAAAGGCGAGAACGTGCGTTAGGCTTTGAATAAGGTGCGCGGCGAACGAACAGTCTCGATTATCGAAATTCATGCTTACCTTTGAGGCGTCATAGGTGTCAACACACCGAAAGAACTTCTGTCGTACGAGTCCGGGGTTCTCGAATATTTCGGGACTGCCTCGTTTTCATAGCCGATCGACTCCGATTCTTTTCGCGGGGTGTGCTCGCACTTGTGCCCGAAGCTCTCGCCGTATGGGATTTTCACGGAATCGTAGTTCGGGGAATTGTACGGCGACGGGTACAAAGAGTCGTACGCTCTCGTGCCCGAGTAGCTAGTTATCATCGCGGTGGTCACCGGGTAGTCGTGCGGGTTCGTCATCAGAGCCATAATTTGGTCACTTGCTTCGACGGTCGTGCTTCGTCAAACGATCCTCTCCGACATCTTCAATCGCTCCCACGAAATTGTCAGCACAAGTCCATTATCACCAAATACAACGAGAACCGTCTGCTCCGAACATTAACTCTTCAAGATCTAACTCTTCAACGCGAAATCTCGATCTCTGTAGATTGACTGCTTCAAATTCACCGTATCTTAGACATAGTAGCACAACTGTACGACACTCGATATCACATGTCCCGGAAGTCGGATGTTGTTAGACTGTTTTTCTGTTGTCGATCACAGAGAGCAGGAGATTCAGGTAAGAGAGTCATCGAACGTGCACAATAGTTTCCGACGAGTTTTGTTCACTAAATCACATTGATATTATGAGAAGATCATGTCATCGGTTTAGTAACAGAGGGAACAGCAAGAAGTCGCCGATCTTCGCGGTCTAAAGGCTGGCGTTTGAGTGTGGCGCGTGCCGTGCGTCCTTCAGCACATCAACATATGGTTCCCACTTCGTTTTATGTCCATTCTATAGGTGCACCTGGTGGCCAGTTCGTGCTCCTTCTGTAGCTACCCTCTCCTCCTCTTCGTCTAATACCACTTTACCCTGGCAGAAGTGTGCCGGCACCGCCACCGACGTTTCCCACCACCGCACCGGCACGCTCGCTTTTTCCTTCCTTCCTCCCTTTCCTGTCCGGGCGTTATCTGTTCGCGTACACAGAAGCTGGACACTTCCTCAAAGGAAGGTGTACCTGTTGATGTAGATAACGGAGCCGCGGGAACCAGTAACTTGTTGATTTAAATTCCACCGAGGAGAACCGACGACGAGTTAATCACGAACTCGGACGTTGTTAAAAGGCTGAAGGCGGGGTAGACTCGTTTCCAGGATTGCTAGGGTGCGGCATTCGCCTTCTTCTCTTTTCTCGATAATACTAACACGGGGTTTTCGGTAGTCGAAAACGCTAGATAGAAGATCGATCCAGGCTATCTGCCTCGGAAATCCTATTTTTTCGTTTACGAGGCGTAATTTGTATTAGTGTATGCGAATTACGCCTCGTAAACGAAAAAATTGCAAGGTTTGCACCGAACAAGCAGACAAACAGACAAACAAGAAAGCGAACTAATAAAAACGTGGTAAAATAGGACTTTTGAGGGTGATAGCGCCCTAGATCGATCTTTTATCTAGCGTTTTTGACAATTAAAAAATCCCATTTTTGTATTATCGAGAAATGAGAAGGCGAATCCCGCACCCTTGCAATCCTGGAAAAAGGAGTCTACCCCTTTAACCCCTTGCACTACTATTTTTCTTGTGATTATCGAGATTCGAAATTCTTCATCGTTCAAAATTTCATGGAAAAAAGAGTTTTTATTTGTCTTCATCTATTTATCTACTTTGACTACAACAAATTCGAATTTTATCTCGGTTTAAAATAAATTAACCTTCAGTTTGCACTCCACTTTCTGCATACCTGGTTAATTTATATAACTGCAACACAAATCAATGTTTATTCAATGGAACAACTACTTTAATGCAAAGAAATATTTTTATGTTTTCTCCAAATCGACTACAGCAAATTCGAATTTTATCTCGGTTTAAAATAAATTAACCTTCAGTTCTTGCACTCCACTTTCTGCATAACTAGTTATTTTTTTTGGCTTCAACAGAAATCAATTTTTATTCACTGAAATAACTACTTTAATGCAAAATATTTGTTAGTGTGGTCGACACCTCTTTGTTTGTAACTCGATATTGTAGGGCAAGGGGTTAATGGGAATTTATTATTAACAATACAGGAAATAATTCCCTTAACGATGAAGGCAAATGTTCAATTATAAGTTGAGTATTTTATTAACGTTAATCTTTATTCTTTATTGTTTTGTTTTACAATATATCATAACAATTGAACTCATAAACTAAACATATAACCTTCAAAAAGTGCTTATAGAAACAATTTATATTTACCCATCTTCAATAAAGATAGATCAAACATCGATTTTTCCTATTTTCAATTTTACGAAAGAATAAATACAATATCTTTCAAAGTTTTTGCAAGGCTATTTGATTCTATTTTGTTCATCATTATTTAAGAGATTTTGTACATTTTATACGTAAGTAATATTTAGAACAAAATGTTTGAAATCACATCATTCGACTTATATTGAAGTAATTTAAAATGGATTATTTTGCAATACTGAAGGATGGTTTTCTTTAATTTCCAAAATGATTGTTCATTACATAAATTATTAATTGGCACAGCAGTTGTAAGTCGGACTTCTACACAAGACACAGCTCCATCCCTCGTTGAAATTCCCACGGACCGCTTGATGAATCCAGTGACTTTAACGAATGGATAAGACAATCTCCGTGCGAGAGATGCGCTCCATTATACATTTCAATTTCCTTTTCTTCAGCTTTGATTACGTAGCTCTTGTATCTTGAAATTAATGTAAACAATTTTTATCTCGATCAAAAATCCGCAGTCTAATTATCAAATTAATTGTTTCCGTAATTTTTAATCTTCTTAATTTAGTAATTAGATTTTGTTGTAGATACTAAAATTGAAATCTAAACTACATTTCTTCACGCACAAAGGAAACGGATATGTTCCGCCAGTTTTGAGCAGGCGAGACCCTAAAATTTCGAAAAGTTTTTCTAACGGACGTTCGGCTCCAAGCTGAAAATTTAATTCCAATTACCAATTTTCCAGCCATTGTCTCGTTTATACAGAACACACCGGCAGACTTTCTCTGTTTCGCCGGTTCGCTGCAGTGAGACGACAGATGCTATTATAATGGAAGCCACGGAATATAATAACTGCGTGTAATATGTGTATCTTATTCGACGAGTAAGAGAACAATAACAGAGGAAGTGAAAATAAAGAGGAAACGGCACACTCGCGCGTGCATCGATGTCTCTAGACACATGTATGTATTATGTGTACATTGTACTACATTCTACGTTCATACAGCGACAGTTATGATTATAAAGTACATTACCGTAACATTCAACTGAAAATGTTATTGTTCTCTATGAAACCATTGCATGAATTTGTAGGCAGACACACGTACTCGTCACGTTAACGAATAACACTTTACTTACTGGTAGTGTTTTTATGACTGTGACTTGCATGAAAGAAGTTTAATAATTTTTTTACGTAATAGCCACAAAAGTCACAAAGAGATAACTTAACAAATTCTTAATTATTTATTTTTGACTTTTGAAATACTATTAAGTAACCGTCGGTGGGTTAACGAATAATTATAGCAATATTTATAAAACAGTTCTCTGAATCTCGATCGACAATTGTTTAAACTACAATTAGTGTTATCGGCGCACTGGTTCGATCAATTGGACAACAAGCAAATTTGCAAAAATATCTCATGAAATTTAATTCAACGTTTCGGTCTCAATTTAGACCATTTTCAAGAATAGAAAATTTCAGTATTGCGTCTGTAAGAATTAATCAAAGACATTTTTAAATGGTTAGGCAAACGTGTTTTCACACAAGCAGGAAGTAATATTTATAAAAGATAAGAGCCTATTTGTTTCATTCGTCTTACGTTGGCCGATTTTGCTATAATTATAGAGTGAAGCGAAAAATAAATATTATATTGGAGAGAGTAGCCAATTTAATTTAATTAGCAACACCAGTAATACTGTCAGTATTTTTCTTGTTAAAGATATGTAATAACTAGACTGCGGATCTTTATGCAAAATAAAAATGTTCTACATTAATGGTGGGAAGCAGGAATAAAATAAAATCTGATTCAGTTTCTTAATGATTTTTCTATTTTAAAAACAACATTACAATATTCGCCCAACCAATTTCTTCATAAATGCATAAAGATCCGCTGTCTAGTGATAACGATTGAAAGCATAATTTCTAATCAATTAATAATATCATTTGAAATATTATTTTTTCTCAAAATACATGGTGGTTCAACCAAGGTGTGGTATTATACATTACCATAGTAAAATATGATTGTATCAAACCAGATGATTTCGGCAAATATCGACAATTTTTCCTACCACAGTAGGTAATTTAAAAAAATTCTGGATACATGGCAATATCATCTCAAAATAAAAGCAAAAAGGGGAAACACAAATTATTAATGTACATACACCCTTCAGTTAGTTGATACAAATTATTGTTGAATTAAAATTTGAAAAATGATAAGTAGCCCTAATTTGGGAAAATGAAAATGAGTGGGTGTAAATTGAAATAGTCAAAACATTAGAAGAATTTAAAACGACTGTTATATTGTTATTAACGTACTAAACATATTTTGAAAGAATATAAATTTCTATTTCACTCCAGTTTGTTACAATGCAGGTGGAAAGTTTTTATTTTGCATAAAGATCCGCTGTCTAGTAATGACATGAACGTCGCTTCAGAAAAATCATTGAAGTTTAAACTGATGAACAGACTCCGGATTTGATGCATTTATGACAAAAATGAGTGCAATTTAAAACAGTGAGGAAATTAAAAGACTCTAAGAATATTAATCATCTTCACTACACTAAAATTATTAGTGAAAGATACAACTTTATATTTTTATATCGCACAGCGACCCGGAGTCTACTGATGAGAATCGCAATTATTTTTGCACCAACCTAATACATACATATTTATAATTGAAAGAAACAATTTCTTCCATTTTTCGTGTGCGTGTCAAAGCTATCGGCAAAGCAAGAGGAAAATCGACAGAATACAACGGTCACAGCTCGGGGCGAATCGCCTTGAGATAATTAGAGATAGCCATCTTGCAGCGGGATCTAGGTCCGTGTGGAAGGGGCTGTTGGGCCCAGTGGGCCCGTTGGGCCGACGCGGTGCGGCACGGCGCACGGCGCGTGCCCTGCGCCAACGAGCAACTGGGGCGCATGACGAAAGGAACTGCAAGGTGTTACCCCGCCGAGTGCAGGAGATTGCAGGATAAAGAGTACCGACTGTGGGGGGAAAAAAACTGTCTCGGAAGCACTCAGACGTGAAGACACCGTCCCTCCTAGGAGTCCGTTAACTTCAGGAAGATGCAATAAACTTGCTAATCAGCGATAGGAGGTGTCTCTCGAATGTATCAACGGATTATTTCAGACAATGAGCGAAATATTAGGTTGGATATCACTCATTCTTTTATCCGTGTGGATTAAATGATATTTAAGAACATGTTGTAGTAGGTTTTATTAGAGTTATTTTTAGACTGCCGATTTTATGCATTTATCACAAAGATGGACACGTACGATTTAAAGCAGTGGACATGTCAGAAATATTTAAGGACATTAATCTATTAGTTTCGGCTTAATAGGATAATTAGAAGAAGAATACAATTTTTATTTGGCGCCAGTGTCCTACAATCCATGCGCACCTATTTATTTTGCATAAAGATCCGCAGTCTAGTTATTTTATAGCTATGACTCGACTGCGGACGTTTATGCAATTTGCAATTTTTCTGGACGAATTTTCAGAAACTCGAATAAAATGGAATCTTATTTTCCGTGCTAGCCTTTTTAGATCTGAAATAAATCGTACTAAATTCAGTCGCATTTTATATCCTTGCATTTTTTTTAAATTTTCGAAAGCCATAATTGCATAAAGATCCGCAGTCTACCTATGACTAAAATATTGTTGTAGATTTCCACATCCGCATGTGTCAATTGGAGCAATTTCTTACTGCGACTTGGGGCACATTGTTCCGTAACAACTTGCCCCGCCGCACAAGTACAACCATAACTGATCACACACACTTTAAATCAGAATAACTTTTTTATGAATGGACCAAACGACTACTTTCTCTGTAAGGCTAGAAGAATTAGTTTAGTAAATGACGTCTAATAAGTACGTTGAACAATTCATTTGGTCGAAATTGTGAAAAACAATAGCAAAAATTGATTTTTACAACTTTTTTAACTAGGCTACTAACGAAAATTTAAAAGAAGTCTTTTGTAAACTCGTATGAATTACATACGTTCTGAAAATTTCATTGAAATTGGTTAATTGTTTTACGAATTATAAACGACCAAAAAAATTGCAATTTTTAATGATTTTCGGTCTTTTTACCACTTTTAATAATAATTATGATATTAAAAAGGAACTTATCTATATTTATTTATTCATAAAGTTCCAATTCTTTTGTCACAATCGGTTACACCATATTTTTCGTATTCGAATATCACAGTATTATGTAAATACAGATATTTTTTAATATTTTGTCTCCCTATAGCTTTTACAATCACCGAAGTGGTCAGCGGGAAGTAATAATTGGCTTCCTCCTGATTCCTCTACCAGAAGTCGACGAACAAATTTGATAGGTATAAATTGAGACAAAACCAATTAGCAGGCCATTCATTCCATGCCCTATGACCCTGGAAATACTATTTCTCCCTCCATCGATTGAAATTGGTTCTTGACGAATAACACCGTGCACTGTGACGAGCGTTAACAAGTTTTTATCGGCTTTCGAATGACTTCTTCAATGGGCACGGGACCAGAAATCAATTAAGACCCGGGTGGGGGTGGGACACGTGCCGAGTGTGATAGATCGGTGTTGCTGTTTTCTGCGTCGACAACCTATTTCTCTCGGAAAGGAATCAACCCTCAGGAACCATATGGCGCGACAGACGTACGATGCGATTCGGACAACGTGGAACATCAAATTTTCTATCTTTTGTTCATGCAACACAAGGTACATACAGAGAAAATTCCGAGCTATAAGAATAAAATATGTGGATTTTAAAATATACGCTCGGGTCGAATCGCTGTGCTTCAAAAATTTGTTTGATAAATTGTTTTAGTTGCTAAAAGAGTTGGAAGCTTAACGTCTTTAACACTAACAAGGGGAGGACCCCAAGTGTCCGACTCAGATTTTCATAATTTTTTGTGAGACGATGATATATGGATCCCTAATTATGTATGTAAAATATTAGGTGTAGATACTCAATAGTTTTAAAGATACAAACAATTCAAGTTTCATACCTTGTTGATATACAATTATTTGAGCTGCAGTTTTCGAAATTCCATTAGCCGTGTAAGCAGAGTGCCTGATTCACACGTAAACGTCCCAGGTTCGATGAATCAGGCACCCTGCTTACACGACTAATGGAATTTCGAAAACTGCAGCTCAAATAATTGTATATCAACAAGGTATGAAACTTGAATTGTTTGTATCTTTAAAACTATTGAGTATCTACACCTAATATTTTACATACATAATTAGGGATCCATATACCATCATCTCACAAAAAATTATCAAAATCGGAGTCGGACACTGGGGTCCTTCCCTTGTAAGACTACCGCGAGCACTGAAAGTGATTAAAATGTTTTAGCTGACAAAAATAACAAGGCTCTATTTATTTAGATTTATTGCAATATGCGTTTGGATAAAGAAATTTATCGAATCATTTTCCATGTAAGCAACGTCATGATTTCAATAATTATAAAATTAAAAATGTAAGATCGGTCATTTGACCGGCAATGGTAGGTTTAGTGTTAACCCTTTGCACTCGGAGCTATTTTAACTCGAAAATTGAACGTTTCTTCCGACCTAGAATTCCATTTTATGTACATGATTTTTCTACAGCCATTTTTGCTGTTATCTTACTGAAATAATCACGTATAAACGTTGATAACTTCAATAGTGAATCACGAACAGAATAGGCGATTACGATTCGTTGTTGATAAACATTGTCACGTAAACTATTACTTGATATGCACAGATATTTACTTTTCAAGAAACAAAGTGAAATTATTCGTTAACTATTAGGTTCACGGCTAATAAAGGTCAGTACTTTTTCGCTCAAAATTTAACGCTCTTCGATATTTCGGCATAAAAAATATAGCAATCCATTTAAAAAAACGAAGTTGACCTTCAAATCTCCGAAACGCCTCCACTTGTAAAAAAAGTATATGAAATACATAATGTATCCCTTCAAACCATACAACTTTTCTAGAAAAAGTTTTTCCATACAATGCATACTTTGAAAGCTATTGAGGGTGAACAAGTTGCGTGGACCACCTTGTACACACATATAATAAAAACTTGCATAATATTCCTATAAAAAGTATAAATACTAAAACATAGAGAATTGCCTTGTTTTATTGTAATCATATAAATGTTTGTTCGGCGTTACAGTGCAGGTCCATTCACATAAATGCACTTAGTTTTGTACACGTCCTTATTCAACTAGGAAACACCGATACTCATTTATTTATTGATAATTATGAAAAGGAGCACAGTACCATGCAGTAGGAAAACGACGTTTTCAGAACCTTGAAAAATAGTGAGTATAAATATGTATTCTCGCGAATATTTTAATTTAGACTTGATTAAATAATTGGGCTGAATTCAAATGAAATCGAGAATCACCCCTTTCAAGGATGTACAACATTACAGATATATAAAATCAATCGTAATATCGTAATCAATATCGTAATAATAATTACTATCATATTTCCAAATAAAAACCATATCTTACCGCACTGAAGTTCATTAAATTGAAAGTGTAGATCTTGCCTGCCGTCAGTTGTACAGGTTTTATACTTTTTGTCAACATAATATGTAGAAGTTTCCTGCCATCGATAGATAATTGATACCAGTTGCTCGCAGTTCTGCAAATACGTAAATACAATATATATTTCCATGTGAACTTCTTAAAATACTAATAGCTTAAAATACTGATCGTCTGTTAGGAAATGGCAGTGATTTCGACAGTGGGGCGCAGAGGGATCTACTGTTGGGAGATGACAAAATGAGCCTCGGGACGGCACAGAGGCAAGAGGGGTCTATCATTCTACGTGGTACAGTAGTCCTCTACAGGGTGTCCCAAAATTACCTTAGTTTAATGAAATGGGAGGTTCCCGAGATCATTTCAAGCGACATTTTCCTTTGCAAAAATGTTATCCGCGGCTTTGTTTAGGAGTTATTAACGAAAAACACGGACCAATGAGAGCGCGACCTAGACGCGAGTTGGCACAGTCGGCCAATAAACAGTTGGCGCGCCGGGCCGACTGTGCCAACTCGCGTCTAGGTCGCGCTCTGATTGGTCCGTGTTTTTCGTTAATAACTCCTAAACAAAGCCGCGGATAACATTTTTGCAAAGGAAAATGTCGCTTCAAATGATCTCGGGAACCTCTCATTTCATTAAACTAAGGTAATTTTGGGACACCCTGTATAAACGCAAAAAAATATCCCCTCCACTGTAGTAAACTGATCTCGGCTCGAGTATATCGGTATGAACCACTACCAATGCGACGCGGGGAGTCGCAGTCGCTGGCACAGTTCAAAGGCCCGCGCGTCCTCACAATTTAATGTAATACCAATATAAAATCTTTTTTATTATTACTTATTTCTTAATGAAACTTTCAACAATATATTTGTGGCATTTTTCTGATTAAAATAAGACCAAACACGATGTAATTTCAACTGTATTTAGTGGTTTAATTGACGATGAAAGTTTTGGGCGCAAGGAAGGACAGCGTATGGGAAACAAAGGTCTCTCTTTACACGCGCTGTCCTCTACGTTCGGCTTGGTCTTTGAAGCTCAATAAAATAGTGTCCGTCTACGAAAAATGCAAACGAATCTCACCGAGGCTTTTGCATTTATAGTGGATTTACTGTAGCATTTAGTAGTACTGTCCGGAGCACGAAAGAATTGTAGCGGGAGGGGAACGGGCCAAGAGGAACGGAAAGGACATCTGAGTGAGACTTGTCCCGTTCCCTTCCCGCTACAATTCTTTCGTGCTCTTCACGAAATATGAAATACTAAATAAGAAAACGAATAAAAAAACATCAAGAGTCCGACGTTCATATGATTGTCAAATCTTTGATCGATAAAAATTATAAATTACTAAGAAGATAAAGATGGAAATGAATGAATTTCTTTATTTCCATATCTTTTACGAATTCCTTACATATAATCATAGATACGCGCAGTGTAGTCCGTGAGGTGTTGTCCTGGCAGGCTCATGAGCAGCAAGATGTTCAATAAACAACAGGTAAACGAAGCAAATCTGAAACTCTTGCTCGGAGTGCTTAAATTCACAATTGCCTAGTTGTAAAAAGAATTCAACGAAAAACTCTGTAGAGTCGCTGGTATTAGAAATTTGTTAATTCAGTTCGCACGAGATGGGACCGACCTGAAACTGAGTGAAGCTCACGCCGACCATGTTGAATCCTAATTGGAAAAAATAAGGCATCGAACTTGTGGTCTCGAGTGTGTTGGCAAATCTTCAATATTTTCGTTTTAGTTAGAACAAGTTCGGATTGCACCGCTACGCGTGTACATGTATAATGTGAATTTCGATCACAAGAAATCCGAAAGAAATCGATACTAACTGAATTATATGTTTGTGCAGCATTGCACATGTTTTTAACGTTTCATAGGCATCGTCGTTCTGTCTCGCCGGATATAATTCTATATCCAGATTATTGCTTTCCACAAGATGTTGTAGTCGACGTCTAAACAATGGTAAATTTATATTTAATTCATATATAAAAATTTATGTTTATAATACAGGGTGTCTCAAAATTCCTTCAACATTCGGTAATGTGAGGTTCCTAAGATCATTTGAAGCAACATTTTCCTTTGCAAAAATGACGTCCGCGGCTTTGTTAAGGAGTTATATATTAACGAAAAACACGGACCAATCAGAGCGTGACCTAGACGCGTGTTGGCACAGTTGGCGCGGCGCCACGGTGGGCCAGATCGACGCGCTAGCTGTTCACGCCTATTTCACCATTATTTCAAAACATAAAGACCACATTAACCATTTGATTACCCTGGACGAGATATCTCGCGCCCCGATACTTCCCGATAAACGCTTTTGACGAGATATCTCGCCATCTAGCACTAATATTTTGACACTATAGACAAATATATTTTATACGTAACTATATATATTCTGATCTGTAAAAGGAAGAAATTAATGAAATCTTTATCTCGGGAAAAATGACCGAATAAAAGAGAAAATATTTCGTCTATAATGTGAAACCACTGGTGCTAGGTGACGAGATATCTCGTCAAAATTCTCGACTTTTATTACGAGATATTTGTTTATCCTTTCTTTCACTTAATTTTTGTAAATCTATATTTATATTCGACGTTGCACATCTTTTTTTAGCTGGTTTTCTAAATTGGCATCAGTTAATGAACCACGTGATGAACTCTTTGTAAATTTCCTCTTCGAAAAAAGTGTTTCACAAATATATGTGGATCCTAAAGCACTTACTAATATAAGTGTTGTAAAAATTAATTTTTGATATGGACGTAAAGAATTGTTTCACTTCATTTTTGCACTGCAACTCGAGTATATCAAAGATATCAAATATAGAACTGGAGTTCGTAGTCGCACTTGCGCATTATAACAATGGCACTTCATTTATTTAATATTTTTTGTATACATACAACGAGAAACAAAAGTTTCAATAGAAATATAAAATCGCCCGGCGGGCCGCGTGTTGGCCAGGCCTGGTCTAAACGCCGCTGTTCTCCCGGATCCATTGGCGGTAGTAGGCGACGTCTGTGTAGACTCCGGGGGATCTGGGTCTGCCGCAGCCTCTGCCCCAGGAAACAATACCGGCGAGGCGTCCGTCGACGACGAGAGGACCACCGGAATCACCCTGGCAGGAGTCTTTGCCGCCCGCGTCGAATCCGGCGCAGATTTGACCAACGGGAATGCCTCCTATGTTGCTGTAGGCTTTGTTGCACTTGTCCATGTCGACCATGGGCACGGAGACCTTCTGCAGAACCTTCGGGAGGCCGGAATTGGTGTTTCCCCAGCCGGTGATGAGTGCGTTCTTGCCGGCCAGAGCGGCCGAGTTACCCTCGTTCAGTTTCACCGGTTTTCGTTGCTCGTTGAACACGAACGCGTCCGAGTCAACTATCTTCAGCAGGGCGATGTCGTTGATAGGAATGCCATGTCTGTTGTTGCGGTAGCTCTTGTGTGTGTATACCGCTTCCACTAGGTGCACCGTGCCCTGGTTCACCTCCGTCGAGCCGGTTCGGACCTCGTACATGCTCACACTACTGTAAGTGGCACAGTGACCAGCGGTCAACACCCAATTCTTCGCGATTATGGAACCACCGCAAAAGTGCGTGCCATAACTTTGCAGGCTGACCTGGTACGGGGCCTGCTCGATCACTGTCGCCTCTCCGCCAACGATGCGCCCGTCCATCCTCAGATCGATCGACTCGATCGATTCGTTTACGGGGATCCCTGGAAAGCGAGAAGAGTTGAGTGAGGCTGCCAGTACAATCGAATCTAGACTTTTATAGTGGGATCGTTCACGTTGAAGCATCGACCCCTTTCAAAACAATGAGTTTCTTTAAAAAAAAGTAGTTTATTAGTACAGTAATCGCTCCTTCGTTGTCCTGAATCGTGGGCACGATCGTTGTCCAGTGCCTACCCACTCCACTGCCTGTCAACGAGAGGATTAGGCCTGCGTGGATCTGGTCGCCAGATGTGTCCCAGGACTGTCTAGACCCGCGCAGAACGGAGAACAATAGGAAAGGAATATGGCAAGGAAATAAGGAGCTTTTTTAAAGCCAGACAGTTGACTGCTTTTGACTGCGAATGCTTTTTTTGTCATTTAGCCAGCCGTTTCACTAAAGACGCAGTCATAAATCAAAAATAGTGTCCGGGCACGGTCGTTGTCCGCTCAAACCCCCGGCCTTTGGACAACGAAGAAGCTTTTACTGTACTGTTCCCATTTTACCACGTTTTTATTAGCTTGCTTTCTTGTCCGTCTGTCTGTCTGTCTGTTCGGTATAAATTTTGCAATTGATTTTAACCTAACTTCCCGATGAGCTAGAGACTTGAAATTTTAAACATAGCTCAGAACTGTAATGCAATATTTTAAAAAAATTTTTCAAATTTTAAAAAAGCCTATGCGTTTGGGAGATGTAAGCTATTAACAAAATTTGTCACCGTTACACCTCCCCGCGCGACGCTCGGTAGTACCATGGACCTAAAGGACGGAGCATATGCCTGCGGGGGCGTCAGAAAAGACGAAAGGGCTATCAACTTGTCGGCCATCTTCCCGATGAAAAATTGATGAAATCCCAACAAAAACAACCTGTAAACAGGAGCCAAGTTCCTATGGCCGTAAAAAGTTGTGAGATCAATCAAAATACGGCCAAGTTCGTTTGTTTAGAAATACCTCTTGAATTCGTGGAGTGCTAAATTATTTAAACTTAGCTGTTACTTTTTAAACCAATGGCCATAAAAGGTGTTAGGTAGCGGCCAAGTTTGAATAATTTAGCCCTCCACGTGACTCTATAAAAATTAAATAGCGTAAACTAATTTTTACAAACGCTTTTTTCAGTATTGCAAGAGGTATTTCTAAGCTAACGAACTTGGCCGTATTTTGTTTGATCTCGCAACTTTTTACGGCCATAGGAACTTGGCTCCTGTTTCTAGGATGTTTTTGTTGGGGTATTATCTTGCGCCCCACGTTTTTCGTTTTAAATCTTACAAGTATTTTCATAGCTATTAAAAATTCACAATATGTATGGGGCTAGGAAAAATTATTTTATACTTTTTATTCCGTTTTAAAAACGTGGTATTTTTAAAAAATTTATTTTTATTAAAATAATTTTACTCTTTATTTTACTCAAATAAAAGCCGACGCCAGCATTTGAAATCCCCGCACAATAAAAATTTTGAAACAGAAAAATTTGTCATTTTCTCCCAATAGACCTCTGGAGTACTATAGAGCCTTTTTAAACTTCCAAGGGGACCCCGTCGGGAAGCACTGATCTAGAGCTACGCTCAGGGTACGAATTCAACGGAGCTGCGATGTACTGCGAAGAGAGCGAAGCGTGAAGATAGAACGTATGAGTAGAGCTGCGCTAAGCAGCTACGAGAGATACTCTCTTCGCCAGTATCGCAGCTTCGTTGTGCTCGTGGTCTTAGCGAGATTCGTTGGAACTCGAGAGCAGGGTTGCCATATGCACGCCCCACCAGGCCCCTTACGTCTCCGTTCGTCGCCTAGATGCATGCCACCGCTATCCCCACTCTTACCACTACCGCTGGCGCGACCGAGTGCTAGCATGAGAGCGGTAGCATGCTACCGCGTCGGTAGTGGTAAGAGTGGGGATCAGGGTTGCCATATTTTATCCCCTCCGGCCCCTTACCCTTCCGTCCCTCGCCTAGATGGTGCCTCCGCTATCCCCACTCTTACCACTACCGCTGGCGCAACCGAGTCGGTAGCATGCTATCGCTCTCAAGAGTGGGGATAGCGGAGGCAGCATCTAGGCGAGGGACGGAAGGGTAAGGGGCCGAAGGGGATAAAATATGGCAACCCTGGTGGGGATAGCGGAGGCAGCATCTAGGCGAGGGACGGAAACGTAAGGGGCGTCATATGGCAACCCTGCTCGAGAGTTGCGAAAGACTCGCGTATCGGTGGAGCATTGTTCGAACGTGTTCTCTCGGACGCGAACTATCGCGAGAACCAGTCCGCCGGGTACCAGGAGTCCACAATGGGGCGCGAGAGCACAGTTAAATTAGATACCGACTCCTGTAAACTCGGGACAGTGGAGCGCTAAGCGTATTATCTATCGGCGAGCTACTTTTCGAGTAATTCAACGCGCGGAAACTTTGCTCGCGGAAAAGTTTTCTCAGCGAAACCGATCCGGCGCGGCGCGGCCAGTCGTTTTAATTTATATCGGCCAACACGAGGCTCCGAGCGGTCTCGAGCTATGATCGTAATTTCGCGGTTCCCGCACGGTGTTCGCCGAGACCACGACAATCGGAAGTTCGCGATAAGTTTACGATCGGACAACTCACCGGCCACTAGGGCCAAGAGGCCGAGGAATGCCACGATTTTCTCCATTCCGGTATCTTCCTGGGTTCACGTTGACGGCAGCGAGTGTTGTGATTTGAAAACGATTCGCCGGTCGGTATTTATAGTAATAATCAGTGGCGCTCGATCACGGTGTCGAACCGCTAATCGGGAAGGCTTATCTCGAGCGGTTTTTCCGACCGATATTCAACGTTGATATACAAACGCGCTGCGGAGGAGATCAAGAGACGCGTAATGAAACTATTATCGAGAGCTTCTGATCTAGTTTTCTAAAGAGAGAGATGGAGGGAGAGACAGGCACCGCGCCGATCGATCGACGTGGGAGGAGGCCAATTATTCCGCACGTGCCGCCGACTAGTCGTTAGTCGCTAGTCCCACAGGAAGTGCGAATGAATAAATTCGTTCTAACGTTCAAAATACAATGCGCAGAAATCGAAATACAATTCTCTAGGAATTCACACGAATTCTAGCTAAGTTCCGTGTTAACAGGCGTCCAGGAGGTGTTCTGTCCTCTCTCGTTCGACAGGCGTCCAGGTATTATCGCCGTACTCTCCTTGTCGAAACGAACGGCCAGGAACAGTCTCCTGTACTCTCCCGTCTTCCCGACAGGCGACCGGGTATCATCGCCGTTCTCTCCTGTCGGGGTCCTACTGCTAACCAAAAGCGGTCGTGGTTCTTACTAGAGATGGGACCAAGTACCTCGCAAACAGGTTCGAACCTTGATGGAATTTGAACTCTCTATAAGTACTTCGAAAAAGAAAAATAGTACTCCCAAGCAGGGTTGCCATATGACGCCCCTTACGTTTCCGTCCCTCGCCTAGATGCTGCCTCCGCTATCCCCACTCTTACCACTACCGCTGGCGCGACCGAGTGCTAGCATGAGAGCGGTAGCATGCTACCGACTCGGTCGCGCCAGCGGTAGTGGTAAGAGTGGGGATAGCGGAGGCATGCATCTAGGCGAGGGACGGAGACGTAAGGGGCCTGGCGAGACTCTCATATGGCAACCCTGCTCCCAAGTATACTCGAACCTTTGCCAGACAGTTTCGAACCCTTTACAAGTACTGTGATAAACGTAAATAATACTTGTAAGTATACTCGAATCTTGGTCGAACAGTTTCGAGACTTTCGAAATTTTTATGAATATCGTTACGAATTTTCGTATTCTTGCAAGCCAGAGTTGGGCAAAAATTTAATCAACGATTGGCGAATAAATTTCTACTTCAACCGTTAATCGCAATTAACAATTAATCTCCTAGTTTAGTTGTTAATCGCAATTAACAATTAATCTTCTAGTTTAGTCGTTAATTGCGGTTAACGATTATTAATCGTCAATCGGATAATTGATTAATGATTAACTGCTGAAATTTCGAAATGAAATACGCAATCAAAACTGTATGAATACTGAGAAAATGTAAACTGAATTTAGGTGTATTGTCATTTGATCTATATATAATGTGTTGGGCAATAAATAAATTTATTTAAATAAAAATTTAAGTAACAAGTTATTTGTTATTTGGATATTCAAATAAAAAGCAAAAATAATTATTTATTATTTAAGCAAGTCTAAATGAATTGTTTAAAATATAATAAAGTTAATTGTTATTTACAAATACAATTTAAATTATTATTTCTATTGACAAATAATAAATTAAATTGTATTTTTTTATAGGCAGCTAGGCCCTCCGGACGGGCCTGACCACTGGCGGTATACCTGAAAAGGTTGCTATAGAAGACAAAAAACGCGCAAGTGTTCATTGTACATATATACAAAATACAAGAAATAAGAGGAGACCAAAAACTATTTATTTGATTTCCACCTCAAAATCCAAATAATAAATTAATCTTTTAATTGCAAATAAGAAATAATAATTTATTTAAATAAAAAGTTCAATTATTATGTGCAATTAAAATCACACGTTTATTTATTATTTAATTATTTATTATTTAAAATAAAATTTGCCCAACACTGTATATAATATAGTCTCTGTTTACGTGCTTTTATGTTTTTTTCGATGATTTCTTTTTTTAATCAACGATTGACGATTATCTGCATCAATCGATTGAATCAATCGCCGATTTTTCGACGATATCTTCATTTAATCAACGATTGACGATTAACTTCATCAATCGATTGAATCAATCGCCGATATTTCGACGATTTCTTCATTTAATCAACGATTGACGATTAACTTCATCAATCGATTGAATCAATCGCCGATTTTTCGACGAGTTCTTCATTTACTCAACAATCGACGATTAACTTTATCAATCGATTGAATCAATGGTCGATTTTTCGACGATTTTTTTAAAAATCGTACACATTAATCAATCATGATTAAAATTTTAATCGATTAATGCCCAACTCTGTTGCAAGCTTATATAAAATTATCCTAAATCTCAATATTTAGAATGCAAAATACATTAATATTACAGGTACAAAAGTGAACAGAAAATAAAAAGTCAACAGAAAGTAAAGCATGTGGCATCCGCCATATTGAATCCGCAATTTTGTTTTTGTACTTTTGACATAAAATTCATAATCAGCGACCCGAAAAACCACATAGTATCATTTTGAACTAAATTGTAGTACTCCTTCCTATTTTGGCTACAATTTCGATGCAACTCACCACTGTGCGCGTGTCACGCGACGCTTTAAACTATCATAACTTCCGGGTCTGGATTGCTTAGGATCTGAATTTTGCACAAATCTCTTGGAGGAGATCTCGCCGAAAATGTTCCACTTTGTTAGAACACACGAATAGACACGAATGACAACTTTATCTCTTGTCAAAGGTGAAAAACCTTTGACGATTTTCCTTAGTAGACTAAATATATTTTTTTTATAATAAATTATGAACAATAATGTTTAGTTCCTGGTGCGTTCTCAACATAGATATACATTCTTTATATAAAAAAAAATTAGCCACTTAATCCTCAGTAGGTTTTCCAAGACACCGTTATGAAGAAAAGGAATTTTTTCGGTGATAAATCGTATCTGATAAAGTTTGATCTTTGAACGCTTATTGTGACGAGAGTTTTTAATAACTTTAATTAATATTATCGTTTTCGAAGGCAATGGACATTTAAGAAACATTGTACATTCGTTAAAAATCGATATGAGGACTGTGATCTTTTGGTCCATGAACAGCTAGCGCGTCGATCTGCACCACCGTGCGTGCGGCGCGCAGACTGTCAATCGGGCGCTCTAATTGGTCCGTGTTTTTCGTTACTAACTCCTTAACAAAGCCGCGGACGCCATTTTTGCAAAGGAGAATGTTGCTTCAAATGATCTCGGGAACCTCCCATTGCCGGATATTGAAGGAATTTTGATTGTTTACACTTGAATTCAACATTTGCATACAAAACACAACCCAGCGAGTTATTGCACAATTACCCCAGAATTTCACAAAGTCCGCACTCATGGCGAATGAATTGTACTACCATAGAGTCGCAAGCCACAACGATCCCAATGAACGCCAAGGTACCAATATAGTTGTGTATCATGATAGGATAATAATATTTCTCCGTGTTCAACAAATATTCTGTACGGAACATCATTTGTCGCTCGTACGTTCCATTGACGGCGTGTAATTTACTAATCGCTGTCAATACCGTTGGCAATATCATAAACGGCACCATTGATCCGTATATAGATACTGTTACCAACATATTAAAGAAGATTAAACAGTAGTTTTAATAACGGCCAGGTCTTTTTGATATATAATGTGGCAGAATAATCGTCTAGTTTCTTGGATTTTTAAAAAATTCTTTTGCAGCATCATTTTACATGCTCTGAGATATCAAAATATACGACAACCATTCATTTCAAGTATACAATACCAGAGGTGGGCATTATTTGGCGAGAAAAATATTTGAAATACTATTTAATATTTTAGATTTTATTTTGCTTAAAGAAAATAGTATTTTAAATAAGATATAGAATATTTCGAAAATAAAATATTTGTATTTTTACAATCTGAAACACGAAATAAAATATTGTACCTTTTGCATTGTTATAATACTCTGAAAAATATACAGTCCTACGCATAAACATACAGTCTATCTTATCATTAAGAACCGATTTACACTCATAAATGTATTGAATTCGAACCATTATTTTCAGCAGTAACATTTCACATTGAAATTGAAAATATATAAAGACAAAATAAAAATATTTTCAATATTCTTCAAATAAAATACTATTTTCAAAAAAATTTCTGGCTCAAATAATTTTATTTTAAAAAATGACTGCATCAAATAAAATATTTTATTTTCACAAATTACAGCATCAAATAAAATATGGCATTTCCTTTAAAATAAATAGTACAATACTTGATCCAAGTTTGGAGTTCATTATCAATTTAGTATGTTTAAATAAATCGATTTTTATTGCCCTTCGTGGGATGAAATTAAAAAAGTAATCACTGTAAGAAATTTTAATTTGTCAGTTTCAGTTCTAGTAACTAAAATATCTTGATATTGTTCACGAGTCCCACTACATACATAGCTCACTATCCGAGTCCAAGAAGTGAAGACGAAATTCACACTATGCGAGGGAAGACTATACTAGTGTAGCGTTCCATAAATGTGCAACAGTCTTACCTGCATACGTAAATGTAACTTTTCTGGCCTGTGTGCAATGCCTACGTAAAATATCATAGTCTTCTCTCGTTTTCATATAAGTCCTCCAATCATCTTGCATTATGCATAAAAGATCCTTCATCTGTGTTGAATGACGATTTCCATTCATTTCAGATAATCGTTTAAAATATGACTCGCAGCGAGATACAACGAACATACCGCTCCACGATTAAAAAAATTGATATACTTCATGAGACACATGAAACTAATAATGGCAGGAGCGAAGCCTTCCGTGAACGCATCGATGTCGTCAACGTTGTACGCAGTTATCATACCGCCAACCTGAAAAGGTCATCATTTTGTAAATTTTGGTAAGTATTCGTACAACTTGTAAGAACATTTTTAAGTGCAAGTACGTATTACGTTGTCCCTAAAGTTTCTTTCGGAATGTGTTCCTTTAGTGTTGCTAAATAAATACAAACAATGCGATAATCTTTATGTTAATGTTTTAGTACTTCCTAACATGAATTTGCATTATGTGCATGAATCAAAAACCAACTTTTGGGACAAGCTAATATCTATTTAGGAATATTAAAGGAACACATTCCGAAAGAAACTTTTGGGACAATCTAATACAGTAAATCCTCTATAAACGCAAAAAGACTGAACACGATAAACGCATAAAAATATTCCCTCTACTGTAGTAATCTGATCTCAGCTCAGGTATATCGGTGTGAACCACTACTAATGCGTTTAAGAATATAATAAAATGATATGTAGTTACTTTAATTTCTGCTTAATTATAATCAGTCCTATGAATTTTGATAAAATTTTTTGTGAACGTTCACAACAAGCACAGTGCTGTTAAAATCAATAATAAAGAGATTAACATTTTTGAGTTTCTACAGTCGTTGCACCCATTCAAGAGGACTGCAAATTCTCAGAGTATTTCTTATATTATTATTATTATTATTATTATTATTATTATTATTATTATTATTATTATTATTATTATTATAAAGAGAATGCATTTTTTGAACAATTACGACTCTTTTTTTCTCGACTATTTATTTTTCTTGTCCTACTATTGCATACTATACAAATACTGGTAAGAATCTTTTGCTGTAATGCCTCCTTTGCATTACCTGTGGCGCTATCTGTGACAAAACGTCCAAACTGATAGACAAACATTCTTATCTACAAGACTCTTACAGTATCGACATTGCTCACAATTCTGACGAAGTATAACTACAACCACAGATACAGTTAATTCGGTGTTTTCTTATGCCCTCTAGGATGTATTCTGGCTGGAGTAAGAAACAGAAGGCCATCGACGTGATCTCGTCGGTGGTACAACAAATAGAACTTGAGAGGCCTCAGGATCGCAAAACGCAGCATCCAGACGCGGTTAGGAGATCTCACTTTGAGTGAGTCGAGATTCTTGCTATAAATGTTAAGCATATAAGTTTAAAACAAAAATAAACATTTTATGTATGAATCTACAAAGACTAAATAAAGACAAAGTCGTAAAAAAAGGTATCTGTAAATATATTCATTGGATCACCAATTAATCCCAAACTTTCGACTTGTCGTTGTCACACGAGTGAATTTTCGCCAATTTTCGACCGTCTGACTTATCGTTGACTCATACTACTGAAATTTGTGCCACCTCCTCCGTCATCATATTCTCCTAATACAAAACTCAATTTTCGAGATTTTCGAAAATTTTCGCCAATTTTCGACCGTCTGACTTGTCGTTGACTTGTACTACTCAAATTTGTACCACCTCCTCCGACATCATGTACTCCTAATACAAAACTAAATTTTCGAGATTTTCGAAAATTTTCGCCAATTTCGACCGTCTGCCTTGTCGTTGAGTTGTACTACTGAATTTCGAATACCTCCTTCGACATCATGTTCTCCTAATACAAAACTCAATTTTCAAGATTTTCGAAAATTTTCGCCAATTTCGACCGTCTGACTTGTCGTTGAGTTGTACTACTGAATTTCGAATACCTCCTTCGACATCATGTTCTCCTAATACAAAACTCAATTTTCGAGATTTTCGAAAATTTTCGCCAATTTCGACCGTCTGACTTGTCGTTGAGTTGTACTACTGAATATCGAATACCTCCTTCGACATCATGTTCTCCTAATACAAAACTCAATTTTCGAGATTTTCGAAAATTTTCGCCAATTTCGACCGTCTGACTTGTCGTTGAGTTGTACTACTGAATTTCGAATACCTCCTTCGACATCATGTTCTCCTAATACAAAACTGAATTTTCGAGATTTTCGAAAATTTTCGCCAATTTCGACCGTCTGACTTGTCGTTGACTTGTACTACTGAAATTTGTGCCACCTCCTTCGACATCATGTTCTCCTAATACAAAACTCAATTTTCGAGATTTTCGAAAATTTTCGCCAATTTCGACCGTCTGACTTGTCGTTGACTTGTACTACTGAAATTTGTGCCACCTCCTTCGACATCATGTTCTCCTAATACAAAACTCAATTTTCGAGATTTTCGAAAATTTTCGCCAATTTCGACCGTCTGACTTGTCGTTGAGTTGTACTACTGAATTTCGAATACCTCCTTCGACATCATGTTCTCCTAATACAAAACTAAATTTTCGAGATTTTCGAAAATTTTCGCCAATTTCGACCGTTTGACTTGTCGTTGACTTGTACTACTGAAATTTGTGCCACCTCCTTCGACATCATGTTCTCCTAATACAAAACTCAATTTTCGAGATTTTCGAAAATTTTCGCCAATTTCGACCGTCTGACTTGTCGTTGAGTTGTACTACTGAATTTCGAATACCTCCTTCGACATCATGTTCTCCTAATACAAAACTCAATTTTCGAGATTTTCGAAAATTTTCGCCAATTTCGACCGTCTGACTTGTCGTTGAGTTGTACTACTGAATTTCGAATACCTCCTTCGACATCATGTTCTCCTAATACAAAACTCAATTTTCGAGATTTTCGAAAATTTTCGCCAATTTCGACCGTCTGACTTGTCGTTGAGTTGTACTACTGAATTTCGAATACCTCCTTCGACATCATGTTCTCCTAATACAAAACTCAATTTTCGAGATTTTCGAAAATTTTCGCCAATTTCGACCGTCTGACTTGTCGTTGACTTGTACTACTGAATTTCGAATACCTCCTTCGACATCATGTTCTCCTAATACAAAACTCAATTTTCGAGATTTTCGAAAATTTTCGCCAATTTTGACCGTCTGACTTATCGTTGAGTTGTGCTACTGAATTTCGAATACCTCCTTCGACATCATGTTCTCCTAATACAAAACTCAATTTTCGAAAATTTTCGCCAATTTCGACCGTCTGACTTGTCGTTGACTTGTACTACTGAAATTTGTGCCACCTCCTTCGACATCATGTTCTCCTAATACAAAGTTCAATTTTCAAGATTTTCGAAAATTTTTCGCGGAATCGAACTTTGTATTAGGAGAACATGATGTTGAAGGAGGTATTCGAATTTCAGTAGTACAGGTCAACGACAAGTCAGACGGTCGAAATTGGCGAAAATTTTCGAAAATCTCGAAAATTTAGTTTTGTATTAGGAGAACATGATGTCGAAGGAGGTATTCGAAATTCAGTAGTACAACTTAACGACAAGGCAGACGGTCGAAAATTGGCGAAAATTTTTGAAAATCTCGAAAATGGAGTTTTGTATTAGGAGAACATGATATCGAAGGAGGTGGCACGAATTTCAGTAGTACAAGTCAACGACAAGTCAGACGGTCGAAATTGGCGAAAATTTTCGAAAATCTCGAAAATTGAGTTTTGTATTAGGAGAACATGATGTCGAAGGAGGTGGCACGAATTTCAGTAGTATAAGTCAACGATAAGTCAGACGGACGAAAAATTTTGGTAAATTCAGTAGTACAACGCTAAGCGGCCCAATATTTGCCTGAATCGTATTCTACTATGGAAAATTCATGTGCAGGGTTAAGAGAAAAGAACACACCAACTTTTGCAACTAATATTCCTTATTTTTTACTAAAAAAATTACTATATTGGACGACTATCGTGGTAAGTTGAGAAGAAGATCCCTGGCAGGAGTTCGGTGACGTGCAGGTATGAATGTGCAGACGATTGGATCGTGCAGAATGATGACGCCTGTATCCATACTTCACACGCATGTTCGTCTCTATCTGGAATACTGGCTACAGCGCTCATGCATACTATGTAGCGTGTGGTGTCATCAAACGTAAAATTGGGACTACGAGAGTGTTAGAGTTGCGGATAGGCGGACCTAGTGATAGACTTCTCTTGCCTTTGTGCCGTCGCGGGATGTTCTTTTCATCTCACCATGAAACATGTACAATATATGTAACGGAGAGAAGGGGGAGGGTTTGCCGGGGTATTTAAAGAAAGACTGGGGGGAAACTAGGTGGCAAAGGGTAGCTAAGTTTAGGTTAGGGAATGAGAAGATGGGTGAAAGGTATTGGATGAATGAAGATAAGAGGTTGTGTAGAGTGTGTGGATGGGAAAATGAGACGTGGGAACATGTATGGGAAGTATGTATGAGAATGGACGAAGAAAAAGGATGGCAGGAGAGGGTGAGGGAAGTGTTGGATGACGATGGGGGGGGGGGGAGAGAAGTGGATGAGGATGGTGGAGGACTAGAGAAAGAATGAGATTGGAGCGAATGGGCTGGATGTGGAGTGTGCGGAAGGGGGGGTCCACGGGTAGGGAATAAGGGAGGGTGGGGGGGAGAATGGGGGGTGCGTTGGCTAAGTTAGTTGATAAGGACTTTTTGTAAATAGGTGCGAATATCTCTCTCTGTCCCTCTATTTAGAATAAGTTAAGGTGTAAGATAGATGTAAGGTAGTTATAAGCGATAATTCTTCTTCCTCACAAGGACGACTTGATGCTCGACGCACACACCAAACCCATGGACGATGGCGCGGAAACTGGACAACCCCCAATATAAGCGATAATTGTAAGAGCGGAAAGGGCAGGAGAAGGTGTAGCAAATTTGTATCCTCAAGGGGAAGCAATAAAATCCTATATATATATATATGTAACGGAGAGATTAAAGAGGTGAGACATCGTGGTACAACGGCAAGAGCAACATACAAGGATAGAGCAGTCCAAATAAAACGAAAGGTAAATACAAGTACATAAGAGTAGCAGAACTACCGGAATATTGAAGTAAGGAGGGTAGAGGGACAGTCACAGAACAGGGACAGAAATACAGAAAACTGGAACAAACACTGGCTGGAAGACGAGGCGAGAGGGGAAGTCTAGACATTTCTAGAGATTCTAGACAAATAGGGAAGTCTAGAACATTTGACAAGAGAATGCAGGGCAATGGAAGAAAAGATCAGTATCGAGGATGTAATGAGTGAGAAGAAAGATAGAAATGTCGAAGAGTGGCTGGAGACAGTTGAGGAGAAAGAGAGAAGAGAGAGATACGAAAAAATATACCAAACTAAAAACAAATGTTAGGGAATAGGAAAGGATGCCATAATCAGGTTAGTAATAATTAGGACACGAACAAAGTAGGTCAAGGGTGGGAATGAGTGAGACTTAGAAAGAGAGAGAGAGAGAAGGTACGGACTATGGACCAAATGTGTGAACAGGATAGATCTGTCATGTTAGAATACTGTAAACGAAGTCATATTTCTTAGCTGTAAGACTAAAATAAAGCAATAATAATAATACAATATATTATATGTAAAACAATATAGAATCACCGACTAGGTATAAGAATAGACCAATCATTCAATGTATTCTTGCGGCCCATTTTCCGGGGGCCACATAACCCATTACCATTTTCATTTCACGTATTTGCATGCAAATGAAGCGATCCACCACGCGAAACAACGATTCAGAACAGAAACAGACTTATTTATTTATTTGTGGCGCGAAGATTCTGGCACAAACTCATCTAAATCGCGTGAAACGAAAATGGTAATGAGGTTACGTGGCCTCCGAAAAGTGGGCCGTAAGAATACATTGGTTGATAGATCTATCCTTATACCTAGTCGGTGATAGAATGTTAGACAATATAGAATATTCAGTTCTTGCTAATATTTTTGCCTAAATCCGTGAACTATGGGTAACACGGGACCGAAATGGTATGGGAGCTCATAGAGTACCCCGAAGCCTAGACAGAGAAGTCTATAGCAATGCCTGTACTGATCTTAAGTCTGTGCTATTATTTTCCTGCTGGTAAATCTACTATTGTATACTATGCAATAGTGACGAGAATATTTTCCTACTGTTTTGCTGCTATTTTGCTATTTTGCTAAAAGACTCTTACGACTGATCGCAGCGTCCTCTTTTTAAAGAGAATATTTAATTAATATACTGCGGATTCGATGCATTTAACAGTATAAACATAAAAAGACTATGGTCATTAATATATTAAAATTAATTATTCATGAAAAATGTACGTTTCTATTTAGCCCCTATATATTGCAACTGATGCACAAACTTTCCATTCTACATACAAGATCAGCTGTCTATTAATTACAAGAAACTATTCGTTGCAGTAGTATTAAAATCGCGTTAGTGTTTCAACAAAGGGTTATTTCAATAAAAAGAATTTTTAAAAATTTCGTCCATTGCCGAACAGTACAAATCTTAATCTTGCATGTTCCTTTTTGCACTATATTATTTATTATTTCGACCCTAGTGGATAGGGAAACGGGAATAGCAAGTAAGAAGGTTAAAAGAAATTGATTAGATAAATTTTTAGATTGCTAGAACATTAGAATCGAGAATTTAAAAATCATATAACCAAAGAATAATGTTAATTTAAGTTAATCATTACGGAAATGTTGATTATTTTTCACTCTACTTCGGTTTCTCAATATTGTTAATTGATAAACAACGTACACTAAAAAAAGCAAAGTTTTATATTCTTCTTATTTATTTAAGAAAAACCGTCCGGCACTGAGGGAACTCCATTAACATAAAGGAACTCAACATTTTTAGCATGAGACATTAGAAAATTACGATACCTGAAACAACGTCTGGGTTAAAATCACCGGCACAAACACTACTCCGATTAAAAATTTCTCCAGCGGTGATTGAAAAGGCCACTGTCCTATCGAGCACAAGAAATACTTATTGACTTTTAGACACTCGTACTGGGAACTTTCCATTCTCTCCATTTTGATCCTGTCTTGGTTCTTTCTGTTCGAAAACTGAGCTCCGAACATTTCATAAGGGATATCTTCATCGATCACGCGCAGGCCTCGTTAGATATTCTGTTTGAGTATCGACGAAAAATAAGTACGCCAAATTGGATTCATTCAATCCTTTTGAAGTGCTATAGCATGAGCTATTAGAAATATCGAGGGAACAAAGTATCTGCGGTCTGCAGAGTTGATGGTTTAATTACGCGAATTAAACGATCAGAAATTCCTTATGAAATCCGATATCGCGAAGCAATAATGTTTGACAACTGTGCATACGAAATCAAAGATATTGAACAGCTCCAAGGTTCCCACAATTATGAATCTGCAAGACATTATTCACGACTACTTCCTGTACCCCTTTCGCACACATTTGCTACGATATTATAGCTACTGTCAAAATGTATCTTTCCAAGCATGTGCTACCATTAGACAGCGGATTTTATGGATTCATGGCAGAAACGAGTCGGTGTAAATTAAAATAGTAATAACATTAAAAGATTTTAAAAATACTGTATATATATATATATATATATAATATTCTTTTTAACCTATTAAACATATTTTGAAAGAAAATAAATTTCTAATTCGCTCCACTTTGTTATAACGAAGACAGAAAATTTTTATTTTGCATAAAGATCCGCTGTCTAGCTATCATTTTGTAAACTTCAACTGCGTTCTAAAACGTGTCTCGACATTTCTGTTATACAGTGATAGACAACAGCAGCGTATCTAAACAGTCGAAGGATCCGCTTTGTGATAAAAAAAACAATTTAAATTAAAAACTTAAGAAAAAATAAATATTCGGTTGGCAAGAAAGTAATTTCGGTATTTTATAGTGAAATAGAGCCCAATTTTTTAATTCAAGCAATGAACTTTAATGAATAAGATATTTTCCCTTTTGTTCGATGATCTTTAGCAAAAAAGAATAAATTGAAAATATTTTATTGGTTAAAGTTCATCGTTCGAATAAAGAAATTCGGTTTTATTTCACCTTAAAATACCGAAATTACTTTCTTGCCAACCCAATAGTACAACAATTTTTAGTGTTCGAGTTAATTTGGGTTAATTGGGTAGACCCCCAAACAGTGTTAGCCCAGACCCCCAAAATGAACGGTCCGCCGCACCCGGGAGCTGAGTAGATCAATTTTAAACCAGTGAAAATATATTCAAAGGTACTGTCAGTCAAGAAACTGTCCTTTGAAGTAAATTTTAAGTAAAACACTTAAAACAGCAGGGAATTGTTGGCAACAAAATTGAAAAATAATTCAGAGTGCAAAGGGTTAATCCGACGACTCTGACTGATTACTTTAATTAAGTATCAAAGAGACAGCCGAGTATACATGTGCCTATCGGGTATTACATCGGCATTCTCGTTTAATTGAAAATGTGTAATATATTTATTATTGATATATTACTTCGTACAGTATCATTTTGTTCTTTTAAATTAGTACATGGTATAACATTTCTAAATCCGAGAGTACATACAATGAGGAAGATAAAGAAAACACGATTTCCGTCACATTTTATAAAAAAAAATAAATTTGAGCAATGCAAAATTCGTTTCAGTAACTCTATGGACACAGTGGTAAATAAAAGACAGCGTTCATTGAATGCTGCGCGTTTCTTATGTCCTAGACGAAAAATTATTCTGTAATGCTCACGCCTGAATAAACAATTAGGCAGTATCAGTGAAAAATATGGCAATTACAATACGCGAAAAACAGAAATGATAGTTAGGGTAACAACTAATGTCAAGAAAAATATACGGTTTATAATTCGCAAACACGTGACGCACAAGTGGAATCGAGAACGGCCGTGTTTTTTAAGTAAATTATATTCAATTGTTGAAAATATATACAGTGACTCCCACTAATATTCAGACACTCTTCAAAAGACGATAAAAGTTTTAATATTGAACCATACGATTTGAACTTTTTTGAAAACGTATTTTTTAAATTTGCAATATAGACCCACAGAAAAAAATTGTGAAATGTAACTTGTAGTATTTCCTCTTCAATTCCGACCAATTGCAATTTTTGAAAAAATTACATTTCACGTCATGTAGTGAACTAATTGCTCTGACTTCTCAGAAAAGTTCAAATCGTATAGTCCAATATTAAATAAGTTATCGTTTTTTTTTAGAGCGTCCGAATATTAATGGGAGTCACTGTATGTATATCCAGTAGGACCAGAGTCGCAAGATAAGGGGAATTGACTCGAATTGGGAAGAAAAGTTACCCCCTCTCTCTCTCTCTCTCCCTCTCTGCCAGTACCAAGTTAGTCACGTGACGTGACGTGGCGGAAGCGTGGGAGAATAGCGTCGTAGAAGGGGAAGGTAGAGTGCGGACACAAGTCTGGCGACTCTGAGTACGACTAACCTGCACGATAGGTACCTTATTCTATATACATATTATATTATTTAAGACACTTCGGGATGCAATTCTCTGTAATTGCAGACCACTTTCGACAACACCGAAAAATAAGTACGTTCGGAGAAGAGATTTTTTTGTCGCTCAAGAACAGCTCTGCGACTATGATTTTCATTTTAATCGCGTTAAATAAAACTCGCCTATACTCAACGATGAACATTAACCCTTTGCACTCCGAATTGTTTTTCAATTTTGTTGCCAACAACTCCCTACTATTTTAAGTGTTTCATTTTACTTCAAAGAACAGTTCCTTGACTGCTACTTATTTTAAACAATTTTGTTTATTAATTATATCAAATATAGCTCTTAAATTTTGTTGTAATTTATATTTGTGGAACGTATATTTGTTTATAAGTAAAAAATACGACTTGAATAAATAAAGGAAGAACCAAAATTGCGGTTCATTTACATTTTCCTTTCTCCCATTGTCGAGTCATACTCGACAAAGGAGAGCAAAGTGTTAGAAACCTTATTCATTTATTTGATATTTGTAGTTGATTATAAATTGAGCATACTGTAATTTAACACAGATATAATGGCTAGTATTACTTTTCTAACAGTAAAATTGAGTCGCCCGTCTATACGAATAAATAATCTTCATTCTCAACAATCTATGATCGTTCTTCGAAATATTATATGTAGTACATATTGCCAGACAAGTCAATTCTTTCATTGGCTTCATGATTGCAACCTCGAGCGACTAAAACGTCCTTCTCCGACTCTGCACACTTGTTCTTTGTTCCCTTGTTCGATACATTCATTAGAGCACAATACCATCACAGTGTCCAGGAATAGTACCCATTAACGAAGCAGAGTTTATCTTTCAAAAGTTTTGGATTGCTTCTGGAAAATAATTATGCTCAACCTTCTTACACAGTGAGAGTCTCATTATTTGTTCAAACGACTTTTGTCGATATCGAATTGCTGTCGAAGTGACAATTGCGCTATCCGCATGACAGCTTTTACGTTGTATAATAACTGGACAGCGATCTTTATGCAAAATAAACATTTTCAACCTAAATGGCAACAAACTAGAGTGAAATAGAAATTTGTTTTCTTTCTTAATACATTTAATAGGTCGAAAATTATATAAAAATATTTTTATATCTTCTCTAGTCTTCTTTAAAGTCTATTCATTTTTCTCGTAAATGCATAAAATCCGCTGTCCAATAATAATTAGTAATACACTGTGGTGCATAACTATAGCACCACCTATATTTTCAAGATTTTTGTATTTTCGAAGAATAATTTTGAAAGCAAACGTTTTCATCACATTGAAACGTTCAGACGCTTTATTGTTTTAAATAAATAATATTTTGACTCTATCTTCATTATACAGAATTTCTTTCTAATTCTTGTAATGCAATTAACATTTGGAAATCATTATGTAAATGTTCTAAACTCTTGCAAACTTTAGTGTGCGTAGTTATGCTCCATATAGTGTATAACAAAACTGAAGACATAGGCTCAAATTTCAAATACTATTTAAGTACATACATTGAAAAACAAAATTGGTACTTACAATAAGTATGATCGAGGTTTAACACAATATGCTTGAACTGATTTTAAGTACCTACTTCGAAAAATACAATGATCATTGACAAGAATTCTCACGAGTAAAAGCAGCGGACGTCTCTTTAAATATAAAATCTAAATTGTCATTCTTATGATTTTATAAAATATGGAAGACATAATTTCTGAAACCAAATAACTACTGTGCTAAAAATATACATGAGATCCCAGATGAATAAGGAACAAATTATTTACTTCTGTAAATGTTTGAAAATACTTAATTGTGATTTATAAAATCCGCAGTTTAATCGTGAGAATATTCTTGTATTAATCGTGAGAGTAATTCTTCTGCATGTTTTAACTATTCGTTCGCACGTATCATGCATACTCATACATATGTATACAGGAAAAGCGAATGTGTGCAGGTAACACTGAACGCACGCACACTATTGTCGTGGTCCAAGAATTTCTGCAAAAGATTCAGTGCTTGCCGAATTCGACAAATTTACAAACACACCATCGACTATAATGGAGTGAATAATTCGTTTCTATGAGTGTTAATCAAACCCAATGAAACAAATCATTCGTTTTTATGAATCCTAATCGAACCTAATGAAACGGATATTAGTTGTTGAATTATTACAATTGACATTAACGAGAGCCACTGCGGGTCTTTATATGCATTGTTACGCATATTTGTAGCGTATAAATATATTAATAGCATAGTAGACAATCGAAATTTGGTAAAGTTTTACTTTTCCATTCTTTCGCCACCGTATCCATTATTGAAAAAATTAAGTGTTATTACAATTTTTGGTTCCCCGAAGTCTACAGAAACGTGAATTTGCATAAAGTTCCACATTTATGCATATGAGTATTAATTGTGTTAATCAATTAAACCTCGGACAGCGAACGACGATTCATGTAACGTGAAAATTAAACACCCAACATGTTCAATAAACGCATGATTGAACAGAGAGAGATGTGTGAAATGCGAAAAATACTTCTTCACACACGTTAGTGACAGTTTTATATAAGTTTGTAATAAACCCAGAATTATGCACTATATATTTTTGCTTAAAATCACGATAATCTTCGATTATTTTACTATCTGCTAGTTTTAATAAGTAACAATCAAATTTATTTTAGCACATGCTCAAAATTATATCCATTAAGTTCGACATATTATAATAAACATTATATTTACCACAAATTTTTTACCGGTATTTTACTTGTGGTTTATTTAGTAATTATTTCTTTATGTAATTGTATATATTTTTGTGTATGTATATATTAATGACATTACACAGGTCGCTAGATTCATAATGATCTTAACTATTACCTGACAGTGATAAAAATACACAGTCTCATTAAAATAACCATAGATGACTTTGAAATTTCAGAAAACTTGACCATGAGAAAAATATTTGCTTCGCCATACCTGCTCCTTCAAAATTGATGTTTTCCCCTAACATTCTTTTTGCTAAATCAGAGATTCTGTAATAAATCTTTGAGATTCTTTGATCGTTGCTACAATGCACAAATATGGTGATTACTAGACTGCGGATCTTTATGCATTTATTGTAGAATTGAGAAGATGAAATTCAAAATTGTTGAAATATTTAAAAAACTGTAGATGTCAATATAAATAACATTCAATTTGGTTTCTATGTCTTGCAATCGAAGCAGACAATTTTTATTTTGCATAAAGATCCGCAGTCAACTAACATTAAAAATTAATGGGAAACTTAAAGTTTTGTTACAAATATCGTTCACGTCTCTTTCACATACAGTGACTTAATATTCGCACGCTCTCAAGAAAACGATAACTCTGTTAATATTGGACTATGCGATTTGAACTTTTTTGGGAAGCTAGAGCACTTAGTTTACTACAGGATGTGAAAAGAAATTTTTTCAATAATTGCATTTGGTCGGAATTGTAGAGAAAATACTAAAAGTTGCATTTTATAACTTTTTTATGCGGGCCTATATTGAAATTTTTAAACTACGCGTTTTGTAGATCAGTGTCGATTATATGCACTCTGAAAGTTTCATAGAAATCGATCGATGCGGAAAAAAACGACAGGCATTGGAAGATGTAAGAATGCTTAGAATTACTGCAGTTGGAGGCCGAAAATCGTGAAAAACTGCAATTTTTACCAGCTTTAAACGTTTGTAGCTCACTGCAACTTCGACCGATTTTGACCAAATTTTCAGAATATGTTTAATTGACAGATCTTCGAAACGTGTTTTCTAAATTTTCTATATAAGCCCACATATAAAAAAGTTGAAAAACACAACTTTTAGTATTTCCTCTGCATTTCCGACAACTTGCAGTACTTTCAACAATTTTTGTCACGTTGTGTAGTAAACCAATTGTTCTAATTTCTCCAAAAATTTGGAGTCGTAAATTCCGATATTAAAAAAGTTATGGTGTTTTCAAGAATGTCCGAATTAATATTCGGACTAATAATTAATTAATTAATAATTAATACTACCCACTAATGTGGGAGTCACTGTATCTATCTTAAATTGACTCCATCTTATCAGGGTTGCTGGGTTGCATACCCCCTTACGTTAATGGATTGCTCTAACATTGTCCCGCGAAATATAAGCTATTAGAAATCATGATCGCGATACTGTAAGCACATGGCCCGGATACAGAGATAAGATAAGCCGAAGAAATGAGTGTTCGGTAACTCGACATTCACTGGCCGAGGTTTAATCGTGACGTGTCTATTTCAAGAGTATCAACGGACTTGATCCGTCGGAAAGATACATGAATCGAAAATAATCTCAGTTGTCCATTAGGCAACGGTGCAGCCGTTGTTCGGATGACGCGTCTTGCCGCTCTTCGACATACTGAACCTGGGGCAACACTGATCCTGCTGCATCAACGATTGCGAATTATGGACAGCGAAGCTTTCTTTGCTCTTCTTGCAAGTCACGTTTTTCTCTCGTTTCGAAGCCGCAGCCTGAACTCTCTCCTCGCGAATCTCGTCCGAGGACGAGCTCGAACTCGCGTGCACGTTCACTTCCGGTTTCGCGTGCACCAGAACCGCTTGGTTCTCGGCACGAGGCGACAGACTGTCCCTGTGGTGTCGAAAATGTTCCTCCGTGTCGTTCAGAAGAGAGTTCAGCATGTCCATGTTCCTGGTGATCACGGCACCCATCGAATTCGATCTGCACTCTACAGACACAAAAAAATATAAATTTATCAGACCTGATTTATCATTTAAGATCCCTCTACGAAAGTCCCTGATTGATACGAATCCTGATATTATTGCGCAATTATCTAAATGTGCGTAAAACAGTCTTTTGAACCATTTTATTTGATGCAAGATGATTAACCTTCAAAGATCGAAATGAATCTTTAATTTTTTAAAATAATGTTTGATCTCATAGGGGAAAGTAGCCTGATTTAAACCAGTGCCTAGGTGGAACCTAATTTATAAATGATAGTTAATTAGCACCACTACTGTAAGTATTTTTCTTGATATATGTATAATATGTAATAATTTCTAATCAATTAATGCTATCATTAACTCTTGAAATAGTTTTCTCTCTTAAAAGTACATGGTGACCAACCAAGGTGTATGTCCAAATTAGGCTACTCTCCCCTATGACTCCTATAGAATTTTTATGGACAGAAATGTTACCTCTAGAACATATATAATCAAAATTCTGCAGTTACTTTCGAACGTTCTTTCGAAATTGTTTCAAACTTCCCTACGTAACTATTGCAATTAAATAATAATAATGATCTAATGAACTCTTTTAATATTTAAAATCTTAGATGTACAAACCAGCAACATTTTCAGAAACAGATCACATATTTCGAGTCTATTGAAAATACAATATTTTAAAATGGAAATTAATGGTAAACCATTGAATTGCTTGCAAGAAAACAGTAAAACATTTTCTAGAAAAACATCCTCCATCCTAACAATAGACTTACCTAAACACAGTTGCAAATAAGGAACTCGATGTGAGTAAAAAAAAATGAAAAACAAACTAGATAAATCAGGATAGAATTTCCTGCAGGGACATTCAGATCAAATTCCTGCAAAAATGGGAAACATTCAGAAAGTTCGTCATTTATTTATTGTATGTTCGACGTTACAATAATTCGGGGAACTAGAAAGGGTGGCAACGAGTGAATGAAATAGATGAAGTTATTATCAATTCATTATAAACTGTCATCAAATGAACGAGAGTGTGGCTGCATGAAAATATGTTCCTTAAAAAAGTTTGTAAAAATTGGGAAATAAGAGATTAAGTTTAATTCAAACATGAACATTTCTAAAATTTGAAGAAGTCACTTCAGTCTTAATCCACGTTTAATGACGTCGTCCGTAGTACGCATGGTGGCGCATATAATAACTGAAAGATTAAACTTCATGATTTATTTAATAGTAATCGTTGCTCGATAAATAACTGTCTCACCTCTCGTATCAGGATTCTTTGTCGGCGAGTTGGCAACCGATCTCCGCGCGACATCTTGAAATGTTATTGGCGAGTAGATTCTCCTTTCTTCGGGAAGGAACGACGCGTCCGGAGCTATCGGCGATGCCATCTTGGAGCCTCGTCTGGATGAAGTCTCTAAACTATTTTGAGTACTACACGTGGTCATGGCAGTGAAGCCAGCGGATGTTCCTGCCGATAGTCTCTTTTCAATGGTTCTTGTATGCCATTGTGGCGGTTCTTGAATTGTGATGCCTTTCGTCGTCGACGACCTGTGCTCCCTCTTTTCCAGCCAGTAAGTTTTCATTGTACCTGAAATGTCAGTTAGCTATAATTGTTTATTATCTCACAAATCCTACGAACACTGGTTCACGAATCCTACGAACACTCGTTCACAAATCCTGCATACACTCAGCAAGAAAAAAGGTCTAGCTCGGGGGTAATTTGATTGCTAAGGAGGGCAACTCAACAATTTCCTAGTGATTTCTTCCTAAAACCTATCATCTAACCCAGCGCTCGGATTTACTTATTCGCAACGGCCGAGTTTCGAAGGCTACGCCCCCTCGACCCGGCCGCATGTCTCGCTCCTCGTGGCGGCCCTAGTTCTCCTAGCCACCACGAATAAAGGTCGATTCATACACGTGATCCGAACATCCGAGAAAATATTCTAACCCAGGTTTAAGTGACACCGTCTGCAACCGAGAAAGTCTGAGCGGCTGCGTTCCGATACTTTTCTTCGAGACTGAGAGCATAGGCATAGGCATCTCCTGAGGTGTAGAGTGGAGTAAAAGGTTCTTGGAACCCCTGGGATTAGGGTAGCAAATGACACGATCTTCGGCACTTGGCCTTTGTTCGAGCATCTCGACCCGTCTCAAAGTTGCCTAAAACTTCGGATCGCGCGTGTATGAATCCCGAAAAACAGCGTGCGATATCTGGCTTGGGGAGCTTCGAACTAGGACCGCCACGGGGAGCGAGACACGCGGCCGGGTCGAGGGGGCGTAGTCTTCGAAACTCGGCCGTCGCGAATAAGTAAATCCGAGCGCTGATTTAACCCTTAGCATTTAATGATTTAACCCTTGACTCTGAGGCGCCACTAAAAATTGCTGTGCCATTACACAAAATATTGTTTACATTATTAAATATATCGGTATCTAATCAATTACTAAGCATTTAGGTATTGCACGAGGTATTATACCAATTTCAAAAATCATGGGGAATGGAAATACTCTAGGCCGGAAGAAATGTTCCATTTCGGAGTTGAAATTGCTCCGAATTTTCAATTGGTTACCGAGGGTTGACAGGAAATAATTTATTTTTCAGGAGTGGTTTTCGCAAATAATCCTTTGAGTGACATACATCTCGGAAACTAAACGAGACAAAATGTTGAGATTCATAATACATATCCCCCAAACTCATCGAGATCGGAGGGTGGGTAAATATTTTGCAATTTCACCATAACTTTTTTAAAGTACTTAACAGTGTTCTTAACAAGTTTTACTAGCTGTTTATCTTCGAATTAACAATAAACCAATTAATTAGAGTCCTGTGTACCATCGTGTATCACTCTTACCTTTGCCTTTCACCTCTATTTCTCCCCGTTCCTTAACTTTGTAAGATGGCGACAGCAGTTCTCGCGTCGAATGCGATATATGGATTTGCATCGCCTGACTTGTTGCTTCCATTCGAGACGCCGTGTTCACTGAATCACCGAACAAGCAGTACCGAGGCATTTTCAAGCCGACAATTCCGGCCACGACAGCACCACTATGAATTCCAACTCTTATTTGAAGATGGAGACCTAAAGAAAACAGGTTTTTCGATATCTTAATTTGCTGAATTTTTATAAATGTTTAAACTTGATTTGTTTTGACGAAGAAGATATTTTTGCTTCTACTAGTCGCCATTTTCTCAGTTCTTTTTTCTGCTTATTAAGTTAATACAACAATTTTTTATATTCCAGTGACTTACGATGCAAGCTACCAAGTTAGATAATGTTGTATAACTCCACCATTTTGTAATGTTATGTACTATAAAAAGTATGAAAATGAAGCTAAAATGTTGCTTAATGTTCCCTAAAAAAATCTTTTTTTTACAGTATCTTTATATGCGAAAAAGTTAGATTGACTGCATTTTATTAGGCTCACAGGGTTGCGTACCCCCTCAAGTGTTAAGCAGTGTCTTAAGTAGACTCATCTTTTAATGTGGAATCACCCTGTTTTCAGTAGTAGCAGCAGTTTACCGATCACCCTAGATAATATTCTTGTAGTAGTACCTGTGGATCGATCCTTCAAGTCCGTTATTGCTTCAACCATGTCCAAAGCCATGTCACAAACACGATGTGCATGATCGGTTTCCTTCACAGGTGCTCCAGACACGACCATATAGGCATCGCCGATCGTTTCAACCTGAAGGGAAAACTGCTTTTAAACTCACACTGGAACTATTCAGAGAGCTTATAATATGTATATACAGGGTGTCCCAAAATTCCTTCAACAGCCGGAAATGGGAGGTTCCTGAGATCATTTGAAGCAATATTTTCCTTTGCAAAAATGTTATCCGCGGCTTTGTTTAGGAGTTATTAACGAAAAATACAGACCAATCAGAGCGCGACCTAGACGCGAGTTGGCACTGTCGGCCAATAGACAGTTGGCGCGCCGCACAGTGTCACGAAATGCCTATTTTTTGGACAAAATTCAATAACTTTTGTTCTGTTTATGATAAAGACATGAAACAAAGTGGGTTTTTTCATTTATATTGAAAGCAATCTCAACATGATACTATTATAAATATAGTAATTTATTTAAACATTGTAAAACGATATTTATAAACAAAATTTTGTTTTATTGCTGGTTTTCAGTAGATGAATTCTCAGTTCAGTTCTTCCGAAACTGAAACTTCGTTTTAAACTCCTATAACATTCGCCTCTTCGACACACATACACTCTTTGTCTGCCATGCCTGCCGCAACTGACTAAAAGTAGGACTATTCGCTCTGGTCTAAACATTCTTTAATCATAATTCGCTTTTATAAACAAATGAGTAGTCATACTTAATCAAAGCTTACGAGTACATACAAAGCATACGAGGTGCAGTTGCATTACTCGTCTTCATAATCTGAATCTTGCTGACCAGTTCTTGCTACATATTTTGTTAAATAACTCTGTTTTTCGCCAGATTTCGCAATTAAAATTTACATAATATCAAAATATACTATCTTACTAATACAACGCAAAAAAATCGCCGACACGTTTTGAAACCTTTTTTTTTTATCCTCTACTAAAGATTAGGGGAACCAATAAAATTTAATGGTTTCATTTCAGGTTAATTATTAAATAGTGCATAAGTATTACAAAATTTTTGAAGATAAATTATAATTAGCCAACCCTTACCCATCATTTTCTAAAAAGATTATTTCTTACAAATGTCTTTTGTTCATAATACAACGTAAACAAGTTGCGCTATGAACTGATGTACTATTTCATCTTCCAAATTTTCGTTTACAGATTCGCTTGTAATTAGTTTCCTACTGGATTTTTTTATTTTTTTTTTCAATAAATGATTTATTTGGACATTTTGACATAGTATGAACATAGTTTTCAATCGACATGAAGCAGTGACTTTTCCGATTTTTGTCAATGGCTCGTGACACTGTGCGCCGGGCCGATAGTGCCAACTCGCGTCTCGGTCGCGCTCTGATTGGTCTGTATTTTTCGTTAATAACTCCTAAACGAAGCCGCGGATAACATTTTTGCAAAGGAAAATATTGTTTCAAATGATCTCAGGAACCTCCCATTTCCGGCTGTTGAAGGAATTTTGGGACACCCTGTATAACTTAAAAAAAAACATTCAAATGTACCTTATAAAATTGTAGGACACAGCCGTTAAAAGAATGTTTAATTTACTTAACATTGAAAAACGTGAAATCAAGTTGTAAGTTAAAGATTTTAAAAATGTTGAGCATTGATGATATATTAATGAAAGAAATTCGAGTAAAAATATTAGAAAACCTGTCACTTACTATTATGTCTTGGTAAATCGTACGTATTACAATGTCATCTCGGATTTGTAAACGATAATGCAATTATGAGAGAACTCTAAAATAAACTTCTACTTCATTGCATAAAATAAAGGAAAACAAGTTTATGGTATCAAGACAAATAAATGCTAACTCTAACTACCTAAGAATACCTTATACACCCGGTTCTGTTCAGTCAACGTGTCAAAAATAGAATACATTGCATTCAGCATGGACACGACCTCCATCGGTGTGATTCTACTGCAGATTTCGGTAAAAGTGACGACGTCCGAAAATAAAATCGATACGCTGTCGAACATCTGAAACAATCGGGAGAGAAAATGAAATGTTTAATCGTGTAGTAAACAATTCTGTACTTACAAAAAGAAAGTAGAAGTAAAGTTGTACAGTTTAATTTAAGAAAATGCAGTATATCACGCAAGTGAATGGCTTCCACTATAAACGACTATGCAAACGTTTAGATTTTTAGACCAGGGAGTTCTAACATGTGGCTCGCGAGCAGTGTCGTCAGAATCGACCAAAACTGGTCGATTTTTCCTCTCCTTTTCCTCTTCCAGCACTAATTGTAAGTCCGTAGACTGGTCACATATTAATCTGGTCATCAGGGAGGGGGTAAACTGTATTCCCCTCGATTTCCTTGATCTGGCGACACTGCTCGCGAGGTCCACGCAACTTCTTTCCCGTTTAGGTACTTCCCACCCAGTGTCGCCAGAGAGGCACCAAAAGTGGTGCCTCTTCCTCCCCTACTTTTCCCCTTCCACTAACTCGTTCCACTACCATGAGCATACTCCAACGTCCCCCACTAAGACCGTAGACTGAACTAAATCCCCGTCGCACACGCGCAACGTGTCACGGTCGTCAGAGAGAGGGTAACTGTATTCCCCTCGATTTTCTCGATCTGGCGACACTGTTCCCACCACTCTTGACGCTATTCCCCACGCTTCAGCCACGGCCCGGTCACGTGACAAGTAGTACAAGTGTCTCAAGATCACGTGACTAATCTGGTACTGGCAGAGAGAGGGTAATCGTGTTCTCCTCAATTCCCCTGATCTGGCGATACTAGCTGTACGTAGTAGTGGGGAGAGGTTTCAGTAATGGTGGAGCCCTTGCGGTTTTCGGAGGGAAACAAGTTAGAACTCCCTGGTTCAATTGAATTAAATGGAATCTTCAATTTGAATTAAAATTCCAATAGCTATTTTAATTTTTTCTTTTTGTACACCAGGTTGTTAAATAAATTTTTCAATCCCAAGAGGCCTGTTTTAAAAGTTAGCATGAATACGAAGAACAACTTTCTTCTATCAATCAAAAGTTTCAATGACTTCCAATTAAAACTGTCGTATAAATTGTATTCATAAAATAAGATATTTTTGTACTAACAAATAAAATAAAGTACAAATTGCATAGCTCACCTCGCACGTATCTATCGGACTCTCTCCGTTTCTTAAACGATCCGCCACTTGTTTCGGTATCATCTGATAAAGTAACTCGTCCGTTCGTTTCATTTCTTCGTCCAACTTTCTCATAGACTCCTCAAGCTTTTTACTCTTCAATTGTTCCTGATCCAATGCCAGTTTCAGTTCCACAGACTGTTGTGTACCAGCAAGCATCAGATCCCTATAATAATCAATAATTTTCTGTGTTGCAAAATTAATATCTACTTAATTAATATCTATATTGACCTCTTACAGTATAATGTATTTTATTCACGCACTTTGGATTAATAAATGGATCAACAGTCAGCCAGAAAGAAGCGTTACTTTTCAATTAATTGTTTAAGCAAACGGACTTTTTTTTAAATCTGCTTGAAAAATACAATTTACCCTCCCAAATTTGAACGCTGCTTTTACATAAATTATGACAGAATTCCATACTTAATTCCATACTTAACAAGAAAAACGTAAGAATAATAATGATAATAATTAGACAGCGGATTTGATGCATTTATGACAAAAATAGGTACGTGTAATTTAAAATATGAAAAACATTAAACAAATTTAAAAATATTTCTATATCATTTTCAACTTATTGAACATATTAATTGTGAAAATAAATTTCTATGTCACTCTGGTTTGTTGTAATTCAGGTAGAAAGATTTTATTTTGCATAAAGATCCGCTGTCTAGTAATAATACAACTTATTTGCCCTCCAGTGAAGTTACTATTTACTTCTAATTCTACCATTTTAGAGCGAAGATACTACGGTTTATATTGCAACCAACATAATGTTGGCAACATTATTGTAACAACTAAAAGGTACACTATACCTGCTAAAGTCGTGCATGGAAAGATCATTTATATACAAGCCAGTTGCAATTAGAGCGTTTAAGTCTGGCATTACAGGAGTACCAAGGTACATCATCATCTTCCAATTGTCCATGTATATCATTTGGCCTAAAGGAGCATGCTCAAATATTTATTCATTCTACTGAGGCTTTCATAATAATATTTATAATTTATTCCACTCGAATGGTGCTATATTCCAGTATATTCTACTGTATTGTAATATATTCCAGCATATTCTACTATATTCTAGTATATTCTACTGCAGGCCTGGGCAACGCTGGCTCGCGGAACAGATGTGGCTGCTTCTCTCCTTCTCTTGCTCGGTAAGACAGTCCCCACCACGTCCACTCCGACAGCGGAGCAGCAGCAACATCTGTTCCGCGAGCCAGCGTCGCCCAGGCCTGTTTTACTGAATCCTAATATACTATATTGAAATACAATGGGTGTACAAGGTATTCGTACACCTTTTAAAAACTAATAACTTTTTTATAATTGTACCAAACGACCTGATTTTTTATAATCCATTAGAAGCATTGGTTTACGAAATGATATGCAAAAAAGATTTTCCAAAAATTATAATTTACAAGGTTACATGCAAAAATAAAAGAGGGATTTTTTAAAACTTTTGTATTTGGGCTCTTAATGAAAATTTAAAATATATGTTTTGTAGATCTATGTTAGTTATACATATGCTGAAAATTTCATCGAAAACGGTTGACGCAGGAAAAAACGACACGCATCGAAATATATACGGTTCTGTGAATTTTAAGCAGAAATTTATCAAAAGTCGTGTAGAACTACGATTTTCACAATGCTTCTAATGGATTATAAAAAATCAGGTCGTTTGGTACAATTATAAAAAAGTTATTAGATTTTAAAAGGTGTATGAATACTTTGTACACCCACTGTATATTCCAGTATATAATTGCCATATCACTATTTGTAACAGTTTCTAAATTACTAAATTCTCCTTTATTCTACAAATTACTAAAAATTCAAATGTTGCATGAAAAAACAGGTTCAATTTCATGCGAATAGTGTAAAGAAAAGAATACATAGAACTTCCTGATTGAAAGAAATGTCTAGATAGAAAATCGATTTTTGGAGAATGAAAAACCAGAGAAAATATACCTTTCAATCTTAAAGTTCTGTCATCTACAGAATCGAGCTTGTCGCTTAATATAATGTCATCCCTTTGTCGATCAGATGGCCGCTCTGTTAGGATTGGTTCTACCGTTACCAACTCGAATATGTTGTTCGTTCTGTTTAAAATCTGTAACAGAAACATTAGTCCGAATAATGAAAGGGGGTCACGTTAATATAGCTAACCAAAATTTTGTTGAATGTGCTTACCGAATGAAACTTAAACGCAATGAGCGGTCGGACAAGATCGAAGAATTTCGTGATCTTCTTGCCAACAAGATCGGGCAATATTACCATCAGCGAATTCCCGATACTCCTTACAACCATGTCTGACCTGAAAACAGTAATCGATTTCCACATCGTGTAAACAAATTTATTAATCGCAAGACTAATAATGAGATTGCAGAAGTTGAAGGAAATACATATTTTGAGTAAATAGAATTTAATTAAGAAGTTACATCTCATTTTATTATGTACGTCTTTTAGTTTGTCAATTTCCCGAAAATTTTTACAAACAACGAATACGTAAAGTTCCGTAGTCTAGTAACAAAGAATAAGAATATTCACAAGTGTAGAAGAGCAAAATAAGATTATTCAATTCTTGAGAAATTTCGAACATTTAATAAGTATCTAGCATTTTGTAATAATTGTAGTAAAATAGTATAATAAGAACTGTAACTTAACATAAAACAATATCAGTATTAATTTTTGGCACTAAAAACTTCCTTAAATAAGAATCAAAATTAATGATCAAATCAGTAGACTTAGCTTTCAGTTTCAGCTTATTCGTAAGATTTTTCTAATTCCTTTTTGCATTGATAAATTCTTAACCCATTTGCAACATGTCGCTTATTTGCTTTTAAATATGTACTTTAGTTTTCTTTCTCGAATCGTTCTTCCTGCTCATTTTTCCTTATGGTGCGAATGGGTTAAAAATAAAATTTTATGCGAACACTACCCTCTCTGTGTTTTTCTCAAATATACAGGGAGGTCCGTTTTTGGTACATAACTACATTTTTTTTTATTGCATCGTGTACCTGATCGAAAAATACATGTACACAAATATCTGAATGTATTTTTCGATCAGTTACAACACGATGCAATAAAAAAAGAATGTAGTTATGTACCGAAAAACATCGATGACCTCGACAACTCCGAAAAAAATGGCCCTCGGAAAAAAATATTCGTGCCAGATATTTAGTCCATTGACACCATGCACATTACGTAACAAATATTTTTTTCATCACAATAACCTGAAGAGATATTTAGGTGTTCGTACTTAAACGGACCTCCCTGTATATTCGACATTGCATGAATGCATTTTTTGAAGGCCAATAGTTTACGGTTAATTTGAATTTTGTTTATGACTCTCACCTTCATTGTTCAGAAGGAAGTCTGCACTTTATAATTGTTGAATCGGCGATCATTATAATAGTTTTAAAAAAATTCTAAGCACTGATACAAATCTAAATAAATATTTAATGAAAAATTTTTGTAAAGAACTATTGTGTGTCTAAATGACAATATTTGAAAAATATTATTTTTCCTGACTTAACCTCTTGCCGTATTTTAACGAATCACACTCGTCATAAAGATTTTAACAAAGTCTAACAAGTAGGAATGTTACGCGTTTCTTTTTAGATGAGATAAAATTTTATTCGTTTGTAATCAATACTCGAGCATTAAAATAAATGTAGCCATACAAAAAATATAAATTTTCTTTTCCCTTCTACGACATTTTTGGGGATAAAGACGTTTTAATCCAGAGCTGGGCAAAATAGTATTTTAAATAATAAATAGTAAAGAATCCTATTTATTTTAAAGTATGTGTACAATTTTGAAAATAAAATATTTTATTTGACGCAGTAATTTTTGAAAATAAAATAATTTATTTGAGGCAGTAATTTTTTTGGAAATAGTATTTTATTTAAAGAATATTGAAAATATTTATATTTTGTCTTTATTTTCAATTTTCATTCCAAATATTATTGCTGAAAAACACGGTTAGAATTCAGTACATTTAATATGAGTGTAAATCGTTTTTTAACGTTAAGATTGACTGTATGTTTATGCGGTTTCTCAAAGTATTATAACAATGTTAAAAGTAAAATGTTATATTTCGTGTTTCAGATTGTTAAAATAGAAATATTTCATTTTCGAAATTGTATATCTTATTATTTAAAATACTATTTTCTTTCAGCAAAATAAAATCTAAAATATTAAATAGTATTTGAAATATTTGTTTCGCCAAATAATGCCCACCTCTGTTTTAATCACTGTAACTGCAAAGGAAATGTTACGGCAAGGGGTTCTAATCACTATCATATTAGCCTACGTACAAATTTTCAGAAACCTAAAATATTTTTGATCCAAAGAGGGTTGAAAGTCCGATAGAAATTTTCGTGTTTCACATACACGTGAATAGTGTGCGCTTAATACGAGAATAATCAAATTCAACCTACCCAAAAACAATGCAAAATGGAAATATTTCGAACAAGACAGAAGCTCCAATTGGCAGATGCTTCTCTTCGCGAGTCATCGCCAGAGAAGCTTGCGTGAAAGCTCTGTTATCAAAGGTGAGTTGGAAAGTCACGTGCACAGTGTCGAAAAGAATCTCCTCCCGCACGAGCTCGATCTGTAATTCCTTGTGATAAAAATGACGAGCTACTTCTCTTATCTGACCCATCGTGTAATAAACGAAGCCGCGTCGCTTGCTCCTGTAATGAAGAGTTAAGCCTGGAATAGAGGGAAACAGATTGGTTACGAGATTTATTTGGCAATTCCTATATTTAGTATACCCTGTTATTTCGAAATTATTTACTTGTCGATTGGCTACACCGTTAATATTACAATTAGACTACGGAACTTCATTCGAGTTTACATTTCTATTTTAATAAATGGAATTTAGTGAACAGAAACTAACGTGAAAGTATGTTGACCCTTAAGTGAACTATTGGCGCCGACGCAGCCCTTCTCAAATTTAGGCTAATAATTATTTAATTTGTAACTATTAATAATGCGACTATATGTGAAATTGTATATTAAATACAACTTAATTGAATCATTGCATTTTTAAAATTACATTTTGATGGTCCACTTAAGGGTTAAGTTACAAGTTTTTCACTTTGTCTTCTATAATTCTTCTAACAACGGGAAGTTATCGAACACATAGGTTTAAAAAATTACGAAACTTCGCACACAAGCAAAGTAAGTTATGTATTAATAGAACCCTATTTGTAATTCGTACTATTTCTCGCATTAAAGGAGTGAAATCAGCCCTTGAAAAATTTAAATATTTTCTTTTTCGTGAAATATCTCAAGAACAACAAATGATATTATAAAAAAGTTGAAACAAAGGTTACATGGTATTATTGTGTGTCTATCAAACTGTGTCAAAGAAAATTTTTTCACACAGTTTGATAAACACAATAGTATCATGCAACTTTGTTTTAATACCGTTTGTTGTCCTTGAGATATTTCATGATTTCATTTCACGATTTCCCTGATTTTACCCCTTTCATGGTTCAGAAAAACAACCGAAGATTAAACTGATGAAGACCGCAATTATTTTAGCGCGAACCATACGTGACAACTTCAATATTTACCTTGGCGTGTTTCATTTTCGCATATAAATGAAGGAGCTCTCATCCTCGGATAGGAAAACTTGAGATATTCGTGCAAATTGTCCAACCCATTAAGGAAATCTCTTACGTGACGTCCGAGTACTGAAAGCACACGATCGTAACCGTACTGGCCAACGAATCCTACGAAGTGTACACCCAGTTGATCGAAAAATTCTTTCTCCGTTATGCCAAGTACCTGTGGTGTGAGTGAAGAATATACTCAATTGGACGGAAATAATACTATCACTGGCAAGAATCGCTTAATCTATCGAACTAAGTAACTGCTACAAAAATTATTCATATTGTAGATGGCTAGATATACCAGCTACACTAATGTTAACTAAATCCATGAATAAATATTGGAAGTTATATTTTAAGTTATATTGTCATAATCATTAACATTTTCTTTCTATACAGTGAATGAACAATTCTTTATTAACTGTAACTATAGAAACTTCGCACATCCCTTCATCAGATATACATATATTTTAAATGAATCACTTAAAAGAAAAAATATTTTATTATGAAACTAGGGTGACCAATGGATGAACACTTAACACTAAACCCACCACTGCCGGTCAAATGACCGGTTTTATATTTTCCATTTCACAATTATTCAAATTATGAAGTGTCTTACGTGAAAATTAATTCGATCAATTTCAAAGTCAAAATCTAAATAAATAGAGCCCTGTCATTTTTACAAGGTAAAACATTTTAATCGCTTTCAGTGCTCGGTAGGTTTAGTGTTAAGCTGCATGTCTGTTGAAATTAGTATTCGCAAACCATTATTTTCCGCGTGCTACAGTTTTCTTTTTCGATGTTTCTTTCGATATAAGAAAATCTCTATTCCCTCTTCTTTTAAGCTGTCAGCTCGACACATAATCTATGTTTTTTTTTAATCACTTTGTGGTCTGCAGGACAACTTTATTGGACCCACAAACTCACGGTCCACTCAAGAACAATGTCCAGATTTCCTCATGCGTAATACGTCGACGACCGTCCGGAGCCATCGTCTTATATCGAAAGAAAACTGTACTTCTCTACACACAGGCTTATACATTGAAATAGCTGTTTGTTCATAATACAATTCCATATAAATCATACCTGAATCGCCTTCTTCGCTAATCTCGGTATTAGATTCTCAGGATAAACCTGATGAACACTAAAGCTTGGTTGATCGACGGCCGCCTGTCGTCGAATCTCTTCCCATCTATCTTCTCCGTACACTTGCCGAATATACTCGGACATGTTCTCTAATATTAGGCCGTACATCTTTGCTTATTTTCACTCGCTCTCTGCTGAAAAATTTTTTTTCATCTTAATACATCGGACACCTACCATTGTACAGGGTGTAATAACGAGATTTTACACCCTCTGTTTAGTGGAAGTCGATGTAAGAAAGCTGCCGCAAAAGTAATTTCAAAAGGAAAATGCCAACATTCTTTTTTATTGCTTCTAATTGTACTCACACAATATGCATTTTGTATGTGGACATAACAATTCTTTCTTATGTGGACGTTCTCCTGTTACAATTCTTAACAATACTTGTTAATATGTATTTCTAACGGTGAAGATGACAATGGACATTGTCGCAAACATGTTCTGAATGCTTGTGATTAAACCCTCCCTTAAATCAGTAACTACAGTAATCGCTCCTTCGTTGTACTGAATCGTGGGCACGATCGTTGTCCAGTGCCTACCCACTCCACTGCCTGTCAACGAGAGGATTAGGCCTGCGTGGATCTGGTCGCCAGATGTGTCCCAGGACTGTCTAGACCCGCGCAGAACGGAGAACAATAGGAAAGGAATATGGCAAGGAAATAAGGAGTTTTTTTAAAGCCTAACAGTTGACTGTTTTTGATTGCGAATGCTTTTCTTTGTCATTTAACTAGCCGTTTCACTAAGGACGAAATCATAAATCAAAAATAGTGTCCGGGCACGGTCGTTGTCCGCTCAAACCCCCGGCCTTTGGACAACGAAGGAGCTTTTACTGTAATTCACTAATTCCTGCACGTTATGAAAAAACAAACATATTTATTTTAGTATTAACCCTTAGCACTCGCTAAAAATTGCTGTACCATTATTGAAAATATTGTTTACATTATTAGATATGTCGGTATCTAATCAATTACATACTAAACATTTAAGTACTGTATGAGGTATTGTATCAATTTCATATCCATAAAATGAAAAAAAATTATATACAATGGAATTATTCTAGGTCAGAAGAAATGTTGAATTTTCGAGTTAAAATAGCTCCGAGTGCAAAAGGTTAATATTTTCTTAATATCCTCATTATTCTCTGTATATTCCACACTGAAAATATGAATAATTACAATGACAAACATTTTGTTTATCGAATAATTTTTGCGAGGGGTAGTGGATGTCGATCGCTACCACCCTCGCTACCATAGCTGTTGCGATACGATTAAGATATGAAGTATTAGTATTAGAGATTGCATAAGTTCGTGCCCGATTTGAAAATAAAATTCAATGGTTTTTAAAGAATACAGCTTTATTAATCAATTATACAGGGTGGAAATTATAAAGCGTTACAGACGAATATCTCCGAAAATATTGATCGAACGCAAAAATGTTTCAGATGAAAGTTGTTCAGCACCGAGGGGGGCATCATGTAGTGGGACTTTTATTTTTTTCGGTGGACACTCCAAGGTGAGGTGAAGGTCAACTTTCTTTTCTTAAATGGAATGTCCTATTTTTTATACCATAGATCGATAGAGTATCAAATTCTGAGTATAAAAGAGTTGATCTTCATATGTCCTAAACCTAATAGATAACGAGATATTATCCAAAGAAGAAAGAAAATTGTTTCAATAATATCTCGTTAACTATTAGATTTAGGACATATGTAGGTCAATACATTTTTACTCAGAATTCGACAATCTATCGATTCGTGATATAGAAAGTAGGTCTTTCCATTTTAAAAAGTCAAGGTGACCTTCTCCTCACATTGGACTGTCCGTTAGGAAAAATAAAAATCCGACCACATGATGTCCCCCTCGGTACTGAACAAGTTTCATCTAAAACATTTTTGCGTTCGATCAATATTTTTTGAGATATTTGTCTGTAACGCTTTATAATTTTCACCCTGTATAGTCACCATTCTTTTCTAATTATAGAAGGGATGGTGACTATATAATTATATAATTTTTTTTATAAACCCGCCGTGCAGTACAGTGTGCGACATTTATGAAAATCTTAACTTATGCAATTATAAAATTAAATGTTAATTATCTTTATAAATAATGAGCATTGTCAAAAACGCTCGGACATGTCTCCGCTAATTTTTGCTCTAGATTTTCCAGAAAAAGTTTAAATAAAATCGACGACCCCGCCACTGCAATCTTTCCTTGTAAGATTATTTCCCGCGTGACGGCAGGTTCTATTTTTTTCTTTTTTTTGTGTAAAAATAACACTGCAACGAGACGCAACAATGGTAAACGATTTATTCCAGTTCGTGATGTCTCGTCGGCGATATTATAAAGATTCTTTACCATAACCGACAAAAATAACTCAAGATCGTGGAGCCCCCGAGGAACAATCTTTGCGGAGCGTGACGGTAAGACCGCGGACGATTTCGACCACTTTCGGATGCTCCTCGCGTTTTTTATTATGATGAACACTGACCCCGAACCCTGAAAGGACGAGGTCTGGCCGACGTTTTTGCTTGAATTGAAATCAACCATCCACATAAGTAAGTGCACGGTTATTATTAGACCGTTCACAATTTCACTCACGCGTGCACCTTCGCCGATGGACACGCACGCCTAGATTCGCCGCCGAATGAGAAACGAGACTCGTCTTCGTGAATGATTCTTTCTTTATTATTACTCGATCGTCTCAGAAATCCACACTGCCCACAATGCACAATGTTCGATGCAATGCTAAAAAGTCCAATGGTTTTTAATAATACCGATCATTTTTCGAAATGTATACATTTATTGTTAAATTTAGAATAAAATAGAAAATACTTATACATTTTTTCAACGCGCCATTTGCCCAATGCTCGTTTCATTAATGTAATTCTTGTATTATGTTTAGACTGCGGATTTTTATGCATTTATGAAGAAATTGGCTAGGTGAAATATAAAACAGTGAAAAATTTCAAAAATCTAAAAACAGTATTATGTTGTTTTTACGTGTGAAAAACTATTAGGGGATGAAATGAATTAGACTGCGGATTTTTATGCATTTATGAATAAATTGGCTAGGTGAAATATAAAACAGTGAAAAATTTCAAAAATCTAAAAATAGTATTATAATGTTTTTACGTGTGAAAAAACTATTAGGGGATGAAATGAATTTGTGTTTAACTCCAGCTGCCCACAATCGCTGCTGAACATTTTTACATATTTTGCATAAAGATCCGCAGTCTAGTTATGGTTAATATACTAAGACCTTCGAAAAGTTTTTTGAAATATCAACAATTTTTTTCAGTTTTTCATGTTGAATGTTTATCATTTCTAACTCTTGAAAAAAGTACCAAAGGTAAATACACGAGCATATCATATTCCGAATCAGAATAAAAAGTAACAATTAAATTTTATTTTTATTATTTACATTTACAACAAGGATTGATTTTGATTAAAAAGTACCTTGTAATGCAAAAAAATGTTTTTCTTCGTTTTCCTATATGATCATTTTGATTTTTCTCCCACTTCCAATAAAAAAATAGGAGCGTGCCGATATTTTTTGGAGTCACTGTTGCGATATTGCAGTTTGAAAAACCGTAGGGCGAAGATCTCACATATCCAGCCCGAAGACTCACAACAGTGCTCGTTAGAGCAAAATCATTAATAGGGAGGGTGTTTATTTCAGGATATTTTTCTAGTGACTCCACGGTCATCCGCCTAGTCGATCTTATAAATAGAAGTCGCAGATGCGGCCGCGAGATATGTGTGCACACGAATGCACCCGATCGTTCGAAATTTTCCGGGAAAAGAGAGTCGCCGAGTGGATGAGTATCGATGATAGCAATTAAAGAATTCGCGTGACTCCGTAATAATGCTCTGGTACCGCACACTGGCAACGAAACGCAAATGTCAATCTTTTCTTTTCATCTCGTGTTTGGTAAAATTGCTCAGAATATAAATGTAACATCGAATACAACTTAATTGAATCACTGCATTTTTAATAAGTGATTAATAAGAGTTAAGTTACAAGTTTTTCACACTGTCTTTATAATTCTCCTAACAAGGAAAGTTATCGAACCCGTAAATTTAAGAAATTATGAAAGTTTACACACAAGCAGAGGTAGTTATGTCTAGACTGCGGCTCTTTATGCATGTATGAAGAAATTGATTGGGTAAAATATAAAACAGTAAGAGATTTAAAAAATTCAAGAATGTTGCAATGTTGATTTTAATGTATCACCGTCGTTAAGGGATGAAATCAATTTTTGTTATTCCTGCTTCCGACAAACAATGCAAAATATTTTTATTTTGCATAAAGATCCGCAGTCTAGTTATGTCTAATACAACCTATTTGTTTTTCACACTACTTCTCGCATTAAAGGGGTGAAATCAGCCCTTGAAAAAATTTTTCTTTTCCGTGAAATATCTCAAGAACAGCAAATGATATTTAAAAAAAGTTGAAGCGAATGTTCCATGGTATTATTGTATCTTCACACTTGTTTTTTACTACTAGTTAATTCATTTTTATTAGACAATATAAGAATAACAATTTTTTGCTGTAACTGATGCATAAATATATGTAGTAGCACTACTAATGTAATTGTTTAAACCTTTAACATATTAGCTACGAAATTTAATCTAAATTATTGTCAAATTTGTTAGTGTAACAAAGTATACAATTATAACTGTGCACGTATGAACTACCTTTTTGTAGAAACGTTTTAATAAAAGTGACAGTTAAAAGTATTCTCAGAACATGAAAGTTTGAGGTAAATAGTATAACAATCGCATAGGGAGCCGTGGAACCCTATCTTAGAGGACGTGTTTCACAAGAGCAGTGGTATCGTCATTCTTTAGAGTATTGCAACAGAAACGATAGAATTTTCAACTACAAATACACTGTCTAGAATGCCAGAAAATTAACTTTTCAACAAAATTAACACTCCGCGAGCGTAAACTCTCTAGGTATTTATAAGCTACACGTACAAGCACTCTAGATAGATTTAGTCCACTCGCCGATCAGGCGATCGAGATTCTACTCTGCATATAGTGTCCAAAAAATAAAATTTTTGATGATGCAAAGTTTAACATTAAATAGTAAACCAAACCAAGTTCATGTCTGCACTCCATTAAATTGAACACTGAACCTAACAAATAGTCAATTTCAGATTTTTTACTTCCAAATTCTTAGTATTATAAAGATGCTTTTATGAGAGATGATTTATTTATTCAGGAGCATACCATAATAAAAATGGGACCTATACAAATTCAATCTTATTACTAGACTGCGGATCTTTATGCATTTATGAAGAAATTGGTTGGGTGAAATATAAAACAGTAAAAGATTTAAATAATTCAAGGATGTTTTGTAATATTGCTCTTAATGTAACAAAGTCCTTAAGGGATGAAATCAACTTTTATGTTATTCCTGCTTCCGACAAACAATGCAAAATATTTTTATTTTACATAAAGATCCGCAGTCTACTTATTACTTTTCTAAGGCAACACATACCAGTTACTTTTCAGGTAGATTTAGCCTAAAAATGTCGATTTTCTTTCAAAGAACAATTACAGTAGACTCAAAAAGCTGTTTAAAAAGACTGTATATGTATTTTATGTGGCAGTAACTCTGCAAAAAAGTAAACGTACAAAACATTGCAGACGTACTACCACCGAAGATGCGTATACAGTGAATACAAAAGTTGTTTAAATAAATTTTCTATTCTCGAGAAATCGTCGATATTGAACTTGTGATAATTTCATTAAAAAATATAGCGCAATCATACATCTGGTATCATTTTAAAGCTTGAGGCTTCTACTTTTACTAATCATCATTTTTATTTAATTACTAAGCGTCATTTTTGCCTAAGACAATTTTGCATGGCGTGACAGGTGGAAAACTAAAGATATGTTTCTCTCAAAAAATTCTACCGAATGAATCCGTGAATGAATCTACTTTACCAGATTTGAAGATTGAAGTCTCGTTTTAAGACACGAAAAAGTTGACGTATGATTTTTTTATAGTTTCATTGAAATTCGAATGAAAAGCGTGCAATTAATTTTACAGTAACATAGGGTATACACTAGGGTACCATAGAATAGTGAAAAGAAATCGCACGTTAATTTTTAAAGAGCCACTGTAAACGGGAGGCATCAGCCTTCCAGCCTATGGAAGATTCATTCACGAAAAAAACTTTTTAATATTCTTATAGAGATTTCAATTATAGCATTTAAAGTTTTCGAGCTTTAAAATTAGTCCAGATATATCGTTGTACTATTTTTTTTACGAAATTACAACAAGTTACCACAACAGTGTTCGAATAGTTTTTGGATCCACTGAATACAGACTTTTTAAACAATTTTCGCATCGCTTTACCGACCGGAAGTCCTAGTCGAAGTCGCCGCGAATTCGATGATCGATTAGCAAGTGCTTGGTATAAAAGGTAATATTAAGTTGGTGCAAAAATAATTGTGGTTTTTGTTCTTAAATTTTAACGCGATATGTTTTATTCGCCAATTTCAGATAAAAAATAATCAACTTTTAGTTCTTTTGCAACCTTGCGAGATGTTTTTCGAGGATCTATAATCTATTTTGACAACAGCTCAGCATCATCAATTACAGAGGAACGTCCACGAGCCTGTTCATCTTCAAGAAGTCTTTGATCACAAAATTTTTAATAGCAGTATTCAGTTGTATGCTTGTCTCCTGACGAAACGCATTAATAATATTGCGAGCAGTTTCCGCTTTGCGCCATAATCTGCACTCGTGTAACAAGATCGCACGTATTTGCCTTTTCTCCATTTTCACTTTGACAACCTGACCAAACGGATTGTTAACTCCTTCCCCTACAATATCGTGTCTGACTCGTGATGAAGATTCAGAACAGATTATACATATGTATACTACTAATTTCCTTTATATCAAAATAAAATTCTACTTCGATTTAGTTAATGTACAGCTATTGGAGAATATGTGAGCATACAATAGATATAAAGTTTCTCCTTTTTTAGGAAACTATACGAACTACAAAAAAGTTCTAATCACTGAAACCGTAAAAAAAATCGAAGAGCAAGGGGTTAATATTGCGAGCAGTTTCCGCTTTGCGTCCTAATCTGAACTCGTATAATAAGATCGCACGAATTTTTCTGCATTTTGACAAACGTAACCGAATGATATAAACAGTTACGCGAAGATAAAACATAAATCGAAGCTTTGCACTCTTCTTCATTCGTATAAATTATAAATGTAACGAGATGAAACGTCGCTTCGGAAAAATCGCTGAAGTTTGAGCAGACGACAACCACAATTATTTCTGCACCGACCCAACAGCATTGAACGAATACATGCGGTCGATATGATAAAGAAAAACGCAAGGATTTAACGATATCTAATGACTACCGTTTAGTAGAACAACTCACAGAACAATTCGCCAAGAATACCACTTCACTTGCGTCACTGTGGAAGCAGCGTCCGGAAAGACGCACCGGTTGCGCTCCCGCGCACAAAAACGAATCCTCGGGTACACGAGGAAAATCTCGGGGAGGCCTCCAAGGCAGATAGACAAACAAGCAGACACGAAAAGGAATCGGCGTTATAGTACTGAGTTACACATTTCGCAAAAGCGCCGAATCACGTGTCCTGCGGGGCAGCGCAGTGTGTGGAATAGTCGGACAAGCAGGATCTCCCCCTTTTTCCGTCTTATCCTGCTCATCCCCCGTACCCTGCCGTGATCCATCCCTCCCTTCTGCATTGCCGACTCTGTCAGACCCATTTACAGAGACGTCAGAACGTCCGAAGTCGCCGATGTCAGTGACTTTTCGATACACCGTCGCCGCTTCCGGGCAACTAAACGGTCATCCAAAAAAAAACACGTTTACACGTTTCTCTTTTACTGTTTGGAACTTTTTCATGCTGTTGTTTCTTTCGTTTTTTTATTACAAGCATCGCCTATTACTAGACTGCGGATCTTTATGCGAAATAAACATTTTCTACCTGAATTGCTATAATCTGAAGTGAAATTCTTCTAGTGTTTTTACTGTTTTAAATTACACATACCCATTTGGGTTTTCATTTCTCAAATCCGCTGTCTGGTAATTATTCATCTTCCCCATGTGAAAAATATTTCCATTAACGACGATGACAAATGCAATGATAAAATTTCTCATCTATAATGAAAACATTAATATAGAAATGAATATGTCTGTTTTCTTATAATTTACAGAATGGGCAAATCAGACACTGTTTTAAGGGAAGGGTTAATCATCCCTACGAATTCCAAACATTCTTTTCGTTAATGCCTATCATCATCTTCATCGTTAGAAATATTCAAAAGAATATCATCCAGAGATCATACAGAGATAGATTTTTGTGCATTGTGCAAACAGGCCACAGAATCCATCATTTTATTCACAGTTTTCTAAAATATCGTGAGCTTTCACACCACATTCGTCTTATTAATATTAGTATATTCGTTTTTAATGTTTTTAATATAAGTCTGCTCCCTAAACGCCACCAATTTTGGAAATGTATGAGAGCACAGAATTGAAGGACAGAACATGAAAAGAAAACTTTCGTCATATGAAAGTTTCTCGAAATGTGTTTCAAACAAGCTGGTGGCATCTGTTACAGCTGTATGTACAATAGCTTCAATCAAAGCTACTGCACAGAGATCTGGATATGGGGTTGTCATGACCCAGATTGTGGAGACGTAACGAAGTGTACTTGTTGCATTAATTTGTATGAATTCTTCCGATATATTTCTTTCACTACAGACAAATTGTTCTGTAACACGATAGTTCTTTCTCCTTTGTTACATTAAAAGAAATTTAACTTTGTTGTATCGATAGAACACTTTCGCATTGGTGTTGCAAATTCTTTTAATAAATCTAAAATATTAAAACATATATAAAAGATTGTAATCATAAAACAATTGTAAGATAATTAGTAATGATATTGCTGCTACTTTCATTAATTATTATCCTTTTAATCAAACGGTCTTCAAGTAGGTAATTATTTCCTAGATAATGATTTTGATGAGCTTGAAATATGTCATTAGGGTCCCCCATTCTAAACAATTTTTGTCCATACACATTTATCCCGGCTAATTGCTAATATAAATAATTATCTCTAATTATTCGGAACAAGTAATTCGATTTAGCCAATATTTCCTAATACAAGCCAAACAATAACATGACATGCGTAATAAAGTTTAGAAAATGGAGTTTAAAAAATGCGCGTAACAGATTATTAGCATTTATGGAATAATTATTAGCGTGAAAAAGTAATAGATAAAATAATTATACTTTGTACAAATTGGATATAATCAGCTTGGCTAAATTTCTTACAAATTTTACAATTATATTTTTCAGCTCAATGTGTATGCCTGTTGCTCCATTTAATAATAAACACCTTCATTTCTGTTTCTAAATTCGAAGTAACATATTTTACATGTTTTCCTTTAACATTTTTTAATTTTCAAAGATTCGGAGTTTAATATGATCCATTTCTAATAAGATCCTTTAAGGGACACGTGTTGCAGCCATCTGACCAACTCGTGCGACCTCGTCGTTATTGGATACGGTTATAATTGTCCTAGTATACTTAATGAACGTTCAAGCAAATTACACGACATCGAAATGCTCCCTGTATTGTGCTCTAAATTGATATTAAGCCCGATGGGGGAGGACTGCCGTTTCTGGATGAGCGTGTGCCATGTGAACGCAAAGGAAAATGTCCGCTTTTCGTATCGTCCACAATTTATTAAGTGGTCTTAGCGTGGCAATCGAAAAATTATAATTTCATAATGAAGAGAATGCTGACTCTAAATAGTGAAATTTATTGTAATCAATATGTAATATACAGTGGATCCAAAAAATATTTAAATATTACCAATTCTCGAAAAATTATCAATATTTAAATTATGATAATTTCGTGAAAACAAATAATTCAATCATAAGTCTCAACTCATTTTAAAGCCTGAAGCCTCTACCTTCACAAAGCAGTGTTCATTTTCCTCTAAGATACTATTAAAATCTCTGCAAAAATTGTCGAAAACTTTTCTCGACTCTTTACAACGACTCCTTAAAAAATGAGGTACGATTTAAAATTTACAGGTAAGTTTATAATACAAAAATAATTGTATATAAACACGAGACATATGTATAATTAATTTTTTTTAAATTATCAACTTTAAACGAAACAAATGTAATATGTTAGGTTGTCCCAAAAGTTTCATTTTCGATTAATGCTCACAATGCAAATTCAAGCTAGTTTTTTAAGAAAACAAATTGTGTAATAAATAAAACAGTAATCAAACTTTAACGAAAAAATTATCACATATATTCGCGTTATTTAACAATATTACACGTTCACATTGCGAAAGAAACTTTTGGAGCAACCTAATATAAAGATATCATTACGTTATATTATTAAAGCAGTAATAATAATTAATTTTATCAAAAGATAAAAGAAGGCATTTTAATCTCGAAAGGAAATTCATGAACATAGTCATATCGATTTTTGAATGATAATCCGATAAGCTGATCGGAAACGTCCAATAAAAAGAGAAAAGATAATAATAAAAGAGTGCATTGCATTAATTATTTTTCATTAAGGTCAAGATTATTAGCTGTTGAAATAGTATATTTACGGGTTCAATGTTGTAATTGCCCTAGATATGCATGCGAGGGAATTAATATTCGAACGAAACGTCCCAGGCGATCGTGGGCTAACTACATATTCTAATGCGTATATAATTTGTATATTAATATTCCTCGTATCATCTGCGCATTTTCATTTGACAACGAAAATAATTAATTAAAAAATTCATCGACAAGTACATGCAGCTAGCACAAAAATGATAAAACTCCAAAAATCACTCTTTAAACAAGAATAATTACAATTAATATGTGTACAATTTTCTCTGAGAAGGCTTTCCAACAATTCTATATGATATTTATCTTTCCGGTGATAAGAATCACGTAGACAATAAGAAAGCGCGGGTGTTATCGTCATTTATATCATTATCATCATTAAAATCGCGTTTTTGTTTAGAAAAGGCTTCCGAAAGATTAGAAGTCAATGACGGAACCGATGGAAAAAGAAAATGTTTATCTTTTCGACAGCCTCCTTCCATCACGTAACCAATTAGGGGAAGCACGTGTATGCAAGATCACCGACACTCGGAGATATCCGATATTTGCCAGATCATGTAGACGCCAGTGTAGCATCATGAAAAATACGATTGTCGAAGCGGCGAGGCTTCTATCGTTTTACTGTGACGATTCATCCCGAAGTATTCTACCATACGAACCGTCGAGTGATCCACGTGACGTAGAAGTTCAGGGGATGCAGCAGGTGTTACAACCAGTCCACCTCCACACAAGAAAACCACGTTCACGTTAACCAGCTATTTCCCTATGTGTGAACATGAACAACCAACCGGGGCGCATACTCGAGATCAATCGCACAGAAAATCCTGCGCAAACGCAAATTTCCTCGATGCCACATGAACATGCGACTTTCCTCGTTCAGATCGGACTCGTTTTTGCATAGAACCCATGTTTCACTTTATAATAAACGTGACGTAACAAATCATCCTATATATATAATGAACCCGGAGTCGATTATGAATCCGCAAAGACTCAATACAGCCTAATGGATTCACTTGAACGATACAAACTAATCAAACTATTGCAAATGTGAATTTATAAACAAGTTTACAACATTCAGTGATTGTTATTTCGAAAACGAACGCATCTGAAAGATGAAAGAATTAAGGTATCAGCTAACGCACTTTTTTAACATTAGTAACAAACCGAGATTATCGGATCAGTGAAAGCAACAATAACAACGAAATCAGTTGTTAGCTTGTTACAGCTATCTACAACGTATTCAATAAATAATTTATTATCCGAAGAAGGATTGAATTAATTAATATATGATTGACGGTCGCCGAGGAATAGGATTTCGATATTCAATTAGTTAATTAAAATTCGTGGTTGCGAGCGACACAATATACTTCGAAAGATGACATTTTGCAATACAAAATAAAAGATAACCGATTATATATCATCCGAATAGATGAAAATGATTAATTTCTAGACTGTGGATTTTTATGCAAAATAAAAATTGTCTGCATCGGTTGCAGGAGACAGCAGCCAAATAAAAATTGTATTCTTCTTTTAATTATCCTATTAAGGTGAAACTAACACATTGATATCCTTAAATATTTATTACATGTCCACTGTTTTAAATTGTACGTACCCATCTTTGCCATAAATGCAGAAAATCCGCAGTCTAGTAATTACATGCCCACCAATACTTTCAGAATTAATCGAACGTGTATAGTTTCCCTTATTAAACTCTTATCCAAGCGAAACGTTAGAACACGCGAAACTTGAGGAGCAATCTGCAAGCGAATTCTACCGTTCCATTGGAGAAAATTAGAGGAGCACACTTACCTCATCCCACCTCACAGTGCATTCTCCTTTTACCCACTCGAACGTCCAAGTTCTTGGAGAAATGATATTATCCTAGACACTAGAGTGGAGCGTTATATCTTTTATTTGAACGGTCACTAGACGAATATACACTGCATTATGTTTCTTCATTTATCATTACTAGAAACATTGTCAGTGAAAATTATATGGAAAGAAGACACTACGAGCTGTGTCCTATCACAAATAACTTGAATGACCCTCGCAGTGTCGGACGCGGCGAGCGTATTTTATTGTAAGAACACGACTTTATTGTAACAGCAATTACTTCCGATACTTCCTGAATGAACCTGAACTAGATCGGCGTCCCTTTCGCGTGTATTACAAGCCAAATTATGACAAACGATTCACGTTTCTAAACGATTGACGAGAGACCATGGAACTACCGGTGTCCGGCGAACAATCGGACACGTTACTTACTGACCACGATACGAGACACCACTGTCTACATGGAAGGTCACTGTTTCCTGCTATTAGCCAGCAAACTCGATCGGAAAGTCAAGCGATGATGTACGTCGCTCATATAATAAGCCGATATACCAAGCGCGACTACCAACGAGCCATCGTAGACGTAAATCGCGACGGAAGGCGAGTGAGTCGTCGGAAGGATTACATTTGCATGCAGCGTAACGCGGTTCTGTAGAAAGTGAAATGGTAATCACATTGGTTTAGTCTCGCGACAGAAGCGGCTTCAACGAGCCACGTACGACTACGTCAATCATTGAAAACTGTCCCGAGCTTATTATTAGACACACAATTCGATTTGCATAATGAATACTTCAATAACTGCCGCTTCTGTATTCGACCAATGATCGTATCAACTGCCAAGATGAAATAATTGAACTTATCTTCGCGTCAGTGATGGACAACGTCGAATGTTTTTGTAATTGAAATACGTCTAAAATACTTTACTTTGATTGAATGCATAAACTAGTTGACGAATACCTTGGCATTTTCTATTTAATCATGTTCGAGAATGTGAAATACTTCTGTAATTTGTTTGTATTTATAATAGAATAACGTTTAGGGTCATTCATTGCTGTATTTATCTTTCTTTTGTATATACTTTCGAAGACACGTCTTCTAGACACGTTGATCACTTTAATCTAATTAATTCTAAAACTTAACGAACTGTTGAAGATACATACATCTATTTATTCTCTGATCCTAGATTGATTCCAAAAATATATGCCTGTTTTCGATACAAAATATACTTTAAAAGTACATATATACATATATGCAGTATCATTTAAAAAGGATTAAATAGTTAAAGTAAATATCATACTGGAAGTATAGGAACTATTACATTAGTGCCGTATTGCAAAATACATAAATAGCATTTCCCAATACATAAGTAACAATTTAGTAGACTTAGCATATTTTGCATCGCCGAATTTTTACGTAAACCGCTAACGTCTAATTATTTCTTACCCTGCATTAAATTCTCTTTCAGAAATACAATTAATAATAGATCATTGCTTTTTTCTTAAATCTGAGTTTTGTGTCGTAACGACTCCTAGATTATTAGCGACATGTTCAATGTTATTGTAAGCAAATCTGATTTTATATCTATTAATTGAGAAAATTTTGCAAAATAAGCTTTAAACAAATAATTGAATTGACTGTTTCTTGAAGTTTATATATAGTGACATATTATTTCAAAGAATGTGATCAAACAACCGTGTGTTAATATTTGTACTCATGAATTATCGCAATTTTTAATGTTCTATATATATATATTTAACCCTTTCAAGTTTCTTGCTCCACTTCGGTATCACGAATACCTCTATATAGGCTTTTTAAAGCCTATGGTAAAGTTTAAACCTACGGTGTAAAGCTTATACAATCTGGTGAGAAATCAGATTTCAGGTTTCAAGTCCAAATTGGATTGGAGAGGGTTAATTTGGATATAAAATGCTCGAAGTCTCCTATAACAAAAGTTATAATAATAAATTTAGATGAAATAAAATATTCATTAGCGGCGCTTTACTTTCTCTCTTAGTCCATCTTTTCTTCACCACTGGCTTTTCCTTTCGATTTTGACGGGAATATTATGAACAATGACAATTGTATCGCGGAAAGGAGGAAACCGACGACGTTCTGGAACTGTCAAAACATAAAGTATTAGTGTCTGCTCAATAAGCGAGAATATTGTTATCATTTGCATAACCAACTGATTACTTACGATGACAAACATGTTGTTAATTATAATACCATATAATAGCCATTGGAAAGTAACAAGTGTTCCCATAAAAATGAGAGGGAACGGAAGCATGTCTGTATTTTTCGTCTTTATTATCTCTCCCTAATTGAAAAATAACAATAAGAATGATTGAGAATTATATGTACATATATATGGAAAACTTTAAAAACTTACAAGATGGAAAAGTGGAGATGCGATTAAAAGTAGCAATAATATCGTCACGATTAATCCGAAGCGGTATTCGATCTTCTCAGGATTCTCCATTTGAGCATATGCAAGGAAGACCGCAACAAGGGCTGTCAGCTTGCCTAGCGAGGCAAGTATATCCTTCTAAAAATATGCAAGATTTCAGGTAAAATCTGTATACATTTTCCATTTCACATTAACATATTTTCTGAACTAACAATATGTATGTCTTGGACTACACATGGCCATTCTATTAAGAGAATGATTTTATAAGATGAAATAAAAAGAAATTGAAAAATGTTAAAACTGCAAATAATAATTCGTTATCAAATTATATAACGATATTATAAGCTACGTCACTGAAATAATTATCCAACACGCTCCAATAATTTTTTCGTATTATGCAAATTACTAACAATCTTTTATAAACATTTTCATTTTAGTTTAAAAACTAATTTCATGCTAATGAAATATTTCATAACGTTTCAATGAATATGAATATTATTTAATAATAGCGAACTAACGCCATGCCAACCACAAAAGGACATAGATAAGAAATTGTTGCGTCATGAATGCAAGTAAGGAAGTTTCTTGTGTTGCATTATTAGACATAGTCACTTTCAACGAATATGTAATTGTAAAGTAGAACATGAGCTTATAGTAATTTATATACCAAAAATAGATTGACCACTTGTGTTTACAACTTGAACGCTATAAATGAGTATTTGTATTACATACCTCGTGTAATATGATAACTATGCAATATGTAAGGAGGCTCAATAAGGCGCAATAGTATCGCGTGAAGATCGATTTATACAATCCGGGCAGACACGGAACACTTCCGTTCAATATAATAATACTTTTTTTTAATTAATCGAATAGTATAAACACCTATATTCAAATACATTAAAGAATGTTTGTCCGATCGGTGCTGAATGGAAATGTTCCGCGTTTGTGCGGATAGCATAAATTGACCTTCATTCGAATGCTCGCTCGCGGGGAACTCGTGGTCGGCGTTGCATTGTGGTCGCGATTTACGAAAAGATAACGCAACGCGCCAATCGATAGAAAGATACATGCTGACTAGGCATATGATTGATCACTGCATGCACTCTCACACTCACAATCAGTCATCTAGATAGTGGTATGAAGATGCTTACATTTATCCATGTTTACAGTATTCTCTCCGTAACTGTGAAAATTCCATAACAGATTTTCGTGTCTCTACTATAAATATGAAGTCCGAGACTTCAATCACTTGCTGCACAAGTAATTATAATCGTAATTATATCGTGCTCGGTGACATTTTAATCAGAAAAATTAGAAACGTTGCAATCTTTTGCTTCGCTTGCATTGGTATAAGTTTCTTCGATACTCGACACCTCGCTGTGCTGGCACGGTCACTAGTTCCAAGGGAGACCCCCTAGAGGTAGGGAGACCCCCTAGAGGTAGGGATACCATTTTAATAGTGACGTAAAGATCTTTTTCAAAATTACAGAGAGATACTAAATAGAGAATACTAAATTAGTTAAACGACATCGCTTCATCCAATGAAGATTCAGATTTCGTGAAGCAAAACGCAAAATTAATAAATATGTACTTAACACTAAACCTTCCAAGTACAAAACATATAAAAAGTGCCTTATACAAATGAAAAGAGCCTAATACAAATGAGAAGTATGAATTCACTTAAACATTGCATGGATTTCATTACAATATGTGCTTAAATGAAGAAGTCAACTCAATCATTTCCTATGAAATTGTTTTTATAATTTCGATAATTCTGAATTAGAATACTGGTAATTTGATCGTGGTAGGTTTAGCATTAAGGGAAGCAATAAAGCCTGAATCAACAACATGCATATTATTGTTTAAAAAAAGATGCATACCGTTTGAGGTGCATAATAGTAGTACACAGCCATATATGCTACATTTGTGAGTAATCCAAAAACGTTAACATTAACCATTGCAGGATCTCTCAAAATAAATGCATATTGAAGCATCAAAGTGGACCTACAAAAAATATTTAATTCACTATACATACTCGGTAGCCTAATGTACTATATTAGGGAGTTGTGTACTACAGTTATATGTATAAGTAAATACTTATAGCTCCGTTATTGTAAAAATAAGTGACAACTTATCAGTTACATCAACTGATTGTTATCAATTACGTCACTAGTACAGCACAGTTAGTCTTTCCGAAATTATAATACATCATAAAACAAAAAGTTTTACACTTACATTCCTATACCTCCCATGAAAGGCATTGGATCAAAACCTTTCGATGATCCTTTTTGATAAATATCCTTGCATATTAATCTATAATTAAATCATAAGAAAAGTTAATTCATTACTATTGATAGTTTCCAACGATAGAAACAAAAGTATAAATTTAAAAAGATAAATAATCAATTTTTATATGCATGTATTCTTGCTCTAAAATTTGTAAAAGCAAAATTCAAAATACATAATATTCTCTCATCATTAACAGTTTTGAAGAAAATAATGTAAAAGTAGAACATATATCTTCTTATCTTTATCTTATATCATTAAACACACATGGTTGATAATCTGTCATCAATCTGATTATTCTATGACTTGTAAATTTATAACTTGATCAATGATTTAACTCTCATACATTTATAATAATATATTAATTTAAAATAAGAATTAATTTCCAGTAAAATTTATTGTATTCCACAAATAAAATAAACTGAATTTCAAAAAACAATGCAACATTAACATCAACTCAACAAATTTTAAATATTACTCCATTTTTTAATAAGTACACAGTGTCTACTTCACTAAACTTGCAGAAATGTAAAATTACAAAAGTTATTTCGTATAAAGAGGAACATCCTTGATGCAAATACTATTTTTATGAATGAAGTAGTGAAGCAAATTTTAAGATCACATTGATTTTTTTTTTAAATGTGACACTATATTCTTCTATTCGAATTTTTAAGCAAATTTACGGGAGTACAATACGATGATGTTCACAAAAGGTTCTAAAATAATTAAAAACTAAGAAAATGTTGTCAATAATATTTGCAGAACTTGCAGAAGTTATGGGATAAAAAATAATATCTAATAAGCATACCATAAACTGTATAATTTATACGCAACAGTTTTTAGATTTCTACGTATTTATATTGCAATATCGCGGTATTATGTATATGTGACAGAAAATTTATCATTCATCGGAAATATAACTAATTATTTAAAAGTAAACAAACTTACGTTCCGGCTAACATCTGCCCCATAGTGCTAACCGAGGCACAAGTTCCCACAACATCTTTGTAATCCTCCAAACCCATTGTGCTCTGTCAACTGTTTTGCTGTACACCTGCACTATTACTGCGATTGCGAATCACTTCGTCACACCACGAGCCACAAAGTGTGCGGCACGTTCGCGGCATAAATGAGAAGATTTGAAGAGCGAAAGAATGTCGAGAGTAGCGCATGTAGTTACGCAATGCGTAAGTATGAATTGGTATGAATGTGCACCACAGAGGATGCCTATGTCACTGATATACAATCAGTTGTGGCTTGTGGCTACAATCCAATGCCTACCGTATCGCCCCGTTGTGTCATAAAAACATACTATACGTTTACCAAAAACAGGTTCTATTTGATTCCTGTTTTAGGCACTTACCGACAATCGATGCTAATAGCACCGATGCCAGCGCCTGTGCTATTCAGCGAGACCCGTAACCGGGCGCGACCGGGCGCGGGGATAACGTGGAAGTTACAGTGATCTGATATACCACATCGCTAAAAGTTCTACCACCGACGAGATATGTACTCGTCAAGTAGAAGAAGAATGATATAGTAGAATGCTCAAATTACCCATTCTGTAATTACCTTATAATACTATCGCCAACGAGATACTATATCTCGTCGGTGTCGGTGATTCCGCACTCTTTCCCTAAATAGAACCAGAGAATATATGACTTAAATGTGCAGCTATTAGCTCGATATTATCCACTATTCATAAGACACTAGAAGTTCTTACAAATAGAGGATAATACCGATTGCCCAGGTCTCACCACGAGGAGGTTGCTGCACAAGAGACCCGAAAGGGAGTCAGAACGAATTCAATATATTCCTTCTGGCTCCCTTTCTTACAAGGACGGACTTATATTAAATTACGCAAGTATATGTCAAGTAATCATCACGGAGAAAAAGGTGTTATTCGGAGAAGAAGTCTCCGATCCACGGGGGGCCAAAGGCGAATCAAGCAGAAGGCTTTGATTCTTTCAAAGTGAGCAACAAGAGCGAACCAGAGCAGAAAGTTCTGGTTCGAAGGTGACGCGGCGCGTACAATGCTTGCAGCCCAACTCCGGTCAGAGCCGATACCCGACGTGTCCTCACCGAGAGGAATGGCCATGAGAAGTGTTCAAACGATATCCCATTTCTCCACCAACTACCTGTCACCAAACAACAAAAGTTGAGGTGAACGCGGGTAGGATTACGAATAGAGAGGACACTGTAGCATGGCTACACGAGTGAACACCCCTCAATGAACCATCCCTCTCAATGAATCGACGCCGAATACCGGCTCCAACCGGTCTGGTACATACAAGCAAGGTCCGACACAGCAAAAGGCCGTGTCGGAATCCAGAAAACGAGCGAAGTGAAGTTACGGCAATAATTACTCGACATATTTGCAGCAATGGTATACAATCTTAATATATAGACCAAATATAACTAACTTAAAAATACACTGTAGTCTTCTTCCTCTTCCTTGGTGTGTCCTCTTCATTCGATGTGTCGTCTTCGTTAGCAGCCGGCTGTTGTAATCTAGCTGGAACAGACTAATCGAATTTAGAAACAATGCAGTTGAATACAGAATTAAATCACGCACACGAGTGCGAATGAAACCAGCTCACGAGAGCCAAACTAACCCCGCACACGAGTGCGAATCTAACCAGCTCACAAGAGCCAACCTAACACCAGCTCACGAGAGCCAAACTAACCCCGCACAAGAGTACGGCCTATAGGCGATTCGGGTAGCCTCAGGGACGCTACTCCCCGTACTCACTCACGGCTCCAACCGCGAGTGAGCCCCTGAGGGACCTCCGATCGGAGGAATACAAATTTTAAACATGATGTGAAAATTTTTAGAAGCGAAAACAACCAGAGAACCAGCTCATGAGAGCAATTGTAACCACGCACACGAGTGCGAATACAATCAGTCTACAAGAGCAATTATAATTCTGCACATGAGAATTGTAATTGCGCCCTATAGGCGATTCGGGTAGCCCCGGGGACGCTACTCCCCGTACTCACTCACGGCCCCATCCGTGAGTGAGCCCCTGAGGGACCTCCGATCGGAGGAATAACAATTTCAAACAAGATGTGAACATTTTTAGGTGAGGGACTTGTGAAAGTTCCGAAGCGAACAATTGTAAATTCAGAAATAAAAATTGTCGTGATCACTGACTGAATACGTACTTCGAAATGACGAACTGAATATGGGCCAAGGGTAAACGAAGAAAACATTGATTTACCCTTGGCCGACAGCCTACCCACCTGAATGTAAATTCATATACAATGTAGTGAAATATGTTTTCACATTTTGCAAGTCTTAAATTCTACTTCACCAGCTTATCGAAAATTGTAAATGTGCAATGTGCAGCTATTGGCTCGATATTATCCTATATTCATAAGACACTAGAAGGTCTTACAGATAGAGGATAATACCGATTGCCCAGGTCTCACCACAAGGAGGTTGCTGCACAAGAGACCCGAAAGGGAGTCAGAACGAATGCAATATTCCTTCTGGCTCCCTTTCTTACAACGACGGACTTATACTAAATTACACAAGTATGTCGAGTAATTATCGCGGACCAAAAGGTGTGAATCGGAGAAGAAGTCTCCGATCCACAGGGGGCTAAAGGCGAATCAGGCAGAAGGCTCTGATTCTTTCAAAGTGAGAAACAAGAGCGAACCAGAGCCTTCTGCTCTGATTCGAAGTTGACGCGGCGCGTACAATGCTTGCAGCCCAGCTCCGGCCAGAGTCGATACCCGACGTGTCCTCACCGAGAGGAATGGCCATGAGAAGTGTTCAAACGATATCCCATTTCTCCACCAACTACCTGTCACCAAACAACAAAAGTTGAGGTGAACGCGGGTAGGATTACGAATAGAGAGGACACTGTAGCATGGCTACACGAGTGAACAGGTCTCAATGAACCATCCCTCTCAATGAATCGACGCCGAATACCGGCTCCAACCGGTCTAGTACATACAAGCAAGGTCCGACACAGCGTAAGGCTGTGTCGGAATCCAGAAAACGAGCGAAGTGAAGTTACGGCAATAATTACTCGACATACCATATTTACGACGACGATATACAATCTTAATAACTAACGCACGCAAGCCGAGTAATTATTGTGGACCAAAAGTGGAAAGAATCAAAGCAGAAGGCTTTGATTCGCAAAGAAAAAACATGAGCCTCAACAGAAGGCTCTGGTTCGGGGGTGACGCTAAGACAATAATTGCTCGGCAAATAAAACTAACTTAAGAATATGCCGCAGTCTCTTTGATTTGTCCTCTTCTTGGTTTGCCCTCTTCTCGGTGTATCCTCTTCTTGCTATGTCCTCCTTCCGGTGTGTCCTCTTCTTGGTATGTTCTCTTCCTGGTATATCCACTTCTTGGTGTGTCCTCTTCTTGATATGTCCACCTCTTGGTGTATTCTAGCTAAAAGTGACTAATTATAGTTAGACATAAAAATACATAACCCCGCACACGAGTGCGAATACAATGAGCTCACAAGAACAATCATAATTCTGCACATGAGTGCAAAAGAACAAGAGAACCAGCTCATGAGAGAAATTGTAACCCCGCACACGAGTGCGAATACAATCAGCTCACATGAGCAACTTTAATTCTGCACATGAGTGCGAAAACAACAAGAGAACCAGCTGACGAGAGCAATTGTAACTCCGCACACGAGTGCGGATACAATCAGCTCAAAAGAGCAATTATAATTCTGCACATGAGAATTATAATTGCGGCCTATAGGCGATTCGGGTAGCCCCGGGGACGCTACACCCCGTACTCACTCACGGCCCCATCCGTGAGTGAGCCCCTGAGGGAACTCCAATAGGAGAAATACCAATTTTAAATATGAAACAAATATAACCGCGCATGTAAGCGCGAACCTAACCATGCACATGAGTCCGTATACAACGAGAGAACCAGCTCATGAGAGCAATTGCAACCCCGCACAGAAGTGCGAATACAATCAGTTCATAAGAGCAATTATAATCCTGCACATGAATGCGAATACAACCGAAGAACCAGCTCACGGGAGCAAATATCACCGCGCACGAAAGCGCTAACCTAATCATGCACATGAGTGCGGCCTGTAGGCGATTCGGGTAGCCCCGGGGACGCTACTCCCCGTACTCACTCACGGCCCCATCCGTGAGTGAGCCCCTGAGGGACCTCCGATCGGAGGGATACCGATTTCAAACAGGATGAGAAAATTTTTAGAAGCGAAAACAACCAAAGAACCAGCTCATGAGAGCAATTGTAACCCGCACACGAGTGCGAATACAATCAGCTCACAAGAGCAATTGTAATTCTGCACATGAGTGCGAAAACAACCAGAGAACCAGCTCATGAGAGCAATCGTAAACCTGCACACGAGTGCGGATACGACCAGCACATAAGTGATTTCCTCACTTTGCACAAGAGTGCGATTAAAACCAACTCACGAGAGCTATGTTAACCGCGTACACGAGTGCGGCCTATATGCGATTCGGGTAGCCTCAGGGACGCAACTCCCCGTACTCACTCACGGCCCCATCCGTGAGTGAGCCCCTGAGGGACCTCCGATCGGAGGAATACCAATTTCAAACAAGATGAGAAAATTTTTAGGAGTGGGACTTGTGAAAGTTCCGAAGCGAACAATTGTAAATTAAAAAATATAAATCGTCGTGATCACTTACTGAATACGTACTTCGAACTAACGACCTGCAGATGGGCCAAGGATAAAGGAAGAAAACATTGATGTACCCATGGCCGACAGCAGCCTACATGAATGTAAATTCATATTCAATTTAATGAAATATGTTTTTAAATCTCGCAGGTCTTAAATTCTACTACAAAATCTTATCAAAAATTGTAAATGTGCAATGTGCAGGTATTAGCTCGATATTATCCTTTATCCATAAGACACTAGAAGGTCTTACAGATAGAGGATAATACCGATTGCCCAGGTCTCACCACGAGGAGGTTGCTGCACAAGAGACCCGAAAGGGAGTCAGAACGAATGCAATATTCCTTCTGGCTCCCTTTCTTACAACGACGAACTTATACTACATTACACAAGTATGTCGAGTAATTATCGCGGACCAAAAGGTGTGAATCGGAGAAGAAGTCTCCGATCCACGGGGGGCTAAAGGCGAATCAGGCAGAAGGCTCTGATTCTTTCAAAGTGAGAAACAAGAGCAGAAGGCTCTGGTTCGAAGGTGACGCAAACAATGGCTGAGAGGAACTCAAGCTGCAATACCCATTTCTCCCAACCACCTGCCGCCAGAGACGGACATGAGTGGAATAAATTTACAGTAGAGAGGTTTTACATGAGCGAGCCACATCTCTCAAAGCCTTCCCCCCATTAATAATATCTACCGCGAACTCCCGTACCAACCGGTCTGGTACAAACTACATACGAGCAAGATCAAGAAAACGAGCAAAGTGAAGTTACGGCAATAATTACTCGACATATTTACAACGAAGATATACAATCTTAATATGTAGACGAAATATAACTAACTTAAAAATACACAGTAGCCTTCTTCCTCTTCGTTGGTGTGTCCTCTTCATTCGATGTGTCGTCTTCGTTAGCAGCCGGCTGTTGTAATCTAGCTGGAACAGACTAATCGTATTTAGAAACAATACAGTTGAATACAGAATTAAATAACGCACACGAGTGCGAATGTAACTAGCTTACGAGAGCAAATATAAACCCGCACATAAGTGCGAAAGCAAGAAGAGAACCAGCTCATGTGAGCAATTGTAATCCCGCACACGAGTGCGAATACAATCAGCTCACAAGAGCAATTGCAATTCTGAACATGAGTGCGAAAACAAGAAGAGAACCAGCTCATGTGAGCAATTGTAATCCCGCACACGAGTGCGAATACAATCAGCTCACAAGAGCAATTGCAATTCTGCACATGAGTGCGAAAACAAGAAGAGAACTTGCTCATGAGAGCGATTGTAACCCCGCACACGAGTGCGAATACAATCAGCTCACGAGAGCAATTACAATTCTGCACACGAGTGCGAAAACAAGAAGAGAACTTGCTCATGAGAGCGATTGTAACCCCGCACACGAGTGCGGAAACAAGAAGAGAACTTGCTCATGAGAGCGATTGTAACCCCGCACACGAGTGCGAATACAATCAGCTCACAAGAGCAATTACAATTCTGCACACGAGTGCGAAAACAAGAAGAGAACTTGCTCATGAGAGCGATTGTAACCCCGCACACGAGTGCGAATACAATCAGCTCACGAGAGCAATTACAATTCTGCACACGAGTGCGAAAACAAGAAGAGAACTTGCTCATGAGAGCGATTGTAACCCCGCACACGAGTGCGAATACAATCAGCTCACCAGAGCAATTGCAATTCTGCACATGAGTGCGAAAACAAGAAGAGAACTTGCTCATGAGAGCGATTGTAACCCCGCACACGAGTGCGAATACAATCAGCTCACGAGAGCAATTGCAATTCTGCACATGAGTGCGAAAACAAGAAGAGAACCAGCTCATGTGAGCAATTGTAATCCCGCACACGAGTGCGAATACAATCAGCTCACAAGAGCAATTGCAATTCTGCACATGAGTGCGAAAACAAGAAGAGAACCAGCTCATGTGAGCAATTGTAATCCCGCACACGAGTGCGAATACAATCAGCTCACAAGAGCAATTGCAATTCTGCACATGAGTGCGAAAACAAGAAGAGAACCAGCTCATGTGAGCAATTGTAATCCCGCACACGAGTGCGAATACAATCAGCTCACAAGAGCAATTGCAATTCTGCACATGAGTGCGAAAACAAGAAGAGAACCAGCTCATGAGAGCGATTGTAACCGCGCACACGAGTGCGAATACAATCAGCTCACAAGAGCAATTATAATTCTGCATATGAGAATTATAATTGCGGCCTATAGGCGATTCGGGTAGCCCCAGGGACGCTACTCCCCGTACTCACTCACGGCCCCATCCGTGAGTGAGCCCCTGAGGGACCTCCGATCGGAGGAATACCAATTTTAATCAAGAAATATAAATTTGAAGAAGACTCAACACCGAAAATTGTAATGGAAATTCCACTTAGCATATTAGAGGTAACAATTGATGGTATTCGTTGAACGAACAGTTGAAGGACAAGTTCGTTGAACCTGAGCCAAGGGTAGACAAAGGAAGTATTGAAAAATATGAATAGTAATAAAACTTACCGTTGTTCGTTGAATGGACAGTTGAAGGACAAAACAGGATAGGCCAGGGTAGCTGTAGATGACCTCTGGTCCACCTCTGGTCCACCTCTGGTAAGTCCCTGGTCCTTCTGGTCCTCGTGGTCCCGGAGCGCGACGCGACGCCCGTCCGCTCACTCCGACCCCCCCGCCCCAACTGACTGACGGCTGGCTCTCGCCGAGCTCGCGCGGCATCCCCACCCCACCGAATATCGATCGATGTCGATCGCCGTGACAATTATTGATAAATGTATTATTTCTAGCTGGTTAACGTTTATAACAATTCCATTTTACAGCGATGTCCACTAGCACTCCCTTGGCTATCTGACCACCTAATTTTTTAGTAAAAGTGGCTAATAGTATTCGAGATACGGAATAACTTTTAAACTATGAACATTCGCACGCATTCATTTATTCAATACAATTCACAGATAAATTTATTATTTCTGGCTGAATATCATTTAATGTTGTCGATTTAATGTGATCGACAGTTCGTCGAACCCGTCAAATTGTCTCGTGGGCCATCGCATCATGTTTTCCTTACTCCAATTCCGTTACCCTATTCCGTTGTCTCCTCCGCAGCACCGTTTATTAGGTCATTACCCTAACGAACGTTGCTGCGATCTTACTCGTTTAATTTCATACTCCGTAATCCGTCTAAAACCGATTGCCCATTGCCCATGCGGGTGTAAAAGAGAGCTACCTTGTCGCTCTCACTCTCTGGCGATTATTCTGGTCATACTGACACATATCAAAGTATTCGTGCGTTTATTCTTGTCATACTGACACTCATCAAATCTCGTTTCGTTCGATCATTCATATTGTTCATTTTGTTATTTTTCCTTTTGTATCGTTGATTTCTCGTTAAATATACTTTCTATTGTTAACCATAACTCGTTACACCTTTCTCTTCTACTCCTTTTACATTTCCATTAGCTAGAGTTTACAACAAATGTTTATAACAATTCCTTTTGCTAATTAATGATGTTAACGAGCACTCCCTTGACCACCTTGCCATCTAATTTTTTACAGTAAAGTCTTTTCAACATATTTCTGTTCCCTCAGATTCTTGAAACATCTATGTATAAAAAAGTGTAAGGTAATAATTCTCGTTTATGAAATATTTTGAAATTACAAATAGATGAGGTATATCTCGTATAAAATTTGAAGTAGGAATTGTTTATTTTCCTAAAATTATGCTTCATATTACTTTCTATTAATATATCTAGAAATTTATTGTCCTTGAGTTTTGCTTTTAATATTTTAAACCGTTAAACATCGTCTGAAATATCTGCAATACGTTCGGTGCAGAATGTAACAATTCACATCAATATGGTTCCGTGACGATTTGCCTTCTCATCGACGAGAATCTCTTCAGTGGCCTTCTGCACCGACGAGATCACGTCGATGGCTTTCTGTTTCTTACTCCAGTCAGAATACATTCAAGAGGGCGTATGAGAACACAGAAATATTCGGGTGACACCAACTCCCGTAAGGCTGGCAGTCGTCGGTGACCATGTTTTTAGAAAAATCCTAATGTCTAGATTGGTCTAAATAATAACGTAGTGTAATATTAAATCGTTTATAATAAAAAAGTAATTGTATATGTATAAACATGATATGTATATATGTATTTTGAAGATACGAATAAATCCATAAATCTAAAACCATACAATGTTCCAAATTCGTTTTTGCAGTGAAAACGCGTTATTACCAACATTGGTTACTGCAGTATTACGTAACACTTCTCAGCACCTATCTACAGAACATTGGAAACAGAATTTAAATGGTAACTTCACGTGCTTCCGGCGTATTGAACCAACCGGGCCAGACGGTGGTTCCGAAACATAGTGGTATGAAGTAATTTTGATTTTCATATTATCGTATAAAGAAAGAATTACTTTAAAGTGTAAATATGGATTCCTTATCGTCCTTACCATCCGACTCATTAACAAGTTCTCAACGAGACGAACTTATGGATCAAATTAAACAACAAATCGCTGTTGCAAATGCACAGGAGTTGCTTACGGTACGATTACACAAGTATATATTATTTTTTACTTTTGCGAACGTAAGATGAATGACTGGTGCGGTTTTGATATGATATTTTCAGAAAATGACAGAGAAATGCTTCAAAAAGTGTATAAACAAGCCAGGCACATCGTTGGATAATTCAGAACAGGTAACCTCTTTTATTTTGTGAAATATAACCTTAAAGGTAGTTAAATATTCACGAGAATTATTATTGCTACAATCTCATATTTACAGTAATCCATAAACATAGCATATAATTAATTCTGTAATATAATTTTTATTCGAAACGTTTACTTTCATTCATCGGTATTTCATTTAATAAGGTTTAGCAAATGTAAAGTATACTTAATATGTATACTTAAAGTATTAAATATTAAAAAAAGAAGAAGATATTGAAAATCATATTAAAATATTTTTATATTTATTTTTATGTATAATAAATCGTGTTTTTTAGTTATTTCTAGAATTACATCATTATAAACGTCTGAAAAATAATGATATATTTACATTCAGTCTTACACATAAGTACTTCCATATTATCTCATTAAATTTGTCACAATGTCTTTGCTTCAGACTATGACTTGGCAACAAACTTTTAAGTTGTTTTTGTGTGTAATTAAATTCATGTTATAATATAAACAGATTTATTGTATCACGAGTATCAAATTATGTTGTTCATAATTTTGTTTTATTTACAGAAATGTGTGGCAATGTGCATGGACCGATATATGGATGCATTTAATATTGTATCTAAAGCATATAGTGAACGACTACAAAGAGAGCGTAATAGAATGTAAAAGTAATAATTTTTAATAAATTGTTTTCTTATTGTACATCTTGTAGTTTACTGAACAGTAATAGTTCTATCAACTATCTTCCAAACATTGTTGATAAATGTCAACGTTGTATATTATTACTATCAATTGCAAATTGTTGCAAATTAATCATAAACGTTAAACAATTTTGTACATAAATTGTACATAATTGTAGGAATTCTAATTAATTGCAATTACCAAACAGTTTTTATATTTCTATATTTCTGTATACCCGTAAAATATTTTAAATTCGAATAGTGTAATTAATAATCACACTGTTATACGCATTTATAGAACATTGATGTAGTGTAATAAATACAAATCTAATAAACATATATAATATGGAACTATCTGTACATTGTATGTTCATGAAATTAATAAATTTTATTTATTCCATCTTATCAATTTTCTTTCCATACAATATTAGACTAAATAAGTGTTGTCACGAACAAAGTGTTGACAAATTGAAAAATTGTTTTAAATACATGATTTCGGAAGAAAAATTCATTATATATAGGGTCATTACAAAAAATTGACAACGTTTGCAAAAGAGAAAAATCTTTATAAAATAAATAACATATACATGAATATCATTACATCATACTTCAAAATCATAAATAAGTAACTTAGGTGTTTTGTAAATCCCACAATTCCATAGTATGTATTTGCATTGTTTATTATTCATACACACTAAAAGGCACAATATAGCTACCAATATCTCAACGTGGTTACAGATGTTAATTACCTTGGACTGTATGAAAAAATATTGTGAATAGTTCATTAATACTTCATCTGCTTAATTTGATAGTATAAATTAGCAAATAACAATAATTACAACTATTTCGTACCAGTGTTTGCAGAATCTATGATTAATTTGCATATAGTGCATTAAATACCATTATCATATATACATAACAAATCGATATCGTTACTCATTTATAATATACTTTTTTCCTGTCAAAAAATTACTTCAAAGATGTATGTATCAAAAAACAAAGTAATATTTTTTTTTGGAACATATACTTCCAAGCCTTTTTGTACTGCATTCTCCTACATGTTTGACGTATAAAATAAAATGCTGTATACTTGCAATGTACTTTACATATCCATTTTAAAGATATTTAAAAATAAAAATATATAACCAGACCTCTTAGTCATTGTATATCTATTAGAATAATTGAAACCTAATTCTTTGTTACATATAAATAACAAATTGAAGCAAATAATGACATCACTGTGCATTAAGAATTTATCATGCTATAACATGGTAGCAGACATGTGGCACGCTTTTACAAAATTTAGATTTTAGTAATCTAATATATATTTTAATTAATGTTTATTTTACTGGAACATTCTATATTAGAGTTGAAGAAACAAGCAGTACAGCATTATAATTGAACATTTTTTTAACAAGAGTGATAAGAATGTTTGAAGTAAATTGAAAATATATTTAATTACTTTAAATTTCATCAAATAAGCATATTCAGTTTATATTTGCTAATAATGAAATACAACTATCCGAGAAATAATAAATCTATTAAAAAATGAATTTAAGAGTAAATTGTCTGAAATGAATCACTTCCACAAATCACCATTTTGAAAGAGAAACGATTTCTATGTTTTATCCTTTTGAACCACGAAGCCTGCAACAATGTTAAGTCTTTTTTCCAATCAAAACAGAATTAACACAGGACATAGACTGTAATATCAGTGCATAAAAAATGTTTTCTATATGAATGTACCAAGTATATTGGCAACACTAAGCAAATGTAAAATTGCTAAAAACTTGTAACAAGACATTCAAATATGTTAAAATACGTGTGGGCTACATAACTATAAATCAATTATGTTTAGAACTAATTGAAATTACATAAATATAAAAATGTTTGTATATCCTGTAATACAAATGTAGAAACACTTCCTAATTTTATAAGAATGCAAAATAAAATTTCAATACAATGTGTAATTGTGAAATATTTCTTAAATTACTCTCTCTCTCTCTCTCGCTCTCGCTCTTATATTCTATAGTGAAAAATACTTATGCTGTAAATTTGCTTACTAATTCTAACAATACAACAAAAGTGTAATAATCTTCATAACAATGGAATGTATTTATGCTTTACGTTCTATAGTGTAGGAATGTTCAGTGTTGTCCTGAAATTGAGTTTATAAAATTATGTTATATTGATTTTAAAGTGTAACCACGTTGATTGGTCAGGAACACACCTGCTTTAATTGTATATACATAGAGATAAAAGTCGATTCAAACTAAGTGATTTCATTGTTCTACATATTCTCTGAATAATGCAGAAATAAGTAACCTTTTCTTCTTGCTATTTTAATAATGAATTTATAGAAACATGCATCGAATAAACATTTTTCTATTCAAGATGTGAATCTTAGACGAACAAGTGGTTTTGATGATTGTACTCTAAATGACATAAAAAACAGCTAACAGCTTTTTTCATTTGTAACTAATAAAAGGATAAACATAAAAAATATGTGAAATAAAAAACTCAACCTCTAGCAATACAAAACAAGAAAATGTCACATCAGTTAAGTGATCAATCTCAATTATATAACTTATTATGAATCTGCATACACATAAACAGACACATATTCAAGTGTTCTATATGAATGCTCATTGTTTTCAAAGGTGTTTAATATTAAAATCTGTGTATGTATCGGTGACTCGCCTTCCAAGCACTATAAATTATGAAAGTGTTCTAAATAATGTGTTGATAAATATTTTTTTAAAGAATGCTCATTCACACAAATATTCACGTATGTGTTTGTTCACATTTGAATCAATCTCACCATAAGAATATTAACTGAGATCAATGATTTCTCCTTGAAAGAAAATATGTCATACTGCATTACAAATAACACTGCTATAGTGAAATTACATTCAACAATTATTTTCTAATTAAACTGTACATGAAATGTTTCAGTTATAAATGTTTTAGTCTTAAATAGGATGATTCTTGTGCAGATGGAATTGTATAAGTCACATTAGAAGATCCTGAAATCTCTTTGTTTGAATCAGTTTGCAGTATTTAATATTGATGACTTCAAGTCATGTGCTACCAAAAAACAATTTTGTGAAGAAAGCAGGCTGTACATTTTTACAAACAGATTTTGATTTGTCAAGCATTCTGTTGATCCACCATGAATTGTACTTAGTTATTGCATCTTATTTGCGGCATAGTATATTAATACGAATATGTTTATCAAGGTATTGGATTGCCCAAAAATTTCGTTTCTTAGTCTAAAGCTTGTATAATAATTGAGATATTAAAAATTAGGTATGCAAAAAAAAAAAAGAAAACACGTAAGCTCGTAATTTCCATCAACTAGCTTGAATTTTCATAGATAATTATTTTAGTTTTACGCATTTAGCACCATTACCTTGGAAAAAAATAATTTGATTTATTTTTAGGCAATCCATTTTTAGACGGACAATTTATCAATATTGCTATCGATACTATACCAGTATCTTCAGTTAAGTGAGGTAATTAATGACATTCAGTCATGAAATCAGACAAGAATTATTCTGGTAAACACAACAAGACTATTACAAAGTTTTTTTTAGAGAGACATAACTAAGTATCCAACAATCATTAATGTAGTTGATTACTTTCCACTTCTTAAAGTATTTTAACATTGAGATAATTGGCTTTAAGAATAATAATACTAGACATATTTACAGAATAACGTAGAAGGCAGCTTGTCTGAAAATCCAATTAAAGTCTTAGTATTACAATTCTAATTCAATTAACAATGTATCACAATATTTCAAACAAAAACATTTCACATTCTGATTTTGATTATTTCGTGCAACAAATTGAGTTGAATAGCATTTCACATTTTTTTTTGTATCAATGCAATTTTCTTATTGCAGGTATTTCTTATTGCGTTACAACATTGTAGATATGCTAACAATACTTGTTATACAAGTCTATTGGAACTTTCAGATAATTTCTGTTGTTAATTCTTAGATTTATACGAAATATAATTTTACATCTTATTGCAGTAGTAACAAAAGGCATTGGCAGTTTAGTTGGTTTTCTCGTATTTAGCTCATTTTAATAAGACGTTTTATACCTTTCGTAAATAGCTAAAAATATTCTAATGTTATGTTACAACAAATTCAGAATATTCGTTCAGAAGTTTCCATTTTTAAATACTGCTAGAATATATCAAATACAAATTTATGATCTGTACAAAAATATGTTTCTATTGAGAAATATTATATAAAATACGGAAAATATAACACTTCTGGACACAGATTCAGACATTTCCCTTCTACGTTTTTTGTAGAAAAACTTATAAGTATTGAGCCATAAATGGCAGTGCCATGTCGAAAACCAAAATAATTCTGCAAGTTTGTGATCCACCATAATCTGCATTAACATATTTGGTATCCCAATGTAAGATATCAAGTATGAAAAGTTTCAAGAAAAATAGCATCTTGAAATACTTGCAGAACGTAAAAGCAGTACTTGCTCTTTCAATTATAATTCTTTTGCGCAATTAGCTGTAATACCCGTTGTAAAATTTGATATATTTTTATCCATATTTATGTCTTCAAGCTAAAAAAGAATTATAAGCGGAATATTGAAACTATGTAAGAAAATTTTGTTACTTGGTAATGTATATTAAACAAGAAGACCTTTGACTCACATTATATTTACTTACACATGAAGTACTGCTCAACATGTCATCAATTTCCTCAATTTCTTCGCTTATTTCTTCGCTATGCACACTTTGTGTTTTGTCTTGCTTTTTTGCTTGTAATTTTATTGGGCTATTTGATTTTTCAGGTTCTTTCGTAGGACTTTGGTCGTAAGCACTACCAGATGCAGACGAAACAAAATCTTCTTCGTAATTATCAACACCATCTGTTCCTGAAAATATTATTTTGATAATGTATGTGTAATGTATATGTAAAAATTATTAATGTATATGTAATCACACTGTGAATGTTTATGCAAATACGCCAAACGCTCCATGTAATACACGAAAATGTTGGATAAAAATTTTAATTCTACTTTGTACTCAATAAAATCTGCATCAAATGAATTAATAATCGATTTCTACTGATCTCTACGTTCGTAAATTCGTTTCTAGAAATATAGATTTGCATAGACATCTACAATTTGTAAATGTTAAACGCATACCAACATACCAAGTCCGATATCCATCAATTCTTTTAGATCATTAATATTAGTCTTTTTACCATTTAATGGTGGGAGATCACTAAGTATAGAATGAGATTTCTTATCTAAAGATGGTAAATCTTGTAAAAAGGATTCAGTATTATGTATAGTATTGATATTTTCTCTTTTTCCATCAACAATAATTTCTTCAAAGTATACAGTTTTCCCAAAACTATTTCCAGTATTAACTGACTTTTTATTTTGTACGTTATTTGTTATTTGTAAATCCAAACTATTTATATTATTTTGCTTACTTATATCTTCATTTTGATTTGTTTGCAGTTCAGTAACTATAGATTCATCAAACTTAATTAAAGGCTCGGTTTTATTTAGTAAATTTGTTTGGATGGTTGTATCTACTTCAGTCTCCTCTGTCACGTGATTCATCACTGTAGTTGTGCCATTCGGACTTACAGAGAGTGTATCAAAATGCATATTATTGTTCCCCGTGCTATCAATTCCATTATCCTTTCCCGAGTCCTCAGAAGCGATACTTTTCCTGAGAGAGTTACTTTGTTTTTCACAATTCGATCGATCTATTGAAATATCATCGAAAGACATTTCTTTACTCGTGTTATCGTTTATTGTCATATTTATTGGAAGTTTTGGGCTTTGTTGCGAAAGACTCTCCAGTTTACCCGAAATATCATTATTATTAGATAAGGATGCTGTTTCTTTATGTAATACCTTCGGAATGGAAATCTCAAATGTTGCATTAGCAATATTTGTTTCACTTTCATTGGTCTTATTAAACCTGCTGTTATTAGTTTCGTTCTGTAATATTTACATTGTTTAATTATCGTGTATAAGGATCACTTAATTTTTCATATTAAAAATACAATAGAAATTAAAATATATTGATTATAAATACCTTTTGCGTGTTATTGAAGGCACTAATCATGCTATTTTTTAAAATTTCTCCGAGTAATGGTTCATTCGATTCAATACCTAATTCTTCGCATAATTTATTTCTTCCAACATAATTATATTCTTTCCCAAAGTATGTCTCTGGATCATATACAGATATTGTATAATCAAGACCAAAATATTCTAGGAACTCCCTAACCAAGGAAAACAATAATTTTCCTTCTGAATTAGCCAGGTACTGTTTTACAGTTTTATTGAGAAGTGGTTCTGGATTCTAAAATATTAATTCAATTATACATCACTATTATCTTAAATTTTAATTATTATTTATAATAAAAAAAGACTTTTTCAAAATTAAATTACAGATGAATAAACTGCTGTTTTTACACTGTTTGAATGTATTATATAGTTATACTATATTATAAGCTATGATTTATGATGGAAGTGAAAACACAACAAATATTTTTATGACTGGAAGTATCAAACAAGATTTCTTAAGACATAAGTATTACAGTAAAATTTTGACATACCATTACTGATTCTTGTTCTTCTAGAGCTAAGAACACACTTGCTCTCAGTTCTGCCTATAACATTACAAAAGACTTTGAAAAGAGTACCACAGTAAAAATTTGAAAAATTTCAACAAGTTCTTTGACACAATATACATAACCTAAAAAAAAGGCGTGATTTTTATAATTTCGTTTTAGCATACCCGCACTTTTGCAAGAACACCATTATTCTCAAGGGTTTGCACCACCAAATCCCGCAATTCTGTATCTTCCTCCATGGAAATGTTTCCGTCTATCATGATTATAAATAAAAATTACTCCCGCAAACACTCAAGAAATGTAAATATTTACGCTTTCCATCGCGTGTCTTCTTTTCACAGATGTTTACCTAGAGATTATTTTTTCCCCGTCTAGGGAGTTTAAACTCAACTTCGAGAAAGTTTATATTCTTTTCATGTATACATATATATATATATCAATGTCCGTGTGTGTGTGCGTGTGTGCAAGAATGTATTTAGTTTCGTGTTCTTCCTTTCAATTATGTGAAAGTGTCTATATAAAACTAAAATAGAGCTTATTACACAATAGTTGCTGCAGAATACAAAACGTAAAGTAAGTCATCAAATTTAATACTTTGTTCGAATATATTACAATATGTCAGTATTGCCAATATACTTTAGTTTGTAATTATTATCCTATTTATTTATCAAAATTAAATCGAAGAAAAATAAAGAACAATATTTCTTCTATTCAATCAGTTTCATATGCGTTTATCCAAATAATTATGCTAATTTCTAGACCGACATATTTTAAAAACACCGGAAGTGCCATAGCTACATACTTTAGTGTAACGAACATTTCGAAAGTTTAAATTTCACATTACATACATATACTACTACTACATGTTAGGACTTATTGATTTTTTAAATTTCGAACCTGTGAAAGTCAATATTTTGATTTACATATTTATTTATTTTAACATTTCATCGAAATCGAAATTCGAGTAACAATAAAATTCATTTGCAAGATTATTTTGATGGTGAGGTACAAAATTGCAAATTTTAACGTCCAATAGTCTTTCTGCTAATTCTGCCATAACAGCACCTGGTAACAGAAAGAAGAAAATATAGCAATTTTAAATAATAAATAAAAACTAATATATTTACCTGTACAAAGAACAATATTCTTTTTTGTCAAGAATTTTATTGTAAGCGCAGTTTTTGTTAAACATTCATCAGAAAGAAATGGTGGATCAGCTATGACTAAGTCATAATAACCTGCTTTATTTCTTTCTAAATCCAATGGAAATTTATAATCATATGGTACATAGTCAGAACCAAAAACTTTAAAGCGTTTGTCGTACTCGAAAAGAGTTACTGTTAACAAACAATTTGCTTAGTAATATTAACAGTCATATTATACAAACAATAGACGTATACCTAACAAATAAGTACCTTGTCGTTTATCACAGACACTTTTCAATTTACTATAAAGTGTAGGACACGAAATTAGAGCAATCTTTCCATCAGAATTTGTAGAATTTATAGCACCTTTGACAAGAGTATCTGTAGTGTTGTCATCATACCAAAACTGACTCAATTGCTATTAATATTAAAAATTAAGTTCATTATATATATATATGAATATATAGTTAGAATAGATGTAGCAAAAATTCACTTACCCAGTTTTCATTGAAACAAATATTATCTACGTTTTGACTTTTTGAAATGCATTCTAATTGATTTTCCCTTTCTTCTTTCTCTTTAAGAAATTCATTTAATGCAGCGAGTGTTGTGGGACATAATTGCAAATCGTCATCATCGCTGATACTCATTTTCTAACAATTTGTCTAATTACATGCATACATTTTATTAATAAAAAATACTAACTTTTATTGATACGATCAATTGAATATTGCGTACATGCATCATGTATGAATTATAACCAACTATATATTGTTTTTAAATATATTACCTGCAATAATGTATAAATATGTACAAATACAGCACATAAATAAAATTGTTGATTTTATTACTGTGAAGAATTTTACTACTATTTATGTACAACAAAACAAAATAAATAATCCCTTATATATGTACATATTCTTAAATATACTTATATGTATATGCCAAAAGTCTTTATATAATTATCTTTCTACTTATCATACATGCACAAAGTGTTTATAACAACGATATTGTTTTTTTACTGTACATGTATGGAATAAAACTTTTAGTGCCGAATACGTAAAAATTGACCTTTCACAACAAAGATTATTTTATATCCCTCCTTTTCTTATTTTCACATAACCCCACATAACTCCAATCCCCAATCTTGTTCTGGGTTATCGAATTGTATGTGATTGTATGGTATCAATGCTATAGAATTGATTTGCCGGTTCCATTTCATTGTTTCTTGGAAGAAAGAACGACATATGACAATGGAAATAGACGATAATATAAAATTGTTCCAATCGATTGGCTTGAGCGAACAAAAGGCTAAAGAAACATTAAAAAATAAACAAGTTTCTAGCCATTTGAAACTTGCAATAACCGAGGTTAGCAAATTTTTTAATAAATACTTAAGATTACACACGCTCATACGTAGTAATATTGTCATTGAAATAGATGATCCTTTCATTTACTTCAGTTTATCATTGATATATGTAATTTTTTATTGGTTTCAACAAAATCCTATTTTAACTGTTGAGTATTATGTCACCATTGGTACATTTGATTGTACCATATGTAATCAGTAAATATGAAATTTTCAGGCCAATAAATATGGAGTTATTACTCCAGAAATTGGAATTTTATTGTATCATCTTGCTTCAAAAATCAAGAATCAAATTTCTGATAAACTACCGTTTGCTGCTAAATACATAGCTGAGAAAAAGTTAGATACAACTCAAAGGGTCGATGCAGCATTGAGTTTTCTACTTCAGCATGTAAAAGAAACAATTGAGATTTCAAATTTTGAGAAAGAATGTGGTATAGGTGTTACTGTTACCCCCGAAGAAATTGAAACTGAAGTAGAAAAAGCTATAAATGAACATAAACCAGAAATATTAGAGAAAAGGTGTTAAATTGTTTGTTTGTAATTAGCTTTCAATACTACATCAAGCTTAGTTGTAGTTAACGAATTCTAAATCAGAAAACTATATGTATTTACAGATATCGTTTCAACATTGGTCCATTAATGCAAAGTGTTCGTAATAATTTAAAATGGGCAGATGGAAAGGCGGTTAAGAATGAATTTGATGTTCAAATTCTTGTACTGTTAGGACCTAAAATTGATTTAGATTTTAAACCACTTATTAAATTGGTAAGACAGTGTGGTTCCCCAAATATACAGAAGGAAAAGAGTAAGTTGTAAATTAATAATTAATTCTTATGTATCCCAATTGTTTTCTTCTTGGCACAAAAAAATGTTTCTATTTTCTTTTGAATGTAACATTAAAACCAATTTGATCTTTGTATTAAGAGCAGTAGCTTCATCAAAATGTAATTTATGATCGCTACCCCAGCAGTCAGCCCTAGTAAAAAATGTTTTGTTAAACTTTCTAAAAAATAAATTATTTGATATTCTTTTATTTAGAAGAACCAAAAAGTGTGGTGGCGTCAAGTGAAAAACCAGATGCTCAGACAATAAGTGAATTAATGAGAACTAAAGTTCATTTTCATAAACCAGGAGAAAATTATAAGACTGAAGGATATGTCGTAACTTCAAACACGCACAAATTATTGCAAGAACATTTGAAAATAACAGGTGGTAAAGTAAGAACTAGGTTCCCGCCAGAGCCCAATGGAATTTTACATATTGGGCATGCGAAGGCAATCAATATTAACTTTGGGTATATTCTATGTTCTAGTGTCTCTTCCTCTTTTCATTTCTATGTTTATTATGGTTATTTATTTTCATCCTTATTCTTAGCACATCGAATTATGCAAATAACGACTTCTTTTATTATAGGTATGCTGCAGCTCATGATGGTATATGTTACTTACGTTACGATGATACAAACCCTGAAAAAGAAGAAGAAAAATTTTTCGTTGGTATTCGTGAAATGGTAGAATGGCTTGGATATAAACCAGCTAAGATTACATACTCTTCTGACAACTTTGAACAGTTATATGAATGGGCTATTAAGCTCATAGAGGAAGGCTTGGCATATGTATGTCACCAATCTAGCGAGGAAATAAAAGGCTTCAATCCTCCTCCGAGTCCATGGCGGAATAGACCAATTTCAGAAAATCTTCAACTGTTCCAAGTAATTGCATTTTTCATAGATAAATAAACTTCTACCAACATGTAAAATGTTGCATCAACATCATGTCGGCTTTAAGTCCCTGTAGAAGTTATATAAATTAATAGTACACTAGTTGTAATTTGATTATGTTTCATATAGGATATGAAAGATGGCTTACTTGAGGAAGGCGAAGCAACATTGCGTATGAAAGTAACATTAGAAGAAGGAAAACAAGATCCAGTTGCATATAGGATAAAATATACTCCTCATCACAGAACAGGAGATCAGTGGTGCATTTATCCTACTTACGATTTCACTCATTGCTTGTGCGACAGTATTGAACATATTACTCATTCTCTCTGCACAAAAGAGTTTCAATCACGACGATCATCATATTATTGGCTTTGCAATGCTCTGAATATTTATTGTCCTGTACAATGGGAATATGGAAGGTTAAATGTGAACTATACAGTTGTCTCGAAAAGAAAAATTGCCAAACTAATTGACCAAGGTTTTGTATCTGACTGGGATGATCCTAGGTATTTTATTATAATATTATGTAGCTAAAGACGTAAAACCCTAAGTTGTTATATATTCTAAAATTATGACACCGTTTCTTTTTAGATTATTTACGTTAACAGCTCTTCGCAGGCGAGGCTTTCCTTCTGAAGCAATCAATAACTTCTGTGCACAAATGGGTGTAACTGGTGCTCAAGCTGTTGTCGATCCAACCGTTTTAGAAGCATGCGTTAGAGATGTTTTAAATGTTACTGCAAGTCGGCATATGGCTGTATTGGATCCACTGAAAGTGACTATTAGTAATTTTCCACATGAAAATCCTGTGAAATTATCTGTTCCCAATTTTCCTAATGAACCAGGAAAGGGACAACACAATATTATTTTCGATGAAGTAATCTATATTGAAGCATCTGACTTCCAAGAGGTACAGTTACAGTTTTATTTAATATAATGGAGAATATTAATTATTGTAATTATTTCTAAATTTGATTATATACTTATACCTATTATTATAGAAAGCCACGAAAGACTTTCGACGCTTAACACCGAATCAGTTTGTTGGTTTGAAACATGCAGGAGTAGTGTTAACAGTTCAAGAGATAGAAAAAGATAGCAGTGGTAACATTATAAACATTATTGTCAAACAAGAACCTGCTTCTGAAAACAATAAACCTAAAGCTTTTATACATTGGGTATCAAATCCCGTATTGGCATCGATTAGATTGTATGAACGCCTGTAAGTAGTTGATAAAAATTACATATACATTGAATATTGGTAAACATTAATGATGTAGAAGTATTATATGCTTATAGTTTCATTAGATGTAAATATTATTAACATTTGCAATACTTTGTTTGCTCTCATCTGTAATATAATTATTAGATTTAAACACAAAAATCCGGAAGATGCAAGTGAAGTACCAAACGGTTTTTTGAGTGATATTAATCCAAGTAGTAAAAAAGAAATTGTTGGATACATCGATGCAAGTTTAGCAGATCTGGCGAAACCTATGGAGTCGTTCCAATTTGAACGCATTGGCTTTTTCTTTGTAGATTCTGATACTACACCAGGAAAGGTAAAAATGTGATCTGTCATATAAATAGTAGAGGTGTGCGAAAATTCTCAAAATTTCGAATAAAATTCTCAACCCGACATTTTCGCAGACCTCTAATAAATAGTTATGTCTTTACTAATTTACTTCTCTGTTTACAGGTTGTTTTTAATAGAACCGTAACATTAAAAGAAGATTCGAAAAAGGTGTGAACCGAGTTAATATGTAGATGGAAAATTTAATACATGGATAATTTAATTTAACGATGCTTTACAACATTTGTAACATTTTGTATAATATTTATAAATAAAACCTGTGAGAGATTTAAGAGGCGTGCTACTTCGGAATTTTATTACAATTTCAATAAAGTTTTATTAATAATATATTTTTAGACAATTAAGAGACAATGTGTAATTAATTCATCACACAGTTCATCATGCAAGATTCGTAGGTAGGGATCATATACTTGATATTTATAAAAGCATCTTCACCCCCGTATAGTTCGAGCACTTCAAGTGTTTCTTGTATCATATCAGCAGGGTTTTCTCCTCTTTGCTGTGCGTAATCAATCCCTTCTCCGAGGTTGACTAAAATATTAAATTCAATTATTAGTTTCGCGTAAACACGTAATCACTAAAAGAAAAGTTTTACCGTTTTTATCTTTTAACAAATTAAGAACTGGTAAAATTTGTCTAAAATATGGCACTAAAGCCTCCCCAACGCAATCTGCTGAACGTACAAGTTTCTGGAGTGTTCTCATTGTAAAGCAAATGATTTCTGGCATTTTTGTATTCAAAGCTTCTGTAACGAATACGTATATACTGTAGTGTCCGAACATATATAATTTAAAAGATTGTTAAACAAAAGAAAGAGAAATTACTTTTGATAGGAATTATTAATTGTGGTATAACTGGTAAAATTTTTGGACCTCCCTGTTCCAGCATATCAGTTATTCCTTGTTCTACTAAAAATTTATATGGTTCTTCAGTTTCCGTTACTCCGTCGAAAAATAATGGTAAATAATGATGAAAGTCTAAATTTTCGATTTCAACTTTCCAACTGATTTTAGGTCCATACGAATCGGTTTCTAACGTAATTGGAAAGACACCTCGTTCATAGAATTTACGAAAAGTGGATGTTTTAGGTGGTTGCGGAGTATACAAACCGCATCGCGGGGGTTTTGCAACTACAGTATTTTCCTGCGGAAGTAATATTAAACGAATATGTCTAGACGGAAACTAAATAAAAACAATAAAACCTTACCTGCAAAGCCTGAATTGTAAACGCAGGAACAACTCTTGGTTTCTTATGTTTATATCGCGGAATATCTTTTCGAATTTCACTCCAAAATTCTTTTTCGTTTACCATTTCGATATTTTATTATAAATTTAAGAAATTCCTTGTTGTGCTGACACCTTTATGTTCAAGGTGAAATATGGTAAAAAATTTCAAATTGAAATCATATCAGTTTCGTAAACGATGTGGAAATGATGCTGAAGAGACTAAGCGAGAGTTATATAAGATGCAACAAATATATGGATTAAACATGTTGTTTCCTAGCAACTAATAAGCTATTCAATGAATCACAATGATACACTTGTATATGTATACTTCTTTGGAAGTATATTTTTGCTTCAAAAAGATCAATAAATCCCAAACAGAGAAACTATATGTATACGTACAAAATTATTCGTAAGATTAGAATACATCTATCTCTTTATATACATTAATTATTTCATTACAAAGTACATAACAATTAATTTACACTTTAGATGCACTTTTTATTATTTTCTTGTGGTACTGTGGGTCATCAAATATCAAATTCCTCTTGTTTGGCTCATCCTTGTCAGCTGTATTTTTATAATCAGGAAAATATTGTATTAAATATATAATATTACATAAAGCAAAACATTTGAAATTTTAAATACACGAGTAGAATATTTGAAAATTTTTAAATAAGTAAATTATAAAAGGATATTTGTGAAGTAGTTTGAAGATTCCTGTGCCTACTGGAACTGGAATACCCATTATGATTGATTCAGACACACCGCAGATTACATCTTTCTGTCCATAATAAGCTGCGTCAAATAGATGATCCGATGTTTTCTCGAACTGTTGAACAGGTATTTATTAATACTTTTATTTGAGGTTGAAATGCACAAACCTATCATCATATTAATAAGAGATACGTTACCGAAGCTAAATTTAAGACAGACTCCTTCATTTTCGCCAAACCTTGTCTCGTAATACCTAACACTTCTCCTCTGCTAGTCATCAGATCTGCCACGAGCATCGGATGCCTTCGATCGATACTCATTCCATGGTTCTCCATTACTAATTTAATTTCTGTCATTATTGTTGCTCTTGCAGCTTCGATTCCCAAAGTTTTGAAAACCTAGAACAATGTATTAATTATTATTTAGAAAAATTCAGAAAAATGTTATATTTTATACTCACCTCCAACGTATTATTCGAAGTTGTTTTTCGCCCTAAAACACCGAGGGTTGCCATGACTTCACGCATATTGTCTCCTTCAACGAACAGTTTGTATTTCGTTTTACCACTTGAATCGTCATTGTGAATGACGGCTCTAGAAACTGACGGTAAACCCTACGATGTATAGTAGGATAATAAGGCATAGAAAGCTTTGAAATTTTTGTAAATATTTATTGTCGATATAGTCTTCGTATTTACCTTTACAACGATGTTCGGAATTGTCTGTTTAAGTTGGGTGAGAGCATAATTTAAACTGTACTTAGTTTTGCTGGGACTCACTGTGATTATTGAATCACCTCTAACATTTACTAATTTCGGGTTCACTTTTGACTTTGATGTACAGATCCTACAAAGATACAAAATTGGTTGGAAAATGCATTTCTAGATGCTACAAAAACATTCAGATACTCACGAGTAACGAATTGAATCCACGTCTACTTCCAATTTCAACAGTTTTATTCTATCGACATCTAATTTTATTAATAAGAAACAATCGTCCGGTAGATATACTTCTTCAATGTATTCTGTTACTTCTCCCAAAGTGGTTTTTTCGATTCTACCTTTCACTCTTCTAGCATATTCTGGATCAACATCATTTTCCTAATATGAATGGAATAAAGAGAAATACAGATTAACTTAATATACACAAATTCGTTGGGTACCCGACGCGCGTTTTAGGGTTCTCATACACCTCTAATATGAATATAAAAACCTTAATTAAAAAACGTGTATTAAGAATAAAACTTACTAGAGCTGCTGTGATAATGGGCGTGCTAATCCTGGGATTTGCGTTAATGATTTCTTTGATACGCGGTACACCCTGAGTAATGTTCATAGATGCTACACCAGCAAAATGGAAAGTTTTTAAGGTCATTTGTGTGCCCGGCTCTCCAATACTTTGTGCAGCTAGTGCACCAACGGCAGTGCCTGGCTCAATTTTCGCTCTCATATATTTCTCTTTGCAAGTATGAATAAATTCTACTAATTGAGAAACTGTAAGTCGCTCAAGTTGTAAAATTACAGGTACATTCTGTGGAGCATTATGCCGAAGACGAGCTATTTTACGCGCTACACTTTTAAGAAATGTGCTGCAATAATATAATAATATGTAACAATTATTTTCGGAGTACCCTCATTGAAAGGATAAATTTGATATCAACGTTATAGTTACGATAATTCTTGTTTGAACTCCTCGCTGAGACATTCATACTCTTCGGAATTCAGCAGTTCACTTGTAGCTTTTATTATGCTGGGACCGTCTAATGGCTTCTCATTCTTGCACGGTGATTTAGCTCTCACATGATCCAATATTCTTTTACAATCTACTGGGCAATCTTTACCTGTTAACAATTCGTATTTTGTTTATTTACTCAAAGGCAGAGGATAAAATTTAGGGACTGCAAGACAAAGTGAGTGGTAGGGGGAGTGTATTAGCCCTTTTCAGATGGGTGTCGCTCCTACATCAGTGAACAAATGTTTATTTTGAAATAATATCAAATAAAATAAAAAATATAAAAGTAGTTTCAAACCTTCCATGTAGGTAGGATCTAATGCATCCCCGCCGTACAGTATTTGTACAATGTCTCCCACCGAATTACGAACTGTCATATCATAATGAAGGCACAAATCTTCTAAACTCTTGACTAATCTTCTTTGCATGTAGCCAGTTTCTGCAGTTTTAACTGCCGTGTCCACGAGACCTTCTCTTCCACCCATTGTATGAAAGAAAAATTCCGTTGGCGTTAAACCAGAGTAAAATGAATTCTGAACGAAACCTTTAGCTGCAGGGATTTTCGAATGTCGTTCGAAATGCGGCAAAGCTCTGTCTTCAAATCCATTTGGAACTCTTTTACCGCTAATAGCTTGCTGTCCTACACAAGCTAATTAATGCGAAGAAAATAAGTAATTGAAACGTCACTGAGATGCTCATAGAATAAAAGCTTTTTGTAAACAGAGCTATAATACGTACCAATCATCTGTGAAATATTAATGAAACTGCCCTTACTTCCAGATAAGGCCATAACTAAAGGGCTATTACTTGGGTGAAGTTCTTTTAAACATGCTTTACCAGCATGATCACGAATTACTGAAAGTTCCCTTAATATCATTGCCTCCAATGTTTCTTCTTCCGAACATCCAGGTTGGCATACAAGACGTCCTTCTTCCATTTGATGAATATACTCTGTACATTTCGAGTATCTAAAGCAGAGTATAACTTATTAATGATATCAGTATGTACTATTATTAATACTAGAGGTGTACGAGAACCCGACATTTTTCCACACCTCTAATTAATACACATTTCTTTCATTTATTCTTACCCAGCATTCAGAAGCTCGTGCTTAGCTTTAAGAAGTCCCTGTCCAGGTGTAACATCACCGATACCAATAGAAAAACCACGATTCATAAGAAAGAAACTAGCTATTCGTGCTAACCGCCACATAGCAATTGTCGCGATATCTTCACCCCAATCACGCAAAAGAATGTAAAATATATTTTGCTTTGATCCAGAACCCAATGTTGACTTATCCATAGACCCAGCTATTAATTCCGAATTTCGAATAATGACATCTGTTTTTTTTGTGTGCAAAATTTACCGATTATTTTTATTATGTTAATGTATAAGTATTTAGCAAGGTATACATACATGAATCGTTTATACACAATTCTTCGTTATTAGTGTAAGCTCTTCCTTTGGTCTTTAAATTAGCTTTGATGTTGCAAGAATTATTAGGTTTCAAAATCAAACTAAAAATTTGTTTTCCTGTCCACAACATGGTTGGCTTTAAGATAGCAGGTTCAGGTAGATTTATAGACATGGCAAGATCGTTCCCTGCTAGAAGACAACCAGCCAATTGACTTGCTTGAGATTTATTTAAGAACATATCCTTTTGAGTTAACAGATATCCTCCAGTGATAAAGTCCTGTGTTGCTGCTATTAATAATTCTCCATTGCGAGGTGTAACTAAATTTGATTTATTCTGAAGGAAAGTAAATAAAAATTTATGCAGTTATATTTCTCACATACATACGCAACATAAATTCGCATGTAAAACACACTGTACGTTACCCCCATTAAAACCAAAGCTTCTGCTCTTGCTTCTTCAGTTTGTGGTAAATGCAGATTCATTTCATCACCATCAAAATCGGCATTATACGGCGTGCATACACATTCATTGAATCGAAATGTCCGATGCTGTAATACTTTTGCTTTATGCGCCATAATACTTAATTTGTGCAAAGATGGTTGTCGATTAAATAAAACTACGTCGTCGTCTCTAAGATGCCTTTCGACGATATCACCGTACTGTCGAGAAGGATGAATATCAATTAATCGTAGTTTTAAGTGCGTTGTAAAATTCTAGACCAATATTTGTGAGACAATGTTACCTGTAAATCTTGGGCAATTTTGTGTCGATTACCATATCTTAAGTATTTTTTGAATTGAGTTTTTCCTTGCTGTATAAAATTCGCACCTGGATGTACATCCGGACCATTTTTCACTAGTTTTCGCATTAATTCTATATTTGATGGATTTACTTTTTCAGGGTATGTTAAAATTTTTGCAACATAAATAGGCACGCCAACCTAATGAATAACGTATTGTTACTTATCAAGCACAAAAACTAATATACAAATTTCTAAATCGAAGCTTACTTGTTCAATTCTGAGATTAGGATCAGGCGAAATGACAGTACGACTAGAGAAATCAACACGTTTACCAGATAGATTACCACGAAATCGACCCTGCTTTCCTTTCAATCTTTGAACCAATCCTCTTCCAGATTTTTTTGGCTGAAATATATTTGAATACCGTGTAAACAACTTTCCCAGCCAATAAATAAACTACTTCGTTTTTATTTCCTAAAAACTCACTTGCATGTTAAGCGGTATACCAGACATTTCGCTATTTATATAAAGAGCACAATGTAACTGAAGAAATTCCCAGTCTTCGCTGTACATTTGTACTTTGGCACCACTTTGCCTATGTTTTTGAATAACATCATTGATAAAAACTATTTCAGATAATTTCATTGTTAGGTGATCTTCGGTTGTACCTGCTTTCAAATCTGATACAACACTGGGTCTAATACAAATTGGGGGCACAGGAATTCTTGTTAGTATCAAATCTTTTGGCAATGCGCATTCTGCATTCATCAGTAGCAAGGGAATGTCACTTTCCGGTATCTTTTCCAGAATACTTTGAACCTGAAAATCAAAATACAGTCGAAAGTGTTACAATAAAAATAAAAATGTCTAAAGCAGATTAAAGAGTAACTATATAAATTTGATTATATTTATAATAATAAGGACAGAATACTATTTACCTCTAATGGATTTAAGACGTTAATCAATCCACTTTGAACTACTCCTTCTAAGGCTTTATTATCCTTAAGTACATTATTATACTCTGCTAATTTTTCCAGAACAACTACATCTACTTTCTTTTTTGCTTTATACTTTTCATGAACTATTTTAAGTAAACCAGCTTTTTTAACTGTCCCGTTAAGGTCTCCACAATTTTGACAAACAGTAGTTTTTTTGGCCTTATCCAATATTTGCTTGCGTAAAGCTTTACGAGACAAATATCCTAAATTTGGATTCAAAGCTCTGGCTAAGAAACGTTTTTTGTCAGCTTGAGATAGCATAACATGGGAACAATTCTACAAATTTAAATATTACGATTAGTGTTACAATTAACATTAGTTGATAGAAATAAATATGAAATCGATGATATATTACTTTACAAATTGTTTGTAGAATCCCAATGATTGCTCTAAAATAACCAACATGGAAAACTGGCAATTCCAAATCAATGTAACCGAAATGTCCAATACATTCGTTCAGAGTTTTGCCGCATGATACACAATTTGTTGTATTATTGCAAGTACCCTGAAAATTTACATCACAAAGGTATACATGATTTCAGAAGAATAGGTCAAGGATAGATGAAGAAATGAAGAAATTAACAATACCATTCTTCTATCAAGTACACCATAGGGAACTGGAGTATGTTCGACATCCTGATTATATAAATTCTTTGCCACAACATGCATATGAGCCTGCCTTTCCATGTTGTGGCGACTGTCCACTCCAAAGGATACATGGGAACTGATAGAAATAGAAGTTATAGTTTAAAATGATACACAAAATACCGGAACTTATACCAGGTATGTAAATATGAAACCGGAATTTGCCCATAGGTGGCTCTAGCTGTCAATGTAGTTACCGTCAAACCGCGTCATTGACGCCATTTTCTTGTTTTGACATCTGGTAAAGATTTTCAACCACAACTGATTCACAACCATACAAGTTCCATACAACAACATAGTTTTTAATAACGTTGAACATGTCGAATTTTGTGCCTGGAAACTACGATATGCGGACAGCATTGATTTTCTGTTTCCATTTGAAGAAAACTGCTGCAGAACCGCATCGAATGCTTGTCAAAACTTACAGTGAGCATGCTCTTGGTAAATCACAGTGCTTTGAGTGGTTTAAAAAATTAAAAAATGGCGATTTTGATGTGAGAAACGAAGAACGTCGAAGACCACCAAAAAAGTTTGAAGACAGCGATTTGCAACCATTGTTGGATGAGGATGACGCTCAAACGCAACAACAACTCGCGGATTAATTAAATGTGACACGAGAAGCCGTCTCCATACGTTTGAAAGCCGTAGGAAAGATTCAGAAGATGGGAAAATGGGTTCCACATGAATTGAATGAAAGACAGCAGGAAAACTGAAAAACCACTTGTGAAATGCTGCTCGCCAGGTACAAAAGAAAGCCATTTCTCTCTCAAATTGTGACTGGCGACAAGAAGTGGATAAATTTCGAGAATCCTAAGCATAAGAGATCATGGGTAACTCCAGGCGAACCATCGGCATCGACTGCAAGGCTAAATCGCTATGGATGGAAGACAATGCTGTGTTTGGTGGGATCAGAAGGGTGTGATCTACTATGAGCTGCTAAAACCTGGCGAAACCGTTAATACTGAACGCTGCCGACAACAAATGATCGATTTGAATCAAGCTTTGCGTGAAAAACGACCGTAATATCAAAAAAGGCAACACAAAGTGATAATTTGCTTCATGATAATGAACCATCACACACAGCAAAACCGGTCAAGGAAACGATTAAGGCATTTAGTTGGGAAATACTTTCGCATGCGGCTTACTCACCAGACTTGGCTCCATCCGATTATTACTTATTTGCATCGATAGGTCACGCACTTGCCGAGCAGCGCTTCACATCTTACGAAAATGTACGAAAATGGCTTGATGACTGGTTTGCCTCAAAAGAGGAACAGTTTTTTTGGCGTGGCATCCACAAATTGTCAGAGAGATGGGAAAAATGTATAGCTACCGATGGGCAATACTTTGAATAAAATATTTTGTATCATTGTCATACAATAAACGTGTATTTTCTATACAAAAATTCTGGTTTCATATTTACATACCTGGTAAATATTAATGAAGCAGATTAAATTTCAGTAGTCAAACACATCATGTACAATAATTAAACTTGTCACTCCCAAAAAAATATATGACATGTTTAATAACATGAAATATGACAATTTAGTGACAAGATATTTAGTCACAAACGAACGCGAGAATAAAGATCTTTTTTTAAACAATATCTGAGTTATCGTAAAGATGCATAAATAAGAAAATGACTTTCAAGGTGGCAATAATTATTAATGTACAATTCCGAAAATATATTTCTTACTGGAGCATTTCAGGAATTGAATATAAGCTACATTATACAAATTTTAAGTAGGAGTACATTATGAATATTATATTATATAAGACTAGAATTCATATTAAAAAATTGAAAATACATTTCTGTAATGCATTCAAATAATATACGTACATTTTACGGGCTACGTCTGTTTCTCTAAATTGTTCCTTCACCATTTTGGAGGTTATACTTTATTCCTTGATATATAATCTGACGAGGCCTCTAGCCGGCTCAGAACAGAACGTTCTCGTTCCTTTTTGCTTTCCTTCACACACACCTCAGCTGCCGCCAAACCACTTGTCACTTGTCACCGTGTATACACCGGTGTTTTTGTATCAATTATTTCAAAAAGAATTCGGCGAATTCTTCGTCAAACACGTGTTGTTCCTTGTTTGTGGTGCCATCTAAGATGTAGGCCAATATAGGCCGCGCAGTCTATCTCTAATCTCTATAAGTCTATGATATAAACCTATAGACACGGCACGGCACTGACGGCACAGATAATTTTCCCTGAGGCAAAGATGAAGGAAACTGTGACGTCACGCTATGCTCATCAACAGTGCCTCATCGATGGACGATGGTGCCCCGGGGGGGTGTCCCACTTGGACTCCGACCGATTGGATACGTCCCGATTGGACTGTCCCGATTGGACGCGTTCCTTTTGGACTCCGTGCCGATTCGACTCGTGCCGTTTGGACGCCGTGCCGATTGAACTCGTACCGTTTGGACGCCGTGGCGGTTGGATTCGTGACGTTTGGACGCCGGAAATTTTATAATCGTTGGACGCCGCGAATTTTATAATCATTGCTTTTCGAAGTTTACATATGGTGATATTGTACTGTGAAATATATGGTTAAATATGATTTGGAATCTATTCAATTTGGATCTGAATTTAAATTTTTATGTGGTTTTTTATGTGTTTCTTGTGTGTGAGGATATAACGTGTTTTTACAAAAGAGAATAACTAATCCAACCGCCACGGCGTCCAAACGGTACGAGTTCAATCGGCACGGCGTCCAAACGGTACGAGTTCAATCGGCACGGCGTCCAAACGGCACGAGTCGAATCGGCACGGAGTCCAAAAGGAACGCGTCCAATCGGGATGTGTCCAATCGGTCGGAGTCCAAGTGGGACACCCCCCTATAGATCTATAGATGAATAAAAACGAAAATAGAATTAAAAAATATTTTCTTCAAATGGTGCTCTAATATGTATATAATTATTAAAGTTCGTCGATAAAGTATATACAGGAGATATCTTTCGTGTGTTAATGCAGGTTAAAGATATTAGACAAATTCAATATGTTTTTATCGATGGAAATTATAAGCATTGTAGTTTAAATCTTTCTCGCCAGAGTACGATTTTGGTACATTTTTCTTTTTCAAAAGATGGCTCGTTAGCGCGGCAACGCCTCTTCTCGGCCCATTTCTCCGATCATCGACCATTCACTGACGTTCGACCACACATCGAGATTTCAAATGTTATCCTCCACAACACTGGCGGCATGTCGCGGTCGCGTTTAACGTGTTCCTTTAACAAAAAAGATATACAGCCTGATATATTAAGATTAACGTGTAATAAAGAATTAAACGTTGGTTCTTTTACCAAAAATGGCTGATCTCTAAATTTGTTTTATATATACGTATTAATACATGGTGAAAACTTGTATAGATAAGTAAATAACCTAACGTATTATCGATCGTGTAAAACGCGCGTAAATATGCCGCGTACCAAGGCATCACCAAAAAAGTGCGTCAAAACAACTAATTCATATCCAGGAACAAATACATGGGTTTTCCTTATGAAAGGTGTTTTCCTTATTCAAGTTAAAATAAAAATCATTTCTGTTCTCGAATTTTTGTATTGTCTGCTTGCCAATAATCTCATATCTACCGGTATATGTGTAACTAAGCTTTTTTGGCAGTTGTAAATTACATTTGCTTGCTCCACTGTGTTTAATAAAGTTCCTTTTAATAAGTTTACTTAATATATTGTAGGTGATGGCTTGAGCAATACAGATGGAGGTATACCCGATGTGATTAAATTAAGGCATCCAGCTACAAATCAACCTGCTATGTTCGTGTTTAGTCCAGGCAATACGACAGTGCAAGAAGTTTTAACATTCGATGAAAATAAGAGATCGTGGTTTATAGATGATAACGTCAAGTCCGATGGGAAAATGCATTTATCTACTCCTATTGATCCCATATTTTTAGTATTACCATATTTACGAAAGGTATGTTCGATATCAATTTTTAACATTTCTCCTCGCATTATCCTGTAAACATTATTCCTGTTACTAAAGTAGAATTTACATATGTAGTAATTTCAAGTCTTGAAACTTTATCAACTGGTAGTGGTTGAACGTCCTGTACACATCTCACCAGTTATTGGTCTTACAATTAGACATTTCTCTGACACTGGCTTTGTTTCGGCTTAGACAACCGATTCACAAACCACCGGTTCGGGTAAAACACCTACATTAATAGACAGTAATAGAGTCAGTAAGCGCTCGGGACAAAAAACCGATTAATAGGCTATCAGTCGATAAAGTGTTAAGAGGATAGGCTCGTTTTTCCAGAATTGCAAGGGTGCGGGATGCGTCTTCTCATTTCTCGATAATGTACGCGATGGGGTTTTTCAGTAATAAAAAGTGCTAGATAATAGACTACTATGTAGGCTTGGATCACCCTCAAAAGTCCTATTTTTAAGTTTACAAGGCATAATTTGCAATTTTACGAATGATACAACTTATGCTACTGAATAGTGCAAATTACGCCTCGTAAACATAAAAATAGGACTTTTGAGGGCGATCGCAGCCTAGATTAAAAAACCCCATCGCATGCATTATTGAGAAACAAGAAGGCATATCCCGCACCCTTGCAATCCTATAAAAAACGAGTCTACCCCCTTAATCATTTATTAATCTACCCCCTTATCTTTATACTCGCAGACTCAACAAGCACAACCATTAGATCAATGTCTGTGGGACGACGATTTTCCAGAGACATCTCGTCTATCTCAATGTCAGAACTTGAAGTTATCGTTGGTTGCCGATCGCAAAGGAGATGAATCATTGCAAGCTTACAAGTTTAACGAGGAGAAGACGTTGACTTGGCTGCAGAAAAAGGTGGAAAGAGTGATCGACGTATTAAAACAGAAGGGTATTCACGTATCGCAAGGTGCTATTAGTGCTACTTACATTAAAAGTGCTAAACTTGAAAGTGCTTCGGAAGCAGGTAAGAAACAGTTTACGGTTCGTATGCTCTAAAGTCGAAATCTCTATATCGTTCGTTTAATAAATATTACATTGAATTATAGAGTAGATTGCAGATCTTTATGCAAAATAAAGATTGTGGAAAGCAGGAGTAAAATAGAAATGAATTTCATCCTTTAATGATTTTGTTGCATTAAAAACAACATTACATTATATCTTTACAAATGCATAAAAATCCGCAGTCTAATTACAAGTAATACATATAACATTTAATTTGTTTTTTAGAATACATAAGGTATGCTCATGGTATAGTATCGGAGTATCTCTCGGAAGACTTATCTAAAAAGTTAGCACACCACTTAAATATATCAGATGAAACGGAAGGTAAGAAGCGAAAATTAAGCAGTCCTAATGATAGCGAAGAGAAGAGGTCTAAGAAAGATACAACTGAGAATGAATCGATATTAAAACCAAAAGCTGCTGATTTATCCAAACCAGAGAAGGTAGTTCCTTTCGTAGTTATATCAATCGTAGTTTATCAATGTACTATATACTGTATACTACATACTATATACTATAATACATACTTACAATTCGATATTTGTAGGTTCAAAAACCTACCATTGGTAAAAAGGAGCTGGCCAGACAAAAAGCAGCAGCTGGATCCAAAAGTATTACCAGTTTCTTTAAAAAGAAATAAATTATAAACAATTGTAAAAAGTAAACATTACAAATTTAAAATTTTGTGTATTGTAATGTGTATATATATGATTTATCATAGGGATATGTAACAATTGTTATTCAAGAATAGAGTCAAAATACTTTGTTAAAATCTAAAAACATGTCTAATTGCTATTTAAACTATTTAAACAGATGGAAAAACAATTTTTTTATACTTGATTCATAGACACTTTTATATTGCAATTTTTCTAATATACTTTAATATCGAAGGCATTTATTTTAAATAATTGTTGTATTGAAATTTTACTTATTGGTAAAATATATTGCAATTTTAAATTTGTGGGAATACTTACAACTACAACATATATGTATGTTCATTTTTTAATATGTCCCTTGACATTAAAATCGTATTGTTTATTCTTTATAGATGCTGTTTGCTGTAAAAGTGGTATAAATCTGTTATAAAACTGTAGAGATATTTTGACAGTTAAACGTCAACTTGAGACCGACATCATTATATTTTTATATTATTTATTATAATTATTAACTTTCCAGAAGTCGGATTTATATCACTTACAAAATTGTAAATGGCGCAGTTTGTTTTCCGCAAACTAGTTTTTAAATATTACGGCTGTTACTTTTTGTATATTTAGTATTAAGTCTAAATGTTATTTAACTATACAAAATATTGGAAATAAAACTATAGAGAGAAGTGATTTTAACAGAATTTATTATAATTTAATAATTTATAACTTAACTATATAGACTTTATGCATTTAAAGAATGTTTTAATACATAGAGCACAGTAAAATAAAGTTATGAATTATGCTCCATAAAGTATCGATAAAGGATATCTTTTATTTAATCAACCGTTAATGGAATAAGCAACTTTCTAATTAAGGTTTGTGAAAAATTATTTCAACTCGAAATATTCTTACTCCGAGTGCAAATATAAATTTATAAATATATCAACTGAATTTGTATATTTCTATTACATTCTGTTACGAGTTTTATCAAGTTCAACAGAAAATAAAAGTCGTATTAAGTTTAATTATACTTGAATATATACCTATACATACGTACTTATATATTTCTTTAGATTATAATTAAAACAATAAGCAACGAACGTGTTCGCTATAATGATAATTAATTCGAAAAATAGAACAAATTCATCTTTCATACACAATATTAACGAAAACTACTGAAATAAAATAAAAAGGATGCAGAATGTTTGCGAAAAAACTAATTTCACAGTAATTACATTATATTTGTATTTTGTATGAAACAACTTTTTTACAAATTTTTCAATATGATTCAGTTTTACTTTATAGCACCGAAAGAAGTGTGAATGTTGTTCATTCACTAGCAACATCCGATACATATGGTACAACAGAAACTTCATGAAATCATGAAATGTACATAAATATGAATTTACATGTTTCAGGATATACGAAGAAGACCTTGATCTCTCAACCTCTCAAGAAACCATTGGTTCTGGTATAGGTTCTCCAATTTCCGAGTCCCTGCATTTTGCATGTTGTAGTTCTCTTCGTACTTGAGGAGTGATCGTATGATGAGATTGTTTCTTTAATAATTCCAATAAAGCTTCTTTTTGTTCTGAGCTTATATCGCTTTTATAACGTTGTACAAACGTTAATAATGCTTGATGCCACAAAACTGGTAATTCTCTAGAATCGCTCTTAAATCTGTAAGTAAGTATAATAATATCAAAATACGATAGTAACGAAACAGATTATAATAACTGAAAAAACACTAATGTTACCTCAAAAAATGAAATACGACACCATCTATGACTCTGTATGGAAGCGCATACTTTTTATCTAGGAATATCCTAAGGAAAATACTATTTGCACCTGTGTAATCCATTTCTGCGATCTTTAATATTGCTGCTGAAGAATGTAAAATTGGTATTGAATTCTTGGCAATCACAGATCCAATAATTACAGCTTCTCTTAATGTACAGGTTCCAGATTCTAATAATGGGAGCAAAATCCCTTTCATAAAACCAGCAGGCTTAAATAATGCTTTTCGTAAGGCTTGATATAAATGAAAGTTTAATCTTTTATACTCTGCTAAATCATCTCTAATTCTGGGTAACAATACCAAATTATAAAACCTTTGTGCCATCTTTTCTTTAAGATTAGACGCAAATATTCTAGTAGCTTGATACATTGCTGCTGCTGACCACTTTGGCGGATCTATAATGTACAGTATTTGTTCCCAGTTCCTTAAGGTGGGTACAATTTTAAATGCTTTAGGTAACTTTCCGCTACGATATTTTGTTAAAACATCTCGAACACCTTCGTACATTGCTTTTACTCGTGGATCTAACTCTTGAATTTGCATAGAATCTGCTTCTGAAAATTGAGTTTCAATTTCTGTTTTCTTTTCTGTTAATTTTTCGAATATTATATCGGCTAATGTTCTCATTGGCGCAGCATCCTTAGACATGAACATTTGTATAGCACGTTCGTCTTCTTCGTTAATTTCAATGTTTTCGTAAAACTGCGAATCATAATGTTCAGTATCGCTAAGCTCTTCTTCCGAATCGCTAAATTCTGGGCCAAGTTTTACTATTGGTTTCCCCGTTGATTGTGACGTTTGTACTAGTCCATTCTCTTCTTCTATTTCAATTTGTTGTTGCCTAGCTTGAGATAAAATCCTCCTTGTAAGAGACGAATCCACGCACTATAAAACATATATTTGAAATTTCTATTAATACCTTCAATATGTTTCGACGTTATTTAAAGTAATACATCGACAAATTATTTAGTTTATTCTAAATAAACTAATTAGCAAAGTTAATCATTTATCGTTTCATATTATTTAATGTTTTTCCGTTGTCAATTTGACACACGAGGGACACATTAAGTTACAAAATGAGGGACGAATGTGGAATCAAAATATTTTATGGTTCACACATATTCTGTTAAAGTACTAACATAATTATTATTCTGCTTAACAAATTGTTAAAATAATATATGTAATAATCTGTAAAATCTAACCTTCTCATCAGCATCATCTCGACTTCTGATCTTATGCCTATTTTTCGGTTTTACTGTTTTTTCTTCTTCTATTTGATCTCCTAATGCTATTTTTGGAAGTTTCGTTTCACCTTTGGAAACTTTCACCTTCTTCGCTTTTCCCATTTTCTTTGTGATAAGTATAAGAACTGATATGATAAGCACTGGCACTAACTTGCACTATGTAACTACTAAATGCCTCGAGTGGCGCTAGCTTTGCTCCGGCGCGGCTTTTAGGTCCATGGGTTGTTTACGCAAACTTGAGTGTTTGCACACTACATTACAGAAACAAGAATTAAATATACAATTTACAATCAGTTCCTATTTGATTATACATACTTTAGACATTTTCATATATTTGTAGATGATACAATTTTGCAATTATAATTACGATTTACGATACAATTTCTACACAGATATCGATTTACATATCGATACGTTGTAAGCTTCCGTTTTAGCTTAGGCGGGAAGAACACATCGAGACTTGAGAGTGTTGAGGTTGAGAAACCATCGAGATCGAGACCGAGAATTGCCGAGAACTGAGAACTGCTGAGAACTGAGAACTTGTGAGATATCATAACAGCCGTATTCAGTCGTATTTGATATTGTTGTACTACAGTGTTTTGATTTCGAATAAACAATTTGGATTTAAAATACTTCTGAAGGTAAATTTGAAAAAATGCCACCAAAAATATCGAAGGATTATGCAAAAGTTAGAGGTGAGTGTTATTATATATTATAATATTTAGAATTTCAATTAGTAATATTTTGATTAAGGTTTAAATGTTTATGATATATTAATTTGTATTTCTTCGTTATATTAGAGCAGCTAAAGACTTTTTTGACGGAGTTTATTGTAATGGATAACACAACCGGTGAGAAATCATTCAAATATAAACAGCAACTCACCAATGTAGCTCATCGTGAACAAGTAGAGCTTATGATAGAATTAGATGATGTTCACGAGTTTGACGATGAATTAGCAGAATCTATAGCAAGCAATACTAGGAGATATGTAAATTTACTTTTGGATGTGAGTATATGCATATATATTTTATATTTTTCGAGGATTGCGAGGGTGCGGAATGAGCCTTCTCATTTCTAGATAATGCATGCGACGGGGTTTTTCAGTAGTCAAAAGCGCTGGATAAAAGGTCAATCTAGGCCAGGATCGCCCTCAAAAATCCGATTTTTAACAATACATATTGTAGGGCAAGGAGTTAAAGATAAAACTGTACATTTAAAAATATATTGTTATGTGTATATAGCTGATTCAAGAAATGTTACCTGATTTTAAAACAAAATCAGTACCACCGAAAGATGCTTTAGACGTGTATATTGAACATAGACTACTGATGGAAGATCGTAACAAACATCTCGGTGAACAACGCGATGCGAGAAATAAATATGCACCAGAGCTTATGAGACGCTTGTATAATTTTATTTTATTCTAACGTATATGTACATACATCCTTTACCGTAGATATAAATACTGTCATTAATTTCTATTTGATGTACATTTTAGCGAAGTATATTTCAAGGATTTCGATGCAGCGAAGGCATATTCTGTGAGGGATATTAAAGCGGATAAAATAGGAAGCCTAGTTACTGTACGAGGTATAGTAACGAGATCTAGCGACGTAATGCCCCTGCTAGTTGTCGCTACGTATACATGTGATCAATGCGGTGCTGAAACATTCCAACCAGTAAGAGGTTAACAACTGTTGACATTTCAGTGGATAAGGGATTACTACAGCTGATATATTTTCAGGTACAATCTCTGAAATATATACCACTACGCACATGTCCCAGCGACGATTGTCGTATAAATAAATCTGGTGGTATATTAGAAATGCAAACAAGGGGATCAAAATTTGTGAAATTTCAAGAAATAAAGATACAAGAACATGTAAATTTGCAAGTTTATTATTATTAGGCTGCGGATCTTTATACATGTATAGTGTATAGGAAAATTGAGTAGGTAAAATTGAAAATTGTTGGAAAATTTTGAAAATTGAAGATGTCGATATTGACATGATTTCTCCTCTATCGAAATCATGAAGAGAAGTAATGACATTCAATTTGGTTTCTATTTCTTGCAATCGATGCAAGCAATGTTTATTTTGCATAAAGATCGGCAGTCTAATTATTATTAACTATTTATAATTCAATTATTTACTAACTACTACTGTAATTATTTTAGAGCGATCAAGTTCCTGTAGGACATATTCCACGAACTATAACAGTCTATTGCAGAGGCGAAAGAACGAGAAAGTGTTTACCCGGAGACCATGTACTCATTACAGGTATTTTCCTGCCAATCATCAAATCTGGGTTCAGCGCTCGAGTGGGTGCAGCTCTTTTGAACGAAACATATTTAGATGCACATGTACGTATTTATAATTTTAGCAATATTATTCCTCTTTTCCCCATTGTTTATGTTTTTCTAAGTAAATATGAAAACCTTTTACGATTCAGAAAATTGTTTGTCTCACTAATATGCAAAGTGCTGACGATAGTAATTCTGAATTGACTGACGACGAATTATCTTTATTGATGGAAGACGATTTTTATGGGAAATTAGCGCGTTCTATAGCTCCAGAAATTTATGGGCTTGAAGATGTTAAAAAAGCACTGTTGTTACTTCTCGTCGGTGGAACGGACAAACATCGAGAAGATATTAAAATCAGAGGTTTCTTTAAATGCATTTCTAGTATTTCTAGTCGTTTATATTCTTTTTTTTTTTTCAATGTACATACTCGTTATTTTGCAGGAAATATTAATATTTGTTTAATGGGCGATCCAGGAGTTGCCAAATCTCAGTTACTTTCATTTATAACAAGGTTGGCGCCTCGATCTCAATATACAACTGGCAGGGGTTCTTCGGGAGTTGGTTTAACTGCTTCGGTTATGAAAGATCCTTTGACCGGTCAAATGATGCTTGAAGGAGGAGCTTTGGTATTAGCTGACGAAGGTGTTTGTTGCATCGATGAATTTGATAAAATGGCAGACACAGATCGTACAGCTATTCACGAAGTGATGGAACAACAAACGATATCTATTGCAAAAGCAGGAATTACGGCTCGCTTAAATGCAAGAGTTTCTATATTAGCTGCGGCAAATCCCGCATACGGCAGATATAATCCAAAGAGAACAGTTGAACAAAATATCCAATTACCTGCTGCCTTGCTATCTCGGTTTGATCTGTTGTGGTTAATTCAGGATCGAGCGGATCGTAGTAATGATTTAAAGTTAGTAAATATACATTCTAAAGTTAAATGGTTCAATTTTGCTGTTAGCTTCCAAGTACTACTATGTACAGTGTGACTCCCATTAAATGAAGATATATGTATATTTTTCCAAAATTGCAACTGGTCGGAATTGTAGAGAAAATACTAAAAAGATCCATTTGACCATTTTACAACTTTTTTATGTGGGCTTATATTGAAAATTTAAACACAACAATATAGAAAAATAGGTTTTTCAGTTATATGCTTTGTGAAAGTTTCATCGAAATCGATTGATGCGGGGAAAATCGACAGACATTGAAAGATTTAAGAATCCTTAGATTTATTGCCGGTCAGAGGCCGAAAATCGTGAAAAACTGAAATTTGTAATATCTTTAAACGTTTGTAAAAAACGAAATTTTCAGAATATGTTTAATTGTTACAGATCAACGGAACGTGTTTTCTAAATTTTCCATATAAGCCCACACAGAAAAGTTGGAAAAAATACAGCTTTTAGTATTTTCTCTGCAATGCCGAGACAACTTGCAATTTTTCTAAAAAATTTTGTTCACGTTGTGTAGCAAAAACCAATCGTTCTAACTTCTGGGGGTCACTGTATAAGCGTTCATTTAATAGTAGTAAAGTTCCTTAAAATATATTATAACAAAACATGCAACGTTAAACTATAATTATGTTTATTACTTTGAACTTTGAAAACTGAACTGGGAAGTTTGTCGTTTCATTTAGAAACACACCGGGTGTAAGTATTTCCATATACGTAATACAGCGATGATTTGTTTTCAGACTGGCTCAACATATAACTTACGTTCATCAACATTGTATTCAACCTCCTATGGAGTCACAAGCATTGGATATGAATTTAATTAGAAAGTACATCACTCTATGTAAAACAAAGCAACCTGTTGTTCCCGAAGATTTAACAGAGTACATAGTTGGTAAGAGCGTTATTGAATTTTTGTGAAATTACACCGTTTCTTTGTATTTTATAATGTCGATTGTATATGTCGATTGGTGTATAATCATTTTTTTTTAGAATCGTATGTGGAAATGAGGAGAGCTGCACGTAATAGTCAGGACAAAACATTTACCTCTGCACGTAATTTACTGGCTTTATTGCGTCTGTCAACTGCATTAGCTCGTTTGAGATTATCGAATATTGTTGAAAAAGCAGATGTAGTAGAGGCGAATAGATTGATCGAGATGTCAAAACATTCTATTAACTATTCCGAAACATTGTCAACAAACACACACCAGAATCCAATGAACCGAATCTTCCATCTAATCAGGGAATTAGCTAGTGATAAAAAGACTGTTAAAGTATCAGATATTTTGGAACGGTGTACAAGCAAAGGATTCAAGCCTGATCAAGTCAATGACTGCATCGAAGAATACGAGGCATTGAATGTGTGGCAAGTGAATCAAACAAGAACTCAAATTACATTTATTTAATTATTTATCCTAATCAATGTATATTTAACTTGACCGAATACAAAATATTTTTTATACAACTTTTGAAAGTATTCACACGTATTTTTATCTGTTTCAATGAATGAAAATAAATTTCTTACTTTATTATACTAATATTGCATTTGATATTTACTTATGTACATGACATGACCTCTACATTTTCCCTGATTTTCCCTGTAACGACAAAAACAAATTTATTTAATTCAATCGGTCAACCATCAAACAATAAATCCGAATAAATAGAAAATTAAAAAATATCATTCAAAAGTTGAATGTAAAACAAAATTAAATTTGAATTGCATACCGACATACAGACGACATACTAATCGATCTGGATCGGTGCCGGTGGTTCCTGGTTCCGCAGGGACCGTCAGGAACCGTATTGGACCGTATTTTGTTTCCTAGCTAGGTAGGGTTGGGTAGGGTCAGGGTCATCAGGGTCTTCTTGTACGTCATGTTTCTGTTTTTATAAATCAGCAATTTCATAGTTTGGAACACAATTATTAGAGACACTTTTTATCATAGAGATAATCGTTATTGTATTTTAAAATCATATTTTGAATTGCACAGAAACATTAGATTGGATACCACGTACAATTAAAAAGACGATTCCGATTTAAAATTAATTAATAAACCTTTGACGATTACTTTACAATTGATAGGGTACTTTTTCATTATTTCAAAAGTTTGCTGTGTCGAAAGGGTCGTCCGAGCAGGGTTTTCAAATATATTCATAAACTATCAGAATAAAGAAATTAATAAATGAAGATATTTATTTTTTTTTACAATCTTTTCTGTCTCTTTTTATACGACGATAAAATTCCATTAGCGTTTTATCTAATTAAATATTGAATTTGTAAATTAACATTAAATTTTAGATTCAAAGTAGAGCCATTTTTCGAAAATGCAAGAACATATTAGCCCGTATAAAATTTAACAAATTCTTTTAGATAGGATTTTCAGGATATCGTTTCTCAAGATGAGAGTAAAAACTAAAAATGCATCGCAGAAAGAGCTGCAAGCTACATACTTCTATCTTTTAAGCGAATTTGATTAGCGATAACGAGTGATATACAAAGGAAATATATATTTGTTAAAAGCATCACCTTATATTTGGCAGCGTATCTCAGTAACTACAATTTAATCTTATAATTATTTCTATATAAATTAGTGTTTGTCTTAGAAAAGTAAAAAATTGATACCAATACATATCTCATAGTGAAACAACCTGCAAAATTGCAAAATTTCACACTTTCTGCAAACGCTTTGACATACTCCGATAGGCAACACCTACTATAACAGCTACATTAATATAAGTGAAATGATACACGTCATAATGTTGAGTTCAATTATATGTTACTGTTAAATGTTAAATACTCGCTCGTTGCATGAATATTGTATATATTTTTATAGAGATGCAAATTTTACTGCAAAACACGCTGGTGCTATTAGTTTCGGTCGACATAACGTAAGAACGTTCAACCTAAAGCTAATATTGTTAAAGAAAAAGAAAATCATGTTAGTAAATGAATGATTATGCACGACTACACAGTGATGATTAAAAGTATGAAATTGGTATCAGTTTTTTGACAATAATTCTTCTTATCGGCTATGTGTGTTACAAAAAAATCATCGTAAATAAGATTTTCTCGAAAATGTGTGCTCATATTTACTTATATACAATTGTTAAATACTTTGTTCTGCAGTCTCTTTATTCCAATGCAATACTGTTTTACTTCTTATTGCTTTTCTGTAAGTCTTCTCGATGGAAACTATGTTTTTCCCTTGCAATTGAAATATTATTCCTTTCACGAAAGCACAACAACAATATTCGATAACGTCATAATTTTGAATTTCAATAATTTATCGTATTTGTCGACTCAGGAGAATATGTCGAACAAAGTATATGCGAAATGAGTCGATATAGCTAGAACTGTATAGTTTAGGTTTAGAACATGTTCAAAAAATAACGTTCGTCTTGCGTACAAGTAGATCGAATTAGACTTGTAAATGAATCGATAGGAATTGTTAATGTAATTTTAGTCCGGAAGATGTTAAGGCCTGTAACTTTTGTATAAAAGCATAACAAAGTATGCAGCAATATTATTGTCAAAGAATACATTACAATAAGAAACCGACATTAGTGTAACATATTAGTAAATAAACGTTCAAGGCCTATAATTATTCTTAAAATTACTTGAAGCAGCAACCTTTATACATATTCTCAAAGGTTTAAAGACATTTAAATACTCCAAAAGATAGTCTCACTCTGTCGCTCGCTAAGAGGTGTTCGCATCTCGAATTTCTATAATAAAGTGTATTAATGGTCAAATAGTCTAAAAAGACATCGCGAAAAAACCAAACTTATTTTCAACATTTCCGTTCGCGTATGGCGTATGCATATGTCTTCTTCAATATTGCAACATAAAAAATAAATACGAGGCCTTTTGTAAGCTGTCGTGCGCATATACTTAAATATACAATCACCACTCAATCATCGCTCAATATTATTTAGTAAAAATTCAATAAAAATTTATGTATATAATAAAAAATTTATATTTCTATATCAATTGTAAACATGATAATGAAAAAATTGGCATCCCTTCGATACTTAATTACTATTGTCGATTATTAATTAATATATTAGTCATATTTCCTATTTTGCATTGAAGTCTTCACTTGCAAAAAAATATATTCGTAATCGTTATCGATTTACGACTAGTAAAACATTGTAAACACGTTTTATTTAAGTAAGGTATAATTTACTTAAATACCCATACGTACTTGATAGTGATTAAAACGCGTTCTAATCAATATGAATATTATCAAACGATGTACGTATCATAAAATCATAAAACACTGTTATATCCTATGAAATATAGTTGATTGACACTTATTAGTTTGTATGTATAATAATTCAAATCTAAATTTCACGAAAAGAGATTAATTTTGTTGAGATCTAATCAAGTTCCATCTGAAAATTGACATGATCATTATAGTGTTCTTGCTTTTCCAAACGTTCATCGATCAATAATTACAAAGAATATTAACATTTACTTTACACAAGATATTTTATTTTCAAATAGTTTCATTATATTTCTGTTCGAAATATTTTCCATTTCTATCACAATTTCAAACGCGCGAAATCAATTCTTCTTTATATCTTATCATTTAAAATCTTTCTCAATTGCTCCTTTACTACCAGGTATTACAACTATATCAATACGCTACGCTATAATATGATTGTACACTGATGATATTTAAAATACGTCAGTAACACTTAATTCCGTCTTTGAACTTTCTACGAGATATCGTTTTGCAGAAAGAGTGTCTACATTTCATGATACACAAGAAATCGTTAATAAATGCATGGAACGTAGTACATATTCGGTAGAAAATAAAACATCTTGCCCGAATCGCTCTCCGAAGGTGATGCTGTCTATGTCTATAGATTGTATTTTCATTAAATTACTTAGAGTCCTCGACAAAATAATAAGACACCTAGCATATTTTTAAATTTCTTATATTTAAAGGTAGAAAATGTACACTCCGTTATATACACATGAGCGTGTTCAAACACTTTCCGTAGGACTCTGAAATTCTGAGAGTGCATGTATCGGATTTTGCACTTTTTTCTGTGAACCCTTACGTACTTTGGCTCTAACTTCTTCCGGTCTTTCGGGTCGTACCAGTGGTTTCTTCTCCGGTGCTTTCATTTTCCACACAACGATCGGTGACTGGGCAAGCGAACAGAAAATCAATCAACGATTAGTGAAAAATGCAAACGATCGATGCCTCGGCATAGCTACAGAAATACTCACATACTGTGTAATCCAATTGTTAGTTAGTAAACAAGTTTGAGTATTAGTGTTAGTTGTATGCGAAAATCTACCGTGTACATGTATATTATTACAATGAAATTGATTAGAATATTATCTCCAGTGGACGAGCCAAAGAGTATTTAACATTTACATTTTTATTATCAAAATTTGCAAAGAATAGACTCTTTCGCCCAGCCGCTACAGATACATAATACATATATATCAACGATACTCACGGTTACTGTAGATTGTCGAGGATACTTTGTTGACGCAACATACGAAGCCTTAACAGTAAGAACCACCGCGTTCATCAAGTTCTTTGCTGCCTGGATGAGAGAAGTCGCGCTATCCAATCCGGACACGATCAATTCCCCGCTAATGTTTTGTACATCCGCTTTAACTTTACTAGTTATATTCATTTGATGACAATACAATGCTATACGCTGCAAATACGCCAGGAGGTCCTTCTTGGTAGAACTCTCCGGGCATTGATCCGCAATTTGCCTAGTTAATTTATCTAATTTCGTTCCGGCTTCGGAAATCTTTTTGGCCGCGTTGATCACGTCCATAGTAGTTTTCAGTGGTCCACGACCTCTGGTGAAGTCCGTCATCTCCATCATGATCATACACATGTGTTTCGCCAGAACGATGATATCATTTCCAGCATCGTCCCATTTGGCAACCTCTTTATCGAATTTCAACTTCTCGCTCTTAAAGAACTCCACCTGTTGCAAGATCTTCTGCTTATCTTCCTCCGGCATCTTGCGCATGGCTTCGCGCGCAGTTGTTATGCCACTGATTTCTGGATACTCGTCGACGCCGTGCTCGCCAGTTTGAGCGCTCGATTTGCTACGGGTTTCTAATGTATAGTGTTCGTCGAGCTCGACATCCTCGGGATCTAAATCTTCGTCCGCCTAAAAGAGAAATTATGTCAGACCGCCGACACGACGAACGAGAGTCTCTGTTTAAAACTTAAGGCTAGGATTACACGGACAAGTGAAACTGCTGAACAGCTCTCTACCTATATGTACCATATATGAAAGGTTGTCTTTTTAAGACTGTCCGAATATTATCGCGAGTGTAGCTGTTCTGCGATTTCACCCGCAGGCGTGTTAGTCCCCCAAGCCTTGGTCTGAAACTCGAGGTGTTTTCTCTTACTCTATTCATCAATACAGCGCGTCTAATTTCACGGACTCCATCGTAAACTAATCTTGAAGCGTCTATAAAGTCATTCTCATCCACCTCTTTAGCAGGATTACTACCCAAAGCATCTACCGCGACTTCTACTCGCTGTGCGAATTTCGGCATTACTTGTTCCCTCAGAACTTTCACAGCCTCTAAAACCCGTTTCGTATAGATACAGGGCTCGTAGTTGTCCATCTCGGCTTGGACAACGTTACAGACCCTAGCCGATCGGCCGCGGATCGCGCCCGCCGTTCTATCTAAGGTGTCTGCATCGCCCTCTTGCAATGCCAGCACGCATTTGTTCACGTCCTCTAGAATGTGATTCTCAGACACGGCCAAGAAATCGTCGATGGTGGTAATATCATCGACCGCTTCCGTTAATACTCTCACTTGATTTTCCCACGCCTGCCGGAACACTTCCATGTTGTCCAGAGCTACTTTCGACCTGTTACGAGCCGCCAATACCCTGGCCGCATTAATTACTTGAGGGCACAAGTTACCAATTTGTGCTGCGGCATAGCGAACCATCTTTACGCCGTCCTCGTTGCCGGACATACTGCACACCAGATTCGCGACCTGATTGCATCAATGAAATCAATGAATCGACTACATCAGAAGTTGATTATGCGGGTTCTAGGAACTAGGAAGGATTAAATGAATTGGAGAGTATCGACACGTTCATTTTGACCATCTATCGAGAATTATTTAAAAAACAAAGAAATTCCTGAATGGCTCCAGTTTCTTGCAACAACTTTGGCAATACGCAAGAATATTGATTGCTGAGTAAACATTTACCTCTACTAATTTATTCGCATGTTCTGTGAAGACGAGCGCGTATTCCTCGACTTCTTTATCACGACCGTTCCTCGCAGCTTCGATCAGAACCAGCAACGGCACGCTTGTTTCCAAAAAGCTGTCCGACACGTGGTCTACTACGGCCTTTCTTAATTGTCTACGAAGATCCCGTGTTTTCCTGCACATGTGATCAATTGCTCTCTCCAAACCTTCGGATTGTTCTTTCACGCCCATCTGTTCAATTATATTTCAATTATAATCAACGATGCGCAGAGATTAACGCAATGCGGGCATCCGAATAAAATCTATGCTATTGTTTTACTAGTTGATTACATATTAGAGTGCAACATATGGAAATATTTTAATTAATATGATTATCAGAGATTACGTTATTTATTAGTATGTTTAATCGAAAGTAGTTCTTTCAATTAATTTGACATCAAATCATTAAGAAAAAAGCTATGTACACAGGCAAATCTAAAAAAGGACGGGTGAAATAATCATCGTAAAGTTGATGGAAATTCTCACATAATAAAATACATAATATCGTTATGTTAAAAAATAAGTAAATGTGTGTTGGAATTTATGATCGACTTGAAATCAGTTCAAACTACATGTTTACTTCGATTGGAATGGCTAGCTACAGTCTGTCCAAACGTAAGTTCAATAAGTCTCAAGTTACGTCTGCAATATGTACTATGCGTCTACTCTATTATACTTCTTCATTTCTATCAACTGGAAACTATATTATATATATCGTGGAAGTATGTCATATTTACAGTTGTGCAAATAAGAGTAAATTTTATAGATACTCCACTGTTAAATACAATGAAATTAGTGCTTGTAGTAAGACATTGCAGGAGAGTAGGAGCATTATTGTATGCGAGAGCTAGTACTGTGTTCAGCAATTAATGTTTGCTTGATTTATAGATTGTATGCAAGGAGTGTGCCAGAACACAATGTTTTCATATTTACCCGTTTCCCACCCCGAGCGAGCTGTAACTGCGGTCATCAAAATAAAGAATAAATAAGTAGAATGAACATATTAAAATACAGATAAATCATTTTAAGCAAGTTTGTAAATACAACTGCGAAACGTAGAGTATACAAGAATCTATCCGACGAATGACAAAGCAAGACAAATCATAGAGAAATTAAAATAAACAATCAGTCCGTTGTATGTGTGGATAGCTTGTACACTTATGGTCAGTAGAGCTGTGAGCCAGAACCCGAAAACGTTGGATCTGATAATGAAGAAATTATATATTTTCGGGTTCTTACACACCCCTAACAATCATTTCATTTTTCTATGAATTATATTATTCAAAGAATTCCCGGAATACTTACATTATTCATATATTCGCTGAGCAAATCTTGCAAGGCTTGCCTAACCGCGTTGCATTCGGCAACGATGCGTTCTCTACGTTCGTCTCTGGTACAGGAGGAGTCTGCCATCAGTGCAGCGCCGCTGATAATGCTCTCTAGTCTTTCCTCGAGGCTGGGTCTTGTCCGTACTTCGTTGTACGCTAGCGGAGACATGACCATTCTCTCGTCAAAGTCATCTAACGCGGCAGCGAGTTCGCCGGGTCCTTCGTAAGGATGTTGACTATCGAGAGGAGTCTTTCCTTGTGCGACATCGTTGATGGTATTCACAGCTTCGCATACTTGCTTCAGAACGTAATCGCGATTCGCTTTCGCCGCGGCTAGCTCGGGATGTCGAACGTAAACTTTGGAGGCGGTGAGAAGCATAGTGGAGTGCTTCTTAAGCACGGCTCTGGCTGCGGCCAAGTCATCTCTCAACTGAGGATCTTTCAGCTCTTGCTGACGCTTCGCTGCTTGGTTCATTAGCTCCGATGCATTTCTTCCGAATTGTTTGATGTTCTCTAACAGTTCTCCTTGCGAGGATGCATTCTTAAGCTTCTGTAAATCGTCCTCCACCACGTGCAAGGACTTCAGCAACAAATGGACATCCACCATATCCGCTAGAATAAGTAAACGGGTCACTGCGGATAAAAGATTTCTCGCTGCACGGACCATGTTGCCTCTCTTCAACGAGGAGCAAGGATCTTCGGAGAATTCCCTGTTCAGATTTGCAACAATACGAACATATATTTAGAAACATGCGCATGCTACAGGAGTGAGAAAAAAGAATGAAAATTATACCTAGCAGCAATGCTCATTGCTGCACCAGTCTTTTTGACTTCTTCGACGGCGCTTAACATCTCAGCAGTGATATCTGGATTCTCGTAAGCGATTTGTTCACCTTTTTCGATAAAATTATTAGTCGCCTTTTCTACAGTTCCTACGAGAGCACTAGCTCTCTTTGATTTTCCTTTCTTCTTCTTGCTGGGGCCCTTTGTGTTCACAAGCGTGGTAACTTGTAGAACCAAGGGCTCTAACGTTTTCTCCACAGACATTGTACGAATTTCCAAATTCTTGGGATCCCATTTTAAAGTGATTGGACCAAAATGATCTGACATCTTTGTTTGCTTTATACCAGTCAATTCTGAAAATGGAGCGAATCTATAGAATACGTACATGCTTTCAACAGTTGTAAAATTACCTGTGCCTTCGAATGTATGTAGTACAGACAATCAAATTCATTTTTTCAATGCCATTTTTATGTACATCATTTCGTTAATAATTTTTTTTCCCGAGACATAGAATACGGATCAGAATTTCGTAATTAGACGGCGGATTTATTCGTTTACAGTGGACGTTCCGATATAATAAAAAATGCAATAGGGCTGGACAAGGCTGTTAAACAGTTTCAACTCTGATAAAAGCCTCTGAGCGGCGCGGCGCGGCGAGCCCATTCCTGTTCGATTGGTTTCCGCGCTTGCATAAATAGCCGCAGTCCGCTAATAACATTACGATGATTTATTCTTTATGGAATTAACAATATTTATCGTTCACTCGCGAAAGTCACTGATAAGGTGTGTGGTCCCGACATCGTCCGTGGTGCATGCGTTCAGGGAATATAAAGTTTCGAGGACTGCTCCGTTGGGTTTCTCGAGTTTTGAACACTTGTGCAAGTACGAGGAAACCTATCGGCAGGAGGAAACAACAGATTCTTACCTTCATAAGACCACGGCTTCGAACCTATAGATTCCCGATGAAAACCCAAGCGCAGCTATCTCTATAATGCTTTTCCACGGAATCAGTCACATTGAAAAGCAAACACTTTAGCGTGTACACAATTCCGTATCATTTCGATGTATCATCCGTTTGTCATCGACACTTGATTCATGACGTCATGATTTCCGCCAGCGAAACCGGTCTACGCCCGAAACTCGGAACATGAATGTTAGATGATGTTAGAGCGATGCAGAGCGATGCGATGCAGTGATGCCAGAACCGTGGTACCGTGGTACTAAACCGTACCACAGCATACCCCCACCATAGCCTACTATTGCCCCTACGCAGTGATGCCAGAACCGTAGTACCGTGGTACTAAACCTTAGACCACCTTAGACTTTAGAGTTTCCACCACCATCCATGAAGCATTTGATTGGCGAATGACATTTTCAATTGCACTCGAGATAGTCGAGATGGATGTTCAATACAAATTCAACAGAGAAATCGATTGTAAACAAGGAGCTGTTCGAGCTGTTCGATTTAGCGGTACGTGTAGATTACAGTAAATTTGTCATTTGTATTTAATAGATAATATGAATTTGAAAGGAATAGGTATATTTTAGTTGATGGCAGTTATTGTATAACATGCGGATCGGATAGAAAATTGAAATTATGGAATCCGCACAGAGGGGTTGTTTTGAAAACATATGGAGGACACGGAGACGAAGTAATGGATGCTTGCGCATCTTGCGATAGTAGTCAAATTGTTTCTTGCGGATTGGATAAATCTGTTATCCTCTGGGATGTAGCAACTGGTACTCTGGTTCGTCGTTTGAGAGGACACGTGGGTCCTGTTAATACAGTAAAGTTTGTATAGATTTTACACATATATATGTATGTATTTATCTCAACTGTAATAAAATAAAGCCTCTCCCGTGTGTCAGATTCAACGAAGAGTCTACAATGGCTATTTCTGGATCGAGAGACAACTCTGTCATGTGTTGGGACGTGCGTTCCAAAGCTGTAGATCCTGTGCAATGTCTAGGAGAAGCTAAAGACTCTATTTCTAGTGTCAGGGTATCCGATCATGAAATTCTATCGGCTTCGTTCGATGGCAAGATACGTAGATACGATATTCGTGTTGGTGAAATGTACACGGATTACATGGGAGGTACTAAATAATATAATATTCTTATAAAACAAAGATAGAAATACGAACTGCGGTTAAATATAAAAAATATATTGTAGATGCGGTAACATGTGCGAGCTTCACAAGAGATGGCCAGTGCATAGTAGTCAGTTGTGCGGATGCCGTGATCAGATTAATGGACAAAGACTCGGGAGAACTGCTCGGAGAGTTTACAGGGCACCTGGCAGACAATTTATGCTTAGAGTCAAGCGTCGATGTTCAAGACACTCGAATCCTTTCTGGTTCAGCCGATGGAAAATTATGGATATGGGACTTGGTTTCCCAGAAAGTCGTCGCGAAACTTTCTGGCTATAAACCTACGAAACATCCTGTAGTGTCCTTGAGTGTTCATCCGAAAGTTAATTGCTGTTTGGCTAGTAACGGATCAAACATTTTGATGTGGAGCACTGCATCCTTGGAACAGGAATAGTAGTACTCGACGAAGAAACCTCGAATGTTATTTAGTTATAAAGTCAATCTTGTAATAAAGTTCATATTTCTTTACTTCGAACAGAGTGTGCTAATGGAGAAGACGCGCTGGCTGGAAATTCGCTTTTCCTAAGGCGTAAGCGTTCCGTCAATATTTTATTCTTCTACCCGAAGTTCCTACTCGTATTTTCTTTATTTATTGCGATCTATGATCTACGGAAGCTTTATCTTGGACCTAATTGAAAAGATACGTAGTTGGAAATGTTTGGGCTTGGAATGGAAAAGTCTGATATTTGAAAGCTGTGTGTTTTAGATCAGAGATTTTATAAGCTTGAATCTGGGTAAAGGAACGTTACCCGGCCACCTGGATAATTCTCGATTTGGAAACAAACATAGACCTCTGATATTCGATGAGGTACCTGGGTACTCGAGTACTTATCTCGGCGCAACGAGACAAATTCGTTTAGACAATTCCGGCATACATAGTATTTGTCTAGTAGTAGTGGCTTAACCCGAAGACTCTGATTATCTTATAAATTGGAGTGTTGAGTGGGTACTCTGAATGAGTAAGGAGATCTGAGCCAGCAGTGGCCTAACCTCGACGAGTACCGAGACCAACCGCGACTGGACACGTTGACGCCGTTGACGGGCCCCGTCTGCCGTCATGCCGTGTATCAAAGAAAAATAGAATATGGGTTAGCGGTTAGCCTAAGCTGGGTCGCGGCATACAGTTAAAGAAGCAGGCTAGGAGTACGCGCGTAGCGTGTAGCGTAACTTTAGCGCACGAATGGGATCATGGGATCGCGAGATTCGCGAGTGAGAGGGTGAGAGGCAAGAGGCGAGAGGGAGAGGGAGTGAGATTGGGTTTCGCCTTTCGCCGTGGTCGCGGCGGTCGGAGGGTCGGGGTCGGAGTCGGACAGAGTCGGAGTCGGAGGGAGAGAGCAGGAGAGAGAGGGTATAGGTATAGGTGCGTGCGCAGGTGGCGCGATATCGGTGCGTCAGAATCAGTGGTCGCCACCGTCTCGCCCGGGTGAGGGAAAGAAAAAGAGAGAAAGAGGGAACGGTTCCCGTGCAGCGAAGAGAAATAGAATGGGCCGCGCGTAGGAGTAAGAAAGGACGACGGACTCCGACACGTCGAACGAAAAAGACGGACGGCATCGAAGAGGAAGCAAGACGGAGAAACAGCAGAGAGCGAGGCGAGAGACATACCGGAGGCGGAGGTGCTCGCACACGGGGCGGGCCTGCCAGTCTGAACCACTTCGTGGAGTACACTTTTTATTCTCTCTGTTATATTCGAGCACGCAGCCACTTCTGAATATTGTCGGCTGCTGGTTCGCACCTCTAAACGCAACAACAATCGAGAGGAGCCCGTGCGACTCGCCCGATGCGGAAAGCCCCGTATGCCGTTCGACCGCGTGGTCTCTCTCACCAGACTCTGCTGGCAGCCAGTCTCGCCGTACCGTGAGCGAGGATTGTTGATGTTGTTGTTGTTGTTGACGATCGATTCCTCCCGGCTCGCCGGCTGTCAAAGTCACCGGAAACATTGAGACGTTGCTCGCGAATCGGAGAAAACGAACGCGAGTTTTGTCCGAAATCTCTCGCCTCTCACCTCTCGCCTCTCGGGTGTCAGTGACAAGTGGTGAAGAACAGAGAGAGAGAGAGAGAGAGAGAGAGAGAGAGTGCTGCTGGAGGAAGATACAAAGGAGACGACGCGACGGGTATAGTGCGACCGAAAGAGGGTTGTTATGGGGCGAAGCTGTCGGCTGCTGGTACTATTGCCGCTGCATTTGCTGACTATACTCGGCTTCCTAGCGGCGGCCGAGGCTTTCTCCGTCGACGGTAAGCAGCATTTATCTTTTCTTGTTCCCCTATTCTACTCTACCCGCGAGTAGCGTACCGGACGGAGAAAGAAAGCGCGAACATTCGGGGGGAAAGACGGTGTTGTCGTTTCAGAATATCTATATGTATAGAGTATAGACATACATAGACAGACGCATGACCACCGTACAGTCCGTAGTCCGTACTGCGTAGAGCGTAGAGCGTAGAGCGTAGAGCGTAGAGGAACGTTGTTGTCGTCGAGCTACGGAATAGGTGTACGGTACGGGATTACGGGATGCGCCGCGCCGCGCCGGTTTATCGCTTACATAACCGACCTTTCGCGTGCATTTTCGACGAGGTGGTACGTCCCTTACGAATCCGTCGACGCGGCAAATTAGGACAGCCGACGATAGGAAAAGAATATCCCACCTACGGGCTCGATATCAACGCGATAAATGTGAGGGGGATGCTGTTGGCGGCTGGCGGTGGCGGTGCGTTGGTCCTCTGTAAATGGGGGAACACCGCGGTAGATGGAAGCACGTGAACATCTTGCTACACTGGGCCACATACAGCCTCATCTCATCTGCTGGTTTAGGGTGCTCTTGAAAAATTTGGGGGAGATGTGGCTCGATTTTCTCTACGATTTATTCGCAGGAAATTATCGACGATACCGAACGAGCATATTATTTCCATATGCAAATTTCATATGCAGTGTCTAGTTCATGGCTCTATTCCACTTGTTCCAGTTTCCGCAAACAATTCTACAAATACGTATTCATCCACTTTACCACGGATTTCTATTCTTCGATTTCTATGTTTTCCACAAATATGCTAAATATTCCTGCACAATTTCTTTACATACAATATTGTCGAAGAAATTGGGACTTTTATCCTCAAGCTTCTTATACATGTATGTATGCACTGCTATGTATGTACTATGTATGTATTATGTTTTACTACATACATCGTATATTCCATATATGTATGTATACTGTATACGTTTCAATGGGAATACATGGAGCAATAACAGTTCGATAAAGTCAGGAAATATTGATGCAAATTTCTCGAAATACGATGATTGAAACCACATTGTTATACAGATCGACGATGTACACCGTATGTACATATGTCGTTCCATTTAAAAAATCACTGGAGTAAATCGTCTTACCGATACCACGCACATGTGTCTTTTGAAATGGTATAACTTTGTTATAAATATTCAATAAATATCGGAGGTATTTAAGTCTTTCCATTTAAGTCGTCCAGTCGGTATAACAATCAATTGAAACTTGGGATTTCTAGCAATATCATCGCAATCCCCTCCATTTTTCATTCATCGGTTTTCTATGTATGTGTGTATGTACATATATTCCACGAACGTTGGAAATGCCTCTGTACGATTTGTTTGTAGATTTTCAAAGACGATAATTCTCTCTCTCTCTCTCTCTCTCTCTCTCTCTCTCTCTAATTTTATACTTCTCGTACGCGCGTCACTGCAGCGCCATACCATTGCGTTTCATCAGATCGTGCACGTTTCATTTTACAGTCTAATCACGTTTTTTCCATTGACCTTTAGTGTCACGTGCGAAGTAAAGCGCCTCGGTCGAGATCGATATTAGAGTGTATATTTAATGTTCTTGACAATCGGGTAATATGTATTGAGGCGGGAAAAAATTATTCGGTAAACGGGTAAGGCTGTATAAAGCAATTGGCGTTTCATTTATTCGCGGCGAAACGAAAATTCGAAATAAATTCCGCGTCAGTCGGCGCGGTGGTACGCGCGCACGTTCACGGTGTACACGTACATTCCGTGCGTCACAATCGCATAACTTTTGTAGTTGTCATTAAAATTTCAATTATAATCTGAAATATCCCAGCCAAAGGATGTGTAAATTGTAACTCGAAGCCGAAACGTGTGTTGTTGCTCGTCGGATAAATTAATATTTTTGACGCATGACTGCCGCATGCCAGCGCGGCGAGGCGGCGAGGCGGCGAGGCGGTCGTGTTGTGACAATCAGCGAATGAAAAAATCTGGATAAATTATGATAACGGGGTACGACGGTGCGTTCGAACGTAACCGATCTACAATTTCCGCGATATTTATCATATTTACCGCGGTATTGATATGGCATGCAAGCAGTAGAGGTTCACCGAATGCACCTTATCGCCGGCGAATTATTTTCGATCAAGGACCGAGACCAGCGGAACAAATTAATATATCAGCGTGTGCACTGTTACACGCGATCATCGAATCATAATACGTAATTTCTAAAGCGGGATTAAATTGTCGTTCCTAGTTTCGTGGTGCCTCAAAGCTCCGAAATCACTTTAATTTCTCATTTATTACGTTCCCTTTGTATAAAGTTTAGTTCGAACGCGAGAACAGTGCTCGGCCCGATCTAACCAACGGATCGGCAATTTCATTATTTCCTTTGCCAGATTATGTTTGCCACTTGTTCGCTATAGCTATATGTATGGTCGCTATACGTATTTATTTTCACCACTCTTCTTTACACAGATTACCCAGAGAGTCTCGTTCGTTTCGGGTACGGACTGTCCGGAGTCCGGAGGGCATTAATCGAATCGAATCAAATATTCAATTTCACCGATTGATTTACAAGTGCCGAAGAACAGGATAATTGACCATCAATCCGGTCCGGCGATTAAGTAATTAATCATCGACTCCTGGATCGATGATTGAATACTTATATACCTAATTAACCGCGGTTATATGTACATCAGGCGAACTAAACTTTAACCGTTAATTGCGTCTGGTAATCAAGTGTTTCGATTGTTTCCGAGCGTTGATTTTCGAACGGTTACGAGCTCGAGTGCACTTCCATTTAAATATGATAAACGGCGTATATTTTACCTGTCCCGCGTCCCGCGTGCACATCGGTATGCCAATATTGATCCTCTTATCTGGCATCTCTATTTTTGTCAGAGCAACGTCGAAACTGACGCGAAAAGCCACTCTACGATTCTCCTCTTCTTTGCCATTTGACAAGTTGCTGGCTAAAGGGATGTGGAGAAAGGAGTCAATAATGTCTTCGAACCGAATGGAACCGAATGGGCCGAAGTCGAGCAGCTTTCAATAGCTTATCAAACAAATACGTTTTTGCGTGTAATTTCAACCCTTTAGTTTAATCAAGAAGGTAGTCAGAGGTTGGCCCATTTTCTTTCATTGATTCTGACATTGGCAGGAAAAAAGAACAGAATTGAACGTGTATGAATTCAACAGCAATTTCTACAGAAGTATTTTGAAATCGTTGCAACCAAAGAGAAATACAAACGAAAAATATTTTTCGAACATATAACGTGAACAGTTATATATATGTCATTTTTTAAAAAAACTCTCATCGCGTCTCAAACTCTTTCGTCTAACAGGATTTCCCGTTGAATTTTTATTTAAATAAATGTTGCACCCCTTAGGAACTTGTGTGAAAAGTGAAAAGTCCTTTCACGGAACAGATATTTTAGCATCTGTATAATAAAAGTTCCATGGCAGAAGCAACTTGTTTTCAAGCGTTTATTAAAAAAGCCTTTGGATTCTGGTCATTTCAAAGAGAAACGCAAACAAGCGTTGGACTGCGAATTAACTAATGTAGGTATATATTGCAAATAAACAACGTAGGGTAAACTGTGCTATTGCTGGCACTGCAGTAGTTATTGGCACTTTTGATTTAAACGGCAAATATGTATTAAGAATTCCTGGTATAAAAAATTATTTTAAATATAAAACAAATAGCCTGTTTAACGTACACATCTTACTGTGCCAATGACTGTACTGTTATATTTGTCTTCCGATTGTTATTCACTGAATATATGTATTTTATAATAAAAGATCGTATAATAAAAACTCGTAAAACTGTGTGTTTGATTTTGCTGAAAAATCTTTATTATCTTATAATAATAGCAAATTAAGCTCGTTTAAACATTTGAAAAAAAGATAAAAAGATTTTTACTACGATTTTGGCTTAGGGTGCTGTCAATCATTGTACAGTTTATACTACTTGGGATTTTAATCTAACTGTGGCAAGTACTTAATACACGCTACTATTTATCGAACAGCATTCAGTATTTTTATTTTATTTCTTCTCATCTCGCGTCTCGCGTAGCTTTACGAGAAACTTCCATAATACTTTCGATTCCCTGTCGAAGCATTTTTAAACAATAATAGAAATAAAAATTGTTCGCTGTGTCAATTATCCGACCGTTGTTATAATTCGTTTCAAGGACACTTTCGCTCTCTATTGAAATATTCGCAGAAGCCGGCACTTTATTAGAAAATTACACTTGAATGGCACTAGATTGGATCATAGAATTCGCTTGATTAATGTAGGTACTTATTCGTTCTCTAAAAAGCTATGCTCGCGAGTTTCGCGGATGCTCAAGTATCGCCTCTTCTTCTGCATAATTTCAAAAGGCAAAAGAAAACATGGAAATTAGCATACGCGGTGATATCTCTTTCAGTGTTTTAGACATTTTTCAATGGTACTGGTACATTGCGAATTGCGACACAATTCGCGAGCACGCGAACGCATTAACGGCGCTAATTAATCAAGATGCTCACGGCTCACGCAGATGGCACTACTGACGCGCGAACGTTGCACTTTTCGACTTACAAGGAGAGTGCAAGACCTTCGGGTCACCGATTTAGTTGAGATTTTGTATACTTATATGTATGTAGATCCCGAGCTCCCTTTTACGAATATGTATACATATATCGTTATAGGGCCAAACACTCAATAATTGTTGAGATATTCGTAAACAAAGTCTCTATTAATGCTTAAATATACAATTGTTGAGAAAGTACACAACGAATAATATACATGTCGTAAAAGCATACGAAACATAATTGTACGCAGAAACAGCTTGCGCATCGAATAAGTGTAGTACGTATGTATTATGTAGGTATGTATAATATTTTATTGGCACTTGCTCCTTTGTACTTTTATGGGAAAACAGATTTGATTGACGTTGTTGAGAAGTACAAAGAAGCAAGTGCCGACGCAATAATTGAAGCGTTGGCTGAGAAATTGGTTCCATATGGAAGTACAAAGAAGCAAGTGCCAATGAAATAATACTGCACTTATTCGATGCGCAAGCTGTTTCTGCGTATTATGTTTCGTATGCTTTTACGACATGTACCACTGTTGTAATTAAAACTATGTAGGTATGTACAATGCTATTAAATTTATCGCGTACCATATTTTCTCTTCCTATATTTACTTAATTTCTTTTGTTTCCAAACACGAGAGGCTAATTTACTATTTTATTCATTCATAAGCGAAGAAAATCTCAACTAAATCGGTGACCCGAAGGCCTTGCATTCTCCTTGTTCGGCGAAACAACTACTGGATTTTACAGTTTCCTACAAATAGTACAAGCTTTGCTTCTAAAAAATTATGATCCTACGCGATTTATTTATCATGTATCTCGTTCGTCTCCCTTGACACAGCATTTTACAGGGAAGCACAGTTTAAGTTTGATTCATTGCGCCGCATGTTATCCATTGTTCAAATAACGATTACACCGAGCGTAATGTGAACGGGGTTTAAGGCGGATTTCATGAGAGTACGTGGATCAAATTCGTAACGTGCGATTGATGTGCGGAATGTGATCGAATTTTTCAAAATCATCTGAAATTTCGTGTCTTTAGAAAAATCAGTGAGCTGGCATAGTTTTCTTCGATGGTGTCGGCGCACTGTCAATTTCATCGATATCTGCAATATAAAAGCTACAAATCTAAATAAAAAATAATCGTGGATCCTATCAGAAAAAAATTGCATTCTACTGACATTGATCAATTTATACATATTTTAGACTTGTGCAAAAACGTTTTGTTGCTTTTGCAGCTACAGAGTCTCGTAACTCGAGGTTGTCTTCTTCAATGTTTTTTCTATTTTCAATGCTCTCAAGTGATGTCAACTCTGTCAATATACCAAAGACAATGAAATATGTAACCGGTTTCGATTTTGTATTTCACCGCAGCCGAATCTTCGGTAGAGCATTCAGTGAGCCACGAAAGTATTCCATCAAAGAATGACTTTTTTATAATTCTACCAAACGACCTGATTTTTTATCTGGAAATTATAATTTTTGGAAAATCTTTTTTCATATCATTCCATAAACCAATGCTTCTAATTGATTATAAAAAATCATCGTCGTTTGGTACAATTACAAAAAAGTTATTCTGTTTTAAAGGGCGTTCACTAGATGTCTCCAATATGCCGAAATTTCTTCTGAAAGGGTTAACACAGCGGTATGAATCGTCTCGAAAAGGCAATGTTCACCGAGGGAAGGTGCTCCGAATCCTCGACATCTCTCGAAGCGAAGTATGTAACAGCGGGTCTTTCGCAAAAGTTCGACGAGACGATAGGTAGACGGTAGCGATGTCGGGAATCGCACGATGGAATAGTTAGTTATTCTATGGTCGTTTGTCACTCGGTAAAGATTGCCGGAGTAAGGAAGACGGATAAGTGGTTTTTCGCATGAGCTGAGAGGCGACGCGCGACGATGCCTCGGAACTTTAAACGAATCGAGACAGAGTCGCTTCGTTACTTTCGACGAACAAACAAAATCCATTTTCAAGATAGAATAAAAGTTTATTCGGAGCGAGTCGTCCTTATTTCCTGTGTATCCCGGTTATTCTGGAAAATCAAGGGAGGGGACCCCGCCCGCCCGCCCGCCCGTCCGGTCGCATCCGGTTAAACTTTTAGAACTGCGAATAAGAGAGAAGAGTTACGATAACTGTAGATAGCGTCGCGAACAGCCATATTCCTGAACCCGGAGGGGAGGGGAGGGTGTGGGTGTCTGAATCTATGGGGCCATTCATTTTTCTATTGAATTATGGCGCTCGCGGATTATCTTTGGAAGTGTATTCAGCGTGGGATTACCGTACACAATTATGTGCCGCGGAGGTCAGCATACCAGAGTTATTATTACACGGCCGACTATCTCTTCCCGAACTATGTAGGGATATTATACTCGAAATGCGCAATAATTCTTGTCGTTTCACCATATGCTGCCCGGCTAATGCGGTAGAAATCATTGCAACCGCAATTGAATTTGTCAAGCCCCTATTATTAGGGGTTTACTTTACCTGCCTGTAATTACACGAATCACTTGCAATTTCCTGCGAAACGTCATATATGTACCATATACATACAATACGTATACGTATATGTCGGTGATAGCCGAGACACTCCCATAGGAATCCCAGAAGTTCCTTCATCGCTCCATTATATGTATATGTATAAATGGTGTAGAAACGTGGCACGTGGCACCTACCTGGATTTTCTCCACAGGAGAATCGAACGACACTTTTAAAAAATAATTTAAACTACGAGATTAAGGAAGGTCGCGATCCTCATCGTTTTCGGATTCAACATTTGCCGGATTATGTAAATAGCGGCACGTTTAAATTAAACTGAAAGACTCGATTGAATTTTAATCAGAAACTTCGGGCCACATTCTCCTACCCCGGGATCATTAATCTGCCTACTCCCAAGCTTTCCTCATAATTCTTTCAATCAAATTTCCTCCGGAACTATAAGAATTCTTAAAAAGTTCCTCCATTCAGGAATTTTTCCGACCCTGAAATTATTCCGATCCCCCGTCAAGAATCGGTTCGCAAAGCCCACTTAATTATTCCGTCGGATCTTATAAATAGCACAGAAATGATGTCACTTGACGAGAGAACAGGGTCGTGGTCGAAATTAAATCGAACGTAATACGGTTCCGCGGAGGTCGTTGATCTAATTGTTTTTTTTCCCCCGACGAAATGTTCGCCGCCGCGCCGCGCCGCGCCGCGCCGGTAACCCGACAGGGACCGAATTAAAATGGCCGACGGATTATTGGTCATATTTTTTCCGGCGACACCGCAACCATGTAAAATTGATACGAGTTATCACGGCTGGGTCCGTGTCTGCGGATTTCCCGCGAAAAAGATTAACGTTTCCCCCGCGGACTAAATGAAATCGCGTTTAAATCATTGTTACTAAATAACGAAACGCGAATTAACGCGCGAGGAATTCTTTTTTAACGCTGGGAACACGGACACGTCGAAATCGTAAGTCAGCATTTGTTGGAAACGATTCTGTGCCAATATTATGTTACGAACAACAATCGATACAAAATGAAAGTTCTCGCGTGCAATGGCGAGAGTTGACCAGCGAACTTTGTTTCTGCAATTCGACTATGAGAGAGATGCGGTTGCACGGATGCAGTGGTAATATACAATGTATGTGACGCGATATTGCTGATCGTGTTTGTCCTGTCGCGCGCGGTTTTCCGAGTTAGGTGTTGCCATACATCCGGCATCGGCAGCTGGAAAAGTTCGATCCTGTTTGAGAATTTGTTCCACGTATAAAATTACACTGTACGGCTGACGGACTAAATGGCCTCGCGTACAGCATATTTTTGAGAAATGAATTTCTTCGATCCACGAGGATGAACGAAAATCCCCGGGAGGTAATTCTATTCTCCAGCTTCGGTTCCTTTTTGCTCAAGTAATCATCCCATGTCGTAGCGAGAAGGTAGATACCTCGGTTATTACTTTCGCGTCCATACATACAATGCGTACGTAACGAAGCGACGGGACGTTGAATGGCGTCCTCTCTCTTCTCTCCGCGCAATCGGCGCGGCGCGGCGCGGCGCGTCGCGGCGTTCAAATGTCTTTCTTTCTCTTCGGTTAATTTTCCATTTTCACCATCTCTTTTTTTTCTCCGTCCCATCGCATCTCATTTTACTAATCATTCTGATTTTGCACGATTATGTTTTGTTACCACAGCCACAGCCACAGCACAGCGTATACTGAAATCTGGTTAACCCTTGGCTTACTGACAATCGACGAACCCTTTGCATTCGAACGGCGACATTGATTTGTTTGAACCTGCTCGAACCTGCTCGAACCTCTGCAACTGATTGTCCTACAGCGAAAGGGTTAACCCGATCACATGTCATTTCATTTCTGTTTTGTTATTTGGTTTTAGGCGAGCTTCGTATTTCGAAGCAATTCCAATGCGCGAATAATAAAAAAATACCGATCTCGTGGGTCTGCGACAAAGAGAACGACTGCGGAGACCATTCCGATGAAGCCGAGGAGGTATGCAAAGGTGAGCGATGAGACGGTTATTCAAATGTATCGTGTGCACTTTGTACGGGTTCGAGTTCGGAGTTCGGAACGATGCCGAACCCCCGCCCCGCTATAAAAGATCGAATAAAATACGCGCGGAGCGTTCGCGTACCTCTCTTCCTGCTCTATCCCAAGCAAAAGGGAGCAAAAACCGCGCTGTATGATCGATATTCGAGTTCCGAGGGAAAAGGAAAGCAAGAGAGAATCCCGGGGAAAAAACAGGAACCTCGGTGGGGCAATTATTGTGTAGAAATATTAATTCGTAGCCTTACCTTCGAGAATTTCTTGATTATGTATTTTCATACAAAATACATTCTACTCTCTCCATCGCTATACACTATACACTATACACTATACCTATATGTTATTGTCCATCGCTTTTTATGCAGCTATAGGTAATTAATTAATCAAATTAATGGGTGAATATAAAATAAATTTATAATTGATTCATTCTAAAAGCTACGAATCTATACATGTAGGGTAATCTGTACAATGATTGGACCCGTAAGCCAAAATCTCGGTAAAAATCTTTTCATTTTTTTTGGAAATGTTTTTTTTTGAACGAGCTTAACTTGCTATTATTATAAACTAAGAGATTTTTCTGGAAAATCAAACAGTTTCACGAGTGATAAATCTTTTATTATAAAATATATTTAGTGAATAACAATCGTAAGATAAATAGTACAGTCGATGGCATATTTGGTACAGTTATTGGCACAACATGTATGTATCAGTTATTGGCACTGAAGAACCGAATAGGAATTATTAACTAAATAAAGAAAATAATGAAAATAGTTTTTTTGTACCGCATGTAGGTTTAAATTCTGCATAATGTATCATTTACGTCTGCACTAATATCATCAGCTTAATATTATGTATGTAGAATTAACTTGAGACTTATAAGAGAGGAAGATAATGCTCAAAGAAAAGAAAGAAAAACATTTTAAAGTTTATACATATGAATCATCCGATTCAACTCTTCCTTTCGTGATGAATGTTCCTCTTGTGTAAATTTGAATAATTTTTTTTTGTTTATTTAAGAGAAGATCTTTGTATGATGTACATGGTGGAACAACCATTTCGACCGATACGATCTCCGGCTTCTTTTTTTCTACTGCAGCCTTTTCTGAATTTTCTTCTTTCTTCTCCGTCTTGATCCGGCTTCTCCGCCAATAACTAGTGCAGTGCCGGCAATAGTACAGTTTACCCTATTTCTACGTACAATATTTTCCAACATTTTCGTGTATAATAAATGTTCGCGTTTCGCGGGAGGAGGGCAGCAAGAGGAGATCCGGAAAAAAGGGGACCCGGAGCAATTATTTTCGTTTTATTGACCAAAATCATTTCATACGAAAGAAGCGACTGCTATAGCGATGCGGGGAGAAGATCTTGGGCTCGGTCTTCATAAATATGGATCCCTGAATGCCTGCGGGTTCTACTCCCCCTTTTTTAAAGTAGCTATTGCTCCGGGAAAAATGCTGAAGCTCCTCGGGAACCGCGTTTGTATCCTCCGAGGATGCAAGTCCCTTTCAGAATCGAAGTAACGAACGTAATTGTACAGAATAAATAGAAACGGTTTTCTAACGTCGGAGGAGCCCGATTGAAAATTCTGTATAGCCCGTGGACTATCGACGCGAAAAACTTGCTGCTAATTATAAAGCTAGCAAATAAAGCTACTCGTCTACGCGAATATCTCGATTCATAAAAGAGATCGCGAAGCTGCGCGGTCATCATACATACGAAGGAAGGTCAGCCTATAAATTACCATCATCCTGGTTTATACGATGCTGCGCAGTTGCGCGAATCAAACGCTGATTTAGAAATTTACTATGATTCGTGCGATTGAGCGATCCGAGCGATGATAATCTCACCGACCTAGGCGGGTCACTGATAAGATAATAACAAATTATGAATTATTGTTTAACTAACTTTTGACTTTTAATTAAAAATAATAAAGGCGTTTTAGTCTAGTCGGAGGATCAAACTTGGTGCTACGAAGCATTTAATATTAGTATACTCGTATACATACAGTGGTCCTCGGAAAGTCCTCGTGCACAGAGATATAACTCGTGCGATGCACTTTTACCGACTTTTCTGATAGTCGGGCTGGATTCAAGCAAAGTTCCCAGACAATCAAATTCGATAAATAACGCTCTGGAATTGTCGGAGATTTTGCGAGGATTAAAGACGTAAAAGTATATTAATCCATCTGGAATCGAAGGCTCCATAAATGCACGTAATTTCTACGATCAACCCTTCGTGGACCAGAATTTCTTCCAAATATGCAACAAATTTTCCTCCGAAAACTAGATTCTGTATCGAAGTAACAACACCCTGTGAAATACATAGAAAAATATACATGTGTATGGATCTTATGTTATTTTAATGATTAAATGGTTTGCGTAGAACTTCGGGAATTGAGCGCATGAGCCTGATGTCGTCGCTACATATTCCGCCTTCGTCTTCAAAGGGTTAAATTAGCCCCTTTCCGAGTTAATTTAACTTCTTTACGTCCTGCTCTTGATGAAGATTTCAACCAGAATCTACTAGACACGATTCCTTTCCTTTTGGATCAAGTAAAATGCTATTCTTTCATAATCAATAGTCCCACAGTCCAGCAGTCCAGCAGGCAGGCAGTCAGGCAGGCAGGCAGGCGAGGGGTTAGCGCCACTAATTTCGGCCGATGCTTCCAGCGTGAAGAGTCCCACTTGAATAATTTTTTGCAAATTGTATGAACTTGATTCGATAGTTGGAGAGCATTTTTCTGGGTCAATGTGTACCGCGATCGAGCACCGGAAAAACTTTTCTTCTCGATTGGCCGTGTCGATCCGGTTTAATTCGTGAAATATTAACAGTGGAGCCGCTCGAGAGAGGTGGATTCGCAAGATCGACGAAAGTTTCGCGCGAGGAGCGTTATTCCGTGGAAAATCGCGGACAGTAGATATTGTATGCACCATATGTACATATATACACATAGATCGCGAAAAAAATTCGGGCGAATCCGTCCCGAGGAGTGGTAGGCGGAAGGAAGTATGTATAGTCGGGGAGGTGCACTTAAACAGATTGTTCGAGCGCAACTTAGTCCGGGCGTTTCTGGACTTGGAAGTTTTGAATATTTGAATCGTTGAATTGTTTAATGTTCCCGGGGAAACTATTCTCGGAATCCGGAGTGTCGGGCGCGCGGAGGCGTTCGCGTGTTGGGCAATATTATTCCGTCTGTTATTTATTATTAAAGTTATCCTCGAGACGATCACGTTGCCCCCGTGCCGGCCGCGACCGCGCCCGCGCCCGCGCCCGTATACGCATACGCGTTTACGTATATGTATGTATTGATCTTACGAAGCTCATAATCGCCTTCCGATTGGCGGCCAGCGCATGCTGGAGATTCGATGCAACGCAATTATAGAACTTTCTCTCGGGCATCGCCAACTTTATCACAGCAGTTACTCAATCTCCCGGATTCGTTTAACCGATCCCTGTGCATTTCGATCAATTTGTTCGAGCAGCTGCGAGATCCACGGTCCCTCTGAACGTTCGTGTCGTTAGCTGGCGTTTTCCTCGTCGACGGTAAACGCACCGACCAAATCGAAGAGGAAAACGCTTGACTCGCTTTTATCAGCTGTGCAACTGCCTGCGCAAATTCTTTGCTGTTTGAAATCCGGGACACGTCGCACACAGTCTTCCAAAACGCTCATAGGACCATTTTTCGAAGTAAAGAATTTTGATCGTGCGAGTGGTTACCATATATGGTTAGTTAATACAATGGACGAAATTTCTATAAGAACATCATAATTTACTGCCGAAAGTTCATTTATTCGGTAAATTGATGTTAGTATAGTGTGAAAACCTTATGAACACCAATGTATAGTTTTGGATCTGCCAGTAACTACACGACGTGTACAGCAAATATTGAAACACGATACCATACATACACGGTTAAAATGGAGTAAAAAAGTAATGAAGCCACCTCTTACCCAGGAGCACAAAACTGCAAGATTAAAATTCACAAGAGATCACATGACCTGGCGTCAGGAGTGGAAAAATGTTATATTTTCCGACAAAAAAAATTCAATCTAGACGGTCCTGACGGTTTTAAATTCTATTGGCATGATTTACGTAAGGATGAAGCCGTAGCAATAAGTAGGAATTTCGGCGGTGGAAGTTTAATGGTGTGAGCTGCGGTTCGCTATAATTCAAAAGACTAATATGCAACATTTGTACGAGAATCACCGCAGAAAAATACATCGTCCTATTAGAAGTCACTTCAATTTGCTTCATCTAGGTATGTAAATCATGACGACAACGTTATTTTTCAACAAGATAACGCAGCAATACACAATGCTAAGAAGACTCAGGAGTGGTTTAAACAAAAGAATTTGCAACTGAATGAACTGGCCGTCACGTACCCCTGATCTAAACCCAATAGAAAATTTATGGGGAATCCTACCACGAGCAATAATAAAAATGTGAAGCAGTATAACAACATTAAAGAGTTAGAAAACGCAGTAAGATACGAGTGGAATCAAATCGATAAAACAACGTTGCAAAAATTAGCTTCTACATAGTATGGAAAATAGAATATTTGATAAACGTAACGGTGGAAGTACTAAATACTAATACAATATTATAAACTTAGTTTTTTGTTCGAATTTATTAGACTGTTCTTATAGAAATTTCGTTGCACTTATGTACATTAAGTTGTAATATTTTGTTTATAACAAAAATAAAGCAGTTTTTTTTAAAATTCAGAATATTGATTTCTGCTTTCTTATATTCCTTATATTATTTTCTGGCCTTCTTTTAATCATACTATCAAAATACTTGACTTTTTTGTTAAAAATAGTAGTGTTCCTATAGAAATTTCGTCGACTGTAGTTCAAACTGCAAGGAACTATAAAAATTAGCTTGAAAATTCATTTCAATTCAAATATGTACTGTGAACTGTGTTATGCTCATTTCTTCATATTGTGTTAAAAATCGTTTTTATTTTGTAATAGTTTACGAATAAATCCAAAAAAGAAAAAAAGAAAAAATAAGTATTGAATATAGCCGAGCTTATTATGATCTAATACTAATATTTCGAGTGTGGCGCAGCGTTTGAGCACAGACCATTTCGAGTGGGACATCTTGTAGCAGACGTTGCACGCGGCGACCTCGCGCTATCAAGGGAAAAATTGCACTCGGTATCTCGACTGACCCATTATTGGCAGCGTGTATCTATTCGATTCACTGGGATTGATCCCGGCTCATTAATTTGCGCGCGCGCGATCGTCTGCCGCGCCGAGCGCGTCGCCATTCATCGATTTTACAGAATCAACAGTAATTGGTCGGGTTTAAAGATCAAGAAACCACGCGCCTGCGATAACGGCGCGGGGCGGCGCGGCGAGGCGAGGCGCGGCGAGGCGAGGCGCGGCGCCTGCTTTCAACATTGACGTTCGTTTTCTACAAAACCACCGATAATTGCATAGGCGACCGATTATGGGTCTTGTAGACGGAATTCCTCGCGCGTGTATAACACGGACATACTCATGGTACCAGGAAAAACGTCTTTGTTGCTCGTGCGAATTTCCCCGTTATAGAATGTACGAGTCGGATACACGTAGGTTCTCTGCGATCTTGCGTCAGGCAGGTTCAATGATTTCCAATCGACTTTTTATCCATCGGTGATCGATACTCTATGATCGATCTCGTAGCTACAGATTAAACGGATTAAATAATTAGATTAAACGGATTATTGTCATTTAAATCAATAAATTGAACAAATTTGAGAAACACGGTAAGAGTTTAATCTACATCTACGTACAAAGACGACTGAAACAAGAATTTTTTCAGCGAGTATCTTCGTTGAATCTAATAGCCGCGATTCCAACGTCTGTCGTCGCGGAACGTCGTTGCGAGATCAAAAATAGGGTAATACGAAAACGTGCTTATATTTATCAAGTAACGCACTCGAGCGTAAGGATGCTGCGCCGCGACGCGCGACGGCGAGCGAGCGAGCGTCGCCCGAGGGCGAAGTCTGCGAAGACTATGTGAGTAAAAAGAGCAGCATAGAGTAACGTCGTTTAAGGAACCGGACGACAGCCGTGGAAGCGAAACGCTCTGTTCACTCTGTTCATTCTCTGTTCCGTTTCTTCTTCGCCGTCGATCATTTACTTACACGGACGGAAAACTCTCTGACCATACCGTTTCCACGGATTATTTCTCCGGCGCTCGTTTTGTCACACTGCGTCGTGTAATGGAATTTACATCTGTTACGTATTCATCAGCGCTTATGCTAGTTTTTATCCCGACGCGACGCGCGACGATTCTTCTACCTCCCGAACTGCAAATTTTTATCGAGATTCATACCTTTACAGGAGATTCTCATCTTGGCACGGAGAATTGTCGGATTATTGTTGATCGAGCAACTTAGAATTTTGTATACATGTTTGAAGAAGAAGAGAGAAGACAATGTAGCTCTTGTGTAATTATGTATTTGACTGCCGATCTTTATGCAAAATCAAAATTGTCTGCGTTAATTGAAAGATATTTATTTTCGCTTTCTACCTTGCATTTGGTCATTTGTGTCTTTTAAAAGGACCATTTTTCTCTTAGCAAACGAGACACAGTAAAATTCGCGACACCGTAATCCGCAGAATAGGTTTTCCGGGCATTGTCGTAGCCGCTTCCATCAGCGAAATGAGCTGCGAATATTCCTTCGGTTCCCTTTGATTCACCGCTGTAAATAAAGCCGCGACGCTACGTTTGACTCAAAATTAACCAATCCTACTTTATAAGCTGTCAGAGCCGCTTCTTGATCTCTTTACCACGTCAGACTCCTCTTTGTGGCTTCTCGTTCTCTGTTTCGTTCTTTTCGGTCTTCTCTCTTTCTTTTTTATCCTGTAATTCTTCAGCTCCCTTTTCCAACGTTTCGCGAGCACCGCAAAGTCGACTTGAACCATGCTCTTCGAAAAGCATCTCGATCGAGGCGAATTAAATGGGTATCGATTACACACAGCCGGGACTGCCTAAGATACATACTTTCCCTTCAATTTCTTCGTTGCCAAAGATTAACCGAACTTTTTATCCTAAGCGAGAGAAACTTCTGCCCTGGTATTTATTAAATCGAGAGAGAGAGAGAGAGAAGAACTTTGGTTGTAAAACTTTGCGGACTGTTTTTTCAAGGAAGCTGGGAATATTTTCCTACTTAAAACGCAAAGTTCGTTCACGTGGTTTTTGTACAGCGTAAAAGGGCCATTACACTTTCATTGTAACCATTTTATACGTTGCCGAATAGAAAACGATCTGCTCGAAGGCGGCTTTCGAAAAGGAAGCAGAAAATTCGTGGTGTCTCCAAATTTTTGCTCGGGGTTCTTTATTTTTCGAGTAAGCTTTTCTATAAGGAAACTTTTCTATATATGTATGTCTATAAAATACTAACCAAATTAACTTCATCAGATTTCTCAAAACGCTCTATTAACTATGTATCAAAGATAGTAGCAGGTATTTCGATTACACCCAGAAAAAGCTTCACCGCTATTTTTGAAACTTTCCCGCAGAAACCCAGTACAGGCAACCACAGACAGTTCCATTTCAGAAAATATACGAAAATAAAACGTATCCATTTTTCGTGAAGTCTGCGCGAACCAGTTCGCTATGGCTCAAGACTCGGAGGAAATTTCATCAGTTCCATAAAAATGGAGCTGTTTGCGTCGCAGTAAGACTCCAAACGAGGAAGAGTCGGTAGGTTGGCAGGGTTTAGGGATCCCAAACTTGGTCGTCTACCCTGTCAGCCGGTTTTTCTTGCACTTTTTTCTTCTCTTTTCTTTTCGCCTAGGGCGATTGCGATTTGTAGCGCAAGGCTTGCGCCGCGCCGCGCCGGTTGCATCAGAGTCCGAGATCTGGAATCGATTCTGTGGTCTAAAGAGCTTATAAGAAGGGGAACCTGGTCCGCGCACCATATAATTATGGCGAAAGCCATTCTTGCGGTCCGTGATACGCGTGGCGAAGGCTATGGGCTTCCAGAGTGGCGAAAGTCGTCAAATCCTGGCCAAAATTAGAACCGTTAAAATTAATTATTAAGTAATTTCGTTGTTTGAATTTTGAATATGTGATGTTGAGCTCTAGGGACGCATAAAATAAAACGCCCATTCCGCATCAGGCTCTGGGAGAATTTCGGTTCTTTTTTTTTATCCTGACTTCTCATTAATGCTTTTGCCAATTTCCGCCAGCGTGGCCCGGTTCGATCGCGCTCGGCCATAGCCGCGTTCGGAAGTGCAGCTACGTAAAAGTAAAAATGCAACTGGGAATATCGGCGGAGCTTCATTTTCGACGGGACCGCTACTTTAATTGCGGTCGGGCACGTGCGATATTGATTAGCACCTGACCAAAGTGTCGCCGCTGGACCGCGGACTGCAGTTTACGCGTTCCCAGCTCCGTGCGAGAGAGTTACACCACTCGCAAAAATTCATATAGCGCGGACTTTAATAAAATCCCTTCGCGGCTTTATTTACCCGGAGCGCCCATTCATAAAGGAAATTAAATTTTATTTAGCGTCGCGTCGGTTTCTTTTAGCCGCTCTGTTAAAATTCGTATTTGCATAAACTGTGCTGCCGGTGTGGTTATTACACGTTGCTTTTGCTTGTACACTCCGCGCGAGTGCACGCGCGCGCGCCCCATGAGTTCTCAAAGTCGATTGTTCGGGACCGGAGGAACGTCGTCTAACGTTTTGCAAATTATTTAACACGCTTGCGCGGGCTTTAATGCCCGAGACTTTTCGAACTGGGGCTCCGTTTTGCATCGACTGAATTTTTAATGCGGAATTTACGCTGTTCCGTGAATAAGGGATGCTGCGGATGAATTCTGCGGTTCGAATAGATTGTGCAATCTGTCGCTGCCTCGAAGGAGTTGCTGGCTTGCGAAATGATACGATTTCGCGGTTATTATCCTGAAGCTGCACGGAGAAATGCTCGAGGACGGAGCCTAAAATAGTGGGTCGAAAGAATCGATAGCATAATCCCGCGGAAATATTCTCCGGAAGAAGTTTAATGAAAGTCGACAAGTTAACGTGGATTCGGGTACATTGTTCTTTAAAACGCAGCACCATTTCTTCAACGTTTCATTTCTCAAGTTAAAAGTATGCTCGTGCAGTTGGTATACTCATAAACTAAATATGAAGTTCACCAATCTTCAATAGTTTGCCCCTTCGGCTCGTTCTACCCAGTTTTCAATGTTCCGGCCGTAGAATAAAGCTCGACTGGATGCTCGCAGGAACGAGGATGTTAGCTAGCATTCGCGAATACAAAATAGAGGAACCGCCGCGCCGCCGCGCCGCGTAATCACCAGCTCCGAATGACCCAGTTACCGATTTCCGCATAGCAGTGCACGTGGCGTTCGACGAGCGCCATCGAACCCCCGACCCACCCATAAACCTTCCCCTAAACTCTAAACGAAAGAAACAGAATATATCCGTCCGCGTTCGGCTAAAGTCTGCTACCCCCGGATACAGAGGTCATCAGCTTCTAAAAAGTCTCTAACCGAATGGGGTATAATCCCCCCATCCATTTGCTACTTCTGCGTCCGTGAGGATTTTAAGGAGCACACCAAGGCCAAGACACGCTCTCGCTGCTGCTGCTGCGAAACGTCTGGGTCAACACCTACCTCATTCGGCGGATGAAACACAGCGACCTCGTTTAATTAGCCGAGGACTGGCAACGTTGATAAGACCCTCCATTTTCGTTCCAACTGGTTTATTATCACTCTCCGAGCATAACGAATCCATAGCTGCTTAATAGAGCGTTCATGGTTTGGCCTGCGCCTACACCTTCGGATGAGGGATGATGGATCAGCTCTCGAGCGTGCTAGAGTGACTAGCGTCTGGAAAAAGAAGGCTTAAGGGGTTCGAGGATAAGAATTCTGCTTCCTTGAGGCTGAAGGATTCCACTTGGGCTGTTTGTTTTCCGATACGGATTACCGAATCCGCGAGATTAGGCGAGGTTTTGATATCTTTGGACTGGCGAGGGCGCGCGGCGAGCCATTTCCGCGGTTAAACGGAGATTTATCTTCGGAGGATGATGGCTTTTGGTTTTGGAACTAGGGTAAATAGTCGATTGAAGAAAACGGTGGAACTGTATGATCTAAGAAAAACTAATATCCCTTCCAAGGACCTGCCTCCAAGTGGTCGATGCACTGACGGTCGCATCGATTGCTGGCTCCTTCCCCGGGGTCAGGTCTCCTCTCGAGGGTGTTCTCTCCTCCTTTGTCAGCTACTTTCGGGCCGGCAGGCGGCGCGGCGTATATCGCCGCTGTTTCAGCACGCTCCGCGAGCAAGAGGGTAACCCGGTCTTCGATTGATCCCAATTGAGTTAGAAATCGTTAACGGAGTCTGATTGGTCTGCATTTGACACAAAAGAACGGCCGAGCCTGTTTTGTCGTTAACTTTCCCACGACGCGACGCCGCGCCGCGCTGCGCCGCTCCGTACCGGAGGCTTCTCCACGAGCAGCGCCTTCTGATTCCGTCTAAGCCGGATGAGGAGGGGTCACGATGCCGGATATAGACGGTGGATGAGAACGGAATGGCTCGTTTCGCGAGAAAGTTTGATATGGACGCTCTTCGGGACCTCTAATTGTGTGCGCTACGGCTGGCAATTACCGAGACAACTTCTGCGCGGAAAGGAGCTAAGGAAATTTTATCGGAGGAACCGTTTTATCGTAGAACTTGACAAAAGTGATGCGACGACCCGGTAGGTTTGATTATTTCTATTATTGTAGTATATCTGGAAATAGGAGCATCCAGTTTGATGGCCAATCAGTGGATGACATTCTCTGTTGCACGCGCGACCATAATCTAATGAAGACGTGTTTTCGTTCGAGTAGATTATTCTGCGCGTAGCTACTTATGTCCGCCATTGGAAAAGCAGCTTAGAAACATAATAAAACCGAAATTCAGCACGGCCGCGGCGCTGCGTGTTATTCCACGTCTAGAAAAACATCTACGCCATTCTGTTAATACGTAAACCGAGTAGTTGAATCTCGCGATTTATTCGAGGTGCGACATTAAGAGAGCAAACAGTATGAAAAGGATATTCCCGTAGGACAGAGATATTTCGAACGTCTCCGAGGTCGTCAAACATCCTAATCCTCTTAACGAAGGGCTCTCGTCTTACCTGAATTAGGAGAACGTGCGGGAATGTTTTCGAAAACAATTTCTGTACATTTCGTTTGCATATTTGCACAGTTTTTTGTTGACCGATTCAAATAGAATACGAACAGATGTTTTTCCGCTGCGAAAGATATTCATTGTACGATATAACAATAATATAATATTTGTTCCGCTCGTCCGCGTTAAGGCTGTCCATCGCGTTGCATCGGCGTGCAGCGCAGCCCGTATTCACCTGAAAATGACAATTCGAAATGATGTTGTTTTTTACGGGCGAGATCGAACGGCCCGGCCGGCTCTACTGTAAATAGCATGGAATTGGAAAAAGTTGCGTCTCCGAAAAATGAACCTTGTAATTGTTACCGAAAAATTCCGTATTGCTCGGTGAAAACAACTGAACCGGAACATGTTACCTTCCGCGCAGCGTACACGTCCGCCGCGCCGCGCCGCGCCGAGTCTCAAGCGTAAATCGAACAATTCCGAGCAATTTCAAGGAAGCACTTTCGAGAACAACGCTTCAAGTTCGAAGCTTCAAACGCTGCCGTAAGCACGTCTGAAGTAGTATTTACTCTTGGCCATAACTTTGTTAATTTTGCAAATATTTAAACGAAATTTCTGGGGAGCGTAGTTCGAGCGTGTCTGCAGGTCATCTTCGAATCGATTTCTTTGCACGAGGCTCCGAAGGGCTTGACCTCTTGCCATATAATCAGGAGTCGGATAAATATTTTAAACAGAATCTACTAAATATGAATGCGCCTTTATTTCAGGACGAAATAAAATACCATTCTTCCGCGACCAATATTTTATTGCCGAAGCAACGATGACCTAAATTTAGGCACGCGGAAATATAAATTTTTCTTTCCTCTTCTGTGAGATCGAGGATAAAGAAAATCGTGTACGGGTTGATATTCCATCGCGACTAAATCGCGACGCGTTCCCGGTTCCGCGACCGTGCAATTGATTAATCGTGGAAGGAGGAGGAGGAGGAGGAGGAGGACGACGAGTTGAACCGTTGTCGTCAACGTGTTTAACGACTCGGACGTAACCCTTGTTACACGGGTTTTCGCGTATCTTGGATCGGTAAATTTCAAGCGGCAATCGTGCAGCGCCGGAAGGAGTCGGATATTACGCGGCGCGTTTTATAGCGAGCGTTTTACAAGTGCCTACACACGAACGCTATGAAAAAGTAGTGCGAGATCCTCGCGCGCCCTTCGTACGGTAGTAGCTTTAAAGGGAATTCAAAGGAATCTTTAGAGGATTTCCACGAGAGGACTATAATTTTTGCGAAATATGTAATTCGACGGTATCGCATTATATCGACCCTGTTGCTGCTCGAATTGTCTGCCGTTCGAGAAACACGCGACGCAATTCTCTATTTCCGACGATACCGGACGACGAAGCTCGTCGAGACTATATGGTGCAAAAGTCTCGGGATATACGCCGGCAAGATAATACCTCGTTAGCTCGTGAATGAAATAAGACCGTCGGATATTATCTTCCCTCGGTTATTAATCTCTGGAAATAGTAATAATGATATGGCCGGTTCGTCGGGAAATAAAAAGGCACTCTGTTATTTCGTATTAACCTTCGCAATTTAATGTGGGATCTCAGAGACCCCAGCTTCAGATTTTTGAAAAGAATTTTTATATAAACAAAATTAAATCTGTCTGTTTACTTTTTATCCTGTGTTATATTTTATCCCAAAATTAAAAACGAGGCTATTTATGAAATTCATTTGTCGGGGTCAAAAAACAGACCCCACCTGCGCGCGGCGCGGCGATGAAACTATTTCTCGAGCTACATACGTGGCTTTAGAAAAGTAATCGTTACCGGAGTCTCTACACACCTCGACAATTTCTCTGTCAATTGTTTAAACAAATACTCCTCTACTGTTTATAATGTTCATTAATGATTTAACCACCATTTTTCAACATTGTAACAATCTCCTATTCGCAGATGATTTAAAAATCTTCAGCATCATCTCGTCCCGGGACGAGATTACAGATTACAGGCAGACTTGGATCGTTTCTGCGACTGGTGGTGTCACAGTTATGGTATGGATCTCAATATTAAAAAATGCCATATTCGTGGCTTCGCGTCGCGTCGTTCTGTACCTCTTATACAGGGTGTCCCAAAATTCGCCGCGCGCCGGGCCGACTGTGCCAACTCGCGTCTAGGTCGCCGCGCTCTGATTGGTCCGTGTTTTTCGTTAATAACTATTAAACAAAGCCGCGGATAACATTTTTGCAAAGGAAAATGTTGCTTCAGATGATCTCAGGAATCTCCCATTTCCGGGAAGCGAAGGAGTTTTGGGACACCCTGTATAATAATAATATAAATAAAATTGAATTGTTCCTTTCGTGCAGCGAAATGAACCGCAATGCCACATTACAATTCGAAGTTGAGAAATAGCGTCTTCTGCTCGATAAGGTCTCGCAGCGCGATCCCTTAACAAGGGAGAAACTGTCAATAAAACTCGCAGCCTCTTTGTTGCAGCATCCGAGCAACCCAGTTACCGTATTTGTCACGTTAAAATTCCAAGTCCGTCTGAGCCAGAAAATTTACTGGCTTTTTATCTTCCATCCTCGACCCTACCAAGAGTATTGAACGATCGCGAAGCGATTGCAAAGATAGGACGCGGCAAAGTATAGTCGTCGTGCATTGGCCTACGGCCTACAGTCCACACAGGAAACATATGAAGTCTCTCGACACACGGGCCGCGAGGTCCTTTGTGCAGATAGCCAAAGAAAGGGAACCGTCTTCGATTTGAAAGTTCGTCTAACAAAAGGCTGGCCCGTTATTTCGAGAAATCGTGGGGTATAATGACACTGGTAGAGATGCAGCGAGAAAAAACGCGCGCGCGTTTATAGCGGCCGGGGAACGCGTAACAAGAGTAAATTGCATCAGATTGTGAAATATCTTTGAGAGAGGACTCGCCAGTGAATTTGTTCTTTGGCCCTCGATCGCGGTTGCCGCGGCATGGAAATAATAAGTATAGTATTATAAAGTTCGTAAGACAATAGCACGCTGAGAAGCGATAATTGCTGATGGGAACAACGGCGGGCAACGAGGAATCAGAAGGACAAATATTAATTAATTCATCGGTATTATCGGACGAAGGGATCCGCGCATTGTCCAACCAGATTTCACGGATTCGTTTAATTGGGAATTTCTTCTGCAGCCTTTTTCTTCGGCGTTTCCCTTTCCACACGGTTTATCACCTGCCTGCCCCGCGCGCGTTCCGCAATATTCCGCGAGGTGGCAATTTCCCGGGAAGATTTTCGCGAAACACGGATTCATCGCCGCTGCGCGAAAATCATTAAATCTGATATTAAATCTGGACGCCCGGTCCCTTGCCGCGCGTTCGATTCGCGGACCGCCGCGCCGCGCCGCGCCGCGCCGCGTGTGCCCGGGAACGGAATGCGTGTTGTTGCATAAAACGCAATAACGACTAATCTCCATTTAAAATGGAAATAAAAAAAGGGCAACGCGAGAGGAATTGGACGTTTGTTACGGATACCTTTTTCCCGGGGACTGCGCGCATTGTGTTCCCCGCTGCTGCTGGCTATCGTTATTTAATTTCTCGCGCGACAGCGTGGATCACGATAAGAGATTTCAGAAATATTTTTTTTATTAAAAACTGTCCCCGTCCTCCATTCATCGGTCGTGTTCGTACGAACGTTAATTCCGTTTCGATTCGGTCGCGCTTCTAATTTTCAGCCCGAATGAAATCCGGGATTCGCTCTCTCTCTCTCTCTCTCTCTCTCTCTCTCTCTCTCTCTCTATCCCCCTCTCATCTCTCTCATCTCTCTCGAAATGTTATAACAATTAAATTCGGGTTATACGGCGCACAATGGATTCCCCGGTCGTGTTGCGTTTTCTCTGCCCCCTCCCTCAAGACGGATCTCTACGGTTCCACAAAAAATTCACTTCACTCTCCGGACGAATAGAAAAAAGAGAGAAAGAGAGAGAAAGAGAGAGAAAACGAATCACATTGTCCCCGTCATTTTTTATGTACCGGTTAACGAATGAATCTTTTTGCCTCGCTCGTTCCACCTCTTCCGGCGCCGCTTTCTATTTTCCGTACTTTAACAGAGCCTGGATTTTAAATAACGAAGCCGTGGATTATTATTTCTGCCTTTAATCAGTCCGCAGTAATAGTGTCGCGAATAACGAATGCATTAGTCGAGCCGCGACCAGGTTAATGACACACTGCCGCGAAAGCTTCGCTCGAGCGATAATCTTTTCCTTTTCTGGTCGGTTTAGCCGATAAAAATATGAGGTGTAAGACGTTCTCGTAATTTATTATTTTTAGTCATTCTTCGTTAGCAGAAGAATAGTTAGAAATTGCAGTGTATTCTAGTTTCTGGGAAGCTGGTCGATGCAAGAACCAAGCAAGCTCCGGAGCGACAGCGCAAAATGCTGGTTCTCCCCGCCCCGGAGCAGCTATAGCAATCTTGCTCGACTCGGGCACCGTCGAGGTGTGAACCGTGGACCGTGAACCGTGAACCGTGAACCGTGTCTGCCGGAAACATTACACCAACGCAACGCAACGTTTCGCAAACGTTGCAAAGCGACTCGGTTCGCCAGGGGGTTGAACGACTGGTCAGCTGACCAATTAAAACCTCCGGACCGGTTACCATTGATCCGGAACGTGAACGGGTTACGGTTTAACTGCGAACCATCCCCCGCGACACACAACATGGATATCTCGACCTCACCGGCGCGGAAGCTAGCCAATTTTTGTAAAAGGACACTCGGAAACCCTCGACCACTGGCAACATCGTGAGATCGAGTCAAAGATGAGGCCGCGAGCGAGCGCTTCGTAGTATACAATACATACATACATACGTATGTACTACATCTCTACATCTTTGTCCAGCTCTTCCAGCTCCGTGTTATACCGGGCTCGAAAAATCCAGAAATTACAAATTAAACCCGGGAAGATGAATTAGAGTCGTCCGTGCAACTCTGTTGGCAAATAAAGCCGGCAAATTGTGTGCTTGAACATACGTGCAAACGAGATCGCGGCCGGAACGAGACCGCGCGCAACTTCTGAGAACGTTTCGTACACTTTGGATTTTCGCGTAAATATAAGCTTTACAAGTCTTCTTGCAAATATTGCGTACGAATAAAAAATTCAGAGGGTCGCAGTTGTAAAGCCTCTTTAATGGAACTGCCTAAAGAAAATTCGTTGCGCCCGCCCGCTAAAGCGTGAAACCAGTTGGCCGAAGCAAACGCTGCTGGCAAACCTGTAAACTAAATCAGCCGAGTTATTACGGTTTTAACGTTCGCTCGTGGGCGAACTCCACTATTTTGTGTCGTACAACAGGAAAATAGTCCGAGTTCTTCTTTCAACAATTGTAATAGGTTAGAAATCATGTGCGAGTTAAATTCATTTAAAGTTCCTTCTACCGCGCTATAAACGCGTATAATCCTCTAATGCGAATCAACGAAAAATTCCGGGTTTTACTACCGACGAAATTCTTCCGCGTCTCAAAAATAGTTGGTACACATTTCGATTAATTTCCGTGCAAGCAAACGCTCGGAGCTTCAAGGGCCGCACCCCCTGTGTGCATTTCCCATAATGCAGCTCGGTGCAGCGGATTCTCCGGTGGAAAGATCGTGTGTTTCTTGAGAGACGGTGCTGCGCTTCCACTCGGAGTCCCATTCGGGCTAATATCGAGGCGACAGCAGGAACAACAATCCTCGACGCCACGGATCCCCGATTCGCGTAACACCTACCGTGAGCATGTGCCAGTCGTCGTCGCATTCCTGCAGTTTGCGACACACATGCGCTCGCTTGTGTACCGGGGGAAGCTGAAGGAGGCGACCTGTTAAAGGCGGGACACGCCGCGCCACACCGAGTGGCGAGTTTCTGTCCGCAGGAATCTCGTCCCGTCTACGATCGGGAACCGATAGAACCGTGTTACCTATCGTCCACTGCTTTCCAATCGGTTGTCCGCATTCCCATTTCGCCGTTCCACCATTTTCCGCGAATATCTCCGTCTCGCCGGAACCAAACGAATCGAAATGATTTTTTCCGCATTTGCAACGCCAAGGAATTCGCAGGTCTCGCGGTTCCACTTACGGGGCACTGCACTCTACGCAAGGGTGTGATACGGATGACGAACAGGTGTTCAATATCATCTCTGGCAGGGACCGTCCTAGATAAATCTACATAGCTGTTTAGTTTAGTTTTCGGCCCAAGCATACGCACGACCAACTGGTCGTTGACAAAATACGAATGTTCACTTGAAGGGTACTGACAAGTACCACCCGTCATTGCAGGGGTATATAAGCCCTTGCATTTCTACTCTCGGGGACTAATGCTATCGTAGTGACGAATCGAGTCGCGTCGTGCTGCATCTCGGAAGTCAACTGTCAGTGAGATCGGGCTAAAGTTCTCCTTCGAATCAAACTGAACCGTACAGATTCCGCGAGTTCGGTGTAAAATCTATTAGGCAGTGATAAGGTTGCTCCGTGACCCCCTCATCGCCAGTGCATCGACACCGTGCATCCTAGCTTAGGTAATATCTTCTTTCTATTCTAAATTCAATCCATTCGCGACAATTACACAATTGTAATACGAATTCTTATAATCGGAATATATTTCTCTTCTTTGATAATTAACGCAAATTCATTAAACCCATAATTATTGTCCAACATCCTAATCGAGTAATTGAACGTCCCCACTCGATACAATCTTACCGCTCGGATTGTATCAATTAAATTATACTAGTTACGAGGCTTATTAACAATCCTAGCCTAGCGACTCCCCAGTTCCGCATTGGGTTCGTCCGCGTACCTTAACTAACAAATTGATACCATATTCCTAGGGCAACAACCCTTCGCCGGCCACTCGTGCTGCTCGCGGCCCTGGCTCGTAACAGGTGCATCAAAATCGACAATCGAGGCTCAGCTGCTCATCTCCTCATCTCATAATATTCATTGGAATTTCATCGAACAAATCTGCTCGAAATAAAATAGATAAAAAATCTGCTAGAAAAGGGGAAGAATGTTTTTCTCGATTTCGGTGATTCGATAAGACGCCCGGTCGGTGATCCGGCACTGCGACACTATCCGCCTGGGTGTTTCGATTTTTCGATTTTTCTTCCCGGTTTTTTCCCCGCCCGTAGCGGAGTTGATTTAATTGGGAGAGCGAACGGCGCGGCGAGACGCGGCGCGGAAAGTTATTCGGCGCACGTTCACTCGCCGCGACGTGATTCCGGTGGAAGAAGATGATGATTCGTGTCCAGGATACGTCGAAGAGGAAGAATGAAGCTGCACCTGGATAGCAGATTCGTTGGCTGTTCATCTTGATTTCCCGGGGAACATTGCGTCGCGACCGTGGAACGAATTTGACAGGGTTTTCCCGTCCAGTCGGATTTGATAGATTCGCTCTTGACCCGTCGTCGCGTCGCGGCGGAATGAACATGAACGGTAAAACGCGTTCATTTCTCTTCGTTCACGGTGGTCTAGTGTAAATTGTTCCGGCTCGTTTTTAATTAGGAAAAACCCAAAAACCCATTGTTTTCACCGTTCTGTCTTCGCCAGGAAAGCCGGGGGCCTTGCGTTTTAAATGTCCGTCGTTTCGGAAATGAATGTTACACACAGACGGCCGTTGGCTCTTCAGCGCGAGTCTTGATTAGGGGAGATTTAAATACTAGCCGGAGATACAGCTTTTTCCGAAAGTAATTAAATTAATTAATCGATGACCCAGCTTTCGTAGTCGTCGGACTCGGCTCGGCTTGAAAAACTGCTCGGCTCCAGCTCGCCTTTCCACCTTTCGCTACTTTATTACTCTTTCGAGAGCAGTTTATTGAATCGACAGTTTTTCGAGCCGCTTTTTCAGTAATGGAAATTAGGCGGCAGCTTATACTCTCCGTCGAGCGTTTCATCCGATTACGAATCGGACGGAAAACTCATTCGGTGCCCCATTCAAGCCTGATTTCGGTGTATGCACGACGGAAACGCGAAAAATCGAACGATTGGTTACAGGTGTTCGCGCGAAAATCGAATCCTCCAGAAAAGTACAGCATTTGCGAATGGAAATTATCGCGTACTAAAAACTGTCAGCATAAAAATCTACAGATTATTGCAAAACCAAAAACCAACGGAAATGATAAACGCGTAGACGTCGCGCAACAATTGCTCCACTTGATTATTGTTGGAAAACTGTGCGATCAAAGAGAAGAGTCAACACATTAGCACATTTACTGCCTACTTGGAGTTATCTTCCCGTAAGTAATCTCGCCAATGGCGCCAGCTACGAGTTAATTCCTAGACAACGGTTCTGCGTGTAAAGCCAGATACGAAAGCACTTGTAGCAAATAGATGCAATTCATGGCCCGTGTGCATCGTACTCTCTTCGGAAACAGTTGCCGAAAGAACCGTATCTGCGATAATATAGTATTATAGTTGACTCGTGTTTGTTCACGCGTTATGATTCCGCACTGAATGCGTTGAATGAAAAATTACAGTGAGAACAATTGAATTTTTATCCTGGGGTTGAAACGATCTAAGCGCAATTTGTATTCGGGCGGAGAACGGAAAAATGGGAAAAATTGTATGAATAATGCGGTATATCGGTATATGTAGTTAGGAACATTGAAACAGCTAACACACGCTAACAGTATTTCTCTCCGTGGATGATTAAAAAAGAGCGTGATCGTTCTCGATTGGTTTCGGATTCCCAGAGGCGTTTGCTTCGATTGCCACCCCCGATTCTTCTGGCGCGGTGCGAGACTCGATTAACGAAAATTTTCGTTCGAGAATCTTCAGCCGTCAGCCTGTTTCCGCTATCGGGTGAACTGCGAGGGTCACGTGGACCCCGATGCCAACGCGATGCAACACGATTTCCCGCGTGGTCAATTACGCCGTTACTTTTGCTCGAGCTCCTGGATTCCGGTTCGATCTGGACCAGCGCGCACCGATGCACGATTGTGCAACTCGATCGAGATCGTCTTCCCGCAAAACCGACGTCGCGTCGTTATCCGGCCAGCTTAACTATTAATCCTCCGCAGTCTAAATTTTCAATATTCCAATTTTTCTAGGTACGAAGGAACGTTTAATTTTCGAGTTAAAGTAGCTCCGACTGCGAAGGGTTAATATTAAAACGTGCGAAGATGCTCTCCGACCTCCTTCCAATCAACCTAGTACCACGCTGATAAGCTGACTGCGGATTCTATGCGTTTATAGGAAAAATAGATAGATCGATAGACTGTGGACTGTATCTATTTATAACGAAAATGAGCACGTACAATTCGAGTGGACATATTAACAAATTGTTAGATAAATTGAATGACGATTGTATTATTAAAAGAGAAACCGGATTTTCGTTTAACAGAAGAGTCGATTTAATTTTGACGAATTGCCCGGTACCATAAAGACACGTTACTCGTTGTTATGGAGATTTCGAGTATTCGGTGGTCGGCAGTGATCGGATCGCGGATTAATTCGAACGGGGTACAATTGCGCGTTGAAAATTCAATGAGTCGAGACGAAACGGAAGCAGGACGAAAGACGATTCTCCGAATGACTTTGTCTGCCCCCGCTTTCTCCAGGTTTCACGGAGGAAGTTTGCGCGAAGCTCACCCGCACCCGCACACGCTCTCTTCTCTCTTTCTCGTCCTCCTGGCCCCCGAGAGTTTAATATCGGCATTTCAATATTGGAATTTTGTCTTCCTCCCCTTTTTTCCCCGGCTCTGCTTTGCTTGCCTCTCCTTTTGGTTTGGCCCGGTTACGTTCTCGCAGGAGCGAAACCCTGTTCGGTTCGAGGTCGCGTGCGCTGTGTGTTTGCCTTGCATCGTTGCATCCGGCTGCAACGGCGTGTCGGGTTAACCGAGAAGTTGGCTTAGGGTATCCGGGCTCGGTCTAAATAGGCAATTCAACCTCCCTACCGGCTCGAGTGTCGCGAGACTCGATGCCAAAGCTGTGTGCGCGACACGGTGCATCCTGGGGAAAGCGGTGGGACCAGGTCAGATGATTTTTCAAAACTTCCTATTCCTTCGGATCTTAGGAACAAAGTCTATGGTGCATAGGGTGCATCGAAGAGACATTCTACCGTCTTCCGATCTGAAAATTGTTGCTGCTCGACAACGGGGCGAATCTTTAGAAATTTGAGGATACTTGGAAATGTGATTTACTTCGGGATATAGTGAAATTCCTAATAAATACGAACACATTTTATCGATAGATACACTGTGAACATCACAAAAGTCTATATTTTTGTGAAAACGTGTCTCAATTCGTGGAAGGAGCTTTCGAGAACAGAATATTTTGTGCTTTCCATATTTTTGTACGTTCTTTTCGCGACACGCTCTCTCTCTCTCCCTCTCTCTCTCTCTCTCTCTCTCTCTCTCTCTCTCTCTCTCTCTCTCTCTGCCAATTTTGTTTGATTTCAATCATTTGGCTTGTTTAAGCTCTTTGTTTGTACAACGTTTTCAACGGTGTGTGCGATTTTGGGATTGTGGATTTTCCGCGCGGTTGCACTATGCAAATCCGTGCAGCGTAATGAAACGTAATTTTCCTGTAGAAAGCAATCGGCCGCGTTTTTGTTCAGGTGTTTCTACAAATAAGTATTTTTACAGATTGATCGATGAAAACAAAGCCTGAAGCCTCGTTGAACGTTTTCGTTGGTTCAAGAAAAATATCATGGATTTCATGTAAATCTTGCGCGCAGTTGCACAGCTGCATTCACCGGTATTCACTCTAACAAATACGCATAGAAAAATCGCTCGGTCCGCGGGTAATCTCGCAGATATATTAACCGGAACGAGGAAGCATGTATATTAGCGGGAGAGAAAAGATTAGAACGGTATCAGGCTCCTGCCTCTAACTCTTTCTTTTTCGCTATTAATGCTTTTTATGCTTTGTAAAACGAATCGGAGAAGCACCGAGCAGCTTAATTCGAATATCGAGCAGAGTCCGAGAAAAAATCCGGGAAAACTTTTGGCGCGACTTAATACAACAGCCGCGCCGCGCCGCGCCGCCACGAAAAAACGCGAAAATATTGGAAATGTTATTTAAAACAAGGATTGTCTGTCTCGTGTGCGCCGGTTATCGTAAATTCCCATTTTCGGTGCAGTTGCTTCTCGGCATCTGCGATCGATTCCACATGCGACCACCGCCGAGGCCAATAAATCTCTTCGTACCGGGGAAATGTCATACAAATTATTAATTACTAATTCAACCGGCGATCACGGAACAATCTTTACGAGCATGCACTGCCAAAATTAATGGCGTATCGAACCTTTTAAGTAGAGCGTAAACGTGTTACAAATTGGATAAAAGCAATTCCATTTTTGCGGGAATGATGAATGTGAATAGTTGATCGATTCCGAACGAACAATTCAATGCACATTGTTAGAATGCTTTGCCTCGTTGAAATTAAAGCTGTTTCGGATTTTTTAGTCTTTTCAACTCGGAGCTATTTTAATTGAACGCGCGTTTGCTTATATTACACATCAATTTTCAGCAAAGGGTATAGCCGGATAAGATAGTCAAAAATGCCCTTGAACCGAATTGTATCGACGATGTGACATTCGATAGGGCACCAAGAAAAAACATACTGTGCAAAGTTTCAACCCTGTATCTCGATCCGGAGGGTAGTTATGGGGTAAAATCGAAACATCAGTTTTTGGCCTATTTTCCCTAGTTAATGATTTTTAGAAATTCTGAAAAAAATCTGACACATGTCAAGAAACCAAATACATATTTTGCAATTGGTTTCAGATTTTTAGAGTGAAAATCCTACTTGTAAAAAATCAAAAACCTCAAAAAAATCGAAAAAATGCAGATTTCACATGGAAGTTCTAAATTGGCAAGATTTATATTTTTACAGTAGCGATATATTGCTACAGGTATTGTTCATGAATTTTTTCAGATTTTTTGGTTTGGTGCGCCGTTGTTAAAATAAATAAAAACCGATTTTTTCGACGTTTTTTCCGCGAAGAACTAAGCTAACCTTAAAATTATTACGTTCTATTTATTCTGTAAGTCTATCAGGCACTAATAAACCTTGAACATTGTACAGAAGTAATGAAAAAATGAAATCAACTTAATTGATAATTCTACTGTATAAACATTACATCTAGAAATATTAATCAGGTTTCCAACAGCTCAGTTGGCTCAATGCGTTAGGCGTTCGATTGTCAACTTGCCTATACTAGGTTCGCGCCCGCGTCGTAGGTCTTATTTTTTTATTTCATTAATTCTGGTCTTTTTTTATTTCTAACTACACAATAGTCACGCGTATTATTGTAGAATTATTTTAAAAGCAATATTGAAATATATAAAAAGTATTTTAAGGTAAAATACTCCAAAAATAGTAGTTGTGTCTGATAGAGTCATAAGGCGAGTGAAAAAAAGAAAAGGTAAACGTAGTAAAGGTAAACAAAGGTAAAAGTTAATGAAACATCGAAAGTTTGTCATTCTAAATATGCTTTTAAAGTTCAGTTAGTTTACTTTTCCAAGTATCGGAACATCTGCTTTCACTGAAAATGTTGGAGAAGGCAAATAACAACAATTGCTGTTCCGCATAAGAGACGAGGTACCAAAAGCGAATGCCTCAAAAGAAGTGAACAACAATAGAGCCATTTCTACAAACTGAATTTTTTCTTTTCTCTAAAACAAAGTATTTAAAACTTGAAGACACATGTAGAATTACTGCTGAAAATGTCGAGTACTGCCAGAATTAAGAGGATGCCTATCCAAAAATTGGTGAAACAACAATTGCTCCAAAATTAATTTTTTGCTCATTTTACGTTAAATTGTTTTCTAAATATTTAAATAATGCTGTCAAACGGATTCTACAATAATACGCGTGACTATTGTGTAGTTAGAAATAAAAAAAGACCAGATTTAATGAAATAAAAAAATAAGACCTACGACGCGGGCGCGAACCTACTATAGGGAAGTTGACAATCGAACGCCTAACGCATTGAGCCAACTGAGCTGTTGGAAACCTGATTAATATTTCTAGATGTAATGTTTATACAGTAGAATTATCAATTATGTTGATTTCATTTTTTCATTACTTCTGTACAATGTTCAAGGTTTATTAGTGCCTGATAGACTTACAGAATAAATAGAACGTAATAATTTTAAGGTTAGCTTAGTTCTTCGCGGAAAAAACGTCGAAAAAATCGGTTTTTATTTATTTTAACAACGGCGCACCAAACCAAAAAATCTGAAAAAATTCATGAACAATACCTGTAGCAATATATCGCTACTGTAAAAATATAAATCTTGCCAATTTAGAACTTCCATGTGAAATCTGCATTTTTTCGATTTTTTTGAGGTTTTTGATTTTTTACAAGTAGGATTTTCACTCTAAAAATCTGAAACCAATTGCAAAATATGTATTTGGTTTCTTGACATGTGTCAGATTTTTTTCAGAATTTCTAAACATCATTAACTAGGGAAAATAGGCCAAAAACTGATTTTTCGATTTTACCCCATAACTACCCTCCGGATCGAGATACAGGGTTGAAACTTTGCACAGTATGTTTTTTCTTGGTGCCCTATCGAATGTCACATCGTCGATACAATTCGGTTCAAGGGCATTTTTGACTATCTTATCCGGCTATACCCTTTAGCAATATCACGATTCACAGTCACTGGGAAATTCGAGTGTCAATAGTTCTATATTGACTGGGCCGAAAAGGTCGCGTTTCTCTTTTTACTAACGCATAAAATAAATATTCAACCAAACAGACAGACTGGGTAATCGTAAAGTGCGATTCTCTAAACAAAAATAGTGAATTTTATTGAAATCTATCAGCGACGGGGCTCGCGTGGGCACGAAACCTTTTCATTGTCAGTTATCATGGGAGCTTGATCGTATCAAGCGGTGCTCGTATTTCCTGGATCAAAACGACGCACTATGGTCGGAATAATGCTTTTAACGCGAACGAAAATTATTCCCCATTACTTCAATTTACCATTTGGTTGAATCGTCCTAGTTAAGCAGCTGGTTGTGTTGAACCTTTGGAGAGCCGCCGGGTTGGGTACCACAGTGACCAGGGATACCTGGTAGATTTTCTGACAAAATTTTGCTGAATTATTTCAGTCCACGTTATGCTACGTGACAATGTTCGATTCGCCGCTGCGCAGAAGCGCATAAAACGATAAAGAAAAACAGTTTCCTCGTTGGCAATCGGTTTGGTGCGCCGCGCCGGCAGCTTTGATCGTGCAGCGATCGGAAATGCATGTGGCAATGTGGCAGGGAGATTCTTGTCGCAATCTTGTCTGGGTTCCCTTTCCCCTCGGTTTGCACGCGTGGGACCCTTATAAAGGGGCCCCGGTGTCAGCTGGATCAGGCTGACAGTATCTTGCAGCGGGCGCGAGTGCATCGAAGATCGGTCGGTGCAGCAGCGGGGCGAACCTCCTCCAGCAACGGAACCGTATTCGGTTTTCGCGTTCAGTATCGCTCGGTTCTCCGTTCGAGCCGGTGCGGTGTCCTTCCCGGAGAAAGAAGGGTCTCCATATCTGGGGAAAAGCTGGTCCGCGACTCTCCGGTTTCGATCTCGAATCGATGATTTCACCTAGTCTAGACTCAGGGAGAGCCTGAGAGAGAGAGAGAGAGGAGTGTCCCTGGCGTTTATCGGGGAATCTTTTGTTTGGCCGGGAGAGTGCTCCCGGTAATCTCGAGAAGGGAGCAATTGTGATCTGAAAGAGGGTGGAGAAGCAGAGAGAAAGAGAGGACAGGAGCCGGGTCGGTTTAGAGTGGATCGAGGATTTTATTCGGCGCGATACGAGACCCGATGAACCTCGAAGGATGCTCTGAATAGACGCTATACTTCGGTGTTGTTTTCGGTGCTATCTGGTTCTCTCGAAGCCGTTGCAGTTTCGCGGTGCACGCTCGTTGCAGTTCCCGTAGCAACGACGAACCGATACCTTTGGAAGCTGCACAACACGGTTCAAAGCCTGCCCGCTGCATAAGAAGCGCCCGGAGCGCAATTGGTGCACGACCAGACAGGCAGCCTTGTGCACCGCCTTGTGCAGCATCTGTGCACCGTCTTGTGCTATAACGCTTGCGAACCCGGTGCATCGTCCGGTGCATCGTTTATCGGTGAAAAGTAACACGAGTGGGTGGTGGGCTGTGGGCGGTGGGGACACCTGACACACACACACACACGCCATGAGGCCTCCGAATCCGGCCCGACACGTGTGCGCGCTGATGATGCAGCTCGCATGCATCGCGTGCATCGCTTGCATCCCCGCGGTCGCGCAAATCAGCTTCTTTGATCAACACGACGATGATCCGCTTGCAGATATACACTCGTGCACCGAGACCGAGTTCAAGTGCACCAACGGCAGGTGCATACCCAAGACGTGGCAGTGCGACGGGGACAAGGACTGCACCGATGGCGTCGACGAGGATGAAGCGACTTGCCGTAAGCTCATCTTTCTTTTTACTTGTTTATTTATGTGATTTCATTGCTGTTTGGTTCGTGCCTCGTCACCTCGTGATATTTGGACGCGTGGGGTCAGCGTGAAATCAAGTAATATCTTAACTTAACCCTCGCTTGGTAAGGTCTAATAACCAGGGACCAAAAATAACAGTTATTCTAAACTTTTCTACGATAAAAATCATTAATAAAAAGTTGATTATTATTGAAATTTAAGACAATCTACACAAAATATAAAGAAAAAAATTCGAAGAACAAAATAGTGTTAAAAAATATCGATTTTTATACTTTTCGGTTACAAGTAACATTTATTAGTGTCCAAAAAATTGGATCCTCTTCGATAACTGTTATCCATGAAGAACAACTGTTTCGATTGTTCAAAGCAGTTATCGATGAGAAGAGAAGTTTCTTTCGATTGCTCATAATAGTTATCGATGAGAGAAATTTATTCCGATCGCTCGTAACAGTTATCGTTATCGATGATCGAATTTCTTTTCGCTTGTCTATATAAATGAAAATGTAAATGTCCGTTTGTTTGCAATCGGTCATCTCCGTAACGGCTGAACGTAGAAAACTGTGGTTTCAGCCATTAGACGCAGCGTTTCTTCGGGAAGGTTTATGAGAAATCAGCATGCGGAAAAGTCCATTCGTTCATGAGTTTTGACGACTTTTTCCACCGGCTACAACGCTAACTGCTTACTTCAAGTTATGCGAATGTTTGCGCGTGGTTCGCGCTTGTCAGCATTTGCGAAAACACTGATGTATACATAATAATCGATATGGTTTCGTGTTGATTCGCATTATCACCAATGCGTCACGACGAGAATCTTCTCAGTGGTATTCTGCTTGAAATTATATCGTAAAATTTATAGAAATAGAAAGATTTACCTATTCTCTCTCTCTCTCTCTCTTTCTCTCTCTCTGAGTGATTTGTTCTGTTGATTTTATAGAGTTTTATTCCGACTAGCGCCGTGCGTACCAGGAAATGGTTGGCACATCCTGCACACGAGTAGCTGCAGAACTTCCTTTTGCCATTGATACGTATATGCCATTTCCCGGAAAATCGAACGTACGTCATTGTGAACATCAAGTCGCAATTCCAGGATGATTTCGGACTTGTTTAAATTTCATTCTGTCCGTCGGACGTTCTGCCATGATTAGTTAGCAATGAAAGGATTAATGAAACTAAACTGCGAATTCGAAAGGGTTGAAAATGGAGTTCCAGCGAAAATCCTGAAGGCTGATTGGCATAAATTAGCGAGTCCGCAACGCAGTACATATACGCGAATTTGTTTCGCTAATGTTCGTGCGCGCGGAAACATTTTTTCGTATTTCGTATTTCCGATGCGTGTAGTTTACACGCGAGCTAGGATCCGAATGATTTCGGGAACCGAGGGCACTCGAATGAGACAGTTGACAGAGAAGAGCCCCGAATTTCCATATTTTCGCGCACGGGCGTCCGTGCAGATTTAATTTTCGATATCCCGGCGAAATAAAGGATACAAACGTGCGACCGTTCGAAGAGCCGCGCGGAACAATACGCTCGATTTTATTCTCTATAAAGCAGCCGTGGAAGTTATTGTCTCGCTCGCAACGGGCCGGATAGAGAAAGAAAACCAGCCCGTAAACGGTTCGTTTGTTACGTTTAACAGCTAAATTATTTGCGCGGGGACAAATCGAACCGGCAAACAGACCGAGTCCGTCCGGACTGTCCGGACTCGTGTGCGCACGCGCCTGCCGTCCGTTGAGCAATTCGCCGAAAAATTCGCCGATGAAAATTAAATTCCCGTTAGAATGCAAGAGCGTGAATTATATGTATATATAAAACGACAGGAACGAGCACCGATTGATGTTTTATTTGAATCTATTTGATACCTGACCAGATTTTTATTTATTTTTGATTAAGCAGTTTACTGGAAAGTGTTCGCCGATGAAAATAAATTGGTGTTAGATTGCTGCAGTGCTGTGTAAACTATACATCGCACGATATTAAACAATATCGATTAATGTTAGGAGGCTGTGGAACTGTGTTTGAAATTTTTTAAAGTAGAATTCGAACATTGTCTGTTCGCGGCTGACTAAATCTACTGACGCGTTCAAACAGGCTTCACTAAATGTGCAGCATTATAAAAATAACCAAATTGAATTCATTTAAAAATTCCAAAATTTTTATCGACTTATTATTATATATGTTATCCCAGAAATGCACCTTCGCAATTCACACAATAATACAATTACATCAGAGATTTAATATTAAAAGAAGCATGTTTTTTTTTTAATAAAAAACATACTATTTTTAATTTCATTGTTTTTTTCATTTAATTATCAGGTATCATCTATGACAATTATATGTGAAAGACGATATCTGTCAAATGACCACCACGACCACGTTTACAGACATCAATTCGAAGAAATGCTCAATTCTTGAGAACGACGTGGAATCGATGTTGATGGGTCATTGTCATTAGCAACACTTTCACGAACAGCAGCAATGTTTTCATTCGAACGAGCTGTTTTTGGTCTGCCAGCCTTTGGTTTATCATGAACAGATTCAGTTTCATCAAATTTTTTCACCAAATTTCGAATTGTTTGCTCTGATGGATGATTATGTATGCCGAAAAAATCACGTAATTTACGATGGGTATTTTTGATTGAACACTGATTCGCCAAATAAATTTTAAAAACTTTAACAAGCTCTTCAATCGTATACGAGACCCCATTGTTAAAATTGCCTATCATTGTAAGTTAGAAATACAAGAAAGTGACAAGAAACAAACATGGCGTTTGACAGATATTCTCATTCACCATCATAAAGGTACTTTTGGATAACCCATTATAATTGTCATAATTTATTTGTTACTTTTTCACTCTACTCCGAGTTATACCACGATTACGTAAACTGCCTGAATAAATGATCCGCTAAGCAGCCTCCAACAGATTAAGCTCGATCCGCTCGAAACACGAAACGCACTTCGCTGCAAAATCGATAACTTTTATGAAGCCAGGTTGCTCGCGGTCAGGACCGATCGAAATCTGCCAATTCGTATAATCCGATGGTCGAAAAGCGAATCGAGGGGGCTCGGTTTTCGAAACACGGGATAAACGATGCGCGTCGGCGGTGATTAGTGGCCGCGATATTATTCTTATCGCTTCCATCTATATTGTTATATTACCGTTGGTAAATCGCAAACGCGCGCGATATCCGGTTGTTATTAATAATAACGTCCCAGGCTTGTCCCGAATTCGACGGAGCCGGGGTCCACGGATTAATATTCATGCGCGCGTATTTTCCACAGCACGCGCGCGCGCGCACACACACACACACACGCGATCGACTCTCCCGTTCTCTCGTCTCTCGTAATTAATATTCAATTATAATGGGGGCTCGCGCGCGCTCGTACGTAGAAATACGCGGGGCAGATCAGAACAGGCTGCGGCACACGCTGATTACTTTCGCGTTCCGCTAATTGTCCCGGTCCCGGCACCCGATCGTCGCTCTCTCCGCTAACGATTATTTACCGCGGATTACACGGCCGACGACTCGTTTTCGACGATACCTACCCGGTCGCTGACGGAAAGTTGGGAAATGGATCGTTCTTTCATGAACGCCGCAAATTATTTACCCTGTCGCGCCGCGCCGGACGACTGGACCGCTACCATTATTCGACCCCGTTTTGCTAAAGCGTGCGCGAGCACGCGCTTCGCAAACACCGAGTAAAACATCCCGGCGAACTGTAATATCAACTGACAGAGCCTCGTTATTTAATTAATTAATCGGCCGACGCGACGCGACGCACCGAACGCGTTTTCTGCGATTTTCGATCGCGCTCCGGTCCACCTCGGAAGTGTCTCGCGATCCATGGGTTGGAAATCATGAGATTCTCGGTCTGCTTTAATTTCTTCATTTCCGTAGTTATCTTCGCGAATTTTTCCATGTTTTTAGCCGATGGAAAAATTCTCTGTTACTTATTCACCCGTGACCGATGAGTCTCCGAGTTGGAATGTTTTTAATGAGTAATGGTTTCGTTATTTTTATTGTAAAACAGACATTAATTGGTTTGTTTCGTTGTTGATGTGGCCGGATTCTCTCAGGATGCTCTCTTTTAATAAAAATATAAAAACGAGTTTCTGGCTCTTGCTAAAATTTCTATACGAATTATTTTAATGTAGTTTCATTATTATTCGAATGTGTCAATTTCGATGCTCCATTTTCAAGTAAATATAAAAATGTTAGAATCCGGAAGATGTGCTCACCGGTTGGAGGTTGATTCGTTGATTAGCATTCGTTGATTATATTAATCGTTTCGAGCACAGAATTAGAAGTTTCTCCGAAAGAGTCGATTCTACGAGAAAAATAAATCGAAAATGTAAAACGAGACTCTTCCAGTTGGATCTTCGGACCGGAGAAAATTGAATTTCAAAATTCGTCGAGCACGTGCGCTCCTCGATGAGACTGGCTAGAACGTCTGACCATCGCTGACTGCTTCTACTTAGGCGAAAGGATCGCTGGCACGTCTTATATTATCTGCTACCCCATCGATCTTATTAATTTTCATCTCTCCGCTCCTGTGGAATTCACTTCGAAGCCGAATAACAATTCGAAATTGTACTAAACGATCATCTTCCATTTTTAAACAAATTTTGTTCGTACTTGCACAATGCATTGAACAGTAATCAGAATTTGTTACAACGATTCAAGACATCTTTTAATATTCTAGGTTCTACTCAAACTAACTTTTAACAACTTTTACTTTCGATAACGTTTCTTTGTCCCTTCTCACCGGAACGTGAAATATCCGGGAATTTTTTAAAAACACTCCACAGTTCGTGTTTGCAAACTACACACTATTAATAATTCATATATATAATTCTTTGATGCCCTGATAATAATGTATCGCGATCGATACCTGCACGAAATGGCGCAAGTAGAGGTAACCGTTAATGGTCAGACACTCGAAGCGCGCGAACACCACTCGCTTCTCCAAATATTATTTTTCCACAGAATGACTCGCAACGGAATAATTGTATCGTTGTGTTTCCGTTGATTTTTTCACGCATTATTATATATTTACATTATTTATTCCCGTACGTTTGATATTGTTTCAAAGGATTACCCAGAATTCAATTTACAGTGCCCGTCATTTATCGTTCTTTGTCCGCAGCGATTTTTTTTATCAAATATCCTTTGAATAACCAGAAAATAATTTTGTTTAAACCCAGCTCCGTTGGCTTGGTCTGTAATCTTTCAACAAATTCTGTATTTCTTTAAAAAATGAACAAACGAAGCCATATATTTTATTTGGTATCGCAACCGTATCATTGTCGAACGTCGAACGAGATCGCGATCTCGCGGAAATTCTTCGTTCCCCAACTTTTCCGACAAAACCGACGGGAAATTTCTTTTTTCGCGTTCCGGGAGGCAGGTAGGGAAGTCTGTAAACGATTTTCGGGGAAACGAGAGGATCGAGCAGAGCCATATATCCTCGATCGCTTTGCTCGGAGCGATTCTCCCCGGTGCAGATGCTGGCTTGTGAAAGTGCAACTTTTCGGACCGGTTTCCGCGCAGGTGAGACGGATTGATGCATGCACGAAAGCTATCGTTGCTAGGTATACATATACGTACAGTATATACCATTGCCTTGAGCAACGTGTTCAGATCCGACCGAATTCGGATCCTTTCGTGTATTCGATGACCCCATTAAAAAATTTCACCGGCGATCCCCGGCGGGCGGCGCGGCGCGGCGTCTGCGTCTCTCCGTCAGAGCGAAATTAAATGAATCAAATGAATCAAATGAATGAAACGAATCGAATGAATTAAAAAGGCCACTCTCAAGTTGGATGCTAGACTCCATTACTATCCGGCCGGAAATAACTCCCGTCGCGGACGATGAGCATTCTATGAATCACTAATTATCAGCCTTGCGGAATTTACCTCGTTTACAGTCGGACATAAATATTAAATCTTTCTTCAATTAATAACTTGTCGCCCGAAGCCGAGACTATCTCTCTCTCTCTCTCCCTCTCTCTCAGAAGTAGACGACGGAGACTTATGCATTTATGCATTAAAGCCGGGGCTGAAGTTGCGAGATTTTTCTTTCGTTTGGACCTTGACGGAATCCTTGATAGAGGAAGCACTTTTTGATTTAATTAGAATCCCCATCAGTTCATCTTTCATTGCTGCTATTAATCTTGTGTAACTCTTAATTGGTGGGGCGGTTTATGATGCGTTTGGAGAAGTTAAACGCTGCGCTCGGGCTCCGAGGACATTAAACTTTCTGTATCCAAGTTGGAACGGGCCACGACGGACCGTATCAAGTTTAAATTATTTTTTGTTTTGTAATTTCTGTAATATCGGGGAATGTTTGATTCAGTTGAAACGTTCTACACGAAAATTAGGTTTAGCTCTCTGTTTATTAGCGGACGCGTCTCCTGTGTTTAGCTAGACATTTTTAGGCAATCATCCTGATCCGATGATGCAGTATGATAGGTCGATGTTCGTTTTGAAATAATGTGACAGCGGACGGTCGCGAATCCAAAAATTACACTGCTTAATTTAGATACCATATAGCCGTCGGTCCTTTAATCATCAAAAACTGCGGTGTTAAATATTCTCGAGCACGACAGTGATCGTCGAATCGAATAATATAATCAGAGCGATCTAGCAGACAGACATTAAGTGTCAATCATCCCAGAGACAGGAGATTCATTCTGCGAGACAATTTTAGAGTATCACGGGCAAAACAGACGTTCGAAAATCGAATGAATCCTGCTTCAACCGACAACGGTTTCTCCAATTCATTTATTCTGCTAAAAATATTAATCGAGATCGAGAGTCTATGATTTTTCGAAAAGAATCGCAAACAAGTGAATGCATTTAACTAAAAAAAATCAAAATTGAATATAGCCTGACAGACAGATTGGTGGAAAACCGGATTCGAGCGATTTCGGTGAAAGTCCGACCGTTAGAGGGACAACGATAAGACCGGAATTAATTTGAAGGAACAAGGGTTTTCCATTAGATTTATTGGCTGGCGGCAAGATTAAAAGCATGAAAATGTAACCGGGGCGGGGGTCGAAATGAAGTTGATCGACTCGCGGATCGTATCGTATCGTATCGTATCGTGCGCGAATGCAAGTTAAGCTGGCCGGGTAGACAACAAATCGCGAACTGAAATTAAACGCCATTCCTTGTGTTTCCTGAAACGAAACGAAACGGAACGAAACGTTCCGATTCCGAACGTGTCGGGCCGTTGTTGTGCATTCGCGAATTCTAAAAATAATTACGCGACGATTTCGACACGGAACAAACACAGCACTCTCGACGACCGTCTCTCTGTATGTAATCAGGGGTACTCGACACGGGAAATTCTAATAGCCGCAACACGCCTGACCCGCGCTTAAGCCGCTTTTATCAGTATAATTAAATAGCCCCGTTATCGACGTTGTCTCTCGTTATCGATATGTTCAGCAACGTGACCGAAACGCGCGCGTATGCTAACCAATTTTCCGGATTCCTATTCGACGATCACCGGTGGACGCGTGTTACCGTTAATCGAGTAGTTTCATAATAATGTTTCACTCCGGCCTGACCGTTTACGGCGATGTTCTGCTCCGTACCGAATCTTTCTTTAGAGAAACCGGAAGATCCAATTACCAATTACCAATTAAAAGGATTTTATGGACGGTTTTCGGTCTTGGCATAGTTCAATGGTAGCAGAGGTCGAGATTTGTTGATGATTCGGATGCAGGTGATAGTGGGAAGTCTGCTGGTGGATCTCTTCAAATTTGAAGTCTATCGGACAACTAGATCTCGAGATATCATGTCAGCCATATCAGAAAATGAGATTTCGAGAAACGCGCGTTTAAAGTTTCTCCTATCAGTTATACTAAGACATTAAGATATGCACACTGACACTTCAAGCATGCATAACTTCGTTATTTTAATGAATTGACGTAACTTCTTTTGCATACATAATACATACAGTGGCGGCCTGGCGGCCATATACTTTTACGTACACTTTATTCATTATTTAATTATTTATACGACATTAGCCAATAGTATTTTGTGTTTCAGTTAAATACATATACTTTATAGTTATAAATAATGTAATTGATTTTTGTCTAAATGTACCAAGTTCAAGTGCAGATGAAATAAAGTTTCATTTTGTTAAGTGTACTTAAGTATATGTCCGCCACTGTACATGTTTGTTACAACATTGCTTTTAGTTGCTAACCCGATGGACAGGCAAACAGATTTAGGAAAGGTATTTAGAGAGAAATTCATTACATTATAGGGATGGAATGAATTGCACTGTTCAACGAACGCATCAAATTAAGATTAGATTCGGCCATTTAATATAGCCGGTCACGGTTGTACAGTGTACGTACACGGTTTACCATAGTCCTGCTGATGTATTTATGAATTATACGCTAGAAATTGTCCCAACGTTACAACGTGCTGGGACACCCTGTATATTTTTGTCGTAATGCGATGGATCATAAATAGACCGCAGGAATTATGTAGCAACGAAACGAATTGCGCTGTTCAATGAGCATACCGTTCGATTCTCTCGTTTAACGGAGTCGGTCAACACTGGCTCGTTTACCATAGTTATGCATCGATTCGCTTATTAATTAATAAACTGCAGACTGTATCTATTCGTCAGAACAATGAACCAGCAAGATATAAAACTCGAACAATTTTAAAACATTTTCATTATTGAAATGTTTACTTTCATTGGAATTTTCAGTTCCGCGTGGAACGACAAAGTTGCAAAAAAAGCTCGGAGAACTTTAAGGGTTCCCGTTACACGCGCCTTCAGCACGGAGTTCTATTGGATTCAAAATGTCGGGGCCGGGAGAGCCTTTCCTTGTTAGTATGCGAGTGTAGTTTTGAAACGAAAGGAAGACAATCCCCGGTTCCGATGAATCTGCTTCCGATTCCGTCATTTGCATTCAGCGCATTGTTAAGAGACTGCTTTACATCGCCAAACATTTCGAGCAAGAAATTACGCTCTCCGCGAGCGGAATTCGTTTCGATGAACGGCAATTTCTTTCGGAGCACTCTCGGCAGAACATGTTCAAGACTCGAAGAATCGCGTTGTAATCTCTTCATCGATCTATCGGTCGATCGACCGATTGGCCCGGAGCTGTTTACTCGCTGCGCAGCGCGCGCGCGCGCGCGCTTGATCATGCTATTCACTCATCCTGTTCGTTAGCCTCTGACACTGCGCGATTCATGGATCGGAGGCCATTGTTTTCGATTTTATACCGGCTTGTCGTCTGGTGATATTTTCAGAGTACCAAACGGAAATTTATTTTTTAATAAAACGTTACAGTTAGTTATTTAGATTCCCTGCAATCTTTCTTTACAATAGGAGCTTGTTTGTTTTCTCCAGGAATATTTTACCTTACCTCCTGGATGAACATTTTTTATTAATCCCCTATGACCCAATTTTGAGCGTGTTTCGAAAAATATTGCGCGTCGCGAAATTAGCAAATATAAACTTTCCGGTTATAAACGAACAGTTAATTTACACTTTTTTATGGGTTTGATTAAAAAGGTAAGCGGATTACAACTTTCGAATTACAAACTGGACAACAGAATTTATATACGGAAATTCGTGAAACAATTTACATTCCGAGTTGTCTTGAAATGTTGAGGAATCAGAAATAAAATCCATAAATCGCTGCGAACGAACTATCCTATTAAAAAGCAATGTTACAACAACAAATACATCGATGGATCGACAAGAATAAATGATAAAAGAATTTGGCACCTTTCCTCGGTACCGTTTCAAAGTCACGTGGCGTTATACATAGGGGATTCGTCCTAAAAAGAAGCGGCGTTCTAAAAAATATATTTTTTTTTACGTCCCAGTGAAATATTCACGATTGACCAGCGAGCGAAACTGGACCAGTCCATGTTCCAGATTTGTATTTATATTATATTCTTGCATAACCGCGGTGCGGCGCGGCGCGGCGCGGCGAATTATAGCCTTATATGTGTTCAAGAGAACTTTATAGTCAGCTCCCCATTTAGCTGCTGCAATTGCTTTAAGAATTGCCAATCGTTTAGAAATATTTTTTGTTACACTATAACATGAATAAATGATATCTGAAATTGTTACATCAATCTACGCATTACATTTCTTTACAAAAATTCTTGAAAAACAGGCCATTTACACAGGTCTCCCACCTGAAATCGGTCGAAAGAATTCCGTGGAGGGGGCAAGGGGTCGAGTAATTAATATTAAAAGCATGCTCGCGTAGGTAATGGCCGAGCTTGATCCTGCGTACTCGGATCGATCACCGTTCGAACAGAGCGAGGATCTATGCCGACGATCTATACGAGCGATGGTGGATCGGCGAAGACACCGCGCGACGCGACGAGGAGTTATGTAAATTGAACGGGGTCTTCGATATCGCTAAGGTAAATGCAATCGCGTTGACGGTACTGTTTGCAAATGCGATCGGAGAAGAGGTCGGGTAACAAGCTATGAAATATTACCGCCGCCGCGCCGCGCCGCGCCGTCGTCGTCGTCGTCGTCCTTGTCCTCGTCCTCGTCGTTTCTCGAACGTCGCGTCGCGTCGTATCGTTCAACTCCACCGTGGGGCTCTCGATTAATGAAAAGAATCCTTTCGCCGGTACATTCTACTTAAGATCTCACGGAATTGGAAATTACTGTAGTTTTATTTTTCCCTTTTGAATTTGTAGCCCCGGACCCGGACTCGCCCCGTTTCGAAATCGATCGCGCGCTACCGGTAGACGAATTCGAGTGGATTTTTTTTATCGTGGAAAGAGATTGCTGCCATTGTTGACCAGATTGTGTTTCTTTAGAAATTGCTTTTCCTCTGTTTATGTTTCTATTAAAAATACGGGGAATATACTGGTCCGTTGGGAGCGATAAAATTCGGGATTTCTTAAAATAACTAGCTGTACCCGCGACTTTGTCCACGTGCGATAACAAATTCAAAAGTTATAAGCGGAAACGTGCCCAAAAGAGGGCGAAAAAGTCGTCTTTGGCCACAAATGACGTCACAACTTTTGAACGAATGGACTTTTTCGAATGCGGATTTCTCTTAAACCATCCCGAAGAAACGCCGCGTCTAATTGCTCAAACCCCAGATTTCTACGTACGATATATGAAGATCTGTGTTAGTTATACACATGCTAAAAATTTCATTGAAATAAATTAACATACATACGAGCTACAAGCGGTTAAAAATTGTGAAAATCGTAGTGTTACACGACTTTTGATCAGTTTCTGCTTAAAATCCACAGAATCGTACATCTTTCGATGCGTGTCGTTTTTTCCTGCGTCCATCGATTTCGATGAAATTTTCAGTATGTGTATAACTAACATAGATCTAGAAAACATATATTTTAAATTTTCCTTAAGGGGCCAAATAAAAAAGTTTTAAAAAATGTCTTCCTAATTTTTGCATGTAACCTTGTAAATTATACTTTTTGGAAAATCTTTTTTGCATATCATTTCGTAAACCAATGCTTCTAATTGATTATAAAAAATCAGGTCGTTCAGTACAATTACAAAAAGGTTATTCTGTTTTAAAGGGTGTACGCATACTTTCTGCACTCACTGTATACAGAGATAGAGATAGAGATTATCGTGGTTGTTCATTTCGTCTCTGTAAATGCAAAAAAAAACATCAAACTTTTTCGAACTTCGGAAACCTGTGAGAATGTTCAAACATACACGTGTGCTCGCAAAATCGAGGACTGAGAGCTACAGCGCCGAAAAATGTCAGTGCAAAAAGCTTCGCTAAAATATTCACTCTGAACTTCCTCAGGGGATGACACCCGAAGTCGAGGAGATCTTGAAAAAGAAATACTCGGCCTGTTGAAATCGAATAATTCTGAAAAAATTTTATATCTTGCAACGTGTTTTTTGTAAATTCGAAATTCAGGCTGTGTTAAATAATTATTCGAAAATTTTCGATACAAAGAAAACATTTGAAACTCTCTAGGGAAACATTCCGATCTGCTGACAGGTTTGAATTTTGCACCCCGAAAGAAAATTGTACTTTTTACCTGACGGACTGTAAAACAAGGTAACCGGAAGTCCTCGAAGTATAGTACGCCACGCTACCCAAAATACAGTCGAATCGACCGGCGAATTTAAATTTGAACCCTTAAATAACCATCGTGGAAAAGGAATTCGGCCGCGAACGAAAGGTTGCACTTTCGACCCAGAAAGATCGGCGAGAATGAAAATCACGAGCTGGCTGGCTTAATCGAGGTATCGTTCGCAGCTTGTTACCAAAAAACGAAAAAATCCGCTAGCGGAGAGAACGGTCGGATCGCGTGCGTCTCAATTAATCCGCGGGTAACGAATCGCGCACGCTGTTAAATCGTTCATAACGTTCGCGGGCTCGCATTAGCGACGCATTAGCGCCGACAGGATTGCTGGCTCGATGGGCGCAGTGTTGGACATTATACAAATACGAATAATGAATGTGTAATTAGTTGTCATTCGGTTATTTGTTGCCCGAGTTGTTCTTTATTCGTTTGGAAAACTTTTAAGCTCTGTTCGTTATTCGCTGTCGATACAAATGAAGATGCTCGAAATGATTACTCGATGGTATCGGTGGACTGCGAATTTTATGCATTTAAACAAATTGTTTTAGATGTATCATTTCTAACCTATCCAAGTGATTTGAGGGAGAATGTCATTTCACTTGGTTCCTATTTCTTGCAATTTGTGTAGAGTGTAGAGAATTTTTATTTTGCATAAACTGATCCGCTGTCTACTAAACGACACAGTGTCCACGGGGATCCTTGCGAGACAAAAGACGATATCGGTGAAATATTGGGTTGGAACGAAAGTTCGTAGCGAAGTAACTGGAAAGCAACAAGAATCTTACTAGATTTTCGGTCGGAAGATGGTTTTGCGCGCCTCGGATTTTTGTCCTCATTCGAGCAGATTTTGGGCTGGGTCAGGGCTCATTCTAAAGAGGAAGGTTAAATGCAGCGCGCTCTGCTCATTACTTAACGAGATTACGTTTATATCTAATATTATGAGTGCCCAAAGTAGAGAAAAAAATCGAGAAAAACAACCGCAGATTTCAATGTATTTTTCTGTCTCAAGGAGACTTTTTTGACTGATATGTAGAGCAGAGCGCGCCGCGATGAACCCCTTCCTCTATCAAAAAGCCGAGGCGCGTGATTTCATTCGCATAGCAGAGATTTCCCAATACGTATTACGTTCACGCAGACAGAGGTCCTCTCTGACGCAGAGACAGTCTAGACTCTAGACTAGAGCCAATTTTAGTCCAGCTAGTTTGAACAAGATGGCGCCTCGTCAGGAGGACTGTCAACTGTCAACCAGTGCTGCGATATGGTGCAACATTTCACGCGCATGCGCGGCCAAAACAGTGACGTATCTATATTAGATTATACACAAATACACATGTTATACATTCATTTTTCAGAATCAAATCATATCAATTTTTGAAAATTCTGTAGGTTGCTCAAGGTTTGCCCTATTTTATCGAGAATCTTACTTTACCGAGGCTAAAGTCGCCGCACATGTGCGTGAAATGTTGCACCATATATCGCAGCACTTGTGTCAACGTGGAATCATAGCAAAACTAACACGGAATATGGAATATGGAAATAGCAAGCAACTCCATCTCGTGTTCATTAGGCAGTTGCGTGTTTATCAGTGTTACCAAATTTTTTTTCTGCACAGAGGTTCGTAACACCGATAAATACCGAAAAATCTGAGGGTATACTTCCCCCTTAAAATTGAAAGCTAAAATTCAGATATTTATTCATAGATTTATTCAATAACATATTTTCCATTCTGTTCTGCTACTTTTGGCCATTTTCGAGGTAACTTCTTTGAAAACAGCAGTGACTTAATTTGAAAACACTACGAACTTTCTTTCCAACCCAATAATTATCGATGAAACGATTGTCGTCGATTAATGGTAACCCGTTATGGAAACGCGAAATCGTTGTTGGACAGTATCGTTGAACAGGGTTTCGCATGGGTATGGGTGGCGCTGGTCGTTTTCGCGCGTTATTTGCGACCTGAGGGGCGGGGGTTCGGGAAAGAAAGAAGGGAATGATGACGGAACGATTGCGACGAAAAGGTCCGTGCAGAATGCATTTCGAGTGCAGCCCGGGGAAGTGCATACCGAGGAGCTGGCTCTGCGACCATCAGCCCGACTGCGCGAATGGGCTGGACGAGATAAATTGCGGCAGTAAGTTATCTATAAGTCTGTAGGTCGATCGTTGGATGCACGGCTTCACGGGTCAGGAAGGGCCAAGGGCGAGGCGAGGCGAGGCGAGGCAAGAGTGAGGCAGGACTGTGAGACGAAGGCACGGCGCGGCGCGGCGCGGCAAAAGCCCCTGAAAACTACGGAAACAGCCGACACAGACGGCGGATTATTAGGGGGCGCTCGCCTCTTCGAATCGCAAATTGCATCCCCCTACCGGCGAACTCGTTTCCCATCGGTGCGGAATTGCGAGTCGGCCACCGGAAGAAAATAAATTACCGGGAAAGTAAATATCAGCCCTCGAAACCCCGCGATCGGCCTCCAGAACGTAGGAGGTTTGTCGTTCGAAACATTTTTTTTTCTCCTTCTCGTTTTTCAAGGAAAATTATCGAATAATGTACACGCCTCGCGAACCGACGCGACGCGACGATTTCAAAACGGTTTGTTAGATCGATCACCGCGACCAGAACGTTTCGAGTTACTCGCCGATATTAATGTACGCGGGATTTATGACTCTCCTTTCGAACTATGCTGCAACCGTGGCGATGTGTACTGTTTCGCGACAACGAAATTGGAATTGGAAGTCTTTTTAAGTGGAATTGCTCGTGGACTTCTCAATTTGTTCGGGGTTCGGCCAGGTCTCTTTTTAAATCCATAGTGTTCTTATTTAATTGGAATTGACGGTTTTCTGGAGTCTAGTCGATTTTTCAATATTTCAACATACTTAATTCTTAAAATAATGTTCTCCGAGCTTTCAGTCTACGAGCTCCCAAAGCAGCAGTGCAATTTGCAACTAAAGTAAGCAGGCCGTAGAGCAAACAGTCATAAAAAAGAAACGGGCCAATGAATAGAGGAAAGCAACCTAATTTCGACCGCTACCTGCATTGGAGTTGATTTATAATTCACAATTAATTAATACCAGCGACCACTCTGCTGCTCTTTTTCAAGATAGTCATTCAATCTAGCTAATTCCTCTAACAGATTCGTACAACATTTAAATACGCCGCTGCTTTCAAATATGATTTTCCACTTAGTCGCATTAATTTTTATTACTGTTTAAAAGCGTACGTGTATGCAATGAAAAACTTACAGAACAAATCACTCAGAGAGAGAGAGAGAGGGAGAGAGAGAATAGGTAAATCTTTCTATTTATATAAATTTTACGATATAATTTCAAGCAGAATACCACTGAGAAGATTCTCGTCGTGACGCATTGGTGATAATGCGAATCAACACGAAAACATATCGATTATTATGTATACATCAGTGTTTTCGCAAGTGCTGACAAGCGCAGGCGCAAACATTCGCATAACTTGAAGTAAGCAGTTAGCGTTGTAGCCGGTGGAAAAAGTCGTCAAAACTCTTGAACGAATGGACTTTTTCGCACATGCTGATTTCTCATAAACCTTCCCGAAGAAACGCTGCGTGTAAAGGCTCAAACCCCAGCTTTCTACGTTCAGCCGTTACGGAGATGACCGATTACAAACAAACGGATATTTACATTTTTATTTATATAGATAGACGATAGATTGATAGATTGATTGTCTACCATTTCAAAGTTGTACTATTTAATAGTAACTATCAGGGCTTCGGAGTCGGAGTCGGAGTCGTGGAGTCGGAGTCGGAGTTTGGGAGTAATTGCTAATCACTGGAGTCGGAGCCGGAGTTAGAAAAAGCTATGTATCGACTCCCGGAGTCGGAGTCAGAGTCGGAAAAAAATATATCGACTCCGACTCCAACTGTGGCTCTTTTGTTTATAAATCATTAATAGATTTAAGTATACATAAATAAATTGCTAATACCCGATCTACAGTATAGACGTATTGTATATGTACACATATACCTCGGCACTATGTAGAGGAGAAACAGTTAAAGTTATGGTAGTAGTATTTTCTAACTATGTATTTCCTGAAAGTGAGAAAGTAACAAACAAATGTTGTGTTGTATCAGAGTTATCTATTCCATATTCTCAGATTTTAATACACTATTTCAACTATTTATTCAGTTTTATTACAACTCTTAATTATTTTGAGTACATATTTTTTTCAATTTGGAGAGTCGGAGTCGGAATCGGAGTCGGAGTCGGAGTTGGAGTCGGATTTGGAGTCGGAGGTAAAAAAAAAGAGGAGTTGGAGTCGGAGTTGGAGTTAAGAATTTTGTCTACCGACTCCGAAGCCCTGGTAACTATTACAAATTTCCTTCATCAATAACTGTTATGAGCGATCGAAAGAAATTTCTCGTATCGATAACCATTATGAACGATCGAAATTTTCTCTCAACGGTAACATTTACCAACAAGAGAAAAAAATGTTCGGTTACTTATAATCCTTATTTGTAACCAATACGATTTTAGTCGATGAAATTCTTGTTATTCCATGACTTTTTTTCTTTTTTGTTTTAACAGTTAGGGTCCCTGATTTGTGGCATGGGAATGTTGAAATACGAGCAACCGTGTACAGTGTACATTAATCGAAATTATCAGTGTATAATTTTCTTACACTATCGAGCCTCATAAACTGGGAGAACATTAAAACAATTTCAGTAAGAATCGCGTCAGAGGAAACGAGGGTTAAAAAGCTTCAGCTTCCTCGTTGCATCGAGTCCTGAAAGTCGGTCGAAATTCGACACCGTGTCCTATGCGCCGCGCCCTATGCATCGACGCGGCGCGGCGCGGCGCAGCGTTTTATTCCAAAACGCGAAAAGTGTAACAGCGCGTCGTCCGAGATTTGACGTTACACGATAATTATTCCCGGGGCGAGATGGGTAAGGTCGCGAGGTCGCGTTGAAAGCCGTCGGCGGCGGAATAAAAAATGCCTCGGAGTGCAATTGACCCTGGGGGATGCAATTCGCGGGTCTCGAGACGGCTCTCGACGGAAATAGACCGCGAACAATGTCGTCGGTACTGCACGGACGCGGGCGGAACACGCGCACAGAGAATTCGCGTAACGCGGGCCATGCACCCGGTTGTAAATACTTGCTCTCTCGGTGTCATCGAGAGGAAGGATCCAGCCCTGCGCGTGGATCAATTGTCATCTATCAGATTCGATTGTCATCTATCTTATAGGGGTGAAGAATTGCACGGCGGAAGAGTTCACCTGTCACTCGGGGAACGGCGAGTGCGTGACACTGTCATGGATGTGCGATGGCAGCCTGGACTGTTCGGATGGCTCAGACGAGGCTGAGTGCAGTAAGCTTCCGCATGGGGCTCTTTGTACAACTCCATCGAGCTTCTCTTCTCTCCTCTCTTGCCTTGCCTTGCCTTGCCTTGCCTTGCTTTATTTTGTGTTGTCTTGTCTTGTATTGCATTGTCTTGCTTCGTATCCTCGAAGATGCTCAACGAGTCGACTCGACGCAGATAAATGAAATGTCACCGTGCGTTTCGCTTGAACGCATTGCGGATCACGCTTACCAGTGATACTGTAAGTTTCGTGGAACATTTCTGACAATGAGATACATACTTTCATTATTACCACAGTTAATCCGGCGAGAAATTTTCTGGCGAGATGCTGCTAATGCACGAACCTTTGCAGTCTAATAATTAATTTCTGTACCGGAACATTGTTGCATTCATTTTCGAAGCAAAATCAGAATGAAGATGACATTCGTAGTATCAAAAGTAAAATGTTAACTTCTGTGGAACGTTCTCTTGTACTTGAGTAATTTGCGCGTATAACTGTACAAACTTTCAATCAAATCTGGGACTCGTCGATCTTGCACTCTCCTTGTTAGTATTTGAATGTATAGGCTTGGTAGACTATAAATCCATAAAGAGTTTTAGACTACGTTCGAGTGCATTTGATTCCGAACAAAAACATTTTTCAATTCGAAACTCGAAATACATCAAATCCAGATTAGTTACGAATTGATACGGATTAAAACTACGTTCGCGAAACTCACGACATCTCGTTATCCGTAATGCGTTCGCAATCTGAAGAACGTGAATCGAACTCTGTCCCATTTAACTGGTCGTCACGTGCATTTGTTTTCAGCTACCGACTCGACTCGTTGAACGAACTATAGTTATAGTAGTTTCGCTTTCTGTCGCCATAATGCGTTGATTGCCAAGTAATCAGCCGATGTGAAGCTTGCTTTCAAAAGTTCCGGCAGCAAAAAGAATGTAGCAGCCGGAATTTTTCCAACACATGCACACACAGACACACACACACACACGCAGAGAGAGAGAGAGAGAGAACTAGCAAAACCAACAATTGCCCATCCCCCTTGAAATTCCAATTGCTAACCTACGATTTATTAATTCAATCGTCGAAATTCGATCGTAGAAAATGATCGTCAAAAATTGGTAAAGCAGAGTTTTTGGTATTTTTACAATCGTCTTAAACAGCATATTTATTTCGGAACATTATTATGACTGGACGGTAAACATTTTTGAATTTCCCCGATTCTCGGAATATATTTTTGCAATCTCCGAATGTTTTAGTGGTTTTATTGTTGCCGACTCTGCCGCGTCACGTTCCAGAAGTGCTCATTAAAACTTGCTGTAATTTACGAAAACATTTGACTCGGCTTGAACTTTCAACTATTCGTTTTATGCGTTCGCGGGAGAGCGCGCGAGCTCGAAAGTTTGCGACGCATTTTTCTGCTCGGAAATCGCGTACAATCGCATCGACGTTAATCAATTATGCCTGGCCATCGGTGCGGCAGTGTATCAACTTTCTCTCTCTCTCTCTCTCTCTCTCTCTCTCTCTCTCTCTCTCTCTCTCCCTCCCTCTCCTAGCTCGGCTCGCGAAAACACCGTTAAACGATAAAAGGAACGGTCAAAGTAAAGAGTTCGACGGTTCCAGAGTGTCGAGTTTTATGAATTATTTGAATACCGCGACCGAAACTCCGTCCAATCTATTTTCGGTATCGTTGAAACTCGAGGTCAGGCCCGTAAAAAAGTTGGATAGCCAGTAATAAGTGAAATTCTCCATTTATCGGCGCTTTATTCCACTTTGTTAATTATGTAACAAGGCCTTCGGGCTCCGTTAGTTAAGAGTTAATACACGATCGGTTTAATAATGGACACGCCAGCCGTTGATCAAAAAGCTTCGAGCACCTCTTCTCGTACCTTTCCGAAACATTTCGACCCGAAACGTGATTACAACTATTTAAAAAGCATGCCTGCAACCTCGTTACTGTTTTAATTATAAAGCTCGACGTTATTATCGATTGCGCGGCGGTAAATTGTTCGCGAAACAACGCTTTTGTCGCCGAAAACGCGGAAAGGATGGCAATACTTCTCGTCGAGGCTACGTTGACACCGAAACTTGAAAAGAAACACAAATCGAAATTTCGTTGAGTTTTAACGGCGCGAAAATATTAATTGTTCGACGACGGAACTTTGTGAAATTAATTAGATAATTAATTGGTTAAAGAAATTTCATGGAAATTTTCTGTTGGAAAAATAGAAGCCAGAATTTTTCGAATAAAAATATACATATATTAGAAGGGAATAGTGTAAATTACAAATTACAAAAAATTACAAATTACAAAGAAAAGTACAAACTAGAAATTCGAAAGAAAGTATATGTAAAGTAGAAGGTCGTGAAAACTAAAGTTAGTTAGTATGCTGAGAGAGGAAAATACAATTTTGTACTTTCAGGGAAAGAACAATTCTAATTAGAACGTTTTTTTTTGAAAGAGAGACTGTACAAAATGGAACGTTGAAAAAGGATATATAAAATTAGAAAATCGAAAAAATATACGAATGTCGGAAAGCTTAGGAAAACAAAGCACAAAGTAGGACGACGGAAAGGGTTGGTCAATTGGTCAAAATTAGAGGGGCCGAAAAAAAAGAATATAAATTAGAAACTAAAAAGTGTACGTACCGAAACTCTAAAGAAAGCTGAAAGAAAAAGAAATGAAACTGGAACGTTCAAAAGGAGGAATAAAGATTGCAAAACCAAGAGAAACAGTACATAAATTAGAAATTAGTGTGAATAAAAAACGGAAACTGCACGTTTAGAGAGCGAAAGAGGAAAAACGCAAACTAGAAAGTTTTTAACGTAGAATAAAAGTCGCAAGGCCAAGCGAACGTAAATTAGAAACTAAAAAGCGTACAAATCAAAACTTCGAAAAACGTGTGAACGTGAAACGTGAAAAAGCTATACATTAAGCAGCGAGAGAAGAAATGTGCAAACTGGGACGTCGAAAAGGAGCTAAAAATCACAAGACCAGTAAGAGAAAGAGAATATATAATAAATTAAAAGAGAACAAATCGAAAGTTTGGAAAACCGTGTGAATTAGAAGCGGCGAAAGAAAAAGAGCTAGAAATTCGAGCGAAAGCGGAAGAGCGCGAACTATGTAGAACGTCGAAAGGAAGCTAAAAATTGCAGGACCGAAAAGAAAATGTACAACTATGTACATAGTAAGGTGAACGCCTCGGAGAAACAGAAATAAAAAAAAAATCTTTGATCATGATTACTCCACAATTTTTGACCACAATGAACCCAGAAAAATTGTCTGCTCGAAGAACAGTATCCGACCAGAGCTTTATTTTTAATTTAATTAATAATCATACAGGGTTATCCAAAAGTACCTTCAGGATGTTGAATGAGAATATCTGCCAAACGCCATGTTTGTTTCTTATCGCTTTCTTGTATTTCCAACCTGCAACGATAGACAATTTTAACAATGGGGTCTCGTATACGATTGAAGAGCTTGTTAAAGTTATTAAAATTTATTTTGCAAATCAGTGTTCAATAAAAAATACCCATCGTAAATTACGTGATTTTTTCGGCATATGTGTAAATAAAACGTCCATCAGAGCAAACAATTCGAAATTTGGTGAAAAAATTCGATGAAACTGGATCTGTTCATGATAAACCAAAGTCTGGCAGACCAAAAACAGCACGTTCGAATGAAAACATAGCTGCTGTTCGTGAAAGTGTTGCTAACGACCTATCAACATCAATTCCACGTCGTTCTCAAGAATTGAGCATTTCTTATGGCAGTTCGTGGTGAATTTTGCATAAAGATCTGCATTTGCATGCGTGCAAAATTCCATTAACACAAGAATTGAAAGAACGTGACACCATTTGCAACGCAGAACACAACATCATCTTCGTTTTCACACAACATCATCTCAGCGGCGAGTGTGGATTCCGCGACGCGACGCGCGACGGTCGAAAAAAAGTTACGATTTATTGGATCGCCGCCGTGAGAATTATTAAACAAAAGGGGTTGCTGATGGACTGTTAATATCGCGATGGGGGCTGGCGTCGGCGTCGGCTGCTTATTACGGTGGATATTAAAAGTTGGGCGTCGTCGTGGAGGGCCCGCGACGTAATATACAAGCAGAACCAGCTGAAAACGGCCGGTCCGCTTCGTATTTCAGGGATTAATCGGGAACACCGTGTGCTCTCCTGGCTGCAATCGTTGCACGCTGCACCGCCCGGCACGCCTCTAATTAATAATTGTTGCGCGTATGCCGCGCCGCGCCGCGCGGACGGACCACCGTTGTCCTGTTTATTACGCTCCAGATATAATTATTACGATTATCGTTGCCATCCCTCCGCTTTTCTCCAGTATTGCAAGAGGTATTTCTGAGCTAACGTACTTGGCCGTATTTTGTTTGATCTCACAACTTTTTACTGCCATAGGAACTTGGCTCCTGTTTACAGGATGTTTTTGTTGGGATCTTATTTTTACCGTAATGCAATCAAGATACTTGAAATTTCTAGATAAAATACATTGGGTACAAAATTGCGTTTGTTTAATGTCATTGCTGAAAATCGAACATTTCATATGCAACAACCTAATAGATGGGCTTCTTAATCCTGGTGGTGTGCTCGCGTAATTGACATGTACGTTGGAATTAAAAACGACCGGAGGAACAGGTTAAGCCGTAATTGCTTCGCAATGCGTAAAACACGTCGGTGTTCAACAATAGCTTGTGTGACGCATGCATACTTGCTTCGAGTTCCTTTTTAACGTGTCTCTGGTGGGGGTAAAGTGTTAATAAATTCCGCGCATGAGCTTCTTGTTTCCGCAAACTGCCCCCCCCCTCTCTCTCTCTCCTGCCCCATATGCTGTTCCATTGGAAAGTTTAAGGCAATTCGCACCGCGCCGGTTTTTTGTTATTAAGTGACCAATGATTTGTTCGCCGCCGTGGCAATAAACGTGTTTTATGTCGATGCTGTTCCCGTAGTATTTCTCTGTTATTTTCGAAACTTCCTTATCCAGCTTGCAGCGACCCTTCACCCTATGTTTATTGCAGCCGATATGTTATACCTTTTAACTGGAAAACCTCGAACATACAATGTGTCTGCTGTTAATTAATACTTTTCTCCGAAAGGAAAATGATGTTTGAGAACATATATGTAAATGTTTCAGCTTGCAGTAAGGTTTGGATTAGCACGCTTCGTAATCCTGATTTCGAGTTCACCGGCCACGGTATAATTATTTCCTCGTAATTGTGGTTACGTTGTATGTACATATAACGAATTGTTCGATAATGGGATTCATTAGGAACAACACTCGTTATCGATATAATTCGATGAAAGTAGCTTAGTTTAATCAACTTCTGGATCATATTCGATTTCGCTTCCAGTTACCAGCAGGTTTGAACCCTTTGAAAGTCTCTATTGGGGCGTGCTAATCCAAAGCTTGTTGCGAACCTATGCAATTCTACGTTTCTATCGAATTCTAGTGTTCAATGTTACTCGAGTATTGCAAGGTAGCGGTTAGTTTGTGTTCGCTTGATCGTGATCGAAAACGGTGCACTGTATTTACTTGGCTGTGGCTGGGACCGCTTTTAAAATGTCAGTGAATCGACGACTGCTGTACGTTCTGCGAAATACGAATCGCCCGCGTCAATTACAAGCGGCTGGAGTCACACGCACGGAACGCACTCTTAACTCGGTAAATTATAAATAATATACTTAATTTCCGTCTATCTATCTTTTTTCTTAAAATGGTCAAATCTTCGTGAATTAAGAATAACATTACCCTTAAAATCTTGTAATATTAGGTTGTTCCAAATGAAAAATGGCCGTTCCGAATCTTTAACATAAACTTTTATGGTGACCGAAAAGGTACAACATATATATTTCAAATTCAGCCATTTTCGCCGAGGACCCATTTCACGTGGTTTAGTGCGGGGTCCTTTGAAAGAAGACCAGATTCATCTCCATTTTGCAAAACGTGCCCAGGTCCAATTAAACAAAAAGGCTAAAGAGGCGAAAGGTTGAGTAAGAAGAAGAAGAAGAAGAACTAAAAATTTCGACGAGCCCCGGAGTACTTACGTGTCTGTGCGACAAAGCGGTCTTGCATTAGCAAGAGAATGCGCAGAACTCGTAAAACGCGTGGTCTAATGGCAATATAACAAAATTCGAACTGAGTAAAGAGAATATTCGGATCTCCTTGCGAACAGCCAGTACGGTGCACGCGTTTCCCGTGAGAACGATCCAGCCTGTTGTAGTTCCGTAGACGAGCAAGTAGCTTTTTACTGTGTATGTCAGAGTTAATGTCACGCCGCACCGTGTCGTCGTAACAGCGCACCAGGCCGCGCGCGCTTGTCGTTGATCGAGCACCGGTTAATTGCCTCGCTTAATTACAGGGCCGCGCTAAGGAACTTATTTCTTCCGGAGCGCGATATGGTCTCGCGAGGCCGCAAACTATTCTTCCTATCGTTTAAACGCAGCTCTCGCGGAGATAGCGAACGAGCCTCTCGTTTAGATTCAATTCCGAGCAATTTCATATTTCTCCCTCAAAGTGGAAACTTCGACGAAGAATTTCTGCTCGGATGATTCCACCGGTGCATACGTTTTCATGCGCTTTAACGAGCTCGGCGTTTCTCGCGAACGTCGCGTCGCGTCGCGTCGATGCGTATTTCGAAATGATTCTGCCCGGAAGAAATGAGTTGTCTTTAGGGTCGTACGGAAGAGGCACGATTGCTAAACCTTTGGAATGTACAGAAATTCAATTATCAAGTTTAGGAAGTCCATGAAAAAAAAGGAGTGAAAGAAAATTGTATTCGTGTAGAAGTGCGCAGTGATAATTGTTCGGAACCGATTGGGTGCAGAGCAGAATCCATTTATCAGTTACAGAAACAATATTTACACGGTAACGGTGTACATAGTTGATTTACAAAAACACGCGATACATATTGGTTATTCGCTATTCGCGCACTATTCGCTCCGGTTAATCCTACATCGTTCATGCGAAGCGCGCTGAACCCCAATGGATTTATTTCATCGAATCGCGCTGATAAACGACGCCGATCGGTTGCGTGGCTTTGGCAAACTCTTCTTTTTTAGTAAGTCGTACAATTATTTCAACGCAACAGACTTCGACGAATGACCCCCCAAAAAAATCAGAGTGAAACTGGACCAGCTTGGAATCGTGCTTCTTCCCAACGAGTTCTTATCGCTCGTGAAATCTTTCACGGATAGCGCATCTTCGTGTTTTAATTAGCAAATTACGCCTTTGAGTGCCGCATCGAACTATACGCGGTGTTCCTTCCTAATTAAATGCCTCGAACGTCGACCATTTCGTCCAAGTTGACGAAGCGAGGAAAGGTCGCGGAGATACGAGGACTATGACGAAACAGGTCGACGACAGGTTTCCCCGGTTCGTCGATGCGTCGGGATGCAATTAGAGATCGTACACGGTTGATCGGGCACTCAAAGGGTTAATTAAAGCGTGATCGTGGGTCTCGTTTCTAATGCCGTTTGATTCTTCTGTTCGTGAAACGCGCGTTTCTCTTAGACGACACCTGTCGATCCGACGAGTTCACGTGCACCAACAAACAATGCATACCGCAACCCTGGGTCTGCGATAGCGACGACGACTGCGAGGATGGCAGCGACGAGGCGGACTGCAAGCTGGCCACCTGTAATCCGAAGACCGAATTCGCCTGCTCCGATCATCGTTGCATCACGTCCAAGTGGAGGTGCGACGGGGACGCTGATTGCCCGAATCGGGCCGACGAAATTGGATGCTTGGTTCGTAAACGATCGTTACACTAGTTTTTCATCTCTACCATTTTTCTTGAAACCTGCATTTTCTGAATTTATGCGAGCTGTATCTGTACAATATGTACAGTTAGGAGCAAAACTGATCACACATACACACACACGCACACACTTTAAATCGGAATATCTTATTCTTTATGAATGGAGCAAACGACTTCAATTTCTCTGTGAGGCTGGAATGCTAGAAGAATTAGTTTAGTAAATGACGCCTAAAAAATATGTTGAAAAAATCCATTTGGCAGAGTTGGCCAGTAATTGATCACATGAGTATTTAATTACATCTTCGATTACATGTGCAAAAGTGGACTACATATAATTACAACAAGAAAACGGTTAAATGGTCCAAAACATGAAAATTAGTGGTTTAAAAGAACAATTACACTGAAGTAATTGTTAGACTCAATTAAACATTTTCCCCTCGCTGGGGCCCCGAATGAGAACCAAGGTATGCATGCATTTGTCACTTGATACGAGACTGCCGCGCGCGCGCCTGTGTGACGTACGCAGTACGCAACGTGCACCTCTGTTCAAGGGTTGCCGCATTTTGGCCAGATTTTTAACCGTTAATAACTAAATAACGAAGTCGAAATCGGAATTTTTTTATTCTTCATTTTCGTCTTATATTATAGTCGAGAACCACCCCTTAAATTTTCTCCTACCTGTAGCTAAACACCCTGTATATACGTACATAGAAAGTTGTTTCATCGCTGAGAATTGTTGCGTCGAATTCGAATGAAATCACGCAACATTAGTTGCGCGACTGGAAGGTTGACGATTTCGTTTGAAAATTGAGTTTCTCTTGCTGATTCGAATATAATTTCGTGTCTTTCAGGACAACCCGAAAAGCCACCGTGCCAGCCCCTGCGATGCAAACTTCATTGACTGCGGCGACGATTTCACATGCATACATCCGGAATGGTTATGCGACGGGGGAAAAGATTGTCCAAACGGTGCAGACGAATCACCGGAACGATGCCACAATAGCACTTGCAGGCCCGATCAGTTCCAATGCGAGGATCATCACACCTGCATCTCAGGTACCTGAACAACCTATTTACGGAGCAAATAAGTATGCGTGTGCCAGCCAATCACTTAGTTTCTATAGTCCACAACAGCGCAATAGAATTCTCTGCGTAGCGTGATGTTTCAGAATTATGCGATGTCTCTAAATCGAAATTATTGACATATTGTAGGCCATCTGTACTGCAACGGGAACGTGGAATGTCCGGACGGAAGCGACGAAAAGAATTGCACAACCAAAACAGCCTCCTGCGATCCATTGACCCAATTCGAATGTAGCGAGGGTTCCTGTATACCTCTTCACAAGGTGTGCAATAAGAATCGGGATTGCATCGGCTGGGAAGACGAGAGCCACGATCTTTGCGGTGTGAACGAATGTCAGACCAACAACGGAGGATGTTCTCAAGTTTGCATCGATCTGCCTATTGGTTTCCGATGTGCCTGCAACCCTGGTTACAGATTAATCGATAACCGAACATGCGACGGTAAGACATACACGATCATTCTAACTTCGGAAAATGAAAAATCCAAGTTGCAACCCTGTGTGTGTTTAATTTCTATTCTCTAGACGTAAACGAGTGCCTAGAGCCAGGCAGCTGTTCCCAATTCTGCCTAAACCAGAAGGGCAGCTTCAAGTGCTACTGTTCCACCGGTTACCTCAGAGACCCGAGGAACCATAATCGTTGCAAAGCAGCAGAAGGCCACGCGAGCCTTCTCTTCACCAGGCGACACGACATCAGAAAGGTAGCATTGGATCGGCAAGAGATGACCGAGATAGTAAACAACACAAAGATGGCAGCAGCCTTGGACTTTGTATTCCGCACGGGTATGATCTTCTGGAGCGACATGAGCGAGAAGAAGATCTACAAGTAAGCGCCGATTCCTCTTCCAACCATCGATTCTGTCTTTGGAAAAATTCCTATGGATTCTTGCGACCTTACAGGGCTCCGATAGACGAAGGAAACGACCGCACGGTCGTCATCGACGATGGCTTAACGACGTCCGACGGGCTGGCCGTCGACTGGATTTACAGTCACATTTATTGGACCGATTCGGAGAAGAATACCATAGAACTGGCCAACTTCGAGGGTAACATGAGGAAGACGCTTATACAGGATCGCATACAGGAGCCGAGGGCGATTGCTCTGAACCCTTCGGAAGGATGGATGTTCTGGACCGACTGGAGCGACGAGGCTCGCATCGAGAAAGCTGGCATGGACGGCTCCCATCGAACGGTAACACTTCATCGATCTGTTTTCACTTGGATTTTCGATCGAAAAATTTCGAAACGCATGTATATTATTGCAGGTAATTGTGGACCACGACGTGACCTGGCCGAACGGTCTGACCCTGGATCTGGTGGGCAAGAAGGTGTACTGGGTGGACGCCAAATTGTACATAATTGGATCGTGTAATTACGATGGTTCCGGTAAACGGACGGTCCTGTTCTCCCCCGATTCGTTGAGGCATCCGTTCAGCATCACGACGTTCGAAGACTACGTCTATTGGACCGACTGGGACAAGGAAACGATATTCAAAGCGAACAAGTTCACCGGCAAGGAAGTGGAAGCGGTGACTTCCCACCGAACTCTGCAGCACCCGATGGTGGTCCATGTGTACCATCCGTACAGGCAACCGGACGGGATAAACCACTGTCAAGCTGTGAACGGGCACTGCAGTCATTTGTGTCTGCCTGCGCCGCAGATCAACGCGAAATCGCCTCTTATCAGCTGCGCCTGTCCAGACGGCCTAAAATTGCTGCCCGATGGTTTGATGTGCGTGGAAAAAGGTGAGTCGATCGCGGAACAGTAGCGTATCGTTTCTTCTAACCGAGCTGCGTGCATTCGTTTATGATACAATACATATCTAGTATATTATATGTGTATGTATATAGCGCCGAATGAATAACGTAAAATGGTACTACGTCTTGCATGTCGTTAGAATATCTTAACGCTTATGGTATAGACTTCGCGAGACTCTTCTCGAAAACGGCATGCATAAGATTACTCTATGAATCCATAGCAACAGAATTTATCGTTTACTCGATTATTATTTACCATATTACTTTGTTACTTATGTTTTTTTGCATCGGTGTTGCATGAATATGGGATATTTCAGTAACCACAACCGTAGAGCCCACCACGCAAGAAAGTAGTAAGCCGTTCATGAGGCTCGAACCGTTCAACGTTACCACCACCACCACCACCACCACCACCACCGTTCGTAAGTATAACTGCACGCCTACCGGCGCGGTGTAGCTAAATATACGCGCGTTGTTTACGATCGTAGATGCTGCTCGGCTTTAGCTTTATTCTGTTCAGCGTATAATTACCACGGTCGCGTTAGCGATCATAATAACTGGCCTCTGCGGATCTTTTATGCAGACTATCATTTCCATAGATTCATAGATCATTTTCTTTACTGTTTGATGCAAACGTTCACCTGTCGTTTCACGATTTGCAAACGCCACGAGTGCATCGAGGTCTGCATAATTAGAACGTGGGATCTATATTATGCGTAGTTGAAGCTTAACGACTCTTTCAACTTTTTCATTAATTCCTGAAAGTAACCGACGAGAAGCTTTTCTATGGTACTACCCCTGGCAGAGAATATTCGATCGAAATCGATCAAAAATGAAATACACGAATAGCTGTAACGACTAGACTGCGGATTTTATGCAAAATAAAAATGTTGTTTTCGGATCATTTTAATCAACTGAAAACAATACAACACACGATTTCTAATTTTAAATGTTTTCAGAGTTTTCTATCGCATCTAGTCATTCTCGTCGTAAATGCAAAAAATCTGCAGTCTAGTATTAACGATACTATAATAAATCGATGTTTGATTTTAGATCCGCCACAGACGACCGATGCAGATGGCAAGGGTAGCCTTGCAACCGAATCGACGGATGCTGGTTTGGTTGCTGGTATAGCGATAGGGGTTGCGTCGTTTGTGCTGTTGCTCCTCGCGTTGGTCGCAGTATTATGTTACAGGCATTATCTTCACCGTAACGTGACGAGTATGAATTTTGACAATCCTGTGTACAGGAAAACCACCGAAGATCAATTCAGTCTTGAGAAGAATAGGTTTCCACTCCCCACTGCTACTGTTAGTGAAGAGGTAATTAATTAGCGCGTCGTATACCGTTTCGTACAAGATGTCTTACTAATATTTTTCTTTCCACACAGGCTCAGGAGCCTTTAACGAGTCCTGGAACTAACGATTACGTTTAAGACTCACTCTGGCGATGAAACGGGCTTAGCAGGCTGTTGAAAACAATGTCGACCAAGTAACGGAAGTCGAGCGAGCCTGTCCAATAGTATGCCTGCGTTTGCCCGCCTGCCTGCCAACTCAGCTGTGATTATGTTTACTTTTTTGTTTTTGTACTGTGCCTATTTCTTTACAAATTTAAGCATCTCGTCATTCGAACTATATGGTATATGCGCGTGCGTGCGCGCGCGCGCCCATGCCCGCGCGTGCAACATTGAGATTTGCTCCGAGGCATAAAGGGAGAAATGTCTAGGTGAAACTATAATTGCTGCCAAATAAGCGTGTCGTACGAGCGCCCGTTTCCAAGTAGTTCAATAAGGATCAGGAATTCCTACTTTGTAAACGTTCTCTCCTCGGTTTTACAATGCGTGACGTGTAACATATAGCGCTATTTGTCACACGCACACGCACACACATTAATGTGTGGGTCACACGTCGCATCTACGTTTAAATTTATATATATATATATATATATATATATTATAAATACATAGCATATTTTTATCTACATAGTAAGATCTTTAACTTGTTATTGTTTCGTTATTTATTCTCTGTAAGAGTATATACGTTCTGAAGCATAAACCTTTTAGTTGGAATACATAGATAATACTGTTGCATTATTGAGAATCACATGTATATAACACACAAATTCAAAATGTATCATAGAGATAATTTTAAAGATCATTAGTAACAATATTGAATTATATTGAGAACCTTTACCATATAGTTCTTTGCGAGTTTGTTAAATTATTTATAATGCGTTTTAACGTGTACATCGTAAAGTACTTCGTCGTGCCAAAAGAAGAAGAAAAAGAAAACGTCCCAAGAAATCTCGAATCTAAACGGTTATCGATACATAAATAGCGATTGATCGGACATCTTTTCGTGAAACCAGTGTGTAAACATTTTTCCGGTATCGTATAATAGGTCTTAAGGATAGCAATACTTGTATTCGAAAACCCAGTAATGTAGTGAAAAGGATGGCGTTTTAGCATGCATAATGTGTATCTGATTTTTGTACATGAAGAAAAGAAAAAAAAAGCAGATTTCTCCTTTTATGTCACTAGAGCGAGACACGAAAGAAAACCGGTGCTTCGAACACGTTCGCAGAAACATTTTTTAACAACGACCTGTGTTTTACGTGGGTGCCTCATATCACGGCGACATCGGTTCTCTCACGAATATTCTGTTAACGTTTATGATTCTAACGGAATAGTTTCGACACAAATTAGATGTAATAAGATCAGCTCAATGACACTAAGTGGACTGTGTGTTAAAGTAAAACTGTTGTTTAGGTATTTCAACCCACTAAAAAGAAAAATCAGTGTATATGTATAGAATTATCGCCTCCGGCTTAAGAGTTTTACTTATTAATTATATACTTTACGATTACTGTATTAAAACAATTAAATGTGAGACAGACGTTCTTCTAGATAAGATTACTAAAAAGTATAATAATATTAGGGCGAAACCAGGAACTGTGTGCATTAATCAGTAGCAAAATTATTTTTTTCCGATCGCCATAATAATTATATACGCAAAACGATTGGCCCGGTACATTCCGTTTCAAAAAATTATACCTCGAAGACTGCGTCTCGAACATTATCAAAGAATTTTACAAAGATTATTTACTTTACTCGATCTAACCAACCGACGAAGTTGAAAACTAATGTTTGCTACTTTTTAATCGAGCATACGTTCTTGTCTGCGAGTGCGAGAAAGCAAAGTCCAAAATTAAAATAATAGAGGCTTGGTGGTGATTTTAATCAAAAGATAGCAAGAGTGTGGTGAGTATCGGTTGCAATTAATTGTGTGAGTCACAAGGCATAACTTAGCCGATCTATTCGCCAAAATCGTGTCAAACATTATTTCTATGCAATATATATTATCACTACACACGCATAATATAAATATATATTATATATATATAATTTATTATAATGATTATTGTATAAATAAATATACAAAGTAAATCACACTACCCTCATCATTATCATACCTATTAAGAAGTGTAAAATGTATAATTTGTAAAAATGTACTTTGAAAATATAGAATAGTAATTAATTTCTTTCCTGCGTTATGCATCGAATTTAGCGCATAAATTTAAACATTGCCGCTCAAAAGTATAGGATTACTTTTTTTTAGTTGTAATAACTGAAACCAAAGATATTCGTTAGTCAATTTGCTCAATTTCAGGGATTCTATTCTTCGCAATGATTCCTTTAAAAAAATAATCTTTCTCTATCATTTGGAACAAAAATATATATATATGTATAAGACAAGAAACGCTTCGGAGCATAATTTCGAATGAACCTATCGATACATCGAAAATACACTCTCGCTGGAACGATACAGAACGATATCTCGCATAATGGCGTTCATTTAACGCAATACAACGGTGTTATCAGTGTTTACACAAAACTATTGAAAACTGATACTATGAGTAATGCAATTAATTATCCCTCTTGCATAAAAATTGTAAGTCCTTTGCAAACAATAATTATTATTATTCTACAAGAATCGTTGAACACGAATAATATTACAAATCCTGACGTAAATTAATGCTTCTAGCCGACCACTAATTCAAAACAGAATAGTAATACAATGGATCCTCAGAAATCAGATTTAAACGAAATATTAGCACTTAACAGAGAATTAATAACTTTAGCTAATCGAGTGTTTGGAGAAGGAAAATGGAACCACAGCGTGACAAATCAAACAGTTGGTGCGTAACTTATTTTTATTAATTGTTACAAACTATTTGGAGTACATTGAAAACGTATTAGTATTAGTATTATTATTATTATTATTATTATTATTATTATTATTATTGTGCTACTGTTCTAGATTTTGTAGAGCCTTTCATGGGTAAATACGTTTGTGGCTGTGTAACGTTTGTTAAGATTCAATTACACGATGGAACATTCCACGAGGATATGGCTTATTTTCATGCGGAAGGAGCTACGAAAGGTTTAGCAGTGCATTCTGCAAGAATTGTATGATATTATATTTGTACCCCCATGTTCCACATTTTTGCACACAAGGAAAATTAACTTTTGATTTTTGTATTCAGGTTTCTCTTACAGAGGCCTTCAAAAAGGTATTATCTTGTTTTAGTTATTTTATAGAGCACGATATAGAGAAGCTACTAACAAAACCTAATTCACACGATAATAATACTCAGAAAGAGAATTTACAATGCTCCATATCTAGTTTTCATAGCGATATGGGCGAAGCTGATATACAATCGAGTCCATTTAAAAACCAAAAAACCACAAAGGAAGGGGACAGGCCAGGTTCGCGCAAAATTTGTTATCGTGGAAGCTTTGGGAGAATAGTTCTCATTGTTTGATATTTTTTAGAAGTAATACCGTGCTTGAAAAGCCCATCCAATCAAGAGGCACAGATATCTGTATCAAGGATAGACGCAAAATCAAAAAGTCCAACAGACAGTACAAGTAAACTTAATGGTGCAAAGAGTACAAACAATGTAAAAGGTCAGTTGCAGTCTGATGATGTAAGTTCTATAAAGGAGCAAGAAATTAATCGAAAGGAACAGGAACAGAAAAAAGGTAGATTAATTAATGATTGATGTAAAATAGATATTAAATTACATGCAAATGATTGCAGAACCGAACGAGGGAGAACTTTTACGAATGGAGCGAAAACGAAAGCAAATGGAGAAGCAAGCCGAGTTCAAAAGATTAATGAAAGAAAAGGAACAGCAAAAAAGTCTAGATAGCAAAAAACCTAATCCTAAATATTAATGGAAATATTTCTGTATATTATTTTCTGTATATTACAGAGTGAAAAATATTCGAATGTAAATTTAGCTTAGATCGATTTGTAAATAAGAGTGTGAATTATGTACATTCTTGTAAAATTTATTTTATTTATGTATCGAGAATGTAATCGTCTGTAAAACTGCCATATGCATTATGTTGACCACGTGCTACATAATATACATATGTAAATACATATATATATGTACATATATCTGATATCTGTTTACCGCACGTTAAGGTTAGGAATTCTAGGAAGAGTATATATTTACATAGATTGTACTGAACGTTATTGAATATGTAATTTATCCAAAAAGAAAATACTTAATTTTTATAACTGTACGAATACTTTTTGTAAAATAATAAAATATATGTATATAAAATTTAGATATATTTCCCAGTGTATCATGGAAAGTGAAAGCATGGATCAGTATTTTAAGAGTTATGAAGAGCTTGATGTGTGTATAAATAGTGTATACAAACGTATATTATGCATTTTTCATTTCAAATGTGTTATCCTGTTTAATTCTATTTCCAGGTGCATCAATTAATGTTAAGCGACAAGTCAAGGACTCTTACGTACAAGAATGCGATTATTAATTCTAAACAATTATTTGAGAATAAAATTGTTATGGATGTTGGTGCAGGAACAGGTACCATTTTATAATTTTTTTTTAAGAGCGGTATCAATTTTTTGAATCTAAAGAGCAGTACCGATTCATATTGATTTATTTCCAGGAATACTGTCAGCTTTTTGCACGCAAGCGGGTGCACAGAAAGTTTATGCAGTTGAAGCGAGCGACTTAGCAAAACTTACCAAGGAAGTTGTAAAGGAGAACAAACTGGACGATAAGATTACTGTGATCCATAGCAAAGCGGAGGACATCGATGTAAATTCAATTGAAAAAGTTGATATAATCGTATCAGAGTGGATGGGCTTTTATTTAGTACACGAAGGAATGTTGGATTCTGTTCTCTTTGCAAGAGACAATTTTCTCAAAGAAGATGGTATCCTCTTTCCGTCTGTTGCTAAACTATATGCATCGCCGTGTCAATTGCCATCCATGTACAATTTTTGGGATGGCATTTATGGAGTCAGTATGAAGTAATAACAAATAGTTCGTTAACATAAGCGAATAGCTTTATCGTGTTATAGTATTTAATATTTTTATGCTTTTTGTAGATGCATTGGACAGAAGTACAGGGAAATGAAATCAATGAAACCAGAGGTATTATTTGTAGATGACAAGGACCTTTTGGCTGAAGGGAAGTTATTGGCATGGTTGGATCTACGGTGTATCGATATTAAAGAATTAGATCTGCTCGGAGGAGAGGATTATGTTTCTGTTTGTAAGAAAGATGGAAAGTATCAGGGAATTTGCATTTGGTTCGACGCAGAGTTCCCAGGTGGTTTGGAGTTATCCACGAGTCCCTCCAGCGAAGCTACTCACTGGAAACAAACTGCTATCGTGTTGCCTATGGATGTGGAAGTAACAAAAGGCGAGCCTATTGCATTTAAATTAGAGCTGAGAAGAAACTCTATTAAACCTAGGCAATACAACATGGAGTTAGAGTTGTTGGATGCGGCAGAGGTGGACCATGATGTTCCTTGTAATTGTTACATGACGAAATGTATAGTGATGAGAACTTATATAGAAGCGCAAGCAAGTGATGGCAGAACGAATAAGTGACTCTACTATCCTTTCATGGTGTACAATGTACAAGAAAGATTTATACAATAAAATATTTTAATATTATATGTAAAAGCAAGTTTTTATACAATATATGAACACTTGTTTCTATTAGAAGTAAAAGAATTTTTATATGCATGCTTTAAATATTTATTTTATTTCCTTGAATCAACAATTTTAATTATCATTTTATTAACAGTAAAGATAAAGATAATACCACAGACGTGATGATCGTCTGTGATAATACATCCATGAGGAATTATTTCACTTTCTTTCTTTGGGTAGGTTCTGTTCCATGCTAAATTTGGGTATACTCTGTCTCTGTCTATACTGGTCTACTTAAACTGAGCACTCTCGCATCCTTTCTTCCTCTCTGATGGTACGGTAGTACGGTACAATAGTACAATGACCATAAATAAATATCTGTCATGCGAGGTTATGATTTTTTCGATACGTTCGATACACGTGCGCTAAAGACGCTTCAGACATTGGATACCCACGGAATTAAATATTTCAAATAATTTAAGCATAAGGTAGTTGCAATATTTAAGACAGAATGCCGGTAATAAGCAGAGTAGTGTGAGTATTTTCAGCCTACGTATTTATTGTAACGTTTTTGGTTACGTTTTCACCTGTGTATGTATGAGAGTTTGAAAAATTTCCTAAGAGGTTTAACAATTCTTTTCGCAAAAATTCTACAGGAACAGACATTTAGTTGAACGAAACGTGTAAATTCGTACAGAATTTTTTAAAAACAGAAGGTATCTGTTTATTTTGAGCTCTGATCAATATTCGAATTGTTATTGCAGAAAACCAACCACTCACAGGGGCAAAAGAGCTATCTTGAAAAAGGAGCCGAAATTGATAGAGGATGTCAAAGAGACTCTGTGCTTTAAAGGAAAAAACACTTCTCAGGTTGTTGTTGATTTTATGAAAGATCTGGTAAGCGGAACTTCAAAAGTTTTAGTTAGGGAAGACAACAGATTTATCTATTTAGTAGTATAATTATTATCAAATTTTTCATTGTTTATTTCTTACAGTATGATCTTAAAAAGCCCAATGCACAGATGATGCAAAAGAAAAATGATGTCTTGCCATTTGAAAATGTCACACCTATCGAAAAGTTTGTTACCAAGTATAATGCACCTCTTTTTATGCTTGCATCGCACAATAAAAAAAGACCCCATAATATTGTGATGGGTAGAATGTACGAAAATACGTTGTTGGACATGGCAGAGTTCGGCGTAGAAAATTACAAGAGCTTGAAAGATTTTAAAATACCAAAAATATCCGAGGGGTTGAAACCTCTGTTGGTATTCAACGGAGAGCTTTTTGAAAACAATTACGAGCTTGATAGGATAAAGAATTTGTTTGTAGACATGTTCCAAAGAGAAGTTGTTGAGAATATTAGATTACAGGGTATCGAACATGTTTTAAGTTTCACTGCCGCAGAAAATAAAATTCTTCTAAGGAGTTACAGGTAAATTTATTGTCTAATAACTTTGTTAAACAGTATTGCGTTATATACTTACCTTTTCAACGAACTCTTGTTCCAGAGTACTTCTAAAGAAGTCTAACGGCAGAACACCGAGGATAGAATTGGAAGAAATTGGCCCGAGAGCAGATTTAATATGCAGACGAACGAAACTTGCTTCCGCGGATCTCTTTAAACAAGCATGCAAGAAACCGAAAGAATTAAAGGTCAAAAAGAAGAAGAATATTTCGAAAGACAATCTTGGAACAACCTTTGGTCGCGTACACGTTGGAGCACAGAATCTTAATAGTATTCAGACAAGAAAAATGAAGGGTTTGAAGAAAACGGTAGCGGAGAAGAAGGCTGGTATGAAACGGAAAAGTCCAGATGTGTGTGCTGCTGCTGCTACTGCCGATGATAGTCCAAAGAAATCGAAAAATCTTACAGATTCAGCCGATTGAAATAATTAAATACAACTCTCGATGTAAGTATACAGTAACTTTTTTTATGAAAGCGCTATTTACAATAAGAAATTCTGGTATTTTCAATTCAATACGACTTTATACTCCAAGTGGTGTCAGTCTTAGAATCCTGGAAGCAAGAAAGCAAACTTATGATTTTGAACACAGAATTACGTTGAGCTGCGATTGAGCGTTGGAGAACACACGCACCGAGCGCGTCTGATAGATAATATAACCACGTTTCTCTTAATAAATTGTACTCTCCGCTGCGGAGCTAATGAAACCCTATACAAAGTACGCAATCGTTAAAATAAGTACCTTCACGAGCACTCCACACTTCAAAAGATCTACTCGTGCTTCGTCGCACGCAGTCAGCAAAACTTTATCCAGCGTATCCTGTTCTTTGGTCCTGTTTCGGACAATTTTTCTAAACTTTATAAAATACTCAATGAGATTATTCAGTTTGTATTCATCCGCCACTTCTGAACGACTGATTCCCAGTTTGGAGAACATTGTAGATACATAATTCGAGACTGCGCTTACTGCAGGTATACTCCTGTTTACGGAAGGCACCTTTCATGAAATAAAATAAAATTGTTTAAATGATATTAACATTAAATAGAAATTTATACTTACAGAGGAATCGTGCAACATTTTATTTCCTATATCAACCAGGTTCAGTATCGAATGCGTTGCTTGTGCGATGTTAAAATTATTTGCGAACGCTGCGTCAACATTATTCTTCGTCTTTTCCAAGCACTAAAATAAATTTGCATATTCGTTATTTTTGCAAATCAAGCGGATAGACTCGTTTCAGGGTACTGTCGCCCTCAAAACTCCTACACATTTTTACGTTTACGAGGCGTAATTTGCAAAAACGAGACTACGCCCTTAAAAATACGCGGTTCATCGGAAAAATAACAACTCACACGAAGCAGCGCAACTTCGTCCACATTGCCAGTGGTCCATTTTCCAACGACGTAATTGTCGCAAGTAGCAATGAAATGTTCAACTTTATTCATTATGCTTACTGCGTTATTCATTACATCGTCGCAGAATTCGATATCTGAAAAATAATTTGGTAATTTAATCATCCGTATTTAACTTGAATATTTCGTATACGAATAAAATGTACCACTGTCGTAATTAGAAAGCAAGCAAAGCATTCTAAATTCATTTGCAGTGTATTTTTGAAGGAGGTTCCTTATGCTGATAGTGTTTTGAAGACTTTTTGACATTTTAATATCTTTCAGGAGCAGATGTCCACAGTGCAACCAATAATTTACCCATTGATCCACTTTGTGGTAAGAACACGATTGCGCCTCCTCATTTTCATGATGCGGAAAAACAAGGTCTATCGCGCCGCTGTGGATGTCTATGGAATTCCCAAAAACTGTGCTATTTCAAATAGAAATATTAATTTATAATAGACAATTCTCTATACCGTCACAAAACTATCGAGAACAATTTTATTTGCTAGGAAACAATTACCTAGCGATGGTGCTACATTCTATGTGCCACCCTGGCCGACCGTTACCCCATGGGGATTCCCAAAAGGGTTCTCCTTTTTTAGACACCTTCCACAGAGTAAAATCTAACGCTGATTTTTTATTGGGATGACTACTGTCTTGAAACGGAGTCGACAACTTGCCATAAATGTTATGCTTGTTTACATCAAAGTATACCGATCCTATAAATGATAATCATTCATAAAAAGTGATTAAAACTAATTAAACATACAAATACTTCAAATACAGTAATAAATGATTTTGCCATCTTTTCCAACGTATGCTTCTTCCTTGTTAACAATGTTATTAATAAAATCAATAATTTGTGGGATGAAATCGGTAACTCTACAATATAAATTAGGTTTCGATACATTTAACATTTGCATGTCCTCCATGAATTCTGTCTCATAATGTTGCGATAGTTCCTCAAAGTTTCGATTAGTCGTCTTCGCGCGGTTTATTATTTTGTCATCTATGTTCGTGACAGACATGGCCATTATAACGTTTATGTTAAAATGATCTGTCAATATTCTTCTGATGATATCTGTCCTGACGTAAGTGCTGTATAATACAAGGGGAATTATATTTCATAATATCTTCTTTAATTGTCTTTTTTAATGAATACTGGAACGAATGAATGAAACGAAATGTGTCTTACGCTGCGTGTCCGATGTGTGCGGAATCATAAACAGTTGGACCACAGACGTACCAGGTTAGATAATTTTTATTTTTTAAAATTAGCGGTACTGTACACTTTGTTGCAGTGTTATACACTTTAATGTTTGTTTCATAGCCGACCGGTTTCATCCACTGCGGCTTTTGTTTCTGTTTTGTGTCATGCATAGAACGATGGTACATTGTACGTAACTTCTGTTTCATATTTCGGCTGATTAAATGCATTCTGGTTATGTTGGACGTTTAATGTCAATGAATATTTATTTATTTCATGATTCTATATTTTAGTTTCAATCAATTTTAGCGGCGCTAACTGACAGACGTAAAATAACCTCGAAAGACTGTTCTAAATATCTTCACCTTGTGTAACTTGTGTATCATTTAAGTTTAGGTTAGGTTTAAAATTAGGAACGCATGCGCATGCGCACGCGCACCCAGCGCACCCGATGCGCGGGGTTTTGGGAGTGGAATTTGAATTTTTGAAAACCACTAGAGTAACGGTTCTCGCACACCTCTCGCAACCACCGCTGCGGTGGTCGCACATACATACTATGAAATTTATGCACATTATCGTATTTATTATCGCATGCAGTAGAAACAATAGAACGCTATGCGAGCAAGAGATTACGTGAGATCACGACTTGGGACATTATAGACACGTAACGTGCAATGTTAAATACTTTTATTACACATAATGCTTCGATTACTATATCATTATTTATAATGTATTTATAATAATCAGATAATATCATCTTACGTCTCTATACAAAAATAATTACAATAATTAATCGTTATTGGCATAGGCAAAATCGTTATTTATTGAAATTTATTGAGCACAATTATTTTTTTGTCTTATTTTACACAAGTAAACCTATATTAAAAGTCATTTAAAATTATAAGATCTTAATTATATCTCTTATTAACACGCACGCACGTTTACGTTTACAGATGCGCGTGCCTCTTCGTATATTGTGTATATTTATATTTAAATTCATTCTGTAATACCTACAACGCATACTAACAATATATCAAAGTCTTTTTTTTTATTTTATTACACTGGTAATACGAATTCTTGACAAAATACTGAATATTTCTTCTCCTTCTTTCCACCTCCACCTTCCGTTCGTTTATCCCCGTTGTCATTTCCGTGTTCGCCATTGCTTTTGTTGGCACGGCAGGGTGTGTGTGTGTGTGTGTGTGTGTGTGTGTGTGTGTGTGTGTGTGTGTATGTGAATGTTTAGAGCAGTCCTCATCTCGCGAAACCTTGCGAGACAAATTCGTCAAACTGCACCCTCGTCGAACGTTCGAAAGTGTAAATTTTCGCATTTTATTTTAGTGTCACGCGTGCTTAGTCGAGAACCCTGATCAATTCGTGATTACTAGAGGAGTGTTCGACATCTGTCAAAGGGTTGTATCTCCTCTTCTCGGTGTCGAGTTTTTCGTTGTGAACCCTCGACGCGACAAATCGTTCACTTTATAATGACACTGTGGTCGAGTCGAGAGTGTCGAGACTCGAGACAGAACATTCTGACCGTTCAAGACCGTTTCATTGATCGAAGGGGCCCGGCTGAATAGACGTGTCGCGTGTCTATACAGTTGCCTACAGAAGGGTATCTGGCACCCTGACACTCGAAAATGTAGACGAAATCTACAAAACGATAAATAGCGAGTATCATCTCACAGTTAAACTCGAGAACGCCTCGAACGGTCAAATTCTCCTGTCTCTTATTCGAGAATCAAGACGGAGCCCCGCGGTTCTTCATAATCACGGACTTCCGTTAAACGCTGTTCCTCAACCGCGGTAATTATCGTCGCGGCAGCTGTGGTTGTCGATTATAAAAACGGTATAAAATTCGTACTGTGTGTTAATCGCGAGCTTACGAGAAAAGTTCAGAATCGATTCGAACGCGAAGAAACGTTTAGTTTTGCTTTTTCTTAGGGGGAATGTGAGGGACGCGAAGCGTTAAGTTGCATGGCCAGTGGATGGTTAAGGGGTTAAAAGGGAGTGTGTTGGCAGCGGTGGTGTCGTCGTAATCTAAAGTAATGGAAAATGGTACGTAGAGCTACAATATTATCGTTAGCCGTTCGCGGGCGAACGCGAGCTTAAAAATATTCGAATTCGGCATGCATCCCGTGGGACGCGGGTCGAGGGTCGAACGACCGTGTCCCTCTTTCTCTTTCTTTCTTTCTAGCATCGTCGTTTCGGATCGCTGAGCTCGGGGGATGGAAAATACTTGTTCGCGATTTAGACGCGCAAACAATGGAATTCCATCGGTTTCCGTGAAATTCCGCGTTGCGAATCCTCTCGTGGGGAACGCGTCTGCGTCGACGAGTCGAAGTTTAACGACCTGTTAACGTTTCGCGGCTCGTTTAGCCTGATGCGTTCTCCGCGTTTCTCTTCGACGAAACGACGACGCGAGGAAACGACCACGCTCTTCCCTTTCCTTTCCTTTCCTTTCCTTTCTTTCGACGAAAGAAACGCGTCGCAGCGATAGGTGAAACGAGCCGGAATAACGTCCGCGAAAGGTACCCTCTTGCGTTACACCCTCAAGGTGCGACAGACCCGATATTCGCCTCGGGCCGCACCGCTCCGCAGCGTTGCAATTTTATATGGCACGTGTTACGTACACCCGCCCGAAAAGAGCTGCAACGATGTTGCGAATTTCTTTGCCGCGAGCTGCAATTGAAACTCCATGGAAAATATTTACGCGAACAGCTCGCCGAATCCTCGCCTTGGGATAGCTTTCGGGCCGATTGGGACGAGGACGAGGGCGCTTGTAATTTTGATAGACCATCTTAAGTGTCTTTTAGTCAGCCTGGCAAATGTATCGGCATTTTTGATCGACTTTAATAGCGCTTCGTTGGTCGTCAAATAAATAATCGATTTTAATTGAATTTATAGAGAATCTGTTGAGAGGTGATTATCAGGGTGGATATTTATGGTGGGAATTTCGGGACATCGGTGAATCTTTTCGGACCGGTATAACAGAAGTTTCTTGCACCCTTCGCCCTACCCTTTTCCATTCCCTTCGTCTTCTCGCACTCTTTGAAACGCGACGAAGCGAGCCAAGACCTATGTCGCAAGCTTTGCGAAAGCTTTGTCGAAGCTTCGTCTCTCGACACGCTTCGTGGCTCCTTGCTCCGTGGATCTGCCACCTTGGTAACTCGTTAATAACGTAGGGTGATCATATCTCGCGCGCCTAACAAGTACTATAAATCATGTTGCTTAGTTTATGATACAACAAACGCGCACGGTTCGCTCCAAGAGTCTTCGAATTTACATTAAAATAGCTAATTCTCTGTAGCTTATCGGCCATTTTATTTCGTTTTTTATTTAATGACAAACTCTGCGGAAGCTTCTCCAATCTCGAAGAAGCATCGAAAATGTCTCGTCAGTATAATTCTAAACAATGTCAAAAAGAACAAGCTTGTGGATTATTGACGATGAAAAGCTCGCACGGATCTTTTAATGTAAATTGTTTAGCTGTTGGATAAACCTTGCATATTTGCGATAATAAATATAGAGTACAAACGAAATCTTATAAAATAGGGTCTTCGAAAATCCTCGTACAAAATGAAGTGTTGAATCGCAACTTAAATTACACGTTGATACAAAATTAATGTACAACGAGTTAGGAAAGATATCTCGGTCGCCGATTAAACTTACACACTCCGATCGAAACATTTTCTATAATCGGTTAAATAATTTCTCCCGTGAGTGTACATTTTTTAAAATTTCTAACAATATACTTCGCGTACAACCAACTGTCAGAGAATTCTTCCGAGAATCTTTACCAGCTCGACGAGCGCTCTTTACAAAACTGCACTGAGGCTATCAATTATAATTAGCATAAAAACTGTAGATAATAGAAAAGATCACGCTTATAACGTTCTCGTCCGCGACATAAACTCGTAAGCGGACGAAAAATGATACTTTGGCTGCGGGTGGAGCTTTCGTACAAGAAATCCTAACAATCGTACGGCTTCTCGTGATCTAATTCAACGATCATGCTCGCCGATATCGTCGATACGATCACCTTACACATAACATTCTAACTTAAACGACCTAAGGGCTAAATAAAGATTTATTTTTCACGCAAACAGCGGGTAACTAGACGATTCAAGAATGAAGATAAACGAACCGTGTCTTCCCTCGGGGCGGTTAAAGCTTCGAAATGAGCAACATACATACAGAATGAGTCTAAGATAACCAACAGACGCGTATATGTGTGTGTATATTTATATATATATATATTTATATATTTATATCACTTCGAAAATCGTTAAAAAATCTTCTTCATTTTTTTCTCTTCTTATTCTTCATCTTTAAAACTCTATCCACGGTTACGTAACATCGTTATAATAACACCGCATTTATCTAGACCCGTACTGTACACGGAAATTTTTTTTTCGCGTCGCCTACGTCCAACAATAAATAATTCAGCTGCAGAGAAACAACACGAGACGTGTCTGTATCTGTCCAGTTTTTCGACGCGCGCTTATTTATACAATAGAATATACACCTATCGTGATCACCGTCGTAGAACTATCGTCGCCCTCCCCCCCCCCGTAACTATGATTACACTCTGCGATACCCCGATACCGAACGAAACGATCGCGGATTCGTCGGCTTGATTGCGTCTCTATCTCTATTATCCATTTCGATTCGAGAAGAGAAAAGAAAATGTTATATCCGCAGATTAAAAGATTCGAGCCGCGAACAAACGAATAAAATCACAGTTGGAACGTATTCTGTCGGGGTGAACGAAAAATTTGCGTTGCGAACAAACGAATGAAGTCATAATTAGAAGGTATTCTGTCGGGGAGATTGAAAAATTCGCATCGCAAATCAAAGGACCACTGGACCGCGGATTTTATTCATTTACGACGAAACTAAGAAGTTAGAAAGGCTCGTATTGAAATTAAGAAGAGGAATGGGGATGTGAACGTAGTTCGTGTATCTTGAAACGAATGCAGATAGTTTATGCGACAAATTCGCTTGCTCGATAAGAGTTCGTGCTTGATATTTCGTGAAATAAATATCGCAGGATAATTTATTCCGTAGAATTCCTCTGGACCGTAGTTATCAGAATTGTTGTGGAAGTTCCTCTTCCCCAGTTAATAACAGCTTCCGGTTAAAAACTATAAAGATCCCGGGCGAATAAAAGAGCGAGATTCTCTGATAACGCTCCAGCCCACACGGCAAACTTAATAAAAATTCTTGAAGATCTTAGATGGGAGGTTCTCCGACCGCCTCTCTACTCGCACTGGACTACGCTTCGACGGATTACCACCTTTTCTCCTACTTCTCGAAACGCCTCGAACGGAATTTCCATGGCGGTGGAAAATTGATATCACCGAATATTCCCGATCAAAATTACATTTTACTATACATATACAGGGAACCACGGAAACTTGGAGAACAGCCTTCATATTAAAGTGAAATTAATTTTGTTGTTAACTCAGAGTTCGTATTTCAGCGCCCTCGGAGTTGCTGCGAAAGAACGAGCCACGATTCTGAACGAATACGTGGCTATAGCTGAATTTCCGACGAGCAATCAAGCCCGATTCGCGACCATAATTTTCAATCTGCCGAATCGACGTGGAAAGGAAATTCTAGTCTCTCGAGACCTCTCGTATATCATCTTCGTTCTCCATCATTGTTTACGGACGGCTGAATAGGGCCCGCTATAATTTGACGTTGTTCGTTTTCATAGCGTTTAGAGCCATTACCGCCGATCGCCATCGGTCGTTTCACCTGCGACACTGCTCGGATTTACTTACTCGCGACAGGCGAGTTTCGAAGGCTACGCCCCCTCGACCCGGCCGCGACCGCGCGTCTCGCTCCCCGTGGCGGCCCTAGTTCTCCTAGGCTCCGCGAATAGCGAGCACGGAACGGTGAGATGATGTACCCCCTCTCCGATGACCATACCAGTCTACGGCACGGCCACCGTGGTCTACGGTCTTTGTGGGTGACGTTGGAGTGAGAGCGCATGGTGCTGGAATGGGATAGTGGAAGGGGAAACGAGGAGGCGAGTATTTCCGAGAATTTGGCACCCGTTTCGGTGCCATCTGGCATCACTGCTCCGAACCATAGACGCGCAACCGGGTCGAGTGGGCGTAGCCTTCGAAATTTGGCCGTCGCGAGTCGCGAGTCGCGAGCAGGGTTGCCATATTTTATCCCCTCCGGCCCCTTACCCTTCCGTCCCTCGCCTAGATGGTGCCTCCGCTATCCCCACTCTTACCACTACCGCTGGCGCGACTGAGTGCTAGAATGAGAGCGGTAGCATGCTACCGACTCGGTCGCGCCAGCGGTAGTGGTAAGAGTGGGGATAGCGGAGGCAGCATCTTGGCGAGGGACGGAAGGGTAAGGGGCCGGAGGGGATAAAATATGGCAACCCTGGTCGCGAGTAAGTAAATCCGAGCGCTGACCTGCGAGAACAGAAATACTCTACTCGGAAATCGTGATCCTCTGAACGTGGCTGAAATCATTTCCTTCGCCACGATAACAACTCTATCGCGAATCGTTCGGAAAGCATATATTTATATATTTCATACTATAATTCGCGCAAGAAACATTTTCATCTGTTTTCTTTTTTTTTTCTTCATGTTTTAAATTACTTTCATCGTTCGCCGTCCTCGCGAACCACCTCCGCAACGTTCCGTTACCGAGAATCCTAACGATACCGGGCGACGCGTCGCGACGCGACGTTCCCCGTCGATAATAATTTAACGGGGAACGTCGTTCGCGTATATTATATGTATTTCTCTATGTTGTTCGGTTTAGCGTTAGTTCCCTCTTCCCTCCAGTATCCAGGAGCTTATTGATTTCTTAATAACCGGTGCGTCGAGAAACGTTTAAGAGCGAAGTGTTGCGTCGATCGAGATCGAGCTTGCTTAGAATCATGTGGTCGGCGTGTTCGAAGATGGCGGCGTGTCGGTGCGCCACAACGAGCTGCCCGATTGGCTGATCGTGGTGATCTGCGAAAAAAACGCGTTTGTATATACCCTGCAAGATCATCGACAAAATTAGAAAATCTCATGCTTCGTGCAAATTATTCAATTGTTGACATCACGTATTTTTTCGGCCATTTTAAAGTATGTAGGTGGAAGAGCATGGGAAAATGTTTGCGCGAATCAATTTTCAGATATCAGAACTTGCAGAATGCTCGGGAAACGCGAGCATGGTATTCGTGTTCTGCGGGAATCGAGCAATTCGGATTCGAACGAGACTCTAAATCGCGAGAGTTACGGAACCAACGCGGATCGCGCGGAACGCTCGCTTGTTCGCGCCGCTACGGTCGTCAATTAATTGTCACCTTATTGTCGTGTCCGATTAATGGAGTTTCTGCCGTGGTTTCGTCGCTGGCGCGACTCATGTACGGATGCGGGGGTGGCACATAAATCGGCTTGGAATGACTGGCGACTTGCGCGTAAATCGTCGGTTCCTGGATTGGCTGCCTGCGCGTCAGGGTCGACATGGGTAGCAGTTGAGGTCGCTGAATATTGGACACCTGTACCGGCTGATAACAATTAGGCGGTATTCGTCGGTTGCCCCGGAGCGACAGCTCGGCGTACGTTAGCTCTGATCCCTGGAAAATCGGAGAATGTGCGATTTGTTACCGATTACGCGGCCGGACTAGCAACACCCGGAAATCTAATGCTCTGCCTGTGCCTGTGCCTGTGCCTGTGCCTGTGCCTGCGCCTGTTCCTGTCTCTGTCCCTGTCACTCTGTGTGCTTCCCTTTCCCTATAATTGCAACGGCCCCGGCGACCGGTAAGGTGATTATAGAGAACAGTGCACACGATTCCCGCGATCGGTTCATTTGCCATCGGATCACCTTTGTCCCGTCTGATATCGATTTTTCTGCACTAATTCGCGGAAACTGGAGATCAACGACGCTTCTCTGGTTCTGGCTATGTACCGCCGATCCAAGATTCTCGCGAACTCTACTCGATTCTCGATACTCGATTACGATCGTGCAAAGGGGTCGGCGAGCGACAGAGGTTACCGTTTTCTCCTTCGTTACGAAATTTACCGATTCGAGACTGTAACAAATCGAACTCTCTCGGCAGAATGTCTTGCTCCGACGCTACTCCACTACCTTAAAAGTGGCGCCGTGCATTAGCCGCCCTGAAATTTCCATTTTTACAACTGTTAACTTCGGACGGAATTTCGCGGAAGTCCGGAGTCCGGACAATCGTTCGATGTTAATATTGGGGAAACGGATACGCGAACTGGTAATTTCCGAGTGGCCAAGCATGCTTCACGGGGAAAGTCTTTAACGAGAAATGAAAAGGTGGGTTGGCGCGCGCTATTTTAAAAGTTACGAGAGCGACCACTCAAAGTTTTCGTGCTTTATCGGAGCCGTTTCCCTTTATTTTCGGCACGTGACACGTATGAAACGCCGCGACGCGACGGTGCCCCCCCCCCGGGAGTTCAATTAATGCAGTTTCTACTCACGTTATTGACATTGGCGAAAGTGCTCGCGTCTGTTCGTGGCTGGTGCAGAACGTACCGGGGAGAAGTGCCCTTGCACAGCTCCGCGTAAGAATTTTCTGTGGAAAAACAGTTCAAGATGATTGTTAACTGTTTCACGGCTACCGGCGAGAACTTTTCGCCACTTTTCTCGTTCGAGCCCGACCAACTTCAAACGAAAACTGCTTTTTCTTTTTAACCATTCTCCGGCCGAGGCTCTTCCCCGAGTATAATTATGGGCGTCGTTTCTGTTTTTATTGCCGAAGCCTCGTTTCTAACGAACCGAGTGGACTGCGCGGTCCGATGCTCGTCAACTTTCTGGCGTCGCGCGTCGCGCGAAATTTTTCAAAACCTTTCTAACCCTGTGTTTAAACAATAAATTCTTTCTTTGTAAACTTTGATCGAGCTATAAGTGTCACGGGATGAAGGAACTTTGAATCGAACTTCGTGAGCACGAATGTTGACTTACCGACGACAGCAGGATCGTTCGATTGACTCCTAAAATTGCACAGAAAAATAATTGCATTGTCCGAACGGCATAATTTTCTTATTATTACAGACTTCTAAACATAAAACGTACTCCCAAACAGTTTTAAATAATTTCTATACGCAAAGGTTTAGAAGGAAACCGAACACAATTTTACTTGGAAGATTCAAAGATGATTTTCCCACGGTATAAAGATTGAAACAGAAAGATTCTGGTAATACTGTTTTCTAGCCGTCTAATTGGGATTCGTAGAGCAGAGAGAACAAAGGAAACAACGATCGGAAACGTTTCATTATTTCCAGACGATTCCTCCTCCGCTCCCGGCTAGCTTCCAATAACCGTGGCACTGAATAAACTATTGACTTTGATAATAAAATTGATCGATAATTCATCGGTATCCCGCTCCAAAGTCGCTAGGTAGAAGTTCCCCAAGCATCGGGGCAAGAAACCCGAAGGTGGAACGGAATTTTTTAGCAAGAACGTTATTCCCCGTAACGGGCTAATTGCTGCCATTTCTTTTTACCGGGCTTCCGCCACGGTTCGTCGAGTTATCAGCTACCGTGAAACGCGTTACGTTAATTCTTTCACTGAAGAATGTTCGAGGTGTCCCATTACTGGTGAACTTGTACGAGTTACTTTACTCTTCGTCGAGCGCGTACGATGTTCAACAATCGTGCTTGCATCGCGCGCAAATAACGCCGAGAACGTTTGCACGACTCGCGAACAAAGAAATCATTTAGAACGCACCGATTGCTGCGCGAACACTTCTCGGCAACGAGATCTCCACATACGAGTATGTGCAAATTTCCCAAGAAAAATACCAACGGAACGTGATAGTTCACTGTTTTTGAAAGACTTCTTTTCGCGTTGAGCGCGGTATCAACTAGCTCATCATTTTTTAAACATACAGGGTGGTCCATTTATCTTGAGACAGTCAATTACTACGGAAACCAGCAGGAATATGAAAAAATGTTTTATATAAAATATTCTTCATATATTTCTTCATATTTTTTATTAACTTCCCGATTTTATAGGGAAGTTACTGTAATTACCCCGAAAATCGAAAATCGATTTTTTAGCAGATCTTCACGTTTCATGGTCATTGCAGTCATTTTAGACTATTTTCAGCAAAATGTTCGTATGTGTGTGTGTGTGTGTGTGTGTGCGTATGGCCGTTTGTATGTTATCAAATTTTTCGTTAACGTTTTCTGAAAAAGTAACAACGCGATCAGAATGATGAATGATGCAATCGATGTGTCCCGCTGTAACTTAGAGCTGATTAGATTTTGGTCCACTTTGGACCAGTAGTTTTTTAGTTTTTTTAGTTTTTTTAGTTTTTTTCGAAAGAAGTTCATTCAACAATGCAATTTATACGAGAGGATGGACATTTACCACCGAATAAACAAACGTAATTATATATATTTCATTTTTAATTTTTTTTTTTAATTAAAAAAATTTTTTTTTTTCAATTATGCAACTAATGCTAACGAATCGGGAAGTTCTTTGTGTGACTCTCCAAGAGTCACACACCAAATATAAAACATTAATAGCTGTAGACCCTACTAGCCATGAGTACTAATAACCCTCTCGCAAGAGCAGTCGTACCCGCGAACCGCGAACTCGCGAAGCGAGTGAGCAACAACAACCCTATTCGCGAGCGAGCGAAGCGAGCGAGCAACAATAACCTCACTCGCGAGCGAGCGGAGCGAGCGAGCAACAATATCCCTCTAGTTTCATATTCTCATTCTACATCGACAAAATAATAATATTTCGCATAAAACATTTTTTCCTAGCGTGTACGATTTTATTAAACAAATCGTGGTGAATATCCCAATATTTGTAATGACAAAAAATACTGATTGTGAGTTTGATCTGAAGTCATAAAAATCTAGTAAGCGGTGACAGGAATCTTTAGGGATACATAAAAAACAAAGTTTATCAAGATGTCCCCACAACCCGCGGAAATATGCGAGAACACATACGCGATGTGTGCGATTAATTTCCAATTGAAATGCTTGTGCGCGCACATGACTCCTTTAGAGGAAGGATTGAAGAATGTGTTGATATGGAAGGACATCGTTTTGAACATTTGTTCATACATTAATTGCTTACAATTTTCTTATTGCCGCCTACTAGATGAGGATTCACAATGCATGTTGTATGCTATTATGCAAGTTTTGCAGCATTTATCATGGTATCGTTAAAAATGGTAAGTTCAGGAAAAAAATGTTTTATACGAAATATTATTTTTCGATGCAGAATAAGAATATAAAACAAAAAATATGGATTTGCATTTGAAAAAATGAAGTTGCCCTTCATCTGACCCTTAAAGGGCCATTATGGACAAAAGGGGAAAACGCCGTTAAATGTGCCCCTTCATATGAAGAATATTTTATATAAAACCTTTTTTCATATTCCTGCTGGTTTCCGTAATATATAATTGTGACTGTCTCAAGATAAATGGGACCACCCTGTATTTAATACAGCTGTTCCTTTCATGTGTCTTCACCGGATAGCTTCACCGGAGATTATTTTGCTGGGAAAAACTGCAAGGATGACCCACAGCTTAGGACGCCATCAACATCTCCAGCACGCTATCGAATAGTGGTTGGATAATCGGCGGCAAAGTGTCGCAAAACTGAAAGGTGGTATGTGTATATGTGGGCGCGTGTGTGCGTGTATGTGAGAGAGAGAGAGAGAGAGAGAGGGGGAGGGGGAGAAAGCTTGAAGGGGTTAGGTGGCCGATCGGCGTTGAACTATGGTCGCAACACCCGCCAGATGGTCGTTAAATTACCCACCATTAGCGTGAGGAATTATATCGGGGTCCTTCTCGAAGCTCTCGATGCTGTCGGAGTTGAGAGGCAAGGTGGACGATTTATCACGTGGAGAGGTGCTGCCGGTGCCGGACGCGGCCAGGTTCGCCATGCCCCCGTCGTCGTGAGAGTCCTTGTCCTCCTGCGGCCTTGGTCGATAGCGCAGCCTCACCGCCAGCACTATCACAAAGATCACCAAGAGAAGGCCCGCCGTCGCGCCGACGACAGCGCCTAACAGCGGCCCGGACAACGACAGCATCACCGGCGTCAGCGCTGGAAATCGCAGGAAATACCACTACTTACTCAGTAACCAGCGTTTTCCACCTACAACATACTTGCTCAGGAGAACCCTCCACCTCCATTGCAACGGCAACCCTCCCGACGCGAGATTGGGATTATTCGATCGTCGCAAAGGACCTCGCTCTGATCTCGCGAGGATTTCCTCTGGGAGGCTTGCACACTCGGCGAGGAGGGATCACCCGGGATAAAGGGGTCGCGAGGCTTGATTTCTTGTCTTTGCATTGTGTTTCGCCCGGGACTACAGGCTCTGGATTTCTAATCGCGGTTCTCAGTCGCAATTCGATGTCCGATACGCTATTGCGGGATTTGAATCGTAAGGCAAACTTCGTTTCGCCTAGGATTTCGTTCGGGACATTCGATGGTTTCTCAGGGGCGAGCTCGAGGCATTCTGGCGAGACTTTAATCGGTGTTTTAACGTTTATTGTACGAGCACAGTCTATTAGAGAAAGGACCAATATTTACTGTGCGCCTAAAGAGATTTTCACTTCAAAAATCCAACGGACGACGGATATTATACAACATTTATCCTAGGGAAACAAATCCGAAGGGTTAGGGGATCAGCGAACAAGCAATTAATTTTTGTTCGAACAAGGAACGATGCAGGTTGGAAATTCATTCGCAAAGGACATCGCGATCGCGGCCCGCTGACGTAAGGAATTCAAACAACGTTTCGCGCGAGCACGATTTATTCGCGCGCGCGTAATTTCGACTGGCAACTTGATTTACGCTCACGGGCGCATTGTTGGTAATAATGGATTAATATCTCGATAATAAACGAGCGCCGGCTGATCAACTACGGCCCAGTGAGTTTCGTATTTAGCCGACGACAATTATGTAAATGAAATCACCGACGATCGTCGTGTTCCCGCGACACTGGGATTCATAGCGATTCTTCCTCGCGAAGAAAACGAGAAGACGGGGATAGCTACACGGCGCGGCGCGGCGGTGGAAAAGTTTAACTTTATCGCGTGTTATCGTATAAATATCGCGGTAAGGACGTTTAACGGCCTGTTCAGGATGTATCGAGTGACTTCCACGTGGGACATAAATTTTTCAATCGTGCACGTGGCTTCTGGTTTATATCTTGCGGCCCGGCACGAGCATAAAATTCCCGTTAACATTAAGTGATCTTTTAAACTTCCGGTACTTTGGTTTCCGTGTCGCGCCACTTAATTCCGCGATAGTAAATCAATGTCGCGAACTTCTCGTCACGAAATCGATAAAAATCCTCGGCAAACATCTTTCAGACCTTCACTGTAATATATCTTTCTCTTGTCTTTGAATTCTATCGGATGAAACGGAATTTATATATTTTTCCTGTGAGAAATGACAAAGATTTTTGTTGTATTTTACACTAATCGAATCCTTCAGTTATGAACGAGACTGAAGAGAGAGAGAGAGAGAGAGAGAGAGAGAGGGGGGGGGGCTCAAACGAATTGAAAGAGGTTCTTTCAATGAATATTTCTGATGTTAAAAAATTGGAAATAAATGATCTCCAAGTCTTTAGGAGGAAAGTATCGGTTGATAAATTTTGCTAGGGATTTTGGTACCTCGAGCAACGCCGGCCATCACGGCCGCGACAAAATGTCGTCAACGGTGACAGTGAAAAGAAGCTGTGCGTCATCTAGGCATGTTCCACACTACGTTCGAGAATTACCGAAGCAAGACCATCATTCGCATGCAATGACAAGGTCTACAGAGAAACAGGTGAAACATTAAATCTACCATCAGAAGCGAGAAAGCGCGTCGTTGCAAGCAAAAGTATACGTATCGTGTCCAGTCACGCTTCCGGTTCGATCTGACACGCTCTACGCGGACGAGTCACCGTGTACGCAGAATTATTCAATTATGGGACACGTCTGTTGAATAATGTGCATCTTTCCGTCCCAATATTTCACTAGTTAATCGCTACGAACGTTTTCCAATTTTCCATCTTCATACAAAAATTCTATACTTGAAAAATTCAACTCCGCGTTTCCGTAACTTTCCAAAGAAAATCAAAATTTGTCAAATCTTTGCCCCAAGCTGTTTCCCCATTCAATTCCCAATCAGCACAAAATTCCGACGTTTAATTATAATAAAGGTGCGATCCGGGAGTGTCAAAGGTACATTCGCGGATCAGATGGGTGGACAGACAGTAGCCGGAAAAAATGCAACAGAACACAATGTGTCGCCGTGAAAACGCTCTAGCCGTCGGCGGGCAAACAGTTTTCGTAGACAATGGGGATGGAGAGAGAGAGAGAGAGAGAGAGAGAAAAAGATGAAAATGGACCGCTGTGTGCGGTGTGCGCGGTCTCCGCCAAATGAGTGAATGAACGTGTCAAATAAATGATGACATTCTAAAAGCGTGCGGAGATTTCTACGTGGTTCTCTCTGTAGGGGCACGTCTCTTGAGGGGGGAAACGGGGGTTGAGTCGCTCGTAAAAAGCAGCTCGTAAAAATGTACGTTTCCGGGGACGCGATCGTAAAGGCAGTTCCGCTTCAATCCTTTCCTCGGCTGCCACTTTCTTCCTCCCCTTTGCGACTCCCTTTCTTTTATTATTCATGCTTTAGAAACATGATATTTTGAACACGGCGGGACAAAGCAGCCGGAATTTATTTTGAAAATTCTGATCCAATCAATTTCCACAACCCTTAAAAATTCCAAAAATTATTCTGTCTCTACCGAAAAATGTATAATTAAGGGAAATATGAATTTGATCTAGCTTTCCAGGATTTCGGCTGACCGTGCGACGCGACGTTCCGACCTATTTCAACCCTCCGAACTCATCCCCTAATTTCGTCTGTTTTCGACAGAGAGGGTTGACCGTGTCCGATCATGTTCCGAGGCTCACTGTCTCGCGGATTAACCGAACCGGCTAATTTCGAATTAATCGATTCCATATCCTCGCGACTCGCCTGTAACGGCGCGTTTGCGCGCAAGGATCGATCCGTGTTAGCGGCAACTGACCGCCAATTAGCTGAACAGTTTGTTCGGGACGATCGCCGACAGAGAACACCTGGAAGATAGGCCAGGTGGACTCTGTCGCTCGGAAACGGAAGCCAGCGAATTCCCCGGTGATTCGCGTACGCTACTTTTCCGGCTTTCCCTAACTAAATGATCCCGACATGATTTTCTTGTGATTTCGCCTAACACCTGATTGTTCCCGGCGCCATATGCACCCGGAGCAACGCGGATCGTCGTTAGGCCGGCAATAAATCTGGGATTCAGATGCACCGTCGCGTCGTCCAGAACTGTGTCGGCGGCACTCGAGTTCGAGATTAATCAAAATCCACTTAAATTCGCGAACTCCTCTAAACGAGTGGACCTCTTATTCTGCTCCCGTGATTCTAAGTTGATATTAAACGCGGAGGAAGGACGTCGTCGGATACAGGGACGCTTGACTCTTCCCGACAATTCCCCGGACGGCAGCGAGTTAATTCGAAAGCAATTTTATAATTCTCTCTTGGCGTTCGTCTCCGTCCTGATACCGTTTCAGTTGTTTCATCATGGTAGAACAGTGTCTGCCAAAAGTAATAATTAAATGCCGTACTCGTTTGTTCCTTAGTCTCCCGATTTTATTAAATTTCATTCGATTATTCCTATCAAATAATATACAGGGTGAGTCACCTAAAAAAAGCCACCCGAATAACTTCTTCTAGCTAAGAATATAAGAACAGGAGGAAAGTGCAGCGGGTTTAAGCCATTAAATCGCCCGATATTCAAGAATGCATATTCAGCAAGGTCCGGCCGCCTAAATCAGAACATCACGAGCATGAACAATATCGACGAGACGTCGTTGGTCCGGTGACGGGGAATGCGTTAGCTACGGGGGTAGTTAGTTAACGGAGGGCGTCTCGCGTCGAATCGGTTTTCCGCGGAGTGGGGGCAGCCGTTTAATCGGATTCCAATCAGCGTATTCATTTATTTATAAGACTAATCAAGTCTAGGATTTACGGGGACCTCGTCGGGAGGGCTTGCAGACAATTCGAGCATCCGGTTCTGGGTGCGGGTGGAGGCACGTTTATCGAACTTCTGTCCTCTTTCAGTTGACTACGAAGGAAGATCGGGTTCAGCCGCAGACCAATTTCGGCTGAACGTCCTCGAGCAGGTTTGCACGTGCAAGCGGTTGTCTTGGTGGTGTCCCTTGGAACCAGGACTTCTCTCTCTCTCTCTCTCTCTCTCTCTCTCTCTCTCTCTCTCTGTTTTCCTATCTTTATCTGTCTGCGCGTCTCTTGCTCAGTGTACCCAGTGTACCTAGCTACCGTTTATAGGATGTATACGGGGGGACCTTTCACCACGAATTCACGGAGGGGCCGTCCATTTACATATTCGCGGCGGTTAGCTGAAAGACGTTTTGTAATCAGGTTCTGCGGCCCGTTTATGGTTCACTTTAACCGTTAACGCGGCAACGGACGTTTAATAACCGCCGACACGTTACACGAGCCGGGGTAATGTCCCTCTACAAATTTAATCAGCACGGGGGTCGTTCCGATGCCGAACCGAGCTGATCGTTTAATCCACGGGGATTACGTTCGACCGACTCGAAACGAGTCCGTTAGATGGACTGGGCTAAGTGTTTTCGGGGACGCGAGCCCGGGGCTAGAAGAATTCTTCCTGGCTAACGATACCCGATCACTTCTCCCTGCTGATCGTGCTGGCACCGAGTCCACCATTCTTCGAACTTCGGGTTGGTTCGCGGATAACCGGGTGCAATTGGAAATTCGGATACGCGACGGTGAAAGAATGAAGTGAACCCCACGGCTGAACTTTCACTCAGGGGACCAAAAATTTTCGACATTTCTGTGTATGGAATATTATACAATTCATACTATACAGATTGGAATTTTTTTGTCGTTCGATCATCGAATCAAGAACCCCCAAAATATGTTCCCAAAAACCTCGCGATCAAGGGGAGCCGCGTTGAAAAAGTACCTACAAGTACCTACAGATGCGATTCACAAAATACTCGGATCATAGTTAGTTGGCTGAAAACTTGGTATATTGAATGGAAATTAAACCGATAATGAATAGTCACGGGTGTTCGAGCCAAAATCCAGGTTTCGGCCTCAAGGCAGAATAATCCAGCATCGATCAAGACACCGACGATCGCCCCGGTAGATTAAACGAGGATTGTGTCCCCGGATATGCTGATAGATAGATCCGATAAGGTGATCCGACGGTTTAGCGGGAAAATTGAATTCTATTCAGTCCGCTACTTGCTTTCGGATTAGTTTTAGATGCTGGTACACCGTGTGAGCTTCGGTAGAGACAGACAGACAGACAGAGAGAGAGAGAGAGAGAGAGAGAGAGAGAGAGAGAGAGAGAGAGAGAGAGAGAGAGAGAGGGCTTTGACGAGCCTGACGAACCCCGATCATGCTGGCAGCGGCCCGTGATCATACGTCCAGTCCCGTGTTTACGCGGCTTCGAATTGGCCGCTGGTTAATTTCCGGCGCCGCGCCGGGTGAACGTTAATTTTCGATCAGGTTTTCAGTCGGATTCACCGAGATGATCCAATGATTTAATGATTAAACCGTCGAGCCAATTGATCTCTACACGATCCTGGATTAAGTCTAGATTATGCCCGGCGATCGTGAATTCTGGATTCAGGTATCGCCGGCACGTTTGACAGTGTAATTTGACATCCCGATAGCGCCACTGGCTAATTCAAGATCGAATCCCGATTTGCATAATGCCGCGGCGCGGCAGATTTCAACCGTGTCCATGGTAAAATTCCGAAGATTAACCCTTTTGCGGCGGAACGGGATCAAGCGGATCGATGGGTGAGCATATGTATATAATACTATGACAGAAATCGTTCCTGGCATTGATAAACAATTTTTTGGGAAACACGGAATAATCAATTTTTAAAAGGACAACTATCGAAATTAAAACATTCGAGTGGGTTATTTTTCTGTGCAAAGTAATCTGTTTGGTTGAATTGTGGTTTGTTAGTTGGTCGTCGCGTCGCGTCGCGTCGCGTCGGTTTCGGATTGTGAATCGAGGATCGGGGCTCTAAATATCAGCTAATTGAAAAATGTCAGGCGATAGGGTAACCGAGCTCAAACCGGACGGCTAACTAGTTCGAACGCAATTCCGATCGGACTTCAATTTGCGATTAGTTCGGGCAGACTCGCCAGCTCGAAATCGAATAGTTAATTCCGTTGCGCAGTTTTGAACCAGATTTAATATCCCGTGAGCAAGCTGTGTCCATCGAGAATCTATCGCTTTAGAATTTCAGAGCCAGAATAACTCAAATACTCTACGATCGGTTCACTGGTGCACAAGATGGCGCTCGTACACGCAAATGGCTACCTTTCACAAAATTCTGGGAACTGGTTTCTGTTGTTCGTTCGTATTAAAGATTGCTCCGTTATTAGAATTTAATGGTCGTTCGAAATATTTTTCGTAGGACTCGATAAATATTAGGAAAGGGTCTCGAGTTGATAAAATCGGAACTCTGATCAAATTTTGTGGGTCTATCATTGAGACGATTGCACGGAGCTTGTTTGCTCGCTACTCGATTGTAAAAAGTTTAATTTTTCAGTTTCATTGTTATTCGATTTTATTGCCAAAAGTGTGTCAATTGTTTTATTAGAGATTTCAGGCTTTTACAGGCCACTACTTTGACTCTGCCAGCTACGAGCCGCGTCCTTTTGAGATAATTATCCGACTAGCATCGCTTTACACTGCAGAAATCTTTATCAAAGGGTCGATTGATACTAATACCCTTATAGAGGTTCACTTTTAACCCTTTCGCGTTACTAAAGACGACTTCAGTCATCCACTTCTGGCCGCTTCTTGACTGGCTGAAAGGGTGATTGCAATGATTAGATGAGATTTCATCTTACTTAAATACACTAATTCTAAAATGCAACGTCGTTACTATTCGAAATTATAATACCTGATGCGAAATTCAAGGAATCTACTTGTGTCCTGCTAAATTATTCTGATATTTCACAAAGGGATCGCATTTAATGAAATATTCCGGCCACGGAGGCTGTTATCCAAATACAAGTGGCGCTGGCCGACGTGTTAATTTCAGATATCTCGAATAAAAAGCTCATAATTTGCATAATACGAAGCAGTGGCAGATGTTTGCAGCTCGGTTCGCTGCAAAGTGCAATCTCGCGACCCAACTCTCCCTTTGAATTGCACAGTTTCTTGACGCACCGAAGACGGTTCTTTCCAAAGGATATTAGAATCGGAAGGCTCGATAATGAAGATTCTAATTTTAAAGATTAGCTGCATCTCGAACGCTTAGAATCCGAATGATCCAGAATCTAGAGGGCTAGCTAGCACGAGTAGCGAGCAAAGAGGGTCCACGACAATGAAACGAACAATAGAGAATATTATTTTTGGTGGCAGGCGATACTGCGGGAGGTGGGAGAGGTTGTGTTGTTAGTGGACGGTCCGCGATGGCGCACGATGACTCGAAATCGAACACTAGCTGGCCCCTACCTGGGTATCGTTGATGCTCCGGTGTCTTACCCTCCTGAACAAAGTGCGGGCTGTGTAGAACGGTGGCGTCGCTCATCGCGTGCTCCGTCATGATCCTCAGGGATAGCACCAGGCCCGAGTAACTCCTCTCCGCGGGCAGGTCGGTGATCTCGAGCATGCTAGGCGTCATGCTGGTCGTGGAGGCCAGCAGACGCCTGGTGTCCGCGTCGAAGACCTGCAGCACATAGGTGGCAGTGCGCGAGTCGATGTACTCGCTCTCGGCGCAGCTCACCCTGACCGTTGTCCGACTCTCTTCCCTGATCGTACAATTCTCCGGGGGCGGAGGTTGCGCCAGCCTCTCACCTGCTACCACACCGGCACAACACACCAGCCTCAGCCTTCTTCTACTACCTACTTTTGGGAGGGTACTTTTTTTTTATGGGACGCGCGCGCTTTCGGTTTTCGAAGGGGTTCGGTCTTTTTGGTTCTGGTTGGGGATCATATGTGTAGTTCTCGGTTTGCGGAGCGGTGGACGTTCGCTGTTCCGTGGACGTTGGACAACCTACGGAAGCTTCGGCTTCTCTTCTTACGTTTTTCTGTTTTGTCTGCCTTAGGGAGACTTGCGTTTTAGCGGGTTGGTGTCTTTTAGGTTCTAGTTGGTCAAGTGACAGACTCGATTCGGTGTCGATGCGTCGCGACGCGGCGATTTGTAGGAGTAAATACGCAGAGTAGGACCCTACAGACGCCTTACACCGAGCTGAACGTGGACAGGGTTTAAAGTCACATTGAGAAGTAGGTTTTTTTAGTGGGTAGGAGGTGACATTAGGTCATCTGACAATGAGTCCTACACTCCCTGGCGTTAAAAGCCGAGGGTCGCGCGTAAATGCGTTCTTTCCCATCTCTCACCCGAAAAAAAGGTTCTGGGTGGTCAAGATCGAGGGAATTATAGTTCTGTGTTTGCGGATCGATGGACGTACTTTTCCTCTCCCTGGACCTTTAAAACGTCACGGTTTTTAATTTTGTTGTCTGAATGGTTTAACCGACCTATGTTTATTTGCTGTCATTTTTCAGCTAGACACAGTTTGGCCAGTCTTACTCTGGCCCAATTTGAGCAACGGAAAGCGTAGACTGTAGAGGATTCTGTGGTTCGAAGGCTCGCTTTAGTGTTATGCTTTCGTTTGGGCGGAGAGAGAGAGAGGGAGAGAGAGAGAGAGAGAGAGAGAGAGCTTCGTGTTTTGAAGTGATCGAGTTTTCCGTTTGAGTGGAATTAGTCGACAATTTTTGCGTCAGAGTCGTTCGCAATGGGGAACGTCGCTGGGATTTTATGATCGGAAGTTTTACGAGCGAAAGTTTCTGTGTTCGCTGGAGTTTGTCCGGGCTCGTGCGGGAATGTGGAATAAAAATAAATAGTGGACGTGGCTTGAAGCTGTTTCGCTATCGGATAGTTTGAACTCGACAATCGTGAAAATTATCCTTTCCATGGAGGACAGGAATTCACAATTGCCAAGTTAAAAATTTGTTTCTGGAGTGTTCGCGAACCCTTTCAATAGTTAGCCAGGAACATTACAGCGAAAACAAATTGATCTGACCAGCATTGGAACCGCATGATGAATCTGGTTGGTTCATCTCCCGGTGGTTTCGCTATGTGTCTCCGGTTATTTGAGTCAGTATGCTCGCGTTAATCCCTCGTCGGCGTTCAGCGACCAGTTCAATTTGCAATCACTGAAAGGTTATGTCCAAGGTATCCAGTCGTATCGATGTGATTCCGAAAGGGCCGGCTTAAGGTATATCACCGCGCCGCGCCGTTTCCCATTATGTATGCACAAATGTTAAGCATACCCATTCAATGGTTAGCAGTTTTGCTACCTCCAGCGGCTTATCGGATCATCGATTGACAGCGACATTTATTCGAAATTTCAGAGGAACAATCTTCGAAAAAATTGGGCACTTTATTATTCACCATCGAAAGGGTCGGAGACGAAGATTTTGGGAAAAGTCCGAGCGGTCGGAAAATATATTTTAAAAAAGGGAGCGTCGTGAATTTCTTTCTCCCGACCCGTAAACCAGTTCGCGAGTGACAATAGATATCTGCCGAAGCCCGGCAGTGCCTCGTTTCTCATCGAGCAGAGTCGCTCGAACATGTTTTAATATAAACGTCATGGCGCAATCGATATCTGCCATTGGCTGGACACGCTGTTGCCCGATATGTAGGAGGACTGGTCGCCGATCGAGCAGCTCGATTTCGTCATTTGTACGTCGCATAACAAGCGTATCTGACTTTCGTTCGAAAACTAAGTCCGTGCCGGAAGTTCGCCGGAACGACCGCTTTATCGGCCGAAATATTCGGGCGCCTGACAGAAGAAGAATCGCACGAGCGACTGAACACCAATCGGGACAGCCCTCTTTTTTTTCCACGCTGATTCTTTTGCCGAGGTGGACTTGGACGGCTCGGACAGCGGCGCGAGTCAATAAACTCGCGGACAAGCGGATCAAGTAGCGGTGCTCAGTGATATCCACCGTTGCGAGCTATTTTCTTTCGCGGAGTATTGTTTCCGAACAGATTCCGAATCTCGGATAGTCTTCTCGGATTTTTGCAAGAATTTATTCCGTACGAAGTCGCCGAGAATGAAGTTCAGTGGAGGCATTAGTAAGTTGCTATAGGTCATAACCGCGTATAACGAATTACGCATTATGCAAAGCAAACTCGAGAGGTATACGCGTTCTAAACATTTGTATTGATGTTTTGATGCTCGTTACTTTGGAATTTACGGTGAATTTTTTCAGAGGGATTGTCGTAGAATAAGCTTTACAAACGCGAAATAAAGCGATGCTGGTCAAAGATACTGGCCAGCGATAATGTCAAAATAAATTTGTTATTTGGAACGCGTTGTTTTCCTTTCGGAAATTTCGCTTTAATCAAAGCATTTAACGAATTACCGTAGCAGCGAGCTCTGATCGCGACGGGGTAGTATTACCAAACCAAGAGAAAATCTGGGGTTATTTACCTGAAAAAATATAGGATTGCACGTTTTATCGACCAGAGGGTAAATATCATTGATTCGTACTACTTGATACTCTGCCAGCCGGTTTATTGACACATACCACTGCGCGCGGGACCCACCCCTAGTCAGTATTCCGAAAACAAACAGAATTATCGGATTTACAATCTCGCGTTACCTTTATCGAGGGTTTCCACGTCATTTAAACGACATTTAATCCCGTTTTTCTTCGATCCGTCGAAATATGTACAAACCGCTCTGACGGGGAACATTCGAATACCCGATTGGTCTTTCAAATCGTCAAGGACGCACCTTGAACACCATTAAAATCATCGAAAACTCGTATAACGTGATTCCACGCACGAGATAGATAACAAACGCAATTCGATGCAAAGAGAAGCTCTAAAAATCATTTGAAAATGATCTTTAACTATCGAAAGGGTATTAGCCTTTGCTCGCTGGAGAACAATATCCAAGCGCAGCTAGCCTAATCGTCTTCGCAGAACCTATACGAGGCATTGGCATGGAGCGATATCGAGTTCGGATCTAGAAATTGGTCCCCCTGCCCGCAGGAAATTCCCTTTTCCGTTTTGCGACTGAGTTCCCGGGGTTGGCTGGTAATAAAAGACAGCCGGACAATTAGAGCGCGAGCCAACAGTCGCATGAAGCACACCGATCCCAGTTAGCCAACGGGCAGAATAGGCAGAGTCAACGATGAGGAGAACGGCCGCGGTCGCGAGAACCCACCCACCCCCTCGCATCCCAATTAGCTACGCATTATTAACGCGTACTGTACACAGGCCGTTTACGGGGAAACCCGCCCCCCCCGACGCGACCCTGGCGTTCCAGAGTTAATTGTTAGCAATTAGCAGGAAGAATGAGCTCGCAATCTGGCAGAGTCGCCGGGACAAAATTATTTTGGCAGCCTGGAAGTGGAATCCCTCTCGACGGAACCTCCGTACCGCCATTATCTCTCCGAGGGGAAAAAGGGGACGCGTCCGACTTTGTAACCCGTTTATTTCTATCCGATGGAATACGTTCCGTCTTTGCACACGGGTCGCCAATTTAATCTTCAATTAACTGGTTGTATTGGGAGGTTGAATAAGTTCTCGCTGTTTTCCAACAGATAGCGTTACCAGAAATGCGCCCATGTAGTTTAAGATGGGCCGAGAATTGAAGGAATAACGGCCGCAATACGAGCAGAAACACGATAAAGTGATTTTGCAGCATGACAACGTTCGGCTACATGTTGGAAAACCGGCGAAAACATGCTTGGAAACACTTAAATGGGAAGTTCTACCCCACCCGCCGTATTCACCAGACATCCGATTAATGACACATGTCCTGGCTGAGCAGCACTTACATTTTTACGAAGATGCCAAAAAATGGGTCGACCCTTGGATAGCCTCAAAAGACGTGTCGTTCTTCTCACGTGGAATTCGCATGCTGCCAGAAAGATGGGAAAAAGTAGTGGCTAGCGATGGACAATACTTTCAATGACATGTTTTTTACTAATTTTTTATAAATAAAGAATTAAGTTAATGAAAAAAAAACAGCGAGAACTTATTCAACCTCCTAATAGCACTAGTTCCTCCTAGTTTATACTATTTCCTCGCCGACCGACACCGCGCGAGAGTCGCTTCTACTTTATCTTAATCAATTTGACTGTAACTTGATAAGTAGTGCAAGTCAACGACAGGGGCTACAGGAGCGAATTTCCATTAGATAAAATGTATCCAACGATAAAAAGTCTCGAAACTTTGTATACTCGGAGTGAAACGTTCGATTTACTATACAGATAGAAACTGTTCGATGAAAGCGAAAAAGTTCACCGAGAAAAAGCCAGGTTCAAGTTGTTCGAACAAACAAAGGTGAAGAGGAACAGCCGCGTTCGAGGCTGAACATTTGTCCAGCGTTTCGCCGGGACTAATCCGAGCGAGAGCACCGGGACAGGACTCGCGGGAGAATTCATCGGAATCGGTTCTTAACGTGCCTTTTTCCTCCGATGCGGACCCTCGTCCCCGGGATTTTCTAAGAACTTTCGAATAATACGACGCGACGCGCGACGCGGCGATCCAATTTTCCTTCGGCTGAAAGGCGCAGTCGTTTGGCCAAGATTTATTAAGGGTAATACCGCTCCCTAAATCTTCAATCACCGTCAACCGGAAGATGTACCATAGGCCATAGGTATGTATATGTACATAGACATAGTATAATATATAGAAAATCGTTCTTCTTTTTCGAACCTATCTGCCCGGTAATTCCATCAGAACCGATGACGATCGCGTTACGGTTCCCTTCATTAATTTCGGAGCAAACGGCTCGAAAAACATTCGATCAATCCAAGGGTAGATCCCCAAAAACCGTCGGAGAATCTCGATTTTTGGGGATGATGACTCGCGGACTTGCTTTTCGATTAAATCTGATCCCGGGGAAGTCGCGAAATTAATTGCCACGATCGGCGCTCGTTAATTAAATCCGACGTCATCGATCACCGGAATAAATCACGCGGCTAATTATGCCGATTAATTTCGACTTCGGTCGCTGGCATCGATTTCAACAGAATCAGCTGGATTCGATTGGCAACGAAACAGATTGTTGCACCCGTTTTTCGGTGTCGAATTTTTCCACTTAAAATTGGAAAGTTCGGACGATCGAGGTCCCTCATGTACTGGCAAGTATTTCGCTTGCGTACGGTGTGTCGGATGCTCGTGTGGATGCAGTTTTCGGCGCAGCTAACGATGCAGCACGGGTCGCGGAGCACGGAAACCGGTAATCGAGTTCGACGGGGACCTGGAACTCGTCGGGACACCTGCCGAGCTACCAGTATCAAGCGCCTAATCGCTGGTCTACGATACGAGCACGAGTAAACGCCGCGCCGCAACATGACGTTCGTGTCGCTCGGAGAGCTATCGGGGCGGCTGCTTCTGAAGCTTAAGGGTCTGCGCGTCGATACTTGCAAATATCACTTCAGATATTCCAATTTTCCAACGTCGGTTCTAGAATCTACGTTTCAAGGTTCGGGACTGGGTTCGAGGTTGATCCATCGAGACCTAGAATGCCGAGCTCTAATTTTTCACCGGTGTAATTGGGTGCTGAAGGCTGGGAAATGGATTGGTTTGCTTCTGGATGATTACTTTGACCGTGGAGTGGCGAAATGTATGTTTATCTTGTTGTAATTGGATTTTGGAGACTGGAGATTGGAGGATCGGTTGGATTCTAGAATGATGAAATGTAGAGCCGGTTCGCTTTAATTGTATCGATTAATATACAGAAATTGCGAAACCCTAGGTGATCAGTCGAGTCCGAACGATCCAGAAACTGCAGAACAAATGTCCAAGGATGGCTCTAAAAAGTCCACGTACCCGTCGCGAAGTCAAGCTAAGAAGACAAACGTCAGAAAAACCAGTTCTAAACGTAAGGCAAACACTTTCCCGTGCAATCGATGGTTGATCTAGCAGTGTGGTTCTCAAGAAAAACTGCTGGATCCTTTTGCCAAAGTTCGTCCACGGAAGGCTGATCGATACGCGTATCGCAGCGTTCGCTCGTTCCTCAACCCCCGTCGGATCGTAAATAAAGGGATAGGGTGGTTGTCTAAGAAGGACAAGGTTATCGCGCGCGCGCACTCAAGAGAGAGAGAGAGAGGGAGAAAGGGGAACCCTTCGAAGATCGAAGAGAGAAGGAAGAGAGGGAGACAGAGGAGATCGAGGAGCAGTACTAAGAAGAAATATAGATAATCACGTGAGCTCTACGATGCAAGGCCGTGCAGCGTAGCAGACAGTGCTCAAAGGAAATCGCAAGAGAGTGTTGTGCATCGTCGGATTCGGAGCCATCGACGATTCACCGACGGAGATCGTCGTCGTCGTCGTCGTCGTCCGATCGATCGATCGATCGATCGATCTCTGGCGTCCGATCTACACGGGTGTCCTTCGGCCTCGCTCTCTCAAAGGAGTTACCAACTCACCTGTTCGTCTTTCGGGCAGGTTCAGGGTGGTGGCACGGAACCGGACCGTCTCGCTGCGACCCTTGCTGTTGCTCGCGTATATGTAGACGTCGTAGCTGGTCCCGGGCTCCAGGTTGCTCATCGAGAACGACGGAACTTTGCTTGTCTGGTTGTACACCGTCCTGCTGGGCTTCGCCGGGCCGTTGCTACCAGCGCTACCCGCCTCCCGGTCCACCTGGATCGTGAAATTCTGCGGCAGACCGCCATCGAACCCCTCCGTGCACTCCACGTATAGAGAATCCGTTGTCTGGTTCTGAAGAGAGCAATTGTGCGGCGTGTCCGGGTGACCTGGAAAAGTAAATCATTTGTACGATCTCTGGGACCGGTGTGACTTTGCTTCCTTTCGCGGTCTTTCGTTCGCTGGTATTTTATGGGCGTGGGTTCGAGACTGGCGATAACCATCGTTCGCTTTCCCTAGAAAAATTTTCCATGATACAGCAGCTGAAAAATTGAGACTCTCTTTCTCAACTCGGAGAGACGATTATTTCCTCTTTTACGAAATTGCTGTGAATTTCCAGGTTCGAAATCTACTTGTTTAAATCAAGAATTTCTGGAAGAGTACACTCTGCATTATTTAGCTTTTTCGAAGAAATAATTAAGCCGATTGTCCTCGAGTGGTATTGTATTTAAGAGTTAGATTAGCTACAGACGTTAGCATAACGGATCAAGGATTTGTGGGAAGATTGCGCACTCTGCATTGTCTAGCCTTAAGCTAGTATTTGATTGGAAAGGGTGCAATCCCGCTAATGGGTTTCTCACAACCACACAGCCAAAATCTGCCCAAGAGACAACATCCCAGCCCAGCGGTCAGAAGAGTCAAGCTACCTTCACCCTAGCTTTGCCGCATAAACCCCTTATGGCAACGATGCAATTCGCCGTCATCCTCTCAAAGGCACGTACCTATATGTGCATGTATACGCCATACATTTTACTACCCAAACCAAGCACCTCCACAAAACAGACTCAAATAATGTGTCGACAAAGCATGAATTTTTATTATTCCCTAAATCAATGTTGTCGCGTGTCAAATAGTTGCAACTTTTAAAAAAACCGAATTTTTCAAAATACGCTTCGACGAGAATTCGCTTGGTTTGTGTAGTTTAACATTCCGAATGGATCCAAGTCCAAATAAGATAAGAAAACGTTTCAGTGGCGAGATGAACGTTCCCTTAGCGTCAGATTCGGGGTCGAAACCTCCCCTATTCAGGGGTTTTAGGACCGAGAACAGTCCGAGGAGACGACGTTGGCCGTCCGCTGTTTTGTTTTCGTCATCCGACGGCGGAGAGGGTTGGGTTTAACAATCAGCAGTTAAAGTCTCCGTAAAGATCCCCTGGCTTCCCCGGATAAACGAAACCGATTCGTATCCTCTCGTCGCGAAGAGATAGGTCAGCGTGATTGGGTAGCGTCGAAGGCGTCGAGGATGGTAGTAGCTTCGAGAAAACTGTCGCGACAAACGTTTACCAACTACGGGAACGGAATACAAAGATGACGGGATCGTCGACGACGCACGTTCCCCGGCCAAAATGCTGCTCGCTATCTAAGAAACGGCAGCGTTTCGTCGTCTTTAATCAACCGGCACGAGCTAACGAGCTAAAGGTTTTGCGCTGGCGTTCCCCGGACCAGGGCTCCGCCCCCGTATCGAATCCAACTGAACTCGACTGGGTTTTATGCAACGCTCTCCTTAATGGCGGTTTTTATTGGCCCGTCCCGACGGTTTAGAGTCCTCGCCCGGCACTGAACCGCGGCACTGAACCGCGGCACTGAACCGCATTTCTGACGTATTGACGCGCCTTTATACGAGCTGACTGCCTTTCGTCGGCCGTTACGCGCTTCCTGCTTGCAGCTCGTTCCCTCGTGTTTTTAGACCCTCTTAGGATTAAACCTGCCCGAAGTCAGCTGCAAACCAGAAATCTCGAGGACATCCTGAGAACAGTGGAAGGACCTTCCGTTGCAACGCTTGCCCCGGGTTCTAGCAGCGTTTCCTGAGATTGCAGCGATTCTATCAACACTCGTGTTTCCTCTAGATAGATCCCTACAACGTTTCAACACTGAACCTACCACGACCGGTCAAACGACTGGTTCTAGATTTTTTATTTTGCCATTATTCAATGTATCGGTCGTTCAACAACACACGCGCAGGAACACAATAGGAATATTATTATACTATATTTTCTGATAGATAGTGGTCACGCCAATATTTTAATAATTCTTCATTCGTTTTTGTTTGGCGTCAATTTATGGTAAACATGGATTTCAATTTACTTCAAAAATCGGCGGGAACTTACCGAACGACCTATAATAACAACCGCGCGAAGTCTAAATAAGTTAAATCTTGTCATTTTTGTAAGGCAACATGTTGCTCTCATAGCTTGGTACGTTTAGTTTTAGAAATATATCAGCTGGATAGAAAAGTGTGCACCTTGTATCCATGTTTTCTCGCGAATACAGAAGGTGTTCAATGACTAGTAATCAGAAATACGACAATTGTTATATGGCATGAAATTGCGGCATTATGGATGAACGTACAACCGTAAGTGGCACAGAGTCGCCGTTCGAATGGTAAGAGCTAAAAGTCAGTAGCATTTCAGGAGCTCACCGAACGCAGGAAGTAAAGTTCTCGGATTTCCTCGGAATCCATTTTAGAGTCGAAGGCGAGGCGAGCGTATTTCCTATCATCAGGAATCGTCCGATGATCACAGATAACACCATAGAAGAACGGGTATCCGGTGGAAGCGCACGTGCGCCGCAAAAGGGGGAACGGCTAGTCCGAGGACTAAGGGTCGGAGGAAAGGCTCTATATCAGCGCATGACGCGCGCGTATACGGGGATCTTATTTACTGGTGATCGTTCGACCGGGAGAAATGCTGCCTGTAATTCAGCCGTTCCGAATGGAACGAGCTCTTGCTCTCTCTCTCTCTCTCTCTCTCTCTCTCTCTCTCTCTCTCTCTCTCTCTCCTCTGCCATCGTCTTTTCGTCTGTCAGGTTACGTCTCGTTAAGGGGTCAGAGAAGCGGGACGGCACGAAAAAGGAACAGCGTCGACGACGTCCAGCTGCCGAGGCAGCAACGGACGTCGTTGTTTCTAATCTGCATAATGAGGAAACTTTTTAAATCTAATTTACGTCTATCAAGCCTCCTTCTCCATTTCTCCCTCTCGAGAGAGAACTAGAAAGAGGAAGAGGAAAGAGAGAGAGAGAGAGAGAGAGAGAGAGAGAGAGAGAGAGAGAGAGAGAGAGAGAGAGAGAGACAGACACTTCTACGCGGATTACTTTGCGCGCATCTTTTCGCCATAAATCCCGACGATTTATATTTACTAAAATCTTAATTTCCTCCGTTGCGCGCGGACTGTTACATAATTAAAAAGCAAGTTTTTTCATAAAGTACCGGAGCCGCGGTAGATCTCCCGCGGACACAATTTCAACGCCGCATTATTTCTGCACCGCGAGAGAGATGTTCTCTCTCTCTTTCGCAGTTTTTCTTCGGGTAAATTGCTTGAAAGCCGAATGGACAACAGGATGCGTCGAGAGAGAAAGAGAGAGAGAGAGAGAGAGAGAGAGAGAATCGGCGAAGAGGGAATTTTCCGGTGTCGAATTAACGTCGAAATAGTTTCCACATCTTTCTCCGATGGAAAAGCATTCGGAATCGACGGGGATTCGCGCCGTTTCGCGTCGCATTTGAGAATGCTCGATTACGTTACGTCGAACCGGAGAGCATGAAGCGTAGACGGGCCTGTGTAGATTTTCTCCGCGAGTCTACCAGGTTTACTTTATTTCTCTTTTACTATTGTATGTACGTCTGCCGGGGAGGAAGTGGTCTGTTCTCGTTCAGATTTCGACACGTTGTTTCTGTGATCACTGAACCGGGAACGAGATTGAAAGGGTTAATACATTGCAGTAGGAGTTATTTTAACTGGAAAATTAAACATTTCTTCCGACCTAGAATAATTCCATTCTATATGATGTTTTCCCGCAGCCCAATATTAAGAAAAAGAACGCGAATGAATTGTTGTAGACGAAGATAAAATACGACGAGAATAATGTATAATTGATTGGCACTCACCGGCCGGGACGATGTGGTAAACGCAAGGCTCGAGTTGAGTTCCCTGATCATTCGTGCCCCAACAAAGTAAAGTTCCGTAATCTAACTCCGTCATGGGTGTGTAAGACGCTGTTGAACGGGTCCGTTCGCTGGTAACATGTGCCTGGGGTATGTCCACAGCCTCCATTGTGTTATTAAACCTCCAGGTAAACGACACTTCCGGTGGATTCGCCACAAGCTCGCACGGTATCCGTGCGGTCTCCTGTCGGGCAACTCCGAAGACCTTCATCTGTCCATGGTGACAGACTGGGCTGACTGTAAAAGGAATCACGTGACAGTAATACTTTCTTGTTCAACGAAAAGGACAAACCGATGGAAACGGGATCGCATCAGTCGAGATCCCTCGCGCGCGCTAGCGTCTAAGGCAGGACCTGCTAGATTATCCTTACCGACGCGACGAGTCCCCTAGCAGGTCCGGGACGAAACGCTTTCTTTAACGTAACTTCTTTTAATTGTACCGATCATTGTTTTTCTTCCACTCGATCATTGAAACGGCTGCCCGATAAATTAATTTGTCGGGCAGTGCATCAAGCGATACGTGCGAGTCGACGCGTCCGCGGTCAAGCCTTACAACCTTGAGCGGGATATTCATCCGCGCGCGCCACTCGCGAGTATCCCGACATTCCGAACGTAACAGGGGTCAAAATGGCTTGCTCCTGATTTCTTCTTTAAGAAATATTAAAATTATAAATGTTTTTCAGAGAAATTGTTTTAGCGAACTTCTGCATTGAAATAAATATTTGAACAATTTTGTCATTATTAAAAGTTCTAGTGTTAAATAACAGGCAATTTTTAGTGGCGACTTAGTTTATCATCTGAATAATTAAAAATATCCGAACCCGTCATGTTGATGTATCCCGTAAACAAACCAGCGAGAGGTTAATCGATCTTTCAAAAAATTCTCATCGATTCGGTATCGTGTATAGTGTATAGAAATTTTCAGGATAGATGGATCAGTGCGCTGGAGCGTTCCGAACATTCTGCACACTGTCGCTGCACCTTGTCAAGCCGACCTCATTAAGGCCACAGCATGATCACAGATGCCAGCAAGCTTGTCTCATAATTCAATCATCCTTTCTAACAAAGTTTCCAACCGATTCCTCGCCACAACATAAAGAATACTCGCACACTAATCTCTGACATATATATTTCTTATTTCTTAAATCTCGAATCATTCTTATTAATTATTCTGTGATTTCCCCGAGACCAGCCTAACCGAGGAAAGTTTGTGACCGGAATGCATCCCCTCAGCTTCCCCATAAGTTCGAGATTTTCGGGGCCGACTTTGACGATGAGTGATCGCCCGGGATATCTAATATTCGTACAGGACAAAGGTAACACGATTACGGTGCACTATCCGTGATTAAGCATTAATGATACAATCGATGTGCCTGCGTCATTCCCAAGTCCTTGTCAACCGCAGCATAGGCAGCGTCGGATTTCACGACGATATATTATATAATACATGATAATATATGTGTGGACGCGAGCGAGCGCACGCGCGTGCATGTATGTAGAATACGCATACGTAGAGTGAGGAGAGAGCATGTGCAGGAAACTATCGCGCCATCATAGCTGTGCACCACCGCACCGAGAGGCTGCATCTTTATTACCGGTATGAACGGGGAATATTCGTGAAATTAACTTCGGAGGAGTTCTTCGTTACTGCCTTGGTGCCCGTGAAAAAGGAGATCTTCTCGCGAAGCATGGAAAATTAACAGAAACCAAGAAATATTTTATGCGAGCGGCTATTAATCAGCAAGGAAATAAAACACAAGCGAAATATCTGCGTTTCGTTCCCGGCTGGCTCCCTGAGAAATCGCAAGAGAACCCACAATTTCGCCCACACTTGTTGGTTTCTCTCTCGTGTTCAATAAATAATATAAGAAAGGAGCTTTCGCTCAAAAAATGTAAAACTTACACTGTATTAGTGATCACGAGTTTGAACGTGTATTTCAATACCCGTGTACCCGTGTACCCGGTACGCGAATTAAAACACGCATTTTCAATAAACGTTCGAAATCAGAAACTCTAATTTGGATACACACGTATCCGCGTATCGAAATACACGAGGAGCTTCAACACGAACATCCGAACTACATGTGTACGCGTGTATTTCAGGTACACGTGAAATGGAGAGATCTCTACTCTGTATACATGCATTGCCAATAACTTCTATTTTATTCATAAAATCGAACAGTTTCTGCATCGATTAAAGTTTAAGTTGCCGTTGTATCGTAGCGTTGCAAACTAGTTCGAACACCAGCAAGTTCGTCCATTGTCTCCATGCATATAATTTCGGAAATATTAACTGCAGATGCAAATACACGAACATGTTACTAATAATACATCGTGTCCTATTATGACCGAAGCATGCAACGATAAACTAGTTTTGAGAAACTAGAACATGTTTAGATTGTATTTCGGAGGGTTTGGCGAATTTCAAAAATTGCGAACGCCAGCGAGAACGGATCGATGGGACCGAACGATTAAAATTTCCGTCGGTCAGGGTTTAATTTTACATCGCGAAATTCGAAGGAAATTTCGCGGGGTCCACGTGCCTTGGACGCGAGTAATTTGTGGTATGCGCCGCGCGTGTGATTTTGCGGGCACGACACGCGTCAGCGTTTTGCGAATTCCATTCACTGAACCGGTGGGTTCCGTCCAGGATTACGAGAGCGGCGTCGTTCGAATAATTATGGACGATTCACGGAGGTCTTGTTCTAAGTGACCGAGATCACAATTCTGTTATCGCGACCATAGTAATAATCATCGATAATAGGCTCTCTTCGATTTGCATTTTCCATGGGTCCTGAATAATTTTCGTGTGCACAAAGGCCGCGCTGGATTGTACCTGGTACACCAATATGGAGATCCTAACTTTATTATGATTACTATATGAAACGATCCGTGCCGGCGCTGTTATTATTGTCACAGAATTGCAACTTATTAATGAAATGTAGCCTGGCAATTAACCGTTGACGCTGCTGTAATCGCTGGGTCGCGGGTCGCATAATTCCCTGGCTGGTTCGACCCTAATTTACCAGCCATTTTATCAAAAGAATTATCATTCTTTCTATTTTTCAAAATCAAAATTGTTTGCATATATTGTAAGGCACGAGAAACTTTTTACTTTTTTAAATTATCTTATGAAGCTGAAACTATAATACACCGATGCCTTTAAATATTTTAAATACAGTATTTTATTGATAAATGTCCCAAATGTCTGGCCGACAATTATCCCAGAACTATCCCCACTCCAGCGGGGTGCAACCCCCTTGAGGGGCCGGGAAGCTCCAGAGACCTCGGTCGCCGAGAAGTATGACATCATACGGCTCGGGCATATCGGTGAGACCACACTGATCCAATGACAAAACTTCTTTATTTTTCATTATTTTTTTATGGAACTTTCACCAACATATTCGTGGCATTTTTCTAATGAAAATGATACCAAATATGATACGATTCCGATAATATTGACTTGTTTAATGAACGATGAAAGTTTCGAACGCAAGGAGGAACAGCGTATGGGAAGTTCTTTGAACTGTGCCGGCGCGCTGCGACTCTCCGCGTCTCTTTCTTTTCCATACGTTGTCCTGCTTTGCGTCGAAAACTTTCATCGTTCATTACACAAACAAATATAATTGGAATTATATCATATTTGGTAAAATTTTTATTAGAAAAATGCTACGAATATATTGGTCAAAGTCCCATCAATAAATAATGAAAAATAAAGAAGTTTTGTTATTGGATTAGTTATAATGGTCTTCTCGGCGACCGAGGCCTCTCGAGCTCCGCTGTCCTTTTCTACGTTCGGCAAAACTCAAACAATAGTATCCCTGGCGGATAATTGTCCCTGGGCAGACCCGTGTTGGGGACAATTATCGATAACAAACAAACAAACATACAGACAGACAAGAAAGCGAGCTAATAAAAACGTGACAAAATACTGTATGTCCTTTTAATTCTTTTAAATAAAATCCGCAGTCTGATAACTATAGCTTGACGTTATTTAAAAACATTCGGCACATGTCGCGATGATAGAAGTATGTCCGAGTCTCTCGGAAAAGGAAAAGTTTCTGACGTCCCCGTAGCCTCGAGTGCCGGATATCGCATAGAATTTCCTGAGTGATCTAATCAATGAAAGGTTAGCCCCTGTTCTCCTCTGTTCCGTCTTCGTCTTTTCCTCGGTCTACTTTCTATGTACGTACACGTTCTCTTACTTTCCGCCACTATGTACAAAGTATTATTGAATTTCAAGGAAGAACCGTCCCGATAGAGACTTCCGTCCCGAGCGCAGGGTCGCATGGGATCTTCTGTCAGAATACACCTTATCCTACTTTCCCGTCTGCTGTCTTAGTTGAATAACAATTGTCGGAAACTGCTCGAAATAATGGGCAACTTCTTCGCGAATCGCGACTCTATCGCTGGCCGATACTTTGCGAAAACTGAACTCCGTTGGGAATGTCGCTCTTTGTTCGATACTCCCATTATTTTAGGATTTCCGTTGCGAATTGTTATTTAATGCGGACCTTGCGCAGTCTTAGTCTCGCGAAAAGTATTTTTTAATGTTTTTACAGACGTTTGAACTTGCAGCATTATCGAGAGGAAACGTGTAACGCAAAATTATTAGTCTATCATATTAAGCAGTATTATTTAAACTGGAATAAATCGGACTAAAAATAACTTTAGTTGTCCGACAACGCCCTATCCATAAAACGGTGTGCAGTGTGTACTTTCAATTCGTCTTTTGACGATCATCGTTAAAAAGCCACGCCTCGGACAAGGAACACATAAATTCTGTTTTTTTTTTGCAGGGACCAAAAATAACAGTTATCAATGAGAGAAATTTATTTCGATCGCTCATAACTAGACTGCGGATCTTTATGCAAAATAAAAATTTCTTAGCTGAATTGCACCAAACTGGGGTGAAATAGAAATTTATTTTCTTCCCTATTATTTTCAGTAGGTTGAGAATAATGTAATAGTATGTTTAAATTTTTCGAATATTTTTTCTATTTTCAATTAGACCTATTAATTTTCGTCATAAATGCATAAAAACCGCAGTCTACTCGTAACAGTTATCGATGATCGAATTTCTTTTCGTTTGTTCTTACCTTGTCTAAGTTGTATAATTAACTTGTAATTAAGTTGTATAATTATGTGTAACTTGTAAAAGTCGTAAATTGTATCATTGGTTTCATTATTTTGTATATATTTTGCATATGTCGTGCATATATTTTCCATATATTTTTGCATATTTTGCATATTAATTTTGCATATTAATTTTGCATAAAGATCCGCTTTCTAGTTATGAGCGACGGAAATAAACTTCTCCCATCGATAACTGTTATGTGCGATCGAAATAAATTCCTCCCATCGATAACTGTTATAAGTGATCGAAACGAATTTCTCTCAACGATAACATTTACCAACAAGAGAACAAATTTTCGGTTACTTGTAATCCTTATTTGTAAGCAATACGATTTTAGTCGATGAAATAATTGTTATTCCATGAGTTTTTTCTTTTTGGTTATAATAGTTAGGGTCCCTGGTTTTTTTCGTTAGCAGTTGCGCTCGTTACACACGCTGCTGGGTAGGAATACACATATATTCGCCGTATTATGAGAACGATAAATCGGGAAATCGTCACGTCCTCCGGGGATATTTGCAATAAAAATTGACCGTTTACCGGTCCGTTTCTGCTCTCGCTACGCAAATCCTCCTTGTCACGCTTGTTCCCCGGCAGCCGGCATCATTTTCCCGGACGGCCATGGACCGACTACTCTCTCGTAAACCGGCGTGGATGCCTTCGGGATTATTGCGCCTTTATTTGCCATCGTGAACGGTCGATTGACGCGAATATCGCGTCTCTCGCCCATCGTTCCGTTCTATTTAATTTTGACGCGCGCCCCTGAGATGCGTGCTGCGAGCGTTTTCGCCAATTCTCGCCGATGCGACGCTTATTGACAGCCCCCGGGGGCAGATTCTCGGTTCGAAGCGGTTTTTTAAATATTGAACGACACCCACGCAGGAGTCGAAAAGCCTGTGTCTGCCGCCTGTAACATGTATCTCGTTGCGATCCGAGCTCGATTTATATCTTCTTTGCTCTGCGAAATCGGAAATAACCTACCGAACGTGTTTTCCAAGTTCTCGAATAAATATTTCGAAAAATTTTTCGAAAAATCCACTGTCTTGCGCAATAATAATTTCAGTGGTGCTTCGGGAAAGGCACTTGCTACGTACCATAAACGCGTGAACGCAGTCAGATATAATGATTATCGACGATATAAGTTTATCGCGAGCAGCAGAATTATTTAGGAACTTTCTGTCTTTATTTTCCGGTGGTCTCCAGTTGGAAAGTAGTTCCCGAGAGGTGTATCGAGATGATCGTCGAGCATTCGATTGGATCGCACCAGGTATCCGTTTTTCTCCGAACGTCCTGCTTCGTCCGGACGTATCGCGTCGTTTCGAACGTCCGCGCGGGTGGCCTCGGAAGTTACTATCGATTGCTCCCTCCACTGACAATAACGAATTAATGTCTGTCCATTAAGCATTAATGACGCATCGCCTATGGCCCCGCTACGTGCCAAGTGTCTCTGCTAACTATCGGGAGCGATTTATGTTACCCGAATGCATAATTCAGTCGTCACTGGCACAATATTATTACAAAGGGAAGCTGTGCACGAAATGGCCGGCGGAATGCGTCCCGTCACCCTAACCAGTTTCTTCATGGGCGAATCTCGAGCGAACAACGCGACCATTGTGTACGTTTCAGTCGCCTAATTCAACGGTGAAATCAATTGCCGCACTCGGTTAATTATTATGTAGACTTTTCAAAGTAATTTTCGGAGGGATGTAGCTTGTTTAATTCGTTGAGTGATATGATTTTCTTGAACATTTAAATAATTGTATTTGTACGCGTAAATGAATTTTGTTATGCCTCGTACAGACTTGCGCCGCGCGGCGAACCGCGCGACGAACCGCGCGACGAACCGCGCGACGAACCGCGCGGCGAACGCGCGCATTTCGGCAAACGGAACGGATTTGTGGTATTACCAGAATTTCTTGCAAACAACTATGGGAGCTGCAACGGCGTATACTACACAAAGAAATACAGAAAATGTTGGCAGTTTATTGAGTGAATTAAAGTTTCAAAGTGAAATGTTCAGGTCTGTACGAAGCATTGAAGATTCAGATTCGAGATTAAATGACTTGAGATGTTATGACAGTTCGACGAACATTTCGACGAACGGTGCCACGAACGCTGTCGCGCGCATTTCGGCGTGCATTTCGGCGCGCATTCGTGCGCGCGGCGTATCCATCAGCTATGGGAAACACGGCGCGCATTCCGGCGCGCACGAACGCGAATGGGTGGCACTTGCAAATCTGTTTGCAGGATAGATATCATATCCTAAACATTCATAATATAAAGAATAAATGTCAAGAAATAGAAAGAAATTTATAAACAGACATCGGTGATTTAAATTATCTGAAAAAATTATATCTCTACTTCCTAATTTGTTTCAAATTATTAAACAGGCTAATTAATAATTTTAATTGCTATGAAAACTTTGCAGTTTTGGGATCGGGACAGAATCCCGAGAATTTCGGAAAACCCGGCGAAATCGAAATAAAATTGTAAATTCAAGTGTTTCTTAAATACTAGAAAAAAAAAATGTACGAATAGCTCACGACGAATATTTTTGTAAATTGTGTTAGCAACGTTTGCATTTCTGTGCAGCTCGTTCGAACGGCAAGTTTGAAACCTTCCGACTTTATCGAGGCTGTCCCGTTAAATTATGTACTCGGTGGTCGGTAAAATAATCGTCGGGAAAGAAACGAGACGAGACGGGACGGGACGGGACGGGACACAATTAACTTGCTCTGTATCCAAGAACAGGCCGGGGGGGGGGGGAAACTTTTCCGATTCCGAAAGTTCTTCTCCGCGTTCGAATCGAGCCGCATGAATACCACGGCCGTTCAAGTAAGGCTAGCTTTATAATTCCCGTAGGAAAATGTGCGGCAAGAATATAGAGCAGCACATTACTATCAAACTTCTAACCACATCTGACAAAATGGTTCTGTGTATTGTGGATTAACTGAAATGAGAGACGCTATTCCAAAGTTTTATTGGCCCGGAGGATTATGTTTGATCATGCAACGGTTCCGCGAACGACGATTAAGCCGGATCTTTATGGTGTGCACGAATGTGCAGCTCGCAGAATGTGCTACGGACCTCTATAATCAAACTATTAATGGAAACGATGTCGTTTAATCAACGCGCGATATCTAGACTGCGGACTTTTATGCAACATATTCATTCTACCGAATGTAATAAACTAAACTGTCAGAGTTGTCTAAAATGTTACTTGGAGCGTTGTTGCTAGTGGATGAAATAAAGTGTTCTGGTCTAAGCAAGATAACAGTTGTCGATCAACCGTTTACCAAAAGTTTGCCAGGTCGGGTTGATTTATCGCCGGGATACAATAATTTACCAGTAAATTATGCATACGCAGATATCGAACGCATTACGGCTGTTTCTGACTTGAGATGATGCATGCACATTGATACACCGGCAGCTGCTAATATCAGTTACATTAATTAATTATTAATGGCTGCTGCTCGACAAGCGTTTCGTCCGAGCTAAGATAACTTATCGATCGATTATTCTAACGAGCTTCGGCTGCTCGCTTTCTTTGTCGATGTGGATGGAAACTCAACATATTGGTGGTTAACTTTCACAGAGAAATTAATTCAATGGATAAATCGGTAAAATAGTATGTATAAAATTGTGGACTCCGTCTGGATTCATTTTTTACGAAAATTATGGAAAGGGTGTGGCACGGTGAAATAACTTCCCCGGCGCTATCCTAACGGAAATCTTTACTACTTACGCGATGACTAACGCAAGACTGGAGTAATACGATAGGATCAGACTGCCGGCGCGGCGCGGCGGGCAATTCCCAGCAATTAGTCCGAAGAAGAGCAAAGGTTCTATCGCGGAGGACATCTAGACTACCTGGAGATACAGCGAGAGCCTAAGTGTAATTGTCGCGCAAAAGTATAAATGACAAACGCGCGCGAGTCACGTTTCATACAGCGAATAAGTATGCGAGCTACACTCCGGGACAAAAAGATAGCACATCATCTATTTTTCCTCATTTGGTACATTAAACTGAAGAAAATGAATATTTTAATATGTCATGTTGCCGTGTTGGCGTAAACACTAACGGAAATAATGTACGTTATGTTTTACAAAAATGCAAGCACTTAGCGCGAAGAGAATTGCAGAAGAAACCTTGGTTAAAGAAGGAGCATAAAGCGTTCCGCTTACAATTTGCCGAAAAGCATTGTGTAAATATGAGAGCAAAGCGGCGAAGAGTCATATTTAGTGACGAAAAAAGATTTGGTTTGGATGGTCCAGATGACAATTTTTAAGCCGTCGCCAAATGGGAGGCGGCTGTGTGATCATTTGGACCGATATTGGATATTGGGGTAAAACAGAAATCAAATTTACAAAAGGAAATGATAAATGAACAACTAAACACTTATGCTGTAAGAATTGCTGCAAGTAAACACATTTTACAACGAGATGATGTCGCAGCAGTTCACGCGGCGAAAGCCGTCAAGAAATACTTTTCTTCAAAAATTATTCGTGTTTTGTAATAATAAGTGTATAAAAAAACATTTAATAAACAGAAATTACATTAATTTCAAAGTGGGTTATTTTTTCGTCCCAGAGTGTACAACTATCTCGAACATTCTGGTCGAGGAATCAAGAAACTCCAAACACACAAATTGTTTCTGAGAAAAGTTAAAAAGCGGTACAACTGGTAAACCGAATAAAGCCTCGCATCTCCGCGAAAGGTTCGGCAATTAGTTGAAAGAAGAGGAACGGGTCTATTAGCGAGGACATCTAAGCGTAACAGTCTGCAGATAGGAGGGGCTCTAAGTTTAATCGACGCACAAAAGGTACAAACTACGCGGCAAGTACATACGTGCACAGAATTCGAAAGAGAGAGAGAGAGAGAGAGAGAGAGAGAGACCGTCCTGGAAGAAAGAAAGACAGGACAACGGCGCAGTTAAAGCGAGAAAGTCCGATGGTGCATAGGCAAACACGCGCATAAGAGAACGCGCGTGCAATGTGTGCAACACGAGAGCAACCGAGCCGAGGATCATTGAATTCAGCCGCGGCCGTATTTTCAGAGTGCCGACGATTACCATAAAATACATCCCATTTTCTCAGCGGAAATTCTTTTACCGGTCCCTCGAATCGCTGATTGCGCGAGAGAAATTTCAGACCGCATGCAATAGCAATCGGGGTGGTTAATGAGCCAGCCGCGATCATCGTCCGTGAAGAATCGAACCAATCGGCACACGCGTCGTTTCTCCGAGCATTCGTAAAGAACGCCAATCGAGAATCACCTTCGCCGAAAGAGGACAACATCTTCGAATAATGGTCGTCACGACGCGACGCGACGGGGAACTCTCAGAAAATTCCGCAGGGCTGAATGGTTCGCGAATTAGGTCGAACTTAGGCCACTTCGCGGCGAATCGATGCGAGCTTTTCTTTTTCGTGTCGCGCGCGCGCGCGCAATTTGACAGCAACCGTCTTTTAGGGTGGTCTGTCGATCTTGGGGAATTTGGTTTGCGTGCGTTCCGTGGTACACGATTTCTCGAATTTCCGTGTGTTTCCTACAATTCACGATTCATGGAGAAATAATCGATACGAAAGGTGAAAGCGAAAGGTGAAAAGCGTCAAAATTATATCGATTTTTCATATACCAGTCTTGTTTTTGAATATTTTCTCTTTTTTGTGCATAGTGCCATTTTTCTAGCATCGATGCACCACGGTCGTTCAATCGTTTATTATTCCATTTTCGCATCGTTTAAAACACGTTCTTTATGATCGAACACGCTCTACCGATCCCGCTAAAAAACATTCACAATTTCGGTTCTGACATTATTATTTCTGTAGTGAGTTCTCGTCGAAATGGAAAAATAGAATAACAAAGCGAAGTGTTGGCTTTGACTGTATCGTTTAACACTAAAACTGCCGAGCCTTAAAAGTAACTGGTACATGTTCCCTTATAAAAATGACAAGATTGATTTTATTTAGACTTTGTGCAGCTCCTATTGTAATATTACATGTGCTCCACTAAAGATATCTATACAATCATTTCTTACGATATTATTTTTATTATATCAATATAATCGTAAAACAAAAAATCTGAAACTCTTTGACCGGTGATGGTAGGTTTAGAGTGTTAAAATATATAAAAAAGAACTTTTTAAAAACCACGCTTATATTAACATGCACTAAAAAGGAGAAAAGTAATTCTTTTCCTGGTTCTCCATAAAATCCCGAATCCAGTTAAACGATACATACACATATATGTCATGATTTAATTTAAATTTTTTTATCTATTCCGACACTAATTTTATAACGGAAGAAATTTTGAACTAATTGCTTAAAATTTTGGGAAAAAATATTATTAATCATTCAACTGGATTCGGTATTTTATGGAGAACCGGGAAAAGAATTATTTTCTCCTTTTTAGTGCATTTTAATATAAGCGTGGTTTTTGAAAAGTTTATTTTTTATTAATATTTTATTTTCTATACTTTTATTGTCATTGGAAGCAAATGTGTATAGAAAATTTCAGCAAGATTAGACTATGGGAAGGGGTTTAAAATTCGATTACACGATTTGACGCATACAACAACAACACGGCAAGTCGGTACACCTGTAAGCGTGGTAAAATAGGCAGAGAAAATTTTCGGCGAGAAAGTGGGTTCGCTCGTAAATACGTGATTGCCGGCCTCAGGGTGGGGGTGGAGGAACGCGATTACAGGGAAATCGAACGTCGAACGACGCGCGACGCAACGGTTGAGTACACGATCTCGGCCCTTTCCCGATCCGCGGGCACAGACATCGATCCGGGGTCCGGGTGTCTAAAGGCGTTAGGGGACGTGATCGTGTTAGACATCGCGGCGCAATGCGGCTCCGTGAATTTTTAAGGGCCGTCACATTCCGCAGCTTGCGTGGCTCGACTCGGTTATTGACAGACCGCCATTGGTACGCGGGAAACCTTTCCCGATGATCGCAACACTGATTCCCTTTTCCCTTTCTCCCTTTAGAACCCGTCGCCCCCGAGACTGACTTCGTTTCGCTTCGAAGGGGATTGTGGTTTTGATGAGCGAACGCGAAAGGAGAGAGAGAATGCGAGCAGGCCGAGAAATTTTTATTGACTTTGCTGGGAGGTCTGATCGGGCGACGACCTATTCTACTTCCGACGGTAAGCACTTCGCTCTTCGAGAACCCCGTCCGAGACCTGTAGATAATAAAGCGGAACGCGTCGAGGGATTTCTACAGAGGTGTTTTTAAGTCTGCGGAAACTGGGAGATTTTGTTTAGTTGCCTGGCTGGTTTTAATTTTGCTCTTCTGGCTCCGAATTGCTCGAGCGAAGGATTAAGATCTGTTTCGATCGAGATTTTATCCAATCAATTTCGAAAATAATGTAAATGATTATGATCATAAAAATTCTTAGGTCGTTTATCCTTGTACGAATTTTCCGAGAGGTCAGACCATTTTTCAACTGGTTCTACTTCAAGGTTTAAGATCGAGGGCCTAATAGATTAAGTTTCGAGGATAATAAAGAAGAATGACCGTAGGGGTTGCTGAAGCGAGTGAAAATGCGAAAAATTTCGCAACAGGAAGTTCTCGATGGGCAAACATAGCGACGGTGCGAGGCAGCCTGACTATTCTTTGACCTCCTTCGCTTGAATAGGCGAAGTTCCGCTCTTAGGGCTGCGAGGGGTCAAGTTTCGAAGCTGCGATCGAGAGGTGGGAAGTTTCCTTGATTAATGATTGCCAGGGAAACGTCGGAATTTAAACGATTTATGTTTACGTTCAACCGGGATCGCTCGTCGAGCCGCTTCCCTTATCTTATCGGAGATCGCGTCCGACCGGTGACTGGCTTGTTCTACTTAATCGAAGAGGTAATTGGACGGCTGTATCGTGCTTGTGTCTGATTGGCTCATCGCACATCCTAACGGCGGAAATTCACGGAATCTCTAGATCCGTTGAAAAATACGGGATTCGCAGCGTAATTTACTGGATTTTTAGCGAGGAAACGCAGACGTGTTCGACGCGCGGTTCTCGTTTTCGGTGCGCGCGAGAGAGCGTTTCAACCCTCCGACCGCAGGAATCGTGTTCCATTTAGTTTGTAAACTTCTGCGGGAACGCTGTTATTGCGGTCTACCTGTATAGTGCGCGAAGAACTTATTGCTTCGAGGCTTTTCGTTCGTTTTGCGGAGGTGTGCGATAGCGTGCCGTCTCGTCTCGGCTCGTCTCGGCTCGGCCAGCGCTCGCGAAATGCTACCACTATTTTTCCACTTTTCTTAAACTTCCGCTTCCATCTTGAATCAGCTACCTGCAGAAAATTTTTGCAAGAAATGTCCCGCAGGAGACGGTCGGTCTTCCGAGCAGGTGAACAATCCATGTATTATTCGAGCGCAACAAGCTGTTGACCGGGGTCTTTCTCGCCCGCGGGCCAAGACTGCGGCATTTAGCAGCGGTGGAGGAACTTTTTCGTGGCCGGGGGTGGTGACTGCTCGCGTAAATTAACGGCGCATTAACGCTCGTGGACTGGGCCGGGCCGCGCGAAATACTCCTGCCGGTCATCCGGCAATTATTTTCGTTTTAATAACCCGTTTTCGGGGCACGGTAAACGGCCCCGGCTCCGCGTTTAATCTGCACGCGCGTTCTTTGTCCCGTCTGGCTCTCGTGGAAGGGGCGGTATTTCGCAGTCTCGCTATTTTACAGGCAACTAAGCGGCTTAAGATCGCCGGCCCGAAGGAAACCGAGGCTCCTTGCCGTTACCCCTACTCCTCCTCCTCCTCCTCCTTCTCCCACTACCACCCCGGCGCATAATTACGTGTACCGAAACTGAATTGAAATCTTAGCCCTCGTTACCGCTATAAATGGACCTCGAAAACTCCGCCGCCCTCTTGCGTCCTCGTGTTCCTCTTCTTACCCCTTACCTTCTTTCTACTCGTCGAGCTATACACGCTATGCTCGCTTCATCCACCGACAATTCGCGTGTAAATTATTACCCGAAAAGTGTTAATTAAGAGCCGAAACTGAATTGAACTGTTTCGTCGTTCTGTTCTCCTTCTTACCTCCTGTTTCTCTCGTGGAACTATACTCGGTGTGTTCGCTTCAGCCACCGAAAATTCGCATGTGAATTATTATTCGACGAAATACAGAGCGACGCGAGTGACCCCGCCGCTCGAAAAGGGAACGCGAGCGAATCGCGGGGCTGCGCTAATTCCGCGAGCGAGCTGCTAGAATGACTTTGTTCCGAGGATTATGCTCAGCGTTGTTGCCGGCCCTGCGAAAATGATAGCTCGAGAGGTTTCGGTACTTTCACCGGCTAACTGCATAACTTCACAAATTTCAATGCTCGCGTGAGTACAATTAAGCGCGAACGGAAACGCAATTCCGCCTGCTTTGCCGCGCAAGAAACGCGAATACCGTGTAACTTGATAATTGTACGCCGCTGCGCGTAAAAATCGCGACAACGGGAATATCTAAATTGAATTTGCTACCTTTTTACCGGGCGGAGCGAGGGCGGAGCGAGGGCGGCGTCGAGGGAAGCAATAACTGCGGCGACAAAGGATTTTTGAGACAATGGTTAGTTTCCAGTTTGCGGGCCGCGCAACCGTTAATCGTTATACTTTGTGAAATGTTTCCTTGACGGGGTACGGTTCTCGCGATTCGCGATTCGCGATTATACGTTGTTCGATATTGTTTCGAAAAAATTAGCATTTAATATTGATAGCGAATATTTGATTCTCGTGACGTGATTAATGGCGCGTTTATATTATTCGATTCGCTTCGAACAATAATTGGACATAAACTATTCTAGAATTCCATTAATTTTTTAACCGGGTTTCGTGTTATTAAAACCTCCGCCGCGTGATTTTTGACTACAGAAAATGGAACGGCTCATCAAAATTCGCAGTCCACCGACGAATAAATAACAAATTTTATTCTCTCTCTCTCTCTCTCTCTCTCTCTCTCTCTCTCTCTCTCTCTCTCTCTCTCTCCCTGTGTCGGTGGCCGTGATTGCCGACTACAGAAATTGAATTTCAAAAATTGTAATTGTTATTCAGGAATATGGAATTAGTTTTTTCCAACAGCTGATTGCGACAAGCTAATCCGTTAAACCGTTAAACCGTTATCCCGGAATCGGATAAGGGACACGGTTTAGCTCGATCCGTGCGAGCGTGAATTGTCGAAATCGCGAATGCCAGGCGAACGCGGAAGGGTCGGTTTTTATTGGTTGATCCGTGGAATCGTCCGGGAGGTAATTGAATTGAGGGTTAATTGAGGAAACTTGGTTTGAATGATCGAGAGACTTTGTTGGATTTCTGGGATGGAACGATCGGACAGGATTCTCCGGTAGCCGCGTGTCGGCGAAACGTCGGCCACGTGGAGACGACGCTCGGTTTCGTTTAATTAAACAAATTGGAGCCGTTGATTAAAGTAGACTAATTGCACGGAGCGGGAGGGTGCAATTTTTCCCGTGGCTGCTTCCGGGGACCGAACACTACGCTAACTTTTCCCAAATCTTCCACCGAAATGTCTTGGATCAAGTCGGAGAAATAGCGAAACGCTGTTCGGGGAGCCGAGTTTCACTTCGAGATTCGCTGTTTTTTAAAGTTCACTTATAATACGACACAGTGGCCGAGGAGTTAATGGATTTTCGGTAGACAAAGCGATAATTGAGAGCGAATTCCCTAATAGGGGGAACAATCGTTAGCGGTAAGACACGCGTGGGCGTCGCGCACGGGCTCGTCAGTTTCCTTCGGCGACGTTAAGGGCCTCTCTAAATCATTACGGTCGGTTTTGGCGCGGCCGAATTTGCATAGGCGCCATATGCGCGGACGCGTGTGCACACGTATGTGCAGCGTGCACCGAATCGACCGGTTCTCTCGAGCGCGGCGCAGCGCGACAGAGAATCCGCACACGGAATTCCGAGCAGAATGATTTGTTTTTCGACGATGCCACGGGCTGGATCTGGGCCATCCGGCAGAGAACTATGCACCCTTTCCAGCCGCCCCGGTCCACCGTATCAATTTTGTTCGGTAATTGTTACATTGAATTACGACACGCGGTAACGAACCGCTGCGCCGCGCCGCGCCGGTGACCGGCCGAGCACGGTCGCCGTTAATTGTTTCGAGAAGACGAGCGATCGGCTGGTCGTCCCCGCTAAATGATAAATTCCATTCACCGAGTTGCCCGCGTGGGACCAGCTCGAAACTTTATTAAGCCCCGTGTTTGCCGAGACGCTGGATAACTCAGTTTGTTGGGAATATTAAGCGAAAGCGGATTCGAATGCGCCCTCGATCTTGCTTTTGTTTTGCTAGACATTCGATAAACAATTCCAAAAGGACAACAGCTCGAAGAATACCAGTAGTGGAAACTGCGTGATGCCAGACCGTGAAACCTCCAATAACGAACAACGCGCAGATCGAAATGCTCGAAGCAGCCGAGCGATCAAACGATCGCCTTGGACCGCGGTTCAGACGGCTATTTAACCCGACAAACATGGCCGATGGGTCGGGTACAAGGCACGGGTCGTTGCCTGTCGCCATTGAATTCCGGCATGTGTCAGAGGGGTACCTACTGTACGGCGCGGCGCGTCGCGGCGCGGCGCGGCGTGCCAGGCGCGCAAGGTCCAGCGGATTAGTCGCGGCAGTTTACGGCCCCCGTTAAGACCATTACACACCGATCTACCGTGGCCGAGCATATGGACGCGCGAGGCGAGACCGACTGTCGGACCGATCGTAAGTTAGACCGAGACTGAGACACCGGATTACGCCTGTAACGCCTACAAACGCGGTCCGTCGGCTCTATATAGGATCGGCGCGGCGCGGCGCGGCGCGGCCTATAACCGGCTGTTTCTGCTACTTGTTTCCTTGTGGATGGTAGCTTTGGTGGATCTAGCTGCTAATAGACCATTTCTAACAGTCGAACGGAGATTGAATTTTCTAAAAAACGTTTTACATGCGATCCATCTGGCACGCGAAAGAAAAATCCGTCTTCCACGCTCATAGAAACTGATTCGAATCGTCGATAAGAACCCAACAAAATGAAAATGCAAAAGAAGTAGAAATTCTCGGAGGCACGGAGGTCGATGTAACACGACACGCAAAATGAATACGGAGATCTTTACATTCCGCGAACACGTCGTCTCGGCAACTGGTTAATTCGAAGTTCCCGAGATTCCCGAACGTAGACGCCATAAAATCAGGGGCAACGCGAGGAAAATTTGGGCGAGAGTCTTGGAATTCGCGTTCTCGTACGGACCGGTCCACGGAATCCGAGACGCGTTCTCGCGGGCTCGGAGAAATTCGAGATTGGAGTGCTGTAAATTGAAAGCGAAATCGACGGTGGACCGGAGAACGCGCTACTATTTGGTCTTCGAGTGGATTTGATAAAATCTGTGAGTCAGCGCGGATAACGTTCCCGGGAACGTTACTCGCGACCTCGCCGATCCGAGTTTTGTAGACGCGCTGATTTCTCGGCTATTCGTTATCGATCGACTGCGAAATCCGGTGACACGAATCTTTTCACATGTTTTAACAATCTTCGCGCTTTGTTGTAATCGCGGGGAAAATGAACATCAGCATAAAGATAGACTTGGAGCCGTTGGTACATTTGTTGGACTGCTAAAAATAAGAATGGAAATACCTTTGGAAAATAACAATCAACATCCACAAATTTCTCTTGCATTGTTGTTTTTATTGCATGAACGGTTTCTCTCGAGGAGCATCAGAATTTTTCGGTGAATCGAATATTCTCGCGAAATCAAGGGCCCGAATTCCGGAAAATTATTCGAATCATTGCAGTTCGCGAAATCACGTCGATCGGAGGCCACTAATTAAATTTTTCGTGGAATCGTCGGCCATGCACGTCCGTGGAAAGTCAAACGTAATCGGCGCCAGTCTATTTTCACGCATCGGGACTGAAATTACTGTACCGGACAAAATTTTTCCGGCGTGGAAGCGATATTATCACGGTGCTGCCAGTACAGCATGGCCTTTCCATGCCCTGAAAAATGAAAGTAATCGGGGCTCGATGGGGTTTCGGGAAAATCACATTTTTCGAACGATATCGCGTTGCAGAACCGATGACAGACTTCATGGTTCGTGTTTCATTGGTAAGGTGAGTCTGTTTGCTAGAGGGTAGTGGTTGGGAATACACCTTCCGGTTGCCATTCTACCTCACCTGGACAGGTACGGGTGCCCCTCGAACCTCTGAACATTTTAACAATTTCTTGCCGAAAGAATTTCATTCCTTAAACGGAACCGAGTGGAACTGACAGCTCTACAACTATTTCGATGCAAAATGCGGCCCCTAAATTCCATCCAACTGTATTCTGTTCGCTCTTATTTGTAACGAGAAGTTTATTTCGGTCGCTCGTAACAGTTGTCGATGAGAGGAATTCATTTTGATCGCTCATAACAGTTGTCGATGGGACGGCGATCGAAATAAATTTATCTCGTTGATAACTGTGTTTGAGCGGTCGAAATAAATTTCTCTCATCGATAACTGTTATGAGCGACCGAAATAAATTTCTCTCGTTGGTAACTATTATGAGCGATCGAAATGAGCTTCTCTCATCGATAACTTATTTGAGCAATTGAAAGAGTTTTACTTCATCGATAACAGTTATCGAGGAGGATCCAATTTTTTGGACACTAATAACTGTTACTTGTAACCAAAAAGTATAAAAATCGATATTATTTAGTCATTTTGTTCTTCGAATGTTTTTATTTATATTATTTTATGTATATTGTCTTAAATTTCAATAATAATCAACATTTTATTAATGATTTTTAACGTAGAAAATTTTAGAATAACTGTTATTTTTGGTAACAATCAAAATAGAAAGTAAATTATTACCGAATTAGGGTAAGAAAAATAGTGAAATCGATTTCGAACCTGTGGCAACAGTTTAAAAATCATTGGTAGGTTCGTCGAAACGAGATGGCGTTTTCATAACCGGATCGTCGCTCGTGCAAATATCATCTCGTTGGAAAACGTACAACGTCGGGACTTAAACCGAGTAAATAAATAATAATCCTTGTATCCGTATTTCGCAACGGTGAATACGAATCGATTTTGAAACAAACATATAATAGTATACAGTATACAGAGAGAGGCGAAGCACCGGGGTACTCACATTTGATGTCCAGAATCAGAGGATTGCTCTCTCCGTCGCCTTCCTGATTGCTGCCAATGCAGGTGTAGATACCGGCTCTGCTGCGAGTCACGCTTTGCAACACCAGGCTTTGGTTGCTGATTATCGTACCGGTCGCTGGATTATGATACAATGGATTTCCCTGTGAAACGCAACGTCAAAATATATCTCTTCGTTCGCTAACAAACATCATAAGCTCCGCCCAGACGACGCCGGATGGAAACGTTCTTCTTTTTATACGAAACAAAACGTTCCCTTTTTTCGACGAAACAAAACGCTTTTACCGTGCGCGTTGTTCGAGCCGTGTATCCGCCCGTCGAAGTTTTAAATGCTATCGTCTTTTTTTTCATTATATCACTGTGTGGATTTTTATGCAAAATAAATATTCTCTCGGAATTAATTGCAAGGCAGAAGAGCTACATATGGTAGACACACATTTGTGTTTCTTTCATTAATATTTCTAACAAAGCTGGAAACAATATACAACGCTATTTCTAAATTCTTGAAATGTTATCGCTGGACTGCGGATCCTTATGCAGTTATGGTTTATACAAATTTTCAAAAAATGCTGTAGTATCAAATCCGACAGAATTTCCCAAAAATTGAATATTTAATATATTATATGTGCAGCTTGTATTTTCAAAATAAATATATAAAATAGAAGCAAAACTGTCAAGGAAAATACTCTGTAGAAACTTTGGAATTTTGCAAGGTCCAAGACATTCGAGTCGGTGTGCGTCTTCCAGCGAATGCAAAATATTCGCAAAATTGCAAACTTTTGCTAGCAAGGACGAAATTTACGAGACAGGCGGACGCAGGCGTGCGTTGCAAATGGCAGCGAACAACGTGTTGATATTGCAGATTTGCGACATCCAAGAAGACACTCGCACGCGCTCGCGTGGGCGCGCGAATGTTTCCTCGCGAAACAAACGGAAGGCGTGGGAAAAAACGCGCGAGAAAAGAGAGACAGAAAAAAAGGGGGATGAAAGGTCGCCGACAGTTTTTCAATTTCTCAACGGTGCGCCGTGGCGCGACAATGTCCTCCGTTTTCTTCTTTTTCGAGTGTCGGGAAAGCTCCTTTGAATTTCCGCGAAACACACTGGGAAACTAGGAGTGGGACGGGAAATCCTCAGCCTCGCCCTTCTCCTTTCCCTTCGACCCGCTAAAACTCGCCACCGGTCGTGTCCCTACCGAATCACACGAAGAATCGACAAAGACTCGTGTCTCGGACGTTTCCGCGAGTACAATGACATTATGATCCGTGGCGCGGGGAGGTAAATATTTATGGAACTCGAGTAATATACCGGCACAAAGGGCCCCCCGGCGCATGGCGGCGCGTCTGCATTCGTTTAAAATAAATCCCCCCTCCCCTGCGAACTATGGCTTTGGGTTGTAATCGTTCCGCGCGAAATTATATTCCTTTGAAATCCTGGATAAGAAATGAGTTTGGAACCGTTGGAATTTTATTTCAATATTTTGTTCAGGAATGAAGGACAATTTTATTTAGGTTCAACTAAAAAGAGTTCAAGCGGCAATTAGTGCAGACAATTTTTAGAAAAGATCCGCAGTTTACCGATTCAAGGGTCGATAGCAGAAAATTGTGTCCAATTTGGGCACCTAAAATCTGAGGAGAGGGAATAACTTGTATAAACAAACTCTGAACAGAGAGAACAAACGGGTTAGCGTAAATATTTGTCGCGCGGATCGACTCGCGTCGCGTCGGCTCATAAACATCAAACAGATTAATATTGAACGGCGGCGCGGCCCCTGATCGACGCAACTAATCATTAAACAAATACGGTGGCGACGAGCTTGTGTCAGAGCTGGTAACCGAGTCGATTGGTGGATCTCATTAACCGCGGATACACATTTCCCGGTGGCTCTAATCGCGCTTTGCCAGCTTCCTTATAATCGTATTAGTACCAACCCCGCGTCTTGAGGCTCTGCCAGACAACAACGCCTCGAAGCCAGCCTGGTTGACGATCAATCGGTTGTCGAATTTTCTCTCTAGAATCGCGCCGTATTCCGCGACGCTATAGCGGGGCACGACTGTAATCAACTCCCTCTATAGATAGAGTTCTCGTTAAGACAGGCACATTTCTTCAATTGCTTTTGTCCAAAAAATTTGAATTGTTTTTGGTTTTAGCCGTCGTCATACAGAATTTGAACTAAATAGTAATGGATAAATCATGCGATCATTGAAATCGAGGGTGGCTCCGTATAAGTGAATATCATTCTTCTCAGAAAGTATTATCTTTATGACAAAAATCAATAATAGAACATAAAATGTGTATTTCGATGAGGTCTACAACTTTTATCTGAAGTATTTTTCAAAATTCCAATTATTTGCGGAAGTAAATAAAAAAACAATGATTTTTTCATGGTTTCCGCTATGAAAATAAAATTTGCGCCAATTTTCACTATCATATTCGTAATTAGTACGTCAAAATACGTAAAAATTCAGAGTATAAAAAAAAATCGGAGGTATGTCCTTTTCGGATACCTATACCGCAGATAATCAGGTGCTGGGTCCCGCCGCGCCGCGCCGCGTCCGCGTAAATTTAAACGCGCGCCAGGGCCGCGCTTAGGGATACGTCAACAGTTTCGAAATTCGCCGATAAATTTCTTATCGACGGTAACCGGCAGCTATTAGTTCAAAGAACGCTTACGCGCCAGTTCCCGGTCGGCCGGTATCAGCATGTAAATTTTAAACGGAAAGTTCGCGTCACAGGTGCGCAGCCCGTCTCCCCTTATCTCGTCTCCCGATTAAGCTTCAAGCCCGGCCCGGCCCGGTGCGACGCGACCCGGCCCGAACTCTACCCGGGTCGGCTCTAATTTATCGATTCCGGAACTGCGTCGCAGATTCGTTAGCCCGGCCCGTGGCGAACGTTTCCATCCTCTACCGTGTTCTCCTTTTCTCGATACACTCTCTCATCCTCTTCCCCGATAATCCTACCGAAAGGGGTGGCGACGTAAAACGACGCGAGTCATGTTTTCAAAAAGTTTGCCGTTTTGCCAAGGGCTCCCGGAAATCTCTGGGTTCATGCGCCGCGCCGAGAGGATACCGTGTTACTTTCGCTGTCAATTTTCTGCGCCTTTTTTCAGCTCGGAAGAGAATTTTTGAGATAAGGGTGAACGACGATTGTAGATTTTCTACTGTGGTGTGGGGTCGTGTGTTCTTCGAATCTATTTTGAGCTATCTTTGGGTGATTTTGATCTTTTTTAAGCGGATACAATTTTATATCATTTTCTATCTGCGAGAATTTTCTCTCCAACAGTGTCTACATGCTACCGTATACAGGGTGAGGCACTTGAAACAGGCCGCCTGAATAACTCGGCTGCTATTGGTGTTAGAGAAAAATGCATCCGATGGAAATTGCTTGGTTTCGAGGGGGCATTAATCTGATGTTAGTATTTTGTAGGTTTTTTGTAGGTGGACGCGTAAAGGACATACGAAGGTCAACTTCATTTTTTTTAATGGAATGAGGTATTTTTTAATACATCAATCGATGCAGCTGGACATACACGTATGTTATAAAAAGGTACTAACCTTATATGTATGTCGAAAGGTTAGTAGTTCAGGAGATATTTCAATTTAAATGACTCTAAAACACCATTACTGTCGTACTAAGACGTTATCGTTTACTAACTAGTGTAACGTCTTAGTATTATAATGCCCTCTAGTACATAATACTATTAATGCGCCCTCGAAACCAAGTAATTTCCATCTGATGCATTTTTCCCTAACACCAATAGCAGCCGAGTTATTCAGGTGGCCTGTTTTAGGTGCCTCACCCTGTATACAAACGTATTTGGACTCACGTTATGTCGCCAGGAGACCTTGTAAACCCACGGATTGGATTTGATGTTGCACTCGAAGTAGACGTCGATACCCTCGCGGATTGCGCTCAGGTTCAAATTGCTGCCAAGCTCCAGCGTAACCACTGGTTGGTCTGAAAGTTCAACGGTTAGTTTCATGTAAGAAATGATTTCGATGTTTTGCTGCTAGCTGGTAAAGCAAGTACAGGAGGCGACGGCGACGACGTTCCGCGTTTTCGACGTGGCGCGCCAACGAGCCGCAAGAAAGCGGAGAGTTATCGCGCGTAGGATGCCGGGCAACCGGTCGTATGGAAATGATTTGTGTGTTGGGCGGAATTTCGGTGGGGTTTAGGATACGTGTTTAGGGCGATTTTGCGCATTTCGGAAGCTGCTCGCGCGAATTTGGGACTGCAGCGGTGGCCAACCCTGAAACTACCTCTTCCTGAATACCAGCTTAGCCGATGCTCGTATTGCGAACCTGTTTCGGCTCCAATTCCTTTATACGATCTAGTATACATTCGTTGCGTAACACCTTTACCAAAAAAATAGATCAAATCTTTGATTACCACCGAAATTTCTCAGCAGACACCGAGAACAACACAGATCTTCTCACCGAGGTGTAAATAATGTTCGGCAACCGTCCATCTTGTGCCCGGTTTCGCGAACGTAGCAATAAGGGCCCGGCCAGTGGTGTGCATAGGATGAATCCCGGCGATTATGTGTCTATAGAATAAACATCGTTGATGCAGCAAACAATCCGTGTTCCTATCCAGCGTTTTCAGCACAAACAAATTAAATTCCCACTTCCGCCCGATACAATACTGCGCCGGCCACCGTGCCGCACCGCGCCGCGCCGCGCCGGCCCGGCAACAACAAAATCAATTTTCCCCGGTTAATCCTCTCCTTGGTCGGTGCCCTGGGGCAGTCTGCTGCCGGAGATCAGAAAGCCAAACCAAAACCGGACCAACGTTTTCTGGTTAATCGCACGGACCGGACGCATCCTCCACCGACAACGGTCGAGGAGTGTTCTCGTTCTGGTGCAAGAATCGAATGCCTCGATGCCACGGAGCCGATGGGACATGAATAATTTTATTATCAACTGCTCCACCTACCGGGTCCTATTCGGGAAACTTTGCTTTCGAGATCTGCCAACCCGTATCGGATTATCCGCGTATCGCAGAGAAACAAGTTATTATATGCGTATAATCTTGCCAGTAATCGAGAGGAAATATTGTTTGGCCGATGTTTCAGGGCTCGGAACGTTTACTGTCGTATCAGTTCATTTTTTCGAGACAGTTTCCATCGATTCAGAACTCGAAATTAAGCGATCGCGAATGTGTTCCCTCGCGAAAACAGCATCGTACGCGGCAAGTAAAATGGAAAATTAATATTGGTACGTTAAACATCATTCGTGGAGCTGGAAAACGGTATTTCAAAGGCAGAGAGAAAATATCCGTACGTCCGATAGACCATTTTTCTTACGTCCACGCGCGGAATATACCCATAAATCCCGTGACACCCAGCCCATACAGAAGCCGTATAACGAACCCGGTGTTATGCAGACCGCCCATTCCCGCCACGCTCGCTGGAGATTAACGCCGTGATTTCACTGTCCAATATAAAAGTTTTTCCCCGGGCCAGAGCACACAGGCTAAAGGGACGTAGAACGAAAGGAAGAAAGCCACGCCACGCGGAGAACGAACGCGATCGACAAAGAGAGAAACAGAGAGAGAGAGAGAGAGAGAGAGAGGCAGAAGCGACCAGCAGAGGAGATCAGCTCGGCTCCACTGAAATTAATGGTACATGCCGATCCGTGGCTAAAGATTCTCTCGTTTTCTCGATTTTCTTCTTTCCATTCGTCCGAACCTGCCCTCTCACCCTCTCCTCCACCTTTGCCTCTGTTGACCCTTCCATGGACGTTCTGCTCCCTCGCCCTCTCGTTCTGCTTTCGGTTCTTTCTCTCTACATCCGCTTTTCGATCTCCCGTTTGATCGCTCCGCTCTGCTTCCTTCTATCTCCTGGGATTCTATATATAGTGTACTTCACATTCTCTCTCTTTCTTCAGACCCTCCTGATTGGACATACTCTTTCTCCATCTCTCTCTCTCTTTTGCTCTCTTGACTTTCCCTTTCCCCCACATATAATACTTTTTTTCGATCGCTCTCTTTTTGCCACTTCTCTCTGTATCGTTCTATTTCTAGGGATTCTTTTCCCCTACATTTCCCTCGCACCCTCTCTTCCTCAATTTCTCTCTTTCTCGAAATTCCCTCAATCTTTCTTCCTCTAGAACAGATGAACGCATTGTTTGCGCGTGCTTGTATTAAACAATACTAAACTTTGGAGACAACCTAATTCATCAATTTTCCCCTATTCTCCGTTATCTTCTCTCTCAATACCTCACATACATCGTTCTCCACGATCCTAATCATTCTCCCCCTCCCTCTTCCCAGTGACTCTCTCTCTCTCTCTACAAGCACGATTCTCTCTCTTCTCTTTGTCTCCCACTCAGTCTCTCTCAAACCCAGTGCACCACGGTGCTCCTCGTTTTTTTTCCATTAGCCACGTCGAGCGGTAATTTCAGATAGAAAGGGACGAAAGAAGAAAGGAGAGGCTGCGGTTACGAGTTTAGCTCGTTCCAGAGAGAAAGAGAAAGAGAGTGGGGGGACGGAGATAAAGAAGGCGACGGTGGGAAATAGGGAAAAATTTACTCGTTATTGCAGGCACGAATCTTGCGGCGGAATTATCGGATTTGTTCGGCGGACTCGTATTACCAGGAGCGTTCCGAGGGCGAGAGAAATCATAAGCAAGACCCGGCCGTTGAACGTCGTGAATCGATATTGCGGCTGCTCTTTTGCGGCTCCTCTCTCTCCTCTATCCTCTCTCTCTCTCTCTCTCTCTTTCCCTCTTTTTTCCCCGCTTCTTTTCCTTTCTTTTTCTCCTCTCTTCCGTCGTTTTTCTTCTGTGTCCCGCTGCTGCTCACCCCTCGGCCTCGTCTAGCCGTTCGGTTTTCAGCGGGCGAAGCGATATCGAACGGCCATCCCGGGGAGAGAGAGGATTTCTTGCTAATAGCGAGACCGGAGATCGAGCTTGAAGCCGATACGAGCGGTCCTGGCCTGACGGAATACGCCCGGAAAAAATTCTCAACCCCCATCACAGCCCGCAACGATCCGCACCCCAGAAACTTCAGGATCCTAAAGATCCGCGGCGATTTTTCGGTTGAACTAGACCTTAGACCTTAGCCCTTTGTGGTTCTCAAAGTCCCCTCTATTTTGTTTCAGAACTTTCTCTCTCTCTCTCTCTCTCTCTCTCTCTCTCTCTCTCTTTCTCGCTACTGTCACGTCCAGTGGTTCAGCCGTTAATAATAATTGATAAAATCAGTCATGACATACATTTTCTGAATTTCTTTTTATACTTGTTCTAATAATGTTGTACGAGAAATAAAATATCAAATATCGAACTATCGTATACTATACCACATTGCGTGCGATAGGATTAGGAAAACTCATTTTTGACTTTAAATCTTCATGGAACAAATTAAGAATATAACGAGATTTATTTCATTAAATGATTGAGTCAATTTTAAACATAAATTGTGAGCGAATGTTCGTTGAAACCTGTTCATCACTGAAGAATGTGAAGATTTTTCGGAGGAATTGATGAGCAATGGATTGTTTTCCGGTCGATGAGATGCGCAGAGTAATATGATCCAGCCAAGAGAATGATAAAAGATGCAATGTACACGATTAAGAAGAAAGTGACTAACATAAGAAGAAAACGATTAAAAGGAATTGGTGATGACGTAGCCAGTAGTTTCAAACGTCCACCTTAGGATGTAACACTACAATATCATAACTACCTCCAAACGCTATAAAGAAATGAATCATTGAACTTACAAGTGCGCCACTGTTCCTATAAATTCTTAAACAACTTGATCCCGATCAGAACATTCTTGCAATCCTATCCGCAAATCATGTTCCGATCATCTACACCGCGGTGGATCTCTCAATCAAAATCACGGCGAATTAATTGATCCCACGAACACGCTAAAGACAAATTTCCGGCGGATTTCGTGGGTCGTTTATTAAGTAAGCGAACAAATGAATTGACTTAATAACCGGTCGGCCACAAAAGCACGTTCACCGGCGGCGTGGCGCGGCGTGGCGCGGCGCGGCGTAGCGTCCAGTAATCGTAAACTAAGGCATCTGATATCCGTCATTATAACGAGTTTGATAGTTCTAGTGTGAAGTTCAAATTCCAAACTAATTTCAAAGTTCCGGTCAGCGGGGGTGTGTGTCCGTGGATAGGTACGAGAAGATTACGGGATCCGGTCGATTTTGCAAAAGCCCGTTCGCGGAATCGGGGTCGATCGGTTTCCGGGAACGTGGAAGCGGAATTTTCGGGAACCGCGTTGTCCGGCCCCAGGTTTTTGCGAGCGGATCCGTCCGCCGGAAAAACCCGTCCGCCTTCCCGCCGCTGTCCAATAAAAATGAAATATGGCTGATGACCGATTTATTACACCGCGGCACGGCACGTAATTTAATTTGCGTAATCGATAGGAACGCGCCCTATCTCGCTCTCTCGCGTTCACGGGCCGATTAGTTTCGCAATAGTATGTATTTGTGCTGATAACGATGAAAGTGGTCTAAGCGAACATTTAAAAACAAAAGAGTTCATCAGTTGTTTCTCATCGGCGAGTCACCACTCGACGAAAATTTATCGATAATTCAGGATTCGGTAGTTTCTGTGGACCCGGCAGATTTCAGTTTGCCGAAGAAGCGCCGATTTACTATCTCGCGAAATCGCGCTTCCAGGCAAGTGTATGGCCACGTGTGTTCATTTTATTTAGTTCCCCGGAGGATCTCGGCCACGTGTCGTGCGGCGGCGACATGCCCGTGTCGCAGCTTTCCATTTATATGAAACTTCCTGTGGGTAGAACACTTACGGTGTATGTCGAGCTTCCATCCGTCCTCCATCTCGGAATCCGGGATATCCGGCACGCTGCCGTGGCAGGAGAGGAACTTCCCGGCGTCCTCGATACTCGGCACGAAGGTGAGAATACTGGTGGTGACGTTGTTGTCGGGGCTCATCTACGATATAGCTTTCATGAATTTCAAACAGTTTACCGAACGGTTCGGTAATCTGACCGGGGGAAACCACAGAAAAAACAATGCCGGTCTCCCGTGAACCTCTGCTAGCCTTCTACATACTAGCCTTTGCTACTTTGCTAGTCGTTCTACCGGAAGTCGATCGGAGATTCGATCGGATATTCGATCGACTTCCGAGATTCAACTCGATCTCGCTCAGATATTCGAAAATGAAAACGTGGCAAATAACCACGGGCTTCCGGAAGCTCTTGCTAGATTTCGAATTAACACTAAATCTACCACCACCACCGGTCAAAACGACGCGACGCGACGCGACGGTCTCCCCGGTAATGACGATTTAACAAAGATTCACCGTCTGCCGTGCGTTCTTCAGCGTCGTACTCCCCTTCGACCAGATAATTTTTGGCGTTGGTCTAGCCCCCACAACTTCGCAACCGATTTCGTACGTGGTGCCAGCGCTAAGTGGACGGTTCTCTCCTTGCATGCGGACCCACAATGGCTTCACTGAAACACGCGTACCATCCATTAGTCTGATTTGCCAACCCATTATATAAGAATATTTGATGATTTCTGGGATACTGACGGTTCATGTTGAGACTGACAGAGCTGGATATAGGTGTGACCATGTTGTTGTTGGAGGCCTGACAGGTGAGAATCGCGTTCAGGTGTTCGCGGCCAAGTTTCTCCAGGCGTAGGACATTGCGCACGCTTTTTGGGCTGACGGTTTCGTAGGTGTCGTCCAGAAGTGCATTCTCCTGCCACCATGTGACCCTCGGTTGCGGCCGACCTGCGGAAACCGATCAAAAAGACGGAAGTCAGTTAGAGCGATCCACTCGTTTCCGGCTGCGATTCTTACGGTCGACCCCTTTTCAACGTTAAAAGAAATTCAATAAAAGACCGACCTGTCCTCCTATTTTTATTTCCTCTCCTTCTCGATACATGCGCATCCACGTCTTATACCGAGACTTTCTCCTACAGCCATTTCTCGTTGGTAGGTATATACACTGTATACCATTCGATTTTTATCGACCGTAACAATTAGAAAGTCCTCGAACTCTTTGGCTATTTCAATCAGAGTTGCGCAGAATTACAATTGAATTACTCCAGGAATTATAATTACCAAGTAACTGAATTGCAATTTATAATTCAGATCTTCATTCAATTAAATTACAATGTAATTAGATCGTAATTGCAATTGGAGTACAATTATAGAATACTTTGTAATTAAATTACATTAATTATGAATTACGATGTAAAGAAATTAAAATTAAAAATTAAAGAATAATAAGGTAATAGAGGTAAGAAGAGGTTGAAAAATCTATGTGAAGGTTTCTAAATTTATAATATCTGAACAGAAATAATCGAATGTTAACTATATTAATAAGCCGGGGCAATTCTGAAGATTGGATGGTCGAAATGGGAAGAAGTAATAAGAGCGGGGTCCTCCTGACGAGTGGGAAGAATTCCAGCGGTTATCAGGAAACGAGTATAACGTCCAGTAAGTACCGAAACTCCAATATCCGTTGCCCAGGTGATCGATTGCAATACTGCTCAGGTGGAAACACGCATTTGCCCTATTGCAACTTCCTTCGCGAGACGCGCTCCGCCGCGCCTCGCCGCGCCGGTTATCGCCCAGCGAAACGTGTTGTAATTCAGAACACAGAGATGGGAGGGAAACATAACTTGCGAGGAAATCACCTAAATTCCGATCCCATGAATTTTCTACATACATTATTCAGCTGTTTCAAACCTCGGAATACTGAAAAGAATTTAGTCAGCTGAAAAACAAACTCGCATGTTCCCTGTCGAATGAAACGTTCGATGGAAGGGTTGGCCTTTCGGCGGATCGCGGATCCCCATGAAATCATTCTGAAACGTCAGAGTAGTCGGCGAATCACAGTGAAAAACCGCCGACACGTCGCTCGATCTCATAAAATAGCGATACCACACCATAAAAACATTTTTAAACGTTCCAGCTCGCGCGAAACGATCCTCGCAGGATCAACGGTATCGCCATTATTTCCCGTTGCGAATCGCTGCCGGCGAAAACCAATGTCGATCGCGGTTTCGCTCCGTGGGTGCACGGTTTTTTTTTTGCCTTGATGAACATCACGAAAGAGTGGGTGTACACGATCATACAAATATTTAAATAGGGGAATGAACGTCGCACGGAAATACGAATTTCAAATGTACATTTCGATATTTTTTCGCTCTCCCTTTGCCGCGTATGATTTGTCTGTATTTTCTTTTTCTTTAATTTTATTTTTTCGCCTATTAGGCGAGCTGCCCGATCAACCGATAGTTATGGTGCCCCAGAATAATAATCATTTTAAATATATTTGCGAGACGCGTTCTTTTAATTTTGAATAAACGGTCAAAGAATTGTTTTGGCACTCGCGTTCTTCTGCCAGAGGTAGCATTAATCGTCGGATTACGCGCTCTCCCGTGTTTCAGAGAGAAAATTGGTCAGCACGCGGAGGGACGGGACGCGACGCGAATAAAATGGTGAATAAGTCAATGATACATCTAATTGTATTCCCGTATTTCCGGGGAAATGCGCGGCTTTATGCCGGATGCAATTCCTCGGCGAAACGGGAAAATATTTTGCCAGTGGCGAGAGAACCCGCGAGCGCAATAACGTCTTCTGCCGCGGAAAGAGCACGAGACATTTCAGATTATGCCAGGTAAGCCGTCCGCCTGCAATTCCCTATAAATAAATACACCCTCGCAAATAATAATGAACGGTGGAAATTCTCCGTGAGCCGCGGTGCGGTTTGCGGCACGCTTTAACGCCGCGCCGCGCCGCCGAGGTGTGAACGCGCCAGCCAGTATACGGGGTCGAGTGATGAACGTTTCTGCATACCTGGTGTGCCGTTAAAATGCATCGCGAAGTATCTAACTTTTCTCTGAAAAAACTTCGCAAAATCGAATCAATTTTCTGCGAGTTTACGGTTGGGTTTCATTGATTTTTCGACACGGAACCGAATTTTTTATTCAAACCTAAGTCCACCTACCGTGAAGTACGTTCCTCCACCTTGATTTTAAGACATCAAATTTAGAGAAATTCCTCCGTGAAAGCATTTTAAAGTTGCCCCTTAAGATCCATTCAATCTTCTCCGAGCTCCCAGTCGAGATTTATCGATGTAGGATAAATGCAATGCCACGCCGCGCCGCGCCGTGCATGCTAATCAAATCGTTAATTACTGTAATAAAGTGCACGGCGAGAATAACAAGAAAATTTAGAATTGTCTTTCGAGCGAGAAGTAAAATATGAAATCTCTGTCGTCCAAATAATTATGGGTGGCACACTGTACACAGGTTGCTCCGTGCAGCTGGCGACCCGTAAAAATGTATGTGCAGGGGAGAATTGCGGAGTGAGATAGTACATTAATGTCTAGAGTAAGGCGGTACATTAAGCGAAATGGCCTTGAGGCGGATAAGGTTTATAGGCTATCCTCTGTACTGTAATAGAGCCGAATAGCGTTAAAATGCAGGATATCCTACATCGGTCCGTAAATTGGCTGCATTTTCCCAATGGATGCGCTATTCGATCACAATAGAAGTGCAAACATAATTCGACATCAATTTCTACATTGAACACATATGTATTTAGCTTTGAACTCAAAAAAATCAGCAAAAATTAATATAGTGTGAATTCTTTCTGACAATTTTCCAAACGCTTAAAGCCAGATCTATTGTATGGATTAATTAATCCAATAAATCGCATTATTGCAGACTCCAGCACTCTCTATAATCGTATTGATTTTTTTACTGATTCTGAGTCTTTGCACACTTTTTAAAAACAATTACCGCAGAATTATGGGATAACACCATATCGTTTGTACTAGAAGTTTCTTTGTTATTATACGAGCAGTCCTTTATCTTTTTCTATTGTAAACATTTATGTAAGATGACTTCGGCCCGTCTATAATAATAAATAAATAATAATAATAAATGGCGTGTGTCTAGAACTGCATACTCAAATAATTTTTTTATAAATTGATAAAATAATGTGTGCAGAACACTGAATTCGGGTCATGCAATTAAAAAATAGGTCGAATTCATTGTTCCGTCTCGAACAAATAGGTTAAGTAATTTTTCAAATGACACACCACAAAAAAAAAACATTCTTCCGAAACTGTATTAATTTTTGAACAAACTTGACCCCAGAATCTTATAGGGAAAATAATCAAAAAATGACATCAACAAAAAGTGGTTCATATTTGGGCACTTAACCCTATTACGGTAAGCAACCGCAGGATTTAGAATCGAATACTTTTAGCGACAAACATTGTGTTTTAGGGTTCGTTAGAATGCGTTATTCTTAATGAATAACGTATGTGTATACGGATAAACTCGATCGCGTTTCATTCGACGAGCAAAGAGGAAAAGTTTACACGCGGTATAACGCGAGCTCAACGGCAAAAGATAGTTTTCGAGAACAATGGAATTACTCGGCTGCTCGGAGACCCAGTGTTTCCACTGGTGTAGGACCCCTTTAAGTAGTACGTCTCGGTACGTAGTCAGACAACTCACGGTAATCAGACTAGCAGCTACCCATCTACCTCGATATTTCCTTCGCTATTTTCCACAGCTTTAGAGCCAGCTACCAATTAACAGAGCTTGTTACTTACGAAACGAAACGAGAACACTTATTTCCACCCTCTTGGAATTATTCGTCAAGGCGGCCTCCAAGAGTACCGACATCCTTTCTCCTCTATTTAATTTATAATTGAAAAAATGTAGTCTCGCAGCCTTTGCTATTTCTAAGCTCCAGTTCCGATTCATTGAATTTTTACCGAGAACAACGGTAATTGTTGAAACTCGCACTTTCGATGTTGATGAACCAAGAGTACAAGATTTCGCTAAACTGTACAGTTACCTGCAGCGTGTTTTAGAAGTGCACTACCGTTTTCGGCGAACCGGATTGTTTCGAAACAGTTGCGTCCAATGGCCCGGTTAAACAAATATTTCCGTCGAAATCCCCGCCGATCTCCCATTTTTCCCGTTTATGGCAGCGAATTGAATGGTAAATATGCTAGCATGAAAAATCGATGGCTCCGCTAAAATGCTATTTAATCCTCGGAAAATTGAGGGAAAGAGAAACGAAAAAATCGCGAAATGTACGCATCGCGCGAGGAGAAATGAAACCGGCTCATCTTAATTCCGTATTACAAAAATATATTCACGGCGTGCAGTGGGGATCCGTAATCAAGAACACAATTTGCAAGCAGATTCACTGGACCACCGTCCGGCGAGAAGTATCTTTTGTGAAATTTATCGCGGACTTTCGTTTTAATTTAGTAGAACAAAAAAAGAATCGACCGGATTCTTTTGTGTTCGACGGCCGGGATTAACACAAGTTCGTGTAATTACGCCGAGCGTGGAACGATAACAAGTATCACTCTCATCCGGACGTTACATAAAAACGAATTACAAACTTCCTGTAATTAGCGTGCGCGTAAAAACGGAATTATCAACCTGAGAGACATGTTTGGATTTCATTCAGCACCTGGAGAAATTAGAATAAAGGCGGGTCTCGTTGCACAATAGCCGAACAAGAGAATGGACTTCCTCGTTGAAGTGTAAATTCAAATAAAAATAATGGGATGTTTGAAGAATAGCAATTTGGTGCAATAGATTAGTCACAACGATGGCCGTGAAAATATGATATTTTCATTCGCGATTCTGCATCTTTTTCTCGCAGAAATTCGTTCGCGACTCTTTTCCGCGAACAAACGATTTTCGCACGGACAAATGAAGATCGCTCGCGGTCGCGAAATGCGAAATATACGAGGTCTCGCGAGTCTCTCATCTTTTTTTTTTATTAGATTAATCAATTTAGAGGCTCCCGCCCGTGAATTCTACTTTGAGAGAGATACTGGCGCTCGTAATCTCGCGGCAGCTCCTTAAAAAAGAGGGAAGCGGACGCGGGAAGCTTTTTCGCATGCAAATCCGAAGAGATATAAGGTTACCGCCTTAAAACGCGCGGCTAATAAACTCGCCGACATGGCGGCCTCGAAGCTGAAGGAGAAGAAGAAGGAGGAGAAGGAGGAGGAGGAGGAGGAGAGGATGATGATGCCGAAGAAACGAAAATTCGAGGCGCCTCGCGACAGAACAAGAGAGAGGGAGAGGAGAACGTTGCGAGCGAATGCACCGGGGACCTTTGTGCACTGAATCTTTACTTCGAAAAAGCAAACTGCCAATCTCGTCTCGCCGGGTGTCGCTTGTCAAAGAGCCTAACTTCATGGGAACGGGGATGATCGCGACGCCGCGCCGCGCCGCGCCGGAGATACGGGGCAGAAATTCGAGGTAGAAGCACCGGATTTCAAATATCTCAATTGTTCTTTAACAAAGGGACCTTTTGTTTTGCAGTCTAGTCGTAAATATTGTGTTGTAACGTAAGTTCGTAGAGGATTTATTTTCGCTTTTGTTCTGAATCAATTTACCTACTTTTTGAAAAATTGTGAACACCATTCTGAAGTGCTTTATCCGCTCTACAAGCGTGCTCCATTCGTTATCTTGAATAACGTAGTCTTGAGTAACATAACACAACCTACAATGGAATTTTCACCATTTTCGACATCCATTGTTTTTCGCTTTTCATCAATGCCAGAACGTTACCGAAGCAGCTGGAAATATCTGCGCCGTGTATGGAGAGGGCGTTATAGGAGAATCTACTGCACAGAAATGGTTTGCCAATTTCAAAAACGGCAATTTTTGCCTGGAAGACGTACCACGCTCCGGTCGACCTCCCAACTGCGACGAGGACGACACTTTTGAAGGTGGACGGCCGTCAAATGTGCAGGGAGCTGGCCAGGAAGATGGGCAGTACTGCTATGACAATCTCTCGCCACCTTCAAACAATCGGATTTGCTCAAAAACTTGGAGCATGGGTGCCACATGAACTCAGCCCTGACAATAAAGAAAAGCGTCTGACCATCGCTGCCTCGAATCTCGCCCGCCATCGAGCGACACGCGGCCACAAGAAACGGTTTCTCCATAGAATCGTCACGGGAGACGAGAAGTGGTGCCTCTATGCCAATATGAAGAAGAGGAAGGAGTGGGTGGTCTTGGGAGAAAGGCCAAAGCATGATCTGTGTTTGATGGGATTGGGAGGGTATAGTGCACCGGGAAATGCTAGAAAACAACGAGACGGTCGACAAGAACCTCTATCCAGCCCAGTTGCAACGAGTAAACGTGTAATATTCAATAAAAAGCATTAATAAAAAAACCCTACGAACTTATGTTACAACCCAATACATGAAGTTCGCAATCGATTCATAATAATTTCGAAATTGAGAGAAAGAAAACGAAGGGCGACAAACAGCTAATCCTGATAGAATTTCCATTCGAACGCGCGTCGAATCCGCACGCTTCGCAAAATCCGCGGGGAAAAAGTGGGGATCCCAGCGTCGGCGAAGATATTCAAGAAAAATTGAAATTTTCACGGGTGTTTCCGCGGCGTCTGGTTATTTATATTCGACTGATAAATTTTCGAGGAACGGACGACATGTAGCGCGGGCCGCCGCGCCGCGCCGCGGCGAAGATCGCGATCACTCGCGCGCGGGTATACGCGTGCCCGCCAGGAATTTCCCATCAGCGAAACAACCCCGGAAGTTGGTATCGCTTCGGGTGCGCGAAGTATGATTAAAATGAAAATTTAATAGTGTCGGATACGGTAAAGAAGATGAAGCGTGCGGCGCTGCACCCCGTGTATCGCCGCCCGCATTCCCAGCCGCTGCGAGCTCGCGCGTTTATCTTGCAACGTCTCCCGCGTTCGCATCTTTTGCCCCTACTTTCGATGCAACAGCCCCATACTGATTTATAAACAAACGCGAGATCATAACTGACGCGGCTAAATAAATCTGCATTCATAGTCGGACGCAAAAATAGTTCGCGTTGTTCCTCGAGAAGTAGTGTTCGCCGAGGATGTTCGCGAGTAAATATTTTTTAAAGAAGAAATTATCCTGTAGCTTCCAACACCGAACAAGCAAAAACTAGAAACATTTCTATTTGATTTCATGCTCGAGAGAACGTTTCTAAAAATTCTCGGCAATATTTTGATCGAGCACTTTTTCGAGCGATTTTATTTCCGTTTGACGGTGTTTTTATTTGCTATCTCCGTGATTGGATTTTTTTTCATGCCATCGAGAACGTTGAAACGTTTCCAAACGTTTGTACACCGGTTTTACCAAGTGTTTAAATAGTCAAGAAAATGGTATCCAACTCGACCGCGCTTCCTCGAAGCTCGTAATTTCCAAGTTTCGCGCACTTCGCGGTCTCGGAAACATTTTTGCTCGAGATCCCTCAGAGCCAATTTTTGTAGTTTATCGTGCACGCAAGAGTCTCGGCAGGCCGATTACCTCTCGAGAAAGCGTGAACCCATAAGAACACTTCCGTTATGGAGGTCGCCCTTAAGGGTGCATAAATAGAAAGCGTTATTGAAAGAGAGAAAGATGTGGTGGGTTCGATCTCTCGAGGTTGTATCAAGAATTATTCCGAGACGATGGAAATAAATGTTCTCTCGATGTTTCATATTAGAATACGTAGCATTCGAAAGCAATTGAAAGTGGAAGGTCGAGATTGATTTTGAAATCCTTTTTTTAACTAGGCCATTGAGGAGGGAAGTTGTTTTATTTACATTTTTGACTTTCTACAATTTTAAAGTTACAGATGGCTACTTTACCAGAATTTTCTCTCACGCATAGTTTACAAATTGGAAGAGTTGCTACTGGAGGATAAAAGGAACAAGATCTCCCAGTGAAAATACACTTTTTAATCCTTACATTCCCCCTTAATTTGTAAATTGAAAAATACATTTTTTAATCTCCATTTCCCTGTACTTTTACAGTGGGTTACAGTGCCAGAAATGAACAGATCACAACTGAAAGGTGAATACAATGAAATCTCTCTCAGCGAAAAATATATTTTCGAATCTCCATTTTCCCTCTTTACTTGATTAATTGAAAAATTTATGTTTTAATATTCGTTCTCCCATATTTCCTTAATTAAATGTATTCTTTGTAAAAAATCTATAAATTGTAACAAGATTGACGGAGTATTATTCTGGTTGCACTTTAATATTTCATTTTTCGAGAATATAATAGAAAATCGTATTATTTGTGACATAACCTGATGCAATTACGGCCAATGGATGTATAATGGATTTAATCAGCTTGTTCCGAGTTATGCTGTTCTCGGGCATTGTTTGCAGAGCGTTGATAGGGGATGTAAAATTGTTGCGGAACATATTCCGGCGATCGATATTACGCGAGATGTAACAAGATAAAATTTTCGACTACAATTTGAATGTAAATTACTGTTTACGCTTAAATTGCTCTGAACACGGCGCGCCGCTGCATAAACATCCGCAGTATATTTATAATTTAATGAACTGAAGCTTTGCAGCGCGTAATATTTTCTGCATAATGGCGCAGTGTCTTCGAGAGAGGAAATAAAGTTTCGTTCAAGTACTGTTTGCGAATTTCTCCTGAGAAATTTAATTTTCCAACGGGAACTGAAATTTTAATACGACAATTTCACCACTCCGTTTTCCGAAATTTCAACGGGTAAAATAATCATTGTTCTAAACAATTCAGAGACTGTACGAACTTATGATGGATGTATCTCTATTGTTCACAGAGAATTGTAGAGAAAACAATTCATGATTAAAGTGTTTCGGTTAGGAAAATACGTGAGAAAATCGAGTTGAATTCATTTCATCGATTCCCAAACTTTCCGAGGTGCAACAAAAGGAGCCCGAAAGAAAAGCATCGGAGAACAATAGAGCGAAGAGTGTGAAAAATCCAGTGGTTCGAAACGATGGGACTCAAAAGCGATGGCGGCAAAAGGATTATGATGAGAAGATAAAGAATATACGAAAATACAGGGATGAATGGAAATCGTGGCTAAATATTAGGTCGTCCGAAGAATTCGTGCCGTTTCCTGCGCAGTGTCTTTATCATCCTTTCATCCTAAGATATAGAATCTCCTTCGGGAGCTTGCAATCTTTCGAAAACGTTCCACGTACTACATATGTATGTATGCTCCGCTTAGCTATCATTTTTCTAATCTCTCGATGGACGGAAATGAAAGAGCACGGGAAATCCAATCTCCAAAATCGTGACTTGCTTAATTGACAAACAAAATTACGTACCTGCTGCTGATATTGAAATTATTATATCAACCTAACCTTCTACCATATGAACCTAACGTAAAAGATTAAGTACAGTGCTCACCTCCAGCAGCGACACAGGTGATATTCAGCGAAGCCCCCTCACTGTACGGGCCCAGCACGTAGTAAGGAATATTCGACTTCTCGTCCTCGTCCAATATGCTGAGCCGGTCCGGCGGTACTGAAATCATTTCACGACAATAAGATAGTCTTCTTTTTCAAGCGAAAACTTGTTTAGGCGCACCGCGCACACGCTGCGTCATCCGCCAGACACTTTCTTATCTAGCTGGCCGTTACCGCCATCCCCCTAACTCCCTTTTCCTCACCGCTTGCGAGCCACCCCCGCAGCACACTTAAGAACCCGCCGCCGCTTATGATATGCAAATTGTTTTCGAGCTAGACAAGCGGAATTGAAATGGACGACGCGACGCGACGCGACGGTGTTCTCCTCTTCGGCCTTCCGGGCCGATTAAATCCTTCGTCAGTGGAATTGATTGCGTCGATAGGGGACACGGTGATCCTTCCAACGATCCAACCACGATTTCGAGAGGATCTCCGATCTCTACGCTTTTTTTTTGCTGAGGGGAATTCGGAGATCCTGCACCGGGGCATTTTAAGCAATTCACCTTTCACCTGTGGCTGTCCCTCTTGGGTCGCAGCCACGTGTGTGTCTCTTGGCTTTCGTGAAATCGAGGAGGCGTGGACATAAAATAAATCGTGAAAAGTACAGTGACTTTAGGACGAATCGACTATGATTTTACGCTATGAATTTATTCGGTATTTCCCCGTAAAAGCCTCCGCGATTTCGTCGATGATGGACCCGAAGGTCCAACACTCCGGTGACTCTAACTTCGGAAGTTCTGCTAACTGGGAGAATCAAATTCGGTTCGTTCTATTTCGACAGTTCTAGTTTTATATTCGTTCGGATCCAGTCGGAACAGAAGGTAGTGAAATGATCGGGGACGATGCCGCGACCGGATCCCGCAGACCAGAATTTCCTTATCGATATCGCTTGTGGATTGGCGACGTCGATCGCGTCGAGATTGCCATGCGGCATGCCGGTCGGAATTTCGTGTTTCCCGTGATCCTCCGACGACTTTCCAGATAAAACTGCTCTTAATCGTCGCTCGACGAACCGTGGATCCGGGTCAAGAAGGCTGGAGATCTCTGTTTGTTCAGGCTAATCGCGGAAAGCCTCGATCAACTCTGAGAAAATCAAAGGGTGCCGGATACCGAGAGCTAGACGGGGAAAACCCAACGAGGAAAGAGAGAAGTGGAAAATGGCGAACAGAGCAGAGACGTCGAAGGAATTAGAGGGGAAAAAATGCGGCCGGAGTGCCCGGAGGAAACACGAAAAAGAACCGCGGAGGCATACAGTCGGGGACAAAAGTTCCAGACGAAAACGAGCAAAGCGATAAATTCCTCAGCAACGAGAAGAAGAACACCGAGACTGCCGCCCGAGTTATTTTTTGTTTCTCTAATTAGAACGATGTTTGCCTCGCGAAATATTTGCGGATGTAGTCGTGACGACTAATCCGCGCGCGGAACTCCGCTCGGCCACGAATTTATAGGTATTACTGTATCTATCTCCCGGCGCGGCGCGGCGCGGCGCGGCGCGGCGACGAATAAATAGGAGAATGTAGTCCGAATTTAAAAGCGTAATTTGCAGAGGATTTTTTTCTTCGGACAGCTGGGAAAATGTGTAATCGCCAAAAGCGAAAGAGAGGACACGGGAGGAATGGAAAACGCTAGAGGAAGCGCGAGTTTTCATCGGTGCGATGGCGTAGAAAAGGATGGACAAGAATAAGAATCGGTGGTTTCCGCGTTTCTGCTTTCTTCGATGTGTAGAACCTTCCGGAGGTTCTCTTGTGTTTGCCTACAGAAACGGAGGAGCAACGGAGAACGCGATCCGAGAGGAACGAGAACACGAGCTGGGGGGAATATTCGATATACACGTTTCGTCTATTATTGTTAGATGATTCTGCGAACTGTATTTCTTATGCTCCGTGCTTTATTTTTGGAAAACCACACGAATTCTGCAATTTTTAGAGGTATTTCCTATAGATATACATATATGTATGTGTATGTACATAAGATGTATCCTTTTTTCGAAAACATCCATTTAGAATTATGCTACTTATTTATTCGATATTTCCAGCATCAGATAGAATTTTTTAAAGGCGCCAAAGGTCCTGCAGCATCTTGTGACATTTTTCTGAAGCGCGGAAAGATACATTTAGTCCGATGCTATCCATTTGTTCCATATCTCCAGAATCAGATATGATTCTTTAAAAGTGTCAAAGACCCTGCAGCACTCATTTTTTCGAGCAACAGGACGGAAAAAAGATTTATTTGTTTGGACTCGGACTATCTGATCGAGAAACCAGCGGATTCTCCGGTGCCATTAATAAGATAAATAAGAAATAAGCATATTTATCTTTTCGCGGGGAAAGATAAGAAACGGGGAACGCGGCGAGACTCGATGAAATGGAACGACGCGCGACGGTAGAACTCTGCAGGGAAGGAGACTAGAGTAGTGGAGAAAGGAGCAGTAAATTACTAAGTAAAGGGAAATTTAAAAATATTGCATTATCACGTCAAGGGAAAGTAATGGACGCAGAAGGTTCAAAGGATAGGAAACGGGAGGACGAAAAGATTAATGGAGAATGAAACAGACGGACACAAGGGACGAATGGAGTGGCACATTGAGTCGAGGATACAAGAAAAAAAGGAAAGGATCAAAGGCAGTCCTGGACTGGTAAGAGGTCGAAAGAACCGTCTGGGAGGAACGATCCGCTTCTCCTCGGTGAATAATTACTGCAGTCTTCGTGATAATAGCGTATACAAATTCATGAGTGTGCTTTAAACGTATGTAACTAATTGTAAGTCCGCAAACTTTCATTCGGATACGTCGCAAAGTTTGCTTGGAAAAAATTGCTGAATTGCTTCAAGATGGACTGAAAATTATACGTGCCCTCTTATCAACATTTCGAAACGAAGACAATTTCTATTTATTCCTTTCTATCGATCGTATGATTGTTGATACAAGATGTATCAATGCTTTCGGCGCACTGGTTCGATCACTTTTTTACTTCAAAGCAATTTTGCAATTTAAATTAACCTTTCGACGTTTCGATCTCTGTGTAGATCATTATCAAGAAAATTAATGACTGCGTCTGTGAATTATTAAACAAAATGATGAAATTTTCAAACAGCTTTAATATCCTGTGGCTTCACCACATGCGGTAACACCTAAATGTAATCGTTCGCTGTTGAACGTGTAAAGTGTAAAGTATAAAAATCCACCGTCTAATTAGGGGTTGGTTTAATCGAACGCGCTCTGCGGGGGTGGCTTTCGAGCAGAATGAAAGGGTAAAAGGGGCCAACGAAAGATCGATGAGAAATCAAATGAACGCTTACCGATCACTGTGAGATTGACTTTGCTGTTCCTGGTCGGCGACTGCTTGAAATCGACTCTGCATCTGTAAACGGCGGCGTCGCTCTCATAGACGTTCTCGAGGGTGAGTTTCGCCGGTTGGTCGGTGTATCTGAAGAAGGCACGTTTCTCGAGGCTGATATTCTGCCAGTGTTTTCCTTGTTCCACGTTGGTTTGTCCTCTCGAGTCGAAACTGCAAACATTTGGGCAGTCGTGTATAGGCAGCGGCGACACAGAGTTCGAGGAACAAGATGCAAACGCTTTTCGTTAGCCACGCCGGAATAACTAATGCAGGCCCGGTTTGCTCGCGAGCAAATTGTTTCCCGCATTTCGCTCGTTGAACTGCCGCTACGTTTAATGGAAGACATGCCGATACACATGTTTCTCATACGTACGTGTTACAATTAGTTGCAAGTTGCAAAGTTTAAGGAAACCGGATCGGTGATAAATATAAATGATTTTTACGTTGTTACAAATAATTTTGCCCAACGTTGATAAGTAACGTTTGTCAAGGTTTAGTCGAGGCAGTTTCGAAAGAGTTTAAACAGTGCACAGCAACATTGTGCCGCCGAATAAACGAGAAAAGGAAAGAAATTCGCGTTCCGTCGTACATTTCACCGAGCCAAACCAGTTGCAGGGCTTTCTCCCGGTTTTCTTCTGTAACACGAAGTACGAAGGTTTCATATTTAAGAATACATACCTCGACCGAGACCCGGCGGATTCACTCTATGTAACATTGTAAGAGCGAAGAAAGATTTCAGCGTAATTATACGACGTTCGTCACCGTCGTATTATCTTTAGAAACGCGAAGAAAGAAGCTCTTCAGCAAATAATTTCGTGAGTCTGAATCGTTTTAATTGCGATTTTTCAGTTTTGTGTGCTTTGCCTTTCGGACGTTCAGCGTATTCAAAACATGCTCGACGGTCCAACGCTATTATTATCGTTTCACTAGCTTCTAGCTTTGCTCCTATAGAGTTGCGTTCATTTCGATAATGGCGCGATAAAAACAGAAAGAAGTTCTAATAATGTAGGACAATTTCTGTTAAATTCACTGGAAACCGCTGTTCAGTTTTTTATAGTTTCGAGGAAATAGACGAAAAATTATTAGAATTTTCTCATTTTTCTACTAAATGCGCACCGTATAGGATGAGAACGTTTAAAAATAAAAAAGATGGTATTTGTGGGGTAATAAAATGGTAAATACGATTAATCTTGGACACGGTGTTTGAGATTGTACAGGCCCCGGGGGGTGAACGTAATATTTAATTAGAGTTTCTTGAAATCGATCTATAAATCTGCATGTTTTCACGAATGCCGGTCGTTTACTCGTAATTCCTCTGGTAAGTGCATGTTACTCTGATTTATTCGTGACCAGGCACACTTAGTCATCGACGGCAGCTAAGCTGGCGATCGTGATACATCATAAATCATTGCGAGATTAATAGACCGATTAACTGGTCGTAACGTCAAAGTAAATGACTAATAAAAGAGCGGATAAGGAAACTCGGTACCTTGTTCGAATTAATATTGCATTAAACACGTTTGATCGTACACGGTGTAATTTATACAGCCCCGTGGGAGCAACAAAATTCGTTCACTTTCTTGCGCCGATATCGATGACGAGAAACAGGTGAAATTACACCGCTTTTATTTACCATTAAAACGATAGTCGATTTGTTCCTGCGCTCTGCACATTAGAAACGCTGGTGAAGCACCTGAAACAGGCCACCTGAATAACTTACACTAGTAAGTAAACGCTAACGTCTTATTGTTAGTACGACAGTAATGGTGTTTTAGCATTATTTCAATTGATGTGTATGTTATCTCCTGAACTACTAACTTTTCGACATACATAGGTTAATACCTTTTTACATATAACGAATGTCCAGCTGCATCGATTGATGTATTACATTAAAAAATACCTCATTCCATTGAAAAAAATGAAGTTGACCTTCATATCTGCTTTACGCGTCCACCTACAAAAAAGCTACTAACATCAGATTAATGCCCCCTCGAAACCTAGCAATTTCCAACTGATGATGCATTCTTTCCTAACACCAATAGCAGCCGAGTTACTCGGGTGGCCTGTTTTGGGTGCCTCACCCCGTATACATATTATGAAATAGAAACTTTGTTTATGTTCGAAATTATTTCTAAAATTCGTCTAATTTTTATTCTATTTTCAATTCCATCCACTCATTTTTCTCATAATTGCATAAATGCCGCAATCTATCGATTACCTATTTTACTAGGTTCCGAAGGCTACAAGGTAAAATTAGAAAAATATGAGTCGAGTTCTAGCATTTGTGGAATTTATTCGAGAAGCTCGCTGGAGGATGAATAAAATGTCTAGTGCTTTAGATCTCAATTATTATCCAATTAGACGGCCCGATTTCGTAGGAAAGACATACGCTGACAATTCCGTTAAGAAGATTACCAATCTCGAAGCGAGGGTTTCGAAATTCCGAGGGAATCATGCAGAAAGGCTGGCATATTCGCGCAGATACGCGGAAGTGCACGTCGAAGTGTCTTTTCGGAATCAGGACGAGGCGTGGGCGGAGGAAATGCAAGCGAAACTTTCATATTGCCTCCGCTAAACTCATGCGGAACGATCAATCGGGGAAAACACGTCCGGTTATCAAGGAAAAGCAGAGAGACCGAGCAAGAAAACGTTGGAGTAAGAGAGAGAGAGAGAGAGAGATGGAGATAGCTGAGAAGAGAGATAAAGAGATATAGAGGGACGAAGAGAGAGAAAGAGAGTCACGCGAGATTCCCGAGCCACTTTACCGTCTAATATCTGGCTTTTACGCGACGGTACTTTTATTACCGGGGCCCGTTGGTTATGCCGGCAACAGGATCTAACTAAATTTATGGCGTATCGATAGCGCGAGAGCTTTCTTAAAGGGATCAAAGCGCCATCTACCTCTCAAGAAATTTTCTCCCAACGAGTTATTTACATTTTCTTGCTCTATCTTGCCTCCAGCCCTTCGCCTTCCTACCAGAGACGCTATAAATACAGCGATCGAATCTTCCACGGGACGATGGCTCCCTTTTACGAGCGATTATCGATCACGCCACCGCCAATGTTTATGCGAATTCACTGTTCACCGTAATGTATACGGCGTTTATCTCTAGCTCTGGGCAAGCTCTACCGTTTATTCCCAGCTTTCGCGGAAGAAGAACAAACTTTTTTAACGAGCTTACTCAATTCGATCTGTATAGGTATGTGACTTTTTTCTTTTTTTTCGCTTTTTCTTCTATGTATGTTCAGACTGATTACGCCGCGATTGATGGACCAATCGGAACGAAACCTTTTGCATCTTGTAGAGTATGTCCCGGGGATGGTCCCGTGGAAAAAGATTTTGCATTTTTTAATTCTGCATCTTGTAGAGTGTAGAGTATGTGTCCCGATTGGTCTCTTGAAAACAAATTGTGCATTTTTTCATTCTTTGCGGTTTTTATTGCAAATAACCAATAAGATCGGAAAACCATCCTAGGGCGTTATACAAATTCTGCTCGTTCCACTAAAAAGTGTTGAATAAAAAAATTTTATAAAAAAAATTTAACTGACCTCGAAAAAACGCACTAAAAAATACACTGAAAAGTATGAAATAATTTCCATTTAATTTATGTGAATACACACGAACTTAAATGCAATACAATCTTTTCGGAGGCGACGCAAAATTGAAAATTTTCCAAATGACAGATGTTGCTGATTACGGTTTCATTGGAATATGGTGAACTTGGAAATCAGTAGGTGGGAAGAGAAGATACATTAATATCTGAAAGCATGTAGAAGAATTTAAGGATTTTCGTAATTTCCAGTGTCGAAAATTTTCAATTTCGCACCGCGCGCCCGCCTCCGAAAAGATTGTTTCGTATAGAAGTTCGTGCGTATTCACATAAAATAAATGGAAATTATTAGGTGAAGTAAAACGCTCAGAACTTTTTACTTCACCGAATATTTCATACTTTTTAGTGCGTTTTTTCAAAAAGTCGATTTAATTTAAAAAAAAATTTTTTTGCTCTATAACTCTCCTATTCGATCTTCGTGCTAATTGCTAATTCCCGTCGTATCGAATCTCGTATTTAATTTTGTGGAACCTGCAACAAATTCTTCTGGACGGGAAGATTGTTTGTTGTTCAAGCTGAAGTGAAATGATCGCAATATCCGCTATAAGTTCGCGTGTTGGCTGTTATTGAGGACGACGTAACGCGGCGTGAGAGAAATCCTGCAACCCCTAATAATTAACCGCAACCGTTTTTCTTATCTCTCGCATACGGTTGTCTCGCGAGGCGCGACATTTCCCGCGAGCATTCCGAGCACCGAGCTGCGCAATCAACGTGCTACCACATTCTGTCAGCGTTATTATAGCCAGCTATTTGTAACCGGGCCGGTTATCACGGGATTTTTTTCAAAATGTTTATGAGCGCTAACGCGTCTCCGTGTGTTACGCGCTCGTTCCGTGGAATGCGCTGCCATTTTCCCTTTATTCGCCTCATTGCGAATCCCTTTCATGCCATTCAGTTTTTGTAAACGGGGCCAAACGATGGCACGCTAACCACCTGCCATTTCTAAAATGAAAATATCCTTGTAACGTTGCCGATGTGCCCGTCGACCGAGATTACACGCTCGTTCCCGAGTACTCGAGCAATAAATCTGGCGAGTTTTGCCTTCACGTGGATGCGCGATGTGCGAACAAAAATATGTAGTAATAATTCGTGGCTCGTCTAACCGATTGCAATTGCATTGAAAGTGTGCGGCGAGAGGATTTCAGGAAGACTTCGGGGAAGGCATTTTGGAGGAACTGCCCCGAAGTGGTTTAATCAACAAACAGCGGGTCTCGGCGCGGCGATTAAACTCGACCGAGTATAAACATTCGCGCCCGTTAATCCCATCGAATCGCCGTTCATAATGAAGTTACACCGTTTGCCTGGGAAACCCGCAGAATTATCAATCCGGTAAAATGAACCGTGGGGTCGGGGACGGGGACGGAGCCGGGGCTCGAACTCGATTTTTCCGGGGGTTGGCCGCGCGGCCACATCGTTTCGCCCCGAGAGTTCGATCCACGGCCTGATTTCGTCGTCCAAACCAATTATTCCGCTGTTACGCGTTAAAGTTCACGGTTAATTAGATCTCGGCCGGCAAACGGCCGCTTTGAACAGCCAAAATCACGCGCACGGCAAAGAGGTGCCGGCCGGAAGTCGACTGCGCAACCGTTCAACGTTTGCCATTTCTTTGTCGTTCCTGTTGAACGGAATTCAACTTACAAAAATACAAGGCATATTAGGTATTTCCTCAAATTAGATTTTCGATTTTTATCCAGTTAAATATTAGGTGTAAAAATTAACCCAACAAAAACATCCTGTGAACAAGAGCCAAGTTCCTATTACCGTAAAAAGTTGAGATCAAACAAAATACGCCCAACAGTTTCTTAGCTTAGAAATACCTCTTGCAATACTGGAAAAAAGCGTCTGGGTAAAAATTAGTTCAAAAGAACGCTATTTAATTTGTAAAGAGTTACATGGAGGGCTAAAATATTCAAACTTGGCCGCTACCTAACACCTTTTATGGCCATTGGTTTAAAAAGTAACGGCCAAGTTTGAATAATTTAGCCTTCCATGTAACTCTTTAAAAATTAAATAGCGTTCTTTTAAACTGATTTTTATCCAGACGCTTTTTTCCAGTATTGCAAGAGGTATTTCTGAGCTGACGTACTTGGCCGTATTTTGTTTGATCTCACAACTTTTTACGGCCATAGGAACTTGGCTCCTGTTGATTTTTGGGGTCCTATATCTCGGAACCTACTAATGTTGGAAGATTGATGTTTCGTCAATATTGAGACACGATAGCATTTAACAAGTGTACGAAATTACATCTCTCCGTCTGCCTCCAGTACCGAGCAGTGTAGCCAGACGGAGCGGCTCGAGCGGCTCCCAGGCCGCTTACGTCTCCGTCCCTCGCCAAGATGCTGCCTCAGCTATCCCGGATAGCTGAAGCCGCATCTAGGCGAGGGACGGAGACGTAAGGGGCCTGGGAGCCGCTCGAGCCGCTCCGTCTGGCTACACTGGTGCCGAGTTATAAGCCTCTAAAAAACGGCTAAGTTGTTTCGTGTAAAAGGAGGTAGTGCGAGAACTTGGCTGGTGCACTGCCGTGCACCTCGATTCGTGACCCTCGCGATCGATCAGTAATTTTATTGTAGATCCACAATTTTCAAATCGATGGTTAAGTAGTCGTTTATAAGATGGGCTGAATATGGTAAAATGGGGTAAATATGGAAACTTGTATATCTAATTTCGATTTCAAGGGATGAAGATTAATTTATGGAGATTCGAAGGCAATAATTTTTGTTCCCGGTACTTTTCACGGCGGTGAGGAATCGAGAGTCGTAAATTCGCGGATGTAATACTGCAGCCAAGTTACTTATGCGCACCGCGAGAAATACTACCGTGTCCATAATTTCACCGTGGGATACCTTTAAGCTCGGCGCAATTCATATATCAGCTTGCGGGACAGAGAAACTGCCTGTGGCAGCGGTACAAGGGAAGAAAACGGCCCAATTGGAGCTATACAATTAGACCAAGGAGTGCGCGTTCATTTTTCTTAAGTAGCATTCTAGCATGCGCATCAGGAAGTAGTTTGTCCCTCGGTGTGCTTAATATATTTTCCCCAGAAGCTGATAAAAATTCCCGTTACACACATTTCTACGATGTAAATGGTACAGAAGGCAATTTTCTTTCCTCTGGCCACCGGCTGTTAGTAATGTACTTAACAAATTGATCAACGCTTCCGGTATATTAAAACTGAAAAGCACAATTGAGAGACACCGATAAAGCTGTTCGATACTCGATAAAAGAAATGCGCTTTAAAAGAGCACTCTGTTCCTCACCGATGCGCGATGGCACAAGATCGCGATCTAACCGCTCGAAACAGTATCGCAGACCCCTAACCACCAAAAGGCATCTGTAAACCACGAAAAGGCGTCTGAAGAGATCAGTAAAATGCTTAAGACACCCCGTACCCCGTACTCAACAACTCCGAAACGATCTGGGATTGCAACTGGCATCCCTTTGCGCATCGGCGTAGATTTCATTCCCGTGCTTTCTCCGCGGAGGAGGAATAAAAACGCGGGGAGAAGATATAAGGCGTCTCTTTATTCTTTTCGTACACAAGCAGGGGTGAGGTGCTGCAGGGGGTGGCATAAAAACACCGTCTGCGGGCTCGAAGGAAAATAAACTCGACCCCGGAAACCTCGAGTTCTCGGTTTTAATAAAACACCGAATCGTAAGTCCTGCCGCGTCCTGACAGACGTGTTACTTACGTGAACGCGCGGCGATACCGTCACCATAATTTCCTGGTTCTCGCGATTCGATGTTGAAGGGGTTGGAAGGGGCGTGAGAGGACGATCCATTTCATGGATTAGTACTCGGGAATTTCTTAAGATATCGTTAGAAAAAAAATGACTACGTGCTGTTCGATGTATGTACCATACACCATACTTTTCTGGAGACTGGGTTCCGAGCATAATACATTCGAAATGAAAAGCTCGCGAAAGCAGTGGCTCCAGAACTCGAAATCCGGCAAGATTCACGGTCGTTCAGCCCCGCTCCGTCGAATTTACACGATCCAGACCCCCGGCTCACTTATAAATCTTTTCCGAGACCCGATGTCCCGTAATTCCCGTTCTAATTTATATTTCCATATATATATATCTCAATACAAAAAGAACCGGCCGCATTACTCTCACTTTGCCATTTCAACGCGGAACAAACTGACTGCGCCGCGTCCTCTGTATTACACATTGTCCGCGGCGACACTGAATCATATTGTCCCGTAGATTGTACAACGCCACGTGTATCCGCGAGTTGGTTTACTGTTACTAATAAATCCATTCGCATTTGACAACTGCGTTGCCGTTGGCCTGCTCCCTTTATGCGATACGATTCGCATACGTTCCGATCGTTCTTAAATGAACGTTGTATTCATTTCGGCCTTGGTTCGATTTTCATTACAAAACTACGGATTTCATGCATTTATGACACACCCGAGTGGGTCTGATTTAACACAGCGAGAAGATTAAACAAACTTCGAGAATATCACAATTAGTGAACTTTGAGTGCTGATATCTCGGAAACTATGCGAGATAACTGAAAGCCGAATGCAGTCAATCTTATGGCACAATTTCTCAGCTTTAATTTTGTATAGAATGGTCTTATCGCTGGGACGCATAGTTTCCGAGATATAAGCGGAAAACCGAAAAAGGGGACCTCCTACGTGCCCCCCTGCATCCCGCTCACCTCCTAGGAGTGGGGACTTTTAGTTTTAGGTTTACCTCCTAACTAGTCCAAACAAAGTCTCAAAGTTAAAAATTGTGTTCCTTCCATTTCCCCCTGCACTCCCCTTATGAGCATTCATTGACTGAACTAATACACAATTCAAATCAGATGTAACGCTTCCTGTCCACGCTGCAATTGTTTCGCGCCAGCCACGCGTCTATTTCGTACGTTCCCAAATGAAGGTTTTATTTTTTCAGGCCCCGCTCGACCCCGTATAACCAAAATCTCGTATTTACTTGGCGGTATTATTACAACGAAATCGATCGGTGCTCTCTATCCGCAGGGCTCAAAGCGGTTAATATCAATCCGGGTGAACCGGTGCGGCGGCCGCCGCGATAAAACTCTCCGCGCAAATATTTACCGATCCGGAGTGATCGAAAAACTAGCACGCCCCGAAATCCCCGGTCAAACTTGGGGGAAATCTCGACTACAGGGAGGTGGAGAGAGGGCATGGATCGAAGCGATCTATGGGCGATCGAATCGCGCGATTCACGATTATACGCCGCGTCTGGGCAGGTGTTCCAAGCCTTTTTCTCTTTGCACGGTAGCGGAGGATGCCGCGCCGCGCCGCGCCGCGGGCTCCGAGAGCCTTGCGGCGGCGGTCCGAGAACCGGTCTTCGAGGACATCCCTGTGCTTATGCTTCGTGTCGACTTGACGATTTCAATAATTCGCTATTAATGTCCAGTTTCCATGCTGGCTACCGGCTATGGCGGCTATTATCATACGGTAGAACTGGCTTACAATAGTCTCGGTAAAATCGAACTTGAGAACACGAGACGATGTTGTCTAAAACTGTTTCTCGCGTATAGAAGTGGTATAATTTTCAAGAGCTACGTCACGTGGACACGCAGCATAACCCCGTGGATCGTTCGAGATCGTCAGAGGTTCTGACACCGTGTGAACGGGTTTCCTTCGTTCTACTTTCTTTGGAATTTTCCCGACTGAGTGGATTTGCGACGCGAATCGACCACGTTTTAACGCGTTACCAGCGAAAACGTGCTGCAATGGTTTTCTTTTCTATACGACCGGCTTTCAGACTACAAATTTCACGTAAAACTTTGCATAAAAAATAAGACATAATCATTCGAAAATTGGATTCAGTTTTAATAAAGTAAAGTTTTAGTAAGGTAAAGGTTTCGTCTATGTTAGTGATATTACTGTGTTCCCGTGCTGCCATCTAGCGGCTCGCGATCGTCACTACAAACCATTATGGCGGCGCCCTTACCTGTCAAAATCACTGCAGATTGCTAAACTTTAAGCAAGCATAACTCCTGAACCATTAATCCTACAGGATCGAAACTTCGATCTGCAGCCGCCCCGGGTACAAATCTACTGGATTACATACCAAATACATCATAATTTATAGAAGAAAGGCACACACATTTTGAATCCGGTAAAGTAAAGTTTACCCATTTTCTTTGTTATAAACAATTTTGCGGCAAGTTTCTCTTAGAAATGTCCACCGATCCACAGGTGTAGATTCACCCCTACGACGGACGACGACGCGTCCTGTACACACTGCTGTTCTCAAATATTTTTTAATCTTCGCCTACTAATTCTCGCCACGAATGCATAAAATGCGCAGTCTGCTTATTAACAAGCACGCGTACGGTAGTCGAGACTTTTCGATCCTCTTTCCATCGAATTCAGCAGCGTATCCGAAAGAAGTAAAAGACCGAATCTGCCAATTAGTTATTGAAAACGCTGGCGAACGGAGCACGGTAAAGCGCGGTAAAACTTGAGCAGGCTCGAACGTTAACTTTTATTTCGTTGTTAAGCCGATCGCAGAGAGCATCGGCGGGAGAAAACACGTTTCCGTTTAATCTTCGTTCAGTCCGCGAGAAACGTGCGGGTTCCCATTAAAATTCGTAGTCTACTTACAACACACGTTCGACAGTGTAATTAGCGAAATATAGTAAGACCGTGGAGCGTGGATAATGAAATACAAACAGAGAGAACGGAGCAACGCGAGAACAGAGAAATAGAGGAAGAGAGGGGAGAACGCGAACTGGCAACATTTCAGACGTAAAATTCGCTCGGCGGAAATGAATTTATGGGAAGAATGCCGCGAGAAAGTGGATTGCCCGCAATGCAGCATTTATCCGGGGAATTTCAAAGTGGCTCCCTTAACGCGATCAAAGGCCGAAAACTATTCCAATTGCTAACGGAACCGATGAAAGATCGCGGGATCCACCGTTGTGGCCCAGAGTCGCCGAGTTGTCTTTTATTCCTGAGGCACACCGGGCTTCTCCCGGTTTCACTTTCTCAAAACGTTTGCCCACGGTCCACGGTAAATATCATTCGCCACGCCTTAGGTATATCCCAGAAAACTGGAGCATCCTGCATCACGGTTACCATGTACCCCTCAAACTTTCAAAGTATTCTACCGGATACATCTCTCTGCGGTCGCGCCCCGAAACAACGCGGTTCTTCTTCTCTGTTCCAGATGCCGCGCCGGTCTGGATTGTGGTCTGCATTTTTGCGAACCATTTTTCAACAGTTTTTTTACAACTACATGCATAAATATAGCCTACGAACACGTTCACGCAAATTCCCATTTATGTAATCGTTGAAATCATTGTTCTTAAGTTTTGTTCAGCATCTTATCCGGCTAAACCATTTTGCTTCGGATGAAAGAAAACAAATGGAAATTCGGTGGGAGTTTTTCGCAGCGCTCGGCCAGCGAGATGCGAATTTGCGTAAACGTTCGTAGTCTGGATGGAAGTGGCGCAAGTATAAATTTACCTGTATATCGGTGTGTCTGCGTCCCCCTTGTACCAAATAACTAGATGTAGCTTGTCTCCGGAGACCGGCGGTTCCACGTCGCACGGTAACTGAGCAATTTCACCTGCCACTGCCTCCGCATCTATCATTGTCACTGTAATGACAAAGACAAGCCGTGAGTCAAGGTATATCATATAATAAGAAAACGGCGGTGGCTGGAATTTGTATCAGGCATTCCGGCTTAAACGGTTTCGCGGAATGCTATTCGCACGTTTTCATGCGACAGGATGCATCTACCCCGCTTTCCTAGGACGTTGTCGATCTTGCCGTGAAATTATCTAGTTCTCGGTTACACGTTGCACTGTAATCATTTCGCACCGTCAAAGTTTGCAACTGCTTCTTGCACGATAATCATTTCCTTCGGCCAGCGAAACGACCGTTGAAACTGCAAACTGTACCGATTCTGCATAATTCGAACCATCAAACTATACCTACTATATTCGATCGTTTCGTTTCGTTTCCTTTCTTTATGAAAATGCATCTTTACTCTTAGTAAACGCACAAGTACATTGTACATATAGCGTAAAGAATTTCGGGTTCGTAGCTGTCAACACTGAATCAAATGAATTACATTATTTACAAGTATAAAGGGTATACACACACAAGGGTTCCTATTTCTTAAAAATAATATATAAACAGTCATTACAGGTGTTTCAAAAAGTCAAATTAACCGATATGATGCTAGGGTTAGTGTTAATTGCATTGTTAATGAACTTGAAATTTTATAGAGCTTGCAGCTGCTCAATCAGAATCGTGACATTGGAATTTCATGTTTCTCCTCGTTTTCTTGAATCAATGATACTGCGAGTAACTACGTGTTTCAATTAATTAACTTCTGCTGAGCCGGTTTTCATCAGAAAATTGCATTAGTTACGAGTAGCATTTTGCGTACACTGCTAATTAAGTCGGAATGTATTACGCAAACGCGTGTAACTTCGTTAATTAAGTGTGGTAATTTCGGCTTTTACTTTCGCCATTTAAATTGAGATTGGCTAACAATAAGTAATAGCGCGGAGCGTTATTAATTGCTAGTGACGACTGCTTGTCTTGATAAAGCGATCGAAATAAGCGGATAATTTTTAATTAATGTAAGTTGACAAACAGTGTGCTGTCTATAAACACCTGCGCGTATTTCAATTATTGTCTAATAACACTGTCCAACAAATTTCAACTTTTTTTTTGTATTTCGATTCCCACTATGCGATTCTTGTAGAGTTTTTCGCGCTGATTCCGAATCTGGCCTTAATTTTTCTCCTATACGTACAGTTTTTGAGAAAATGGAGTTTTAAAAAAAGACATATTTTTCAACTTTAAACAAATATTATGATGTTATTATAAAAGATATTCAATTGTTCTTTACAGCAAAAGATTCTGTAGACTTTCCCGAATCCAGTGATATATAATATTAATGCATTATCATTGTTTAAACATGTTTAAACAACGTTTAAAGACGGAGAGACACCACTTTTGCACCAATTTTTGAGGATATTTTTCAATTTATCTCAAAAAATAAGGGTCCAGCGGAAAATCGAACTATACCACGCGATAGAGCAGACTTCTATCTTGAGAAACCCCCCCTTGAAGTTTTTGCGAAATCGACGTTTTTACCGAACCAGAAAGCAAAATATCTTCGCCCGACATGAGTTGCGGCCAGTGGCGCTCACCACTAGAACGGTCGTTCGCCGCTCCGATCCCGTCGCGCGCTGTATCCCGTCCCGAGCGCCACTGGCGTCAACGCACGTCGGGCGAAGATATTTTGCTTTCTGGTTCGGTAAAAACGTCGATTTCGCAAAAACTTCAAGGGGGGGTTTCTCAAGATAAAAGTCTGCTCTATCGCGTGGTATAGTTCGATTTTCCGCTGAACCCTTATTTTTTTAGATAAATTCAAAAATATCGTCAAAAATTGGTGCGAAAGTGGTGTCTCTCCGTCTTTAATGATTGTTTAAACATGTTTAAACAATCATAATGCATTAATATTATATATCACTGTATTCGGGAAAGTCTAAGGAATCTTTTGCTGTAAAGAACAATTCAATATCTTTTATAATAACATCACAATATTTGTTCAAAGTTGAAAAATATGTCTTTTTTTAAAACTCCATTTTCTCAAAAACTGTACGTATAGGAGAAAAATTAAGGCCAGATTCGGAATCAGCGCGAAAAACTCTACAAGAATCGCATAGTGGGAATCGAAATACTTTTTGGCTGTTGGACAGTGTAATTAAAACACTTTTGTAGCGCATCTGTATCGCAGCGCACTATTTGTTAAACAGCGAGACAATTAATTTCGGACTGTGCTAGTGTATTTTATTGATTAATATCGAGTGCAGTAATCAAATTCGCTCGTAATCGAATAGCAATTACTTTGCGGGGGGGGGGGGGTTTCCCGTTCAGGGTACACTCTGTGCAACATTCTAATTATGACGTCATTAAGTATTTAAATGACTCGATAACAGTCAACTAGTGAAAATAAATTGCATAGTTTAATGAAGATGCGGCAGGAAGTTTGTGTGAAAAAAAAGAGGAAAAAAATTAAAAACATGGAAATTGCAAATTCGCACGACGAAAGTTTCTCGTTAAGCTGGGACCGCGTTAAATAAATTCCGTTGATTGCTCGGTTACGTCAAATATGAATTTTCATTGTATATATCAGTCCTAACCGCGGTGATTCACTGGCAGCGATACCTAGGGCTCGTTACGCGATGAAAAAAGAAAGTGTAATTAGAGGCATTAATCAAATCTAATTGTGGCAATTAACCGGACCGGCCTGGAGTAACTCACTCTCTCTCTCTCTCTCTCTCTCTCTCTCTCTCTCTCTCTCTCTCTCTCTCTCTCCCCCTCCCCTCCTTCTCTATGTTACTCCCTCGGCCGCTCGGTGAATACATAATTTTCGTTAATAATTAAACTACGGACAAATAGACGCCAAGCGTAACGTTACACCGACGAAGATGCCCCGTTAATGACAATTAGACGGTTCATATATTCGCCGTAGTACATAGTTGGTTCCGTCTGCAAACGGTTGCCAAGAATGTCTAGTTAGCAAAGAAAGTGCGCCTACTATGCTGTCTCATTGCTCGTTTTAATTAGTGGCGATAGTAACTGTCCCGCGACAACGCCTCATTTGCACGTTCATCGCAAGACACAGGTTATAATCAAGTTAATCGGGAAGTTGATTTTCTATTCTATTTACTGTTCACCCTGATCGGTTGATCTTCGATACACAGTCATTAAAATAGTCTCCGAGACGTTGAAACCCTGATAGCAGAGCCAAGGTTCCGAAATCCTGTTGATCCAGTCACATAAATTGGATGACACAGTGACCCACGCTTGGATCACACGACTCGTGTACCCCCTCAAAAGGGGTACACCCCGCAGAAGTGGGAATAGTTCTGGGGCACTTATCGGCCAAACATTTGGGACGTTTATCGATAAAATGCTTTAATTGATGTCAGTATACTATAGTATGTAATGCCAACTTGCCTCGGCAACGCTGCCTGTCTTCATACACGGGTACTTATTGATCCACCCTCGTACATCTCTCGAACTTCTGAACAATGAAAGAGATAGAAATCCTCGAAGCGGTAAAATCGTGAGGACCACTGGAGAGTTCGTCGATCTGATGGCAGGTTTCGCAACAGTAAATCCGAGATTATTCAATCACACCGCGATTAGCATCTCTCCGCGTGTCACGCTAACAGGGACTCGATCTCCAGATGATTGCTTGATAAAAGGACACGCCGGCGATCAAGTTATTAATCCATTAACTGAATCCCGGCGTCCCGTGGGACCCGATGTGTTTCCCGTACTATCGCGAGCCACGCGGACAAATAACCCACGCATTAAAACCCGTTTGCATATTCATAAGAGAAGGAACGCATTTAAGCGAGTTAACGACTCAACGAGCGCTGAATATTCTTGACAGCCACGCGAGCCGGCATCGTTTTACGTTTTAATCGGTGATGCAAATCATTGTTGACGTCGCGGCGGTCTACTGGTCGAGTAATTGGTCCGTAGCATCATCGAAAAATTGTTTCCGTTTAATTAACAGGCTGTCGCGCCGGTTGAGGCGACTCTAGCTTTCGAAATCGAGTTAGCGAGCGCGCTGCTGCAGGTTGACAGTGATTCCAGCGATCTGGCTGTCGTTCGACTAACAGTGCAACATTTCGCGATGAATAAAAATTCATTATCATCCCTGAAAATTTTCCACGGCCAAAATAATGTTCATACGGAGGTACAGATAATAAGTCGTCGAGAATGGCCTCAATTATCCCATCCATAATAATCATTAACTTTCCCGCCGCGTGCCCAGCTCAAAATTTGCGGCGGCGATTAATTAAAAATCGCGAGCAGCTTGTTCCGCGCATCGCTTGAAAAAGAAAACAAACGCAAAAAGGAAAACGTTTGCGACGCAAAGAGAGAAGGAACACGGAGCGAGAAATTATCGGATAAAGCCCGTGGAACCGCGATTTCAAAATTAATCTCGCTCGCCGCGCCGCGCCGGTTGGAAACCGGTTAAAAAAAGTCTGAGTTGAGAGTGAAAAAGGGAGCGCGAAAAACGTCGAATCGTTGCGACGAAATCATGCATGGTATTTTTTTGTTGTCCCGCCGTCGAAAACGATCGAAACGCGAAAGAGAGAGAGGGGGAGAACGGTGGAGCGACGCTGTTTTAGAATGATTCGAGGACGAATTTGTCGTTGACGGGGCGAAACGGAGGAGCAATTAATTGACGGTGCGTTAATTATCGCGTGCCACACGGCCGAATATTCGGAATATTGTAAATGGCAGCGGGACGACTTACGACCCATTTAACATTTCGATGAAAACGCCGGACGTTCTAGCGCCATGCCAGTACCGTGCAATCAAAGGGGACAAATGTTTTCGGGCGCCATCGTTTCCGCCCACACCCAGAGAAATCGAAGAACAACGGTTGACGAGGGGGTGAAGAGAGGGAGGGGAGTGGTGAGTCGGCGAAGGGGTGGGGGAAGGGGTGCCGAGGGGGCAGGTTTTATGCGCGCGGCACTGATTTTAATTTACCCGTCCCGGGGTGGTGTGAAAAATCGTTTCGGGGGCAGCATTACGTTCCGCAGACGGAACAAAGGGAACAATGAGCGTTTGTTACGGACCAGTGTCATCAATGGCCGCTCTGAACAATCCTGTTCTGCACCGGTGCTCTCTCTCTCTCTCTCTCTCTCTATCTATCTCTCTCGCTGATAACCTAATATCGTTAGGGTTTGCCTCTCTAGTACAATGCGCGTTTAACACTTTGACGGTCCCGCTTCTCGCGGGAAAACATTCTTCCGCTGTCGAACAGCGCGTGCCGCACTCGCGCGCTCTCTCTTCTCCGAGTTTCGATTGTAAGGCGCGGAGTATTTATTTGATGCATCTTTGTCACGTGCATACCGATGAATTCCGGTCAATGTGTTTCTCCGATCAGGCGCAAGTGAAGCGAAAGTATGTTTTCACGACGATCGCGATCGCAAGTAAAGTTATACTCTCTCGACGCGTCGCTCGATAACCACAGTTTCCACAAAGTCACGGTCTTCGGCAGTGCCACGAAATAAACTGAAAATATTTTCGTGCGATCGTAAAGTTCCCGAAAATTCCCCGCGTTTCACCAAAGTTATCATTGACGCGAGCATTACGCTCGAAGTCCGCGGTCTAATGATAAATCGAACGAAACTTTTTGACCGACAGCATACGCGCGAAAACAATTCTCGAACGCGAAGTGTCCGTTCAACCGTGGAATTCTGTCCGTGCGGAAAAAGAGTATAAAACGAGAAAAGCAAAAGGCTGAAATTTCTCTCGCGGCCTCTACGTTCGCTTTTAAAAAAGTTGAATCCGAATTTTCGAGCAGGGTAGACGTGCATGCTGCTGAATAAAAAATGGCTAACGTGTCGTTTCACGACGCACCCGTTTTCTATTTGCTATAGGCACGCGCATGTGTGCGCGTACGTGTGTATATGCGTTGGACGGGTCTCCAGCGTCGGTTTTCTTCAAGACGGAGAACTGCGGGGCGAAATTTCATTCGAAACTTTTCACTTACGGAATTTCGCCGCAAAACTGAAAATTCCGTGGAAATCCCGTCACCGTATCGGTCACAATCTCACCGTTTATTTCAAATTTCTTATCAGTGGGAGACAATCTTTTAGTATTTTTTAAAAAGACTTTTTGTATCCACGCCTGTTTCGATTGATAATTTATTATTTACGCGACGATCGAGCGAACGGGGCTATCGTCGCGTCGGTGGGAAAATACAGTGGACTATTGCGCGAAACAGGCGAAAGCTTTTGTTCCCGGTCTATCGTTCGGAATCGCGTGGAACTTTCGCGGAACGCAAGAATAACAGATTGCCTGATTTCAATAACCCGCGTGTCGGGCTTCGGACGAGGGTTTTTCCCGAGTGAAGTTGGTTTCCCGGCGGGTGGGGGGGGGAGGGGGTGTGTCGAGAATGGTCTCTCGCGATCGAAGGTAGAAACAAAAAGCGTTGGTCCTCGGGAAATCGCGGCACCGTGATACCTTTATCTAGCCACCTGCCCGGTCTCCTCTGACCCCCGGACGAAAGCCTGTTTTAAATGCTCCCTAGCATTGTTTGCGGCAAGTTTCAGGCGCTTTTACTACCGCAAACAGCCATTTTCATTTAGTTTTCTTTTCATCCGCTCGATGCGCTAAGTGAATTTCACTGACCACTTCCATTCCATTCCCCGTTTCATTCCGCACGCAGACCCGAGCCTGTTTGGTAAATCTAATCCTTGCTTTTCATAAAAATCTCCTAGCGCCGCGCCGCTCCCTTGTTCCCTTGTTCGGTTGTTCGTTTTTCGTTTCTCGTCCCCTCCATTTTATCCGCATCGATTTTCCTTCAACGCGTCTCATCTTTCCGATCCTCTTTCCTTAACGGCCTATTATTTTTGCTCTTTCCTTTCCATCGCTTTTCTCGGCTTCTTTCGGGTCCCTTTTATCGTCTCGTTTCTCCTTGTCTTGTACATATTGTAGCGAGTCACGCGTGTTTTCTGCTGGTCTACTGCCAGCTTATATTTTTTCTGTTCTTTTCTTTGAATACAAGATATTTCACAAAAATTTAACACCATTGAAGAATATCTCTAATAAATATTAAAAGTTACAGCATCGCGTTCGTAACTGCTCCTCTCTTTCGAATCAGAAAAAATATCCGAACGTTCGCTTCGTGTTTCGATGAAAAATATTTTTCCGAGGAAGAGGCAAGCTTTGAAAATTTCCGAAGATTAACCAAGGGTGAAAAATCCTTTTTTTTTTGTCTCGCCGGCTCAATGTCACACGAGGGACGTCCGAATTAATAAAATCGATGTCGCTCGTGCGGGACGGGTTACACGCCACGGATATTGTTGGCGGAAAACGTTCTAAATGGAATTTCTATTTTTTTTTCCCAACCGTGTCCGTCGATCCGTCGATACCGCGAGACTCCGGCTCTGCATTTGAATATATGATTGGCAAATTTCCCCCCCCCCCCGGTTCGTTCGTTACCCTCGCTATCGAGTATCGAGCCCCCCTATCCACCGTTCCATATTTTGTATCTCGTCCCGGTGCTTCCGTTGCGCGCGTAGCTCTATTAACTTCTTTGAAAATAAACCGAAAAGTAACGATATTTTTCGATTGCTGACGCGGGAGAGTCGATACTAGAATACCGGGGGAATTTCTTGCAATCCTTCCGGCTCTCTGGCAAAATACCAGGCCTTGAAAACGCGATATACAGAGAAGCTTACATTAAAATTTGGCGTCATTTTTATTCCGCTCTTAAGGTCGGAGCTCCTTTGCGCGTCTCGACGCAACGTTTTGTTATTCCAGCGCCATTTATACTCCATTCGTCATACTTCATCAGAACTGCGTCTAGGCGTGAGCCACTGCATCTAGACGCGTGCGTCTACAGTCTACGCCAAGAAACAATATCGCATCATCCTTTCGAGGAATATTCTAGAATGTTCCACGATAATGTTTTGTCATTCGCGGCCTCCCAAATGTTGCAATGTACCGACACATTCGTATCCGTGTTCAAGCAAGCGTGTACCGGGTGACACAAATCCCTTATAATAGGGTCATTCCACTCACAAAACGCTGTGTCGAGACGCGCAAAGGAGATCCGACCTTTAGACTGCTCCATTAAATTTTCAACAATTCTTTTGGTCCACCCGGTGGATCCCGGGGCACTGGTAACTTCATCTCGTCGAATTCCTGAGGATCGGTGGTCAGGCGTCGTTGAGGTTCCCGCTAAATTTTAAACCGAGCAGCTGCGCGCGATGCAAATATTTGTGCTGTCGTAAGCCGCATCTTAATTCACTCGGATGTTGCTCGACGTCGACTAATTACGAGTATGTTTGTTTCCGAAAGGGGATAGAGCAGAAACAGAGAAGAACGATCCAGAGAGAGAGAGAGAGAGAGAGAGAGAGAGAGGGAGGGAAGGGGAAAATGATCCAGGGTCGGCGTCCGCGTCCATTAACGGTCTAAAATTGAAATCACGCGCGGCCGTGTGTATTTATGGCGGCATAACTAATACTTGAGCGCCGCACCGCGCCGGTGCCCCGTGGATCATAAATCCACTTTGCATTAATCGATGTCGATCGATCGATCTATCGCGGGCCGCGGTGTAACCGTTCTAAGTGCCGCCGCGGAAATTTTATGCAAACTCCCGGGCTCCGAGAGCTTAATGCCTTCATTTGCCGTTGGCAAGGTCGTAAAGTGCCGCTTCTTACTAATTTTGCAGAGTCCATAAGCGTTTCCACTGCGCCGTGGATAGGTGAGGGGGTGTAAGGAACATCCGGGGATAGTTGCATTTGTGATCGGTTACCGATTTCTTTAAGATTTACGGGGACACGAGCGGAAAAATAACGAGGCTCGCGGAATTTGCCCGGATTGTTCTCCTCGATCTCGTTTCCGGTGACCTATGGGGGTCTACCGCTTCCCGTTGATCGAGCACCTCCTTTATAAATCAGGAATTTTATTTCGGATGTTTTATAATGGATTTTATTCGCTTTATATGGGAACGGAGATTGGTGGAGGCGATTGGAAAAGGAGCTCTTCCTTCATTTATTTTCAGCTTATGCGCTCTTGGCGGGCACTTGTTGTTACGTCGACAGTGTTATTTTTAATGTATCTTTGTTCCGAGTAGCCAGACTTATTAGATCTTATAATAAGCGTAAATACTGTCCATTAACAGAAGCAGTGCACTTATTTCTTGCGCTTCCCAGAGCGAATAGCCGGACAGAGCCGGGCAAGTGGCTCATTCCGCGGAATTAATCTCCGCCGCTTTTAATTGTCACGAGCTCATCGCAGCGTAATGTTTCATTTTGAAAAAATCCATGTTTCCATTTAAATATTCCTCTTTTCGCCGGCGCGGAGGGAAGAAGAAATTCCTGGAAACGACACTAAACATCCAGCCACGCATTCAAACAGCCATGGAATTTTCCCGCTTCCGCCCAGAGGCCGAGTTCTTCGGGAACGTGTTTCATGAGGAGGGGTAGAAAAGGGTGGTAGCGGGAGGTTCGAGGGAGGGAGAGAGAGAAAAGGAGAAAAGCAACGAGAAGCTGCTCGTTTTCATCCGTCTGTACCGCTCGGGAACCGCAGCAGTAACCAAACACCGCGAGTAAAAACCGCGGCATAATTATATCAAGGAGCGAAAGAAAGATGGCAGCGCCCCCGACGGCGAGAAGGGGGAGCGGGACGGCGCGGCGCGGCGCGGCGTGGCGCGATGAGCGGAACGGAAGAAAACAGGATCGACAAAGTGGAGCGTGGACTGAGAAAAATAGCAACAAGTTCGCCACTATTTCAACCGCTCGCCACTTGAAACGTAACAGTGGCGAGGGGTTTTTCAGCGACTTGTCTGTTTTGATGAACTTAGTTCGCTGTTATACCGCGAGTTGCTGCGGGCATGGCCCCGTTACTATGACCCGAATGATTATTCCGGCGCTGTAAAACACGTTCAAGAGGAACACGGCCTCCGCCGATAATCCCGGCTGATCTCGTACTATTTTACTTTCCGAAGAAGCGACCAAACGAAATTATTCTCATTGAACTGATCGTTCGCGCAAGATTATGTTCTCGAGGAATTGGAACGCGCGCGACACGGCGCGCGGCGCGGCGGCGCGGCGTGCGGCGTCGTTGGTCCAGAAACGAGTAAATACATGTTCGAACGGTCCTCAGACATAGCCCGCGAGAGAGGATGAGGCTCGCAGCAGCCAGTCGTAAGCAAATCGCAGCAAATTTCGCGGCTCTGGGACCGGGGACGTCGTTTTTCAACCCCTGGCTGCTATGAACGTGCACACCCTTCGGGACGGGGACTCGTCTCGCCGAGCGCGAATACAGTTCCTCGGAATCGAAGACCTCCCCTTTCTACTACGGTGCTCGGAGTCTGTCTGCTCGTCTGGCCGGTTAGGAACAGGGTGCGGGAACATTTTTCGCGTTTCTAAATGGGGCGAGACAACGGCTCCGCTTCCTCTCCGGTTGATTCCGCTCCTCCCCGCCGCGCCGCGACCCGCTTCAAATCTCGATGCCAGACTGTCGCCGGGCCTCTCCGGGGAATATTCTCTTGTCACAACCAGCACGCAACTTACTTACAAGTGCTCATACATATGTATCCCATCAACATGCATATAACATCCGAGTAATTAATGTATGGCTGGTCTCATTCCCCTACCCTCGACCACCCCTCGACTCTACCGCCCTCTCGTCTCATCCTCGTCCTCGTCCTCGTCCTGTTGTCTCCCTTTCTCTCCCTCTGTATGTGCTCGGCTCGAGGCTCTTTCCCCCGCTACAGGGTTTCGAGGCATCCCCGTGGAGAAGCACTTCTCTCCAGCCCCTGTTTCTCGCCCTCGTTTTTCAACGGTTTCGCGGCCGCCGCTCCTTCTTTCAGGAGCCTCCCTTTTTGCTTTTTGCGCGCCACCCCCGCGATTCCCTGTCGCGAGCAAATTTTTCACGATGAGTTTGCTGCATTTTCGGCCGATTGGATCGCGTTGTAGGCTGTTGGAAGATTGGGAGCTCAGAAAATGCGAGCTCGATCGAACAGATCGGTCTCCATTTTATCGGTAAGATTTAACATTGTTGTAAAGAGTTCTGAAGATCGCGAAGGAATAGTTAGGATAAAATTGTTAAGATTCTGCGCACGAAACGACATCGTTCGCTTGCGCCCCGTCACCGTGCAGGTATTAAAATACCATAAGCTGTGAAAAATACCTCCCGACATCCCCTAAAGCGATCCTTTTCAAATATCCTCTAAGCCTCCGCGTATATTCACCATATGGCCGAAGACACGTGTATTGTTAGAAACCTCGTCTCTCCGTTTATGACTACCGAGTGAATAGATTCATGACTTTATCGTAAACTGCTGAAACGTGTTCCGCGAAGCATTCTCGCGTCATCGAAAAAATATTATGCTCGAGCACCCCCTTCAACGTGAATCTACATACATGTAGAACATAGATGTAGAAATGTTGCCGGTGGAAATTTCCATTCTCCCTTTTATGCTTTCTTGTCGACATCAATCTCAATCGTTTCATGGGAGATCTTAAACCTTCGGGGAGTTCTAGAAATCTACTTTCAGAAAAAAAATTGAACCAAATATAAATTTCCAGACAATCTTCCAAAAGTACAGAATAAAACATTACAATTCTATTGAAAATTTAAAGATTGCGATACACTATCAAAAATGATACACAGAAAATTTCTACAGGCTCGTGCAAGACCTCGGAGTGCCGCAGCAGGATTAATGAAATTGAAACGACTTATTAATATTTGATGGCGCTTGTTCGCATGTAAAAATAAAATACGAAGCAGATTAAAGACCACACGCTATAAACTCGTGGTAACGAATTCATTCTTCTGCGCACCTCCTGTAGAGGCGTGTCCTCGCACCCCTCCTCGACCCCCAATTTCGGTTCATAAACCCCGGAGTCGTTAACAGGAGGAACACAAAACAGAAACACAGAAACTTTTGATCCGCGATCCACGAAACCGGTCCGATATCAAATTTAATAAGCAGGCGCGCGTGTGGTCGGATTCAAGGTGAGGGTCGAATGGGTGGAGGTGACGGGTGAAAACAAAAGAAGAAGCGCACCAAACCGGAGAAAAACGAGAGTGAGAAAAAGGGGTTGGTGAAGCACTTCCGCGGGGATCACTCGAAAGCGAAGCTTGGGGAGACGCGAACTCGAAGAGAGGGGGTGAGACAGGCATACGTTAATTATTCAGACCTTCAACATCCATATGGAAATTCTACAAATTCAAAATTCGCGATTTATTGGGTTGGGGACAAAGTTTCTTCGTATTTTAATGCAGAAACGAATCAAATTTTTCCCATATTTTAAATTTAAATGAAGTTTATTAGATCAAGTATGTGCCGTTTTGATCGACCACCATTTGCCATTTTTGAGATGAAACCATAATCCCGTCACTATAGAACTTCTGTGATTTTTACAGACCTCTTCTGAAGTCAACTTCACACCACTAAGAGAGTTCTGTAGAGACCGAAACAAATGGTAGTCTGATGATAGAATATCAGGACTATACGGTGAATGCATCGAAACTTCCCAGTCAAGCTCTCTTAATTTTTGACGGGTCGCCAAAGATGTCGATCCATTAAATTTTTCAATGTTGACTCATGAAGCACCCTAACATCGAGCTGTTTTTGTATCCAGAATTCTTTAAATGGTTTAGAAATGTTTTCTGCTCGATGTTTAGTTCCTTACCGATATCACGACTGCCGTTCTTGCTCAACTGTTTGCATGACATCATCGACTTTTTCAATGACTCATGGACCAGAACGAGCTGTATCTTTGATATCATAGTTTCCAGATTCAAAACGCTTGAACCAACTTTGTGCCACGCGCCACGCGCCACGCGTACTAATACTGTATTACTTCCATAAACATCACAAATATTTTTCGCAGCTTGAGTCGCAGTCTTTCCTTTTTCGTAATAAAATTTCAAAATGTATCGAATTTCTTCTTTATTTTCACTCATTTTCAAGACGTAATAACTTTTGATTAAATAAACAAATATCACAATTTCTGTAGTCTAATTGCCAAATTGAGTAGATGAAATTCCTTCAAAATTGTTGAGCAATTGTCAAAATTCATGATGTCAATATACACATATGAGCCGTTATTTTTGAAAGTGGAATAAGTCCATTTTTTCTGGCAGAATGTTAATGTTACTACGCTTATGGATAGTCACGGGCACATTCGTTGTTCCTTTCAGAATCGGAATAACCAAATCGAGACTCGTTGTTCCCTTCGCCATCGATTCTCCGCCGCGCCGGTCGGACTCAACCTGTAATCGCATATGCGACATTTCAGTTAATCGGGCCTGTTCGGTTAATATCGTGTAAAAGCGATCCCGTGTTTTGCGTATATCAGTTGATTTATGGGCTCGCGTTGAGGTGATCGTGCGAGAACAACGAGTTCCCGGCCCGGCGCGGCGCGGCGGCGGCCATCACGGGCATAAACATCATTATAGCGATGCTTCCTCAATGAACGTGGTGCCGCGCTGCCCAAGACTCATCTGGACAACAGCAAAAACTCGTTGATCAGGATGCCGCGGCCGCTGTTCATTCAAATTCCACCGGTACCCCCTCGGCGTGGTTATTATTTTATTATTTTTAACCAGATAGCCGCGCAATTATCGCGACGTGGCGCTTAGAAAAACTGGTCGTACAATTCCACCTCGTCATTACGAGGCTGTGCTACGAAGCTAATGACTCTAATCTCTGCCTCTATTAGACGGGGAGAAGAAAATTTTAACCGGAGGACTGCTTATACTCTGGAGCAATCTGCCAGCGATCAATCTGTTGGTAATTGCTTTTAGATTCGTTTTCTCGTCCGTGGATGAAGCTATTTCGTTTACACATTTTTATCCGGAACTTCGCAATGGCGTTTTAATTTGAAATTCTTCAAAATTTCCTGTTCAAACTATGTGCACTCAGCATCTAAAAACATCGATTAAATACATTTAGGGCATTCCATGCCGAATCGATCATTTTTTGCAGGCACCATCGCATCGTCGATTTTGTTCTAAATGAAATATGTTATAGTCCACGTAAAAATAGGGGGGTTTAAGTCATCATTTTGCCGGTTTCGAATTTTTTTAGAAATGGCAGACTTTCGAAAGTTCAATTTTTTCCTATTTTTTTCCGAAAACTAGCCTCACTTGTGAATTTCGTAACCGAGGTCCGTTTTCGCCAAAATGGAAAAAAATGGAAATTTTCGAAAGCCTGCCATTTCTAGAAAAATTCGAAACCGGCAAAGTGACGACTTAACCCCACCCCCCCTCCCCCTCCACCCCTATTTTCACATGGACTACAACATATTTCATTTAGATTTGGCATGGAATGACCCATTTCATGCTGTAGGATCATTCTGTTAAAAAAAAAAATTAACGTTTGTTGCTTTTTCGTCAACGATTCTGCGTGTTCGAGAGGATTCGAATTCGCGAGGCGAATTTAAAATATTCCGCGCCGCACTAAAACCAAATGACGACGGGGAATGATCGTCGGATTCTCGCGGTGGAGTTCACGTGGCAGGATCTAGCTCGCGGCGAATTTCTAATACGGCGCGGCGTAGGAACGTTGAGAGAAGACCGAGAAATGTTTCAGCACGCAACTACTTATCCGCGAAACGATACGCGAAACGATACGCGAAACAGGAAGACCACTGACGTCCCGCTGAAATATTATCGTCGTAAAAGTGACGGGGAGAGCTGCGCTGTCATTCCCGGTAATCCACGAATGTCTTATGCGTCGTCGCCAACGACAGCCACCGTGGAACGATACACAAAGAACGGGCCCGAGTGTCGGTTTCATTTTTCCTCGTCGCCATCGCCGCGCCGCGCCGTCATAGTCGTCGCTTTTTTTCCATCGCTCTGGATACACAGTGGTTGATTTCATAAATACTGGCTGGGGGGAATGCGTCCGACCAAACCCAACTCATTTTATATCCCGACGCGTCGGTGCGAAGCCTGAGAGCAACTTTTATCGTGCGTATAAACGGTAACGAATAACGTTCCGTTCCATCGCGCTGTTTTCTGCTTCCGGATCTTTATTGTCTCCGATTCGAATGCACGACTTACGGTCGCTGTACGTCGCGGCATTAATTCGTTCGATTTATGAGTTCGGTAATCGGCATTCCAACACTACCACCAATACAGGATCGCTTCAAACGGGTTCCATGGAAATCACCGACAGAAATTTCCCCGACACGGTTTCCACTGACAACATTTCATCGACTCCAGATTTGTCCGACAATAACTTTGGTCGACAACGCCTTTAGCCGAAAACGATTTTGACCGACAACGAATTTGATCCACAACGACTTGAGACGACCACAGTATGATAATACATATAATACATATGTGTACGATAATACTGTATGATAATACATACTGTGGTCGCCTCAAGTCGTTGTGGATCAAATTCGTTCTCGATCAAAATCGTTGTCGATCAAATTCGTTGTCGGTCAAAATCGTTTTCGGTCAAATCTGGAGTCGGTGAAAACCGTGTCGGGAAATTTGTGTCGGTGATTTCCATGGAACCCCTTCAAACACCCCATACGCTCAATATAAAAATTCATCTCCGACCGAAACTCGCAAAAATCTCGTTCCTCCGTTGAGACTCCGTGCCGCACAGTGGGCTCGATCGAAGATTTTAGTGACATTTTAGTATAACTTCTGAACCATTAGAGATATGTATTCGTAGATACGTAAATATCGCGAAAAAGAAAAGATATTTTCCGGGTATTGATCGCAGATTCTAAAATGTTCAAGTCTAAATGTTCGGCAGAACTATAATTTGCATTTATTTTGATTAAATCTTCCATTTTTGAGGTCAGTGGATATTCGAAAGACAATACCAATTGATTAGACGTCGATATGAGAGAGTTCATTTCTTGGTAAAATGTCACTAAAATCTTCGACCCAGCCCACTGTGTGCCGGTGCGCCGGATGACAATTCGCTAGGAATCGCAGAGACGAGGGAACTCGACAGAAGAAGTAAAACGCGCGCACTCTTTTCGACGAGTGCGTCATTGTCGTAATGCGATCGCACGGTGCCCAGAGCCTCGATCTCACGCCGCGCCGGATTAATCTCCGGATGATGTGTCTCCGGCTTGTTCTCGTTGCGCACTTTGTGCCGATGGATGAAAACCCGTCCTTAGTCACCGCGGAAAGGGATCCTCGTTCCCATTAGTCGCGCCTAACCCTTCCTCCATCCCCGCCCAGGGAGGAAACGACGGAGGAGGACTGGAACAGTGAATTTGTTTGAAGTTCAGCCGAGATAGCTTATCGTCGATTGCTTTCAACCGCAGCAGGATTGTAATATTGAATTAGAAAATAAAATGATCGTGTAGGTTTGATTAACGAGTGTGTTCGACGAATCAATCGCAAGGAGTTTCGGGAACAGCGCGTGCATCGCGAGCCAGGTAAATTACCGCGGCGGAAAACGTGGATAGTTTGTTTTAATCAGTTTAAGTGCTCTTCCGCGGCGGTACATATAATCCGCCTGTCGGCGTTCTTGAATGCGCCGCTCAACTTATCCGTGCCTAACCGTATCGTGAGATGTAGCGTTTCATTAAACGAGTTTAGGGAACGAGGCGATAGTTTCGCCGAATGGGACTCCGTGATGAATGTAACGATCCACCAATTTGTTGTTTCCGTGTCGCGTAGTCATGCACGAGTGCTCCGTTACCTGCGTTAACAGCTTGCTTTATGATTCAGCTCTTGACTGGATTCCCAGACTTACTTCCTCGCAGGGCAAAAACCGCACAGACTCGTTTTTTTTTTCAATTAGACCTTACATCTATATCGTATAATACGCTCTTCGGATTAAAATAAAACGAGAATCGATAAAACCTGGTACAAAATAGTTCTCGACAATTGATACACCGCACCGGTAACAATTGCTCCGAAACGAACAATTTGAATGAAAAACAACTGGAGGCACTCCCCTTCAAGAAGAATATATTCCTACGCGAAATTCGCGTCGACAGACAATGGCGATTCCGCGATTCAGGCTCGCGGAATTCAGGGAACAGAAGATCGGCGCGCGTTCGCAGATTCGCGTTGCAGCGCGTTGTGTGCACCGGGAACAATTCGCTATTGCATCGGCGCGCGCGCGACACACCTGGGGTGATGCCGATGAATGGATCAAATTAATGGCATATGGCATGCAATATCGCGTAGAAAAATGTCTCGCAGAATAAACAGGCCGTGCGTTTGCCGCGTCACCGGTGTTGGGGCCCAGACACCATATGCGTGTTCGGGCATGGGAGGATGCGTTGTCGCGTGCCCCGGCACGGTGTTCCGCCGGACGCGAGAAAACAAGGGGAGAAAACTGGAAAGGGAAGAAGAAAGGAGAGAAGGGCGGAGAAACGAAAGAGAGAGAGAGAGAGAGAGAGAGAGACACGGGGGTGCAGGCCGCGAACAATCGGACGTATCAGACAATGAGACTACTTTGCCCCGACTTTGTCGCAGCGAGGGTGACTATCGGCAGTTAACGCTACGCCTTTCACCGTGCACGCGAGGGCGGCGCGGCGCGGCGCGGCGTTTCACTCGACGGTTATGATTTCCAGGCTGCGGATGTTTGCGTTTTCATTGCATATTTCGAAATATCTTCGTTCCAACTATCGGGTCTTATCGAAAGATCGACATTTGTCTGGGAAATTGAAAGTCTGCTTCTTCAGATGTTTCTGCGACTACACGCAGGATCGCAAGATGCGCTATCGCGTCCGCAGCATTTGCGGATTTAATGAGCGCCTTCTGCGTGTAAGTAAGGAGACGGTAAATTGATTTCGGCCGGCAAGTTGAAAGCAAACATTTAATAGTATCAAGAGACTTAAGAGAGACGACGATGGCGCGTGGGGATCAAGACCGAAGTTAAATCTTGGCATGCCTCTTGTACGCGATTCGTGCGCTTTCCCAGGATTCCGGGCGACTGCAGAGGATCGTCGGTAGAGGAATTCCGGCAAGTTTAAGTACGTTAATATGGAGTTCCGGGAACTTCTACTTCATCTCGATCTTAATACTGTGCTCTTGACTTTTCGAGTAAACTAATTTACCCCCTACCATAATGTTCTTAAACTGTTGCGAACGCGAACTCGCCGCGTCGACGCTTGGAATCGCGATGGCTAGCTCGCTACGAAATCACCGACTACGAGGCCATTCGCCTTGTCGGCGGTATTCATTGCCAGGTACAGAGGTTACCCAGATGCTCGTTTCTTTTCTTAGAATCAAGATGAAAAGTAATAAACATCGTGTCCAAGACGTATCTTCACAAAAGACGCGAACACTATTTGTTGCTCCATGCACTCGGACCGAAGTTCTAGGTTTCCACGCATCTCCTTAGGAAATTCTGCCGTTGTTTCGCGGGCATCAGCGTGGAATCCGTATCTCTGGGCAACTGCTGGCCCGTCGCGTTAGGGCTAGCCTTATTCCTCGGCCTAATTTGCGCCGTAAAACGAGAGAGCCCCGTGAAATTGGTCCAACACAGCATCAGGGTGTCCCGGCTCCGGTTACCTACGGGGTAACGCCGCTCTCGAATATGGCGTCAGGCTGTAACCTCGCGATATCTCGTGTCGCAAACTCGCCTTAAAGCTCCGCATATGCATGCAGCTTCCGTAAATATGAATTCATTTCGCCCTCCACATCCGGCGACCTTACCGTATCGTTGCATATCTCTCTGCCAGTTCCATCTACACCGAGGCTCTCCTGTCCCCGGCTCCTTTGGTATTTCAGTCGCCCCCTTTTGTCTCAGTTTTCGCGTCACCCTCCGTCAGCTATCCGGCTATTCTTCGCTTCTCCCGCTCTCGCTCTCTCTCTCTTTCTTCCGCTCTTTCTCTCTCTACAGTTTTCGGTGCATAGAGTCCGTGCTAACGTCACGGAATCTGCCAGGCTTCCTCCGCGTTTCAGGTTAACATTCCCGAACTGATGACGGGCCGCTAGCTCCTTTCAGGATTATGTTCGGATGGTGCCACTGTCTAACTCCGGGGACGGAGACAAAACGTGTTTGATCGTAGAATTGTTGGAAAGTAGGAGGCGAAGGTGGCGCTGTAGAAGTCAGTTTTCGTTTCGAGTTTCATTGCCGAGGTGTATGTAGGATTAGATGGAATATTTAAGGACACGTGTCTGAGAAATCGACACACACGAATATTTCAAGATTATATAGATATACACAAAGAAATTCGCGGTCTCCCAAAATCTTTGTAGTACACGGCACAAGTACGAATCGGATGTAGCCAGCCGATACGAAGACCGAGAAAACCGCACGGCTCGGGAATATTGAATCCCCGATGCGAAAAGTCGTCGTGGAAACCGCGACGGAAGCCTAAATGCGTGGCAGACATAAATCACAATTACCCGGATAACGTGTACCCGGGGCCAGGAATCACGGGAGCGTGCCGCAAACGGTGACGGAGAACCGCTGATCCCGAGATCTACAATTCTGAACGTGACAAACCCCGGCACCCGGTATTCGTGTGCACTCCTTCGTACATCCGTTATTCACGGGGCCTGCGTGTTGATTATTGTACCACCTATCTACTCGCTCTCGCTCTCTACCCCTGGTCCATGCATGCGTGCTCTTCCCACTCTTCCACCTCCAACCCTCGCTGTTTCATCCCCCTTGGATACGCGGGAAAATCAAGACGAACCGAGAGAGAAAGAGAGAGAGAGAGAGAGAGAGACGGGGATGAGGGCCAGAGAGACGAGAACTGAACTGTGAAAGTAGAGAAGAGACTGGAGAGGGAATCGGTCCTGGAATATCTCAACGAAAACAGATGGAAACAAGGGTAAACGGAACGAAAAGCTGCGGAGTGTAACGAAATGCAGTAGAGCAGCCCGTATCCAAATACCCTAATATCGGAATAGTGTGCGTCTCCTAGCAACAGATGCCTTAATTAACGCGACAGGTACCTTCGTCTGCTGCGACTACACTGCACCCACGATGCTCGGATTATTTATGTCGTTGTCGCCGTTTTTAATGGTCCGCGCGCGTTTGGTTTGACAGCCGTTTTAATCCTACGCAATCATTCTTTGTGTATCTATTATTTTCGGTCGTCCTATGATCAACAAAAAAATGCACTAAAATGTATGAAATAATTTCCATTGAATTTATGTGAATACACGCAAACTTAAATACAATACAATCTTTTCGGAGGCGGGCGCGCGGTGCGAAATTGAAAATTTTCGACACTGGAAATTACGAAAATCCTTAAATTCTTCTACATGCTTTCAGATATTAATGTATCTTCTCTTCCCACCTACTGATTTCCAAGTTCACTATATTCCAATGAAACCGTAATCAGCAACATCTGTCATTTGGTAAATTTTCAATTTTGCGCCGCCTCCGTAAAGATTGTATTGCACTTAAGTTCGTGTGTATTCACACAAATTAAATGGAAATTATTTCATACGTTTTAGTGTATTTTTTTAGTGCGTTTTTTCGAGGTCAGTTTAATTTTTTTTATAAAATTTTTTTATTCCACACTTTTTAGTGGAACGAGCAGAATTTGTAGAACACCGTAGGATGGTTTTTCGGTCTTATTGGTTATTTGCAATAAAAACCGCAAAGAATGAAAAAATGGAAAATTTGTTTTCAAGGGACCAATCGGGAGACATACCCTAGAAAATGCAAAATGTTTCGTTCCGATTGGTCCATCCATCTCGGCGTAATCGGTGGACCTTAGCTATAGCAGCAACAATATTGGGGGGACGGGTGCCCAAAATTACATGGTCGAAAAACAAGGTCCACCCTAGTGAACATACCTACATAGAAAAAAAAGGCGCATACAGATCGAATTGAGTAACCTCCTCCTTTTTCGAAGTCGGTTACAAAATGGAACTAATGGAAATCGAACAGCCGATAGGAACGATCGAATAGAAAATATCGGCAGGCACGGCTTCGATCAAACGCGAAATTAATAATGCAGTCCGATTGTAATTCCATAATACGTCAATAACGTTAATACGCCTTCCGCCGTAATTACAGTCGCTTTCATAAATTTCAACGATATTTTACATCGAAAGCGACGCCACTGCAAATATTGTAGAGCCGCGTGTAGCATCGCATTAATAATAAAATTCAGCCCGATCTCGCGCCGAACGTTCAACATAATTCATACACCCTTCGGCTCGGCACGGCACGGCGCGCAACGAATAACCGTGGATTAGTTTAATTTTATTTCACTCGGATCCGTGTTCGTCCCTCGAAATTCACTGATTAAAATATCTTTGCCTTTCTGCTATTATTTCCCGTGCCCCGGGAAACCCGTATATTCATTACTTAAAAATTTCATCCGCGTTTTGCTTGTAAATAATATAGGTAATATATTCCGCTTTGTTATCTTTATTATTGCAGCGCCGTTTATTCCGAGCCGGATTCTTGAATGAAAGATAAAATCAATGTGAAACAATCCAGTTATTAAATTTCTTTATGACATTGCTGATAAATATTAATGTTTAAATGAACATTTCAAAATAATGTACGCACATATTTAAGAAGTCCCAAGGGTTTGATATTACAGCATTATTTTATTTATATGAAAAGATAACTAAACTTGAACGTTTTATCAGCAAAGACCATCTCTGATATTGTGTCTGCGTTTACCCAATAATAATTATTGATTTTCTATGGGTTTCGGCTTCGATGCAGTGTAACAGAGGATACCGGTAACTCGTGTAACTAACCTGTTGGAAACTTGTGCGGATATCTTCGCGAAAATCGAGCCAGTAGTCGCGCGCGGAGCGTCCGACAACTGCAACCGTCGCGCGTCGTACAGGGCATCAAAGTATCCTTAACCAGGGACGGTGCTTTATAGATTATCGAATTTAATCAGTACCGGTTAGCTAGCAGACACGAACTGTACAGATAATACGCACCGGTGCGCATTAATCCTTCGAAGCGTGATTTCTAATCATGGCTGTCGGCGTGCGATCTTGTTAAGCTAATCCGATTAGAGGATAATGAGGAGCGGGAGCCAGACACGGAACATGGTCTGACCAATGGGAGGAACAATACATTCATATTCTTACGTTGTCAAATCATCCTCCAAAGTATCCACAACCAAGAGACAAGCAATCCTGGTTAGGATACTTACATTAGACGTGCCAGCAAAGAAAAACAAGGAACGCGAGAATACAGAAAATTCAATGCAGTACGTATTAGCAATCATTTTTTGTGAATGTCTCGAAAACTAAAAGCGACCCCCCCCCCTATATTGGAAATGGAGAAGTTGTTCAAAATGTCGAAATCTACAACATATTTAAATTTCATCGAAATTAGAGAATGTAACCTTTCCGCAATAATTACCGATGACTCTCTCCGACTATAATATAAACAAATTCCACAATCTTCAGCAATTGTTTTCTAATTGAATATATTTTTTGATGGCTCTGTGGACGGAGGGTGATTGAAAATGGCGGCCTCGAAATTAACACAGCGGCTGTAAGAAGGCCAGATACGAGATACGAGCTCCGTTGTATCGATTCGCTCGCTCGAAACAATTCTCCTGAAGAACCCATTCGCTCGTGCATCGAGCCTCTTCGGGCTCTCTTTTGTGCGACACCGCAAATTGATTTCTCGTGGGACCTTTATGGAACACCAGAAATGGCAAATTGTCGGTCACCCGTCGCCGGTACAATGAAAATCTCGATTCGTTTCCGGTCCCGCTGCGAGTATCCCCTTCTCGCTTCTTCGGGGTCCGTTACTAAAGACCATAGAAGCCGACATCGCCGTGAAAGGGGTTCATCAGGGTGCGCGTCGCGACACTTACGCACTATAAAACTTGTTGAAGCGTCGACCTTTATTCCCGTCACTGTCACTTTTTACTGCGCGAAAATCACGCTGGAAATCCTCGTATAAATTCTACGTCTCCGCCGCGCCGCGGCGACTTTTATGAAGAAAATGAGCATTCATACGTTGATGAAACATTTTTTTATAGGTTTGCGGGAGTGTTATTTACTAGCTGATAGCCTGAAGTTGCCGAAATATTTTCTACTGGTTTGTGCGAGAATCAGTTACGAATTGGCAGTCTCAGATCTTGTTTTAATGGCAGCGTAGCGTGCCTGGATCGTGCGTGTTATTAATATCCAGCTGAAACCGGCCTTAAATATAGAGCAGGGGTTAATATACATTCCGATAAAGATCCTAATCTAGTCATTACTCGTACTAATTGGAGCCTGCTGCTGCATAGACTAGAGTCTAGTATAGCGTATTAGTCTATACATATTATAGATTCGGGTCTAGCAGTATGCTATCGTGTAAGCTAGGATTGCATTACGATGGCTAATTAGGAACTTCTTTATCACTGTTGCCAGCGTCGCTAATTTGATCTCTAACCCCCTTAATAAATTCTCATCCCCTTAATTATATGTATGCATCCCGATTTCAACAATTTCTCCATGCCTCTGAATTGTGACAATTCCTACTATGTACTATTGATTCCTCGCTATAAAAAGTTCTTTACATTTGTTAGAATCTGAATTTTGCATTGTTTCGCAATACCGTTCAATTCGGAGGGTGCATCGCGCATCCACGTCTTCAGTTAGTCAATCGACTCACGTCGCGTCGTGTCCCAGAATCCCTCCTCCTTCCACCGTTACCCATCCCGATCGGTATCGGTCCGCATGGTTATTAATCGATCTATTGGTTCATCTACTCGAGATCGGTCAACCGATGCGACGTTGATACCGTGACTGGTGATTCGGCCGTCTGTATGTTCGTCGCGTTTGATTTGAATCATCTCTTGATGAAGTTTCGACGCAACCGAATGGCCACGGGAATGATTGAACGTCCGTCGCTGTTTCGCCAAATAACCATCGGTAAGGGCAACATCTTCCTTCCGACACTATCTTGATCGCGTTACTGCCTCCAAAAACTATTAACTTCTATTCGCCTCGTTTTTACCAAGTAAAATTCAAACCTATACATAAACAACACACAATTATCTGTCCATCTCCAAAGTGCTCGAACTCACTCCAGACCTCCACCAAGTAAGAATTCCAAGCTTTCCTTTTCTTTCGTCTCCTTTCAGACCAAGAATAATCCCAAGGTATTCAACGACTCGAAATCAGCGTCACAACATCTCGCGGCGAGCGTTCAAGGCGACTATCTAACGCGACGATCGCTTAGATCCGTGGTTCCTTCGTAAAGCCTCGACGACCTCGAGGAACCGCCCCCTTTTCGAACAGTCGTCTCATCCACGTCGGGGCATATCTACTTGCTTTAATTGGGATCAACTTGCCAGCTACTCGGCACGAGACAAATGAAAGAGAGCGGCGGGCGGAGAGGGTTGGGAGACCGGGCGCGGCGCGGCGGCTGACAGGGTTCTGAGTGCTCGCGGAGGAAACGCGACTCGTTCCGGATCCTCGTCGACGCTTTATTTCGTCGCGTCGCAGCGTTTGCTTTCTCTAACCCCTGGCGACGATCGCCCTGTAAAATACCTCTCTTTCGACGACACCCCGCCCGCAACCCGTCACCCTTGACGAGTCTCCTTTTTCAAAACGCATCTTCGTTAACGCTGCGACACGGAGCAGCCGACTGCACTTCACGCGTACAACTCGGTTCCTGCTCGAGGGGTGCCGCGCCGCGCCGCGCGCCGCGTAGCGCGCGATTCGTGCGTTTCTCTTGTTCGGTTTGCGATTTTTTGGCGATGTGACGGGCTGCCGCGCTTATACAGGGTGTACCGGTTTAATTTTCACACTGGATTTTCATGCTGGACCCTCTGCTGATTCCCTTGCGAATTTCGCGAATTTTAATAAAATTCATCATGGTTTTAACGGTTTTAACTGGTTAAAGATTTACAAGATAGAACGACCAACCAGCGGATGGCGAGTCCGATAAAATTCACACAGAAGATATGCTCGGGGAAAATATTTGACAAGTGTATTTTTTTACCGGACATCGCGTGACGTCGGGGGGATGCAGGACACAGCCCTCAAAGTCCGAGGATCGAGATATGTTTTTTTAACTATCTCGGGGAACTACGAAAAATATATATGTATTTATTGTATATTTCTGAATATCTCGGGAAACTTCAAACAAAATATATTTTGATCCCCTACCTTTGAGAGCTGTTTTCACCCTGTCAACATGAACGATGACCGACCGAAAAAAACGCGTGTCAAATGTCTTTTCCCCGGGAACTGTCTCCCATGTAAATTTCGTCAATATCAACCCCTCGTGGGTCGGGTGCGATCTCTTTTTGTTGTGCCCAAGGAGACGAAGTCGTGTTAGGGACATTTTATTGAACCAATACATTTTCTGATTTGGTGGTAAAAATCAGAGACCATGACTGTTATAACCAAAAAGAAAAAAAGTCATAGAATAACCAAGTGTTTCATCGACTAAAATCGTACTGGTTATAAATAAGGATTATAAGTAACCGAACATTTTTTCTCTTATTGGTAAATGTTATCGATGAGAGAAATTTATGTCGATAGCTCATAACAGTTATCAATGAGAGAAATTTATTTCGACCGCTCGTAACAGTTATCGATGAAAAGGAAATTTGTAATGGTTGTTATTATTAAATACTACAACTTTCAAACGGTAGACAATCAATTATTTGTAAATTAAAATAAATTGCTACAATCAAAATATTAATGTGACAAACAAACAGATTTTGTGTTGTTCTTCTGGTCTGTTGATTCGTCTTGTTGTACGAAACCTTCTCAATGAATTTCACAGGGCTTCCTCCATCCGAGAAAGAGTAGACAACTCGATAAATAAGCAGACAAAATGAATTTTCTCATCGATAATTATTATGAACAAGTGAAAAGAAATACGATCATCGATAACTGTTATCGAGGAGGATCCAGTTCTTTGGACACTAATAACCGTTATTTGTAACGAAAAAGTATAAAAATCGATATTTTTTAATCATTTTGTTCTTCGAATTTTTTTCTGTATCTTAAATCTGAATAATAATACTTTTTATTAAACTTTTTATTAAAGATTTTTATCGTAGAAAATTTTAGATCAACTGGTATTTTTGGTCCCTGGTAAAAATCTCGTAAAAATTCTAATGTTAATTCTGACATTACCTTGAGATATAGAAAATTCAGGGAAGCGAATTTCTTGCTGCAGGATTCTGTCTCTTGCAGGAGAATGTGAACGATAACATCTCTGCTGAAACATTTCTTTGAGTATATTTTTAATTCATTTCTCTGCCAAGAAGGATGGAAGCGTATTTAACGGACTTTCTGATCCAAAGAAATGTCTTTTATTAACATAGTTTTAACGAACAAGACTCGAAGAAGCTCTCTGGAAGAGAGATATGTAGATCTGGGGGCCGTTTTCTGGTAAATCCGTTGTTAATTAATAATCTGTCTGCAAAAAAATGTTTCTCTTGGGAATTTCTTAAACCAAAATCATATAATGTTTGTGTATTAATTTTTTGGTGGGGGAAGAGGACGACGATTTGATTTGGGTTTTTAGCTAATAGGCGGCGCGGCGCGGCGGCCCCCGAAAGCGAGACAAAAATCAGCAGCACAGTGCTTAATGAAGTACCGCTAACTCTGTCGCAGTCGGTCGTCCTTCCTTCGCCATATTTGCATAGCCCGTGATTCAGGGAGGAGCGGTGGCGCGGTGGTTCAACTATAACGCGGATCTCCGGACGCAGCTGTCTCGTAAACTTTGTTTATTACGCGAAGAAATTAGAACCGGCCAAAATCTTTCGTTGGTCGTCGAGAGATAAACGTCCGGGGGGGGGGGGGGCCGAGTGGATTAACGCTAGAATCTCCGTCTCGCTTCGAATCTCTCTTCCGTAGACTTAACAACGCCGCGAGATCCCGGCAATTCATTTTTTCCATGAAATCACCACCCCTCCCCCGCCCCCGGTTCCATCCGGAGCTTCGTTTTCAAACTTCGGCAAAAGCGAACTTGAATTAAAATGGGAACATCAGTTTCCCGAGGCTGTGTTTCGCTTCGTTTACCCGAAGTCCCGCGAGCCCTGAGCCCCGTTTCCTCCACGGGAAATAATGTATAATCTCGGAAGAAACCACGCAACAAATTCTTTAGAAGAAAACGTCGTCTGGCTGTCTCACTGGTGAACTTTTTTAAAAAGACAAAGAATCCTTCTCCTCCGGCCTGAATTTTTCATTCGACGCGCCGCGTGCCGCGCGCCGCGCCCCGCCAGGCCGCGCCGGGTCTCAGCAGATCGGTCTGGTCGGGCATCTTTCTTTCGGAAGACACAATATTGTTCCTTTACATCGCGTAAACGTTTGATTTCTCACGGCATTTGTTACTCGGAGCACGATGAACGCACTATTTCAACTTCCGTCTTGTTCATTTGAATTCTGGCAATTTTTCGACTGATTATTGGACTCGAAGAAGCTGTAACAGTCCAGACCGCACATATTTTCCGGCCAAATGGAGCCCGTGACATTTCGGTTTAAACGTGGCATAGGTTTCTGAATAATTGTGCAAAGTTCGGTCATTAGGTCTCGCAATTAGTTCGCTCGGCTCAAGAACGGATTAATTCGAATCGTTATACGGGCCATCTCTGTTACAGGACCCCCGTCTCGCTGGATGACGACTTTCGAAATTCAAATTTGGCGGTGGTTCGCAAAAAATGATCTAGCTAGGTATACGGGAGGATATGGGAGAAACGAATATGGTGAAACATTTATTAAGCTTTCGCAGTTGTTCCAAGTTTTTCGGAGATGCGGCGTCGGAGACGGAGGAAGCGGAAGCTCGCTGAAGAAAACAAAATGGCGGAATGGCTGGGCTCCTACAACTTTTATGAAAGACCGAGAAACTTCGAGAAAGTAAAATTCTCTGTTCTCTGTTCCCTGAACCTGAAAGTAATTCTTTGTACAGAATTGTGATAAATGCTTCCGACACTGAAGATCTATGAATGAAATGCGGAAAAGATTGAGGAATCGGTCGACACCGTTTTTTATAATTTTTTCGTAGCTGGTGGAACTATCGGTGGAGAATATTTTGATATATAGAACTGGAATCTTAAATAGAGTTGTTGGAGAATTAATTAGCAGGAGGATTTGGTACGTCTTCCCTCGGAAGGAAAAACGAATGGTTCAGAACAAAATGGCGGGGGACTTGTCCCGTTTTAATAAGCAAGTTTCTTAAGATGATCGTGGGCGAGGTAAAAAACGGGGAAATGTCAAAGGAAACCCTGTCTATCCGCAATTCCAAGAATTTCCCTTCCGTTTCTGTAGGTGGTAGCTTCATTTGTTCAGAAGCAATATCTCCGTTCTCAGACACAAATATTTCATAACGGAGCACTTCCAGAGAAGAACGTTCATGAACACAAATTCTTTTTCTCAAGATAAGGACACCGAAGAAAAAATATAAATGATTTCATAACGCTCGCTCGACGTTTTACCGCAAGGCAGATTACAAATGCACTTTCTGGTATTCAATAAGACTGTGTACAATCGTTATGACGCAAGAAAAACAAATTCCATCCTAGCCAGATGTAAGAATATTTCTACGAAAGCCTCCATATTTCGATAAAGACAAAAGTAATACCAAGATCATTTGGAAGCTTCCACTCTCGTTCGTTGACAGAAAAATCTCGAGATGCCGAAGTTCTTGAAGAAATTAACTTGCTCGTTGATATCGAAGATCCTGGCGGAGCACAAAGGTACAGGGTAGCTTCCGTTTCTTTTATACCGTTGATTTCCGTCCCCACTTTGTCTGTAGCTGTTCGTTCGAGGAAACGTGGCGACTCGGTGAACCCGGGGAAACTCTATCTCGGATCGTTGAATAAGAACCGTGCAAAGTTTCCTCGCGGGGGTTTAACAATCACTCAACGCAGCCCCCGTGAGGGGTGACGAATCAGTACGGAGTTCCGCGTTGTAATTAAGACTTCATGATTCACGAGACGTCCGCCCTTGTAATAAGGAAATCTTCAGTCGGATCCTAAGTCTTCGCTCGAGTGAAACTTAACAACTATCTCGGCACTCGCAATCTCTCTCTGTTCGAAGAAAATACCATTCCGCGCACACTTTCTCTGCTTGCGCGACAAACGATTCCATACACTTTCGCTTCGACAAGGCAAAATTCATTTTGGACATTTTAAATATCGTTCTGCGATCAAGCCTTATATTATATTATTCTCGGATAATATTCGACAGGCTTTTCTACAATTCTATGTATATTGATTCGAAACTGCAGAGATTTCTAAAATGATTCGGGCACAATGACTCGAGACGTGCAGCAGTGACGGCGTTGGTTTATCCGCAGAAAAATATTCGACTGCATCGACGAAAAAAATTAGCGACCGGTTTATAAAACAAACCGGACGAGATTTCTCGCATTTCTCTCGCACATAGAATTCTCGGGTAAAAAATTCCGATATCCTGTAAACACCGCTCGAACGGAGCAATCGAATTAAAAAATTCGAGCTCCTCAGCTGCACTTCAGAAACCATGCATTTCCGGAACTCGATTTCCGCTACTTATCAGGCGGAATCTCTGGTCTCTGGTTTCTTTTTGCGGCGAACGGACGCGTTAACCCAATTACTAGACTTCTGCCGTGGCCGTGGCCGTGGCCGTTGCCGGTACTATACGATATATGTGCATGTAATGTACATACATTCGGGAGAATTCGAATGCTGGACTTTCGCGTTGCGAAGGATCGAAAGCGAACCGGTAATCAGCGGGACGTATTTCATCCCGGACGTCTCCGAACGAGTGAAAGATTTACTTCCGGCCGGCTAAGTAAAAAGAAATGTTTAATTCATGGTGACGGTAATTTAGCGACTGTTGGACCAGCTCGTCCGGCATTTCCATAGTTATTTTCTGCGAGACTATAAATCGATTACGGCCGATAGAATGTAAATCTCCCGGGACTGCGGATATCTCGAACCTTTTACGTTGCTCACCAGTAGATAGATATTTTTTCCTCTCTCTCTTTCTCTCTCTCTCTCTCGCCACGTTTCCATCGCGTTGTCTACCATTCCTAGATTATGGCAAACTGTTCCTAAAATGATGAATCAATTATTCATGCGCAACACCACAATCTCAACGCAAAATAGTCGAGCCAGAAACCTGGATAAAAAATATTCTTTCTTTCGTCATTTTGATAAGTTGGGGATAATACCATATGTTTTGCTATATTTGTGGTCAGAGTTGAGCAAAAATTTAATCAACGATTGACGACTAAATTTCTACTTGAATCGTTAATCGCAATGAACAATTAATCTCCTAGTTTAGTCGTTAATTGCAATTAACGATTATTAATCGTCAATCGGATAATTGATTAATGATTAACTGCTGAAATTTCGAAATGAAATACGGAATCAAAACTGTATGAACACTGAAAAAAATGTAAACTGAATTTAGGTGTATTGTCATTTGATCTATATATAATCAGTGTTGGGCAATAAATAAATTTATTTAAATGAAAATTTAAATAACAAGTTATTTGTTATTTGTATATTCAAAGAAAAAGCAAAAATAATTATTTATTATTTGAGCAAGTCTAAATGAATTATATAAAATAATAAAGTTAATTGTTATTTACAAATACAATTTCACTTATCATTTGTATTGACGAATAATAAATTGAATTGTATTTTCTTATAGGCAGCTTGGCCCTCCGGACGGGCCCGACCACTGGCGGTACACCTTTAGCGATATCTCGAAAGCGAAAGGATCGCGCGGATTACTATTTATCTGCTGATAACAATTACTTATCGCCATGGTACCGTGATCAACTCTGCGTTGACGGGCGTGCGGAAACGAGACTTGGGCGATCGTTTTCGGTGAAAATCGGAAGATCGGCAGGTTCGGTTCGGCCGTAAATAATGTCGTCGGGGTCCCGATGACGGACAGGCGACGTGACGGGCCATCAATGCCCGTTTAGGGGGAAGAATTCGCAAATCGCGCGGCACCGTCGGAATCACGGCGCGCCGCGCCGCGTCGCGCGTCGTGTCGATGAAAAATTCGGATCCCGTTACCTTCGATGCGACAATAAATTGCGTCCCTTTCGGCCCGGCCAATTTCGCCGGTTTCGAAACAACAACGGAGACCGAGAGAGAGGTAGATTGTCTGGTCTCTCGATCCAGTGGAAAAAAGGCTGCGGGTGTTGTCGAGAGGATTAAAAAAAAAAGCGGAACACGCAAGAAAAACGCGTGGAACGAAATTGGAGCGGGGGCGCGGGCGGCGGCGACGCTAATAAATCCCACGCTGTTTATCTTTCTGATGGAGCAATAAATTCTGATCGTCGGATAATTCGGATATTAAAATTCATTAAGCCCCGCGGGATCCACGAGCAATCTCTCGGTGCGGGATCGATCCAGGGAAGACGACCAAGAGATGTATCATCCCGCGAGCCACACAGTGTATTTACTTTTTTTCTCCGACCACGTTAATTTCGCGACGCGTTTAAACCCGCCCCCGCCGCGCCGTTAATGGAAGAACAACAAACGCCGACGATAATCGCCCCGTCGCGACGCGACGCGTCGTCGTAACCGATCCCCGTGGCCGCGGCTCGCTTACAAATTTTCAGAGCCGGGAATTAAATAACCAAGATCGGCCGTGTGTTAATGGGGAAATTTTAAGCCGGTCCGAACGCGATTATCTCCGTCCGCGCGAGAACCAGCGCCTGTTTCAGCCGCTGCGCTGAGGCGATGCTGCTCTTCGAAAACGGCTGACAGTCGTTGCTAGGACTTCAGCTGCGCATACCGCGTGTCGAGTGTTTAAGCATCGGCCTCCAGACGATTATTTAATGGTGCTCGGAGCATCGATTTTTATCTTGCTGGCCGGCCGATTTTTTCATTCCGCGCGCGGGCTTTTCATTGTCGAGCCAGACGAGATCGCATCGTTTAATTTCTTAACCGTCTTCGAATCATCTCCAGAGCGCCGATAAATTCCCGATAAAGGGACTCGAACGTTTCGAGTACGTCGAAAACTCCATTGTCTGAAAGTCATGGCGGCCAGCCGTATTTCCTCTCGAAGAAATCCGAAGGACGAGCAGAATTACTTCTATCCCCGAGAGAGAGAGAGAGAGAGAGAGAGAGAGAGAGAGAGAGAGAGAGAGAGAGAGGAGCTCGAGGACTTGGCGGGATCATCGAATAGACAGCGTTGTTAACATCTATCTCGTGGAAATCTCGGGGCGACGAACAAAGAAACACCTTAAGGAAGTCCTCGAAATCCTTCTTAAAAACTTTCCCTCCACTGTTTCCCGATTAGAAGCCTAAGAATCTACAAAGACGTGGTCGGTAGCCTGAATTTTTTATCGACCACGCGACGCTCGGAACGTTCAGTGTTCTACAGACCGGTTTTAATGAATTGACCGGTCTCGCTTGGCTATTATCCAATCATCGACAGGTCCGAGGCTCCCTTCTCGAAATATATCGGCTGCCGCGCCGCGCCGGTGTATCGAGTTATGGACGCTCCGATTCGGTAATTACCAATTAGCGCGGATACATTTTCGCGAAATTCCCGTCTCGCGTTATCGTGGATCTTGATCAACTTGAAAGCCGTACCGGTATTCTATACACTGGATTATGCAGCCCATAGTGTTCACCACTGGTCAATTAGTCTCCACGAATTTTTTCAGAATTTTTCGATTGAGAATCCGCTACTGCAAATCAAAAGGTTGCTCGTTCCGCTGTTCATTTTCATGTCTCTCTCGATCGTGCAATTTTCGAGGATATTTTTAATATGCTTCCTTCTTGTTCGTGCTTTGGTTCGCTTTGACAGAGTTTGAAAGAATGTCCAGAATTTTTTAATAATTCATAATTTCGAGATAATGTCGGTAATGAACATGTTAATGTCAATTTAATACTTCTTCTGAAATTTTGCAATCTTCTACCATATTTTCAATATGTCCTTTTGATTGTGTTCGTATGAGAATGTATAAAAACACGGCCTGCATGCTGGAAACAATTTTTTAATATAGAACTAATTTTCAATGAAGAAATTCTCCAATATCAATTTCATTTCTTCGAAATTAGTTGATCATACTACTATTTTCGGGTACCTGTAAATCGAAAAATATCTGCTGAATTTCTGGGAAGTGTCGAACATGACAAATAATTTTGATAGGCAAGTTTTCAACTTTAATATAATTTTGGCCGTGCCGTACGATTTTTGATATGTACGATGCGTATCTGTCCGACGCGAAATGTGGCTTTCCAAAGTCAATAGCGCGCGATGTTTGCTTTAGTGTTCGCCGGATCGTTTAATTGGAAATTATTTAGCAATTCGAGCCGGAATAATATACGTATATACAGTGGCGTGCAAAAGTTCCCGGCCAGATGGTTAGTATCATATGATACTAATCAAAAATTTCTTAACGGTTTTCTTATGGAAGAAAAATCGCAAAAACCATTTAGCCGGGAACTTTTGCACGCCACTGTATATCGGCGAGCGGACGGATTATATCGTAAAAAGAGCGATTCGAAAGCGCGGTGAAGCTCATCAGACGTTCAATTTAAACAAATTAAAGAGCCGGATCGGATGAAGTGGAATACGAGGTATACGCGCGATTCAGCCCGGTTAAGATTGAAACTGAGCGGCGCGAAATAAAAGGGCGGTGACGCGTGAAATGAAGTAAATGAGACACGCGATGTATGGGCGGAGGAGCATTCTGAAAAGCCAAGGAGACACAGTAAACGAGACAAATGGAAGTTTCATTTTATGCCGAATGCCCCAAGTTATTCTTTCTAACGAATCGGAGTTGCTGCTACCAGCACTTCGAAATTGCAACCTCCCAGAATTATAACCTCGTACAAGCATACATTTACATTGTCAATTAAATATTTACAACACCCTTGTCAATCTAGTTTAAAATTTATTCGGGCCTGTTCGGTGAAAATGATCGATGTTGAACAATACTTGCAAATATTGTTAAAGCACTTCTTGCTTCATAATGTATTTGGCAATTGTAGATTTGAAGTAGCATTTAAACAGCGGACGTTTATGCAAATACATATTTTTATAGAAAGTAGGTAAAGTTAGGGGACTTGGACCCCTTTTCGGTAAATATCGACAAAAGGGGAGCCAGCTCAGATAGAGTTTACCTTTGGTTATACAATTAATGGGGGCAATTTGTACTTTGTAATAAAAAAGTTATTAGTTATTAACAACTTTGAATATTGCAAGAATAGAAGACACGATTGAATCGACAGTCACTTTGAAATCGATGATGCGCAGGTATACGCGCATTCACGAATGCGTTAACGAGTCCTCGAATTAGGATAATATCGTATAGACCAGGGGATTCTGGGATCAGATTTCTGGTCGCTCAGGGAAAGCTGGAAATGATCGGTTTGATCGGTTTTGATCTGTGAAGGAGAAGGAAATATTTACTCGAGACTCGTAACCCTATTATGCTGGCTTATGGTGCTTTGTCAGTTATCGGTCTTTGTCCGTGGGTTCTGATCGCATCCACAAAGGATCAAGGTAGGGAAGGGAAGTTGCCTCTATGGCTTGGAAATATTTCAAGAACCTATTGATAAAGGCTCGGATTCTCTAACTATAGCTGATATTCGCTCGGAAAATTCGGTGCGGCGATATATAATACATATAAACTCCAATTAATCCGATTATTATTATTGTACACCAAAACAAAACCAACACATATTTACAAATTAATGCAGCAACAGAACGTTTTCACATTTCAAAGAAGAGGCACGATCGATAAATGTTGGGCTTATGTTTGAAATAACGGCGTGGTCGTTGGTGAAGGTTAGAAAAATTATATTCATTTCAATATATTTAATCTAAGCAAGGAAACGAAAAAATAATACTGTGTCTGTAGTGCCACCATCGCTACAGATTTATAATAAACAATAGAAATTAATATTTCAATATTATATCGACCAGTTTGTTCGCTTGAATCTTATTAGTACGCACAACATGGGGAGACGAACTATGACGCAACAACTGTAACGAACGAATTCGAATACATGAGAACACGCGCGACGCGACACACAAACGAAGAACGACTTCCGCGTACGACTCACGACGAGACGAATCTCGTATGATGCAGCAAAAGAATGCAACCTCATAATAAATGTAGGGGAGACCGGGGCTAGTTGACTAACTTTTAACATGTTTAATTTTTACCAATGAACCGTTAGTATTTTGCTGACTTGTTGTACACCAAAAGTTTGCACATTGATTTGGGTATACAGATTTAATTTAGAAAATCGCTTTGATTGAACCTATGTAGTGGTAGTTTTAATCAAATTTCGATTAGTGAGAGCAATAAGTTAACGAACATCTGATGGGGTTAGTTAACAGTTACTTTCAAGTGTTTAAGAAAAAATAATAGTATGTAGTAACAACACTTAAATTTTGAAAGTTCTGCGATGATCGATAATAATACAGATCAATTTAATCGCGGGGGTGGATTGCGATACTTTTCCAGCGGTCTCGAATTTTTGCCGTCTTTCGATCTTTTGCACGAAGTTTCCCCGGGGAACTTCGTTACGAAGTCTCGCAAGAAACTTTTCCCTGTCGCTGAGAACGTGTTAGTCTTGGGGAGCGGAGGCCCGAGTGCTTCCTATCCGGGGACACGTTCGCCGCAGATCGCAAATCTTTTAATTAGTGAGTCCCCCGCGGGGGGAGGGGAACGCTGTTTGATGCGTCGTAATAAGATGTCGCGGCGAACAAGACCGGAGGAAAAGTCTGCTCGCCGGAAAACGGACACAGAATTTTGTTAAGCGCCTTTCGATATTCTTGGCCGCGGACGAAAGAGGGAAATTAACGAGCGTTCGGAGAAAGACACGAGCTGCCGCTAATTAGGCGTGCAGTCGCTTGTAAAATGCATCGGTGCAACGCGAACGAGGCGCTCTTCTGGGACGCGTGAAAACGATCCTGTGTCTTGCAATATCGATTTTATGCTCTCGTGAATTTTCATAGACTGTCGTCAATTCTGTATTGGAAACCTGTACGTATTTTTATTTTCTGCGTCTTTGCGAGTGTTCAAAATTGATAAACTTACTTGGTTAACAAGATAAAAATCATACTCAACGATGATTGTCGCAGTTTATGCATCGAGGATTATGTTCTTTAGAAATTAATGGACGCATTAGCGTGCCAGTGACTTACAAACTGCAAAGGGATCCAGTTAAACACGACACGGTCGAGGAGAGTGTGATTTTTACTCCCCAGTATATTTCCGTACAAAGCGAGATTCATGTTGCACGTGGTCGGACCGATGAAAAAGGGGCCCACATGATCATTGTACCCCGTGGCGTACCTTGTGGGGTCCATTCAGAACACACCATCTTGGAGATGCGTTCTCTAGTATACTTATGTGGGTCCACTAATTTCTTTAGCCTTTGTCAGCCTGACGTAAGATGTTCAACATCCTCGCAAATACCTCCGAGAAACTCCGTCGTTTCGAGTTCTTGGTAAAATGCTTCTTAACACTCGCGTTACCACTGGAAAAATCCTATAATGATCGTTTCAACCCAGGAACCAAAATATTTAAAAATCGTTTCTATTCGTCAATCCTTATCAGCTACAGATTAAACAAATAAAAGTTCACTGTTAATACTGTGAACTAGCTGCAACATAGACTGCATAATATTTTTCAAAACATTCGCCCAGAAATATTTTAGTGGTCCACAGCGAGAGAAACATATTTTCCTGTTTTGCCAATGTTCCAGCGTTACCCATACACCACAGAGAGATTTACCGTGTCGTATATCATCTGTTCTTTCATCGGCCTGCACACGATGTAGGATCTTCAAGCCACAGTCACTGTAACCACTAAATAAATTGTGCGGGTTAATTTTCGTTTAATCCTAAACGGATCAACCTGAAAAAATTCCTCGGTTTTCACCTGACATAATGGCTCGGGGTACATTGATTTTCAACGCGGCGGAAAATCGCCGGAATTCTCGGGAATATTAATGAATTCCAAAGACTTTGCGGAGTTCGAAAGTGCCGGGACAGCCGATAGATCGATCCTAGGGCTAATAGATTCGATAGTAAGTCCGAAATTAGAAGCCCCTCGTCTCCGAGGCTTAAAAACCGATCGAAATATCGAGATTGTATTAAAATTACTTTGCCGCGTGAATTAAAACTTTCGTCGGCTGTACAAGAATTAACGTGGCCTCTGTCGCCGCTGAAGACTCTAACTTCCTTAATGAGTTCCGGGGCTCCTAAGATTCTCTCGTACGAGATGCCGAAGCTACTCAACATTTTTCGAGCAGTTTTAAACGTGTTCCGAAACTTTCGCCGCCTCGCTTTTCAGATCTAACGTTGTTATCTAAACTGGGCCGTTTTTGATATGCGAGAATTTTCAGAGATAACAAACCAGGCTTCTTTTATATATTTTAAATTCCAGGACATCCACATGTACAGTACAGGGTGTTTCGTTTAATACAGGACACCTAAATATCTCCTCTATCTTTGAAAATAGAAAAAATGTTTCTAACGAAATCTAAATGGTTTCAAAAGCCGAATCAGATTATTGCAGCAATAAATGTGATTATTTACAAGTTCAAGTTCATGGTCGATTTCTGTTACCGTTTGAATCTGAAATGGCGCCGAAAGAAAGTTCTGCATTAATTAGCAAATTTAAAGTCCATGGTCATTTCAAGGTCGTGTTATTAAACACGGATGAATGCACAATAATGTTTGCTATAACATACAACAACAACAACAACAGAAACTGTGTGTGTGTATACACGTAAAAAACACGAGTGACTTTGGAAAAACGATTCTTCCGTCTGATTCGCCTTTTGAAACCATTTAGATTACGTTAGAAAGATTTTTTTGTATTTTCAGAGATAGAGGAGATATTTATTTTATAGGTGTCCTGTTTTAAACGAAACATCCTGTATTACAATTGATTCTGCCTTTATCGTAAATTTACGGTTTTATCGAGTATGTAGAAAATGTTTAAACGGTATCAAGTGTTTTCAAAAAATGTCTTCTTTTCGTTCAATGTGCTAAGAAATTATTTTTTCATTCATCAATGACCATTTTCTTAAAGAACATCTTATTCCAATCGATGGAAGAGACATTAATTGCTGTTTAGTAATTCGCTGTGTCTTGATCAAGAAAGTATAATTGTCTGAAGTTGTTCCGAATCGGAATTCCAATCGCATTTGTCGTGCACAATCCCTCGGTAGCGGAATCGACGAAGAATTGATCTCTTTATTCCTTTATTCGGAAAGTTTCCGAGGGGTTAATAATTCTCGTTTGAAATGAATATCAATGTTCCTCGATTTAATTGCGAATGATTACGATGAAATAAAAAAGACGAGAGGAACTGGGCACGGAACTTCGGAGATTGTCGTATTTGCATCGAATTTCGATCGCCCCCGGCTCCGAAACGATATTAATCCACTCGATTATTGAAAGCTAAATGGATATTGCGATCGTCGAGGATGTTCGAATGATTCTTCTCTCTCGTGAGTGTTAATTAATTAATTCGGTCTATTCGATTGTACACATATATGGGCAACGGTATAGAAATAACAGGCGGATCATTTCGAACAATCGTTTACGAAATGGCCGACAGCGTGGCCAATCGATTGCGTTGCTGAATATTACAATAATCCTATCCATTAATGTAATTAGGAACAGTCTGATTATCACAAATACTTTTAAACTTGAATTGCTGGAAGAAAAAGTGTCAACGGAGTGTTACGAATGGATTCGGCGAGTTACACAAATTTCTCCAGGCTACTAAACTCGCATAAATTCGCAAACCAGCTACGAGAGTCTCAAGAATGATCCCCGGAGCAAGTGGGTAGCACTTTTATCTCTCGAGGGCTAGCGTAATCCGCGAATTCTGATCGCGACGATTCCACGGTGTGCGAAAAGGTAGGAAAAGCTTGACACTCGACCAGAGGGGAATTAATTATGCATTCTATTGAACGAAGCGAGAAGGCGAGGGGGTCGGGCGAACGTCTAAAAAGAGAGCCCGACGGGGAAAAGGGACCTGGCTGCGGTGCCAAGACTTCCGGTTGCGAAAAGAATGGCGTCGCTCGAGGCGGTGCCGCGGTCTGTCGCTTGAATCGCCAGGATGGGCCGTGTCTTAATTACTTCGATTAAATTAGGCGGTTGTTACGCCTGGTGTTGCTACGGAGGCCGCGAGTGTTTATGTTGCTGTTTCAACTTTCCTGCCGGCTGCCGGGACATGCGTTTACGGAATAATCCCGGTTCGCGTTTTCGAACGACCCCAGGATGCTCCACGAGGAAAACCGACTTCCTGTTAATAGACGAAGACGCCGCATTATATCCTGATGGAAAACGACGCTCCTGTTTTGCTTCCATTCGGGACGATCAAACAGAGCCGGATCATTCGAAATTAATTCCCTAACCGAACTCGCCGAGGACTGTTTGCGCTTTGAACGGGACAACAAGGTCCATAAATGCGCGAGAAATTCTTGATTTCTGAGAGTTTCAATTTTTAGGACGATTGGATTAGCGCCACCCAAACCAAACTTCGCAATATAAAATAAAAATTGATTTCTTCCAATAAATCTTCTAGGAAATCTAAACAACGAAACACACGACGGCGATGCGACGTTAAAGAAGGAAGGAGGAAGAAGTGAAGAGGTTCGGTATAATCGACGCAAACGATCGATTCACTCCCAACAGACAGATTCTAGGGGTTTGCAGGGAGTCAGGGGGTGGCAGGAAGAACGTTCGAGGAATTAATTATGCATTCGATGTAGAACACACGCAGGAGAAAAGTAAGATTCGGCGAGAAGAATCGACAGGGTGAAGAATGCCAAACGATGGGGGGAGGGTGCGAGTGTAAGGAGGTGGGGAAGAAAAAAGAATGGAAAAATCGAGGTCGGCAACGAAGGAGAGCCAGAAGGATCCTCGAGTAGTCTGTTGATCCGCGGATCCAAGGAGCAGGGTGGCGTTTGCTCTTCCCCCACCCCCGCCCCCACCCCCCGCGTTCTTTGTGTGCGCATCGGTGTGCACGGCCACGTCGATTCAATGAAGAGATGTCGGAGGAACCGGAAGCGCCGGTGAATGAAGTTCGTGAACGTAAACAAGAGCTCATCAATCATCCGAGTGCAAGAAACGGGATGAGAGGCCATTGTGGTCGACGGTACAGAGGGCGGTTGAGTTTTGGATCCACGCTGAGTTCCGCGTGCGATCGCCGCCGAGATCTAGACATTTTCTGTGTACCCCGTGTGGTTTTCTGTCTCGACACCCCCTATGCTCGATCCGAGGGTCAGATCCGTGTTCGCTCGTGCATAAATCTCTTGTTCGACACACTCGATCCTCGGCAAATATACCACACCCTCGGCTATAAGATGCACGAGCCCTGTGATACATCGCGCTCAGATTGAATGGGGACACTTAAACCCCGGGAGGAGATATTGGACGTTCAAGGTCGATGCTTGTGGCCGTGAATCATGAGAAATCTGCTGCACGATTTTCTGTATTCGATGGATCGCCTGATTCTCGGTGGGAGGATTACCATATTTTTTTTAGCAGATGTTTATTTTTGGGAGACGGGGCATTCGTTCTTCGGGAAGAAAATTCGCGGATAAAAATTGCGCACCGGAAGTCGCAAGCAGGACAATGGAACAAACGCTAATGGCTCGTCGGTCCCCGGAAGCCGGGAGCCGGGGCCGAATAAGCGCCGAGTAAGTCGAATTATCGGGCTACACGCGTGCATAATCAGTTTGGCGAAACCGATAATTGGCCTAGCGGGGGCAAAAGCGAATTATCGCAGTGACCCCCGGCCCCGCTTGATAACGCCAGGCGAAACGGGAACTGCAGACGTTTCGTTTATTATCATCGATACGGTAGGGTAAGGGCGGGTTCGGGAGGTGGTAGTTGTGAGTTTTCCCCTGGTTCGGTGGTGGATTGCTAGAGTGAGAGGTTGCGAGAGAGGGAGAAGGGAGGGGTGGCAGGAAGCCCAAGGGACGCAACGATTTAATTTCTTCCCCTTTGTGACGTGTCAGGTTTAATTGGATCGCGTATCCCGCCTCTATCTTTGTGCCAATTACCCACTCCAAACGAGCGCATCGAGGATAGATTTTAATCGCCTTTCGCGCGGTAACGCGCGTTCAACGTGATCACGCCCGCGTAATTAGCCGGCCGACTGGTGACTCCCGAGCAAAACATTCCCGCGGATTTTCCAGCTGCGGATCTATTCGCAGTTTTATTCCCGACCGCGAAAATAAAGAGCGCGATTGATAAATTGTTCGGCCGCCGCTGCGCGAATTTTAATGATGTGCGTTCGAACACGCGGTTCTTTTCGTCTGTATTCGGTTTCCCGTTTGTTCCGTTGAAAGGTTTCCTGTCTCAATGCTGGAATTTTTACTTCACCGTTTTATCGTTATGTCGAAGCGCTCCGTCAAATTGTTCTCGGTTGGTAATCAACGCTCCTTTTGGAATTATTGTGTAAATATTCCAGTCGTTCGGACCAGTTTTAAGAAATGTATATAGATAATCACAGCAAGTTCGTCCGATCGAATACATTTTACCATTTCTGAAAACTGGTGCCCAGCGATTCGATTGTGAACGACGAGGCAGCGTGGAACTGGTTCGAGCGCGGGCAGCCGGCAATCAATAAAAATCGGCGAAACTAATAATCTACGGTAAAATCGCAATCTACTGATCAAAGTGGACTGCGTCGCAGGAATGCGACGTCCCGTTCCTCCGTTTCAATCGAAGATCTCCGGCGCGCGGGTCCAAAGGAACGACGGAACCAATTCTTCCAGAATAAATTCGTCCGCCTTTGGCGAACCCGAGCACCGTCCCCGTTACAGGAAAAGAAGGAGAAGAAGAAGAAGAAGAAGAAGGCGGGAGTGGTAGTTCCGGGGGGTTGGGAAATCCGTGGAAAAGTCGTAAACGATTCTCCGTCGAACGCCGCGCCGCGCCGCGCCGGCGGTCAGTGACACCAGGGGGTGAGGACGTCCGGGGGGACCGGCATTCGAAACGTTTACTCGGATATTGTAGTTCGAGAAGCTACGAAGAAGCCGCCCCCGTCTTCAGGGGGACCTGGACAAAGCAACCATGTCTTTGGCGAGTTCAGTGCCGGGCACTAAATAAAATTCCTTCGCGCAGCCCTAACAATCCAACCCGACGCGACGCGACGGGGTGATGCCATCCGCGAAAGATGAGGATCTTGCGTTCCAGCTGGGAAATACGCAAATTTCATTCTTCGGACACGTACCCGATTCACGCAACACGCATTTACGTTGATGTATCGCTACATATTCCACTATTCCGATGATAGCATAGTTGGCCAAGAATTTAGCGACCGAGCCAATCCTCTCGGATAACGACAAGTGTCCCAGCAGAATCTTTTTAATTTTACCGGGATAGATTCGCTCGCGCATGGCTACCTAACGTAATGATATCTGTCGACCCGGGAATTTCGATCTCGGTCGCCTCCCTCCCGTGGATCCATGGCATAATGATATCCATCGACTCGAGAATTTTTGCTCTGCCCATGCGGGGACTCGCTGCATAATGATTTCCATCGACTCGAGAATTTTCCTCTTCGCAGGTACCCCTCCCGAGTGACTTGTGGACCTAGAAGTTGATAGAAATCCTAGAACTCTGGTTTCAGGATCGTAGGCGACAAGCTGTACTTGTTTAATTGCTAATTAAACGAATACGAACATTCCTAGAATTATTGTTTCGAGAATGTCTCCGGGAATCCTCTAATTCAAACGCCATATAATGATTCACAGACTCACAAATAGGTTCGGATGTAGGACTATTTCCTCGGAAGCTAGTCGGCAACATATATAGAGAAGCCATACTCGGCTAATTGTCGGCTAAATGAGTACAAACGTCGGCCCAATCATCCCATCTAATCCACGAGCAGCGCCAGTCTCTGCTCTGTAATCCCAGTCTTCATTGTACTTCATCATCGACTGTGAGCTTCTCCTATGCAAATCCCTGGTAGCACTCTGCGTGACCTATCGACCTGTCCCGGAGCCGCCGGAGCATTCAGAGAAAAAGGGAACTTATTTATTTCGAACTCGAAATCGACTTTCCAGGTACCGCGTACCGCAGGGAGAACGAGAAACTTTGAATATTTCCCGACGAGTACCCTGCCAGTCGCGCACGACTATCGGCAACGTGGGACGTGCCAAGCGAAAACGATAGACACTTGGGGCTGTCATAAATTAGATCTCTCCTGGATAGATATGGCATTCGTTTATTCGTTGCTTCGTGAATTTTGTTAGCTTCATTTGGATCTCAATCTTTAGCAGGGGTCGTTCTTGTGTAATTAATCTGCGTGATTCGATGCGATGACAATAGATTTTCATTTATCTGTAAATTAGCGAAGCCATTAGACTTGTGGGAGCAAATAAAGCTCTGTGCAGTCTACTTCCGCCTAATCTCAAGATCGAAGAACCCTATTAAGCCGTAATTTGATCGATCGATGCAAACTCGAACCTTTATTGAAACGTTCGACTACAGTTGATAAGAAAATTGATTATCCCTTGTGCTTTTTTAAAAAATCGATCAATCGTCGCGTAACAAGCTCGTTCATCACTCTTGTTACCAGCCGGGGGTTTATCTGTTCGCAGTTTGGACAGCAACCGCCACAAGTTGATTCAACACGGGGCTCTTCGTACAGCACCGAAATTCGAAAAATTATCACGCAACTTTTCCGTAGGGGAGGGAGAGGAACTTTTGATCAGAAGTTTCCCCGAGGCAGAAGCTAACAAGATTCCCCGTCCTGTAAACATCGGGCAGACAGTTTGAAAGAAAGCCAGGCGGGAAAGATAGTCCGCAGCTAAACTCGCGCTATGTTTTCTGCTTCACGGTAAACATCTCCCGACAGCCGTTAAACGAATTCAGACACCGTGGGGGCTGAAATCCGCACCCTCCGACTGACTAGTTTAATTGCTCTTCCCGGTGCCGGCGTGTTCTCTTAACTCGCCTGAACGGAGTTATCAGAAAACAGCGGGACGCCGCGCCGCGCCGACCGGTCACGAACCAGTCCGAGGAGATACGGACCTCGTTCGAGCGCTGTTTTCAACGCGAGAACCTTCTTCATCTTCGAACGCGGTGGATTTCGGTGCACAAATAAATATTAGGTGTGCAAATAAGTTTCTTCCCCCTCTTTTTTTACGATCATAACTTCTGACTGAATTCGAATTACTCCCCTATTGTGGCGCCATCACAGTGGTCTAAAAGTCAGTTCTAACACTTCAGCTCAGAAGAAGATATCCGAAGATGTATTGATGATATGAGAACCAGCAAGCAGCCGTCATTCTTCAAGAATGGAATTTATAATTTACCCACCAGGTGGGAAAAGGTTATAGAGAATGAGGGTGGTTACTTTGAGACGTAATCTTGTACCTGATTTATTTAATAAAATCTTAAATTTGGAAAAAAGGGGAAAGAACTTGTTTGCACGCCTAATACAACGTGGTCTTTCGAAATTCTTTTTTGAAAAACTTCTAATATGCGTCATTCTCTTAACCAACGACGAATTTGATAGAATATTGGATATCGAAGATACAAATATTTCTAATCCTTAGTTAACTATAATCGTGCGGAGGGATTTTGGTTTGGAACGTTCACGGGAATAAGCTCTCCGAAGCGTTACGTCTTTGCAAGTGCGCAATTTTTAATTAAAGCGCTCGGCTGCGCCTTCAACTACGGTTAACAGAATTACCAAGAAACAGGGTGCGGGGTTGCACGGGGGGTGGCGGCTCTGAATATCAACTTCTCTCGGGAACCCGGAAATTCACCTAACTCCGTTAACTTTGCTTCCAAAGTCCCGCTTCTGATACTTTTGCCGCGCATCTCACAATAACAAATTAACCCGGCGCAAGACTCGCACGTTGTTCGCCCGCAGTTTCCCGCGAAACACGACCCGGGAACTGACGACCGACCCATTAGCACCGCAGTGGAACCATTTTTTCGTCGTTCGTCGGATCGTTCGTTCCAACGCATTCTCGCCGTGTCTCGGAAGGTACTCTTAGAACGATGAAATAGTTACAGGAACAAATATTGTAACAGTCCAGCGTATTTATTGGGAGTACAAATAAGTCTCCGCCGCGCCGTTTGAAATCAGATAGCGCAACCAGTAAGTTATGGCGGCTAGTGTCAGATCTAAGACGTTATATCGTAAGGTTGCACATCTGTCAACGACATAACCTCGAAATATTAGCGATTGTGTATCAGCGTCGTATATTTTTTTCGTACGAAAATGTCGAGTTTTGAGCCGAATAAACGTCATTTGCGGGTAGTTCTGACTTACTTCTTCAATTTGAAGAAATCTGCAGCTGAGGCGCATCGATTGCTTGTAGAAGCATATGGTAAGGCTGCAGCAAGCGAGAGAAGTTGTCGTGAGTGGTTTCAAAAGTTTAAGAACGGTGAATTTGATGTCGAAGACAAAGAACGTAGCGGAAGGCCGAAAGTGTACGAAGACGCGGAATTGGAAGCATTATTGAATGAAGATTCGTGCCAAACGCGAGAAGAACTTGCACTTGCATTGTCAGTGACTCAACAAGCGATTTCACATCGTTTAAAATCATTGGGAATGATTCGAAAGCAAAGAAATTGGATTAAAAATCATTCTTCTGCGTGATAATGCTCGTCCTCATGTTGCGGCGCCGCGCCGGTCAAAACCTACTTGGAAATACTTACAGTAAAAGCTCCTTCGTTGTCCAAAGGCCGGGGGGTTGAGTGGACAACGAGCGTGCCCGTACACTATTTTTGATTTATGACTACGTCTAGATATCGCGCCGACCGCGACGACCGCGCCGAGTGAGACTTCAATAGAGAGCCGAAGATAGAGAAGGACAGAATGAGATACGGATCGGGTGACCGAAGCGTGTCACCGTCGCCGGCACAGTTTAAAGGCCCACATTGTTGCTGTTGTTCGTTGCCTCTGGAACTTTGACCGTCGATTAAACCACTAAATACAGTTGAAACTATATCGTGTTTGGTGTCATTTTAATCAGAGAAATGCCAGAAATAAGTTAGTGAAAGTCCCATAAAGAAATAATGAAAATTAAGAAGTTTGAAAATTCGGTTTACTCGAGTCAATGTTTTGGTGTTCACACCGATATACCCGAGCCGACATCAATCGTCGCCGCCCTGCGGAGCGACTCGGCGTTGACAGGCAGTGGAATGGGTAGGCACTGGACAACGATCGTGCCCACGATTCAGGACAACGAAGGAGCGATTACTGTAGTTAGTTGGGAAGTTTTACCCCACCCGCCGCGCCGTATTCACCAGACGTTGCTCCTTCTGATTACTACATGTTTCGATCGATGGCCTGTCTGAGCAGCACTTCGCGTGTCATATGAAGACACCAAAAATTGGGTCGATTCGTGGATAGAGTCAAAAGATGAAGCGTTCTTCCGACGCGGTATCCGGATGCTGCCAGAAAGATGGGAAAAAGTAGTGGCCAGCGATGGACAATACTTTGAATAAAACATAAGGTACCGTTCTTTCGCAATAAATGCCCAATTTAAGATGAAAAACGGTTGAGACTTATTTGCACTCCCAATATAATGTCGCTACAACTACTAGTGGAATAAAAGGTAGAAACGTGCCGTGACGTACACGAATGATGAATTCGTCGATAAACAGCGGAGTTAACAGAAATTCAGTGTTACAGTGATCGGGATAGCAGCTCTCGCTTTTAATAACCAGGATAATGGCAACAGCGGCGACGAAGCCGCCGGGCGGTAAAAAGCCTGCCGGACTGCACAGCTTAATATCTTTCAAGATTAAATCCGGTCCATCCTGGTGCTTTTTAATAACACGTTTCAAACTGCATGACAGACGTTACAATAACTGACGCGGCCATATACACGCAGCCGTTATGAATATATAGTGGCGCGATGTAGGATTCCGCGACAAAATAAAAAGCTGGGGGAAACAGAAAACGGGGGAAAAAAGGAAGAACGTGGAAGAAAAATAAATCGAGACAAAAAGCGGTTCTCTCTCTCTCTCTCTCTCTCTCTGTGTGTGTGTGTGTGTGTGTCTCCCGGTGACCATACCGTAGGCTGACAAGTGACAAGATCGCGCGACAGAGTAGAATTGAAAGATCGTGATTTATTTAAAGCCTCTCTTCGCGTGTGGGCATTTCGAGAGGAATCTCCCAGCAAAAGTCGTCGGATTCCCACCGATAAATTCTTGTCTGTTGACAAAGCGGGGACAAACGGGTCGATTCTACGTTTGTCGTTCCCGTCTCGATGACTGGACTGATCTTATGCATTCGTAACAAAAGTATGGTAGATCCACAGTCTAAACATCAGCGAAATCGGAGAATATACATAGTTGTTTTTATTTCCTGCTTCTCGCAATCGCAATCGATGCGCAGTCTATCGGTGACGTTTCACGAACGAGCCGCGCCATTAATGCGCGCCATGCCCCCGTGATAATTATTTAGCCTCCAACGACGCGTGCCTGCAATAAGCTTTAATTTAATGATCGCCAGCCCCGCGCCGCCCATTAGCCGGTGACCTGGACAATCGCGATGCACTTACAAGTCTTTCGATATTCAATTCCTTTTTCTCTTTTTGCAGTTCAATTACACCGAGCTGATGCGCGTACCGTTTCAACGGGATGTTGCAATTGAACCTTCGCCAATTGTTCTTTTCACGGATTCTTTGGCCTTGATGATTTTCCGATGGTAAAACAGGATTTATAGTTATTATTGGTGTGTCGATATTTGCTTTAATGGAATTTGTATGATTCGTGACGCGTTGAGATTGTAAAGATGCGTCCATGCGAAATTATTCGAGCAATTTTGTTTCTATGTGAACGATTAAGGGTGGTTGACGCCAATTCGTACAGAGTGTGGCAGGAACTGTCTGCAAAATAGTCCGTGTGAAATAGATAGATTTTGGGGCCGGTGGACTATGACGAGAGCTATACAGTCACAGACGATCGACTGCAACACGGTACGCGAGCGGCGAGCGCTCGTCTCGCCCCCTCGCCTCTCGCCACGCTAGGAGTTGATAGAACCGTGGCTCTCACGGTTCGTTGACTTTTCGAGTTCGGAGAATTAATTGGGTTTGTGAATGAAATTATGGGGTTTTGTGGTAGTTAAATGATTTTTTGAAAGCTGCACGCCCACCGATAGACCGCGAATGGTTGCGGTCCGAAAAATTCAGTGAAATAAAACTATTCGCAATTTAATACAATTTTACGACTATTGTTTCTTTTATTATTATATTACGGACTATTGTTTCTGTACAGCGCAGCGAAGAGAATATGCATACAATACATTTGCTGATATTTCTTCCTACTCATTCTTTCCCGATAGAAAATATTACTTCTGTCGACGGTCAAATGAAAACGTAACAATATTTCAAGTAGAACCGATGGGAACCAATACATTTCTGCATCTTATTGATTGTAATAGACTACAAGGGTGTCGTTTCGTCGTAAATGCAGAACGTAAAATGTTAAAATGAACCTGAACGGCTTTAAAGAACTCCCTCTCCGATCTACACGTAGAATTTATCGCGCATTCTTTATGCGACTCTCGAGTAGTTTGAATGCACGCCGAACCACTGCATTTTATATTGCGAGTGGAGATCATATTGCATTTATCGCCGGAACGGACACTCTTCCCATTTTATCTTCGGAAAAATGCAACGACAGTGCAGGTAACGTCCCCTATCTGTGTTAAAATATTTCATCGACTATTATATTTTTCTTCGCTTATCGAAGATTTTCCTTCGGCACTATCCAACTTTAAAACTTCAAATTAAATTACGATATCTGAATTGAAAAATACAACTTTTATATTCTGCGTTTACCCCAGCTTGTGCGCAGCTACTTCAAAATGCAAGACATCAATTTATGCTGAAATCGTCTTCATCTATCTACGTATCTATATCTATATATACCAGTGTATCCCAACCTTTTTTGTGCCATGCCCACCTAAGCGCTGGAATTTTCCGAAAATAATAATTTACAAGGTTACATGCAAAAAAAAATAGAAAAGGCATTTTTTAAAATTTTCTTATTTGGGCCCTCGATGAAAATTTAAAATATATGTTTTGTAGATCTATGTTAGTTATACACATACTGAAAATTTCATGGAAATTGGTTGACGCAGGAAAAAACACGCGTTTTTTGTCTGCTATAACAACCTTTTCAGGTATACCGCCAGTCGTTCGGGCACAACTCGACCACTACGCGAGCAGCTAGTAGTAGAGTAAAAAGTTACAGAAGCTCTACGAGGAATGTCGCGCAAAGAGATCCGGCAAATAAAACACGTTCTCGAACAATCGTTTCGGCAGCGTCTCAAGCGAAACGGGGCCGGTGAAAATTTTCTGGATGCCTTGGGTGGGTGCTCGCCGTTATTAGGAATTTCCTTGTCTCATTACGGACGCGTGCTTAAACGCTTCTCGGTTTCCTCGGCACAATTTCGGCGAAATCAAGGCGTATCTTGTCCTCCCCTTGCGAGGAGGAGGCTGGGTGTGGGGTGGGTTGCGGGTGTCGTCTGCGCCACCCCTCTAGCAGAGGCAGAGCCCACCCCTCGATGTCTCATGGCCTCGTAACTTACCTTGTACCTGCACTTAGAATCTCAACACCGCCTGCAATTCCCGGAATTAGGAAACTCTTGGCCCGTAACTCGATTGGAGTGCATTCGAATTCGCGCATTCCGCACCCTCTAACCGACGCCCCTTCCGGCCCGGTGCGCGGTTCATCCCTCCCTCCCTCCCCCAACCTTCCTTCCGCTACCACTCCTCGTTGCACGCGTGCATGCACGCCGATGGGATGCGATGCGTTGCACCGATGAGACGCGACCCTGTGCAGCAACGCTTGTTGCACCGACACAACCGGAAAGATTAGCACGCGCGTCGAGAACAGTCACACTTTCCAGCTAATTCCCGTCTACCAGGCTCTCCCCAAAGTTTGCGTCCTCCGGCTCGTCCCGCTCGCTTGTTAGACGCTGATCGCTCCGAGGAACGGCGCTAACGACGAGTTCATTGAGCACGAACGCTCCCTCTCGCTCGGGATCCACCTGAATTCGCGAGAACGATTCAGAAATTTCGCAAAATTCGCCCGAGAACGCCGCTAGTCGTACTATTTCGCCTGTGGACAGCTCCTTGAAACATCGCTAAATTTTCGCAGACTTTCGTAGGTTCAAAGAATTCTTCTTAAGTAATCCTTTATGGTGTTTCCTGTTGATAGCAATAGTTTCGATAAATAAGAAGCGTACCTGTTCGAATGTAACCGACCCCTATGTTTTACCGTGTTTCCAACATTTTTACGAGCTGTAAATGCTCGACGATCCGCAGAGTGCGCTAGTCCCTGTAACGACGTGTTTATTAAACCTTATATCGCCTGAAAAGTGCGTCTCTTGGCAATGCAATATCCCCGGAGTTATACCTGGCGGACTATAAATCATGATACGAGAGAACAACGAAGATATTGTGGCGAGAAGTGTCTCGAGAAATAACGCAGCATCTTCTCGACGTACTAAACTTCATTTTCCACAACACACATGTAGAACGGTAACCGTTTGCAGTCGGAGTTGTTTTAACTCGAATGTTAAACATTTCTTCCGACCTAGAATAATTTCATAGAATTGAATGCTCGGTCGAAAAAAAATTCCACAATGTAAAAAATAAACGAATGTACCAGCTGATACGTGTCAATGGTTGAATTTGCCCATAAATATAAAATTCGCAGAACACCGGTTGCAGTTCAATTAGCCCAGCCGTCAAAGTCGAGGAATCCGACGCGACGCGACGTCCCGATGGCCGGCCACGTGGCGAAGGGGTGCGTCACGGTAGCATTGACGTTTATGTCAACAATCCGTGGACCACACGTCGAAAAGGTCTCGGCGCAGGGGGTGTCGTGGGGCGCGAGAAAGAGAGGGCAAACCTCCTAGGGGATGAATGGTGTTCCGCGTGTTTCGATTTTACAATTGTCGAGTGGCATTGTCGGTCCTCCGAGCAACACCTGGCTGGTTCCGGAAAGCCGAGGGCTTTTCAATTTCCGCGATAGCTGGCGCGACTAGGTTAGAGCCCGTGAGTTAGGCCACCCCGCGTCGTTTGATAAAGAAAGAAACGAGTGAATGTGTCGCGGAGGGGGTGTAAAGGCTCGATGAATGGATGGAAATGAGGGGGCGAGAGAGAGAGAGAGAGAGAAAGGGTGAAAGAGTGAGGGGGATGGAACAAGCGGAAAGAGAAAGAACCGGCATATGTATGTAGCGCGGCGACCATATACTTGACGGATCTGGTGGTGCTCGCTCATTTCGCCTTTATGCACGTGCAAAAGGGGTGCCCCCCCCCCCGGCACGCGCAGGAAGGGCTGAAATGTTCGCCAAAAGTGCCAATTTCGTGCCGTGCCGGCGACAACCCGCGTCTTATTACACCGCTCGACGGCCAGCCACTAACCGGAAGCTGCTGCGAAAACCGGGACACGAGGCATTAGCGTGTTTCCGTGCTCGTTTGCTGCTCGAGGACTCTCGATACGGACTCGAATAATAAAACTGCAAGGAGCAATTTGATAATTAATTGAACTGAATATTTCGAAAGATGCGTGTTGCACGTATAGAATCATTTCCGAGCAAGCAATATAATTTGGCGTATTTTGAAACGACGCTAAAACCATCACAGTAGATTTTCCTTTTAATAGCGACGCAATAATTATAGAGAAGAGTGGACACATTCCTGGAATAATTTAATTAACTAATGACTCGCCTTTGTCTCGCGTCCCTTGTCATTCGTGCGCCATTAAACTGCGTGTGTTTGCGCAAATTTACATTGTCGGGGTGGATTTTACAAAAAGCAAAATTACAGGACGTATAATACATCTGTTGACGGAAGTCTTCAATTAAAAATAAAACGCGAAAGCGCGCCCTCCTTCCTGGCGAAATCTGCGACCTGTTTGTTCCTACATTTTTCCATTTCAGTTTGTTTTTGTTTTTCTTTTTCTTCTTTCTTTAGCGAGACAACAAATTTCTCTCTCGTTCTCTTATTCTTTACTTTACTTTGTTCATCGTTTCTTCATCCTCCCTCATCAACAAAATAACACAAAAGCAAAATGATGCAATATCGATAAAATCACAAGAAGGCTCCGGGGATGACCGTATGGAGAGGCAACAAATTTCTCCTCCGCTTTCTCTCTATTTTTCTTTGCGCGTGTGACTATCATTTTCTTCTTCCTCCTGCCCCTCATCGTTCAAAATTGTACAAAAGCAAAAGGATGCCGTACTAAGGCGATTACGGCAGGATGCCGCAAGCGAGCTTATTTAGAGGCAAATGAGAACCGCGCGTAAAACGTGTAAGCATCTCAATCGCGGGGTTAATCGGCCAGGAAACGACGACGACGACTGCGAGAAGCCAGCGCACAAAAACATCGAAACTATTCCGACCCTGTAGCACGCCGTTGGTCCTGCTGATTGAACGAACGAGCGAACGAGCGAACGAGCGAACGAACGAACGAACGAACGAACGAGCCAACGAACGGGGGATCGTTGTTCGTTGATTTATTGGCCGCTTTGCGGGAGAACGTGGAAGCGATTACGTGGGCTATTCCAGGTGGTAGAAGGGAGGAAAAGAAAGGCGGAGGTGAGAACCGATTGAAAAAGATGGAGAAAGGATGGCGATAGAGCCGGGACGAGCGAAGAGGGTGGTTAGGGGATTGCTGGACGATCGATGGAATCGTTTGAGAGGCGAATTATTTGCCCGGTGCATCGCGCTCCCGAGGCTGACGGTCCTTTGACCGGGGCAAAGTGAGCTCCGGAGACTATCGACATCGCGGTATAAAATGGCCTTAGCTCGATATTTGGATAGCAGTTAGACCTGAAAATTTCATCATCCACAAGATTCCTCTCCGGCTGCCAGACGACCCCTCGATCCACCCACAAATCCGCGGATGTCGAAATTAGTAGTTCCGCAGGATTCCAATAAATTGTGACTTTTTTTCATCATTTTTCCTGTTCGAGGAAAAAATACAAAGGGTCGTCGCGAGGACGCAAGAGATGGGGAGAATGAAAATCAGGGATGATACGTTCGAGCATCGTCGAATTACGAAACGCAAAAATAATAAACGCTATTTATCAATATTCATCCGTTACACCGCTCGGTGACACTCGCCGTCACGCCCCTCGCCGAACGAGCACCTACATAAGAACTGCCGCCACCCCACTACCCCAACTACATACAACTTCCGTTACACATTTGCGCGACACCCAGCCGTCACGCTTTTAGCCGAACGAAACCTACAAGATATTTTCAATCTTGAAATCTGAATCTCTGTAGACATAGTTCTACAAAAATTGAAGCAAGTTTGTATTTGGTATTGACGAGGGGAGTACGTGTTTTTAGGGTAATTAGGATGATCCATAAGCGATAGACCATTAGGGCAGGGTGTCAACAGTGTGTTTTATCGTCGGTCGGCGTTACGGTCGGCGAAACGGCCGCGATTATGCGTAATTACACAGATAAGGGGGTCATCGGAGACGACGCCGCGCCGGCCATAAACTTCGATCTTACATGATTAATTAAGCGTCGGTCGAGCGTGATCGAACAAGTGCTCGAGGTCACAGGAGAAGGAGCATTATGGAGCCCGCTGCAGCTCCCGGCGTGGCCAACAATGGGTCGCTTGAGCAGGGGGCGAGATGAAATTATTTGGTCGATGCGCAATTATTGAGAGCTGCTTTGTAACGCATGCTTGTAACCCGCAGGCGTTGCGCCGAAGTGCGACGAACATCGGACAGGAGTATTGTACCGGGTAAATTGCTCCGCGTTCCGTCCAAATTTCACCGACGCAACACCGAGTGGATCAGCCTCTATCGCCCCTCATTATTTTCGTATCGCTTGCCATCGGTCCTCATATTTTTATCGGCGGACAACAATTCTTCGCCGCTCCGAATAATCGATCCTCCTCGATTGAAGTTCTCGCTTCGAAACTTCAGTTCGGATTTTTCTATTCTCCTGGAAAATAGCGATCCGAATTCTTATTTTCAAATCTTCGACACGTGCCTCACTCGATGGAGCAAAGAGAAGAATGCGCAGAGCAGCATCCATTGTTGAGTGATTCACGGAAGAATTAAGAGATCGGGAGGTGGCAGAGAGAGAGAGAGAGAGAGAGCGGTGTTTCCGGTGTTAGCCAGCCACGCATCGGGATTTCCTATTCATCGGATTATTCGGTGACGGAAAGGAGATGGAACGACGATAGGTCGAAACGCGTTTATAATTTAATAATAGTCGAAGGGGAATCGGAGGGTGTCCGCGCGGCGGGTAGTTTCCGACGAATTCTTCTCAGCGGTGCCGTGAATGCGTGTCACCTTTATGCGTAATAACGTATGATGACAGGGGACCCGGGAGCCATTGTCACGCCTGTTTAGAGGCTGACGTGAACCGGCCGCGGCACGTTCATCATTTGTACTCACTTTCGAGCACCACAATCGAGGCCGGGGCCAGGGAACACGCGCGAAAAACGGACCCCCGATCGAGCAGCCCATCGACCACCGTTTCTGCCAATAATCTTTCATCGGATCTCCGATTCTCGCTCTTGAAATATTTTATACTTTATATCTACAGGGTGGGGCATTTATCCTGGCCACTTGGAATATCTCGAAAACTATATTCCATACGAAGGTCAACACTTTTGTGCTCAGAATTTGATACTCTATCGATCTATGGTATCAAAAGTAAAACATTCCATTTGAAAAAATAAAGTTGACCTTGGAATGATCTTGAAAACATGAGGATAATTTAAAATGGATATGATTGCTGCATCATCCCCTCCTTGACTTAAACTTTTTATTTGAAATAATATTTTTTCTCTGGAATTTAGTTTTCGAGATATTCCAGGTCGCCAGAATAAATGCTCCACCGTGTATAATCATTTCTGATTCCTAAAATGCAATTTCCTCCTCTTCCACTGTACAACAGGATCGAAGTAGCGATTCGCATGAAATTGTACAAATAAGAAGCCCACGAATTCCAGAAGATCCACAGCCCGTTGGAGAATGCTGAAAAGAGTTCCGAACGAGAGCCTCCACCGACATTATCGCGGAAACCAGCCTGCCCGATCGCGAAACAATGCGAACCGGAGTTCATAGAATTTATAGAACTCGGCCTTACGCCGTGAAAATTGAACAGCAATTTCCATGCGGCCGCGGAGAACCTGGCAGAACGAAAATTACAAGAAACTAACAAAACTACCGACAACACTAGCTAATTACTCCGCTTTGCATAAACATCGCCGATCCGCGAACAATGCGTCCAATTACAAACGGTGGAAAAAGAACATAGCCCCGGTGCATGGCGGCGCAATCCGGTACAAATACAGAGTTTTCCTTTGAAACGTTTAAAAGGAAAAGTCTCTCTCGTTCGAAAACGAGGATCGCGCGGCTTTGTTGGCTGCATCTTCCGTACCCGAATGCAAGATGCATGCTTGCATTACCCGCCGATTCCATTATCCGGCAGGCGGAACATCATCCGGGTCTCTTGGAATAACGAATCTCAGGCCCGATTACCGGCATCTGTGCGCCGTGAAACACAGAAAATAGCATCGCCGGAGGGGATTCGCAATTGATACCGGTACCGGAGGGTTCAACAACCGATGCGCGCCAGGTTCGAGACGCATTCATAATTCAAATGCAACCGAGCGACCGAGTCCACGGGAAAACGGGGAAAATTCGTCGGGAAAGACCAAACTCGCGCGAGACAATGCGATACCATCCGACGACGCGTTCCCCGGGACAGTTCTTAAATCGGACGTTCAGCGATAATATCGCGGTTTCGTTTCGATCCGATAGGGACATTGTCTTCAGATTTACAATGTTTCAAAATTTCAAAAATTTTACTCAAGTACTATAGAATATTAGGTCGTTGCAATTGAAATGACCGTCTTTCACATTTCAAACTTCCCGCCTTTCGTAGTTTAGTGCGGGTTACCGTTGGTTCGTCGACAACCCATTTCACCGACACTGTTTTCATCGACACGATTTGACCGACAGTAACTTTCGTCGAAACTATGTTTTCATCGACACGGTCAAATCGTCGACAAATGTCTTCATCGACACGGTTTGACCGACAGTATGTTTTCATGAAAAAAACGAACGATTTCGTTCCGGAGATACAAATCTGGAAAATGAGCCTCGTGGTCATAAGCCAGCAGCTATTAGAAATGTAGATTTAAAAGAGATAGTTGAAAAGGATGCACGTCTAACTCTGTTCGGGAAATCGCGGAGTAAAACCATAAATGCTGATAAATGCTGTCAGGAAATTGAAATAATGTACGAAAAAGTGCGTGTTCAACAGCCGGCATTAGTCAATAGACGCGGTGTAATATCGTTTCACGATATGTAATGCGCGGCTACATATTGCGAAAGAAAGAGTAAAAAAATTAGCAGAGTTCAAGTGTCAAGTTCTTCCTCACCCTCCTTATTCGTCTGACCTGTCACCTACTAATTACTATTTTTTCGAGCACCTAGATGGCTTTTTGAATGGAAAAATATTCAAAGAAGAACGTGCTGTAAAAACTGCATTTGATGAATTGATTGTCTCGCGTTTATTAGATTTCTACTGGAACGGCATTGAGGCACTTGTATCACGATGGAAGTTATTTCAATTAATGAAATATGAATAAAGCTTGTAAAATAAAAGTTTATGTTAAAGATTCAAAACGGCCATTTCATTTGCAACAACCAAATACATAAATCGTAGGACAGTTAAAAGCATATCTTTTTAACCAGCCCAGAAAATCAAGAGTTTCGCAGTTTTCGGCGAGTATCGCGTCGCCGATGACGCAATGGCGGCGTTAGTATGCTCGGAAATTCGCGAATCCTATTGCCACCCTCTTGGCGCGACGGCCATCGTCGTATCTGGCTAAATACAAGGGGGTGTGGGGGCGCACGTTCCATTGTGTCTCGACAATGGCCGGGGGGAGTGTTCCGTGGTTTCTTTTCTGTTTCTGTGCGGCGAATAGTAAACGTTGGAATTCATTTTGCTTCGATACAGATACATAGTAAATATTCTTATCGTCGAGAAGCGGTAGGGGGTGAGTTCGCGAACTGACGTAGATAATACGCGCACGCTCCAACACACGGGAAAGTTCGGGAACCACTTATTCGGGAGCCGAGCGAAGTTCATTGTTCCATTCACCTACTTGTTTGTTACTGTAAACTGTAAATGTAAACCGTAAACCACGCGCGTGCACCGCGCTCACGCGATTCCACTAAATTAGAAGTCGTAGAAAATGGAATATCGGTGAAATGAATCGGCCGTTCTCGAGGCAAAAGTGGATTATAATGAGAGTGTACAAGCGATAGCTACTCGATCTCGTGTATAACTTTGCCCTCGACGTTTGTTAACTCTTCGTAGGACCACTTCGGTGAACCAGCACCACCGCACCGGTGCTTTCAGCGGACTTTATCCGGCGAGAAAAAAATCAAACGCGTTTAAAGTTGTAATTGGTCCCGTTGATTTTATGCCATCGCATCGGCGAGATGCAAATCAACGGGTGAAAAAGAGCGAATAAATTCCAGCGAATTCGAAACTCGATTTTGATCGATCGAGGATGAATAAAATATCCAGCCGAATGAAATCGAATCGATAGCCGCTTAACTCCCATTTCTGCAAATTGATCCCAGATCCGATGAAAATGTATCAACATCTGTAATCGGTATGTAATACCCCGATGATGTGGAAATGCTGACTGATTGGCACCGGCGACCAATTTTTTCCTCTGATTACGCGCTAAGCAGTGCTAATTATGTGTGGACACTCCGCTAATGACTATCGACGTTCTACTTTATCGGTGCATTAATGCAAAATTCCGTAAACCCGCGTCGCTATAAAAGTTATGCGCGCTGGCGAATTTAGTACATTAATTTCATTAAATCGAAAATTTGTAGAACACGAGAAAGATTTGTTTTATGAAATGATTACGCGGTATCGTTTTAGCGTCACGAAACGGCCCCGCATCGATCGATCCCGTTGATTTTCCGCGAATGTTTCGCGCGTACCGAACGAATTTCCGCAGATACAGACGTTGGATAATTGAATTGAAAAGGGAATGTGTTTACTTCATCTTCGTGCAGGCTATTTTCTCCGAGGAAACTTGGTTTCCCGTCTTTATGCGTCCGACATACTGTGTCTGTGTTATTACCGGCGCGGGTGCCAAGACTCCTTTCCAATTTATAGAAAAAGACAGAACGTTGCATGCATTCATGGAATCCCGGAAAAGTTCCCGGGTGCGCGTTCGACAAATCTAGCGCAGGAACTTTCAGAAATTCATTCGAGTTCTTGCTGGTCATTTGAACGCGCAGTTTGCGAAGTATCACGGAAGAATACACCCGGACAATTTTCCGGGGGGTGGGAGAAAAAAAGTACACGGAACACTAACCCGGTGAAATAGTGTTCTGTTTCTCGTCTGTCAATGGACCGAGTCTTCCGAAATAACTTTAATCCGGTCTGCTGCAGCAGTTCGTAAAGATTTTATTTCAATTTTTACGATTATCCGCGGAAAGATGGTCGAGGAGATATTCGCATTTGCTTTCGCGAATCGAGAGGTCCTTCGAATTTTTACGGGCCCTTCGGATAGGTGTCCTTTAATTCTACATTATCCGTTCGAAGCGATCGGATTATAGGGTGCTACGTTTAAACGCGAATTTAACCAGAATGGCGCCATCACGCGACTTTTAAGCGTCGATCGTTATAAGCTTCTACGTATTATGTATAATTATACCGAGCGTGTCATAATATTTTCGCGTCGTTAGTCTTAATGTTCTTTTAACCGCTAAAATATTTAGCGTTCGAGAAGATCGGCAAATATTTTTAGCAGATCAGATTTTTCTACACAAAATATGAAATAACGGAGGCCGATGATTTTACAACACGGATAATCTTATTAGGTTGTTGCAAACGAAATGGCCGTTTTGAATCTTTAACGTAAACTTTTATTTTACAAGCTGTATTCATATCCCGTTAATTGAAATAATTTCCATCGACATCGATGCACTTCTTCCATCGTGATACAAGCGCCTCAATGCCTTTCTCGTAGAAATCTAATAAACGCGAGACAATCAATTCATCAAATGCAGTTTTTACAGCACGTTCTTCTTTGAATATTTTTCCATTCAAAAAGCCATCTAGGTGCTCGAAAAAATAGTAATTAGTAGGTGACAGGTCAGACGAATAAGGAGGGTGAGGAAGAACTTGACACTTGAACTCTGCTAATTTTTTTACTCTTTCTTTCGCAATATCTAGCCGAGCATTACATATCGTGAAACGATATTATAAATTGTACAACTCCAACCCCGTCTGTCGTGGAAAAATTAAATTACAAAGGCGGGAACTTTCAAATGTGAAAAACGGTCATTTCAATTACAACGACGACCTAATACATATTGCTCGGTATTAGCAGCTATTATCTACGTAATAATCGCAAAATGAACAGGCTACACAGGGTGTCCCAAAAATCGTGGTACAACTGAATATTCAATTGATTGAAACGGTCGCTTCAGGGACTGTGCAAAAGTTGCAGAAAATTCATTCAACGAGGCAAGCATTAAAATATAAGGTGTAACGAGTGCGTCCATGTTCCGGAGTTGCGAGTGGCGTAATCGAATTCGGTGTTCCGAGGTACGTCACCAGGAAAATTAATTTCGAAATCCGGACAAACGGTTGCGCGAGTGAACGGCGTTAATGGAGGCCACGTGAATAAGTAAGAACCCGGCGGTTAGGTCTCGGGGTTAGATGGACGCGAATCTAAACCAAACGCAATTAACGCATTAACTCCTATGAGAGGGCAACGGCGGAATCGCGTTTGTTTGTGTTCGCCGGTCTTTGAAGCGGACGACGGTAAAGCACCGCTGCGCTGGGTGTCCACTTCAAGAGGAACGTCTATTTAACCACCCGGCCCCAGACACGTTAAATGCATTTTCAACGCGTATGATTAACTGTACACATTTATTCGCAAGAAGTAATTGAGCTTTTGACGGAGGGAAAATTGTGTCAATTAAGATACTGGCACCCCCACAGGCCGGATGCGTGAACCGGCGCGGCGCGGCGTGGCGTGGCGCGGCGGCGGATAAAAAGAACGCTCTCGACTTTTACGGCTCGGAAACTCCGGCTCTGTGTTTATTCAGACTTTCATGTTCTTTTGTGCCCGCGGCTAAGTAAATATTTATTTTTATGTCCGCGAGAAAAGATTTAATTAACTGACGTTCGTTTTGTTGTCCCGCCTCTGGAACGACTGTCTGTGAAAACATCTACGAGGACAAATAGATTAGATTCTGAAGCGGTAATAATGAAATACTGCTGGATCATTTTTATGAAAGTTTCGCGGAAACTTTTTGAGAAAAATTCGCAGTAATGAAATACCAAATGAAAGCGTTAAATCGATAGAATATTAATGCGTCAGGAAATTAGTAGATTCGCATACAGAGCATTCTGGAAGTGTGCGAGGAAAGAAGACAGCCGTACGAAGTTCTTTGTTGCGGATAATCGGCGAAACGGGACGATTACCCTTGCCCTTGTCCGCAAACACTGATTCGACTTTGTCCGATTGTATTCCCAGCTGATTGTGCCTCGTCTTCGCTAACCAGTATGTGGCCGGCCTAATGCGAAAGCACACACAGAGATACAGAGGGACATGCACGTTCACGCATACGCAGAAATACGTTGAACAGGGGGTCGAAAGCGCCTCAACTTCCGGCGAGCGCATGCGTCCGGCTTCTGCACTGCAGGCACGTGCGGTTTTAACAAGGGATGAAGCTCGCGCGACGTGCCACTGGAACTCTGTTCTATCCCCCTTTTCGCCCCCTTTGCACCCTCCCCCCTTCAGCCCCCGTGGCAATCGAGAACGCAAAGCGACGAGGAGACAATTTTTCGGCGTCGAGGAAAGTGAATTTTCCACCAATCTGTCTCGGAGCAGACGAGGAAATTCTTTGAGCAGTTTCCCTGATGAACGGACCGAAGTCTTAAGCACCGAGCTCCAAAGGCGAGACACGTATCACAGTTAAAATATGATAGATTTCAGTCATTTCAAAATTGGCCAATCCGAAGACAGCCTCTCGAAGTTTATAAAATCGACAGTCACACAGAACGAGATACGAAGACTCAATTTAACGTAGACTCAAAACAGGTAAGGAAAATTTGGCGATCACGGGGATTATCAAGGGATATTGGTTAAACGAAGTCGGCAGACATTTCTCCAAAGGCATCGTAGATCGCAGACAATCAAATTTTCGCTAGGTCGGGTTAGGAATTTCCTCCGAGCGGAATTGGGTAGACCCGTGCAATTCTACGCGTTTATTAACATCCCACCTCTCTCTCTCTCTCTCTCTCCTTTGGTTATTCGACCCCTCTCCGATCCGCACGATAGCAATAATTCTTGGGCAGATACGGCTTTCAAATGAACCCGTTAGCGGCTCCCGAAAGATACGAAGATCGTTAACGGCGTCGAGCGAACACGGCTATGTTTCGAGTAACGACGCGATTCCGTGGAACGTGAGTGGAATTGCTTTGAGTAGCAGTCGGTTATCTTTCCGATGAAATTATGTATGAATTTTCGACGCTTTCAGAGCACCGGACTGAAGGCGAAGCAGTAAGTGTACTAATTAATTCGGAGCCCTCGCAATTACTGCGCAATCGTTGCTCTTGATTTCCCACTTACGTCTAAACTGGTTCGCGGAATCATCCCTTAACATACATTTGACCTGGTAATTCTTTCGCTTGCCGATTGAAAATATTTGACGCTCGCAGTCGAACGCTTTATAGAAATCGACAGAGATCATTCTCTCGGCGCTGGAGCGCATTTCGATGGCGCGTAAATAAACAATAAAATGAAGGGAGGGCCCCAGAACGCGCCGTCATATCGATTAAACGAGCGAAAGCGAAGGACAGAGAGACACAGAGGTAGACGTAACGGCGTAGATTGGCTGTATTTTACGTAGACGTGGAACTCCATACGAGACCGATTCGACGTCAAAGCGCGTAGTAACTTACGAAATACGACTTCGCGCGTGTGTACATATTTTTTTCGTCGTTTTACCGACCCTCGTAAATTCACTGGGTGCCCGTCTGCCGTCGGGAAAAATTCGAATTTCGAGAAAAAAAAAGGCAAAACGTCAGCGTGACGGGGCCGACAGTGTACACACGCGCAATGCGTCGTATTTCAAAGGGTCGGTAATTCAACTGGGAATCGAACCGGACGTCGTCCGGTCCGGGAAATAATTAACTAATTGAGCTGAAATGTTATCCTGGCCTCGGTCCAATTGTATCGAGTTTTTCGTGAGTCGAAGGGTGAACGATAATATTTTTCTTGTTTTTTCTCTATTCGCGCGATTTTCCTCTGCACCCATTCCCCCCCCCCCCCTCCTCTCTCTCTCTCTCTCTCACTCACTCACTCTAGCGGAAAAGCGAACGCGAATTACACGATAAATTCCCCCACCCTCGGAGGGTCCGGGAAACATCAACGCGAAGAATTTATATTCCCGCGGAAATCATAAAAACTCGTGTAATTAAAACCAGGGTGGTATTTCCGGGCGACAGAGAAATTTAAATTACAAAAATCGTTAGCGCCGTCGCGCAGTGCCGCCTAAGTTTTGGATTTTCCCCCGGATATGCATTTTCGAGGAAATTGGGCTTCGTTTGTTTTGATTCGGAGATAAGTTTTCGAAGAAATTGTTGTGTAAATATTATATATGGTATACGATGTAGTATTTCAAAGTACACCATTTATTCTGCTGGAATTTATAACGTTTTTACCATGTTTCGTTCGCGATATTTTTCGCTGTTTGTTTGTCGATGTTGCAAACAGATGACAGAAAGCAGATTCGAACAATTTCACTGAATTTCGCTGAGAATGCGCCATTAAACAATGAAAATGGGTCGATTCAGTTCAAGTGACAAAATTTTTGTGTCAAAATCGAGATAGGCGTTCGAAAAACCGTTCTACACGATCAAGCGTTGACCGGAACGTTGTTCCACGTTCGAGCCAAGGGATTTTGGGTGAACATTTAGATACCGGTCGATTATCTACCCTTTGTTTGCGACGCCAATGACACGCACTCTCGAAATTCTACGTGTAGAGGGGTGTGGCGCGCACGCGATATATCATCGGCGTCGTTATCAAAACGCCAGTCGAACGGACTATCGATATTTTTCTCTCTCCGCCTTTCCCCAACGCAACGGATGGAATCCGAAATGATGAATCACGGATAATTAGCCCGCAGCCGTTTATCGATAATTGGCCGAGATTAATACGAAGTGGCCCGCTTCCTCACGCGCTTCGAGATCCGATTCCCGGCTCGTGCCTTCAATATTACAGGCCCAATCAATCAACCGGTCCAGAACAGAGAGGAATAGATCGTCGCCATCGTTGATATTCACCACTCACCCCATGGATCCATGTCGTTTCTCCTATTTTCTTTTTTTCGACCGTTTCCTCTGTTTTTCCCCAGTGTTTTTCGTACACGCCACCCCTTCGTCATGACATTCTCGTTCCATTGACTTGTCTGCCGAGGAAATTCATGCTGCATATTCCTACGCGTTTATTATGTTTTTCTTATTTAGATGGTAACAAAATGAAATCTGTGCGAAAGTGCTCTGTACACCTACCTGAAAAACTGTTGTAACACAAGAATTTACACAATTTTCCTTAAAACACTTGAAAATCGCCAATGAACGGACGCTGTTTTAGAGACTGTTTAAGAACTTTCGATGAAGTTTACTAACTTGACGGGTGTACAAATAGAAAAAACAACATTGAAGCCTTATTCTTCAGACCTTTAACTACGGCGGACCACAAAAATTTGATGACATACGCAAAATTTAGAAATCGACTTTTTTCCACGTTTTCGGGGCTTTTCCACTGCGCGCTGGTTGGTTGTTTTCGGGGGTGGATGCGCGTTAGGTTTTCTGGTTTTTTCTGTTCCTGGCCCGTCCACAGAAGCCGTAAACGACACCAGCATAAATCCAGGACGACAGAATTCATCGGTAGCCTCGGGCAGCGCCCTTCGGTAATTTGTTAAGGGCTGCTCGCCGCCCTAGAACGCTGGGCTGGCTGGGCATCCATTCGCACGTCGCACGGCCTGTCCTACGGGCGAGCGAATATTTTCTCGCGTATAAATACGTCTCTCGGCGTGCCCGTCCCCCGTAAATTCTATTCCCTTCATTTTCCACCGACATTCCCTTCCTCGGAAACAAATTCTTCAAACCCAGAAAAACAGCGAACTTTCACACATTCGAACCGAATTTTACACACGTGCATTTTTAGATTCTTCAAACTTTTGTAGAGAATATATGGATTGAATATTATAAATTGTCTTGAGAATCCGTTAATCTACAGTCTAGCTAGATTCTATCCGATCGACGAATTTTCATGAAACCAAAACGCATTGTGCACGGAATATTTTCAATTTAAAGAAGATTGATACGAACCACGCGATTCATTTCCGGTTAATTTACAAAACCGAGCCTGTTTCGCGCCGACATTTGATGACAAATCATTAAGCAGCAAACTACGCATTCGCTACTGTAATAATTCTGTGTGCCCATCAAACTTGATGGTATTTATTCTGTGTGCTCTTTCGAATAAGTACTGGTATAAACACGGCGCTAATGATGGTAATAACACTGCTTTTATGTGTTCGTCCACGAAATTCGCGCAAGGAGTGAATTACACAACCAGAGGAGTTAAAGATGGAGAGCGAAAAACATCGTACAAAGAGGATCATTTAAAAATGAAATTGCATATAAGTACTCTCTTTCGAAAACGCGTATGATATAAACCGGGCCCGGAGTATCGTTCCACCCGTGCTACCAAAACCATCGAATGAAAATAAATTATAGAACGAGCATAATTACGTCTGGCCGGAGAAGTCGCGGCGGAGTTAAATTGAATCCCTTAACCTCGCCGAAGCTCTAATTAAGAATTCAACCTCATCTGTCGAAAACTCCACATCGCATCGCATCTCATCTCATCTCGAGTTCCGTACGCATCGCGTTCCACGGTCGCACACACGGATCGAAAGAGAGAGAGAGAGAGAATGAGAGTACGAGAGATAGAAAAATAGAAAAATAGAAAGAGAGAGAGAGAGAGAGAGTAACGTGAATCGCGATCGTTTAACAAACCCTAAAATACCCGAACGACGGCGAAAGCCGAAACGAACCTGTTCAATACAATTCAGCCGAATAGAGGGTCAGAAAAAAAGAAAGTTCGTCGAAAAAATCGAGTTTAATTATCGGTACCGAGATCGAATGAACAATATCGAGAGCATTCAATTTACCTGGGTAAAGGGAGGCGGTCCGGGGCGGAGAGGCTGCGAGGATTTTCACAATTTCCCGGAACTTTAGATTATGTGGACCATCGGATACAGGCTTCCCGTAGGGTAGCGGAATCACGCGAAAGGGTAACTATGAAAATTCAAACTACGTCAGCGTAATAGACGACAGAGTTTGCACCGGCGTATTACATTCGCTGCGCTGCTGGTAGAAGGCCATGAGAGAGAGAGAGAGAGAGAGAGCTAGATAGAGAGCGCTAGGTAGCGATGATTAGCGCGGGGGGGGGGGGGATTGGTGAATAGTGTGCGAATACGCTGGAATAAATAGATAAATACAGATGAGCGAGCTCACGCTGATGTTGATTGCTGCACTGATTAAAGTTCGATGGGTGTGAAGAAATGGGTAGATTGAAGTAGATGTGGTTAATTGCTTTACGAATTATGAACGAAAAAAGTGGTAAAAAGGCCGAAAATCTTGAAAAATTGCACTTTTTACCAGTTTTGATCGTTTATAGCTCGCAAACAAATTAACCAATTTCAATGAAATTTTGAAGGATAAGCCGTATTTAGTTGTAAAAGGCGTAAGAGCGCACGGATAACCAATCGCTGGTGGCAGACGCGTTTCTTGCCACGGCGTTCGTTTCGATCTGCCTTTTTTTTTCATTCGTTGGCGATCGTAATTTTACAATTCTCCTGTTATTTATGATTCTTTGTTTCTGAATTTAGTTATATATAGGGTTTCCTGTTAATACACACACATATGCATACATCTTCCGTACTTCAACCCTATATAATTCTTTTAGCCTTACAGAGAAATTGAAATCGTTTGGTCCATTCATAAAAAAGTTATTCTGATTTAAAGTGTGTTGAATCAGTTATGCTCATTAGTGTATGTAGATGGGCGTGAACGAATAAATTTATGGATAGAGAGGCATATAGTAGAGGGAGAAACAGATAGACAAAGATGCACGGCGACAGATAAATGGTCAGATTAGCAGAGACCAAAGCGAAACGCGCATCTATCGAGCATCCAGCGGAAGGGAAGGGGATCGCGCAAACAGGAACATAGAGGGACGAGATGGTACCGGCGCGGCGACCTTCTAACCCCCTTCGTCTTTTTCAGTCAGCGGGAATCCTCGATACTGGTGTTCGCGTGTATGACAATGGCCGTATGCTAGCCGGGCGACATAACGATACACAAAGCACTTGCGGTTTAATACCGGGTGTTTTCGCGTTTCGCCCGCGCGACGAAACAGAAGACCGGTGAGTGGCGTGCCGCTTTTTCCGCCGCTGAATTGTTCCAGGCCCGCCGGCAAACAATACGGTTCGCAGCTCGATCGCGTGCTTCGGCTCCGCGATATTTCCCCCGCTTTTCCACCACCCATTTTCCCTCTGCCCCGCCTCTGTTATTTTCCATCCTCTTTTTTCGCAACGCGTGTTTACTACCTTTTCTTCTCTCTCCGAGCTCGAGGAATTCTTTTTGCCCCTGCGCGGCGTATCTCTTTTGCTACGGAATGTTTGTTTATTCGTAATTTCGACAGCATTCCACGGAACCACCCCCGCCTTTGTGGCGTCTGTGAACTGTATTATTCTTTGGACGGGGCGGGGCAGAGAAATTGCTCGAAGTGCTCGGTTAATTACGCGGTTTCGATGAATTTCTGTCGAAAAATACTCGGGAGGTGGTATCAACCAACGGATGCAATTTCTGATGATCGTTGCTGTGATGTGGCCGCTTTTCACTCTCGCGCGCCATTCGCAGAAATTCGAAGCGGATGCTCTTATTTGTAATTTCTCGTCGAGAAATAGTATACGAAATTGTTTCTAGACATCGTCCGCTATTTGAAACGTTTCCCGGACAACGTCTGCTCGCTTGGGATCCGATGATCCCGAATCGGGCGCATTGGAACGACTTCATCGTGACGCCGCGCCGCGCCGCGCCGTCGAACGGCTGACCGGAGGGCAGGCTCCGGGACGATTTTTCTCCGCATCCCTTCAATTACTTTTAGCAGGGGCTGCGCCACCGACGCAACATCCCATAAATCGTTCGAAGCGCAACACGCGAGGAAGAAGCAGCAACCTCCGCAGTATCCGGCGACCTAATTCCTCCTCGAGTCCCTTCGGTTTATTACATCTCGCGACGAGCGTCCCCGCAGCGAGAAACAGCGGATACGTGCGCAGAAACGAAGCGTGCGCGGGCAATAACGACATCGCCGCGCCGCGCCGGGGTCCTCGTAAAAGGAAACTAATTACTCGCTGCTCTCGCTGCAAGCCCAGCTCGTTCCCACCAACCCCCTCGTCGCTCAGCATCGGTACGTCGCGTCGGCTCGACGGAGGAAAGAGGGAAGTAAAGACGCTGATATTTCGGTCCGATCGTCGTAAACGACGGCCGACTTTTACGAGGCTGTTCACGCAGTTTCAGAATCGCGTTCAGATAAACGCGCTGCTTCCGGCTTTCCGAGGATCCGTAAAAGATCCGCTGACGGTTTTCCGAGGAGCTGCAAAATATCCACTTCCGGTTTGCCGAGGATCTTCGATGGCCGAGGACGATCCCGATGAGACCGTGAAAAAGTTACTTATTCTTCGTCAATTAAATCGGCTTAATGTTTGTGTATGTGTGTACATTTACATTGTACTAGCGAAACATTGTACGAACGAAACAGCATGAGAGCGATGAATGAACAAACAACAAACGAATGAACAAACGAGCGTCGTTGTACAAGACGGTTTTTCGCGAAGGCAACGGCGAGAGTTAGCTGAGATTGGTATGCCGTGTGAGATGGTTGGCCTATGTCATTCTATGTAAAATTCAGTATGCCATATTAAATTCAGTTATTGAATCAACCGAAACCTCTCCGAACGTGATTTATTTCTAACAGTTTTCACTGTTTTAAACTACATTCGCAGATACACCGTCGCAGAAATTGACTTTGAAATCAATCGAAATAATTTTGGTTCGATTTCTATGGAGCGCGGCACTCAAAGGGTTAGAGGACTAACAGAAATGTTTATTGGTGCCGGTTTCAATGGTGGCCTTTCTTATGGTACTCGTTCTACAGCTACAACGTATTATTCACCGTTGAAATTCCATCTGGTGGTGCCGGCGTCGGCATCGAAAATCCGGTTTGCCGGCCTTTAAATTCATTATCCGGTATTGAATGGAAATCGCATGGCGCGGAATCGACGGGACGGGACAAGGTGTAATCGGCCGTTACAATGTCGCTGGAACGTAACGCGAGATAATGATGGGATTTAGCGGCGCGACCGAGCTTCCGGTTGTACCCGGTCTCTCTCTCTCTCTCTCTCTCTCTCTCTCTCTCTCTCTCTTTCTCTCTTTCACTCTTGCTGCCTCTCGGAAAATTGACCGTAACTTTAAGGAGACCCGTGCCACCTATCGATCCCCCTTTTTCTCTTTCCCGTAGATTTAATCGGAGATTGAGCCGGGACCGATCAACCCACGGATCACTGTCCAATCAATTTTCCAATGAAAATCCTCGCCGAATTGATTCGTCTCGAATGATAATTGACGGGAAAATAGGCGAGGATGCGACCCAGGAGGAATTAACGGAACGAGACTCCCCCGAGCCTTTGGCGAAGTTTAGCTGTTTCTTTGCGTGGCCGTGCGGAGCAACGATCCGAAAAACCGTAATTTTTCACAATTTTTCGTATTTTTTAAATCTTGAAAAACGACTCTTTCTTTCCGAGAACTTGGTTTTGGAGCTGAAGAATTAAAATTTGTGGAAACACGATTTTCTGACGTCTCGCGCTTCTTGTGAATTAAAAATGATTCAGCTGCTAATCGAAAGAAAGTTCGTTGTTCCATGATAATTGCTTATTGAAGAGAGGAATTATAGTAACTTCGAGGAAGCATTTAATTATTCGCGCGTTACCGCTCTTCCGGCGAAGATTGTTCTCGTTCTACGAAAGCGGATTTCGAATTCATTAAAACCGTAGCTTTAACGAAAGTAGACTTAAACTTACATCGGTTGCGGGTTCCTTCCTAATAAAATCTCCTCATAGAAAAATTATATTTCAATCTCCACAAAATTCGGAACAGCCAATATACTTAAATACGAACTGAAACGTTAGCGTTACTCTCGATAATATTAAATCAATGGTGCTTGTAATCGATCGAGATGAATTTCTCTCGAATGTCACCGAATCTCGCAGCGTGTCTCGCCTAGGAATCTCGTTTCCAGGGAAATCAAGGCGAAAAAAATCGCCGGTAAATTTAACCCGGTTTCCCGGGAAAATATGACTTGAATCCTTCCACCTTGACCTCCCGCGGTTTATCTAACCCCTCCGGTTCTCTATCCTACCTCGGCCTCGTCAGTATTCAACGCAGAAGGAGCATAAATTACGATTTTTTTCCGGGACCACTTGTGGTGCACAAATTTAATGTGCAAATTCAGCTGGTTCCCATTTGGAAACAGAGGATTTCACGGAACAATCGGTTATTCTTCGATCCAATGCTGCATCGAGGGATGGACAAATTTCAGAAAATATGTACTTGTTCGTAAACGGTAAGAATTTCGAGAAACCGGCAAGGGCAATAGATACTTTGGAAAATGGTCGATCGCTGGTGTATTAGCATTCTCGGCGACGCGTCCCTAAATTGGTCCATTAAAAATGTTCTCCCTCGAATTCTCGACGTGCAACAAAGGACGCCGGCGCGGCGTGACACGGGGCTGAGTCGAACGGGGGTTGGTGGGCCGGCGCGGCGCGGCGCGGCGGTTGTGCAAAAGTTACGAGCGCCGAGTTAACTTTACACACAGCTTCCGCGGCCGGTACGCGATTCTCCTAATAAAATGAGAAATCGTCGGCTGGCGGACCGTACGTCCGCATAAGAAATTCGGAATTTATGCCGGCGTCGTGTTGAACGCCGGACGGGAATAAGAAACGGGACAAGGAAGAGGGAGACAAGCGGCGAAGAAAGCCAACGAGCCCCCGGTGAAAAAGTGGTTTACACGAGGCCGAGCGAGAAACTCGCGCGAGCTGCGACGATCGAGACGTTTATTCGACGCATAATTGATCGGCGAGGGCTCTTAAAAAAAACTCCTGCCCCTGCCTCTGGCAATATAAAAAAGATCGATCTTGCAAGGTTGTATAGTTTTTTACTACAATCCTTCTGGAATACTCTTGCGAGATTGAAATAGTGTATTTTCAAGTGGATTTTTCATTCGAACATTTTCTCGACCACTCCGAGATACGTCTCAACCAAACACTGCTTCGCCATTACAGTTGTTTCTCCAGAGTAGAATGTTTATGCAAATCCACGCTTTCACGACGTAAAGCAAGAATTAAATGCTAATTTATTTCGTCCGGTTTCCTCGGTTTAAATATCTACTAAAAATATTTCGCAAACTGTGTCGAACGTTAACGAAGCATTTTTATTACATCCTGCCCGGCAACGCATCCTGTAAACGCATAAAATTCACGGGCACGCTCGTAATTCGATTACGAGAACTTTATTATGATTTCCATGCAGCGAGAACCATTTTAAAATTTCTGAGAATCATTTTCGCGCGGAGGGACGAAAGTTTTTTTTTTATAGGGTACAGGGCTGCAAAATTTTTGTACAGTTAATCAGTTATTTTTGTGGATCCATTGTCACTGTCCTCTCGGCAGAGAGGCGCCGCGCCGCGCCGCGCCGTCTATTTAGCATGCGAGCTGACAATTAAAAATGAAAAGGAGTATTAACTTTATCTCGTGCGATTCACTACTGGAACGGCGAAAAAATAACCCCGACATTCATTTTTAATCCGCCATTTTTAACCGCGTCCTGCAATGGGAATGTCATTTGACTTTTCTTCTTACTCCTGTTACATTTCGTGCGGTTTTTTATTCCATTATACTTGCTTGAATAATTAATGAAAGTGGTACTGCAATTTATGATAATAAATGTTTCTTCGTGTAAATAAATTGAAGTGAAAGTCGGAAGGCAAACATTTTTTAATGGAAATGGAGGTTTACCATTGTTGGAAGCTTAAGAAATTTTCACACGCTTCGCCAAACTGAAAAACCATCCAACCTTATTTTCCAGAAAAAGTTTGCCACCTCGAGTAAAACTAAGTGACCAGAACAGTGTAAATAAATAAAAACTGTAAGATTCCAGTTGGAATAATGATTTCTATTATTAAGGCGCCGCGCCGCGCCGGAGGGTAGCAGAAAACCCACTCGGGAATGGCTGGAACGAAACAAAAGCAGAGGAATTCCTGGCAGTCGCACGGAATTTCAGGGAGTTGGGGTGGAGACGAGGTTGGATGGTTCGTCGATCGTTTTCTTTCCGGCGGGTGGTGTTTCGGTGTTCCGTCGAGCTCTCGACGTGCTCATTTGCATGTTCCGCGGCCGGGGAGGATCGATGAATTGACCGATCGAATCGAATCAGTCAATTTGCATGTCTACGACTTAATTTTGGGACTGTTTTGAGGGGCGATGGGGACGACGGTTAAGGTAGAACACGGACGACGGGCAATGGAGAGTCATCGATGGATGAAAATCGTGGCGGATACCGGGGGCGGAAGAGAGAGAAGGAAGAGAAGCGCACGAAAACAGGGCAATGAAAAAGAAATAGAACGGAGGACGGACGAATAACTGGCTGGAAGAATGAGATGTTTTATGGAACAAGGGAATGATGGATTCGATGGTGATCGATGTTCGGTTAGCGAACGTATAAAATCATGATGGCGGAGACTCGTCGAAAGGGAAAGAGGAAAATAGCGGAAATAAGTGTTAAGAATGTGGTGTAGCTACGAGCACGATTAGGAAGTAACGCAACATTGAGGAACAGACAGTCGCATTGTTTGTACATGCTCGCGTTTCATTTTTATAACGGAACAAATACCGTTACTTTTAAGTACCGGTTACTTTTAAGGCGTGGTAGAATTGGCGTTAAAATGCAGGGACCCTAACTGTTATACCGAAAAAGAAAAAGAAAACGAAAAAGAATAACTGTTATTTTTGGTCCCTGTTAAAAAGTACTGTTCAGAGCACAGCAGACTTTTCAATCAATGGCAACGAAGAGTGAAGAATTGCAGAACGGGACGGCCCATCGGGCGGAAATCTAAACAAAGAATAAGGAAAATTGAGTGCGGAGGAAAATAGAGAGAATCTGGTAGTCGTATAAATACAAATGAAAATAGAAAGTGGTATCCGAGAGACTGTAAAGGGTGATAAAAAGACGCAGGAGGGGAACAATAACGATAGGAAAATACTAGAGAAGGATAAGACAGTCGAAACAGGTGCTCGTATACGGATTTCAGAGTCTACGTTGATCCGGGGATTGAGTTCCAGGGGTTCCAGCGTTCGGAGTAGAAAGTAGACTGTCTAGAAAATAACTTTAATCTGATCCTAATGTTCCATTCGCTTTTGTGTCTGTTTTATAGCGTTTTATTCCCTCTTTTATTCTCTTGCGATTTGAATAAACATTCGCCGGGCTAAATCACGGGAGAGAAAAAGAAATCGGGCAGAGAGCATAAGGAGCACGAACTTCGTTAACGATTTTAGCGATCGCGAAGAGAAAATCCTTTTCTTGGGAAAAATCCTACTCACGGTCCGTCGGCGGTCTCGTTATTCAACCCTGTGGCCTGCGATAAATTATTGGACGTACCTGCGAACAGAGATAAGAATTGTGTAAAAATCACGGAACCCGGTCTTCTCGCCTTGTCGGACAAATTATGGGCGAATTCATTATTTCCTGGGTGAACTCGTTTATTCGACCGCTCTGGCCCGGGGGATTTATTTTGTTGCAACTTACAGTGGCGACCATATACTCGCCTACACTTTATATTTGAACTTTAATGCTTCGTGTATTTTTTTTTAAACACCTGTAATGACTGTTTGTATATTATTTTAAAGAAATAGGTACCCTGATATGTGTATGCATACCAGGATTATGGTTTTTATTTATTCCAAGAAATGTTGCTGTTTATAAATATTTTGTTTGAATCTATGATTTTTGTACCGGACATCTACTTACGTCCACTATAATTATTTGCAGCAAAGTCGAAATGCTTGCGATATAAACAATATCTTTCAGTATCTGGTGAACTCTGTCAGTAGTTAGATGTCGCCCGTTGCCGTCGTACAATACATATTACAGTAATGAGCAAGAGAAAAATATCACGCCAGAACAACGGCAATTAGTGCAGCGTCTTGGCAAGAAAGGAATGTCATATCGAAAGATTGCTTCTGAACTTGATATATATGGATTTAATATAAAAAAAAACAAATATTTTACTATGTACGTAAGTAGGTACGTGACCGCGGATAACTAGACCTCCGAACAAAAAAATGTGAATAAGTCGTTATCTATACGACATTAGCCAATAGTATTTTGTGTTTTAGTTACATAAACTTTATACTTATAAATAATGTAATTCATTTTTGTATAAATGTACAATGTTCAAGTGTAGATGAAATAAAGTTTCATTTTGTTAAGTGTACTTGAGTATATGACCGCCACTGTATATGTGTATGTACCTACAGAAAAATGCAGGATGAACTTTCGACGAACTTCGAAAAATAAAAGGATATTTCGAGGATGCTTGAAGAATAACACAAGATAGCCGCGACCCGTTGTTAGTCGGGAATACAACAAACGTTTTACCGCGATGTCCAGGTTGCATCGTTCCTGCACTTTTCTTCGTATTACCTAACTCCCGAGTAGAGAACGCAGTAGTCGAGGATCCTCGGTCGGTACTTGCAGCTTAGTTACGATATCGCGAGCATCATTTCGTAACGCGAGTTACTTCAGAGGCAGCCTCGCGAAGAAGTCTTGGAGAGAGATTCCGCCTCTCGTGCCCTCGGGCTTCCTCTTCGCTTCTCTTCTCTTTCCACGGCAGGAGAGAAGCGTTAAGCATGCACCGTGATGTAAAGCGGGGGCTGTTCTGTTCATAATCTAGGTGAAAGCCGTAACGCGAAAAAATAGACGACGCACTCGAATGAAACAGGTGGCCATCCGTTTATCGTTGTCCCGCGAACCCGACCCCGTCTCCTGCAGTGTATGTACTTACACTGCATTCGCGAGTGTCCCATTCTCTTTCCCGAGACTGTAATTAATAGACTGCGGATTTTCTACGTTTATGCAAAACTGACCGGGTGAAATTTAGAACGGCGAGTATACTAAAAGAATTCAACAATACCACAAAATAGACCATAGCAAGTTTTTTTTAAAATAAAGAACATAATATTTTTTATTTTATTGGTTCTTTTATTTAATTATCAGGTGTCATCTATGAGAATTATGTGTGACAGACGATATCTGTCAAACAACCACCACGACCACGTTTACAGACGTCAATTCGAAGAAATGCTCAATTCTTGACAACGACGTGGAATTGATGTTGACGGGTCATTAGCAATACTTTCACGAACAGCAGCAATGTTTTCGTTCGAACGAGCTGGTTTTGATCTGCCAGCAGACTTTGGTTTATCATGAACAGATCCAGTTTCATCAAATTTTTTCACCAAATTTCGAATTGTTTGCTCTGATGGACGATTATCTGATATATTATGATGGGTATTTTTTATTGAACACTGATTTGCAAAATAAATTTTGATAACTTTAACACGCTCTTCAATCGTATACGACTCCGTTGTTAAAATTGTCTATCATTGTAGGTTAGAAATACAAGAAAGTGACAAGAGACAAACATGGCGTTTGACAGATATTTTCATTCAACATGTTACAGGTACTTTTGGATAACCCTATACATATATAATATACTATAACTAACAGAAGATGAGTTTTTATGTGATTCTTGTTCAGATTTGCTGTATGCAAGAACATTGAGGGAATAGGACGAGAATGGAACGAAGCGTTGACAGAGGAAAATGAAGCGATGTAGCAAACAATTAGGGGAGGTCTGATATTTTTTGGTGTTTGGTAGCAGGCTAATGAACGTCCAAAAATTTTTCAAGCTTTGTTCCAACGGGCCAAACACGCCGGATAAGTACGAAGTACTGCTCGTTTGCAGTTTTACATTCCGGTGCCCGGTCCGTTTGCATAAAATCTCAGCCTCGCTAAATATTTATTCTGCTTAAAATTCGCGCGGCAATTTATTCGCGTAGTGTTTACGCTTTAGTGACGAGTTATGAAAAATTGAATCGTCCGTTCGCATTACCATGAATCCTACCATCGAATTGCAAATTTTCAAGTCTGCGAGCGCGGATCCTGAAAATTTTCCACTGTGCGAAAACTCGGAGGCTTTAACGTTCCGCGCGATAATCGAAACGAAATTAACGCGGCGTTCGATTTTTACGCGTCGATTACATTCCGCTTTAATTATTTATTGTTCCATAGTTGTTCGGGTTTTCGAACTTTTTTCGGAACTGTGGAGCAATAGCGATTGATTTATATTTTTACGATGTTTCACGAATTTTTTTTTCGCGTGTTTAGGATTGTACATTTATTTGGCGGCGAGAGTTGTCAGCTAAATTTCGATGCAAACAAATGTTCAAGTCTAACAGAATGTCCCAGATGGAACTTTCCATTTCAAAGGAGTCATCCTTTATTGGACGTATAAACTTCGTGCTCCGGACGAAACTAAAACTGTAAGTCAAACTCCAAATTAAACTTCCCGAAAGTTCATTTCAGCTTCTGCCAAATGCTACGCTTTCATAAAGAATCGTTTAGCAGGGCTGCTGTAATTGTCACTGAAACGTTAGTTCCAAGTGTTTAGAACAACGATACGAACGTACGTTTATTTTTCAGAAAAACAATCGTCTCGAAATAATTTATTCTCCTTAAAAAAAAGAACCGTTAAAATTCAAACAAAATTCTATTCTCACTGTATGTACAGAGACAGATAACCAAGAAAATTGAATCGCAGCAAATTCCGGCGATAGTAAACTTGAAAAATAAAATTTCTATTTTCCTCGACTAAATAATGTTCGAGACAGATCATTGACATCGCAGGAATTGTACTTGTTAGAACAAAATCGTCTTTTTAGAGCGCTGTTTGTCCGGAAGTAAAACCGGGCGAGCATGATCTTCGGGAACGATACTTAGGATTGGGGGGTGTGTGCGCGTCACTATGTCGTATTCACGGCGACAGGGTGTATCTAAAAGCTCCGCGGGAGCTGTTCAAACGACCGTGTCGCGGGTTGGGGAATCGGGGATTCGAAGTGGCGAACGAGGCCGTAAATCAGGGGTCGATTCCGGGTCGCGGGGTTGGACAATGCGTCGCCGGCCAACCCTCCGAGGTGGCGCGGGGGTCTCTGGACTTTCTCCTCGTCCAGGGGGCCATCTCCGAGAAAGAGTCTCGCCCTGGCGAAATCTGAAATTTATGTTTCCGTCACGTTGGCCTCGCTTTCTGAAGAGGACTGTGGACGAGGGGCTGTGCTTCTCACCTCGGCGAACAAGGGCTGGAAGACTCCGAAAAACGTTTACCTCTTATCCTCGGGTCTTTTCTCTCTCCCACTGACACTCGAGTTTTGAACGGCCTGGCCAAAGGGGAAGGGCAAGGGCGCGGTACGACGCCCGTTCTTTTTATCGGAACACCCGCTCTCGCCACCCGACCGGTGGTGAAATCGTGTCACGATCTTTGCAACGATCGCCTCCAATTTGGGGGGGACCAAATTCGAATCATTCAATATGTTAACGCGACTGAAGAAAATAAAACAGGAATTTTTACTCACGCCTCGAATCATCCCTGCAGGGTCAGTGTGTCGAGACAGGGGTCAGAGGGTGGTTCGTCATCAATCTTTTTACCGGGACGGACAAGGATCGCATTGTCGGAGGAAAATCGTGTCACAAAGACGTGGAAAAAGTTGATAATGTATGTAAACGACTAGGCGGTCGGAATTGTCGGAGTTCCGTTCGTTGAATCGCCCGCTAAATTTCAATCGACGCTCGGGCGCGGCGCGGCGCGGCGGCGCCGCTGAAAGAGCGCAATTAACTCTCGTTGTTTGTCCAAAGGGAAAAAAAGAACCGTAGAAGGATTTTTATGGTAGAGCGGGAGTGTCTCTTTGGGATTCGCGGCGCGACGACGATGATGTTTGTGGTAATTCATTATGAACGGAGCCCGTGTGGCGTTCGCACGGGAAACGCGTGGCCAAGGATGCGGGATGTATGCAAACGAGCCGGCGCGGCGCGGCGGAGCTCGTTCAGCGAGAAGAATAGGCGAATCCGTGGAAACGGAAACAATGAAGTCGATTGATACATACGGACATAAATGAAACCTAGAGATTGGTTGATCTTTGTCGAATCGTCTTCCAGGCGTCGATACAAAAATATATAAAACCAGTTAACGTTGATCCTGTTAATCCAAGAAGCTGGTAATAAAGCTCACGGAAAAATGATTAAAAGTAGCATGACCGTTCTCTGATCAGAGAAAGGACTTCCCCTAAAAAGACACGGTAACAGGGGAAAAAATACGCGTTTCGTTCCCGCGACTAATCATTTCAGCCTCGAACTCGATCATTCGCAGACGGGTTTTCTCTCTCTCTCTCTCTCTCTGTGTGTGTCTCGTGATGCTGCCTCGAAATCGTATCGCGTTTCTATTCCGCGTGCCCGTAGGTGGTTCTCGTGGTTACAACCACGCGGAATTAATTCCGACGAATGGAGGATACGCATAGCCAACGGAGGCGCATACAATTTCCGCGACACGCGCGCGTTCTCCCGCCGATATTACGGCTTCTAACGATCGTCGGCCAGCCAAGGAGCCCCATAAATAAAGTTCCATGGTCGGTCGGGGTCGGTCGGTCGGTCTCTCTCTCTCGGTCGTCGGCGGGAAACGAACCGGTTCAGACGTTAATTACGAGTCACGGACTAATTTCCACGTAGATTGTACAGCGGCGAAACACCCGGCGGCGATTTGATCGATCCGCGCGCCGCGCCGCGCCGCTCTCTCGGGATCCTCTCCCGAGAGCCGATTCGCTCCGAAGAAGCGACCCGCTGCGAAACCATGAAATTCCGCGTTGCGATTAATTCTCGACGATCGCGTGTCGGCCACCGGAATGATGCACGAGGCCCTCGAAATTATGACGCACACCACCACGGACATTAGCACTCCGCGAGTGTGCTACAGTTTGATCAAGCGATCGCTTATTCCACTTCTGCACGGTTTCAATTAAGCCACCGCTACGCTCTACACGGTCATTTTCTACATGCTACCCTTCGCGATCTTTTTTCGAGGGCTCCGGACATTATCGCGTATCGATATTTCGCACATATATTCGCCGATACTTCGAGCATGTGTCACGGTTTTTTCCGAGCCAAAATACTCGAAATTGTGCGAGCTACTTGAACAAAAATGTCTCGCTCCACGACGCGATCCTGGACGTTCTGATAATTTGAAACGAACAAATGTCGTACATTGATTTTTCAAAGTTCCAAGGCAGAACGTTGGCGTGAAACGCTGGAGACTGTTCGGAGCGTTGGTCGGAGTTGACTTTCGGTACGTGTGTGTTTCCATGCCTCGAACTGTGTCCACTTCGCAGGAGCATACCGCCATTGTTACTTTTCGGGGTAAAAGCAACAACCGCTGAGAGCAGTCCGAGAGAGCAGCTCTCTCCTAGTCCGTGTCCATTATAGTAGTAATTCCAGCGAGAGAAACTTTGAAGCGACGCCCTTAATAAGCCGTTGTTCGCGCCAAGCTGATTAGGAACGTTTTCGCCGCTCTCCGTCGTTGGTTTCAGGTAATTAGTAATTAATAACTTGTAGCTCTGTTCGAACGGCCTGGCCGGCCGAAGTTTTGGCTGGACTTTTGTTTTACGGCTAAACGGTTGATGCGCCACGCCGCGCCGCGCCGTTTGATGTTCTTTTGAAATATTCATTGTTAACACTTCGGACGGGGGTTAAATGATGCATGCCGGCGCGGCGCGGCGGCGGTGTGGCCGACATTCCGAATGCACGCGATACTAACAGCTGCTGCGAGGAACTCCAGGTAATTACCACGTTGTTTCTTTATTAACTACAATATTTGGCTGGGGCACTCGTTGATACGCCAGTTTACTTGGTGTTTCAAGTTTGCGAGCTCGGGACATTGTTTTCTGTAATTATAAGTGGAATCTTCACAGATTCTGCTAAGTAATTAATTCAGTCTTGTATAGAAGGCGGAAAGAATTAAATAAATGGATAGTTGAATTGCAAGTTAATCTTATTTCCGTCTCTATCGAATGAAACAGTTTAAAGACGACAAGATCTCCATCGAATGACAGCTTTATAGAACTATTCCACAAAGCTGTAAATTTCAACAGACACTTCAGGTCTAGATTACAAATGTTAGTGGAGTTTAGTGGAGGAATTTCATGGCACAGAGATAATCTAATCGAGCTCATTGTGTGTTTTGTTCGATTTTAGTACGCGTTGTAAACTAACTATTTTACGACTCGAATTTATTGGTTCTAACAGTAAAATATACAGTAGTACTCACTTCGGTGGAAGTTAAGGCCGTTTCGGCTTTACTTTCACCCATTAAAATATAGTAGAGCACGGAAAGTATAGAGACCACGGAGAAAAGAAAATTAGCAGACGAAGGGAACGAGAATGATTCTGCTCATTGTTTTTGAGAGAACCATCCACAGCCTTTCAAACAAATAATAAGTATACCTGTTTCGCATAACGGAGCAGTCGCGGTAGTTGTTCGACGCAGCTAAACGAATCTCCCCGCAGAATAAACCGTCTGGATACACAGCCTGAGATACGGTTTTCCGAATCCGCCTCGCGTGTCCCCCCAGGGTATTTTATAATAATGTTTGTATTGAATCGTAAGCATCTCGGGGTAAGCATGATTTAAATGCACTGCTTTGAATATTCAAGCCGCGGCTTGCGGTTGGCTACTTTCAGCTCGCCATCTCCTAGGAAAAGTTCGCCACCCTTCGGGACGGGGGTTGCTTGCATTATTTATCGCAAGCGTCGAGTCTGGACACCAGCACGAGATAATTTACGTCCCGCGGAATTTTTGTTTCTGGCCCATTTAATTACTTCTTCCCGGACAATCTCGCGGAATTTATTTGACTTGGCGAATCCTTCTCACGCCGTTCTAGTCCGACTTTTACTCGACTTTGTCCCTGTTCTTTGACTCTGAAATATTTAACACGGCTAATCGCACTGCAAATATTTCTTCCGTGTAATTTACATACTCGTGTAAGTAGTAATATCGCTGTTAACGCTTCATCGTTTACCAAGCTTTCGTTTATTCGATCGCACCATTCCCTTACTTATGCAACTATAATCTCGTCGGTCGAAAACGAAACGAACTTTTGGAACAATAAATGCCTTGAAATTAATTCGCGAATTCCGCTGTGCAGAAAACGAAATTGCGAGTGAAGCACGGTCGAATGGCAGATTGAAATGGGTGAAATATCGCTGGGGAATTTTTGGTGTCGCAATTTTTCGGTTTAACGAGCGCGCCCAGTGTTTGCCGCGCAAAACAGGGATCCCTAAAAATTCGCGTTCATTAAAATTATATTAAACGAGCGGGGCCCAGGGATTATGGTCTTACTAAACGGCCGAAAGCCCCGGCCGTAAGCTTCTAACCCCATTCCTCGGGGGACTTTTGAATAGCATTAGCCAGCCAGAGCGGAAGTACCATTTTTCGGAGTAATTTGGTCGACTGGCGATTTTGGTCAGCGATTTTGCGAAATATTCAATCCTGTCCCCGCTTTCTCCATACTGTTTTCGATGCATTCATCCGTGCGCCAAGTGGATAACGCAGATTGGAATTTAAAACTCCGGTTCTCGCCAATGAAAATTATCAACGGCGATCGCTATTTTTCTGTTAAACTCGATCGCTCGTTATTATACAAGAGCACACACGCGTACGCCGCGCCGCCCCGCACACCAATTCGTCGTTCTGTTTATAAGTTGTCAATGAAATACATTTGGACGTTCTTCAAACGAACACAAGTAACTCGAGATATACACAGCTGACGCCATTCCAATTTCATTTGTAATAAACTGCCGGAACTTTATGCATATTTACAAAAACATTCAAAGGAACGCCGCGTCGAGTGAAATTTTATTTTATTCGTTTCAGCCAGTAAATAAAATGTATCTGGCCCGCGCTCGACGTTGCGCATTACACGTTTTTAATGATTTTTATGTACTGTGTAAATGCATTAAAACCTCTTAATGCAGTCTAGTCATTCAGCTCGTCCTTTATTCAATTCAGTCGATTCTTTCGAATCGGTGGTCATTTGGAAAACGTATGTCAAGTTGTCCGGTCCCGGATTATTTATTTTTAAATATTATATATTTCGGGCTTTAGCACGATAAAAAAATCAGAAAAAAATATGACGAATAATTTCTCCATGTTCTATTAATAAATTATACACGAAGCCGACACGCATAACATTTGCGAGCGGTTAGGCGATAAAGCGGGGCGCGGAAAAATCAACAGTCCGAGATTGCAGGGCGGCGCGGCGTGTCGGAAACGATAGAAGCCTGATCGATCGAACGAACGAATCTCCTTTTATTTTTCCCGGGGTTCTCCGGCCCTCCGCGACAATCGGCGTCGACGTTCTGTATCAGAGGAATATTCGCGTATCGGTAGAAAAAGGGGCGAGTAAGAGGATCGGCAACCGATGCAAGAGGAAGAAGTGGTACGCGCGCGCGGAGCTTTAACGGCGGTCGAGTTATCGGAACCCTTTGATGCAGAAAAGCTCTGGTAAATCAATCAGAAGCTCGGCACAGACGGCGGTCGTTTCCGTTTCTGCCGTCTGCAAAACCTAGCCGAGTAGAACTTAAACGTCGCCGCGCCGCGCGGGGCCGCGCGCGATAGAGAGAGCGTCTCTTTGTTTCGCTAGTCATCCACCAGTCATCGGCGTTCGAGGACTAACCACGGAAATCCCGAAACCTACCCCTTCTTTTTAATTAAATTCCACGGCCTCTCGGCATACCCCCAATCCCTTTATTTATTACAAGGCTCTCTGCTGCAAGGCTTCGCGTCTACATTTCAATCTTCCAACCCCTTTAAAAATTTCTGTTCGCCGTTTCGTCGATCCCACCCCGACTTTCACTTCCACTCTTCTCTCCACCTAGAAGAATTTCCACGAAAAGTCAGCTTAAAATTTGCAAGAATTTATTCCTCAATCTCTTCGGCTCTTCTTCACTTTCGCTCTCGGCTTCTCCACCCTCCCCCTATTTTTCTTCGCGTTCCACCCCCTCCCGCCACCGCTAATTCACTTATCCGTCCAGTGTTCGTCCGTCTCTGTCTCCCGTGCTCGTACATATGCATCGGTGTTTCCTGTAACCCAAGATCGTGGGCGTAGCAGTGAGCGCGGAGGGGGCCTCGAGGAAAGGGGCCCAGGGAAATATTATTCAAAGCAAGATTTACATTTTTACGACGCCACCCGTTTTCCACCGAAGCCACCGACGAGAATAGGAATTAGCCTGATTTCCATATATACGCGCACGCGCACGCGCCGCATCGCGCGTAAACGAGATTAATGCCTTGATTAGTTCGTTTTCCACGACTTATCGCCAAGTACCATTCCCCCGATCCACCCCTCTCGAGCTTCTGCCCTTCATTCCCAATGAGCGCGACTGCTCGATTTTTTCCGTTTCTTCCTCCTAAAACTCTCTTCCCTGCGTTCGATTTCCGCTCGAGACAATTTACTAAACCGTGACGTATTAGGCTTCCACCTCTCCTCCCGTCTGCACAGTTTCATCCCTTACGGTCGGCATAGCGAATGATCGATCACTCTCGACGAGTGTCGCTCCGCCTTCTACCGGCTGCAAAGTAATGACTTTCTTTTTAATTAATCAATGCGATTCCCCCGACCCCGAATGAACGCTGTTGATCAGCGCAGGCTCTGGTTTTCAGTAATTAATGAAGCCACGGTCGCGGCTCTTGCACGTGTCGATGCGAGCCTTTCGGTAGTCTCTTTGCCTCAATTTTGAAAAATTAATTTCTATCAAGCTTCAATCTTTCTGGATTCTTTTGGATCTCGTTTCCCTTAAAGTTTCTTTAGTCTATTCATTCTGCGGGTTAAAATTGATTTGTCGCTAAATGTACCTGTGTATGTTATTTGTTCCCTAAGAATTCCAATTCCAGGCAGTGAAACGCGTCGAATAAATTAGCTGAAAATGCAACCGAGTTATTTTCAACCGCTTTCCCAGCAAACAATCCCCCTTCGGAAAGCTCAGCGAGCCTTTCAGTCCTTCTCTCAACCACCTTTTGATACTCTTCCCGATTCAGTGAACCATTCGGCCCCCTCAGCATCGTTCTCCGGGACGCCATTGTACGTAATACTTAATGTAGCCGAGGTTTCACGAGAAGATGGTACATTATGCGAAACAGCGCCGTATTCTCCGGCGTAACCTGTCCCTTTACGATGTCTACTTTTGTCCACGCCTCTCCTTGCCCTCGTTCCGGCTAGCTTTTCCCGACTCCCGTTTCATTTCCATCTCTTTCGTCACCTCGTTGCCACCGGAGCTTTCCCGACCGTTTGATTTTCCTTTCTCTCCACACCCTCTCGTCTTCGCCCCCTTTTCAACCCTCTTTCACGGACATCTCGTTCCCTGTGTCGCTTTCCAACGCTCTGTCTCGCGCGCGCCCGTTCAAATTGATACAAACCGGCTCCTTTTGCATTTACCTTGCCTGTGATCCATGCTGCCACCCTTCAATCGGATGTACTCAGTTTTCTTATGAACCTAGCGAATTCGTAATGCTCGGTTGTTGCCGACTAATATAAATTGCTGTATAATACTTCATTCAGAAAACTTCTGTATACTATACTTTTTCGTGCAACGCATACTTTGGAAGTTATATAGATGTGCAAGTTGCGTGAACCACCCTGTATATCGAATTTCATTCGTGGTCCGATTCATATCGGTTTAAATGTAAAAATCTATGCAAGAGATGTTAAATATTGAAGTTGAACGAGGTGTAGGATGTTCATGGTTAAATTCGCAAACTATTTGACTGAATGAGGTAAATGTCTTCATTGTAGTACACGGGACGTAAAGTTAATTCCTGTCGTGGAACAGCATGCTCCGCCCATATTTCGCGCGCGTTTCACAGCCAGGCCCGACTTACTCTCTCTCTCTCTCTCTCTCTCTGTGTGTGTGTGTGTGTATTTTTTCTCCTCTTTTTCCTTTGCTCTTTACCATTGTGCTCGCGAGGGACGCCCTGATGACAGAACACTTTACGGAACAACGCCGAGGCTTGAGAGATACATTTTTTAGAGGGTAATGAATTGTGTGCTTAACACGCTTTAAGTTACTGATGTAGCCGCGCCGCCACAGTGCTGCCGAGGCGGCCAAAAGTCGATTTTATAAATTTTCGATTAAAGAAAAAAGATTATTTTTGTATTACCAAATAGTGCATGTATAATGTGCCAAAGTCCGATTTCTTTTTTTAAATTTTTTACGGAGATATAGGCATGGCAAGTAACCTATTCTTCTCTCTTGGGAATTCACCAGTTTTCAGCGCCATAGTTATTTCATTATTGCGTCTATAATTGAATACTTACAGATCTGCAATTTATAGGGGTTACTACACATGCCTTAAACTATTAACTGGCACAAATAATTTTTCAATACAGTTGTTTAACATTAACTAATATGGATTAATGTGAAGCCTCTTTGCGTTGCGCTCATCGTTTATCTATGGAAGCAAATCTTAAAAGTGTCATGCAGCTTCGGTTTCGCACTAATTGTATTGGTAAGGTGCTGTACTGAACTAACTTTGTGTAAAAAATCTCGGTCCACTTCGAACCACTTTCGTCGCAATTTAAGTTTAAATATCAACTTTTAGAATTTCCAAGAATGAATCGCGCGGAAATTACGGTTATTTAAGGTTTAGTTATTTCGCACCCGTGCGCACTGTGCGCCGCGCCGCGCCGGGGCAAGCTTGAATTCTCTGCAGGCCCACGGTGGTCACTATGGCGATTAGGTCAACGTAATATCAAACACTTGATTTCTAATTACGTTCGGTGATCGATCGTCCCTGTCGTCGCATGCCAAAACCATTTGCATTTTCATATTTTACACCGCGACACGATTTTTCCTTTCTTCCTCCCTGAGTCGAAATCATGTTCACTTTGAATAATTATAATCCTGTATAGCGTCACTATTTTTGTGTGTTGAAATTCTTTTCGTATTCTGCACAGAGTGCCTGATATTACCGCATATGTAGTTTGAAATTGAGATGCTGGATGGTTTCGTTCTAAAAAATTTGAAGGAAATATTTTTAGAAACTGTTAAACACTCGGTATTAAAAGCAGTTGGATAAAAATCGACCTGAAACATCCAATTATATAGAATATAGAACATTAAAATTCATGCAATCACCAGTGGTTACTATATTATTCAGTCTATTAAAAAATCAGTTAACTGCTAACATTATTATGCATTTACACGTGCATGAAATTCAATGAATATTTCGCTATCTGAAAATCGATATTAATATAACGTGTAAAAATTTGATAAATGAATTGTCTACTTGAATGTGAGAACGTGGTGAAACCATCAATAAAAATTGCAAAGAATTTAGTACAGGTCTCGTGAATTGATATTGATTCTTCACCATCGTGTACAATTGTTGCAAAGTAAAATTGCAAAAATACGAAACAGATAAGGATTATAAATTGATTATAAATTCTGTGAGTAGAGAAACCAGTGATGATTTGAAATCGACTTTTTCGAACGTGTACTAGTTCGTGCGCTTTTTAAATAATTCTGCGTTTCAGAGGATACTCTGAAGGTTTCAATGTTGGTTTGCAGAACGATTGCAATTTTGTTAAATGCCTATTGGTTTCGATGTTAACGGGTTCTCTCATCTGCAGCAGTGCATTACTGCCTTTTAAATAGTTAATCCAGAAAAATCTATTTCGTGCGAACAAATGAAATTAATCGAATTGAACCCTGTCACGATCAATTATCGAAAATGTTTATCACGACCAAAATCGCTCTAAAATTATTCCACAGGAAAAAAAACGTTAAAAAGTAGGTCGCAGTTTCATTGAGTAATTTTTTCCTCGAGTTTTGATATTTTTACCCTCTAAATTTTTAAACGTGACTCCCGGTCTATAGCGCGAAATCCTTAGAGTAATTAATAAGTCCATCAGCAAGTAAGGCGTTACGGCGAGTCATAAAGCGAATCGGCAACCCGGTCCGAGGCTGAATTAATCGGCGAATAAAATCACTGAAAGAATTAATTACCGGGAGCACAGGGAATCGGTAATAAGTGCATTAAAGCTTGAATAAAAAGATAGAGGCAATAAAACGTGAGAGCGCCGGATGAATGATTCATGAACGAATGAATAAAAAATCGATCGGAGTTATCGGGCGATTTGCTTAGCGCAAGAATTTCGAGCCGAGTCGAGCCGAGTCGCGAGACTCGAGACGAATAATCGGACTGATAAAGACGGGGCTCGTTAACGACAAATCGAGAAGCTAATCGAGGTGAAAAATTACACGCGCGATTAAGCGATGGAGCCGGCGAATAAATTCGCGGACCGGGGGCCACGGCTTGCGCGAAACGAGAAATGATCGAATCGCGAAAATAGGAGAAACTAGGGAAACAGCCGTTGGAAATGGTGCGAACAAGAACATACGATCGCGTGGCACCGGGAGAGAAAAAGAAAATAGAGACGCCGCCGTTTTGCAGCATGTTCGAGCGAAAGAAAAATTTCTATTTTTCTTGTGAAATTTTTGCCGGTACATTTTTTGGAATTTTTCCGATTAAAACCGCCGAGGCTCGTTAATGATAATTTGGCCGAACGAGTTTGTGAAACGAGGGGCTCTAAGGGGGCGATGGTCGAGTCGTGCAACGGCCAGGGAAACGCGACAGCCGTTGAAAACGGCGCGAACAAGAAAATACGATCACGTGGGACCGTTGCGCGTCGTACTGGAAAAAAAGGATAGTCGACGCCGGGAAAGAGACTTTACGCGCCGTGTTCGAGCGAAAGAAACGCTCCCAATAGAGAGACTACGCCGCGATACGACAGGACAAACACGTTCGAGAGCGTCGCACACGGGAAAGAACTTCAACTGGAGAGAGAGTTACGGCGAGGCGAGGCGAGGCGAGGCGGCTCGTAAACTGCCAGTAAAACACAATAAGGGAAAAAAAGGGGGAAAAAAGGGAAAAAGGGGCGAAAGGAACACGGGCGCGGGAACACACGGAGCAGAGAAAAAAGAAAGATCGACGAACAATAATTCGGCGCCGAACGAGTCAGCCACGCCGGAACACTAGTGTACACACGCGGAAGTCCCGGGATGTACACAAACCTTCCGGCAGAAATGATAAGAAAACGAACATTTTTGCAGGCTCGCTGGTTGAAGTGATTTTTCAGTGGCGTTTTGTGAAATTGGCCGAGTTTAGCACTGTTTGATGGCGTTCGTTTCAAAAAACGATTAAAAAATATCAATTTTTATACTTTCTTTTTGGTTACAAGTAACATTTATCAGTAACCAAAAAATTGGATCCTCTTCGATAACTGTTATCGATGAAGAAAAACTATTTCGATTGCTCAAAGCAGTTATCGATGAGAGAAGTTCATTTCGATCGCTCATAACAGTTATCGATGAGAGAAGTTCATTTCGATCGCTCATAACAGTTATCGATGAGAGAAATTTATTTCGATCGCTCATAACAGTTATCGATGGGAGAAGTTCATTTCAATCGCTCGTAACAGTTATTGATGAAGGAAATTTGTAAATACGTATTTTATCAAATATAGTACAACTTTCAAATGGTAGACAATCGAATGAACGATCCAAATAAATTCCTCTCATCGAGAACTGTTATGAGCGGTGGAAATAAATTTCTCTCATCGGTAACTGTTATAAGTGATCGAAATGAATTTCTCTCAACGATAACATTTACCAACAAGAGAACAAATTTTCGGGTCTTATAATCCTTATTTGTAACCAATACGATTGTAGTCGATGAAATACATGTTATTCCATGACTTTTTTCTTTTTGGTTATAACAGTTAGGGTCCCTGGCTGGCTCCAACAGCTGCCTCTCTACAAAAATTATCCTAATCACACTAAAATCCTGAACGCAGCGAACGAAGCTACTGCAAACCCTCCTTCCCGACAGAGCCGCTACACCATACGAACATGCGCAGTCTAATTACGCTACTTCGCTGTTCCGGACACGGGATCGGGGGGCAGCAGTCGACGTGCTACAGAATCCAGAAAATAAAAGCCGGCAAATAAATCCCGGAATCAGAAACAGACGCATCCGCACGCGAAAGGAGGGTTCGTAAAAGTGTATAAGGTCGAGGATGAGAGTCGCGTCGTTGAATAAAAGAGATGAGGGACCGCGGGGTTGGTCGCGCGTAGAGAGAAAGAGAGGAGAGAGAAAAAAAGGCGAACGGGCGGAAAAACGAAAATGGTCCGCCGCGCCGTGAAAAAGAACGAGAGCGGAGTGGTTGGAAAACCGGGTAAAATAAAGGCAAAAGAGGGTGGGGGGTGTTTCAGTGCTTGCGTTACACCGTATAGGTGGATAGTTAGGTATGTATAAAGCGGTGTCTCCCTAGGGCGTCTCAACCACATTAAACGCTACCCATGCAGCTTATACGGATCCTTCGGCGCGGCGCGGCGGCGTCGTATTTACAAGCACCATCGGAATGACATAACTCGGTTCTGGTGTGCGCACGTATGCTCGCTTAGATGCTCACTTTTGGGACTCGTGCAAGATGAAATCGAGACTTGGCTAATAGCGGCAACAGGGGTCGCATTTCTGCGACGGGGTGGCTTTTAACCCTCACCTCTCGCGCTCCAAATATACTTGCATTCTTCCACGAAAGATATGTGGGTTAATATTCGTTCGTTCTGGTTGTACGCGTTTGTGGTTTGTTGCTGCAGGTTCAGAAATCTTCGCAGAGATTCTCTCACGGTTTCCGACGTTGGGATCGTAAATTAACAATATCCTCTTTAATCGTGTTCGCACACTGTACCGAAAGTAACGCGACGAACACAGCCTAAAGCGAGAAAATAGTTGAGAAACCGCGGTCTCCTCGAAGAGGGATGGCTTCCTTACGGCACTCGAACGTGTAATCAATGTGACTTTTGAAAAAAGCGTGCGGATTTACGATCGAGAGTCAGATAGACGCTTCTGCACGCATAGCGCGGGTCCTAGGATACGGCAAATAGGATGAAAGGAGAGCGGGAGAGAGCAGGAAAGAGTTGGCAAAAAAATGGGGAGAGAGTCGGTTCTCCAAACAGAAAGAGACTAGTACCGGGTGGGCGGTACAAAAACGAAGATTGATCGAAGAAATAAAAAGATACACATGGAGAAAGAGAGAGAAAGAGAGAGAAGGAGAGAGAGGGAGAGGGAGTCGAGTGGTTGGAACGAGCGAGGGTGGATTCGCGAGCAAAAGGCTGGGATACGCGAGAGCGATTTATACGCCGGCGACGAAAAACAGAACGGCCACGGGGTTTTCTGGAAACACGGACACCCATGGGACTCGCTAAAAGAAAACGGGATGGGCCGCGAGGAGCTGGTAAACAAGCTCTGTAAATTGCTGGCTGGTTACAATGGATACGGTGGCTCTGTTCATTGTGTAATTTGTGTAATCCGAGAATTACCTCCTTCAGACTCTGTTAGCATACGGTGCCTCATTCTTGGAAATTGACTTTCGCGAGCGAGACAGTAAATACATTTCTTTTTCAATCCTAGGCTAATGCTCTACTCTGAAAATTGCTTGGTTTAGCATTTACGAAATTATCATTTCGTCCGAGAGCGACTCTTTCATATCCATCTAATCTGCTTAGAATGTTTATTTTGTGACATCGACATGTTTATTTATTGAATCGTGCCCCTCTTTGTTACATTCGCATGTCCTTCGCCGACTCGGTGGAACTGGAACTGTGCGTGCAGCTTGTTTCGAAAGTAAGGGAAATCTCCTATGAGAAGAATTGAATAGTTTTATAGGGAACTCGTTTCCATATGATACAACTTCTCCGAATATAACAAGACGGAAATGCAGTACACGGTACGGGAAATCGAGGATTGCGTATGTGGCCTTTCTGGTGCATCCGAATGCATCAGAATGCATATGCTGCGATGCGGAAAATCGATCTGCCTTTATTTTTATTCAAATACATAATTACGCTTAAAAGTACCGGACGAAGAAGAATTACTTCCTCTCGATTTCTTCTTTTATTATTGTTCTCTATTATTCTCTACCATTCTGCTACTATTTGGTCTATAGTTGATACACTGTTAGAGCATTGAATTTGCTCTAACAATTTAATCGCTTTCTGTTTTAGTTCGCTCAGATGTTTATTGGGGCGCGTCACGACAGGAGAGAAGTCAGTTTTTCCGAACCGGTAGTTGAGCATTGTGTTGCGAAATGCGGTTCAGTGAAATTCGTTACTTCATTCAGCTTAGAGGCAGATCAGCGAGTCATTCCATATCCAGGCATCCTCCTTACTATTCGAAGAATCGAATATTTCGTATATTCGCCGGCGTGTTCCCATTGTGCTTCGACCTTCTCCCATATTATTCCTCCCTCATATTTCCAGCATTATCTTCAGTTCCATTCTTTCCCATTCACCTCGATATACCACATATATACATATATACGACATATATCATCTTTTTTACGGTCCTAAATTACTTTGGCCCGCGTCATCCTCCCTGCTTTATGCCCGTTTTAATTCGCTTCCGTTCCTTCGGGCTAGTCGACGCTTTGTTGCTTCTTGCGGCGGCGTTGTATCTGCTCGCTTATCGTTCGCTCTCACCCTTCGCTATCTTCTATTTTTCTCTCGTTTTACCATCTCTCTCATGTTTTATAATTCGATTCGTGCGATTTTTTCTTTCCCGCTGCTTGGGAACGTTTTTCAAGCGCGAAAGCAACGACAGCTGCCTTCCGGCGCGGCGCGGCGCGGCGCGGCTCGTCGTGAGCAAACAACCATTATGCACTGCCGTGACGGAATCGGCGAAATACCGCCATTTTGTACACCCACTTGACTTTTTTCTCGAGTTCTCTTTCAACTTCTTTCGAATTCTCTTTTTCCTCATCTGTGCAAGCATCATTGTCTTCATTTCTCCAAGTACTTTTTAGCCAGACCGCGTTATCGCAAACATTATAGCCATCAGCATGTCCCATTCTCGTGATGTAGCGTATCCAGCTCGCGTTGCTAATATTATACCTATAAGGCTAAAAAGTGGAGAAGACCCGGGATTGCGTGACGCAGCCTAGAAAGTGCTCGACGAAGAAAAGGGTTGCTCGAGGGCGGCGTGAGGGGTTGTGCGGGGCCGGAGCGTAAAAATGTCGAGGAAAATCGTGCGAGCGAGGATGGGGAGGGAAACGCGATAGACGCGACAATAAAGAGAGCCCGGGACCTGAATAGACGACGCCGCGTCGCATCGCGTCGCGTCGCGTCGGAAAACTGGAGCAAGACGCGTGAAGTGACCAGGAGAGGAAATTAAAATGGATTCGCGTGCGAGCTTCACGATTCCGGAGAGCGAGCCTGCTAAAGATTTCTCGAGTCTCTGTTTTCCTTCGACGAAGAAAGGCGAAACGGAGTCACGAGCTGCAACCCCCCAGATGAATCCCACCTCCGCAAATAAACCTTGGCCGGGCACCGATGCGCATCGCATCCTGTTGTGCGCTCGGTGCATTTTCGGACCGAACTTTTTCACTTTTTGGACAAAGTCGAGCTTGGTGATTATATGGTGGAGATCTTTATGCGAAATAAAAGCTTTCTGTCGATTTTCTACAGTTTGCCACGTGTTTGAAATCGTCACAGAAAACATTTAGAAAATCCAATGAAACTTTTTGCATTCTTCATCTGCACGAGAAACCCTCTGCTAGTCCAGGGGTGGGAACCCGGGTGGAATAGAGGGATGCGAGGACGGGAGACTGGGTGGTCCGTGTGCACGCATTGTCGCCGGTACTTAATGTGACCGAGGCGTTCCGTGGAGACGCCGCGCCGCTTTATACATACCTAACTATCCTGCGGTGTAACCTGTCTCTCCGCGCTGGTTATCTTTATCTCTCGGACCTTCCACCCCTTTTCCTCTTCGTTTTCTTTTTTTTACCAAGGACCTTCTCTCTCTCTCCCCCCTAGCATATCCTTGGCGTGTTCCCATCCACCCCCAACTCTCTGACCCCTAACCTCCACCGGGGTCTCTGTCGCGTTAGCTTGTTTCCAACGATTTTTTGTTTCCCACCCATCCCCTGCCAGCCTCAATCCTTTCCTTTATCCGCCGGTACACAAGCGACGCGGCTTCTTGTCTACGATTATTGTCTTTATCTCGAGACCCACGGCGCTCGTTCCCCTTTGTGCCGTCCTCCTCGCTCGGAATGTCTTTTACCCTTTATTTTTTTAATTACACTCGTTCCAAAGTGTTCTCCACCGCTGTACTCTCTACAGAATGTCGCTTATTAAGGGGAATTTCTTATTTTCAACAAACGCTATTCCACCGCCTTAAGGGCACGCGCATCGTCATCGATTTCGCTCGCCACGCAAGAAGAACTATTCGTATCACCGTACGAACGCGAGTCAACCAACATTAATGCCTTCCCACAGCCTGAAAGTTCTCGCTGCGTAAAGCTGCGGGCAGATTGCTAGCGGCCTACACCACGGCCAAGTTTTCCTCGGATTAGTCGAGGAGATGAAGTTTGCCTTTGCCCGACTGCCTGCCGCGAAATGGAAGATTATCCGACGCGAGGGCGTCCCTGTTACTTTTGTCCTTCTTTCACCGTTTTTTTTCTCGCAAAGCCGGCCAGCCAGGAAAAGTGTTCGTCGTTCGAAAAACCGTGCCGAACGAACGAACGAGGGGAACGTATTTTTTCGATTCCCTGTTGGGACTCGGCGGTGAGAGCCCAAGCGTGTTTAAACACGCGGAAAAAATTCCACGAGCTTGTACGGTTCTCCTGCGGTTTTTCTCCGGGAGCTTAGTTCCAACACCGGTGTAATTAACATTTATCAAAGTGACTAAAATAACGCGCGTTTAAGCTACTCTCGTCTTTGGAAAATGGACATTACTTTCTTCCAAGTGTCCCTTTAAGAAAGAAACATCGTTTTCGTTTAAGTTTCTTTCGGCGAAAGGGATGTCGCTTCTATTTTATGCTTTTTCGGTGAGAAACAGATGATGTTGTTCGTTGCGAAGACAAATGTTCTTTACAGCATTTAGAATGCCGGCTTACAGGGAATTGAATTTTATGCGAGGAGAGAATCGTTCTGTAAAGTCCTCCGAATTATCTCCTTAAAATAGAGGTTACTACAAGTGGACCATGACTTTTGGAGCGCTCTGTACAGCCAGAGTCAATTTCAACCGTCCAACCCTCGCCGGACCACCGTACAGAACAATAATCCTCGAGTTAGTTTGATAATGGAACGGCAGTTCCCTATATTTCCAAGATTTTCCTGTCCACTGGAGTAGAATGTGCCTCGTTCCTCGAGTTCCCACGTGCTCGGGGCTACATTCGATTAAGAAAACGGTCCAGGTGGAAGGACAACGGTTTCGACGGTCCCCGGAAGAAGCGTTATTACAATTCTTAGCGCGAGCTCACAGGGAATCGCATCTTCCGCCGTGTAACTCGCATTGACCGCTTTCTTTTCTCTCTCTCTCTCTCTCTCCCATCCGATAGCTAGGACGAGCTGAAATTGGATCGAACAGAAAAAGAGAGGGCAAGAGACGAGAGAGAGAGAGAGAGAGAGAGAGAGAGAGAGAGAGAGAGAGAGAGAGAGAGAGAGAGAGAGAACGAAGAGAAGCTTCGATGGAATCGATACACGTGGATCGAAAACGCGACAGAAGGGCCTATCGGGAGCCCTTTAGACCTAGTTTACTCGATGCTCGTTCGCTGCCGGATGGTTAGAGGGTGTAACCAACAAAAACTAACCGGTCTTCAAAGCTCAAGTGCTCTGTGCCCGGTGCCCGGTGCTTTATTTAAAACGCGGGGCCATTCCAATGCCGGCGCATCAAACAATGCGCTTTTTGGCTCGCAGCGTTTCATTCTTGACCCCTCGACCCCAGCAGACCGCTAATTCGCCATTTCCAGTTATGCTGCTTCATCCTCTTTCGCCTTTTCACCCTCTCAATTCCCCTCCGCACAGTTGTCAATTATTTCCGGAATTTTAAACGTTACTTCGCGCATTCTCGAATGCCCCAGATTTTCTTCGTGCTCTAGTAGATTTCTAGATTCACTTCGATTCTAATATAATATCTAGATCTAATGCCTCGTACAGACCTGAACATTCCGACGAACCGCGCATTTCGGCGAACGGACGGTGTGTGACCGCCCTCGTTGTTGTTTACGGAACGCGCTCTCGGAACTTAACCCTTCCGTTTTTATTCAGAATATGTATTGTAGAATGATAAAAAGACGAAAATTCATCATGTTGCAACATCTCCAAAAATTCAATTCTTTTAGTCTCGAATCTGATGTCTTTAATGCTTCGTACAGTCCTGAACATTTCATCTTGAAACTATAATTCACTGAATAAACTGCACAACATTTTCTGTATTTCTTTGTGTAGTATACGCCGTTGCAGCTCCCATAGTTGTTCGCAAGGAATTCTGAAAATAACAGAAATCCGTTCCGTTTGCCGTTCGCTGTTCGGCGCGCCGAAATGTTCGCCAAAATGCGCGGTTCGGCGCGTGGTTCGGCGCGCGGTTCGTCGAAATGTTCAGGACTGTACGAGGCATAATACATTTCTAGATCCACAGATGATATTCGGAATTTTAGACAGCGTCCCTTCATGTTCTCAGCCAGGCTATTAAGCAATCATGCTTGGGGCCCTGTTGCGCGACCATGAAGAGGAAAGTCTCCGATCATTATAGTGGATCAGGCATGGAGAGCCCATAAGCGGCGCGATCGTCGAACAATGTTCGTCATTAGTCGCCAGTAGGCCAGGGATACAGGTCTCGATTCTTTCCGAATAATCCTGCGGGTGAATGGCGGCCGGTCAGCAGCGTATGATATCCTCGCGGAATGGAACGAAGCCTTCGAATCCATTCAGACACGGCACGGCGTATCTCATTCGACGGAATTATGCAGTCTATTGTTGGAGCCGGAGCAACGAAGCGTCTCGCGCTGTCCAATCAAGCATGAATAATCCGGTTTCAGTTTCCTCCTGCGTCTATTACCCAACGCTTGTCAGCCGACTAATTTGCCGGTTAGTTCATTCGCCGCAATTATGATCGGCCGGCTCCCGGCCAGGATCGATGTCGTCCTCGATGCCGTTCGATCGTTCCGAATCTCGGTGCCACGAATATTTATCTCCTCCAAAATTCATCTGTTTCGTTCTCTCGAATTCTTTAAACATTCTTCAAACAGATAACTTTTTTTATCTTATTACGCGACTATATTCTTTATTAAAGAACGTAAGAATAGTTACCACGCTGAGTTATCGCTAGCTCCTCTGTGATAAAATGCCAAATATTATTGCGCGACGGAAGCGCAATATTGCGAATTCCGCAATATTAATCCAGAGCCATCCTACATTTAATTTTGCTCCCTTTGAGCTTCATTAATTCCGTGTATTTAAAATTACATGATTACTGCCCGACATTTTCTGCAGCCCCTGTCATCAGTACTTTATTATGCACAGCTGGCTAATAAAACTCGTCTCCCGCTCAAAGCTTCGCAAATTAATTACTATCCTTCCATTCGAGGCCGTACGAATCACACATTTCAACGGATGGAATCGTGGTCGAAACTTTGATTACCCGTACCGAAAATCATTTTTCTAAAAGCGTCAGTGAATCTTTACGCTTCCAACCGATCGACAATTGCAAGCGAATAAATCTGAGAAATAGAATAAATCTCGAAACATCATATATTTAAATAAGAGCTGGGAGGAAACGAGAGCCCTGAATGGCCGTTTCAATTTGCCGATCAAAGGGTCTGCCTTTCAATTTTTTCCGGGCGGCCGTCTAATAAAATGAACTTGTTACGCGCGAACGGCCCGGGTTAATTATCGACGGTGCAACGCGAAAGAAGAGGCCCGCCCACGCATTCGGCGATGGGGCCGAGCCGCGAATTTTCCTGCTGTCCAATTAGCCGGCGAATCATTCGATATCGCTATATCGCCGCCTATTATCCGGCGATTGTAGCCGGGGCCGCTAATTCGGCTCGGTTAATTCATTCCGCGGCAATTATGGCTGATTCGGCGCCGCGGATTTTCGCGGTTCGGCCAAAACTCGAAATCCTCCGCGGGCTGAACTTCCCTTCCGGATGATCTCGAATTAACTTCGTTTTCCAGTTTCACTTCCTTGTCGTTAAACTTTTATTTTTTGGTGCTTTGTTTCGCGTTCCGAAAATCCGAGCTCCTTCGGAAAGGAAGTTCCTTCCTGTGCCGGGTCGTTTCACCTCGCGCAAGTATCGGGCCATCAGTTTTGCTACTTTCTGCTTGGTCGAAAGTTTCCTTCGAGAAGTTAATCCGTCGGCTTAATCGGTGAGGGATTTTCTTTTTGGCGGTGGGGAATTATAAGGAGCTAGTTTTAACGATTAAATATTGGTGCTTGGTTACCCGGAGGATCTTGAATCTCCTGGATTTTCGGGACCTGAGATTTTAGGGATCCAACTCCGAATTTAGCCACTTTATTTCCTATACATCCTCTTTCTCGTTTCCGAATGCCTGCACCTCGAGTCTATCAGTTGAGAACCTATTTCAGTCATTCCATCCTGGTCTAGATTAGGTTCGCGTGACCAGATTTCCGGGTTTATTCCGTCCCGTACCTTTGAGTCCTTGATAGATCTACTGTAGAAAGCCGGCCAGCTGTCTTAAGGACGGACGCGGATGCAAAGGGAGCATTGATCTTCGTTATTTGTGTTTAGAAAACGCTTCTGTGCTGCGAGGAACGTAAACAGGAGCATGAAGAATAAGCGAGGCAGAGTTACCGCGTCTACTGCGCTCGGGCTACTGCCGGCTAGAGACCGATGACAAATGAAATCGTTTGCCATTGCTCTATATTTCCCGTTGCTCTCTCGAGAGAACACCGCTGCTACTCGCTCTCTCTCTCTCTCTCTCTCTCTCTCTTTCGATGCGTCCTCCTCGTCGCGCAATGTTAACAAATTTGATTCGTGGACACCGGCAACACTGGCTGACACTGGAAATACGTCTCGCCTTGCCCTCGCGGACCAACGCGAGCACGCTTTGCCAGCTCTAGAAATCGCCGCTGAATAATTCTTTGAACATTAACCGACGAAATATCTCTCGTGTCTCGTCTCTTGTTCGCTTTTGTCCCTTGGTCATTTTTCTCTGCTGTCCGTTTTTGTCTGTTGTCGATTTTCGTTTCTCGTTCATTTTTTTCTCTTGTATTTTATCTCTCGTTCGTTTTTATCCCCCCTCGTATGAAAAATCGAAAATAGTAGAAAGGTTGAAAGAATTCAACACTCCGACGACACAGACCCGTTGAATGATCTTTTTCGAGGAGAAGCGCGAACGAATAAAAGGAATACCGGGAAGAGGTTATCAAAGCGGAACCTTTCGAGGGTTCGCCAATGGCCCCGAAAAGATGTTACAATTGTCCCCCCGTGGAAAGTTCGAAGACACTTGTCCCGGTCTCTTCCCGCGTCGCGGGCAAAAGTCTCGTGAAACTCGAATCCTCCAGGATTCTTCGGATATTAATTCTTTTAATGTAACTTTTAAATTCCTCCGTCGAGTAACAACGTTCATGGCTCGCCTCTAGTTTTATCGCTTCCTAGAGAGCTCTCGGAGGAGCGTTCGAACTTTCGCAGAGCAGACGAGCGCGCTAATTGAACCGGGAAACGAATGCGATTCCAAGATGCTGGACATTACTCTCTACAGTTTTTAAATAAATTAATTTTTTATCCACCTGCTCAGAAAATTTATTCGACGCCGGATCCACGAACTTTGAGTCTGGAGCAACGATCTTCGTACTACTAAAAATTATTTCAATTCAAAAATCTAGAAAATATCTCCCCGGTGGAATAATAAACTGAAAAATCAGTCAGAATCGGGAGCAGGACAAAGCCGGAGAAGCCACTCGGCGCGAGTTTATTTTCAATTAACGGCGCATTCTTTAACGACAGATCAATCCGATCGGAATCGTGCTATCACGCGGCGTAATTTCGCGCGAGTGCTCCGCTCGAAATGCGAATTCGAACTCGACGTGTTCGCTCGTGAAAACTTCGGATCTTGCTCGTGCCGGAGGTACAACGGTCGGGAATATCGAGAAACTTCCGGGAATGATCATTCTTGAAAATTCGAACTGGTCCTTTGTTGCGTCGCTCTTTGTGAAACCAGCCTTTATCCACTGACCCGCCGCCGCGCCGTCTAGAACAAAATCGACACTTCGAACAAGTTCCGGCGGTCTTCTTTCTTCCCTTTTTGTCGCGCTGTTCCGTTTAAAGTGGACCAATCCGGAAGCATTGCCATGGAACACTGTTTACCCGCTCTAAACACTGATTATATTTCCATGGTGCCGATTCAAAACGACTTTAAATGCTGATTCAACATTGTTCTGAACGATGATTGTATTCTCACGATGCTGATTACAAATCATTCGAAATATTCATTATATTCTTACGATGCTGATTACTGGACTGCGAATTGTATGCATTTATGAGAAAAATGGGCCTGACTTCTCTCCCGAGAAAAAATTCCAGCAAATCCAATACCATGGACCAGACGACGCGACGCGCCGCGACGCGACGTCGCAACGGCAGCTAATTCGTAAGATTTCTGCGCTGTCAGACATCGTAAAAAATCGGCGCGATTTTTCGCGGATCGAGGGGCAAAGCTGCGGAGAATCAGACAAATTTTGTCGACGCGGTTCGCGGCTCGTGGGATAGGTATCGGAACGCTGAATGGCCGAGAGGTTCTTTAAGAAGCCTGGTTGAATCAACTTCCCCAGCCGGTTATTCCCACTGTGAAAGAAGAGAGGGAACGTGCTGTCTTCGCAGTCGCGAAAACCCAGGTGGCGGAACTGTAAAGTAACGTGTCTTCGTAATCCTGCGCCCTTTCTTCTACGAATTCACCGCGTCTCGGCTTCCCGACGCCCTTTTTCCCCCTCTTTCTTTTGCTTTCTCCTTCTATATCTGTCTTTGGCTTTAGTCGCGTCTATCAATTCTATGAAAGTTTTCCGCGCCGCGCCGCGCCGCGCCGACCGCCAGAAGAGACGTTCCCCGATCATGAAGGCTGATGCACCTTGCGTCCGAGGACGTCCTGGAGGACGTTCGATATCGCGGACGCTGCCGCCTCGAGGAGTTTACGGGGCCATTGTGCCGGCTGCGGAATGCTTAAGCAACGATGAAAAATTCACGGCCGCCGAGATACGAGATGACAATATCGATCCCCCGAGGTGCGACTGGATTACTCCCGTAATCACGGTAGTGCGGCCTTTGATGACTGTCATATGCTCCGTGAATTCCTGAGGACTCTCGCTATACATATATTGTGGATGACAGGTTACGATTTTTATAGCGTACTTCTGTTTATTTTATTACCAGACTGGTTGGCTGGTAATCGACAACAGAAGCATCTGTATAATTTGAACAATTGTGAAAAATTCAATTTTCTTTTTCTTGTACTTTTTGCGCGACGAGCTGCAGCTAATTTTAGTCCGAAAGATCAAAGTGTAATGTTAGGGTATCATTTGCGAAATTATCGGCGACACCAATAGCTGAAAACGGATCGAACGCGTTTAAAAATTGTTCGAGACACGCGATTCCGTCTCGTTATCCTCGCATACGAGGGACCGCGGCCGACACGAATACCTCATTATGCAAATCCGCCTTAAATCGCGACCAGAACAGCGTTCGCGGAATCACCGAACCACGGTTAACCGCAGGCATTTGTCTATCCGCTCGATCGATCGCCGCGTAGATAGATTTCATCGAGGCTTTTGCAGATCAATAACCCAGCCGCCGCCGCGCCGCGCCACACCGTCGAAAAACAGTGAATATATCTACATAACAATTATTATATACATATGTACAATATAAACTCTATCCCACCGCTAAACATACACAAACATTTCTCTTAATATATCAAACATTAAACGCAAACTTGTATAGGAGGTTTAGACTTGCGTGTCAAAACATTTCCGTGACGAATGCCGAGTTATCGCATTTATAGAGGTTTATTTAGATGGATGTTTATTCTTTAACGGTTTGTTACATTTTAAAGCTCGCTACCGAATGTTATTCACAAAACGAACATCGTTTGTTGATAAACAAATCGATCGTCGGCACGTAATGACAACCAGCAAGACGAGCAGACGATCGTCAGCTTATCGCCTACGATCGATCGTCCCCAACACATCTAACCAGGGAACAAAAATAACAGTTATTCTAAAATTTTCACAATAATCTACACAAAACATAAACAAAAAAATTCGAAGAACAGAATGATTAAAAAATATCGATTTTTATACTTTTTCGTTACAAGTACCAGTTATCAGTGTCCAAAAAATTGGATCTTCCTCCATAGCTGTTATCGATGAGAGAATTTTATTTCGATCGGTCTCATAACAGTTATTAATGAGAGAAATTCATTTCTATCACTCATAACAGTTATCATTGAGAAAAATTTATTTCGATCGCTCATAACAGTTACCCATGAGAGAAATTGACCCTTGAAATACTCTTGTTATTCCATGACTTTTTTCTTTTTGGTTATTACAGTTAGGATCCCCGCATCTAATATCTAACATCTACACATTAGAACGGGATGCCGATGTTTTCTTGTACGACGTACTTTAGACTAACACTCCTCCAAATTTGTTGGGGGTAATTCAGAGGATTGTCTAAGCAAATAGAAAGTATCTGTATGTTCAAGAAATTCCAGGTCGAAAAATCAAAGCCCACAGTTTTATGTTCACTCTAACTCGCCCGAAAGGTACAAATTACGTCCGGAACCTTTATCGACGAGCAACCGGTCCGAACAAACGCTTGAAATTAATCACGAGTTGTCGCCGACGACCCCGATACTTAAGAATCAAGGAAGCAAAGATCCCCGACCATAATCACGGGTTGCGGGTCCAGTCCGGAGCCTCGAGTTTGACGCAAAGTGCACGTTTCCGCTCGCGATTCCCACACACGTGAGATCGCAGATTCGGCGAGTGTCATGGACAGACGATGATCCGCAAGGGTTCAACTCGTTGTAATTTCAATTCCTGCTAGGAGCAGAGAACACCGATTCCACTCGCCGGTAAATGCAATCACGGCGTCAAAGAAGACGCGGCTCTCCTTCGTTAAAAAAAAAAAGGGAAAAAGAGCGAGAGCTGGGAAAAGAAGAAGAAATGAAAAAAGTCTTCCGACAGGAAATAAAAGAGGAGCCGGCTCGGAAGTTTGACGCTGTCCCGATCCTTGGTCCCGGACTTTCATTAGGCGAATCAGAGAGCCCGGTTTCCTTCGCGCCGCCGCCGCCGCCGCTGTCTGCGCGCAAAACTTTCGCGAATTTTGATGGAGGCCGGCTGTGGCTGAAAAGTGCTAGCACAATGAGAACGAAAATTTAATCGGACCGGGCTCGGGGGCCGCGAGAATCTTGATTTAGATGAGAAGAACCCGATCCTCTGCCGAGCTGTTTGGGGAGAAAGTTTTTTCATGTTTGAGCACGTTGATCTACGTATCAACGCGCCGACGCGACGCGACGTTCAATCGACCAGCGCAGCGTATAGATTTTCAACAAAAAGAAATCTGCAGCTCGAAACCCGGTGACGAGCTGACCGCACGGTTACTACCAGTGTGCCTGATTATGGTCGGCGTCCTCCGATCCGTTTGATGGATGAATACTGAATTTATTCCAGTCATTTTCGAGAAAGTCTTTGAACACAAACGTCGATAATATTGAACACGCTTCTGCCTTTAATAAAAGATTTTATATAATAATTCTAAGGGGATATATACAATTCTATTCAACTTCGGATGATCTTTTGGATAAATAATTAGCAAACTGTAAAAAGCGTTAATAATATTATAACGCGGTTTCACACTGTATAGCTTTGTATTGTAGAAATCGCTGCTATCGCTCACCAGAAAAACAGAATTATAGTTCACTTTTTACAGAGATATTTTACAGTTAGGTACTTTGATCCCAACAATTGATTAAAAGAGGAATTTCGTGGTTATTATAAATGCAAGTTGTTTTGATGTCACCAAGCGTTGCCGCATGTTTCCTACACAAATATAATTGTAATTACTATTCTGTTGCGCTTTGACTGGTTTTATCTGTCTGTTGTCAACCATTCAGACTACGGGTGCTTCCATCTTAGGATCGCGAAGTCAAAGAAAGACAATAAAGACAATTGCGTGAGTTCCAAGCGATCCAGAACTTTGAATCTGTCGTCAAAGGGAAAGAAACTTCGCGAAACATTTCACGATTGCATTGATCCATTTCCTGGTGCACGGTGTTGGAGAGTGATACCGGAGTTCGCTTTGGTTGTAGCCATTCTTCGTTCTGTGTCATCGATTTCAACAAATTTTTAACGATTCTTATATAATAAAAACATTGAAGTTGCTAGAGTTCGAAGAGATTGCTTTTAACTTGCAATTTCAGTGTGTTCAATTATGAACAGCAATCCTTAATAATTGTTCATTTTATAGTATCATGGTCCATGAACGTCCGGAAATTCGCAGAGTTTATCTGCGGCCGTTCGTTCTACCGAAAAATTCGTTACGCACGCAATTAATTTCCGCCTGTAAATCAAACTGCGGTCTTTGTGTCTAGGTGGCACGCGTGCCCAGTTTCGCATTCCAGTTAATAATTTCGTTTGGCGTGATACGGATCTGTTGGATCGCGCCGTCGGCCACAAAGAGCAGATATTTGTAAAAACACCGTCGCGTGACTGCGGTGACCTGATAAAAATTCGAAAAATCCACGGGATCCGGATACTTAATCCGCGAGCCTGTCGATTGATAAACCGTAATATACGATATACGCGGCCGGGAAAAAATGTTGGTCGGCAGAGTGTACGCGAGTGAGAAAGTACTAGAATATCGGACAACAGAGGGACGACAACGCGAACGCGGCGCGGCGGCGCGGCGTCACCGATGAAAATTCACGGTACACAAGCCTCCCTCTCGTGTTAACAGATTTCAGCATGTAAAACTCAATTTTCAGCCATCGAGTTCTCTCCCTCACCCCCTTTTAACCCCCCCTCTCTCTCTCTCTTCTCCCACCGGTTGTCCCGTCTGGAATTTCATTTGGCCGCGCCAGGGCAATTAAAAGGCTGAATAACGAAACGCATTAAACCGATAACGCGGGGATTGTAACGAATCTGTGTAAGCGGTTTTCGTCGCTTGTAGCACGGACCGACTGTAAGCCAGGATTTTCATCCCCCTTTCCCGTCTTCAAAATGGCCCCGGTGACGCGTGCTCGTCCTGCGCCATTATTGCTGCACCAATCTTTCTGCAATCGTCGCGATTTTCCTGTTTTTAGTTACCAGAAACAACGACGGAAATGTTTTTAATCTGTTCCACCGTTTCATCGGGTTTTACCGAGAGGAACCCGTGTTTTTTGCAATATTTGCTCGGAACAACTGGGAACGTTTACTGTGTTTGAATAAGAATTTAAGATTAACCATGGACGGAAAATGTTTATATCGGTCTTTTTCTAACGTGAACAGTGGATCACGGCAACCTTCTGAAAATATTAGGTCATATGTGTTAATTTTGTAAACATACTTTTAATTGCAAGATTATTTTAGGTATTTTCAGAACATCCGACATCTCATCAACTGATAAACTTCGTGATTTCTGTACAAGGTCTCGAATTTTATCTTCGTCTGTCTGAGGAGGACGCCCGGAACGTTCCTCGTCTTCTAAGCAAAAATTCCCACCTTTTTAAAACGTTGAAACCACTTCCTACAGGTACGAGATGAAAGCGCACTTTCTCCGTAAACAGCACATATATTCTTCGTGGCGATTGTTACAGAACTTCCTTTCTGAAATTCATATAACATGAGACGTCCGAAATGGATACGCGTTTCGCTCATGATTTTCCACTGCTTGGAATCACTGTATACATTATTTCACGATCTTATACCCACGAAAACCTTCTCTATACTGTTCCCGAACAGCTACGCTTACACTCCGGGACAAAAAGATAGCACATCATCTATTTTTCCTCATTAAATTAAACTGAAGAAAATGAATATTTTAATATGTCAAGATGACCTAATATTTTATTTTGATTCTGCTAAAATTGGAGTAGGAAGAATTTTCTGTTAGTTTCGCGATTCGAAGAAACACTGAATATTGCACAAGAGCCTAGTTATTACCGAGAAACATATTTTACCGTGGCATCTGGCAGCCGCCGCGCCGGTCGGAACGGAAAGTGACACCGGGAAATTTCGGAAAAGTGTGGGGCGCGTGCGACAATTCCACGGGAAAGTCGTCGTAGCATGGTATAAGCCACTTTGTCGTCGGTGACGCAGCTCGTGCACGGTTTAATAAAGATGAGCTTATGAAAATTTATGGCGGAGGCCGCGTGCGCGTCCCACGATCCTATTGGCTCGGCAATTTGAACGTGATGATTTGTTTTATTCATGAGCGATCCATTTCAGACGGCGCGGCGCGGCGCGGCGTTCCCGTTCGCCCCGGTTAAATAAGAAACAGGAGAACGCATCGAGATGCAGGCTAAACAGCAACACACCTTCCAGAAGATCACCCTAAAAGATAGATCTGCCATATGTCACATGTTAATTCGTATGTCCGACGCATACTTTAATTATTTTAATTCAGTTATCGTAGTTTATGTATTCCAGTATTGTGAAACACTGAAATATTAAATGGCGTTTCTTAATTGATCAAAATATTATAAACACGGAAGCAAAATTCGAAAGTTTTAATACGATCGCGAGGATAAACGGAAATAATTAATTGAAAACGCACATAGTCGCGTTTTGTTTTTCAAAATGCATTCGTTAACGGTATGAAATTTTGAATTTGCCGAATGTTTTATTCATTACGGCAAAATAAATTTCGCAAAATTATGATCGTTCAAATTTCCCTTTATATTCATTATTTCATTAATTCCCCTTTGTTTCGGATTTAATGCTATTTCATAAATAATATGCGCTGTGCCATGTAATAACAGGAAAAAGTGTTGCTTTGGCACGATCGTTATTAAAATTCAACAAGCTTCGCAGAGATTAAATGTCAATCCCAGAGAAGAGAGCAGATACAGATTTTACAAAATAAATGCAACGAGTGAAAATACAGAATAATTATAATTAAATGCATCTCTAAGTTATATGTGTAGAATAATTGTTTGTTAGATTCGGAATGATTTTAGCATGTTCGAGGAGGGGTTACGGCGCAAATAGATCGATCAGCTTGAAATATTTAGTAATTGAGTAATTGAATTTGAACTGTTCTCGAGACACTGAAACTGTCTGCGAAGATCGAATCCAATTCGAGAAGCTGTTTCACGTCGAAGATAAGTTTCGAGTGCAAACTTCTGGTTGCCTATCGGGCGACATAGAAATCGCTTACATATGATTAAAGGAAATTATATAGCAGCAGCCTGAAAAGTGAAACTCGTCCTAAGGAACTCAAACAGTCGGTCGAGTGGGGAAAATTGAATTATGGTCGCGGTTAGGTTCGGGCAACCGGGCTTGCAAACTCTGAACAAGTGGTGCGTTTGCCATCTCCTGCTTCCTCGACTCCCTAAACTCGCATTTCAAACAATTTCCGATAAACGCTGAAACCTCCTCCAAAAAATGATTAATATTCTAACCTCCTTTATTACTCTTTCATTGAAAAATGTGTATGAAATTCTTTGAAAAATATTCCAATATTTCTGGGTCGAGTTTAAGACGGCTAATAAATTAGCATTATTTCTAAGGGATTTCAAAAGGAACGTGAAATACAATCGATAAAAGTAATTTTTAATTTCAATAACGCCGCAAGAAGCTAATTTAAAAAGTTCTTTCCGCAGATTAATGTGTCGAAGCTGATGGGGGTTGCAATTGTCGTGCACAACGGGTCTCTCTGCACATTCAAGGAACTTGTATTCAATATACGAGGTGCTTTCAATTCCATAATTAACTTTCTAAAAATGTAACGTCACAATCTACCGCATCGAAAAGAAAACAATATAATAAAAATAACTTTCGCAAACAATGTCCAAGCGAAGCGAACCGGGGGAAATCGAAGATTACAAATTACCGAGGAACCTCCGCGAGTTCTGAAACCATGCGGCTCCCTAGTCGAACCTTCGGAATTTATCGTCGTCGTTCGGTTCAAGAATTCCGCCGGCTGCTACGAAAATCGAAGTCGTAATTTATGCGAGCGGCAGATCGGCAACGATCATTTTCGTTCAACCCTGAAACTTTAATGGCACCCCTCGTACCGACGCGTAATTCTCGCGTTTCGACGAGTCGATTGATCCACCGCCATCCGCTAAATAATTATCACCTGACAACTACCGCTCGGATATTCTCTCTTCAGCATCCTCTTCATTTTTGACGGATTTGAAAGCTACATCATTTTTTTCAGCGAGGGTGCATCATAAAAATAATGAGACTGATCTGTTTATTAAAAATAACGAGGCTTGCGTAAAAATAGACAAGATTAATCATATCATTGGTCAAGAAATATGTCTTCATTTTAATATAGTAATATTTTACGGAGTCCTGTCAGGCAGTTGCCGTCACAATGGACTTTCGAAGGGAGTGTCTGGGTATAGTTGAAAGCGCAAGGATTCGCTAAGGGGTGGCAGCACACGCGATTGTAATTAGCCTCGTCATGTCCACGGCACGCTCGCGCTACTCTGACCGAGGACTTCTCTGTCCTTCGAAAATCGTACACTCGATTCAATAAACCGTTCAGCACGATTTTCCGGCGGCGAATATGGGAACGGCTCGCTTAGAAACGCGGCGACAAAAGGGCCGCGGACACGTCTGACGCGAAAACTTTTGCGATTCGGTCGCCGAGTGCACACGCGGAACCAGCTGAGCGAAACTTTAGTGGCAACTAGTATCGAGAGCGGCCGGGAACGACGCGAAAACCGAGTTGTGTTACAACTTCGCCGAGGAGGAGAGCACGACGCGCGACGGGGCCAATCCCCTGTAAACTGCGAGGGAATTGTTAATTCGGCGACGGGGATTGGGTCGGTTATTCCGGGATTATGTAACGGATACGCTCCATTGTTCTTTCGCCGAGGTGAAAGCTTTCGGTTTTGTTATACTATGTTCGTCAAAATTCGAGCATCGATAATAAAGGGTTGACTCGACTTGTGTGTATGTGTGTGCGACTGACCGAAACGATATCGGATAACGATCTGCCTCGGCTCGTTTGCTACGCTGAAAACTCCACTTTCGTCTCCCGAGGTTGCTTTTCGGGGAGACACTTTTTTTTACTTGAGAGAGGGCGAGAAGTTGCATAGGGGTGAACTTGTTAAAATTGTTCCTTCGTCGAGGTTTTTATAGATTCAAGTATCTGTACCGAGCTTTAAAAATGTTCGCGACTCAAGTTCCCGTGGATTTGAAGGTTAAAAAAGTTGACAATTAAAAAAAGGAAAAAAGTATTTCATCGACTAAAATCGTATTGGTTACAAATAAGGATTATAAGTAACCGAAAATGTGTTCTCTTCTTGGTAAATGTTATCGTTGAGAAAAATTCATTTCTATCACTTATAACAGTTATCAATGGAAGAAATCTATTTCGATCGCTCATAACAGTTATCGATAAGAGAAATTTATTTCGATCGCTCATAACAGTTGTCGATAAGAGAAGTTCATTTCGATCGCTTGTAATAGTTATTATCAAATAGTACAACTATCAAACGATAGACGATAAATTACTTCATAAATTTTTTATTCGTAAAACTAATTTGCTACAATCAAAATTTAATGTGACAAACAAGCAGAATTTGTGTTGTTCTGATGGTCTGTTGATTCGTCTTGTTGTACGAATCCTTGTCAATGTATTTCACAGGCTTGCTCCATCCGAAAAAGAGTAGGCAACTCAATAATAAATAGGCAATCAAAATGAATTTTCTCGTCAATAATTACTATGAATAAGTGAAAAGAAATTCGATCATCGATAAAATCTCTCTCTCATTGATTACTGTTATGCACGATCGAAATAAATTTCTCCCATCGATAACTGCTTTGAGCAATCGAAGCAGTTTTTCATCATCGATAACAGTTATCAATGAGGATCCAATTTTTTGAACACTCATAACTGTTATTGGTAACCAAAAAGTATAAAAATCGATATTTTTTAATCATTTTGTTCACCGAATTGTTTTCTATATATTTTGTGTAAATTATCTTAAATGTCAATAATAATCAACTTTTTATTAATGATTTTGATTGTAGAAAATTTTAGAATAACTGTTATTTTTAAAGTATTCCCGTCCAAAGCGTCTACGAAGGAATTCCCAAAAAAGTCTCCCGTTCCTCCGCTTTCCCTCGGACCCGTAGCAAGACGCTAGATGACCTCCTATTTTCCGAGTATTTCCACGCGATCTTTCTCCCGTTCCGCGTAAATAACTTGCAGTCTGCGAAAGGGGTGTGCGGCAACATTTCCATGTATTTCTCGCAGCGACTGGTCCGAAATGCATCCGGAAACGGGCTAAGCGAAGCCTGGCCGCTCCTTTTGGCCGGCGCGGCGCGGCGCGGCGCGGGCCGGACGACCGCTGAAATACGTGTTCGCGGGATTTCCACGGGCATTGATACGTGCCGACAAAACCGCGGGGTTGGCCGGCGTTCACGCCAAACAGGGAGAATGTTTTTGTTACGTTCCCGGGGCTGACCGGGCCGCGTAGATCAAGGCTGCTGTGTCCGACAGGCTAGTCGCGCGCTTTGGTTTCTGTCGCGACAATGTCGTTAAACCGACCAACCCTCGGCCCGACGAAACGCTATCGAGCTGCCCGCGAGTCCATCCTGCGGTGCCATGCTCGCGCCAACTATACAAGCAACCATACTTCTCGAATGGGCCACTGGAAACCCTTTAAACGCGCGTTCTATCCACTTCAAGATCCCTGTTCCGCCGATTTTCTCGGCATTTCCTTTAAAAAGTCCAATTTTAACACGTTCGCATTCACTGCACACACACACACACACACACACAACTAACAATCGTTAGTTTTTTTACATGTTTTTATCCTCCACGCGGTCCTTGAATAATTTATCGAACAATTCGCAATATAGTAAGCACCACGGAGATCCCAACAATCGTAAATTAAAAAAATTTGGAACGCGTCGGGGCGCGGGCGGCGCGGCGTAGTTCTAGTGTTAACGAATTCCGAGCATTATTCGGCGAGCAAGGCGCGCTTCCAATAAAAAGCTCGCGTTTCCCGGAGGCCGGATATCAAAGCGGCAAGAAGCTGCTGCAAAAAGCCTAATTATCGTTTGCTCCGACGCTTCGGTCGCCTCCCCAAATTTTTCCAGGCTGAATTATTCGGTGGAGAACCGCTCGTTTCGCTGCGTAATAACGCGACATCGCATCGGTCCACTCGAGAATTAAGGAAACGAAGTCGGGCGATTTTTTCCAGCGCGTTTTCAGTAGGTCGACCTGCTTATCGAACGATTTCTGCGAGCTTTGCCATCGACGCATACCACTTCGATACACCGGGTGGTCCTTATAAAACTCACCACAAAAATACAATCTTCTTCGATTGCGACGCGACGTATCGAAATCATTTTATTTGCAGTTCCTTAACAATTGATGTCTCATACTCAATTTTAATTTTTGTTGTCAGAAGTTGATCGAAGCATTTGTCCTACAAAATATATACATATTGTATCACACACTTTTCGGATAAAAATCTTGAAAACGTATTTGAGCGTCGATGTAATTCGAGCTGTATAAAAAATATTTTTGTGCGATTACGAATGTAGGAAATGTTTAGGCGGGGGCACGTTTAGATGGGTCACCCCGTACATACCAGGATCGAAGCGGTTCCCAAGCCTCATTGAAATTCTATCGCGAGAAGATCGTGCGCGAATCACGAAATCGCTCTGTATATTCAACGATCAACGGGGAGTCGTCCGCGCTCTCTGGTTTCTTACGAAATAGACAGTCCTCTCTGTCGATACAATACTGCGCGTGGCTCCGCGCTGCTTTTCCCTCTATTATTGAATCTGACTGCGAGCGGATTTTTTTTCGGAATTCGATTCCCGCGACCCGGAGAGACGAAACGGCGAGCTTCCCGTTGTTCGCAATGCGCGCCGAGAACTTCGTTATCCCGGCCAGATGACTGCGGCTGGCTCGCCGGATTCGAAAGATACAGTTCCATCGAGTTCTGTCGAGATTTTATCCCTTTTTCTATTCGCTTTTCCTATATAGATTGCGCCCCACCTTTTATAATATTAATCGAAAATATCAAAAATATTTCCGTGAAAGACCTAAATTGTACGTCAAAAGCCAAACCAATTAGGGGAAACGAAACAGATACGTTTTTGAAAGCGAAACAAGTCCACTTCTAATAATCATAGTTAAAACAACTTTCTAATTGCTTTGTCAAATTACTGTATGCCTTGGAAATTATCGCTCGTTAGTCAACACTGTCTTTGAGAATAAACTCCAATGCGAGCATGCGCTATTATAATACAATAAAGAGTTGCCGAAAAAAATAGGTTCATTTTGTATAAGATGAAACGAGAAGAGTTGTTCTCAACCAAATCTCTAGAAGAGGCAATATCAAACAGGAAAAAACATACGGATGGAGAAATTATAAAATGGCTGAAAATATGCTGGATGAGGTTTAAAAGGGATGAACCGCACCAAATTTTTTACAAAACCCTTCCTCGTAAAATTTCAGTCCTCTAGCTTTCCCGCGAGGGTAGTTACAGAGTACATTATACTTTGCGCTTTTTCGTGGATTTCCCGGTCTCTGATGCGATCTAAAATTCTAAAAAAAATGTGACACATTTTGGATCCTAAAGCGCAATTTAGAGAATTTTTTCAGATTTTTTTTGTTACAAATTGTGCTCGGAAAAAATGAAAAACCCTTCGGCTAGGCCCCTTTTATTTCGCATAAATATAGCTGCGATTATAGCTTAAATTATTTAATTTAACAAGTGGGGGCTAACTTCTGGAAGGCTGTAACCTGAACGGTTTTTTACAAGTTCAATATTTGAGCAGAAGCCGAAGATCGTGGCAGTTCGAATTAAGATACGCGCGCGGTTCTAATTATTGTAACTTTCAATTTGGAAGATGAATGGGAGATTGAAAAGTTGTATTAAGAATGCAGATGAACTATAGGAATTTGAATAAATCTCCTAATGGGACGTACTTCCGGCACAAACGGAGAGCGAACTTTTTCGAGCGAAAACTGCGAGATTCCCTTTGAGTTGTAAATACGTTTCGTTCGTTTTTTTCCAAATAAATTAACACAGTTTTTACGCGTCGGACGAGCGCGCGAAGCTTGACACAGCGAAGCTCCAGCCGGTTCGCAGTACAATCTGCAAAAAGAATTTTAATTGCGTGCCTTCTCTACAGCTTCTGATTTTCTAAAAGCTGTAGCTGATACGCGGATGCCGTCCGAGCGCAATAGAGCCGAAACAAGAATTCTTCCAGCTATACAATCGTTACAAAAAGTATATAATCAGTGCTACAATCTCCAACAATAATGCAAAAAAATTATGCGAGTCCTCGCAAACCTCCCGAAAAGAAACAATTTCGCCCCTAGCCTGTTTCCGAATTTCGTCCACGTTTTAATTCCACGGGCAAGGGGCGAACCCCGGTAGTCCCTAAACGAAGTGCGACACGGAATAAAGATTGCTGGTAATGATATCATAAACGCCGCCTATAAAGGGCCGGTAGCTTGTAATTTCTCTGAACACGACCCAGGGCCGTATTAAAACCTCTTTTTCATTTCTTTGCCGACTAAAGTTCGCCACGGTCCTCCCAATTTCCCGACGGTCCCACAATTCTCTTAACAATATTAACGGCGATTCCGCGGAAAATATGCCGGGGCATTAAGGGCGAATTTAAATGCGGCAAAAACCAGACATCGGGGAAAACAGATATCGCCCGTAAACACGGTCTCGTTTTAATCTCGCAGACGTTGCGAATGCGACGAAGCCAAACAGAAAAAGGGAGAAGAGAGAGCCCCTAGAGAGAGAGAGAGAGAGAGAGACAGAGAGAGAGAGTGCTCTATACAGAGACATATATGTACATAGAGAGAAAGAGAGGAAAATATATGTATCGTAGATCGTAGTCGCACGAAATTCTTATTCGGCCGCAGGTCCCCCCTTGAAATACGTTCGAGTACGGAACGAAATAGAAACTGCGCTTCAAGGCGGGTCTGCGCGATTTATATTTTTTAATCCGCCCTGCCCGGAACCTTACAACTATCCTGCTCCTGTGAATTACGGGTCGCGATAGTATTTTACGCCGTGCACCGGTTGCGTGACCGGCATCGTGGATCACCCCGGGATTAAGCCGTGTTCGAGAGATTTCGATGATCCCACCGCACCGGCGCGATACGGTTACCGGAGCTGATGGATTCGAATGCGTCCACGATATTTTATGCACTCTGGCCCCTCCCTTTCGCGAGCCATTCGCCTCTTTATTCCACCAGCGGATATTCTCTATCCTGCTTTTTCAACCGTGCGACGCAATGTATTTATCTTTTCGTTGGCCGATTTTTCGCGAACGTGATCTGCATACTTTTCTGCGGTATCCACTTCATTTACATAAAATATTTAGAGGGAACGCTAATAATGAAACTGCGAAATAAAGTCGTTTTCGGTGTTGGACAGCGGAGATTTTTTACAAGCGATCCAATTTCAGTGTCCGGCTATCGATGACCGTTTACGGTCACGACGAAAACCCATCTAACCGGACAACCGAGCCGCTCTGTAATTCATAAGCTAGGTAGCACACGTTCTCGCTAAACGTTTCTCTCTCCCTTCCCTGGTTCCTCAGCCAACACGCCGCGACGCGCCGTCGAATTCCCAGGTGTAATTCAGAAATCGCCGTCTGGTCCTGTGTAATTGTCGGCCGAGCATCCTGCCAGGTATCCGCTTTATGATCCTAATTTACGCGACGCATTGTTCCTTATTACGCAATTAGACGAGGGGAATCGGCCCGCGTCACCGTCGCTAAATCGAATTTACAATGGCAGCGTGCCTCCGAAGACCGTGGAATTGAATATTGAGAACGGACAGGGACAATGGGGGCGTGATTATACATATAGACAGAGAGCGAGAGACAGAGAGTCGCGATACGCGAACGTAATTTTCGAAATCGACCACGCGCCTCAAGACATTCTGTGAAATATTTTTAGTTAGATTTTCCCGACTGCAACATTTTCTCCGCTAGCATTTTACGTAAATACAGTCCTCGACAAAATATGTATATACTTTTGTCGAAGCAATGTCAGTCCGTGTTCACATATCTTTCTCCAATTTTGCTATGGTGCGCGTACGTACCATCCTAAGATTTTACACGTTTACTTTGGAAATAGTATGTAATATACAGGATACAACGGACGTGTACATTTTCTACCTTTAAATATAAGAAATTTAAAAATATGCTAGGTGTCTTATTGTTTTGTCAAGGACTGTATTATACCAGAGATCGATTTATATTTGTTTCGGGTCTCAACAGATTTGAAATTCATTGCTTGATATTCGAATCGATCCCTGTTCCGCTAATTGACATCTCTTCCCCTCTAATCAGCAGCGGGCTCGCCGAGGCCATCATCGTCCTCATTTACCGCTTCCTAATTAACATCCCCGGAATTATCAAGATCCTCGGATATCCCTGTTTCCTTCGCAACTCGTCATTTTACATCGCGGCGCGGCGTAATAAATATATGTATAGCGGCGGTCTCTATCAGTGTCCGCGCTCGACGATCCGCATAAACTGCAATTATGCGTCCAAAGCTGCTATTTCCCAATATTAGCCATGCCGGGAGAGAGAGAGAGAGAGAGAGAGAGGGAAGAGCAGTCGAGCCGGTATATCGGATCGAATAAATCAATCCGCGAAGAAAATTACCTGACAAACGAACCTGCTGCGAATTTCGCTCGCGGATCGTTCTCGCTCGATCCTCTATTTTGCTAATCATCGAGCAATCGGACCGCGGGAACACGGAAGAAATGTTCCACGGCGAGTGTATGCGGCGAAATAAGGTGAACAAAAAATAAGAGGAAAATTGGAGGGGGGAGAAAAGCGCGGGAGAAAATCCATCGGTGGAGAAACCTCGTTATTCGCACCTGAGAACCGGTAACTGGCGCCAGGGGGACACGCGCGACGCCATTTGCAGCTGTCGGACGCCATCAGCCTGTCGATTACAGGATCGACGGGAAAACAAGGAAAAAGGGAGAACCGATCTACTCTGGAGTAGCGATACGGACTCTCGCGAGAAGTGAAACGCTACCGCTGAACTCCTAACGAGCCCGGAAAACACCGATCGACCATTATGGCATATAAGTACAGGCTGTTTCATCTCCATCGGTCATCATCGATGCATTATTGGCAATGGAGAGGACTATTGCAGAAATATGTAATCCATTTTCAAGGGAAAAGTGTTTTGACGGATAACGGATGCTAATCAAGTTCACACTCTTCATCAAGTACTATACATTTTCGTCGATTATTATTATTATTATTATGTGTATTTATTATTGACGGACCGAAGTCCTCTTACATGAATGTTTAAAATAGAAAAAGATAAAGGACTACTCGTATAATAACAAAGAAGGGACATGCACAGAAACTTATGGTACAAACGATATGGTATTATATTATCCTATAATCCTGCGCAATTGTTTTTTAAAAGTGTGCAAAGGGCAAAGACTCGGTATAAAAATCAATACGAATATAGAGAGTGCTAGAGTCTGCAATAATCCGATTTATTGGATTAATTAATCCATAAGTGGATATGGCTTTAAGTGTTTGAAATCCTGCTGTAGTTCTCGATACTCGTTCAGGTACATAGAAATTGATTTGCGCAAGTAGAGAGTAGATTAAATTAATTAAACTAAAAATAAAGCTCTGGGGTCGGATACTCTTCTTCGAGCAGACAATGTGTCAAGGGTCATTGTGGTTAATATTGCGGAGTAATCATGATCAAAGAATGACATTGGATATTTTAGCTTATACGAACAAAACCGGAGAAAATAATTATTATTTAAAACTATGATGTTGGCTATGAGCGAGATAAGTGAAACACCCTGTACACGCAGAAGAAGGTTGTTGATTGGCAGCGATGATGTTAACGTATCGACCGGTTGTCCAAGAAACCGATACCCGCGCAGAATGATCGGCTCAACTGTAACATTAGCGTCGGCCCCACTTGTGTCACCTGTACAAACGAGTTTGGATGCCTCCCAAGGCTGCAAAGTAAAAGGGCGTGGATCTTTCTGGATCCGACGACAGATTCGATCGCTTGTAATTGACCCGACTCGACGAGCACATTGCTGGCTAATCGGACGCCAGCTTCTGGTTGCGAAGTGATCGATCTAATTAGCTTTCACGCGCTGACAGTGCCCCGTGATTTTTAAACTACTGTAGAACTGACCGGGAAATTCGTTCTGCTCTCAATGTACTTTTATCGTGCTCTCTAGATTTCAGTTTTTCACTTTCCGATTTCTAGAGGATACTGAAATGCACTTTAATTTCCGGGCAGAATTGCCACGTAAAAGTAAAACGAGATCGAACTTGTTGAAATTTTCTCTTACCAAGAATCTGTCGATCCGCCATTTTGTCGCCGCTCCTCGAGGTAGGAAAGCGAGATTCGCGAAGGGTTAAGAAAGAAAATTGCAGTTACGAGAATCTCGCGTGACAGTGGGGAATACTACGCGGTGTTCCTCGAAGGCTGTCATAACTTGCAAACAATTTTATCCTGCCCCCCTATTTCTTTGCTTACCACTTTAGCGATCTGAATATCCACCCAGCTATCAATGTCCCCGCATCTTTCTCAGTTCCGCCTTTCCCTCTGTTTCTCCGTTTATCCTTCTCCATCTGACTGCTCTCCATATATTCATGCGTTTGTTCGTTCGGCGAGGAACGAGAGAGGCAGTCAGGTGGCGGAAACGAAATTGCCAACAACTTACGGCAACTTATGACAACTCCCTGGAATACTACACCTGTCCGTCGCGATAAAACGCTGCGACGAATGCAGAGCAGAATGCAACTGAATTTTATAGGAGCCCCTCCTACTCGTAGATATAGCGCATTCATGGCACAGTTCTCGGATCGAAGTTTCCGTGCTGCTCGATGGAACTGCGAGGCGGCCACCGACTGCGATTAATGAACCGTGACATCCGAAAGAAGTCGAGATCCGATCCGATGGTCAAACTGAAACGCAACTAGACCATGTCCAAAAATACTAGACGCAACGACCAGCTGAAACTTCATTTATTCGGCGAGCTGCGTCAATACTTTGAAATGTTAGCAATTTCCTCGTTCGATATTCGATAAAACATACGTTTTCACACATTACTCGATTAGAATCAGAAAAATGTTCCTCCTGAAAAATTGCAAAATCAACATCGCCGGCAGCGGCAGCCTCGAAGCCCTCCGGTGAAACAACAATCGCAAGGGAGTTGAGGGACGTTCATAAATATTTACTAGTGCGAGTATGGTTGTTCGCAGGCCCATTCGATCGGGTAGACCGCGTGTCGGGCATTAAAGTCTCCGGAAGTCGCGGATCGATCCCCGCCGTAATGCATTCAGAAGCGGACTCATCCGGCGGATTAGCGTGCTTGTTCAGTTTTCACGAGGCCGGGAGAGCCGCGGGATCTAGCCGGACTTGATGCTAATCCCAGAATCAACTTTGTGATCTTAACTAACGGAAAACCGGGGCCGGGATCCACCGGGGGAATAATGCTTCTTCTCTCCTCTCTGGCCCCCTTCCCCGCCGCGCCGCGCCGCGCCGCGCCTCGCCGTTCCTCACCCCGTCGAGGAAGCCTTGTTCCACGCGCGCGAATCCTCGGTTGCGAAACGCTCTTCTCTCGTCTGCGCGCTCTTTTTGCAAAGCGAGAGACCTCGCCGAGGATCACGGACGAGATTAACCGTTCGCAAGCAACGGAACAAACCAAGCTCCCGGTTGGACCCGGAGCGCCGCGCCGCGCCGGCCCCATGGGCGTGCTCCGGCTATTTGTCGCCTATCAAAGAACCTGCTGTTAATTGAAATCGCGATAAAACGCGAGAACCGGATTATTACGAAGGTGCCGTTCATTGCTGTCGATACGAGACCCGAGACTAGAGGATAGATTCGTAGGCAAATGTTTAGTACGCAAAACTTTAGACCTGTAAGCATCATTAGTGTTATGCCCAAAGTCTCTGAAGAAATTGTCGCTAATAAGTTATACGGCTCTGTCTCTCTCTCAATATGTGAACAGCAACATGGCTAAAACGATCGAAAATTTGATAGAACAGTGGCGAAAGTAACCGAAATATATTTGCTCTTGAAATAAATAACTCTCTTACCAGGGAACAATCAATTGAACGTAAACGTTTGAAATGAATATTCCGCTATTATTAATATTTACGTATGAATATAGAAGCGATTCACGGAAGCTACATTAATATTGGTGGCACGAGTAATACAAATGAGCGTATCGATACGTAACAAACGTAAACAATTGTTAATCTCGATTTGCACCGCTGAAAGAGGCGCGGATAAATGCCTCGCGACCGCTCTGTTTTACAATGAAATCAATCACCGGGGACCGGGGATATCTAAAAAGGTTGATTCAATGATAAAACGAGATCATAATTTTCGGCCACTCCTTTCGGACACGACAACGACCACCACGTTGTGTTCGGATTTAATTAAATGTATAACGTTGCAGGGACCGCCTCCTCTCTACCGAGCGGTATCGAATATTCTTCCTTTATTGTTTATCGTTCGTACACACAGGCCGACCGAATTATGTTGTCCCTCGGTAATTACCGAAATGAAATGAAAATCATTTGAATCATTTACGGCCGTTCCTGCTATAATGACGAATGAAAATAACATAGCGGTAACTTGCAAACGAAAAGACACATTCGAGAGGACTTCTATGTACAATAAACAATAGACGCTTCGACGATTGGTTTCAGATTTTTGATTTTAATATCTAAATAAATCCAGTCGTGTTACTTTTATAAGGCAATACATGCCAGCCAGTGTTATTGCTCGGTAGATTTATTGTCAATGAAACGCTCATTCACAGCTCCCCGAACAAATTGCGCGCGCGCGGCTCGCGTAAAATGCGAAATCTAATTACCAGTCCATGAAAATAGGAATCGAGCGTTTGCCGATTTAATCGTGACCGATCGGCGAGCGCGAACGAGCGAAATTCGCAGCAGCACTCGGTCGAACGGCTCCGGAAAAGCGTCTATCTAAATTTTTAACGGGCGAGAAACGATCGGGGGGCTGATCGCGGGAATTGCGGGGAAAATTAAATACAGAAACGGGGTGGGACGTGGATCGCCGTTCGGGATCGAGATTCATCGTTGATAACCGATGGGAAATGGCTCGGTGAAAAAAAAAGCGGCGGAGGGAGAGGACTGATCAAACGAATATTTACGCGATCCCCGTCGTTTACGATTCGGCGCGGCGACGCGACGCCGACATTCCGGGCTTTTGTTCGACGTCGGGCGTGACGGTCGACGGAATCGTCGGCTTTTTTAAGTGCATCCGACATCGCGCCTCATCAACGCGTTTTAATCCCGGCCGCTCGAGTCGATAAAATTGGCCAGCTTTTAGGATCCACGGAATTTTCATTCCTTCCATCGTGCCCCCCTCTCTCTCTCTCTCTCTCTCTCTGTCTCTCTCTCTGTGTCGCAGTCGATGCGTTTCGAACGAGTTCTCGGGTGTGAATCGCTGCTTTTTCCACGGGGTTCGCGGGAAAATGGGAACTTCTAAACGATCCTCGTGTCGGCCCGTCGCGAAACAACGCGCCTGCTCTGCGACAAAATCGGGAAAAATACCAGCGGCGCTGCACGTTTCCGGCTCGACGACCGTTTTGATGGAAACTCGTTTTTCGATGAGGCCACTTCGGACACGCCGATCGGTGTCTCCTGTTTGGACGATTGCCGCTCGGCCTGCGAACGGAAATATTTCCAACACTCTCGTCCGCATTCCAGGAGCAACCCCTGCCACTCCACTTCGCACGGGTCATCCCTGACCCGTTTTTCTCTGTCGCAAATCAACCGATCGAATAAGCCCGGAAAAAAGTGCAAATCCTGTCCCGAAAGTTTATTGCATACGCGAACGCGATATTTTGTGCGAGCGCGTCCAGGAAATCAAATGCGGAAAATTTTCCGCCGCTGCGCAGTGGGGTCGCGGCCTCGAAAACCTGGCAAGAACTCGAAATAAGAAAATTCTTAATTATTAGCAGGGACCCTAACTGTTATGAACAAAAAGGAAAAAAGTCATGGAATAACAAGTATTTCATCGACTAATAAAATCGTATTGGTTGCAAATTAGGATTACAAGTAATCGAAAATTTGTTCTCTTGTTCGTAAATGTTATCGTTGTTCATTTCCAAGTTCATTTCGATCATTCATAACAGTTATCAATGAGAGAAATTGATTTCGATCACTCATAATAGTTATCGATGGGAGGAGTTTATTTCGGTCACTCATAACAGTTGTCGATGAGTGGAATTTATTTCGATCGTTCATAACAGTTATCGACTCGAGAAATTGATTTCGATCGCTCATTTTTTGGACACTAATAACTGTTACTTGTAACCAAAAAGTATGTAAAAGTCGATATTTTTTAATAATTTTGTTCTCTATATTTTGTGTAGATTATCTTAAATTTCAATAATAATCGACTGTTTATTAATGATTTTTATCGTAGAAAATTTTAGAATAACTGTTACTTTTGGTCCCTGATTAATAGTAGGTATTGGTTACTTTCCATGCGGCAGTATTTTATTTCCTGTCCAACGATTCGAGTATCGGTCTAATCGTTCGTTAAGAATTGATTTTTCTTCGAACACAATTGCTCGAAGCGGTAGGTATAAATAGTTAGTCGATTCGTAGGGGACCGCGGTCGATTTCCGGCAGTGTCTCGTATAAGACTGCGATCGGAGTATGCGGAGTTCGATCTATTTTTGACGGTAGACTGACTGTTCCGGGCAAATTGACAGTTTCGGCCGCGGTAGCCGCCAGTTCGGAATAGTTCTCCGTCGCAAAACCGCAGAACGAATACCGGGCACCGGTTACGATCGCTGCATCAGTTCCCCAGAAATGTACTTCCGGCACGTCCTTCCGGTTAATCGGACAGTTTCGGAATTCGTTCCAAATAGTTGTCGAAGAGTTTCGCGGGTCACGACGCCGCGCCAGGCGGACCCACCACGGATTTTCGAAAATCGAGCCCGGGGTACCACCAAGACGACCACCGAAAATCGAACCCCGGGGACAAACGGACTACTACGTACTAAGTTTTCCCATGAGAAACCAGCGAACCGGATACACCGCGATACTCGCAACAGCATGAGAAAATATGAAAGTGCCCCACCGTTGATTCGGCAAAATGATCGAGTTCTTCGTACACGCGATTTTCCCTGAGCGCCTGAAACTTTTCAAACTTCTTTCCCTGATATTCTAGGGAAATGTATATTCGTTCCTCGCTCTTCCAGCTTCTGCTTCGCGTAGAGCGATTTGGGAGGTTCTTTTACAATTAGTCGATTCTTAAAAGTCATATGTTTCTTGTTTCGAGATATTTAAAGAAAAATTTTCATGGCAATTTCTTCAACAGCAATTTAAATTGTGAGCCCGAAACTGTTCGAACACCGGTTCCCAGCGGAAACACAAAGGAAAGACGAGAGGAATCAAAGGCGTCTGGGAGTAAGCAGAAGGAAAAGCAAAAATGCGGTGAGACAATGGCACCGCTGACAGGGGGATGCTTCGAAAAAAGGCGTTCCTCGCGTTCTGACGCGTCACTCCGTGAATCCGCCGGATTTTCCCACGATGGAAGTAAGATTAACCTACGCCATCGAAGAAAATTCTGGCACGGTGAAAGCTTTCCCGTGGTTTCTGCGGTGAGAGATGGCCGATTCTACTTAGTGCGTGAGACGCGAGAAATTTCGATTCGCCGGAAGAGACGATTCTCTCGGTGCCAGACAACATCGATCTGGACCTTGATCCCCTACTGTTGTTCTCGATTGGACGCCGTTTGTGTATTCTCCGAATCACCCAATCAATTCTCCCGTTTCAATCGTTTCGCTAACAATATTTCAACGGTAAAAATGCCTCGGTATTTTTATTTCCAAGGTGAAAAACAGACGAAATATGGTAAATCACAGCGAACAGTGACATCAGATTTCTCGCGGTTCAACATCGTGACAGAAAAAAAAGAATTGCAATTGGTTTCTATCCAGTACCGGATTATACCGATGCAATTTTCGGGGAATGACGGGTCGCGGATGTCGCAGGAGAAAATGTCCTCCGCGGAAAATCGACTGGAGGTTTTTCCCGGGCGAAGACAATAACCGAGCTTCGTTTCACACGATAATTTTCCTATCTGGGAGAGGGCCGCTTGACAGAAGTGTGTTAGCGGCGAGGAATGGAATTGTCTGAGTCAGTTTCAGCCGGAGAAAGAATCTGTAACCGGTGGCAGTTCTCCTTTTTTCTTTTTTCTTTTTTTTCTTTGTTTTCACGGGTTACACGAGGGAAAGCTTGTCACGGCGAGAGTGAAAGAGAGTAACGACGGCGAAAACAAAGCGCGGGATGAATGGTGCTTTTCGCGCGGCGCTCGCGAAAAACGTTTGTCCTCCTTCTACTGCGTCCCCGATGCTCTTAAAAGTCGCTGGCAAAAACGGGCCGGATCCCTTAGCCATTTTCAGCTGGATCCACTCTTTGATCATTTAATTAGCAAATAACTCGATTCGCGTCGTTGTTGTACCTCCGTGTCCGCGAGCTTGATGCTTTTCCTGAAAATTCGCATTTCCATACAGTAGCATATAAACGACAACAGTGGCACGAGGAACGTTCATTTCTTGCGCTGAAGATTTTAGCTGATTGCGGCAGACAATTAGCGAATGCGAAATTACGGTGGTTTGCAGATTTAGACTGCGCTTCGTAGTTCGTGATTTATTATGCACCTGTGATGGATCATTTAATTTCTCAGAGGAGGGGCGATCTAAAAAACTTTGATTTCCTCGATGCACCTTCTGCTGCACCGATTAAATCGAACACCAGTGAAAATATTTTCAACCGAGGATTATAATCGTGTTTCCCGGAAACAACGTGTTAAATAGAACCTGGGGAGTCGGCCGTCGATCCGTGATAAAATTTTTGTGATCAAACGTCGGTGGTCAGCGCGTTAATTAATCCTTTGAGCCCGGATAACGCGAGAGCATCGCGTACAGGTAGCGCCGCGAATTTCATTTTAGATCCACGTTTGAAAAAAATTCCTACCCCAAAGTAAAACCTCGGCTCTCGACGATGCATACACACACACACACACACACACGCCAGGGTCCCTCGTGTCGTTATTCGTTCTCCGTTGATACACGACTGAAACAGTTCCGTGGCTGTTAATTATAACCGAGTTTCGCCGCCTTCGCACGCCTCTCCCTTTAATTAATTAAATAGCGTTTAATTAAAAGAATGGGCCGGGGCGACGAGATGCTACGCGGTCGCGTACATCGCGTACAACTTGAGCGACGTGTCAATTCGGCGTTTTGCGAGACCATTCGCGACAAACTATTACGCGCGGAACGTTCGATTTTACGAGCCTCGTCCACGCTGGGGAAATCGTAAATTTCTACAGGCCGTTCAACAAATAATTGCACGATATAGCACGCGAAACACTCCGTCCATACAAACGAAAAAAAATGCTTTATTATTATTTATTTATTATAGACGGACCGAAGTCCTCTTACATAAATGTTTACAATAGAAAAAGATAAAGGACTACTCGTATAATAACAAAGAAGGGACATGCACAGAAACTTATGGTACAAACGATATGGTATTATATTATCCTATAATCCTGCGCAATTGTTTTTTGAAAGTGTGAAAAGGGCAAAGACTCGGTATAAAAATCAATACGATTATAGAGAGTGCTAGAGTCTGCAATAATCCGATTTATTGGATTAATTAATCCATAAGTGGATCTGGCTTTAAGTGTTTGAAATCCTGCTCTAGTTCTCAATACATACACGTTCAGGTACATGGAAATTGATTTGCGCAAATAGAGATAGACAATCAATATGATTATTAATTAAATTAAAAATAAAGCTCTGGTCTGTGATACTCTTCTTCGAGCAGACAATGTTTCAAGGTCCATTGTGGTTAATATTGTGGAGTAATTTTAACTTATATAAACAAAACCGGAGAAATTCATGCTGCTCTCTCTCGAGCATGATTTCGTTTAGTCGAATCTCTTCGTTGCGCGAAGAAATCACCTGGTCTGTTAATACATTGATGCAGAAGCGACCTGGCGAAATTACTGCTAACGATATTGTTGGATAAACAATCAGACTCGGGGAAAATCGAATGAATGCAATTCAACAGTTACCGTTACTGCGACAAGTATCGTTACATCGCTAATAAACCCGATGTGCGAATAAATCACAATGAACAGTAAAATGTTATTTCAATTAGCAAATAGCGAGCGGTTTCCTTTAACTCATGTTGGAATTATTATTTTGGAGCGCGCGTTTCGAACAATCAAATACTTTAATCTTCCTCACTGATCGTCGACGCGATATTCTATCCAATTGTATCGTTTAACCGTTATTTAATCTGTACTAGTATCTTTCGACATTGAACTTCGTAAAGGTCATTTTTTCCGAGAGCCAGAAATTTATTTTTGTGAAGATGTAAGAGTTAAAAATGGCTCCGAGTCATGTATATATTCAGAAAGGATGAAAATAAACGTGTTTGCAGTTCAATTGAACTCATTACATCAAATTACACTCGTTACGACGATGGATTTTACGTTTATTCCGCTGGAAATGTAAACAAACCATAAGGTTCACTCTATTCCGCAGTCGGAAGAAATATATTAATATGCCTACAGATATATTAATATACGTTGTAGAGCGATTACTATCTTCATTGGCATAACAAATATCATTCATTTGAATGCATACCGGACTGTGTCCATGAATTTTCATGTTTTCCGAGTGGTGTTTCTACCAACTTTTTTTCGAGAACACCATTTTTCAGGAGCTGTTTAAATTCAACTAAAAGAAAAATTCGAGAACGCGGAGAAGGTCTCGCAGAATCTTTGTTTGAAATGTTTAACATTTTCCGGGAAGCATGTCGATTTTTCGAACAGAGTGTATGTACTGCAGTTTCCAGGATCGATATCAAGCGATTCCCTAAATATCAGCCGATTGCCCGGGAATTATTCAGATCGGAGTTATTACCATTCCCCCGGGGCTGAGTAAAATAAACATTTCTGTATGCGCTCGCGCGCTGCATCGCGTTGCATCTCTCGCGACTCGCGACACGGTCACGCGCGCCGATCCGCTCGAGCGAGAAGAGAGCGCGATTTATTCTGTCCGCGGCTTTCTGAATGTTTGTTTAACAGATTCGCGGCCGAGAAATTCGCGCGAATCCCGTTGTCGGCTCACGGGAGCGTGAAAGAAACGATCTCTCTCTCTCTCTCTCTCTCTCTCTCTCTCTCTCTCTCATGTACACTGTACACACAACCGAAACCAGAAACGGAATTAAACTGCTCGATATACCTAAGCGCGGTCAGCTTTTCCGGCGACCAGTTTTTAAGAGGGTTTCCAATTGGACGAACGCGTGCCTACCGAGCGGCTTTTTTTGGTTTCCACGATTTTTCTTTGTCACACCGCACGCGCGATGATCGTAAAACAATAGCGTTTTTGATCGACCCCCGTTTCACCGAAAATTACGCGCAGAAATATCCAGTTGCATCGAGGAGCAAGGTTAGGTTAGGTCCGACGAGCAGGTGCTCGTGGAAATCTTTTTTTTTTAATTTTTTATTGGAATTCGAGTTACCGAGACGATTTTCTGGTTTGTCGACACTTCCACGAAATAATTGCGAGTACTCAGCTTTTTTAATATTTATGAATTAGTGGGGTTAAAGCAGAGTAGGGAAATAATCAACTAATTGTAATTGAAAATGACTAAAAGTCTTTTTGTATGTTAGTCATAGCAAAATAGTCATTAGTCAAAACTTTTTGACTAGTTAGTGGACACTAGTTAATAATATTAATGTATGTTATTCACACAATAGTGACCGATGACTAAAGATTGATGACTGATCATTGATCATCAACTACTAGTTAACTAATAAGCAATAGCTAACAATTACTTATGTTAGAGCTGTGACTAACTATGTATTTGCCATTTAGTTATCACTAACTAATGAAAAAGTTTTCACCGATGACTATTTTGCTATGACTAACATTCAGAAAGGCAATTAGTCATTTTTAATTATTAGTTTATTATTGTCCTACTTTGGGTTAAACAGGCTATTCGAAATTATTCCTGTGAATTTTTTAGAAATTTTCGAGTACTGTAAGTGGACGAAAATATAAAGGAGTGGTAGAAAGTAGGAATCAGTAATAAACATGACCAGTAATATAATAAAATACATATTTAGTTCGATGTTTACAACATTTACAGTCCAGCTCTGTACATGTCAAATCTCTCAAAATACGCTAAAATAAATGTTTAAATGATTCAAATGGTTATTAAGGAGATTTCCATTTTCAAAGAGTTCAATCTGGATTAAATAAATATTATTATGATTCCTCGTGTCAATTAAAAGTAAATATTATTTGGTGTTCATGAATATTGAACTTTCAGAATAAGCATGTACGTTATTTACGTGAAATATATAAATCCCTGCTTTAAAATGATTCACGATAATGCTACCTCTGCTAGCTTAGTCGCGAAATAAATCATAAAATACGGTCTTAACAGAAGTTCGAACACGTTGCTTCGTTTTTGATTGTACAAAGTGCCTTGTAACGAGTTTCGGCAAACTCTGAGCCTCTTTTACGTTGTACAATATTCACTAATATTCCAAAATCATTTCCGCACCGACCCATTTTCATTTATAAACTACACGAAAATGTACAATTACTACCAAAAATCCTTGTTAAATAATCATCGAGAATGGCGAGCTTGTATAAAGGAGCACAATACGGTGTGTCAAAGAAATTTCACTGTAGCAGATCGATCGAAATTTTCCGAGGCGTCGGGACGCGATTAGGGGGGCAGAGCGATGGGTGGTCGGAACTTTTGATCAGGATTGCAACGTTAGTATGTCGGGTCCAGGGCGAGGGAAATTGAGAGGCCGGGAAGATGGGAAAGTTGGTAAGGAAGATAGATGAGTGGTGAGCGGTAGAAAAACAATGCAGGGCCGCGAGTGAATAGACAGAAATCGGAGACCGAGGGCGAAAGAAAATCCGTAGAAACGAGAAGGAGGAAGAGAGAGAGAGAATAGGGGTAGCAAGCCACTATGGGGTGGTCGGAGAGGATGGGGGAAAAAGGTCGATAGAGTTTTCCGCGTGTACAGGTTGGAAAAAGCGATCGTACGTCGCCTATCGTCTCGCTTAATGACCGGAACACACTCACCCTCCACCGCACGAAATTAAACCGTGTTTTCTAGTTACTTAGGAAAAGGTCTCTCGATTCTAGGAGAACCGTTTTTCTACAGTGAAAGTTGGTGGGAAGTGGGAGGGATGCAGAAGTCGTTGGAACGTGCGCGATGATACTACTTTCCCCTTTCCTCGGTGTCAAGAGCGAGGTTGCCGGGTTTATTTACCATGAATTATGTCACTCGATGTCACCGAGAAATATATAGAGACTGACGGAGGTCGGAAACCGGAGACACGATGCTCCATGACCCGAATGACCCCCTCGAACTGTCCACAAACGCCTGGAAAGTAACGGCCATGAGCAAGTCTGAGACTAGTTGGCATGAGCTGCTCGCGTGAGCACTGAGAATACACTGGACGGTCGTTCAAGTAGGGAGGTTCCCACCCTACGAGTGGTTCATAAATTATTCTATAATAGAGAGGAAAAGAGAAACATTAAGGAAGTTAGATAAGAACGTTCGTTAAGATAAATTCAGGTACAAAGAATATTTTTTACATTTAATGTATCAATAGTTTTGTAGAAGAATTTTTGTTAATTAATTATTTATTTATTGATGCCATAAACCTAGTTTGGTTTATATAGCAAAGAATTTTTGTTTACTGTTAACCTATGAATATATGTGTAGCTTCGATATTTCTGGTTTCGCGAACGTAAATCGTGCCACCATGAATAAGATACATACAAGGTGGCGCTGCAGAATGTATCCTGCTTATTTTTACGTTTGACTGATATTTATTATTCCACGCTACATCCCCGGGTTTGATGTACCCTCTTTTATGTTTCTCTTGCATTTGATTTGAAATAAAGTTTTTATTTCCCTTTGACACAAGTACGATATCGACTTTCGAACAAATTGCTATTCCATGCACAAGTTTCGCCAAGTTCAAACGTTATACCACTTTCCAGCTGAAAAGTATGAAATGTAAAAACGCGTTTATAAAAGAAAGACGATTGTGTTGCTATATGTGTATATCTATGTATATGTGCAAAAGAAACATATCGAATTCGTATAAAGCATTTTATAATGGCTGGTGTAAACAAATGTATAATTATTCTCACGAGTAGCGCTTTAAATTACGTAGTATGTATAAGGAGAACAGCGAACTTTCTGGAATAATAAAGAATAACCTCCTCTTGGAAACTATGGAATTTTTTATTCAATAAGGAACAAAGAGAGAACTTCGCCGGAGCTCATTAAACTTATTCATTGCTGGACGATGAATTTCTGTGCAAATTAAAATTCTACACCTTTTCTCCCAGATAGTGGAAAATAGTTTTTAATTGAAAATACATTTACGCAACCGGGAAAATCTATTAGACCTTCGTTATTAATTGGAGTCTATTGTATATCTTCAATGAGCTTTATAATTTTTAGCACCTTTATAATTTCAATATTACTAAAATAAAAAATTGATCGTTGGACCGGCGCACAATGTCGCGAACCATGGACAAGAATCGAAATGCTCGTCTGCTTCATATCGATTTAAAACTATGTTCATGCTATGTCAAAATGTCCAAATAAATCATTTTTTGAAAGAAAAATTCAAAAAATCCATTAGGAAATTAATTACAAGCGAATCCATAAGCGAATATTAAGGTTAAAATTAAGATAACATACGGAAAACTTGTATTTTTTCCAGAAAGATCGGAAAACAAAAATTGAAGAATAATTCCGCAGCATTGAACGGGGCGCATCGGTTTCACGGGGCAGAAAGACGAGAGACACGGTTGAAATCACGGAAATAAAACGGAAAACGGAAGTCGATGGACGGTCACGGTGTCACGGCGCGGCGCGGCGCGGTGTGGAAAAACTCGCGCTAACGAATCGTAAAACTCGATATCCAGGACAGGCTCTCGCTCTCGCTGTGAACGGGGAATTAACCCGCGTTTCTGACCGGCCGGAAAAGAAGCCGAGAGGGAGGGTAGCTTTCGCCCTTGCGAGAAGGGGCGGCACGGCGGACAAGGATAAGGATCGCGGAAAGTTCGTTTTATTTACGTCCAGACGACGCGACGGCGGGAGCCTCGACGAGGAAAAACAGCCCGACGGCCACCTGGAACAACTCACCTGCCGTAAAAACGTTCGGCCAGGAGAAACGTCCGGAACCGAACGCGAACACGGACGCGTCGCTTTTATTTCCCATTGGATCCTCTCCTCTCTCGTTTTGTCCCTCGTAATCTCGCAGATTTGCGAATTATGGCAAACTCCGACGAATTTCTAACCAACGCAACGACCGAGCCAGTTTTCGAAATTGTTTAACCCATTATGTTTAATTAACGAAGAAATCCCTCGATCGAAGCGGCGTACCCCATCCCCAAAAGCATGAGAGGGGAGGTGGAAAGCCGATCGAAGAATGGGTGAAGACCGTGCACAAGAAACTGGGACAAATTTGCCGCTCATAAATCCCGTTGTCCTGTAAAAAATTGCCGGTTCCATCGACGTTCGTCGACTGGCGTGCCCGGTATAGCGTGGGAGTAAAATTAATGCGTGCCTCTTACCGGGGAAAAAGTCGGTTTCATACTCCTGAGAGGTTTTTTGCTGGAGCCGCGAAACAAAGCGTGCCGGACGAAAGTCAGCAGGAAAAAAGGGCCGGAGGGAAGAAATCCTCACCCCCAGCCCCGTCTCGATCGCCTAAGCGAGAGAGGTAGGGGCTCGAATTATCCTCGAGACACCCTTGCATCTCCCGCAGGACGAGAAACCGCGAAAACTAAATCCTGGACGGGCGCAGAGGAAAATTAATGCATGGGCCTGGCGCCCGCAACATTGAGAAAACCGAGTCCCATAATCTTGAGAGGTTTCTTACGACGGGGAATCTTTCTTATGGGGGAGGAGGATGCTGGATGGAAAGGGGATGAAAGGAGTCAATGGACCTGCCGAAAAACTTCTGTTCTTTGCGAATCGACCCTCATTGATACTAAACCATCAATTACCCCTGGCAACTGGCGCCTCCCGCTAGCATCTCCCCATAAACTTGCCGTGCCTACCGACACCCATGCCCGCACCTCGCACCACGTACTTGCATACCCTTCGAACAACCAGTCGTTACTCGAGTGTGTTCTACTCTGTTCGATCTCTTTCCGAACTTCTTGCGCACACTCTTCGCCTTCTTGCGCGACTTTCTTTCTCTCTTCGCCATCTGGAACGGTCCGAGAGGGTAGTTGTGTGTATTGAAGAGATTTTAAGGGTTGCGACAGTTGTAGAACGCGAGGAAGAAGTAGATAAAAATTTTGGCAGTGGTAGTTTCGGCTCTTCTCTTTCGGTCTTGTTTGACTTTGTTTCTTCGTCGTCTGGCTGGATCTTTCGGGTATGCAAAAGTTAAAGAAGAAGTTGTGGGTAGTGGGTACTGAGAAGAATGGAATGTAAAATTTTTAAAAAATTTAAGAAATAGTTGATTGGCCTTAGGACCGGAGGTAGTCTACCAAAAATGATCCGAGGTGAAATATTTTTTGAAAAAATCCTACTAGCGAATTCGAGGTCCAAGTGTAAAACAGAGGGTGCTGGGGCAGTTTCGCGAATAATTGGACGAGAAGATCGTTATGCAAGGTCCGTCCTCCTCGCCCCTAACCGGTCGGGCAGACTTTAATCATAAAAGCGGTCGGGCCGACAGACTTCGGACAAATCTCTGTTAGCCATCGACAGGGGAGCGAACGACAGGCGTAAAAGCTCCGCCTTGATCCGGACATAATCGGCTCGTAAAAAGGGGCGAAGGAACAACCGGTTTGTCGTCCGATATCAATGATTATTTTACGAGCCCGGGGACCGGTCCAGGCTTTTCCTTATTGCCGGCTATTTTTATTTGATGCCCGAGCCCGAGATCAGCGCTGTCCCGCGTGTACGAGCCACCCTTGCTGAAACTTTAGAGAAACCACCCTTCTTACAAACCGACGAAATGTCCGTCGAAAAAGCGTACATTGTTAGATCAATTTTGAAGAGCGCTTTTCTTGAATCAAAAAATTGTACACATTTCAAATAGTCGCTTCGCTTTTCCAGATCCAATATATTTTGCTGCGATTTGGATCGTTAAAATCCTCGTCGACGACAAGATGACGCGCGAAGCGGAGGAATAAATTTTCCCGGGAAGCGACTCGCGTCGTAAACGACGTAATGTTCCGCCGCGCCGTTCCCGAATATTCAACGTCAAACATCGGGATTTTTTGTTATTTAATGGCGTGCGCGGCACTGTTTTATGAATTACCGAAAGCGAGAAGTTTTTCACGGTTTTGTTTTTGTGCTCTCGGCCGCGCTCTTTTATTGCTTCGGTCGCGGGACCGATGCGGATGATGCTTTTACGCGCGTGTATGCTCGTTTTGACGCGCGCACGAGTATCTTGTACTTTGACAAAACAAAACGAAACACGGTTGTTTTGCGCTCGATCACGTTTGAAACATCGCGACAGCGCAGCGACCACGACTGGAAACTGTGGTTTAATGACGCAAAAACATCACATTGTTTCGGAAAATTCTTATTCGCTGTTGTAATTCGATATAATCATTTTCAAGACGATTCTCGTCGTTTGTATAAAGAGTAAAGCTGCGATTTCGAATTCATACGATTTCTTCTCGGTTCGAAGAAAAATACGGAGAATAATGAGAAATCTGAGCTGGACCGTAATTGAAGCATCGTTTACGTTACCGGGAATGAAAGCAGATCATCGCTGGACTGCAGACTTACCTGGAACAAGAAGAAAAATATTATTCTAGAAAATATTATTATTATTATTATTAATAAAAGAACATTGTAAAGTGTTAAGATTGGGTCGTGGAAAGAAACTAAGTGAATGCGAAATACATACGTTATTGAAATTAACGGAAGAACAACATTGAATTACACAAATATCAAAAGTTCTAAATAGAAAAATCGTTCCTGGACGCCCACAAAGTTTAACTGCCTGAACAGGCTGAAAATCGCGGAAAATCTGCAATTTTTACCATCTTTAAATATTTGCAGCTCATTACAACGTCGACCGATTTTGACGAAATTTTCGGAATATGTTTAATTCACACAGAAAAAGTTGTAAAATGCAACTTTTAATGTTTTTTTTCTACAATTCCAATCAATTGAAATTTTTGAAAAAATTTCTTATCACATCCTGTAGTAAACTAATTGCTCTAGCTTTCCAAAACAGTTCAAATCGCGTATAGTACAATGTTAAAAAAGTTATCGTCTTTTTAGAGCATCCGAATATTAATTCGAGTAACTGTATATGGTATACATTGTAAGCATATTATGAGGAAATCAGTTCGCAGCTATTACTAAGCTAATTATAGGGTGTCGTAAACATTTGTGGATAACCCACTGTCTTGGGCAGTAGAATGCAGGAGATAACGACGCCTCCGAGTGTTCGGTGATTAAAATGGCGGCACTCTATGGGATATTATAATAGTTGGAGTACCGGGTGAATATAAGGGTACATAATTATGGGAAAGTAATAGGATCCCGTCGGCGTCTTCTCGCAGTTTATTAACAGGCTGTATCTGCTTCGTCAACGCTTCATCAGCTTATTTTCAGCAGGCGCCCGCGCCCGCCCTCCGCTCAATTTTCTAAAACAAATAAAACCGCGTCCCAAGCAACCGATTCATTACTCCATCGCTTATCCATTATCCCCGATGCTTCAAACTTTCCACGAACTTTCATTCATCCGGCCGACATCGACCTTCGCGAACCTAACGCGGCCCCTTACAACGAAGAAACATCCCCCTGTTGAACCGCATTCATAAATCATCCTGCTACTTCCATTAACGTAACAAAAAGTATAAACATTCCTTCGATAGCTACCGACACGTTTATCAATTCTTAACCGGCGGGACCTGTTACGTGGATCGGTTGCAAACTTGTTATTTTATCTGTTTAAAAAGATGAGCTACGAAATGTGAAAGTTGTGGCGAAATAAAGATTATGCGATACATTTTGAAACTACTGTGTTGCTTTTATTTTTTGAACTTATTTCTAGTTTCATCCGGTGAGCCGTATGGGAACGCTGCCTCTCGATGTTTCGCAACAAGAGGATTCTACAAATGCATACAACGATTGGAACAGTCCTCGAACGCCAAGTGGACTTGACAATAATATTCTGGAAATGCGGTGTCGAGGAGATAAAAAATTGGTACTGAAAATTTCTGCCAGCATGGTAGTAATTTTGCACGATTAATATTGACCGACGTAGAATTCGATCTTTTCCCTTTTCCGTAGCAAGAATTGCCACAGATAATTTGTTCGGTGGTCGATCAATTTTACAACGAAAACCACCGTCAGCCATTCTCATCCAGCGGGAAACGGTACGCTCAGACTCTTCGTATTAAAGAGGCGGATGTCAAATATTTACGCAGCGAAAAGCTCGCGTTACACATATAATTAAGGTCGGCGGAGAGTGCGGTTTAATTGCGACCAGTTTAATTGCGGAGTGCTAGGCCGTGTGGATACGATGGATTAAACAAAGTGAAGAGACGGAAGAATCAAAGGGTTAAAAATGTGGTGAAGTAAAAGACAACCGGTGATGCGGCGAAGACGAGAGGGAAAAGCGGATGATTGTTGTAAAGGGATAGTTGGAAGCCTGTGGCTAACAAAAAACAAGGGCGGGAGGTGAGAGGGAGAGGGAGAGGGAGAGGGAGAGGGAGGGGGAAAAGTCAGTGGCGTAGTAGAGTGCAGAGAAAGTAAAGCCGGTGAAGTCACAAAGAAGAGGAAGCACATGATAGCCATCGCAAAGCGGGCCAAAGGGTTATACACTAGAAACTGAAAGGAGCCTGGGAAAGGGGATCAAAGAATCCGGAAAAATGATTAAATGGAATGTTATGATCGCGGGCGATGTAATCAGGTGATTAATAGATGGTTACACATTTCAGCGATTCGTTTGCGCGAGCAATTTTGTGAAAGAATTTGATACGGCTTCTGATAGACTTCATCCTAATTGATTTCTACGGTGCAGAAGAATTTCGGGGAGAAGGAAGAAGAGGTGGAACTGGGAGTTCTAGAGTCGAGACAGATTTCGATCGTTTTTCTAATCACCGATCCTGACCGCAATCCTCTGGCGGAACCACGTGTTTCACGAAACACATTCCTCGGCCGCGGCCGTCGGAATCCTCTTTTCCGTGGAAATCGGGTCCGAGGTTCCTTGGGTGCGGACGGTTTTTCTTCCCTGGAATCGAACTATTCTCATCCCGCGGAGGATTTGTTCGGCACTCGAGAACCACCCCTCGGCTCTTTCACCCCTCATCCTTAGCCTAGGCCAGTGACCAATGTCAACCGGACGAAAACGGCACCAGAGAAAACTTCCGGGGACGAGAGCCGAGGAATTCGGGGATACGTAGCGCCTCGAGTGGAGCCAGCACGTGTGATAACTTTTCCAGTTATCACCAGATGTTGGTCGCAATTTATTTTCCTCTTTGCGCGGCACCCACACCCACACCCACACCCACACCCACACCCACACGCCCGCCCCTGACCCTCTATATCCGACGACCATAGTTTCTCTGTCGCAGAACTCTCCGCAGCTCCACGTCCATTTTTCGTTTCGAGCCGGTCCTCTACAGCTGCGCGACCGTTCCTCGTCATTAGGTATTTTAACAATTTTAGTGTCGACCCTCTTCTAGTAGAATTTCAACAAATTATTCTCTGCTGCGTTTTGAATCAGTCGTTCTGCGGAATTAATGTCCCTGGGAGTTTCAATCCATTTTGTTGCTGGGCCGAGGAGCTTGTGTCTCCTACAGTAATTTATTTTGTATAATGGTTCGGTAGATTTATGTGCTGAACAATTTATCTTAATCTTGTTCTTTTCATAAACTAATACTGCACGAAATCATCGCTGCTAGTACCCTATAATTCCAAAATCTGATTTCCCAGGTTCTCCAGGATTCTCCCCCATCCTCGGATCCCTCCTTCCTTTGACTTCCCCTACCTCTGTCATGTTTCTACGTTTCAGATCCTCCGTATCTTACTTTCAGTTTCACCAGTTTTCTCTGCCGAACCCCTTTGACTCCCACCCTTCCTCGCATTTTTCTACCCCTTTGTCCGACCGTTTTTCCCTCCCCATCCCCATCCCCATCCCCATCCTCTTCAACCCCCGGAGTTGCACCCTCAAACTCGCCTACACCAACCACCGGTCCCCAACCCCCTCTTCCTTATATTTTTCGTGTTCTCCGGTTCATCCCCGCCCATCCCTCTCGAGTTTTTCCGTCTCTCAGCCGAGTTTCTGGATGCCAGAGTCTCTCTCGAGCTCTCTGAACCCAGTTTTTCGCTTTCGCCAGAAGAAACTCTCCTTGACTCTGTGTCTACGAGCTACCCTCCCCCTCTCTCTTACGTTATAGATATGTATTAAGAACGATGTAAGCGGCGAGCTGCTGCTGTGCTGCTTGCTTGCTTGCTTCTTCTTCTTCTTCTTCTTCTTCTTCTTCTCCTTCTTTATGCCCGGGGTTTACGTTCCCTACGGAAGGCGGGGTGAAGCTGGCAGGTTGAACGTTTACCAGGAAGCGCGAAACGGATTTTTCTTGCCTCGAGGACCCCTCCGAAATAATTCGCGAGTACGAACACTACGCGGATACCTCTGTTTCCTGCTTTGTGCCTGGGACCACGATAAATTGTCCCTGTGTCGTTGCGCTTACTGTTTTCAGCGAACATTGGCCTGGTCCAGTCTTTATTGTCTTTTCTCTTTTATTTCTCAAGCGGATTCAATCTTTGACGAGACTTGTTTCAAACAGAAGTTGGTTATTGTTGCTTGATGCATGTGATTTCGAGACTGTCTGTAAATTGTCCGGTAGACGAGAGGTAATAGTTGGTAAATTGTCTGAGCGTTCGAGTATATATTAAAAGATAAGCTTTTCAGCAATGCAAACAAATTAAAACGCGGTCTTCGTCGCGTTGGGGATCGGAACCGAGGTAATGTCGAGCTTCAAAGGTCCCAGTTTATTGAATGTTTAATTCAGCGGTGGCGCTATGGTTCCAGTTTCCTGGCCGCGTTTCATGGGTCCGCGGTTATTTCAGCGATTTAGCATTCGTTCGCCGGTAACATTGCGCGCAACCGAATTTCGCTAAACTTCCGGAACAACGCGGCGCGGCGCGGCGCGGCGTTTCGCTGCCATCGTCAAAGATGGGACATGAAAGGGAACAGGCTGGCCAGCCCGAAGCGTAAGTAATTTTAACCGGCGCTCTATGCCGCAAGAACGACGGAACACTTCCTTCCGTTGTGTTTACCAGCGAGCATATTTCTGGCCTCTGGGTTGCCTATACATTGTCTCATTATGGGATTTCGTCGGGAAACATCAATGCGCTTCAAATTCCCAACTCAGATCATTAAGATAGAAATTGATCCAGTCACCTACGGTCTACTTTTCATAAAATGAAAACAGCTGTTTGAACGCAAAGTAAACATTTATTTACACGCCCGAGGCCATTATTCACAAGTTTAAACGAGGAACCTGAAGTTTTAAAATCGTATCGACTTCCTGCGAGTAATTAAAGTTTAACAACTAGACCGCGAACTGAAGTATTTAATTTCTTGTTAAGCCACCCACAATCTCTGCATCTCCAATAAAAGTTGAAATAATGATGCCTTAAATTTGTGTAAGAATCCGAGTATCAGAAAATTAAGTTCAATTAAAAGACGATTGAGGAATTCCAGACCATAGTAATTTTAGTGATGAAGATACGAGAGAAGGGGATGGCTAAATTATTTGAGATAACGCACACATTTCCCTCGTTACCTCGAGAGCAAGCGAATCTCTCTATTATATCATATAATTATTGTTGTTATAATTGCTCCAATTTCACGAACGGAGGAGCGGTCTCTCGAAAATTCAGTGAATTCGCTCGGCTAATGTCGGCCGCGTTAGACCGCCGAAAAAGTAGGCTATCATTTTCCTTAAAAATATCCTTAGCGCCAGTGATGGGATTTTAATAGCGTATCGTCGCCTTAACGACGCTCCCCGGTAACTTCGTTAGTTTCGTTATTATCCTGATATCTTCTGCGTCGCGTCGGCCAACTTTTCTTATTTTCCGTTCAACGTCCGACGTTATTGCGTTTTGTTCCCGCCATTAACACGGTTATTGTTACTTTCCTGTTTCCTATTCCCATCCGGTTTTTCCCGACGACCGTAAATCCCCCTCCTCCCCTCATTCGTCTTCTTTTTAACCCCTAATCCCCGGTGATCGTATAATTTATATCCCGAACTCATAATGCCGCGCCATCTCAATTCCAAATGGTTCAATCCTCCGGAACAACGTGATTTTCAGGAATTTTTTATGGAAAATCTAGAGTAATCGTTTTCATAACAATTGGCTGGTTTAGAAGTGTATATATTCTGCAACTTGTGGTAATTTAATTTTTTTATTGCACGTTATTCAGTAAAGAAATGCTTCTAATTGATCACAAAAAATCAGGTCGTTTGGTAAAAAAGTTTAAAAAAGTTGTTATTCATCGGCAACTGACTTTAATTCTACTATTCAAAATACCTCTTTTTTCAACTTGTGTTTTAGGTAAATAAATGACACCCATCAAAATTTTTATTGGTTTAAATACTCCAGCTATCTAGTAAACGAAATTGTAAACTGTTCGCACGCGACGTCTTAAAGCAGAGCCATTGGATTTGCTGTATTAAAGTCGGGTTGCCGAAGGATTTGAGAAATTTATCTGGCGGATTCCATAGCCCAGTCGACAACCGGGTCGTCGATTTTTCTCGATTTTCCTCGATTTTCCTCGATTTTTCAAGGCGCCTTGGCTGTCGGTCATAAATTATACCACGGCAAATTGCGCAATAATGCAACAGCTTGGTTTCGAAAATGCCGCGCTATAAATCCGTGGCTTCGCGATCGATACGCAAAATTTCGAGGGGGTTGGCGGTAGCGGGGAAAGGTGGATGCAAGAGGGTTCGGTCCCGGGAATGCATTTTGTAAATCATCCCCGGTGTGGTACGTTCACCGTTTAATTCGTCCCGCGGAATCCGGAAACGCCGCGCCGCGCCGGTGCCCGATAAAGCTTCCGGCGAAGGAACCCGTGAAATTTGATTTTCGGGATGCCCGGGGATTATGGCAGCGAAACATTCTTGGTCGGATCCTGTAGGACTGTTGCGTTGCCATACGGTAGCGATCGAGAGATGCATCGAGTTCCCGAGCTGCACAGAATCCTCTGCAATATGCAGTCATTAAAGTAAAGTAAAGGAAATTTTTTTGGGAATTCGTCTGAATTTTGGAGAATTCCAAAATGCTACCGAAATGCATTTTATGGGATGCTGAAAACCTTGTTCATAGGTGGAGGACATACGCAATTCTATGGAACGTTGTACAGTGGCCGAAATAATGATGGGTTCGCTAGCCGCGTCGCGTCGGCTGGTTTACTGCTTCTACTTTTATTTTCGTTTTCGAAAGTGTACTGTGCCATTTGTTTTAATTTCGCAAGAATGTGCTCTACACATTATGTAAGCAGTCAGTCGACTATCAACAGTATTAGTGTAAAGATCTACCCGTTTCAAAAATACTTTGAGAATTATCGAGTACAAGATACGAAATAATCTTAGGTTCACGGAGAAATATTTAAAAATAACTTTGATAGTGCAATTTTTTGAACGTTTTTGTACGGTAAGTACACAGATCTATAAAGTTCAAAAATTATAAAAAATATTTTATGTGTTTAATAATATTAATGCACAATGACACGGGGAAATCATTAAATGATAACAAAAATGGCCAAATTATTGCTTTTCACAGTATGAGACTCTCTTTAACAGAGAAATTGCAAGTAGAAAATGAAAAGGTATTATTTTTATTTTTTTTATTTTTTATGTAAAAATACATAATGTTTATATTTCGCAACTAAAATTCAAGTGTTGTAATAGAAAATTTGTAATTGACATTAATTAACATTGTGTTATTCAATTGAGCTGTGTATTTTATTAATTATATATTAGAATGAATAAATAATTATAAGTAAAATGAAAAATACTGCATTAAACACAACATTATGTCAACAAATTCAAGTGAACCTAACATTATTTCGGCCACTGTATATATACATAATGATTATTCAATTGTGACACGGTCTAATAAACGAAAATTAATGACGGTGATCGGTGATACATGTCACCTCATGAGGATTCAATGAAGCCAATCACTTAAAAATTAACATTATAGAAATGATTTATGGCATTAAATTAAAGTAACAGCCTGCTGCTAAACCTCGAATATGATAGCATTAAATTAACGACGCGTAATTGTATAATGTATTTAAATGTGTAAGTGAACAATGGAGCCGTATTAATATTTGTACAATTAGTGGTTCTACAACCTTTCGCTTCGTAATACTATTAATTTGGAGGTGTGTCCGTCAATTTCACTAGGGTTCTCAATATATAATTACAATCATCTTCTAAACATTATAATGAAATTATAGGAAATTACACGAGACAGCGTTAAAATCTACTAAAATCGGAATTGAACGATTTTTCTGGGACGAGGGTGTCTCGGGGCCATGCGAAGAGAATCATTGTCGAACGAAGCGAGACTCGTCGAAAACGATTCTTCGGGAAGGAATAAATCGGCTCGAAAAGGACGACGGGAATAGAGAGGTGCATAAAAGTCGTCCTGCAGCCAGGCTGAATTATATGACACGCGAACACACTTCGCGTAAACGGTCCGCGACGCGTGTGCCGGCGCGGCGCGGCGCGGCGTGACGTACGATCCGAAAGCAATTTAATAAATTTCACGCGCTTGTCCGATGACAAGGTGTCACTGGCAAACGCGGACGATCGTTTAAAACCCTCGCGATCCACCAAGATCGCGGACGATCGAGTGCTCAATTTTGTCGTTAATCGTTTCAACGTGATTCCATCTCGATGGATGGATTCTATCTCGACCTTCTTTATCGGAACCTGTTCTGCTCGGAAAATCATGATTTACTTCTTCCCTTTGTTCACTATAGGTACATATACTTTCCACATGTTAACTACTTTTCAATTCGTGTCTGAACAATTTGTTCTGTCAACGAGAGGAGGGTGAAAATAATTCTATTTCTTTGTCTGTGAATAGATTGAAAATTTTAGAGAATTCCTATGAAGATGAATGCGTGGATAATTAAACTTTTAAAACTACGGATGTCGAGTCCACGTATGTCTAATATAGCAATTCATTGGAATTTTTGAAATGCTCCATTTTATTGAAATTGTAACGGAGCTGGATTTTAGTGGATCTACCTCTTTCTGAATTTTTCGTGTGTGTACAAAAAGTTACCGGACTGTGAAATTCATATACATTTTTGATATACTAGGAATCTGCATTTTATTAAAACTTTTTGAATGTTAATTTTAATTGTACCTTCATTTGACTGAACTTTGTCTGCGAATGGGAATATTCTTTATTATTAGACTGCGAGTTTTACGTACATTTAAAATGTCTATATTGTAATTTTTCATTTAAAACACATTTTAAAATCCAATCAAAATCAAATTAATTTCGTCCGGTGTGCCCATCGAGTTTCGATCAATTCGTCCACATGCTGCATTCACCATAAAAATGCAGTTTACATTTCGGGTGGGAATTTTTCGGTCTCAGGTGAATTCCATTTAAATTTCCCAACAGCCAGTGGCTGTTTCGCTACGGAATCGTTCAACGAGGGTTGAGGTGTATCAGGGGAAAAATTTCGTTGTCGCGCCACGTAAATGGTGAAATCTCCAAAGTGAAATGAGAAAGCGGCTAAGAAGGGTATAGCAGAGGTGGGCAGCCGTTGGGAAATGGACCGGTCAGAGTCGCGACGCGTTGAAAATCGGCTGCGAAGTGCTCCTAGATTTTCCGTATGACGACGCGCGGCTCGGCGGTTCACACAATGGGCTAGAACGAGACGCGCAACCCAATTTCCCGGTCGAACCCGAACCCGGAACCCAAACCCGAACCCGAACCCGAACCCGAGAGCCCCGTTGTCTGCCTTTTGTTCGCCGTGCGAGCCCGTCCATCACTTAACGCGGCAAGTAAATAAACCGACATTAACGAAGTTATGAAAAGCGCGTGCTAACGAACCTGAATGCGCCGGAAAAAACGGGTCGCTGCGGACCCGACGGCTGTCCTCCTGACCATAATGAGGCTAACGAGCCGCAAAACTATCGAAAAATCAGCCCTCTTGTTCCACGCGCCCGCTCAATTTTTATTTTTATTCGCCATTGAAGATTTAGTTGAAATTTCTGTGTATAATTGCTCCTCTTGTCCAATAATTGATCATTATCGTATTATAACCGTGTCAGTTGCCATACATACACTCCGCGACGAAAAGATGACACAATTTCAAATTAATGTAATTTCTGTTTATTAAACATTAGAAATTCAATTTTTTTATACACATATTTTTAGTGTGTCTTTCTTAACATATATATTATATATGAATGAAATGAAACGAAGCTTCGTCAACTTATCTATTTTTATTGAATGAAGTAGAATTATTAACGAAATACAGAGGTACAAAATGATAGCACACTTCACGAGAAACTTGAAATATAACAGAACTGCATTGATGAAAACGTTATGAATCTTTTAAAGCTCTTCCTCGCGATAAACGAATAAATTCCTTCGATCTAATTATAAGTTACCTCACAATTGAAATTCTACGATTTAGAAACATCTGATGCACATTTCCGCTTCCCGCCGGAGGTAGTAGCATTGCACAACAGAAAGTTAAAAAATATTACAATCGTCAACTTTTAAAAAGCAATTTAAAGAAATAGAAGTTAAATGAGATTTCCTTTCCAAGAGCAATGGCCTCTCGGTAAATTTAAATTGAAGAGAAATTGCTTCTAACTTCCGCAGGTCGTTTAGAAATTATATTATGGATCTTTCAACATTTTCCTTCAACCTTTTGAAGCACGAATTTAACTGAAAAATTAAAATCCATAAAATACTAAGGGACGAATTTAACATAGAAATTGAAATTCACAGAACACCGTCGATCTTCTCTTGGTAGCATAAAAATAGAAACGTTGTACGAGTAACTTCGCAAATAAAATGAAACAACTATCCACTCTCTTTCTCGAGGAAATAAAAAAATGATCACGAGGTAAAGACGTAATTGCTGAAGGTGGTACACAGGTGATGTTTATTAAAGAGCTGTTTTCTACGCGATTGAATTGTGAATTCGCCATCGGCTTGCCACTCGGTTACCACGAATATTGATTCGCCTCTGAGCAGCGGCTCGATCCGGAATTGCACTCGCGGGGACTGTGTCGGTCGTTGGTGTTCCGCAACGTGCTCGTTTCGAGTATAATTTTGCTTATTTACCGGTGGAGTGGCCGCGCGCAATTAAAAATCCACGAAAGCGTTTCTCGTTACGATTCCGCGGGCCGGAAGTCTCGAGTGTTTCCGAGACAAACACACTTATCGCGAATTACTCGATTGTAATTCACGCTGCGGCAAATTCACCGTGAAATATTGTTGCCGCTGGTTCGAGGGCTCCGCAAACACCGCGGGCAAAAATTTCGATCGTCGCTAATTAGAATCTCCCATTGGAAACTCATGAGCATTGTTCGCAACAGAAACACGATTTCTGCTTCCGGAGGAATTGCTGGCTTTTGTTCCTCCTCCTCCTCCTCCTCCTCCTCTTCCCCGAATCGGATAAATGGTATAAATAACCTCTGATCTTCGGTAGTTCTTTAGTTTCGGTAGATCTTTGTTTCTTCAAGGACGCCTTCGTGGATAAATATTACACCTTTTAATTGGGAATGATGTTCCAGCGAGGGGAACATTTTTCAACGTCCCCGGATCGAATGAACACGTCAATTATGTTTCTCCGTGTCCTCGGAGCCATTCCTCGTCGTTCAGTTTTTATCTCGGTCGTTACTCCGATTTCTCACCAAATGTCGCGTCGTCGTCCGAGGTCCAGTCATTCGCTTACCGACTCTGATGCATTGCCTCCGGTTCATTCGCTCGCTTACTCATTCTCCCATTCAAGCCACTATACAAGCCACTCTCCTCGGTTTCAGCTTCGGGCCGCTTCGAACTGACACTGGCCGGCGCGCGGCGCCGCATCTCTCTGATGCAACATGCAAAGCAGATTAGTTTCGGATGCAAGATACCTGCACCTGTACAGGTGCAGAAACAGAGGCCTGCAATTAGCTCCACGGCCGGCGCGGCGCGGCGCGGCGTTCCCCCATCAGCCTCTCGCCCTTGCGGTCCGCCCGCGTAATTAGAAAAGTTTATTCGTCATAACTTAATTGATATTCCTGTTACACGCTCCTTGGCGTGCCGCGACAGCCAAGATTGCGTCGAACCACCCGCGAGTTTCTTTTCGCAATTTCAGCCTGCGTGATTTAGCGAATTCTCCGGTGCCTGTATTCTCAACGCGACCCATTTGTTATTTAGTTGACGTGGTTGGAATTATGACGACAGTTTCTCTCAAAACTATTCACATCGAAAGAGTTCGTGTATATGTAACAGGGTGACTGTACCGATTACCTAATTCGACGACCTAGCATAAAATCTGCAGTTCGGTTATCAACGTACGAAACGAGAGTTTCGAATAAATGTAGAAAAAAGAAAATTTAATTTGATCTGTGTGCAGCAATTGTTTAAATTGTAACATCTGCGGTACTTTGAGGTACATTAGTTTCGCCACATTTTCTGCTCACGCAGGTTAATTATGCCATCAATGCGCGCCAGCGATTACTCCGATGCGGATTTGGTTCATGGGTGCATAATACGGCTGGCGAAAAGTTCTATAGCTTGCAAATTGGAACGATGCGAAGGCCGAATTTCCTGGAATTTCGACTCGAGATTCATAATTGCGGGACCCCCTGCTTCATCGTGCACACTACGTTAATTACATGATTCGGAAACTCGCGCTATGTCGTATTACAGATAATTTCGTGATAAGTCGGATACTGTTAATTAAAACAGGTGGTCGAGGGACCTATCGGTGCCGCGATTTCGATATCGAAAGACGACAGTGGTCGACGATGTATCTGTGATTTCTGGTCGAATGTGAATGAGAAAAATTAAGGATTTCATCGAAATTTAATTAAAAATTTCACTCGGCCCGGGAAGATTAATTTTGCTATCGAATTGGCTAAATTCAACCTTGTATTAATCAAGCTTGACTAATCGATCATTTGGTGTGTCACGTATCTGAAATTCTTTGACAAAAATTTTTTTTTATCTGGTTGAGTAGCTTCAATTTTACCACGTTTTTATTAACTTGCTTTCTTGACTGTCTGTGTATTTGTTTGCTTGTTTGTCTGTTCCGTACAAATTTTCCAATTGATTTTAAACTAACTTTCCGATGAGCTAGAGACTTGAAACGTTAAACATAGCTCAGAACTGGATGACAATGCAATATTTTATCGGTTCCTCGATCGAACGTTCTAAATCTATTTAGTTCGTTTGAATTTTCGTACATTGAGGTAATCGGCCTGAACGCCCGCTGTTCGTTCTCGATATGCCAAACTGAAATACACATGAAATTTACTACATGTGTCTGTTATAAAATCTCGTCAAAATGTTTAAAATCGATTGAAAAATTTCACACACACAAGACTAAAAAGCAGAAAATAATTATTTAAATAAAAATAAATTTTTTAAAAATACCACGTTTTCAAAACGGACTAAAAAGCTTACAATAATTTTTCCTAGCCCCATACATAGATTCCTAACCCCGTTCAGATAGTCCTGAAAATTTGTGATTGTGAATTTTTAATAGCTATGAAAATACTTGTAAGATTTAAAACGAAAAACATGGGGCGCATGCAATAGATAATTGATGCATGAATAGTTCACCCAAGTCACTAACAATTTTATTGCACTGCAAATGATATGAACTGTTGTGTGAGTTTTCTCCACGGCAGCTACTCTCTACACTCCTTACTATTATCTTGCGCCCCACGTTTTTCGTTTTAAATCTTACAAGTGTTTTTATAGCTATTAAAAATTCACAATCACAAATTTTCAGGACTGTACGGGGCTAGGAAAAATTATTTTATACTTTTTACACCGTTTTAAAAACGTGGTATATTAAAAATTTTTTTAATTTATTTAATATTCAGTTAATTAACTGTTTCATTTTAGGGCGTAACGATACTGTTCCTTAATTTGTCCAGAACTGGCTTGCATTTACTTTTCAACGATCCCTGATCGGATGTCGACAACGAGAAGAATTTCGAACAATTAGAGAGTGCGTTTAGATTAAACATTCAATTTAGCATGATTAACTACGCTATAGTTGTGGTAATTATCGAGCACGTATTTTAGATTGAAACCGCTCGAAGGGGATACACATATACCTATATATTCTATGTATTTGATTTGTATTACACGATGGTGATTTAATGATGATTAGAACATGTTATTTGAATTATTAGTACCGTTAATAATGAGGCATAGATACAAAACAACATTGATTATAATTAGATCCTGCCGAGCGGATCGATTGTCGTTAATAATAGTATTAACACAGGGAATTGTATAGTTTAATAGAGTTGTAACAGTGGTAATGGAAATTTTGTTAAAAGCAGTTGTTTTACTCTATCTCGTTATTCGTCTCGTTTCCTCTAATTGGAAAATTGACGGAATGTTGAAATAGTTCATTAAAACACAATTCATTAAAATGTATTGCATCAAGATAATGAACTCTTTGTTACTGTCAATACATATACATGACTGGAGAAGTTATTTTCACAATTCCTTTGTAGAAAAGTTCACGGTTTAATTGCCGACGACTTCGCCCGAAGATACGCGCATCGATGTAATTAACGGTAGCTAATTTAGGGGTAGAGAAATTCGGTGTATTCGCGCGTGGGATCATAGCAGCAGCGTCGGGTTTCGCAACGATTCGCTGGAACCCGCTCACAGTGCACGGTCGAACGATCCGCGGCTGGATTATGCATATCAACCGTATCAAAAGCGTTTCACATGATATTCCATGGGATACCGATTTTACTTTCAAAGTGGCTCGTTACGATCAACAATTTCAAAGATGAAGCAATTTCGAGCGTGTGCGTTCCGTCTTCCCGTGTTTAATTTTCAAGTAAAAACAGCTCCGAATGCAAAAGGACCGTCGGCCATCCGGATAAGAAAGCTGAGGGGGCATCGGAATCGGAGACAGGACAATTGAGAAAAGGATTCCCCAGGGATCGTTTCCACAGAAGCCCATTGAAACAGCCTCCCGTGTATTTAGCCTTCGTTTAGTCTAGCCTCGAGTGGGTCTAATAATTCTAGGACTAGCTGAAGTGGTGTCGGCGTAGGCTTATTATTCAACTATCACGGTTCCCGGAGTGGCACGGTGGCGCACAAAGTGGCCGAACCACTCGAGCCCAGGTGGTTCCGATGTAAATGTCGCCGTTGCTTGTTTACAGCTCAATTAGAAGGCGGCTGATATACGGCGCGGCGCGACGCGGCGGCGGACGAAAGTATTCGTGTAAACGCGGGAGGAAGCGGCCCGCGCGCGCGAGTTCCGAATATTTTCAGCTGTTCGAGTGGCATCAAAACATCCCGGCCCGAACAGTCTAGTCGGCCCCGAATGCAGATTAAGATCGGCTCCCAGACGTTCTCGCTCGAGTGCCTCGCAGAACCTCGGCTTTCGCGAACGAATCGTTTTCAATTATTCATCGGCGAACTCCCCCGGCCCCCTGCCGCGCCGCGCCGTGCCTGTTGATCATTATTCGCTCTTGGTCATTAGCGCGGTAATATTCTGAAAATATAGTTACTTATTTGTTATTGCTGTAAACCAAGTGGTTTATATGTATAGCAAGTACAATATTATTACATTTGGCTTACATTTAAGAGGTTTTACATTGTTTCTAAATTCTTACGGAACACTGTGTAGGAAAAAGAAAGGATCTCGGCGATTTGAAATCATCGTGCGACAGTTAGAAACAGCCGACGACGGTTGGAGCATCCGAAAAACTGTTCGCGTTTTTCGGAACAGTTCGCCGAGTACTTGTCAGCGCAGATGGTGAGTCCGCTGACAAGTACACAGACAATAGAGTGAATGTTAAAATAGAGTGAGAGTTAAAATGTAAGAGAGAGAGAGAGAGAGAGAGAGAGAAGAGCATAATCTCGGAGAGTAATCGAGGAAAACATTTGTATACTTCGGGGTTATCACCTTAGTATTATCCTGAGGAAAAACTGCAGAAATCTGAAACTTCTTCAAAGGGATGCTCCATCCAAAGAGCATTATTTATCAACCCTGCTGAACTCATACTTCGGTATATTACACTCCTACTTACTTAAAAATTAAACTGTAATTACGCGAGTTTTTAGTCTCTTTGCGAATCGCTTAGCAGAAAACTGTGCTCGATTCCATGAAAACGCATGTTACACAGAAAATCTCGATCAATTCCTTAACTTTGATAGAATTTGTAATTCTTTCATGAGAAAAGTTTGATGAACGGTTTTCTTGGATGTGAATACATATAATGTTTGTGTCAAAGGAAGAATTCATTGAATTATTATTTAAAATAAATTGCAGATTGTGCTAGTTTTTACCATGGCCAGAGTAATTTTTGTTAAGACACTTTTGTTATCAGCGACGGGAAGCCAGATCGCAGCGAGGTTGCTTTAAGACGCTGGAACTTTTCCTAAATTACAAGAGCGAAGAAAATCTTCGTCTTAATTTCAAAGTTTTTGCTGTATCTAACATCGATATACCATTAAAAAGTTAGATAAGATTTTCTGCGAGATTAAAATCACCGGTCAGACCGAGAATGAAGGTGGCGGGTAGAAGTAGAATCCGTGGACGGAATTCCATAATACTTTCGGAAGGCTGTACGCTTTCCTTGTTCCCACAGCCTTAAGCAATACTGCAATGTTTATCAATTTAGTAACACTGAGTCCCATTTTACCATTCAACTTTGTCCTGAAGACATTTAATGTATCTTTGAAAACAACAAAGATATTTGAGGTGATAACGTTAGGTGACTCACCCTGTACAGAAATGTATATTTTATGCGTCCAAGAACTGGAAAGAAAAAAATATAGAAAATCCACACAGTGCTTTTGTGATTCGTGTTGCTCAAAGTCGAGCAGTATGTGGCTTGAACAGCAAGCGTCCTCGAAGCACTGTGCACTTAAATGCAGCAGGAGGAGTGCCAGTACTCTGTTAGAAGGAGGTATGTGCAAAACTCTTGTGGCTTGTAAGAAGAATTTAAAAAATATACCTGTATATGTATATGTATATATGTACATGGAAACGTTCAGCACCACTTGAATCCCATATTTGTTACGTTGCCGTTCTCGTTGCGAATTTGAAAGAAACACGCGAGGTACGGAGACGCAGACCTCTCTACTCGCTAATTAATTGTTTAAAAGTCTACTTGTTCCAAAAGAATAATTTCACTGCACACTGTCCATACGAAATAATATTCGAAGATAAATAGTAATATATTCATCGTATATTTCCTGAACAATCTTTCAAGATAAAATATAATTCACCAGCTAGTTAAATAATAATTTCCGAGTCCATATATTATACTAGCTCATAAATATTAAAACATTCATTACCCAATCTCTAATCAATTTGCCAAGAAAAAAGCTGCTATATCCCGTAATTAATGGCAACAATAACAAACTTAACAGCGCGAACTGCATATCCTTGAATGATTCAATCTCAATTGGAAATGTGCATCGGGGCAGCATAATGGCGCTTAAAGAATGAAGCTCGGAATTGTATAGGACGAAGAAGGCGATCCATTTCTGCCGGTGATAAACAAATTATTAAGACTCTCGAGGCAATCGGAAGTATATATCAGCCGAGTTAATTCGTTTTCAGATAAGAGGGGTGGAACGGTTTAATTGCATTCATTTCACATGCGATCAGCCTATAAGCGAAGAAACGTTCGCCTTCGCGGGGGTGGACGTGGCTGATTGCAGCGACGGATAATTTTAATGGATCGCAGGAGGAGTGAAATTGCGGCGGACGGGGCCCGTGATCGATATAATTATCATTGACTGACTATCGGGGCTTCTGTCATTTACAGTGAATTTACATTTCGCATTGATAGAGACAATCCCGATGGGTGGGTCGCGATGGCCGACGCTCTGCGACCGACACTGTCCGATTTGATGTTGCGATTGCACTCGAGTGCATTTAGCGGTGCAAGTGAAAGTGATCCGTTTGATTGGTTCGGGTTTTCTGACGCTAATCGAGCCTATTTATGTTTGCATAAATCTGTCCCGCGCAAGACTCTTCTTAACAATCGTGTCACTAATTGTTCGGTAAACATTTCCTAAATTTCCTAAAGTATGCACCAGCTGATGATTTTAACCATTGATTTCAAATTTTCACTTCAAATATTGTTTCCTATGGACACTGTATTTTATAAATGGTTGACAAAGTTATCAATTATACACTTTACGCTTGTTTTGCTAATATCGATTTTCAAGCATTTTCAGTAAAATCGTTGTTGTTTTTAATACCAGTGTTTGGTCATTGTTCAGTACTTTTCGCTAATACTTTTTTACAATTCATTTCAATCCTCGCGAGAGAAAGTAATCTATTCAATTTATTTCATTTGCCAGCTCTTGAAAACCAAATCAGTGTTGCTCTGTTCAATAACAGTTTCCGATGTTATCGATGTTATTTTACATATGTATTAATAAGCGATCCGGTGTATATTTTTTGTAATTTTTATGCGAAGGCCGGGGGAATGAGTTTGAATGAATACACCCGGTGAAAATGCCTGAAATATTATTATTCACGTGGATGAAAATGTTTATTTTCTGGAACGGGATTTGAAATGTTCAGCGAGGATAATAGAAAAGGTCGACGATCCTAGGAAAGACCGGCCCGTTTAAATATACCTTCATTATTACGTCACTGACGAAGAAAATTTGCTTCCACCGTAAAATGCGTTGCTCATTGTTTCCTGTACATAATTGTTTAATTATTTCCTTATGTAATTTTTTATTTCACGACTGTTAAATTAGTTTAATGAACGATAATTGTTTAATGAGAAAATGGGACCTCTGTCCAGAGTCGTTGAAGTGAAATAACTCTTGCAAAATTATTGTCACAAAATAAATATTATATTATTATTCGCGTACACAGGTAGCTTTTAAAAACTCGAGGAAACAACATCATCAACGTCAATAATGAATCGATTAAGAATATTGTACGGTCGATCACGCGTTCTATTCTTATAAAAATATAGTATCCGGGGATTATTACGATTCTTCCAGGACTATCGATCAATTTTGCGACTTCGCCGTAACATCACTCTCAAGGATATTAATGTACTTCCTTATCGAAACGACACGAGACAAATGACCCTCATTTTTGAAAGTCAATTTTGCCAGAAGACTGCACTGATAAACCTCGGCTACAGTATAGATGCGTATAAAGTATAAAGTATTAGAGGCGGGGCAATCAGTCGGAAATCTGCTTATTTTTGGCACGAGAAAAATTCCCTTTCTTCCCTCGCCCTTATTCCGTCCTCCATTTTTTATTCGCGCCTGTCAACCAGTCAACGGTAACGTTACTGACGCCATAAATAAAAATATTCATAGAAAATGCGGTTCCTATTACTTGTACATTACTTTATTCAGTTAATAATCATTCTCTCGATTTTATGTATAATATTTGCACTGCCTTATAATCCCATCCATTTTGAAATATTATATTATACACACCGGGGGCTTTTCAAACAGCAATAATCATTCGTAAAACTCGCAGCATCCCCATTTCCGCAAAAACACGACCCAACCATAACTCGAAACAGCATCCGTCACGGGCCTCGCATTATTCTCCACGGGTGCCCATACATTTCCTCAACCTTTAACCCGTGGAGCCCATGGCGGACGAGTCCCCAGACCCGTAAAAACGAATCGTCCTTCAAATTACCATCTAATAAATCCTCAAACTCCTCTCTATCAATCTACCGGCGACTAACGATGTCCCTCGGTCCCATTGTCCCGCGACAATACCTCAAATCCGCACGAAACGCCGCGCCGCTTGTCCGGCGTGCTCCGTCGAGCGAGAAAGATTCGGGTGGGGGGAGTCGCGCGCGCAGAAAAATCCACATAAAAAGAGCCCACTGACAAAATCAATTCCCCTCTGTTCCCAAATCATCCGGAACCGCGGCGCGATTTTCTTTTCCAATCAGCCGCTGAACCGGGTCACGATCAGGACATTTCGCGAGGTCGCCGCAAGCGGAATACAAAACCGGATCGACGCGAACGATCTAACTTTTTCAAAAAAACGAGCTGCCGAGAGTGGACTGCAAACAAATACACTGTTTGCCGACAAAATTTGTATTTTTCATAAAGATCCGATGTCTATTTATCAGTGTCTCAACCGAAAAGTGTCTCGATAAAAAAATATATAAAAAAAAACTTTTTGAAAACCACGCTTATATTAAAATGCGCTAAAAAGGAGAAAATAATTTTTTTAGATATTAGTGACTATAAATAAAAGCGTGGTAAAAATAACAGCATCCAGAAGAAAGATTTAATTTCGATGATGATAGGAGCCACGTTCTATCAAGTTTTGCGAGGGTAAAAATTTTGATAAATGCGATTGATGGTACAGTTGTGCGGATAGAAGAGCAACATAAAGGTTTGCTCATTATGCGGATAGTATGAAGGATCGGTAACGCAGTCTTTCTGAATGATTACCCCTTCAGGATCGGACGCAGCCTCGATTTTATCTGGTTGACACATGACAACGTGGAAGCCTCGATTACAAATGCGCGGAACGTGGGTACAATATCGGCGGAAAAATTGGACCCGCCCCGGAATTCGATAGACGCGTCAAAAAGAAGGGCGTATAAATAGCGGGTTCACGAGAAACACGTAGAACCCCGTGAAAAATCGACCCTCCGACAAGGTATCGCGATTACTCGGGAGGGAAAGAGACAGAGGGGCAGGGTCGCTCTCGGAAAAATCGTAAAAAATGACCGATCGTTTCCTGAAGAATTCGAACTACATGTAGACACTCTCGTTATGTCGTTGCTGTTACCAATGGCACTGGGAATCGATCTTCCAACGAGAAGGGCGAATCTGTGGTCTGTCATGCTTGTCCTATTTCAATAAATTGTCTCGCTGCCTACATAAATATTAGGTCGGAAAGAAAGTTGTTGCGGTTTTTGTTATCCTGATTTTATAATAAAAACCGCAACAACTTTCTTTCCAACCTAATAATATAATAATATATATGTGTACATATACTCCACGAACTCCACTTACTTTCCGTGAAATCTCGCTGTATAATTCTGAAAAATTAGTCCTTATAAAATGTTCCAAATTATCCATTCTTCCTGTATAAAAATGACAAGATTGATTTTATTTAAACTTTGTGCGGCTTCTACTTTAATACGTGCTCCACTAAAGATGTCTACGTATACAATAATTTCCTATGAAATTTTTGGAGCCGCAATAATTTTTCAAAACATCAGCCACCCACCTGGATTCCATCGGAGATTCATCCCCAACATTTCAGCACGATGATCGCAACAGAAAATGATTTTGGTGCTTCATAAACGCAACTGCGAGCGTAAATACACGATGATAGCTCCACAAGAAAGGAATTAAAGAGATCGTTTGAAGAGGGTCGGAAATCCATGGATCGATGATCGATCACACGATCGAGCGCACACACCAGGGTGCATGATTCGCTGTCGATGGTCGACGAGGTTGGATTATTCTGTTGATTCAACGAAACGTTTCGCAACCGGGGCTCTCGAATACGTGTTTGGCCGCCGTCATTTTCGCGGGTTCGCGCGTCAGCGCTATTTGATCGACGTGATCCACCTTTTTCCCCCCGGCGCGCGGCGCGGCGAGGCGGAGAGAGTGATGGAGGGAGAAAGAGAGAGGGCACGTTGAAACGATTAAGTCCTGTGGCCACATTCAACGTCACACGTATCTAAACGCCATCGGGGAAAATGTGAATATTATTAAACTCCGACGAGCCGAGCCGAGCCGGTCCGAACTCACGGCCGTTACTGTTTCCATTAAAAATCGTATTATACGTCGCATCGACGCGACGTTGACACTCGCGTGTACACTCCTCCCATTGTTCCGTCGCCTTTCGTTGCGAATTTTTGCGCTTTCCGTTACAGCTGTCCGCGGATTAATACACGCTTTTCGCCCCGGATTAATGGCCGCTGAACGCCTAGCCTCGTTTTATATTTGATATCGATCGTCTTTTCGCGCCCGGTGTTGTCCTCGGCAAGTGTTGCATAAGTTTGTGCCCGATTTTCATATACGGTGGCGTGCAAAAGTTCCCGGCCAGATGGTTTTTGGAATTGTTTCTACAATTGTACAATTGTATTTATTGTGTGTGTGCTAGAAAATATTTAAAAAGTTTTCGAATTCTGCAATTGAAGAAAACTCAGTGTATACGGCGGCTGTGTTTGCAGGGTGTTTAAAATTGCCCATTTAGACTCGTTACACTTAATTGAATGGTCAAACGGGATTAGCGGATTAAATTTGATTAACTTCATAGATCCAGGAAACCACGAAACAAGGTACAGAGAGCTCGTAAAATCTTTTTCAGAGACCGCAAGAAACTTTTTCACACGTGTCGGTCCGGACCTGCTCGCGCCAAATTTAAAACAGAAAATGTCTATATTGGAAGAACCCGGAACCATAAGAACTGTCTCATTTCGAATTCCGTTGCCATTAGTTTTAATTTAAAAATCAGTGCTCTTAAAATAAAATACCGCGCTTGTCGTTCATCAGCGATATGGTCGCTGCTCTCGAAATGAATTTGATCTCGGCTATATCTTGCTTTGTACTTTTAATTACCTCATTTAGTTTAACGGGAAAGGATCACGATACCTTGTAGCAATGATTTACTTAATATTATAACTATACTGCGGATCTTTATGCATTTATAGAAAGATTGATTCTTCTCTAATCAAGGATAAGCTTTGGCAAAAATTTCAGCAAAATCGGAGGGTTATCGCTTTCGGAAGTACACCCACTTTTGCTCCTCACTGTATACTAATAATTTCTCCAAGGATTAAGAAATCTCACCAGGACAAAAGAAATGTGTCTAGAATCCAAACCGGAAGTCGGTCGAGATACAGACCGAAAGAGGTGGTTCTTAAATGGCAGCGATTGTTGCAAACAAAATCGCGACCTTTCTACGGAGCGTCATCTGTTCCCACTTCGCGGATTAAGTGTGTCCCGTTTATAAATAATGCAGTTTGCAGTCGCAGTTACACCTTCCCACTGCGAAGTTTACATCCGGCGGAATTTCAATGGGCCGTCATGAATATTCCGTAAATAAGAGGGCCGGGGAGGGGGTGGAGAGCAGTAGGGTGGGAAGCCCGGGAAAATTTGAACTATTTAAATTCCGTGCCGCTGTTCACCCCATGCCCACCCCCTGTCCTCTGCACCCCATCATTCTTGGGGCAGGAAGGATTCCGTGACAAGGCGCTGTTATCGTAATTAAAATCTACTCGGCCCCGGCGAAATTGACTGTGAATAATTAGACTCGAATTAGGAAAATAGAAATTTGCATGATCTCCTCCTACCGGCATGGCAAACGAGTTTGAGGGAAATATTAAGAAGCACGGTGTAGACATTGATAACGAAAGCAGATTATACAGCGTGGATAACGCACACGTGGAATGGAACGGCAGGGATCAACCTGCTATGCAACGCGTCGAGGATTGTTACGCGTGCTCTCATTAGCGCGAATCTGAAACTGCAGCCGCTTAAAGAGAATCCGCGAACGGTTTCGGTTAATTAATTGACCGGCGCGGCGCGCGGCGCTGCGCTCGCTCGATCGCGGAGCGCATTCGGTTTAGGTTTAACCCCGGTACATAACAGTGGCGGGCTTGTGAATCGCTATGATGGGCCTGCGAGGGCCCAGAATACACTCATCTTTGATCGTGTGGTCGTTTTGCACGGGGCTTACGAGCTTCGGTATCGGTTATTCAATTTTTCACCAATCTTTGCGTGACCGTATGCATTTTTCTAAACTAGTTTTTACTCGATTAACATTGCTCAAAATTCAAGTACCGAATTCGTGAATAAAGCTGGGGTCGATTAGTATAAAATGAAATAAATCATTTGGAACGTAAATATTCCAGATCGGGAAGGCTGCCTGGGTTTCGACATGAAACTAGCTCCGAGTACAAACGGTTAATTGCACCGGAAAATAAAAGAAACACGGTTGGTTCCAGTGTTCGCAAAACCCGTCAGTCTCTGTGAAAAAAAAGCGACGGTTAAAAGCACCGGCGCGGAGTTCGAATCAAAATGTACGTAGTTGAAGCGGGACAGGCAGCAGCCGTAGGAAAATAAATCGAATCTATTTCCCGGCGAAACGTTACACCGATCGCGGCCCGTGGTCGTCGAAAGAAAATCGAGAAAAATTCATTCGCTTTTCCCATCGCTAATGAAACACGCGTTTGTCGACGATGAGGGGGATTCGAAAAAGCGGTCGCAAGATGATGCACGCTCGTTATCCTGCGCAGGTGCATCGGGCGTTTTAAATATTCGGGGCAAATAAAGCACACCGTGCAGAATACTCGCGACCGGTTAATGGCGGCTGAACCGAGATAAAAGCCCCGGGCCGCGCCGCGCCGCCTCCTCGTTGACGCGATCGTCGAATTTATTCCGGGGCAACGGAAGAGAACAAAGACATATTTCACGGACCATCTGAGCCGGGGCGAAGCTCGAAAGGAAAAAGAAAAATATGGAGGAGCAGAGATAGATAAGAAAGTGAAAAAATCGAAATAGAAGCGGTGCGCGACCGGTGCGGCCGCGGACGAGGAAGATAAAGAAAAAAGGAATTATGCAGCTCGCTGCACTCCGATTGCCTGATTCTACCCCGAGCCGAAACTAACTGCGCGTGTACACGATATTAATGGTGTCTCGCCCCCGGGACGTCCTGCCAACCTGGAATTCATCTTCTGCAAAGGATCACGATCCTCTCGATGATCGATCTGCACCAACTTCCGCCAGGCGGTACTCGCGGAACTGACGCTTTACTCGGATATTTATGCAACTGTGCATTGTCCTACGCTTCCATTTCTGAAGGATTAAAAGCAATGTTTTATAGTTCATTGACCCTCGCCGGAGCCTTCGATTCGATTTAATGCAGTTCAAATCACGCATTTAATCGGATGAACTGATTAATATCAGTTTCGGGGTCTGTAAGGTCAATAACAATCTCGTTAAAATTAACACATTTGTTGTTTTATACCGGATATAGCGATGCGTCTCGACGGGAATTAAAATATTTGATATTCCATAAAAGAAAAAAAACGTTTGATAATTAACGTACACGTATCGTGGAATTGACACAATTTTTATTTTCCATACAAATCCGCACCGTATGGGATAACACATGCTACTTTTACTTCCCATAGAGAAAATTATTTATTTTTCATATTAATAGAGGTTCTTGAATTTCTGATATTTCGCTGACTACAGGTTTCACCGAATCTGCATTTTTCATTGGAAACATGCAATTGCACTCGCCGCGCTCGCTGCCCGCGGACAGCAAGATATCAGTGACGCGGTTGAGGCATCCAAAATATCCGAGCGTATTATGTTTCCGTGCAATTAAGCCGACCAGATGAAACTGTATACCCTCTGCTCTTTTTGTTTGCGAGGTCACCATGACAAAATCACATACAGCAGAAAAGCAAGACGGGAAAACCTGCTCGGACTGTTTTATATTTGCAAATCAATTTAACGACGTCGGCGATCGTTTAATGGGCTGTTATCTTTCGTTAACTCACCCCTCATGCGTTTTTGTTGTGATGACCGTCGATGCACGATTTCCATGAGATTTTACGATCGACTCCTCTAAACGATCGCCCTGACCAATTTTACGGCGTGCTTCTTGTGTCCCGTGATACCCGAGGTCAATGGACCGTGGTACGTTACCGCATTGATTTAAGGAATTTATGTTCCACCCAGCGAAAACCTGCAGCTTAATCGTCGGTCACAAAAGTCTGCGAATTATACGCAGTTACATGCAGTAATAGCATGGCTGACCACATACAGACCAATTCTACTGCAGCACTGCGCGACACATCTCAGAAATCTCATTTTTACTAACAGACACTTAATTTATTTTAAGATTGAAAATCTTGTAGGTTTCGTTCGGCTAAAAAACGGAAGTTGTATCTTGGGGTAGTGGGGTGGGGGCAGTTCTTAGGTGCTCGTTCGGCGAGGAGCGTGACGTCGAGTGTCACAGAGCGGTGTAACGAATGAATATTGATAAATAGCGTTTATATAAATAATTAAATAATTAATAAACGTGTGATTTTAATTGCAAATAATGCCTAAACTTTTTATTTAAATCAAATTTGATTTCTTATTTGCAAATATAAGATTATTTACTATTTGAATTGAGGTGGAAATCAAATAAATAGTTTTTGGTCTTCTCTCATTTCTTGTATTTTCTATACACAATGAACACGTGTGCGTTTTTGCGTTCCGTAATTCGACGATACCCGAACGTACCATCCCAGATTTTCAATCTCCCCATCTCTTGCGTCCTCGCGAAGACTGTGCATTTTGTATCTGGTTGCTTGAACCCTTCGTTTATCAGAAGTTACCTTATCAGTTCGGCATACTTGTTAATCGCGAAACAACACGAAGCAAAAGATCGTTGAACACAGATTACTTTACCGATGATTAATGATCTCCGAGCTCCCTCGACTAAATTAAAAATCAAAGAAACTTTTACTCGAGTTTCGACAGATCGATCATTCGTAATTAGATTCCCCTGGCTCCGGCTAATTGTGACTGACTAAAAGGTTGTCTAAAAGCGTCTAGACTCGACACTCATTAATTATTAGACTAATTATCGCGTTCCTGCGGGACGAGAATTTTCTAAGTGTAATTCACATTGAACTTCGAGCTTGTTTTCTCTGCAAAAACTGCACTCCAAATTCTATTATGCTTCTCACATTCATAATTGACATAAACGTACAAGATTCTTCACAGAACTTCAATTAGTAATGCGAACGAACTAATTAACTTCGATTCCTACGAATAAAATATTTCAATTAGCAAATTCTTCATTGCCAAATAGAACTACTTTTCATCGTTTCGCCACTCATTCCAATTTTGTAGGATTCATTAAAATTGAAGGACATACATTCATGGGAAGATAAATATATCCAATTAGAACAACACACGTCCAATTACCAAGGTTTCCTCAATATATCCGGTTGAGCGGTGAATCGAATCTCCATTAATATTTCGCCGAGTCTCCAGCTCGCCTAATTAGATTCCACGCTGACGGGGTTGCGGCGATCTAAAAACTTCGATTGATTCGATCGAGGAGACGCGTCGCACGGACATCAATTCCGGTTCGTGTGTATATTAGAAAAAAATGAATCCGTTTGCGGAAGGTGAATGTCGTTAATACGATGTATTTACGTTGGAGGATCGGGATCGATGTCGCTTCGCCCGACAGAAATGTCGCGTGAATGATTTCGCGAGTTTGTCGTGCCGTGGCACGAGGAACTCTGGTTCATAATTGAAATGCGCTCGTCCGAGCGAAAGAGACGCTCTCCAGACTAACAAAAACTGACGATGGGGAAAAGGCTGTGACGAGGGAGAGACGTGCCGAGCGAGGCAAGGGTGGCGTTGACGAGACACTAAAAGGAGTCCTCGAGAGGAATGACCGGCTGGGGAATGGCAAATCGAGAGGAATCGAGAGAAACCGAACAAACAGACCCGAAAAAGACTTACCCCCTCTGACCCAGCCAGGAGCTGATTTATATATTTCCTTAATTCATTCGTAATTGCCCGGAAACCCACGCTAAGCGTTCTTTCATTTTCTGCGTGATTTCATAGAACTTCTTCTTGTTCCACATTCTGATTTCGCAAAAATGAACTGCGAAATTTTGCAAAAACCACTAAGAGACAGAAATAAAATCATTCCTAAATTTTCACAATAAATTGGACAGGACCAGCAATACTTAATCGATCAAGGTATTAAAAATTGCATAAACAACGCCCGCATCTCTTTCGAAATTCCACTCGATAGAAATTAGATATAGGGAAAGCAGTGTTTAAATTCTGGTGGTGCTAAAGTTCCGCGAACAATATCAGCATCCTCTCTAAAGTTTCCGACGGCTCGGGGGTTCCACTTTTCAGGGTACAATAAAGAACAGAAAAAAGGGAACGGGGTTTTCCGTATAGAAGGAGGAGGAGGAGGGGGGGGGGGGTTCGTTTCCGAAAGTTCGATTTCCTAAGCGATCGAAGAGCCCCGTTAATTTTCGCTCGCGCATAAACAGCCCCCGACCGCGCTGTTCGTCGGCGATAGCGGGAAATTTAAAAGTAGCGTTGCGAGACGCGCGGGCGCGCGTTTAATCCCATCTGCTTGCGAAAAATATCGGCGCGTTGCATGCGGATGCAACGGATGCAGCAGGCGCGTTACCCTCGCGATATTATGTAACACGGACGTCGATCGCTAGAGTTATCGCGTTACCTATCGACCATATATCCGAGAGACAGAGAGGTGAGCGAGGAAGAGAGAGTGAGAGAGAGGGGGGGGAGGAGAGAGGCACTCCGTAACTCTCGATAATAGAAAGGGCGGCGTGCAGCACACGCTCTCTCGATATTACTCCTGACAGAAAAATCAATTGAGCAGTGTTCCCTCTCATCTGGCCCTCTCCCCGTCTCTCCGGCTTCTCCCTTTTCACTCATCCCTATTTCTTTTTATTACCACCCACCTCTCGCGTTTTCGTTTTCGATTGCGTTTTATACGCCCTCTTTACCGTCTCCTCGAAATTCCTTCCCGTACGTCTCTTTTTTACCCTTCCCTCTCTTGTTTTAGCCGCTTCTACGGGGAAACGCCACCTTTTGACCTTCCACGCAAGCTGTTTATTCGATTTCGCTGTTCTACGACCAGACTGTCTCCTCTTGATTTCGTTCCGAGCTGGCCGCCAGCTTTCTAATGGAAAGAAAGTCTTCTTGTCGAAATTCTGGGTGCCTGGGTGCACTCGAATATTTTCGCCCTTATCTAATTTTATTTAATTTTTGAGCCATGCAATTATAAAAAGAGCACGGATGTTATTTGTACAATTTTGGAGGCGTTGCGTAGCTAAATATCGCTACAGCCATTTAATTTTATCTAGTTTTCGTGCCATAGAATTTTTAAAAAAGTACAAATACCATTTGTAGAATTTCATTTTATTTTTCAGGTACAGAATACTAAATGGGGATATGTAGAATTTTGGGTGCATAGTGAATTTAAATATTGATGCCTTCAAATAGGTTTAATCCGGTTGCATTGAATTTTAAAAAATGAACAAGTACTGTGTTTGTAGAGCTTTCAAGCCTTGTGAATTATGGACGTTGCCATTCGATTCATAGGAGTATTGTAGAAGCAGAAAATTTTACAGTAGAGAATTATTCCGAATATAGATATTTTTTTCAGCATCGGAAACTTCCCGCTATATTTGAGAGCACGTTTAATTCGTTTTTGCGTGCACAAGCACAATTCATTTTCTAGTTTGTTGCCACAAATGATTGTCCACCTCTCGAAGAATGTAAATGAGAGAAAGAAAGAAAGTGGGAGACACACACATAACGTTCGCTACCGTTTTTCAGAAACTCGCTTCCTTTCTTCTCGTTCTTACGTTTCTTTAATGGCTTTCGCCTTATTATAATATAATATGGTCGTTATTATTACTCTGCTTTTATATTTTCGCCTTTGCTCGTTATGTTTTTCCTTTTCGTTCATTATATTCTCCATTCCCTCTCGGCGGGCACACAATGGCGCAGTTTAAAGAATGTTCGGTGGCCAACCCGTAATTTGCGTGGAACAGTGAAATTGTATTTATTTTTTGCTAGTGACGTATTCCATTCAAATGTTATTGCATATCGTCGGTACAGAAAAATATTTCCAATATTGATACCAATTATTTACCGTGAAAATACCGTTACTACCTATTATACCCTTCCGATTGCGATCCTCTTGATAAAATAGCGAGAGAGCGTAATACCGCATATCTCTATTCACTCTTTCCCACGTTTCTTTACTGTTTAATCAGTGTGCAATATTGGACCTGAAGCTGACATTACACAGTTTCATCTGACAAATTATCTAATGGTTTCATATCTTCATTCGCTGCAACATCGCTCTCGCGCAATCAGTAACTGCTGTCAAACAACGCACAACACTCGTCAACAGTGTTAGCCAGTGGAAATCGATACCAGAAAAAATTTTTTTATCAAATTCTCGTTAGTGGTTCGATGGGAAATAAATCTGAAGCCGAGGCAAACCAGAGCAAACCGAAACGGCAGATGTACGGTCGCTTGCCGCAATATTAGAAAACGTCGATGGAGCGGCAGGGGTGGGGAGGAGGGCACTGTAATCTGGACTAATAAAAGACTTTCGAGGGTGCGCCGGTTGATTGTTCAAACTCCGGCCAACCAACCGAAATCAACCTGCCTCGGCCGGGCTGTCGCTTTGTCCGATCCGCTATACCAAAAACTGACTGACCGCCAAATAGAAACGGCACCAGGCAAAGTCCCGGAATATCGGCGAATTAAGCCAGATCAAACAAAAACGAGCCGCAAACACCATCGCACCCTTTGTCCGGGCATAACGCGAAAACCCTGACCATTGATTACTACGGTCAAACAGCAATTTTCTCGAACACAAAAGGAGAAATATCGGCGAATTCGAGCGCACGGGGGCAGAAGTCGATTATCGAAATTGCCGAAGAGGCTTCCAGAAAACGAAAAAAAAAATGGGAAAAAGAGGGGAGGGTGAACAGGTCGGCCGCGAAATTTCACGCTCTCATCGCAACGCACACGCGACGTTCTGCGTTGCCATACATAAAATATGAGCGGTTGTTCCGTATCTCTCTGTCTTTCTCTCTCGCTCGCTCTTGGTGATACGCAGATAAAATATAATAAATACGCGGCCGGGACGTTTCGTCGAGTGCACTTGATGCATGTTTAAGTGTTATTCTGCTGCCATCTACGCACGCCGCGCCGCGGAATTTACGCGATGTCACGACCCGAACTTGTTACAATTCCAGCTTTTTGACTGCCCTCTTTTTGGTTCGCGATTTTTGCGAGCTGCTCGGCTATGGATGCAGCCCGTATAATATCAGTGATATTCCTTAATGTTTTATAATAGAAATTCCGAGAGTAAATTCTACCTTTATAATAGAGTGATCATGCAAATATACACGTAATTCTCAATGCGTCCGTTTCACAATGAAATTCCTTCTTTGAGATTTGTGCAATTTTCAGCTGAAAAGTCAGACTCGAGCGTTTGTTCGCAAAGCTCTTTTACACCCCTAACGAAAAACAACCTGCGAAGATCCATTAGCACCAGCAGGGAAATTGGTTTTCCTATTTTCGCTTCATGCGCGTAGAACGCAATCTGCGAATCCATCGGAGTTCGACGACAGACTAGAAAGAAGCTAAAGGGGTGAGAAATAAAGAAAAAAGGATCAATCGAACCGAATAACAGAGGCGCAAGGTCATTTCAAAGTGATAGACTTACGGAAGAATTCTTTCGATTCGAACAGCCTGTAGATGATACCGAAACGATTGGAAGCTTAAAAAGCCTTCGGTATAGAAGGAAATCCTGGTGCAGAGTGATCGGGGTGATCAGAGTCGTCCGATCGTCGTGGAATGACACCTGAGAGCCATTTTTCACCGGCGCGGCGCGGCGCGGCGCTCTCGCAGACGGGGAACTCGCTCGTTAAAAAATTAACCGTCCTGACAACGTTGAAAGCCGGGCAGCGTGTCCGGCCGTCGCCCCCCGAATCTATATTTCATCTGGTTTGCTCTGGAAAACACGTCTGCCATCGGTGCCCGAACCGATTCTATTATATATCATCGGAGATTTCAACGGGACACACGAACCGCGCCGGCGCGCGGCGCGGCGGTGTCGCGAGCAGAGCCGGGCGCTTTGGAAAAGCGTAACTGCGTAAGCGAGGGTAGGGAAATGTAATCAAACCGATGGAACGGAACTGGCCAGGACTCCAACATAGAAAACCAAAGCCTCGAGGAAAGTGTACATAACGGTTTTTGGTTTTCTGTCGCCGCTCCCAGTCTGTTTTCCATCGACTCCAACGGGATACATACATACTGTGTTTCTGGCCCGGCGCGGCGCATCCGCCTACGTTCAATCGCCGTTAATATTTGATGCGATGCGACAGATTGCGATCCGACCAACGCCACGCTGATTTTTTCTCTTGCCGATAACGCGCCCCGAACGACAGGTTATCTCTTATCGGCTGTGTTCCGGAATATTAGATGCTGTCAGCCATTTCTCTATCGCGCAATCTTTGTTGGAGGTCGAAGTGGTACGTATTACTTTCTAAAAAGAAATCGGATAATCATGTACTTGGGCTGATTTTAAAGCGTGAAGATTGAGCTTTCAGAATGTCTCTTTAAAATTTTTCCTCCGATGTTTGCGCATTAGTTGGTTGAGGAAATATTGAGGAGAAGGAGGAGGTCGGGAAAATTGTTATCAAGGACGAAATCAACGTAATAATCCTGGTTCTTGGCGAGTCGCATGATGGAAACAATTCCGCCTCGATCGCGCCGGCATCTGCCGAGTATTTTCGTTTCCGCTCGAAATTAAATGGGCCCGCTTAAGGTGAGAACGTACTCGCGCCAGTGCACGGCTTTATTGATATTGCCAATTCCATTTTCTTCGCAAAACCGTGCACTGCGATCTCTAGTCGATCCGTAGTCGATTTCGAGATCGCCCGACGATCTTGCGATTTCCGGAAGTGAAGAATCATCAGGGTGACCAGTACCTTTCGATTCTTGGTACTCCTTTATTGCCCCGCGGGAACCGATGATAAAATAACTTTTTAACGATTTTTTAGCGATGGCACCGTGTTGCTCTTGCTGGCTGCCGCGCCGCGCCGCGCCGCGCCGGCCGCCGGTGATAAAGCAGCGCAAAGTCTGATGGAACGGTATCGTGTAATGTCGCTTTTATGGCCGCGTAATGTAATAAAATAAATGGCCGCGACCGGTATAGGGTGTCGGCCAACTGTTCGCGAGAATCGATAAGCGATTTCGAAGAAGATCCGGAAAGTAGAACGGCGACGGATTTTTCTCTGCGCGGCGAGAGAGATTCTCTTTCTATCGTTTCCGCTTCTACAGTTTGTTCGCGGATTATTTATTTGTCCCTGGGTGTCCTCGAGTTTCTGCCGGATAAAATTAACTCTCGCGTGGGACAGATACTCGGAAATGGCTTTTCAAACGATCCTCGAAATGTGCTTCGTTTAACGAACTGGAGATCACTGATTTATTTATATTTTTTACCGTCAATCTGCCTTTAATGCTTCTCGAAAAGACATTAATAACACAAATTAATAAAAAGATCAAAGCACACCAATCCACAATTTCTATTCTCGGAGAAAGATATTTATACTCTCGAAAGCTCTGCTTTAATGATTCGATAGAATTTAACGAAATTTCGTAGAATTTAATGCAATTTCGATCCATTCTGGGTCCGTAAAAGCTATTGTCATTGATAACAAAATTCTATTACATTCTACTACATTTAAAATTGTTCTGCGAAAATGGAAAATTGCATGATCAGAGAGAAATGTTAGCTTTTCGACTGTATAGAAATAGAAAGCGGTTGATTCTCACCCTCGGCACTTCCAAGGATTAACAACAGGGTTTTCTACTATGACGTACATTGTCGTGAACTTTGTACCCGAGAAGATTGATTAAGTTTGCAGTTCTAATTACTCTACACGCGACTTTAAACCGATTAATAGTCGAAGGTACAAACTGTTAATTGCAAGTAGAGGCGGTAAATAATTAAATAATGATCACACGCGGTAAAGAAAGTTCATTGTGTAACGCGCGAATGTATGAATGGATAAATTGAATTTTCATGGAATCGGATCTTCAACTAAGGAGTTTAAGTATTGTACAGACGCCGCGGAATGTATGTTGACACGCTACATTATGGGCTGTTTCTCAGAGTACGTTATGATGGTATTTGTCATTAGTTTACAGAAAATTTATATATCTATTTTTGTCGTCGTAATTTAATTATTTGGCCTTATGTGCAGCGACTGTACGTTTTAGTCACTTGCTAAAAGAAATATCTTATTTGGGTGATTTTTGAGTATATTGAAAATTCTTGGATTTTAGTAATTTAATTGTAATCCGCGAAATACCGATCGGAAATCATGTCGCGATACACACACTGTTTTCGTCGAGTTTCCCTGGAAATGAATGTTTGGCTCCCAAAACGACGACACGCCGCGCCGGTTTTATGCCCATGTGTAGCTTAATACGCGATCGCCTAATAGCCTGTACCGGAGAAAGGTTTAATAAAGTTTAAGGAGGCCTTCATCGGCAGAACTTGTATAATAAAGATATTTCCGACGGATTCCAATTTCCGCAAACTGATCCATAAAAATTTATACCCGCTGCGCGCTGATTTCAATACAATCGGGGCGGTCACCAACATTTCAGCTACGTTTCTTGCCAATGAAACTTGTTATCTGCACTGATCTTCTCAAATTTCAATAGCCTATATATCGTGTTCTATTTTATCATGCAATTTTCTCTATTGGGATTTGTCAAGTTTAATGAACAGACACTGAAATATTTATTTTATCGTGTGGCTTGTATTAAAAATTGCAAATATTGTAATATTTTAATCGACATTTTTAATAAGGTTCTCTTATGTGGAATACTCGGCAGGAATCGAAGTTCCAATGAATTTTAAGGAAGGAGCAGTAATATTCAGGGAAAGAAGTCTCATAACTTTCTTCTGGTGCCATTCTACTTGGACTGCAAGAAGGGGCGCCATATTGACTTTATGGACAGGGGGGTTTCATCAATTTCTAATCTGCTTGACGTTTCGCTTGAAATCAAGAAGCGGGATGCTTGGAACACATCATCGTAATATAACTTCGAATATATAAAATTTGATAAAAATGTTCGACCTTGAACTATAACTCCACGCCTCCAATAAATTAAATTATGTATGTGAGACAATATTTCAAAGCTACCATTTGACCGAAATAGGTTGCCCTATTGATTTTGAAAACTCCGGATAAAATTTTCGTGCGACCAGAAACAGGAAAACTGAACAAAGGAGAGCTCAAAGAAAAAGACAGTGGCAATCTCCTTCGATTTCTCGTCGGAGCGCAAGATTTTTTGCTGGGGAAGACGGTCCGGCATATAGAGCTTCCTGTTCGACCAGAAATTCTAATTTTCCGTGTAAAAGGCGCGACGGCTAAACTAGTCGGAAAATACCCTGGGCGATCGCAGTTTCCATCCCCGGTGGACCGGAATGAGCGGACAGTCGGAAAGCCGGCGCATTCTGCAGCTCGTTTCTTACTTTGCTCGACGGAAAGCGTTCCCGTTCGATATCCTAGCGAGAACGAGCTGCCTCAATTTTGTCATCCGGGGACCCCATTATTTTTTATATTACCGTGGACGAGGTTTGCGAGAGAGGAGAAAGACGAGAGAAGCATCTTGCGCTGCTTCGCGAGCTTCCGAGGGCGCGTTTATGTTCGGGCTGCGATAAACGATCAGGCGACAGCGCGATAACAGGTCCACAAAAACATCTATTTCTTGCGGTTGCTCTGCGGATGGTTAAAATAATCGGAATTTATTAAAAAATCTCTCAAGACGTTGCCCATTAAAATCTCTTTTCCAAATGCATGTTGAATTTTTAAATTTTACTTTGAGCTTCCATTTAGTCTGAACGCACCCAGGACGCCGATCGGATCGTCGGCAATATAATCTTCCACGGTGAAATAAGGTGCAAACCGAACGGGTGCACGCAATACGAACACCGAGAAGATTGATGCGGACGCGTCACCTGGGACACGATCGCGAATCTTCTTCGCGAAAATCGGCACACTGCGACATCCGCTTTCTGGATCATTTTCTACCCTGCACTGCACGCAGAATACAACGCGAAGAGACTGAGCGGAAAATTCGCCGTGAAGTGGCTGCCACGCGATTAAAATGTTTGACTGCGAAAAAGAATCAGCGAAAATGGTAAAACTATGTGAGAACTGTGAATATTTTAAAGAACATACCAGTGTGTTTAAAATTGTTAACGTTGAAGGGTAGATCGAGATAGGATGGTTCTGTGAATGAAAACTTGTGACAGTAATTGTGCTGAAATAGTTTCTTCCTACCACAGTTTCCTGAATAGACACTAATTATTACTGAATTTAGTGGCGCTTGTAATTTGAATGTTAAACTTTATTCTGTCGGATATAAATTAATTTCACTGGTGAACTTACCATTAATTAATGTCTGATTATATACGGTTGTGAGAGTTCATATCGTTCGATTATGATTCGCTTTTTTAATGCAATAAAAATTGTATTTCTCGTGGATCGGAATGTCGAACAAAATGAAAGTACAAAACAGCTGTAAATCTTTCTTGGACGTTTGTAATTGCACTCCGGAGTCGCGCCTCGTTTAAAAAATATTCGCTCGACTGCGGAAGATTAATACTTTTCGGACAGCGAAATCCGAGGCTACCAAGAACATGAATAAATACATGTATTTACGAGTTAGAAAAACAACGGGAGGAACGCGGAGGGGACGGGCCGCGACGATAGACGCGTCGATGTCCCTAGAACGTCGGAATGATCGATAGCCATTGGATTTCGCCGCCGTTTTAAAAACGTCATCATGAATTTGAACGAAATATGCATTCGGATCGGGCCGGCCGTCGCTACGATGCATTTTTCCTTCGATTGACAACGGCAACGGTGATAATAGCGTACAAAGCCGACAGAGTGAACACGGTGGAAGCGATGTCGAAGTTTCCGCGGATACAGTATCAGAGAATTGTGTCTCTCGGTTGAATTCGAGTCCGCGAATATCGAGTGGAGAGAATCGTGGAACGCAAAAAGACGAGCCACCGCCGCCTCCGACAAAGAAAACAACTGGAAAAGACCGACTGTAAAAAACTTTCTAGGCGCCGCCGCCGCCGCGCCGCCCCGGGCCGCCCCACATGTATCGCGTTCGAGTCCCGGGAATAAAAGTCGCTGTTTCGTTTTAATTATTTCTCCGTGCTTAAAAGAGTTCCCGTTCAATTCTAATGGAAATTTAAGGGCACCTACTTCGCCCTTTGCTTTTTATTCTTAATCAATTTTCAGCTAATCTTGTACCACTACTGATTCAATTAGCTCTTAAAAGAATTCGATTGAATTGCTTCGAAAATTTAACGAAAAATTAGGTTTTCTCCATTTCTCCGGTGCTCGGGACGCAAGAGATAAAACGTCGCTGGGAAAAAATTAATAAAGCAATGACGATAGCGCGAGGATGCGATGAGTTGGGGGAGTTGTGTGCGGGGGTGGAAGAGAGGATCATCGTTGGTCCCTCGACGGGACGATGGCGGCGTCAAGAGGCCAGGAATCCGGTATCTCGGTTAGATAAATCGCGGGATCGATCGATCCACTTCGAACGCATGAATCTTCCAGTGGCATCTCGGGGAAACGATTTCCGGGAAACGGGCAGGAAACGGACGCCGATACCGATGGGAGGAAAGAGAGCAAGAGAGAATGCGGGAGAGAGAGAGAGAGAGAGAGAGAGAGGGGGGGGAGGCTACAGAGGAGAGGTAGCAGAACGAGTGAAAGAGACGGAGCTAGCGAGAGAGGGGAGATAGAAAGAATAAGGAGAGCACGGTGGATGATCCCGAGGAGTTTTGTCGCCGGTGATACGATCACGTCGCGTCTCTGTCCTGGGAATTGCGCGCGATGCATCAAGTTAAATTGCAAATATCGAGCCGGGCCCGGTGTACGAGTGAAAAATAAATCAACCGGCCCGAGCGGATCCGCTTCGAACTCGCGCGAGCGCGAGCGCGTCCGTCATCGCGTAGGTAAATGGCTTCTCATAAACGGGCGAGCAACCCTTGAGCCGCCCACGCGTCCACGCGACCGGCATTCATCGATCCGACCGCGGGACTCGAAGCGCCCTCGCGATATTCGCGGTATTTGCGATATTTTCTCCGATGAAATTCGTTCGATCGGGAAACGACCGGCGAGAACGGTAACGAGACTGGTTTTCGCTCGACGAAACCATTTATTCGAGCGGATGCCGGAAATCGACCGAGCCTCTTCCAAATCACGAGAGACTTTGTTCGAAACGTTTCTCTCGTCCCAAATCTTCTAATTGGACGCATCGTGCACTTGGAAATCGATGTCTCATATTTCGACATTTTTATCGAACATTAAATTCCAGCGATCTTACGAGCAAGAGGACCCGTCCAAAGCGTACGATATTTCGCGCGAGGAAAAATGGCTTCGGGCATCACCTTCGTTACAGCAGTGCCGAAAAAACAGAACGACAAACGCGCAGCAGCGTGACGGGGTTGGTAGCTGGGAATGCTGGCTAAAACCGGATAAACCGACTTGTAATTTTTCCGCGTCTCGAAACTGTTCCTGTGTCGCTCGGGCAATGTGCGCAACGAGCGAAAAAAATTCTCTCAACTGCCGCACCGAAATAAAAAAATACTACAGAGCGAGGGAGCAAGAGAGAGAGAGAGAGAGAGAGAGAGAGAGAGAGACAGAGTAAAAACAAAATGAGTAGATAGGAGGGGAAAAGCGAGGGGGGTGATGCGCGTCGTGCTTTTCCGTTCGCCGCGGAAACGTACTATTTTCCGAATTAAATTACGAACAACGGGTAGCAGCAGCGTGTGTGTTTTGTCCGGAGCGAAACAGGCAGCCGGTGCTGCGCGCATTGATCATATCGACGAATCGACAGAGTAGAAGAGCGCTGACTGCCAGGGCTTTCGTTATATTCGCCGACGAACTGGCAGCGCGGCCAGTCCTGCGAGAGCCCGCCTGAAAATAATCCTACCGTGGAAATTTCATTCCGAAAACGCGCCGCTTCGGTGACGGCCGGGTCCCGACGATGAAGACTCGCGGGAAAAAGTAATTCCGTCGTTATTGGCTTAATTCTTCGCACTTGCGCACCTTCGCCTGAACAAAATAACTCGATCATGGCCACGGTATAATGGGGAAAAATTGCCGGCTGTCTCCCCGATTTAGGTGAATATTTTTTAATAACTCGGAGCGATGCGCTTGGAATTGGACGCGCGAACATCGGCCAACTTCATGGAAAATTTGTCGATATTTTATTTCTCAGGATAATAATTAACGGCAAACAGTATAAGAAGAAATCAATTCGAGACAGGGTTGTGAAAAACGTAAGAGAAAGTTTCGCAGTTGTTTAACGGGGAAACAATTGAAAGGGACACCGGACTTGGTTCTCGCTCGATTTCCCAAATCTCTGGTCGAGCCGGATTTTGTCGTGAACCGGGCATCGGTCTCCGAGAAAACTTTGCGCAGTTACCAGAGACCAACGAGAGACCCCAAGCCAAGAACCGTAACCTATTTATCCCCGGGGCTGTTCTCTAATTTTTAATTTATCTTTTACAGAGGGAAACAGCATCGCTGCCGGAACGAGTCTCTTTCCAGCAAGTGTTGAGAACTTATCAGATCCTCTTCGGACCATTGACTCACCGGGCTGCTCGCGTAAATCACCAACTTTTCGCCTTGGCTATAGATTCGCTATACCTAGTCCGCGGCGAATAGACCTCGCGAATGCGCCGGCGACACACAACAGTTACCAAGTTTCGATCTCTGAAAAATCTGAGCGTAAGTCGAGGCTCGAGTATCCAACGAAGGACGAGGTATCGATCGATCGTATCGGTTTCCCACGCGTAACCGACAGTTACCCTTGTAAATATTGTGGAATCAATGCTATTGATAGTTTGAATGGCAATTGGAAGCTGAGGAATGGGAATGCAGAGATAAGTGGGGAAGTTTGGCCAGCAAATAAGCATGACAATGCGCAGGGACTTGTTAGTAGCAGCGATTGTGCAGCTCCCCGAAGCTATAGGAAAGGCGAATGGATTCTGCAATCCGCCATGAAAGGGCCAGTTTTGAGGATTTTCGATTCGCAGAATCGAACAAGCATCGAACCGGAGAATGTTCCACGCGAAAACTGGGAATTAGGCGGTTGTTTTCCTGTTTGGTTCGGCTAACGAGACACGCTTAGTTTCGACGTACAGGCTGCCGAACCGAACACCGCCACAAAGGCACATAGGTGTCATTACCGAAAGTGCAAACATAGTTATGTCAGGTCTGCCGGAAAGTTCCGACCGATTTCAAGTGTAGACGAACGGCAGAAGTTCATGCGAATTCACGCCTCGACGCTTGTATTTCTGGATAGGCGCCGAGAGTTGCCGACATTCTGCTTGTTTGATTAATGATTTTAGATGAAACATTAATGGTTTTAATTGAGGAGAGTCTGCCCGGGTGATTGATGGCGATGGAGCTTGTAGACGAGCATTTTTTCGAGCCATTCGCTGCGGGGAATGCGCGAGCTACTGCAACGATCTCCGGGAATTCGAGGGTTTTGCTGGGGAACTTTTCTGCTACTACTTTCGTCGTTTTCTTCAACTCTCTAGGATCGTTCTCATTATTTTTTTTCTCAGAATTTTTTCAACTCTTTTCCACCGCTTCGCGATTTCTCCAATTTTTCTCTCGAGTTGCACAATTTTCACAGTTCTTCCAACCTTACTCTCCACACTCGTGCAGTTTTCTGAGACATTTCGAAATTTTCTGAATCTTCCCGGTTTTATTGTCGCAACCCCCGAAAATGGCTTCTTCATTCTCACAATTTGAAGAGGCTTCGAAAGCTCGCCCGGAAGAAAGAAAACCCGCGGCGCGGCGTTCGCCGAGCAGAGGGGTTGTCGAGTTGTGGAGATGGGGGTGGTGATGCGATGTTTGCTCGAAGAGAGAAAAAACGCTCTGTGTGCCCGGGGGTTGACTGCGGCTGGATCGCGTATGTACCAATCAACCCCCGCACAGAAACAAATACATGAACCAATACATATTTCTCTGCACATAGACGGTCGTACATTGCTGCACGAAAACGTGCGGACTGTTGTCTATTGCTTAGAAATGTAATTCGAAAATCTGATATTAAAGAGTTGCGATTGAATAAATGCCTGGAAGAAAGACACACGTTAAAAATTTGTTGGACTTTTTTGGAAATTTGCATGTTACCATTAATTGTTCCATAAAATGATCACAAAACCGTGTCGATTAAATTCCTGGAAGCAGTTTCGAACGGTAGTGTAGCATTCCAGGATGATAACGGGATGACCGTGCACAGTAGGATCGCAGTCGGGAAGCGAGGAGAAGATCGGGAGAGGCAATCGAGAGCAGAAGAAGAGAAACGGGCTGAAAGATTCGCGATAGATGGGTCGAGGGGGGTGAACGGAGGAAATATCAGCGCGATAGGTACAAATACGACGCTATATATGACAGTTTGATGTATAGTTGAATTTTTATGCCGGCGAGAGATGTTATTGCCGCGTCACAGGATGAATCTCTGATACGAGACGGCGAGTGGCGTGGCAGGGGGCGGCAGAGCGAGGAAAGTTGGCAGCGGAATCGATATCGCATGATTTATGCCCAGATTGAGTTTTTCCGTCCTTTCTCTATATCCCTGGACCCCTTTTTTCCCCGATGCCCGATGCGACCATCCCCGAAACGTCTGTTAGAACTGTCCGTCTACAGTTTCTTTCCATCGCATCCCCCTCCCCCGAGCGTCACCTTTTCCTCTTTGTCGGCGTAGACGTCATCGATTCTACGATGGCAACCTAATTTCAACGGGGATTGCGATTCGGAATCGACGCAATCGATTGGCCGGCTTGTTTCTCTGTGCACAGTCCGCGCCACGATTCCCGCCGTGTCCCAATCAAATTCTCTCGTGAACATCATTCGACACACTCTGTCTGTTTCTCCTTTTTCGGGGTCTGTTACTCCTTTTTGCGATACCCACGCGAAATTAGTGTGGGATCGAGCCCCCATTCGATTCACCCTGCAATTTTTCCTGGGCTGATTTCCTGTTAATGCATACGACAGAGTCTTCGAGAAGCTTGCAATTTTGAGGTAAAATTCGGAGACGGTAGTTTATTATAAACTACCGCGTTTAATCCTCCAGTGTACGGATTGGGTCTGAGATCCACGAATCGAATTTATGCTGTTTCAGTTTTCTTTAGATTATCTTAGAACTCTCCTTAATACATAAATGGTATCTTCACGTACGAAAAACTGCGAGTTTTTAATAGACTGGTAAACGAAAAATTGGATACTGGAGGATTAATGAGTATAACGAAAGTCTCGTTGCACTTAAAGTTACACCATTACTTCAGTCGCAGGGTACACAGCACACTTCCGAAAGTGATCGTTCGGAAAGTCCTATTTACTTTTACAGGTATCTGGAATGACTTCTGCAAAGAACATTTTTTCGATACTTTTTTAAGGTCGAACTTTCAGATCGCAAGGGGGAGGGGGGGGGGGGGCAGAGAGAGAGACTCGAGACTCTCCCAAAGCGCATACATTTCTTTTTATCGAGTATACCGTAGCACCTTACGACCCGCGGCCAAGTTAAACATAAATTCCCTTTTATGGAATTGGCACGGCGCGAGGGTTTCCTGTTCGCGTTGCTTCTCAGCGAAGTTATGCATAACTCCGACGCATTTCTAGATCGAAACGAGACTCGGGAGAGGAGTTATTAAAACAAACCCATTATCCGGAAATCGGTAACGATTCGTAAAATCGTATTCATGTCCCGGGACATTCGTCTTCGGAATTGTCAACTTCTTCGGAACGATCCTGAGAAACAGCCCTCCAGCCGTTGCGTTGTATCGACGAGAAAAGTTTTCTTAAGAAACAGATACGCTAAGAATGAAATTGAAAAAAGTGTACTTGTTATAATAAATAAAGTCTTTATTAAAATAAAGTCTCACAGTGTTCCTAAAGAAAAGGAAATCCCCGAACCGTTCACCTATTCCTATTATATTTCCGTCCCGATTCGAGCGGGAAGCTTAATCTTTTCCCGACGATTGTAAATATCGTTTCCGGGGGTTTCTCGGCGGTGGAACCGGTGCAGGATGGTCGTACTTAGCCGGGTCGTAACTCGTCAGAAAAGCACGAGAGGAGGGTACGAGAAGAGGCTACGAGGCGAAGAGCGTATCGGCGTGTCCCGGTTTCCGTTTCTCTCGCGTCCCCCGGAACGGTCAACTTCCGTGGAACCAGGGTTCTCTTTCCACCGCGTTCTGTCTCCTTCCGACAATAAGTTCGCACGTAGCCGTCGCCGGGACGCGTCTGGACTTAGGCCAACTGCTTTTATGGGTTTCGTGCCAGCGACAGCGTGCTCGCGCCATCGCATCGGCCAGGGGGATAGACCACCACCTACCTTGCTGTCCCTATCGACAACATGATTTGTCCGCTTTCCCATTCGACAAAAGCTGCTTCTCGAGTGTAACCCGCGGGGACGTACCGACCCGTAATTTACGGGTCGGCCATCAATTTTTCCAGGGCGACGACACACACGCTGGATCAACCACCTTTGTCTACGAAAACCACCCTCCTCCCTCTCTCTCTCTCTCTCTCTCTCTCTCTCTCTTTCGTACTGTCTGGTTCTCCTTCTTTCGGTCTCTTTCTACGAACTTCTCCCTTCTGCTCCCCCGGAAGCCGCAATCCCACCCACCGTGTATTCGAAGCACGTGTAAGACGATGTACAACAGGTGACGAAGGTAAACACGTGGAATTGATTGCGGAGCGGTTCGGAAACACCGCGACACCGGTTTTTCGACGGTACACGTAGCGCTGGGAATTGAGACGCTTCGAGCTCTCCCTCTCGCCGAGATATCGCTCGCAGACAGGTGGTTTCCCGTGGCAGCAAGAGTTTTAACGTGATCTGGGAAACACCGGATCGCTTTGAAGCCTTTATTTCGCATGCGAGCCCAGGAACTGCGGAACGAAAGGCGCTCGGAGTTGTGGTTCAGCTTGGAGAAACCTTGAAGATGTGTTGTGCTTTTTTTTCTTCGAAATGGCAGTTAGCGATGAGGAAGTTGTGGTAGAAGTTGGGTCTAAGAAAGTTTGGAGCGATACAAATTAATTTAAAAAAATTTTGAGAATTCGTAGAATCTTTATCTAATCATCGTGATCGCACGATCATTTATCGAGCTAAATCCGCACAGCCAGAGGGAAGAATCGGCGAGGAACGCCAACCGCAACATTATTCTGGCTTTCGCAGCCTAAAAAATAATTCGCACCTCTCACTTTCGGCGGAAACAACAAAAAAAAAATATGGCGATAAAAATTTTAATTAAAACCCGGAAGAGGATCTCAGGCTCGGCGTCCACGGAACACACCCCCGGATCTCTTCGAAACAATTTCAACCACCCCTATTAATTCCCCTACCGCCGTAGCCGCGGACTCTATCTTTCATAATCGGGGGTGCGGAATGCTTAATAAACCTATAAAAAAAATTGAAAAAACAACAACAATCCGAAAGCCTATTATCCGCGCGAGGCCGTTTTTTCAATTAATTTTTAAAACCCTTCCCACCTAATCCAAACGCATCGCGGCATTGTCCCCTTTTCTCCCTCTCTTCTGCAATCCGACGAAAAATGCATTCGGTCGGGGGTTCCAGCTTCTCTCACGTTAATTGCTCATCGCGCAAATGCACATCGCTGACGCGTTCAGTTCTGCTAACAGTCAGCGGCTAAGAGATCAGTGATAGCAGAGAGGGAGAGAGAGAGAGATAGAGAGAGAGAGAGATATCAGAACCAGCATATACGCGGAGTGCATGGTAAATCGTCGTCTGCAAACCGGAAAACAAATGAATTTTCATGTAGAAACCGAAGAACAAAATTGTCCGGTGATATTTGCTCGTATGGGGAAGCTTCGTTTACTGGAAAATCGAATTTTAAAATTCATCGCTGCGAGCTACCGGTGCGACGACTTTCAAACATTTTTATCCATATTTACTCCAATTCTTATTTTATTAACCTTTTAACTACTACGGGCTCTCGTCAATAGACGACGATACGAAACTTTCGTGAGATACGGCCGTCGCCAATAAACGATTTGATGAAATATGCCAGGAACGGGGGACGCTTATTCACTTTTATTTATTTTATAAATAAGACAACAAGCTCAGAGGGACTAATTTTTCTTAGCAAACGTATTTTTTATATAATATATAAGTGTAATTAAATAACAGGGGGAGGTGATTACTAGACTGCCGATTTTATGGATTTATGACAAAAACGGGTACGTACAATCTCCTGAACTACTAACTTTTCGACACACATAGGTTAGTACTTTTTTTATAACGAATGTCCAGCTGTGCATCGATTGATATATTAAAAAATATCTCATTCCGTTTAAAAAAATGAAGTTGACCTTCATATGTCGTTTACGCGTCCACCTGTAAAAAAAATAAATACACTACATAATGTACCCCTTCAGACCATGCAACTTCTGTATACAACATTTTTTCGTGCAACGCATACTTTGGAAGTTATTATAGGTGTGCAAGTTGCGTGGACCACCCTGTATCTCGATAACTATTTGTTTGCGACATGTGACTTCTTTCAAACTTTTCCTTTTATAGACGAGTGGAAGGTGTTGATGTAAAATCAACTTTAACAACAATTTTCTTTGTTATAAACAATTTTGCGGCAAGTTTCTTTTACAAATGTCCACCGATCCAGAGGTGTAGATTTTCACCTCTAGAACGGATGACCATTACTTTTTATACACCCTATACAACGATCCGGATCCCACCGTTGCGTTGGTCCTCCTTGCCTTTCGCGTAATATCACCGTGAAGAGGGCTGTTTTGGTAGCCTGACGGTCATCACGGTACATTGATCCGTGGGATCTCTCTCCCCCTCTCTCTCTCTCTCTCTCTCCCTATTTTTTTCCTCTACACCAGTCGACCCGTATCGCGTTGCATGCAGCATTGAGCCGGCATCGAGTCGAACCGTGTCGTATTAACGCGTCAACCGTGAACAAATTTATCTTGCCCCAACCAGACGTTGTCTTTTCATCGACATCGTCGCATTACCGAACAGGAACCCGAGACTGTTCGACAGTACCACCCCTGATCAATTTATGAGGTCGCCAGGCCGCGACCCTCCACCGTCTTGACAGCTAATCGACAGTCGCTTCGTAATAACTTCTTACGACCTCTCGTCCTCCGTTTTTGCCAACAACACAGCCCTCTTATCCATCTCATACTCATTTCAATTTGTCATCATTTTTTTAGGGTTCTCGGAGAGGTTGGTCCGGTTCATATCTTAATCAAGTTGCAGGGGTACTTTCGTATCCCATTTTATTATTTTCAGCGACGCGAAACTGTGTGGAAAATTAATGATAAAAAAGGACTGTTTTCCGATTAGTTGGAGAATTAAAAATTCCCTTTGCAACACAAAGCTTCCGAAGATTTTTCGGGGTGTACTCGGGGCAGAGATACCTCGGGAATTTCCGCGAGAGAATCGTTTCCTCTTTTCGGCCGAGGGAATTACTCGGAATCAGAGAGAGGTCGCGGGATTAATTGCATTAGATAATTTAACCGGCGTGGAAAAATCGCGGCCGCATAAAATGTGGGCGAAAATGTGATTTCGCTAATAGTTCCTTCCGCTGGCAAATTTCATGAAAATTTTAGCCGCGTCGACCGTTCGGCTGCGTTCAACGCGGCGTTTCAACCCTTTTGCCACGGTTCGGGTAACTACCCCTAAGAGAAACCCCCCCCCTCTCTCTCTCTCTCTCTCGCTCTTGCTCTCGTTTTACGCGAGCTGTCATCATCGTCGGATACCGTGGCGAAGTTTATTTACTTGGTAACATGTCGTTCGATGGATCTGGTAATTATCAGGGAGCCGTGGAACGTGTTGTTTCCCAAATGTTTGCTCAAATAACTAACTAGCCGAATTAATCCGCAAATCAGTTTAGCGCCACCGGTGCCTCAGCGTCGACAGCATGCCGCGTCATCCCCTTAAAACATCCGGTTTAATTAGAAATCGCGTGTCCCTGATTTACAAATCTACAAACTTGCCTCTAACAGTTGGCACCAATAATAATGGAGTATGCTAAATAATTCCCTTGTGTCTCATTATTTTAAAGATTTTTAATGTTGCACCAATAAAATATACGTGTAGAGAAATGTTAAGAATGAATTCGCGACAAGTGTCGTCCCGTGTTAATATTATGCTCGAGAATTAATGGATTCGTTACGTGAGAGGGAATTGAAGAAATCCGACGGAGATATCCCCGCGCAAGAATTCCCAAGATTCTTTCGACGTCAGGTCAGAAGTGGGTAATTGATGCGTTCAACAGAATGTGCTTAATTAATTCTCTGGTCTGTGATTTTAAGCAGTCCCTCTGTCGTCGGTAGAACGAAGAGAGCGAATCTCGCGAACGAAAATTCCTGAATTATCTTGTCCGAGTATGAAACGTTTTCCGGGTGGAGGGAGAAACCTTAGATTGCACGGGGAAAAATATTAATTAAGTATGCTCGCCTCTTGCGGAGATAATAAAAGGTGACTTTGTACTCACGGCTTGATGCCGGGGTGAAAGTGGATGCTTCTTTGACTTACCTGGAACAAGAGTTATTAAGACGTTATCAGCAGAGTTATTAAAGTCTAGTATATATAATATTAATTTTAATAGAGCTAACAGACGGGGCTCCGGTGAACTCTAGGTTTACGAAGATGCAATTGCGAAATGGACAATTGAATTGGCAATCATAAAGGAGCGAAAAATAAAATTTTATTCATAATTTTTGTTGAAAGCCTGAGGTACGATAAGAAATTTCTATAAAACTTCATACACTGTGAGAATTTTATTTCAGATTCTTTGACTGACGGCTTTAGATAAAAAAAATTGAAATCTGTGTGAAAAGTCACTAACTCACAAAATCCATCTCTGTATCCCTCTGTACCTCCAGAACCAAAAATCAGTTGGAACCCTTGAATCAAGGAGGAAGCAAAAATAAAAAATCAGAAAGACTTCCGTGGCAATAACAATCATCATCCTGTAAGTCTATTGATCGGTATAAAGTGACTTCCTCAAGTACGGCGATTACAATCGGAAGTCGGTGAAAAACCTTCAATCAACGTCAAAGCAAGATTCTCGAAAAAGAAAAATGTTTCGAATGGAAAATGCAAAATCCTGAAAAGAAAAATTAAGAAAGGCAATTCTAAAAACACTAGTAATTTTTTAACGGATTGGATAGATCCATTGAGCGGTGCAGGACGATTTTGCAAAGTGTTGTCGGCGCACACTGTGAGAACAAAATGCCAGTTTAAAACTCCCAGTCAGTGACAAAGGAAAGTTATATCGACAATACAGAAATACAAACAAAACAACTCTTTCAGCAACCACCGTTTTTCCCAGTAGATTCGTGTAAAACGAATTTGCCAAAATACCAACGGTATTCGCTCTCAAAATAAGGAACTTATTTAAAAAATAGGTTTAAAAAAACCTGTCAAGGAAAAAGCGAAATTCCCGAAAAATAAAAAAACACCGGAAAAATCACTCTCGCAAGCATCGTTTTTCAGCGGATTGGTGTGAAACTATTTCCCGAAACATCGTCGACGCGTACCCTCGAAATAATAAAAAAAAAAAATAATAGAAAAACTCAATCTAGGAAATCGTAAAAAAATTCTCAAAAAAGAAGATCAACTTTTCAAATCACCATCGGTCGTGATGCTATTTCTGAAAACATTGTCAGTATTCACTCTCGAAATAAAAAAATTCAATGGAGCAGACCCGACCAACAAATTCCCAAGAATTCCGATAAAAGAACAACAATCCCAAAATTAAAAAAATAAAGTAAAACCACCTCACCAGTCAGAATTTTCCAGCAGATCCGTCGATCTGCAAGACGTTCTCCCGAAGTACCCCAGCAGCCCCTCTAGGAATTAGACAGATCTAATTAACCTTTCGACGTTTCGCGGTGTGAGGAGAGCAGTAACCTTGGCAAGGGGTGGTCTGATACGGACATGGTCGAGGAATGGGGCTGAAGGGAGGGAAGGGTGAAAGGTAACGGCCAGAAGAAGGGGCGAGCTTTTAGCAGGACGAAAGAGGAGGGAGGGCCTGGTCCGCGGCGAGGAAGACGGTTCCTGCGAATTAAATTGCAGCTGGCGGGCTTGCGCTCGATTACTTATTCCGGCCGTGACACTCGTAACTCTAATCCGGATTAAACGATCGATCGCGGTAGATTAGTGCGTAAAAAGCGGCAGAGCGTGTCGCGGCACAGTGCACCGGAACCGAATGCACCTCTGCTGCATTGTCCAGGATTCCACCCAGGTAGATAACCCGGGTAGACAAGTTGCTTACACGGAAATTGGTTCAATACATTTTTTTATCTAAGCACATTTTAAGAAGTTGAACCTCATTACCATAGGCGTTAGATGTTAGATGCGTTGGTGTTGGTGACGATCGATCGTCGGCGATCTCTCTGGTTGCCGTTACGAGCCGACGATCGATTCGTTAACAACAACCGATGCTCGTCTGGTAAATAACATTCGTTAGCGAACGTCAGAATGTAACTAACCATTAAAGAATAAACGTCCATTTAAATAAACCTCCTATATGCTACCTTCTATTCTCACGAACGTGTAATCACCACGATAGAAAAGGTGTGACTGTAACTCGTGACTTCGGAACGAGAAAGGACCACACAAGACTAGAAATCCTCCATAACAGACAACTACAACTATAATACTCGAAGCAGCAGGTCAGAACGACTTCCTGCTCCCTCGTTCCCCGGCTGCACAAAATTCACAATCCGCAGATAAGAAAAACACTTCGAGCCGTTTCCCGTTGATTCGGAAAAGGGCAAGAAAAACACGCCGACCAATCCAGTGTTATCGTGACAGCCCGACGACTCGGTAAACAGAAAACCCTCCCGAAAATCGTGATTACAAAAGGCAGCGTTCGCGTCCGAAGGGTGCGCTCTTTGATTTGAATAAATATCGCACACCGCCATCGTTTTTCCTCGGTCCCCATAAGCGTATCAAAAGAGTGTACAAATCCCCGGGAAAAATTTACAAGCACCGCGCAGGACCAGGAAAGAGGACAAAAAGGGAAAATAAAAAACAGGGGTGGACCAGAAATATTCGGGTTAGAAGAGCCTCGAAAACACGGAGAGACGGAGCTTGTATATCTCGCTGGGACATTCGTGAAAAGCCTTCGAAAAATTTTTCCACCCCTCTCCACGTTTATTCGGACCATTTCATCCCCGGTTCTTCGTCGATATTACGCGCTGTCGCGTATTAATAAATTTATGGTCGCGCGACAGCCGATTGGACGCCACTTCGCCAATTGAAGGGCGCGCGCGATAAGAATACGGATCCAGTTTTTCCAGATACACATTTTGCTAAACTCTGAATTTCGAATTTTGGAGAAACTGTTAATGTTCAGTTTGCACGAAGAATCGTAGTATAAATATAACATATGTAGTGCGAAGTATGCGGAAAGCATTTTTCAACGACGCGACGCGCCGCGTCGCGTCGTCCAGAGTAGTCCAGACGAATAAATTCGAGCGTCGCATAGTTTATTGATTGAAACGTCGCAGCCACTATCGGCGACGGGTTTAATTGAGATGATAAACCCGGCGAACTTAATGATGTCTCGGATAAGATAAATCGCAGACCCGACGCGACGCGACGCGACGGTTTCCTGTCGAATTATTTTCAGCCGGTACGGAAACGGCGTTTATCTCGAGAACGATGTAGATTGGGGGAAATTGAGCGTACGAACGCGATATCCGTAATTTCACTCTTCGTTCGCCGCCTTTTAATTTCACTCGTTAATTTTATAATGTCGGCGATACTGCTCCCGATCCATAGGCGTACCTATTTATCCATTTATTAGTTCTTAAACACAATTCTCTAATAGAATTCAATGAAATATTTTATTTAAAATTTTTTGTTACGATTCAACTTCTGTACACTTTCCGCGAGAATGTAAATTTGCACCATTTTCCACGGTGGAATAATGCCTTTTTTCTTCTTGTACTAGTAGTACTAAAATTCAAGTGTGAAAAAGAGGCAAGTTTATTTTTCATTTTGTAGAGATTAAATATTTTTATGTAATCTTTTTCGATTCTTCTCTTCTGTTCATACATTTGTTGGAATACAATCTTATACGACTGTTCACGGTTGAATAACACGGCAAGTACCTAACGTTTGTGCTAGAAATAGGGGTCGAGAAGGGTCGACGGATACAACAGGATCAGGGGTTACGAGGTTACGAAGCGCCGGTATAACGAAATCAAGAAGGAATTAAGTGAACTCAAGAAGACCAAGCAGTTCGAATGTTTGAAAGTTCTCGTCGATCCCCCAGAGAAGACCTATTTTCTTCATGTACGAAGTTTATACTTGTTCTAACGTCAGCTCTGGCTCGTACTCTCTAGAGCTACACGGTGCTCGCTCATTTGCTAGTCTGCTGAGGATTGCAGATGTACGAGGAGTTTCGTATAGTTGATAAATTCCATTTTTGAAATGTGCATACACGTATGTTGAATACGATTGTCTTGAACTTCGTGCTCCGGTATGAATATGAAGTTCTTGGATGTGGGAATAAAAGGGAAACAGTATTAATCGTTGTTGTAAATGCACAACCTAGCTGCCGGAACTGCAGGAGAATCTGGAAACGACCGGGCGCAGCGGAGAGATCGGTAGCATTTAAAAAAAGAAAGCCGAGGGATCAATCTAATTACTCATTGGCGGATCTAACAGTAAATCCCCTGGTTCGCAGGGAGGATTCGCCAGTGACCGTCCTTAGCGCCGGCTGAATAACGATCCACAAAGAGCCAGCGTAGGAGGTCGTTAACCCGGTTAATTAACAACTAGCTATTCGTTTGCATCGACGTTAACGTTCGCTGCGAATACACCGGGGCGGGACGGTTGGTATGAATCAAAGAAGCCTGGAGAGCTTTCCTATCGACGTGTACACCAGCCTGCAATCCTCTTCTCCGCCATTCCACGCGCGTCCTCTCTCTCTCTCTCTCTCTCTCTCATCCTCTCTCAGTCTCATTACAATCTCACTTCTTCGGTTGGATGGTTGCCGAGTTGAATTCCGGCCAATGTGGTCGCCTGCTGTTTTTGGAATTCGACGGCGGGCTGTTGTTCGTACTTGACGAATGGCTCGCATGATTACTTTGTTTAGCATGAGAATACAAGCCCCCGCGCTCTCGATCTTGGCCGACGCGAGATCAGGATCCACGCTGCCGCCTCGATTTATGAAGTATCTGATAGGAGAGCAACGGCGCAACCGACGCGAAACTTTCGATTGAAATGCCCCCCGAACCTAACTCCGACGGATCCAACAGAGATTTATGGCTGTCTGCCGACCAACCGGCCGCTACTTAATTGCTCGATCATCCCGCCACGATCCAGCTTCAAGGTGCCAGAGATCCGACGCCGATAAGCAGGTGATATGATTTGCATGGGCGAGCGTGATCCCGCTCATGCCGATTTAATGGTCCTTTAAACATTCTCGTTTTGCTGCTGATGAGCTCCGACTGCTTTTTGGTTAATTGGCCGATGCGTGTAACGGGTGACGCTCAAATCAAGATCGTTTCGATGCTGGATTATTTTTTGTGGAATTTCGAAAGATTTTATGGACGTCGTTGACGATCGCACAATATTTTTGGCAATATTGCAAAGAAGTAATAATGAGCAGACGAAATGTAAAACAGACTGCTAAAATCATGTAGTCTTGGCGACGGTAATATATGCATATCAACGCATTTATACCGCGATTCCAGAAACGACGTCCAAGTTAGCACCAACTTAAAATGGCCGAGCTCGTTCGCCGTTTTTTCGTTTTACAGTTCCCGACCACTTTCTGGCAGCAAAGTAAGAAGTTATAGCATAGGTTTGTTTAAAACTTCGCGAGGGATTCCGTTCTAAAATGAAATTTAGCTCTTTCGTGCGCAAACTTGATGCAACTTATTAAGTGGTTTACAGCGTTGCAACAGTCGACGAGCACGGAATTTCCTGGAGGCTAAGGGATGCTGGAATATCATCGTTTGAATCAGTCCGAATCAGACAATCCTACATGAACACTGGATCAACACCGGAGCGCATGTTCAGAATTTTGACAATTCTTTTGAAATGCCCAAACAAATAAATTCATTTAATGTTGTATATCCTGACTTATTGTATGATGTCGCTGATAACTACGTCTTGACCTGGGCGTGTCTATTACCGAAACAAATAAGAACCGATGATTGGAGCATCGAAAAAAGGCGAATACGCTTTACCTGCTTACTTACCAGTTGTCAAGGAGGATTTCTCGTAGACGACAGTAGGTTGGTACGTGCTGGCAGGATTGCACAGCTTAAAATTCAGACGACGCGCGTACGGAGGGACGAAAATTCCCGCGGGTGCTATATTGCTCGACTTACGACGGTCTCTTCTCCCTTTTCAGCCCTCGCGCGATACGAGAGCTTCGATAATCGACGTATCCCGGGAACAAATCATTTTCTCTGTCCATGAAGTTCGGCGAAGCTCGACCCGGCCGATATAACCAGTGTCGCCAGGTCGAGAAAATCGAGGGGAATTCAGGTACCCCCTCTCCGATGAGCAGACCAGTCTACGGCACGGGCACCGTGGTCTACGGTCTTAGTGGGGGACGTTGGAGTGTGCGCATGGTGCTGGAATGGGATAGTGGAAGGGGAAAAGTAGGGGAGGAAGAGGCACCACTTTTGTGCCTCTCTGCTGGCGACACTGGATATAACACGGATTCAATAAAACGATCCTAGCGACAAAGGTCAACCCTTGATAATAGAGACGGGGGTGAATCCTGACAGTGACGGGGCGTATGTGTGTCAACGGGCGCCAGGGTCTCTAAGTTATTTTTCCTGTCCCGTGTCGGCCGATCCATATTAATCCCGGACTCGTGTACAGGCGAGTCGCGTTCGAATCCATCGGGGAAACCCCCTTGAACCCCTCGTCCAACCCAGACCATAATCCCCATCCCTCGTGGAACTTCTGCGGTGGAGTACCTTGATCAAACGTGCCCAGCTTTCCCCGGAAACGTACGACACGTAGGAATCAATCAGGAACTCTCACGGAACGACGATAAGTTGCCTTCATACATCAACTCACCACGGCGTGGCGCGGCGTTTCATTCCCCTGGGATTCCCCGTAATACACCCCTCGATTATCCCATAAAAATATTATTGCCCCTATCGCTGGACGAGTCCACGGGAACTACAATTTTCTCGGCGATCTTTCTCGAAAGGGTCATTGATAACCTCGAGGCCGTCATCTACCGAGTCCTGATCCACCCACGCCCCTTTTCAACAACTCTAGCATAAAATGCTGTTCAACTTGGAGATACGGTAAGCAATATGATGATCTCTTCATTTCCTTTTTAATCTCTCAATAACGCGTCGCTAATTTCCAAACTACCGTCGTCCTCGAAATTGGCCACGCCCCTTTTCAACGCCGCTCATTCGTCACGCCTCCCCACGACGAAAGGGTTAATCCATCAGTTTTTAATCACCGAATCGTTAATCTCCCACATTTTCCCCATACTCGTCCAGCCCTCGGTCCCCATCCCGCTTAAGTATTCAGTTGCTCCCTTCGTCCTTGATATATTGCCCAGCGCCGATCGACTTCCCACATAGTTCCCCTCCACGCTCCCGATTCCCCTCCTTTCCAATATTCCGTCACCTCGAACAACCTGTCTCCTTCTTAAACTCATCTTCCTCCAACCCGTGTTCCTATCCCGCAAACTTCGGTTCACAACTTCCTCGGCTCCTCCGCGATCTCTCGATCTACCGCTTCATCTTCTCCCCTCTGGTCCCTCTTCCTCCAGACCAGTCACTCTCCCCTTTTCTTTCTATCCTCTACCCGCATCCTTTCCTCGGTGTCCTGAACAAAATCCCTCACCAACCGGTAGAAAGAAAAGGGAAAAAGGAGCGGAGAGGACGCGTGAGAGCGAATACGTCGCAGTATTTTCGGCGACTCGGACCGGGTCTGAAGAGAAGAAGAGTCTTGTTTCGTCGTTGATCGATTCTTCGGCACCTCTTTGTACCTCTCTGATCTGTTCTGCTGATTGCCAGCTCATTCTTTTGTAACTGACTGGCACTGTAAAGCGAAACAATCGAATCGATCGTCTTCGGCCGGTGGAAAACTTCTTTGGCACCTTTGTTGAGGCACTTGATTATTTTGGACACCGGTGTGCATTAGGTAGGACATTTTCAAAAATGCTTTCTCACACCAGACTCTGATAAATTACCAAAATATATGGGACAGAATAGTGCGATATAATTGGCAGATAACGTCAAAGAATTGATGTTTACGAGCAGTTATCGTCGAACAAAGACAACTCCATAACGAGGCTAATCAAATTTGTAGCTGAACTTTACAGGCCATCAGATTCCATATTGAGAAATTCATTTTGTGCAGTGCGACAATTTGACAGAGAGGGCAGTTTAATAGCCCTTAATTACCCTGTATCACGATATATACCATAATGAATAGATATCGCATAATATCACTCTAATGAATATCGACGGAGATAAAATGACCCGACACATTAAACGTCGAAGGGTTGATTATTAAAACGTATAGCGGGCATGTATTGGCGTGGCGGATTGATAGGAAAATTTTTGGGGAGGAAAATCGAACGAACGCGTCTCGGCCGGGCATTTGCAGATTTACGGTTCGGCTGGAACGTCGTCTGCGGTTCGACAATGAATATTCATACGTCTTTGGTCGAGCCATATATACATCCTCTGAGATATCCGAGCTGGTAGCAGCGAGCATTTGAATTAGGGTATAACCGAACGTCTCGAAGGGTCAATCTGACCCTCGTCGCTGATCTAGATGATGTAAGTGGGCTGCTGATCTTTGTGCGAATCCTCGTTCTATATCATTCCACAAATCTCGGAATAAGCAAAAACATTTCATGACAATCTCTATTTCATTTTTGTGCTGCTAACCTGTGGCTGTGGTTAATTCATTTTATGGACTATTTACATCCTATTCCTATCTTTTTTTTAAGGGGGCGGCTAAAACCGAGGGCGAACCCCCGTAAACACCCACCCCCGGTACGTTCAATGGACCGCTCCTTTCCTCTACTGAGCAGTTGGTGCCCGAGCCTATGGTGCTCGAGGCCCACCACCGCGCCTGTTCTTGTCTTTCAAATCCTATTCCTATCTGTAGCGTTACCACGGTGTTAAAAATAAAATAGATATGAACACCACGGTAACGCTACAGGTAGGAAAAGGACATAGCCCCTACAATGAAGTAATCAGCTCTACCATTCCTAAACAATAACAACCAAACCCGGCAGATTCAGCCGAAAAAGGCGAATCCAGGGATGAATCCATCTCAAAGAATCAGAATCCGGGAGACAGCGAGACTTGGTATGGAGGATTGCAGCGTTCCACTATTTCGCTCGGCCATTCACGGTCGTCAGACGACAGTAAGAGAGAGAGAGAGAGAGAGAGAGAGAGAGAGAGAGAGAGAGAGAGAGAGAAAGGAGACAGGGGGTTCGCGAGATATTGCCGGATCCCCGCGAGCCCGTGCATCATCCTGTGGGACACGGGGGATAGCAGCTCCCCCGGTACACCTGTGCCAACTCGCCACTTGGCAGGCCGTGTCGGTTGGCGAAAAAGGAAGACTGTCGTCCCCCCTTTGCGTCCCCCGTTCCAGCTCCATTCACCGAATGAATGGGCGCATTGTTACCTGGACAGAGGGACCAGGGAAGTGGCCTGCGTCGCCCGAGAATTCGAAGACGCGGTATTTATGAGCGGGCACGGTTCCATTCTTCCCGCTTTTCTACCTCCCGCTCTCCCCTTTACGTCCCCTCATGTCGGTTTCCAGCGGGAAAGGCGGGGGCGGGTCGGTTTAATGAAACCAACGACGATTGTGTAGCCGGGTCCGATTGTAATACAGTCACCGGCGGTTTCTTTTGCCCTTAAGCCCCAATTAAGACGCTGCCTAGCTGCGGATTAAGCGTGCCGCTTGGAAAAGCGGATCTCTTTTCTACCGTGAAGTCACCCGGTCGGTCTCTTGCTACCCTTCTCAACCCCTCTACGACGTCGCGTCGCGTCGTCTTGCTCACGACTTCGACTAGCCTCCAGGTTCTTTTTCAACTTTGATTTTATCCCGGCCACAAGCCGGCCGAAGTTTTTGCTGCAGTTCTTCCTGCACGGCGCACGCCTTTAGCGCGCTGCACCTGCGTCCGGAGCTCACCGCAGACTCTTCCTCGAGGACTTTGAGGATCTCGTCTCTCATCCTTGTCGTCCTCCGGTCGACATTATCTTATTTGACCTGAACGATCATCGGGTGAACCCCTGATATGGAGCTTGTAATTTTTCAAAAATTGCATATGATATATTTCTTGTGGCGATTGGGGGCGATACTCGAAGGGAAGTTCCGCTAAAGACTACACAGATGAATAATTCCACCCTGTTCCTATTTTTCTTGGGCTTTTAGTTCCTGCCCGTTCTTCTCCAGTTTCCAGGCACTTTTTCTCTGTCCCAGTGCGCTTTGACCGTCCGGGAAGTCGCGAGCAAAGACCGGAACTTCTTTCCGGAAAGACACTGTTAATTAAACGACTTCTTCGAGGCCCGCTCGGCGAAGCTCGATGACCGGATAAATGTTTATGGCTGATGCCGTTGCACTTTGTCGGAATTGTCTCCGGTCCCGGCGGAATTTGACGGTACAGAGTGCCGACAACAATTTCGAGCAGTTGTACTCAAGTATTTCTGTGTAGGACCGAAGAACAAGAGCTTCAAGTAGCCTTGTAACCGCTAAAAATGATTATAGATATACGAAAAGTACGATAATTGTTATGAGGAAATTTCCAGAGGTGATGGCATAATCAATTTTCTCAAGCCTGAGCAAGGCTTGTCTTCTCAAAGGCTCATACACGCGTGTCGCAACTATGTTAACCTAGTAGTTTACAACCCACCAGCGGATTTAGACAGGTTTGATCAGAACTTTGTAAGCCAAACAGGGACCATTACGACTTTGTTTAGGAAGTCCATTACTACCGTTTCGGTCATTAGACTCGACTCTGAAGTTTTGGAACGTAGCCGGCGCGGCGCGGCGCCCCGACACTTTTGTGACCGGGTGTCTATAATAACTGTCACCTGTTTCCCAATTTTGTCGCAAAGTCTGCGCAGTATACTCCTCCGCAAACAATCTTAACACCTGTATTCATTTATCTAACGTAAAACAATGCAGCAGATCACACTTCTAAATTGTTCTTGGAAAATCTGCATTTTCATCAAATAATGTAACAGTTTTAAAATTTTTTTAATGTCCTTACCATTTTATGAGAAGTCAAAAGAAAATGGAAGTTGAACAGAGAAGAGGTATTTCATTTATTTCTTGATGACTGTTGTCAGAAACGCGCAAAATCCATAAGTTATTCAAAGTCCACCAAACCGTTTGACACTGCAGCTAAAACAATGTGAGAAATCCAGCCGATAATTTCATGCGCGATAGTGATTTAATCGAGGCATGTTCGTATCGGTATTTCGTGAAGGAATCGTTTTAATTGCCGAGCTAAGGTCCTCGATGCTTCAGGTGCTCGAGTAGCTCGCGAATGCGCCCGGAATATTCATTGGACTCCGCTCGGACCGGGCGGGCCGGGAAATATCGGGCTCGGTCTCGCTGCTGCCGCCGTGAATTTTCCGGCTGCGAAAATCGTCTGCGAATTTTCCGCGAGCACGCTTGAGCGATGAGCCCGGGGAACGGAGTCCTTTAACGTTCAGCAATCCCCGCGCACGCTTGGGAAATGAGCGAAGGTAATATTTCGTACGGTGCGCGGCGATTAGCAGCGCGTTGTTCCCGCTCGCGCATCGCGGATTGTTTGGAAACGGTTTTTTCCCTTGCACGGGAAATGAAGGGCTCGACGAAATTTCCGTTCGATTTTAATTTCGACGCTGGAGCGATCATGGCTAGGCTGCCTCCCTGGGAAATTGCTGGCCACTTTTATCGCGATCTCGACTCCCCTTCGTTTTCATTTTTTACGAGCACAGTTTGCAACAAAAAAACCGGAAAAAATTCTGTAAAGTGCGCCTCAGCAACCAGAACATGTCACATTTCTTTTCAGAATTTTCGAATGCATCGCAGACCGGATAAGCGCGAAATCTAATTTACCCTGTAACTTCCTTCGCGGGCAAGCTAGAGAGCTGAAATTTTACTCGGAGGGGTTTTTCTTGGTCAGCTTTCGAATGGTTCGATAGCCATTGAAAAACCTCTAAGGGCTGTTTTGATTTGTACACTCTTTATTGAGGAGCTGTATTAAAAAAACGTACCGTTGCCGAAATTTGACCAACGACTAACTGGCGTCTTGGACGCCTCGACCGCACACACACACACACACATACAGACTCATCGGAGACATTTGTTTTCGCGAGAACGTAAACAATTCGTCCTCGTACTCGCTCGCGATCTTAATCGTCCAGGCCTATTCTTATTCTTATATATCTGACGTTTTTCTTGTACATGAGCGAAATATTTGATAGATCGTTCAAAGTATCAGCGTTGACATAATTGGCCAATTGCGTCCGTGCCGAAACCGACGTCGCGTCGCGTCGTATTAAAAAGCGATTTTTCTTGGCGGCTTATAGATTAATAGCATGCAAATGGCCAGCGGAGGGCCAAGTGGTCCCAATTGGAATAAAGACGCGGGGATTCGATCACGGGACGACAACAGCGAATCGATGTAGCCGGTGCAACCTGTCCTTAATCTCAATTTCAGATCAGCCATTGGAATTGCAACGCGTCCGTTCGCTCAGCCGGCTGGCTGGTCACGATTCAAGGAAGTCTTAACGCTATTTAAGCCTAAGCGGCGACAACAGCTCAAAGTGGCGTGCTCGTTAGCCGCGAGAACTTAATCGCTTACAATTAGCCGAAATTGCGAAATAAGGGGCTCTCACCTACCCGGACCCAATGGGAGCTTCGAGAAAAACGCTGCGATAAAGAGAACTATTCCGAGACCTTGCACGTTCAAATCTTTAATTGCGGTGGGTCCGATTGAACGCTGTTAAGCGTCCCATTATTCTCTATTTAGTTTTCTGTTCGGTTAGATTGTCTGTTTGGAACACTTGTATTATTTAGTCTTAATTTATATGTGAACTCACCGCCGAAGGAAGTTCGCGAGCCAATTCGGTCTGCAATTCCATGAGTTTCGCGGGTGTTAAAGGGAACGACCGAGCGTTAGTGTCCAGGATACTACCTTAAACGCGCACTAGCCGGGAACGTAGAAATAACAGCAGCAGGCGCCATTTTTGCGGCACGATTGAGCCTTCCATTCTCGTTAAACGGAAGAATTACCTTTCGCCGAGTTGTATTTTGAGCCACAGCGATCCTTCTTCACCCCTACAGTCGTTTCACCCCCTGTTCCACCCCCGAGCCCACTTTTGCCTCGTCTCCGTTGTCAAACAATCGGGAAACTTCACTGGTTCCTCGCATTGCATCGAATTTAGACTTCATGAATATAAATTTTGTCGAACAGAGCGGGGGCGCTGCTAGGGGTTTGAAAATACGGGGGGGGGGGTTGAAAAGGATGGCTCGTTTGTATCGAGAGACGCGGGGTACATCGTTCCTCGTTTCGCGCTATGAGTTTCCATTTTAATTGAGCGCCTGCCCCGACGCAGGTAAAAGAGATCAACGACCAAAGGAAATGTTATTTGCATGAACGACGCCCTTTATCGAGGCTCGTCGTCGCGGCAAAGGAACCAGGGACCTGGTGCCATTGTGATCGAAAGATTCTGGGCTAATTGAACGATCCTTTGCGCTCCTCGATCGCTCTTTGAACCGATCGTTCTGTAGATCGATTGTTAAATAGGAAACTCGGGCGGCATCGTTGCGACGGGTTTCGGGTTCAACCTGTTCCTTCCGAGAACGCTTTGAAACGATCCGCGGCCATGGATCAAGGTATTCGTGCCGGATTTATGGAGAAATGAAATGACAGTGTCCGAGAAACGCGATCTTACCTCGCTTTGAACTGCCCACGGTTCGTGAGTCGGGGAAAAGCCGTTTACCGGGTAAGCGTCTGCGAAAAGCCACCGCTGGAATCCTTGGAAAACTTAAATGGAAATCAGTGAAATCTATAAAAAAATTGTGTGAACGACATATTCTTAATTTTTTTAGTTAGATTGTCTTCCTAGGGTTAGAAATTGGTATTCTTCCTTAACTGAGAATCAATATGAAATATTTGAAAGTGAATTAAAATTAAGAATTGATATATTTATTGAAAAAATCTGAATAATTTCAGTAATTGCAAAGTAGAAAATCTGAGATCGGTCGTTTGATCGGAGCCGGTAGGTTCGGTGTAAAACGGAATCGGAGCGCGAAGGTTGCATCGATATTCCAAGTGACGAGCTTCTCTCTTCGCAGGCGGATCTCGGCGAGTTTACCAGGTTCTGAGAGACAAAGAAACGGGAAGGACGAGTGGATGGCGCGATGGCAACACGGTTTTTGATCCTCGAACGGGATCCGCGGCAATTAGAAGAAGTTGGCCGTTCGTCTAAACCGGGGAACGAGGACGCCGAAACGGTGGCTTTAAGCGGGCTTCATTGAAATCTGGGTTAACCCTACGCGAATCCTTTCTGCCCCGGTGTTCGCCGTTAATTTTCCGACCGGCTCAGCGTAGCAGGGGTGAGGGAGAGAGAGAGAGAGAGGTTCTGTCGTTCCAGCTCATAACTCGGCCGGGAAAAGCGGGGAAGGCAATGCTTTTCTTTCCTTTTTCCTGTCTTTCCCTTTTTCCTCTCTCTCTCTCTCTCTCTCTCTCTCTCTCTCTCTCTCTCTCTCTCTCTCTTTCTCTCTCGCTCTCTCCACCTCTGTTCCCCCGTTGAATATTTCACCCGACAGCCGGCGTGGTTCATTTAACCTCGTCGCTGGGTGACGCGCTTGTAATTGGGGCGTTTGTAAGGTGGAGAGCTAGGCAAAACGTTTGAACAAGCGCGCGAAGATTAGAGGAACGCCGTTGGATGCAGATCTGCCGCGTGGTTTTGCTACGCGCCGACACACGGCCATTGTGCAGCCAGTGAAAAGGAAGCGAAACACGCTGCGACCGGATTTATTTATGTCCCCGGGGCCAGCTGTATGCCCCGCGCGAAATTAGGATGCGAACCATTCGATCCGCTAGTTTCTGCGTACTAGGCCACTGTTGGTGTGAGTCCTCTTCTTCGATTTTCACATGCTATCTAAATTAAGAATTTGTCTATTCGTACGAGATAATTATCTAAAATGACATTACGCTCACCGAAATTTCTACAAAGACACTGTGTTTTGTGATGATTTCTTATAATTATACCATATCAATGAAAAATTTGTATTTGGTAGCATTTCGGGATTACATAAAGAATAAAATAAAATAAACATAGCGGTCTAGAGGGGACAGTCCCTCTATCAGAGTGTCAACAAGGCACAAGACGAGAAACGATAAATCAACGCGCGAAAAGGGTGATATTTTTAAAATATCTATGAAAATGAAGATAACTTTATAGAAATTTCGGCCACTGTATTATCGAAGATTACAGTCGTGGTTGAATATGTTCAAGAAATGCCTCGTCGTTAGCGCAACAAGATCATCCTAAATAAACCGAGCATCGTCGCCGGGTTAAGTATAACTCCGCGAAGGACAAAAGCTCGATCTTCTTTGTCCCCCTTATTAAGCAATTAACGTCTCCGTCCGAGAGACGAAATTTCTTGGTTCGTGGAACTTTGCACGAGAAACTTCACGGCGGTGTTCGGTTTTTTACCTTCGCTCCTTAATGTGCCCTAATTATGGCTCGTTATAATTGTATATCCAGACGGGAGTCGTAAAAACAATGCGATGGATCTTTATCCGTCGCGTCGTCGTGGCGAACGAAGAATCCGCTTTTTTGATCGACATAATATTCAAGATAAAAAATTCCGAATTAAAATATCTGTGCCGACTAATTTCAGAGCCTGCCGACTATCGATTCTACCAATTCCAAATCACAGTGTCGACATCCTAAAAATTGCAACGCGGGAAAATAGGACCCATTTGACCGATCCTGGAACCGTGTTTAACCGTGTGCGATAATTTCGCTCGGGTCGATACGTTTCGCCACTTGCTGTGGTAATTGCGGCAACGCGAAATTCGTTCCCTGCGGCGCGGCGCGGGGCGGCGACCAGCCTTAAGTGAACGTCACTTGAAATAATTCTTAATCCGTTCGGACGAGACGACGACCAACGGTCTCGTGTGAATGAAAGCGACGGCTGTTCCACCGCGCCGCGTTCGTGTCTGACCGTATTATAGGCTTAATTACGCTTAATCAGCCGAAACGACGAGCTAACAAGTTCATTCAAGCCGCGCGGCCGACGTTGGAGGACGTGTGCCGGTGACTTCTTCTTCTTCTCTTCCCTTTTCTTCTTTTCTTCGCCTCCTTTCTTTCCTCATTCCCCCAAGACCCCTTTTTTCCTTCTCAGTTTCTCGTTTCTCCTCCGACAACGCGAAGGCGATCTAATTCCGGGCAATTACCAGACTGCCACCCCCGCCCTTTTTTTTCCTCGAACACCGAGAACTGTTTCAAGTGAGATTTACCGAAGGTGTCTCGCTGAAAAGTATTGTCCCGCGATTGCGACCCATGATACTATCCGGGAAGTCGTTTTTGTCTGTTTTTTTTTTGTTTTTGCAGCCAGCTTGTGAAACCTCGATCGAAGTTTATTACAGCTACATCTGTTGTGCGATACACAGTGAAAGATAGCTGGTACGAGTTGCGTAAAAATTGATTTCTCATTTAACACGTCCGAGTGCTCGATCATTTTTGCAACATCTTGTACATCTTAATTTTCAGACCAATTATTTGAACTGTGGATGATCCAAGTACATTCTCGCAGAATTTATCAGAATACTCCGATCTTGAGTGAAACTTCAGCTGCATTCCATTTTCCAATGGATTTGCTCCTCTTTCTTTCCTTTCCAGCCGCTGATGCTCCAGCTCTCATTCTTCACGTTCGGAGATTATGCAATTAAGATTGCACGCATCGAGTGGCCCAGTTTCCCCGACGACGATTGTCTCGCGGAAGAATTGCTTCTCTCTCGCGATGAAATTGCGTTTTTACGAGTCCGGGGGAATGTCGGGAGAGCTCGACATGAATGCAGAATATTGAGTAGCGTGGAACTTCGGCGTCTTGAGTGAATAGCGCGCGTTGCGGGAGATAAGATAAACGAAAATCCTCGGTACTACGGAACTTGATATTACGGGAGCGTTCTGTGGCTCGTTGTACTGCGGAGAGATCTATTACTAACACTTTACTCGCTTCCAGCTCCTTATTAGTAATTCTATTTGTTGTTAAGAATGTTCCATCCACATTTTTACGGCTTCGTCACTCGACGAATCGTGTAAACTGTTTCGTCTAGCGTTCAAACCAACACGAAATATTATTTTCTAGCTTGTTCCAGCCACGAGCGATTCACCCGCCATTGGTTCGGCAGGCGTCGCGCTAAATGGAACGAAACATCAATTGATTCCAGAAGCCTCCGACAACAGCGACAAACTAAAAAACGATTTCGCCGAAAACGGAATAAACGAAAACCGCGGAATTCTGCGACAATAGTGCTAACAAAAAAAACAAAAAATCAATTCTTCCTAACTGAAAAAGGAAAAAAAAACCGAAACGGAAAGAAGAATAAAAAAACGAGCACGTATTACCCAGTATTTCCTGGCGGGCCAGAGTAAATCTGATCAAGGCAAACGGGGGGAAACTTAACAAATACGTCCCGTTCGAATTAAAGACCGAACGTTTCCGGTTTTCTGCAATTTCCCGGCTGCTATCGCAACAACGAGTGCAAAAAGAGAACCAAGAGGAAGAGATATAGGGGACGGGAGAAGAATAGAGAAAAAGAGAAAGAGAGAGAAAGATCAGGCAGAGAGAAGAGTAGAAGCTGCACGGAAGAGCTCTCTCCTAGACGGAATAACAATCTCGGCTGACAAAGAGGATTGCCAGGTTTAATATCCGTCCGCTTTCGTTTCCAATTAAAAGGCCGAAAGTCCGGCTGACGTAAATACACGGTTCCTGGGGGGAGAGGGTTGGGTTGGGGAGGAGTGAAAGAGGCGGAGTGGAGGGAGGCAGGACGTTTTACTTTCGCCGAAGGCAGGGAACGAGCCACCTGCAATCGGATTAACGTCGTTAGACAATCCGTGAGACGTACTTGTTCTCCGGTACGGCCGGTGATCCGACGTTCCAGTTGAATAACAGGCCATCCCACTGCTCTCTCGCGATTCCCTGAAGGACTGCGAATCGCTTCGTTCTCGCTAACGAGAGCGGGTTGCGAGACCGTTGCGTTGCTCCGAGTTTTTAATGAGCCTTTCGCTGATATCGCGCGCTCACATTGCGTCAAAGTGACCGCCGCGCCGCTAGTTAGGGGTTCACGGATTTACCAGGTGACCAAGCTTTTCAACGGATGCTGCAGCCGATAGTGGTGGCTTCCTAACCGGATGTGACCAGTTGAAACTTATAGCCAAGTATTTTATAAATTTCTTTGAAATCGAAACACTGAATTATTATACATTGGTAGCTTTGAGTAGACACAACTCAAAATGTACCTAAGAAACGATAGAAAGGAGCGGTGAAACGTTCGAATAAGGAATTGAAACCCGCGCCGCGTTGAAAATCACCGTCTGTGGCAGGAACGACGCCTCATTCATTCTAAATATCTTCTAAATTATTAGCCATTGGCGAGAAGGGGGCACCGGCTCGTACTCGGGTTGACGAGTACCACAATCTTTCAAAGGCTCATTAAAAAGTCAGCGTAACACTTGGGGAGCACTCCTCGTAAGACTCCGCCGGGGCGGCTTAATTACGCGGCAATTTAACCTGAAAAACGCTCGGTAAACTGAACGGGGGGCGACGAGTGCCACGGTTTTTCATTTGACGACAAGCGGCGTCGCGACGCGACTCGACGCGAAGCGACGCGGACGAGAACGCACCCGTCATCGTTCCTCCTGTTAGCGATGGCGCCAAGCATAATGTACACCTATTGTCAATCAATTCGGTACACACGGTTTATTGGCTTCTAAACATTAATTTCTTAACGTAACATTTACCGAAGCACTTTGTATCCCTCTCCAGACCACCTAATTTCTCGTACGATCTTCGAGGAAAAATATTTCCCCCCGCTGAAAGAATATTCTAAAATGTTTCATTTTTCTTTCAGTTATGATTTTATACAAAAATGAATGAAGTAATGTCAATATGCGGACTATCCAATACAATTTTTCAGAAACGATTGAAGCTGGTCGTATTTATTTGGGGTTCGTGAAAATTTGTCGGGGGTGGTACATTTCGTTGGAAAAATTGCAAGTCATTAATATGATACATCGGTTAATATACGAATTATCCAATACAATTTTTCAGAAACGATTGAAGCTGTTCGTATTTATTTCTTGAATAGAAACACAAGTTCTTCGAGGTTTGTAAAAATTTGTTAGGGGTGGTACATCTGGTGCCATCGCTGGCAATTTCGACCCTCCGTTCTTGATCCGCGTAATTAGAAGAAACGCCGCGACCCATCCGATTAAGAAACCGTTCCCGTTGAATGGGGTGAAAGTTGTTTTAAGGCGAGCTTCATTGAAATCTAGGTTACTCCTCGAGTGCTGGGTTCTATTGGTCCGAGAAAGGGGATTCAACGGAGCTATCATCTCCAACGAGTCGACTATACTGCCGTTGCCTGCGACGTCGACGACAACGCCAACGACGACGACGACGACGACGACGACGACGTTGAATTTGAAGAGAATAAAAGCCCTCGGAGGCTTGGCAAATGCCCACGATCCCCTCGAGTACCGTAATTACCGATGTTGGCAATTAAAGAGCGCACTTTGCGTTTCGCGCCTCCGTCGTCAATTAAGTCTACCATCGCCAATCATTGGGAACCGTTCGAACCGTCATGCGGCAAAACTGGCTTCTCACTGAGTGAGTTTTTTCCCCTTGGATCGACGGCTGCAGATCAGTAAATCAGTTTACTCACTGTCCTCTGCGTCTCGTTTAACACCCTCTGCACTAGAGGGTTTCGTAAAATATTAAAATATTAAAATATAATAAAACGCGTTGCTGTGACTCAGTATTTTTTAAAAGCATGTTTTTACTTGTCACAGATGTGACATTTATATGGTTTATTTTACAATAAAAACCGTAATAATTTTAAAATAGTAACCAAATACTTCAATGCAAACGAAGATCAATCTACTCAGCTGAATGCCAATACAATGAGAAACGTGCAGAACAAATCACTCCGAATAGGTCAATCTTTCTATTTATATATATTTCACGATATAATTTGAAGCAGAATATCACTGAGAAGATTCTCGTCGTGATGCATTGGTGACAATGCGAATCAACACGAAACCATATCGATTATTATACATCACGATCAGTGTTTTCGCAAACGCGCCACATTCACATAACTTGAAGTAAGCAGTTAGCGTTGCAGTTGGTGGAAAAAGTCGTCAAAACTCTTGAACGAATGGACTTTTTTGCATGCTGATTTCTCATAAACCTTCCCGAAGAAACGCTGCGTCTAATTGCTCAAACCCCAGCTTTCTAGGTTCAGTCGTTACGGAGATGACCGATTACAAACAAACGGACATTTACATTTTTATATATATGTATAGATAGAAGATGGATAGATATTCGGAGAACTAAATCAAAGTGTTAGATACTCGAGAGAATAATCTGATTTAAGTGGTTGAAGATAACAAGAAATAATAAGTGAATTTTAAATAGAATGTTTTAGACTTTTTCTGTGTCGTCCTTTTTTTCCAAGAAATGGATGTTGATTGGATTATGATCTTTAGATCGATCGAGATATTTTGAAAGCGGCACGAAGCGGCCGTGATTTCGATCCGATTATCGAACGCCTTTGTAAATAAGTTGCCGGGTAACAAGGCTAGACCTACTTGGATATTCGCGGTGGGGAACTTCGAAAATTTGATCAGAGAGCTGTTTTAAATTCTATCAGAAGTTTGAGCCGCGCTGCGCCGGACTTGTTTCGCGGCTAACGACGCGCGATTCAATTAAAATAATTGGATCGACTTCGTTATTCGATGGCGCGCCCGCGATGCTTGATCGTCTTTCGGAATCTTCAGACACTGAATCAGCCCGTGTTCAAACTAAAACGATTTTACCAAACACAATCCTTTCTTGATCTAATAAACGACGTATATTGAAACACTAACTCGAAGTAGTACTCTGAACAATGACAATTGCAATTTATTCAGGTTATGAAAATGTCCATCTACTACGTTTTCAATTTTCCAATTCGCTTACAGTCAAACTTTGCAGGAGAAATTCTCTGTCCCTTGTTCATTTCCCAGTTTTAAAAATTGTTCTTTCAAAAATGGCGCCCACGCAACCCTCTGCAATTAGATCACCAATGGGGCGTCCTGTTTCCCAATTTTTCAAAGTAAATAATCGTTTTCATTTTCCCAGCGTTCTTCTCTAATCGCATAAATCCAGCTCCCATCGGTGTACCAGCAAATGAGTAACCAACTGGCGATAAACAATCTTAAAAAACGACGAACAGGAAAATCGTGTTGCAAATTAGACAGAGTCGGGAGGTAGATCCCGTAGACCCCTGATGATTTATCCCCCGATTCCCAGGGCGGCTCGATCCAAACGACCGGTCATTATTTTGCACGCTACTTTGCACGTTTTCGCGCACCGGTATCGGAATCGGCCCCGCTAAATGGCGAACTCGCCCCGGGACAGGATATTAAGCGCGTCCCTGCAAATTCGCTGGATGTGGGCGGCATTACCCTCTCTCCTCTCCTCTCCTCTCCTCTCCTCTCCTCTCCTCCCCTCTGGCCATGGTGCCATAGTGTTTCGTTCTCTTTTTTCATCGAGCAAACCAGCCGGGACCGGGCACAGGTCGATCGATCCCAGCGACTCGAAATGGAATTCGAGAAACCGCCATTATTGAGTCCTTGTAACCCATTTGGCACTCTATTAAACTCTTCGCGGGCCGCGTTTTGTCTCGTAAATCAACCGGCTCGAGGATCCTCCGCATTTTGCGCCGCGAATTGCCCGCGTACCAACGAGCGAAAAAACTTTTTCATCTCGATTTCCCCGTTTCATTTACGTCCCCAGAGAATATCATTTCGACCGGCTAATTGCAAATGTCCTGTCCTAACAGTCCACTTTGAATATTCTACTCGAAATGTTTTATTTGGAACCCTGAATTGGAATTTTTATTTGGAATATCTGAAACATTTTGTTTCGCGTGTTACCGTTGAAATATTATTGTAGACATTCCATTTGAACCCCACTAAGTGACCTTGAATAACCTTGACAGACAAAAGTGTTAAAAACAAACATAACACAGACTCCAGACCGAGAGACCGAGGGTACCGTCACGATTAAAATCGAGTCTCGAAAAGCAGACACCGCGATTCCGGTTATAAAGTAAGGGAAACAGCGTCGGGAAAATCAATGCGGCCGCAAGCAGAGGCAGGAGGTGTCGATGACTCAACTTGGTGAACCTCTCGATTTATTAAGTCAAAAGCCATCTCATCTACTTAGATCAAAGTTTTCGTGGTTGCCGTCGCGTCGGAGCAGGGGGACAGAAAGTTGGGAGTTTCGCGCGAAACACTTCGCTCTATCGACGGAGCGAGCCGTGGGTTCATCAATTCAAGTTATCGGGCCATCGCGGTGGAAGTAACCGCGCGCAGCGCATAGTTTAAATAACCCCTCCGCTGGAAAAAGTTCGATCGAAGGTCCAACGGGCCGTGGACGAGGTTTCCTCGATCGACAGTCCGTCCCCGGGAAAACCTTTAAGACTTTAAGCCTCGATTGGCCCCGCGAAACTTTCCCACGAAAACCCCAACAATACGGCCGGCCGATCGCAGGCACGGGTCCAGTTCATCAGCCCAGAAGAGTCGATTAATTCAATTAATTCAATCTGGTAATTGGTTCCCATCGATCCTGTCCCATCGACAGGGCCCTCTCCTTCGCCCCGTTCTATCTCTACATATATCGTACGTGCTCCCTTCTCGACGGCCTCTTATCTCCCGCGTCCACTTTGACCCGAGATACCGGCCTTCCTTTCTCCATTTTCCTCCACGAAACTCCGGTTTTCCGCCGACACAATGAAACTGGTAGCACGGACATTTGTTTACTGGATGGAAAAATTCTGTTCGATGCGGAAGAATTGTTTTACGATACAATGTACGAAATTGGGCAAACAAAATTCACACGCACCTACGAGCCACGTAATTTAGTGTTTTTTTTCTATTAAGCTATAAAACCCCACATGGGATTATTAGCAGCATGCACATGTCTGGGCATGCTAACAATACAAAGATATCCTTAGAAACTAAGGTGGACGATATTGAAAACATTTTCGAATACAACTCTAACGGTATAAACAGTGAGCCTTAGGAAATTTATGAATATAAAGTAAGGGGCAAAGAGAGGGTCCGCGCAAAAAGGCATCTATTGTATAGGGTGGAATTAGAGCATCTCTACTATTATCGTAGATCAGGCATTGCCATAACACACGATTAGGTTCCTGTACCAGACAACCACATAGGCAACTTGTGTCAGTAGAGACGCTTCTTTAGCTAGTCTTTAGCATCCACTTTTTCATTGAACGTAATTCCAATATGCGAAGGGATCCAATAGAGAAACAGTTTCTTGGATTCTGTAAAGTAGGAGTTTATTAGTTTATGGATATCAAGTAGAAAGGCGTTGGATTTAGCATTGCCCGAGTAGTTACTTAGTGCTATCGGAGCACTCAGACAGTGAGAATAGATGTAGACATTATGATGAGAACAGTTAGAAGCAATCTCAAGGGCAGTTTTGATTGCAATACATTCAGTAGAAAAGATAAACATATCCATATGTAAGCTTAGTAGGCGGGATTCATTTAGTTCAGGTGAAAAAGATGCAGCACCAACTGTGTACATACTCCTATCTCTTCATTTTTACATCCATCAGTAAACACAAATTTTGTGTTAATAAATAGAACAAATGGTTCATTCGTACTGATCACGAGGGACGAATGATCCTACAAATACAAATTCCACGCAATGTTTTACACCATCCGACCACTCCTCGTTTTTTCCAATCTGTCGCGCCCGAAGCTCGTTAAACTTGCAGCTGGCAAATATTTGAGAAGCGATTTACGGGATATTATTTTGTAATGCGATCTGTAAACGTACAGGGGACAAAAGCGGTCATTTTCAACTCGGATATTCCACACTCGTTAAACATGGAAACAATTTCCCGGCCTCGCCCGCTCTCCGTTCAAGATGAAAAGATTTCTCTATCCTCGACAGCATTGTGGCGATGAATTAAACACAGATCGATGGGACGCGACGGTAGAAGGAGGCTAGCCCCACGTGTTTCCAAAGGGAAGCGAGACGTGAAATGAAACGCGACTGACAGCCCCATGGTTTTTCTATGGTGCTACGCCGGAAGTCCATCCATTTCCTGGACAAAAGCCGTACTTGCGACCACCGAGAGATGTTGATATAATTAACTGCTCGCAACATCGAGTTCTTCTGTACCCAACAACTTCGCGCGTGCCGGCGATTAATTATTCGCGAACATTTGTTTCGGAGGGGAAAAAATGAATGGGTATGCGGAATCGGGAAATTGAGGGCTTTCGATTTAACGTTTGATGGCTCAGAAACGAAAGCACAATGAACTCCCTTCGATTGCTCTTCAGATACTGAAACGCGGCTTCATCGGATTAAAAAATCATTCCCGATGTACTGCTAATTAATTGAACTTGTTCGAGAAATATTAATCGTTTGAAAAGTAAGGTGCTCTTTTTGTTTGCGTATTTTTACGTAATTGTGATTGCTTGGAGGGTGTCCGGAATGCAGATCATTAAAATTATTGTAAATTGTTTACATGGAAGGCGAAATAATTAACATATTTGTCGGAGTATGGACAGAAGAGAAGCATGGTATGGTACGTCGTTATTATTGCTTTCTTGATGGTTTCTCTTAATTAGCAATTAGCCGGGAAAGAACTGTTTGAACGTAAAACACGGAAAAAATGAGACTGTTATTCTTGTAATTATTACTGGAAAATCTTGACCGAATATACTTCATTCGATGTTTTTCTAGGAAGATGCAGCTTCAATGTTGCGAGAAGAATGATATCGTTCCTTAAAATGTAATTCCGTCTCCCTACATTTTAATCAAGACAAACGTTTATGATGCTTTAAAACTGCAGACATAAAAAGAGAAATATTTCCGTTTCGATGAATGTATCGGTCGTCGAGAGTTAATCGAAAAGAACAAAATTCCGTAGCCGATAAATTCCGAGCGTTGCAGTTTAGGAGGGAGATTTAGCAGACTGTCCGCGCAAATTTCAACAGGATAATGTCGCGTCGGGTACACCTGCTCGTGCAGTTAAATTAGTGTTCCCGGTAAGGAATCTGGTCGTTGTAAAACGGAACAAAATGGTGGAGAGAGAGAGAGAGAGAGAGAGAGAGAGAGAGAGAGAGAGAGAGAGAGAGAGAGAGAGAGAGAGAGCGAGAGCTAGGGAGAGGGACGACGACGGGTGAAATCACGGGGCGCGAGCTCGGTGTATCGGCGAATATTTGCGAAAGAGTCGTGTTCCGCGGGCCGTAAGTGAATTATGCAAATTAAATGCGCGGCAACAGAGCGGCCAGTGTCCGCGGCCTGAAAATGTTCGCGCGAAATAAGCGATTATTCACGAATTACCCTGTAATTTATTAGCGAGCGACGAACGAACATCCGGCCATCGGAATGGCCGATGGGCCGTTTAGCAGTTCCCTCGCAACGAAAATGACCCCCATGATTCCGAGCTGTTGAAAATATACTCGTTTCCGCGGGTATTTTCGACCCTGTACTCTTTCTCTCTCTCTCTCTCTCTCTCTCTCTCTCTCTCTCTCTCTCGACTCTCGCTCGGCAGTTCTTGCACCCGCTTTCTGCCTCCTATTATGCATACGAGGGCCGCGGAAATTGTTTTAACGGAAACAGAAACGCGCCGGGGCCGAGCGCACGAAGAAAACAACCGAGGCGCACACACACACACCCAGTGCAACCAACCGGCACTCGAATTTGTACCTCGACAAATTGGATCTGCTAACGTAATGTCGCGACGTAAATTCGCGAATTAAATGCGTCCGCGCGCGCGCGCGAGAGAGAGAGAGAGAGAGAGAGAGTTACGGATTATTCCTCCTGCAAAGAGCGCCGTAATTTGAACTGCTAATATCGCCGCTCTAGAGACAACGAACAACTTCGAGCGACATGGTTTGAAAAATCCGTCATTGTTCCTCTGTGATCCCTGTTCGATCAGCTTTGTGGAATTATGAACGACTTGTAAACATTTCGGGAGCAGTATGTTCACCATTGTGAATTGTGGATTTTTAGCTACGGCCATGTAGTTCGAAAAATTCGCCATTGTTCTTGCAGGGTACACGCTCATCACTCGTCCGATCAGCTGTTTTAAAATATACCGCGAATTGATCGTAAACTTACCTCCACAGTGTAAATATTCCGCCAATTCATAACAATTCGTTACGCAATTTTGAAAACCATCGTCCACAGAGGACAGCTTCTATCATAAAAAAAAGTAAAAAATTAAATTAACCGGACCATTTACAGAAATTCTATTTTCAATAAAAATATCGCGGTGAAACACGATCTGCAACTAACGAAGTATGCAATCAAGAAGGAAACCGTTCAACGTTAAAAGAACCGACTTTTATACGGTTGCGGTAGCTCGAGAACAAGATCGAGCGTCGTTCAACATGGGAATATCATTGGCACCGAATTATGAATCGGAAATTTCGATTCGGTTTGCCAGTTTCTTAGCATAATCCGCGCGATGTCGCGAGAAGCGTTCGAGCGTAAAGTGTCAGGGGCGCGGCCGCGGCCGGTGCGGTGCGACAGTTACAAATGAAAAGCCTATGAAGGCGGACGACAATAATTCATAACGAATGAAGCGATTGCCTGGAGAAACACAAACCCCTCTCGCCTCTCTTTTTCCCTCGTCCTACGTCTTCGTGGCCGACGTTGCTTCCGTGACAACGTAATCCCCTGAAATCCGGTTTCCCCCGGCGAGGAGGAACGATTTCCATAAACCTTTTAGCGAAAACGGGGAAACAGAATCGCACGAGTTTCCATGGGGTCGAGGAGGGACCTTATCGAGGCAGAAAGGTATCAATTGTCTTCCCGACTTCCGATTTTACATTCTGACTCGGCTGTTGGCCGACAGACTGCCTCTGTCTTCCGATTTGTCTCGTGGAGAAGCCATTTTGCTCTCCAAAACAGTATAACAAAAAGTTATTTAGCCTTTAGAGAAACACAATTCCATGATTCTCAAACCCTAACTCGTTGTTCTACAATTTATGTCGTAGTTTTGAAGTGAAAACTTGCTGGCCAGTGAATGAATCTGATCCGTTACCCTCCGAGGTGAAACGATATTCGAGTAAACTCGGGGAAGCCAAGTTCTGTTTATCGTTAACAGTTTCATGCAATAAAAGTAAAGTTAGTAATGTACTAATTGAAATGAATACCAGCGATATGGTAGAATAAACAGAATTGAATTTAATTGCAATTTCAAATGCACTTTTATGTTTTCTTTCGTGATCGTATTTAATATAAATATATGAATGTTCGTAGCCACCGGAAACTGCAGCCTCGGTTTATTTTTCATTAGCCGACTCTATTCGTAAAGAAAATACGATTTTATTCCCAGCTTTGTTTTCTTAAATTTGTCTGGAAAAATACGGGTTTGTATAAATTATCGCAGCCTAATAAACAATATGCACAGTCCAGACAATATCTTTTCAACTCATTGGCACCCTGTGTATTTTTAAGTGGAATTTTCTATTTGTGTTACAAATATATTTTTTATTTATAAAGCTATAAACTTCCCATCTTCACTTGCGTGTTTACATATGATTTTTGCCTCAGAGGTTTTACGTACGATTTTTATTTAAACGTGTTTTTGCACACAATTTTTATTGACGTACCTTCATCGCGTACGATTTTTATTTGGACATTTTCGTACATGCTTCTTGTTTTTAGACGTTTAAATATGATTTCCATCCACGAATTCTCGCATCCGATGTTTATTCGAGAAAATCGCTCGGTATGATTTTTATTTTAGACCTTTCATATATCATTTCTATTTGCTGGTTGTTGCTAACATTTTACAACATCCTGTTGCAATTAGACGGTCTATTTGGGTTATTCTTCAATTGTACATCAGAGTGTTAAACAAAGGAAGGCGTGAACGCGTTAAAATAATTCCCAGCTGATCTGTTACTTCAATGATTGACTGATTTGTTCGCAATTTCAGGAATTAGGTGGACGAGCCTGACGTCATCAATACGCGGATAATTGCGTTTGCAGGATCGTGGTATTTCGCGACAGGGAAATTTTGGGGATGGATTCCGATTTTATGGAAATGGCGCATGTCGAGGGGAGCCAGGGAATTCATCAACGTCAACGGATCTTTGTTCGATCCGTGACTCGCCGCGATCCATCTATCTCGCGACTCGGCTTTTGTTCTTGAAACGCAGCCCCCACCCTTGCACCGGGGGGACGGCCAAACAATACTTATTAACGTGCAGCTCCATCGCGAATTCATATCCGATCCACGGCGACCGTATCCCCGGCGTACAAAGACCGAAGAAAAATCGAGCCAACTTTCCTTTCTTCGCCGGGTATCGCGAGATTGTTTTCTGCCCGCGAAACGACGTCAAAACTGTAATGGACAGCGATGGCGCGGGAAACTGGGGCGCGCCCGTTTTCCACCCTCGCATCTTTCTTTCTTTTTCGGCATATCTCGCTCTCCCTCTCTCGCTTGGTTGCGAGATGGAAAAATTCGCGGAAGATGTTACACGGTTTAACGAGGATTACCTTCTTATCGCGTAATTCCTTTCAGAAATCTTGTTAGCGCTTCTCTTACTTCGTTCGACGGACGGGGAACAGCGACCGTGCTCGCGATGGGAATTTACTGGATTAGATGGGATTCGCGTTAGCACGGAAATTCGGTGACAGGATGTGGCGAGTACATTCCCGAACCAATGATTTTTCAGACGTGGGTAATGTCCCTCGTTAGTTCAGAACTTGTTAAACTTCTTACAAGGAGAAGTCGCAGAGGTTTTCTGGTGAATCTGGTGCAAAAATAACCTGACATAATCAAATAAACTGAAACAATTAACATTTAATTTTATGATATCCAGAAAATTCATGGAAATACAGTGTTCCCGTGATTGATGCGAAAACCTCGGGGGTATCGAGTCTCAGGAAACGAAATGGTACTATGTACTTACGTTCATTGACGTGTGCCGAGCATAGAGAAGGACAGCGCATAAACGACAAAGAAGGACTGAACGTCGAGGCAGCCGGCACAGTTCAAAAGGCTGCGAGCGACTCTGCGACCGCCCAAAAGGGACCCCCAGCGGTGGAGATAAAAAAGTCACATCATCCGCATACCCGAAAATCACATCAATCGCGGGAACACTGTACTTCATTTCTAAATAATTGTAATAATTGTAAAATAGAAAGTCGGTCGCTAGACCGTCGTAGTTTCAGCGTTACGGATAATTCACTGAGACCTGAATTTTGTGAAGGTTTTTGCGTCGCCGTTGTCAGCGTTGTCCGGCGTAAGTGATTAATTCAACGTCTCGGTAAACGAGCATTCAGTGCACTCGGATCGAATCTCGATAATAATTAATATATAAATGTAACGCGGCAACGGCGACGGTCGAAACAGCAACGGATCGACACCGCGCTAAATTACAACCGGGTTTGCCCAGAGTAAATGTCGTCGAATTACAATCGCGAAAATGGAACTATCATTCCAGGCTCGCGGAGACTAACAACTCCCGTCAAATTGCATTTTGATTGCAATTAATACCACGTTACACACCGGCTGCAATTATCATTCATTTACGATGCGGCTATTATTAACGTTACTACTCGTTCCCCGCTCCTGCGTCGATCGGTTCCGACCGGCGAATTAAAATGCAAGTCGGATTAGCCATGGGACACTTTCCACTTGCCAGACGACCGAAATTGATGATCGATTGTTCAGGATAGTGCTTCATTCGGCAGAGAGATTAGATTGTAAACGAGATATGCGAGATGCGGAAGACCGTAATGTGAACATATAACGAAACACACAAGATCACGTAAGATCAATAAACCATACAGATTGCAATTTCCTATTGGATCGAAGATCATTCTAATGAATTTCTTATCTCCTAATTAGTCGGTTTGATCAGTGTCTGGTTTGGACGGTAGGAAATTCGTCCTCCAACGACGTGCAACCAATCCGATTTTCCAAAGCGCCGAGGTCCGTGTCTAACAAGCGTCATAACTTCGCCAGCTAACCCGAATAGGTTTGCACGTGCTCGATGTCAAGTATAATTATTCCCGATGTAGTTAGACGGAAAATACCGGCTCGACCGGCGGAGAGGGTAAAAAAATGGTATAATTAATAGAACCAAGCCAGTCCTCTAATCGAGGCGAAAGCCAATTTCCCGACCGGTATAATTAATAACGCAGACCCCGACGGCAAATTTCTCGTGTTTCGCCGCGGAAAATGTTCGGAACTTCGTGTTCCTACGGATAATGAAACGAAACGAGGCTGTTCGACGATGAGACACGTGTTCGCGCTCGTGTAATCGCGATTTTCCCTCTGAAACGCGCTTCGTCATCGCGTTCGGCGAGGGAAGATCGATTTTTGACACGGAAACGTCGATCTTCCCGCGAGACAGTTGATTCACGACAATTTAGAGATGCGACGACTTTGGTGGCGATAAAGAATTGCAATCGGAACTAGTTTAATTCAAAAATTATACATTTCATCCAACCTAGAATAATTCCATTGTACATGATTTTTTTCATTTTATGGATATGAAATTTTTATAATACCTCGTACAATACTTAAATGTATAGTAGTTGATTAGATACCAACATATTTAATAATGTATGTACAATACTTTTGAAAAATTGATTAGGGTAAACTGTACTATGTATTGCTGTCACTATTGGCACTTTTGATTTAAACGGCAAATATTAAGAATTCCTGGTATAGAAAATCATTTTTTATTGCTTCTTATTTATATTTCAAAGCAACGTTGTAACTTTTCATAAGAGAGTTCCAAATATGACTGTTATATTTGTGATTCATATTTATGATTCGCTGAATATATCTTATAGTAAAAGATTTACGACTCGTAAAACACTGTTTGATTTTGCTGAAAAACCCAATCACCTTATAATAATAGCAAGTTGAGCACGTTTAAACATTTCAAAAAAAGATAAAAAGATTTTTACAACGATTTCAGCTTAGGGTGCCAATCATTGTACAGTTTGCCCTATGAATGTCTAGGATGTGTTAATGATTGTAATTTGAATGTGTACGCAAATTCCCAATTTTAAAAGTTGAAAAGCTTCAGAAAGCTCCACTACTATTAAAATATTTTGGTATTTGATACAACGACAGCAATGCTCTTGTAAAATGAGCTCTTGATAGTTCAGTATTAATTTCGACCCAGAATTTCTCAAGTGAAAAATTGCGTCAGACCGCAAAACAGTTGATACAGACTGCTGTGTGACAAATGAGCAGCAATGGACCCTAATAGTCATAGCTGCTGCTATTGCGGATAGATGGTACACGGAATTTCGGAAATAATAGCCGGTTTCATATTACGGTTCCGTATTACCTCTCGTGGTAATGAATTAGCTTCTACCGCGCTGATTGCAATATTAATTTGTCCACGCTCGAAAACATTGCTCGGTCACACTTTTCACAAAAATATGATGTAATTTAATCCCGACGTTCTCATGAGGCAGCGCGTGCCGGGAAAATTGTGTCGAAGCTGAAAAGTGATCAGAATGCTCTGGACAAAAACTTTTAATCAACAATGGCTGTGATCGTAATTTATATTAAACTTCGGGGAGCTATACAGGTCGTCCCAAAACATAGACATTCGTTATAAAAAAAGTGCTAATCTATGTATGTCGAAAAGTTAGTAGTTCAGGAGATATTTCAATTTAAATAATGCTAAAACAGCATTGCTGTGAATTCGTTGAGAAATGAAAGCGTGCTAAGAGAATTTCAAACTTCCGACAAATTTCAATGCTTTATGGATACCTGAATGGGAAAACGAATGATGGAAGATTGTTCCTCAGATGTTCAACTAACTCGAGCCATAAAAATTTTACAATCTACGTAAAATTTTTAAAATTCAATTTTTACCGCTGAAATCGGGCAAACAGCCCACTGTGATCTGGAATCACCGACTTCAAGGAAGTACAACATTTTTGGGACATCCTGTATAAGCAAAGAATATTTTCAACACTGGCTGAAAATGGACCGGAGACAACCGAGGATAATCGAGGGTATTTATGTTACGAGCCAACAAATTGAATTTATTCGCAGCGTTAGCCGTCACGTTAAATAGCCATTGTCCATCAACGGGTCGCAGAGGAGGCTCGCGCCTTTCTGGCGTTTGCGTGTCAGCCGATTCGGTCCAGGTAACGAACCACAAATCGAGAGCGGGCGTGGTGGGCGGCATTAGCCGTGTCGATTTCGGTGAAAAAAATCGCCTGGCGCGGGTTTCGGAACCGCGGGAATTTATCGGGACGCGGCGATCGAGCAATCAGTCGATAAGAACGCCACTGACCAGGTTGTTCTGCCCAGTCGGAGATAACGCATCGCATCGGTGCCGGCGGTGCCGGGCACCAAGCTGGCTGGATGTGTTTGCTCTAACCGAATTATGCAGATTGCTGGCTGCCTGAAATTAGCGTGCGCGTCCGCCACGATAATGTTAGCGTGTCGCGTGTTGTCGGCTTAACGGCCGGTCCAAGATCGGTCCCCGAGTCCCTGCACACACCCGCTCGTCTCTGTATAACGAGATGATTTTCATATTTTACAGCCAATTCGCCCCGGCTAATGTCCTTAGCTCGAATTAGCGGAACGACGACCGACCGGTGTAATTCCGCAAGCGCGCGCGCGCGCGTCTGTTTGCCCGGCAGCGACTCGCAGAATCGCAGAGTCAGGTTGCCGGACGATCGATCGGCAGTTTTCGTTCGCCGGAGGATCGACGGTTGGTCTCGGTTTGTTCGATGATGGAACCCGTCGACCGGAGAACCGATTGTTTTTCACCCAACCGAGAGGACGGAGACCGATTCGCTGGGGATTCGCTATTTCCAACGGGATTCCTTTTTTTCACATCGCGAGCCTCATCATTATTTTACCCTGATACAGTCTGGTCTTCTTTCTTCAAGTTTCATCTTCGAGATTGGAGCCACGGATCTTCTTGCGTAGTAAATGTGTAGTAATTGATTAGATACCAACATATTTAATAACGGCGACTGTGAGACACCGCTCGACTGGTGAGGGTCGATAACCCAGCACGCGGGCCTAATTTAATGAAAAGAAACCCGCGGGAAATAAATGCGTGAAATCACTGAAATTTCCCGGAAGATGCCGTGCGTATGACGTCCCGTAAAAGCGAGCGATCAGTTCCAGGGACTTTGTTCGAGAGAAAGTTTCGCGGAGGCAAGACGCAAGAATAACAGAGAGGAAACAAGTCGGGACACCGCGCCGAGTCCTGCGGGATGACAGATACACACGGCAGGATGGTAATCATGGGAAAACACGGGGCCCGGCCCGTCGGCCGATGCAAATCAACGAAAAGTTTCCACGGCGAATCGATGAGCGACCCTTCTCTCTCTCTCTCTCTCTCCCCACCCACCCCTCGTTCCCGAGGGTTTCTCGACTCTTGGCGAAGACGTCGTCGGCCTTCTAATAGCCGAACACGAACAATACCCATTATCCGGACAACATAAAACGGCGAATCCGTTCCTCTGTCAACTGCATTAAAGTTTCTCTTGATCGGCAACCCGTACTGGTATTGTTCCCACGCTCCCGGGATATTCAGTGTCCGCCGGCATTGTTACACAAATTGCAACCCCGCAGCGAGTTTTTAGCGAACTAACTATGTAAAGCGATGCTGCGAATGATACCGTAGCATCTGCGGGCATGCAAATCATTTGTAAATTTTTCTTTCGAGGTGGGCGACGACCATCTGGGAAGAGTCGTTTGTTTTTCTGGGATTTCTACCACGTTCACCGCCTCGAGAATTTTTACCGTTCCGTACATCGATGTGTTTAATTGAATAGTTTTTACGAAAACGAGTGGATAAAAACAAGAAAAAACTTTTTATGTGGCATCCACGGTTAGTGGTCGATGCAGACAATTTTTATTTTTGCATAAAGATCCTGAACCGGTAAATGCTGACCTGGACCGACTAGACTGCGCGTCGCGGCGGTAAATAAAGCATCGTTTCTGTTACACCCTCCCGACTTGCGACTTTTTCCCTTACTCCCTCACTCTCTCTCTCTCCTTTTTCCGAATGGCCACCGCTATCGGCAGGGAAGCAGGGTTTTAAAAGAAATTATGACCTTTCGGCCCGGATCGCCTCACCGCCACCACGATCCATCCGATTTACCACGAGCGGCCGCCGCGCGATCCGGCTGAATACGCGCGCGGTTCCAACCCCCTGTTACACACCCCCATTTCCCATCAGCCCCCTGGACTCGTCCTCTGTCCGGCGATCTTCTCTCCACCCATCCCTCCTCCCCCGTTCAGCCCTGATAAATCGATACCGGTGAAAATTCGAATAACAGCCGCGCCGGTAAATTCCACCCGAGAGGATTCCCCTGGATCCGTTTAACTCTTCGCTGGTTTACTGCGGCAAGATTCGGATCTTTAATACCGGCCGACTCGCTCTGTATCAACCCCTCCCGCTCTCACCACTCTGCCACCACCCCCTCTTCCGGTTTTCACGGCGAGTAACCCCCGTTTCACGGCGGACCGTGTTTTCGATGGTGGCGCGCATCCGGAGCGGCACCGTACCCGCGAGCGAGTCGTTTCGCGAGGATTTTCAAACCGAAAACTTCCATGATCGACCGAAATCAGTCATCCACATCGAAGGTACAGGTTTCGGAAAATATCCTCGCAAAATTTTTTATCGTATCTCGGATATTGACGGAATTGCAGATCATTTTGTTTAACGATTCGAAGGCTGCTCGTTTAATGCTTTTCAAGAGTGCCAATCTGTGCCAATTTAGAAATTAATTTGTTTATAATTTTTAACGCTTCTTCAATATTTGCAAAGAAGCTTAGGAAGATTTGCGAGTGATTTTGAGAGCGGTACACCTCGCGAGTAATGCGTCACTCGGTTTATAGAAAAATGGAACGGACATGTTATTACAGTGAAACAAGTGTTTCTTTTGCTCGTGTTGGTTTCCGATGTTTCTCGTATCCTGCACTTTTCGTGTTATTGTTGTATTTCAATGGGTCTGTCCCCGCGCAGAAATAAATCAATAAACAAACAGTTAGGTCGGAACAAACTGGAGGACGATCGTGAGGTTGAAAATATAAAAACGCTACTGGGTCAGAAAACATACGCCTGCCGTTCAAAGGTAAACTTCGCGTGGAATACGTTTAGCGTGTGTTCCATCGTTCTCGCACAAGAAACAGTGCGAGTTGACATCATGAATTTTAATAATTCGGATTATTTCGTAGATGTAGATGGACTAAGAGTGTATTACTGCGAGAAACGTCGAGTGCTGCGCTCAACAATGAAGAGAAACACGGGGTTTATGGTAACGATTCTTTTCCGGCGACCATGGCCCCCCGATCGGATAAGTCCCCACGGAAATGAGATGGGAACGATGAAAGCCCGGCGAACGTTCGATTCCTGGGCGCGTGTCCCCAAGAGGGACCGGAAACAAAAAGAGAAACCGACGCCGCGACCTCTTTCCACCAGCGATATACTTTGCGATCTTTTGTGAACTGCTTCCCGGAGCTAACGCGGCCAATTTCTCTGCTTTTGAGGCTGATCGACGCCAGGAACAACCTGCGCAACGTTTCAGTCACTCTGATAAACAGCCGCGATTTTTCTCGTCGCGAATTGCCCGTGAGATGTGGATCTTGCTCGTTAAGTGGGCCGATAAGGCTTTCAATGGGATCCAATTAATCAGAGCTGCGAGCTTTCTCCGATTTCTCTTAGATATGGATTTCATTTTCTGTGATTGTTTGGAAAATATATATTTATTTATTTATTCTGTTTGCTTCTCTCTAAAAAGATCTCTCTGTAAACGCGCAAAGAGTAAAACAATGAACCTAACGACGCGAAAGGATTGCGGTTCAAGCTTGATTTGATTTTAATTAGATGAATATTTTGCAGTGTGCCGACAGAGAACAGCTGTTTACAGTACTGTTTTATGCAGTAGGAAACGAAATTATTATTTGATCGAGTAAATGAGTTTTCTGTGGAGATTTAATGTGATTTTGGTTAGCTTTGTAATGTGTGAGAATGCGTCGAGGGGATTGAAATACAAATTACTCGGATTGAAGTATGAATTTCATGATATTAAATAGATTATAGTGTTGGGAATAGGGTTATGATGAATTATTGCTGGGTCAGAGAAAGAACCAGTGGAACGTATTTGTCACTGGTCAGACGTTCGAGCTGAAGTTGAAAGTAATAATGAATCAAATGACGGGGTGAATGACGTTATGCGAATTTAATGATGGATCAAATAACTGTGATTTTGTGGAAAATTGAAATGAAAATGGTCGAGTTCAATCACATAAATTATAAATTAATGTGTTAGAGGTGCAATAACGTATTAAAAAGGTTTTCTGGCAATTGGTGTTCGCACATAATCAAGCTGCACCTTCATCGGTCAAGTAGAATTGAATTTGGCTCCAGCAAGCAAGTGCATTCCGTGCATTCCTGCAAACTTAATGGGGTTCGTAACCCGATTACGTTGCGATATGGCACTGCAATTGATGGCGTTATTATTGCAGGCATACTTGATTCAATTCTACGTTGAAGTAAACATCCACAATTTATAAACAATAAATACACACAGAGACCAGCAACCTTGAGCCACCTTGAATCCTTCCTGATCTACGTCCGAACGAACCATTTTATCCGAAGAAGGCAGTAGACATGTTCGTATTTCACCGCATCGAGTTCTAAGTAGAACAGGTCCGCGCTTGATCGGACAAGTGCAACGTCCCCGATAAAACGTTCCCCAAGCATCATTCTACGTTCTCGAATGCCATAAATCTGAAGCATAGATAGCTCTGAAAAAAGGATCTACAACCAGCCTCGCAACAATCCAATTAAAACAAAACTAACAATCCATGAAACAAGTTTCTAAATAATTAAAAATCGATTCCGTCTCGTTGCTCGAGTCTGGATGCGGTTAGGTACGTTCGTTTCTTGTTATTAATACCCGATATCCACCTGAAAATTGCATTGTTTTACGACTCGAGCAGTCGGTAAAGTTTTATCGGTTACTTTTTCCTCTACCCTTTCTCTCTCTCTCTCCCTCTTCTTCCTACTTTTTTTTTATAGTGGATTCCGGTATATACAGAATCGGATGAAGTACTCTCCGTGCCTCGAGATACGGTTGTGTATGTCTCGAATGGGTTATCGGATTTCTCTAGGGTTTCCTCGCGGACTCGGTTTATGGGCATCTTGAGATTATCGGTTGCTGGTCGGAGAGCAACGCTTAAAAAGCGGTTGGCGGCTGTTGTTTCCCCGACCATGTCCTAAATGATGGAATATGGCCGCCGCTGTTTTTCCATCGACCGTTTCAGTTTACCGGTGTCCTGTACGAAACGATTCTTCCTTCCCTCTCCCATCTTCTCGCCGCAAAAATCTCGTTCTTCGTTTCATGAAAAGCTTCGCCGTATTCTGCTGTTTTCTTATGCTCCACCTTTCATCCTCCGGTTTTGAGTTTATAAAGCCTAGCCGTTTCCGCGTCGTGCACTTTTATGCCAGAACTCCCTCGAGCTCTTGTTTTGGATCGGCTTGATTATACTAATTCCAGAAGTATAGACATCGTAATCAAACCGATGCTGGAGTTTCTGGTGGGTTAAAAAGGATGCTTCGACACGCTCTCCTGGCCAGTACCTCAAAAAAATCCAACGATATAACAGTAATTTAATTTTTACATTTTTATTTGTCCCCTTACGAGGTGCACGAAATTATCGTTTTCATATTTGTTAGATCGACGATAGACGGAGGAAGGGATTTTTGCGGTTGCAATGTAGAATCCGCTTGTTAACAAGAAGCTGATGAAATTTGCGAACAGAGGCACGCCAGCAGCGGGACAAAGTGCCGCTGTAATCGTACGAAACGTAACAGCGTCCAATAATCTGGAAGACATAATGGCTCGACGACTGCCGGCTTACTGTAGATGACAGTCTCCTCGGGAGACCTCGCCCTAATATATCAGCGTCGTCCTTTAACCTCAAATAATTGTACGACTCTCAGCGGCATACCTACAAGCGCCGTTCAAGCCGCTGTAGTTGCCTTCAAAATACCAACCGAGTATCGTCCGATGTGACAATAATTCATTCGCGGATACGTGGCATTCGACGCAACTCGCATTCTCAAGAAAATACATCGGGGCCATTGTCTCCGGAGAATTCCTGGCTATCGACTTTCCACCGATCCTCGCTAACTGGCACATTGCGTTGATCAAACGCGCTATAATATTTTACGAGGTTCGCCGAACCCGTAACAATTTTATGAAACCTTTCAGTTCTAATGTGCGCGCAATTTTATTACGCGAAAGAGATTACTAATTTTGTGCAAAAAATACATTGCAGGCCCAATTACTTTATGAAGAAAGGTACCTTGAGCGAAACAGTCCTTCTAGGATGACTTCTTGAAATTGCCCGAGAAGCAAGCACGAGTCAAAGTAGCGTAATACGAGTTCTGGAAGGAATTACACGGAAGCCATTTTCAATACGTTGTTATACCCTTCAATTTCTAAATGGTGTTAAAGTCCTTTATTCCTTTTTTTCGAGTTATTTTTACATGTGGAATCACCCCGATCGATGGTAATACGGATTGCCGCCGTACCTTGTATATGGAAGCAGAAAGCAGAACTTCGACACACGCGATCACAATCTATCGAGCACTCTGTCTGCCAGTATTTAACCTCTCCTCCGTTGAAAGGGAGTCGGACAGACCTTTATGCATCGGATCCGTTGGCCCCCGTGCATTGTCGGCACAGCGTAAAAGCGCTAATTTTCCGTTTAATTCCCGGTTGTCGCATCGAGCGCGCGTTATTGAAATGCAATACATATTATTCCGTGCACGTAGCCGATACACCGGCTCCGGCTGATTATGGAATCGTTTACTGAAAAAGGGCTGAATAGGAATCCGATATCCAATTCGGCTCGCATACAGAAGCAAAAGGGGATCGTGTGCGTGTGCGCGCGCGAGCATGGCAGGAGGCTGGTTATCGGTGAATAGTTCATTTTCCGTTAAATATGCTTCGGCGAAAGTAGTCGCGAGGAGGGAAAAAACTGATCGAGCAACGGTTTCCGGAGGTGTTCGATTGTGTGAAACGCTCTCGCACGCAGTTTTACGCGCGAACGGAGATCGGCAAGAGAAAATCTGCACGGTGAAAACGGTTTAAGCAATTCACGAACGCACACCCTCTCTCTCTCTCTCTCTCCGTCTGGACCAGCCACTTGACGTGTACGCTCCCGCGTCCCGTTCGGCGACACACGATTGTGTACGAACAATGTCCGTGACAATGATGCTGCTAACCCAGCACGAAATTATGTTTGCGATTGTGTTGATTCACCGTCGATCGCCTTCAGGACCCACGAAAAATTCAACTGCGCTCTGCAATTTGCAACGGCAATTAAAATTCTGCACGGATTTTTTAACTATAATATAGAGAAACGGACTGGATTTTCTCCCTAATGTCAGTCACGCGCGTCTCGCTGGAAATAACGGACGATTTCGCGATTTCCGACTCGAGCAGACGGCAGCGTCTCTAATATACGAGTTCAGCGACCGAATCTCTCTATAAATAATCGGGGGGAGTTGGTGTTATCAAGGAAATTAGTGGCGCGTTTACGGTGTATCGTTCCGGGAATTTAATTGCGCGCAAGGTTACGAAGATAGCTGGCCGATCGATCATAAGGCGCCGCGGAGCGTGCCGGTAAATTATGCGACGGCACTGTTATCGATAATCAAATCTTACGAGCCCCTTTGCTCGGTTTAGAAGCTCTGACGTCTTCCTCTTACAGGAACTCGCGAAGAATTCGACGGTGGATTTTCCCTTGTACTTCATTCTTCCTCCCCCGGAACCCTTTGCAAACGACTCGAAGATGTCGATGGATGATGGCGTGCGATATACGGGGTGACCTGGCCAAGAAGATACTTGGAGAACGGAAAATATACATAAATTTTTCCTTAATTTTTGTGGAGAATGCTCGAAGCATCTTCTGTATGTTTTAAATAATTGACGAGCATGTCAATCGTGAAAACATGATCTCGTCACTAAAAATTGCGGGCTGGCTCAAAATAATTAAAACACGGTAGAATTTAAAATTTTCCATGAAACGTGTGAACGCTTTTTCGATATCAGCGATGTCTTTTGTTGTCACATTATCGTACGGTTCAAGATGAAGGAGGCGTTCAAGAGCAATTCATCCGGGACACCCTGTGTACACGTCACAAAGAATTCCCGTCAGAGCAGCTCGCGTGTGTACGTGAAGCATCGTGTAATGGGGAAAATGCAAATTTAATGGATGAATTTGAGAAGGTGCGCCGAGACCGCGGGGACCCGCCACCGAAAGCGATACCTAAGATTCATTTATGCGTTGCCCCTCGGTGCACGTTGCCTCCAAGAGAGCGTACACTCGACTCAACAGCGGTGAAACGAATGATTGGCCAACTTTTTTCCAACGATTTTATCGTTTCCGCGCATCCGAATGACAAATCTCTGGAAAACTGCATCTAGCCTCGCGGTTCAAGGTGCGGGGAATGGTAGTGGCTGCTCTTGGAAGACGTATAACATTCGTCCGGGGCTGCAAATAAGTCGGATTCTCTTCCAGCTGGTGACCTAAGCGAAGTTGAACTTTTACAGAACGTTTTATTTCTGACAAAGATCCGAATTTATTTTAACTGATCCTTCAATTTAAAAACGTTCATATTCCTTTTAGATGACTTTTTGCTTCCTTCAGACGTTTTACAATTTCCGTTAAAAAGGAATAGCAATTTCTCCCCGGCCGGGCTTTTAAAAAATAATTTATGAAAATGAGGGTTTACACAAAGATCGAAAGTCTGGTTCTGAATTTTCTTGACGGCGAAAGCAATTTTGTGAAATTGTTTGCCAACAATTCCTTCGGTCGATACGATTTTCTTCCTCGTTCTAGCCTTCGCAAAACAATTTGTAAGAATGAAAATGTCCATTCACGAGTGTCCGACCTCGCCAACAATGTAACAGTTATTCGGAAATCGCGTGGTACAGTTTATTTGCGAGGAACAGCGGCCGAATCTTAACGACCCTAAGCGAAACGGATCGCGGTCTGCGTGGGGTGGGTCGGGGCTTTGGAAAAACGCGGGGAACTCGAACAATTTATTTATTATTCGCGGTGTGGGCCGGCACTTTGTGCGGTCGGTACACTTTGCCGAGGGTGCACACGCCGAGAGGGAAACTTCGAATCGAGTTTCGGGGGTGGCCGGCGCCGATTCACCGGCACACAGGCAGGCCCTTTTCATCCCCCGGCGCGCGGCGTGGCGAGAAGTTACACGGACGCTTAATGGCGTGCCTTTTAGCATTCCCTGCCTCCGGATTATCACCTGCCTTTGAGGCCGTACATAATTCACCGGGGCTCTGCCTCGTGCGAGCTTCGGCTTCTCAGCTATTAGCGGCCGCGACGACGGAATCAACGCGATGACGAACCGCCTTGTTATTCGAAACAGGTGTCCGATCCCAAGACACTGGAGTAGTCGGCATTTGTCACGTTACTCCCCCACCACGTTTCCCATACGTGAAATTCTATGCAAATACGACGATCGCTAGACTGCGGATTTACACAGGCTGATTCCATTGTTGATCTCAATTGTCACACAAGTATTATATTCTTGTAATTTATTTTGTGAAAGCCAGAACGAGGAATAGAATTATTTCACAGAATGAAAGGATCTTTATAATGAAAATGCTGTAGGGAAACGCACGCGCAAATGTTATTAAATTCGAAAATAATTTTTCCGTTTCTGTTTAAACGAGACATTTCTGATTAAGACATCTTAAAGATCGAGTTCTCTGGCTAGGAATCCGGCAGTGTTTGGAAGATGTACGAAACGCAAAAAAGTCTTTCCACTCGTTTACGCCCTCGAAATATTTGCCAGCCGATGTGCAGGCTTGTTGCCGGCCGAACGGCTTTCGAAAGTTTGCGGCCAGGGTGCAGGGGGTGTGCAGGGGGTGGTTAGGAGATATCCAGAGATCCAGCGACAGGAAGCGGGGGGCAGCGGATGTGCGCGAAAGTTGCCGGTGTTGACGGGTCTCGCCGCGAAAAACAGAGAAAAACAGGCCGGGCTGCGAAAAATCTGGACGGGCCATGATGGAAAGGGTAAAGTTGGAGCCTCGAGGATCCCGGAGGCAGCCTGATGAGAGATAACAAACTTCATCTTTCTTCACAATGCAGCCGCCACCGAAAACCGCGCGCCCGGTGCCACTATGCCAGTGCCGGATAGCTGTCTATATATCTTTCGGCGAGCCGTTCGACGACGATCATTTTCACTTTGAATTTAATTCGCGCATTCGGCCCCGAGGAAAACGACGGAATTTTTTCTACTGGCGATAGGCGTCCCGAAAAGTCGCCGGGTAGACCATGTCCGACGGGAAAAAGTTTAATAAAAATTGTCCACCCGAATTGCAACAAATTTGAATGCAATATAAATTTATTTTGTTTTTAATCGCATTTTTAAATTTTTCTAATGTTTTTGCTGTTTTAAAAAATAACAATTCATATTTTTCCATTCAAACGTGTTGAACCAGCTATAATAAGGCAGTGAATCGATTAAGCACGGTTTTATGGTGGATTTTCGCTAGAGCCTATTATAAGCGCGATAATAAGGCCGTGAAACGGCTACGCGCGGTTTTATGGCTGGTTTTCAGTGTATTCCAATTTTGGTACACTGTATCATTGCGATGGCTGATTACTTTTATGACGAGGCGGCACACGTAACATACGATCAGCGTAAAAAAGCCACTTTACTCGCAATAACGTTACCATAACTCCTTTACACCGTCGTCACGACTACAGAGCACTCGGGCCACATCTATTCGGCGCGGCGCGGCGGTAATACCAAATTACGGGCAACTTAGCTCACGTAAAGGGCCCCCAGCAACCAGTTATTATACATTATCATTACGACTATCAATGTTATCCGTCGACTGGGAGGCCAATCGATGGGAAATAGGCTAGGAAATTAAGTGGGGCCAGCTGCTGAGAATTTTAAACAGCCTCAGCAGTGCAGTTTCGCAAGACTATGGCTCCCCGGGGCCATTCTTGGCCCTGGAAAAATTAAATCTGCTTCGTACAGCGGTCCAGAATATTTACTTTCTAATAAATAAAAAAATACAATCTTGATTCTTAAAAATCGCATCGCTTGTGCACTAAGAGGAGCAGCTTTTCAATTTTCATTTGCAACATAGCCTTCCTACAATGTGAATAAAACTGCATATTACTAGCAAGTGCATTGTCCTTTGCAGATTCATTCAACATGATAGATTCCAATGTTCACTTCAATATTTTTTGCCATGACTTTGCAACCGTATGCACCTCTAGTCCTTTTAACCGCGAGTTTGGTGTGGAACTCAAAAGCGCTGCTGATCCCTCCCAGGAAATTGGCAGACTCCTTAAGGATTCTTCTGCTTTTTCTATATTTACGGATGACAGTAAGACTTCGAACGGTGATTTTGTAGGCTGTGCTTGCTTTTGTCCGGATCTCAATGTTCACACAAACTCGAGCATTAAACATTTAATAAGTGCATTTAAACAGTGCTCTTGACCAGGGTTGCCATATTTTATCCCCTCCGGCCCCTTACCCTTCCGCCTTCTCGCCCAGTTTCGCAGCGTACCTCTTCCCACTAACGCAGGCGACAGTGGCGACACGCGACGAGTGGGAAGAGTGGGAGCAGGTAAGGAAAATAACGGGTGTACTTTTGTTCCACGCGACGCTACGGACGGCTTGGCTTGAGTGAAGTGGTTTTCGAATTCAGTTTACAGCAGTTTACAGACTTTGGTGTGCAATCTAGCAAGAATCAAAGTTTTAGAGTGCCGTTTGCAGTATTTTATACTACGCATTATTTAAAATTATTGAGAAAGTTATATTACATAACCTAAAATTCAATGTATACATTACCTGCTTTCTCAATAATTTTAAATAATGCGTAGTATAAAATACTGCAAACGGCACTCTAAAACTTTGATTCTTGCTAGATTGCACACCAAAGTCTGTAAACTGCTGTAAACTGAATTCGAAAACCACTTCACTCAAGCCAAGCCGTCCGTAGCGTCGCGTGGAACAAAAGTACACCCGTTATTTTCCTTACCTGCTCCCACTCTTCCCACTCGTCGCGTGTCGCCACTGTCGCCTGCGTTAGTGGGAAGAGGTACGCTGCGAAACTGGGCGAGAAGGCGGAAGGGTAAGGGGCCGGAGGGGATAAAATATGGCAACCCTGCTCTTGACATTGTGCTTGAAAATGAATATTCACAATGCTAAAGATATTATTCTCCCAGTGGGTAATATTTATATTGAACTTTTCGAACAAACATTTATTCTTCTCAATCAACATTCTTTGCAATAATAAGAAATTAACTTTCTCGACGAATAATATTTGCGTCCCGGTAATGGATACTTTCATTAAAAACATTTTTCTATTCAGATCGAATTTAATTGTCACTTATAACAACTGGAAAAACGTTGGAGATATTAAACGAATCCTCCGCCTTTGCATAGGACGTTCTACAAGAGACGTATACATATTTCTTCGAATAAATTACTTACAGTTAATCAGCTTAAGCGAGTGCGCTGCCATCGACTTACCTGGAACAAGAGAAAAATTTTCAATTAATACAATTATGTCCTCGAAGTATTCTCTCCTCTTATCGTTCGCGACGTACACCGGCGCAACAAAGGATCTTTATTTTGCGCAAATACTGTTGCCAATAAAAACCTGGAGGAGAAGCAGCTCGTTTATTATTCGCGTCCGATTCCATTCATCCTCGAGCTCCTTCCACAATATTCGCCCGCTTTTCCATATTGAACCGATCCGCTCGATCCAATTAAACGAGACGAATTTAACGAAGAACGCGGCCAAGTATAATATATTGCCGATGTGAATTAAATGATACCCGTGATTCCGTCGGCACCCATCAATGAAAAGTATTGTGATAACGAAGAACCCGGCGAAAATTCATTTCTGACAGATTAAATTCATTTCACGGGGAAATCAACGTCCGAGGAGCGAGGAACGGGCTCGAGCGATTCATCAAGATGTTTTATTCATTTGTACGTGCAAAAATGTTTTAACGTTTCTAACTGTACAACGAATTTTTTAATAGGTTATTATTAATACACAATTTTGATCGTCTCCCCCGGAATGAAAATGTGTTAACAAAAAGTAGGAGAAAGTGTACGCGAACGAACTTTTCGAGTGAAGTAACAGCGGCCAGAAAAATTGTAGCAGCAGTAAAATAATTTTTGCGATCTGTAAGAGCGACAAGGCCGATTTTAATTAAGGGAACGGAGCTTCAGGAAACAGGGAAATGGTCCCGGAGGTTCGTGTTTTTCAAACAACGGAAGAAAATTGCATAACGAGCACGATCCCCCGACGTGAAGCACTCGCGGCGGAGGACGAGGGCGTGGAGGACTCGAAGAAACGGAGATTTAATCTCAAGATGGTCGGCTTAATTGCCAGAAAAGAAAATTACCCATAAATAAAAAGGGTAATTAAAACGTTTTGCGGGTGTCCCGCGTGAACGCGTCTTTTCCCGCGAACCTTGCAAAAAAGAGCAACTCCCCGAATGCAACGCGAAAGGAACCAAATCCCCTTCTGTTTCCGAATAGTTCTCGCAAGACTGCAGAGGCTTCTTGCCCGTTTGTCCCGCGGAACTTGTGAATTCCTCAAAGCGTTCTCGCGAAAATTGATTTCCATTCGGGACCTGTGGTGGGTCTATTGCTGGCGCGCTTTCTCCTCAAACGACACAGCGAAATGCACACCCAGCAAGGGATCCTGGAGTCCTTGCAGATCCTTCTGTGCTGCGAAATGATCACTGACGTTGCTTTCCGGTAAAAAATGCGCAGCGGTCATTAATAAGCGCTGCTTGCAATCTTTAATGAATTTTTCAAGGGCTGCTCTGGTCCTGGCTTACACGATGACCGCAGGTTCATAAAGTGGGATCATAAAATTGTGAGGGTCGTTTTGGTGGTGCTTGATTCATCAATGATTACAATAAGGAATTCGAGAATGCGTATGTTTCCTCCATAAAACGAAAAAGAGCGGCAAGACACATGCCCAAAAATCCAGCGAAGGTCTGCCGATCTCGGGGAGCCAGCAGACCAGGGAACACCGTTTAAACATCGAAAAACAACAGCGTCGTGGATCTGGTGGGCGGAAAACGGAGGCCAGGGGTGATCTGGGAAAATAGCGGGCGCGGATACGTACGTGTGTGTTCGCGTGAAGACTACTTTTAGGATCGTCGAGTACCTTTGGGAAATTGGTTCCGCGCCTCTCCCGGGCCGGGCCGTCTTCTAACTTTTATTCTCTCCGAGGGACCGACGACAAGAAAATAGCGCAAACTGAGAGCCCTCAGTCTTTCTTATCTCGGTACACTTGCTTCGCCCGGTTCTCTGTCTCCTTTTCCCCGGGCTTTTTTTTCTTCTTTTCCTCTCTGAACCCGGGGCGGTCGTCTCTTTCCGCCATCGACGACCTGTTCTCCACCTTTTCCACCCACGCACCCCTTCTTCCCCATCCTCCGGAACCCTGTCTACCTTTTCGCGATGCTCCTCCGTTCGACCTTTTACCTTCTCATCGACGGATCCCGCGTAAATCCGCCGGCAGTCTGGTTAGGTGCCGGTCGAAGCTACTCGAAAAGATTTCATCGGTTCGATCGGCGGCAAGGCAAGTGTTCCCGCCCTGGCCGTCCGAGGCTCTCCTCTGAAATCACTTCGGAACTTCTGCTTTCAGAGGAAATTCCCTGATTACTACGGAAATGCGATGCACCCGTCCCTGTTCCGCCGCGCCGCGCGCCGGCCTTTTCACGGTTTTTTCATCCTTGTCGTTCAGCGTTCGTTGCAAGATTCGGCTTCGATCGAGAAAGAGAAACGCTCACGACGGACACAGTCGTTCCGCGGCTACTCCTTTTCGTAGCTTCCCTCTACGAGTGCCTGCTCGGACCTCGGTAATCTTTGCCTCGTCGTCCGCTTTGTGTACACTGCACCCCGACCTTAGACGCCGCGCCGGAACAAATTGAATTGTTCTGTCAATTCGTCCTGTCTCCTCCTCCGCACGGCCCTTGATCTACACGTTGCTCTTGGGAAACCTGCGGCTGAGACTCCTTCCGCAGATGAGCTTTCGACCTGCTGCTGGTCATGCTGGCTGCTGGTCGATAATGTACACCAGCTAATGCGGGGACAATCATTTTCGAGAGACTCGGGGAAAGTTCGATTCCGAGCTCCCTTTGTCACGGCTGTCTACAACTGCGGGTTTCCGCAAACATTCGAATTTTTCTTCGGGGTAGAATGTCAGTCGAAGCTGTCAGTCCGGGACAAAAAGATAGCACTTCATCTATTTTTCCTCATTAGCATTGATTTTTATCGATTCATTCTGTTATATATTATGTCAAGTTTTTCGTTAAGTGTGCCATCGTTTTGTACCTCTGTATTTCGTTAATATTTCTACTTGATTCAATAAAAACAGATAAATTAATGAACCTTCGTTTCATTTCATTCATATACATACTCTAGAGGTGCGCGGGTTCCCGAATATACGGGTTCGGGTCGGGCCGGAAAAAATCGGGCGGGCTCGAGCGAGTACTCGAGACATCTGAATATTCGGATAGCTTGATCGCATCGGGTAGCTTGATCGCGTCGGGTAGCTTGATCGCGTCGGGTGCTTGATCGTCACGGGGTAGTCGGAGACATTCGGATTGCATAGATTATCCAAACTCGGACGCGATCCTTTTATACTCGAGATTGAACATACGATTCGTAATTCGCACTAATGCGGTCCTGAATTATGTACTCGGTTTTATTTACAGAAATGTTATTTTTCGGTTGTGGATTTCGGTTTTGGTTTCGGCTATGATTCGATCCTGTCATTGTGTATTCTGTTCGGCCTAAGAACATATAATGTATGCAAGCAACTAAATTAATTATAGGACGACTATAAAATAACCCCATGAAATCTCAGTTTTTTATGTGACAAAACACAACAAATTTTTTTTTAAATCAGAACCAAAATCTATAATGCAACTGAAAAATAACAGTTATAAAACAGAAATTATATCGGAATCGTAACTGTAACCGATATAAGCTGTATTACACATATAATATAATATGTACATAGAGAATGAATTGGGTAGTAAGTAGTAACAAAATATACAAGCATATTTATGTTTTCTTAATCCATTTATTTATTTATTTTTTCTGTTTTATAACTGTTATTTTTCAGTTGCATTATAGATTTTGGTTCTGATTTAAAAAAAAATTTGTTGTGTTTTGTCACATAAAAAACTGAGATTTCATGGGGTTATTTTATAGTCGTCCTATAATTAATTTAGTTGCTTGCATACATTATATGTTCTTAGGCCGAACAGAATACACAATGACAGGATCGAATCATAGCCGAAACCAAAACCGAAATCCACAACCGAAAAATAACATTTCTGTAAATAAAACCGAGTACATAATTCAGGACCGCATTAGTGCGAATTACGAATCGTATGTTCAATCTCGAGTATAAAAGGATCGCGTCCGAGTTTGGATAATCTATGCAATCCGAATGTCTCCGACTACCCCGTGACGATCAAGCACCCGACGCGATCAAGCTACCCGACGCGATCAAGCTACCCGATGCGATCAAGCTATCCGAATATTCAGATGTCTCGAGTACTCGCTCGAGCCCGCCCGATTTTTTCCGGCTCGACTCGACTGTCGGGTACCCGTAAATTTCGGGAACCCGCACACCTCTAATACATACACATATGTTAAGAAAGACACACTAAAAATATGTGTATAAAAAAACTTGAATTTCTAATGTTTAATAAACAGAAATTACATTAATTTCAAATTGTGCTATCTTTTCGTGCCGGAGTGTAGTTGGTAAAACACTGTACTTCATTTTTCAGATCTGACGTCGGTGTAAACCATAAGAAACAACGTCCAGCAGAAACTTTCCACAATTCCGACCCGCAGCGCAGGATCAAGTATTTGTACCGCTAATTAGCGCAGTGTGATTATCGCGAGTTCGAAGCATGTTTTATTAAAATGACCGCGGAAAGTTCCGGCAGCAATTCGAGAGCAGCGTCTCGAGTTTAAGGAATCGAGTCTTTCGAGATTTCATCCGGATTTCCCGAGAGCGATCGGTGCCCTCTCATTGCCGCAGTACACCGTGCCATCAATTTTCCCGGAACTTTCTCTCGCGCTGGAAAAAGTCCGCGAATTTTCGTGAAAAGCGTTTTCGACGTGCGCGCGCACCCTCCTTTTACGTCGGAAGCGATGCACGAGAAAACTTCCGAATTTATCCCGATAATATTTCGTTTAAATATAGAACTTTAATTGCCAGAGATCGTGGACTAAACTAATCCGTTTCGTGCTTTCCACCGGAGCTTCCTTCGAGGCGATTTAATCCGGCATCCATCAAATTACTTTTTGATCTGTGAGTGCATCTTCGCTGTGTACAATATTTTGCAAAGTGAGAGAAAATATTAATGCAATTATTCGAGCCAGGTGTGGTTGAATTTTATTTGCACACAAATATCGCGGGGCGAGCATATCAGAGCCTGTTTTATACAATATTCATACATCGTATTGAAATTATTCAATTGAATTCACGTACAAAGTTACATTTTATATAATGTAGGTTTATAATTTTCTTTGCGAGTGTCAAACGTTGAATTATTAAATAATATTTCCCATATAGTACTTTTTAATCAAACTTATGAACGATTATGAACGGACAAGTATCCTCTAAATGAAAGTTCACCGGGCAAACGCATGCGTTTAACTCTAGGCGGCCGGCGCAGCGCGGCGCGGCGATAAAGAACGAAAAGAATCACTCGACATATTTCTGCTGCATCAGAAAATTGAATCACACTCATAATTTCACTCGGAACAGAAAAGAACCGGCGCGCAGACATATCTTTACGCGAGACAATAAAAAGCACGAGCTATTTCGACGCGGCACGCGAAGCGAACTTTTTTTAACTCGATTTGCCACGGAGAGAAAATTATCCGCGGAAAGCTCGGCCCAAATTCGGACGCGATCGCAGCCGGCACTCGAATGTCCACAAGGTTTATTTAACGGTTAAGTAAATTTCAATTGATCGTTGATTAATCCCCTTGTATACTAATCTCCGTGGCCCGCGGCTATAAGCTACGTTCGCTCATCTATAAATCAATTCCGGTATCTTCATTATACTCATCATCCTTCCTATTAACTTTTGACTAGACTGCGGATCTTTATGCAAAATAAAAAACTTCAATTGAATGTTATTTCTTCCTTTAAAATTTTTCAACAACTACACTCGCGTCGGTATTTAAGTTGACGCAGCCGAATTCCAAGAACGCGTTGTTTTTTTTTCTAGTGCACACGTTGTACTTGATCTTCTCGTCCTTTAATCAATAAACAAAAATATAAAAACTCTTTAATTTATTATTGTTTTGACATAAAATAAAATTACTGTTCCTGTTGAATTTATGATGACTAAATAGATATATTTCTGTTACAAATGCATATGTCATTTACATTTATTACACGTTTTTATCTGCACTTTTCTAAAAATATAAGCGTCAACTTAAATACCGATGCGAGTGTACGTATATATTCCGTCTACTCAATTTTGCAATAAGTGCAGAAATATCCGCAGTCTACTTATGACGCTCCAAACAAACTTATCGATCCATTTAATTTTCTCCTCCAGCCAAAATGAATCTCGCAGTCCTCCATCGTTGGCGAAACGCTACGAAATATATTGGAGGGGCAACCATACTCCCCTGACGCCCCTCATGGGAGCGAAGTGTGCAACGTTCGCATGGAGACACACGAGCCGAGATCTCGTCGATGGAACTCCGGTGACGATGGCAATCGGCGATTTACGACGAGTTGTTAGCGGCCGGTGTACGTGCAGCTGTGCAGCGTGCGTCTCCCGCTGCACTCCTGCAGTTTCCCTTGATTGTTTACAATTAATTTGACCCGACAGCGCCATAGTTACTCGCCCCCGTTGTTTCGCTCATCTTACCCGGTCGGAGCCGTACAGAGTCGAACCGTCGCGTCGGCTTCCAGGCCTTTAAAGGAAACGTTTCTCTTTCGCTGTCGAAGCCCGGGAAAACTTTAACATCGACTTCTTTGCTTTCCCTTAAAAATAGCTTAACTTTCTTCATCTTCGATCGCGAGACCGTCGTTCTTTTATTTCTCGCAAAAGAAACTGTCTTCCCACGAGAAACGCTCTTTTCTTGTTCAGGTGAAAGGCCACTCTGTCTCAGCCCCTTGTGCTATAATATCGAGTCGGTATACAATAATTTCCAGAACACTCAAAGACATCGATCTAACTTCAATTCCAATTTTAACCTAATAAACCCGCTCTCGATTTACAAAACATAAACTGATCATCGGATTTCTGTTCGAAGGAGGTCCAACAAATCGATATAGTCCCAAGATGTTGTTTCCCTTCAAAGACGAGAGCTTTATTTAATATTCCCTTTGTCCAATCAAGAGAACGAGATACAGCAAGCCAGCTGCGCCCAGCGCGACGCGACGCAACGCGAGCAATCGCGCGATAATATTCGAGAAATGACTCGGTGACGGAAATATTTCAAATCCTGTCAAGAAACGTCCCGCTGATACCCGAGGGCCCGTCGTAAACGTGAGCTTAAGCTCAGTTACACATCGCGCGTAAATCTAACGCTATGTGTACGCATCGCACACTCGTAGGCGTTTTACAAATAAACCGTGTGCGAGGAGCGTGTCTTGTAACGGGAACGATAAAGGCCCTCGTAAAGCTCAAGAAGCATTTCGAGAGTGCCTTGACCCGTTGAAGTTCATCCTGTCGTGGTAACGAGCCTATCCCGGCTTTAACGCGTGCGGAACTCGTGATTTGCGCTGGAAAATCGTTTTTACCGCTTTGCGATCAAACAGACTAAGAAATGAAAATCATTCGCTGAAGCTTAATGCGCTAACAAGGGAGGTTGCCCAATCGGAACACGCCGATTTTAATGAAATTTTAGTATGATATAGAACTAGAAGTTCGAGGTGTCAGTGGCAGCCATGTTGCAATCCAGGGACATCCGAGAAGCCGAGGATCTTGAAAATTAACAATTTGCTAGCACGGTGACGAACAGCGGTTCCTCGCGTTATTTTTCGGGAAGATTTGCGAGGCGACCGGAACTTTTCCAATTGCAACTTGTCCGGCCCCGTCTAACGCAATTTCACACGGAACCTGGCAACTCCAGAGGATCTTGTTCTCGGCGCACGCCTGTCCCGGACACTTAGTTTGCCTCTAATTTTTTTCATAATTCTCGGACTTTTTGTAGGACGTGGCCGGATGTTATACGTGAGCGGCGACTACCCTGGACTACGGAATTTTTGCCGGCTCTTTTCTAGCGAGACTGCTGCGCTGCACCACCGGGTTGCTCGGGTAATCTCTAACGAGTAAAAAATAATTTAATCTAATTTAGCGGAACGGGAAATAGAAACGAAAGTTCATTATCCTTGGCAAGCGTTTTATTCTGCTTGAAATAGAAACTTCGCCAAGTCTTTGTATTTTATATTCGGTTGGGTCTAATAGAAGATCTAAGGGACGATCTAGTGCAGAATCCAATTTAGAATTCGATATGGAATCGGGGAAAAATTCTAGTTAGGATCTGAAGCGAAGCACAGCACAGAATACTTAAAAAAAAAAACGTGAGAGAAGAATTAGAATAAGTAGAAAATAGAAGCAGAGAATTATTCTAAATATTACTCTGATGCAGATGCTGTGTTCGCGGAGAATATGGAGAACCATGTTTCATGGAGAATGAAACATCCTGTGACGATCTTTGCGTAGAAGATGATAAATTTCGCAACCGTTTGCAGGATCTTGCGGGGGAACGTCATCCAGTCGATTAAACGCTGCAGTCGTTTACACGGATTCACTTTCTCGCGGTTCAATAGGGAAAGGTAAAGATCCAATTAAACTGGAATCGCGTAATAAAATGCAAACGACCAGCGGACAGGGGCAATTAAAAGGGATGAAGCTCGTGATAAAAGCCCTGCCTCGGGCTCAAGTGACGGAAACGGAAACGATGCGTCGGTGGAGACTGCCATGGCGGTTAATGCTTCGAATCTGAATTCCTCTTTTTAATTCCAACAGCGTCCGAGTTGAAGTTGTTCATCGTGTGCACGGTGAAACAGGAGGAAAATGTCGTACACTTTGATTTCAGAGTATCGCTAGACATTTTCCTCCTTTGAATTTGTGAGACACTCCTTCACTATATTTATTAACATTTGGGTTCACTCTGTTGTACTTCTACGCAGGGACCCTCACTGTTAGAACCAAAAAGAAAAGAAGTCATGGAATAACAAGTATTTCATCGACTAAAATCGTATTGGTTACAAATAAGGATTATAAGTAACCGAAAATTTTTTACTCTTTTTTGTTGGCAAATGTCATCGTTGAGAGAAATTCATTTCGATCGCTTATAACAGTTATCAATGAGAGAAATTTATTTCGATCGCTCATAATAGTTATCGGTACGAGAAATTTATTTCGATCGCTCATTTTTTGGACACTAATAACTGTTACTTGTAACCAACAAGTATAAAAGTCGATATGTTTTAATCATTTGTTCTTTATATTTTGTGTACATTATCTTAAATTTCAATAATGATCAACTTTTTATTAATGATTTTTATCGTAGAAAATTTTAGAATAACTGTAATTTTTGGTCCCCGCTTCTAAATCCTTCGGGAACATTGCTAAATCATTTTTGAGAATTCTGGCAGCCCTTTTTATTCCCAGCGAAACTCGTGGGAGTCGCTCGACCCTCAAAAAACCCTTTATTAGAAGATCCATTGACCAAATGGAAGAACCAGAACTAATTAAATTTGGTAAACCAATTTCGGAGAAAAATCCGACCATCCCAGCGGAAACCGCGATGTCGCTCGCTTAACCTGAGAATACCATGTAACTAGCTACATCCTGAACCGCCCACGGACTGCCACAACTACATTACGATAACTTTTGGTATACCTACAACAACTTCAGCCAGCAGATCTTGGTTGGTGGCTGGCTGCAGCACGTGCACAAGAAGCTTCATCATCGAGTAACCAGCATGTTTAATACCGGGCCGAAAATAAATTCTAGAAAATTTCGGAAGCAAAAAAACCGGACCAGGGTAGGAGGATAGAGGCGAGACACGACTCTCGAGAAGAATGAAACCAGGACAGGTGAATTAAGTTTTTCTGTGGCCTAAGTAGTTCCAAGAGAACTCGTCCCTTTGCCAAGAACGCAGAAGACAGTTATCCCCTTCCCCCTGTTTCCTGTCTTTCTCTCTCTTCCAGTCTCTGTCTACTCCTTCTCCTTAGGTTTATGAAACCTCTCGTGGGTCAATAATGAACCATGAGATGGAATTTTCGAGGGTGATTTCCGCGTTCGCGGTGAGCAGACATCGTCTTCTGCCTGGCGCGACTTCTTGGTGCTCGTAATCATAGCGCGGATAGCAATTTAGCACAGCCGATGGGAGAAAGTGTCTAAAATTAGAATCGAGCTAGGCGACGTGTACAGGTGAGCAAGAAATCAGCGCGCGGAGGGTCGAAAGGGCAGCAACTGGGACGGAAAATGAATCATTAAATTATCTTGCTCGACGGAAGCTGACGGAACCGATGATAAAACCTCCGCACAAAATCTGCACCTTGACCGCAACGCGTACATCCAATCAAGATTTTCGATTTTTTTAAATTCTCGACACAATCTTCAGGATTCGCATGTTTCACGAGGAATCATCCGAAGCCACGAAGAGCGATCAGGAGGAGGGTAAATTGGGGATGGCAAACGACGCGGTTTTTTCCAGGGTTGATGTCGTCAGCCCTTCCTAGTTTTTTTTCCGAGCGGGCCATTATACGTGATTTTTCGAAAGAACACAAAATACCAGGCTGATAAATCGTGGAAATGCGGGAGGAACGTCACGTGCAGGTTTCGCGAGCTGCGAGCGTAATGGCAGCGATATTCCCCGGGGGTTTATTCGAGACACAGAAACCGAGCGGCGATCAGACACGTCCATACAGACACGCTATTGCCAGCGTTGGAAAACGGCGGACCCCGCACTCTACTTCGACGCCGAATAATCAAATGGCAGGTGTTCCCAGCAATAAACCCGTTTCACCCCTTTACTACCCCCTTTTCAACCCCATCCGCTTCATCTCTTCGCCGAATTTCTCTATGCGGCCCCGGGAATATCTATTAATCACCCGGGCGCTTTGCAACTTAGATGAATGGCCGGTTCCCATGGATTTTGGACTTACGGTACGCGAATTTCGAACAATCGATTTCGTTCCATTAATAATATTTACTCTAACGTTCGACTCCTGACACCTACCGCAGGGACGAGCGAGCCGCCCCGTGCAGCCTCGCATTATGCGAAACTGCCGCGAGGACTTAGGCTCACCCGCAGCATGAATCCTGACAACCGTTGACGACTGCTCGTTAGCGCTCTTAAATATTAATAGTTACCCGAGACCGTTCGAGGGGCGAGCAGACCTACCCTGTGCATGAAATAAAGCGGCGCGGCGGATGGCTTCCTTCGGAATTACTGTGGTCATAGTGATCGTGTTATAGCTGGTTTTTATGGGGGACTCCGTCGACCAGCGGTGCTCTCGTTTTTATTCAATTAAATGCTACTCGTTTGCCTTTTTTGCAGGATCGGTTTTATAGAACTTCGTCGAAACTAACTATCTCCGAGAAGAATAGAACAAAAAACAACAAGTTGAAAAATTGGTGTTCTTGAAATAATTACGAATGGTATCGGATAAACGATTAATGGCGGAAGGAATTTGTTTCAATGGCTCCCGTCCCAGGACGTGGGTGGAAAAATTTCAAGCATCGTGAACTTTAACGGGGGACGTAATTAAAGTGACGTCGCGTCGTGGGAATTTTCGGCCCTCGAACATCGTAAAGCACAAGTTAAGCCATTGTAACGTATTAAAGGATTAAGATTCTCTTACGATTCTTTCCCCCGAGACAGAAACTTCGCGTATTCTTTAACCTCTCCTATTCGTCCCAAGAAAATCCAGATTAATTCAGAGGAAATGTTTCCCCGTTGAACTCGCTCCGTCGCGTCGCGGCCAACTTCCGACGTACACGGTCCGTATCGGTGAAAAAAATTCCACGAAAACCTCCGAACAACTATTCTCCTCAATCTAAACACTTGCTTCTTTTTCCAACTTATTATTGCTCGGTGCGCAATTCTTTTTCACTAAAAATAGTAAAATATTGGGAGTACAAATAAGTCTCCGCCGTTTTTCACCTTAAATTGGGGATTTATTGCGAAAGAACGGTACCTTATGTTTTATTCAAAGTATTGTACATCGCTGGCCACTACTTTTTCCCATCTTTCTGGCAGCATCCGGATATCGCGTCGGAAGAACGCGCTTCATCTTTTGACGCTATCCATGAATCGACCGAATTTTTGGTATCTTCGTGTGACGCGAAGTGCTGCTCAGACAGGCCATGCGTCATCGATCGAAACAAGCAGTAATCTAAAGGAGCAACGTCTGGTGAATACGGCGGGTGGGGTAAAACTTCCCAATTAAGTGTTTCCACGTAGGTTTTGACCGGCACCGCAACATGAAGACGAGTGGGACGAACATTATCATGCGGAAGAATGATTTTGTCGTGTCTGGTGTTAATAATGGGCGTGTTTTTCTTTGAGCGCTCGGCTCAATCTATCAATTGAGTTCGGCAGAGAGCCGCAGTAATAATCGTTTCATTCGCGGTATGAGCAACTCATAATACACGTCACCAAGCTGGTGTCCCGCAAATGACGTTTACTTGGCTCGAAACCCGACATTTTCGCACAAAAACTATACGACGCTGATACACAATGGCTAATATATTTCGAGGTTATGTTGTTGACAGATGTGCAACCTTAAGATACACATATGACGTCTTACATCTGACACTAGCCGCCATAACTAACTGGTTGCGCTATCTGATTTCAAACGGCGCGGCGGAGACTTATTTGTACTCCCAATAACATTTCCTGGCGCGATGAAAGATCAGAAACGGCTTCGGCGCCCACCGAACACCGAACAGACCAACAATGCGCTTTGAGAAATCCGAGAAAAAATGTCGGGCGGCTATGAAGGACCGATTTTTCACGGAAAACGATCCTCGGCAACGGCGTATCCCCTAATCGAATTACCCGGGGCGCAAAGCCAGGCAGCCCAGGACGCCGCGCCGGTGCCGGGGAAAAAGGTGAAATCGCGGAACGTGACGGTGAAAAAGGCGCGGACCGCGTTTTCTTTCGAGACTTTCGATCGTTAAGCCCGGAGCCGGCACTAATGTCGGTTTCGCCGGGCCACCGAGAGAAACTGCGTCCGTGCGCCGTAGTTAATTCTCGGTTTTTTTCGAGCCGCGCGAACGCCTTTCGTCTTCTTTATGGCGACTCGTGAACTTAGGCCGCCGGAAGACTTAATCCTCTTCTTCCGCGTGCCGCCTTTCCGTCTTTCGCGCCCGAGCCCGATGACTTCTTCTCGCCTCTTCCGCCTAATTTCGCGACCGACTCGCTTTATCAGGGATTACGCGCGTGTCCCACCCTCGACTGCATAGTTCTCTCAACTCTCGTCTCCGCACCTTTAATTATCTCCGCGCTGTGTAGCTTTGTGTAGCCCGAGACGCGTTTTGCCCCGCTAAACCGTCGATGAAAATTGACAATCTTCCGAGCGGTGGTATAACTTTATGTAAAAAAAATCCTGGGGTCACCTATTATGGGTCGTTTTAAAGCTTGAAGTGCGAGCTTTCGATATCTGTGGTTGTTTGTTGTGCAAAAAATGTTTGACGTCGTGTGGCGAGTGAATTAGGCGGAGGTACTTATATTGTTTGAAAATTACGAATTTGGAAAGTTAAACCTGTCTGTGGGAATCAAAAAATTTTTCTCGGGACTGAGATCACCGTTATATCGCAGATTAAAGTCTCCTCTTTGTAATGAGCTGTTAAAAATTCATGTGCGATTTTTTCCGTCGGTTTATTGCGCTCTGAAGGGAAATTGAGCCGGCGTATAAGCGATGGTAGACCGCACGAAGGTTGCGGTACTAAATTTGTAATTTGTGATTAGCGTATGAGCTTAGCGTGCGTGTAGCGCGTGCTCGATACAGTTTTAGTTTAATATGGATTGCTTTACTGCTGCAGGAGGGGCCTTGTTCTCAAGTAGAAACAGCGAGTAATGATCGGACAAAGCCTCTCATCGGCTTTCCTCCATTTGTTTCCCTAATTAATTACAGAACGATATCTGTGTTTACGGCGATCCCATTGCATTCACGTTTCCCGCGATACGAAATGGATGAAAACGTTTTCATTTCCCTTTGAACCGGCGCTACATAACAAAGTCGTGTCATCCTCGCGTCGACGGTATCGAATTAAATTTAATAAACATCAATATCCAGTAATTGATATCAATCCCATAGAAATTCTATTTTGCGGTCGCGCGCCCATTATAACATCGAACAAATAATCATTTTCTCCTGTTGAAATTAATCGATGATAAAATAAGGAGATCGTTTTCGTTCTCGAATTTATGTATGTAGTGCCGTGGCTCTCGGGCTCGCAGGTTTTTACAATTCGGATCATTCATTCGCAACATGTGGCCCCTACGGATTGAAAACATACAAAAAAAAGAGAGGTGAACGTTTCCAATCGACGAGCAAAGCACTCAGCAACGTGCGCTACGATTAGACATCCATTACGGGCTCGACGCGGCCAATCGAGGCCGTTGTTACAACGTTGTATCGCCGTTTACAACGACCCCGATATCGTCGCTACAACGTCAACTGATTCTCCTCGATATCGCTCCCAATCCACTGCTGCGATAGCGAATCAGTTTACAAGGCGTTCGACGTTTTTACCTCCACTCGAAATTGAATTTTATGCAAATCCCGCGGGGCGCAACATTCAACGAAAATATCCAGACGCTGGCAATCCCTATTCGTCGAGAATAGTTCTGCTATGAAAAAATCGTGGGCCAAGTTCGTCGGAATAAAAATGTCCGGGCCGTTTTATTTTCCGGCGAGTTGTTTAGAAAAAATTTGGTCAGCAGTCGGTCGGTCGTAGGAATTGTGTATTTGCAGCGTTTCGAAAAAAACAACGATTCAGCGCGAACGAGAGCAAAAAAACAGGTCGCCAATAACCGCGTGTGTCGAACTGCGTTCGCTTTGAAATGTATCGACAGTTGAACGCGATTTTGCGAATTACCAAAGGGAACCTGGGCGCGATTAGGACAGATTCCGCTGGGTGCGAGATGCGGCAACGAGTATGGACGAATTATGAGCGTTTAATGTAACTTCGAAGAGAACGGTGCTCATAATGGATAATCTTGGCAGGCGCATTTAGCTAAAATTACCGCGAACTGTCCCGCGAAGAGTTTGCATTATCTCTGTTTAATTCGCAACGCTGAATGGTTTCCCCCTTGTTTCTGGGGTGATCAAGTATTTCGTTCGCAGTTTTCAAACGCGAAAAGAGACGAACGACGATGTGCTATAACCTAACCTTGATCCATTCGAGATTTATTCGAGCTGCTTCGGGCACAATTGAACCGATCAATCGAGATCCAATTGTAGCGTGCTCAATTGCGAGATCGGGAGATCTGCGCTGTGAAAGGTTGGCGGCAAACAGATTCGTCGGAAAGATTATGGCTGGACAGCGGATTTGATACACTTACACTCCCAGACAAAAGGATAGCACGCGTGTGCTATCTTTAATTTCTCGTGTTGAAATTATGCTAGCGTAGAAACAATGTGTAGTATGTAAAACATATAATATATCTTCTGCGAATATGTAAACAGAACATAGATTGACTTTAGTTCAATGAGTTCTCTATGTTGGAGGGGAAACACATAATTCGACACGGACACAATGATAGCACACTTGAAAAATAAAGATATACAGAGTGGGGCACTGTGAACAGGTCACCCGAATAACTCGCTTGCTTTTGAAGATAGAAGAAAATGCATCAGACCAAACTTACTTGATATCGCGGCGCTCGTAATCTGATGTCATGAACTTTTTTATAGGTGCAGACATCTGATTACGAGCGCTTCGATATCAAGTAAGTTTGGTCTGATGCATTTTCTTCTATCTTCAAAAGCAAGCTAACGATTTACCTTTAATCAACTCGGAATCATATCATGCAGCACCTTTTCGGATATGTCTTACAATTGGTGCCTCGGTGTCTCAGTTATTTTTTTGCGTGCTATCTTTTTGTCTGGGAGTGTTTAACAAAAATGAGTATATGTAAAAGTGAAAACATCAGAAATCAATTTTTATTTCACTGCAGTTTGTTGTTACCCTTTCTTCGGAGTCCTCTTCAGGATCGTCTTGGGGAAGAAATGCGGAGATTCCGTCGCGCGAGTTGCCCGACTAATTTAGGTCCGGTCGACGGAATGTTTCTGCGGAAAATCGCAACGATCCCCGCAACAGATAGTTACAGTTTCTCGGGGAATAGTTACAGCTTAGGGGCGCCGCGCCGCGCCGCGCCGCGCCGGTCACCTCTCGGTATCGAGCGGCAGCCGCGATTGTTTCATAGTAACTATACGTATAAGCTGGTGGTTGGTATAGCGATGTAGTCGCAAAGACTGGAGTCACGAGCATTCATTGACTTCGGAATCAGTTAAATTCGGGCGCGAGCTAACTGCGAAGGAACTCGTTACCCCGAAGTCGCGGTTACGCTTCCGATACTGTAACGGGAGCCAGTGGGTTCCGCTGACTTACGACAAACTTCACCCGAACTACGAACGACAGTGGCTCCCGTGACCAAAATCACGTGACACGTACAATTTTCGCCAATCCCCGATTGCCAGCGACGAACCCACGAAAGCGTCTAGCAGGACAAAAATCATTTTTATTGACATCGTGTGGAAGACGATAAATCGATAGAAATTCGATATCAAGAAAAATTGTCGTGGGAGCCGCTGGACCATGCTTATCTGTTGTTCCCTTTCTAAATCATCCGGGAACACCGTGGAATCGTCACCGAGCCAAATTTCCCGGATATTTAATTTCCGTAAAAACTATCGTCGCGGTGTGGACCGCAAATATATTAAACGAAGTATACGTATGAACTCGTTCGTTCCGGATTCCGGTTAATTCTATCCACTAATTTCCGCCGTGTGATAATCTCGAACATATTCCAAATTAATTCGAATTCAATATTCGATATTTGCCCAGGCGGAACGGCCTTTAATTTCGCGTGTTTGATAAATGAAATTGCACACGGGTTCTCGCCACGGCGACGGCGCGCGGCGGCGCGACGGTGGTTTCGCGCAGGAAAAATTCGTGGATCGCGAATCATCCGGACCATCTTGTCGGCGTCTCTCGACGGTGCCATATTTTTCGCGCGTTTCCCATCGAACGATGGCAAACAGCCTGTTCCCGGAGAGTAACTCGAGTGTCACCGCATTTAGGAATGGAATATCCGGGTTCCACGGGGCTTCTATTCCGTCCGTCGATTTTCGAAACACTCTTCCAATAACAACGGTCCTATCGGCCATAAACCCTTTTTCGATGTTCGCGATCGCGACAGGATTCCGATCGATTTCCACCGTCACGATGACACTTTCTGCCGTATCTCGTGCGCAATTGTGTCCTCCGGAGTGGACCCAGCCCGACAATATTTCACCAATTCTTCGCGAAACCATCGGCGAATCGGTTCAATCCACGAATTATGAGACGAGCGACGCCTAAAGACCCGCGGCTCTTTGCCGGATTGCGGAAAACGCTTTACGGGATTCGTAAAATCTGTTCAGAGGCAGAACAGTGGTCGTGGAATCGACAAAAACCACATTACGAATGGAAATAAATTTCTATTTGACGCCAGTTTGTTGCAATTCGGGAAGAAAATTTTGTCTGTCTATTGATCAAGTAAATGTGTATTTTTGTGATGAAAACGAATTCCGAGTAGTAATGTAAAGAATACACGGAGGATATTTTTCTAATTTATAAAAGTAAAGCTTGTTGTCAGATAATCGCGAATAAAATCAAAGATCGATTGAACCTATGAAAATGGTAAAATAACAGAAAATGTTTCTCCACCAAGATCGCAACGCTTTTCACTTTCCTCTACTAAATCGTTTGAGGGCATCATCAATAATCGCTTTATTTAAATAATTTTTTTATTCTTGCTCGATCTCTCGCCTCCTCCTACCTTACCGAACTTAATTGAAATGATAAAAGCGATGCACTTAGGGTTCGACAGATAAGATAAATCGATCCCGCGATCCTCACAGCTCCCAGTAAAGAAAAATTCTATTTTCATTCCGATGCTTTTAATTCGCTCTCGTTGGATTAAATTCGGTAAAAAGATTTTCAATTTCTAAAGACCACTTCAATTTCGAATCTTGTTACTTCGAATAATGAAACTGCATTTCATCGTCCACGAATTTTTATTCTCGCTGCAGTCGTGAAAAATTTCACGGTTGTACATTTTACGAGTCGACAGTGTAAAATCTTACATTTTTAGAAGTCTCAAGAAATGTGTTAGGCTGTTTAGAAAATTCTGCACAGTTTAGAAAATTTTTGTTCGAATTCAAAACAGAAACGTAAAACGGGAATGGACGGTTTAAGAATTTCAGGCTTCCACGCCGGTTTGTTGTATCGTTACAGATGTTGTGACACGGTTTTGTCTCCTCGCCACTCAAAACGTTCGAGCGGCCGTGATACACTTGAAAAATATTTCGCGGTCGGTTTCCTTGTTGTCACCCTGCCAACTCGATTGTTTCAATGCTCGCCACGTGTGCTCGATGTACTTACTCGTAGCCTGCTGGTCGAAACGGCGAAAGTTCGTGGAAACGATTATTCCTTTGATGAGAGCAATCAATAAGCAAAATGCAACGCCGTCGAGCAATGAAAATCAAATGTCTTCATGAATAGTGGAATGAATTTAACCCATTGCCCTACAATATCGTGTCAGACTCGTGACGGAGATTTTGAACAGAGTCTAACAAATATAATATACAGTGGCTCACGAAAGTATTCGAACGCTTACATTTACAAATTTTAATGAATAAAATAAGATAAACCTAAACCTAATAGTTAACGAGATATTATCGAAACAATTGTCTTTCTTCTTTGGATAATATCAAAAGTTATTCTTTTTCAAAATGTGTACGAATACTTTGTACACCGACTGTATGTTATTAATTTCCTTTAAACCGAAGCAAAATTCCTTGTTGGTTTTGTTCATCTACAGATCTACAAAACAATTACGATCTACAAAAAATTTCTAATCACTGGAACCGTAAAATAAATCGTGGGGCAAGGGGTTAATCATAGCAGGAGACAAATTTAATCATCGTAGGACGCACTATTTGTATAATATTTCTGTAATTATAAAAGGTAAATGATACATAAAAGCAACACTCCCATTGTTGTCATAAAAGCATAAAATCCGCTGTCTACTTATCAGACTTCCGATTAGACTGTCCGCAGACAGGCAGACCGTGCATCATCCAGTATTATCGAAATGATAGCGACAATTCGACCTTGATTCTGTGTCGGACAATGCGTTGTCCCTTGGGGAGTAGTCTCTAAAGACTGCAGGTACATACACGCAGTGCGACCATAATTCCGCGAACTATATCGGAGAACAGACGTAATCCGCGGCGAGTGCTGATTAGAAACACGACACACGGTCCGGTATACCGATACATATAGAGATTATAATTCAGAATAACGGGAGAGGAGAGCTAGAGAGAGAGACAGAGAGTTGCGTAGTATCGGGCGCATTGTTTTCGAAGCCTAAACGGTGCGCGGAATTACCGGCGCGGCGGAATGCGATCGGTGGAGCAATGTGGCCTCATTACCGCATTAGCGTAATTAGACGTCTGTTACAGATCGCGGGGGACCGGTAAACGCGCGGCCGCGCTTATAGTTAATGTCGCATTACACGACCGGCGAGCATCTTCCCGTTGATAATTGAGATGCGACCGATACCGTCGGGGGAATTATGTTTCAACTCGAATTGAACGGCGTGCAGCTGCAATTGAATGCGCGTGCACCGCGATACGCCCGCCGCGCTGGCACTCGCGTAATGTGCACGTCGACGGGTCCCGGTAAACTCGTACACACAGAGAGATGCACAAGTGCATGTACCGTTTCGGAAGTATTCGCGCGTTCATTGCCGGGCTGCGGATCCTAGTATGGAATAAAAATTTTTCGCGCATCGGAACCAAATATTCCGCGCTATATTCAACTCATTTAACACATTATGAATATTATTATTATTATTTATTTATTATAGACGGATCGAAGTGCTCTTACATAAATGTTTACAATAGAAAAAGATAAAGGACTACTCGCATAATAACAAAGAAGGGACATGCACAGAAACTAATGGCACAAACGATATGGTATTATCCTATAATACTGCGTAATTGTTTTTGAAAAGTGTGCAAAGACTCGGTAAAAAAGGGACCCGGACATTTCGTCGAAGGACATTTCGTCGAAAATCGAATTCGGACATTTCGTCGAAGTCATTTGGTCGAATGGACATTTCGTCGAAAGGACAGTTGGTCGAATGGACCTTTGGTCGAATGGACATTTCGTCGAAAATACATGTCGTCCAATTTCTTGACCCAAGTTTTTGTTTTAATTTTTTGTTTTGTTTTTGGTTTACTTGGGTCAAGAAATTGGACGAAATGTATTTTCGACGAAATGTCTTCGACGAAATGTCTTTCGACGAAGTGCCCTAGATCCGGTAAAAAAATCAATAAGGTTATAGAGAGTGCTAGAGTCTACAATAATGCGATTTATTGGTTTAGTTAATCCATAAGTAGATCTGGCTTGAAGTGTTTGAAATCCTGCTCTAGTTCTCAATACACGTTCAGGTACATAGAAATTGATTATAATCTACCGCGAGTTATTTTAGTGCATTGTTAACAAGTTATTTGCTGGCGATTATCTTAATGCATCATTTGGGTGCATCGAAAGCCGAAGAAAGTTCCAGAATACATGTCTCTCTTCGCACCTCTTTGTTCGATGCAAATATCGCCGGACACTCTATCAAAAAGAAAGTTTGCGAAGGTACCTGGAGAGAAGTGTTTCGGAGAACGACGCGACGCCGCGCCGCCGCGCCGCCTTAATCGGCGAACAATTACAAGATAACCCGCGTTAACAGTGCAAACGAACATCGCCCCCGCAGCAACGGGTTCATATTCCTGTCGGAGAAGAACTTTTATTTTCGTAGGAATGGACGTCGGCTTGGGATATCTTTCCGCGCCGGTTCCGCTCGGAAAACAATGTAATTCAAACAGCAATTAAGATTCCGGTTGTGTTTGGTGAGCAAGCCGAGAGAGCCAGGCCGGTGTCGATACCACTTTCGGAAAGTTCGTTGCCGATCGTTTCGCGGATAAAACGACAGCGAACGTGGGAAAGAATCGAGTCGAACCGGTAGCTATTTCCATCGGGAGCATTCTATTCCACTGAATGAATCAAAAAAGAAACATAATTCATCAATTCTTACGGAAATGTCTCCAATTACTGAACCAACAGTTTCTCTGTCAGGTTAGACTCGCAAAGCCGCGTTACATATTGCAGGAATGCGAGCAACGTTCTGCACAGCGCAGAGTTTTTATTTAAAGGGTGTAATGCATGCCGCCACGGGCGTAAATAGATTAAATGCAGGTAACAAAACAAGCAGGTCGAGAGCGTTACATAAACGGCGACGAGCAGACGTCGTCGTTCCGCGACTCCATAAAACTGAGCACGATCCCCTAAATGACGAGTACCCGAGCCAAACGACACCACCACCGCACCGACCCGTTATACAGATATGAAGCGACTCTGCGAGGGTCGTAGGATCCTCCTGCGAACATCTGCTCGATAGGTTCTAACCTTATTCCGCCTAAAAACCATTAGAAACGTCTTCTCCGTCACCGGAACCCGATATTTTGACTCTAACGAATTACGCAATGTCTCTTGCACTATGATTTTCTATTGTTAGATGTACAGGGTGTAACAAAATTTAGTGTATTTCTACACCTTCGGATCAGTGGAGATTTGTTAAAAGAATCCAAAGGTGTACAACCATTTGCCAAAACCATGACACTCAATTTTGTTACACCCTGTACATAATAACAATTCGAAAATTTTCACTTGAAAAATCAGGAGGAAAGAAAAATAAACGATAAATAAGACGAACTCTCCTCTGTACGTAAAAGGAAAGTACCCTCAAGCTCTCTCGAAGATGTTCGGGATTCGTGTGGACCAGAATAATCCATTAAAAAATCACAAGAGCCACAGCGGGAGTGTGTAATAAAACGTTCCGGATTGTCTCTGTCAGGAAAACGGTTCGGTTTTCTTGGCTTCGGCCGTTGCCATAAGCGTTTCCGGGAGCCAGATCTCGAAACTAAGCGATAGATCGTCGTTCACCGTGAAGGACACAGCCCCCGTTGGCCGTCATTTCTCAAAACGCCTGTGTTTCCCCTCCGGCGCGGCGTAAGACCTTTTACCCACTTACCGCCACTTTGCGCTAATTGATTTCAAGTGTAACGAATTGTTTCGGGCGTGTCGCGACGAACGGGGCGAACCCGCGCCCACCAGCCAGACAAATGGCAAGCGTTGTCACCCCAACAGTGTCGCCAGTTCCGCAACCCCCACGCCTCGGATGGGACGATGTTTGCGGCGAAGAATTCGCGATGACGCGACACACGAGACCCTGCCCGGGGACACCGAGAGCTCTTAATTCACCGGCAAATTATTAATGCACCTGGGAATTCTCGCCGGCAGTTGTCTCGCCAGCGACAATTACGCAGGCCTGAGTATCGCGCTGCTAAATTCTTTTCTCGCGACCGGATAGCGAAGAAGCTCCGCAGACGACGCGACGGCTTGCCTAACATTGTTACACAGCCAAGACATCTCTGGAAACTTGATTAATTGCGTAGCCTCTTCTGGGAATCGGTTAAGGGTTGACAGTGAGTAAGCTGAAATACTACGTTGATTCGAAAGATGATTGAAGTAATTCCAGTGGGATTCATTTCGTTTCATACAATTGACTGTACCGTTATTGAAATTGTGAACATTTTTTTTGAGAATTGACCGAATAAAAATATTCTTTCAGAAAAAGACTGTGTTTCTTATTGATATACAGGGTGTTTGACTACATGTGGGAGAAAACTTAAATTTTCTCCCATCCCGTATGTTCATATTTTCTGTTCAATATGGTTCCGAATGAACTAAGCTGCGTGATGAGTTCGCAGAAGGAAAAGCCAGTCCATTTTCAGCGAGACCGTGATTCTCTTTTTTTCGTGGGCGAGCGAGAGTTTACCGAGTGTCCTGGAAATTTCATAAATTACCGTGCGCGTGGTATATTCCGCAGGACGGATCCTGCAGCCATTTTCGACCCGTGTCCTGTTTTGGCTCCCCGGGAATGTCTCCCGGTCGCATTATTATGCAAACGCATGTATGAAGGCGGCCGGTAAGGTAACAGTAAACAGTCAAATTAGGAACGTGACAGGCCCGCTGACACTGGCATATTAGGTTGTCAGGCTTCTTTCGCCTCGGAACCAGCAAAAATCCTTCTCGTCCCGCGACCTCGAATAATGATGCAATACGCGTCACGCGTAATGATATAAATGAACAACAAAAGCACCACGGAGATTTTTGCAAAACTATCGACACTCTCAGCGAAGTTTCCAATTTTACTGGCATGACACAAAATATTGGAAGTAGTGCAGTTACTTCGACATTATTCATTGCAAAATGTCCATCCATTGGTAATTTTTGCGTCAGAGGGAACAATCGAGTCCAAACGAAATTTTGCTGGAAAAACTTCCGAATCGTTTCCAATAAGAGTTTAGGCAAGCAGCGCAAACCGCGCCATAACGTTGTAGATTGTATCTTGTCTCGGTCAGGATTTTTTCTACGGCATTGTCTTGCCGGTTCTTTATTCCAGCGGCAACGTCCTATTGTTTTTTCCTCGACACTAAAAAGTCCGCGGTCCGGCAATAAAAAGTTCGCTGGGACAAAAGTTAATGACACCGGGCTGCCTCGTAATGTACGATCGCGCAGTATATAATCTATGAAATGCGCAAACACTTTTGTTTCCTCTCTTTCTTTCTCTCTCTCTCTCTCTCTCTCTCTCTCTCTCTCTCTCTCTCTCTCCCCCTCCCTCTCTCTCACGTCGCCGTATATTTTACGTTTAAACGACCGCGAACGTGGAACGGAAACGCGATATGTGTGTTGCACACGCGAAAATCGCGCCCTCGGAACGTCGTGCTAATTGATGGATTCTTGTCAGATATCACGTTGCGAGATTCGTCGCGGATTCCTTCGAGGAAATATTCCGAGGAAATCGTGATACGCAACTCTGAGGCATTTTTATTGAAATACATATGTGCAATACCGCCACAGTGGTATGCGAGGGAATTGTGTATCTCTCGAACGTGGAACCGTGCCTGCTCGTGTGTCGCAGTCGATCGGAAATCTTCTGTGATATGAAATAGGTTGTTGCGGAACTTTTGTAATATGCACGTTTAATATCGCTATGTACAAACTACTTCATCGTGTTCGATAATGTTTTATTGTCTCCCAAGTTTCCTCACACTTGACCACGCTGTTTGCTCTGTTAAAAGTAAAATGACGAGGTCGTTTTTAAAATGCTTAGAAGGAATTGTTAAATTTATGGCCGCAATAACGAACGAACCATTAAACATTGCAATTTATCTTTCAGATCAGTTCGAAAGTTCAAACACGATACATCCGACAAGTGTAAGAGCCAGCGAATTCGCGTTCCATTTTAATTCCCACCTCAAAGAAAGAATGGAACTCGCCTAACAAGACCCCGCACACATACACATAACTCATCAAAGAAACTTGCAGATAAGAAACTGGCGTGTGCGACAAGCAACGATTTCTCGTCGGATTAGGGTTACAATTAGCAGGGTACGCGGTAGGAACTTTGAAATCGATACTCATTGGACTACGTCGATCTCTAGGGATCGTTGACCAGCCACACACGCGACACAATGTGCATTCCAGCTGATACAGTTGCAAGCAAAATGCAGCTCGTTCAACCATCGAATACGGAAACCCCTCTTCCTTGACGATGCTACTTGAATTCGATAGGTCAAGAAGCTTAACCCTCTCGAGCCTTGTTGCACTTCACCGATGAATAAGATCTTGCATAACTCTAACTGGAGGTTTTCACTTTAACAATGGAGCTGAGGCTCTGCTGCGATGAACGTCAATTGATGTTAGGGTTATTGATTCCAGAAGTCAGGAAGTAGCTAAGATAGTCTAGGGGTTGGAGTTTACCGAGCAAAAGTTGTTTATTGGCTACGGGTTCGGTAATTTGGGCGAGAAACCTCGATAATGTCTTCGATCCTCCAGCATCTTCAGGATTCTACCGAGGATCGCGCAATAATGTTTGGTGCTGTTCGATGGGTGTCTTGCAACTACTCGTCAGTGGGGTTATTCTACACTTCGGCTAGAGTTCCTGATACTTCCTTGTATCGAATATTGCGCAGTGTTCATTGTCTGTTCTAGATGCAAACATATTATGCTAATAGTGTGTTTTAGTTTTGGGAAATTTAAACCTTCCCGGAATGATTTACTTAGTCTTAACTGTGCAATCTCTGCACAGTTTTCCGCAATCTTTCCATCAGACTTTTCTTTCTTTTAATATTCGGCGAGCCAGCGGGGGATTTTCGGGGGATTACAAGTTGCTCGAAAACTTTCCGGAATTTTGAGTGAAACGCCTCCTTTCGACACCGTGCTGTCGAAGCAACAGACACGGCCGCGGGGCGAATAGTTTTGAGCGACGGGGCACGTCCGTCCGCAACGTGATCGACGTAATCGGTCGGCTAATTGAAAAAAGTAGTCGACGATCATCCGCCGCGTCTATTTTTCTCCGTGTCCGTCGACTTTTTCCACCGACGGGGACGATGATAGTTGACGCGGTATCAAGATCGATGAGCGAGCGATAAAGCTGCTCAACTGGTCCCGTTTGGCAACCTCTCCGCATTTTTTACCCGCGGATGATTCCTCCGAGACGCGTACGGGATTCTTGAACCCGTCACATTCTTCGAACTTTGTCTCGTGATCGCTAATTGGAGAACCCGTATAACGATGTGCATATATTAGCTGCATATTTGCAAGGAACAACAACAGCTCGGAGCATCTTCCCCTAAAAAGTGCTGGAACTGTTTTGCTAATTGCTGGCAGTTAGTTGCGAAAGCACGAAAGAACCCTTTCGGAAAATTTTTCAAAGTTCCGCGGAAATAGAAAATTAGGTGTTCCCGCCGGGGAAGAACTAGTTTTCAAATTAACAGTAACACGTTCTTGGTTTTCTCCATTATTCGAAGTTGCTTTTGCCTAAACTCCCTCGCATTTGCGCGGATAAAAAGCAATTGAGGACACGGCGTTGTGTACAAGCGAAAGGAAAAACCCACCGCACGCCGCACGGTGGTTAATAAGAAAGTTTAATAATTGTTTGGATTGTGGGGATTCTTCTTACCCGAAAAGTTTCTTTGGGAAGCTTGCATTAATTAAGAGCTGACTCTGAGGGATTATTTTGGAACGTCGAAAAATTCCATCGATGCAGTCTTCGAGGAAACGTTGTTGAAATCGCAATTTAATTTTTCATCCGGACGGGATTAACGAAATGAAAATCTAGCGAGAGTCTAATGACATTTTTATTTCGCTCGCGTAGCTCCAGTTTTGCAAATCATGGCGCAAGATGAAAGGATTTTAATCGTTACGGGCTCTACAGTGATTTGCGGCCATCCGTCATCCTGCTGACAGATTCCGTTCTTTGTTAATTAAAGAGAGCGAAATAATACGAGCTGACGCAGTCAAACTTCTGTAACGAGTTTTAAAATTTTGTATTAATGTCCGAGGACCATCCAAAATTCCTATTTCCCGCGTTCGCCAACAGAAATTTGCACCTGCACAAATATGCGAGGTATCAATTCAACTGAATCTGGTAAAAATTTCTTTTAACCACGTTTCTTGCGCTTCGCAGCGCGGAAATCTGCATTCTATTAACGTTGAAGTATATTTTTCTGTTTCCCCGTTACGCGTCTCGTTTTCTGTGAAAATAGAGACATATTCTCGAGTGATATCGAGTAACATATTTTCTTTCCGCAACGGTACCGGGCGACGGCGCGGCGGCGGCGTACGTGTGCGCATTTCAGCGGCTTCGTGACACACGGTAAAGAACCGACGAGCCACGTCGAAATTAGATTTGTCCAGCTGATTCCGTTCTTCTTGGATCTGGTTCCTTTTTGCTCGCGGCCGCGTTTCTTCCCATTTCGCCGGATACGCCTGACGCTCTTCCGATGGCTTCCAACTTGATTCGATTCCCGGACAACACCGGAAACAATTATGTCAGCGCGCGACATAACTGACAATCTATCTGCGGGGAACGCTCCCCGAACAGCTCCCTCGGATAAAAAACGATCATTGCAGCGGGCTCCGATAAAAATCTCGAAAATGAAACATCAACCTTCATTTATCGATCAGCGCGCCGCTATCGCCGCGATATATCGCGGTTTGCCAGGAGCATGGTGGATAAGCATTTCGCTGAAACGTGAAATCGCATTGTTCCTCGTGGCAATTTTGTGTAAATAGCTGCTTCAAATTGATGGAGAAATTCTACAAATTTTTACGGAATGTTAAGTGAGAGGATACATTTCTACAGGGTGGGGCACTATAAACAGGTCACCTGAATAACTCGCTTGCTTTTGAAGATAGAAGAAAACGCATCAGACCAAACTTACTTGATATCGAGGCGCTCGTAATCTGATATTCCGATGTCATTAATTTTTTTATAGGTGGAGACGTCAAGGAGATATGAAAATTCGAGACCTTGTACAGAAATCACGAAATTTCATATGTTCTGAGAATACCTAAAACAAACTTAAAGCTATGTTTACAAAATGAACATATGCATCCGCTCGGAAAACGGTACAAACTTATAGGATTACCTCATAGAATGTCAAATTCAATTGGAAAGCAGAATTGGATTGTTTAAAGTGGCAACTTTGAGTAAATTCCTGGTTCAAATTGGTAGGACGCTGAAACTTTTAAAGACTTCGCAGCCCTGCCCCTGTACAAGCTCGCCCGCGGTCCCTAGCAGCGATCAACTACGGAGGCAGTGGAATTTCCGCAAAGCTGCCATTCATCGTCACCGATCTCCGATCAGGAAACCTCTCGGCGTGTCGCAATAAATCAGAATTCAAATCTAATCCAATCAAAAACGGTTTCCCGGTGGCTGGGACCGGTTATTTTTCACGGGGCAATGGGATCGTGTCAGCCGAGCCGTAGCAGCCGGGGAATTGAAATTCGACATTTTCAACGAAGTTTCTGCGCCAGGGCCGAGTTAAACACACCTCGACGTTGGTTTACTGGCGCGAGCATTGTAACCGAGGAGTGTGCGATACGCGGTGCCAAGGAGCTCTGTGAACCACCCCTTATGCCACCTGCATAGCCCCCACCTATTATGTATCGCGACGATAGTATGCGTGCGTGTAACTCCGCGGAAGTTTCCGCCTAAAGATTTCCAGTGGGAGGCCTCGAGCAAACTTTATCTTTCGAGTGGCTTGCCGGCAACTGAAACCCGGCCGGTGTGTTAAACCAGCACCTCGACACCACCCCGCGCGCTTCTTCTCTTCTATTCTGCCTGCACACCTCTTCCGTTACTTTCTTCTTCTTCTTCTTCTGCTTCTTCGTCCTCCTTTTCGTAGCCAAGCTCTGGGAAAGCTTGATGCTAACTGCTCGCGGACACATAAGTCTCGCGAACGCGAGGAATCGCGCTCTATGCGACTGGAACAATTGCACGCAATTCCACAAAGACTTTCCAACCTCCCAAGTGAATTTAAATAGATAGACGCACGGTTGTACAAAATCGTACTCACTCATTCCTCTGCTAAATGCATGAAATAATGTTATATAAATGTAAAATATGAAATATATACGTGCCCTCGTGGTGTCTCTTAGTCTCAGTATTTTCTGAGGGTTTCTATTTCCGTGGTCCAGTATCTACATTAACATCACCGCGTCGAAACGTGTTCGAGCAGCACGATATTCACGATAGAGCCCCGCCGGAACTGATTCCCTCGGAAAATATAAATCAAAGCGGGCCAGGAGGGTTTTCGTTTTCGCGAGAATTCATTTTGACGATACGTGAAGGGAGCTTCGCGCGCCTCCACGGACGTGACCAAAACTCGAGCCAATGCATTTCCTTCGTCCTGCGATAGTTTCCCAGTTGGCGGGGTATAGTTCCGAGACCTCAATCTCATACGGAGTCGTTTAGTAGAATCTTGGATAGGGAAATTTATGTTTGCTCCCTTCGGCGACGACGAGAGGGATCAGGAGGATGAGAGATGAAGTTTAACATTCATATTTCCGGTTATGGACGGCGCTCGAACTACGGTCCGGTCTATTAACCCTAAAGTGACGTTACGAGGCACTCGCGTTAGCTCTACTTCATTCAGAGTACCTTGAAAGTTTCTTTAGAACCTTCTTTAACGGAAGTAATGCCTTTAAAGGGAGCGCCCGACACGAGTGACCAAGGTCTGACGGCACAATAAGGGCCACAGAAAACTTTCCGCAGTTTCTCCTACCCTCTGCGCGAGCATTGTTATGCCAGCATCGTGAATCTTATGCACCCACTCGCCTACCCTCCGGGATCTTGACAAAGTGACGATCACTGCAGCTACTTCTTCAGCTTTCACGGATGTTGATGGCACGGGACTTTTCGCGGATCGAATTTCTGGAAAATTATTAGACAGACCTACGTGGCGAAGCTTCAGCCTGTTTTGCAAATTTCAAAACCAGACAGCGATGTATATCGCCGAAACCAGTCTCCTTTGATAATGCAACGTTGTGGTCGAAGAACGACTGACTCTTTGGGCACGTTTCAACCAACGTTCGTGCTAATACATCGCAAAACCAATTATTCCAAAGCAAGGGTTCAAAAGCGAGAGGAAATACACCGACAGGAACCGAGTTGCATTTAAACGAATTCCAGCGTTTCAGCAACAAAAACGGGAGCATATAAGAAGAGGTCGGCTCGCATGTAGGTCGGATTGGGCCAAAGGTAAGCTAGTATATTGCGGAGCCCTCCCATGAAACGCGAAGCGGCCGACAATTCGCGTGTACCGTTGCGAAAATTGTTTTTCCCTTCGGAGCCGTGCGAGCGTGTCTGCACATTTCATATTACTTTGGAGCGGCCCGGCGTAAGCGGGTGATGAAGAGGCTCGTAAACAGTGTAAAGGGATCAACGGGGTCTATGGGTGTCGTTCTCCAAGATTAAAGGGACCATCCTGCAGATCAGGAGTCGGAGACGCTCGAGAAGGGTGCACTTTGCACCGGCGCGGAGGCGGCGGCGGCGGCGGCGAGGGGGTTGAAAACGCAGCGAGCTGAATATGCGGACGCGCAAACAGCCGGGTCGAGTAAATAGTGTTTATTGCCTTTCAGAAACGCCCGCTACTTTATGCCGGGACGCCGGCACTAGCAAAAACTCCGCAAGGGAGAGAAGAGGAAACGAAGAGTGGCAGTTGGTTAAATTTAAATTATATGTTGCGCGCGCGCCCGAAGCTTGCGCTCCGGATTTTAATTAGCCCGCGAGTCCATACGCTTCGGAATCCTGCGGAACTGTCCCGAGGACTTGCCAACAATTATCGCGATATATTCCCCACTTATATTATTATTCACCGTTACGCTTTTTCGTGTCGAGAATTCCGTGACGCGAATTAGGCTTACACCCTGCCAAAAGAAGTTTCACTTCAAAAATGAATCAAGCAAAATCGCTTTGGGGCAACTCTTGATGTCGATCAGTTAACGCTTAATTAAACCTCGTCGTGTCTCGAGGGGGTAGTTTCTGTGTCGGCGATGCGACGTCAGAAAACAATTTCCTTCGGCGACGCTCGTTTTTCTCGACGGTGCCCCATCCACGGGGGATGATGGGGTTGATAAACAAGCGGGGGCGTTTCGCCGATTACAGGGGGCCCGAAACGGATCTTCCCCGCGAGGAAGCCCGGTCAGAAAATTGCCTGGCGCGATTAAGTGTTAATCTCGACGTGGCGAAACCCTCAGATGCGGCGGATAATGCGGTTATACACGGGCAGGCCGCGGCGCGGTGCCTTGCTTGGGAAAACAGGGCGAAAAACTTGCCGGCGACAAAAGTTACGAGAGTTGGAGGCGAATCAACCCCTGGCCACGCTAACGACCACCATAATTAGCCTCCCTCCCGAAGTTTCGACCCTCTTCTACCTGACTTTTCAATTTCTTCGGGGATTCCGCGCCGAATTCCGCGCCGATGGATAAACCACCCGTAGTTCGCGTCTTAAAAATTTCTTCGTTCCTTCTTCCGCCCCGACGGAATTTTTCTGCCACTTATTCGCGTAATCCGCAATTACAGATGTGGGTCAAGAATCGTTTAAGATCGCTCGTTCGTCGTTCCTTCAGGATTTTAACGGGCTGTGTGTTAAACTTTTGTTTGGCCGATTTTCTCAAATCGATGAGAGCCATTATGTCGCTTAGCGACCGAATAATTTGTTTGTCTAATTATATATTTATGGATCGACAATCAAAGAAATTCTTTCGTTTCCAACAGGTATGGTTGACTCACTGTTCCCGTTTCTTTTCCCAATATATTTGGTGGACATTTAATACATCGTCCCGAATTCAATACGTCATGCGACGATTGTTTAACTGTCTCCCAACTAAAAAATTGCGGACAAAGCGATTTCCAATGGCACGTGAATCGCCGAGGGTCCGAAGACAATAGCTCCGCACGAAAGATGGAAAAATGATTCGTTGTTCCGCGTTGTTTCCCTGTGAAATACGAGCGTCATAAACGTCAGTGGAATTAGCGCACGAATAAATTCTCTCCCATCTCTCTCTCTCTCTCTCTTTCGATTCACAGAAGAATGATTAGTTCATTCAAGTGGGAATGAATTTCGCTGTGTATCTATTATCGGGAACTGTAAATCCGTTTCCGGTATGAAATTTAATCCCGCGATAATTCGATTTCAATTTCGTTTAACAAACACAGTGCCGTTCGTGCTCGATACGGCGAAACCCCGCTGACAAATAATAAAAACTTAGCGATGCCCTCGTTTAATCGCTGCTCTATCCACCGATATGTTTTTCCAAAAATAGTGTGTTCTATAGCAACCCTGTTTAATCATCTTCATCGTTGCGGAATTTACCTTAATCGTTTTTGCTAATTAAATTAGTTCAATTAAGGTATTCGATTACGTTATAACAAATTCGATTACAAGTTATTTGAAATTATATTTCGGCTGTTAATAATCGATGAAATCACGAAGAAATGATTAATGTCAAATGATTAAAAGGGGGAAGCAATAATTTTTATATAATTCCTGCAGCTCGGAATCGGCTCGTAGACTGTTCATTTCGCAGAAAAATCCTCATTCTACTTACGGGGAAGCCCGTGCTCCTAGTTTAAGCGGGTTTGGTTTGCCCCTTGCAACGCGGTGCTTGCGACGCACGAGCGATCGGCCTGTCGCCGGAACGGAAATTAATTCCGATTCACAGTTAATACCGCGGCAAATGCGTTTCCACGTAATTCGATGTATGCGTCGCCACGTATTAACGCGACGCGAATTTAACTGGTTGCTCCTATTTAAAAGTCGAAACTAATTTTGCCATGGCTCCCGTGAACGTTGTATATGTATCTCTCTCTCTCTCTCTCTCTCTCTCTCACACACACCGTCGCTCACCTTTCGGTTCACGCTTCCTCTTTACGAGCGACGCAACTTTTAGACACCCCTGGATACACAGAGTGGCGCGTTTAACGCATCATCATCCCCCGAAACTGCTGGCCGAAACTTTTCCGCCTAACTCCCTCCGGATTTTCTAATATTATTTCAGATACGACGTTTCGGATTTACCAATCATATTTCAACTGAATTCACTGGATGTATTTTATTTATTCAATGTTCAGCATTCGTCGAATTACCATTTCGCATGTGTTTCTTGACTTGCTGGAATTTTAGTAATTTTTTCAGCAGCATTATCACGAAATTTGCATCACCGGAATATGTTTGCCGAAAAATATCCACGTCAGCTGCAAGATGGTGGTTCCTCTCTCTCTCTCTCTTTCTCTCTCTCTCTCTCTCTCTCTCTCTCTCTCTTCCCGATTTCATCCACGAAAAATCAACTCTCCAGCAAATTCCAGGAGGTGTCGCAAGGTTCCGAGGACCTTTTCGCTTGCGTTGACACGTGGTCATTTCAATCACGACGTTTTAGTACTTTCGAACGAGCAATTCCCTGGAAATTCCGCACACAGCATGACGTATAAGATTTTACGAACAGGCGCGGCGCGGCGCGGCGGCAGGCTTTTATTACTCCGCGCCCTCCGAAAATGCAGACTCAAAATCCACTAAGTTTAAATGTACCAAAAATTGCAAATTTGTGAAACCAATTCTGCAGAATACAAATTCGTACAACACCGACGCGACGACGCGAATTTATGGGAACCGGTTGTAAACGCAGTAAAGCGACTTGTGAATCGTTCGCGCGAAACCTTTTCATTCGTGCAATCTGCGCGAAGTAGGATATCGTTGACAAATAAACTGTTTATCCATACGCCGGGCGAATAGATTTGATTTAATGAATTGGATGGTTCGTTTTATCGACAGATTCAGTTTCTCGGCGAGCCGTCCGCGGAGATGAGAATTATCGGTCGAACAAAAGCCGAAAAAACCGGTCCCGCCAATACGTCGCAATCAACTGGCTTAAAGTCGAGAGGATCGAGGAGGAAAATCCTCGCTCGATCCCCCGCATTTCCCGACACAATACGCCGATTATAATTTACTTCGACCCCCGACCTCTCTCTTTTTCTCTCCTTCTCTCTGCGAAGTTTCCGGATCAGTGGGAAAAACTCAGCTTCAATCTACCAGATTTTCTTCAATTAACTCGCGTCTTTGAAGCCGCGGAGCTTTCACGACAATGATTCAATTAAAAATTTGGGACGATTACGGTCGCCGTTGGTTCCCAAAGAATTCTACTCTGAGACTCTCTTTTGTCCGAGGAGAACATCATAATTAAAGTGCACATTCGTGGAAGGAGAAGATTAAACTGTGTATTAATGCATTGGAAAGAGCGGGAAATAAAAGTCTTTTTTTCCGAACGAATGCATGCACCGAAGCCATAAATTGTCCCAATAGTGTTTGTTTTTATAAATTGGCCCATAAAACGTTGAATTCGCGAAACAATTCACGTTTTGGCACGGCAAGTGATTCTACACTCAATAGAGAATAAAGAATAAAAATATATGTGTATATATATGTATAGAACGGCGTTTGTTCGAGCGAATCATTGTTCCGCAAATCTGATTCTTGCATCGATCACGCTCTGAAGCAGTAACGTGTCTGGCTTGTGCTTGCCGTTTCTACTTACAGCGAACTCGTGCGCTGTGGCAATTATCTGCGAATCTACTGTTCAGATACACAGACATTATCTCCAATTCAGTCAGTATAAACGAATAAATACAGCAGTTAACAATATTTTGAACTTCCCGATTTTATAGGGAAGTTATTGTAATCACCCCGAAAATCGAAAATCGATTTTTTAGCAGATCTTCACGTTTCATGGTCATTGGAGTCATTTTAGACTATTTTCAGCAAAATGTTCGTATGTGTGTGTGTGTGTGTGCGTATGGCCGTTTGTATGTTATCAAATTTTTCGTTAACGTTTTCTGAAAAAGTAACAACGCGATCAGAATAATGAATGATGCAATCGATGTGCCCCGCTGTAACTTAGAGCTGATTAGATTTTGGTCCATTTTGGTCAAGTAGTTTTTTAGTTTTTTTAGTTTTTTTCGAAAGAAGTTCATTCAACAATGCAATTTATACGAGAGGATGGACATTTTCCACCGAATAAACAAACGTAATTATATATATTTCATTTTTAATTTTTTTTTTTAATTTAAAAAAATTTTTTTTTTTCAATTATGCAACTAATGCTAACGAATCGGGAAGTCCTTTGTGTGACTCTCCAAGAGTCACACACCAAATATAAAACATTAATAGCTGTAGACCCTACTAGCCATAAGTACCAATAACCCTCTCGCAAGAGCAGTCGTACCCGCGAACCGCGAACTCGCGAAGCGAGTGAGCAACAACAACCCTACTCGCGAGCGAGCGAAGCGAGCGAGCAACAATTACCCCACTCGCGAGCGAGCAACAATATCCCTCTAGTTAATTTACGGAATGACTTTGATATCAATCAATAATATGTTCGCGTAGAATGGTCGATTAAGGAACTAAACGTAAGGAACTGAACATCGACCACAAAACAGTTCTAAACCGTTTAAGGAAGGCTGGATACAAAAAACAGCTCGATGTTTGGGTGCCTCGCGAGATAACCTTGAAAAATTTAATGGATCGATTTTCAATTTGCGAGTCATTGCTAACACGAATCAAAATCGAACCTTTTCTGAAACGGCTCATTACAGGCGATGGAAAATGGATCACGTACGATAATAATGTGCGAAAAAGGTCCTGGCAAAGCCAGGATTGACACCACGAAAGGTGATGCTGTGCGTTTGGTGGGATCATAAAGGGATCATTCACTACGAGCTGTTGCTATCTGGTCAAACGCTTGATTCGAACCTTTACAGTCAACAACTGGAAAGATTACGTCGAGCAATCGAGAGAAAGCGACCAGAATCGATAAACAGGAGAGGAGTCGTCTTCCATCACGATAATGCCAGACCCCACACATCATTGGCGACCCTTCAAAAATTAAGAGAGCTTGGCTGAGAAGTTTTCATGCACCCACCATATAGTCCTGAAATATTTCGCAGGCGAAAGAGGCCTGCGAAAATCACGTGTCACAGTTTTTCGCCGAGGAAACACAGAAGTTCTACAGTGACGGGATTATGATTTTACCTCAAAAATGGCAAAAGGTGGTCGATCAAAACGGCACATACTTGATTTAAGAAACTTCATTTAAAATATGGAAAAAGCTTGATTCATTTCTGCATTAAAATACGAAGAAACATTTTCCCCAACATAAAATGAAACACGGATACAGTAAGAATAGCCTAAAGAATTTACAAAATAAACAGAAGAACGAATTAAGAAAAAAGAACGATGTATAAAAGAAAACAATTTGGTAGCCGCATAAAATTCGCTTGTTGCAGACCAAATTTCCCGGTCACGAAACACGCATAAACGAAGCCACATATAAATCAGTGTTCCATTATTTCAGCGTGAAGGAATACGGTAACAAGCTTGATTTTTGGGAGCATCTCGTTACCATGCAGGAACGCGACAGTGTCGGGAGAGGGTTCGCTCGACAACCGAATTACGCAATTATTATACTTGCATGAGGAGCTCGTGTCCTGAATGGAAAGTCACGCGAGGGACTCAAACAAAGATTCATAGAGCGGGCCGAGAGAGTTTCGCGTAACGAATCGTCGCACGGTTCCGTTCATCTCTGTCAGACGGCAAACTCGCGTCTCCATAGATATTCCGAGAGAACAGGGGATGCTCGAGCGCGTCCCCGGCTCGGAATTACCGGATATCGTTGATCGCGATTTTCCATTGAAAACGATCGTCGATAACTGCCGCAAACCGGCGCCGATTCAGCCGCAAACGCGATGGAAAACATTTTCTGCCCGGAGTTAATATCCGCTTGACAATATCATAACTTTTCGGAAAGCGAACCTAACGACGTGAATTTTTCGGAGAATTCAGAAGGGCCGGAAGAGAAAAGATTTTTATCTGAACTTTAAAATTACCACTTCGGTTCTGCTCTCGATTCGAAAATAAAACAAGAGACTTTGGAAAAAATGAGTTCAGGGGTATGAAAGTGGAAAGTTTACCCTTTAAAATGAGCACGGGTAGAACATTGTAAGATTTTTTTGCACGATGTTACAGTGGTTGGAAGATGTACGATCGTTCGGTTAAAATTCAGTGTTCCCATTTGAAGTAAATAATTCGGAAGCTCTCCTCTCTATCTCCCTCTGTTGTTTGCAGCGACACAGGAACGACAGTGAAAATGCTACTGCAGTATTCAATGTCCCGTGCAAACCAAATCTCCGCCGACTACACCATAAACGAACCGTACACTCGCACGAATATCATTTCCACGCGAGGCCGAATCTATTAGAATTAATTAATAAGTTATTTAAACGGCAATAGGGCCGCTCTGCCGAACCAATTAACTGCTGCTCGCGGGGTAATTAGCGAGCGGCAGTCAGCGATTCCAGGGGATATTAAAGCCCCGGTGAAAAATTAATTTTTTGTATCGCTACCAGTGCCGATACGCGATCGTTTTTATACTTCAAGTATTTCGTTCATGGTCGGGCCGAAAGGGAAGCTCCGGTTACATTTAATCTATAGGTATTCCCGAGAGGAAATGGATACGATGTTTTCATCTATCATCTATCCTTTTTGTATCGGCTTTAATACGATTTTAAAAATTTATGAAACGTTCAGATCTTTTACGTTACAGTTTTTTGAGAATCGAAATTACGATTCAGTTTTATTCCTGTTTATGGATATAGCTAACGGAGGCAATGAGTGAAGAATACATAGTATATGTATTCAGATATGGTCTGATCGCGTGTTTAATTAATTCGGCTTCTTTGTAGTTATGGGAGTGTGCGTATAATGCTATTAGAGAACGCGCATTAATTCAGATCGTTGCCGATAAGCTGCAGAATGGCAGGAATAATTTATACGATTTATGGTTATGCTGGTTTTTTAATGTCATAATGCAAATGTTTATGGTCGGTTCAGAAGAGATCAGCATAAATAGGAATCGGTTTGTCGAAATGAAATCATGTACTTTATTGGGTTTTATATTCATAAATCGTGACACAATTTGTCCAGAACAAAATTCATTTTTGTGGACAAACTGAACGCTAGATCGAAAAGTGGCTCTTCCGAAAATCGAACTGATACCTAAATAACAACCTATACAGACCAAAGAGAATCGTTCTCTCGATCGCACGAACCAACAAATCCACGCAAGACCTCTCGACTCAACGAATCTCCGAGCTTCAAAGGAGAACAGCGAAGATCCACGAAAGCCATCGCGATTCCGAGGACTCTGCGAAAAACCATCGCACCGTTTTAACCAAAAATCCTATAGCATAGACTTATCGGGAGGTTTCTTGCGAGGATCGAGTCCTCGGAGCTTATCCGAATCTCCTCTCTCGCGGAAGGGAACTGCTCTCGCAAACCGTCTTCGCCTCGAGCAGTCTTCGAGGAGGAGAGAGATCCCGGGTTGGCGCGGGTTGTTGCGTTTAATTTCTGGAAAATTCTTGCTGGCGTTAATTTAACCGTATCTGCGGGGGTAACGTACCGCGAGACCCCTTTCAGATTATTACATCGTAACCGGGGCTGCTCGGGTCGAACGGCGGAACGACAATCGCGGTTTCAAACAAGGACTCTCTCTCTCTCTCTCTCTCTCTCTCTCTCTCTCTCTCTCTCTCTCTCTCTCTCTCTCTCTCCCTCTTTCTCTTACTAGCTCGTTCTCTTCAGCCAGCTAGGAGAAGTGGCTCTCGCACTAGCTTCGCGCATCCAACTCGCATTCGTAAGATACCGGTGCTATCGTGGCTCCACCATATACCCTTCTACGTCCTCCATTGGATATCAGCGTATTTACAAGCACATGCGCGCACACCTACAGTTGCCGTTCCGTAGCTCGGTTAAGTATATCCCACGAGTGCAGCGACATCTAATTTGGCCGTGAAACTTGCGTTTTCAGCTGAAATTATGCCACTGGTTCTGATAACGCGAGACCCGAACTGCATTTCTCACTGCCGCGGTGTATGCCGAAAAAGTAGAAGCGATAAAATATGTCATCGACGCGAACGAGTTTATGAATGGATCCAGCAAGATAAGCATGATCAATTTTGATTGATCTCGTGCGCGAAACAATCCTTGACCCTTGAATTCGAAAGACTTAATTTCCACGCCTAATATAACGCTTGGAAGCTCGACGAAACTGTAGAGCTTTGCCCGGGATTTTCAACCACGGAGCACAGTCGAGTCGACTAGAAAGGGCCCGGCGAAAGAAGGAAGAAAGAATCAAGAGAAACAGGGCAGAAAGAAGGGAGGGAAAGCTCGGATCGAGGAATAACGAGGCTGGGGGATCACCCGGGAAGGAGGAGCGAGGGGGTTAAAAAAGGAAACGCGACATTTTTACCGCGCCAATATATAAAATGGGTTACGATCAATTGAACTCGGCGATATTGAGAGGTACCGGGCGTAGGAATGCGGTATATATCGGTGGTACAAGGCGTACCACGGAGGGAAACCCGATGCTCGTCGAACCTTAAAATACGTCCTTATCATATTGGCCTGGGTGCTGCGATGTCTAGGTCGAGTCCTGGAAAGGGAAGGCGGACTTGTACCCGAACCTACCCGACCTACCCGCGTTCGTTTCTTCCACGGTCGACGCGTTTTCGCGAACAATTCGCGGGAACGAGACAAAAGAATGCAATTCGAACGGGCGCGGCGCTGCTGTTCCAGGCTTTCGCGTTCACTCGGCCGACCCGGACCACCCTCTAACCACCCTCTAACCACCCTCTATCCACCCCTGGAACCGTCGCAGCACCAGCATTGCCGGTTTCGCGAAAACGCGCGATGCCAAGAACCCGCGGGTTGTGCTCCTGAAATATTTCCAGGCAGGTCCCGCCGTCTGAACGAACCCCTGCAGACAAAGGAGTGGTTTAACGGTGGGAGGGGTGGAACGGGTGGGGGATGAAGGGAACTCTAACAAATTGTCATTTGCAGAGCGCAATACTCGTTCCGTCCGCGCAATAATCCAGTGAGGTGCAACGCCAGCGACGATGCAAATCCTCGCGAGAGGAAACCGAGGGTACGTCGCGATGGTGCGGTTACGCAGAATGCCATTTTTGATAAGTGACGGACGCGCGATTACAGCCGATCGATTGTTGGACTGATACGTTTTTTTAGATACGTACAGAGGTTTGTACATCTTTTCGAATTGTTCACCGAGGAATCTGGCAAATGTAATTATTGCACGAAGCATTTGGCTAATTGCGGACGGAATCGGCATCTTTGACGGAGTTCCGGGACGGTCGTGTTCTCCTAAATGCGAAATTACGTTGCCACCCACGCCCCCGAGTTTCAAGGCTTGTTTTAAAGCAGACTCGTTTGATGTGTCCACCGAGCAACGTGTGCGACGTCTTAACGTCTCTGGTGAACTGCCGGTTGCGGTCACCGCCATTTTGCCACGATCGTGAGTTGCAAACGACGCATAATTAGGCAATTTGAACTGTTGATAATTAGCGACCGCAGGGGAATGGTATTTTCTTGGTCCCGCTGTTTGATGCCGGTGTAATCGTGTATGGTTTTCATCCTTTGCACACTCCACGGTATTAGGGTCATTCGATTTGTTCACTGGTCGAGTTTCGATGAATTCTCCGGATGAATGGTGCGGCATTTTAGTCAATTGCATTCCGGTAACTTCTGAAATTATTATTTTTTAAAGACGTAGTGCGAAAAATCGTGTTTGAGAACAGAAACAGCAAACAAATCATTTTCTGAAGATTTTTCGCAAGATATAAGAAATCATCGGAAAAGGTGGATCGAATCGTCTCGAGGTCCGGACTAAGTGGCCCAGCGAAATGAATGTGGCTTTAACAAGCCCGTCGAAGAAATCCATAAAAATTTGCGGCGAATAAAACAAGAATTCCATCACTTACATCGGATTAAATACGTCAGGTCGGCTCCATAAATTCGATCGTGGCCCCATTACTCCGGGCCACAAAAGAGTCTTATCGATACCATTATTCGTTCTATACTCTCGTTTCGTTGATATCCTGTTCAAAGCACCGTGCTCCGGACGCTCTAAAAAGTTCCCAGAGCCAGGAGTGCATTCCATTAATCGAAAGCCAATCAGGCCCTTTGGGCCTGGCCGACCAAGATGGTCAAAACTGTCCTTAGAGGTTTTTCAACGACTATCGCACCATTCGAAACATGATCAAGGAAAAACCCTCCGAGTCAAATTTTAGCTTTCCCGCGAGAGTAGTTACACGGCAAATTAGATTTTGCCTAAAATTCTGAAAAAAGTGACATATTTTGGATCGTAAGGCGCAATTTCGAGAATTTTTTTCAGATTTTTCGTTGCGGTAGATCGTTGTGAAAAAAAATAAAAACCGAACTTTTGACGTTTCTGGTGTGTGGAGAAAAGTTACGTTTGTCGGTTTTTCATTTTTTACGAGCATAGTTTGCAACAAAAAAATCTGAAAAAATTCTGTAAAATGCGCCGTAGTATCCAAAACATGTTACATTTTTTCCAGAATTTTAGAACGCATCGGAGACCGGAAAATTCGCGGAAATTTTACTCGGAGGGGTTTTTCTAGGTCAGCATTGGAATGGTTCGATGGCCACTGACAATGAGAAACCTCTAAGGGCAGTTTTGACCATCTTAATCGGCTATGCTATAATAGTCTATAAATAGAACGAAGAACAGGGTAGGCAGAAGAAGAGACAAAGAGTGGGGGGGGGGGAGCTGAAATAAAAAAATCTCGACAGATACCTTTTCTTTGAGATCATTGAAGCATCGCTTCGTCTAAGAATGGAATCCACCGTGAAAACGCGATTGCGGATGGGCGGGTATGGGATGATTGCAGCGAAAGGAATCCAATAAACGCACTCTCCGTCTCGTTGCTGCAACCCTGAGCTAATTACAGGAGAACAGAGTGCACGGAACACGGAGGGGCTGAAGGATTGATCGGATTTTGTCGAAGTGCAACGATCAGTGGAGCTTTCCAGCTGCCTCAGCCGGCAGATGCCAATCCAGCTTCGACGCTGATGCTCATTGTTGCTTCCTGCGCTACTCTAACCTTCATACTATGGCCAATGGAGCTTCCACCTTGGTCTGGACGTGCATCTCGGACCGTTCGCGGTCGGAATTCACCGTGATTCCAACCAATTTTACTCTGTAACACCCGAGGGAACTACCGCTCTTTGACGAAAGATCGTTCTGCGCTATCCTTTAAATCTATTTGCTAATTGTTTATTTGCCAGCTAAGATTTTAGTGAATTTCGCGGTATAACAAATCGCAACAAGAAACTTGTACTCGTGTCATTTTATAAACGAGTTAAACCGCAATTCCATCGCCCATGTAATTTCGAAGTAAAATAACGCGTAATCGAGAAATATGAGAAACTAGCTTCTACGAGCAGAATCGATATGGAGCTTGTCAGATTCTGTTTGCGATTTGTGCCGTGTTTACGTGAACAGGATTGTATACTTCGTCCCGCATTGTCGTCTATTTACTGTACAGTTCCAATTATCCGATAATCGATTATCAGAACTTTCGTATCATATGTACCTGCGTCCTTGGTAACGCGAGTTTTCGATTGTGCCCAAAGTGTTGAAAAGGTAGAAAAATTTTCGATAAAATATCGTACCGTAGCGTCGCCCTTCGTCGTCGAGTGCAAACTTTCCTCTCTAATTAACAATTCCAGACCAGGGTACGACAGCCACCGCTATATTTGCAGTTATTGCTGATTCAACAAACTAATTTCAGACTCATCAAACTAGTTTTGCAGCTTGTCACGTTATTCCACCTTTGTCTCGTATAGCCGAAAATTATTATTTGCGCTGCGAGTGCAGGACAATTTAATCTGAAATTTCACCTGAAATTTTATCGGATGGTTATATCTGAGATTTAATCGTCGGTTTAATTGGGTTCGTTTAATTTGGAACGCGGAGGTCGCGAAAACCGGACTCCCTTAATGATCCGATACCCGATCTTTAACCCTTGCGTAGGAAAGTAAAATTTTCGAGGATGTTCAAAAATTCAACCCTGATTTGTGCGAAGCAATTAAAAATTTTGCAAGAACATCAAACTTATATCTGGCGAGACGCAACATTTTCTGCGATGATCAAAACTTCGTAGTTTCAAGATGTAAATTTTAGTAACTAACGTGGAAGAAGAAAGATTAGTGGATAACGTGTAAAATTTTTGTTGTCCGTCGTAGTTAAAGATCTGAAGAATAAGGCATCAATGTTGTGTTTTCTATTTGTACACCCGTGAAGTAGTAAAAAACTTCGTCGAAAGTCAAGAGATTTTAAGGCGCGTTTTGCGTTCATTTTTTAAATGCTAAAATGTATTTTGAATTTGATAATGTTGTAGCTGATCTTAACACGAATCCAGCGATATATAATATTGTAACCTCGAGCCTATAAACAACGCTATAATAGGTTTCCCACGTTTTCGGGCCAAATTGACCACTGTGCTACGTACCGACGCAATGGTTAGCTAGCCCAGGTTTAGGAAGAAGAAAAATATGAAAAATTGTGTTTGAAATCTCGAAAGAGGGATTGATTATATATGAAACAGGTAAACGGGCACCTAGATATTGACGCAGGAATTAATTAGCCCGTGGAAATGATGATGGAAAAAATGGAAAAAATTACGTTCGCAATTCGGAACCCGTAGTTTTCGATAACAGACCAATTTTCCTTAGGCAAATATCCATTTCGCCGATGCGATAGAGCAAAAAGACCGCGTTAACTGCAGCGGGGTCGCTTTTGAGAACGAGGAAGCGCTCGGCTGTGTCGTTTCGACGACGCGGAAGCTCGCTCATGCTGTTTCCGGGCATTCGACACGGATCGTATCGTTAAACTCGCGGCAGAAAACGAGGAAAAGAAGTCGGGGGTGGACGAGAGCGTGGGTTGGAGGGTCGATTGAAAAAGTTTCCCGCTCGATAAGTTCAACGGGCAACCGTTTTTAGCGGGGACTGGATCTCAATCACGATCGTTACGTGTCTCCGTTACGTACCCGCCACGCCGACTGTTTCGGTGTTTATTCCGCCGCTTGTACTCGAGCACACGATCCCACCGAAACCGTTTCTCGGAAGATTAACGAGTTAATTCGACGACACTACGGAAACAGAGCCGCTGAGAGCTGCCGGGGAAGAACCGGTGATTGATAGCGAGCCGATCATGCTAGCCCGGCGGCGCTCGATATCGCGACGGAACCGGCGAAAAATTCCCCTGGCCTCGGTTTTATTCTCTGCCTCGAAACAAAATTAGCTGGTCTCGAAATCGAAGTCTATTTATCGCGAAATTTATTATATTTCTATTCCAGTGAGAGAGATTCCATTTGGAAAAATAAAGTTGACCTTGGAATGACCTCGAAAACATGATAAAGCCTTTTATTTGAAATATTTTGTCTCTGGAATTGAGTTTTCGAGATATTCCAGCTGGCCAGGATAAATGACCCACCCTGTATATGTAGAATATTTTAGTATTTTTCAACGCCAAGAACCCCGATTTATAAGCATTCCATATGCTTCGATAAAATATCGATCTTTTTTAACAGGATTTTTGTGGAGTCATGCCCTCGGATAACATACGGGTGAGATAATGTCAACGTTACAACAGCGATTTTGATTCGTTCATTTTATTTTTCTACCCCAGACTACTAGTTTCCCGTGCTCTTCGAAAATGAAGAGTGTGCTGAGTACAATTTTTGTGAAATCACGGTCCCGGATATTCTGCGCACACCAGCTTCCCTCCCAACAGATGTAGATTTGTTTCCGGTCACCGCATTTTACTCTCGATTGATGCAGATATTTAATTACAGAACCATGCGTCGTTGAATGCGATCGAGCATAGAAACAGAAATAGAATTCGGGAAATTCGACGATCGGCTGGCACGCTGTCGACATTTTGATTCGCGAAATAGCTTGACCGTGCTGCCGACACCGATATTTCCCGACAATGTTGATCGAAAGCTTTTGTTTCACTGGAATGTACCTCCTGTGCCAGAATTAAGGAAATTGGAATCAAATACATTAATTACGAATAAATACGGTAACTTCCAGTTGCCCTTCGAATGCAAAGGGCTAAAATAGAGGAAACAACCGAACTCGAAGAACAGAAATTAATTCATGACACGTAGCAATTGTATGTGCCCGATCCAATACCAGAAGCAAAACAAGGCTCCGCTGTTTTTGATATGGTCCACCACGGAATTGTTCATTGTATTTCACGTTCGGTTGTACGCAGACGCAATACCCGACGCGATTTCCTGTCGACGAAGTTATTTCCTTTTCGGTAAATCAGAGTGGAACACGACGGGAACGTCCGTCGCTGTAATATTATATATGTAATATAAAATCTTTCGAACGGCACACGCGGAATGCAACGCGGCATCGCGTGTGTATGCAGAATTTATTGCAAGCGCGAGACGCATCGCGATGCGTACCATCGCTCACACGTTTCCCCAGAATTCGGAAGAAGGAGCTTAAATATTTTCGGAAGCACGAACCGACCCTTCGACGAATTCGATCATTACCGAGTTTGTTGAAAAGTCGAACGAATTTCGTAATGCGAATTTATAGAACGGAAAACTTTCTAGAGCTTTTAACAAAGTTGTCGGTTATTTGCGAGCATTGTGAAATGTACTTCTATTTCGTAAATTAGTTGTATTGAATGGAAAAAAATGGTTAGAGGTGAAAATGAAAAAAAATTTGTCTGAAAATTGAACGTCCGAGAAATAAAAATGTACGAGGAACGTGTCTACTGTATGTCGAAACGCATAATTGGTGTCGGACAGTGTCATTAACCGTCTAGAATCTGCTCGATAAAACATCGAATTAAGTTTGCCGGCACGTTTAATTGCGCCGTTCGCCGACAGCCGGGAAATAATAACTTTAATGAAGCAGCGAAGCACGGGTAGGCAGGCGTTCGATCATTTTTCATTTCTCCGGGTGTCTGTCGCGTCGCAGTTATTGCGATGGTCGCTTCGTGTTTTGCCATTCATATATCGAAAAATGTTAGCAGGTTCCGGTCGATTTATATTCCGCTGCGATTCGAGCTCTATTGCTTTCGTGCTTGGAGAAGGATTCCTTGCCCCGAATCGAAAGGAAAACTTTCATATTGCTGTTGTCACCGGCCTAGTGTTCCTCTGCTCGTATTTTGACTCTGTCGACGAAGAAATATCCATTTACCGAACGAAACACCGTGGGAAAATTCGCCGACCAGGAAATACGAACCCTCCCGGACAATAAACCGCGGCTAAATACATACCGCGTGCATATTTTACGGGAACGTAACGCAAAATTGAATAACACGCAAATTTACCGAGCGAATATTTCTGCGATCGTTGCGCACGCCTTTTCTAATTATTTAAACATTCCGCGGGAATTATCGATGATCCTGAAACGGACAGCCTAGTTGGGGTTCCGGCTAATTAAATATACGTTTGCCAATTCCACCTGGAGATAACCGAAGGTAAAATCCGAACATAAATTATGATACTTCCGTGGTTAATGGGGCCGAGCTTCTGAAATGTTTGGGTTAAACGCTCGTCGCGCTGTGGTCGGCGAAATTGATATTGTTGCTCGACGATCGAGTCTTTTGTATTTTCTTTGGAAGCAGACAGCAGTATTAAAATTCGAAACGAAAAATGGTTTAAAATAGTTAGCAATAGGTGGTCTGCAAGGAATCGGGTTATTTGGAATCGACGAACCGTGGCCACGAGAGCACGACTACTTGCGCCATTCGACCGGGCTCTCAACCCCTCGACTGTAACTCTAGTCGGCCGACAATGACTTATACATCCAGCTGTATCCGATTGTGGTCAACGGGAAGACCGGGGCTGGCCGTTCACTCGGCCGAAAAATTTTACGATACGGAATTACACTTGGAAAACAGGCTGCCGGGAGGTCGCGAGGGTGAGGTCCGACGACGGAGAGGAAGACGTAGAAACGTCGTCGCAGACGGAGGAGCCGCGAAAGGGGCTGCGTTTTATGGCCCCGACGTTATACCCCGTTCAATTGCCCATTAATAGCGGCGCAAGTGAACGCGGCCTGTGATTGCGAACGCGATAAAAATTCTCCCTCTGAACTCAGGCTGGGTTTTATGGGCCAAGTTCGGGGGTCGAACAGCCCCCGTCGAGAACGACGCGTTCCCTTTCCGCGAAACTTAACCCTCCGCGCAATTTTTCACTAAGAAACCTTCGGTTCAAATCTCTCCACCGGTAAACTTTTCCTGAAACGTCCAGCACCAACTAGAATTCTTTCATGTTCCATATAATAATTGCAAGCAAGACTATTAGATTACGTTTACTGCCTTCATCCCCCAGACACTCCAGGTTCCACAAAAACCGGGGAAACATCGAGGGTGGTCCAGTTCGACGTGCAGGGGCGCAGCATCGTTGGAAACTGGACGATTAATCACCGTGCTACGAAGCGACGCAGAAACGGGGGTTTGTTTACTCGGGCGACTGCGGTAGCTTTTTTGCGAGTTCTCGGGGGTGTGCGCGGGCAGGGCTGGTCGAGGATGGTGTCAGAAGGAGGGTGGCAGAAGAAGGAAGTTTCGTACACGGCGAGCGAAGTGTTTCGTCGAGGGAAAATAAGTGCATCGCGACGACACGACACGCCGCGCCGCGCCGGGTCGTCGAGGTGGGTGCCAAGGGGTTGCGCCGGTTGCCAAACGACTCAAGTTGCATGGGAATAACGAGTTTTTGCCCTGGAGTCGGTGGCCCAAGGGCACCAGGGAGCATCCGTGGCCGCTACCATTCGACTGCGAGGAGCTCCGCGGACAGAGGAATTAATTGGATTAGGTTTCGCGCGACTCGCTTTCGCCATTCTGTTGAAATCCGCAAACGCGGATCGTCTTCGAGATCGGGACGGGGATAGCGACGTCTTCACGACCCAGTCACGGTTTCTATTAGAGCGACAAGAGTGGGATATTAGAGCGGGATATTCGCGAACGTCGTTCCCGCCTCTCTCTTCTTTTTGCTTTTTATCGCTTCTTCTTCTTCTTCGTCGTCGTCGTCGTCGTTGGCATGTTAGTTCGCTCTTTCTCTCTCTTCTTTTTTTCTCTCGGCCAACCTCCGGGCTGTTACCACTGCCGGATTAAAAGCACGTGGCCCTCTCTCTCTCTTTCTCCCTCTTTTGGCGTAATTAAAAGATTACGATCAAAAAGCTTCGCCCGTCTGACCCCGATGATCCCCACGCCGACGTGCCCCCCACCACTAACTGCGATTACACTGTGCCCGTGGCACGTCGCGTTCAAGTAATTTGCAAGTTGGTCCACCGAATGACCACGTGGGGAGAGAACATTTTAGCGGAGAGTTGGGTTTCGAGAAGAAGCCGCGGGGAATTAATTCTTTTACGGGGCTGGCTGCTTTTCGTGGCTTTCTGTCGCGGGTGGATGATTTTGTGAACGTAGATCTTCGTTCGTTTTTATGTGTTTTTGGCTTCTAAAAATTTTCAAAAAATGCTAGTCCCACGTCCGGTGGTTCAGCCAATAATGATAATTGACGAAATCAATTATGTATAACATGCATTTTCTGAATTAAATACTTACTCTAATAATGTCGTACGCGAGTCAAAGATTAGTAAGATGACTTTGGGAATGTTCGATTGAGTAAATTTCCATGTACGTTTTCATTAGTCTGGGGTGCGTTTGCACCCCTATACGCAGAGCGAAGGTTAATCTTTCTCTTGCGTCGAACTTCTTCTCTGAAACTTTCAAAACAGTCGCTTATCGACTGAGAGCCTCAGAATTCCAAGTCGGGACTGCAGTAAGCGAACAAAGGGGTCTCGAGGCGGGTAGTTTCTGTCGCGGACAAGGGTGCATGGTCGTTGACATAATAATTCTCGCGGTCGATGCGATTAAGCAACGGGGACTGGCTAAATACGTGGGGCCGAAGTCGATTCGACGCGTTATGCACGCTCGAGCGAACGATTAAGCGTCGCCTCTCCGCTTGGTGACGTTGCCTGCGAGCCTAGCCGAGTCGCGGAGTGTTTTATTTAATGTTGAAGGTGAAACGGAAGTAATTACGGTTCCTCGAAGCGTAAAGGAAGGTCCCGTTCGGGCGCGGGGCGGGTCGAGAGGGTGCGGTTACGAGGTTCAGCCCCCGAGAAACCGAGGGAGTCGAACAGCGGTACAGAGAAGGGAAACTGGTGCTTGATTGAGCAGGTGGTTAGACAACTTGACCGCGCGAACACAAACCGAAAGCATTTCGGTAATTAAAGGGTCGATTAAAATCGCATCAACCGACCTACTCCCCGTCCCCCTCCTCCCCCTACTTTCCGACCCTTTCCAACGTTAATAATTAAGGAGCCGACGACGGTAGTCGTCGCGGTCGGGAAACGCAACACGCCTCGACGGCGCTCGATTTCACGCGACGATTAATCGCGTCGGCTCGAATATCACGATCCACTGAACGCTGACACGATCTTTCTCTTTTCCTGCTCTTGCCCTCCCGTCTCAGCAAGTCTTCTGGAATCCCGGGGAAAATGCTGAGAAAGTGCTTGCGCGAAAGAAAATGCGGCTTTGCTTCGACCCCGCAGATCTTTGACCGAGGTGCTCAACTTTCTTTTTTAAGGCGTCCAAGTACGAGAAATATGTCTCTTAGAAAGCCGCAGAACAACCTCGGATGAAAAATAAAAGACATTTTCGTAAAGCAGAAACAATCAAGGGAAATAAAAAAGTAGAAAGCTCGCTCGTTCAAACGGGCCTAGGTAGAACGCTGTCAGATTATTTTTCACGAAGTTACAGTAACTGGCATTTTTCTGGTAACGCGTAGCCACTTTCGGATTTGTCAAATTAAAAGAAAACTTTACTCGCCGCGCGTGTTTCCCAGCGCAAAAGTGTCCTTAAACAAGGCAACTTAAGAGAGTTGAAAAAGTAGAAGCTTCGTTCTTCGCGGAGAGCCTAAGTAGATCGTGCGATCCTTCTTTTTTTCTGACGAAGTTACAGCAGCCCGGATTTCTTAGAATCCGTGGGTACGTTTAAATCCGTCAAATTAAACGAAATAGCTGCATTTACTTTGGTACGCTCCTCCGCTCGCGTGCTTTTAAAAAAGTACCTGGAACGATCTATAAAAATAATCTTCACTCTCCGCAACGATCCTATCGAGGCCCTCGTCCGACGATTCCCCACGAAGTTAGACGAACCTAACCGTCGCCCCTACCCAACCGAAGGAGCATTACCTCAAACATCCTAACCCATTCGAAGACCACTAAAATCAACGATGTCCCCGGGACCTAATCACCGATTTTATTACCCACGGCTCTAATCCCATATCTCTCACCTGGCAAACTGAACGAGGGTCACCGTGCACGGGCACTTGAGCGAGCGGTGATCGTTAAACAGGCCGCGATCAGCGCAATTATTTATATTTGCACTGCGTGCGTGTGTGCCGAGGAAATTTGTAGGTCTATTACCGCGGACGCAATCGATGCCACGGGGGGTCCGGTGTGTTCGTGTGCGTGTGTGCAGATGTGTGGAAATTCTCGGGAAGAGAGTAGAGCATCGTTGCTCCCTTGTTGCGTGGATCCGCGCGCAAACGTTGGATTCGCAATCACGACTGATCGGCGCCGCAGGTTTATTAACGAGCGCGTTTCACGCGGTCTTAAGGGTCGCAGAGCGGATTGAATCGACTCGCGGTCATTTGCGGCTTGCGAATTTCCCGGATCAAAGGCGGTTTTGCGTGTCCCATTGGGGAGCGAGGCCTCGATTCGCGGCTATAACATCATTTGCCAAACAATCGGCCCCTATAGCGCTGTTCCCTACCGTTCCACTGCCTCTTTCTCGTTGCCTGCCACCGGTGACCGGCACACACCCCGTTCCATGGGAAACAGAACGCCCACCGGCCTCGTTAGAACCGCAATGGGTAAACGAGTTAAAAACCCCCGGCATTTTCGCTCGCGAGCAACGAAATTACGCGGTCGGTATACTCTGCGGCTTTTGCCGCTAGGCGATTCAATTTGTGCATTAGCTGGGACGCGACGCAATGGATCGTTCCCTTGCAAATAAACCGGAACAAAAAGAAATTAGAGCCAACTGACACGGCGACACGAGCTGCCGCCCACCCGCGAGACCATCGATTCACGGAAGTAGTATTCTAGATGACTACGCTGTCGCAGAACTGGATTCATCAGGGGCTGTAGGTTGTCGATTTGTTTTTAACCTCCTCTGAAATTTCTCAGTACCAATGAAATTTACTTAATGAAATTGTTTACATTTCTATACTGATAAAAGTAGTTTACCATTTTTACAGAAATGTTCAAGTCGATAAAAAACGTAGCTAGTGGAAATTGTAGGGTTCTGCAGGTTAGGAACGCAACGTGCCGCATAATATGCAGATCCAGGTAAATGGATTCACTGTTTGGATATTCCGAATAGAAATACTTTCTTAAAATGAGTTCATTGAGGGAGCCGTGCAGTGTTCGGATCGGGAGATTTTTTGGCAACCAGCTGAAGAGCCCTGAGCTCCATTTGTATAGAATCGGGGTCGTATATTGTGTAGACTTTAAATGAAAGTTTTCGTAGATTGTTAGTCTAGGCCAGGATGATCCAGAAAATTATCGAGTGCGAACGAAATAGGGCCTCGACGTTCTACTATCTCCTAAATTGCTTCTGAAATAGTTATGCTCCTTTCATCGGTCACAATGCGCTATATTATCCTGCATTATGGAATTCGTTTATTAAAAAAACCGATAAAACGCTTTCTAATTAACTTCTCCGAGAATCTCTTCGAAGAAACTGAGTTTCCAAAGTGGATCGAAAACTTTCGCGGATCCTAAAAAACAGACTTCTTCGATTCAGGAATAAAGAAGCAGGATTCTTTGCTGGAACGTTCAGATCCTGAGAACGGGTATTCATTAGCATCCTTTGGCAGAGCGAAGCGAGCCGTTGGATAAAAACCTGTGACAAAAAGTACTAAATAATTTACTAGATTCGCGAATGAATTAAATTTACAAATTGTCTATACAAAAGCCGAAGAAACGGAGACGCCGCAATATTTGTCGTAATATATCGAACAAAGAAGCCGATGGGCAAATGTTTGCAAAAAATGTTCACGAAAAATTAGAGTTCTTCTGTTCGGGCAACGATCGACGGACAATAATTCCCGGAGCGTTCCGCGCGTTTAAATAAAATTGGCGGGCGAAATTGGAAATCGGTGTCAACCTGTGGCTCGGCGTGTTCCTCCCTCCGCCCCTACGCGGGGTTCGAACAATTTCGTCGAACAAATAATCCGCCGCCGAAAAATCAATTTCAAGAGCCGTCGCCGTATCGGTTAATGCGCGCGGATCACGTGAAATCTAATTAATTATCGCGTGACGCGCGCCGTCCGTCCGCAATCATCGTTTCTCCTCCGGCGTTTCCGCGCACAATGCGTGCAATTATGCCGACTGGAACGGACGCCGCGCCGTCACAAAACACCAGAAAATTCGAGCGCGTCCCCGCAGAACTGCAAATTAACCAGCCTCTGCGAAATTCTTTCTGATCCGATTCCATCCCCTCATCGTTCACCCTCGGCCACGATACTTCCATCGATTACGCCTCTCTTTGCGGACAAATAAATTACAGAGGTCTTCAACATTTCCAGAAGAACTATTTCCTGTTTCTCTTCCCCGAAAGACGAAATGAATAAGCGAAGTACGAGAACCTGCGAGCAAATATACGAAGCCAAGGTCGCCCGGGAATATTTCAAATTTCGAGTCGCTCCGCAGCATGGAACGAGCACGTTAGAGATGCAAACTTCCTGCAAATAAACAGCAGAGTTAAGCATCTTGGGTCTCCAGGTCTGTTTAACTAACTTCCGCTAGTCGGCAACCGTGGATCGTTTGAATGCGCATTTAATAAATGTCCCCTGGTTTCGAGCTTACATGCTTATAAAAACGTGTAAACGCACGATTTCATTTCGAAGCGCGTACGACACCGGGAGCAGCGCAGATTATCTTCAGATAAATGTTTTGCTCTCCGTCGAATTCGAGGCAGAAATGATTAGGAAGCAACGTCGCAGCATTTATTATTTCGAAATAACACGTATACGAAAACATTCCGCGCACATAATTCAAAGCAGCGCGTCGCTCCCGGCGTAATTCGTAACGATAAGCAACGATTACGCGTAAATTATGAACGGAACGGCTCCGAGTAACGTTAAAGGTGCTGTAATCGTGCTGATAATTTCACTCGTAGCGAGCTGGCAAAGCAGCCGGCGATTTACATTCTCTTGTAACTCCATCGATCTCGAGACGTATCGTGGACCTAACGCGACACGTTCACGCGAAATCCTTGTTCATCTCGCTCGGCTACGGAGGAACATAATTTAGAAAATTCGCGGCGCACGCTCGGCGTACGCTGTTCCTCCGGGATCGTAAATATAGTCGCATGATTTTCATTTAAAAAGTTTCAACAGCCGAAGTTACTTGTAATCGTTGAGCTACAGTAACTTAGATTTTTAATAGCTGTGTAAAACATTCTGCCTTGTACGACTGCACGAAGGATAACGTGTAATTTGTGAGAGAAAAATGAAATAGCGAAAATTGTCGAGTAGCTGCCTTTAGGGCTAATGAAGGTCAAACCTTTTTTACTCAGAATTCGATATTCTTCCGTATTTTGGTATAAAAGATATAGTATTCCATTTAAAAAAACAAAGTCGACCTTCAAGTCTCCGAAACGCTTCCACCATCAGACCATTCAGACCATGCAACTTCTCTATACAAAACTTTTTCGTACAACGCATACTTTGGAAGTTATATAGGTGTGCAAGTTGCGTGAACCACCCTGTGTATGAAACCACCTTGTGTGTGTGTATATAACAGTGCCCTATTACAGTAATCGCTCCTTCGTTGTCCTGAATCGTGGGCACGATCGTTGTCCAGTGCCTACCCACTCCACTGCCTGTCAACGAGAGGATTAGGCCTGCGTGGATCTGGTCGCCAGATGTGTCCCAGGACTGTCTAGACCCGCGCAGAACGGAGAACAATAGGAAAGGAATATGGCAAGGAAATAAGAAGTTTTTTAAAGCCAGACAGTTGACCGCTTCTGACTGCGAATGCTTTTCTTTGTGATTTAACTAGCCGTTTCACTAAAGACCCAGTCATAAATCAAAAATAGTGTCCGGGCACGGCCGTTGTCCGCTCAAACCCCCGGCCTTTGGACAACGAAGGAGCTTTTACTGTATTTTATCCAGCAGTGTATGGTATATTGGTACGCTGCGTCTGACCATGGCGGACTGATTCTACTTGTGGTGGATGTGAGACAGCGTCGCCAGATCGAGGAAATCGAGGGGAATACAGTTTACCCCAGTCTACGGTCTTGATGGGGGGTGTTGGAGTATGTTCATGGTGCTGGAATGGGATAGTGGAAAGGGAAAAGGAGGAGAGGAAAAATCGACCAGTTTTGATCGATTCCGGCGACACTGATACGAGTACAGTACTACTGTAATTGGTGGTTCTATTTTCTAGGAGATTATGATGAGGATTTAATTATATTTTTTCGAATGGTGAAGCAGAAAGAGTCGGCAGTGATCAGATTTCGAACGAGATTTCATATATGCAAAACCTTCAATTCCAATTATTTGTATACACGGAATTAAACGTTCGATACAAACAAATTTCATCTCCCGGCGGGATAAATCATTTTTCCATGAATTTATATCGACCAATTAGTTCAACTGGAAAATCAGACCGATAACACCGGTCTACATATTCGATCGCGTATTTTTTCGAAAATTAAATTACACGAAAGCATACGCTAGAAAGGAAATAAAGCTGTTTCTTCTCGAGATGTATACATAGTGTAACCACTATGCTGCAGTTAATGAAGAACGAGCAACAAAGCAGCACGTAACGTACCATCAACTCGACGTCAACCTCCTGTGCTTTTGGAATTACTGAGTGTCGGCTCGAGACACCGACAAAGAATCGCGTGTAACCAACAGTTCACGCGATGCCGGCGCGGCGATTCCGTGTAATATGTTCAAGGAGGAGAAGAGGATTTATGTTCAACGAGCGGTCGGGTATCCCCCACCAATTTCCTGGGTGTAGACTACCGGATCTACGCCAAGCCCAGACGTCTTCATTCCTCCGCAATACGTATACATTTTCACGTAATTAGCTCTTCCCACTGTCGCGCGCGACCATAACATTTCATTATTCCTTCAAGAAGCTATACAACAAATACAACACAGATAGGATCTAAGAAAAATTTCAATCGAGACGACAGAGGACCTCTGCTCCTTCGATCTCGGTTGATCCAAGATCCACCTAGATTCTAGATCAGTGTGCAGCCCGGAAAGGGATTCCCACGGTATCCGGACACATTCGGAATCGTCGAAGAAAGAGTGGATTCGGTTCACTCACCTATTTCCTGGTTGGTGATCCTGGCTCTGCACCTGGATACAGCAAGGACGAGGATCAGTGTCAGGATCGCGCGAACCGAGGCAGACAGCTCATCCCGCGACATCTCGACGGCCGGATGTCACGTCACGTCACGTCACGTCACGTCACTGGTAGTCACGTCAGCGAGTAGTCCCGACGCAAACACCGTCGAGTCCCTTAGGGTGTCCTTTTCTGTTTCGGCGAGGGTGGCTGGGACCCTCTTTCTGCCGGAGCTCTTCTTTCTCCAGCGCAGACAGAGAAATGTGGAGTAGACTTTCTCTCTCTCTCTCTCTTTCCTCTTCTAGCAGGCTCGGGGCTTCTGATGCTCTCCTCCGGCTCTTTTCACCGAGCTAACTCGCGCCGGCACGCTTCCTCTTTCTCTCCTCCTCTCTCTTCCTCTCTTTCGCACCGCCTGGTCCGTTCTCGCTCTCTCGAAACCACTTTCCGCGACTCGAACTCTCATCTGTCGATTGCCGGGGCTTTTCGCTCTCCCTCTAGCTAGGTGCCAACCTGTCAACGGTCGTCGACGCTCACTCCTCTGTCTCTCTCTCGGCTCCGTAGTTCATCTTCTGCTTGCTCCTTCTCGTTCCAAGACCCGGGGCTCCAGCAACTCCGTGGGTTTCTCGCGCGAGCCGCAGGGAAGCAACCCTTCGCTTGTTTTCTCGTGCTCCTTCACGCCGCACCACCTTCGAACAGAAAATCGGCTCGGTCAGAGGACTGTGGACCCTGAATGCCACCAGGGCAGCTTTTTTAGGGACCTTGGGGAATATATGAAATAGCCTGTCGTCGATTCTCAAATTCGATAATTTAGAAATATCGAGGATCGTATTAGACCTAGAATAATATTTCATTTTCTGGATATGAAATTGATATAACACCTCATATAATACAATACTTAAATGCGTAGCGATTGATTAGATACCAACATATTTAACATACGTAACATTCTTTTCACGCGGAAAGAGTGGAAACCCAAGATCGAAAAATTGCCAGACAGCTCCACGAATCCCGGGGTCCCGGGGTAGCGCGTAAAATAGAAAATCGGTATTCTCGATATACAAAGGCACCCTTGTACATCGAGAGCCCGTTATCGCGAGCGTGTAGCGATCCGCATCGCGTTCTTCTGCGGAATATGTAGGCGGCATGGCACCGTCTGCGAGCGTTAACACATGAATTTCAGTCGACTGCGCCCACCATTCATGTTTCCCACTCTCTGTGGTCTTTCGTCGTCGTCGTCATGTCGTTTCGCGCCCATCCCCCTGGTACGCTCTCGTTCCAACCCCCGACGGGCCCAAACACGCGCTCGCCTCTCTCTCTCTCTCTCTTAGTCTCTCCTTCTCTCTTGTAGCCTATTCTGCTGATTCCCGTTGCTCTCGCGCGCGATGCCTCGTATTCACTCCCAACACCGGTTCCCCACGCCCATTGCTGCCGCTGGAAACTCTCTGGAAACCTCGAAACCACCCCCTCGAAACCCCTCAGGTCTCTAAAACTTCCCGAACCCCTTGCAACCCCGGATCGTGCCCTGCTGACGTTATGCGTTCGTTGTAATCGCGTGCCCGGTTTTCCTGTCCACTCTTCGCGCGCCGAGTTTTTTCGAAAACGACGCTTCTATTTCTTCTTCTTTTGCTTTTTTTTAGATCCGACCCCCGCTGTTTCGGGGCGAGAAACTCGGCGCTCGACGAGGACTTCAGTGCCTGCTGTTCCCGAATAATTCTCTCCGAGTCTGTAACGCTACTTGTGAAGATTGAATTTCCTACGTGGTGAATGCATTTATACTCGGAATGATCTCGACAGTGTCGTCTGCCAGGTCGCAGCAGATCAACGAAACGGATAAAACACTGACGCGGTCGCGTCGTCACGAACAGGAATCCCGAACAAAATGCCGGGGATTCTTCAGGGGGCGATCCGCCGTATCCGGAATCTCCGTAGGATACGGCATAATGCTGGGAATGTAATCGACCAGGTAACCCGAGATTTCCATGTAAATGCAACGGGGGTGCAGTTGCGTGCAGCAATTCCGTACCGGTCAGCTCCCAGCCCCCGAGGATCGTGGGGGCCTAACGATCCTCTCTTCGACGATCGCTATACCAACCATAAACGCGACCCGGTCGCAATAAGAGCACCGCTCGACAATGGAGAGAAAGGTTTGCGGATGGCGGGAGAGAACTTTGGCGGGCCGATCGCGAGCAGATATGCACTTTATGCACTCGAAATGCAGCGTCAGTAGTCTTTCATCCGTGGCAGGAAAAGCCCCGAGCCATCGTAAGCAGAACCCCTTTCGGAGGCGCTTTATGAATATTCTTGGAATTTTAATGCGCTTTTTGACGATCCGCATTCACGCGGATCCTGGAGGGACGCCGGGCGTCGGTACGCTCCTTGGCACGGTACCACGCACGCAGGACGTGCCTCAAATTCGCCGGCACGTTCGCCGAATACAGATTAAAACGAATACAAATGACTGCCGGAACCAACGCCCGCACCAAACCCCGATTCCTGAAACCCTCAACGGATTCTCCACCCACGCACGCGCCGTGTTTATGGAATATCTCGCGGACGGTGTGGGTGAAAGTTCATCTGGGTCAAAAGTTGTTTAGCTTGTACTACGGGGATGGACGATTTTAATTATTGCGTGTGGCGTGTGGTATAGAAAAGATAGAGACAGAGGTGAAAGACGGGAATTCAGATTGTCGCATTCCGACGCAGATGGCAGCAGACAGCGTCCTACCTAGCCTCATGGTTCCCTTGACAACCGATGCAGGGTTGAAGCAGCTCGATTTAGTCGCGAGGAAAGTTTGGACAGCGAGGAATTACTTCGCAAATAATTCGTCACTCGACAACGCTTGTCGATTCCCGAACCGACTTCGACGATAAAATAAATTGTCGTGAGACAAGAACCGTTTCTATCATCGAACAAGATCGTTGGTATTCGTATAAATTGCAAGCGGACCAGAAAAACCACAACTAGCGACTCGAATCTAGCCATCGAAGGCGGAAATTTTCCCCCGCAAAGGTGCAACAACGGGCGTCGATTAATAAACGCAAATAATCGTGGGAACGGGAGATCCATTTACCAATTTCACGACTGAAAAAAGGGAAAAGTAAATCCGAAAATAACCGGTGATTTGACTCTGGTCCAGGTATACCGTATAAGATCGCCGACAAACGAATCGGCGTCCTTCGCAAGAGAGCGCGGTTCGACGAGCGTCGAAATTGTTTTCTCGGCCGCGGGGCCTCTTTCGAGAAAATGACCGGTTAACGAGTGACAAGTGTCTAATTTAGCGCCCCGGAGAGCGTGACTGCGACGGTTCTTGGTATCGTGACGGTCAATTCGCGTCTAGTCGGGCGAATCCACTATCGAGCTGGACAATCTACGGGAATTGACCGACGTATAAATATACGATGCTGTTCAAAACGCGTCGCAGATAGAGAGCCAGTCAATTTAGAAGATTGTCCTCGAAACTTGCCTCTTCCTCCTTCAACTTCAATATTCGAGATTCCACGAGTTTCGATTAATATCCGATACTCAAAATGAATAAGATTTCGGTGAGTGTACTTGCAACGTAATCGAAGTTCAGTTGCTTGCAGGTCCCAAGATGTGCTCGTGAGAAACTTCTCCCTAAGTATGTATCCTCCCTTCGGTATAGAAAATAAATGACAGTTTCTATTTCAGAATTATGGATATTCCAGATATGACGAGTTCGGATAACGAAGGTGATGTTTTGCTCAGGAAATGTTCGAACGTAACCGGCGAAAGATTTCCTTTCGAGTTCGTTTTATTGGTCCTGACGCGGCCGGGTTATTCAATATTCGGCGCAGCGTGCTTGCCGTTCGTTCATTAATTGGACCCGTATCTAAAAGCGGCCAAATTATCTGTATGATTTCCCGCCTTGTTTGAACAGCGACCCGCCTATTTGGACGCGATCTCACTCGGCGACTGCTCCGCGGGTTTGTCTCGTTACGCGTAAACGCCACACACTATAAAACTTTCGATCGTTGCCTACGATCGCTAATTTCGGGAACTACCGACAGCCGGATTTACGCGAGGAAAAATCAATTCGTTTTTTTCTCTATCGTCCGATGGATCTCGCAGTATCGGCGCAATTTGCGACAACAGACGGGAACGTTCGATGAATTTTTTAACGAGATCCCTTCGCGCTGGGTATGTTTAATTTCAATTTTGCGCGACTTTCTCTCCCTTGCGAAAATTGGAATCTCCAACACGGAGATTTCGAAATGGATCCGAGCGGCGAGATAGTATTTCATAAACGAATCGGAAATTGATCGATTCGAAAGGCGCCTCTGTGTAAAGAGATAATCGTTTTGATTTCGAAATAAATTTGATCCTGAAAGTTACTTGATCGCGCTTCCACTTGCAACCGTGTTAATTGCCAATTCACCGTGCAATGTTCGATAAAATGAAACCAGTTACGTCGATATTACGGTAGCACAGTATTAGACAGATCAGGACGATGGAGTATCAATATCGTCACCGTTTGAACGAGGGTGGCGGTATTCGCCTAACGCGAGGCCCGGGAAAACTTTAATTACGGAATTATTCGTGGCGGGGCGGGGGCCAGAAACACCTGCCTGAAACGAGGGGGGCTTTTCTCGATTAGGATGTCGTTAATGGAGTAAGGCTGGCGTGCCGGCTCGCTCGCACAATAAGGTGTCGATCAATCGGAAACAATCAGCGCGAATAATAACAGCGCCCGCGCGAGAGCGAAGAGCGTGTTCCATTCAGCGGCGCCCGGCGAATTGAATAAGGGAGAGAATGGCTGTAATTCACGTCGGTCTTTCTGACGTCGCTTCCGCTTTTCTGTCGCGCTTATTCATTTTTACAGCAGTTGCGTCCGATACCCGGGCGCAAAGATGTTCACGACCCAGTTTGAAAGAGTCGAGCGACGACGTCTCGATGTAATTATGATTTAGTCTCTTTCCGTTCCCATCCCCTCCGCGCGCGTCCCCTCTTTCTTTCGACACTAGTTTTCCTTCGTCGCTTTTTCCCCCACCAACCCTCTCGTTTTTCTACCTTTGTTTTTTCTCGCGGTTCTCCTTTTTTTGTTTCTCGCGCTTTCGTCAACGGGAGACACACCGAGAATGGAAAAATGCCTCGCGTCGAGCACGACCAACCCGGAACGTGGAACCTCGTTGTTGCTCGCACACGACACCGGAGCGCGTCGTATCGTTTATTATTCCGATGGTATTCTTTCGGTACATTATTATAAAAATGTGATTCGCGAGTTCTGAAGTTCGCTTATTTTAATATTCCTGTTTCCCCGGGGAGCTGCATCGCGCTTTTCTTCCGAAAGGGAGAGGGAGAGAGACACCGAGGTCATCCACCTTGTACCAGCAGCGATGCGACACGCGCGATGCGAGGTTTTTTTTCGCGGAAACTCCGGCGAACATCGGGAAAATGATCCGACCGAACGAACAACGTTTTCGTGAAATGCGGTCCCCGAATACCGAGGATTTTTTCGTGCAAATGCTCCTTAAATTGCCCGAGCTATTTCGGATTTTTGAACGCTGGAATGTTTTCGTTGGATTATGAAGCTGGCGGAAAATTAGGTGGAATATTAAGACAGTACGATATTGCTTCTCAAATTTTTCACCAATCCCGAGCATCCGCACAGAAAATTATTCATTAGATCCGTTGCAAGCAAATTCGATTAACCTTAAATTAATTTCTCAAAGAAAAATGTGTATTCCATCTTTTAACAACTTCAGCGTACTACATCCAATTGCCGAAAATAATAAGCACGATTACCAGTGCGCACTGTTTCGCTTGATTTGTATATTCACGTTCGTCGCGCGTCCATAAATAATTGATCGCGTGTATTGGTGAGCGTTGAATAAATTCGAATCGATCGTATAAAATAAATTACGACGATAATGAAATAAACAAACGTTTATTCATTCTCCGTGTCGCATCGTAAATATAAATCGAGTGGCTTCCAGATCTTGCGAGTGTTTATTCCGTTTAAACGTGACTGTTCATAATATATGTTTCCCTGCATTGCGAATAATTATTTCAATTCTTTACGATGGGGACAATCTGTTTCGTCTCTTATTTAATTAGAACAATTCGTGTTCGACTGGAGGGATTGGCCGTGATTATTGGAATTTACGATTAATGAGAAGAACTATTTCAGTCTTGATGTTTGGGTTACGAAGCTAGTAAAGTCGAGAACAGTTGAAGGCTGAATCTGTACGTCGAGCTTTAACACCATTCACGGCCAAGTTGTGCTGAATGGTTGGACTGAAACTATTAGTACCATCTGGGTAACAAAATCAGTTGGTACGTCTGGTGTTGCCATTGAGATATGCGTGAGCATGAAAGGTGGAACCATTAAGGTCCAATGCGAGCCTTTTCAATGCTAACCACTCCTGATATTCTTCGCTTTTCACCATTTAATAAATTAAAACTTTCGAAAAGCAGCAAAACAAAATTTTTTTCATCAGACTCTCTATAGTAAAATGATGACGGCAGATTTGTGTACTCTAGAGCATACTCTGAGACTATCAACGAGAGATTATTATATATTGCCGGAGAGATTATCTTGCAAACACAAAAGGGTTTAGTAACGTATTCTTATTTTCTCCAATCGAGGATTCGTGAAATCACCGAAACAAGATAAGCGAGTTTCATGGAAAAGGATCCTCCGACTGTGCCAGTAGCATTGTTCATATCAGTATTCAGCATTTAGCTCCGCGCAATATCCTGTCGCTGACAATAGCGCGGTGCATACGCATTTTCTCGAATTAGCGTGCGCCGCGAGATCAAATGCACAGAATGATTCACCCGGCTGATGACTTCAAATTACTCGTACGCCATTCTCTGCTCGAGAGTCTTCCAAACAGGAGTTCATCAATTTCGATGTCTTCGCAAAAAACTGCATGATAAAAATGTAACCGATGAATCTACATTTATGTGATAAGTGTTACGGGATGTAGATATGAAACTGCATCATGAAAATTTACGCACGCGATCCCGGAGGATCCTATTCATGTCGGAGCTAGTCACCTGTCCGATCCCTAAGCCAATCCGAGCCAAATGACAATAGCAGAACAAGCATTATCCGCATGATAAAGCCATTGGCAGCGTCAGATGCGGTCATCGATACCTATTCGCCTAATCTCGTTGCATCACAGGTAGGATCGAAGATTCCACACGCTGCGATCATCTAGCCTAAGGACCCACTGACGTCCCTGGCACACCTAGCTGCCACTTACTGCCATACTCGACTCTATACGACCCCGTACACTATGCTCGGATCTATTATACCGTTTTCGACACGGTTGATCACGTCTACTCATCGCTAAACTGCGGATTTGATGCTTTCATGATAAAAATTAGTAGGTGGATCGCGAAACGAAAGAATCGTAAAATTAAAAGAAAAATTATTCAGCCGAGAAACCAATTTTGATGTAACTCCCTTTTCTTGTAATTGATGCAGACGACGGCTGTTTAGCATAAAGATCCGCAGTCTACTCATCACGCGCAAATCAACTCCACTCGTCGAAGCAGCCAACTCCACAACTAAAGCGACAGCATAACTTAGCGGATTGTTCCATCTGCGCTTTCTGCTCGACGGAGCTTCTAACTACCCCCGGTCTCGTCATCGATACCCGTCCGAGTCGGGGCACGTCCTCTCGCAAAGCAAACGGATCCGCTGGTATCCGAGGCGGACCTGCGACCCGACCCAGCCATTAAATTCTGTCGCCGTGGAAAGAGAAAGTCACCTTATCGATCCCCGCAACGATATGATGAATCTACCACCTCGCGCCTCCCCCCCTCTCGCTCTCTCTCTCTCGCACTTTTTCAACCGAAAGAATATAACACCCCTAAAACCTCCCTCTCTCGTCTCGTCAATGTAAAAACCGACGGCCCCGCGGCTCGAGCAAAGATTAACGATGCCGGAGATGAAAGCCGTCTTTGCGATCATCGGACTAAAACCAAATGAAATGCGAAACGTAACAAGAGCAATAAAGAAATTCCACATGATCTAAACCACTTCCACCATTCAAGGATCTCGACATTCCCCGGTTCGTCATAGGAATCGCGTGACGATCAACTCGCGACAGACCCAACGCATTATCTCATCGTAAAAACCTGGTCGCTTTTCCTGCGTTTACCCAGTAAAAAGTCCAATCAGTCGGGAAGGGTTCATCTAGCAGAGGGTTCTCCAGGTAAACAAAACGCTCACCTGTTCTGCCTCAGACCCAAGTCCCCAGGTCGACGATCCCCTCGAGTTATCGGAGCAGGTCTCCTCAAGGTTCTGCAGAGGGCGGCAACGGTATCCGTGGGTATCGGGGGGTGTTCTCCGGGCCAATTAGCGGGCCGTTAATCACAGCGTAGCACCCCGGGTGGATAGTCACCCGCCTATACTCACTGGGGAAGCGGATCACACTGCGGTTGTAACCCGGGTGTCACCGATCCCGATTCGTCCGATTCGGCTTAGGCACGGTTTAGCACACACGCGACCACACAGCAGACACACGCGCGATCATTCGCCCGGGCGGGGGCGAGACCGTGTAGCCGGTTAGAGGGTGGGTTCCTCCAACTTGTTGAGAAGTCCTGACGAACGGCTCCGCGTGTTCCGCATAGTCCGTCGACAGACGGGGATGAGAGACGAGAGACGAGAGACGAGACGTCAAGCACCCTGGCCAGGCGCTATTGTCCGTCGACCCTCGCCACGCGAGCAATCCATTATCCCCTGGGCAGAAGGGGACGACGGCACCTAGGCGACGGGACACCTCGAGGAACCGAGAATCTTCCCTCCTGTCAACAAAACCGAACTTGCCCCCCGAGACAGAGGTTGCAAAGATGGGGCAAAGGCGTTGCTATTTCGGAACCAGATCCTCGAGCTTCTCCGATCAGCTAAACGTACCCCCCTTTGATGAGGGGTGCAAAGATGTTGGGGCAATGCCCTGACGTTTGACGAGTCCGACAGGTGTTGTTACCTTGGAACTAGGTCCTCGAGCCTTTCCGATCGACTGGATCAAACCTACCACAGTCACCAGGGGGTGCGAAGATGTTGATCGACAAGTCCGACAGGTGTTGCTGTCTAGGAACCAGATGAAACAAGCTTACCCCCTTCACCAGGGGGTGCGGAGATGTGCTGAAAGTTGTTGCCCAGATTTGGCAAGTCCGACTAATGTTGCTAGTTTACATGAAAAAAAAGGTAACTTGAAAATAAAACGATGCCGAAAACGATGAATAGACGATGCCGAAGAATACGAAGAGGACGTCAAAGACGCGGAGCACTGCACGCGGCGGAGGATTCTCTTAGGACGAGGAGTATTCGCGCGGGCCGGGCTTCCCACAGTCGCAGATCGTGCAGGAGCGTGTGTCGCGCGCGCGCGCCGCTCTCAGCTTCCTACGGGAGGCAGGACAGGAAGCCAGAGGTCGTGTCCCAAGGACTGCACGGTAATCACTGAGAGCCTCGTTCCGCGAGACACGAGGCGCGCGCCGCTCTCCCGATGGAGCACGCCCGGAGAACGCCGAGGATGCACGAACGGCCACGAGCCAGCCGCGAGAGCGCAGCTCGTCAGAGAGCCCGAGCCCGAGCCGCGAGAGCCGAGAGCTGTATTCGAGAGACCGATGGGCCACCGGCCAGACCGACCGCCTCCAGCCACGAGATTTCCTTGTCGCGGCTTTCGAGGATGCATGTACTCGTACTCTCTCCACTGGCGCGGCACGGCGCGGCGCGGCGTGCAGCCGCCGACGCAGCGCCGCGCCGCGCCGCGCCGAGCGGTGCATCCGATGCATCGGGTGCATTCTGATCTATCGGCGATGCGCTCTCTTCGACGCCCGCTACGCGAGACCAGGAAATCATGCGACCCGGTGATCCGAACCCCCCGCGATACGAGCGGTTCGATTTTTCGGGGTTCAAGGTCTTTAGAGGATTTCTGACGAGTTTCGATAAGGCACCTTTGTTATGGATGAATTTAGTCTGGTATGATTAGAATGCGTATCTTGATGCGAAATAAAAATTAGCTTCTAATATGAGAAATATTTCGAATTTTGATTAGAAATTCTGACTTGAAACTTCTGTTGTATCTTCCTCGTAGATATTTTTCCCAGGTTTTTTAAAAGACTGTATTTCCTATCGGTCGAAGGGGGTGGTTTTTCCGATATGATCGAAAAGAGTGGAGTTCGTTACCTCGCGCGCCAGGGCCGCGGGTCCAGTTGATTTTCAATGGGGTTGTCGATCAATATTTTCGTTTCTCGATGCCTCGCCACGAGTAACTTGTTTGTGGTTATTTAAAATACTGGTGTTTTCTATTTTTGATTTATTAACGGAGTGACATATGGCGATATTTTCACTGTTCTTGTCTGAATGTGTTTTCCCAGCACGTCCGCCGGGTCGGTCCGGGCCGGGCCAGGTATCACATATTTGTGACGAGCACAGTTTCGTGTTTTGCGTAAAGAAAGCTAAACGAATTTTACGTGCGTTGTTATTTAAAGCCGTAACACGCATAGTGTAACATACGGGAAGTTAATGAGATTCCCCTGTCATGTTTTTTAATATTTCGTACACAGAGTATACTGCGTTGCATTGTTAAAAGTTAAAACATTGTAACTATGAAAAGTGTTACGAAAACAAAGGGTAGTAACGAACGTGACGCTGTACCATTGTCAACCGACTTTATCTCTATATTATTGTTTTTTAGTGCTAGTATTGTGGACGGCACCGTGTACTTCCGAATGACAATATAAATTCCTAATTTCGTTGGTATTGTTCTAAACAAACATCTGTGGTACAGAACATTGACAAGGTTTAGAACGCGTTAAATCTCGATTTGTGTGCTATTTTTATTACATTAGATTAGCATCTTTAAAATTTCTCAAATTCCAAAATAGTAAGCATCGATATTGCATTGAGTTTATCGCGCACACCGCGTGCGTAATGCATTAAACTGATCTGTCGGAGTTACAGAAACTGTTGAAACGCACTGGCGAATGCAGAATGCATTAACAGGGAGGTGGAAAATATAATCTCATTCGCTGGGCTATTACAATTGAGTGAAATAACCTATCTAAGCCCTGAATAAGCTGAATTAGCCGCAACGGAGTTGGGACGACCAAGTAAAATACCCTTGGTGGCGAACGTGTTAACCCCTGAAGCACGACGGACCATGCACACCGTCATAGAAATCTTTGTGTGCAGTGTGCAGTCAACGTTCGTGGTAATAGCATAATTTTTGAACGAGAAGAGTGTCCTCGTTAAGAAGCAGCTCGAACGAATTCTCTGCACTGATCCGGAGAAAAGAAAAAATTCTGCAAATGAAACTTTTGTCGTGCGAAAGAGATTAGACAGACAGACAGACAGACAGATTCCGAGTTTAATTTATTTTCGGCGACGCGTTCCTCGAGGCAGAGCACGTAGCTCGCCGCAATCGTTCAGAGGACGCATGATCGATAAAGGGTCTTGTCGGGGGCGTCGATTTCCCGTCGCGCGGTTTAGAAATCATTTGTAAAGCCTCGCTGGATCATCGATCGCCGCGTTTAGATACGCGCGGCGCGGCGCGGCGTGCCGGTTCGATATTTCACGTGGAATAAAAATTTCGCGTGGTTCGACGCCGGTAATATATCGACGGGTCGGTTATGTATGTTTTTCGGCGAGGCTGTGTACGCCGAAAATGGCGGCGCTAATGCAGAACATGTGTTCGATTTACGCGGATGTATTTCCACGATGGCGCCAGCCCGTACCATATATGTGTACGTGCATATACGTGTGTGCACCTAATACGCGTACACGTTCATGGACGTTTTGTTGTTTTTTTTCCCCTCTCTTCTTTCCCTCTTTTATAGTGGACGCATCAGAGAGCCGGACGTCCCATAAAATGTTTTATTTTATCATTCGCGGCGGGCCGGCACGCGAAAACCAAAAACGGCCGGCCGTAATGCGACCAGAGCGAATTGTTACGTGGCCGCCATTTGCGTCGCAGCACGGAATCGGCGATAAAAGACCCTTCCAGGGAAATTATTACAGCCCCAACAAACTGCTGAGGCCTGCCAGGCGATCGCGAATGCTCTCGATCACCGATTGATTCGCTTTATTGGCCGGTGTATTTTTATTTACCCCTCGGACGCTCGGTCTCCTACGTCGCGAACGGGAAACCCGACTCTCCCGCCGTATTCTATTGAATTTATCAATTTAGCCTTTTACTGAAACATTTAGCTCTACACGGAATTCACGGTGTAATAGACTGGGCAAACTCGCGATCCCGTTTAACGGATGTTTTCACCCCGAGAAACGGAACTGCAGGTTAAAAAAGGATTGGATACTCCGGTCGAGGTGATCTCCCCCCGCAACCCTGCGGAGTACAGAAGTAATCGGAACTTTTAGATTATCGAAGTTCAATTGCCAGGGTGACTTCGATATTCGAAGTCCGCCTATCTACCTTTACTGCGCGCAGATCTCACTCCGATTTGGCGCGATGGGACATTTTGTATGACTGCGTCCGTGAATATGGAAGTTTATTCCAGCTGCTGCTACGTATTTTGAGAGTTCTTGCCGAAATAATGACAACCTTGTCGCTTAAATAATGGAACAAAATTTAAGCAATACGTATTTGAAAACGCATAGGTCAGTTTTCTAAAAGCATTTTGAATTCAGGTTTAGTGGTGAATTTTCAAACGGTGTTTGATAAACTACACAATTTTTTTCGATTATAACTCGAGCCTCGGCGCGTAAAATCGACATCAACATAAACATCCGTCTATCCCGTGATAACTTCACGACGACAAGCCGTGAAGGCGTCAAATTTCCGTGCGAAGACCGCAATGAATAAATTTCACACCCCTATAATGCGCCAAGGCACGCCTAACAGCGACAACCTACCGCAAAACGATTTAAAAGAACGCTTTAATTCGCAGCCTGTCCGTCGCGCAAATTATACTGTCCATAAAACTTTTACCTTTTGTTGCGGTTCAATAGCTACTAACAGATTCTGCATTAGCCCCTTCGTTTCCGAAACAAATGAAAAGGCATCCAAGCAAATTGGATTTATCTTTAGAAATCATTTAAACAAACTTGGATACTCGCAATAATATAAAAATATATACCGGTGTATTCAAAATATTCAAACTCAAAAATCATTCTCACAGAACTTGCGATTGGAGCAGAAAAAAACTCTCAAAGTTGAAACTTTGATTTTCTCGAGAACTGAGGTTGATAGAGGAAAACGGTTTACGGATTTTGGTTCGATGTATGTACTAACATTTCTGAAGAGATCGTTGGACCGTGTCACCGAAGGCAGCGGGCGTCAACGGCAGACTGTTAAAAACGAGTGTCAGAGCGAAACGTCAAGCCCGAAACCCCTAAGTACTATCGCGTCAGAGGAGTCGCTCTGATTCCGCGACACGCGTCCAAGTGTCTCCTTTTTATTCATGGCCTGGCAGATTCATATGGGCGTGAAAGGAAGGAAGCGCGGCGTGCGAGTCGCCGAACCAAGTAGGTATACGTATAAATAAATCGTCGTTCGGATTACACGTGTCAGAGTCACGAAATATCATGATCAGTGGCCGTGACGGCTCGCGACTTCTCTCGAGATCCCGGGCACGTACGAAGGGACGACGAATTCGCACCCGTCGCGACGGATACGCCCGTGATTCGGTTGTCGCGGCTTATGAGAATGCATGCGATCCACCCTCTCCACCCCCCGCCCGATGCGCCCACCGATGCAACCCTCTGCATCGACGAAGCGAGTCGCGCCTTTACGCGAATCGTTGCAACTTGAACGATTCGTTCTGGACATTCTTCTTTTCACACTTGGAAATCGATTTTTGGAAGATCAGTAAGGTGGGATCTCCTTTGCGCGTCTGGACGCACGTGTTTGAGTTTGGGCGATGCTCTTTCGCTTTTCTTCGCAAGTGAAAAACAAGGAAAGACATACCAAATCTCATCATAGCAACGCAAACTTGTGCGTCCAGAGGCACAGAAATGAGAAACGCCGCTTCCAGACGCGCAGAGGAGATCCCACCTTTAGGTAGAAAATCGATTATAAACGTCTCGTTTAAACATATTTTATAGCGTAAATAGTATTCTGAATAATGGTACAGATTGAATTAATTTCGATCTTGTGCGGTCTATTTCTCGATTAACGCACGAGCACTCGGCGTGCAGGAAAATGATGATTGCCATGCTAATTTAATAAAGTTTTTATTCGATCGACGATCCACAAAGAAACCTGCAAGAAAACGTGTTTCCCCATCCAATTATAACTTCCGTAAACCAGTCGATCCGAATACGAACGTCCGCGTTCTATTCTAATTATAATTCCTCCCCTAATTTCACTTACTCTCCACGTTTATCCGGGTTATCGACGCGAACCCACATTTAACCGTAATTACATGTTACTGGAACGTCTCCGACGATAATTATAGCAGGTTCCAAAAATATTTTCAAGTTAGTACTGGAGGGCGGTGATTAACCGAAAACCAACATAAAAAGCACAATCGCGAAACCGAAAGCAATTAGCCGGCTGTCGTTCCTGATTAACAGTTTTAATAATTGTCACCGTGTTCTCGACCGCAAATGAGGGTAATGGCGTGCAACGGCGAGTCAATGATGTCTCGTTTATTTCTGAAATTATAGGGACCACCGGCGCGACGCGGCACGGCGCGGCGCGGCGCGGTGTTTCCATTATCGCGGGGGCGTTTTTCAAATATGCATGACACTGTGTTCCGAATTTTAAACGATGTTGAAACGGCGATAATGATATGTTGAAACGCGCGGTGGTGCGAGCGTTATTTTGTTGCTTGACGAGAGAGAAGAGAAACGACCGGACCGGGCCGGGCCGGGTCGGGCCGGACTGCTGCCTGCTGTCGTTTACATGCGGTCTGAATTTCTGCGATGTAATGGTAATAACCGGACTGCAGATTTTATGCATTTGTAACGGGGATGCTGTGCCGCTGCACTGCACCCTTTCGTACAATAAAAGCTTGAATAAAATACATGTAACGAACTGGTTATCTCGCTGCTAATGCGGCCAGCCTGTCTACGAGCGAAATAATATTTTCAGTTCATTTTCAACTAGCTACATTCGCGATTTTACATGGCCGACCGCTGTCAAACGCGAGTCTCTTTCGCAGCGTAAACAGCCGCATAATAATTCACAGATATGCATGTACTAAATTATTGCACGTTATTCTGTGCTGTGCATTCTCGCACAATTTCTGTCGATCCTCAATCCTTTTGTTATGATATATGAGGGGTTACCGTACCAGGTTGTCGAAAGCCAACAACTTTCCGTTGTAAAAATAATCTCATTTCTCTCCGTTTCTCTCAATAACCAGCGAGAAACGAGCGGAAGCATAAAAAGTAACTAAAATAGTAGCGAGTTAGACTGCCGCCATTAAAGTTTCGAAATTCACATGCCGGATTTAAGTTCTCTAAATTCGCCGGGGGTTTTACAACCTTCGAGTGGGACTTCTTTCTTCCTCTCTTTCTTTCCTATTGTTCGCCAGGCGGGCGGCGCGGCGAGAAGAAAACTACTGCGGGAGGCAGTTGGCGACCAGTGTTTTTTCTCCTATGAATAAAGGCGAACACAAGTCGCCGCAAGTAGCACAGGGGTCTACGAAGATTATGGGGGCTGGGATCTAGACGATAGAGGATCGAGAAGCTGTTCCTGGGATCCGGAGTGTCAACGCAGCAGGTGCTCCCGTGAGATTTCCTTGTAGGATAGGGCTCTTATGAGCCCGTGCCTACTTTCTCTCTCTCTCTCTCTCTCTCTCTCTCTCTCTCTCTCTCTCTCTCTCTCTTTCTCTTCCCCGAAGAGATACCGATATTATGAGTATTGATATTCTATGGGCCGCCGTTCGCAATAAAGAATAAAACGGGAGCACATCAGTCGACTACGTTCGAGATAAATCGAAAATCCATCCCCGTAACCTCGATCTTCCGTGGATTCCACAATTTTTAATAAATTCCTGATGTATTCTCGATATTTTCTAGTAATTTTTGGGATACGGGCCTGCATCTTCTGCAGATAGGTGTACGAATTAAGAATTCATACGACTCCCTTTCTTGATAAATGATCCAGCTCTTCTCGATATTCCGTAATAATTTCGAGATACGGGGCAGCATTTTTTTTTTAGACAGCGATGCTGCTGTGTAAACCGAGGATTTTTATGCATTTGTGGACTGTGCGAATTCTTCAACGAAAAGAGTTTGCTTGGTAAAAATATGGGTTTCAGTAAAATAAATATAGAATTTTTCTTGAAATTTTCAGTTCACCTATTTTCTTGCACTGTAGACATTTTTTCTGTATTTTCTCTTCACTTTTTTATCATTCCGCTTTTCGTTCTTTACTTCATTAGTTTACATATCTCACGTCTATTAAAACCAAATTGTAACAACAAGATAATTTAGTCGGCCCATGTACTCGTGTTGGTGCTTGAAACGTGTATTTTTACGGGCCCTTATGATGAGAAATTAATTAGTGTACAGATTAGAGCAGCTGCCGCTTAATGTGAAGTGTATTTAGGGCTGTTCTCCTTATCCATATGTATGCTCTCGCTGTGTTTACTTTAATCTTCTAACCTCGGCATAAGATGCCGCATTTTCTACCATTAATTCATGTAATCAAAACCTATCATGCTAAACAGGGAGAGCACGGCATGGGAAAAGTCGATTCCCAAAATTTCTATAAACTCAAGGCACAAATAGATAGTCATTTAAAAAGAAAATGTAGTAATTGGTATTCTCCGAACATATTATAAATTCAATTTCAACGTTTCGCTAAGAGCCAAGCACAGATATGAACAACTAAAAAATCGGATTTCCGAGGAAAAGGACGAAACAGCGCTCTTAATGCGGAATAAATTACAGAAATGCATAAATCATGAGTGAAATAAATAAGAAGCGGTGGAACCGAGTGAAACGTGAAGTCGATTACTACCGGTGAGTTAAGTCGTCCACGCAGGTTAGCCAGTTAATTAATCTTTCGGGAAGAAGCCGGCTAGCATCCCCACCAGCGATTCATCATCGAAGGAACGGATGTTGTTTCTTCGAGCATGCACGGACACGCACGCGCACACACTCGCATCCACGAATCTTATTCCCCCTTTCTATGGACCGTTCCTACGCGCAGGTGAATAAATAAATTCAGCACGGAATTACACGGGCACCGGCCACGTCGTCCTGTCATTTATGCGAGCACGAGAGCGAGAAGGAGAGAGAGAGGTACGTTCGTCCGGTTAATCCGCGTGTAGCCGGGGTGGCCAATTATTCAAATATAATTGAATACATACATAAAGAATCACGGGAAGCCGGATGATCCGAGGCCGGCCCCGGCCACGATGATATATATTCGCGAAGTCGGCTTTCTTGTCCCTATAGCACCGAGAAACCTGCGGATTCTGCTCTGTTACTCGCCTGCCTGAAAAAGATCCGCTCGAAATCGTTCCCAGTAAAAGGCTATCGCAGCGTATCAGGGAAAACTGGACCACCGTTGGAGCGTTCGCGTTTTTCTATTTTATGACGTAATTAAATCATCCTAAGTCCCTCTGGGAATTCCAGCATCCTCGGCAAACTGATACCGCCATTTTAATGGCGCTAGGATTCATTGTTTCACCCATTGGCACGCTCCGATGCACTCCTCTGAATGAGAACGCCTAAACGAGCCGGAGGGATGATCGAAGACTGCGAATCGTTGGCAGAGGAAATTCGGGACCCTCGTGGACGCGTTTTAGAGAATCTGAGAGATCATGATAAAATGAGATGATCAAATTTAGTAAAAAGAAATAATTTTCTCATCGTTGCAACATACATATTTTCTAATATGAAAATGGTATGTCCATATATATACAAATCTCATTGTAACAAGACCTTTTAAGAATATTCTGCAGTCTCCGCCCTATCGGTGACATTGTCGAGCCAGCCGGAGCGCAGTTAACCGGTCAGGGATCACGGGGAAGGATGATTTTAAGCGTCGATCGATTAAGGATTCCGGTAGGCGGTGGTCCCGAGCAGATCGCGGAAAGATTTGCCGACCTGTAACGCGGACAATCGCGGAAAAGTCGTGGTCGGGGGCCCGTGCTCTTTCGTCGGCGGCTGAGCACGGAAAAAAGGGAGCTCGATCGTTCCGGAATAAGTCGAGAAATTCTTTTCTTCCGGTTTCCAGGAATACGGTTTCGGCGGTGGGAGTCGGTGCGCCGCTTCGGGATATCCTGCAGCCTCGTCGGTTCGGAGTTTATGAGAATGCATGTCATTGTCCCTATTGTGCTAGCTCGTGCAGGCACCGCACCGGTGGTGTGCGCTGCAACCCGCTTCTCTGGAAGTGCCCCGTAAGAAGCCCATGGACATTCTCCGCGCATGATCTCCCATTGTTGTAGACACGCTTAACTGTGTAGGTACGCGTAACACTGTCTCCTACCGATTGCCCACATTCGACCACGTTCTAAGCGATCGAAGTTCAGTCTCATCGTCGACCGAACGTAATCGCCGCAAGAAATATTCCGGAAAACCAACGACGACGATTCGATATTTTGTCGAGCATAGAGTAACTGAGAAATAATAAAGGAACGTGATAATTGTAACCGGACGTTGCTTTTATTATTGGTAGATCGTCAGAGGATTATTTCTCGAGTGTGATTGCTCCGGGACAGTGACGACCCAATGAACCAGTAAACAGTTCCACCTAACTCGAATCTCTCTCCATCTGGGCGGTGCAGCGTCGTGCTAGACGTTCCGCTCGAGTATTAAACCGTAGAAGGGTTAATTAACAGCAAGAACATCTCAATTTACCGGTATGGAACGCCGGATGACGTTTGGCTCGAGATCCGACGCGATGCGACGCGACGCGACGGCTGACACGAAACGTAAATCGTCGATCAAACGTCTTCCGCGCACGGCAATCGAAGCGAACTAGTGCGTGACGCTGGGATTCCGATCGTGGCACCGTTCCTCCAAGAGGTAATACCTCTGTCTACATAGTCGGGATCAGTCTAAGCGCATTAGGCGCACCGTGGAACCTATAGAAGAGTTATCCGAGTCAATCAGCCGATCGGATCACACCTATCCCGGCGGTTACCAAACCATCAACGCCGTATTTTCGCCCCGGATCTTGGAATTAATCTGTTTTGATCCATGGGGCGGGTTCACATTCATGGACAACCGATTGACCGACAGGATCATTAACCGTTTACGATGAGTCAGAATTTATGGCCCGTCGTTGGACCCCAACGATCAGGCACAATAGGCAACGGTTCATCTTTCGGTTCGTTGTTTATTTTTGTTTTGGCAGACAGGAATACATCGAAGTTTATTCAGATGTGTATCAGGTGGTATAACCAGATATCTTTCAGAAAGTGTAGTACTTTTTCGCAAGAGTTTTCCGCTTGTATTACAATGTTGCGCATTGTACTTTGGACGGGTAACCAAGATATGCTTTTCGTATTTCCTCGTTTGCCTCGTGTCTTGAAAATTCTCCGGACGCAGGCCAGCGTAATTTTTTTTCGAGGATTCTCGCTTGTTATATTCATCGAGTTCCGAGGTTGTCTGGAGGGACGGGGATCGAGATCTAGGATCTTATTCGCGGAGTATACTCAACTGTTTAGTGGTCTGCCGAGGAACGCGAGAAAGAAAATTGCTCGGCTTAATTAACGGTTACAACTCGCCTCGAAAGAAATTTAAGTACCGCGAGGGCGAGGGAAGACCGCTAGAAACTTGAAACTTATTTCATAATACGAGCAGCCCCGGCTAGCGGCGGAATCTGTGCATCGGGATGTGGGTCAAGTGTCTCGCGTTTTTATTTGTTAGGTGCGTCCGTCCGACAGCTTTTTATTTAGTAAGCCGCGAGTGTACGCTTCTGCCGAACAGACTACCACTTTTATTCCAAAGAATTTAATATACAGAAAATGCTATATTCACGCGAGAACGTCTTCAATATAGTTTCAATGTGTTTCAAACGAAAAATGTCACACTGAACATTACCTTATTTCTATTCGACTTTCCTCTGAAACATGAAACCGGTTTTTCTAAAAATCAGACATCATTTTCCAGACACCCGTTCAAATAGCAACTGAAATATTGAAATGAAAATGGTGTTTGATATTAGAGTGAAATCTTCGGATCGTTTGTGTGCGGGGCGGCGCGGCGCGGCTTGCCCGCGCGATAGACGGCCGTCAGTGAGATTTTTCTTCGCCGCGTTGTTGATCTTCTGGATCGAGAGCGGCCAACACGAGAGCTAATTAACCGTTACGCCTGCTTAACCTCACGAGATATAGACACCCCGGAGGGTGCTTACGACTCCCGTTCTCCGCTTGCGCCGCGTAGCGCCGCGGTGAACTTATATTCCAGGCGAAGAAGAAATTCTCTTCGAAAGTTCCGGACCTCCACGGCCGCTCCGGTAAATATTTGATCGCCGCCGCGCCGCGCCGGTTGCCCGGCTTATTGTGAATGAAACGCCATTATCGCAGCCAATACTAAATAATCGAGCGGGAACTTTGTTTTCGGTCGTAATTAATGGCAGATCAGCCTTCAAACTTTCTGCTTGGTACAACTTCTTCGGAGTCATTACACCTTGTTCATCAAACGCTAACAACATCTTCTAACATAGTTTGAGATTCCTAGGATGCCTAACAAATCCTGACCCTTCTTCCCTGAGCGACCCTTTACGACGATGGTCCTCTGCGTTCTTTCTAAACCTTGGGACTGGTCGCCCTTTGCATTCCTAAGGTAACTGTGACCCTTCGAACGACCTTTGGATTACTGACCTTTTTCATTCATTGTTATCTCCGCGTAATATTCATACAGGTATCTCCAAAGTTTTATTACACGAATCTTTACATTTCCAACGTATCCTTAACTCCCATTACGAACTGTGCCAGACCAACAATATTTCCATATCCTAACCGAACAAGCATCGAAGCTCTCGCACACATCCTCGACGAGCCGGATCGCCAAGTACGTTTCGCGGACATCGTCTATTGCAAACAATCGCGGCCAGCCGATCGGCTCCCTACCATTCATCTTACCGCATCACGATAGCAACCGAGGATCTAATATCTAATCCCAGCGTGTCCCGTCGAGATTCTATTCCCAGCAAAAAGAACCAGGAGCCAAAGGAGAATCCCCGGAATCCTCGGGAATACGTATCCTTCTTCCGGTGTCCCGGTTACGAATAAATCCGGTTAAGAGCCTAGCCTCCTTGATTCGGTGTATGTGTATAACACATTTAGGCAAGCCGAGCCGGGCCGAACCTCCCCGAAACGGAGAGCCTGTGCGAAGCCGAATCGCGAGTATCGTTAAACAATCTTCGCGAATATCGTCGGTGCAAATATCAGCCGGCGAGTCTCTGGTTGGGATTGAGATTCCGTTTCAGCGACGTGAGTTTCCTTCGGCTCCGAATGGAAGGAAATACGAGGGCGACTGTTATTGGAGATCTCCGCTCCCACCCTCTCTCTCTCTCTCTCTCTCTCTCCCAACCATCCCCAGCTTCACGCTTCCAGTCTGCCCATCGTTTTCTCTCTGGCTCGACATTCCTCCGTCCTCATCCCCCGACGACGTTCCTCGATCACGCTTACAGATTCCCCGCTCCTCCGTCTTTGTCTTGCCAGGAACTCTCTCTTCTTCTTCTTCTCTCCGTCCTGTTCCATTCACCGTCGCCTCTCCTTGTCTGTCTCTCTTTCACCGCAATTCAACGGAATCGGTGGCTCAGTCACTGTTCCACTCGAGGGATTAAGTGTATATCAGATGGTACGAGATTCCGCGGGACGTTCAATGTGCCAATGGCGGTTGACGGATTATTGACGAAGAATCGGCTCCCTTTTCCTCGGACCCTGCGCGTTTCTGCGCCCCGGGCTACCACGATGGACGGCGAGCAGCCGATTGAATCGCTTCGATCAAGGCGAAGATGATTGTTCGCATAGAGAATGCGAATCTGTTGATGGAAAATGTTCTTTTTGTTTCAGGTTGTTCGAACAGCATAACTAAATACACTACACCAAATTACCGTGAAGCTTCTAATTCTGTCTTCAATTTTATAATTATGTCATAGCAACGAGAAGCTGATGCACGACAGTATTTTAGGATTAATAAAAGAAACCATTTACATGATTACATTCGTAGATATATTATTTATTTACAGAAAAACTTAAAGCTATATAGTTTAACAAAAAACGAACTGCAAAATTTCCATAAAGCCACACGTTTTTTGAGTAGATAACATCAAGATTATTGAAAATTTCTTCTATATTTACAAATTAATACTTACTCTTCGTACTTTGATTTCATCAATGCATAATCGAATTTTCGACGTTATGTGAAAAAATGGCAATTCTACTAAGTATTAATTTGTAAATGTGGAAGAAATTTTCGATAATCTTGATGGCATCTACTTAAAAAACGTGTGGCTTTGTGGAAATTTCGCAGTTCGTTTTTTTGTTAAACTATATAACTTTACGGTTTTCTGTAAATAAATAATATACAGTGGGTGTACAAAATATTATATTCGTACACGTTAGGTGTATGAATACTTTGTACACCCACTGTATCTGTGAATGTAATCATGTAAATGGTTTCTTTTATTAATCCTAAAATGCTATCGTGCGTCAGCTTCTCATTACTATGACATAATTATAAGATTTCATCATAAAATCAGGTGGCTTTATGGTAATTTCGGTCAGTGTATAATGTTTGGGCCATTCAATACACCCTTTGCTCGTTACTTCTTTCCATTTTAATTTAGCCAAACAGCTATTCAAACAGCTATTCCCAAAATAAAAAACAGACCAATACTAATTCTATTTGAAGAGACACTTCGTGGAGTGGATGTACGGTCGCGAATAGTTACCACGTGAATATTCCGGGAGGAATGATAGCAGGATGGTTTCTCCGACAGTAAAGGAGTGCAAACGTCGAACCTAATGATTCGACGTCGAGCGGATTCAGTCCAGATGTGTTCCGCACGAGAGGAAAGAATTGTTTACGCGTTTCGAATTTTCACCGGGATACAGAATGGACTGTAACCGGCGCGCGGCGCGGCGGTGGTAAGGATGCAGTCGCATGTGCATCGGCGATATGGCTCACATCCCACCAGGCAGATAGCGAGATCACGGAAGCGAAACCAGAAGAATGGAGTTCGAAAATAGTGTCGCGGATCTGTTTTCGTGCGAAACTAGCTGGCTCGGCAGATGCGTTTCCACCGCCCAGAACACACTCGTACACACACACACACACACACATACGAACGGTGAATATGGTCGCGTGATAAGAAACGTGCTTCGATTTAATACCGGAAAGATTCTGCGATTTCCGCAGAAATCAGCGAAGTGGCCGATTCCGATATGACGCTTCGCTCCACCACCACCGGGGGCACTATACTAACTCACCGAGTCGAACGCGAGTACTACCGCGAAAAACACCGTGTCCCGAACGATCGTGCCATCAATTTTTAATATATTCTCATCGGCGATAAATTTTAACGCGCGCCTTTCTTCTGCAGCACCAGCTACGCCGATTAAATGGAATCGAAATCTTTTGATGGACCGAAATACGATACTGTTTTAAAGGACCATACACCTCTGCTGAAATATAAACAATTATTATACTATTGGGTTGGCAAGAAAGTAATTTCGGTATTTTAAGGTGAAATAAAACCCAATTTTTTTATTCAAGCAATGAACTTTGGCCATCTTTCTGGTAGCTTCATAATTCATTACGTTATTGATTTAAAGTTCTCATTGCTTGGATAAAAAAATTCAGTTTTATGCCATCTCAAAATACCGAAATTACTTTCATGCCGACACAATGTAAATTGAATGCCTTCTATGCTTTACAAACCCCCACGAACGCACTGCAAATGTCTATTCAGATTTTTTAAAATTTTCTTTACCCATTCATAAAATAAAGCCGTGCTTGTTATCACGGATCTCTGTATTTCACAATTTTATGGAAGCTTTTATGCGTTATAAATGTCGAAAGTTTTACAATTTACTTTTATAATATTCCCCTCGTTACACGCGATAGTTGGCCATGTTTAATTCGAGTTACAAAGTTCAGGAAATTATAGCACAGTCTCGTGCAGCTTACAGATTATTTCTACACCGTTTTAAAATAAATAGTTCTTCGAAAAGTTTCCTGATCGGTGTCAAAAGTTTTTCGACCGTCAACGAATAAAAAAGCTGAATAATAATACCAACACCGAAGTACTGTTCAAATGAAATATTTGACTATCTCAATTCCGTACGGAAAAAATGTTAATCCCTTAAAAAAAATACGTATCCGATTCTACACTAGAAATTCCGAGTTCTCAAATATTTGCGGACCTCCCGATACATTTTGCAAATACCGTCGACCCTTCTATTGAATTTCGGATATTCGGTACGATGTTCCCTGCCGTAAAAAAAAAACATGCAAATAATTGTCTCCCATTAAAAATTCTTTATACTAACATCGCGAACCTGCTGCACGTGCCGGGGGCCATCTAACTCCCAGAAACCATCCTACCGATTACCACACCTCTCGAAAATTCCCGAAAATCTCATTCTTCATCCCCAATTCGCTAATTCTGTTCCGATGGCAAAGTGATTAAAACCCGTGGCAACCAATAATTTCGAACACGTCGACCCATATAATTACCGAAGCTCGATAAATCATTCCGCTCGCGTCAGCGCCATTTCACTCGTTAAACACACAAACCATGCCCCTTAAAAAAAGGATTCGAACATCTCTGCAACGGATTCGCTAGCAATAATCTTACGGGTCGGACGAAACCATAGCACCGGCACCGTGTTCAGCCTGAACAATTCAGGGGCCCAAGAGTTAGGCCCCTGTGTTTTTTCGGCGAATGGCCCGCGGAGGACTTTTCGGGGCAAGAGAGCTATTGTCGTCTATTGGCAGTGGCCACTCTCTAACACGCGATCGCACGTTAATCTCGGCTCGTCTGGAAACCGGTCTAACGACCGCGTGTAAACATAATTGTCCGATGATTGCCGGCCGGCACGAGGTGTTCCTGGGTTCGCTCGTTTATGATTCAGACGTGTTCCGCCCCCTGGTAACGTAAGTTGTACTCATGTATATCTTTATGCGGCCCCGTCGTCTACGTAAGTATATCTACGAGCTGTAGGGGGAATAAAATTTCTGCCACACCGAAAATATGCACGCCCACATCTTCTTCGTCTTCTTCAACCCCCTCTCGCGCACCGGGCCTCGGCAACCCCTTGATTCGCTAACCCTCCCGGCGCGTTCGATCCCCAGTCATCGATAAAATAACAGAATAATCCTGGATCCTCCGATCCCCCATGCTCCCCGTGCACCGTTCAATCCCGAGGAATTCGATGCATGCTTCATCCCTTTAGTGCATAGCTTTATTATCTTTTCTAGCTTGCAGCTGCATTTTTGCGGGCTCTTGTTTAGACCTCGCTTTGGGGATGTTATGTTATAATGGACGATGCAGCAATTTAAACATTTGAGCCCGGAGCTATTTTCACTCGAAAATCAAACTGATTATCAATAAAAATCATTATAGTCTCTAGCTAACTTCTCTCTAGCTAAAATCAATATGGTAAATAACCCTGGCTGTTCATGTGGACATGGGACACAGGATATAGATCATCTGTCTTTCAGATTACTTCTCACGTGTTTTATGGTACTCACAGATTGAAAATATATAACCTGAGATTACGGGTTTCTTTTCTTGACATATGTATCATGCAACGTTCTACTCCACAGACCTACAAACACTGTATGTAAGATCTTATGTTTCTTCCTGAAAGATTGTGGATTATGTACTGGCTGTTTCGTTTATCTGATAACGGAAATATCTTGTGACGCACTGAAGTTACGAAAAAAATTTGTTCAAAAAAATGATTCGGTATGAAGGGTACAATCATGTAGTCTAATTTTTTTGAGGACTATAGAATGGTGGGGAGGCAGGTTTTCAAAGTCAAATTAAGTTTTTTAGATGGAATGTCACAAATTAAGTGCCTCCAACAGATATGTACTTACTACATTAACTACACATTAATATGAGTAATAGAGACTGCAGAATAATCTCTTAATGGAGGTTACAACTGTACGATAAAAAAAAAGAGTTCAAATGATCGAGTCTTTGAGGCTTTCGGTGATCGATCGGTGATTCTTTTTCAGGTGCAGAAAATAGCGAATGGCCCGGCGAAATTGAAGCGTACACGGATTACATAAACACAGCTCGCGGTATTTTCGCGACGCGGAGAATGAGGAATAACAGAGAAATATGAAAGCCACTGACGCGCGGCACAATACAGTCAAACGTATTTTTTCGCTTGTCCTTTTGCATACTATTATTCCGGGAGTTTTTATGAACATTCTCGCCGGAGTAAACATTATTTTAACGCTTGCATATAAACGATCCGCTCCTGTTTTATCAGTATTCCCGCGGAGCAGACGAGAAACGCTTTTTTTTTATTTTCTGCGGGAGCATGCTTTCACGCTATGGACTCTAGGACCGATGACTTTTATTTCGTTCTCTTGTGACGTTACATCTTCGAATAGTATAACACCGCGAGAGAAAAATACCACCGCACAATCGAGATGTTATGAAATTCGGGGGATGGAGATTTTTAATAACGGATCGCGTACATAAATATTAATAAATCCCGTGTTCCCATCTAGTTTCCACGATATGTGTATTACGAGTCACGAGGATATATCTGATCCCGAATATTATTAAGCTTGTTCCCGGTTCCATCTTCCTGTTACGCGCGATAGCCATCGACGACCAACGTCAAAGTTACATTTTTTAATCATTTCGAATTCGCCGTTTCGAAAGTTCCCCGCGAACGCCGCGGGCTTTGATGAAAACAATTTTATGAGTTCCGTAACTCGTCGGAATCGCATACCCGATTTTTTCGAAATTGCATGCACGGGAATTAAATGGTCGAACCTCCTCCACATGAAGGGCGACACATCTTACTGAGAAATATATACCCACATCAAAATCAGTACTTAATTTACACTGAATGGGATTGAAGGGGTTGGTACTTCTCCTATTATCAAGTTTCCTAGCCTGGCAAGTCCAAGACTTCTTCGGACATCCACGTCGAAGGGTAGTTCAACGTTTTATAGGCGACATTAACCCTTAAACTTGCTCACCGGTCTCCTTCCCGACCATTCCCGTTCCGTTTTACCACCTCATTAAAACAAACAGTTCCTATAAAAATATAATAAAAGAAATACTAGCACACACCATCAAATATTTCCGCCGCAACAGGATTCAGCAACAAAACACGTACACGCATGTGCAAACACGTAGAGACACGCGTACGCTACATTTTCCTTATCAAACCGTACCATTTCGTCCGCCAGATTTGCCCCGGGCCCCAGAAACCTCTGAAGACTCTGAGGGATGATACAGGACTTTTCAATCTATACGTCACGTATCGAGGATTAACGAAACCTCGGATCATGGCTGTCGGTGGGACACGAGCGGCCAGGATCCGTAACAAGTGACCGGCTCTTCTTTTTATCGGAACGCGGCCCTTCCCACGTCCGAATGAACTTTTCGGCTCATTAGACGAGAAGACGCCTTGCACCCTCCTCTCGGATACTCTGTCCACCTTGTTCGGATCGTTTCCCTGATTTTCCATCCACGACTCCTCGATCTCCTTCGTCCAACAACCTTGCGGAACCCGGTTTTGCTTTTTCTTATGCGCACAGTGTTGGTACCTATTCTTTATTTAAATGATAATTAATTTGGGTAAATATTTACTTTACGGGAGGCAAGGACTTTATTCTGAACAACTTTGCTTTATACATTACCCGACGCCCGGCCTTAGTTTTCGAGATATTCGTGAAAAAAGAGTGATTTCACCTTACTTGACCACCTTGAATATCTTTGTTATTTTTAGAGATACGTCAAAAGTCTGAAGGACAAAGTTGAATGGTAAAAAAGGGCTCATACAATTCCAAAAAAATGGTTGTTTTTATGTAATTTTTTTTAGAGATATGAAGGTTACCTTCATTTTTTTAAATGGAATGAGGTATTTTTTAATATTGAGGTACATGTTCTTCAGCTCTTATATTAAAACATGAAGAAGCATAGGGTGTCCTATCTTTTTGTCCCTACATGAATAAAATGATTAGAGTAAAGCGTTCATTAATGTAGGTAAAATTAAATTAAGTGTATATTATGTACATTTTCACCAAAATTAATACACGTCTATGAATCGATTAATCACTTCGTGCATATATGAAAACCGCATGTTCATTTCAATATAATTCCGTTCGTCAAACATTGACCAACCAACTATCTAAACACAAAGGGTTAACTGAAATTATTCGAACACTCGTACGCAATTTTCATTTATATATAGGGTGTTTCGTTTATCTGATAATGGAAATATCTTGTGACGCACTGAAGTTATAAAAATTGTTCGGTATGAAGGGTATAAGGCTATTTTTTATACCATAGATCGATAGAGTATCAAATTCTGAGTATAATAGTGTTGACCTTCATATGTCCTAAACCTAATAGTTAACAAGATATTATCGAAAGAATTTTCTTTCTTCTTTGGATAATATCTCGTCAACTATTAGGTTTAGGACATACGAAGGTTAACACTATTATACTCAGAATTTAATACTCTATCGATCTATGGTATAAAAAATAGTACATTCCATTTAAAAAACCGAGACACGATGACACGAAGCAGTACATAGTGCAGAACTTGCTTTATTTTTTCTATGACCAATGCGAAAGATTTTAGGCGTGGAAGCACAGAAATTTCATCTTCTTGTTTTCGAAAATGGGAGACGCGTATATCGGTTAATATGTACATATAAAACTGGAGATGAAATAAAAGTTCGTGTATTCCCTGCGGAATTTGATAAAGGTGTGATAAAAATTTATGAGTTCGTGTGGTAATTCAGTGTGGTTAGCAAATGTTTCGTTCGGGGTTCAATATTTCGCAGCAATAAAAATTCGTTTCGGACCGAATGAAAATTGGGGCCGGCGAAAAGGAGCTCAGATGTGAAAATCGCAGCAGATTCGTGGAAAACACGGGATTCGAATCAAGCCCTAGGCAGCGTCGCATCCGGCGCTGGGGCGACAATAAAGGAAGTTATGGTACAGTGTCGATTCTAGAGTGTCAATTAAAATATGCGATGAAAAATGTCGAAACAATGAATCTGCCAGTTACCGTGGCCGTATATCTGGCCCGGCGACCGCGGCGGCGGCTATTGACCAAAACACCGTAGGTAAACCGAATTCCTTTTTTCCATTTTTCCCTTCCGGACCGTCTGTCTGTTTCTTCCTCCAACTCTCATTCCGCCTCGCCCCCATCTCTCTCTCTCTCTCTCTTTACTATTTCTCACTATTGTTTCGGAACAGAGCAAAGTGAAATCCGTGGCCTGCTAACTGCATTTTCACCGGTGCACGTTTTCGATTTCGAATCGCACCAGGACAGCAGCGGCGAGAATAAAATCGCCGACGATATTCGCATTACCGTGACAATTGGCCTAAACCGTGAACCATGTAACGCAATCGACAAGAGTTAATCGCCTCGCCGATAATTCAACACGGCTGCGTGCTCGGTCAGGCTAAAAAGGAATTAATTTCACATAATTAACGGGGAACGACGCGAGAAATACTTCGTGTCGATGCACGCCCGCGCGCCCGCACCCCCGCCCCTCCTATCACTCGCTTTATTAATCCGTTTTTGCCTGTTACACCGACACAACGAACGGATAAATCGAGGCACAGGACCATTCAACGAAAATAGAATAGCGAGTGCCTGTTTGATTGTATACTCTGACTCATTTTTTAATGTAATAAATATTGTAGAATTTAGCAATTAAAGACCACCCTTGGTGTAAATTCTGTGCTCGTTTCTCAGAGATCGTCCCTGTCGGAAAGGTTGCGGTGATTTCATGGATCGAGGACTGGATCCACTCGAACGACGAGTCTCTCAGTTGCGGATCGCAGACATCTCAGTAATTTCGAGATCCCGCGGAATGGAGTTGGGTACCCGGCCCTAATTGCCGGGAATACGGCCAATAAATTACACGTGTACCGCGTAGGGCAGCCGATCCGAAAGTGATCACGGGAAACGGACATAATTCCCCATCAGGCTGTTCCAGCAGAAGGTCGTGGATCTGATCCGTTTGTAAGCCGAGTCCCCAAACGTCAGCCTATCACTCGGATCGAGTACCGAGCGATACTCTTAAGATTCCTTAATTAAACGATCTGACAGCTACATCACTAAGATCCCGACTATCTAGGGTCCGATCAGCCGAGAGGTAGAAAGGCTCGGGCCCCCTTTGGACCATTCGAATGGCCTTTTGCTCCCTCTTCTTCTTCTTCTTCTTGTTTTCTTCCTCCGGTGAATCGACTGCGCAGTGAGCAAGCGATTTCTACCGCGAGAACATCCTCGTCCTCGCTACTTCAAATCCTTTACTGACGGTCCTGGGACTGTCGGACCCTTTGATGGGCTTCTTTACATCCCATTCGACTATACGTTCGTAAAGAGACTATTAGGAACGGCTCCCAGTTGCACGCAACGTCGCGGTCTTCTATGGGCTGTTCAATGCTATTTTAGAAATCGAATTTTTAAGAAACCCGAAAATTGGAATCAATTCAATCGTGGATTATATGATACTTTTCAGTATTTCAAATTAGAATTTATTTTTATGTGCTTCTTCAGATCATCTTCATTTGGAGCAGTAATACTTGGACCGCCTGCTGTTTGTAGATAGAACTAGTCTGGGCTGCTTCTATTTGCAGGTAAAAAAGCACAGGCGATTTTCCTACCGGTTGTTCAATAGGTCTTTTCAAAATTAATAATTGATAGCTAAGAGTTTCTTATAAAATTGTAACAGCAACTTTCAACGATGATGAACCATTACATCCTCCGTCTTCTTGATATAATATAATAGGGTCATTAAGAAACACTTCCTTTGCATCCTCCTTGCCAATGATACTCGGACCACTTGCTGTTCTCTAATTGCGCGTAAGATTAACTTCCATAAAGTGAAGGCAACTTTCCTGTTGGTTATTGAACAACCTTCTAAAAATCCTTCATGGCTGAGAATTATAATCTTTCCTTTTTAAGGATTCCTAAAATTGCAGTAGCAATTTCAATCGCCAAAAATAGTCAAGTTCCTTTTTCATATAGTAATATAGAATTCCCGCGATAGATTTATTCACGCTTCCTCCAACAGCTTCTAATTACATTTGCACTACCGCTAGTAGAACTTGTTCATTAATCATTTAAAAATCAGTGATTAACAGCCGAGGATCTCCTAAGAAATTGTCCGATCGGCTCTCACAAAATCTAGAATGACATGTAACAAAATCCTGTAACAGAGGGATAATTCAAACCCATCGTCGTCATTAATTAAAATTCCTCGGCGACTAATCCTACACGGAACAAAATCTGCAAAAGGTAAACTGAATGTTTCTGGATAGGCTTTTTCCGGACGACAAGGCCGGTTTTCGCGAGGGAAAAATCACGGATAATGATCGTCGTAATGAAAATCTTAACGCCATTAGGCCACATCGCCGGTTCTATCTACGAAATTATCTAAATCGAGGCAGGGATAATATTTTTCAGTGGGTCCAGGAACCGGTCCATTGAGGGGTGGGGGAGAAAAAATAAGGAGAACACGAAGCGCAAGCTTTCCTGGGGCGCCTTTCTTCCACTCAGCCGAATCGTTAGCGTACAAGTTCCTTATCTGTTTATCAGTGCGGGCCGCGATAGCCTTTAAACAGGTTTAGACGGCAGTCTGATTAGCATATTACCACCTGTCTCGAATGGGTCCCGAAGGCTCGAACCGTTTTCCTCGGCGCTGTAACTTTCCGAGAATACGCGGGAATGCCGCGCCGGCGTGAGCTGTTATCTCGCTCGATAAAGACCGCGATCGTTTATTTCATTCCGCGGGGCCTCGCGCGTAACTTATTGGAGTCACGTTGCGCCGTGACAACGGACCACTTTATAACCCAGAAGAAGTGCTTCGTCGCGGCGAGCTAATAAACGTACGAGAAACTCGCCTGTCCCTTCTGCCGCGTTGCAACATGTGCAGCTTCAGATTACGGGAACCGGGGAGGATTCAACATCGAAACAGTGGCGTCACTGTGTTACCGATAGTGACACAAGAATCTAGTCCCTAGTAACTGGCGCTTTACTAAAAGGCGTGTTAACCCGCCGGATCTATCATTATTTCCATAATCAGCATCCAACGTGCTAAAGCGACGTTCAAGACTTCGAAAGCAAAAACCAACCTTGCGAGGATTCATCACCATCTCCAACATCGTTCATAGGCGTGCTCAAGCGACTGTCGAGGCTTAAAACAAAATCTACCTAGCGGTAAATACTAGTACCTTTACAAGTAAGATCACATTAACCAAATGTATCCGAAATTTGATATTTAGAATATACTATTGTTCATTTTTCAATTAAATCAAAACTTCAAATCATTTTTAAAGAGTTACCCAACTTCGATTTCACCGATCCAAATCCTCAATTACCCGAACCGAAGCCGGTGAATGCAGGTAGGTTCGAAACTGCGTTGTATCTCAAATCTCATCTTCAAATTAAATTGAAATCATGAAATTAAACTATATCCATCTTTGAAACGTCCACCTTAGGACGTAACACAGGACATAAGTAAAGCTTGTTTCAGACGCCTTAAAGTCGACCTAGATCCCGTCCAAAGACGCCACGAAGCAGAGAAAATTCTGGCAAAGCGCCGATCAATTTGACCACTGTCTTTTCGAAATTCCATCGAGTGCTGAAGCTCGCGGAATGAGTGCTCCATCTCACAGGACGTCTGCGTCGAAAGTAATCTCGCAGGCATAAGTCTTGCTCGACGTTCGTGAAAGAGATCATTAGTCTTGAGGCATCAGCCCACTTTCCTCCGAGTTATCAATCATATCCGCGCCAGCAACAAATATTCTAATGGGCTCGATGATGCGTTTCTCAACAGTTCTCCCTCCGCAGCTTTCAATGTTGTCCTCAGGATCGTTGCCTGTTTGGTTTTTCAAGCGTCCACGGTAATGTCGATTATAATCGACGATTAAGTGGATCTGCGAGGAGGAACTGGATGGGAACACTGGATGGCACTAACTGCGGTTCGCTAGTTGCTAAATTCTCCGAGGTTCTATCAAAGTAACCAAGTCGGAAGACTTCGACCTCGGGGCCACAGATGTATCGTGCCCGGTTAGCAAAGGCCCGGTGTAATCGCATCAATGATTCCGCTGGATAACCCATAATTCATGCTTTGACTGTTCCAGCCTGGCAGCTATTATCCTTTGTAATGACTTCAGTGTAAGCGGTTTAGCAGTTTACGTACCATCGACCATCGATTCGAACGGAAGAGCGAGAGACAAACGACTCGATCTTGAGTTCCATTTGTTACTGTCGATCTTTGATCCTTTTTTAACTGGAAAATACCCCTCGATATATACCCTAGCCGCTCATTTTTCTAATGATTCTTGCTCCGGAAGCCTCGATCATCGAAAGCGAAACTAAATGCACAGCTCCACGATGATAGCCGAATGCTTTAAACAATAATTCAACAATGGAACACCAGGAGATCCGGATTTTCAACACTACAGCCGATCGAATGACGATATCAGAGAAGATATATTGCTCCCCATCAACAACAATGACAACAATAATTGCATTAATGCATCCCAAAATCGTCCATAAACGAGACGAAACAGTTCAGCCAGAATTACACGAATTACCATACGTTTACGATAATGTCAATTGCGCGGCGAATGGTAAGGCACAGCAATTAGTATATAATTTTGTACGACAATTTAATTCCGTGATTATCAGCGTGGCCATCGGTTAGTCAGTCTATTAGCGGTATAACCCGAGGAACGATTTAATTAAAGAATCTTAACCGGCTCGTTCGAGATCCATAAAAAGTGATGTAGAGGAGAGATCGACGTCGATTTCTAGTCATCGTCATAGATAAGGGAACTATTCCGTGTTTCCTATGGCGTCGGTCCCTTTGACGGATTGTTATTGGCTACTTTACAGTCTATACTGTACATATACGTGGTTCGTTATTAGGCTAACTGGAAGGAGGAGCGATTTGCCCCGACGATTTTCCTGATTTATGGGAGACAGCCGGTTCGGAATCGAATTGCTATGGATCCGTGGAATCCGGCGCGGAGTTAATATTCATCATTTCATCGAATCCTCGGTTTCGAACGAACCTGATGGCTCATTAGAGAGGAGAATCTACGGGGAAACAGGTACCTCTCGAAGCTACTGAAACGAATTGCCTCATTCTGGAATGGTTCTTTATGTACCAGCCTCTCCCGCCTTAATTTTTCAGATTTCACATTTTATAATATTGTAAAACACGTTTTACGTTAATATTTGGTCGTGACATAAATATTGTAACTAACAGCTTGTTGAGCTTTTATTTAAAAAATACATTTTTTTAAAATACCACGTTTTTAAAACGGACTAAAAAGTATAAAATAATTTTTCCTAGCCCCATACAGATCTGTACCGAACAGACAAACAGACAAGAAAGCAAGCTAATAAAAACGTAGTAATAAAAAGTAGATGTAGCTTTGTGTGTTAACAAATTGTAATCCAGTACCTTGTAATTGATGCACAACATTTTTCTAGCAATAATCGAATCCTTAAAATTACAACGCTTGGATGCTCCCGACCAGACATGTTTACGCGTTACAACCTAATATATTAAAAAATCGCGTGGACATCCGTCACTCGATTTTTATAAACATTTTTGCCAGAATTATTAAGGTCGTTGATACCGGCACAACATTCAGTTTAAATAAATAAATTCCCAACGGTCGATGTCAAATGGAAATTTACTTTTGTATATGTAAAAAAAGCATGGATATGTTCGAACTAATAAAAACATTTTTTAAAATTTGTTTCACGCAGTTAAACATACTACGAGTGCATGAACATCGGCGATCTGGTTATTACATTCTGCCAGTTACAAATTGCACAGCATATTTTCGATGTTGAACGATAAAACGATTATTTTCAGTAATCCACTCCGCTGGAAGGATTTAGTGTACTGTAAAAGAATTGAAATGTCTTAATCATTTTACTAAATTCCAATTCCGATAGATTTGAAATTCGAAACAATTCGACAACTCTTTCGAATTCTGAATTTGTCTAATTTCTGTGGTTACTGAGACAACCATGGCCGTGTTAAAATAAAACTAGAGAATAAATGTAACCAGGATTTCGACAAGAGATTGGATATCGCATAAAATTTCAATAAATCCAGCTTTCGCGACCATCAAAGGCTTTTACGTGCAACTAAAAATATCCCAGAGATAATATTTACTCCTTACTGTCTCGACGACTTAAAAAGTGTAGTCAAGAGCAAACAAGAAACCGACAAACGTTCTATTCTGCGCGTATAAAAGTTCGTACGCTCCCGAGTATATTATACATTCCAATTGCGTTCTTGAATAAATAAACGTTGGATTCAAATGTTACGGGATAATAAACTAGAAAATACGCTGCTGCCTGACCGTCTGTTTCTGCCGCGTGCGTATATAAAACGGTAAGGAATATGTAAGTACAGTGAGCTGAATCTTTCGTAACGAGCTACCAGCCGATCGAACGGTTTACGTTTCCCGGGGAACGTAGCTGTTTTCATAATGAAGAAATAATTATGGAAATTAATCGATTCGCTTATTCGAATCCGATGAATTTGCCCGTGCTATCCTCTCTTCTCCCTCTCTCCGAAATCACGAACGTTATTTAATTTGATTAAATGGAACGTAGATCATCGTGATATGTAGCTTTGCAGGGAAACGCGCGTAGACCGGTGTCGCGTCCGCGATAAAATCTGTATAAGCGTGTCCATGTTAATTACTGCGAAAATACTCCGGCGTAGGTATCGGCCGCAAAAATCTCTGGAACGACAGGCACGATCAATGATTAACAGCGCGCGTTATTTTATTCGAGTGATACGCGTTACGATTTAATAAGCAGCGTTTCACACTCTTTTACAAATTGTGTTCTTGTCGTTACATTCTTGAAATATGCAATTGATGTAATTTTCTTTCTATCAAGATCTACAGAAATCAGATCGACAAAAATGTATATGGAATGACTAACCTGTGTTGAACGTGATTTCAATCAAGTAACGCGCGTTCTTTAGTCAATTATATATACACCCTTCGTCGCGTTTCAAGGGGTCTGCAGCTTTTGTAATTTTTGCTCTTATTCCGCAACGCCGTTCGCCTGTTTTTAAAAACACGAGGGAAAAGATGGAGTTTAATTCCGGTTGCAAGAGTTTCCCCTGTTTGTTTCTCTGTTTAACGTTATAAACTACCTCTTTCTGTGTGGGGAATATATTTTTTTCCTGTTCAGAAATTGTTCGAAATCCAATGTACCAATTACCGATGCACTGTTCACTGTGAAATTTCGTATTTGTTCGTTTGGAAATCCGAGTACGTCAATTTTTCCTGGAAATTTTTGTAGCTGGATTCGGAGAACATTATACTATATAGTTTGATTTTACGCTGGACCTTTAGTTTTTAAGATAAACTGAAAAATATTCTCAACAATTGGTGCTAAAGTGGTGTCTCTCCATCTTTAACGATTGTTTAAACATGTTTAAACATTCATAATGTTAATACATTATATTAATATTATTATATTGGATATCACTATAGTATTCGGAAAAGTCTGCAGAATCTTTTGCTGCAAAGAACAATCCAATATCTTTTATAATAACATCAAATTTGGTGTTGGTTAGTGTAAATCGAATCGGAAACATTCTTCCAGCTGTTCTATTAATCGGGAACTTTTTTCCATGTAACATTTTGTTTATTTTCTCGTTTCGTTCTTATAATAAATGGAAGCCCCATTTCATTTCCCATCAGTTTGAACTCCATAAAGTAATATTTTATACTTCTAAATTGTGAATGTTTTCTCTAAAATCCGTATCGATGCCTCCGATCGGAAACATTATGCCACTTGTATTCATAAAAATGTGACTCATTATAATTTGAGCGACGAGGAAATAGAAGGAGACTTCCACCGCGAGACTCTGCTATAAATTCATCAAAGTAATAGTGTATTGGCATTCGGTGGAGGTAATGGGTAACGGACTCGTCCATCCTCTAGCTGGATATGTATTTTACAATCCCGTTACCGAGAGGAGGAGTACAGCGTGCCATGGATCACGAAACAAATGAAATCATGTCCTATGGCTGATTTATCCGGAACGATCTCCTTTAACGTCGCAATAACCAAGCACGGTGCAACTCGACGCGACGTATTTATGAAAACTAATATATCACAACGAATCGTACCGATTCGAGGCATACGGCACAGGGGGCGCCACCTCTATTATATCATCAATGGGACAATGCCCCGGCAATTATGCGCCATAATTAGTCGACATTATTGTCATTATTTAAATCACGCGGCAACGTATAATGTGTCACCGGTCACCGGATATTACGTGTCCAACAGCCGAGGCGCGAAGCGGTTTGGTAACCGTTTCGAACCTCGGACACGACGCGGAGGCGCCGCGCCACGAGTATTAATCACCGGTCGATCGTAAATCGGTCTTCGATCAGCGTCACGCTCGCGACCCCCGTTTATCCTGATAACGATCCGCCGTCGCTTATTGCTCGAACACCAAAGAAAACCAACTGGAGAAACCTAGCTACCAAGTGGACAGATGGTAGTTGAACGGATCTCGTCTTTTCGGTTTTATTATTTTACGTTTTCAGCTCGATTTTTATGGAGAGCTGATGTATTCCGAGGTAGAAGGTAGAAGGTAGAAGTACGGTTAAAAATCCCGGACTTTTCAGTTTGAAACCCGGACGCTTTTAAGGGGTGTTCTCGTTTCCAACGTATCCAAAAATCAATTTTATTTAATTTCCTCAATTTTAAAGTGCCCAATTTTTTTCAAATTTTTAAAAAGCTCCCTGCTATAAAAACATTTCATTCGTTGAAAGTAATGAGAACATTTTCAGTCGGTACTCTTATGTTTTCACTATGAGTAGGACAATCGTACGTCCAGGCAATCGGAAATAGATTGGATGAAAAGAAGCACAGTTGAATCGGATAGTTTTGGATGAAAGAAGCGGCTATCGGTGGCGCGTTTGCCCGCGAAATCGCGTCTCCGTTATTTGCCGACGCGTTGATTGTAGATTGGCCTGGACCGGCCAGAGCTACACAAGAGATGGTACTAGTAATTATGACTGAGTTCGGTGAAACTGGCCGTGGAGTGTCAGTCCGGTGGATGGTTCCCGGGACAAAGTGGACCGAACCGGGTAAAAAGGGGACCGATTGGTAGGTGGTTATCGGGGTGTCGATGGTGCGAGACCATGCTGTCGCATCGCGTGGCGGCGCGGCGCGGCGTTTCGTAGCGTGGCATTGCGTAGCATCGCGTACCATCGGGGGAGCATCGCACACGCGAGAGGTAAAACGTCAACAAGAGAGGGGGGCCAGCCAGCACATTGTGTCGTTGATGCTGTTGCTGGTGGCATTGATGCCGACGTCATTTGCGTTCCAGGTGGCCGGGGGTGTGTGCAGCGGCGCGAGGATGGGTCTACAAAATATCGGGAACTGTTTGATCTGCTCCCCCATTTACTCAAATGGCGTGAAATTCAACAAAGCTGTTGAGTGGCATTGGCTACCGCCGATCTCGAATATCCGTGGCCAAGCGGCAGGCCAGTGTTCGAAACTCCGGCATGGGCTGGCTGGCTGGCTCTCTTCTCGCGCCGCGAAGCGTCTCTTCCCTCTTCTCCTCGTCGCGTCGTTCAACCCCGGCCTCGTTTCAACTGGCTCCTCTCGCCCTCTCTCATTCTCGTTCCTCGCCCCCTCCGAGCGAAAGCGGCCTTTTAAAGCGCCACTAAATTCCATTTTGCCGTGGGCACCAGCTGATTAAATGCTTCTGCCGGAGATGTAAATTCTGGCGATGGAAAAAATGAAACGCTGACGCGATATCTGTTCTCCACCCCTTTCTAGCCGCACGAGATACCTGTATTTACCGGGCGAGCTTACTCGTCCCGCAGGCTTCTTCGTACGCCGTCTCTTTAGAACGGGAAATTTTATTTTTTTCACAGTGTTACAGAACGAACACCATCCTCCACACTCTCTCGAGCGTGTGTACGACGTGCGAGCAACAATCGGCCGCTCGTTAGCACTCGCGCTCCAGCAATCCTCTCCACTCGCCCCCTGTCGAATGCTGTGTAATACAGCGAATTTCTATGTAGCCCGCCGCGTGATGTTTTCGTTCCCGCGGATCCGCCGGAATTGGAACAATTTGCAACTTGATGGTAAATTTAAATTGAGGGGGTGGGGGAGAGAGACAGAGAGAGAGAGAGAGTGTGAAATTGTAATCGGATCCTTAGCGCTGCGAATGAGCTGGCTGCGAGCGAGCTGCCTCCGCTCCGATGATATTCTAACTATTAGGCGATGAAGAGGGAGCGGGTGTAATGCCGTTTGTTCGAACGGAATGACGCGCTCGATGATTTCTGCTAATGTCTGGTTGCCGGAACGGTTGGAAACCGGTTCGAACTTTACTGGAAATTATTGTTCGAATCAACGAGAGGATATTCGAGAAAGTGGACTTCAACTTCGATGTTTAATTAATATCGAACAGTCTACCACTTAATTTTAGTGCTTGACGGGTTCATTGACTCGCGAATCAATCTGCTTCTGTATGTTTCACAGAGGAATCGACGTAGAATTTCATTGTCGGACGTACGATGATCGACCCTTTGACGAAAACCACCAAAGAGAAAGTTGGTTTCGCTGGATAGAAGTCCGTGAAGTTGGCTCGGGCGACCGCCACCTGCTAATGAGCGGCCACTAAGAAATTTCACCGGTGAAATCCGTCGAACGAGCAACTCGACGATAATATCATGGCCGTTGGGGCTGGGTTCTAATGGAATTTCGGGTACGGCGGATTATCGTGGTGGATCGCGCCTTCGCGGCCACCGCTGCTGATACTCGCTAATTGCCGGATCGTTTACGTGTCACGCGGTCAGATCTGTTCCGTTTGATAGGCTAAATGGCCGCAACGGACGGAACGAGAGCGTATCTGTTCGAGCTCGAAGGAAATGCTGCCCGTGAATGAAAGGTTGTCAGACATCGGCGGATATCCCTCCGAACGGAACTGATCCTCGCTCTCTCTCTCTCTCTCTCTCTCTCTCTCTCTCTCTCTCTCTCTCTCTCTCTCTGTTTCTCTCCCTCTCTTTGCCCGTTGATGGCCGTCATCGATCCAGAGCTGACTACTTCTTGGTATCTGGCGTGTAATTTCGACCGTGGCCGACGACCGTTCGATTACATCGGGTCCCTGCTTTTGACAGCCTACTCGCGGCGCTAGATGATTGCACGTTCGCGCCGCGCCGCGCCGGACCAGCCTGTTTTTGTCGCTATCCTGTTGCCGGCTCCTTAATCCTCGTCAACGAGGATACCTAATTATTGCACAGAGACACAGAATTCCCGTGAAACGTAGCTCCGTTTAACCAAAACTTTTAAGAAACGTGAACGCATAAATACCGGACGATAAATAACTGCTCGCTCGGAGAACCGGTGGAAATTAGACGCGTTTGTATCCAAAGAGAGGATTCGAATAACGGCGCACGCTGTCGCGCAGCACGGTCGCCTCTGCCAGTTGACAGAGGTATCCGTGCGCCAAAGGAAAATTTATTTGACACCGGGCGCGTCCTGTGCATTTGGCCAGTCTATTAGTTTAACACCTCGATGGTGATTCATTGTCCCCGTTCGAATTTAACCTGACTTTCATAACGCGTTAGATTCCGGGCTGATAATTTTCTGGCCGAACCAACCCTCTCTCCCTAACCCCTCCCCTGTCCGTCGCCGTTTCTCCCCCGGCTTTTCGCAGCGTGCACACCCCCGCCACTGTTCTTTGTTTCCCACGGTTTTGTTTCGCCAACGCAATCAGTTTCAGCTTCGCGCCTCGCCGCTTCTCGTCGAACTTCCGTCAGCGATAAATACGGGCACCGATCTCGGAATAATAAAGTGGCGAAAAGAAGGCGCAGATACAGGCTACCGTCACCCCCCGTAGCGTCGCTTTGCGGATCCAGCAAAGCGGGTCAATAAAAAAGAAGAAGAAGAAGATCCCGAGGAAAAAACCCGGTCCATTCTATGCTCTCGCAGTTTACGACTTTGCGGAAAATGCTTCCCCCGGTGTCTCTCTTTCACTCTCGCCGTCTCGCTTTCTTCGGGGCTTATTCTATTCGCGTCCTTCTCCGCCCGTTTACGGCCGAGCATATCTGTTGCATCGATACGATCGCGAATGATTCGCGCGATGAACGCAATGCTTTCACACCGCGCGTATAATTACGAGCTGCTACGAGGAGGAATGAATTTTTGCGATTTATCGAAGTGGCTCCACGGAACTTGGAGGTTCCAACCACTTGTCTCGTGATTTCTTTCTTTATTAGTGGACTGCGGATCTTTATGCGATATAAAACTTTCCTTCGTTAATTAGAAGACACAGAAACCATACATAGGTTAAACATTTTCTCAGAAATGGAATACTAAATTTTTGAAAGACATACTAAATGCACTCCCTACGGAATTCATCTCTTCGGAACATTCGCGCAAACATCAGAAATCCGAGGACCATTATTAACGCATAGCTCATCAGAGAGTCGCCTGGGTAGATCCTCTGCCAAACATGCCACTCCCCAATTAGCCGAAGGAATTACGTTTAATTAATTCGACAACAGGATAATAGGCAAATAGTATAGTCGGTTGACAATGCGGTGCTATGCGAGGCTGAGCAGCGCGGCGTCGACCTTTCAAAATCCACACGCATACACACCGATCCGCATTCTTGTTCCCCCTGCTGGTCGTCGACGAGGGATAACTGTCAGGAATAACAGCTCGTTCCGTATATTTTATAACCCGTGCGCGTGTCGATGCCGGTGCTTGTTGTTACGCGTCCGCCGCGCCGCGCTTCTCCTTTTCAAACCTGTAATCATCACCTACCATCTATTCCCGCGGCGCCGGGTCTGCGCAAGTGTTATACCTGCAGCGACGAATCCTTTCGATGCGCGATGGTGGAATGGGACACAGTTACCATACAGCATCCCGACGATAAATACAGCCGCTTCTGCAATCTCTCTCTTCCTCTCTCTATCTCTATCAACTTGTTCGCGATATTCGCGAACAATCTGCTCGCTTATCCGAGGACCCGAGATGCGCCTATTGATTAGCTGACTATCCTCTTCTGGGTGAATAACTATCACATTCACAGTTTCGTAGAAAATAATCCGTAAACTTTGATGTGATTTCGGCCGCCTCAGTGTGGCGTAACCCCTTAAAACAGTGTGATGCGAAACAACTGATAAACTGATTTTTATTAAATTTTGACTTGGACCACTTTCTTTGGACAATTATCGACACATTTCACAAGATCTGCCGTGATTTTCACGAGGTTAGTTGGCTTCCGTAATTATTTCTTGGTTACTCTCGCTCGACCAAAATTCGATTCGACTAACGCGCAACACTCGCAAAGTTGCATGACACTCGTATTATAGATAGGACTTTGCATTCGGGTGGCAACGGTGCCAGAACTATGTTGCGAGTTTTGCGCATGTGAACGCGCCCCGGAGGCTTCTAAGGTATCAGCTCGTAGCTGGTTCCATTATACATGGAGCCACGTCGTCCGAAACTTTTACGAATTAAACGGTTCGCACGGGGTTCTATTCGCGAGGCAAGCACCATGCAGTGATTGATTCTCGTCCGTGCGTCGATGACTCCGGCAAACATCAATTACCGATATATACATATATGTATGTGTACAAGCGGGTGTACCGAGTCGGTGTCCTGCGGCGGAAGTTCCGCGACGCGGTGATTAAATCTCCCTTTCCACGGTGGCCGGCAACTATTTTCGGATACAATATGAATCCGCGAGATTTATATTCGAAACGCGGCCAGCCGCGCCGCACCGGTTAGTTTTATTTACCGCGCGTTGCCGATGAATATTGCCGGATAAACAACAGTACTGGGAAATGAGTGGTAATACCGTGCAACAATTAAACGTCGCGGTATTCAATGATATTTTAAGATCCTTTAGATAAAGTGTTAAAAATTGCTCTACCGTTATTCGACTATCTTATAACTAAACCGCGGATCTTTATGCATTTATGAAGATATTCGTTTGGCGAAAAATATAAAACAGTAAAAGATTTTAAAAATTCAAGAATGTTGTAATGTTGCGTTTACTGTAGCAAAGTCGTTAATGGATGAAATCAATTTTTATGTTATTCCTGCTTCCTATAATCAATGCAAAACATATTTATTTTGCACTAGCTGTACCGGCGACTTTGTCCACGTGCAATAACAAATCCAAAAGTTACAAGCAGAAACTTATATAATAATAATAATGCTTATATAATAATAAATATATTTATTATATAATAATAATAAATCGTATCTGAAAAAGTTTGATCTTTGAACGCTTATTGTAACGAGAGTTTCTAATAACTTTAATTAATATTATCATTTTCGAATGCAATGAACATTTAAGAAACATTGTACATTCGTTAAAAATCGATATGAGGACTTTGATATTTTAGCTCGTGAACAGCTAGCGCGTCGATCTGGCCCACTGTGCGCCGGAACAAAATAATATTTGAATGGAGCAGAACGTTCGCCGGCGGATGGATTGTTCAAAGGAGAGCCCAGACGGTTGCTTCTGCGATTCTCCAAGGAAATATGTCTCGTGTCGACGGGGGCCGGGATCCCCTTTCCCCGGGAACATTCAGAAAGATAAACAGTCTAATCGCGGAATAGAATCCCGGTGAATGCAGGCTCAATTTCAAGATTTCCTATCGCTAAAAATGACTATCCCTCCCCGGGCCTGTATTTCTATAACGTTTCAGACGGAGGAGGAAGCCGGTCCCCCCATTGCCGTGTGCTCATCTTCGAATGTATCAATGGATCGTCGAAGAAACCTTTGACATTCAGTTACCGGGTGAACATACGCGGGGACTTGCCTCTCTACGTCCTCGTGCTCATCCGGCTCCGCTTTGACGTCTATTTATCTAGTATCGAGTACTTTCATTACTCGAATTGAAAATCCTCTTACCTCCGAGCTATCTCGTCTTATGTTAATCTCGCCGGATCTATTCTTTCCCTGGGACCGTCGCTCGGATCGCAGTTAACACTGGGAAACGTCCGAATTATTCGCCATTTTGTAATTTCTTCCTAGTTACATATTACGGCGAGTTCTTCGAAACAATTTTTCTTCTTCCGCTAAACTTTCAAGCTGAATGCATTTCAATGTCACAACATTACCCTTCAACCTTTGAAGCTGGTAATTGTGTCACTTGTGCAGTCGTTGCATGCAGAATGTTTCCCGAAAACGGAAGACAACAGTTTGCATCGATCTCGGGATAGAAACCGTTCGGCTTCGTTGGATCCGGCAAGGCTTCACAATAGCGTTTCTCGGCAGACACTTGCCAGGAAGTTCCCTTTAAAATTGACTCGCTTTTTCATGGAGATCCGGCCCCTTTCAGGTGAAACCAGCCCATATTTCCGCGCGAGATTACGAGTGGCTCGAAGCGCGGCTAGTGAGCAGCAATGAACCATCGCAATAAGTAAATCGCATTCGCCGGGGTGAAATGTAAATGCTTATCTGCTCGTAAACATTGTCGGAGGGTAGCTGGAGGGAAATAAAAGAGGGAGAGCACAGGGGGACAGAGGGTTTCACTTTTATCTGTACAAGTATGGCCGGTCTCCTTGCCAGAGCTGACGCTGTTCTCTACTTTTCCAAGGGGATGAATATAACCTCCCTTAACCCGCTGCCAGTGGCTTCGATCGCGCGCGATTCACGTGCTGGATCCCGTGCCACGATCTTTCAATTTGTTTCCAGAAAAGTCCCACCTTGTTCGCTATTATTATTACCGGATACCATTAATATTGAAAGATATGGCTGGGACACTCTGGGTGAACAGTAGGTTAAAACATTTAAAATTCGTGCAATATTGAAACACGATTGCAACTATGTGCACGTGCCGAGTCCCACGCAAGCATTACAAACAGACTGCATCTTAATATTATATTACATTAAACCGAGCCGGCGAGGATCGGCGTCGACCATGTTGGATAGGATGAATAATTTATTGCGCGCGATAGTTTCGAGCGTCGGAAGTCGATGAATGCTAGGATAGCATGAATTCCGGAAGTGAATAATAATATCTCGGAGATAAATAGGCGGGCGCGAGCATAAGTGCGCGCATAATAATTGGAATAATATTATAACGAATAATACGGGAGCCTCGAACAACGTCGAACGCTGTAATGGCGGATCCCCGTGCACCTCGATTCATTACACACTGATTAAAAACTTCTGCGACTTGTTTCCTCATATTTCTTTCCGGCTTTCTGAATCGGAACTTTATTCCGTCTAATTAATGGCCTCCGTAAGCTGAATATGAATTAAAAGTTGTATTAAACTTCCGGGAGCTTGTGCTCTTTTATGGATGCGCGGAATTAACGGCGCAATGATGACGGGGGAGGGCAGGACACGATATCGAACGAAAAATAACAAACACTGCCGAACGGCTGACGTAGATCCCACGCCATCTTGAAATCGCGCGTTCATCCGCGTAAGTTATACACGCTTAAGATTACGTAATTAATACTCTCGAGCCTCTGTAATTCAGGGAGCGCGTGAAGCAACGCACGGCCTCCGGTTTTATGGCCGGTGGATCGAGAGAATCGACGCAATCGGTCGATCGCCGCGATCCAGCCGATAAATACTTCGTTAAAATACCCCGCGTTCCCCTGCGACTCGATTTACCACGCCATTCGAGCCTCCGCTCTTTTACTTCGCAATTGTCGACCGAAAAAGGCGGCATTCGTTTTATCGTCCGTTTAATTCGTCGTTCTTTATTAGTCGTTTGTATTTCTTCTCAATTTCTCCGCCGGCTTATATATATATATTTTCGCGAAAGCGTGTTCATCGCAGTGAATAAATTACGCGACTGTTTTATTCCGTTTTCCGGGCTGCGCGACTACTCTGTTTCTGGCAGAATACAAATTTCGTTTTTAATCACCGCGGGGGAGAGTAACATTAAGAACTTTAATCGCGGCGCACGCTATTAGTTCGGAAACGCTTTTGACCATCGTCATAGAAATAACAGCGCGGGAGTTTTTGCGACAGAGAGGGAGGGGGAGAGAGAGAGTGGATCCTTTAGGATGGTTTATCGGTATGGAAAACGTCATCCCCCTTTGTACATCTATTTTCAAGTTACGATATTTCGCTGGTGACACCGAAAACGGATAGAGATTTGCTGGACGTGCTTCCCGGAATGAAATTCAAAGGAGCACGACGATTGTAATGCTGCGGATAGTTAAAGGATTTCGGCGAATTCGTTTAATTCGTCACGAACACACAGGCTTCTAGGATTTCTTCGGGGAGAGCGTTTATGCGAGCATGTGTCTCGATCCCGTTTGCGTCGGAAATTGGAAACGATCGTCCATCCGCGGGAGTTTCGTGCTCTTTATCGTGACATACATTCCAGTTTCGAATGACCGGCGAAAACGGTGCAGGCATAGCACGGAATTAAACTGGAAAATACCCAATTTGCTTGTCGTTCGCAGCGATATCGATCGCTCGGCTCCTTTGCTGCGAGAGTCAAACAGAAAAGGTCTTAACCATGGTCCAGTCTTAATCCACAGTAACATCTAACAGGAAAAATGCTAAGTTTCCTGGATCCTTACCCACTCTGTTAGGTTCTGAGGAGTATATCGCCGGTCTTGCCCAGTATATCAAGGATACAAATATGTATAAAATATTGTACGAAAATGTACCGTGTTGCTAATGACCTTTGATGTTGAAGCAAGATTAAATAAATAAATAAAAAAAAATCTTCAAAATAATTAATGTGTCCTATTGTGAGAAATGCTCGCATTAAAAATTTAAGCTTGGGCCTTTTTATTAGCAGGGAAGATGGTCGCGAGTTTTTGAGGAATCCCACTGCGTACACAGAAAAAATTCAAAAGCAAGCTCGCACAGAAGCATAATTATGATACTCCTATACGGAAGAAGCAGAAAGATATTTTTACCCAGTGTTTGTTAGTTGACACATTAGCGTACGGTCTACGGGGTGCGCTAACGAAGAAGGAAAATGTTATTCAGGAAAAGTTTAACGAAAAACCCGTGCACCACAACGGCACACAAAAATATGTCGTATAACCGCCGACTGAAAAACTTTTATTACATGGTCGTGGAAATAATACGATTCTCTCTCATTACCTTTGAACTCTGCTTTTATAAGATTACGAACTAATCCTTTGCGCATTTCGTGAAACCAACAGGGTCTATTTTTGTGACACTCTTAATCTTACATACAATCGTCTTGAAATCCCACTCGTTTCCCTCTTTTGTTAGGTCAGCCACGCTTCTAAGAACAAAATTAAAGATAATTCTGAATCGGAGGAAGGTCAAAAAGCGTGGTTCAAAAAGGGCGAATTGCAAATAGATGATTTAGTTGAACGTGTCGAACTTTTCCATTGAAAATGAATTTCCCATGGATCGATCCATGGTCTGCGAAATCCGCTGACCCAGTGCGAAGTCAAGCCACGAAGACACGGTGGAAATTGCGGAGACTGTCGGTAAAAAGTGTCCAAAAGAAATAGAAACAAAGAACTCCATCGGAATCGATACCGGCGCGCGATCAACCGCTGAAACGGCTCGAATTCTTGCGCGGCGGTTTGCGGGAGGTGGTTTGACGGGGATGGGGATCGTCATAGAGAAAACGTGGAACGAGATGCGCCGTTTCGTTCAGCGTGCAAGGAATCCGATAAGACGTCTCTAAGAATCCGGCTACGTAGACCGTGTGTACAAGCGGTAGCGAAGAAAACGGTCTTTCCCGCGCCCGTGAACGGGCGAAAAGGCTTGGGGGTTGAACAGGGTAGAGGGTGCTGGGGATCAGCGGTGGTTTCGGTGAGAATTTCCAGCGGATTCGACGGTCTGCAGAAGGGGAAATTCGGCGACAGGAAGGAACGATAGAAAGAACAAGACAAGACGAAAAAGGAAGCTGAAGAAGAACCCGACGAGTTCCGAGGGGGTCGGGGTACACGTACAGCGAACTTTTTGCACGCGTGTGCGTATATTAAACGTACCGCTATCTCGCCATCTACACGTACCTCTCTCCAGCCTCCCCAGGATCCTTTAAAGTCAACATTCTTCTCTTTAGAAGTCCCCCGGTCCCCTCGTGCCCCGATGAAAATGGTTCCCTTTCGACGACGACCACTCGCGAATCTCTCAAACCCTCTGCGCACGTTTTCACCATCCTGGGACAGCGTAACGCGACAATTATACAATGACCGAGGTGAAATTGTTCGGATACTTGCGTAACGCGTCTGCAGTTTTCCCGTAAACGGTGCGTAAGTGATTTCACGAAACGGCTGGTTCCTCTAGGTCCGCGAAATCTATTTATAAATTAACTGAAAATCAACTGTTGCGGTGTGAGAGCAGTCTGCAGTCCAATAATTCGAAAAATGGACGAACTAAAGGAGGGTAGGAATTTTCAGGAAGAAGATTCCCGTGCAAAACGAACGTTTCCGATAATTCCGGGGGTTCTTCGCGGCAAACTTCGTAAAACATTCATAAGCAAATATTCGCCGGTTAACTCTCCCTGGCGTAACTCCCGGGGCCGAGAAACAAAATCCTCTTACGCAGGGGTTGAATTGCGCCCTAAACGAGACCCGGGGGATTAAAGAAATTATAATACCGCGCCGCACGACATCCATTCACAGAATTATCGAGCCACTTCCCACCGCGTAGACAATTCCACGCGCGCGCGCAACAGAGAGAGAGAGAGAGAGAGAGAGAGAGAGAGCTGCAGCCGGTTTCCAGGGCACAAAGCCGGCCGCGATCCTAGAAGTTGAAACGACTCGGTTCAGAATGCCCCGCTAATTACGATATTACGGGGCGAGGCGGCATTAGTGCTTCAAGCGACCGATTTTGGATCGAAATCGTTGCTGGACAGAATCGGAGGGTGAAAACCGCGAGATATACGGACGAGCACAGTTGCTATGGATAACTGCCTTCGACGAAATATGTCGCATTTGGCAGACAATTAATCATTTCATACTATTGGTTGTAACATAAGTTCGTAGGGCTTTTTTATCAATCCTTTTTATTGAATATTACAACAATTATATCAATAGATTAATCAATTATGTATTCTCCGTCATTGTTTATGACCTCCTCCCATCTCTCGACCAGATTTTGATGACGACCTTATGATTTCGGTAAAATGAAAAATCTGAAACCGGCCGTTCGAGCATAGGTGTACCTTTCACGAAATACGCGACAGAGTTCGTCCGGCAACCCTGTTTGCCCGTCCTTTTTATTCTTCTCGCTGGTTCCGTTGTTTTCGGTCGCATTTTTTCACCGGCTCTCCGTTGTCAGTGGCAGAACGATGCCGGCCGGATGGTTCGTTCGTTCGTTCGTTCGTTCACCGTTTGGTGCAACGCAAACGCACACACGTTGGCCACGTGTACCTAATTTTACTGCCCCCGTCAGGTAATTAGAGGTACGTCCATTCGAACGTGATTTAAATGGAAACTGTCAAACTGCCCGAATAAATCGAAGAGCTCCATTAAAGAATTGTCTCCGGGAATGCGTGAAACGCTGCAGGATATTATACGGCCCTTTTTCCGCACAATTTAAGTTCGCCTGCGTGCATAGGTACCTCCAGCTAGTCTATTCTTATTTAACACGCCGTTCGAACAGGCCCAACAAATGTTTGCCAATTCACTGTTTCTGACTTCGTTCCGTTTGTTTCGAGCTGTTGCTGTTGTTGCTAGCCATTTCAGATGCTTCATGTCAGTTTCATTTGTCGGGGACATTTTTGGTTAGAAGTAATTGGTTAAATAAAAACAATAAGCCAGTGTTCCAGATTTACAATGTCTCCTGTAACGTCTCCAAAATTGTGTTTCCCTAACCCATTTTCGTCTACCATTAACAATCAAATTTTCCTTTTTTACTCGGGCCGGTTCTCCTCGCGGGCCTTTGCCGAAGCAGCGAGCAATAACAAGCAATTCCAAGCGAATATAAGGAGGGATGAATCCACCGTTCGCAATCTACCGGGCTGGGGAAGTTTCATTGGAGCGTCGGAGGAGGTGTTGAAATTATTTCGAAAGTTGCGGCCACATTTTACAGTTTGCTCTGTAGATTAAAACGTATCCGCGCGGCGGTATGGCGTATCGCGTGCCGCTTTTCAACATAATTTACCGTAGACCATGCCCCTGGCCTGGCATCATCCACCCCCCGCGAAATAAATAACGATCCGTGCTCGCCGGCTGGACACGGATGAAATTAAAAGCTGGAGGCGATCGCATCGGGTCGCGTCGCGTCGCGTCGCGTCGCCTTCGGAGTTATCGCGAATAGATCAGTCATCGGGTTATTTATGGATACATTAAATGAACGGGGCGGGCGTCTTGTCCGTGGCCGACGCTGCCTTTATCGGGAAAATGAGTTCCCGTCCAATGAGGGTCCTGTTCAGATCGAGATAAGGATAGTTCATATGCATATACGGGCTTCCGTTCTGCTCAGACAACGATGAGACCCGAGCCCCCGAGGCCCCATCCCGGGCAACGTGAAAATTCTCCAAAACGACACCGGAGAAATTGATCGAAGATCGTCAGTCGAACGAGCTTCGTTGTTAATGGACCCGCTTTGTAACTCTGACGTTCGGGATAATACAATTTTGTTATTAGACCTGGTCTCTCATGAAAATGATGAAAATATTGTGGTGTATCCGCAGTGCTCCGCAACCTTTAATCTTCCACGGTACACCAAAGTTTTTTCGACAATTCTGCGTCACGCCACAAGTAAAATCTTGCAAATACATAACTTACAATAATACGTATATGTTTGTATTAAATAAAAAACTCAATAAAATAGCTCTCTACTCTATGTATGTAGATATTTACTTTTATTTAAGTTTTATATAAAAATACTGGATCCGGAGATCGCCGATACATTTTATACCAAAAACGTGAGTCGTATCGGCATGCGGACTCAAAGAGCCGCGGCTCTATCTCTTATTTTAAACATAAACATATCACGAAGTTTTAATGTAACAGGACCCGCAGAAACGGTCCCTGGAATGTTTAAACAATTCTCGGAACAGTATTCATTTCTGTATCATGATATTCATGATGTCATATATCAACACTCGCAGATATGGTTCCTGGAACGTATATGTATACAATAGTTCTCGGAACAGTATTAATTTCTATATCATGACGTCATATGTGTATATCAACAGAATATTTGACTTGGAGAAATTTCTAACTCTTATGTGGTGGTTAAAAGATTTAATTGTTCTCGAGAAAATCGCGGCACAGCGGTTGCGGAGCACTGTATCGTATATCTGACCACTCCGGTAGCACACATCAATCGCTGCACAGGTAACGAGAAAAGTACACACAAGGAAACTCGAAAAAATCTTCGGGAGCAAACGGTAGTGTTGACATCGGACGTCCGTAAACAAAGGTTGCGGGGACTGGGGGCGAATGTAGGTAGGTAGCCTCGTGCGAATATCCGTCTATTTGGCCAAGTCACCGTTGAAGTCGCGATAACGAGCCCCGTGGCGGGCGGCGCGGCGCGGCGTTATCGTCGCGCTAGCATAGTACACGCGTGTCACCCTGTTCTACATACCTGGCTCGAATTCACGGTAAATTGTTCGTTATATTAATCCGTTGGAAGTCCGTCGGTTCTGCCCCTCCCCCCATACCCACCACTCTATTGCCACCGGATTGCCGAACCGTGTTGCTCGGTCCTGTTCCCGTTGTTTGTCAGCTTGTGTTTCGGCTACTGTTCTTCTCCCTTCTCGTCCCCAACGCCACGCGGACACGCCAACCCCTCGCGGCCCACCCCTCAGGCATTACACGGTTACGCGGCAAGGTAATACGTTTAATCTCGATATGCTACCTCATTATAATCCCGGGGCTGGCCGATAACGATACCCCGTTAAATGACCGACGATTTCATGGCTGCGGACCACGGCTCTCCGCGACGCGCGACGCATTATCGCGACACACGCGATGGCCCGCTCGGGGATTAGAATGTTTCTCTGGGATCGACGTCTGCGATGCCGTTTGATCATCGCGGCCGCGGCCACCGGATTCTATGAATTCGAACAATTATGGCAATTTTCAAGTGAAAACTTCTTTACGGGTCTGTCTGACAGTGAGTGAACGAGTCTGGCTCGTCACATTCGGGGTGAGTCACCTAACGTTATCACCTCAAATATCTTTGTTGTTTTCAAAGATACATATAGTTGCACAAGACAATACAATAGTTGCTTACGTGTGTTCGGTGTCTCGCGAGATTCAATAGCGATTGCGATTACCCATTTAAACGGTTCCTAGCCGCGCTGAGACAGTGCCAGGTCTGGTACTTTATTATTAAGCGGACAAATGGATCCGAGAAGCACGTAGGACGCCATGGGGCCGCACTTAATTGCGCGACAGTTCCGCTTTGTTGGGTTGCGGTGTCTTCGGGACAAGATTGCTCCGGCACCCTGCGTTTACGGGCGGGTAACGGGGCTGACGGGGGTTCTGTTTACCCTGTTGAACTTGTCGGAAGAAACGAGGAGGTCCGATTTCGGGCACTAATTAAATTATAGGACTGAGAAATTGAACTTGGCTGGAGCTGGCTAGGTTCAAATCAGGATTAACCCTTTGTCCGACGATGGCCGGGTCTGCGGTGACCCTCGCTCGTACTACAGTAATCGCTCCTTCGTTGTCCAAAATCAAGGGCACGATCGTTGTCCAGTGCCTACCCATTCCACTGCCTGTCAACGCCGAGTCGCTCCGTAGGCGACGTCGATTGATGTCGGCTTGGGTATATCGGTGTGAACACCACATCATTGACTCGAGTAAACCGAATTTTCAAACTTCTTAATTTTCATTATTTCTTTATGGGACTTTCACTACCTTATTTCTGGAATTTCTCTGATTAAAATGACACCAAACACGATATAGTTTCAACTGTATTTAGTGGTTTAATCGACGGTCAAAGTTTCGAAGGCAACGAGCAACAGCAACAATGTGGGCCTTTAAACTGTGCCGGCGACGGCGACACGCTTCGGTCACCCGATCCGTATCTCATTCTGTCCTTCTCTATGTTCGGCTTCCTATTGAAGTTGCTCGGCGCGGTCGGCGCGATATCTAGACGCAGTCATAAATCAAAAATAGTGTCCGGGCACGCTCGTTGTCCGCTCAGCCCCCCGGCCTTTGGACAACGAAGGAGCTTTTACTGTATACGCGTATTGTTCCTTCATTCGTTGACAGTAGACAGTGGACTTTATGCATTCATCACACAAATGAGTGGGTCTAATTAAGAACAGTAAAACTATCAGTTCGTTGTAATGTAAATCGGGTACAAAATTTTAATTTTGTATATATTTTGTATACATCAAGATCCGCCGTCTAATTAACACAAAGGAGATCTTCTGACCAGTTTAATATGTTGAACAAATGAAGTTGTTGCCCTCTTAAAATTCAATCTCAAGCTCCGCCTATACATCAGCGAAGAAGAAACTGTTTAAATCAGTCGGACACTTTCCGTTCGGAATGGAGACTGAACCGTGACCAAGCCTAATGGCGACCTCGCTGTCGAGAATATTAGACTTACAGTCTCTGCCGGCCAACAGCGGCGGAAGAAACACAAAACGCAAAAAGTGAAGTCGCAATACATCACTGCAGCGGGATCTTCGGCCCGTCCGGTGCAACGTGTAATTTCAAGAATGTTTCCCGAGCACCGGACAAAGTATAATGCTCATCGTTCCCGGTAAAAAAGTAAACAGAAGGATGTTCATTAGTTGTGTCGAGCGGTTCAGCGTCGGGGTGGGGTGAGGATTGAGAAAGTAGCGGCTACAGCGAGACAGAGAAAGGAGAAGCAGCGAAACGAAGAGAAAGGAGAGAGAGAGGGGGGGATGAAAAAATATCAAGGGCGGATTGGTTATTCCATTATGCGCGGCTCATTAGGGACGTGGATATAATTCACGGCAGAACGAAAATTACGGTCCACGGGACGAGACGCGTATCGAGGATGAAAAGTCGAGGCGGTTCCTCAGATTCCGCGACGGTAATGAATATTTCATACATTCGGAAGTTCAAGACGAAGAACTTCTTTTTTTTTCGCCAGGCAGTTTGACGGCGGCGTCCGACCCCCGAAATTAAGGTGTCCCTCTGTCACGTTATTTACACGTCGGTGAATATTAATCGGCCCGGCCCCCGATCGGTCCCGCCAGGGCTTCATTTCATGGTAGATAAATTAGTGAATACGCCTGGAAGACTGCCGTGCTCATTAATCGCAGCTGTTGCCACTGTTTGGGGCCCTTAATGCTACCAGGATTCATCCTGATTCACAGCCTCGCTCCCGGAATCGTTTGCTGTTCAAGATCCGTGCTGCCAAATAATTAGTCTTTGACGATCGAACGTATAGGCATTGTATCACAGTCTATTTGTAACAGGCAGACGGAATAATTTGCGTTCCGCGGTTGTGCCAACCAATTGCGAATTTTAACAAGGTGAACGCTGCTGGTGCCTCCGCGCCGGAATGTTTGTGTATTGCTGAAGTTAGGCACGATCGAAGCTTTTCTTTTTCTATCATCTATGATAAATTGAACCATTAGCACCGGATAACATTTTGAACAGCCAATGTAAGGCGAATCAAGTTACCGAGCAGAAGAAGCGGACATCGTACAATTGATTAAACGGAACAATAGAGCGAATTGATTTACTGTCAAAACTTCGAAGCTGCCAATACTTCCTCGGCGGCCAACAAGAACGGAGTAACAGCAGCTATCTCGCGAAGACTCGTTTGACTCTGAGTAACCAGTGTTCCTGCGAGTATGGCTTTCCAAGAGGCACCGGAGCGCGGCGCTGATTTATTATGTCGTTTCGAATCATTGGCGGCGAGGAGTATCATCTTTCTTCCGGTTCGCGTCTGACCTACAAGGAACACCGGCCAAGCGTCCATCAGCATTATGACGAAACTTTGCGCATTCGTTTACCCATAAACATCCGGGACCACCAAGCTCCCGAACATTCTCAATGATTCGGTAAAAATATTTGATAGAGTATTGTAAATTTTTAACCGACTTCGAAAAAGGAGGAGGTTACTCAATTCGATCTGTATGTGCCTTTTTTTCTATGTATGTTCACCGATTATGCGTAGAGTATGTCCCCGGGGTGGTCCCGTGAAAACAAATTTTGCATTTTTTCATTCTTTGCGGTTTTTATTGCAAATAACCAATAACCAACAACCAAAAAATTTTATAAAAAACATTAAACCGACCTAGAAAAAACGCACTAAAAAGTGCACTAGAAAGAATGAAATAATTTCCATTTAATTTATGTAAATACACACGAACTTAAATAGTACAATACAATCTTTTCGGAGACGGCGCACAATTGAAAATTTTCGATACTGGAAATAACGAAAATCCTTAAATTCTTCTACATGCTTTCTCATATTAATGTATCTTCTCTTCCCACCTACCGATTTCCAAGTCCACCATATTCCAACGAAATCATAATCAGCAACATGTGTCATTTGGAAAATTTTCAATTTTGAGCCGCCTTCGAAAAGATTGTGTTGTATTTAAGTTCGTGTGCATTCACATAAATTAAATGGAGATTATTTCATACTTTTTAGTGCGTTTTTTCGTTTTAATTTTTTTTTAGCAACAGTAGTCTCTCTTGGATTAAATTATAAATTTCGAAGTTTCGTCAATGATTTGAGTTGGTGGTTTTGGGATGCAGAAGAAGCCGGTTGCTCGGAATGGAGCGGATATTTCGACGGGGAGGAACACATTAAAAAGTCTTGTAATCCTGATGAATGCGAGGGCGGTTACATCAACCGCGATACAAACCCTTAGCCACCCCCGGGCTACCCTTAGGATATTCCCGCAGCTGGTATTCATAACGGTCATAAGTTTCTTTTCCTTTCTGCTCCCTCGCGGCAGAAAATCCGGCGGGATTTTAAAAAACCGTGGAAAGAAGACACTCTCTCTCCCTCTCTCGCTCTTTCGGAGAGGGGGGTGAAGAAGCGGGGCCCTATATCAAACTCATTATCTATTGTAATAAAAGGGGTGAGCGTTGGGTTCATTGTTGCGATAATACAGCCCGCCGGTCTTCGCCCATTCGCGTGTATTGTGCGCGGAATCCGACGGGGTCACGTCGCGACCGTATAAAAACTCCCGATGAATGCGATTAATTATAGGGCGACGCGAACGGCGAACGACGACGCGACGCCCATTCAATTGGAAATTGCGAACGTGCCCGGTGGAAACCGGACCGACGCAAAAGCCTGCCGAAAAAAAAAACACGTCTGATTGGTGTATCGATCGCGGTATCATTTTATACCGGCGATTCTTATCGTTCGCAACAAAAAAACCACCCCGGCAAGAACGAAATACGCCCTCGTCTAGCCCGCTTTTTCCCCTAGAACACTCGATACTCTTTATTTCACTGTTTATTCCGTACCCTTTGGGCACTGTCGAACTGCATACACAAAATTCGAAGATTTAGTATTCACGATTTTGTACCGATACTTTTGATTTCGAATCGGAAATCAACGGGACCGCGTCCTGAAAGGTAGAAACGTTGGTGGAAAAAATATTCGACGCTTTGGGGCCTTTCGTTCGAGTTCCTTTCAAGCATACGTTATTGTCTGGGTTGTATAAAATTCTCTTTTTTTTTGGAATTGTAGATTATCGATGTAACTGTGCTCTGAAAGGAAGAAAAATTGTTAAAAGTATTTCATCCTGTCCTGAATATAAATTGTAATGCATCAGAGCTATCTGATGAATGGTAACAGGTTATTCGATAAATAGGATTGATATACTTAAATAAAATCGCGTTATCCATAAATAAAATTGATGTACTGCAGCGGAAATTATTTCGGATTCGGTTTAATATATCGCTCTCTGGAAAAAAATGGTCGAAACTCGTTTTGTATGTAGAGAGCAAACAGACACTAGCAGCCTAGCCAGGCACACGTTCGAATATAAAATTTGAAAGGTTTCAATTTTGATCACGAGAATAAATATAAATAGACGACGACCAGTTATTGGCGCTCCCGGACTCATAGTGTTTCTATTAGAAACTGGAAGAGTTATCGTGTGCACGAATATTTTGCTGGAGCTTCTCTACTGTTTTCAAACTACGGTATATCGTAAGCTCTCTTTCTACATAAACCTCGAGTCTTACGAAAACTAGGAAAAAAATTATCTTGACCTGTCTATTGACGTTTCTTCCAATACACTCCATGTTTTCTACTTTACGGTGGCCAACAACCGAGAAGTTTGCCAATATTTAAGCCTTCTGTCAATAACCGAATACCTACCCACTTCCAACCTGCTGCGCTTAAAATCTTCTTTATATTTCTGTTGAAAAATTGCAACACCGCTTTGGTGCTCATTCAAATAACCCAATGGTTTATATTTCGAACGTGAAAACTTTTGCTGGAAATTTTTAGTAGAACGAATATGTATTTCGAGTTTACCGAACGAGCGAAAATGCTGTTAACAAAAATGGAAAATACTGGCATTGCCCGACTTCAATTACAAAATTACCAAATTCCATTAATAATTGCAAACTCACCGATTCCCCATTGATTTATACAGGGTGGCCCAACATGACCTTTATGGTTTGAATTCTTTATAACTTTTTTATTTCAACATTCTCCCAATGGTTTGTTTCATAATGTTGTAAACAAGACTTCTAGAACTTAATATGGAAAGACAAACAACATAACAACGAACAAAAATCATCGAATTTTATTTTGAAAACCAACGGTCAATTGTTTCGACGCAGCGTGCATATCGTCGATATTTCAATGTGCCGACGATTTTATTTGTGTGCGCCGCGCCGCGCCGCGCCGCGCCGCGCCGTACGAGGTCCTCCTGTACTGGGGAGGTTCCTTACTGGCCCTGCTTGACGAAGTTGGCGCTGTGCTGAAAACGTTGGTTTTCAAAATAAAATTCGATGATTTTTGTTCGTTGTTCTGTTGTGTATCTTCCCATACTAAATTTGACAAGTCTTGTTTACAACATTTCGAAACAAAAAATTGAAAGAATGATGAAATAAAAAAGTTAGAAGGAATTCAAACCATAAAGATCATTTTGCGCCACCCTGTATTTTGATCGTTAAACAGAAAATTCTGACGAACCTCTTCAGAACCCAATTCCGCGGACTTCTGCGCGCAGGAAAAATGCCCGCGAAAAGTATCGAGCCCGTCAGATTTCTGGCGGGTAGAGAATTTCGGTTATCGACAGACGGGTAAAATAAGGAATCCGGGCGTCGTGTCGGAGGTACGAAAATTCCCGATTAATGGCGAAATGGACGGAGCATCGACAGCGGAGCCATCAGCGAGTAATCAAACGTCCGTTCGGAATAAGCGATTAAAATCGGCTATTGCGCGCGCTTTAAATATAAATGGCATCCGGTAAATTGAAACGCGGGTTGGTTCGAGCTCGAGACGTATCGGGGGGCGAGGGGGAGTAGTAGGGCGAGACGTTACGAGAGAGGAAGGAGTAGTAGGCGAGCGAAGGATTTCTGGTGGTGCTGGAAAGAGCAGGACTCGATAGACGGGGCAGTTTTCGCGAAATACGTTGTCGACGTCGGTATTCCCCTTCTGTATTTCGCAGTGGGAATGAAAAGTGTGGGTGGGGGATGGTAATGGCCCGATTTCCGCGGGGCCGGCGCCATCGCCTCGAGAAAATCAACTAATTTGACGGGGTGCAACGGTCGGGGTTTACCGCGCGAGAAAAAAGGCTCGTGAGCAAACAAGCGGGGAGGAAGGAAGGGGAAGTTGAGAGTGAGAGAGAGAGAGAGAGAGAGAGAGAGAGAGAGAGAGAGAGAGAGAGAGACAGGCGAGCGTCAAGTGGAAGGGAGGGACGACGGGGGAAAAGACAGGTGGGGAAAAAAGCGACCACCGAAGAATCTCGAATGAGAGCGTGCAGTCGACTGAGCGTTGCATTCGGAAGAAGCGTTCCGAACCGCCTCGGGACTCTTCTTCCTCCTTCTCTGTGCTCTTCCCCCCTTATCGTCTCGCCCCTCCCCCAATCTCACCGTTCCTCCTCCATCTATCCCGACCGTCCCGCGACGTCAGCCTGAAATCAAGACCCAGCTACCAGTTCTCCTGTTTCTCTCCTTTTTCCCTCGGTCATTATAACACTACGCGGCGGGTACCGGTTCCGGCCTGGTTAAGTCCAATTATTTACAGCTCCCATCCCTTCCCAGGACCTTCCTGGACCCGTACGGTCCCCTCGCAGCATCGTTCCGCAACTATTACGCGACGTCGAACAGGTTCGATTATCTCGGCTCGCTCTTGCCGGAGATAATGAAAAGGTAAGCGACTGTTTTCGAATGGACATCCTGCCTCTCTCTTTCTCCTGCTTCAGATTGGCTCCTACCCCCTTCGACCGCCCTAATTATTACCGGCCCGATGAAATCCAATTATTCTCGCCGATCGACGTTTTTCGCGATCCGGTCGGAGTGGCGTCGCGTCGATGAATTTGAAGGCCGTCGGACTCTTGGTGGAGAGTCCAAATTGTATTCTACATTTTCAACTGAAAAGAAAATAGAAGACCGGAAACGCATCCCGATCGATCATTAAGGAGAACCACATTCGGAAAAGAGCGAGAAGTAGTCGGGACGAGCGATAGCGGGCGTTCCCGAGAGGTTTTCGAGAGAGTCGAGTCGGTTATCGAAAGCAGCAGGCGAGTTTAGAGAGTTGGAGAGTTTAGGCGAAGAGTCGAGAGTCGTGAGAGCGTATCGGCTACGGGGGCGTGCATGGATGGTTGTACAGCGAGTTTCAAAGGAAGTTACCCGGTTACATATTTAATATTTTCCGCGGAAAAGCTCTCGGGTCCCCTTTTATCGGTGATTAATGAAGTGCCTCGACGCGACGCGACGCGACGCGACGGCGAGCTGAGGATCTTAAAGCCACCGGGATCCGATTTCGCGAACGCGCATCGTTTCGAAACTCGCGTCGCATCGGTTTTGCGAGCGAGTTTGCGCACACGGCTTTTTCCCTTCCGAGAAGATCGCGATCATCGAGAAACTTACCGTCTCGGAGGAAGAGGCGTGAAATGAATGGATTAAAGCCCCGGGATCGGCCCGGCAATCCTTGCGGTGGCCCGACAACCCGAACGACCAGTCGATCCTCGCTTCATAAAGCGAGTTTACGAGGTGGGAGGAGGCGAGTTCGAAAAACTCGTCTAATAAAATCGAAAGAAAGGGAAAAGAACGGGAACACCGGCCTGCCGGAGCACCCTATGGGGCTTCTCGCATGGAGCGGAAACGAAGGTTGCTTCGCCTAATCCCCACTGGATAATGTCAATATTACCTCGCGATACATGGGATTAAGCGAATCGAGATTTCAATTATCGGTATTTCTGCTTCTAATCACGCGATCTACAGTTAAGAGGATCTTCTGGTTCTCGTCGCTGCTTTCGCATGAAACTTTAGGCATTTTTTCCGGGGAAACTGTCAAGGCTTTTACATTGGGATTTTTCACACGTATTCATTGGAGGTGTGCGGGACCGGGACGAGATTCCCGAAAATGTTCGAGTTACCCGAATAGATTCGGGTTTCCCAAAAATGTTCGAGTTTCCCGTGGGAATTTTTTCGGGATTTCTTAAAATGCTGCGATTCGAAAACGTGGCTTGTTTTCTCGAATATGACCATGGTGTTAGATTTATCTGACTTGACTTGAGCATTTTATTTAACGCGGGCATTTTCAAAGTTATTTCGAGGTCATTTTATCTTTTTTTTATCATAAACCCATATTTTTTATTTCGAAATCACATTCTACGTAAAAAGATGCACAACTTTTTGTGAATGTGATTCCGAAATAAAAAATATGGGTTTATGATAAAAAAGACGAAATGACCTTAAAATAACCTTGCAAACGCCCACGCATTAAAAAACTAGTAGTGCCAACTGACTCGCCACTCGAATCACTAAAGGACATGTGTCGGTTTGTTTTTTTGTAAATCTTCGAGATTTTTTACATTCTCAACTTAAATGGGACACCCTATATATCTTTAAAAGTAGTGGACCGATTGCTGTCGTCTTGTATTTCCTGCAATCAATAAATTGTAAAATAAGGAAAAGCTAGCCAACTGGTCAGAGTGGAGAAGGCTCAGGTTGAGGGACTTCCTTGTCCCCGGAAAAGGGTAAATCGATTCTTCGATGGCTCTTCATTTGCAAAATAGCGAAACAACTATACCGACGCTCGCAATTGAAGGTGCTCGACTCCTTAAACCAGAGCCTGAACGTTCGGGAACTCTTTCGTCCCTGTTTTTCTCGCCCCGCTCGTTATCGGGACTGCTCTCCCATCGCCCTTCAATCAGTTCGGGATTGAAGAGTTTGACATCAAGAACAGAGCAACTTCGCCCGGTCGTGTTTTACGGTGAATTAAAAGGACCTTTAAATCCTCTCGAACCGTCAGCCGGAAGAGCTCCTCCCTTAATCCCACCATTTTTTGGTGTCCAATCTCACCTCCGCTATCTCGGCGAGAGGCATACCATCCCGGGAATACAGGAATCACTGTCTGGACCACTGGACGGACCTTTTTTTCAACATCCTCTATTTCTCCCATTAGACTGTGAATTGTGTAAATCCTCTTGAAATTCAAATCAAAATATTTTCTCGAAAGATTTCTAAAGAAATCTCGGAAAAAACTTGGTCTTGCTGGCGGTCTTCACGGGGATCGAGATCAATCGAGATCGAGATCGGAAGCTCTGAAATGCAGGAGACTCGATCAAGAAGAGTTCTTGCGGGACGCGACGAACCGATTTCGTCGTATTTCGTGGTCCTTAGGCAAAACGTTCGAAAACCGATTAGAGTTCGTTGCACAGGGAGCACCGGGTACGATCCTGATCAACCTAGTAGAATAGCCCCTGGCAGCAAAACCTCCTGCCGCCCTACCAATCACGCTAGGAGAGCACTGATTGCAAAGATAATCCAATTATTTCCAGGAGTGGGTTCCGCGGCTCGGTTTTTGGTCGACTTCAGGGTCCGGTCGCGTCCTTTTTTACCTGTCGGTTGCAGGCGGCGTAGTCAGGTGGCCTTAGTTACTGGTCCGAGCTGCCAGTAGTACTTAGGAACAAGGGGACGAGGATGCTCCGCTACGATTTCACCGGTGATCAACGCCCCGTTCCGCGTGTCCTCTTATTCTGATCGTAATCGAGACCGCTGCTCGACGATTCCATCGGGGGTTCTCTGTATCATCCCCTATCTTTTCGCTTCTTTTTATCCCCGTTGCCCACCTGCGGACGGGACCGGGACCCACGGACAATCCGAAAGCTTGTAAATGCTCGATCGTTTGTAGAACCGTGACGACCACAGCGATAAACGACGAAACAAAAACGGAGTCCTGCTCGTCTTACAAGACACTATTTCTGATCCTACGCGGCTTAAAGTCTCGTCACGACGAAATCCGCTTATTCCCGCTTCCTTCTTCGGGATCGCGTTTTAAAACCGCGGCTCAGAATCCGCCAGATCACCGGGGATATTCCTTACACGCGGAGATCAAGACCGTGGTTCCTCGGAAATCCTTGGCGACCGGCGCGGCGCGGCGCGGCGCGGCGCGGCGCGGCGCGGCGCCGTTAATTGTCAGTTCGTTCTGTCATCGATCTATACAATAAATTCCTCGCAGTCTTAACTCTGAACCCACCGATCAAATCACTTTCAGATTTGTTAGTGTCGGGAATTTCCCGGAGCGGTTCCAGACGCGTGGAACACAAGGATACATTGAGCGGTAGGTGTGAGTTATTATCCTCGCGAGCGGAAACTGCTGCGACTTTTATTGATTGCCGCTGTCTCGGACCGGTAACAGGTTCTGTGTGCGTGCGGCGCGCGGCGCGCGGCGCTAGACCGGAGCATGATCGTGCTCGTCTTATGGGAGACCTGTTATATAGGAACTGTTTCAGAATCGTACACATCTAATTGCACTCTGAGGGAGTTGTCGTACAATGATCGCGTTAACGTTGTGCGACAAAGCAGGAAGGAACTAGTCGACAAAACGTACGAATTGTATGTGCGTGTGTCGAATTAACGAGACGTGAAAAATGTATCAAACACGTCGAATCTCGTTGAAGCTGGAGCCGCAAACTCTGCGAAGGAGCAGCTGCTCCAGTTCCGTAGGAAATTAACAGAGGCGCGCAGCTTGTTGCTATAATCAGGCTGCTTCGCCAGTTTCTTTCAGCGCCCCCGCCCCGGAGGCATTAGGGACGTTCTCGGACGTTCTGCATAACATTCAGTCGTTTTCTAGCCCCTCGAACTCATCGGTAATGAGTCCGTTGCCGTAGCTCGCGCGAGACGGATACCTTCGGGAACTCACCGGGTGAAGAGTAATCGAGTTTGCCGTGAACGCGGGATCGTTTGTCGTCGTCGTCGAGAGATCCTCAATCGTTTCTGCTCCTTCGATCGGTGGACGGGGCGCTTTTAAAAAAGGCAGTTCGCGGCAGTTGGACGCCGGAAGAGTGAACCGGCCGGGAAATAATTGGATTCCGTTGAAAGGACTCGCCGAGTATAGTGTTATAACGACCGTAAACCGGGAGACGAACGAGGGAGGTGGATGCGGCTGACCTCGAGCCGACAATTCGAACATTTCGTTCATGCCCCGCAACCCTGTTCGCGGCACGTTCGAGCATTTTCCCTTTCCACTAATCGATCTTTTCATTCGGGATCTGGAGATTTCAACCCTCATGCGAATACGTAAAAAATTTTCTATATCTTATTATGCACACCTTTCATCGGACGAGCATCGAAATTGTCGGGTGCGGAGGCAGCGGATGGCCATTTAATTAAACAGCGATCGAAGGCCGAGCATCGGGCCATTGTTCGCGGCCGTCTCGGCTGTCGGTCTCTCGCGCGCGACCGTTTCAAACTTTTCCGACTGTGATAAACACTTGGCCGAAGTTCAGGGGGTTGAAGAGCGGCGCGCGGAGGGTGGGAAAAGCGAGCTAGCGGTGGGAAGCAGGAGAGCGAGCAGGAATCGAGGCGGAGGAGGGACGCGTGCAGAATTTTCGTAGCGCTTGTCGAATGAACGCTTCATTTTCCGTGTTTGCCTTTCAAACAAAAAGCCACGAAGGCATTCGGCCGGGATGCAACGGGGGCCCGGGTTGCATGGCTATTCTGCACGGCCACCTCCGATAAATTCGTCGCCTGTTCGCAAGTGGAAGAGAAAGCCGACGGTCGAGCCGATAACGCGAAGATAAGAGAGGAAAGGGAGGGATCGTGCGGGCCAGAAAGGGGACAAAGAGGGACAACGAGCGAACGTGGACGGTGTACAGGTCGCACGGCTATTAATTGGAGTGTCCACCTCTCCGCCTCCTATCACCCCTGTGTCCAGCTCCTCGGGACACACCTCTCCTCGCCGCCTCCTCTCGATCGTCAGAAACGGCCGGCCGCGTCGATGTGATTATTTTCCTGACGTTTCGATTCAAATCAAACGCATTGTTAAACCGTGCCTCATTGTTCGGCCGGCTTCAATTTGCAGCTATATTTTACTCGACGGCTACCAGCCGCCGAGGCCTCTGCCAATATGCAGCACGCGTGACTCCAAACAATTCCGTGACATCTAGGAAATGGCCCTGGGCTGCCCGACCAGGTTCGCTGCCGTTTTTTTTTCCCCACCGTTGCACACCCACGGTCCCATTCAACGCTCTCCCCGCTCCTCTTCTCCTCCTGCATCGTCCGCCATTTTTTATCGCACCTACACCTTTAATAACCCGAACTGGGACAATCCGGCTGCGCCTTGGTTTCGCCATGAAATCTACAGGGTTATCCAAAAGTACCTTTTTAGGATGTTGAATGAGAATATCTGTCAAACGCCACATGTTTGTTTCCTGTCACTTTCTTGTATTTATAACCAACAATGATAGAGAATTTTAACAATGGAGTCGTATACGATTGAAGAGCGTGTTAAAGTTATTAAAATTTCTTTTGGAAATCAGTGTTCAATAAAAAATACCCATCGTAAATTACGTGATTTTTTCGGCATACATAATCGTGCATCGGAGCAAACAATTCGAGATTTGGTTAAAAAATTTGATGAAACTGGATCTGTTCATGATAAACCAAAATCTGGCAGACCAAAAACAGCTCGTTCGAATGAAAACATTGCTGCTATGCGAGTTTGTAAATCACCCGCACAGACAGATCCAATGAAAATGAACCCTTTTTCATCCTTCATAGCACCTGTTCAGCCCCATCCCGCCATAAACGAGCATTCCCCGAAGCAAACAAACTACACCGCTAATCCTCCTATCGCAAAGAAACGAAACTTCCTCGAAACGATCGGCAGAAAAATCTTCGGCAGTCACAGAATCGTAAAAATGATTGCAAACAAGTATTCCAACCGGATGCCCCGAGTCCATCGATACTCATCGATACAGGCTCGCTCTGCATGACTACACCGGCACTAGGGAGCCAAACAGAACAGACGAGATTCGCAACCATAACCGGTTAACAAGGCCGGCCGTTGTTCCCGAGACGCTGTACCCTGCCACCGCACCGCTTTGCACAGTTAACAAGCAAAAACATCGTCCGGCGACAAACGAGTTCAAAGTCTGGTTGCTTTCCTTACCGGCAACTATTTCACGGGGAAACGTTAATTAAATCATCGCGACTGTTTCTAGCGTCCCACGATCTTTCGGCTTTCTCGCGGTTCTCCGTGATTTCTCTCGTCTACCTTCACGGTTCCGTTCCCTCCGTCACGCGTTCGCGTTTATTCATACTCGTTGCCATTCGATTCGCACCGGGATCGGACTATTCATCCGATGTTCTATCTCCGATAGAACATGCTCGGAAATTCTAAACGTCGCGTCTACCGTTGCTGCTGTTGCTCGCGAAAGTTTCGCATCGATCAACGAACGCGGAAGTTCCCGAGATTTCGCGAATAACCACGCTTCTCTTTTTCAAAGTGAAATAACCCATGAATTTTCGGCAATTTTTACGCTCCCGAACATTTTTGTTTACTAGCAGAATTCCGCGGTACAGCGGCGAATATAACGGAATAGAATAAATAAAAGATTTGGCAGTGGTAACTGTAGTTCGAGGAATGAAGCCACCCTCTAAATTTCAACCCCCAAAGCGCTGACTCGGAAACAGTTGGAAAAGAAATACTCCAACTAAAATTGAATGTTTTCTCGCATACTAAAACAAACTGTAATCATAAATGCTTGATAACGAACGCAAACAATTGTTTTTCTAATGTTATTTCAACTGTACCGCCGACTGTGATAATATTCTATTTGAAACTTGCGGGCTAACGTAATTACGTAATTACACCTCCTTTGGTTTATTGTAATAATATGACCGCAGATCTTTGAGCAATATTTTCCTGGTGTAGAAAGAGCAGTCACGGCGAAGCCTGTGTTTCCTCTGTTTCTGAATTTAGTATGTTAATGTTGGAGGTAAAAGTACGTACAATATTTACTTTATTTAATGCACGCGAAGCAATGAATTTAAATGTGACACGAAAAATCTTTAATTCATTCCATTTATGCAGTCTCCGATTTTTAGTGAATTCGAATGAAATTTTTGTGAAGCAACGACTATGAATGCGATACGTGAAATATACAATTCGTTTAATGGACTGTATGCGCTTTCTGTTTTTAGTCAATCTAAATATAAATTGAATAAAGTGACGAATATAAATTTGATATAGAATACATTTTATTTTCCCCCCACCTCTAGCTAACCGAAGAATAGCCTCGTTGCAATTGCGCAATTTGTTCGATTCCAATTACGTCTCACATCTTTCAACCCCTCTTCAAGTAATGCATTTCGTCCAGACCTGGTGAAAATTGGGTTAGAGAGGGTGAAAAAGAATTTTAATGTCTCCCCGAAGAATGCAAAATTGCATATTACGTCCTGCGCTGGTAGGAATGCCATAAATGCATAAGAATTCCGTCCGATCGTCACGGTTGCCGGCAAAATCGCGGTAAAAAGGCGTCGCGAATCCCACGGTGATTTCAGCGATCGTTTAATTGGACGTGGAAACGGCCGGAAGCGTGTTGTACTTGGGGGAACTTCGGTGGCTGACAGATTCGCGGCTCTTTTTATTCAGGGTGTCGCGGAAGTTGTAGAGTAATGCGATTAAGGGGTGGAATTACGGGGAATATTAATGAAAAATTGGCAAGGTCCGCGAGAGGTCTGCAGGGGCGAATTCCATCGCGGCAAGACCGTCGAGATCGGCCCGCTGACTATCAATAAAGTGCGAGCGAAACAAAAAGACGGAATAGCAGAGAACAGTAGTTACGAACGAGTTGGTAGCATAACGCGCGAAAGAGCCGCGTGTATACGTTTCCCGCGAATTCCTAAGTAAGCCAATTTGGCTTTCTGCAGTGCGGTGCCACACGATCGACGCTGTTGCGTCCAAATGGCACTTTGCATTTGTAACAAGCCCGCGGAAATATGCTCGCCCCGCCGTATTTTTTGGTCGGAATGAAACGAAACGGCGGGAATAAAGCGGTTCACCGAACACCGGGCCGCCTATTTTCCCGCGAATTTATCGGCAACCTTAATTAAACGTCATTACCGTTCAATAAACGCGCGAATAAAGTTCAAAGTTGAAAACGAATCCGCCCGCGCCAGAAAAAAAGCCGAGTAATTAGAGGACGAACGAGCGCTCGCGGACGGAATACAGCGGTGCACGGTGAAATTTACAGCAGTCGGATCCTCGCGAGCGGGACATCTTTTTTCCAAGAACTCGCTCGAGCACGTGGTACGCAATAAATGAGACTTTATTTTCGGTAATTGAAATAAAGTCTAACACCATCCATCGAAGCTACAATTGTGAAAATACAATTTGATTTCGTTGTAGCGGAATAAGGGAGGTGCAAATAATCGAGCCGGATGCATAAATTAACGCCGTCGGAGTTTGACGGTCCTAAGGAGATTAGGACTCCGGGCGGATTAAAAGGATTAAACGCTCGGTGTCAGACGATATTTCGAAACGGCGCGAGACCATTCTTAACGCTAAATGCAATTTCAGCCGTATTAAACATCGGCCCGAGCGGAATGAAGCCCGGCGTCGCGACGCCGCCAGCGTCCAGACACGGCGAATCGTTAAATTAGAAATGACCGCTCCGAGTTATTGCCTGTGTAGTGTTAACTATATCCCGCCATCGTCATCCAGGAACGATGTCGCTGCAAGACTGTACAACGAAATTAAGGCTGACGATTGCATAAGGATAAACAAACTATTCGAGTTTAATTTATTTATTTATAAACTTATCTGCAGTGTTCAAATATAGACAATCCGGATTACTATATTTCGCTTCTTTGCAATACTCTTGCGCTCAAGAGGAAAGACGGTCAAGAATATTATACGAAGGTGGAAAGCAGTATACATAGTACAGTATCCAAATTGAAATCAGCAATTTTAGAAGCTTGGGAAAGCATACATCAAAATGATATAAAAAATCTATATAGAAGTTTACCAAGAAGAATGATTCAAGTGGTGCAACGTAAAGGACAGTCCACGCATTACTAAAACTGCCAAAAATTGCGTAATTTTCTTGAATTCTAATACTTTTCTTATTTTATATTCAAAGTGCCTTATCATTTTGCCCACACTAAAAGTCCATTTTTGTAGAAATAATAAATGGTTCGAACGTGTTATTTAATTTTTAGTATATTATGTAAAACTTAGTACCTTATTTTGTTGTATATTCACTTTCTACATCTATATATGTACAAATGAATGTTTATTGCTAAAAACCTTGAGGTGCCTTATCATTTTGACCACCAGTGTACGTCCATCCCCAGCAGAGTTTTCCGCATAATCATTTATACATATGTTAATTACTTCTCTCTTTGATATCAGATTGATAAAGATTCGCAGGCCGCATTTTCCTGAGTGCTCCGTCGAAACTCGATTCGCGTCGACTATAATATGTGGGCCCGCCATTTTATCTTTCGCAGAAATCGCGAGCGTAATAAGTGGTAATAACGCTAATAATTATCAATCGCGGGATGATTTATCGCAATGCGTTCCACCGGACTTGTTGTATCAGCTGCGTGTATCGGTGGAATTAAAAGTAATAGTCGGTCATTTTCGCGTACGAGGAAAAATGGTGTCTGGTAACGAGGATTTATGGCAGTTTCTTCGACGAAGGGCGTCGATGATTAAATTTACGAGGTGTTCGTGTGGAAAGCGTGTGGGCATTGTTAAGATATTTTTGGAAAACCAATGTTTTCCTGGACCAGAGGACCGGCAAACTCGAGAAATTCGCACTGGCGCTCGGGCATCGACACGCGAACGAGTGCACTTAACCAGAATGCGTAAGAATATTTGGCGGCGTTGGGACACCGTCATGAAGTAAATTAGCGGGGCCTGGCAAAGAGCTAAATGTACCCCATTGGCGTAATTTTAAATTCATGGCGGGGCGCCAATAAAAATGAACCGAACCCGTGAGAGTGAGGCAACCGGCACACCCGCGAGCTGAAATGAGACCGGGCCACTGAAAAACTTTTTCCCCCCACCCCCACCCGTCACTTTTTTATCCTGTTTCGTCTTTTTCGTATGCAAGTAGCTCCCGCGCCTTTGTGTACACAATTGTCGCCTAATTACTATTGGCAACGGTTCCTCTTTATCACCGTTGCGCTCTAACCCGACAGAATAAATGCCCTTTGTTCCCCGGGGCACCGTTCCTATATTATTAATGACGCTATCCACGGTGATTTAAGAACACTTATGCCACCGGAACGATTCTCGACTTTGGCTGTGCAGGCGCGCCGCGCCGCGCCGCTCCGCTCCACGCCGCGCCGGTTCCGCAATCATAGCTCGCGGTCAACTTGTTGGATTGCACCACTCGAACTGGCTTCCAAACTTGTTGTAAATCATTGTTGTTCGAATGCATGAAAGGGTAACGACAGTACCGAATTATTATACATTGCAGGATCTTGACGTTCCGAAAAAATTCTTGAAAGTGACATTTCCTTCGTAAATGATGGTTGGTTGCATGGAATTTTTCTTCATGAAATTTCAGCTTGTTCGGTGGATACTGGTACTCGATAGTGGAGCCAGACACAGTATAATACATCAATTAGCAGCATCGGAAACACGGATCCTCGCCGTTTCCCGGTCGGCGTTCCGCGGCGCGGCGCGGCGCAACAAAGCGCTCGATCTTAGCCCGTCGGTCGGGTAACTCTTATTGAAAGCGGAACAAATGAACGTCAAAATTGACGAGCAAGAATGCCGGCGGAATTCAAAAGAATTCCATTAATCAATCACTGCCATGTTCCCCGCGGAGGCCCGGTTTGATGCGCGCATTATTACGGCGAACGATCTTCTCCCATCGCGCGCTCCCACCCCCGCGCACCCCATTTGTCCCCCTGCAACCGTTCGGGTGCATCGTCGATACGTTTCTTACTATTCAAATATTCGGGAATAATTTTACCATAAATTTTTGAACTTGGCGTCGAATGGCCATCGGGCGAATTGGCTCTGGTTGCTCGGCAAACATTGAACTATTTGATATAAAATACTTATGCTGGCTCTGCCATGCAATTTTCGAAGAGTGCTGGAAAACACTGGACCGCCCCGTCTCCGTTTCCTTTATTTCCCTGCGTCCCAGCACGGTCCCACTCCTTTTTCCGCATCGACGAGTTCTCGGCTGAGGCACTGCCGCGTTTCGCTACCGGAACCGATCCCAACACACGCGCACACACACGATCCTCTGTTCCCTCTGTGCACAGTTACGCGCGCGCACACACACACTACCGAATGTCTTCTTCCCCTTACTCCCGATGAAATTTAAGGCGCGCCGCGAATTCGCCGCGCGGATTTTTTGGTCCGATTGCAACGGCGCGAAACGAACTCGCCTGAAATACGCCGCTCATAGCTCTGATTGCAATCGCCGCCGCATGAGGAACAAGCTACCCCCTGTTTATGGAAACCCACCCCACGCCCCCCCCCTACCCTCATCCTCCGAAACCCTGTAAACCTGCCATCGCAAACCGATCGCGTTCTGCCACGTGTTCCGCAGAACTTATTCTACCCCCCGACTCTTAACAACCCTCTAATGGAATGGAAGTGAATTTCTCGCCAGAACCTCCATCGACGGAAGTATAGCGTTCGCATGAACTCCGTTTATTCAAGATAATTAGTAATATTTTTAAGTGAATGGCTCAATATTGTAATTGAAAAATCTATTATGCCCAGACGAAACTTTCAAAATCCAATTTGTGGGTGTTTGATTTACAAATCTGTTTAGTGAAATCTGATTTTTAAAAAAATAATGCTTCTAAAAATTGTATTATATTTTCTTTTAGAATTCAAAGGTTTATCATTTTATTCGTCGAATTGTATGATATTAATTACCAGCATGAATTCAACACGTGTCACATCTTTTCAACGAATTGAAAAATTCTTTTTCACAAAGCAAGTGGGTAATAGTTTTCCTAATGTAATATTTAATTCAACCTATTTCATCAGGATTATAGTATATAACAATTTACAGACGCAATTATTTCTTGAAAATGAAAATGTTGCTTTCATATAACAAGAAAAGTCGACAATTTTCGGTCGCCCGGGTGAAAGTTTAGCCTGAATTCGCATAATTCGCAGAGGCTGATCTCGGCAGAGACCTCTTGAACTGGTAATGCAACGTTTACCAGTCTGCCACCAATCATAAACCCATTACACACAAATCAAACGGCGACAAGCCGTCCAACACTCCATGGAAATTCTAAACAGCGGCGGTTAAACTTCCGAAACCAGCGAACCGCCCGCACTTGGTGAAATCTTACTAAAGCCATATACTAGGTCGGCCGAGCGCTTCCGTACCGTGTCATAATAATGCCGCATTTAAAGTCTCGCGGGACGCGTAAAAACAACGGGGCTCGCCCAAGAATCCCGCAAGCCCCGGCGAAATCTCCAGGCGTCCTCTTCCGCGAGAACAGCTCTCCGGTAGTTTCATTTCCTTCGCTGACGTCCCGACCCTCTGTTATTAGCCTAAGCGACCCGAAGTGGCGGCCAGACACCCGTCCAAGTTGACCCTTCCTGGGAAACGCGTCAAAGGGACACCGCCGCGCCGCGCCGTTTTCCAAAATTACCTCACTCGTCTACTACAACTTGAGGAGCCACGGAAATAACCCTATCGTCAGCTTCCAAAATCTATTCCGAAGCCTCTAATCCTCTTTTCTGTTCGTTTAACTCGTCGTAGTTGGAATTTCGGTCGAACACGGCTTCCAGGTTCGTTTGCTATTCATCTTTGGTTAGATCTGTCGAGAGGTTATGTGAAATAATTATTTATAATTATAATTATTAGATGCTTAAGAAAAACGCAGAAGAAAGATGCTTATCTTCATCTACTAGGTTGTTGCATTTGAAATGTCCAAAATCTTTCAATTAAACTATACTTCTTTAATACGTCCACCTCAGGACGTAACAATAAAAAAGAACTACAAAATCAAGATAACAATCTTGTAAACGAAAAACGGGAATGACCATAATATTTTACTTTCACCATAATACGTTCAAGAAACATGAAATTTGTAGATAGAACACGTTGGGTACAAAATTGCGTTTGTTTAATGTCACTGCTAAAACTCGGACATTTCATATGCAACAACCTAATAGATGCCTTGGCTAACCTGTTTAATAGTTTTTCCTTGCTCTTCTTTTAAAATGAAGAGCATTCCTTTACGGTAAGAATTTACACTGGCAATTAAAATTGCGATGTAAATCATAAACATCAGAATCGAAGGAGTACATCGTGTTCATGTAGCTGTACATGGCGACAAAGAATTCGCGAAATTGCGGGAGGGAAAGTTCCGCTCGTTTGTAATAAATAGAACGAAATTTCAGCCTTTACGACTTCCGCGACAGTCCGTCGTTAATAACCCCGGCCGAACTGTAATGAGAAATGGATGCGTTTCGGAATATTTTCGGAAAAGTTTCCCCGTTACTCTCCGGAATAGAAAATATCGCATGCGTACCGTTGCACCGTTGCATCGGCCTTTATCGCTGACCACCGGTCATTTTCGCGAACGTGCTCCCACCGGAAGTGAAACTCTGATTAACCGAGCATCCCTGTTCGGCCGTCGAAAGGTTCCGTCAAATGAAACTGCAAAGAATGCACAACGCACGATGCTCCGCTCCATTGAATATCGGAGCACCAATTTTTCCCACTAATTAATAGCGCAGAAATATTCCGCTCCTTTGAAAGTGCTGTGGATCGATTCTCTGAATGCATCGATTTTTCCGAAGCAGAACTGTTTATTCAAAGTTGATGGGGTAAAATAAAATTCTATTATTTTCGACATATTGGAACGAGATTTTGTCCACTAATTAATAATGGTAATTTTTTGCTTCTGATGTAACATTAAACCTTCGCTGTATTTTAACGAGCCAGACTCGTATCGAAAATACTAACAAGGTCTAACAAATATGAATGTTACGCGTTCCTTTTCAGATGAAATATTTGTTTCAAAATAAATGTAGCCATACGAAAAATATAAATTTTCGAAAAAAATTGCAATTACGCGTAAAATGTGTTTTTCAGCTATGCGAAACATGTTCCAAATGATCGCGGCGACTCAAGCAGACATTTAAGTTGCCGATTCGCGGAGAGAGCGTGCCTCGCAATTTCTCGCTGCATCCGCGTTTAAAGCGAACTTCTGCGGAGTGGTGAATACTCGGGGGCGCATATTTACAGGTTTATTTAATAACGCGTACTAATATCGCGCGCCGCATATTTATTTAGTTCCCGGGGCCCGGTCGGGGCGTTTTCGCATTATGCTCGGCGGTTCTAAAGAACTATTCTAATAAATTACGACGGTCCGCATAAAAGCATCATTCCGTGATTTTTCAGAATGATAAATTGTTTGCCGCCGCTTGGGAACACACCCTCCCCTCTGCAACCCTCCGCCGGTGCCCTCTCTTTTGACCCCGTTCCAAAACGACCCTCTCCATCCCCTCAAAGTGAGTAATATCGGAGATATAAAAATTCATTACGTACTTTCCGCGAATACACAGCCCCCGCATTGTTGCGAAACAATGGGACCGGCCGGCTCGAGACAATGGTCGGATATAAGGGAAAGAAAAGGTGGAAGAACCGCCGCGCGGTAGGCGTGGATATAGTTCGAATATAATAATAATAATCATAATAATAATCCTCGTGGACGGATAATGCTACATCGTAACAATTTACCGCCCTCCGAAGGTATGAAATTATTTCGACGGCGGCGTGCTAAAGAGAATTGGTCACAATGGTCCGGCGAAACCATTGTACCCACCTGCACGCTCGTATCGTAAATATGAATCCCGAAGGAACTACTATGATAATAGATGGAAGCGTGAATTACGCTGTTTCAAACATTATCGGCGGGAGAGCGCAACCCCTTTGCTGGCCGACGACGATCCAACTTTCTCCGCTCGCTGGGCTTTTTCTCGCGGAGAATTGTGGGCGGAAGGACACTCTGATAACCCCTTTGTTCGACCCTTATTTTCCTCTCTCAATTTGTATCTTGGAAATGACACTGTGCTGTGATAAAGAGAGGTCCGAAGAATCGCGTTGTACACAAGTAACAGACAACATACATCAATGTAACAAAAAATAGTGAGAACAAGCCGTTTTTCCAGGTTGAAAAATCCACATTACAAAGGCGATCAGAAATTGGACCTCGCGCAGCTTGTTACCCCTCGTAGCGCTGAACTATCAATGATCCGGTGATTCTATCATGGCGAAAGAGCATCCGTGGAACCGTCGAATCCAGCCACCCCCGAAACGGTGCACAATCACGCGAAGCACCTTCGTTTCCCGGGTGTTTTTACCCCGTTCTTTCTCTCTCCCTCTCTCGGAGTGCGGGGTTGAATAACACCGTTTTTCCAGAGGTTCGCGCGGCAGTCAATACTTTTTCACCGACGACGACTGTGTAGAAAACGTGCCTCCATACGTGTCAATGGTCGGAACGGACGTCTCATCCTGTATTAACCCAGTTTCGGTAGATTTTTTTTCTCCCCCTCGCCGCTGTTTCTTTCGTTTTTCGTTTCTTTTTGCGAAACTCGACGCTGGCGCTTCGAACGCGCCTGCATGGCATGGCATCGCGTGGCAGAGAACGGTGTAGCCGGTACGGTAACGCTTGCTGCCGGATTGCCAGAATGGTGGATGTAAGGATGATATATCGACGGTATACATTAAGGCTGTGTTTGTGTTTTCTATTAGGCTAATCAGGACCGTGACTGGGAATACGCCGACGGTAGATGGTGTGCCCGGCTAAGGAACACACGTGTGTGTGTGTGTGTGTGTTCATTCGGTGTGTGCACGCGCACAGAGACAGAACGAGATAGCTGCGCGCGAGCATGTAGGGTACATAAAGGGAGGAATCGAGGGTGAAATGTATATATGTGTACAGGGTGTCCCGTAGCTTCGGGGAACCGATTCGGCCGAGAATTTTCCACGAGGAAATCCGCGAATGATCGCGCAAAAGTGAACCTCGCTGAACCTTGCCGTCGAGTCTTGAAAATTTATTCTTAACGAATGGGTGTCTGGAAGAAGGACTTATGGTCGGGTATTTTCAATTTTATACGACTTACGCGGTTAATTCGTTCCAGCGAAAGCTACGGCTGTGAAGTTGCCACGATCATCTTTGTGTTAAACTAAATGAATTTTCATTAAACTCAATTATTAAACTGAGCTTGCCTGAGACGACTACAAACTGAAATGGCCCTTTGAAGCTACGGGACACCCTGTACGTGCGGAGGACAGTAATACAAACGGAAACGAGCCGACGCGGAAGCTAATGACTAGCCCGGCGAGACTATAAACTATATAAATTGAAGCTTTAAGGAAATAGCGCGACTGCCCCCGTGGAAAGATTCAGACGAAACGCCCGACGCGGCGCGGCGTCCGGATGCTTGATCTTCCGGGAAGACTTTACTACCGGATGAAGATTGCTCCGTTGCGATTGCGACACCTTCGCAACTCTATCCCTTATTTTCACGAGCTTTGATATGGGCGATTTGCATCGAGATTGGACTGAACTACTGTCGGAATAATGAGCTTGACATTGACACTGCTGAAATATTACTGCAATCTATTGGCCAGATCGAATGTCAACAGCGCCATCTAACAAGACGCACGTCGAAACAAAATTGTTACCGCGATCGGAACAGACGCCGATCATTCAATCGTTGTAAAGACATTCATTGAGACACATCACATTAAAGTATTCTATTACATATAAAGTCATACGCGAATTACGTTACTTCTAAGCTAATCATATCCCAATACGATCAACACGAATATGTAGTTTAGGGTAATTTCGGGAAAGATGCACCAGTTTTTATTGTGGCAATACTGGACAATTCTTAACTGTTTTTTGCGTGTCATTTTTCAGTTTTTTGCTGTTCATATTATACACTATTTGAGAGGATCTTTTTTAGTTTTCGAGATATACGCAAAAAACTATTGCTAGTACTGAATTGAATTTTCCGTATTCGGCACGCTCCATGAAACATGTACAATGTATACTACTTTATGTAACATGTGTTATAGAGAAAAAAAAAGAATAGAAGTTGGGAGAAGAGGCTATAAATGAAGGAGTGCGTCTATCCCCAATTAATATAAAAGTTTTACTCGTGTAACGTTATATCTGATTAAACAGATTTAAATAAAGAATTCAACTATGCCTGTCTACACTTTCAATTCTTTTTAATAAAATTTTTATAAGCAGAAAACAAAATATGGTGCATCTCTCCCGAAATGACCCCATATTATATGCAAAGTGAACGGTTTATTGAATGAACAGTTTCCGCACGGTGTTAAAAGATTAACAGTGTAACGAATACAATGAGTCCGCTCGAGTACTTGAACTAACGAGATGATTAGCGGATAAAAAGCGGGGCTTCAAAGGAAATCATTTGGTCACGAAAGGGTTAATTAGGAGCATACGTGCAAGGGTGCGCTGTAGCGTAGTTATCTGTAATAGGTTCAGCGAATCGAAACAGTAGCTGTTAGCAAATGCACATGACGACCATTCTGGTGGCTCCATTTCGGTGGAACGGGATCGAATTAGTGCAACGAAACCGCATCGGTATCGCCATTCCGGGGGCACTTAAAATTTCTTGAAATCAAGATACGTTTCATCGATTTCCTAATCCTAGTCCAATTACCGAATGAACTATGCTTTTAACACTTTCAATGTGTTTTCGACGATCTAAAACTTGACCCAACGCGAATTTTTTAAATTTTTATTTTTTTGTGAAATTTAAATATTACCTCTTTGGAGCCGTTAGTCAGTTCTAGAACTGACCGCATTGAACGTGTTAACATAATCGGGATCAATCTTTTAAGTTAGTTAAATGTTAATATAATCCCTTGTATTCTTTCCATTCTGGACCCCAACAAGTGTCAACCATTGCCCACCCTAAGCAGAGCAGAATTGCAATGCCGTTTGCGTAGAATTTCCCGAACCCCCAAGAGTCCATCCCCAATTTCTCGATATGGCCGGACATCAAGCTCGAGAAAAACTGTCCCACAGCCCCGATATTCTACCGACAAATATACCAAAGAGTTCTCACCACCTCGTACAGCTCGCGACTCTTTACGAGCAAGGTCAGAAACGAGCCGCTACCACCGAAAGGTTCGGCTCGTAAAATCCTAGAAGGAATCGGGTCGGTTGCTCGAGAAAAATGAATCTGCTGGCAACTAAAGTACGGCAGTCCATATTTCAGGCGACGGTGAAGAAATGGAGACCTCCGAGACGTGGCTGGGAATGCGATCGAAAAAATCGTGTATTCGAAAATCGGTGGAAAGTGTCTGTCGAACGACCGGTTCCAGATTTTTGATTACGCAATGTTTGAAATTACAAATGTTGAAATAAAACAGTCCTGAAATGAAAACTCTCAGGATCCAAGAATGCTGTGACAATGAAACGAATAATGAATTTATGGTGGTGTGCCTCACCTCTCGAAGTGACGATCGGCGCACAGTGCACAATTTGGCCCGAAAACGTGGAAAAAACTATTGCAGCGCTGTTTATAGGCTCAAGGTTATAATATTATATATCGTTGGATTCGGCGTACGCGAAACGCTCGGATTTTGTTCAGGTTTTCGGGCGTGCGATTTCGGGCAAAACAGTTTCGCGGGTATATAACAAGCCGCAGAAGTTCCGAGGGCAGTATCGAAGGAACGGATGAAGGTCTGTTCCCGGGTCCGAGGTCAGGGATCGTGTATTTTGACGCGATTATGTCCAAGCGCTCGAATAATCGAGTTTACAAACTGCCGCGACTTTACTTTCCCGGGACGATATTGAGTTTCGGGCATACGGCGCGGCGCGGCGCGGCGCGGCGGGCCGTCGGGATTCAACCCCTTGCGGGTGTGCGGGGGAGGTGGGTGGCGCGGGGGGTGACGAGCAGGGGCTGTAAGTAGGGCGGCAACCTTCCCTTTGAGACCGGCGTTGATTCGATCGTCGGTCCTAAAATCCCGGCAGACATCGCCGGAAAGTGTATTACCGATATATATCACCGTACTTAATACTTTCGCGCACCGCTCGACGACCGGCCCGAGTTATAAAGTTACAAATTCCCTTCGGTTGGCGCACCAGTCGAAGGGAATGCCTGTGCTGTTCGTCCAACCCCTCAGCACCCCTGGGAAACGACGTACCGAGACGTAAGACCGAATTCTTTCAACTAATTCATTTTTCACGAGCCGATACCTCATACGCCGGAGAGAGTATTCTTGCGTGGACGGTCACGTTTGCGAATTGACTTGAAGGAGATGATTTTACAATAGCAGCACACTTTTTTGCATTAACATTAATTCGAACAGCGCCATTTCTGTTCGGACAAGCCGCGATCATGGATTCCAGAGACAGCGCACACATTTGACATGATCTCCGGCGTCGGAATCGCACAGGACATGAAACGAGGGCAGCCGGCCTACAAAAAGATGCTCGCTACAATATCGCGTCAGCAACAATCAGCCGCGGGCTAGAAAAACCCGGTAATATTACCTCACGGGATGCGAATGCGTTAATCCTTCTTTTCATACGGCGAGCAGACGATAAGCGATAAAAAGAATGCCCCCGCGTTCCCACAATATCCAACGACCCATTTCCCCACCCACGTGGCTCGAAAAAACAAAACAGCTGAAATTAATCCAAACATTTCCACGATTATACGTTTGTTTAAAGTCGCAGTCGAAATAAATTACATTAGGTCACCGCGATTTCGCGAGTTCACTGTGTACGTGATAAAATGTTTCTCGTATCTTAATCGTTGCCAATAGACTATCTCTGTTTTTCGCGAACGTTAACGGCTACACTAAAACAGTCGAGGATCCAACGAGCACGCGATAATGTCTGAAGTTACCATTTAACGGCATTGTAAACGCAACTTGCTTCGAGGGAGAGTCAATGGTGCAACATTCCCGTACAATCGCGAGTTATCGACCCCCGTATAATCTCATCGCGGAATTCGCAAATCCGATAAACGCGGTGACCGCGGGAACGTAATTGAAGGCGGGTAAACTTAGAAACACGATCGAGCCCGAAGTGCTTCCTCTTACAGCTCGGCTCGTTACACCGTGGCCCCCAAGAGAAATATCTTTCTCTCTCTCTTCCCCTCTCCTCCCCATCATCTCTTTCTCACCCTCTTTCGCCGTAGACGTTTCCGTGAAATTTCCATGGAATCCGAAACTCTTAATGCCCCGTAACACACGGTGCTTTTCGAACCAGCCACGAACTCGCCTAACTGCCGACAAGAAAAGCCCCGTGACGAATCTTCGCGCTTTGCGAGCGGCACGGTCCACCGTGACGCGTCAACTGAAATGTTAGCTCGTTCGCTAAAACAGCAATTCTTTCCACACCGCTTTGAATTTATGCTCCTTTCTACGTGTACATCCTAGCAAAATTTGTTAAAGAATTATTGTTGCGGTTCGCGCGAGCTACGCGACTTACTGTTAGTGTAGAACAGGGGGGAGAGAGAGAGAGAGAGAGAGAGAGATGACGGGGTTGCCAAAACCATAACAATGATTCGCTACCATACAGGCTCCTCTTCACCCCTCCCCCCATCGTTCTGACTCTTCGGGCACAGCTGATTACCCGAAGAGTCAGTTGCTTTCAAACTCCCGCTTCGCTTGAGCGGTTAGCACTTTGCTAATAAAACTACAGCTTTGCTTGAGCTAAAACCGTCGCTCTTCACAAGTAAAAGAAAGGGCCTTGCGCTTCTCGGCCTTCTTTCTGTTCTTGTCTTACAAGGAGAACCCCCGCTCTGTCCCTCACGGATTTAGTTCAAACTTTACAGAGTTATAGATCTCGTTCCCCTGATTACGAAAATACCCCATTATAGGCGCAGACGCTCAATAGTTTTCGAGATATTAGGTGAAGTAAAAAGTTCTGAGCGTTTTTCGCTTTATTTATATACGCGAAAAACGCTCAGAATTTTTTACTTCACCTAATATTTGCAATTAAAGTTTCATAACCGTACATACCCAGTTTAGTTCAGATTTTTACCAAGCAGTAGTGTGGCGTAACAGCAGCGAGCTGAACTGTTACGTCGCAGGCCCGGATGTTCGAATCCCTTCGTGGTAAATCATTTTTGATCCTTTTTTTTCATGGAAAATGCATTTTCAATGTTAAATAAATTTTAAATAAACTATTTTTATTCGCTAAAAGACTAATTGAAAATGATACTTATTATTTTATAGAAGAAACACTAGATCCATTACTACTGTCTGTTTTGTATTGACTGGCTGCTGCTAGAGCCGACTGTTGCAAATCCCGTGTGGTTACTTGTTGAAAGTTTGCACGAGCCTCTTTGAATCTATCATATGTCCACTGATTAATGGTATTGTACTGCCATAAATTGTACCCCCGTTCTTGATATAATTCTCCCAGCGTAACAAATATTTTTTGTTTTTTAAAAATCTGTTAAAATGAAACTTTAATTGCAAATATCTCGAAAACTATTGAGCGTCTGCGCCTATAATGGGGTATTTTCGTAATCAGGGGAACGAGATCTATAACTCTATAAAGTCTGAACTAAATCCGTGAGGGACAGAGCGGGGGTTCTCCTTGTTAGTATCAATTCTTTAATTCTCCGGTTTCCTTCGCGCACTTTTACAGTTGAGTGGTGTCGATTCCATATTCAATAAGTTAGATTCTTAAGTGGTTTTTAATGAAGTGGACGTAGTGCTCGTGCCGTTATTATTACCTCCTTCCGCGACCCTGCTATTCCTTTACAATTATATTAGGACACATTTTGTATCGAAAACTCGATGCAGGTAATTTATCGCGCTGACTCGTGAGCCTCGATTCGCGTTTCAATTCCGGATCACACACGCCTGATTTGCACGGTTTAGCATACGGCGCGGTGGTATCGGAACGTCGCGTTTAGACAAGCGCGTAGATGCAATCGCGGGACATCTATTCAAATTAGACCGCGGATTCAAATCGGATTAAACGCCGGAGACTTAAGTGCGCTCTGATATCGCGGCCTGTGACAAAGTGATCTTTCCAGCGTCGGTCGACGGGCTAATTCGTTAATTAGCAACTCGTTGAAACACGCTATCGAATAATTACGGTGACGACTGCAGCGCGACGATGTACATACAGAAATTCGTTGACTCGTTGCAAAGAAATGGCGAGAACGCGACTGCTCTCGCAATGTCTGCTTCGTTTTGTTCGTAAAAATGATTATGCGTTATCCAATTATGCATGCAAATTCGTTATCGCGTGCGAATCTCGGCCCGGCTCGAACCGGTTCTCGTTCGATCAAACGGATCTGCTGAAATCTCGCCCGGCGAGACCGTTTTCGTAAATTATAAATTACCGGCGAATCGATAACGCCTCTCATTACGCCGTGTTTTCATGTAGCCGTTGCTCGGCTACGCATTCGGTGTGGCACACCGTTTGTGTTGGCAACACAACACGTGGAGGGTAACGCCATCTTCGACGGAATCGAAGCCTGAATTTTTGATGGCCGATCGCCACCACGACCGCGAAACGTCGCTGCAAAGAATGTTGCTTAATAGAATTTACAATTGAGCCGGCGCGCCACGCACGTTCCGCTCTTGAATACTTCATGTCGTTATCTGTAACTCGCCGCGCGCCGATAAGTTCAGGGCAGCCTCGAAAGTGACATAAAGAACATCGAGAAAAATGGAATTACGGTGTGGTATACTTTTTGCTCGAAAGATCAACGAGCAACTTTATTTTTTGTCGAAAAAGCAATGAAGACAGTTTGCGACAATCGTTTCCATTGCGAACTCCACAGTTGCGAACACGAATGAGCATTAAACGCGCGCGCCATTTGCAGCGTCGCAGGAGCAGCGCTCGCTCGGTCAGTAAGTGATTAAAGTTATAAAATTGTAATTTACTGGATTCAACTCGCGCAATGGCGACTAATGAGCGTAATATCGCCGTCGAAAACGGAGCAGCGAGTTTTCGCTACTTAAAAAATACCCATAAACCACTCGGAATTACAAGATCCCAAGAACTCTCCTGTGGGAACCGAAAAACCAATTTACCTTAAAAAATTGAGAGAATTTAGGGGTAAACTTTACTTTACCAGACTCAAAATTTGTGCCTTTCTTCTAGAAATTATGATGTATTTGGTACGTAATCCAATAGATTTATACCCGGAGAACCTGCAGATAGAAGTTTCGATCCTGTAGGAGCAATGGTTCAGGAGTTATGCTTGCTTAAAGTTGAGCAGTCTGCAGTGCTTTTGACAGGCAAGGGCGCCGCCATATTGGTTTGTAGTGACGACCGCGAGCCGCTTAATCACCAACCCACTAATTAATTATTCTGTTCGGTAAGCAGTGCGCGACCGTTACTACAAACCAATATGGCGGCGCCCTTACCAGTCAAAAACACTGCAGATTGATCAACTTTAAGCAAGCATAACTCCTGAACCATTGATCCTACAGGATCGAATACCATATACATCATAATTTATAGGAGAAAGGTACAAATTTTGTGTCCGGTAAAGTAAAGAGCAGCCGAATTAAGCAATGTCGGTGTATTATTCGCAGCTTACTAAAATGATTATAGAAGTATTCATTGCATTTCCTGCAGCGTGCCTGTAAATTGCACGGCCGTTATTTTTTATTTATAACCGATGTAAATTACGACTAGCCACCCGTGGATGCCTTAATTCGCCGATAGAGACGAGCTCGTACCGTTCCGCGTTTAATTATTCGCTAAATGGCGGAATTATTAGCTCCCGGCCGTGTGTTATAGTATTCCAAGAAAACAGCACGCACGCCAATGGAGGTTCGTTAGGTTAGATCACTATTTAAATTTTCGAACGAGCGTGTCTCGCCTCGAAAGCGACTCGATGTCTTCATTCAACGGAAACCCCGCCGATTCGGACCGCGAGACACCGTTATTATAAGAACACGGTGACAGTAATTAAACGGGGCTGTAAATTCTTCACGAATACGCTATACTAACGAGCGACACGACCTCGACATCAGCCCGGTCCCATTGTAAACCGTTGTAAACCTGAAAAACAGCCGGCGTCTCATTAAACCCTTTTCGAAGGCGTGCTATTCCCACGAGTCGCTATTAATGAACGACCCTGTACGACGAAATATCTCCATTGAATAGATGTTATTCAAACGACGATATCGATCTCGATCGACGTCAAATTGTTGCTGGCTAACGCTGCGCGCAATTGAATCGCCCGGGAATTCGTTAACAAATTGTTGGAAACCGAGCCGTCGATGTTTGATTCAAACGCGGTTGATTTTTAATACGCGGATGGAAGTAATTTGGGAATTCAGATGGCAGGTGTACCATTGATTAAATGGAAAATTTATGAATTTTTATAAAAAGTTGAAGATGAGCTGCTTTCACTTCAGTAGTTCCAGCATAACATAATGTAGTGGGTGTTCCCTGTAAAATTATCCTTCAGAAAAGTGCGTGCACCAACTTCCCCAATTAGTACAGATAATTTGTACGAGTTTAAGGTTAATCTCCGCTAAATGCTTCGTACTTTCGGTATATCCTGATTCCAATACGTTCATTGTTTAGTCCAGAGGATCGGAGTTTAATCTGTGGTATTTCTGGAAAATGTTGTTATCAAACAAACATATACCCATTATTATTATAATATTTAGAGTATAAAACAGCTCCCTAAGCAAAGATCAAACCAACGCAAGGTGAAAGAACTAAACTTCCGCGGTTTTTCGCAGACAACTTTTCATTAGCAAATAGAAGTTAACGCGGCCATTGGTCCGGGTGAATCCGAAGCCATTAACAGCTGTCCACGCGTGTAGCATCTCGTTCCTCTTTTCACGCCGTCTTGAATCCGAAATGAGCCTTGACGTTCTCAACGTGGCGGCGCGATTCGCGTTGAATGGAATGTTAACGACACGAGAAACGAACGAACGAACGAACGAACGAACGCGACGTCGTTGCTCGCGTTTAGCCGGCTGAATGAAATTAATGTTTTCCCCCTTAGCTCTTCGGCCATCTTGCATCCTCTCATTTTTTAGTGGCGCAGCTGCATCGAAATGCGCGCGACTGACGCGCGAGATTCGCCGATCGACGGAGAAATTTATTCGGCCAATAAATAACCGTGATTAATTCTGATCACGTAAGCCGACCTCCGATGCCCCCAACCCCTGAACTCTCCGACACACCCCCGGTTTCTCCTCAGTTTCTCAGTTTATCCCAAAGACCGTAGATATCCTTAAACCGTCCCGTAATCATCCCCCATTCTCTCCCGGTTTTGTTTACAGTCGTATCATTTTTTAACGCCGGCCAAATATTTTGTTACCATCGATTTTCTGCTCACCGTTTAATCCTCTCGCCGTTTTCTTGCCCGACGGGTTCTTGCAGCTAATTATTGTTGGATGGATCCGGTGTTTGCCCGGAACGATCCAGCAAAAACTGTTTGGTCGTGCAAACAAGCGTGTCCGCCGCGAGAATCATTCGCATGAAAAATGTTTTTCAACCGCCGCTGAAGAAGTAGATTGAAGTGGTCTCGTGCTTATTTGCGCACCACCGCACCGGTCGACCGTGTTACATTATTATTGTTTGCGAAATGCCGCCGCGCAAAATTAAAATGCAACGCGATCGATCATCGCTGCCAGTTCAAGCGAGCCTCGCGACACATTTTTGTTAGCGTACTATACGTAAATATGTACGGAAAAGTTCAGGACTTGCGTTTACCTTTTCTATCGTCTGTATTATTATTAGTAGACAGTGTAATTTCAAACAGTAGAAACGTCAGAAGAATTTGAAATACTGTGTTACATTATTTTCGACCTATTAAATTAGGTAGAAAATTTAGAAAGAGACAAATTACACTCTCCGGGACGAAAAGATAGCACACTTTGAAATTAATGTAATTTCTGTTTATTAAACATTAGAAATTCCAGATTTTTTATACACATATTTTTAGTGTGTCTTTCTTAACATATATGAATGAAATTAAACGAAGTTTCATTAACTTATCTATTTTTAGTAAATGTCGTAGAATTATTTCGCAATATAAACATAATACTAATTCGTCAGTAATAACTGTGGCAAGAGTTTGAAACCAAGAGCGTTAAGTTTTTACATGCCAGACTGAAAATACATCAGTTTAAAGTCCAACTTTAAAAAACTAGTGCGCGCTTACCCCACTTCACCTTATGCAAAATAAAACATGTTCGAGTCTATCGTAGTTGTCTGGTCAGTGAAATGATAATTTATTCGCAAAAAGTGGAAAGCGGCCCTCTCTCGTTATTCATGGGACATTCAAAGTTTATCCCGTTTTCATTGGTAATGTATGCACATTGCATGTCTTATACAAGTTCCAAGTTATGCGGAACGCTCATTCTCCGGTCTCGTTTGCCGTGTCAGACACCGGCGAACATAAATTCTACTTATATCGGCGGATTCGTTGAATTTCATCTCGAGAAGATTTAAACTTCAGGTGGCCCGGCACCGAGCACAGAGATCCCCGCGAAAGTGTTTTTGCTACAAGTCGCCGAGTTTGCCGAGAATCGCGGCGATCTTATCGTTCCCCGTCGTCCGACCGGCACGAGTAGTCTGGCATGTGTAATCTGTTACTACTTCCATAATCGCGAGCTTACTTACGCTCCCATCTGCGTTATCCATTGCGACAGAATATTTTCCCCCCTTTCCGTCTCGTCCTGCTGCGAACGAAACACTGCCCTGATAAAAACCGGAACAGTTGTACAACGCTAAATGCACCGCGCATAAAACTATTTGATCGCTTCGCGCCGTTTATGCCGGAAGAACATGGAAATTTTCTGTACACCGGTTTGCAAACTCCGGATAAAAATGGAGTTCTTCTGTTGCGTTTTGTTGCGACCACGATGGGAAATTGAATGCTGTTTTCGGAAAGTTTCGCTGGGTTTCTGGTTAATCTCAATTACGTGCTAGTTAAATAATTGATGTGGCATAAAAATTGCAGTTTATCTAGAATACAGATTATTCTATTATTAAATCAAATAGAATTAACAGGGGTTGGTCCTCCACGGAAAAGTGAACCAAAAGTGTATAGTTACACAATTTTTTCAAGCTTTCAAGAAAATCGAGTTTGAAAATCGCAAAGCGCGCATACATTAGTCTACGTATACAAGAAGTATAGAAAGCTTGCCTTCCGCATTTTCAGTATTTTCGTTTCCAAAAATGGACCTTACCACGAAAAATTTTTTCGCTGATTTTTTTCTTGTTGAATCAGCTCGGTATAATTATCACGAATAAAATAGATCCTGCGAGACTCGAATATGCTTTTAATCGACTCGAGTGTCTCTAATGTATCGTTTGTGTTATTTAACACTCGTCCCGTCGTAACGGTGAAAAAGTCAACGTCATAAAAAGATGCGTAATTAAATTTGCAACTTTTTATTCTCGAAAATGGAAAACCATGGTAAGACGAGAGCATAAAAACATAGAATAATAAAATGTTCTCATACGAGACCCTGCTGTCGAGAAAATCGAGTTTGAAGATTCGCAAAGCACGCCTGCATTAGTACACACAATAAGTAGAAAATGTACGCCATAAGCAGACGCGTTAGCCACTACCCACTCGACAGCGTCCGTGTAGGCACCTTCCGTGTATTTTCAAACTCGTTTCTCCGTACAACGAAACCCGCTGCAAAAAAATGCTACTTCACATTTTTCCCTGTAGAACCACCCCTGTTCGATTATATACCGAATAAACCCTGTGCATTTTTATCGCGCGGAAACATTATCTCTGCTCTATTCTCCATTCTCTATAGGGTGTTCATTTGAAAACAATCCAACCGAATATCTCGAAAAGTATGAAAGATATTAAAAAAGTGTAAAACACGTGTCCAAGGATTTCGAGGGGGAAAGAGGGAGGCAGTATCAGTTTTTTATTTGGGTGGCATTTTCAAATGAACATCCTGTATAATAAAATCGTGTCTGTCTGTCTGTCTGTTTGTGACGGCATCAACTGAGAACGGCTGAACGTAGAAAGCTGGGGTTTGAGCAATTAGACGCAGCGTTTCTTCGGGAAGCTTTATGAGAAATCCGCTTTCGAAAAAGTCCATTCGTGCAAAAGTTGTGACGTCATTAGTGACCAAAGACGACTTTATCGCCCTCTTTAGGGGAACGTTTCTGTTATAACTTTTGGATTTGTTATTGCACGTGGACAAAGTCGCGGGTACAGCTGGTTAATAATAAAGGTGTGTCCACTTCAAAAATCTGTAAAAAAGTTGGGAGTGAAAGGAGAGTCTGGATCTATCCGCAGCCATCAGAAAATCATGAGAAGTATCCTCCTCTCGCAACAGTTAAGTGGCGTGAAAACTTCCCCGTTACACAGTGGCCCGGGGAGAACGAAGTTAGTACAGTTAAGGTTGCGGATCCCTTTGTAGATTCGCGCGGTAACGAAGTTTTCGATTCGCATTGGCAGTCACAATGCGGTCAAGCTAAAGTAAACGGTCAAGGTAAAGTATTTTAATCGACAGACAGACGGCCGAAGTATCGGGAAGGGAAGCGTGCTCGATCATTAGACAGCCGGCGCGGCGTGGCGCGGCGGATCGCGAGCCGCGATTAGGACAATTTACTTAATCGCCGTGAAAAGCGGTTAACGATGAGCGTAGAGAAGCGAGCCTGGGTTCGTGGAGGCGGGTATGGGGGATTCGACCCTCTTCTCCCCTCGTATCGTCGACCCGTGGGTTGCCGCCCTTTCGGGTCCGCGTTATTCATCAAAAGCCTCGCATCGCTCCGCTTCCATTTACCCATGATCCAGACTCTGTTCCTTCGTTCGCTGCTTTACGTATTTCGGTCTGTATGCCCGTTGCGCTGGTAACGCCGCCGTGGATAATGCCCGCTAAAGTAATAATGCTGATGCATGCTAATGGAGAGCGTGATAGTAACGATGGGAAACTGGAAAAGTACTGCGTCATACGTATACATATATGTATAACCGTGCGCGAGCCGAAATTGATTCGCGAACCACCTGAAACTTCGCATTCACGCGAACGCATTTCGTTTCCTCCTATTATTTCCTATCAGCTATTCTCTCTCTTTCGCATTCTTCGCGACTCTTTAACTCTTTAGCCTTGTCAATTATTTCCGGCACGATCGTGCGATCCGAATAATACGCTAAGTGGATTGCATAATAACTACAGATTCGACGGGGAGTTGTTGATACTGTTATGCCAGCTATTCGGTATACGGAGTAATTGTTATGCCGATTGATTAAAGTATATCCGACGAGAGAGTAACCCTGTGTCGCTTAGAAGATGGTGGGGCCGCAGCGAGCCTACCATCTCTCACTCCGCTACCCACTCCCCACTCTCTCGAACCAATTAGGGCGAAGATTCGCAAAGACGAACGAAAACTGGTCTGTCCATTTATCTTGAGACAGTCAATTATTACGGAAACCAGCAGGTATATGAAAAAATGTTTTATATAAAGTATTCTTCAAGTTTTTCTTTATCGTCAAGAAAAAATTGAAAACGTCTAGTTCTCGCTTAAAGGTTCCGCAATGGTTTTCCTTCGCCAAAAATCTCGCGGAAAAGTGAAAGAGTCTCGCAGAGGGTGTTGTCAGACGATCCACGAGATGAGACGAGAAATCCGGAGCAGATTGCAATAAATTTGGCCGCATCATCGAGGAAGTTGCGAGAGGAGAAGGGTCGAGGGTGTCAGGCGGAACCGAGTTTACGAACAACCCTCGAGCAATCCCGGGCGTATACTGCTCGCGCGGACATGGTATAGTGAACTCGTAAAATTTTTTTTTGCGACCGCGGAGACCTCTTTCACACCTGGGTACGACCTTCTTCACAAATATTTGATTCGAGAAGGTCCCGGTACCTCGGGAGAGAGAGAGAGAGAGAGAGAGAGAGAGAGCCTCGGCTGAAATTTCGGTTTTATTAGTTTCACTATGAAAACCAGTGTCCCTAGAACGGGATGTCGTGTACGAAACGGGACCGTGAGTCTTTTGCGGACGTAGTGCGAGTCCCTGTTCCATTTCACCCCCTCGTGCTTTTCAGCATAAATAACCACAAGGTTTCCCCCAGGAGAAACCATGATCCTCGAAAACCTTTATCCCTTTTATTTCCGTTCCGGTATTCGTCAACATTTCGGGAGAAAAAGTCTCGCGCGTGACATAAAGGATTTTTATAGCGTTTTGTGCTCGCCGGCCGGTGTCAGTTCCAGCTTCGAAATTTCAAAACGATTTTTCCCATTGGCCGGGGAAACAATCGCTCGCGCCAGTCACCGGTTTTTCGCAAAAGGTAGAACGTATGTCTCCCAGCGGTGCGATTTGTGCGCGGTCAATTTTTTTCTCCGGGACGACGCATCGATTAATTTGACAGGTAAACCTCGCGGCGCCGCGGCGCGCTGGCTTATCGAACCACCTGTAATTACCGAAGGTGACGCGCGATGGAGCCAGGTAAATAAGACGCGGCGAAAAACTTCCACTTTATTCTTTTCCCGACGAACGACTGCGAGAGCCGCACTCTCGGTACACCGAGGATAAAATTGATTGCTTCTCGACGCGATTCCATGTATTTACGAGATGAGATACCTCCCAGAGACGATTGCACAGGTGGCGTAACGTGATTCGCGACAGTTTCGCCCGCGGCCTCACATGCTCCGGAAATCTTTGTCATCCTGATGCGCAGGTGAGTCGCAAAATTAATCTTTCGCCTCCGTCTTGCTCCCGGTTGTGCTCACCTGATAAATTGCTTTTTCATTGTCGGATTATTATCTAATTTTTAACCCTTTGCAGTCGGAGCTATTTTCACTCGAAAATTAAGCATTTCTTCCGACCTAGAATAATTGCGTTACAGTGATTAATAGACTGCGGATGTTTATGCAATTTGCAATTTTTGTGGACGAATTTTAAGAAAGTGGAATCAAATAAAATCTTGTTTTCCGTGGTAGTAGCCTTTGTAGATCTGAAACAAATAAAAATCATACTAAACTCTGTCTTATATTCTAGCATGTTTTGAAAATTTTCAAGAGCGATAAATGCATAAAGATCCGCAGTGTAGTGATTAAAATTTCTTAATCCCGGAAAATGTCGTAAAAGAGAAAAGGAAATTAATATGTTTTGTATGGCTATCCCGGAAATGGTTGAGGTATTTATTATAACGCGATTCAACAAAGTTTTCAAGACAAATACCTTTGAGGAGTTAACCAATTTTTGCTAGATTAAACGCAAAAGACGTGTCCGCGAAATTATGTTTCTTCACGTGACAAAGCGAAACAAAAGAAAGTCATTAAAGTTAAAGGGAACAATCGTAGAGGAATGGGAAAGGAAACATCAAGTTCAGGTTTCCGTCGTTTTCTCATTAAAAGCGCGCGGGAACACATTAACGTCGTTCAAGGAGCTAAAGTTCGCGACAACAGAACGACCATTCGTGGGGCCGCGGGCTGTCGTGGACACGTTACGTCGACTGTCAGAAGTATTCGCCAACCATAACTTTCCGCATAGCGCGCGACGTCCGGCAGCCGACGGTGTCGCCTGTCCGACTTTCGTTCGTTTTCGATTATTAACGGAGCCGCTAATGATAATTGATTAGCAGGCTCCGAAAAAATGCTGTTGCGAAGTAAGGTGAAATGACCTATGCCTGGACAGCATTTTGTGCCACCTTCGATTTTATCAGTTTAGAGAATAATTCAAACCTATAGTTGGATATATTAAATCCAATTTAAGCTACTACCTTCTTTTTTATTTTTGTTAAACCGAGGCCGAACCCCCGTAAACGCCGACCCCCGGGACGTTCAATGGACCGCCCCTCCACTAAGCAGTTGGTGCCCGAGCCTATGAAGAACTAAGGGCCTCCACTATTCGCAATGCCCTTAGTTCTTCGTCCCTCGAGGCCCACCACCTTCTTGTCTTTCTAATCTAAGCTAGTACCTGGACAGAAGTAAAGCCTATACCGGGACAAATTGAATTTACATGTACTCTGTAACAGGTACTACTATTTTGTCTACTGTTTTCAGAGAAACTTTGAATTTATTTTTAAATTTCAATTGCTGTCTTAATCAAATAATATTCACACCTATTTATAGCTAAGGCCTCAGAATATATAAAATAATTATTTAATCTCTTAATTATTGGTTTTACTACAATATAAAAATTCAATTGTCCAGATTTAGGCATCACTTTTGGCTTGTCCACACTTAGGGCATTTCACCTTATCTCGCAATTCTCGAAAAATCTCGAAAAAACCTGCGAAAATTAGTTGAAAATTGGAGACAAATTTTTTAAAAACATTTTAACCGTCGATTAGACATGTACACTTTTATCTTTGAAATGAGACGCGATGAAATGGTGGCGAACAGCAGGAGAACTGAAAAAGTAACATTGTCAGGTGATTTGCGAAAGTCAGGGGTGTAGTTTAGAGAATATCGAATCGCACAATACGATTTCCCGCCCGCGCGTTTTTCCATTTATTTTACATTCTACATTCTCTTCCACTCGCGGGACTGTCATCCCTTTCTTCAACGATGGTAGAACGCCGCCGGCTGAAATCGCGGCAAAATTTATATCCGTTATAAATATCGATGATTAATCGTGACCATGAATGCACCCTGCGGATTCGAGTGGCGTGGCCGTCTGACCTATCTCGCTGCAACCGAAAGAACAGAGAAAGGGATTACGAACGTGCGATCGGTGCAGTGAATCCGTGCGACGGATTTTATTATTTTTTCCTCGAGAATAAACACGTTGTTTCCAAACCAATCCATTAAAAACAATCGAAATCCACTCGATACTTAGTTGGACGAGAATTTAACGCGATAATGCCGCGCCGGTACGATTCCTGATGTATTTATAAACGAATCTTTTTTACAGTCTAAAAAAATTGAAGCGACGAAATCTCCATTTATTTTGAGAATCGATACAGATTTATTTCTTCTTTGAATCGTGTTAATAAGTCAACAGAAATCTGACAGTCTTCGCCAGTGGTTCTCTAGCTCTGTGTGTTATAAATACATTAAATCCACAGTTTATTAACGACATCCATATTCAGCGGACTGTGCTTAAAATCTCAATCGCGAGGTCACAGGTTTTAAACATTAAATCACCGTGTCCTGTTTCTTCTCACGCGTTAAGTAAACTTCGCGAGATAGAATCGACGGTAAGCGAAATAAATCCTTAAATCTCGAGCTTATCCATTTTAAAATCAGATTAAAAATACCAGAGCTCGTTCTGCCACGCCATTGAACCTTCCATTGTATAATTAGCTCAACACGAAAATAGAATTCTTCGAGAGCAACTAGTTAAATTCAGAGGGAGATAAATTTCAAGAACCGAGCAATTTTTGGCCAAGACATTTACGCGGATAACGAGCATCGTTATTAATCCTTGTGCATAAAGAATCGGCCGTAAATTTGCGGCGGCGCTGACGCAACGATCTAATGCATAAATAATTGAATATTCAACAATCGCGTCGCGTTATAAAACTGACGCGTTGTTTTCGCCCGGAGAGCACGACGTACGAAGGGATTAGCCGTTGCAAGATTTATATCGAGGCATTAACAATTTAATATGTAGGAATTTCGGGGGAAAAACCTAGCCGTAGCAATCGATACATTCTCCCGTCGCTAATTTATTCCCCGGGCGAATATAAAACTCGACGCGCGTTTTATAACGTGTAAATTGTTTTACGATCGGCACGGCTGTATTTCAACCCGAAGTAGGGTGGGACGGGGCGGCGAAGGGAGGGGGTAATTCGGCCTCGATACGGCGATGAAGGCCTTTGTTAATGAAACCGACATCTTGATTAGTTATTTCGGCCTATCCGCTGATCGGACGCGTTCGCCCCGCGGAATTTATTGGCCCCCGGCCGGCAGATAAATCACGTTCAGGCGTTCTCTGAAAATCGTGGCGCCCCATTACGTTACAGAATTTATCTTGCATCGGTATTTACATTTAATAAGGAAATTTAGTGCCGCCTCCTACGCCCGGTACGGCATTTAATGAAATATCGCGACCGATCGAGCGCTACCGCGTCTCGCCGAATTAATGCCACCCGTTTCTCAAATCCGCGGGCCCGTTCTTTTTTCTCACGATACTCTCCATCTTCCGTCGATCAAATTACAACTTTCAACTGAACTTTGAATTTTTCAGTCTGATTCGTGGCGCTGGTCTGGTATTAATGGATTCGTTATTTTTATACAATACGATAGCAATTAAGAAAGTGTTCGCATACTTTCGAGCGACAGTGTACGTACCAGTTGTATATAGTTTCTGTTTTTCACCTACCCCCCTTTGTCCCTCTTCCAACCCCTGTCTCTCTCTCTCTCTCTCTCTCCCTCTCTTTCGTATACATCGCCGTGTCTCTCTACAGGTTTTCCTCCCTCGTTTCTTTTCTCCTCTTCTCGCGCGTTGGATCTCTCGTTTTTCCACGTTTTGTTCCCACCGACTCTCTTTTTACTTGTTTCCTTCTCTCCTCTCTATTCGTTTCTCTCCGTCCCTTTCTCTCCCTCTCTTTACACCAGCGATCTGGCCACTTTCTGAAATACGATCCTCTACGGCTGTATTATACTTGTACTTATTGCGAACGTGGAAACGTTACTTGTTTCAGATTGCTTCACTTGAACTTTTAGTGGCCGCCGCGTCGATTTATAATCGCGAACGTGATATAGCGACCGAGCTGTAGAACCTATCCGGGGGTGTGATGTAACGGGTGAGTTGGAATCGAGGACCTAGAATTTGTTGGGGTAGCGGTCCAAGGCTAATTTATGGCGATGCTTCGGTGAATCTGAATCGGGGAACGATCTTCTCGAGGCGCAGTAGTTTTTCGGTGAGCTATCGTGTCCCTCTCTGTTTCTACATCAAGTGGAGATCGTAGACGTTCGTTATTTGCGACCAAACTGCAGATATACATATTTATAATTGCGTTTCTTGTTTGTTTTTTCATCACTAATAATTAGACTGCGGATCTTTATGCGTTTATAGGAAAATTGAGTAGACGAAATTGAAAATTGTTGGGAAATTTTTAACACTGAAGATGTCGATGTATGATTTCTCCTATATTAAAATCATTAAGGGAAGAAATAACATTCAGGTTGGTTTCTGTTCCTTGCGATTAATGTAGACAATTTTTATTTTATGTAGGTACATAAAATCCGCAGTCTACTGATAATATACAGGGTGTATAAATAATATACAGGGCCAATTCGGATGGAAGATTTGTATTCTACATTAACACCCGCTGTCTGCTAATGATAGAACAATAACAACAGTCCGCGTACTTTTGGGCGGGTGTGTATAACCGAGGACTCGGCTAGATGCCGATAAGCGCGCGGCGGTACTCGGCCGTGTTCCGCTCGGCACGAGAGAGCATTAATTTCGTTTCAACTCGTTGAACGCTCAGAATCCCTAACGAACGACGCGCTTTTTTCGAGGACCGCGGACGCGTGGTCTTTCACATACCACTTGCCGCGAAAAGCTTCGTCGTCGTCGTCGCCGTCGTGCTCGCTCCTAATGCTGTGTGTCCGTGTCTTCGCCGCGACGCGGAACAAAAAGCCGCAAGAGAGCTTCTCCCTCTCTCTCTCTTTCTGTTTCTACCAGGTTCTGACACAAGTGCACACGCACCTGTACGTGTACAGCCGAGGAAGACGCGTCCCGGGACAAGTGGGAATAAAAAGATCGCAATTAACGAGCACGAGTCTGCGGCTTCGAAGCCGACATTCGTGAGCCAGCCTGAAATCTATAGCGCGTACGGGTTCCATTGAATGCCAGACACGGATAAAACGGTTCGCGGAGCTCGTTCGCGCGACACCGAGGAACAACCTCGAACCGGAGGGGGGACACACACCCGGGAAACAGCTATACCTGTTATAACGCCGTTACTACGCCCACGTTAATGCGCCAGTCGAGGGCCCGACGCGTTTCAAACTCTCGCGACGCGGTTTTCATCCCCTAAGAGAGAACGCGTACTCGCGATCGGCGGATAGTCTGCGTACGCGCAGGATACTCTCTACTCGGCGTCACCCTAAGGGCGCAATTTATTATACCAGAGATGAAGCTGGTTGCCTTTAACCCCTGCGAGTCGATCCCCTGCGATTTTCGGGGTGGTTTCTGGAGTTGCGTCGAGGTGCTTGCTTTATGGTTTGTTTATGGAGGAGTGCTAATACTCGAGGAGCTGAGGGATGGATCGAGGATCGAGGGTGGTTTCGTCGGTCTGAGTATGTATTTTTGTTTAGACGTGATTGGACTTGAAGTCAGCTCCTTTCATGGACCTCCGAATAATTTGTTCAAACTGTAACACGAGCAAATAGAATCGCCGCGCCGCGCGGATGCAAATCTGATCGGCAATCGTTGGTGCCAAGACAAACGAGCTCTCGCCGAAATCGGTCGGAGTCCTCTCATCGCGGTAAAAGAATTTTCTTGTCGTCGCGGCCGGCCCTGTGTTTCAGGATCGCTCTGAAAAAGTTTTATCGGTCGGGACGGCACCGTTGGGGCCCACACCGGTGTGCGCGGGCGAATGGCAACAGCGTTCATACCGGCGCGGCGGATACTAAATTACAGTGTACACGGGACGCGTGTACAGAGCGTGCGCGCGAGTGCTCATCGAGTAACATTTTCCCGGGAGTGCATTTACAACGGATATTACATCGAACCAGCAGAAAAACGGCCGCGGCTACAACGCGAGATTAAAAGCTATCGCTCGTCAGTGTCGATGAACTCATTTTTCCAGACGTGGTCCACAACGCCCTCCACCCCCGAATAAATATTTGAATCGCGTGGCCCGTGCGTTCACCGCGCTCCAACTGCGACCACACGCAAATGCAACGCAACTGCAACGCAACTGCAACGCAACACGTTCCAACTATTCCATTTGTCGGACCGATGATGGTCGATCCCTTCGACCGGAATCGGACTTTTCGTAGACCGCGGTGCGTGCACTTCTTTTCTTTTAATTAGTTATTTATACAATTATTCATTGTATACAACCCTCACCACTGGAACGGCCGTTCGCCGCGCCGTATCCTGTCACAGGCAAATCGTGTCGGGCGAAAAATATTACCACGTTTTTTTTGCTTTTTGGTTCGAAAAAACGTCGACGTTGCAAACTTTAAAGAGTGGTTCCTCACAGAGTTGTGCAGAATTACAATTGAATTATTCCAGGAATTATAATTATATTACAATGTAATTCAATTATATTGTAATTTATAATTCAGATCTTCATCCAATCAAATTACAATGTAATTCGTAATTGCAATCGAGTACAATTATAAAATACATTGTAATTGAACTATTAATCGGGAACTTTTTTCCGCGTAACATTTTGTTTATTTTCTCGTTTCTTTGTTATAATAAATGGAAGCTTATGTTATTTTGTTGTTTTTCATTCTTCAATAAGCCCCTTTCCATTTCCCATCGGTTTGAACTCCATAAAGTAATATTTTATACTTCTAAATTGTGAATGTTTTCTCTAAAATCAATATCGATGCCTCCGATCGGAAACATTATGCCACGGGTTGTACTACAGAAACATACTATTTCCGTTTTTGTCAGCCTGGGGAGTTCATTTGCACCCCATGCACGGAGACAAGGTTAAACAACGATATATTCGATGTATTCGGTTAAGTACGATCTATTCGAGCGGAACCAGAACTATTTTTCGTCTCTGCAGATCACGGTGCACGTTGTTCTTCTTTTTGTTTATTGTTACGTCCCCGAGCTCTGATATAATTCATACCACGTTGCGTCGAATCTTTTTCGTTTATCCGCGTTCGCTCACGGCCGGTGCGCCAAGCAATACCGCGAGGTTCGATCGATTTCGTTACGTGTTCCCGATTCCGCCCCCTTTGTAAAACATGTTTTTAATTTCGACTCGGTCCGGCTACTTTTTGAATGGGCTCAATACTTTCAGGACCTCCGGTTTCCTATTACACAACGCGTTTCGGGAAATACTGTCGCCGCTGCACACCACGGTCTAATGAAACACAGCGTGCGACGAAGCCGCGTTGCGCGAGATTGACATTAAAAATCAAATAGTTGGCAGCCGAATAAATAAAACCGGTAGCCGTATAATTTTACCGACGCCGGTTTTTCCGTGGGAAATCGAACGCTAGCCCTGTATGTATCGTTTCGATTTTTACCGACCACCCTGTGCTGGGAATTTTGTAGGAATTTATATTTAATCTATATTATTTATACTATTATATTGTATACTATTTATAGGAACTCTTTTCAGTTTGGCTTGATACTATGTTACTTGCACCCTTAACTAGGGGTCGGAAATTTTCGAAATTATTTCAGGGAAGCCGTCGAGGTTCTGTCTCTCTGCGGTTGTCTTGAAAAATTTCTTCTAAAATGTTCTTCTCATTATCCACGATTTTCACATAATTTCTCCAGCAAATACAAGATGGAAGACTTTCGTGCTGGAGGATCTGCGAGTAAATCGAGATCACCGAGTTAAGTAAAGGGAGCGTTTGCATACCTTTAATTCTTGAACCACGCCAATTATCTTAAAAAGTGTAACGGAGCCTTGAAGGCGTACCAAAGCAGCAAGAAGCCCAAAGACCTTCTCTCCCTTCCGACTGAATAATATAACAGAGGGAACTGCATTGATATTCTCCTTGTCGGACAAACAACGATGCTCCCTCGATTAAACATTAAGCTCGCTGTTTAGTTGCTGGTAAGCGTGCATTGACGAGGTTCCGTAACAACGGGGAGATTCACAATCAAACGGAATAACATCTAGAATCAGGGATAATCGGGGTTGGTGATCGTCTTAATAAAAGAGTATCGCGAGCATTATCATCCGGGTTGGCAGGGGATAAACGATTTCTTCGAGGACAATCGGAGGGGAATAATGGCGGGCGGAAGTGGCCGTAATTGGGTAGCTAGTGCAAGGAGGGCTTCGAAGGTTTAGCACGAGGATGGCTTTTTAATAGAAGGAAACCGGTGGCATCCGTTTTAGGAGGGCTCGTGTTTCCCGGCGTCGTCCAAGAAAACAGAAAAGTTATTTCTTCGGACGCAGCACTATGCCGGGAAGGCAGCAGCGGTGACGGTGAAACTTCAAACGAACGAAACCCGGAAAATGGAGTTCGGGAATTCGATAAACGTATTCCTCCGGTTATATAGATCCAGTGAAAATATTGTTCTTTAAGCACCGCCGACACGTTCGCCACCAGGAAGGAAGCCAGGAAGCGGAGCTCAGAAAAAATCGGCTCTCCGGCGAACGGCGTGTTTTGCTTTCATCGATCTTCGCTCACGGACCCTCGATATCGAGAGGAATCTCGTTCGGATGCTTCCTAAATTATCGCCTATTCTAGTATATATTCTAGTATAATCTACTATATTCAAGTAGTTGTTGAAATATGTTGTAAAGACCAACTATACGTGTTACCGCCGCTCGACCTTAGTTATTGAGATATTTGAAAAAATCTATAGTCAAATTTACTCCTGGATTTTCGTCTCGTTTCGTAAGCGACTATGCTTACGTTGCCACGGAGCGTGCACGAATACGGAAAATTCAATTCGGTACTAGCAATAGCTTTTTTGCGAATATCTTGAAAACTAAAAGAGACCCCCTCATATGTGAAAAGGAAAAAGTTGTTCAAAATGTAGAAATCTATAACATTTAAATTTCAAATCGGAGAAGAGTACCCCTTTCTAAATGTTTAGTAATTGATTCGATACCGACATATTTAATAATGTAAACAATATTGTGAATAATGGTACAGCAATTTTTAGTGGCGCCTCAGAGACACCTTTCGAGTGCCGAGGGTTAAAATTTTGATTCTTCGCGACAGAGTCGAGATTGCTCGTAGCGTTTTAACCTGCTCGGGATAGTCTGTCCCATAAACAGCAGTCATAATTAACCACTGTAACATCTCGTACTGCTTTGTGCCGGGTCGCAGCCATAAGTTAGCCGGCGTTTGCTAACTCTGTTACGCTCTCTCAGTCCCGCGGCCCCCGAGTACGTCAGGCTTTCAGCGCAGAGCGGCGTGGCGCGGCGCGGCGGTGGCAAGGGTTTTTATCGCGTTTAGAGCAGAAACGGCAACGTGGAACGGTGTAAACACGCCAAAATAAAATCCGATATACGCAAGTAGAAAAAGCATAAACTATGGAATAGCGTGGGAGGGGGGGGGCTAGCGCACGCTACTACCCTAGCACAAACGGTGCCTCGTGTGTTCACGCCGCAAGAATCAAAAGCACCTGCGTGCAAATTACGAGGTGACTGGTATATCGCGATATCAAGAGTCAGAAATACGAGCCGCCCACGTAAATTGCACGTTTAATATGTAAACGACCCCATCGATCACAAAAATTGAGGCGCGTTAGCTTCGTGCCCCACCGATAATATATATCAGATTGTCGGATATCACTTCTGCTCGAGAATGATCATTCGTTTCCCTCAGGAACTTTTTTGAGCGATTATATTATAATCTTTATGACACGACCGGCGCGGCGGCGTATCGCGTACAGTTATTGGCAGCGTGTAAATCAAGGGGAGAAGTCTCGATAGCGCACGGCGACGACCGCGGAATGCTCGTAATAAAATATGGCTTTTAATATGGCTTAACAACATTAATATATTATGACCGGCACCTACAGTGGCGGACATATAAGTTCAAATATAAAGAAGTATATGGCCGCCACTGTATCTCGCCAGAGCTACAAACTGCTTCGTGTTTGAGCTTGACCCTTCCACAGAATTAGCACGTTCATAATAATAACAGGGTCGAATTTGTTCGTTTGCAAAGAGAACAAAGTCATCGAAATTGTAAACAGACCTCCGGAAAATTTGCATCTTGAGCCCTCCGAGTACCGGCAGCTCTCGGAAACCTACATAAACCACAACGGACCATAATTCGAAATCCTAAAAGGCCCCAGAGCCAAAAACACAACCTCCCCACAAAATTACAGCTCTCTCTCTCTCCTCGTTCCCTCCGAAACAAAAAGCAACTGGGGTCGGAGAATTACAACTTGGCACGGTTGTTCACGCATCGAGTGGTTCAGTTACACCCCGCAGCGCGCCATAATCTTAAACAAGTTATAAAAACCGTGCTCCAAAAGAACCGGAGGCTGCCGGGATCGTGTAATAACCGGATGGTCCGTGGACTGGAAATTTCGCGATGCTCTTTTTCTCAGCCCTCTATCTATCTATCCTCTATATCTTCGACGGGGTTCTCGGTTGTTTCCTCGCGCATTCCCAGTTCCTTACGTAGCGAGACGCTGTCGGGTGAGTAGCAGGGGGCTCGCTTAATGCCAATCGACGCTAATAAAAGGCGACCATTAGCCGGCGCCTGAGTATCTTCTAAACGATCATCTTCTTTCGGGGCGGGATGAGCTTGGCGCAGCTTCTTAGCCGAAACTGGGGTTGCCTAGCAAGGCTGGGAACTCTGAGAAGGGTGTAAAAGGGGAGGGAAGGGGAGAACAGACAGAGAACCGAATCCACTCCGAGAGCACTTTCCATCCCGCAGCTATACACTCCTCTGACTCTGGGAGTGGGAACGGGGGAGAAAGAGGAGGGGAGAAAGAGAGAGAGTTGGGAGATGGGGTTGAGGGTGCATACAGTGCACACCATCGATTGGTGGATGCAGTATAGCCATTGGATAACTGAGGCGCCGCCGGTACGGAACAGGAGAGGAGCCGAGAGGTTACTGTTCAGGGTTTGATCAACTGGTCTGCGGACCCTATTTCCTCTTACTATCAGGAGGAAATTGCCACTTCATCAGCTGGATAGTGCGAAAGATTAATGTCCGTCGCTCTCTTGTCATTTACACAGCCGGCCCCGACCGACAGCTCTGGCCGCGGTTCTGATGGAACTCCGGGAAAAACAGCTAGCCATAACCCTATACTTCGGGGATGGTGGGTTCTGTACAGGGTAGTTCGACAGTCCGATAACTATGGTAGTCCTAGGTAGCTCAGAGCAGCCCGTGGTAGCCGAAAGTAGTCCACGAGGTAGATTGAAACGATGTAGAGTGTACACAATTTTTTAAAAAAGTCGGTAAATTGATTCAGAACAAAAGCGAAAATAAAACCTCGAGGAACTTACGTTACAACCCAATATTTCATGAAAAAAACGTGGTAAAATGGCTGTAAAAATACCAAGAATTATTACACGGAAGGATCGATGCTGGGAACGTTATCCCAGGTGTTCCAGGGTCCACTCCAGAATTAACCTTGATTCTCTTTCGCCGTGGACGTCCTCGGAAGCAAGCAAGACGAGAGACATATTCCAACGGGGTCCCCTAAACGGATCAGGTGCGTAATTAAAAGGGAAAAGCGGATGTAACGGAGGAAGCTTATTTCTTCACGCAAAATCCCAAGGTGTCCGACTACCGTGGCCCCGGTTCAACTTATTCCGCGACTCTCCTCGGTATGATAACTCCTCCCGGCTCCTTGTTCCACGGTGTAATAACCATTTGCACAGTTCTTGGCCAGCGTCCGTTTCCAAGGACGAAGTAGCAACGAGGTTTTATAGCCAGGTGTCCCAAGAGGCAATGAAATTCCTCGAGCCCCTGAGTCTGTCTGTGAGGTTTCGCGTGGCGGGGGAACTCGAGGAAAAACATTGCTGAACGCGGCTCGGTCACGATTTTTGATAGCACCTGGTTGCTTCGCGAGTCTCCTCCAACTTTGTCCCACCGATGCCTCGAATACAGGTGGGCACAATGGAGAACTGCCTTCATCCTTTCCTCTTTGTCTCCCGTCTCCCGAGCGTAATTGCTCCTAATCCCTTATTTAACGTGTTTAGCAAGACGTGGGCTAATTGTTCTAATTAAGAAAAAAAAAACTTTAGTGCCACCTTAATCCGCTCGGTGCTCGCTGAATTACAACAATGTTCGTTAACATAACTTACGGCTCATCCTTGGACATCAATAAGAATTTTATACGAGAGAACGTCTTAAGAGAATTCAAGAATATCAATGTATTCCTTGAAAGATGAGCTTTCTTCTTTTTAGCAAGAGGAAGACTGCCCCATTGATCTGGTGTCTAGAATCTGATCCGGAGTTTCGAATATTATCAAATATCCCTTGTTAGAGGAAAAAAGGGACACACCAAGAAAAATGGTGGCGCCGGTAAGAGGATGGTCACGTATGGTTCCCGAGGAAGCAGGTGTGTAACCGCGTTTTCACGCCGTATAGCCGTGGAGGGATGTTTGGAAGAGGAATCGGTATCATTTATTCGATCGGCACACGTACGATCGATCATGTTCCCAGTATGTGGCGGGTTTTCACTTTTTTTTTCTCTCCCTAGACCAGAGATTCTCTTTGTTAGGTGTGGGGGTGGGGGTGGATGCCGAGACAAAGAAAAGTTCTCGAGCGTCCGGCTGCGCGGGTGCAATCGTGCGAACGTCGGTCGCCTAACAAAAGCGCGCCCGGCACCGAACCTTGTTAAGGGGCAACATCAAAGTGCGGGGTAAACTTAATTCCGGGCCCGCAGAGAACGGAGGACGCTGATGGAACGTTAGAACGTACACGGATAAAGTAAGCGTATCGGCGGAATACAACCGGAATGATGGGGTCATTTCCTTGGGAAACGGCATTACCGCTGACGAGCTGCGAGGCGAATTCGCGATACTCCGACTTGGGCGAATGCACTGCGAGAGCTGCGTTTTATACATTGTTGCTCGGACACTCGACCCTCGACGCCTCGGTATCGATCAAACACACAAGTGGCTAAAAAATTCGCATATTAGAAGTGCGTGTTATAGCGAGCAGAAGTTGCCGCTATTTTACTCTTCAATTTTTAATGCGTATAGTACTTCAAATAAATTTCTATGTACCTGTATTAAGATCTAGAGCAGGATTTCAAACACTTGTTTTCTTTTTTGGTACGGCTGAGGAAAAAAATGATTTTACGTACACCCCAGAAGGGGGTAGTGTGGGACTAAGGGGCACCGATGGTCGGTCCCTCCACTGCTCACTAAAAACAACCTCGGCCGGGACAGCCAATGGGCTGCTCCATGCTCGGGCTTAAAGAAAGTCATGCGCTACCTTTTTGTCTCGGAGTGTAGTTCAGAGTAGTTGAAGGTAACTCAATCCAGAAATAAAGTATAAATGAATAGCAGAAATCCAGGAACGTTGAATTCGCCTTGAACCGGGTAGCATGATAGAGGGTAGTGAAACGATTTAGGGTATCCGTGCTCGTTAATAAGCGTATCGGAAGTTTCGTTCGCCGGCGTGATTGCGCATGTGCAGGGCGGCGTAGCTATTGGCAAAGGGGCGATCCGAAAAAGGGCCTTGAAAAAGGGAAAAGGCATCGAGGTAAAGGTGTGCAAGGAAGCTCCGCCGCGCTCCACCGGAAGTGGATGAATTGGCTCAAAGGCGATATGGTCTGAAAGCCCGAAAGAGGAGGATCCGGCACTCAGGGCGACATAGATTATTCATGTAATTCTGCACTCACTTTGCCTCGCGATCGATCAGTCACGGAACGATGCTCATCTGAATAATGAAATTCGAGGATTCCTTGTGCCGATGACGCGGCCGCGACTGAGATTTTTCGAGTCGACGGAGGGATACGTTTCCGAATGCGCAAACCGTGATCCCCGAGAAGGATTGCACGTCCCGTTTCATCCTGGTTCATCCCGTTTCATCCCGTTTCGTGTCCGTGTCCCACGAACACACGGCACGTTCGATGCAAAACGACGCTTAAGAATGTTACTCCCCCTCGATGTAACATTTACTCCGGAAGGCACCGTAAAGAGGCCGCTGGGAAAACAGAACGCCACGTATCGATGTTCTTAAGTTCTTCCGGGACCACGATTTTATATTTACCCCGGTATCGGCTTCTTTCTTCAAAAGAATGCGTCGACACGCCGACACTCTTTATCCTTCCTTATTTTTACGACTTCGCGGCATGTGCGGCACCACGTTGATTAAATGAAAATTTTTCTGTTATTTATTTTTTCTCTATATTTCTATAAAAGAGGGTGCACTTTATTGACCGCGATTTATTTGTTCACTCATCCCGAAAGGATAAACCGTACCTCAATTTTTGGGTGTTCTCCAAAAAGTGAAAGAGCGATGGTTCAAAAAAGACACTTCTGTGAAAATATATTGAAATTTTTGGTGTACATCGTGTGCAGGTTATTTCTTGCAAAATAAAAAATCAAAAGGAAGTTTAGATTGAAATTTTTCGTTCAGGATAAACTTTCCGAGAAAATAGGTTTTGTCTGTCCATTGCGTACCGTTTCTACTTAGCATCGATGTATGAATAAAAATTATTCCTGTATACACGATCAAAGGGAATGAATCCCGAATTATTCTCTTAGCTGTTCCCATCTGAAAATTCGATCTTGCACAAAGGTTACAGACGGACGTCGTACGAAGATTAATTGACGCGAACCGTTGAAGGAGCATTAGTATTACACGGTAACGGAAGATTTCCGAGTAAAATGATCGCGAGACGGAGTAGAATGGCGGATGGGATCGCGTCGAACACCCTCGCAGACATACATATGTATGTACACACGTCGTGAGCATCACGTTCACGATGCCAAAAATTCCGCCCGGCCATCCGCCCGCTGAACTGCATAAGTTTCCGCGTGATCGTTCGCATTCGCTCCATATTCCGAACCCGTTATGATCGGGGAGGGCTGGGGGGGGAATTTGCCTGCGCACGATCGGAAAGATTTGGCAGGCGACTCTTTACCGTCAGCCCCTACTGCACAAGTACAAAGTCTTGTCGAACCACTCCGTTTATGTAACTTTCGTCGCGCTACCAACAGACTCCCGGTAACGACCGCTTCTCCGATCGCCTTGAATTTTCATGCCACCGTCAAGCCAAATCCCGGTGATACCGCACGCAAGAGTGTTTTCGAACGACGGCAACCCGTATTCATAATTAACGCGACTGCCGGGCCAGCGTCGAGAAATATTCCGCCATTTAGTCGACAAACTAGGCTTTCAACGCAGTAATTACTTTTTTATGCATATGCGCATGGATTTATTTAATAATTTCCCCCGAATAGAATCTCCGTAATGTCGGTATTAACAAAATAATTGTGCTAATAATTAACCATCACCTCGTAAAGATTGCATAAATTTGTTGAAAATGAAGTAATCGTCTGAGAGAACGAAACGTGTTGGTGAGCAGAGCGATTACTATGATATTGTGTATGCTGTTCGACAAACAGTGCATTAGTTAGCTAAAATTGTGCGATAGTTGTTGCCATTAGCGCGATAAACATCGATGGTTTATTGAGCAGCCGTCAATGGGTTACACGAAGGTTGCGATTGTAGTCGCATAAATTGATTTGAAATTCATTGTCTGCAGTAAAACAACGATCGGCGGGGCCGCATTAAGCTGCATGCAAATGAGCACGGAACAGAATCAGAGGACAATGTTCTACATTATCGTTTACATCGTTAATACCCGTTGCTCGTTGTTACGAGGCCCGCTTCAGACATTCGACAGTCGGATTTATTTTTCAAGGAACAACGCGCGCGCAAATGGGTATCCGCCGCTCCGCTAATTTATGGTAATACTTCGACTTACGGGGAAACGAGTGCGGCATCGAAAACAGAGCTAATTGAACCGCTTCTGCACGCTCCTCTAAGAACATCGAATCTTTATTACCCCTATTCTTTGCTGTGTTAAATGAGTTTGAAATCATTGGCCTTCTACATTTTATCCTGTACACTGAAATATGGAAGGAGATTCGAAATACTTGGGGCACCTAACACGAATGCAATGTTAATTAAATTACTCTTCTGTTCGTTTCCCTAAGAAACTGCAAAAATTGCAAAAATATCAAAGCAACTGACGAGGAGACCTCGCGTATCGAGAACGCCGGATCGCAACGAATTTTTGTGTGGACATAGCTTAGGCACCCTCATGAATTATCGAATTAGTTTCAGCTGCCAACGCGAACCCGTTTTCGAGAAAATCGATATTGAAATGCGACGTGTGCGTTATATGTTATATTCCATGAGTGAAAGCCTCTTGTCACAGCAGTCGGTGGCCGAGCGGGTTGTGATCGAATGTCTACCACGAGATTGTTCGGGGTTTTCGTCCCGTGTCAGGATTTTTTAAAATATTTCTTTTCACTTTCGTTTTTTATTTTTCTACGTGCTACACATTATTTCTAATATAATAAATGACAAGTAATCTAGTTTTACGATGGACAAGATGTATGTTTGATAAAAATCTACCGACCGCTGTGACAAGAGGCTTTCACTCATGGAATATAACGCACATGTCGCGTTTCAATATCGATTTTCTCGAAAACGGGTTCGCGTTGGCAGCTGAAACTAATTGGATAGTTGGTGAGGGTGCCTAAGCTATGTCCACACATAAACTCGTTGCGATCCGGCGATCTCGATACGCGAGGTCTCCTCGTGAGATGTAGAACTGAAAGTCGTGCAGAAGCAGCGTTTCGGAGCGCCGATAAATTTCGGCGAGCTAAAAGCTGCAAGAAAACCGGTCGTAATGCAAAAATTCCGCGCGGACAAACACGGAGTTTGAGGAGAAAGAGGCGGCATTTAAAGTCCGATGGAAATGGATCAGGCGTGCTGTCGCTGTTGTCCAGAAGGGTAGATCGCTAGAGGATCGCGTTTCTGCGAGTCTCCCTCTAATCACATCCGGTAACTTAGGAGCGACGCTGTAACTCTTCCGGCAACGCGACCGCTCGCCGAGACAAAAGCCGGCGCGGCGCGGCGCGGGGGTGGTTCACGGTGGAAACTGAAAAAACAGATTTATTTTTCTTTCCGTGTCCGTGGACTCCTCTTCTCTCATACATCTTCCCCTTTTATCCTTCGTACACACCGGCCAGAAATACGGTCGCCGCTGCCCGCCGCGCTGCTATTTATAACTTCGACTCATTTTACCCTCACCCCCGCGGGGCAACCGGCACACCGGATAAATAATTGTTTTTTAACCGAAGGTTTATTGTGGGGAACCCCCCGGGCGAACCCGCACAAATTGCACGGGAGGGGGGCAAAGACACCCGCGGACTAAGTGGATCTAACGAAAAAACCGGACCAAACTGCCACTGTTATATACGATTTGGATGTTTGTTTAGGAGTTGTTGGACCGTTTAAAAGAGGACTTCGCGCTATACTTCCGGTACGTTTCGTGAACGTTGGTCTTGTGTTCGTTTGGTGCAGGCCTGACCAACGCAAATGGTATCACGGGCCGCTTTGATAAACATGCTTTTAAAAAATACAAATACAAAATTAATAAAACTTTATTGTTACATGTACCATGATTTTCAATATAATTAACTCTCGAGTTAATTAATGAGATATCTGTTTATCCTTTCTGTCACTTAATTTTTGTAAATCTATATTTGTGTTCGACGTTGCACATCTTTTGTTAGCTGGTTTTATAAATTGGCATCAGTTAATTAATAAACCGTGTGATGAACTCTTGTAAATTTTATCTTCGAAAAATTGTTTCAAAAACATATGTTGATCCAGAAGCACTTACAAACTCGTTGTGCAAATGATCTTAAGTTGGAATATCTCTCGGATGTGATATAAGTATTGTAAAAATTAATTTTTTATGTGGACGCAAAAATTTGTTTCATTTCATTGTCGCACTGTAACTCAATTATATCAAAGACATCAAATATAGAACTGGAGTTTGGAGTCGCACTTGCGCATTATAACAATGACACTCCATTTATTTAATATTTTTTGTATACATACAATGAGAAACAAAAGTTTCAATAGAAACATAAAATCGCCCGGCGGACCGCACAATATAACGTGACTGGTTTAGTGGTTCAGTTGCAGTAAAATCGTCCAACGATTTTGTATTTGCACATAAATTAATTTTCTATTTGTTTTTAAAGTTGAGAACGTTTCTAGATCTTCCTGGCTGGAAAACGTATTTAACTTGAATTCCATGAGCGAGAAAAATTTGTCCGTGCCTTTTTTCCGCGTAAGGAGCTTACCTAACATGTCGACTGGACTTCAAGATGGCAGCGTTTAACGATTAAAAATATCGTTCCCCGTGTCGTCGCCCTCGTCGGCGCAATCGAAAGAAACGGAGTATCCCGATGACAGGTACTAATTCCCGCAAAAAGTAAATTGATCGAAGGGCTCTCGTCCCCGGGATGCGAACCAGCTCGACAACCATTGCTCTCCAATTTTCAGACGCGATTCCCGAGAGACGACCTCATCCGGGTCTGTGTACTCATAACTAACAATCGCCGTCGATCCGTTTCCCTCGATGTTTTACTTTAGTTCCACGAAAAAACAACGAGCCAGCTACTCGTCACTAGCTAATTCCGATATGTCGGGTGCAGTGAACCACTCGTTTGAGTTCAACCTGTAACCGGATTCTGTAACCGGATTCGTCAAGTCTTCTTCAGTCTTCTGAAAAAAGTTCACTTGAAAATACTGTGAAAGATGTGCAATTGTAATTCCAAAATCAAGACATTTCTTCCAACCTATAACATTTTCAACTTGAAGTACAGTGGCCGAAATAATAGGTTCACTAGCCGCGTCGGCTGGTTTACTGCTTCTACTTTTATTTTCGTTTTCGGGAGTGTACTGAATGAATAAATAATAAAATAAAAAATACTGTATTCAACACAATTTTGTACAAATTGAAGTGAACCTATCACACTGGGTTCTACGGGATCCTTTTACTTACCCGCTCCTATAAAACAAGGTTCCGTGGGGGTGTGGGTTGCGTCGGGGAAGCAATGAAAATAGTTGAAAACAGGGTAACAGGAATCGAAAATTATGGTCGTCCCCCCGCCCATCCCCCGTCGCGTTTCGTGGGTGGACTGCGCGGGGGAAAGGGTAGTGTACCTAACGTTGGTAATATCGCCGTCTGGTGAACCGCACATTGCGACTCGCCGATCCAGTACGATGTTAACCACCCTGTATATATGTGTCTCCACCCGCGGCGAGCTCTCCGACACCACCCCCGCAAACAGCACCCCCTCCCTCCGAAACACCCACGACCAACCCCCGTGTATCCGCGCGCACGGCCAGCCGACCTCCGGTTTGTCCACACCATACACTTTCGACTAAAGTAGTAATGAACGCGTTCTGCAGTTTGCACTCGGCGCAACCCTGCCATTATTACATTGCTCGAGCTAAATAAATTATTCCGGCGTGCCACCCCGTGGCTTTCGTCCTATCGCCGCACGCGCGGAAACTGTATCAAACCCGAATGCTACCGGGACGTGTGATCCTGCCACGTTGACGTCACTATCGCCCCCGGTCAGGCAAGGATTTCTGAACCGCAAGGATCGTTGTTCAGACGGCAGCTTGCTCGTGTTAGGAGAAAAAATTGAGAATTCGCTGGCGTAGAAAGGACTTTGTCTTTACAAAGTCCGAAGCGATATTTTACTGGTGTAGTATTAGACATTTTCATTCTAATTGCGACTTTTAATGGCTCCCCCTGAACATCAATTGCTCCGTATTTTCGCGAATTCACTAGCCGCGGCAACATAACCACGCCACGTTCGAGAGATTTACTTGTCCATAAGCATAAAGCATTGATTACTATAAATTACTAAATTCGATAATATGGATTCTAAACACAGCAGTGCATTGTGGTCGAAGGCCGGAATTAATCGTCAGAATCAATTACAATTCGCTGTTAATAACGGGCACGAAGAACTCGTGCATCGATTAGGGGGTAATACCATTAAACCCACTGGCAAACTATAAATACTGGTCGAAGTGGGAATGAAATGAGGGGAGGAAGGTACTGGGAGGAAGAAGAGGAGAGACAGTGTAGAAGATGCGGATACGAAGATGAGACGTGGGAGGCACGTGCTGGAAAGGTGTACAGGAGAACAAGAAGGGAAGTAGGGATACACAAGTGAAGGTGAAAGAAATACTGGCTGAGGACGGGAGGGGGGAAGAATAGATGAAAAAATTAGACAGGAAGAGAAAAGAAATACAGGATGGAAAATATGAAGGAGAGAGAGAGAATGCGAAAAGAAAAAGAAAGATATTTTGATTTTAGAATTTAGATCTTGTACAGCAAAAAACACAAATGTAAACGAATACTATATTGTAAAGGGAACGGGATCTCTTTGTAACCCGTAAGGGAACAAATAAATACATATGTACATACTGTTCGAAGCGGAACTGTCAAAAACGGTCCAACTAAACTAAAACTTTTTCGGGAGGCCCTAGAAAATTACCTCAAGCTCTAGACATGCTACCAAACGTGTTCGCTAGCAGAAAGATCAAGAGAAGAGTATTTCACTTTCGCCCCACTCTAACATAATTAAGTAAACAAACAGATCCCCAAGCAGGTCCTGTATCTCAGAGGAGACGTTTATTCAGCACGAGGATGCACGATCATCGTCACTCCATTGTAACAGTCCGCCGAATCAAAGTCCACAGCCTCCAGATTTGAAAAGGGTGCGAAGCGGGTGAATATAGAGTAAGAACCCGGCAAGATTGGCGACAAATGTTGGAACAAACGATTCCGCGGACCATCGTAGAGGTCCAGAACGATGCGGGGCTTTGAGAGTTACCGGAAACTATACGCAATGGCATCGCGAAGCGGCACGAATCGCCGGCGGGGTATCGCAAGCGCAGCGGCCGCAGTTAAATGCAGCAACCGTAAGACAATAATCGGGAGGATAATTATATTAATAACGGATGGAGGTCAAACGCGACCACCTCGGCATGTGCTCGGCGTGCATGCGCCTGGTAAATAGATCGAGGGGGGTTATGGCAAGGGAGGATGCGTACGTGCGGAATATACATGCACATCGGTGCACCGTTGCACCGTTGCACCGTTGCGCTCATGCCCCTGCCCGGTACGTAACTCAACAGGATATTGGATACTCTGTTATCATAGTAAACCTCCATCCCTCACCGAACCCGGTGACGACATAATTATCTCTAGTAATTAAAGTACACACCTACTTTGCTCGATATTGGCTCTTTAGAGCCCCGGACTACGTACGAAGTACGCGGAATTATGGAAATCATAAGCAAGCAACGACGTTTAACAGTTGCGCCGGGACAATCCGCGATCCGTGGACGTTCTCAGACGACCGAGATTGGCTACAAGAGGATTTCCGAGGACCCACCCCATGCGCGAGTGCTCGCCATCTGTCCCGCAAGAATTATCGCGTCCCTCATCCGACACTTTTGGGAATCGCCTGGACACCGCTTATCTCCTGCAGCGAAGCACCTTTCATCCGTTTAACACGTTCGGTACGATGTTTGGGCCCCGGGAGAGTCTTATGGGGCTGCCAGAGAATTTTTCGAATCTGCAAAACACTTTACATTAACCATTTGCGGACCAGATTGTTTTCACAGTTTTATTCGGCGCAGGCGAAATACGTTTCATGAGTTGAACACGTTAGCTGCACGCTGTCTGGGGTCCAAGCAAATTTTATGAAGCCCCCGGTAAAAATTTTAGAACCTATAAACCTTTCAGATTAATTCTTCGCCGACCAGATTCTTTTATAATCCTATTTAGTGCAGGCAAACACTTTTGATCCTAACGTCTAGAGTTTGTGGAAGTTTTATGGAGAGCTCCGAAAAATTTTAGGATCCACAAACATTTTAGATTAACCCGGTCTAATCATTTCTGGTGCATCTCGGTTTAGAACGCGAGTAGAGAAACAATCGCCATCTTGTTCGATGCACGTTGCACAGCTCGGTTCGTAGTTGCGCGACCGCAACGTAGCCGTGGAAGGTATTTTACGTAAAACGTGTAATTGTCGCGACGTCAATTACAATTCTGTTTTCATTAGCTTCGGGACTTGTAACTGTAATAGCCGTGCACATAGTTCTAATCCTTTGTTCTCGCAAAGCCACTTTGAGCGGTGGACTGACTCAACTGAATGCGAACTTTGGACATACCGTGTTTACGGACGGTAATATGGCGGCATTACATAAATCTGTGTGATAACTATGGGTAAACTTTCGCGTTTAATACTATAACCGGCGTGGATTTTGCCAGGGAATAACAATAATAATCTGACGTATTCGAGATACACCAGTGCACCTGTAAATTGTTTCTGGTTAGATCGTTGTTTGACAAAGACACCTTATTTGAACGTTGATTAGAATCACTGTCCTGGTGATAGTATTGTATCGTACTGTACGCGTTTTTTACGAATGATTGCAAAGTTTTTTATACAATATTTAGAAAGATCAATATCTAGATCCTAGGAGGATCATACCAACAAACTAGACCATTTTCGAAAATTCGATTATCTTATTTGGCCGAGGGTAGCCTCTTAAGGAGACCCATCAGCGGCCACCAAAATGGCGTCGCGGGGAAGACCACTCTCGACGCTGCATCCTCCGAGTGGTTTTCGCATCTGCCCATAGATCGTGATCAATGTTGAATTGAAAGCCGGGAAGGCGGTTGCTCACGTTATACGACGAAAGCATTTGGCACCTGAAGCCTCGCATTTGCAGATTTGTCCGCGTCTTCTCTAGACGTTCGACCTATCTCTCTATCCTCCCATCTCTCCTTCTCAGAAAATTGTAATGCGCCGTCTTCTTGCGGGCCGGGGCAGCTTTTAAGGGATTTATCGAGCTCCACATTAAATGGCACTGATCTTGGTAAATCCAGATGGAATTCCCGTGTTTCCGCCACTTGGCGTGGCTTCCAGGATTTGGCGGCAAACCGTGGCGCCCCGCGTACGCCAAAAATCGATTCCGTCGCATTAATCGTCGGCCCGCGGGATCGTCCGACATATTTCCATATTAGGATTAAGTGCCCTCTCTACCTATCGACGACAGACAAAAACCCGACCGGTAGTAACACTGTCGCGACGCTGTCTACCACCGCGATTAATGAAACTCCTGCGATTCTTCCTCTCGAGCTTTTCCAGACAGAGTCTCTGAAAGCTATTCTATTATAGAACAGCCTGTGGAAAATGTCCGGCAGCCATTTCATTTGGAGCCACTTCATTCGGATCGGAGTTTTTCGCAATTGAAATAAAATAGATGATAAAAGAGACAATATACCGCAAAGAGTCAAGATTTCAGATCCGAACGAACGACAGGAAAGAACCGAAAGGAACCATAGCGGCAAGCACAAGAAGAGCAACCCCCATATTTCACGCCAGCGAATCCAGTGTGCCGTAAAGGAGGTCCGGGTCTCTTACCAGCGCAACAATATCTAAATTTGTCAGCGGGTAAAATACGTTCTTGGATGAGAGGACTGCGAAAGGGTAGCTAAATTGTTCTCATCGAGTGGCGCCAGAGTTCGACGCGCGAAAACACGATATCCACTCGGAATCTATCGGTTTCAGAGGTGTCGTTACTCAAAGGGCTGTCTCGGTGGCGATACACAGGACGGACCGGGTGAAAAACCGTGACAGAATGACCAGCGGGATCTAGTGGACCAGTGGAAGACAATCTCTCTCTCTCTCTCTCTCTCTTCGTTTCTCTTCCTTTCTCTGGCGTTTCTTAGAGAGGCGAAATAGAAGTGCGGGCGGAGAATAGACAGCGTAGGGTAGTAAGTGGGCTAGTAAGTCTCGCGATAACAGTTATAAATGACCCTCTCGAAGTGCGGCGCCGCGCCACCCAACCCTCGACTATGCGCCAGACACTGGCTCCTCTCGGTAACCCAACACATGCCCCGCACAATATAGTCGTAAAAGGTACTAAACAAACATACGGTAAGTGGCCGGCGCGTGTGCGCGCGTAACCATCCTCTCTATCTTTCTCTATCTATCTCTATCTGTCCATCTACCTGTCTCGCTCTATCTGGCTCTCTCTTTCACTGTTTACGTATCCTTGATCGATAATCGTGCGCGAGACATTGTGTGGCAACGGATCGATCGTTCCACGGGCCCCATTTACAACCGACGACCCACCACTTTTCGGAATATATCTCCGTTCCGGGGGTGCTTCCGAATACAAACTATCCCGTGTGCTTTGCACTTCCACCGACGTTACTTGTTTCACATAATTACAGCGCTTTCGAAACGAGCCCACACGCAGCACATCCTATCGCGAGAAATGCTAGTGCGCTATGGTGCACCCCTGAAGGGGTGGTTCTTCGCGGGAGAAAAAATTGTTTGTCTTTACGACGTAGCACACCTTTGGTGCACATACATTAGTATGTAATTCGTAAAAAGGCTCTAACTTTTTACAGAACATTTTTAAATTAATTCCTGCAGAATAAAGAAGAGGCTGCGAACCTATAGTTGATGCAACCCTAACGCAGAGTGCGCCAGCTGCCGACCCCGAAATCGCCGATGGTAAAGCATGGATTCCAACCCTTCATCCTCAGAACCGCGATATTAATCAATTTTTTAACGACGGACTTCAACGGTGTTTAATCATTTTTATAGGCCACTGCAGTCTCTGTAAATTTTGATTGACGATTATTGGAGCTAGTTGAGAGATTTGAAAATGCATTTCCGCGCTGGGAATGCACGCAAGCGCACAGGGGTTGATACGAGGCTAAACCTAGGGAATGTGGACTGCGATGTGCACGATGGCGCTAACTTCGGATATCGATTTTGGTCCAGTGGGATGCAGAACGCTCGCGTACTGTTAATCGCGATTCTCACTGTTATTTTACAGCAGGGAACCGTCCACTCGCGCTAAACATTCTCTCGCCGTGATAATGTCAAGTCGCGGAACCGTGGTGTGCAGTGTCAGCAGGTGAACACGCGTAATTATCGCACTGGGAGTGGTCGCTGCCACCTCGCCCCTACGCAGATTTGTAAATAGTCGGGATTAAAATGCGAATATCTGTGCTCGGGATACTTCTAAATTACGTTAGCATCGTTTACGGTGAGTCTGATCTATAATTCTGTTTGTATCGTCATTATTACTCGTGTGGAACTCTGTTGCCACCCTTGAAGGGTGTGTTGTTGTCTGAACTTGTCTTTTTGTATACGCCCTTTTCACGATTTTATGCGAATTTAAATCCAGGAGCCGCGGGAACGAGGACGTACGAAGCAAATCCTGATACGAAGAGGCTTTACGATGACTTGCTGTCTAATTACAACAGACTCATCCGCCCTGTCATTAACAACACCGAAACATTGACCGTTTGGCTCGGTCTAAAGTTGTCGCAGTTAATCGAAATGGTAGCAAATAATTTATTTTATTATCTTTTCGGAACGTTGATAGAATTGTTTGATTATCAGGGTTGAAATTTTTGCAGAACTTGAAAAATCAGGTGATGACCACGAATGTCTGGGTGGAACAGGTACAATCTACTTAGGGGGTCTCATTAATTATTCGTATGATTATCCTTTTACGTTGCGTTGTACAATGTTGTGTTCGTATCTTACAGAAATGGTTTGATTACAAATTGCGATGGGATCCAGAGGAATACGGTGGCGTGGAGATGCTTTACGTGCCTTCTGAGAACATTTGGCTGCCAGACATCGTGTTGTATAATAAGTAAATTCCGATTAAATAATAATTCAACCTTCATAGAAAGTTTTAATTTCATTCCTGAATTCGCCATCTCGTTCTCCAGTGCCGACGGCAATTACGAAGTAACGCTGATGACGAAGGCAACGTTGAAGTACACTGGCGAGGTATCTTGGAAGCCACCTGCGATCTATAAATCGTCCTGCGAGATCAACGTGGAATACTTCCCCTTCGACGAGCAATCGTGCATCATGAAATTCGGATCTTGGACATACAACGGCGCTCAGGTGATAACTCCGATATTATACCTTAACCATTAACTATACATATATTGTACTAATGATAAGATGGTTCGTGTGTTTTTCATCACGGAAAGGTGCAAATAAATAGTGTCAACAGAGTCCTTCGAAAAAATGCTTTGTAAAGACTTTTCCCAACAGGTAGACCTCAAGCACATGAAACAAATACCTGGGAGCAATTTAGTGGAAACAGGGATCGATTTAAGCGACTTCTATTTATCAGTAGAATGGGACATTCTTGAAGTGCCAGCGTCCAGAAACGAGGAGTATTATCCTTGCTGCACAGAACCATATTCTGGTAAGTTGTCGATTGAATTAAATGAAATATTTCCTTTTAACTTTACCGATTAAATTTTACGCAGATATCACGTTCAACATCACAATGCGAAGGAAGACATTGTTTTACACGGTCAACCTAATTATCCCCTGTGTGGGCATCACCTTCCTCACTGTACTCGTTTTTTACCTGCCAAGTGACTCAGGCGAAAAAGTAAATACTAAGAAATACTAACCCAGTAAGCAAACATGCTCGATTTTTTGGACAGTAGGCTGTACCAGTAGAACAACATACTTCTGCGTCCGAATAATTATCGCTTTATGCTGGCAGAGTATGCTGTCCAAAATCGAGCAGATTCCGAGCATCCTCAGCTTCGAGCATGTTCTGACAGTTTAATACTCGCCATCTGCTGGCATCGTACGATTGCAGGCTGTGCTTGATGTCTGCTCGAGGCAGACCTGGCTGACTGGGAACTTAATTATTTCCTCTTCGTATATATTTTATTAAATGTTTACTGTCCGTAGGTCTCGCTGTGTTCCTCGATTCTGCTCTCGCTCACGGTGTTCTTTTTACTATTAGCCGAAATTATACCACCGACGTCGCTGGCCATACCACTTTTAGGGAAATATTTGCTGTTCACTATGATACTGGTCACTCTGTCAATATGGATCACCGTATGCGTTCTGAACGTCCACTTCCGGTAATCACCGAAACGTATTTAATATTCATAAGATGGACCAATCGACGTCAGACTAATTGGTATCGAGAAAACTCTGATATTCGTGCTGTTCTCTCATAGATCTCCATCCACCCACAATATGTCTGCCTGGGTCAGACAAGTATTTTTAAATTGGATGCCACGGATGCTGATGATGCGTCGGACGCCATATTCAACCCCCGAATACGACGACACTTACATGGACAGCGGCTATACTAACGAAATAGATTTTAGGTAAGCAAGTACTTGGATAGTTATCATTATGAAGCATCTAAGAGTCAAACTTAGTAGTTAAATCGAACTTATAATTAATCCAGAGGTACCTAATCGCTATTTCTCACAGCGTAAGCGATTATCCTCTGGAACTGAAAGGAAGTCCGGACGGTTTCGAGAGCGTCACCTCTCAGTTCAAAAATATCCGCGAGGACGACGCTCGCCACTTTCCGCACGCTTCAGGTAAATCATCGCCCCCGTGCTCTGTATAAAAGTTTTTATTTATCATCTCCATCAAAGACACAATGTTGCTATTTCGACACGGTAGCAACTACAAATATGTAAATTGGTAAAGTTCATAATACACTCTGATTTCTCTCGAAAAGTCGACAACGCATGCGCACGTGTCTACATCGCAAACAACTAAACGAATATCAGAATTGACACTGTCATTCCTCGCGATCCGCGGATACATAAAAAAACGAATGGTGACTCACGCGGTGAGACAACGTCATGTATTGCTGTTTAGGCGAAATGATGCGCTAACAATGAAATATGTGATTTACAGTTACTGACAGTGAGAACACGATGCCAAGACACTTGTCTCCGGACGTCATATCAGCCCTGAAGGGTGTGCGTTTCATTGCGCAACATATAAAAGACGCGGACAAGGACAACGAAGTGAGTTCGAATGATTGGTTTGATTTCTTCTATAGCACACAGTTAGTGTTTTACTTCTGATGCCTCGTTCCGACAGTAACCGTCGGAAACGATTAGAGCCGAGTTTGTACTTCGTACGTTGACTGCCAGGTCGTTAGACCGCGAATTTTTATGCAAAATTAAAATTATATACATCATCTGCAAGAAACAAGAGCCTACTCTCTCTCTCTCTCTCTCTCTCTCTAAATACCCAAAATTACTATGCCTCGAGCGTAAATTAATATATTATTCTTCAAGGTCATTTTCGTGAAAGCAAGTACCGCACACATTATTTTCTAAAAACAACGAGAACGTGTTTGTACAAAATTTTAGCCATTTTTTAGTTAACTGAATGCAATTTTACAAACTCAATAATCGTAAATTATATCGTTCTTCTCACACTAACACAAACAGCACTTTTCACTCTGAGAAACACATGAGGATTAAATCGATTTGATTCGTTGGGAATTATGGAGAGTTCAGACCAGGCAGTCAACGAGCTAATAAGTAAATTCACAACTATCGCGTTGTTCTAACGAGTTCCTAATGTCTTCCAGGTGATAGAAGATTGGAAGTTCGTAGCTATGGTGTTGGACAGATTGTTTCTTTGGGTTTTCACTTTTGCGTGTATCGGAGGAACGCTCGGTATAATATTCCAGGCGCCTAGTCTATACGATACAAGAGAACCTGTGGACCAACAACTCTCTGGAATATCATTTCGTAATTTCATGTATCCGAATCTAGAGTCTTCGGACAACACGCCGAAAGAGTAAACACAAAACTAGAAACCGATCGAGCTCCAGAGACTCGCGCGTACCACAAACAACGATGGAAATTTGTTATACCGTTCGAATCATATTTATATCGACTCTCCTATCTCTCTTTATCTCTCTCCCCCATTTTATTCCGTAAAACGATGTTGCTTTTATAAGAAACGAGGATCTAATAATAAACATAGTCTAAGCGATTTTATTAACCCTGATCAGCCACAAACGAAAATGAATAAAGGGTCGATAGTCTAGAAAAGAAAAGAACGTTCGGATTCAATTGCGATCGAACAAATTCCACAAACACCTATAACATCAAGGTTAATAAAAGGCTTGAGCTACGAAACAAACGATCACTCTTTTATTCCAATCGATTCACACCGCCATTTACGATTTCTCTACGACGCTAAAGACATGTATTAAAATACTTTGTGTGCTCCTTCTCAACGGAACCCATCAGTTCCCGAGAGTTTCCGCTTCGCTCTCGAGTGTTGGACAAACTATAAATTAACGATAGAACGGAATGCAACTGTGAACAAAAATCGACGCCACTCTGGCTATCCCGCTTGCTAACCGCCTGTTCTCTTTCAGTACCAAAAGTAAAAACATCGTGACGATACACCGTACTCTCCGTAGCCTCGCAACAAGTCTCCTGGAACGATACAGGAGCAAAGGGGGTCCTCGCTCGCACCCAATGGTTAAGCTTTGACGTCACACGCTTTAGCCAATAATTCGGCTAGAACCGAAAATATGTGTGGTTCGACCAAATTGGACGGTTTACAGCCGCACTCCTACCAGGGGACTTCTAGCCAGGCACGCACAATACGTTAGCCCCTAACAACAACGATTTTACTTCGACAGATCACAGAACTAATCCACGTGTTTGATGCTCGTTTGTTCTGTACACGACTCGTACGATCAGTTAAAAGTTTGGCAGTATTTTTACATAGATAAATACAAAAAAAGGTTTCCTTTAATCTAAATCAATAATCATCAACTCTGGCGAATCGCTAGTACTGCTAATGGAGCTGGTCTGCGATTTTTTTGGCGAGGATGTACCGCAAGCTAGCTTCTTTGTACTCTGTGTCGGTGTACTGTGTTCGTCGTCATCGTCGCTGTCTGATATCAAGTCGATTACAACGGCTCGTTTCTTTTCTTTCGGCGGTGCTGGGTTGCTTTCGTCTAAACCATTGCAAACGATGAACGTGATTAGAAAACATCGTGGTAAGTAAACAGTTTCATCGATGGCTCTGTTAATAAACATACGAGGTGGAGCACTTGAAACAGACCACCCTGTATATTTTCATTAGCCAAGGACAAATCGAATCCAATGATGTATAATATCATGACCTTCATGTGACCTCAAGCATCAAAACCGACTCAAGATAAACACGATTAAGAATGAGGTGTTCAATGAAAATCTTAAAGAGACATATTATTGATAAGAAAAGTATCTCACCGAGGTCCACCGTATCGACGTCAATTTTGCGGTCTTGCGAGTTGGTGACCACTTTCGATTCTGTTTTGTCTTTGTCCTTCTCTTTCTTCAAAACCAGATTTTCCCAAGAACCGTCTTGAAGAAGCTGAATCTCGTTCACGTCCGGCAGCAGCTTCTTGGAATTGAGGACCTCTTGGAAATAGCCGTCGATAACGAGAGTATCGTACAACGCTGGCTTGTCGCAAACCGGACAACTCCACGTGGGTTTCCTCTCGTTCATTTGCAGGAATAGCGACGCGTCGAAGCACTGCAAGTGTGAACACGTGGACGCGCGGCAAGGCGTGGCCATCCGCATTTTCCCTAATGGACACGCTAACGACACCCTAAGCGACGTTGTTGCTATTTCACTGTCCGCATCCTCGTTGAGTTTCTCCTTAACTGCACAAGGAAATCATTCCCGTAACAATAATTCTCGCAGGACATGGACTCAATTGTTCCACTTTGACTTATGAGGTATTCTGGATATTCATCACTTCAAAAATCGACTCGAAAACAAGAATACCCCCATGGACGAGCGTTTGTAGATGAATTCAAAGTTAAACAGTTTGTTATCCTACTTTTTATGATACAATCTTTTAGTGCTCTCTTTACACTTCAGTTACAGTAATTGACACTCAATAAAGAGGTATTTATCATATAAAAGCTCGTTAAAGTGAAAAATTGACAAGATCCTGAAGATTAGCCTCCACTACTTACTCAAGCCCCTCGTGTAATCCGAGTGTCGCACGCCTCTACTTTTTAATCTTGATAAGAGCTCGGCACTTGATAGTTTTCTAACGAGGTATACCGCGATTGCATAGCGTCTTCCATAGTCGGCCGACCATGTGACCTGAATGTGATTTGCTACTGTTGGTGATAATTTAACTAAAGCGCTAATCTGCACAGGCCTCGGCGGCCTCTTTGGTTCTACTCCTGGTTTGTTCGTGGGTATTGGATTCTATTCGAAACAAAACCGATCAAACGACAGTCCAACATATTATTTCGAAAGAGTAATATATAGAGGTATGCGAACACCCGAAAATTTCGGGATTTTCAAATAAATAAAATATCCGGATCAGTCTCGATCATCGGGTACCCAAGATCTTCGCGTTCTCGCGCACCTCTAGTAATATAATATATTATCGTTGATTTACTCACAGGTAGAGGACACAGTTTTCCATTCACTTTCACTGCAATACTGGGTGGAAAACAATCTTCTTGTTCGCACGAGGTTTCTTGTAAACAAAATCGCATTTGTACCTGCGATGCACAATGTAAGATGCATTTTATTTGTCGCGAAGTGCAGATTAAAAGAATGCAAATTGGCCGAGAACTGAATTAACCAATGATACCTGTACACTATAGTCGATTTTACTTCCCGCCCGACAATCCCGTGAACTAGCTATGTCTGTCGACTGTTGTGGAGTTAAATGAAACATAAACGTATTCTCTTGAAGTCTCATAGTTCCCTGAGGCATCAAGCTAGACGGCTTCAACAATTCGGCTAATAAGTCGTAAAATGGAAGCTTTTTGAGTCTAACGTCCGGATGAACAGGATACTGACTTCTAGGTTGTATTTGTAAAGGAGATGGCAAAACTTTTGGAGGATATGGGTACGGACTATAGGCGGCACTTGTTGTCTGCTGAAATTGTAAATCATATGTAAGCTAATGAATAAAAGTTTCCAAATGTTCTGCATTGAAATTCTTAAACTAACTTGTGGTGTTACGCTGGTGTATCCTGTGGTTTGATACACTGGATTCGTTCTAGGTGTTGGTAGCGACGCCTGATGCGCCGGAGGAAGTTCTTTCCCACTGGGAACTGCAGATTGTGACTGCTGTTGCTGGCTGATCTGCCTTTGAATTAAATACAGATAATAATACCATGAAACGTACTCTACGTACTTTAATGTATAACTGAAAGTTAAATGAATTTACCTTGTGTAATAATTTCTGGAATGCATGTTTTGATCAATTTGTGGTTCACCGGAACCACCTGTTTGACCGTACATTTGGTGCGCAGCAAGTTGATCAGCTCTAAACAAAATAACGAAAAGAATAATGGCGCTAGCGCTTGATAGAAGTATACCTTAACATGTATAGTATACTTAAAGTATAATAGTATGCCATAGTACATATAAAAGAACATATACGGTTGAAATAATATATTTATGTGTTCGTTAAATAATAGTACTAACTTTTATAAATGAATAGAATTTCGAACGTATACTTGTATTCACATTAATATTATACTCACTGTATGGTTTTATATAGTTCACGTATTTTGAGCTGTACAGGGTGGGATCTCAAACGTAACAATTCTAGCGCACGTGTTTGTAACTCTGTTTTTCTACCGGATTTATTTCTACCAGCAAAACCAAGAAGCATCTGAAGTTCAGATACTCGAAAACTCAATACCATATTCTGTAATCACAAAATGAAAATATTCATGTATTTTAGCTACTGTACATGCAATTTTCCTAAAAAGAATATATTTTTAAAAAAAGAAGAAATTAATCGGAAGTTAATACCTCAAATACATTGTCAGACTTTATCGGCAACTGAATATTGTATATACATATATATATATACATATGCTCCATATACTGCTTCAAAGTATACAAACGTAATCATAAAAATACGAAATCAAATTTGAAAATACTAGGCATAAAAATCATACTTCAAGTTTTTCTATTTCTACAAAAAAATTAACATCGAACTTTGTTTTTTTTTTAACCAATAACCATATTGTATTAGGACGAATACAATAAAGTATGAAAACACATTTTTTTCTTTTATGATTGAGATGAACAGTATGTATTTCATGGTACACTTGTGACAAAACACGTACGTTTTCAATGACACTTTATTTTCGAAAATGGAGTCGAAATGATCAGAAAAACATTCACAAAATGTTTTCAAACGGAACGAGGTAAAAAATTAAGGTTACCTATAATTACGTGGACATTGCCTGTCTTTCGAAGCACTGTGCGGTTGATAGAACATGATTAACGGTACGGATGTAATTGAGAAAAAAAAAGAAATGTAATAATTATTGTGATATCTCACTGAGATAGGAAAACAATGATTGCAACAATGGTGTACAAATTTGTACGGCGGTGCACTATATGTACGTCTGTTAATACAATTTACTGACGGGAATCGTAAATCGCTAATAACCCGGATATAACCACGATAAATCCACAATGCAGACCCGCCGACATTTCTTTAAAATTTCACACGCTATCTATCTGCACTGCACCACTTTTAATACTTCACTCACCTCTAATTCTTTGGACTCCGCCATCTTCTTAGACGATTTTTTTTGCGAAGCCGTTTTGCTTATATTATTTCCAACAGTTTCGATAGAAAAATTCTCCTACCCGGTTCTTATTGTACCTACAAGCTGTTTCGATCGCAACCCGTTTCTATAGTTTTCTTGAGTTTAAACGTAGCTATTAAATAATATCGTTTAAAGGACGCGAAATCGATTTTTTTACGTTCTAATTTTGCGGTAACAGCGAAAAATCCGACTTTCCTTGGAAAGTTCAGTTCCTCTGAAAAAATGTTCTGTTCAACGGCATAAAGATGAAGTAAATATCGATATTGAACACTTCGTTCGTTCGAAATACGAAAAGGGATTTTCCAAGATGGCCGCCTGCACTGAATTGCACCGAATTTGTGAATTCGGTAAATTTCAAGGAACCGAGCAAGATCGTTCGTGGTGTGACGTTTACTTTCTTAAACATGCGCTAAATGAAATACTCACATCTCACATTAAGGTCGTTTGTTTAAATTCGCTCTATATATTTCACCGTTTTAACAAATCTACACGATAACGGAAAATCTTTACGTACATATACTGGTTATGTTTCATCTATTAGATTGCATGTATCGTACTAAACAATTTACATCCCGCTATATCTATCAGGACTATATTACAAATATATAGTATTATCCGATCTATACCTCGACTATTCACTTTTAAATACCACAAAGTTGCATTGAAATATTGCAATAATGTTTTATTTAAATGTATCTTACAATAATATAACACGGTCGTATATTGGAAACACGAATATACAATGCAACATAAACCTATAACCCTTTATGGCGACCTTATCTTTTCAAAAGTAGATAATAAATAATCTTCACTATATCGGTGTGATAATTTCACTAGGTGTTCAGTCAAATGATTCGTTCACACCTAGGGGAAAAACACATTCTAGATTATCATCTTTTCGTCCTGGTAATTCCCCAATGGTGTTACAAAGTTCACTAGTGGCTGTCGTAAAAATGTCATAAAACTAAACCGTTATGTCATTTTTTGTTCGAAATATTTACCAAAATAAAGTACTAATATTTAGAGCGTTTAAAACTGTTTATAACAGTCCCAGTTTACTTTCATTAATATTAACGTGAAAATTTGTCTAGGCGTTCGAACAGACGATTGGATCACGCCTAGGAGAAAAACACACTTTAGATTACCATCTTTTCGTCTTGATAATTCTCCAATGGTGTTGCAGATATTTGAGATATTATTAGCTAGTGTCATGAAAATTGTGTTATCCAGTGTTATCTTCTAGTGGAAAAATCTGTTTGCACTCAATCACGAAATAGGATGCGCGTGCGTCTATCTGAAGATATTAGTAACCACTAAAATTTCGAGTGTAATTATAAATATGTATGTATATATCAGTATATATGGACATATCTATGACAATTTAAAAACATGGCTACCATGTGAAAAATAAATTGGTCGCATTATCGTCTACAAACAAGACTTTGTTTAGTTTTTACGATAATTTTGTTGCACGGTACCAGCGAAACTAGTTGGTCGTAAAAAAGTACGCAGCTTTGATGAAAACTTGCAAAGTGTTGGCGCGGATTCGCCGAGTGAAACATTTGTGTTTTTAACAGTTATGGCTACATTTTTAATGTCTATCGAATGACCTAACGAATTTATAAAGGATACAAATTCATCTACGTTCGAATATTCCGCACGATTCCGTGGCAATAGACTTCACGAAGGATTGTTGAATAATGGTAACCTTACTTTTTAATCTGGAGAAAGTTCGAATACCTCATAAGGAAAAGATAGAATTTTACAAATAATGTATTAGTTTCACTCATTACGAAAGAATACCACAAATAATCGGTTACACGATTGTAAATAGTTGTGTGTAATTTAGGATCGGCGTGCTATCTGTACATTTCGTGTGTGTATATAACTTAACCTATTTTTTAGATTCAATATATTTACAATTATACATATCAACTAGCATATATAACTGTATAAGCACAAGTTAAGAAATGCTATGTTCAAATCTGTTAATACTGGGAAGGAACTTGTACTTTATTAACATGTACGACCGCTAAACGTGATTAATTCGAAAGTCTGTTTTTAAAATAAATCTATTCTCTAAAAAGGTAACAAACTTTTAATAGACTGAAATTGTTAGATATGTCTCTTTGTGTAAAATCATATTATTGTACTCTGAGTGCATTGTTACATTATACATATATGTGTGTTATTATTGTTGCAGATTATAATATGTTAAGACATTAAGCAAGACAACTTGTATAATAAAGAATCTATGTATAATACTGTGCTGCATTATTTATAAACTGACATCAATGGATTCCATTGATTTTGATACAATTATACGACATCCACGAACTATCATTCACGTAGATGTGGACTGTTTTTACGCTCAAGTGGAGATGCTGAGGCATCCGGAGTTGGAAGGCAAGCCGCTCGGAGTGAAGCAAAAGAATATAGTGGTGACGAGCAACTATCTGGCCAGAGAATATGGAATTAAAAAATGCATGCCTGTCCAAGAAGCTTTACAGTTGTGTCCGGGCCTGGCGCTGGTAAACGGGGAGGACCTAACAAATTACCGTCAATTTTCTGCCAAAATACTAGAGATACTACATCAGTTCACACCTTTAGTCGAAAGATTGGGCTTCGACGACAATTTCATGGACGTCACGTCTCTTGTGCAGAAATGCATGAACTCTGGCAATGATTCCGAATCGAACATAGACATTTCCATGGAGGATCAAAACCCAATTGGCGAGATATTCGGCACCTCGGACGAGGAATGTCCATGTGGCTGTCATGCTCGGTTAGCCACTGCTTCCAAAATAGCAGCTGAAATAAGAAAACGACTTTACAAAGAGTTGCGTGTCACTTGCAGCGCTGGCATAGCACATAACAAGCTTCTAGCGAAACTAGCCGGGTCGTTGCACAAGCCAAATCAGCAGACAGTGATCTTTCCATGCAGCGGACCGATGCTCTTGTCTACAATAGGATCCGTATCAAATATCCCAGGTGTTGGTCAGAAAACCACACAGCTGCTAATGTCGAACAACATAAAAACAGTGGACGATCTGCGCAAGACATCTCTGGAGACTCTGGAGATGAAGATAGGCATCGATCTGGCAAGGAAACTAAAAGACAATGCCGAAGGCATCGACGAGACGATCGTGAAGCCTACAGGCAAGAAGCAGTCCATCGGCTTGGAGGATGGTTTCAAAAGTGTCTCTCTAGTAGCTGAAGTAGAATCAAGACTCGGCGCGCTCTTAAGAAGACTAACAGAGCTGGCGATGGAGGATGGGAGGATCCCCATCGCGATGAGAATAACAGTGAGGAAGCACGACTTCAACAAGCCAGCCTCCGGCAAGAGAGAGACTCGGCAATGCGCATTACCAAAACATTTACTGCCCTCCACGAAGTGCGGCGTCTACGACCACGCTAAGATGCTGTCGCTAGCTATGAAACTGTTCCATCGAACCGTTGATGTGTCCAAACCATTCCACTTGACCCTGCTAGGAGTCGCTTTCACGAAGTTCGAGGAGAGATCCTCCGGGAAAAATAGTATTACATCTTTCTTGCGAAAACAAGTCGCCGTTCAGTCTGTTCTAGACATCAGCTCCGAGGAAGGTATCTCGGATGTGAGCCTCGGGTCGCCCATGAGCGTCAACCAGGACAGCAACGATGGCTCTGCGATGAGCACTACGTCATCCCCCATTTCAAAAGCGGTGGGAGCTGCGAATCCGGGGATCGAAGATGATTTGCTGAGCGAGATAGAGCCTCTGCCGAAGAAGACCAGGCTGGAGGTGTGGCTGAACGGTCGCAGAGAATCTCCCAGCAACGAGATGGCCGATCTTCGACTCAGTCCTTCGTCACCAATGCAGTTGTCACCGAAAATCGACGCGGCGGTCCTCAAGTCTCTACCCATCGACATCCAAAGGGAAGTGACCCGCTCCTGGCCGACGACTAGTAAACCAAAACCGAATAATATATTGAAATACTTCATAGCTAATAAGTGACGGAGTTCCGTGGCCTAGATCGCAACATAGCCATCACTTTTCTGTACACATCTCCGCGGGTTACAATATTGGATGGCAGCACCATGTGATATTATGACTTTAAGTTACAGATGCCGCGAGCTGATTTGCAATCGTTTTTGGGTATTAAAACTTCTTCTACGCATACACATATACATATATATATATATATTTTCTACGGCATTTACATCGATCGAATTTGTTAAACACGTGAGGTGACGTTCACCGTATAAATCTCTACCAGAGTCTATGAATAAATTCGCATAAATACATATACTTTATTTATTTATCTTAACTGATATCCGAGGGCATCGTTTGTTTGTCTTTTCGAGCGTTGTTTAGGGTAAACGGATAGTTTGGTTGGACCTGCATTTACAAAAGCTGTGTATTACCGTTGTATTTTTGAAGAGGCGTTCGAGAATCTATAAAGACGATCCAACGAGAAAAAGTATTCCCGAGAGTTTTAAAAATAAGTTTCTCACGATGCATCGAACGCGCGCGTTTAGCACCATATGATCTGAGGCGAGCAAACAAGCTACGAGTGCATAGAATATAGAAATATCTACGTACATAATAGTAAACGAGAAGATGTTCAGAATAAAGTTGCGTTATCATGATCTTTTCCATTTTCACTGAAAAACAAAAAGTATCATTCGAGACACAAAGCGTTTCCATTCGTGTTCGATAGGAAAGCTGGATTGGTAAGCATTTTGCGAAGGAGAAAGAGGACACTGTCGATTTTTTTTTCTTTAATGAGGTGCTGGCATTTGATTTTGTACGTATGCTCCAACGGCTCAACCGTAGTCGCATTGATTTGAAGCGAAAAGAAAAAAAAAGGTGGAAGTGTTTATATTTTTAGTACCGACGATGTTATGCTACGAGTGGAACGGGTGTTGCGAATAACTATACACCGAAACGGAAAATACTCGACCGATCCTACCGTACAACTGATATGGAGCTCCACACGAATGATGACGAATAGTTTCTATATATTGTATAATTATTTAGACTATTAGACAATCATAAAGACTTTATCGGTTCGATACGGTACAAGGTGAATAATTATAATATATTATATATAAATATATATATATATATCCGTTAAGCATACACGAGATAAGAATATGAGCCAACGATCCACGCGATTTTGAAATTATTTCTATCACGCATACAAACACACGCGAGACGTGTATGTACAACAATGTGCGCGTCTACACGGTTACTTAAGAAACGAAACAATTAATTGTAAATGAGAACGTACGTACATTAGAGCGTGGCCAGCGGCAAGTGATACTGAAACAGTAGCTTTTGTAAACAATAAAACATACTTATATATATACATATATATGTATATATACATGTATATATAAGGGTACGGAAGTTTATATGTTAAGCGTTAATTAACGACCAAGGCGGGAAAATCAGAGATTAGTTATCGAGCAAGTTTTTTCTTTTCTTCTCTTCTCTTCTTTTTATTTTGTAGCCCTCTCTATCTATGTTTATTTATTTACCGTACTGCATAGGAGAAGCGGCGACCATTTTGACTATTAACTTCTGGTTGTGAGAACATGAATATTTTATACGTAACACACACACACGACGTTGGGGATGGTATGAGCGGTTGCGAAATACGAGAGCTTGTCGTCGTCCAAGTTCTGATTAATTAGAATAACATGCAGCGGTTCTTCAGATAATTGTGTTTATATTTCGCGCGTGAATCAACCGTGGGACGCACGACCAAATTGACTTTGACTTTGCACAAGCTATGCGCCATCAACGGCACATACTGTCCCCGATCCGTTTAAATAAAGAAAGTTCGAGTTGTACGCTATGCATTATTTTCTTGTCCCCCTAATTGCTTCATTGCAATCCTCTGTACTCCATTCTGCCTGAGAAAGAATTGTCGAAAGCGTGGATTTTTGTTGAATCTTCAAAATTGGACCATTTCATTTTTTTTATAAAATAATGTAGTTAAAGAAATATTTAGAATGCAGCCTTCATTGGACAAGTCTTGAAGAATCTTTGTGTATTTTTCTTTTCATTTACAAAATAGAAAGCGTTCATAATAGATTGGTCACGTTTTAATAAATTGTGAAAAGAATTCGTCTTTTTGTGTCCGATTGAATGCACCGAATCTTCGCAGAGCGATATATGAGAAAGCGCAGTACGTTCAAGTATGACGCCAGAATTAGACCCTTGCCACTACTATACAATTTGAATGAGGCCAATCACCCAGCCACCGTCTCTGAATGGGACATAATCAGGGTGAGTCACGTCATAATGGAATGAATTGTGCAGCTTTGTGACTTTTTAAATTGTCCTGCGCCCTCGTTTAATAAGCCTCCTCCCGAATAATCTTCTTTGAGTCATTGATCAACATGACGACGCGAATCAGATCGTCGAATAATTGTTTACGCGGTTTTAGATTGTGAAATATACGTCTGCCCGAAATGTCCCGAACGGCATAAGGGCTTGAAAAATCTTTTTAACATCAATTTCAATTCTTGAGGAATTATCCAATCCGAATAATCGTCAAGAAGAATCGAAATCTCCAATTATACTCGAGTTTTAAACACCTATTTTTCTTTGCGCATAGTGATCGCACGATTATGGAATTCCCAGGATAGTCAAGTGCAAACGCGTGTGAATTGTTAGTCTAGCATCGTTCGGCTCTTGAACGATAAGGGTACTTGTTCGGCCAGGGTTTTTCTTAGGCCCTATCACTGCGCACGTGAGATACATCGAAACCAGCTTTTTCATAGGTAATATCTGACCCAAATTTAAATAAAGGCCAGGTGCACGTTTAATTCCCATGGACATTAAGAAGGTACTTGGTATAAATACACTTCGAATGTTTCGGGAATGTCAGATTGATACTTGACTCGTGATAGTTAGCACTAGCAAGAATCTTCTAAAATGTTGTTTGCGGTCTTGGCGTTCACCATTGTTACGGTGCTGCGAGCATCCGGTAATTATCTTACTCCATTTGGAGATTAATCCAATTGAAGACTAATATATTTTAATACACAAATTAATAAATACAGCGGCGAGCATAAACGAAATTCCGAAAATCGTCGGAGGTACACCAGCTGAAGATGGACAGTTTCCGTACCAAGCTTCTCTGCGCTACAGGAGCCGCCATTTTTGCGGAGGATCTGTCTTAAACAAGAGATGGATACTAACTGCAGCCCACTGTTTATCAGGGTCTCCTATTAGAATTATTTTTATTAAAAATTCTCTGTATTTTGTCAGCTTTCACGATGTTCTTTTAGCTTGAACGACAATGGAATTACCGTCGTGCTGGGGACCAACAAGTTAGACGACGGCGGTGACATGTATCAATCCGAAAAGATAATCAGTCACCCTAGATACAGTTCAGCGTTGATCAGAAACGACATCGGGTTGATCAGAGTATCCAAGGACATCGTCTTCGGGGACAAAGTGATGCCCATCGGTCTGCCAAACGAGAACTTCAGCAAAACTGATTACCCAGCCGCGTTGTCTGGCTGGGGAACCACCAGCGTGAGTATCTCAAACGGAAGAGCCGAGTAACGATTCCAAGTACTTACATATGTTCTTTTTCATTTATTTCTGTCTGTTTTCTCTCTGTTCCATATGTCCTTAATTGGCCACAACAACGGGCCGCGCGTACTACCCTAAATCGTGTTAAGTACCCGGGAGAGGCCCCGAACGAGCTGCAGCACATCGAGCTGAGCGTGATCGATCAAAAACAATGTTTAAATACCAGCTTTCGCATCACCAACGACAATATCTGCACACTTAACAAGAGGGGCGAAGGCGCTTGTCACGTAAGTGCATTCAGGTCTAGTCAAGTGCTCGAGAAGAGGGCCCTTTCGCGTCAAAGGGACCCTCAGCGAAAGCAGCACCTCTCTCTCTCTTCGCTCTTTGTCTCTCTCTTTCTCTCTCTCTCTCTCTCTCTCTCTCTCTCTCTCTCTCTCTCTCTCGTGTTCTTTTTTCTTATTTGTAGTCCGAGGAAATCGTGCCGGCAAGTGCGTGACAATGAACACCATTCAGCCTCACTTATGCTAGATCGAAAGAATTGCTCCACCGCGCGCGCACGGTTTGGCTTCCACTTTCTTATCGAGCCGTGGATAATCCAATTTACGAAGTGCCGAGCCGAGATTTCGATATTAGAGCTCGTTTAGCCGGCTGTAAACTCCGTTACATCCTTTTACAATTCGCTGTACAGGGTCTTCGGCAAATCATTAACACGTCGAATGCCGCACGACTTTTTTGTGCTTCAAGTATTTTCATTTACTTCGTTCATAAAAGTGTGATCACCCTGTACACAATTTATTAATTATGTCTAATCTGTTTAATTGATGTTAATTTCACAGGGAGACTCTGGAGGTCCCTTGGTTGCCGATAAGGAACAAATCGGAGTCGTATCCTGGGGAATACCCTGTGCCAGAGGACAACCGGACGTTTTCACTCGTGTCTACAGCTATAAGCAGTGGATAAACAAGCACGTCGAAAAGGACAGCATTTAAATAATGTACTTCGAATCTTACTAAATAAATTCTGCTTCACGTATTCAACTTTCGATGTTCAAACTCGACACGGCGCGGCGCGGCGAAAGAAACGGCGCCGAAAGAACCATTAAAACGGGACTCGCCGGAAGACAAAACAAACGTGCCTGAATCCGACACCCAGTTCCGAGGTTCGACAAAAATATGAATAATTGTTTTTTTCCTCGAACTCGGTGTCGCAACTTCTCCTCGTCGCATGTTTAGTGGCACACGTAACAAAGCGACCTACGCTTATGCAAATGCACTTTAAGGTGACACCAATTTTACGGCTCATATTCGCGAATTAATGTCACACGCGCCTAATGCGCTAAATTAGATAGAACATTTAGCTGGTGGGTAACATTATCCAGAGATAAATAAAGTAATTCGTGCTGCGGGCACGAGTTCAATTGCGTTTAACTGTGCGCTCTGTTGTCGTGCAACTGTCTTTACAAAATTACTCAGAAATCAACGTTTGAAAGATTTGAAATTTGTATTAATTAATGCACCGACAGCACAGATCGCGATCGCGCAACCTCTTTTTTAAAAAATCCTCAATTGCAGTTTCGGTCAAGTAGCGGATGACCCGATTTCGATGGCGCATGCTCGGATCACGTGCATCGAAAATCGTTTCGCGTGTAAGAAGGATGCAACCCCTAGTAATGCGTCCCAGGACAAAGGGATGAGGACCTCGAGCAAACCCCTCTAAAATTAGACCACCGAAAAACCTCTTCCGACTTCCACCTACGAAACCGAGCAAAAAAGCCGAGGTAATTAATCAAGATGGCAGATAGTTATTTGCGATTCGAATCTCGCGAAGATTACGACACCTATGCAAACCCTCCTGGCTGTGGTGTAGCGGGTACTTATTCGAAGATTGCGAGCAACGTGGCCAAGGATGCGCGCCGCTACCCCGACCTCGTCAACGTTTGAAAAACCATTCTGCGGATCGATCATGGTAGCTCGCACCATAGCGAAAAAATATCGGACGTCATTCCCAGAAGCGTATCAACGTGTCCTGAAATTGGGATGAGAATCGGATTCGAATCGAGAGTCGGGGAACAACAAGAAGAAGCCCGCGGTACACGGGACAACTATTCATCTATCAAGCAACGCATGACCTAAATCCGGGACGCGCATGCTCGGCTCGGGCAAGGACAGTTTCGAGGGTGTGTTTTCATCCCCTGTTTCTGGCCGTGTCGCGAATTTCTCAGCAGCGTTGGGGGCCGCACACACACACACACACACACACACACACTCTCTCTCTCTCTTCGTCGTTTTGCGGGAAAAAGCAGCGTGTCGTGAAAGATGAGGACCGGTGGCCGTGCCACCTGCTGGAGCTTAACGCACATCGTCTGAAATCGATATCGCCGTCCTTGTCCCTCGTCTTCAGCATAGTCGCTCTAGCAGCTTAGGGGTGAAATACGAGCGCGATGGAAACTGTACACGGGGGATTGTATTCGGAGTGGTAGTTCTTTTGTGCGTCGCGGCGCGAGAAAACGCCGAGCGATTGACCTGCCATTGTTTTATTGGATGTTTGCTACTTAGACTAGTCCATCCCCCGTTTTGGGGCTGATAGATCGCCGTTGAAGAAGACCATTCGACCAACGTCCCCAACCTAGAACTTCGTCGCAAACTTCAAAGAAGTTCGTGCGCACGGAAAGTTGGTGTGCTCGTCGACCATACCATCCGCAGCCTTAACGTACCGATAAACGCGCTATACGTTATCAGCGTGGGCGTAGCAAGAGACAAAAAATCGAGTTCCGGTCCATGGCATGCGTCGGGGTTGTATTCGTGTGCCTCCAGTCCATTGTTTACGTCGGAGGATCGTGACAACGCTCAAGATACACCTGTTTACGTCGATCCACGCAGCTCTTCGGCCCCTTTCCGCAAGGTGTTTACAATAATCAAGGGGAACACGCATACACACATACTCTGTTATGCCTCGTCGTTTCGTGCTCGTGGGAAAGAATCGGGTGCACGGTGTTTGAAGATTGTCCGGTGGAAGATGATGTCGTAAACAGTCGTATGATATACAACGTCGATCCTGTCGCAGTCAGACCGATGCATCATGGTGCTTTGTTAGTGTGCACATCACGCCCAGTTGAGATCCTTGCAACGCCATAAATAATATAACGCGCCGATACATTGCCTGTATAAAAATAAGTTATCGTCTGAAATTATCAAAGGAACCTTCATGAGCTGCTGTCCATTCATGTGAGTATGTGACAAGCTTTCCTAACAGACACCTACCACACACACACACACGTCCAATGAAACGCTTACACGGTTTACACAGCGATACGTGACTCGCATTTTAGGGGTTGATAAAAATGGCGATAAAAATGTGTATTTAATAGGACTCGGTATAATGGCACGCTTATTCTTCTCGGCTGTTCTTTTGAACGGAAAACATGATCACTTTTCTTATATCAACTTGTGGATGAATGGCATTTTTCTTTAATCCTTTCTTTAATTACTACTGGATTTTTGGCTGATGAAAATGGGTCAGATTTTCTGCTAATAAAAATAGGTCAATGTGGTTGGACTTTAACCAGTTGAAAACGAAGGTGGCAAGGTTTATCATTGCTATTTTTGACCCTTTACACTTCATTTAGTATATGTATATTATTAGGATGTACAAATGAATTCGGCTCGTCAGTCGCTGTAACAATAAAGAAATTCATTTCCGAATGCAATCCTTGAACTTTCTTTCTACCAAGTGGAGGACAATTAAACCAGTAAACCGTTATGTACCATTTTATCGATTATAACCGTGGCTATTTATACCTCATATGATAAAGATAATTCAAGTGTCGCGTTTTTACCGATACGTTCAAGAGCAGCGCCGATCCTCAAGCAAAGTTTACTCTCGACAATAAAGTTTCACTTTTGTCGAGGGGAACATATGTACGATTCCTTCCGTGGTACAGTTTGTTTGGTAACGATTGTACACCGGAAAAGTGGTCGAGGAAAAAACAGGTTTTCTGTAGAGTAAGGTGTATAGCGTATGGCATACAGATGAGAGAGTCTGATGGAAACATGAAATTCGTGACTATAGGAAATGTACAGCTGTCCGTAGAGCCGGCTGTAGCAAGTGCATGGAAGTAAGCAAAGCGTACACATATCAGGCGCTACACCTTTTAACGGGCGACTGCGCAGTAGACAATTCAGCCGTCTACATGGCGGTTACCTCGCGCAAGCATACCAAGCATTTCTCCGTCTTTGTACCGGCGTTGGTGTTCCTCGTCTCCTTACTCTCCTTACCCTTCGGCAGACTCTACCGTCCCTCTTTCTTCGTCATTGGTTTACTCGCTATTTTGCTTCTCACTCTCCTGGCAAACGCTTGACGGTGCGCCAATACTCAGGGACGTATTACACGCCGCTCCACCGAAACTGTTGCACACATCCCGCATCCGACAAACAAACGCTACACCTTGCACTACTTTCCTCCATTCGTATATGAAATCTTGATGCTAAATAACAACACAATCAAATCTTCCACGCAGAGCATGACGCACTTCTCTAATCTATGCACATGTACATGTACGTCACTCTCCGCAAAAATCGGCTTATCGCTCACACCAAATTCAAAGTACTCTCGATTATTTTTGACCAAGTACCAGAACTACTATCTTTAATGTTAAATCTTGATCGAAAAATTCGCTGGTTAAACACGTTCGTCCCAAATCGTCAATTGCTACGTTTTATTATGCTGTATTAATTGTTATCTACTAATCTATATGTAAATTCATGTTACATATTCATCACGTAACAGTGGACTACATTGTATTTTATAGTTACATAAACGGTAGAGTAGGTAGGTATTCCTGAACTTTCTAGGAAAAATGAATTTGTCTTTAATCTATTTTGTTAAACGTTCAAGTGCGAGTACGATACACTCTCGACTTCATCTGGATAGAATAAACAAGATCATATAAATACACTACCGGCCAAAAGTTTGGAATCACAGCATAAATTCAGAGAAGCAGGAGGTTTATAAGAAGAACTGAATCTGAATGCCTTTAGAACAACCAAGGAAGATTAATCAACTTACGAGCAGTATGTTTTTCATTTTGTATTTTTTTTATCAAGGAGTGCGTATTTTTCTTCAAATTGCTCTTCCAGGGCATCCTGGCAATTAGTTTATCGAATGTTTCTAATTTGATATTTTTCCATGCTCCTTGTAGAAGTTGCCAAAGATGTCCCTTTAGAAAAGTGCATTCCGAACATTATGTCTTACACTGGGTGTAGAAACTATAAAGAGCATTATGGCCATAAAAAAATGCTGAAATCTGTTAAGAAATATTATTCAACTAGTGAATATTTCATATTATAACGATCGATCATTTATCGATATATTTGAATTTTACAAAAATCAGCAAGTGATTCCAAACTTTTGGCCGGTAGTGTGAGTCGCATGATATGACGAAAATATTCTAAACGGAATGTTGAAATTCTGGGACGAAGATGGTTAGAAGATTTCTCCGCGAATTCCAAGATTTGATGTGCAGCGGCGCGACGAATAATTCGAGGGAAGAGATGATGCATCATATAGTGAATGGTGGGCGCGGGCGCCCGCATAGTGCGCCTACTGGTTTCGTCCCTGGCAGTGGTGCCGGCTGCGGATGCAGGCGAGAACGTGCGCAGCTGTAAAACGTGAGTCGCTGAGCTCCGCAGCTGATGCGACCCGTCGTCGTCGCGATCCGTGGGTTTGTGTTTTGTTTGGAAAAATGCGACAGTGCCACGCGGAATTTCGACAGTGTCGATGCAACGGTATTATCGCATGTCTATCCGATAGTGAATATCCGCAAGAATATCGCGAGTGATAGTGACACTAAGTACGAGACGGAACAGGAACAGGTTCGAAAAATGACAACCGAGATATCCGAAGACACGCGTAGCCTCGAAAGTGAAACGGAGACAGTCCTGAACGGTTGATAAACTCTTCCTTTTTCAACTTCGCACACGATGCAAAAACTATGCCAAACGGACGCCGCGAAGCGCACGGACTCGTCCTAGCGACCATTTCCGCGGCGAGGACAATAGCCATCAAAGGAAGAAAGATAGACAAAGAGTCGGCATATGCTTTGTGTCGCGGTCGCTTCTACAGCGACAGGAACCTCTATTAAACCTTCCTCGCGAGACGCCAGTTTCCCAAGACTGAAACTTTGACTCGTTTAGATTCCTTTATTTTTATTTACATATATCCGCGATCGTGACTTTCTCGGACGCGTCGATCATCCTTCGGATTGTATCGCGTCGTCTACTAAACATTCACAAGCTTCCGACAAGCTGGATCGATCACGAGTACCAGAGGAATTGTGTGAACGTGAATTTGTTGGCTGGGAATGTAAAATGCGTCGGGTGATTTCATACGCGGATGTATGAAAAAAGAATTGTAAATAGAAAGTTACTCGGTTGCGCGTCCGTGAGAATTTTGATGTTTTGATTGTTTGCATGCGACGCAACTGGATGTTTGTGTTTGCTGACTCGGTACCGCACGGCATTAGGAGATGCGATTTAGGGGGAAGTTATCCGACGAACCCGTTACTGTCGGCCAGCTTATTCCGTGATGAAAATTTATGCGAAAGAAGCAAGGTATGCCCCACGCTCGCGTACATAGATGCACCGATAATGCCTGTGCGATGTAACGGATGTATACATTTCTGAAAACGACAACAGGGCTAGATTCATTATGGAGGCACTGCGTTTGGCTATACAGTGAGTTTATTAATTCATAAATATTACTACGCGAACACCTCTGTGCTTCGCAACGCGCGCATTGTTACAGGCTATTGTTAGGGTACGTTCACTTGTCACGCTTGCGGTATCGCGGCAGATAACTTCGGAATTACGCGATTACGAATTTTAATCGATGTCTATCAAACTATAAATAGTAGTCCATTTATCATAAATATTAATGAACATCGAAAATGTAATTACTATAAACAGCGGATCTTTATGCAAAATAAAAATGTTTTGCCTAAATTATAACAAACTCGAGTGAAATAGAAATTTGTTTTCTTTATCTAAATTTTTAAATTCTTCTAATGTTTTCACTGGTTTAAATTACACCTACTCATTTTTGTTGTAAATGCATAAAGATCCGCTGTCTACTAATTACTGATTGAAAGAATGTACAGATCTGTGAGAATGTTATCCCAATAATTAAATACTAATGAAGCAAATTATTATTATACGGATAATCTTGGTTTAATTACTGTTCCTATAATTCAGTAACAGTTAGTCTACACAAGTTTTATCTATTCAGAAAAAATATGATCTATGTCATTGAATAAGTGTATCCATGTTTATTCTTATGAATGTTATTAAAATTTGTTTCAGGACACGGCTAGGGGAGAGGATGGTCAGCATGAGCTCAAGGCTCGTGGAGACAGTCAGTATAAACTATGAAGATTTTAACGAGAGCTTTCTGACGTGTGGCACTTGTCTTTTCGTTTATGATGGCGGGGAACACACTCCTAAGTTACTACCGTGTTCGCACACAGTTAGTATTTCGTATAAATATTCCATATAAAATGATTATAGAATGATTGTTAATAATTAATTGATGTAATGCTGTTCACAGGTATGTTTACATTGTTTAACAAGAATCGCTGCATCCGAAACTCGCGAGCCTGGTGCCTTTCGTTGTCCTATTTGCAGAGAATTAATAACAATTCCTCGTGGTGGAGTTCCTGCGTTACCACCTAGCTTCCTCGTGAACCAACTTCTTGATCTTATGTCCAGACAGAGAAGAGAGGTTCGAGAACTAATGCTTTTTACAATATTTTTCTACATATGTACCATTAAATGTGATAAGTATATTAAATATTTTCTTTGACTGTAGGTGATTCCAAAATGTTCAGTTCACATAAACCAGGAGCTACTGTTCTGCGAAACGTGCGACACAGTGTTTTGTACAGTTTGCATGGGTGGGAATCATGCAGGAACATCACCGGGTTGTACAGAGCACACCATCATACCTTTCAGCATTGCAATCAAAAGAATGTCTGAAATTTTGCTCTACAAGGCTAACGAATGTATATCGAAGGTAACGATCCCCCTGTCCACATTACGGCGTAGAGTTTATTTTGAGAAGAAATTTTTTATTGTCTTGTAGTAATCGATGTAAATTCATCTAACTGTGGTTCTAGTTGACACTGGCCCAGGATTCTGTGAGTACGGAGCTGCAACGTTTGGAAGCTTCTAAAGAGAGGTGTTTGAACGCTGTGGACAACGAGTTTGCAGAAATTATTGCAAAGTTTGAGATAAGACGTTCGGAGTTGCAAGCAGCGGTAACTGCAGCTGCGAGAGACAAGAAGCACGTGTTAGAAGAGCAACACGCTCTCATAGAAGCCGAGAAAACCAAAGTGCAACAAGAATGCGAAGGCTTACAATATCAAGTATATCATTTACGATTTTCTATTACTAAATCACTATGCTTCCTGTTTATACCGTAGATAATCTGTTATTCTCATTGAAGGTCGAAGTACGGAACATCACGCAGAGGATTGGTAGTTTATCTGATCAACTAGACGCGGCATCAGCACTTAGCGAACCTAAAGAAAATGCCTTCATTACATTCGAATTTAACCACAATCATGCTCTTTCTCAATTAGAGGAAGCTATTCATAATTTGGGACGAGTACGTTCTAGTACAACATTGCCAGGTATCCTGAGGATTGATAATACAGTAAAGTACCTGCTTTAAAATTGTTATTAATCGTTCAATTGCTTTACTCGTTCACATTATCATCTCTAAAAAAAAAAAAGTTGAACGATATTTAACGTAATCAATCGTGTTTTTTTCGAATAGGTTTGTGCAGAGCCAGGTTAAAGGATCCTGCAATAGTTAAGTTACAAGCGACCGTCGTACTAGAGACTGTCGATTACCATGGGTATCCTAGAAACGTTGGAGGAGATCTTATCACTGCCGAGTTAACGTTAGCGGATAGTATGCACTCAAACAACCAAAGTTCCAGAGTCGAAACTGAAATAGTAGATTTAGAGAACGGTACATACGAGATACTGTTCAGACCTCCGGTTGCAAAACGCTTCGTCCTGAAATTATCAGTTTTCGAGCGGCCTATTAAAGATTATCCTTTATTTTTTGACGCGACTGTACATAATGAACCAATTAAAGTATATGGGAAACGAGGAAGCGGAAAGGACGAGTTTGACCAGCCAGTTGCCGTTGCCGTCGACGACGACGGCATGATTTACGTTCTAGACACCGGGAACTCCCGCGTGAAGGTACGTTCGTGAAGCATTCAAGTTTTGATCATTTTTATAGATAATATTCTGTTCCTAGGTACTCAATTGTGATTTAGAATTTCAAAGGCATTTAACCAACGAAGGTTTGGAAGGCCGTAGTTGTACAGGAATAAGTATATCGCAGCAAGGCATCGTTGTTGTCAATTGGAGAACACGAAAAATTACGGAAATGAGCTCTTTAGGCGACACAATTAAGTCCTTCACTCATAAAGTGTTTCGAGTAAGTATTTCTAGTTCTACAACTATGTCCTTGCTTAAAAGTTGTACAATTAAGTGTTGCTTTCATTAATCATGTTTACCATTTTGATATTCAGCAGCCAATCAATGTCGCAGTAGATAGAAATTACGGACATATACTTGTGACCAACAACGGTGAAAATTGTGTTTTTGTGTTCAATTCTGAAGGCGAATTCCTCTTCCAGGTTGGATAATTTTTACAGTCGTTAATACTTTGTATATGGTGAATCGTTCTAAAATTCTGTTAATGGTTATTAAGGTCGGAAAGACGATAACGTTAAAACTAATTAGAGCCGTTACCGTTGGGCGTAACGGTGAAATTGTAGTTGCCGATGATCATATTCTAGTGTTCACTGCTAAAGGAGACTTCTCCGAGGAGATATATTCAGAAGGCAAAGGTAAATTCTCTGTGAATATTAATGCCAGCGACCGTGCGTGAAGTGGCTGCTACTTTGCGTGTGCGGATATTAAGCGTAATTTCTTTATAGGTAAAGGCGCTTACTACGAAAGTTTAGCTGTCGACGCAGAAGGTAGAATACTTGGTACACGCACTGACAAAGGTCGCAATACGATTCAAGTGTTGAAATTAGGTGGAGGTAATATTTTGACTGAGATCGACTCGCATAGTTCAAAATTACGACGCCCTTCAGGTATTGCAGTACTACCTGACAATCACTTAGTAGTTGTAGACCTGGGAAACGACTGTACAAAAAAATATAGATATTGGTAAAAAGGAAACGAAAAGCAGAGTTGAATGTAGCTTGAATTACTTGCTTTCATGAAACTTTTGTTATAATTCTACGCATAATTTTAACTGTGTCTATGTTTATATAAATTTTTTATATGCAATTTTTACAACTTACGTGCTTAGGATCAATCAAAATAATTTTATCGGTGTAGAGAATGGTGTCGATCGTATTTGACATTATAAGTGCAACATATACATACATATATATATATATACATATATATATATCACGTGTATACGTATGTGTAATACTTATAGAAAAGAAAACGGTGTGTAAGTTTATTTATGTGCTAGACTTAGCGACGTGCGCGTCGCGCTCCTAAAAAACGGAAGAGACTTGATTAGTATAATGTAATTTATAGTATTTTGTGTCATCGTTCGTTAATCTAATTTATTACTTAAATCCAGTAAAAGTGATCCTTTAATTTCTTACTACTTATCTTGATTGTTGTCTAAATGTACTATGATAAGCATTTTGAATTGCCATAGTCCGATATGTAAAGATCAGAACAGTTATACTGAGATCCTATCCTACATATCTCATAGTTGAAAGATAAAGATTCATACGAGAGGTTTATTTTACAATCAGAATTTCACTGGAGGTTTACAAGACCCGATAAACATGTTGTAAATGCTATAGTCAATACATTTTTGGTATCTTTATTATACTCGATTGCTACTGTCGTAATGGACTATTTTATGCTTATTAGTGTCATTATTTTGCACTAAAAAAAAATGATAATGGACTAGTTTCATAATTACAATGATTAAATGAAATTTTTTTGTAATTGCTTTTGTCCTGTAAACAAATGTTGTGTGTAAAGCAAATATTTAAAATATTAAGTATAGTATCAAATTATGTTATAAACGTGATATACTTAATATTTTCTTTCCACAAAAGAAGCTCGCAGAGATACATGTTGCAACAAAGGATTTTACTACGGTTACCAAAGGAATTTGATCGAAAACGTTTTGTGTTCTTATTTATGTACAGTCTTTTCATTTATTTTTCATCGATAAATGTGCTTAGGTAACATATCGTCGTATTTTTACATTTTATATCTCATTTGTGGTACTAGAATACGTTTCCACAACAAAAACGCAGAAATTTTCATTTGTGGACATTAAAATGTTAAAAATAATTACTCCTGTACTTATTTTGCACCTAGAATTAATTTAAAATGCTTTCTATGTACGTTCCGAGAACGTTTTTGGTGTTAATTTGCTTCGACGATTATAAACATCACATTTTATTATAAAATTGTCATGCAAAGCATTTTGTATTTCCATTACGTACTCATTACAGTTTTTAGTTGCGATTTCATTCGTAAATGCAAACTATAACTAGTGTATTGTAAATAGATAAAATAAAAAATAAATTCAAGTTTGTGCTAATATTTTTCCTGTGTCATTGCAGATCGATGTTACAATATATTTGGTTTTCTATTCAATTTTGTATGCATAAATTATGATTGTATTGTAAACAAATGTTCTATATATATACAGAAAGCTCGATTGTACTTCGTGGAATAATCTTCTATTGTGTCTATGCCATTAACATTTTTTTTATTCATATATAGAGAAATAATTCTAGATACTTTTAGCATTTACATTTTACCTGTTACACAACTGTTATTGCATAGAGAAACGTAGTTCCAGGTGTATACTGATTGTGTTCATTTATAATATTTCCCAGTTGATGGAGTCCAGTTTTCTACTTATTTACGATTAAATAATAGCATATTCGATAATTGAAATGAATAGGAGGGAAAATTACAATATACAAACATTAGATATATTATTCGTAAAGTATATATGCTCAGTGTTGTGTTCAGACCCTCATAAATAAACCAATTCATAAGTTTAGATTTATATAGTAGCAAGTACTATTATAAACAGCAATATTAGAAATTGTTAAAAGAAAAAGGCCGGAGAACCATAAACGTTAAATATAAATAGTTCCTTAATTGACACAGAACATTCCTTATAAAATGCTTGGTACAATAACTCATCAATACCTAACAAAAATTCGATTATAAGCACACGTAATCGCGTGTACATATGTTACATGAACAATATACTTATACCACTGAATTAGCCTTTTATGGAAAGGACACCAGTGCCTTTACAAAACAGGAATTAAATATTATTAACTCAATAAGAGCAAATAATGTATTGATGTTATCAAGACCTGGTTTTATTGTTTGTACGTTGACATATAAAGCTTCGTGATAAGATTAAGAGTGCAACACAATTAATATATTATATTACGTTCGTCATACTTTACAAAAATTATTCGATGCTCAAAATTTGTACTGCTCGATATATAATTTCAACATTTCGATCGCAAAGCGAATTCAAATCTAGTCGTACGTTAAACATTACTATGCAGAACGGAATATTGTAATGTAACAACACAAGTGTACCATAAAATTGTAAATAAATATACGAGCTTAATTTATATAATACAAGATTCTTCTCGATCCTGTAACAAAAAAAAATCTCACGAAAATTCTCATCGGTAATGAAATCTCTACAGGAAAGAGAGAAAGAAAGAAAGAATTTCCCCATGGAAAGCAGTGAAATCGCCGGGCGTTTAGAGGCGATCGAAATACCCATAAAAATTCCTCGGCGTCAATACTATCGAAATCAAGCTCGCGCGGTAATATTGACTCGATCCGCGGCAATTCAACCGATCGTACGCCGTTCGAGATTTCTCCTCGCGAGAGTATCGAATGAACGAGTATAGCGTGCACGCGCCGTGGCTAGGAAACGTAAGCTCGCGAATACTACGCCTGTGCTAGTACGTGCCCCCGTACTCCGTACACGAAAGTTATTCACGCACGCTATTCATCGGCTTGTGCTCCTCCATTACGTACGACGTACGTACATAACGTGAAACGTAAGACGCTACATACTGGCCTGTACGTGTGTCGCGGCGGTGCCAGGTGTATACACAAGCATCGTTGCACACGAGAGCGTCGACGGAGTATAGTAAGTACACGTATACCAAAACATACTTTCGATTGAAACGGTCCGGGCTGTGGGGTACATTGGAAAAATCGAAGAGAGAGAGAGACTACCAACGAAGCAGATCACAGAGATCGGGTCCGCGATATTATTTCCTCGCGAGGATCAAGCAAGAAGAGGCTAAACAGAGAAAAACTGAGTGTACGCGCAACGAAAGTCTACATTCGGTATATATGTATGTATATGTATCATATATATATACATATATATCGAATTCGCGTTACGGAACGGTGAAACGGGAGTGCTCGATAAACAAACCGTTGTAAAAACGGTGTTCGGTGGATAATCGTCGACACGGAGATATTCCGTAAAAAGGGTGAATTTGAGTGTCACTGCACAAGCGCGAAGAGGAGAGAGAGAATCTTGCGCGGAAAGACGGAGAGAGCGATAGGACGCTAGCTACGGTGCTACGGTGGTAGTGAATGGAACGCGGCCCCCACGGGTGAGCGTAGTACGACGCTCCACGGGCCAGCGTTGCACCAATGACCAGCCGGGACGGGCGGTCACGTGACGTGCGTGCCGAGCCAGCAGCAGAACATTGCAAATGACAAGACGCGTAGGGCATTGTCGTCGCGCCGCCGCTGCCACAGTTCCCGTCGTTGTTGGTGAACCCGTCACCGCGTCGTCGTCATCGTCGTCGTCGTCGTCGTTGTCGTCGTCGTCGTTGTCGCAGCCGTCGTTGATGAGATCTCGCCCACCGCCGTCGCCGTGAAACGCGCGACAGAGACCTGAACGGGGCTCGCCGTTTGAGAACGGATTCGGGAGTCTGTCCTCGGTTTGGTTTGGTTAGTGTCGGTACTATCGCCACTGTCGGCGCGTGTGCGCGACAAAGTCGCGGGTGCTCGGAGGCCTCGTGCCCTGAACGGTGCCCGCGGCGCCCCGTCCTTTTAGTGCAACACCACACTACTCCGTTGTGTTGTCCCCCCCGTTCCTATCGTTCGGATACGAGGTGCAGCGTCGTCGCTCTCTGCCACCCGAGGCAACGTACACGCGAGCCCGAGCGGCGACCGTCTACATGAGAAAATGTCGGGATCACAGCGGATGCGAAAGTCCTCGCCATGCTCGACGTCGAAGCAAGGCCCAATGCGCGCGACCCTGCCTGTAAGCTCGCTGTTACGACAGGGCCGGCAAGGCAGCAGCCTCAGGAAAAGCAACAGCAACAGTCCCACCGTGTCCCCGACGAACGCGAGTGCGTGGCGGGCCCGCATCTCGCCGGAGACCTCTTCCTCGGGACAACGAAGCCCCGGCTCTCTCTCTTACAAAGGTATTTACTGCTGCTACTATATCCCTCCCCCTACCCCTTTCACCTCCCGAGCTCTCCGTTCGTCCCTCGTACTCCCTCCACCCACCCCCCTTCAATCATCCCTCTCTCTCACACTCTCTTCTGTTTCCCCATCTGTCTCCCTCTCTCTCCCGCTTTCTCTCTCGAGATTACTATACGACTCTGTACTCTGTATACATGTCGTTTACATGTCCTGTACATGCCGTCGTGCTCGCTCCATACACACTACACACTGTTTTATCTCCTAATCGACTTCTTTGTTGTGTCTGTCATTTTTCGTTTTCCAAACCGTTCGCTCGAATCCTCGATTAACAGCAGATATGTACTCCTTCCTTCCTTCCTCCCTCACCTATCCTCCCTCTCTTTCCTTTCGTTTTCCACGACGCTGGTGTACACACCGACGTACGGATGCTTACTCGCTCGGCGCTCTCTCTCTCTCTCTCTCTCTCTCTCTCTCTCTCTCTCTCTCTCTCGGATCTCGTATTATGTTTGTTTGCCCCGTTTTTTTTATGTCGGCGCGGCGGTCCTATCGTTTGTCAATGTTTCCCGAGATTCACATTTTCGGTGAACATCTCGCGAAAATCGGTGTTGACAAATACTGTAGAACCTCGATTATACAAACTAAACAAGGAAACCTGATTGTTCGAATACTGGAACAATTACTTTTAGTTATAATGCCAGATTAAATTTTTATTAATTTGTACAATGAATAGTGTTGCATGCGGACCACTTTAAATTGAGCTATTTACATCTGAAACATTTTAGGATATGCTAAAGACTTTGGATGTCAGAGGTTCTACTGTATTGTTGTTACTTGGTATATATTAGGCCAGTGCCTTAGACAGTTGTCATGTTTCAATACGAAATCAGGCAACAACTTTTGCGCCGACCTAGTATTCCCTTAGGACTCTGTGATCGATAGAAGAATAAGTATTTCTCGTTTCTGTGTAAGCACAAGTTTTGTATACTCTGGATGTTATATTTCTGTTAGACTCCTAGTTGTAAACGTCACTTACCGTGCTTTTAGTGTTTTTACGAGTAACATGTTTATGTGTTGTGGTCACGCTTATCCATGGCCATTTAATTTTTCTCAAGAGCATTTCTTGATCTTTCCACTATATTTAATCAAACGGCTAGCAGTTCAAAATTAGACCAGACTGGACCGGTATCCAAGGATTCCTTCCTCTCCTTTTTCCTCTTTCATTTGTTTTTTCATGAATCTGTTACCTTATGTTTGTAATTGTATCGTTGTCATTTGTATTTGTCAGTGTTTGGAATGAGAGTTTTATGAAAAGTCTAGTAAAAGTCACTTGTCATTGAATTATTATCACTGTTGTTAATGAATGCGAGTTGTAACATCTTCTATCGGACATAAACATGATGATTATCATGAGAGAATTGAATTATCGAAGAGTACATTGTTCTTTCTTGTGTAAGCACAAGCTTTCTATACTTTGGATGTTGTAAATTTATTCAGTTTCTAGCTGTTGTCAATGTCACTTATGCTTTTAGTGTGTTAACAAGTAAATGTTTCATTAAAGGTAAAATACAATGGATTTTCTATCATTAATATCTAACATCTTAATATCTAAAGATAGTTGATAACTATTCTCTTGTAATATCTTCTCTCTATCACTCTATAATCTCTTTCATCAATTATCTCGGTAACCGAACACTCATTATTAGATCGGTTCCACAAGAAACAATTACAAAATTGATTTTTCATCCTTGACCCTTTCACTCTAATTTTGAATTTTATTTTATCTGTTCATTTAATCCAGCAACCGAAAATATTTTTAGTAGCCCGGTTCTGGTTCACGTCTACACAATATCACAGACTAATTTTGTTTTTCTATATAGTTGTATCTCTATTTAAAATATTGTTATCTACAGCAAAATCAAAAACATTAAGTGGAAGATGCAGCGAAAGTTTAAGTGGAAACCAAAATATCCGGAGGACAGCATCGTTAGATACTATCTACTTAAAAGGACAATGGCCCCGCGATTCATACTACATTCATTCCAGTCTCCTTTTGGTTGATAAATCTACACAGGTAGCTATGGCATTCTTTCGAGCACTTTAATTTTTCAATGGAAAACTTTCCACGATGTTTATTATAACATATTTTTATTTACAGACAGAAGAATGGTCCAACGAACCAAGGAAATTACACACACGTCATCCCACGGAACAAACCACCACAGACGAGAAGTTGGAAAAGTACTTTAGGCATCGGTATGTAGACATTTTCTTGTACATCTATGTTCAGGAATTTTTAAAATAGATTTCAAATTTGCGCAGTGAATTGTCATTGTTGTACGTTAATGTGTAATGTAAGACTTAATATGTTCACACTGATTTATTGAAGTAACTATGCAGGTTACAGCGTACAAATAAGGAAGGCACTAGTAGTAGAGAGAGGACAGCTGCATTTGGACTCATAATGCCTGGTGGACCGCCACCGGCTTTTCCTGCAGACCACACAGTACTTTTACCCAGTATTGCTTCGCAAACATCAATACGTAAGTTCATTTGTCGGCAAGGCTGTTCTATCCGGATATCCGAGTACTCGATGTACATATTATTTGTCTTGTTCCGTTAGACAATCAATTTAGCATCAGTACAAAGGCAAGTCCTATGAACATCCCTATGAAACCAATGAGGCCCCCGATGCGTTCTTCTATCGAAGGATTAAACCAAGAAATCGAAGGACTCGTTCTTAAATCTGCAACAAACCCTAGTGATCCTGATCACCCAGTGGAAGACAAAGTAAGCGATCTATTTTATGCCCAAGCAGTGGTGCGCTGAATGTATGTACAGTAGAAAATTGATATCTATTGAGACATTTATTTTTCGTTTCAGTATGCACGGTACCGCGAACAAATAACGCCGGAAGGACATCGTGCGCCGTTAGCAGACTTACTGAGGGCTACTCGCAGCGTTAATACACAAACACCAGCTACAGACCTTCCCTCCAGTTCTTATTCTTCAGGTAATTTCAAGCTGATTATTAATCCGCGAAGAGTTTCTATATAGTAGAGATCGCGGTTTTGGACGTGTCCTAAAATACACGTGTACACGTGGTACGTGAACCGTGTATTTAGTACGAATTTAAGGATTCGTGAATGTGGATCCGTGTACACGGATCTGTTCGGCACGTTCGAGTCCGACAACTGAGCCGTTATTGTTTTTCGATCGAATTCTTTTCGACTGTTTTCGAACAGTCGAACGTGCCGAACGGATCCGTGTTCGCAGCCCCGTGTAACACGGATTCGTTTTCGCGGATCCCTACATTCGTACTACACGATTCACGTACCACGTGTATTTACATACACGTGAAACAGGGATCTCTAGTTTCTAGACACGTGAGCTAGTTGCCAATGTTCTCTCACACCACTTGTACTTACGGAAACTTTATGTTCAAGTTGCGCGAGGTTTCTAATCAAAATGATAATTTTACGTAACAAGATAGCAAGATAATCTTCGTATCTTCTTAATATCTTCGTAACAAGATCATTTTTTTGGTGAATATATAATTATTTGAATGTATATATTAATTAGGAGTATCATATATATATGTATGTGAATTATTATTTCTCGTTACTGGCGATACTATAAATAACAGACTAACTATGGTGTGTGCCTGTTGAGACAGGCCCTCCATCTAGGAATTCTGAGTCTCCGCTGATTCCTGGTCTTATGGATGCCTCCCGTCCGCCTAGCGATCTCTTACAAGGTTGGCTCATATTTGCGGAAATGTTGCTTCTGTCTGTTTTTTTTTTTGTTTCTCAGATTCATTCGATCGAATTTGTTTGTCTTATCGAACTTGTTTTCACCGAATGCTCTCTTTATCCAGATAGTTTAAATGGGATATCTTATATACGTCTATCCACAAATGTTTTATCTCTTTCGTAAATATATATATTTTTTGCAAAATATCTACACGTGATTATATATATATGTATATTTAATTCTGAAGTATGTGCATGCACTGTTTTTTCATTGAGAATATAGAAGGCGTATACGTTTTTATGGGCGGTAAAAGTGTCAATTTTCTATCGATTATAAATCTGGAATTATTTTCTGATTTTACATAGTAAATCGTAGCATATCACACTGACTAAAAGATTTTATCTTTTCATGGAATACTAAATGCCAAATTGAATGTACACTATACATTATGACATTACATGGTAAATTAATCTGTTCTTTATCAATTACGATGTATATTAATATTATCGTTTATTAATACATTCGTGGCTGCATGCAGGCTTTATTTTATATAGCTTTGTTTATATATGTACTATATTTTAAGAATTTTTATTTCAATCATCGTCAATGTAGTCCACTACCGAATAACTTCATCTAACACATTTGATTCACTAGAATGTAATAAACTACGATTACGATTGAGAAACATTACTGCGATCGAGATATTTCAAATTTGCATGTCGAAACACTGTAAATTATTACACAACTGCTGAATTAATCTCATCATTTTGTCGTCATTATTCATACATAATACATATAATTTTCATAGAACGATAAGTGTACATGCTTAAATTTATTTACATATATTTGTATTTTTAGCGAAGTGGATTGAAGTTTCATTTTGGTGTATGAATTCATTTCTATTTTACACAAACGTACGTTCATATCAATGCATTGAGTGAATTTTTGTTAGCATGAGCTTACGAGATTTTTTTTTCAATCGTTGTAAACAGTATAATTACGCATTGCTTTTACTAAACCATTAATCTCGTTGTTGTGATTCATCTTTAAGGTGGAAGTCGTGGTTCAACTCCTGAACAAGATAGAGAAGGACGTCTCGGCACCTCTCCTCACATTAACAGGTTCCTAGCGAGAGAACCACCTGATGGCTGTGAGAAAGTCAATCTCAAATTTGTAGAGGATGCCAGGTAATTTCACTTGCATGTCCATTTTCACATACGAGATGATTCGATAAGAATTTCCATTTAAAATAATAACATGTACAAAATAGTACATTCCTGCAACAAGGTATAACAAAATGATGGAAATTCTTCTTGCCTCATTGTCAGTGTAATCGTACTGTCCAACAAATTTTAATTTGATGCGCTGAACACGAATCCGAACGTCGTGTGTCTTGAATTAATTGATTGAGCACGTGCGTGCAATTGCACACGTTCTTCGAGTCGAGTAGGGACAACGTCAATTGATTTCAATTGAGATCGAGTGTGCTTCGTGTGCGTGGCTGTGATTAGAATTTTGGAATATACTATAATAAGTGTCTGCGGCTGCACTTCAGCGTCACTGAAGCAATAATATTTCTATGCATAGGCGACCCATGATAGACTTGAGCAAACTAGACTATTGCCCAAAGCCGTGTGTAGCATTCCAGTTAAAACCTAGCTTGGGATCAGCGTTCCTGCCATTACAACAGCCAGCCAGTCCAACGATGGTTGCAAGTGCATCACCCTCTTCGCATACGACACCAACTACACCTCCTCCAAATCCATAGTCCTGCTCTCCACCTTACGGAGTAATGTTTATAAACCCGATTGGTATATATATATTTTTTTTTACCGACCTGATGGGTAGAAAGTGGTTTACTTTGACATGAAAGCATACACACCGACAATGAGAAGAGAAAAAAAAGTTACCGAAAAGCAGCCTGTTTCCAGTGCGACAAACACACAAACCTCCCAACTTTCGGGTAGTTCGTGATTGTGTAATTAAATGGAAGTTCTAATAATTACGTCGACATACACACGAGAATATATTGAATGGCATCCGAGAGAGCTCCGTTTAAAAACGTTCGAAACAATAAATAAAAAATACGAGGAACAATAATTTGTGATAAACTAAAAAAAGGGGAAAAATAAACGATGACGAAAGAGAAAAAAACGACATTTAGGAATGAACATTGTGTTCTACAGGGAAAAAGACTAATAAAAATTGTGTATTCTAAATTTAGTGCTAAAAGTGTGCTAAACGACTTTAGTTTTGTATACAGGGATGAAAAAGAAATATTCAAAATGTCGAGAGAAAAAAAAGTATTAAATTTGATTGTTGGGAAAGGCAAAATTCTACTGATACAAAGGGAAAAGAAAGGAAGAAGAAATGAATGGGTACATGTGCCTGGATTTATGTACATTATGTGCCCCCCTCTATAATGTTCTCATTAGATCTTTATCACTTTCGAGATGATTCGATTTTTGCATAGTGAAACGCGGAAGGCAAAGGAAACGACGCACCTGTTCGAATTTTGTATTGTTTTGTATTATTACTCGTACGCTGAGAATATTCAATTTATTATCATATGAGGAGCTCGAAAATAGTGTATCCCTATGGTACATTATTTCGTTTCATTTATTTTCTTCTTTTAGAATTACGTGCTCTAGACTTATACATGTACACACACTAATACACACACACAAAACACATTCTTTACCCGTCTCTTCATTTCGTTTCTTTCTTTTTAACGTCGCATATGTAAGATAAAGGCATAAATTGATTGTCACGATAGTTTTTATTTTGTATTACGTGTACACGAACGTGCACTACTTTTTCTCTCGCATAGCTTCTTCTTCTCCTTCTTTTTATAGTGATTTCTCTTAGGAAGTAAGATTTCTACTTTTTTCGAATGGTAAAAGAACGGAAAAAGGAAAAACACTTTGCTCGAGACTATAGTGTTCAGTGTCATAAAACGCAAACTTATGGAACTTAAGTTAATCAAGCAAGAGTATATTTTATTAATCGATAACGTTTATAGGGAACTATACCATAGGGCTACAAGATTTTTTGGTTTAACTTGTATTATGTTAGTTTACTATCTGAATATGTACAACCAATACAGCATGTAATGACAGGTTGACGGATGTATGATAAATAAGAGTGAACCTAAACGATACAAGGTGGAAATGTAATGAGTAATAATATGGAGAGCGGTAAGATTTAAACAATTTTTTGATTGAGGCAACAAGTGGACGACACGTGCTTTAAAGCCAGTGCGGTGTATCAGATGTGCAGAATGGAATGGCTACCTAACTTGGCACAGTATTGGTGTGACTGTAGGTTTTTGTATTAAACGCGGAAGCGACGAAATAATCGAGAGAGAAGGTTTTTATCAATCTGCGTTCTATACAAATGACAGTATGCATGTGTTGTGTAATATCAGAATCCTGTTTAAACCATCCACGAATAACACACAAAATACGGAGACTCGTCGTAACTAATATACCGAGAGACAAAGAGAAGAAATAACAAAAAAAAAACAATACCGATTTTATACGAACATAACGGACAGACACGATGGAAACTTAGAAACTAATTTAATCACTCAAACTAAACAAAGAAACGCTATAGCATTTTAAAAATATTTTTAACGCGCGCGGCCTGTAGAAACGATTTTACTCCGAATAAAAATCTAACCGACAACGGATTAGCAAGCGACTTTTTAAATTTCTTTCTTACGGATAAGAATAATCAAAGGAATATCAAATATTGTAGAAGATATTTTGATATGAACTACTCTACTCTGTATTTAAGAAGGAACAAAGAAAAACGACAAAAAAAACGGAAGAAAGAAACAGTGTGACGAAGAAACGCAGAAGAAGAAAACGAAAAGAAGATGCGAGAGAAGCAAAAAGATGGAAGAGAGAGTTATTCGTGCGATGGGTTTAACTTTATTGTTTAGTATACGCAGAGAACATAGCCACTCAAGAAGTTCAATTTATTTTTTGCTTTGACTAAACGCGCGCAGAAAGGAAATGGTTTCTCGCGACGGATTTAATAGTTACGGTCGGACGGATAAGGATCTTGAAATGAAAAGATATAAGATCGAGAGCAGGGAAGAACAGTTTTTTAAATACAATAGTAATATACTTTCTAATATTGTAATGTATCTAGCTACGACAGTGAAGGGAAGAGGAAGGGAAGGAAAAAAAATGAGATGTTAACACATAAAGTACCTGGCACACTGGTCTATGCTCTCTTTTATCCAGCTCACTAGGAAGTTCATGCCTTAGAATGCGTGGCAAAGTGTGCTAAATAGACAGGAAGGTTAATCAGAGAGTCAGGATATATAAAGAAAAAAAAATGCACTGGCTAGTTAACAAGTATACAATACAAGAAAAAAAACTAATCTGCTATCTACTAGCTTAAGAAGAATCTTTTTTTTCTATTTATTTTCGCTATGGACCTAAATGACATTATCTCATCGCTGTAAGGATTATTACGTGAAATTTGTAAACGCGTCGTCGAGTTTACAAAGCGCTCCAGGAAATAGAAAAAAAAGAAAGAAAGGAAACCGACAGATTACAGAAGAAGATAACAAAAAAAAAACGAGAAAAACTTATCGATCGCGCGTTTCATCTGTTGGCATATTTTCACTTCAACGGAGGAAAACGAGTATACAAAAATAAAGATAGAGAAACCAAGTGGCGATAAAAAAACGGAGGATGTTTTAACACGTAAACAGACATTGTATTAATCATAGTGAATAAAAGGAAAAAGAACGTTTCATACTTTTACTAAATAAGCAGAGGAGGAAAAAAAAAGAATTACTTTAGAGAGAAAGGCTAGCCTTATTATTTTTTAACTACACTCGTAAGGCTCCACTTTTTAACCTTCGTGTACTTGCGTGATGTGTTATCATTGTTAAGCTTTTGTTGTGAGTTCTCCTGGAAAAAAAAGAAAAGAAAACAGAGAGGAATGCGTGTAAAGACTGCTAACACTAAAGATTACCTGTTGTTTGGATATAGGAACCGAAAATTGACGAAAAAAAAAATTAATGCGAAATGCGGGGAATTAGGCTCAAATTCGTAATCTCTCTTTCTCTCTCTCTCTTTCTCTCTATCTCTCTCCGGTTACCTATGAAACGATATAGGGGACAATTACTCTTTAAAAAAAAAAACGATTCGTTAACTAAATGATCCTTACGTGACTACTGTTCGGTACATTCTTTCTACATATCTAAAATCTGAGCAGGCTTCAGAAATGGCAAAATGATTATGTCAATTACGAGTTCATTTATCCCTAGGACTGTCCAAACGTATCGTTGTAGTGTCTCGCCTGAAACAACAACAAAAAAGAAAAAAAGAACGCAACAAACCGATTGTTTGGGATTGTACATTGTAATTTGTAAGATGCTCATAAATGACACTTATGCAAACGTTTTTTAGTGCATAAAGACAACACGTACACATAATACGTTGTACAGTGAATGATATCTCGCGGAGGAAACGAAAAGACAAAAGAAAGACAAAAAAATATGACGAACGAAAGGGAAAACAAATGAGGACAGATTTTTATATATTTGGTGAAGTTAAACGTAGCTTTTATCCAATTGTTTTTATAATAAATATATGAGATATTATTTATTGTTTTTTATTCGGGGTGACTAAACCTTTTTCTATCGAGTGTAACGATTCCATGTAAATGACGTTGTACATAGAAAATTGATAAAACGCGCTGGGGATTCGATTGTATGATTAAGGATTTTATATATTATATAATATATTGACGTTCGATTGTTTCTTTATTATTTTTTTAAATCCTTTATGACGAGAGGGGAAAGAAATTTTTATGGCTTATTTTTCGGATGATTATTGGAGGGGGAAGGGTTTTTATTGTTTGACTCGAATTGCTCTATTTGCGAATTGCGACGCGGAGTATCTTACAATGTATAGCGATGGAAAAAGGCAGTGCTGCTAGAAGATTCGCAACGGTACATCGAAAATCAATAAACTTAAATACATTATAAGGATCTATCTCGAATCTGTCCTAGGGCTAAATCAAAATTAGTCAGCGAAGTGAGCTAGTGAATGTAAATAATAATTTAAAGCCGTTTGACGATGAAACCTTTGTACGGAACGTAGTGACTAAGGCCAACGAATTCTGTACTTTTCGTGTGTCTCTCGCGGAAGTTCGTTGAACGAAAGGAAAGGAAAACTTGTGGATCAATGCGAACTTTTAAGAATGTGTATAAAAAAGAAAAAACAAACAAACAAAGATATTACCACGAAACACTGGCCTGTCCATAGTCAACTGAGATTAGACTCCTTTTTCCGAACGGCACAATGCAATTATCAAAATCATAGTAAAGCGTTGGCTTTTTCTTTCTAATTCTGTTATATATTTTGTTATATTCTGTCTATACATTAGTTCGAAGTTCCAAGGACATTTTTATTATCTTTTTTTATTCGTGAACGTTTTGTTTTTTTCTTCTCTCTCTCTCTCTCCCTCTCTCTCTCTCGTATTTTTTCAATTTTGTATTTTGTATTTCGTATTTTGGACGACGTTGGTATCGAATTTAGATCGATACGTTTCAACGGACGGGTCGTTTATGTATCAGTATTGTAAAGTATCTTAATTTTCACACAGTCGAGATTTCATTTTCACTTCGATCCATATGGATTTTTTCATGAAACGTCGAACATTTTTGTGTAGATAAACTCATATTTTTCTGCGGTTTAAAAATACTCTTTTCCTTTTCTCTCTCTCTCTCTCTCTCTCTCTCTCTCTCTCTCTCCCTATATATTCTATCTATCTTTCTCTTGGTTTTTAAGCGATAAGTTTACATATTGTATTTTTCGTGCATTATCGAATCTCGAAATATAAAGGCAGATTAAAGTGTAAGGTTTAGTACGTACGAATATTATTGCCTTATTTTCGAGTATTTTTATCACATTATTATACATTATTTATATTTGATATTCAAATGTTTTAACGATTCGTATATTTAGAGATATTTTTAAAATACGTTTAATCTTCTCCGACTTTTCCTTACCATTCTCCTTCTTTTTTACGTTCTTTTTTAGGAAAGAAAATAATTTTGTATTTGTGTTTCCACGTTTCTATCGATCGTTAAGTATCGTCTCACCATAACGAACTGATTGAACAACGGATTTCTTCGGTGATTTTCTCACCCTCTCGCAGGACAAACTATTATACAGCGTGCCCAATAATTATGGTACAATCGGGAATGTTTTCGGACGAGCCTTCGTTATCGAGAGAAATGAATTTGAAAAAATGAATTCTGCTCATGGCTCACTGTCTTAAATCTTCGATTTTTTTGAAAACGAAATATGATAAAATTGTATTTTGAATTTTTGGCTTTGTTTTCTCACCGGAGATGGATAAAATATTTTTAAAAATATTTAACAAGTACATACTAAGAAAAAAGAGAAATGTTTGTAAGTAGATGTTTTAATAATAAAATTTCTATTCTCTCTAATTGTGTAATTTAAAAGGTACTCGAATTTGAATTGAGTGAGCATTCAAGTGCTTAGGTGTATTTGACTATTCGTATTTAAATTAAGCAAGTATTCGAGTACTCGGATCCCAATGGAATGAGTATCTGAGTACTTGAGTAGATCCGTGCAATACAATAAGAACTCTAAATTGCAACCCTTTTTTACTTTAGTAATTGGAATTAGGCAGAATTTTGAAAGAATTGTCTTTTTAGTTGTACCATAAATATTGAGACATTCTGTATTGTATAATATTTGGCAATGAATGTGTCTGATTTGTAATCGATTTTCTAAGTAATGTAAACGCGTATGGTTACGTTACGGGACTTACTATGATTATGATGCTATGATTGCGACGCGCTAATAACATAGATTCCATAGATTCGTTTAAAGCGTATGTAATTACAATTAATACATTGACTGCCACGCAGTCTTTACTTATTTCGGTACGTCCGTATCGAATGAAACGCAAGCGACGTTTTTAAACCCTGTCAAACAGACAAATGTCGATCTGTCAAGGTTTGTCGTCTGCTTTGTTGCTCTGCCGGGGCAAAAAATAAATAAATAAAAAAAAACAAATGTTCGTGACGCGCCATCGTCGAACACACACCTACATTAACAATAATAAATACCGTTGGTTCCTTTGTAACAGAGAAATGCATTACGGTTCCACACACTCTCGGCGGTCAAGGTATTAACGATGATTATCATTAATGACTCGATAAACTTTGCTATTACAAGAAACTTTTACATCTCAATATGGAAAGGTAAAAGAGCGAACGCGGCCCGTGTGTTTTATCGGTCAGTACAAATAACTAATTCGAATTAACAATTTGTGAAATTTATAATTGAAAGACGCACGCGTGTACCATTGTTCGAACAAGTTTTTGATATACTTGAGGAACAATGATCGTCGCGTGAGATTATTTACTTCTTCGATAAATTGGTTGGCTTGGGGGATTCTTTCTTGTCTTACCTCTCCATAGTGAGACTCCTATGCAAACTTGTTAAACCTGTGAATCTTATATGCGAATTAGTTGTATTATTTACCAGCATAATACTGTATGTACTTGTTCCAATAACAATATGCACTTTTATTTTTATCATAAAGTATAAATGGAAAAGTGTACCTTTTTATATTACTGTTAAGGCGCCTTATATGAATAAAATTTTTAGAAAATGAGATTTAACTTAATATCGTACAATTTAATGGTGTAACAACTATTTTACAATACTTTCGTTTCGTTCTTTGTATTCCGTTTTCATTATTTCTCTAGTTTTCGTTCGTGCGTACACACGTTCAATCATCTTTCATTATCGGAACTTCGATTCGTTATATATATATATTTTTTTCATTTTTACGAACTACATTAAAAAAATATTTTTTCCGTACGTTTATTATAAACTATTTCGATATCTATTATAAATATATATATATATACAACAAATTTATATAGTACATAAGAAATATATTTTTTTAACTGACTGAAAGGTTGGAGGTAGGATTAGAATTTCTCTCTCTGAGCATGAATTAGACTTTTAAACGATAATTACATATACATAGACATTTGTAAAAAAATAATGCATACTTTTGTAAAAAAAAAGGAATAACTTTTAATTATTTTGGCTACATATTAATTTTTATACAGATTATCATATATATAAACAGCATATGTGTGGATGTATGTTAATTATGGCTGTGTACATACAGGCATATGCTCACCTCTTCAATTGTCAACAATTTATATATATATACATTAATATATATATATATAATAATTAACAATTATTATATATATATATACACACACATATATATATATGTATATGTTCTATATACATATATAGAACAACATAAGTATTTTATACATTAAATTAAAAAGGCTTCATGTATGTACAAATTGTCTATAAAAACGTTAATAATTATAAACCCATGTATTGAGGGGAAGAAGAAAATGTGTTTCGTGTAGAATTATTTTTCCTCGAATCCTCAGTGTTAGGGTTATCACTAAAAAGAAAAGCAGTACCTATTTTAATTGAAATAAATTTTTATCTTAAAACTTTCAAAACAAAATTCGCTTGTTCCAGCAGTGAATTATAATGTTTCGGTTATTTACCCGAAGAAAGGCATCAATGATATAAGCGTCTGTCTGCTTGGTCTTGATGAGAATGCGGGCGAACATTGAGCTAATCTTCCGACAACTCTCCTCAACCAATGCTGTAACTTTTGCCGTCTCTCTTCAACAAACTTAGCGTCCTGAAAACGAAAGATAAAAATTGAGTAACGAGTTGCAATCTCGAAACGTTCACCGCAGTGTAGAAATACCTTATTGCCTATCGTTTTCTTTGGCGGAAAATCAAAAGTAGTAACAACGGTGTCATGCTTCTTCAGTTCCCTATAGAGCGCGTAAAATTGCGCGTAACGTCTATATATATTCCATTCAGTGTCTCTAATGCGCACATATATCTGCAACGAGCAATATTATTATTTATAATTCCTTACAGTATTGTACATTTATTTGTTAACCCTCGGACAGCGGTGTTTGCATTTATTTCATACTCTCTGTAATCATTTCTTTCTCGGAATTATTTTTCGAAGAACCTTTTATAAATTGAAATAGTAGAAAATGTCCGCCTTCCGAGGGTTGAAAATGATCATTTATGATTCAGTATAGAACACCTGATAGACGTGATGTATATCGGAAGATTGGCCAGTAAGGAATGCGGATGGAATCCAAATGTGTATGAGACATGGTGGTTCCGATGGTAAGTCGTCCTCATTTATGGGGCCACGAAGACACTCTAATTCTGCTTGTAATAACTTCACTAGTCTGTCCCTAAACATTTGAATTTTCAACATTAATATAATCCGTCTAAATGATCTGCGCGCAGGTAAATTAGTCATACCTATCAGTTAATTGAAGAATTAATCTAGCATTAAATTCCATCAACTCCGCATGCATGTCTGCAACCTGTATTAATTTCTCTTCGTATTGCTGAGCTTCGTTATGGTAATCCAATGCCGGATCCTCTTCAGACACTGTTGTAGCATCCGAATCTCTTCTTAACATTTGTACCGCTGTTACATATTTGCGTAACTGTTGCCTCAATAGTTCATTCTCTCTATATTTATATTAACACATTGAATATTAATTACTTCCTGTAGATAACTAGCAGAAAATAAATATCAGAAAAAGTATTACCTGTTCAATGCTTGTATCTGCAATTCGTGTCTCTCGAGATAATTCTGGTGCTGTCTTTGCAACCGAGCGAACTGAGATCTACTAGCCACAGCATCCTCCCGAGCTTGTTCTAATATCTCATTCATCGCCAACAGTTTCACTCTCAGTGTTTCCACGTCTAAACTCTCATTGTCTACATGAGCATCCAAGCCTGCTAATGGTTCTGTGGCTTCCACTGCGGCTTCTGTGATTTCGGATGAATCCTGAGAAAAACAAATCAACTTACATAAACATTTAAAGCTTTTAACACATTATCTACCAGCGATTATTTCATAATTTTTATCTTCCGGTAAATAAAGCGTTAACATTCGATTAATTAATTACACTGTCCATCGCGAACTTCTCGTCTCGATCGGACAGTGTTAATTACCTGAATATACATACATCTAAGTAGTTTGGCAACGCTATTAACATGTCGTCTAACGTTTGATCTAGAGGCGAAACAGGAACAAGACCACCCATGTTACCGGAATCTGTAACCGGAGTTAATACTTTCTCCTCTTTGAAGGGTTCGCTGAAAATTTAAAAGGTATTAGCACGATGTAAGAATCGGGAAATCAATTGATTTCATAACTGGAACTATATTTACTATATTTACCTACCACTATATTTACCTACCATTTCTCCCATTCCGAACCTTCTTTATTGACTTCTACATTCTCATCGTTCGATACATTATCTGTCTGAGTTTCAGATACCGATAAAGAAGAAGATGGGGTATCCTTCGTGGAAGTTACTACGGGAGAATTCAAACATGTCGGAGGAGCGCTGACCGAAACGTTCACTTCTGTGGTCTCTTGCTCGTCAGTTTCATTATCAAACGAAATTATAGTTGGTACTTTCTTCCTCTGTTTCGCCTGGTTCGAAATAGGCCCTACTTTCAACAATGTAGCGATTACTATGATGTACACTGTTAATCTCAATGATGTACATCCTCTGTGTTTTTATAAATTAATGCAAAGTAGTTGCTTTCAATTACCGGGTATTGTGGTTGATATGATTGGCTCAGACAGCGAAACTTTTTGTCTATCGGTGTCTTTTCCTCTGGAATTGTTGTCCAATTCTTCATTATCTACCCTAATGGCGAATAAAATGCTACCAAGTCCTAACAACAAAGATAATGTTTAATCGATTTGAAGAGATAAAGAAACAAAGTATAAAGCAGATTTATCGCTTGTATACCTGCAGCTACGTTTGGCAATACTGCGCTTCGTTCTTGGTCAAGTAAAAATGCCCAATCTTCGTAAAAAGAAGATAATATGTTAGGGTCAAGTATAGCATGTAAATGACGTTCGAGAGAACGTTCATTTAAAACAGCTCTTAGCCATGCTCTGCCCCTACCATAATCTGTGTGAACTTTCTGTAGTATGCTAAAACGTTCTTGTTCGTGCCATGTTAATTGCTCCTTTATACATGGCCAAAATGCTACGTCCGATGTGTTGCTTGATTTTAAATTCGCACCGGACACAATGTCGGACACATGCCTGCAAAAACAAAGGAAACATGAGTCAATAAAGCGATCTGCAAAGTGACAAACGTATTAGTCATGCCATTGTATTATCGCTCAAGCTGATAAAAGAAGCTGTTGATAATAAACTCTTCCTATTTGTTGCGTAATACTTTGAATAATGTAGAAATAAATAATAAACATGTAATATGTATTATTAGGTTGTCCCAAGAGTTCCTTTCGGAATGTGTTCCTTTAATGGTGCTAACAAAGAAAACAATGCGATAATATTTATTAGTTATTACTTTATTTAGCAATATTAGAGGAACACATTACGAAAGAAACTTTTGGGACAACCTATTGGGTTGGACTGAAACTTCATAGCATTTGCAAATTAAAATTCTAAGATGAAATTAAGATATTTATTCACAGGTTTATTAAAAAATGGCAGAAAGCAATAGAACAGAATGGAAAATGTGTTATTAAATGAATCTGTGAATAAATCTCTTAATTTTAATATATATATATATCATTGAATTTTAATTTATAAACGCTACGAAGTTTCGTTTCAACCCAATAATATATTATGGAGCAGTGGGAGTATAATTGTTCTGCGATACCTTAAAGCCGAGTTCAGTTTCTCTATGTAATTTACACGTAATCCATGACTGAAGATTTCTTCGAACATTAGACACAGTTGTTTCACGCACACGTCAGACTCAGTCGCCAATTCCGTACGCCCACCGAACCTGGCATGACACTTTTTAGCGGTTGCCAATAAATCCTCCAATAGTTTCTGTCTCTCGATAGCATGATCGTAAGTCTGATTAGTATCGATTACACTGTGCGTGCCTGGCACAATCGCTGACATCATACGCAAAGCCTAAAACGTATACATGTTAATATCGTAAATATTAGAATATCGTTTAACTAATAATTATGTAATGTAAATTCGCGTGCGTGTATGTTAATCTAATAAAGACGTAAATGTTACATATTTTCAGTGACTTCGTGGCATGTATGTACAAACCATAATTATTCGAATTCTGGTTAAAAATCTCGACACATTTTAATATGAAAACAGTCATTTCTTTGTTCGGAAAGTTAGACGCGTTAAATACTTTCTAATGCGCAATTTCTATGTGATATCTGTTCCGGTACAGGGAGCAGAGTTTACATCTTCTTTCGGCGGTGAACGAGACGTTTATTCATCGTTTATATTATTTTGTTAGACCTGTCATGTAACAAGTTCCTTATTAACATGATAGGTTGACACTGGGAATCAGAAGTCAGAAGGTCCGTCAACACAGCGACTTCTGTCGCCTAAAATCAAGATGTACACACCATGGGTACGAATCAACGATGATCACCGTCTATTCCCTTTCAAATTGTGGCCGTCATTAAAAAAACTCGTACAAAAGACGTACATAAATATACAACCACTTCTAGGAATTGTTATACGTAGAAGGTATGTCATCGAGAACGTAGCAATATTGCGACTGCTCCATGACAAGTGAAAACTAGATGAACTGTTCGTTCTCCCTGACAAACTGGTAGATGAATTTACATAGCAGGAAAAATTCAGGGGCGGAACTTGGCCTCCTCCATCCTTGATGATTTTCCTTGATCACAGATCTGTCGTGTCGTGGAGTCGTGGAGTCGTGAGAGTTAGATACAAAACAGGCATAGAAAAAGTGCCGTTGATCGCGATCATCGCACTTTGATTAATTTCGGAACACGTTCGTTTGATTTTACCATCGGTGATAATTTGTCCATAGATTAGGCACCGACGAGACTGCCAGCCTTATGGGAGTATGGGAGTTCGTGTCACACAAATATTTCGGTGTTCTCTTACGCCCTCTTGGACATATTCTGGCTCCAGCCAGAGAAACAGAAGGCCACCGACATCTCGATAATAATCTCGTCGGTGATCTCGTCGGTGACCGACGGCATTTCGTCGGTGAAGAAGACCACTGAGGAGATTCTAGTCGCGACGGATCGGTGAGAAGGCGAATTATCACGAAACCATATCTGGAATTGTTATAAACATTTGTTGTAAACTCTAGCTAATGGAAATGTAAAAGGAGTAGAAGAGACAGGTGAAACGAGTTATGGTTAACAATAGAAAGTATATTTAACGAGAAATCAACGATACAAAAGGAAAAATAACAGAATGAGAAAATGAACAATGAATGATCGAACGAAACGAGATTTGATGAGTGTCAGTATGACAAGAATAAACGCGCGAAAACTTTGATATGTGTCAGTATGACCAGAATAATCGCAAGAGAGCGAGAGCGACAAGGCAGCTCTTTTTTACACCCGCGTGGCCTATCGGTTTGGACGGATTACGGAGTGAAGACTTTGAAAAACGAGTAGGATCACAGTAACGTTCGTTAGGGTAATGACCTAATAAACGGTGCTGCGGAGTAGACAAAGGAATAGGGTAACGGAATTGGAGTAAGGAAAACATGATGCGATGGCCCACGAGACGATTTGACGGGTTCGACGAACTGTCGATCCGGCGAGGTTCATTGTACGAAATACATATACAGAAATTAAACGGCTCGGAATCGCCCTGCAATTTATAAGAAAACCGGATTGCAGGTTTTCGAACGACATTAAACAGCTAGAAATAATAAATTTATCTGTGAATTGTATTGAATAAATTAATGAGTGCGAATGTTCATAGTTTAAAAGTTATTCCGTATCTCAAATACTATTAGCCACTTTTACTAAAAACTTAGGTGGTCAGATAGCCAAGGGAGTGCTAGTGGACATCGCTGTAAAATGGAATTGTTATAAACGTTAACCAGCTAGAAATAATAAATTTATCAATAATTGTCAACGGCGATCGACATCGATCGATATTCGGTGGGGTGGGGAATGTCGCGCGAGCTCGGCGAGAGCCCGCCGTCAGTCAGTCAGTCGGGGCGGGGGGGCCGGAGTGAGCGGTCGGGCGTCGCGCGTCGCGTCGGGCTCCGGGACCAGGAGGACCAGAAGGACCAGGGACTCACCAGAGGTGGACCAGGTTTCATCTACAGCTGCCCTGGCCTATCCCGGCCTACCATCAACAATGCTGTTTTGTTCTTCAACTGTTCATTCAACGGAAATGGTAAGTTTTATTACTATTAATATTTTTCAATACTTCCTTTGCCTACCCTTGGCCCAGCTTCAACAAAACTGTTTGTATTCAACTGTTCATTCAACGAATACCATCAATTATTATCTCTAATATGCTAATTGCAATTTCCATTGAAATTTTCCGTATTGAGTCTTCTTCAAATTTATATTCTTTGATCAAAAATGGTATTCCTCCGATCGGAGGTCCCTCAGGGGCTCACTCGCGGTTGGGGCCGTGCTAACGAAGACGACACACTGAATGAAGAGGACACACCAACGAAGAGGAAGAAGGCTACAGTGTATTTTTAAGTTAGTTATATTTCGTCTACATATTAAGATTGTATATCTTCGTTGTAAATATGTCGAGTAATTATTGCCGTAACTTCACTTTCCTCGTTTTCTTGATTCCGACACAGCCTTATTATGATCTTGCTCGTATGTAGTTTGTACCAGACCGGTTGGTACGGGAGTTCGCGGTAGATATTATTAATGGGGGGAAGGCTTTGAGAGATGTGGCTCGCTCATGTAAAACCTCTCTACTGTAAATTTATTCCACTCATGTCCGTCTCTGGCGGCAGGTGGTTGGGAGAAATGGGTATTGCAGCTTGAGTTCCTCTCAGCCATTGGTCGCGTCACCCTAGCACCAGAGCCTTCTGCTCTGGTTTGCTTTAGTTTCTCTCTTTGAAAGAATCAGAGCCTTCTACCTGATTCGCCTTTGGCCCCCGTGGATCGGAGACTTCTTCTCCGATTCACACCTTTTTCTCCGCGATAATTACTCGACATACATGCGTAATTTAGTATAAGTCCGTCGTTGTAAGAAAGGGAGCTAGAAGGAATATTGCATTCGTTCTGACTCCCTTTCGGGTCTCTTGTGCAGCAACCTCCTCGTGGTGAGACCTGGGCAATCGGTATTATAATCTATTTGTAAGAACTTCTAGTGTCTTATGAATAGAGGATAATATCGAGCTAATAGCTGCACATTGCACATTTACAATTTTTGATAAGATTGTGTAGTAGAATTTAAGACCTGCGAGATATAGAAACATATTTCGTTAAATTGAATATGAATTTACATTCAGGTAGCTTGCTGTCGGCCAAGGGTACATCAATGTCTTCTTCCTTTACCCTTGGCCCATATGCAGTTCGTTATTTCGAAGTACGTATTCAGTAAGTGATCACGACAATTTTTATTTCTTAATTTACAATTGTTCGCATCGGAACTTTCACAAGTCCCACTCCTAACAATTTTCTCATCTTGTTTGAAATTGGTATTCCTCCGATCGGAGGTCCCTCAGGGGCTCACTCACGGTTGGGGCCGTGAGTGAGTACGGGGAGTAGCGTCCCCGGGGCTACCCGAATCGCCTATAGGCCGCACTCGTGTACGCGGTTAACATAGCTCTCGTGAGTTGGTTTTAATCGCACTCTTGTGCAAAGTTAGATAATCACTTATGTGCTGGTCGTATCCGCACTCGTGTGCAGGTTTACAATTGCTCTCATGAGCTGGTTCTCTGGTTGTTTTCGCACTCATGTGCAGAATTACAATTGCTCTTGTGAGCTGATTGTATTCGCACTCGTGTGCGGGTTACAATTGCTCTCATGAGCTGGTTCTTTGGTTGTTTTCGCTTCTAAAAATTTTCTCATCTTGTTTGAAATTGGTATTCCTCCGATCGGAGGTCCCTCAGGGGCTCACTCACGGATGGGGCCGTGAGTGAGTACGGGGAGTAGCGTCCCCGGGGCTACCCGAGTCGCCTATAGGCAGCAATTATAATTCTCATGTGCAGAATTATAATTGCTCTTGTGAGCTGATTGTATTCGTACTCGTGTGCAGGATTACAATTGATCTCATGAGCTGGTTCTCTGGTTGTTTTCGCTTCTAAAAACTTTCTCATCTTGTTTGAAATATGTATTCGTCCGATCGGAGGTCCCTCAGGGGCTCACTCGCGGTTGGGGCCGTGAGTGAGTACGGGGAGTAGCGTCCCCGGGGCTACCCGAATCGCCTATAGGCCGCAATTATAATTCTCATGTGCAGAATTATAATTGCTCTTGTGAGCTGATTGTATTCGCACTCGTGTGCGGGGTTAGTTTGGCTCTCGTGAGCTGGTGTTAGTTTGGCTCTCGTGAGCTGGTGTTAGTTTAGCTCTCGTGAGCTGGTTAGATTCGCACTCGTGTGCGGGGTTAGTTGGGCTCCCGTGAGCTGGTGTTAGTTTGGCTCTCGTGAGCTGGTTAATTTCGCACTCGTGTGCGAGGTTGGTTTGGCTCTCGTGAGCTGGTTAGATTCGCACTCGTGTGCGGGATTATGTATTGTTATGTCTAACCATAATTAGTCTGTTTTAGCTAGAATACACCAAGAAGAGGACATATCAAGAAGAGGACACACCAAGAAGAGAACACACCGGGAAGAGGACATACCAAGAAGAGGACACACCGAGAAGAGGGCAGACCAAGAAGAGGACCAATCATGAAGACTGCGGCATATTCTTAAGTTAGCTTTATTTGCTGAGCAATTATTGTGTTAGCGTCACCCCCGAACCAGAGCCTTCTGCTCAGGCTCATGTTCTTTCTTTGCGAATCAAAGCCTTCTGCATTGATTCATTCCTCTCTTGCGATTTAATCTTTTGGTCCACAATAATTGCTCGGCTTGCGTGCGTTAGTTATTAAGATTGTATATTATCGTTGTACATGTAGTATGTCGAGTAATTATTGCCATAACTTCACTGTGCTCGTTTTCTTGATTCCGACACAGCCTTCTGCTGTGTCGGACCTTGCTTGTATGTACCAGACCGGTTGGAGCCGGTATTCGGCGTCGATTCATTGAGAGGGATGGTTCATTGAGACCTGTTCACTCGTGTAGCCATGCTACAGTGTCCTCTCTATTCGTAATCCTACCCATGTTCACCACAACTTTTGTTGGTTGGTGACAGGTAGTTGGTGGAGAAATGGGATATCGTTTGAACACTTCTCATGGCCATTTCTCTTGGTGAGGACACGTCGAGTATCGACTCTGGCCGGAGCTGGTCTGCAAGCACTGTACGCGCCGCGTCACCTTCGAACCCGGGCCTTCTGCTCTGGTTCGCTTTTGTTTCTCACTTTGAAAGAATCAGAGCCTTCTGCCTGATTCGCGTTTGGCCCCTCGTGGATCGGAGACTTCTTCTCCGATTCACACCTCTTGCTCCGCGATAATTACTCGATATACTTGCATAATTTAGTATAAGTCCGTCGTTGTAAGAAAGCGAGCCAGAAGGAATATTGCATTCGTTCTGACTCCCTTTCGGGTCTCTTGTGCAGCAACCTCCTCGTGGTGAGACCTGGGCAATCGGTATTATAATCTATTTGTAAGAACTTCTAGTGTCTTATGAATAGAGGATAATATCGAGCTAATAGCTGCACATTTAATAGATATGTTGATTTTCAATAAATTCTATTCCTATTCCTGTTCCTATTGTCTTCCATAACGTTTTGCAATTTTCCCTTCCTTCAGAACAAAATATATGCATTATTCAAGCTGGTTCACCCCGGGTGTGAGCACTGTCATATATTCTCTGGTTCTATTTAGGTAAAGAGTGCGGAACCACCGACACCGACGAGATAGTATCTCGTTGGTGATAGTATTATAAGGCAATTGCAGAATGGGTAATGTCAGCATTCTACTATATCATTCTTCTTCTACTTGATGACGAGTATCTCGTCGGTGGTAGTACTTTTACCGATGTGGTATATCAGATCACTGTAAGTTCCACGTTATCCCCGCGCCCGGTTACTGGTCTCGCTGAATAGCACAGTGGCAGTCTTTAATAGAATCTCGTCGATGGCTCGGTTATTGGTCTCGCTGAATTGAGTAGCACAGGGGCTGGCTGACTGTTTCATATATTCTCTGCCCGGGACAATCAATAGCCTGCCCCTCTACTGTCTTATGTTCCGAGATAGTGACTACTTTGGGGGCGAGGACCTGCTGTTCGCATTTACTCTCGAAGGAGTCTAGCGTCGGAACAAAACCACACCTGTTCTTGTCAATTATCTCGTCGGTGCCTATTACATTACCTACTACTACATCATTTTTAGCCTGGATCAGTACCTACATAATTTTTAGCTTGGATCAAAACCTATATCATCTTGAGCCTGCAAATTTTCAAATATCCAGAATTTCTAGCGCTCCAATTTTCAAATATTCAAAATTTCTAGCACACAAAGTCTCCCATACAAAATAAGAAATAAAAACTATAATTATGTAAAATATGGAGTACTTAATATTTATCATTTTTAAGTGCTTTCCACCAACGTTTGCATGTGTTACAAAACGATTACTTTTGGCAAACTTACTAAGAAAACTAGAATGTAAGACATGCTAGATGTAAGAACAAATGTATTGAAAGATTTTCTATAAAGATTTTGTAAACGAATATCTATGATTATATTTGAAACCTATTCAAAGGGATGAAAAGATTAGGAACACACGATGCCTGCGAAGGGACGAGGAAAATTAGAACAGGGAAAAGCCACCTGATTTACAAAATCTCTTTTTTATTGATGCTTCGACAACATGGGCTGAGACACACACATTTGCTCATATGAATTTATACCACTGCGTGTTCCAACATATACATACACAACTCGTTAAATTATTGCATCGCGCGGCACTAGATCGAAGAAATAGATTGACCTCGAATCGTCAAGTTCTTCCGACAAGATAACCAACGAAAGAACATATGTACCAAGACAATCCAAAATACAAAAGAGAATCTCTCGGAAACCCTACGAATCCATAAAACAACGCAAACACGCTCGAACAAATTTCCTCAATTTCTGAAATCAGAATAATTATATCTACATCGTATCTTAACACTTACATTATACGTGTAAACGATTTTCTCACAGATACCGGAACTTAGCGATATGAAACGGAAAAGTGAAATGGAAACGATACATCCTGCCATCGACAATCGAAAAATCTAAATATTACTATTACTTACGTAGACTTACGCAACCGCGAAAGATATGTTTTAGGTTTCTCCGAAAAACATTCTTTCTCCGCCGAGACATGTTCAACTTAAGCGCACGGTGTAAGCGTTTCCGATGCCACGATTTCTAAGAAAACAATTATCAGTGCGCATTCGCGTGATACCTTCGGATCCGATAAGCTCCTTCGCTGGAATTAATCGTTGACCTACACGAATAATAATTACCCGAGAAAGAGAGAAAGAGTGAGGGACAGGTCAAGATAGAGATAGAGATAGAGAGAGAGAGGGTTAGAGAGAGAGAGAGAGAGGGAGAGAGAGAGAGAGAGAGAGAGAAAGAGAAAAATAGAGAGGGACAGCAGGAGAGAAAGAGAGCGAAAGAGAAATTTTCACGATTGTCTGGAAATTTCAGCGAAAATCTCGTTCGTCCTTCGTTCCTTGCTTTCCTCTGCAGCATCGAAACATGAAAAAAGAAATCGTTTCTCGACCATTCTATATGCATACATACATGCATACACACACTTACATATATGTATATACATATACATTCGAGGAGACTCACGTAGGTCGCAAGAATAGGTTGACAGGATAGACTCTTCTAATAGACTTTGCAGACGGACATAATAGAAATATTTAATATATAGCATCATATATTAATATAATATTCAGTAATAATATAATATCTATTATATATTAATATGTATGATATTTTTTTTATCGTTTTCAATATAGCGTTCTTTTTTCCTTCCTCGTTTACCCCATCGTATCTCGCTTCCGTCCGAGGGTTGTGATATCCAGCGATTCGACTTCTCCTCGTTCCGGATCGAATAGATCGCGATTCGTTCCAACTAAAGGCTCGCGATCCATCGGTCACGATCGATTTTGATTCGCGAACCTCCTCTGGATCGATCCTCGCGTTCCCGTTTCGTTTCCTTTCCTTTTGGTCGTTTTGCAACGTATGCGTTGATCGGGAAAACAATCATCTAGTTTCTGCAGTCAGACAAAACGGACAGACTAACACTTTCGATGTTCCTTCTGCCCTTCCTTCGAACTGAATTCTTGGAGAAATGTGAGAAACGAACCAGTCAATTTCAAGCTACTATAGTTTGTTCAAATTTAGAATCCACCCCCGTGCAACGTTCTTCTAGGATTATTGCAGCGATCGAGTAATATTTCGAAATTAGTCGCATTTTATTCAAAAGAATAAACGTGTTTGAGTTTTGGTCTAACTGGTCCTGAATAGTGCACGAGGGTTAAGGGATGTGCTAAGGGCAGTTGTGCGCGAATAGATATGCGTGTAAACGTTTGTCAGATTGTTTTGCTACATCACTCTTGTATGATAAACAATACCTAACACCATCCCTGACAGAAGACATTCAATTAAAACGGAATAAACGAACACACTAAGATAAAGAATTCTATTGCACCGAGAATGTTCACAAAAATGCGAAGCATCTTCTCCGTATTAAATGTTGTACTTCCAATTCATTATTCGTTCGTCGAAATACTGTTTTTTGTCAGAGACAGTTGACAACTGCGATTTTATTTAGCTATTTCGGTCCGCGCAGAAGCAACCTGACAAATCCCGAATCAAAAGTATTCAAATAATCCAAGAAGATCGTCTTACGAAATGAGAATTGTTGCACGCTGTTAGACAGTGACAGCAAACATCGTTCAGGAACCTTATATCCGGTGATGACAGGAATACAATTAACAGAACACGACACTGAAATCGGACAAGTGCAAATTCTCTATGCGCGACGGAAACGTCGGATGATCGTCGAACGAGAATTGATGGTTCGCTCGAAGCTGCTTTATTCTAGAAATCGTCGAATTCGTTTATGTAATTGTTCTATTTACAGATGTGTTTTACAATATCTATAATCAACAAGGAATCCCCGTATTAAACGTTTATCGAAACGAGAACAAAATGGGAATTTCAATCGCTTTTCGATCTTGCTATTCAGGACGTTTCAGTCGATATTTGTTATGAATGTTTGAAATGTTCGATACGGTAGAATGTTTAGGAAATAGTTGACGCATCAGTCGCTATTATTGTGTATTTAATTTCAAGGAAACAAGGGAAGTTATTTCTCTTTGCTAGGCAACTTATTGCAACTTATTCGTCAGAAATATCCAGAGTGGACAATGAATGAATGAAGACAATGAATATTTCCGGTGAAGACTGAAATCTATCGGGAAAATTTGCATGTATACGAAGAGTTTCAGCTTTCGGGTAGAATATCGAGCGAACAATGAATTCAGCTCGACGAGCAACATATTCGACGAGATACTTCGACTCGTGAGCGTCGCGTCTCTCCGGGAAGAAGGCTGTGCAGAACAGAACTCGGATGTGAAAATTTACATGTGTACAAGCTCGTAGAGTCGCCACGGTGGTCGATGAACAACAACACGTCGCGAGTTGTGAATTGTGCAAGAGAAACGGTATTTTTACCGGCGAAAGGAAGTAGGCGGCCCTCGAGCCTCTCGAGGCAGGCTGAAATACATCCTCACCGGGACGTATACGCCATTTTACATCGCTAGACTTCACGTGTAATCGTTTATATTTATTATAATTGTACTTTCTACGTTTAACTACCATTCACATCTTTGATATCCTGTGTTTCATTTATATAATTTCAAGAAAATAACATCCGTACAAAATTGACTACAGCCGATTGCTTTTCTGATGTGTTTAGTCGGTTCATTTTCCTTGTTTTCTGCCGATCACGATCCGACTCGAGACTCGAGTCTCGAGTTCGCGTTTCGACTCGGTTCGCGCCCGTTTCAAATCGTTCTCGACGAAACGGAGAAACTAAAGTGTACCACTTCGTCCATTATTTCGCTTCGTCTTTCGTCCCCCAGTTCGTTCGTCGTCCCCTTCTGCTCTTCCTCGTACTCTTTACGATATGGCGTGTATACGTATTGACCTCGCTGATTGATTCCGACCGGCTATTCTTCTCTCCTTTAATCCTTCCGGCATCAATCTTATTCCTTACCGCTTGCCAATTAATTGTCTAACTCCAATTTCTCTAATCATCTCCGTCCACATCCTCGCAGACACGCAATCCTACTTTCGAATTGGATCTCGCCGATTTCATCGATCTCACCCGATGGTGATTCATTTTCTAATTACACTTAATCGCATGTTCTTACGATCTCATTTTCTTATCCAGGGGCTACTTTGCAACCCGAGGTACGACGCGAATGTATCCAATTTACAACGAGGAGAGCAGCAGCGCAGCGTCTAAGTAAAAATTCTAAGAAATGATTAAAAGTTCATGTGACTACGAACCAACGACTTCGAGGACTTCAAGAGGCAAAGAATATTTGTAGCTTTCTTATTGCTGTTGTAATGTCCGGTGGTCCAGCCATTGATAATAATTAGACCGCGGATCTTTATGCAAGATAAACATTGTCTGCATCAAGAAATGGAAACTAAATTTAATGTTATTTCTTCCTCTAATGATTTTAACTAACTTAGCTTTGAATTTCATGTACTCAATTTTGCTATAAATGCATAAAGATCCGCAGTCTAATAATAATTAACAAAATCGATGATATCTTTGCGTTCAATCCTCGTAAATTATATTTGTAGACCTACTGGAGACGCAACACTGTCAATTGATCAAGATTTACAAGTTAGGTACCGTAGTGTTAGACGCTGGTTGAAATTCTGGAGCTCTCCTCCATTGGTTCACGTTTTTTTTCGAGTTTGTCAAGGTTTCATCGCTCTTTCAATGTGTTTCGTGGACTCTCGTTATTTCTGAACGCAGCACGATTTTTCACGTGAACAAATCGCTTAACACAACCGGTCGAGGTGCAAACATTGAAGTAAGTACTAAAAATCGAAGGACTTATTGCTTGTCGAAGTAAACGTGTCTCAGGTCTTGGGACTTTGCATAATGTTCATTGTTGTTCACATCTAGATAGCTGATGATTTTCGTCTGCGTGCCGGAAGGATTAACGCGTGTGCTAGATCCGTTTCCTCAGGGTTACTCGAAAAAGTCCTATCAAGTTAAGAAAATATGCGGGGATATCTCCGTATTAAGTCGCTAATTACTTTATACAGATATTTAACCATTAGAACGTGCGGCTCGTGCTTCTTAAGCGGGGACGTTGGGGAGCGTACGCTGCCAATTTGCGGAAGTACATTACGAAGCATAGTGGTTCTCGTGAACACGAACGCGCGCGGATCGTCCCTGCGTGCACGCGCTATAACAATCCTCCTCGTATCGCGTGCCTGCCCGTTTGACGCTAAAGCAACGCGAATTTATAAAAATCTGTACGCGGAGACAGTATCTTTCGCATTTCCCACCTTCGTCCATAGCCTCGAAAATGTCCTCTAGTTGTTTCGATGACGATCAGCCATTTTCGAGGCTGTGCTTCCATTTGGTAATTCTGCAGCTGGTAAATGATTTTTACAGGGGTTGACGGTAAGTCCAATATTTGGAAAATCGGACATATTAATTTTGTGTCGACGACGATCAGCCATTTTCGAGGCTGTGCTTCCATTTGGTAATTCTGCAGCTGGTAAATGATTTTTACAGGGGTTGACGGTAAGTCCAATATTTGGAAAATCGGATATATTAATTTTGTTTTGGTAGGCAGTGTTCAGTCATTTGTACAGTACAAATGTGCAAATGTCAAGGATTTAACATTGATGTAATAACGGTGGCATAATCTTCTGTTAGAGGGTTGTTTCATTCTCTAATTACAATTGATTTCGATTTTCTAACTTGAGCAACTTTTAAGAAGAAACGTTCGGCGTTCTGCCGGTTCCAAAATGGCGGTGGCAACCCGCGAGAGATACTTTCTCCAGGCACAGTACCTTGTCTTCATCGCGGGGGGATTCCAACTATTTGCATCGTCGATGATGTCAATTGCTTTTGGTCCTTCTTGTACCTTTCGTAATTGATTTAATTCCACTCGCTCGATTATCATACCTCTCTATCGAGCGTCCGAGGCCTCCGCTCGAACGTGCGAAAATGATACGGTGCTGCGTGCGATTCACGGAGCAATCTGCATTCAACGAATATTTCTTCCATCCATTGCAGTTTTAATCTGACCGTCCCAAACCAAACGTTGTACTGGTAGACAGGTCAAGCAACCTAAAAATAAAGGTGGAAATCCACATGTCCGTCCACTGGAAATAGCTAGCTTATCAAGATTAGAAATTAGATCGAACGGAAAATGTGAAGCAACCTGATGAATCTATCTTTTATTCACACGAAATTCCAAATCTGAAAATGGACGCGTTTATCCACTGAAAATAGCCAATTCGTCGAGACTAAAAATGATATCGAACAAGAGAGATCGAGCAAAAGGTTTTGGCTAGCAGTCCTAAGAGCAGAGGGCTCGGTGAACGCAGTTAGCACATTGGTATATACACAACGCACACGTAACTCGATGCAGCTACCGCCTAGAACATTCGAGAACCCTTTCCAGACTGTCAGTTTAGACGGTAGCGTGTGGCGACGAGGTGGCTGGACGTATGTGTTTAAGTTAGCCGGGACTGTAGTGTAGATTGTCCACGAGTGCTGTCGGTCCTCTTTTCTCCTCGGCGGGATCTCGATCCGACGAATGGTTGCCCGTGATCGGAGGATTTTCGCGCGACGTCCGCGTCCGGTCGGAGGGCGTAATAAAAATTGACGCGGAGGGGTTGTGCACTTTTTTTTCTCTACCATACTTTAATCTTATTAGGCCGAGGGCGGTCTTCGAGACGCGCTCCGTCGAGTTCTTAATCCGGCCGGAGACAGTCGTGACTGACTTATGGACGCGTTCCTTCACCGTAACAACTTCCGTCCGACACAACTGATTCGTTTGTTAGAAACGGAACGATCCGATTCCCGTTTTCCGAAGAAAGCGTGAAAAGATCGGTCGTCGAACAGAAAAGCAGGTGACAAAGCAGCGAGAAAGAATATATGTATTAACGAATACACACACAGAGAATCTATGGTATACCTATATGATATTTTCGGGGACGCCAAGCGGAACATTCTCGTATCTCTGTCTATTCATGTACTCGGATTAATTCCAATTGCGATCGATACTTACGATTTTACAACTCGATACCGGAAGTTGCCACAGAACGGATGTAACGTCGCGAGGCGACTGATAGATATCTCCACACCGCGATTACCTTTCGTTTAATATTTACAGTATAATAAGCTGTCCACTAATTCTTAACTCGTCGACGAGACTAATGTTAGTCTTCCCCAAAAAAAGTGTCCGTTCCCCTCGCTTTTCTCGTTTTCTCTTCTTCGTGTTTTTTGTTTTTCGCGTGGCTGTTCGTATTTTCCCTCTCTTCTTTTTTCTTCTTGCCCCTCCCTCCCCTCCCCATCCATTCCCCCTCCTCCTCGTTTTGCGTCTCGTCGGGAGAATTTGTTTGTTTTTCGTCGTTGATGAAAGTCTGTACAAAAAGGGTGATGATCCGTGTATAAATCGCACGCCGATGCGACCGGGGTAGCGTTCAAGGAGTCCTGAAAGGTGCGAAGTGCACCTTGAACGCTGCTCCATCGGACGTTCGCCCCGGCTCGGGACCGAGCTCGATTCATCGTGATGTATTTTCATATCCTAGTAACGGCCCTAACCGAGGACCTAACCACCTAGTGTCGGACGGTACCGGTGTTTTTCAGGGGATGCACGAGTGCGTGTTGGTGGCCTGCGCTGGTGACGACAGGGCTACCGAAAAGTCCGAGTCGAGAACCAGGTCGCTGATGCAGCCGACGATGCCCTTCGCGTATCTGCCTCCCGTTGTCCTCACGATGTCGGGCGCACCCCCTGCAAACGCCAAACAGTTTCCTTCTATTTGTATAGAATTCATTTTGTGTTCAACCAAGTATCTTATTTGCAATTTTACGGTTTGTTTGTTCAGAATGAATTCATTTAGATACGAAGCGGGGAAACGACAACCGCGAACGCGAAACGAGAACGAGGACGTTTCAGGAAGTAAAACGGGTTGAAATTTACATCCATAAGTCGGCGAGAGTTTAATAATAAATCAAGCCCTTTCTTAGAGAGTTGAACAACTTATTGTTCGAAGTTTCGTTGAATTTTGCGACCCTGGAAGAGGGGCGACCCACTTCGTAATTTCGGTGATAACTCAAAGACGACTGAACAGGGGTGTACAGGTCGGTTCAGGTGCGAGTTGCCGGTAGTTAATCAGTTACGGTTGTTGTATTCCGACGGGGGAAATACGGTTTCGCGGAAGTTAATGGCGGCTCGAATGAACGCGAAATTGTTTTGTGCACCCGCAAATTATTTCTACATCAATAAATACCCATTAAAAAAACATTGGACTCAATTGGGGATTATCTATAATAGATTAAAAGTTCCACTCACCAACGTAAAGACCCGTGTCGGTGTTGAGCTGTCTGAGCTGTCCAGGCGACGAAGCTGAGACGCCAGTGCCGCTGTCGACGACCAGCGACGCCCACTGTTCGTTCCTGAAGAAACACAGCTCGACTTCAGAACACGAGAACTCGATTAACACAAAGATCTTAAGAGTGTAAAAGTTTTTCCAGTGGAGAGGTTTACGGATCGAATGACTCGCGGTGCGAGGTTTTACCTGACTGCTCGTACACGATGCCATAGATCATCGTCCAGTCTCGTTAAATTGTATCGCAGAACGGCCTCGCCGGAACCAAGGTTGTACGCCAAAGTCAGATAACCGCGATCCAAGCCGAGGGCTAGAAAATCGTCGTTCTCGTCCCTTTGTTCCTGCGGATCAGCCTGGCGACCACTCCACAACAGCAAACCGCTGCTGCTGCTCGCACGGAATCTCATGTTGATGTCCACCCTGTAACTGATTATCCTGCAACAGGCGGATTTCGGTCCTTCTGTCAGTGCCGCAAAAGGAAATTGGAAAATCTCATTCATAATTATACATTTGTTCTTGCGTTTTGTCGTAGAACCTTTTTAACGTACGGTGCATGCAGATATTGTTCTTTCTGACATTACTTTCAACATTTTACAGACAATTGCACTGCAAAAACTTGTATCTGCATGTTCTTTTGAAGTTCTTCACAGAACGCATGTAACTGGTTATCCTGCAACAGGCGGATTTCGATCCTTCTGTCAGTGCCACGAAAGAAAATTGTAAAATCTCATTTATAATATGAATTTGTTCTTGCATTTTGTCGTACAACGTTCTTAACGTACGGAGTATTCTATTCTTCCTGACAATACTTTCAACATTGTACAGACAATTACACTACAAAAACTTGTATCTGTACGTTCTTTTGAAGTTCTTCATAAAACCCATAATTCATGTCTCTTGGTTTGAAATTACTATGGAAAGCTTGAGGGATCAAAGAAAATTATAAAATGTCACGTTCAAGTAGATTACTTTGTCTTTACCACTTCATCTTGTCTTCTCGCTATAGAACGTTTTTAAGGGATTAAGTTTCGCTTTGAATAGAACGGAGGTTTTTCTTGCAGCGTTACAAAGAGATTCCCGTTACCGTGTCATTCGTTTCAACATTTTTTCAGCTGAGGCTATTTTTAAGTATTTCATTTCGGACGTGAACCAATTTGTAGTTGAAATTACCCCTCGAAATGAGCGGAGAATTTCCTTACTCCGAACGAAGCACATTCATTTTTACTTCGGGAACAAGTTTTAGTAGGAAATATTTTACGTCATCCTAAAACGAATTTTACAGCTTTTATATGTGATTCTCCTTTTAAAGCTCTCCATCAGATGCATAAAAATCACGTCGGTTGGTCTGAAGCGCTAATAACGAAATCTTGAGAGATCAAAGAAAATGAGACTTTGTGCGCTAGTGGAGTAGTATTTCACCTTCACCGTGGGTTGACTTCAAAGAAAAGTAAGTTTGAAAATTAGAAAAGAAATAGTTGAAAGGTAATTTCGAAGTTCGAGGTTCTAAGTAATGTTTCTTTGTATAGTTTGATAGGATACCTTTTCATCGTGTCAGCGTCGTTGTAATGAAGGTAGCTCTCGCTGCCAGAAAAGCTCGGCACGGATCTCTCGTATCGCGTCCCAACGTTCGATTTCGCCGGCGAGGAGCCGAGAATCGTATTGTCGTCGGGTGCTGGACAAGGATGCGGCATTCCGGGTCGACAGCGACAGGTGAAACGGTCTCGGAGCGGACGACATTCCGCGTCTCCGCAGGGCCTCGCCTCGCACGCGTGTCCGCAGTTCCCGACATTCACTCCGCCCAGAGCTTCGGCGAGAATTCCAATCTGTACAGGGGAAATTGACGGTTCTAATTGACAATTTAGATTCACGGATTACACGTTCATTCTTGCGCCCCGACAAAAGCTCTTTCACGCGTGATCTACGCTTTTCAGCCCGACACTGGGAAACGCTTCACCTCCGACGCCCTCGCAAGAATTTCCCTGAAAAATTACTTACGGGTTATTACTAAGTCGGTTTTACGCGTTTGTTTAACCCTTGTCTCAATTATCCAAATTTTTACCCTACAATGTGAATTAATCTACAGACTGCGGTACATTTACAGTTGCCGCGGACAGTATGTTGACACGTCTCAAAAATGCATATTTTCTATTATAAATCAATAATTTAGGAATTAATCGGAAATATTTATCATGTATGTTATTTAATATAGTACAAACTAGAGATCTCGATTTCACGTGCACCTGAAATACATGTGTACACATGTAGTTCGGATGTTCGTGTTGAAGTTCGTGTATTGTTTACCACACGGGTACACGTGTATCTAAATACACATACTAGTTTGTACTATATTAAATAACATACCCCCTGCGGCGAATGTACCCTTAGACGTTTAATTTCCATGATCAAATGTATTTTTCACTTCTGAAATTCGGTTCCGGTCGAAGGCGGCGCACTCGCGAAATTCCTAAGTGGACGATAGTTCTTTCGACGAAGGGCGAGGGGAATGCAAGTCGGCGCATTTTGCGCGTAATAAAGGACTCGAGCAGTCGCAGGGGATTTAGCTCCTCGCAGACGGGCCGCGAGAAAGGGGAAAAGAGTGAAAGCGCAGAATGCGTGCATTCGTACGGTTTAATGCCGTACAAATATTTATGCGCCGACCGTTCCGCAAGATAATTTCTACCGAATGAAACCATCCGGAGCGTTAATAAATACTTTTACCCTCGGCCGCGGTCTCTCAAGAATCCGGTATTCCGGTTGAAACGCGTCTACCGCATTATTTTCAACGATGCTCACGCACGAAACTGTTCGTGCGTGCTTAAAATCGCTCCGCGGTAATGACAGTACACCTTTTGCCTTGGAATCGTTGTTCGCGGTAACCACCTTCGGAAACTTTGACTTTAAATAATGAATAGCAATGCTGGAACAATTGCTAAGCTCTCCGAAAAAGTTTTAAGATTTTACGTCCCGGAATATTAACGTTTCAGAAGCACCGTTTCAGAAGCAGGTCATGACAAGACAGTACGTGCAATTTAAAACAGTAATAAAAAAAATTAAACCTACTTCGAAAAAACGCACTAAAAGAATGCGCTAAAAAGTATGAAATAATTTCCATTTAATTTATGTGAATACACACGAACTAGAGACATACTACTCTACAAGAAGTAAAAGGTTTCGTTCCGATTGGTCCATCCATCTCGAAAAAAAGAAAAAGCGAAAAAAAGGCACATACAGATCGAATCGAGTAACCCCGTCGTTTTTCGAAGTCGGTTAAAAACATTAGAAAAATTTAAACAAACAGTTTGGTGCAAATAAGTGCACAATTCTTTGAAATCGTTGTTCGCGACAAGCTCTTTTCTAAACATTGGCGTTGAGTGATGACCAGCAACGTTTGAACGATTGTTACATACATATCTGAAATTTTCGGTCGCATGATATTAATGTTTCAGAGGCATCGGTAGAAGTAATTACGTTTGAAGCGTATGTATAGCTTCTCTGGGGAAATTTCTGTCAAGTGAAATAGGAGAAGTACGTGTTTGAAATGCGGCTTGATGTGTAGCAACGTAGACAGTGTAAAACTGGGTCGCATTACAGAAATGTTTAATCGCGTACACCGCGAGCAATAATATAATACGGATGTCGAGTGTTCGGTATATATTATTGATTGAATTGTTATCTCTCTCGAATGTGTCCGTGTCCAGGTTGACAGGATGAACGTTAATTTCAATTAGATCCGTCGCGAACTATATTATTTTGACAGTCGCGCCACTGCCTGCCAAGCTATGCATACAACGTTCTCTTATTCAACGTTTCACGATCACGGGAAACGCGAGACACTTCTCTGAAAAAGCAGACTCAATTTTTTACTAAATTGCGAGAATTATTTCGACTTTTTGGAAATTGAAACTGAAGTGCGGTAAAAAATATTATCGCAATTTTGCAACGAAAAGGAGATCCATGAATATTAAAGCGGGCCAGGAGAATGATGCTTTGGTACAGTATCATTCTTCCGAGGGGAAGCGAACAAATCCATGCAATTTAATTTTGATTCGTCCGGGAATTAGCATAATTAAATTTATCGTTGCCGGGGTCGCCGGGCGGTAGCTCGCGGCGCATAGCGTACGCGGGTTTAATTTCATGAATTATGCGAGTTTCTCACCTCCCGGCGATTCAGTATGACGGTCTGGATGCAGCCCACGAAGCTGGCGGTGGTCTTCATCTTCGGCGAGTACATGTCCGTCGATGGCGCGCCGCCCAAGTAAAGATTCAGAGGCAGTGACAGCTGCGTGAAAGCTCCTGGCGCCAGGATTTCCTGCGGAGGATCGTCCTCGACCTCGAGGGACGCCAAACGTCCGGTCCTCGACACCCGGACCTCGACCCATTCGCCGAGCCGTACCGGATTCTCGCTTCTGCAACAACGATCGATAACGTGACCTATCGGTTTCCACGAAATTTCCACGAAACAGCCTTGTCTCGATCATTGACAACGAAACTCCTCCGCATCTAATCATTGGAACGATTGATCATCGGTAGACAGCGGGTTTTATGTGTCACGTCCAATGGTTCAGCCGTTGATAATAATTGATAAAATCAATCATGACATACATTTTCTGAATTTCTTTTTATACTTGCTCTAATAATATGTTGTACGGGAAATAAAATATCAAATATTATAATTAATAATTAATGTCGAACCAATTAGTTAAAGTAGGTCCGATTCAAAACAGTGAGAACAAAAGAATTTAAGCAACTAAAATTTGAAGCATAGTTATTCGGTATCAACTTATTTGGAATAATTCGCTTCGTAAAATTGTGCAACAGTTTTTTATCGAGGCTCCGGGAGCAAGAATGGTTAGTCTGGCCGGAGGGATTTTCGCGTAGAACTACGGCAAAGATAAATATCAGGAGAAGAAAAATCGGGAGGTAGAGAGAGTCGGCCGAACGAGAAGGCGGGAGAAAGTTCCCAACAAACTCTTTGAAAAATTAACGCGAAGCTACGATTAAACTTCCGATACGAACATGCAAACGAGAGTCCGCGGAAGCGCGAAACTTCGTTACGCCGAGCGAGCGGTGGCCGAAAGAAAATTCGAAATTTTCAGTAATAATAGACGGCGATATGTTTGGAGAGCCGTTAACTTACTTTCCGAGGCGACTGTGTAAACACCGATGGGGATACACAATGCACAAAGGAGGAGAGAACGCTGGGAAAACTCGGCGTCGGGGAAATGAAAAAGGAAAATTCTAAGCGGTCGAGTATCAGGAAAACGAAACCAAAGAAAACGAGGGAGAGAGAGAGAGAGAGTGAGTTTTCAATGTTTATGTGGGTGGGAAAGAGAACGAAGAAACAGATATGAAATTAGGGCAATTCAGAATATATTTTATACATTGATATTAAATTAATTTAGAAATGATTCCGTGTAATCTCAAAAACTCATCCGAGGTGCTAAAAGTTGGACTCCTTGCTGCTCCAGCGGGATGCTAGTACATTTTTGAGAGAAACATATAATAAAAAAAAATAATAAAAAAATAATTCAACCGATTTCGAAAAAAACGCATTAAAAAGTATGAAATAATTTTCATTTAATTTATGTGAATACGCACGAATTTAAATACAATAGAATCTTTCCCGAAGCGGCGCAAAATTGAAAATTTTCCAAATGACAAATGTTGCTGATTATGATTTCATTGGAATATGATGGACTTGGAAATCAGTAGGTGGGAAGAGAAGATACATTAATATGTGAAAGCGTAATTTCCGGCAGAACCGGTATAATCGGTGAACATATATAGAAAAAAAGCGAAAAAAAAGGCACATACAGGTCGAATTGAGTAACCTCCTCCTTTTTCGAAGTCGGTTAATAATAAAAATTCATGGAATCCTTTCCTCCTCAAAGAAAATTTCCTTGTTCCAGAACGAGAACTTCTTCATCTTCGAGAACGAGGATTTGCATAAAGATTTATCGTCTCCGGCACAATTCCATTTCTAAACCGTGAATCGGTTTTAATGCGGAAACCCGAGCACAGCGAGAGGTAAAAGGGGATAACGGTTGCCGCGGATCGTTGTCACGAATGTAAATACATCTCGTTCAATGGGACGTATATTCGATGAGAACGGTTGTATCTTTCAGCGGCTGTTGTTCACGGATCCAACTGTGGTGGATGGAAAACCATCAAGGTGAGAATCCACGGGGGATGGAGACGGAAGCCTGTGGAAATTCTCGATATCTCAATCCTCGGGAGCCGCGTAATCGCTCCTATTTCCCGATAATCGGGAAAACTGCCGGGGAACGAGAGTAGCCGTCTTGCAACCGAGAGGATGTTGCCACAAATGACTGAGAGCCGGGGTCTCGCCGCACACACCTAGAAGCGCGTCTTTACCGAAGTAAGCGCAGCCCGAGTAAACGAAACTTTGCTCGTTAGGAAGCTGCGTTTAAAAACCGCGTGTTCTGTCTTGGCAGCTTGCTTGCTTCTTGCTGCTCGATGCGCTTGCCGTTGGGTTAACAAAGCGGGATTATCGAGAGGGAGCAAAACAATTGTGCACCTTACAGGGTGTGAGCTTTCAAACGCCTCTTGACACCTTGCATTTTTTCTCATTTTTCTCAGCCGTGGGAAATCCGAAATTAGGTTTATCCTGCACGCTGTCACAGTGCCACTAACTCGTAAAGTTCAAATGAAGCTTCAACAAAGTTCTCAAAAACTGCTTCACATTCAAATCGAACCAAAAAGGCGTTGAATATATTTCGTATACATACTTTCCCAAACCCGTTTAGCGAAAGCAGCGTATCGGAACCAGGGCTACCATATTTTTCTCTCGCCAGGCCCCTTACCCTTCCGCCTCTCACCGTGCCGTGCACCGTACCTCGTCTTTGCACTCTTCCCACTAACGTTGGCGAGAGCCTCCCACTCTTCCCACTAGTTGCTGACGCGACCGTACGCAAGCGTGTCGCCGCTGTCGCCAGCGTTAGTGGGAAGAGTGCAAAGACGAGGTACGGTGCACTGCACGGCGAGAGGCGGAAGGGTAAGGGGCCTGGCGAGAGAAAAATATGGTAGCCCTGATCGGAACTTGAGGAAAATGGGATCGGCGGTGAAAACGACCTTGAAGCGGTATCTTTTGGCAGAAGCATCCGCGTTAAGCCGAGTTCACGCCTCGCAGCGCTATTTAAGCTCTGGAGGTCTGGGAATTTCGGATTTTTCGCTGCATTAGGACGGTCCACGTAGCATTCCGGCCCTCCCTATCTCGAAAGTTTCCTCGCGTCGGCTCCAGGGACCGTTCAATAGATGACTTTCTCTCCCTTCGAACGTGGCCCGGCGCTCTTCCGGTGTACCCGGTTCAGCGAAATATTATCCATGAGCAAACTTCATTCGCATTCACGACGTTTGACCGGAATCACGGCGACGGGACTCCATTCTAGCCGGTTTTTCCCCACTCCTGCTATAGGATTTCCGCCGCCCTCGCCGCAATCCGTCGACGTTTTATTACTACGTCGCTGGGAAACGTCGGCTTCTTCGATGTCGAACAAGAACTCCGCCATCTTTCCTTGAAATTCCTCGTCGTACTTTCCTCGGTCTCGATATCGCTGCTACTACGTCCACAATGCTGTACACTGCAGAATTTTTTGCGTCTTTGCGAAATTGCAAATTATTTTCAATCTTCTTTCCATTTTAATAATTTCTACTGTTTTAAACTGACATTCTTTACGACGTTCTTCCGATGCTTTCATTAGAACATACAGGGTGTCCCGTTTAAGTGAGAACAGCAGGATATCTCGGAGGTTCTCATTCGTTTCGGGACCATTTACGTCCCCTTCGAAATCCCAAAGAATCGAAAAATCGTGAAAAGCGAGTTTCGACGGAACGAGAGATTTCCTGAGATTACGCGTCCGGCGAGGGGTGAAAATAATGGCGTGGCTGGTCGGTCGTCCAACATGACGAATGCGAATGAAGTTTGCCGACGGATATTATTTCGCGGAGGCGGCGCGACCCCTGCTCGGAAGACCGTGTCGGATAAAAAGGGTGTTTATCGAAGAGTTTCATAAAGCGAGCAAACATGCTCGCGCCCGGGCGAGTCGTATATGTAAAACAGGAACGGACCCGCGCCGCGCGACGTTCGAGTTAAATGAACCGAGATTAATTAACGTGAAATATTTTTCCACAGGGAGGCCGCGCGCCACGGCCAGCTTCCGGGCACAGGGCGCCAGTTATAACAAGAAATACAATAATGGCCCATTGTTGCGAACGTTAATTTAATTACCGTCTGATCGATAGCGACGACGAACTGCACCCCCGGTGTTTGTTATATCCCCCTCCGCCTCCCCCCGCGCCACGATCGAGCTCTTTTCTTTGTTCCGTTTCCATTGTTCAACGAGAAGGACTCGTTAAACGGGAAAATCTTGTTATTAAGGAATTTTTAATGAGAGAAGAACGAATACAATTTTTTTCACGAGGAAACCTGCCTGCCTATTCGTCGTGTAAATTGTGTGGTCTTTGTATATTTTCGCGAAATGTACGGGCGAAAAATGGTTTTCGCATTTTTGGATTCGCGAACCTGTGAATGGGAGTTGAATTTTCGGCGGTGGAAGTTTGTTAGTCTTCGTTTCTCAAATATTCCTGTTCAACGTCCTTACACTCGACATTTTATGGCAATTACCACCCTACAGTTTTTCATTCTGTCACGCTTCGTTCCACGTTAACGGGAGTGCAGTTAACATTATTCTCAAGTACCATTCGCTCGCCGGCTCTCCACTCTCGCAATTATAAATCCTCGTTGCTCCATTACGCCCCGTATTTATATTAAAAATTTCTGACCCTACCGGCGCCTTCGAATTTCTATTGAAAATACAATCATGTTTCTTGACATTCTGAAATTTCTTACAATATGTCCTCGTGGCCAGGATTAAACGCTGAAGTGCCTTCACATCTGCATGTTTCCGTCTTCGGAGATAAATTCTCCGATAAACAAGACACTCGGTTAATCCCGATTGCCGGTTCGCACAATGTCTAAAAATGTTCCTCTTAATTCCCGTCCCCGTTCCTTAATAGTTATGCGCGTTTAACCGGTGTTCCACTTAATCCTGAATTATGTCAGTCTTACTTTTTACCGGGACCTTTATTCCGGACATTTCAACGCCGCCGTTCGAATAACGTCGTATTTTAACGGAACCGTTTGCTGCAGAGCTCCGCGAAGCCGGGGCACAACGGTCCGATCTTAAGCCCGCACTTTTTATCGTAACTCATGAATTCGCGTTACACGCTTATTAAACCCATTTAAGTATCAAAAATAAACGAAACGGTCGCCGCTGGAAATCCATGAAACTCGTCTCTCTCTCCCTCTCTGGATCTCTAGATCAAAGATTGCCAACTTTACATGTCCAACTTGGAGTTGGAGAAAAAATGTCTTTCATTCTTACGCGGTGTTCCTGGACGCTGAAAATTCTAACACTCCACAATTAAATTGTCCACATTGCATCAAGAGTTTACTGTAACTATAACTATAAAATGAATGACTCAATAAAATTTAACAAACTGATTTTTCAACATCCTCAGGATTTCTGCAGCAGTCTCATCGCCCAATTATCGCGACAACGGAAGTCTCGCCAAAATATCAACGCAACAAGAAGAAAACCGCGTCAGAATATTCTCAAAGGTTTCCGGCGGCTGCGGAGCGGATTTCCCTTGGGCAAAGGGTTAATCCTGGCGATCGAAAATGGGGAGAAAAAAAATGAAGGGAGCCGATCGGAAGAGGGATGGAGGAAGAGGAGAGAGAGAGAGAGCTGAAGAAGAGGGAGAGCCATGCCCTTCGTCCTCGAGGACGCACCTACTGATTTTCTGTCATGAATATTCAAAGGCTTAACTCGCGATGAGACGATGAGACCGATCGACGCCGATACATCGTTACTGGCGGCGATAGCACGGATTAAACGATCGGGCCTGGTTTTTTCAACACCGAGCGTCGCGTCGGGGCTCGTTAATCGATCGCATCGCGCATAAACTCGTTACAACGCGTTACAAGAGACGTAATCAACGGGATCACGTTCCGCGCGTCGCGTCACGTCGCGTCGACCCGGAACATTTTTCCGGAATTCAACCTCACCGTAGTACTACTCTTTTGTTTTCGAGCCACTCTCGTATCTAAAAAAAAAATTTGATTTTACATCGGGGTCAAATATCGTTTGTCCATTGTGGTAGCATCACATTGCTACTACTCTGGGTCTGTCTTACCGAGCAGGAGAAGGAGAGAAACAGCAAATGGTGTTTTTCGAGCCAGTGGTGCCCAGGTCTGGCTTAAAAATTATTCCCTGAAATCTAAATTAAAGGAAAATTTTAAAAAACCGATTTTTTAAAATCTCAGGGTAACGTACCCCTTAAATAGCCTCACCAAGTCGTTGGATTTTTTTTTTAATTTTAACTTCACAACATCAATATGAAACGATCAAAAAAAGTTTGAAAAAAGACACCTGTCAGATGATAATTCCAGAAGCGGGTTCAAAGAGTGAGCCCGTAGAAATCGCGGTTCTCCTCCATAAAAAGGGGATAAAGGGTGATTTCGGTTTCCCGTATCCCGGCCGCAACGTGACGGTGAACTCGATCCGACCCCCTTGAACTTTCAACAAATTAAAATACACTTCCCCGTCTAATCAAGCGCAAACGAGGCGGGCATGGTCAGACCGACCCACTTCCCTTTTTCACCCCAGTTGCCGTATGCGCGTTCCCAATAAAATTACAATATCCGTTCACGTCCCTTATCCGTTCGCCGGGGGTCGGCATGCAAACGACTCAATTAGAGGCTCCTGCTCGAAAGGAGTAACGAGGAAATTGAAAGGAAGAGGGCAGAGAACACCCGGAACCCCTTACGGGGTGGTTGTTGCCGGAGATCAAAATGGCGAATCTTCTAACAGTTCATCCGCGAAATTTTGTAAACATCCTATTTATTTTAAAGTATGTGCACAACTTTGAAAATACAATATTTTATTTGATGCAGTAATTTTTGAAAATAAAATACTTTATTTGAGGCAGTAATTTTTTTGAAAATAGTAGTTTATTTGAAGAATATTGAAAATATTTATATTTTGTCTTTATTTTCAATTTCAATTTTAAATATTATTGCTGAAAATCATGGTTCGAATTCAGTACATTTGTGAGTGTAAATCGTTTCTTAACGATAAGATAGACTGTATGTTTATGCGGTTTCTCAGAGCATTATAACAATGCAGAAAGTACAATATTTTATTTCGTGTTTCTGGTTGTTAAAATAGAAATATTTTATTTTGTGGATATCAAATTGTTTAAATAGAAATATTTTATTTTGAGGTTCAGATTGTTCAAATAGAAATATTTCATTTTCGAAATTGTATATCTTATTTAAAATACTATTTTCTTTAAGCAAAATAAAATCTGAAATATTAAATGGTATTTGAAATATTTGTTTCGCCAAATAATGCCCACCTCTGTTCCGAGGCTAACATGTGGGGTGGGATTTGACTTACCTTAAGGTGGCAGGGCCTGTCCCCAGGTCGAAGGTGAACTGCACGTGTGCCGAGGACAGGTAGAGCGCGATGAAGTCGCCGGTGGCGTCGCTATGGTGGCCGTTGTAAAGTATAACACCGTCTGCCGCGGTCGGTTTCAACGTGACAGCCAATTCCAGCCAAGATAGCGACGTGTCCGCTAAACCCGGGTAGCGAAGATAAGAGGACCCGTTGAACGACGGCACCTGCAACCAAGAGAATCCATCGGGCATCGTTATCTTACGAGGTTTCCAGATTTTCGGCAAGTTTCACCGTTGAAAGGCGATCAACGTTTCTGGAGCGTTGACTTTATATCAAGAACTGGGTAAAATAGTATTTTAAATAGTAAATAGTAAATAATCCTATTTATTGTAAAGTATGTGCACAACTTTGAAAATAAAATATTTTATTTGGTGCAGAAATTTTTGAAAGTGGTATTTTATTTGAAGAATATTGAAAATATTAATACTTTGTCTTCATTTTCAATTTTAATTCCAAATATTATTGCTGAAAATCATGGTTCTGACTGTTCCTTTTTGGGTCACGATAATCAACGCTATAAACCTATCTACTAATTCTGTCGTTTTATGATTTCTTATTGCAACACGGATGAAAATAAAACTAGAATATTGACGTTATCGAAAATATACAATTCCTATCGGTCACAGTATATTGACAACTAAATGGCCGCTGTAGACCCGCGGCCCGGTCGTCGAGATCGGAAAATGAAAACCATTTTGACGGAACGTTTCATTTGTTCGCTGTTTCACATAAAAATTGCGTCGCGAAAAAAAGCCGGAGCGAATGCGTAACAGGCGAACGTGTATATTGTACGGTAAATTAAAACCGATAACAATCTGGCTTCGAGAAAAATTTGCTGTGTAATGAATACTTAATGTGTGCACAATTCTGTTCATATTACGACATTTATGGGAGCCTAACAAAATATGATACTCAATAATAAAACACTCTCTTTCGTTTCATATTGAAACTACATTCTCAAAAACGAAAAATAATTCATTTAGACTCTGAAGAAATGAAATTTTTATCAGACTCTTCGGTTCCAGACAAAAATCCGTGTCTCCCAACAAATTTTCACAGTATCAAAAATACCACAAAAACAAATCTGGTTTTAACTGTATCCCAGCATGTTATCGCGAATCAAATAACGAATGCATGAGCATCCGCGATCCATTTACGGGAATTAAATGCACGGGAGTCAAGGTACACCCACCTGCTCCAAAATTCAGCCCAAATAGTTCAGCTACAAAATTTGCAACAAAACGCAATTTTCGTGAAATATGGCGTGATCCAGAAACCCGGGGCGAAATATTTAATCATGAGCACTTCTCTACCCACATCGAGACGCAACGGCATTAACGCGTTGTTCGCTATCAGCATTCATTTCAGCAATGGCCGCCATAGTTACGATATTCTATTAAATGCAGCGCGTCCTCTTCTGAAATACGACTGAAGAGATACTGTAGCAGAAAGTTAATATAATTTTTTCAACGATTCGTTGTTTTCATAGAATTAGACCCACAGGTGAACAGAATGAAACCACCTGAAGTATTTTCCAAGGCGTTTCGCCAAGCGGAAGTTGTCGGAGCCAATTGCCTGGCTCGTCGCTGTATAAATATCGTTATTCTCCGGTGTAATATTTCGAGGACGGTCTGGGGACGTAGGATCGAGGTCCTCGATCACAGAGTCCGCGAGGAAACACCATAAATCGAGCGATATCTCAACGGAGGAGCGAGAAAAATCGTCGGTGGCCTCCTCGAGCCGCGACGACATTATTCCCTCGGTTCGCCCTTATTTTCCCTTATTCCAACCCCCCCCCTCCCGGTTATCTAGCGGCGTCAATTTCCGAAAATGACGTAGTTACAGGAAGGAAACCCACTCCGCTGGTAGATACACCGACAGTAAATTAAACCGGGCGTGTTCGCCGTGATCGGCCGCCATTACCGCACTCGCATAAATCCCATCGAACAGAAACGCCGCCGTGTCGAGAAGCTAAGACGAACGGGGAGCAAGTATAACACGGTCGCGAGTGGTAAAAATAAAAATTATATCCCGTGTACTACATCCAGCCGGATAAACCGGAAATCCACCGCTGCCGTTCGGGAATGATGAATATTCTTATGCGAGCGAGTTTCTCTACAATTCCGCGGGCGTCTTACGGTTTTCGCGAGTCCACCGTAGAGCCGGAGATCGAAGTTTCCTTGATCTTGATTTCTGGTGGAGAATTATTCCGGGTGTCTCAAAATTCCTTCAACATCCGGAAATGGGATGTTCGTTAAGGAGTTATTCAAGGTGTACTCAAGGTGTACCATATTAAGAACCCCTTTCGCTGGAACCTGCAAATGTCGCGCCACAAAAAGAATATTTTTCCCAAGCTGTCAATCAGGAACTCCGTGTTTCTTTCCGGAGCCACTGTGTGTGGACTTATAATTAAAATTGAGCATAGAACAATTTCGGAGGATGTTGTAGACTACAAAGACGATTAGAATACAGGAAATTTAAATGTCGGGTGGTCCGGAACGAGAAGTGGGAGGCAAAGGAGCGAGGAGCGAAAAACCGTGGGGAAGTGTTGAGGAGTATCAATTCTAGGCGCACGCCGCGCCGCACCGGTTGCTATTGGAATTACTCCCGAACTGTACCGGAAGTAATATCGGTCGGCAGGCGGACACGAATTTTATCGGATACAGTTCCGCGCGCTCGTCTACGCGGGCTTCAATGCTTCCGGCGTCGTTATAATCGATATCGCCGCGGATCCGCGCATAATCCGCCGTATATTTCGACGCACACGTGAAGTGGCGTCTGCGGATGAGAGGACAAATTGATCGGCATTATGTCTTCGTACACGGCGAAACGTTTTTAAATCGTGCGCGAAACGAGGATGGGAAATCGAGTCGAGGAAACGTGGAAAAATCAAGGAGTATCGCGTCAACGCGATCTAAACATGTTCGGAACGATCGCGGAAAGGGATTTTCAATTCAACGAGTTCGATCGTTCTTTGTGTAGTATCACGGAACTTCAATATGAACACGGAAGCATAATTGTGCACTTGTTTTGGAAATCCAACAGCGGAATTTCTATAGACTTTTTAAGCTGGCGCTCTTTTCCTTTCATTATGCTCCGAGTGTCGGCTGTATTAACAGGGAAATTATATTTTAACACACGTGTATCATATTTTTCGAATTGCGACCTCAATCGGAGAAGTTCCCCAAAGAACCCCCGCGGCGAGCACGAGCTCGCGGAAGCTGGAATTTCTTGGAAAATGTCACGGGAAACTGATCAATCATCGCCGTGTGGTAGAACGTATGTTTTTTTTATCCCCGGCAGTAGCCCGGGTAGCTGTATTTCTCGGTGAACCGGAACTTCCTATAAACTCGCCCGACAAACAGCCGCGAAGGACCAGAGTTAACAAGTGTCACTTGAAACTCAAACTCGTTCTCGAACTCCGAGTACCCGTTCGCCTCCCCTTTAATTCTCTATAATACACACTCCCGACAATTCAATCGAAAATTTTCTGAAAGCTTTATCGGTCGGTGACTTCGAAAGCCCCGTTGCACGTTGTTACGATCCCCCCGCGACAGAAAGGATCGGAAAATTCCCCGATCCGCAAACGCCGCCGGACATTAATCGAATTTATTCGAGAAGAATATTATCAATCGATCGTACAGGTTTCATTCGTGACAACGAGACAGCGGGTCTTAAAAAATGATTAATATTTGAATTGCGACTTACAGAATCATTTCCTAAGAATATATCGTTCACTCATAAGAAAATAGACATAAGTCAAAAAAGGGAAATTTTAGCAGGAGTTACCATTCGAAAATGACCTAAAATTGCCAATTTTTGAAATCGTACATCACCAACTTGGAATTGAGAATCGCATGATTCAGAGGGGGTTGAGCTGGGTTCTGAGCGAGTAACTTCGGTAAAATTGCGATTTCGTGTCGGGAAGTTCACCGAGAGTGGGAAAACTATTAAAAAACTTGGATAAAAAAGGAGGAGCGTCGGTAATCTTAGGAGGACGGTAAAAATCAAGGCGTGGAAAAGGAGGATTGAATCCATGCGCGGGGCGCGGTAAAGAAAAGTTTTATGAGGTGTGGCCAGAAACCCGGGGCATTCTTGGTCGATGCTTACGACCCCCTGACGCAACGTTGCCCTCCTTTCCTTTTCTCGGGAGCAAAGGCGACATCCTGGTGATAACCTGATCCCGCGGGACTCCGCAGGAAAGTGACCCTGTATTATGCGAAAGACCGGCGGCTCGGAGGATCTCACCGGGGGATGCATTTTCCCGCGTCACACGGAAAACATCCCCCAACTTTACTTATCGTGTTCCGCCGATGTGACGAACAGTTCCCCGCAATCTCGTTTCGCTTTTCCCGACGTGATAAAGCTGCCTTTGCTTATGCAAAGGAATATCGGAGGAACATCCTTGTCACTCGGATCCACGACCAAAAATAATTTCACTGCCGATTCCAAAAACATTCTACAGGGTGTCCCAAAATTACCTTAGTTTAATGAAATGGGAGGTTCCCGAGATCATTTCAAGCGACATTTTCCTTTGCAAAAATGTTATCCGCGGCTTTGTTTAGGAGTTATTAACGAAAAACACGGACCAATGAGAGCGCGACCTAGACGCGAGTTGGCACAGTCGGCCAATAAACAGTTGGCGCGCCGGGCCGACTGTGCCAACTCGCGTCTAGGTCGCGCTCTCATTGGTCCGTGTTTTTCGTTAATAACTCCTAAACAAAGCCGCGGATAACATTTTTGCAAAGGAAAATGTCGCTTGAAATGATCTCGGGAACCTCCCATTTCATTAAACTAAGGTAATTTTGGGACACCCTGTATAACATTTCAGTACAAACTCGTTGGTATAACTCGTGAAAGAAAATCGTACAATGATGCAGCTGAGCTCAAGAAATCGCAAGAAACGCGACGAGATCTGGCGATAAATAAAAATAAATTTTTAAAAAATTCCACGTTTTTATTTAAATAGTATAGCGGAGAATCTCGGTGCAACTTTCGCTTGGTGAACAAACATAATAGTATAATATTATGTAGTAACTTTGTAAACACCGCACGGAGCTGGAACGCACACTGAGATCCTTCGGTGCGAAGCGGGTCAGTGGAGTGGGGATGAGTCAGAGTGGGAACGCGTAGTGGAGTAGGGAGCGCTGTCGCGCGAGGAGGTGTAACGGTTTTAAATAGTTCCTATCTTCTAAACGCAAGGGGTTTTTAAAAATTTGTTTTTAAATATTGAATTGTCATTCAGTTCCGAGCTATGTTGAACATTTCAAGTCTCTAGCTCATCGGGAAGTTAGTTTAAAATCAATTGTAAAATTTGTACCGAACAGACAGACAAGAAAGCGAGCTAATAAAAACGTGATAAAATCTGTAATAATTCGGTATTTACCTGCAAATCCACTCTGGTTTCGCATAGGTCGCCGGTGTACCCGAGGGGGCAGAGGCAAACGGCCGTGTCACCGCCGGTCGTCAGACATTTCCCTCCATGGGAACAGGGGACCTTGCTGCACCTGTCCGCGGTGCATTCCTCTGCAACGACAATAATAAATCAATCGCATCGATTCTTTCCTCGCGAGAGCAAGGTACGAGAGAGCCAAGATATCGCTACTGCGAAACTCTTGCCGAAAATCGGCCCCCCGACAAAACGAGAAAGAGAGATCGAGGCACCTGGATTCACCGAGCCGAGAAACATCGATCCCTTTTCCTCAGCTGGCCGAATACCGTCGGGTAAATATTTGACAAAAATACCGCGACTTTTGTCCTCCTTCTTCCAGGTATCGGAAATCGAATACGCTGTAAAATCGCCCCGTGTCCCGTGTTCCGTCGGAATAGCAATGCCGGCTCTCTGGATGCGTAAAACATTCGATTCAATATGGCGTTATTGTTTTACCGGCGCGTTTTCCGTTACTCGAAAGCTCCTACGGTTTATTTAACTTCGTCGCTAAACAATCCCCTACTTTAATGAATAAATTTGTTTCTTGTCCAATTCAGCTGCTGTTCATGCAGATTTTGGATGAGGATAATATAACAGCGTTTTTAGTTGTCTGGTGTTTTCACGAAGTCGTGTTTCACGCTATAAAATCATCAAATCTGTAGTCTAATGATAATTAAAAGGACGAATAACGTACTAATAAATTGATCAACTCGTGTATCCATAAAATTGATATCGCTCTCCCCCTACTTCATTATTCACCGCGATCGCGCCGTTTTATCGTGAATTTTTTAGGAGGAGCAAGAAGCTTTCGTGCTCCTTTTTTCACTGGCAGACCAGATCACTTTGCAGTGTTTGAGGCTTTTGAAAAATCGATTCTTCAGCCTGTGATGGATGGAACGTTTGGCGGTCTACGATGTGTGACCGCTTTTGATGCAACTTTTTCGCTGGGAAAGTAGGTTCGATTTTTCAGGATCTTTCATGAATTTTCAGAATAATAATTAGCGTTTGTTGCATCGATTCTTGAACAGAATATATCATCGCGAGCTGAGTGGTCGATAAACGTTAGTATTTTTGATTTTTTGAAGCAGTATCGTATGGGTTAAACTGATAAATTAAATGGAATTTCGAGTACTTCCAATACAGTTGAACAAATTTCAAAGTAAACGACACGTGGTAGCACCCCAGAGGCTACACAGCACATTCAACGAGCGGTTTTCTGGAGGGAATGTTTCGTCTACTTTGTGAAATTTAATTCACGACGCTTGTACGCTCTGATAATTTTGAAACACGCCGGGAATTTTCCCGACACTGTTTTATCAAATTTCGCCTCGTCGAATCCTCGACTGTTTTTTAACATGCATCACGAATTAAATATTTATTAGGTTCGGATTTGCAGGTTCCATATGATTTTTTCATCTCTCAATCAGTAAAAACGAAAAACGAAACCTCTCCATCAAAGTGCAAGAAATTCTGAAGGGGCAAAAATTCGCGGAGTAAAAATTCCGAGACTAGAAATTCGCAATCGACGGATGTGTATGTGTGTGTGGGTGTATGCTTGTGTTGCGTATGTACAGGAAATCGCGTTAAAGCTCGCTGCGAGATAAAAATATTGGACACGTCTGCGTCGTACGGGGGACATATTCCCCGACGAAATAAAATTCAAGAGTCGCTGCGAGAGGGATGCGAAACGAAAGCATCCGGCGGGAAAGGATGGCATCCGATTTCGTCCGTATTCAAGACGGGCGTCGGGACGCCTCGACTACGCCCGACGACGACAAGGGGCCGATTACTTTCCGAAATAACCCGATTTACCTGAGCGAAATTAAAGCTAAGTTTCCGGTGGCCTCGTCGCCACTCTAGAAACGCTTTAATTCGCTCCTCCTTAAGACGGCCCCCGCCCCCGATCAATATGAGTCAAGGTAAGACCGCGTACTCGAAATGGTTCGCTTTCGAAAGCTATTTATCGCTTCTTTTCAACCGGTTCTCTATCCGAGACCTGACTGCTCTCGCTCTCTCCCTTTTCCGCGGATCGAACGGAGCACGTATTCTATTTTCGCATTGCAGAAAATAGTGTACCCCGTGAGCTTAAAATAAATGTTTTCCAATTCGTCCAATCTTTTTTTCGCGTTTCATCTATTCATTCTGCACGTAAATGATGTTCTCCAATTTTTCGGAAGTGGTTCTATAATTATTAGACAGCGGATTTTATGCATTCATGGCGAAAATCAGTAGGCGAAACTTAAAACATCAAAAGCATTCGAAAAATGTAAAAATACGGAGACGTTATTTTCAATCAGTTGAAATTATTTACACGAGAAATAAGTCTTTATTCAGTTTCATTTCCATTGAATAAACAAGATCCGCTGTCTAATAATTATCATTGTAATCGAGAAGCGAGCGATCCCCTTCAACAAATGAATTTCCCCAAATTTCAGAAGCTTCTCGGGGACAAAATTCAGATTTGAACGCGTGACGATCTAACGGGCTCGAAGGGAATCTCCCAAGACATCGTTCTTCATCCCGGACGCAATTTCAGCAGCGTTCCATCAAAACTCTCCCTGCTAAAAAATTCAAAGTCTCTCGGAAAGTTCTCCGGTGCTTCCCACACTCGACGGGCATTCCTCAATTTTTCCGTCATTGATTAACCCAACACCGTAAGACAGAGGGGACAAGGACTTGGGGACAACACGTGAGAATGCGCTAAATGAAATTCTGAACGAGGGACAGGCTTCCGTGTGTCGGGTAATTAGTCGGGCGATCAAAGTCGACAGGAGTGCCGGCTAATCGCGCGTCGAACGCCGCCTCTGCATCAAGGACCAGCGTTAATTATCAAGCGTTAATCAATTATCGAGCCGGGGGTACCGCGTCATCGTTCCTCCCCGCGGCATCCGCGGGACTGCTCCTCGACAAACAAATTGAATGGCCCTGTCATCGAGTGGAATTTTATATTAACCGGTCCTCTGGCAAATAAGCCCTGCCTGCCTGCCCCATCATCGCGAGTCCATTACCCGGCCGGAGTAATTAACGTACGCGTGCTTGTTAACAGGAAAGCGACTGAGTACACATTCGGACACCTGGCTTCCTACTTTCGAACCTACCCGAAAGAATCGAACTCCTTCCCGGAATTTGTGTTTTTTGTCGTACTTTCTTAACTTATTCAATCCAAATAATAAAAATAATCTTCTATTTGCAAATAAGAAATAATGAATAGATCACCTCGTTTTATTTAAATAAAAAGTTTAGTTATTATTTGCAATTAAAATCACACGTTTATTTATTATTTATTATTTAAAATAAAATTTGCCCAACACTGGTTACACCTACTCATTTTCGTCGTAAACGCATAAAATCAGGCAGTCCAGTTATCATTAGCGAGAGGGAGTAAGGTTTCCCGATTCTCCAACCGACGGGTTCAATACTGGAGAGCATCTGGTAAATTCGTGGGAAAGAGATCAATTATCGGAGTTCCTGTTTGTTGCACGTAGTATTTTCGTTTCTCGAACAACATGTGCAAACGCATCCTCGTTCCTCGAACAACTGTTCTCGCGGATATCTGGCGAAATTCCAACCGAAGCACACGAAGAAGAAGAAGAAGAAGTTACAGAAACGGGACTGGACGCGAGCACCGGGGAATAAAAGGAACTTCTCGAAGAAAGTTATCGATCGAAACTTCCCTGGATTCATTAGAAAGAGAGGAAAAAACCGAGTTACAGAGAGGCAGACAATAAAACTCCGTGGAAATACTCTGGGTACGTGTCCGAAACAGTAACCGTGACAAAAAGCTCGCGAGTTCGTTCGCCGGGGCGTCATCGCGCTTCCTTTACTTGATACAGGAGGTTTGAAAATGCAATTAACAACTTTACAAACGTGGAACAACTGATGAATGATGTATACGAACTGAAGAACAGCTTTATTAAGTAACATATCCACGCGCAAGAGCAAATCCAGAGAGTAACTAAAACATGATTAGGCTGCTTACGGGCACATAAGCTCCAATTCAAGTTAACTAAAATGTGCCAAAGTAATTTTGCACAATTTGTCTGCAAGTTCGTCCGAGGTTTCAAACATTAGGCAACCTATCCAGAAAGTGGCTCTAGACGACAGTAGCCACGACTCTCTGAAGCAGCACAGTGTCCTTATTAGAGCAACTCGAGGCTGGTTCCCCGAAATTAGGCTAATTCTACGCAGCGTGCGCTGCTGAGAGCGACTTGCATACGCATTACTCGAACTAGGTACACATGAAGAAGAAGAAGAAGAAGAAGAAGAAGAGCGGGTTCCAAAGCTTCCGGCGTTGTAATAGAACGATTTTCTGGCACGGAAATAACCGCGAGCCTTATTCCGGACTTCGCATCAGCGAAATTCATTGGGCGAAGTGAGAAATCAATACTGCTCGACGGAAAAGTGGAATCGAAGTTCGGAGGAAAGCGGCGAAATTCCGGCCGTTTGGAATACGCGTATCGGACGGTCCCCGTGCGATAACGTATCGCGCGGTCCGCCGGTCCACGCTAATGCATAAGAAATTTCGCCGGGTGAGGAAAAAGTGGGGAAAAAGGAAACGAGGTAAATTGGTAAAGTTCGGGAAAAGGCCCCGGGAGTTCGGCAACCCCTCGTCGATTCGGATAACCTCGATTCTCCGGGGCCGGGCGACTTCGAAAATCGTCTGGGTCATTCATTATTACGGAGTCCATACGAGTCACGTTCCCACCCGGCTTCCTCTTTTACTGCGGCCACGGCTCTCCGCCGTCGTCGTCGTTTCTTTCGGCCGAATTGTATTTTATCCACCGAAAGTAATCCGATTAACTCACGGCGGAATAGCAAACAGGCGGGCGGCAGCTTATTCCGCGGGATCCTCGCCGTCTCACGGGCGATCATCTTGCCGTCGCGTCGTTTCGTTAAAGATTTCCCCGGGAACGGCTTTCCGCGATCCTTCCCCTGCCGCGAAATATCTATGGAAATTTTTATTTATGCACCTCGTCCGATTCGACACAGTTTTCTTTGCAGCTCGACGCTCCATTATCCGGGAACTGTTCCAGCTCGTCTTGAATTGTCTTCTTCTGGCTCCCACCTCTTGCAATTGGTGCAGAAAATTTGTATCTTATGTGGTAATTCTAAATAATTCCCGAAAATTGCTCTAGTAAGTCGTGCTAACATCGTATAATCGTTCCGCCGGGAACGCGCAGCGTAATGCTATTCGCATCATTCGTATAAGCTCTCTATAAATGCTCTACACCTAACCGAATATACGGCAGTCACAGGAAATAATTCTCCCTCTCTCGCGTAGACCACATAAAATTACTCTGGCGAGTAATAACAACTTCTATGGTTGCTCCGTTGCTCAATACTGTTCTCGTAAATCGCAACGACTCTAGAGAATCGTTTCCCAATGAATGGTTAGTATGCCATCGATAATTTTTTCATATGAGATTCGAATGAAGAAGAGAATCCAGTTAATGCGGCGATTCATTCGGATTTTGCAATTTCAGTGGACAGTAATGGAGACGTTAAAACACCGCGGTCCATAATTAGCTGCGCTGCCGTTGCATTTTGTTTTCGGTGCAGCGAACCTGTATCGGAGACTCGAATTAACTCCTATATCGTGGTACACAACAGGTGTCACATGAATTCAGCTAGGGCGTCCCTCAACCTTCGTTCTACAAACCACTCCGTTCGCCCGGGGAATATCTTTCACCCCCCACCCGCGCGTTTTTAATACAAATTTCGTTAGCGTCACGTCGATAACCTGCCTGGTAACGAGATGAAGAGGTTTAAATACCTGGATCGATGCTACGAAACTACAAAATGCTATTTATGCTCGGACGCCACTTTTAGAGAAAGATTTAATCAGTTTACTGAAGGTTGGACGTCGTTTTAAGAATATAATCATTTTAATAACACTTCAATGCAATCCTTGACAATTTAAGCGTTCCACTGATAATACAACAAAAAGAAAGAAGAATGAGCTTGTTAAAAAAATTCTTCCAAGTGAACAAATGTACTTGCATCTTTGCCACGACTAAAATACAGACCACGGGGCCGACTCCGAATCAACGGCGGAGCAAGTTTCAATCCGAGTCTCGGAAGAAAAGTATCAAAGGAGAAGTCAGAAAATAATACACAATAGTATAAAACGTGTAATAGCAATAATAGGAATGTCTTTCAAATTCGAGGAACGATTGTTCTGTCAGGAACAGCGAGGAGAATTTATTTTCTGGGACAGGTCAAAGCGAGCACTTATCGAGGGTACACGAAGTCGCGACGATTGCGGGGTCCACAGACGATTTACTTCGACATTTTCCTCTTCCGACTCCGCGGCGATCTTCCGTGTCGTTTTTCTTTCGAGGAGGAGGGTCGCGCACGCGGTCCTCTCCGACGCGACGACCAAAAAATGCATTGGCCTCCGGAATGTGCGCGGTCCCTTTGATCTATTGTGCATTCTGCACCGAGAATGGAGATGCACGACGGCGCGGCGGAGAGTGGTCGGACGTCTATCGCGTCCTCGACAGAAACCGAGCCCTTAAAAGCTGCCTTGCCTCAAACCCCCTCTTTCGACCCCTAAACCTAACTCACCCCCTCCCCTCCCCCTAAGAGAGGTTACGCTCGGATGGATTATACGTATCCCCTTGAGCCTTTCAATGGAGATTTGGTAGTCGATTGACCAGTCTCCGGGCGTTCTTGGCGCTACAAGATAAGGAACCGCGCGAGTCCTCGGTCGACGCTCCGTTTCAGGATTATTGCTTTACACGAGCGACCCGAGCTGTATCTCAGCTTGCAGTGGCGTATCTGCGCTTGATTGGATTTCACTCGGACTCTCGTCTTTGTCGCTGCTCTATCTAATTTCGATTCTGACCCGCTCGAAATTTCCCATCTCCATTTTCCAGTTTTTCACGATTTTCTGTATAAAATTTTTGGGGACCAAGAACGTTTGCTCTTGATATTATTAACCGGAGCAGTCGCCGAAATGTTTAATTTTCAAGTTAAAACAACTCCGACTGCAAAGGGTTAATCCATTGTGGTGGATGAGGATTATTTTAAAATATTTTTCATGAAGATTTGGAGTGGCGAAGAACTCTGAAGGATTGTGAGGAGTTTCAGTGGAAATATTGCGACAGAGGAGGTATCAGGGAGGAAGGGAGTGGTAATAGAAGTTGTTCCATCATCGGAAGGAGCAAGTTTCGGAATTTAATTGGTAAGTTGTACTCACCGACGTCGAAACCATTCGTCGCGTCCCCCTGCGGCGCAAGAGGGAAACGATAGCGGTGTTCATTGGCTTCCAGATGCCGGACGCATCCCTTAAATCCGGTCCTCACCGGAAGTCGCTCCAGGCCGGTTGTATTTCCGGGACCGCCGACGAACAGCGGCTCACGGAAGGTAATCCTCGCAAACAAGCCCTGCAATCAAATCCAAAAGTGTCTTGTTTACGTAACTGCGCGAGCCTCGTTGTGTAATAACCATTTTTGATCTCATAAATTGTTTAAATTCACTCTGAATGCCTCCCTGAGTTAAAGAACGTACAAGTTCTCAAATTTGTGCAAATTTAACGTGCAGTAGTTTCTATTTCGAAACTGGACGTCTTCCCGACCTTCAATCAATCTGAAACTTTCGATATATCATTTTTTCACGGAATGAAACAATATAGAGGACGGCGTGCTAAAAATTTCATAGTTGAAAAATGAGGTCCATCCTGGTATACATTCAATTCGAAAAGGTTGAAAGAGAACGGCGCATTCGTGCTACTTCCACAGAACCAAAAATCCCGCAGCATGCAAATTCGTTTGCGAGATATAAGGCGGAGACGCATTCGGAATATACAAGAGGGCGTTATTGCGTGGCTGTCGATTATGACAGTTCTAACAACATTGCCGTTTTCACCCCGTGGCGGTTTCAGATATATTCCGTATCAGCTCGCGACATCCGCGCGGAATCGTCGCCGGCTGGAACGCAGTCGGAGATGGGAGCAATTTACGCGAATTATGCATCCCGGGTTGGCCCATATTTGCCCAGCGAGCGTCGCGTTATACCGATTCGCTATAGAACAGTGACTAGCAATGCACCTACTATCCAGCACGCCCACGCCCGAGCAGCACGTGCGCGCGAATCCTGTCGACGACCTCGCAGTTTTCAAGCTAATGCACTTACAAAAGTCTCGAAACTTTCTCCGCGCCGCGCCGCGCCGGTGCATCGACCGAGGTTGCCAGGAGTCATGTCCCTCTTCTTCCTCCACGTCCCTTTTCCATCCCCTTTACAGCCAACCCCCCTGTTACATCGTGCCTAGAAACTTCCGGCGAGACCTATCGACAACGGCGATCAGGACACGGAAAAATGTTGGCCCGGAGGTATTGGGTTGATTTAAAAGTTCGCGCGATTTTTACTGTACAATTGAAAGTTTCTGCCCGGGGAAGTAGGTGATGCGTCCTGATAAGAAGACAATGGAGCTCGTCGCTGCACGCGATTCAGACCCCACGCTTTTTTTAGCAATGTTGTTGCGCAGCATTTCCGAGAATGCAACATTCAATGATCTCGTCAGTGTTACGCACATGAAATTATCAACAGTTTTTAGTCAATATATTTAGTCACCTAAAAATTGTTCGAAATGGTGTAATTGTGAATGGCACATACAGGGTGGACCGCGAAGCGCGATCAGGTTGGATTATTCTGCTGCTAGCGGTTCGATGTATTTACAGGGTGGAAATTATAAAGCGTTACAGACAAATATCTCCAAAATATTGATTGTACGCAAAAATGTTTCAGGTGAAAGTTGTTCAGTACCGAGGGGGACATTATGTGGTGGGTGGGAGTTTTATTTTTCCCGGTGGACACTCCAAGGTATGCTCCTGCGTATATTTTCCTTTGATAAAGATTCTACCTCTACAATTCTTTTTCTCTTTGTATGTTTCATTAAATACGTGTTTTTCTTAGTGGATTTGTCTTCATCCTCCGCGATTCTAAGATTCTTCTTTTATTTATATTCATGGGTTTCATTTCTGTGCGAATTTATATATAATTAAATAAAATAAATATTTTCAATTGTTATAAAATAATATTAATTCATTATTTCTTCTTACCCGTATCGCTATATGATGTTAATATGAAATTATCCACATTTTTTTTATAAGAAAATAAAATAAGTAAGGTTATCTTCGACACGTGAAATTAAGCAAATGTAACCACGTGACCCCGCCACTTTCATAATCAATCGCTACGCAATTTCTTTTATCGGACAATTTTAAATTGAACAAAGCATTGGAATTTTTAAAGATATTAAACATTAACTGGTTGTAAATAAAAAGTTTACACTAAATTAATCACAAATTATGTGATATCTCATTTTTAAAAAAAAATGAACTTACACCACTTTCGAAATAAACGGTCCATATATCTTTCTGTCTTTGACGAAGACTGTTTCTTCGCGAAAGTTGTATCTAGACCGAACTTCCCGATAACGATTTTAGAACTGGACGGGAGCTTGTTTTCTTTAAAAAGTGGAACTGTTGTTTTAAGGAGTACGGCGATAGCATTAACGATACTCGATTAACCTGGATCTTCAAGAGTCGGAGGACTAGCCTAATTGCATTGTACTATCGATCTGTATCAACAAACTCGAACGTACCGGCTCCGCAAAGTTCCGTCGTCCTAAAAATATTTTTTACTAACTTCTGCAGGCAATTTATCAGTCTAATCAGAAAGATCGATCCATTTTCCCGAGGATGCGAAACATTTTCGTTCCATTTCAAGCCGGGTGGACAAAACTTTCAGCTTCGAAAATCTCGCCGGACGTTCTCGGCGAAATTGTTTTCGCGATTCGCATAGTTTACAATTAAAGAGCAGGGGGTTGCGTTGGGGGAGGCAGCGGCCGGAAGGGCATTAAAACAGCATTACCGCGTAAAGACCGTGCCGGTAAAAAAGGAATACGCAGGGAATCGGCGGCCGTGCCGCTTCGAAATCCCGGGGCCATCTCGATAACAAGGTTTCCCCATTAAAAGCGTCGGGGGCCGTACACCGGAAACGTGACTTCCAATGAACGAGCCTTCTGAGAGGTCACCCCACCCTCTTGGTTGGTAATTGTATAAAGCTTAAACGATTGATGCTGTCGTTCTGCCTCGGCGTCCGTGAAACTTCCGCGGAATCTTTTGATCCGAGATCGGCTGTTCCGGAAAAGGGCCTAGTCGATTAAGATGGTCATAACTGACCTTAGAGGTTTTTCAATGATTATCGAACCATTCGAAAGCTGACCAACAAACGCTCCTCTAAGTAAAATTTCAGCCCTCCGGTTTTCCCGCGAGGGTAGTTTACAGGGTAAATTAGATTTGGCGCTTTCCCGTGTATTTTCCGGGTTCTTATGCGTTCTAAAGCCCTGAAAAAAATGTGACATATTTTGGATCCTAAGGCGCATTTTAGAGAATTTTTTCAGATTTTTTTGTTGCAAACTGTACTCGTAAAAAATGAAAAACCCCCAAAAATTCGGCTTCTGGATAAGATGTGGTTGTTTAATAGGTTCAGAATAATGTAACAATTGGAAATGTAGTTTTTAAAGGAAGAAGAGAAGGGTCATAAAAGAACAAAGAGCAATGAGTAATAAAATAATGAGGGTGGTGGAAGGGTTGCTTCAGGGAAATCGATCCGAATGAAATTGTTTGAAAGAGCAAAATACCGAAGGGAATTACGGTTTTTGAAATTCACACCTTTTTTAAGGACCACTCCTGCAAGGCGGGGATCGTAAAACAATGAAAGAATAAAAGGGAACGAGTTGTAAATTAATGAGAGAGAAGTGGATTTCGAGGAGGTTTTAAGTATCGTAGAGGATCGTGTGGAAATAACTCTGTAAAGCCTCAAAATGAACAAGAAGAAAATAATACGGTAAATGCTGTAATGATCTTTTTTTTGAAAATTATGCACAACAGATTAATACAGGATTTACGCAGGATTTAAGTTAGCAGGACTTACGCTTCGTGAAGCGTTTGTGCAAAGTAGCAAGACGTGAGAAGAATAATGTTGCGAGCGGGATAAGTCTGATAAGTTTGAAAAATGTTATAATGATGAAACTGCGGAGATAATCCATTGTTTTTACATAATAGCCTCGGTACAGAGATACTGCAATTTAATGAATTTTCCATTATACTTAAACCCATACGAATATAATTGGCACGGCAGTCTAATTACGAAAAAATGTACAATGTTCGAGGTACCAGATTATTATCGGTTATGGAATTGATTCTTCATTCTACTCTACACAGAGTACATTGTACGAACTTGATTAATTAACGCATAAAATACATCTCAAAAATGCATATTTTCTATTTTACATCAATAATTTATGAATTTGTCGAAAATATATATTATGTATGTTATTTGATATAGTACAAACTATTGTAGTATGTGTAGCACCAAAGATGACATAAAGTTTATAACTTTATAATAATGACAGAAAAAATTAAATAACTTTTTTATCGATTGCGGGAAGGATTGAATGAAGGAATTCCCCAACCCGAAAGTTTCCTCGCCGAAAGAAAAGTCTGGCAATTCGACGGCAAAGTGGCATCTTCGTTTCATTCCCCTAAAAAATAAACAAACCCGAGAGCCCACAATTTCCACCATCCATCTCGGAGCAACCCCAAGGTATGTCGACAAATGTCCAATTCGAAGTTTCGAACTAGGAGAGCAGGGGGTGTCCCCTCGAAATCCCCCGAAAAAACCATGAGACCGAGTGCTCATCGCGAACTCGGTCCACGTCGTCTTCGCGCTCCCCCGCGAGGAAGGGGAGTCTTATCATCCCCAAAGGGGTTGGTGAAGGTTGTAGAGGGGGCTGTGTACCGTACAATTTATTTCTCTTTGCGTCTCATCGTCCCCGTCATTTTTCGCACGAGTCTGACGCTATTCGAGGGTGGGGACCTCGGGGGATGAGGGATTGGGGCCGGAAGAAAGGAGAACGAGGGATAATCCGTCGTTTGTAGGCGACTTTATAAGGCGGCACGATACAATCGGATTCCCCGCTGCTGCTTTGAGGAGACAGAGTCACTCCAAAGAGACTGAGAGAGAGAGAGAGAGGGAGAGAGAGAGAGAGCCGGCTGACGTTGCGATCAGCCGTCAGATGCAGTTAATCTGCTCTCCCTTCGAGGGGAGGCTAATTTCCGACGACTTCGAGGGGTTTGTACACCACCCACGCACCCCATCCCCCACCTTTCAAGGTAAACGGGGACACCGGGACTCGCTTTTTAATGAATTTTTCTGTAGGGGCCGGTGAAGTGTGCCGCCCGCGTTCCTGTGTACCTCTTTTCAAGCTTCCTTCTTTGTTCTGACGAACCATTGACGCCGGCGAATCTAATGTCGGAATTAACCGGCGGATTCTCCGGTTTACTAGCGAAAAATCATCGATCTTTTTCAACGGCCTCTCTTTACCCCGAGAATGTTCCCGGTAAGTGGTTTGCCGAGATGTTTGAGATTAGTGTAGTGGGATTCAGAGGGTTCCATTGTCCCGTAATAAATTCCGAAAAATTACCTTCTGCTATTACATGATTGGAGTAAAGGTGCTCTTAATTATAAATCTCTGGACAGCCTCGAGCACCGGCGAAGCTAATGAAGGGTGAGAGGTGTTAGATGATAAAGAACGCATCCAATTTCTATAAGAACAGGATTTGCGAGAACCAACTCGAGTTCGTCTTACAGTCGGCGTTTCTCTAGAGCTTCCGGAGTTATCTCGTCGGAAGAAACCTCGTTTCCGGTAAAAGGATCCTGTTTCTTGCTCCGCGGCAGATCGCCACACCGTGTCGTTAGAAGTAACCGGGCGGGCGGCTCGGCTGGCGAAAAAATGTTAACCGGCTTAACACAATAAAGCAACGTATAATGCGGAAGTAAGCCGCTCGGGGCACAAAGCACGTTTCTTGAGCATCTAATTTTCCCGACTTTGTAACGGGTCACGGAATAACTGGCACTCTTCGCAGCTGCTTCATATTTTCTTCACATTTTTGTCCATGCCACGGACAAACGCTAGGAGGAACAGTGGGGAAAACCAGGACCACGTCAGAGGAATTTTTCGTTCAACCACGCGTCGAGAGAAGCGATTCGCTTTTTAGCTTTTTCCAGCTCTTTATTCCATCATCGGCTCGATCTTTATCAATCTCCGACGCAGATTGCGAAACACGCGTCCACCGTTTTACTTATTCGTGCCGTTTGTTTCGCGCGTTTCTGCCTCGTCCCATCCGCTAACCCTCCACCTCCATTGTTCGAAGTTATACTATTCGTTTTGCACCGCTCTCGGCACGTTTCATCTTCATTTATCCGATGAATTCCCGCGTTTAAACGGTTAACCGAGTCGCCGCACAGTCAAAAATCAACCGGACAATCGTCCTGTCGAATTAAATCAACGCCGGCTTAATGAACCGCGCGCACGATTATTAAAAAGTAATATCGACGCGATAATCCGGCCGCACACGTTCCGCGTGATTTTTAAATATTCCCTCGGATTTCATTGTTGCCGGGAAAAAGACACGGCGCGAAGACAATGTTCGTTCGACGAAAAAATGATCAAACTTTACATTCCAGTGAGTCCACTCATCCACTGCTCACGTCGCCTAAATTCAGCGTGAATATGAGCTAAACGCAGTGAATATTGCAGAGGATTCCCCGCAGCAAAATCCGCGGAAAAGTGAACGAGTGGACGTGCCAACGAAACGCGTTGACTTTTGTGTTTCGACTGTCTCGCGGCCGGAATAAGAAAAATAGAAAAAAAGGAAAGAATCGTCGAGGAGGACAGAGGATAGAGAGAGAGAGAAAGAGAGCGGGAGAGAGAAGAAGGGTCGAGGGGTTGGCTCCTCTAATTACGACGCTGTCATTAGGACACCGAGTGCTTAATGGCACTTCGGGATAAAGTGGGCTCGGTTCGCGGACCCATTCGCCGGCTGATTTTAAAGGCAATTAAACTCTCCCCCTCCCCCTGGGGGAAACAGACGTCCCCTGTCTTCGAGCAGCGATCTTCTGAGCCCGGCCATCGATTATCGCCTCCTTGCTGGAGGCTTTCTTATCGGTCAAGATAAATACCAGCTGCGGGATAATTCAGCTTTACGTTCATTCGTCTCGTAGTTTTGTTCTACAATAATTTCTGATGTATTAGTTTCAGCTCGATAAAATTGTTAAGAGAAGTTATGAAAATTGCTTGCCTACTTAGAATGAAAGCGTGGTTACCTGAGAAATGTTCGATAGCGATTCGACGGCGTGAAAAATCGCATTTCTCTGTCCGATTGTTTCGCGAGCTCGGCGTGTTTTTCAAGGGGCACTCGAAAGCACTTTTTTCGCGAAGAAAGTGGCGCCAATCTTTCTCCCTCCGCCGTGGCGGCGCGCACTAACTTATAACGAAACAATTTGCAAGTCTTATGAGGGAGGTCGACCGAGAGGGCCCGAGCGGCAAGAAAGCTCGCGAAAGAAGGAAAGATGGAGATAGATCTCAGGAGACGGGATTGGTGGGGGAGAGAGAGAGAGAGGGAGAAGCTTTTAAAGACTTTTATAATTCGAGAGCGAAATGCCGGGCCGGTCCTTCGACGCAGTTTAAAGAAAACGCCATTGCGACGTAATAAAACATGCTTAATTACAGAGTGTCGGGTCGTGAAGCTGCGAGGAAGTTCCCCGGGCCGGCGAAAGTGGAATTTCGGGAAGATCGAAAGTGTGAGAGACGTGTCTGCGCCTCGAATAAATTGGCTCCAACAGAACAAACATAAAAAAGCTATTTAGTCAAGCCTGTTTGTTAAATTAAAAAATACGGCCTCTCCCGATTTTTCGGAACTCGTATATTTCGTTGTAAAAGCAGAACTAGGAATGTGTCGTTTCGAATTTATACATTTTTCCCGTCGCTGGAAGTGAGTCTCCATTGTCCCAACCTTGTCTCCACTGTTATTTCGCGGATTTCATGTAGTGTTTTTTGTTTTGGAACTTGCATTTATTTGTCAAAATCGAATTTACCGACCGGAAGTCGCGTAATAAATTATCCACCAGTAATCTTGAATTCATTAAGGCGAATAGCTTCGTAGTAATGAATAAAGTATCCTTAATGCCTGCTCGAGTAGACTATTAATTCGACGGTTCGAAGTGTGATCCATCCCTGCAATCCTCGATTACTATTACTATTAATAATCCAGCCAACCCGTTAGTAGTTGAACAAACCATAAACGTAATAAAGTGAATGCGCATTCCAGCATGCAGCTAACGTAATTGCTAAGACGTGTAAAACGGAGTAAAGCGGATTTTGTAATCCATTGTGAGACGTCGCGCGATATTAGACTGCTTCAATTAACCGGACGAACCCGGACGCCATAAGTATTACGAAAATTTTAATAAAACCATACACGCGACGACACGGTTTGTCGCATTCCCCCGCCGACGACCCAGTTTCATTAGAACGTCCGACATAAATTAGAGTAAAATTAGCTGGCTCCGGGAAATCGATAAACAACCCGATAGAGGGAATGGTTGAATTTCCTTAATCGAGCGAACTATGGACGACTTTCGCTCGTCCGGCGCATTTTAACTGATTACTATGGCCGGGCTGTTGCCTTACAGGGGCGTGGTTCCAACATTCATCCTTCACTGACATCACCATCTGTCTTTGTACAGGGTCATTCGAATTTAATCGCTGTAAAAGTCGCTCCGGGAGATCGGGAACTTTCACGACACAGGAAATGTCTAACCATGATGTTACGATTCAAGAATACATTAAACGCAAGGTAATAAAATAATCAAAGTACTTGTCATTGAATTTAGTGTATTCTTCAGTCGTATTCTGGTAATAAACAAGTCCTGATATTGCCCCAGGAATTCTTAATATTTGCCGTTTAAATCAAAAGTGCAAATAACTACTGCAGTGCCAGCAATAGTACAGTTTACCTTATATGTATCGAATTTTCTCGAAAACGAGACCTCCCATGCAAATCCGTTATACTCGATTTTCGTCTTATTTCCAACTATAAAATCTATCTGACCCAATTTGTACCATAAATTATGAAACACCTTGTATTTTGGGACAGTGTGATAAATTGTTCTTTGTGTTTAATCCTCAATTTTGTATCCAGAGAATGATAATCAGGCCGAAACACTTCGAAAAAATAGCGAGAGACACGTCAAAAGATCGTAGTGGCATTGAATCGAGGAAGCTCGCAGTTGTTGGAAGAATTTTAAAGAATTCGCATCGGAGACAAAGCGGCGGTTCGAGGGGGGTGAAGGGGTTACAAAATAATCGCCAATTGCATCTGAAAGAAGGATGGGGGAAGCGAGAGGGTGGAATTTACTTACCTCGGACTGCTGCGCGGACAAAAGGATGGATGCCTTTTTTTTCGTTCCGACGTCATTGTGTCTCATTTGTAAAATAGGGATGAAAAAAGCTTGGCGGTAGGAGAAGCACGAAGAGCATGGACGGAGGGGTGGTAGCAGAAGAAGAAGACGAAGAAGGAGTCGAACAGGCGGAATAGGCGTGGGAGAAGAGGGGGAAAGCGGGGACAAAGGTAGTGTCGACCCGCGCGTCGCGAAAACCCCGAGTGGTAGCTTGAAATAAAACCGAGACGAGTAAGTGCCGGCGTGATTAAAACAGAGCACTGTAGTTAACAATAGGATTCGTGTATGCGTTTTGTTGCCGGAGCTGGAAAAAAAAACGGGAGCGAGTGAGAGAAAGGGATATGCGACTTGCAGCGTCGCGCTTCTCCTCTGCTGAAAGACGGGGAAAACGTCAAAGAGGATTTTCCGGTGTTTGCGTCCGAAAAGGAGAATATTACTTTCGACGGTTCGAGAGCGACAGCCGTGTCGAATTACGCTCGCAAATGGAGCGTGAAAACAACTGCCGGCCCCGGTGACTCCCGCGGAACTCAATTAATTTTTGCGGATGATAACCGCCAGTTTTTTCACTCGCCAAGTACCGGTCCGTCGTTTTTTTATCGTTGACATTTTGCTCTTTTTCTTTCGTTTTGGTTATCACGTTTTACAGGCTCGGTCGAGTATTAACCGGATTCTAGATTGTACGACAACAAAAAAGTGATTCTTTTTAAAGGGCGTTCGAATACTTTCGTGGCTCACTGTAAATGTTTTCTCGACAGGTGGGAAATAAAAATTGTCCACATTGGATTCATACGTTTCTGTCCTAAAGGTACGCGATCCGCAATCTATTGATAAACACACCGGCGTGTAAAATGAAATAGGGTTTCCTCAACTTCCAGTTATTTTTAACACCACTCCTAACACCGCTAATTAACTCATTAAATACTCAAGTGCATCGAGCGGAAAGTTTTCGGAAAAGAAAACGTAAAAAATTCTAGTATCGGAGGGAACGTGAAAGTTCAGCTGCTTTGGATTCCGTTTCCCGGGGCCGTGTAACATAATTGCGAAATTGAATTTTCGCCCAAGGAAGAGGTAATTAAATTTGTTATTCATGCGTTCAATTTTTCCTCGTCCAACAATCGTCTCTGTAAAAAGAGAAAGAGAGGTGGATTTCTTTTTTAGTCTTTTCGAACCAACATCTCTCGCCGTATTTAAAATTCACCGGAGAGAAAAAACCTCAAAGTTCCCATAAATTCGCGAACTTCTTAATTGGCGTATTTTATGTATCGACTGGAAAACATTTCTCGGTTTTAAGAGTCTTGTTCTTTGAACTTTCCCGGGAAAACCACTCCACTTTCCAGCCCTCGTATCTTTGCGCTCAAATTTTCCGGGCGGCCGCGGCCGAACACTTCTCGAGAACAATTTGTCAATTAATAGAAATTATGGAATGCATTAGTCGATGGAACTTTATTGTAATTACGGTGGCGGAACGTTTATTGAACATGTGCAGAGTCTGTGAATTTTAACGCTACGATTTTTTCCGGACGCCGCGCCGGAGAGTTCGTAGACTAAGAAACAACACACTTAACATAACAAAAATTGATACGTACAATTTGAAGCAGCAACAATGCATTATGAAAAATACATGTCAATATGCAAAAAATTACAGTGCCCTTGAAAAAACTGTTAAAATGACTTTCAAAGGACTTTTTTTATTACCATCTGATGCGCGTCTTGAAACCATGTACATCCTATTTAGTTATTTTTTCTTATTTTTAAAAGTAGCGGAAATAATTTAGGTGTTTAATATAAAATCAACAGCCTGCGTATTAATAATTGGGACGGACTGGGACGCTCCGGATTTCCAGCGTTAATGTTTAATTTGTTGCAATAAATGTGGTCAGCGGGAGACCGCGGAATCCCATTTCGTTCTATCAAATTACTGGCGGGGGTAGTGGAGTTGCGATAGGAATTGCGAGAGAGGCAGGGGGTTCAAACGAGAAAGAAAAAACGGGGGAAAAAGAATATCGGAGATACGGCGGCGAACCGGTGTAATTAACGTCGTAAAATTCCGTGCCGTCGGTGTCTCGAGGAATAATCGTAGGGAAAGGGAACCACCAGCCGTTGGCCGGAGTTTCGTCATTAAATGGACGATTTCCCCGGAAAATAACGTTTCTCGCGGGGGAGACGCGTACCGCGGGATGGAATTGCATGCAGGTGAATAACGATGACGTCGGGGCGCACCGAGGCAAGAATACACGGGAAGTAGTGAAAAGATTTGCTCGTCTCTAAAGACGTCAGCCGGCTCGGAATTTAAAGGGAACCGTCCACGGGAATACGGCCCCTTTCGCCGGCAGAAAATTATGTCAAGGGAAGCCAATTTCCCGCGCTGCTATATTCGTATCAGGATCGTTAACGATAAATCCTCCTCTAATGGTCAATTCTATTTATTTTGCAAATGCTAACTGCGGTAAAGTGCGCGGTTTACGGAGCCCGCATAAATTGCTTACACAATCCTGCGCCGTCCTGGTTGTTATTTAAATGATTTCTTCACAAATTTATTCATATCAACGCGACACCTGTGGATAACTTAAAATTCCGGACGTAGTTTGTTTTAATATGAACGCCACGAGCGGTTCATTAACTTCGCCTCGTTACTTATTTACGCAGCGATAGATATTGATTGAACGACAAACAGTAAATTGTCTGATATTCGTGTTATTTGACATTATTATTCCTATTATCAGTGCCGAACGCGCGCGACTGTTCTAAAACACACATTAATAAATAACGAACCTTTTCATTAAACAAACCGTTAATTGAAATTCCATTACTACAACGTAAAACATTTCGAGTCTGGTTAACAGTCATTTGCACATTCATACAAAATTATTGATTAATGTTCCCTACAGATTGTCACACAATCAATAAACGCTCGTAATTAATTCGTTGCGTACAGCGGGCAGCTTGTTAAAACATGTTGCGGCATTGTAACTGGGACAATCTATGCAAGCTGTTAATCACCACAATTAGCTGAACAGCAAGTACAGGATCCGCGTGATGCGATGTGAGAAGATCGAGCGGTAGAATAATTTTGTTGATCTAGGGGAAGGTGCTCCGTTAGCAGCGATCGAGGAAATTTTAATAAGTTCGAAAGAGGGATAAGACGGATTCGCGACGCGTGTTAGGAAATTGAAGCGAATTTGCAGAGATCGAGCATATTCCACCCCCTGGAATCGTTCGCGAACGCAATCCGTTCTCTTCAACGGTGTCGTCGGGATAAAGGGTTCTTACCTTCGATCTGCCCTCGACACGTTTCTCTTGATTCAGCTGGATCCAAGCGTCCCATCGGTGCCTGTAGACAGTCAACGTATTCCATTCGTTCAGCTTAACAGTTTGCGTGCTCCTGACGGTGCCGACGCCACTGCCACAGTCGAACCTACGAACAAATGCCAAGGCTACGTGAACTTTCCTCGTGAATGCCACGCTCCGAAGATTTATCACACGCTTTAGATAGCTTAGGCAGCTTCTTCCGGATTATAAATTGATCTTTCTTGCCATCGTTAACACCCTCGCTCACGAAAATTACGAATTTCCATTTTGCTCTCTTTTCGTTCATAAATTCATAAGACTTTGACGATGAGAATTTATCGCTATACATTCTATCAAAAACATACCGGGAATTGGTCAATGAAACACAAAATATGTATTATTCATCCAATCTTATTGTATCGCCTTCAAAGTAGGCCCCTTTCGAAGTAATCATCAAAACATTTTTTAAACACATTTCGCAATGTGTTCGAGCACGATTCAATATTCCAGGAACATTTTCTATCGTACCGCTATATGCAATGGTTTGTATTACGTATGATAATACAGGGGAACACGTTTAATCAATTTTAATTCGCAGCTAGCTTGCAGTACCCAGCAGGAAGGGTACAAAAAATTTAATCAAGCCATATTACAACTGCAGTGAACGAGATTTTACATTGCAAACAATTTTTCTATTATCTCGCGGTGTTGTACTTCAGTCGTGATTAAGAATATCTGCATAATGTGGAAATGCTCCGAGTAATAAAATTAATATAGCGTTTCGCGAAACTACCCTCTCGACGAATCATACGGAGCGGGTTGTCCGTAGGAGTTCGTCAGAGGCACATTAATAGATACGGAATTAAACATCTTTTTGCGATATACAATATTTTTTAGATATTTATGAAGTAGATTGTCAATTTGTGAAGCGACCCATTCGGCGGCATTTGTAAACGCGACCCGTTCGAACTGTTTGGTGGAAGAGTATCCTTAATTCAGCGACGGGCGGCTCCGGTATAATTCGAGTTCAAAACACGAATAAATGATGCATGGCCTCGTCGATTTCCGTCGGCGCGCCGCCGCTACCCCATTATTCATCCCCTTGTTTTCTTCTCCGGTATGTTTCGCCGTTCTCCCGAAACGATTCAGCACGGGAGGAAAGACAGAAAGTTCCACGCGAGGCGTGCTCAGCCGCCGCGGCAAGGGTCGGATCCTAAGTTGCGGCAATTATCACTGTCGGGGGTAAACGACATGGTAATGAGAAATTTTAACGAGTTGCGCCGAGTGCACCGTAAATCCTGCACGGTCGAAGTACGTAATTAATAGCACGCAGACAGCGGCACGCGTGCAACTCCCAACTTTTCTGTCGCGTTCCTACTCACCGATCGAAACTACGATCCGACGAAATCTTCTCGCACAACCAATGAATTGATCCATCGACGAGAACTCCGAATGCCCGTACATTTCCAGCACGCATCAATTTTCACTGGCTATTTCATCGAGATCAGAAACTACGACTTAAATCGACTTTCTTCGATTTTTTTAGGACTTCTCGAACATTCTGCTTCCGTGAAGCGGCCAAGATTACCGGAGCTCGAACTTTTATGCTTGCACTTCGGCCTTCGACTTCGAGTTCTGCCTCCAATCTTCGATCCTCGTGCCTCGAAATTTAACTTTCGAGCTCGAACTTCTCTGCCCTCTGATCTCCGACCTTCTTAATCTTCGATTTTGTACGGCGTCCCCTGATTTATTAAGTTGCTCGACAAAGTGCCAAGTATCCTCGAAATTTTCCTCCGAATATCAATTATTGATGCGCATGGGAAAACTTGAAAGGAGTTCATTCTTCCACGTCTCCAAAATTGTAACCAAACTCTAACACACGGTGTTTCATTGTAAAAGTTTATTTTTAAATTTGTGTGAACATTTGGCAGTCGGTACTTGGAGAAGGGAGAGTACAAGGACAGTTTCGGGTGGCGGAATGCAGCAGCGGATATATTGGTGTCACGGCGTGAAGATTCCGCAGCTCGAAAGCTGTTCAGTTCCACAAGGTAGTCCCATTTTTCGGGGAGACCGAGCGAAATAATTAAGAGCTCCCGGGAGCGTATTGCAAGATGCAACCCTGACCTTCTTCCAGTCGCACTTTTTTCCGCAATCGCAACGCCAGGCTGTAACTGCACTTGACATTTCCACGACGTCGATGATACACAACGCGACTGGAATAAAGTCACGTTCCAAGGCTTAATAAAGCCCTGGCTGCGAGTTACCAACGACAATTGCAGATTCGATAATGAGCGCAGCGTCTGAAATCCCTCTGCCTTTTGTGGAACGCGAAGGACAAAAGGAATCCTGCAACAGAGATCTTCTCAACGACTAAAGAAAATACCCCGAGAAATTATAATAATAATATTTGTAAGCGACACGATTCTCCGTCCAGCCATAAAAATTAATTTTTAATCCGAACATTCTCGGAACATCTTTAACTCTTTGCACTCTGTGCCCGATTCGAAAATAAAGTTCAATCGTTAAATTTTTTTCAATGCAGTTTTATTAATCAACTATATAATCTCCATTCGTTTCCACAATGGCTTTCCTACCTTGGGGCCTGTAAGGATCCAAATAAAAAAGTTTTTAAAAATACCTTTTTTATATTTGCATGTAATCTTGTAAATTATAATTTTTGGAAAACCTTTTTTGCATATCATTTCGTAAACCAATGCTTCTAATTGATTATAAAAAATCAGGTCGTTTGGTACAATTATAAAAAAGTTATTAGTTTTTAAAAGGTGTACGAATACTTTAATGTTAAAATTAGTGCTTATTCCAGAATCGAAAAGGCTTCTATTGCTCGAAGAGGTCCGAGGTTAAAAATCGTCTTCCAAGCCCGTGGAGCTCGATTCTCGATCGAGAATGAACGAGGGAGGAAGATGGCGACACAACGGCCACGGTTCTTTTAACAGTATCTTTTGGCTGGGCTCCAGGCCAGAATTTCTATTTCTCTCCGATCCGTGGCTGGCTGGATATTATTTCCGTTCGAAACATCCGGTCGGTCGTGGATGCAACCATAACGCGGACATCGGTCTGCGTGAAAGTGATTCTTCGAGGAGAGGAGAGGCAGAGAGAGAGAGAGAGAGAGAGAGAGAGAGAGAGCTCTCCTCGTGGAAATACGCGGCTTATGCCGAAGAAAAGGCAACTCAGATTGGATAGCTAAGTCGGCAAACTCGGCCAGAGATTTCGTTCCGACGTTGAAAGGGAACGGTAACTAGTATTATAGCTGCTGGATCACGAAGATGCAACCCTTTCGCAGCCACCCGCTTCAGATTTTGTTTCGGCTCGGAGAAAGGCCGCTTATCCGGCAATTTGAATGACTAATGACTCTGCTGTATTAGGGTACTTATCGGCAAAAGAAGTTGCTCCTGAGATCGCTGATTGAGGAGCTTCAAAAGACCTTCGGGAGGCTAACTTCTGAAAACCTGTAATGTCCACCTGTTCATTGGGACTTGGTTGTTTTTTAAACTCGTTAACGATCGGTGTTTTATAGCACTGTATGGGTCATTCCGATCCACCGTATTTATTTCCGGACATATTAAAACAGGCTATTTACGTCATTCCTTCGAGTAATTCGCGAGCGTTCTGCTTAACAGAACGATAAATCTCTCTGCCAATCGTTTAGCGTTCGGTTAATGAATTATGGAAACGACGCCGAGGAACAATGAACGATTATCCAGGCAGCATTGAATAAATTACACCAACAGTTCGAGCCGAGAGTTTCTATGGAGACCGCGTTTCGATCGCTTCATCTGGGTCATCTCGGTAATTAACTACGTATTCCTGTGTTCGAACAAATTTCCCGTGCAACGTCTTACCGGCTCACAATCAACCGGCACGATTGTTCTCGTTAATCACGAGTACTTCTCGGTACAGAATTTCGGATGTCATTCGCAAGATAAAACTCTTCTTCAATTTGTCGTTCGTTCTTCCGCTTTTGAGTACGCATTGTGCAGTGATCGTTTTTCAATAAATTACAGTGCAACGAATGCCATGCAATTTAGTCTTTGACATAAACGAGCGAATAGCACCTAATTGAATGTCTAGATTTATAGACTACTGTTCTGTACGGAGGTATTGTGTTTAAATCGGCTGTCAGCGTACCGGCAGTTATGGGTTATTAAACTGTAAACGAAAAATTAGTTCCCGGGTGGAATTCTTAATTAATGGCCGCGTCAAAGTCCCGCCGGTACGTTATCGGACTAAAGTGTCCCGTAAAAGTTTCACGGAAAAGTTTCCGCGGCCCCTGTTAGGGAACTATACACCGTCGACCAAGTTCATTTACGCGATACTTCACAGCAGTATCAAGGCTGGCCCCCTCGAGACGCGCGGAAGAATTCATTTTGAGCCGCGTATTATAATCCACGGGCAGAAGTTGAGGACCTTCGCAGTCGTTCGCCTGACAATATATCTGTGGTTGTCAGGAAAAATGCCGCGTGTCACAATTTCAAAAAATTTTAGTTTATGCGTAAATTGCGCTTTGGAGTATAGGATTTATGTACTCACCAGAAAAAAAGTCATGGAAACGAATCCGAAAGGTTAAAAAAAATAATGCAATTTAACCGATGTCCTGCGTTCAATATTTTGAGATTACGACAATTACTCGTATCATTCCGTTGTAATTGCTGTTTTTTTATTTTTAGTAATCTGCTTATACTAAATTTATTTTGTATAAAGTAAAACGACAAGAATTAAGTATATTCTATATTTTTATTTTACGAAAGAAATATACACTTATACTTTGAAAAGAAAACACGGAAACATCAAAAGAACAAGAAATTAGTGATCCAAACTTTAAACGGCAATATCTCGGAAGTGAAAATACGTGACACGCGGCCGTTCTTCCTTACAACCACAGATTTATCCACAATCATAAAACACATTGACGCACCGGAACTATTTTCCGTCCATCAGCAACAATAAATGGAAATGAAACCGAATTCGGTAGATTTAAATCGAGATCGAGCTTCGAGCAAACAGCGTGTTCTCGCGAGACACGGTCCCACCGATGGAAATGAGCCCTTGCCGGTGTCGAGACGAGTTCCGAGAACGGGACACGTCTTTCAGCCGAATTTCCATCAGAGTTTGCCGATCGCGTCGCCCATTCCCCTCGTGTAGACGGGGGAACCGTGTATCGTGGTAAATTGAAGTAAATCGCGGTTTCGCGCCAGATCCTTTGATGTCCCGCCGCTAATGGGCCAATGAAGTTCGGCGCGAGAAACTTTGGTTATTGCCGGAAGTTGAGGAAAGTTGGCTGGCATAATTCGGCGCCGGTGACGACGGGGCCACGGTTTCCTGCAAACACTGGCCCCCTCGTTATATCGTTCCGATCGATCGGACCTCGCCTACGATTTTAGGCGAATCCCCATTTGCCGGGCCGACTGCCGATTCCGTTCGTTCTTCGGCGAACGACGAGGATTTAATCGCTGCGCGGATTTCGGGGGTCGTAGGTCGATCTAATGGCGCCTGCTCGCGTTAATAGCAGTTCGGGAAACGTATTAATCTCCTCTGCGCACAATTTGGGAGTCAAAGCTCGCGGCAAATTCCGTTTTGTTTCTCTTCCTTGACGACTCAATCCGATTCAACGAATATACATACGTGCCCATAATTATGAAATATTTAAAAGAGTACAACAAGGAGAATAAGTTAGTTCCACGAATCCGCGCTACGAAGAGTGAATTCTCGAATCGCAGCGAGTTACCGAAAATTATTACTCGAAGAAAGATTCTTTAAGAATTAATCGCCTTAAAGAGAAGATACGACTGCGCCCCTGTAACGGAGGTAAATTCATGGATCTCTAAATTATGTGCAAGCTGGAAGTGATTTATAAAGAATTCATTGAATTTGTTAGCGCCTATATCCTCGGAAGACTAGTAAATTTCTGTTGACTCCATGAAAAGATATTGCCGGAGTGAACTTACGGAAAGTCGTAAAATTGCATCCTCGAGCCACTTAAGTAAATCTAATATTCTATCCTATTTGTTATGCTCATTAAAGAGTTTAATCTCATAGAATAAGCTTTGAAATTTATTCCCCTCGAATCCTTTTCGGGAAAATCCTTCTACCATTTCCACTTGTAATTTTTAGGATTTTTACTCGAACGAGAGCAGGGAAGCTATTCTAGCTGGATCTAATTAATTTCTACAGAAATGCTATTTCCAGATAGTTTTACGAGGAAGTCGTCACACAATTTTTTCCATTTTAAAAATTCATATTAAACAACATGAATAAGAGTTACAAAATCTCTTTCGATGACACAGATTACATATTCTCGAAGTTCCGCAATTCTCCGAACTTCCATATTGGCGTGCATACCTGGTAAGTGCTTCAAAGAGGGAGGATTTAGCAATCCAAAATTCGACACACTTGCGCGAGGCTTTGCCAAACAGATTCTCTCTGGCTCGGTTCGAGGACGAAAGAACGAGCCCCTTCGCCAATAGAGAATTCGCGTTGCGCGTCCCTTAAGAGCCTGCTGCCCCAATTCCGAGTGACAATTGCGGCTCGTCGGTGGTTTTAAGTCGCGTTGGTTTATAACGGGTGGCATCGTTACCTAAATTCGATGAAGCCGTGATGCAGTATCAAGGCCATGAAGTCACCCTGCAGATCGTCCCTCTCTCCAGCGAGCAGCAGGATACCGTCCCACGCCTCTGGCCGGAATTCCAATTCTAATTGGACGTGTTTGTAGGCAGCCTTCAGGGCGGGGAACGCCAGCCAACCGGAGCCCGTGAAACGGGGCGACCTGACTTCGGCCTCTGCAAGCAAAAATGATTAGCGTCGTTAGAGTCTCGTTATCATTACGATCTGTGCGCGAGAAAGAGAGAGAGAGAGAGCGAGAGAGAGAGGGAGAGTATTATTCAAGAAAAATCATTATTCTCGAAAAAACCCAACTAGAATTTCAGTTAGGCATGCCTAAAGACGAATGTGGGCCTAATGTGAAAAGAATGGTGTACGCCTAAGTTGGGCATTCCTAACAGGTGCCATACATGGTCCAAATGGGGATTATAGATAATTTTATAACACAAACAGTAAGTTCAAAAGTAATCCTAACATTATCCTACAATTTCATCACATTTTTTTGGACGCAAGGTCACCTGAAGGTAATGACTTAAGCATATTCAAATGTATTTTTTCAGTCGCCACAAGATGGAATAATAAAAAAAAATTTTCCCGATAAAAAAATAACGATGACCTTGAAAAAAACTATGAGAAACTAACCGGAGAAAAAAAATTGTTCTTCTATGACATTTCTCGTTCGATACCATTTAAATTATGCCATAAATATTTTTCGTGTCATTAAAAATAAAGGAGATATTTAGGTGGCCTGCTTTGGCTGAGACACCCTGTACATGTAAAAACTGCGAACTTAGGGCCTAGGACTTAGAACTAAGGTTCAAATTACGAGGGGGAGGCTCACCCTTAGTCGTGGATATTCCGCGTTAATGGGCCTGTCCCATTAGGGCTTAACAGTCAAATTAGGCTAGCCTGATGCGGACCTATAGGTCTGCCTAACTGACATTCTAGTCGAGAAGATTCAATATCGTCCCCGCAAAAAAAGCATAGGAGATCTGCGGCCATTCTGTTCGATGGCAGTAGCGAGGGGACAGGTTTTGGTGAGCGGGGGTGGAGAAAGTGCCACGGTTTTCGTTCCCCAGGCCCGAAGCATCCGAGGAAACGAAGAAATATGGTTAAAGTCGAGGGGGTGGCGGAAGAGAGGCAGACAGGAAGCCGGGGATCGTGGATGCCAGGAACGTGCGAGGCTTAGAGAACATCCTTTACCTTTGGCGGTGCGGAGCCGACTATCAGTCAAGGGAACAACACTGTACACAGGAGAAGAGAGGACCCTCGGTTGGTAGTACACGCGAGTATAAGGGCGGCGATAAATCAGGCCGACGAAAGGAATGGGAAAACTCGCGGCCGCTCCTCCCGGAAATGGAATAACGCCTTCTGATCTGCGAATCCACTCGCGTAATAAACGTTATTCGACGAACTGCGCTATTCCAACTAGAAGCGGAACGCTTCCGGCGAATTATTCGATCAATTCGTTATTCGCTATCTGTTAAATGAATTATTATGGGTATAATCAGGTTTAATAAACATTCCCAAAGAAGAATATACATATGTGGGCTGTATATATTTTCTGACATGACTTTCTTCCACCTAAAATGGCCATTCGGTACATTGTGCGTGTGGTTCGAGGCAACAGCGTCACTAAATCATTTTTAACAGTCAAGACCGAAGTAATGAAAGTCAATTACACAGCTGGGGACAATTCCTCAGGTTTCCACAAAGCGCCAGCATTGAATCAGCCGCTTGGTTTTCAAGGGAAAGGTGAAAATCTCCCCGGAGAAAAGTCTCGGGTCAAGCACGGAACGCGACGATTCCCGGAGGAGCTGGACCGACCTTGAAACCAGTCGATGTCCTCAGACCCAACCAACGTCGCGGATCCTTCGACTGTGAGACGAAGACCGTGCAAATATCCCCAGAATCTCTCGTATGCAGAGCAGCACGCGTAACGAACCGGGAAATCTCGTTGTTTGTATTCCGCCGAGCCAAAAAATCAGCGGCATCATTCCCGAATGGAAAGAAGGGGCGCGACGTGTTCCTCGGCTGCGACGTTTTGCGGGTCAGCCTTCGTTACCGCGATAAATCGGAGCTTGGTGTTTCGCATTTTTAATTGGCCGCCGCTGATTGCCTGGGGAATCAACTCCTGAAAGGCAAAACCAAGCAGAACCTTCTGGTGCCGTGCAGAAATGGCGAGTTGGCCGAAGAAGTATTGATTAGATTGGACGTAGGAAAGGTCTGGGCTGAACTTTCACTCAGGGGAATGTAATGTTACACAATTCGCGGAAAAAATGATAAAACTTGGAGTTCTAGCGTGTAAGGGATGGCCGGGATTGAAGCGGAAGGGAAAATGCAAGATGCCAGTAAGGGTGAATAGCTTTATTTTGAACGTCGTTTCCTGGCATCGGATCTGACGAGGCTGCTCGTCCTTTGATCGAGTCCCATTCGCTTGTCGTTAACATGACAACAACATGAACATATAAATATATACCGGGTGGCGCAACATTAACAATAAATATATTGTATATAAATAATATATACGGCGGCGGACTGTCGGCTTACGGCTTTCAAGCGAGAGGAATCCAAGTTTCATTGTGCGGAGTTCACTCCGATGTTTTCATGTAACTAATCGACGTTAAGCAACCGTGCAAGCACCAAGCACGAATACATCGACCGGTCGTCACGTATAACCGCAATGCACTTCCGATCGTGCCGCCGCATTTTTATCGCAGCTACTCGGCAAAATGGACACGACCCACCCCCGGCTCTACTACCCCCGGCTAGCCGGCCGCGAATTTATGCAACGGATTAGCGTGACGCGTCCGAGTACGCCGAGGTTTTATCGTTCATCCGAATTAACTTGCGAACCGGCGCGGCGCGGCGCGGCGTCCGGAGAAACAACGACCGTCCTTTGTCTGGCTTTATAGTGCAGGTCGAACGAATACGGTACTTAATCGCCTGTTTCGGGATTGCGCAGCGTGATTCGAGCAGCCTATCCAATCTACAACTTTGTTTAAACTTCAACAAAGTTATGTATGAAATTTTTCTGCAATTTATTTGGAGCTGGCGAGGAAACGATTAAAGTAGAATCGTACAGGGCGATCCAAGAGATCTATCTGATGTGTAGGTCTCTGTGAGGCGAATATCGAATCGGATATATTTTATGAAAAATGGCGGAATAAATGTAAAGCCCTTAAGTGTATTATTAGCGTTTACGGTCCACTCGACGCGGAAGCGTGTTCGTCACACGGCACTTTCAGCGTTAATTTTATATACTCGCCCGAACCGCTCGGCACGTTTTAATAAAGAATGAAACGTTAAGAACGTCTCGTGGCATTCCGGTTAATTCTCAAAGAGTGGGTCTGAAGAACAAAGCTTCTTAACGGGTTGTTTCCTCCCGCGTCGACGGGATTTATGCGAATGTTGAAGCCACTTAGGTCCGCCGGTAAACAATGGACAATCAAGACCGTAAAAGTTTCATCGGACCACCGAGGAGCTGCTGGCAAGTATTTCGAGCTAGTAACTTTCAAAACTCAATCGACCGAACATAGTAATTGATCCGTACAGCTAATAATTAATTGCCTACAAAATTGAATGAACACAAGGGCGGTGGTCGAGATTAGTTTCAAGACTGGAATACATTTTGCTAATTGCGCACAGTTACACAAAGATGAATCAATTTGCACACCTAATAAATACACGATGCTCGCGAAGTCGACCGGAACGCGTGATCGGAAATCAATGATGCCAAAGTGTGACAAACGATCGGATGCGGTCACGATTAAGGAATTATTTACAGTTTTCGAGCGTCCCGAACCGAACCTATCACGGCCAATTAAACAACCGAGCTTATATAACCTGTTGTGCATTTAATTACCCCCTACGGTGTAATCGGTTTAAACATGTGTTTGTTTGATGAACTTGATTTAAGTGCGCGGCAATTTATAATGAAAGTATTCATTCCTATTTTGATTATACCAGGGTATCGTTTACACGAGAGGATTTCGCGGAAACAAGACTCGCGCGCGTGTGCATCGTGTTTTAGATTTCACAGTCGAAGCTGGGTGCAACGTGTCTGCATGTAAATACGAATTTATATGCACATGACTCGAAATCTATTGGAAAATCGAGTAGGCGAGTTAACCCTCGTACGCTCGAGCTCCAAGAATAGTTGAATAAAAGAGACCAGGACAATAATTCCCCCTTTTTTGTTCTACACGTTAAGTCAACAACATTTTACAGTTTGTGAAAATAGTAGAGGTGTGCGGGACCGGGACGGGATTCCCGAACATTTTCTGGAATCGCGTCCCGGTCCCGCGCACCTTTAGAAAATAGTAAATGGGTGAATTTGTACCCTGAGGAACGTATAAGGGTTAATCAAGTTACGGTGGTATGTGGATGGAAAAATTTACCGAGTGCTTAGGGATGATTGCAACCCTCCGAAAATTATAGATACAATTTTGGTTTGCCGTAAAATTGCGGGAGGATTTTTCCCGCAGCTGGTAATTGGAGAAATGGACTCGTTCGCGAGGGGACGATGATTATTGCGGGATCGGCCACCCTTCTTTCGTTCGCGGAGTGTCGGGATCAGTCACTTTGGCCCTTTGCCAGATCCAGTTTCCTGAACGGGGCCTCAATTAACCATTCGGGGGGCGCGATTTATCGCGCTTGAAGATTTGCAAGCCACGCCAAACAGAAGAGTGTCGCGCAATCGACAAGTTCCCGCGCAGCCCCGTCGCGTCGCGCTCCCCGTTGTGGTTCACCGAGTCCATTCCGAAAGTTTGATAGAATCTCGGCAACAGCTCGATAGCTGTTACTATATTCCCGTCGTTTCAAAGCTAGACGGGCACGTAACTGTTTAATAGAAATCGCGCGGAAGTGCTACGACCGTTCCGAACCGGCAGCCCGACGCACCCTTATGCAATCGTAAGCTCCCTTTTTCCTCCGATTACCGTCGCGCATTGCGAAACTCCACGCAAACTGGTGCTTTTATGCCGGCGAATTTGACGAAAATAAAATCGAATGAAACTCCCCTTCTCTCGTTAATAGTTCCGGAAAATTAGATTAGGCTCGCCTTCGTTGCTAAAGGGCGGAGTTTATTGCCGGCTAATTAACCCTTATCGGCTTGTGCTTTAATCTATAAATGAATTATTAGGCCTGTGGTAATGCAGCGCAATTTTGTAGGAATTCGCGAGTGTAAAAAGAACACTCTCAAAAGAGTGTAAATGAAACAGAATTGCTTCTACATATTAATGGAATTCGTAGTTTACGCTGTGGTAAATTCACTAATGAACGAGACAAATATATTTTTCGGTCGCGTTCCTGCGCAGAAATTGTAGAGATATGTACAATCTACAGCCACGAGGAGGGAGTCCGCCAGATGGTGTAACACAGTTTGATACTGTACATCACAATAACAACCATCCCTCGATTTACACAGTGGATACGCTCCTCTGGTCGTTCTATTTCCCGTGTGGTGCGAGAGATCGAATAAATCATGTCCGCCGGTGTAAAAAAATAGAAACGAGACACGCAACAATATGAGATACAGCGTCGACGAGGTAACGAACATCGTGTGTGCACACGAACGAGAAATATAACGATCTCGTGAATATAACCAAACATTTTCATACCTCCTGATCCCCGACCCCGACACGATTTTATCATAATTCCATCTTGCTCATCCATTTACGCTAAAACGATCTCGAAGCACGTCGAACTTCGACCCGTTGTATTTGAAAACGAAAAATGGGAATTCGTTTAACGACGCGGCTCGCGATTTGCATGCAAAGCGGAAGCTCCAGCGGCTAATACGGTTCTAGCGCGCGGTCAATTTAAGACGCGATGCAACTCGTGCTCGATCGGATCCAGAGATCCTGGGGAGGTTGACGAGCTTTCGATCGGCGCACTCGTGCACCCTGTGACTTGACTGATCGTTCCGACTTTATGCAAACTAAATACAAGGATCAAAAGGCCTCCGGTTTCTTTGCAGCTTCGATTGCTCTCGCGTTCCGTCCCGTTCCCCTGCCGCGGGAACGGTAATGGCTCTTCTTTGTCCGACGACTTTGTCATCCGCGGTCACTTTGCTTCTTCGACACCTTTGAAGTCCTTGCTATCGATCGCGACTCAATTTGCCGGGTCAAGAGAGCCGTGGCGCGATCGCTACGCGTAAATTACAGTCTTGCTGATTGGTATTACAGTAAATCCTCTGTAAACACAAAAAGGCCGTACACGATAAACGCAAAAATATATCTCCTCCACTGTAGTAATCTGACCTCCGCTCGGGTATATCGGTGTGAACCACTACTACCACTCACAATGTAAGACCAATATAAAATCTTTTTCATTATTACTTATTTTTTAATGAAACTTTCACTTTCATATTTGTGACATTTTTCTGATTAAAATAAGACCGAACACGATATAATTTCAACCGTAATTAGTGGTTTAATACATGGTAAAAATACAGCTCTCCAAATTTTGGAGCCCAGAACTTTGAAGAAGTGCGATATATTTTTATTTTGCTGTCTTGTTTGCTGTCTATGCAACGTAGTTTCTATTCCTGGTCCGCGTTCATAATACGTAACGCTATTTTATAATAGTACTTCAATTGCAATTACGAATTACATTGTAATTTAATTGAATGAAGATCTGAATTATAAATTACAATATGACAATTACTTTGTAATTATAATTCCTGGAGTAATTCAATCGTAATTCTGCACAACTCTGCCTATGAACACAGCTTTACAATTACCAAGTTCAATCTCTCTCAGGCATTAGGAGTATAAATTAATTGAATCAACTCTCTGGAGGAGTCCTACCATTGATACACTCCTTCACGTCCTGTTTTCCTGATTCATCCTTTCTGAACGCTCTTGCCGTTTCTTGGTGCTTTCGTGTCTCCCTCATTCGACCCTTTCTATTAATTTCCTGGTCGAGATCTCGAGTGCTTTTTTCTTGATCACCTCGTCCACGAGCTCGGGCTCTTTCAGTTTTCTATTTCCTGCTTTGGCTCGTTGACGTCTTCAGTTTTCTGCCCCGGTTTTCAGTTTTCTAGATTTTCAATCTCGACCCTCTTTGTATCAAATTGATCTTTCTGTCTCTTTCTCGCTCTTTTCATACTCCCCACCGTGTCTGGTATCAGCTCTTCAGATTGCGTGAGACTTATTTCTCTTTCTTCCTCCTCCTCCTCCTCGAGAGAGAGAGAGAGAAATATGTATTGGCTCGAAGTAAGCAGCATAAAGGCGACAAATGCTTGAGGTACGTCTTCGTAACAGCTAACTCGTATTTACGTGCGCGTCGCACGAATCAAGGATGCATCTCTTAAGAGATCGACATTGGAGGAACGCAGAGGGATGAGAGCAATTTCCAGATTCTCCGTGCAGGATTTCGCCGGGGCGAGACGGTTGAAAGTTAAGGTTGGAACGTCGGGTAAAGCTTATTTCTAAATTTTCTTCTCTCCTTCTTGCCACTCGTCGACCGCTTTCATATTTTTTAAGCAGCCCTCTCGGATTTTTGCATATTTTGGGAGAGCGCCGCGGCTTAAACGCCGCTCTTAATCCTGAAAGGGGTCCCTTATGGTCCACTCTCGTGCTTAACAATCGCCCAAAAAAACCCTCCTCGCCGGCGGCGATCTCCAGATTTTTATACAGCTCCGTTTCATCTCGGAAAGAAGCTGCTTGGAAAATCAATTTACACATTTTGTACAATTTGTACAATTTATGCAAGCACTCCTGGAAGCTCGCAACACGTTTCAATCAGTGATACAATTAGACTGCGGATCATTATGCAGAATAAACATTGTCTACATTATTTAAAGACCCAAATTACGTCGAAGGAACTAAAATCATTGTTTTAATACGCCGCATGATCTTCTAAAAAGTAGAATCCCCGACGAGCAAGTTCCCTCAATTTATCCTAATCCACGCGTGTCAAATTTGCGAACAGTTTATCGGAAAGTATTGCGCACACTACGCGGTTACCGGATACACGAAAATATGAGTTTAGCGTGCCGAGCTGAAAACAACCGAGGGGTGAACTTCCCCCCTAAATAAAATATTTCAGCTACCCCCCAAAAAAATTCTCCTTCAGAAAGAAGTAACGATAAAAATCAGCTAAATACGAGACGCGAAAATGAATTCGGTCCTCCCGCAATTAATCACAGTCGTTCAGGAACCGCGTGCAGCAAAATGATTTTGTAGGGCGACGTTGAATAATTCTGCAAAAATCTCCACGGAAAATAGAAAGGAGCGCGTCGACGATTAACTAACCGGAGACATTCAGCAGAAAGTGACACGGCTCGCGAGTGGAACTTGACAGTGAGCTAGGAAAATTTGCCGCGTCTTCGTGAAGTTGACAAAGAGACCGCGCCGGGGTTAACGAAGACGAGATAATCTGGCTCACGGAGGGCGTCGCGTCGCGGAAAAACCGGGCATTGTTTAAATGAAATCAGGAAAAACCGAGGGGGCACGAGATCCTCGGGGCGACAGAAAGAAATTCGCTTTATTTACTGCCACACTTTTGGTAACCCCTCGAGAAGACCGGTGCCCGTTTGTTTTTCACGGTTTTACCTTGCCGCGAGTCTTCTTGTTCGCGCGCGCATTTACATACCAGCCCGCGGTTCGTGTAATTAATTCTTCTGGATTTCCTTGATCTACAACGAATTAATTTCCCTTTATACAACATCCGCCGGGCTGCTCCCCATCCCCACCCCTACCCCTGCGCTTTTAATTAATCAATCGGAAGGCGGCCCGCTCCTTGCAGCTAATTAACGATCGCCTCGAATACATTTTATCGAGGATATTTCTCTCCTCGAATAATGCTCGGTAATTGCCAGTTTATCAGGCTGAACATTTAAATCGTGAAATTAATTATCGGAAGCCTGCGCGTGGAACTCGCCGCGCTATAAAGACGTTTCCCTGTCTAGATCTTCTTTCCTTTAAATATCTGATTGGATCGTAATTATTGCTTGCAAATGTTTTCCCAGGCGTATCGGACCCTAATAATTATTGCTTTAAAAGTCTAACAATATCCATTAAATATTTTGTTCGAGCCACGGGTACAAGCAGAGAAAAATACCAAAGAGAAACGGAGGTTTGGGCGAGATGCAAAGCGGTCTCGCGAAAATTCCGCAAGGCAATAATGCGAGTCCCGTGACGATAAAACGGACTCCGGAGGGATGAAAGTGCGAGGGCGTGAAGACGCGAGGTATTCTGCGGGGATGTGTGCGGGCGTTGCGAGCGGGCGGTGGCCGTCGGATGGTAAGTGGCCGGGTTGCACGTGTTCACGTGTTCGCCGTGGCCCGATGAAAAATGCAGCGGCGTAAAAAGAGCGTCGGATATATTTGCAGCAGCGGTGGCGAAGGGTCGCGGGCACACGCCGTCGCGTCGCGTCGCGTCGCGTCGGTTCCATTAATGGCTCCCCAGCGCAATTTCACCGGGGGATAATGGTTTTGAACACGCTCCTAGTCGGTTCGCTCCTATTCGTCCCCCGCTGGCAAAAGTGCACTTTCTCGCACGGACAGCACGCCCTCGAAACATCCCTCGGGTCCTCGACTCGAGATCGATGCAGGACCTCAAGGAGCAACCTCGCACTCGATACTTATTACAATGGTCTGCGACCCTGTTCTTTGTTCCCATTTTTTTTATTGCCGAAGGGAGGGAGGACGATCTTCGAGTACCTGGAACGATGTTTGCGGTTGTATTTGATTGGGACGAGCAATAATAATACTCTTTTGATGACGCGTTCACAGGGTAAAGCGTACTATTGGGTTGGCAAGAAACGATTTCGGTGTTTTAAGGTGAAATGAAAACCCAACTTTTTTATGCAAGCAATGAATATTTTTTTCTATCGAAAATGACCTCAAATCAAATCTAGGCGAGCACAACATCGGTAACGTCCTCCTCTTCTTTAGATCAACTGATATAATAATTGTATAAAAGTATAAACTGCAGGGACCCTAACTGTTACAACCAAAAAGAAAAAATGTCATGGAATAACAAGTATTTCATCGATTAAAATCGCCTTGGTTACAAATAAGATTATAGATAGACTGCGGATCTTTATGCATTTATAGCAAAAGTGGGTAGATGAAATTCAAAATTGTTGAAAAATTTTTTAAATTGAAGATGACAATTCATGACTTCTCCTCTAATAAAATCATTAAGGAAAGAAATAACATGTAGTTTCTGTTTCTTGCAATCGATGCAGATAATTTTTATTTTGCATAAAGACCCGCAGTCTAATTATATGAGTAACCGAAAATTTTTTCTCGTGTTTCATTTCATGTAACCCTCTTCACAAGGCAAGCCAATATAAGCGTGGTAAAATTTTAGCACAGCAGACATCGAAAGACGAACAGCTGCTAAAACCAGCAGCTAGCTTTCACTAATTGACAGGAGTTAAAAGTTAGACGTTAAGAGAACGGCTAATGTGGGCAAATCGTGCGACATCAATCAGAGAGCTGGTCCAGTTCGCAAGACGATAATAATCGGGCGGCTATTTTTTCCAGGCCGGGTACTCGATTAGCGTTCCCGGGACAGTTTTTTCCACGTCGTTAGCGTCCGCGGGCAGGTGACATCCGCTCGCGCAGTCCGGACATATTAATCGATAACAGGGGCCTGTTAATTCACGGGTGATAATTCTCCGGAGAAAACGGTCTGGGTCGGTCGCGCGTCGCTTCGTCCGGTGCAGCATATGTTTCTAATGGACCATCGATTTAGCATACGATTATTGGCGGTGTCGGTGTCACTAGCCCCGGGCCCTATCGAGTCTGTTAATTGTCAGGGGCAAGTGGAACTAATTATGAGTCATTTCCTGGTCGACGGCTACGACCGGCCGTAACGTTCATCTTGCCTCCACGCGAGAGACTACGCGGATTAAAATCCGCCGACTTCAATTAATTTCGCCGCGCGCGACACCCGGCGGATTAGCGATAATTAAAGTCGATTAAAACCGCTTAGTAGTTCTGCAGTTTCGGTGAAAGAGAAAGATAGAGGGAGAGAGAGAGAGAGAGAAAGCGTCGTCGCCTTTGGTGCTGTGAAACCGTTCGGAATCGAGATCGATCGATAAACTCGATGCAATACGGGGCCGAAAGGAGATCCTGGCGGCTGGCCAGAAGGAGCTGGATTCGTTTCCGGTCAATTTGAAGTTATTTTAAACGTTTCGACCGGGCGCGGCGAGCCAACGCGGTGACAGAAACGAGTTAAGTTCGCTGGCCACCGTTTCACCCTTCCCCAAGTTCAACGATGATTTTTCCGCGGGAATCCTCCGGAGGAAATAGCAAAACGGCTGTCGATGAAAGTTTAATGGTCGACGGAGTTTTATGGGAACCCGGCCGAAATTGTTCGTGACGTTTACCGTCGAACTACCGGGGATGCCTGATTCTTAATGGCCCGCTGTGGCGGAATTTATAACGGCGAACTCGCTGAAAGCATCCATTCATCTCGGTTTGATTGGATCTTTGGTTTCTTCGACGAAACAAGCATAATCTAAATCAAACCGACAGACAATTTCATCAATATTTTTTTAACTGCCTTTCAACTTGTACTGTGAATTGATTTGGCAAGAATCGAAATGGTTCCAAAAGACCGTATCGCAAGAAGCACGAGACAGAAATTAATTTCCTGTACACCATGTAAATCTAATAAAAAGAGGAACGATGCATCGACATTTTTAAGTTCGTTTGATCTCTCCGCTGTCTGAAATTTCCTGTCACGAAATCCGCAGTCTACTTACGACGACCAATTCCAATAAAAGTATCGGGCGAACTCCAAAGGGAAATGTGCACAGACAGAAATTAAACGAAACGGGGAACACACGGTCTACGGATCGCAGCGAATCGTTAAAAGAGGGCAGGGTGTAGTCGAGCGTCGCGTGTTCGAGCTCTATCGATTTTATAATCAAGAGGAAAGGTGTGCGTTTCACGTGCTGTCGTACCAACATCGCCGAAAGGCGTCCCTGACATTACCGGGTCCTCGTGTAGGTGTCACGCTGTCCACGTGCTGGTTATGTTCCGTTTAATCTTCCTCTGAATAAAAAACAAACCCTTCGACAGAGCTCCCGGTCTTCCAGTCACCGGAAACGCGAACGTGAAATTTTAATTACCCTTTTCCCTTTAATAGGCTGTTAACACATTAATTTTTTAATGTGCTTGGTTCTTGGCTAAGGATTTTTTAATATTGGGTTGGAAAGAAAGTTCGTAGCGTTTCCAAATTAAGAATTGAAGATAAAATTAAGGTATTCATTCATATGTTTATTCAATAACACGAGAAGTTACCTCGAAAATGGCAAAAAGTAATAGAACATAATGGAACATATGTTATTAAATAAATCTATGAATGAATATCTGAATTTTAGCTTTCAATTTTAATTAATTAGTAGATCCCTCAACAGCAACAACTACCTCAATCGTGAACCAACAAAACTCACCCTTAATAACGTAACCTAATCATTTTGTTTGGGATTTTCAAGCTTCCTTTTTGTACAATACAATTTTTAAAAAGCCTATTAATAGACTTCCGGTAGACAAAGTGTTAATCAAGAAGATTGTTGTTCGAGCATCTGTAGTTCCTAGGTCCTAGGCGAATCTCCCCAGTGGTGGGCAGAAAATGTTCACAGTTACGGCAGAGATCTTTCGGACAGTTCCGAAGAGGATACTGTACAGCTGCATGCGCGAGCCAACCATTTCGTCGGCAGTTTCTGGGTTGGACGTCGTTCTTCCTCGTTAAGCATAACGAAGGGCGGGTACGAGAGCTCGACGCCACGCCGCAACAGTTACTCGGCACTGGAAAAAGGGGCTACGAGGGAAACTTTCGGAACAACCGGCCGTGTTTTCCGCCGGTTCTTCCGCGCAAACTTCCCCGGTAAACGATCGCAAACGACGCAACTGGTGCACAGTTTCTTGGCAGGATACGTTCCGGTTTTCGGTATGCTGCGCTGGTTCTCGCGCCTGCGAAACGGAACGGAACGGGAACTGTTACTAGCGTTCGCCCAGGATGAAATTAGCGTTCTCGGGTGTTCGCCGGGCGTCGCGATCGTTGTTCGCAAATTTCTTTTGATTGCCCGACGGGATACCGACACAGTTGGCACCGGGTTTTCACGATGGAACCAACTGGAATGGCCAGCGACGGCTAATTCTCCTCGATGATCATTGGCATCCAGCCACCGGCTTGTTCTTATGTCCCTTCTCTATTTCTCTTTCTTAGATTCGCTCTCTGACTCTCTCTCTCTCTGCGAGCTTTTTCCAAGCACTGATGTCTTACGGAGCTCGTTATCGTGAGCACTATTTATTTCGCGCGAAAGAAGACTGCTGGAGGGGCTGGCTCGGTCTCGGAACCGTGAAATCGTTATTGCGGTTCTTTCGGTTATAACGACGGCTCTAAAAGCGCGGATGTTTTTAATTCCTCGAGCCAAGCTGAACTCGGACATCCTGCACCGATGCCGCCGCTCTTAATTTCGGCTGAATTTCATGCTTGTTGGGCTTTTTAGGCGTGTCGTGAACTGTAATGTCTTGCGCCATACCGAAACAATTCGATTACGGACTTCTCTTAGCTCAGCGACTCGAAAGAAATTTTTCTGCTGGTGCGATCTTATGGTTTCTGGTTGTAAAGTATTGTTGCGAATTTGGAAATTAAAACATAATAACTTTTTAATAATTGTACCAAACGAGCTGATGTTTTGTAAGCAATTAGAAGCATTGGTTTACTGAATGGTGTGCAAAAAATATTTTCTAAAAATTACAATTGACAAGGTTACATGCAAAAATAAAAGAGGCACTTTTTAAAACTTATTTATTTGGGCCCTTAATAAAAATTTAAAGTATACAGGGTGGAAGTTATAAAGCGTTACAGACGAATATCTCCAAAAATATTGATTATACGCAAAAATGTTTCAGATGAAAGTTGTTCAGTACCGAGGGGGACATCATATGGTGGTATTCTTATTTTTCCTGATGGACACTCCAAGGTGAGGAGAAGGTCACCTTGATTTTTTAAAATGGAAACCAATGCTTCTAATTGCTTACAAAATATCAGGTCGTTTGGTACAATTATAAAAAAGTTATTCTGTTCTAAAGAGCGTACGAACATTTTTGTGGGCCACTGTATATGTATAAGTGACACACTTTCGCAGTTGGTTCTTTGGTGTTCGGAACATTTCTGGAGATGCTAAAGACATTTATGTGATAGTATTGGCGTTCTCCGGCAGGCAAATTAGTTCACGTTCGATCGACCAACGTTACAACTGTCCCACAGCCGTCAACAGCAGTACCAGCACGCGACGCTGCGGAACGACTCTTCCCGGTTTCGATTGCCCGCATAATATCGATTTCCACGAGGACGAATAAATTCAAATCGAGCGAAATTTCGAGATAAAGTCGGCTGGGTATTGAATTTTCCGCGGCCCTCTCGGTGAATCGGGACCGGGGACCGATAAGCAACGATTCTCGCCGTTCTCTCTTTCCCATCCGTTCGCGGTTCGGAAATGAGAGATCGCCGCCGGGATCGAGATAGTCAGACACTGAGCAAACTTTGCCAAACCGACCGATGAACTCGTCTTTATTGCTGCGACCATTTACCGATTCCTCTCATGTTAAACAACAACTTGATGATTGCAATTCACGTTCCAGTTCAAAGTAGTTCCTATAAAATTTTAGGAACCTGATACAGGCCCTTCTAATTTTGACTTCCACGCGATCAAAGGCTAAAGCGAAACTAATAACGCGCAAGCAACGATAAATCAGCACGGAGCTTACTATGTCCGCAACGTGCATCTAATAAGTAGACAGTAGATGTTTATGAGCGTATAAAATATGCAAATGCGCGGCAGACATTTCCGTGGAAAATACGAAAGCATTCGAAATTAGTTTCCGATTCTCCGGCAAGATTCTGTCAAAAGCGAAGATGTTATATACTCGCGCTATCGTCCAAGAAATACACAACAGAGAGTCGTGTACAATATAAAAACATGAGACACGCACGTGCTGGATATAAAACGGGAGTTTTCCGTGTGTGTTTCGATCTATTCTCCATATTCCGATTTGTTCCGTGTATTCCGACTTAATCTACATACCGCAATATATTTTCCACATTTCCATTTATTCTGCATATTCCAATGTATTCCACATATTCCAATCTACTCCGCGAGATTCGGTCTGCTCCGCGCATTCCGTCGCGCGTTCTACACACCGTGGTCAATTTTACCGTTAAACATCCAGTCTCGTTTGTGATTTACAGGCAATCATGCTTATTCAGCCTGCCGCGTGCATGGGCGATTTAATTATCTTCTAAACACTCGCTGCATTCACAAGATGCGCGAAGGAGACAATATGTACTAAATAAAATTCTTCCAGAAATAACACTTTTGACTGCTCTTTACATTAACGGATTCTAAAATTGTGTCTTTCTCCTATAAATTATGATGTATTTGGTATGTAATCCAGTAGATTTGTAGCCGGGGCGGTTGCAGATCGAAGTTTCGATCCTGTAGGATCAATGGATCAGGAGTTATGCTTGCTTAAAGTTGAGCAATCTGCAGTGTTTCTGACAGGTAAGGGCGCCGCCATATTAGGTTGTAGTGACGGTCGGGCGCCGCTTACCGCGAGCAGAATAATTAATGAGTTGGTTGGTGATTAGGTCGGGGGGCGGTCGTCACTACAAACCAATATGACGACGCCCATACCTGTCGAAAACACTGCAGATTGCTCAACTTCAAGCAAGTATAACTCCTGAACCATTGATCCTACAGAATCAAAACTTCGATCTGTATCCGTGCCGGGTACAAATCTACTGGATTACATACCAAATAGGTCATAATTTATAGGAGAAAGGGGCAAATGTTGAGTCCGGTAAAGTAATGTTTCCCCGCACTTTTACACGTTCCCGTAAAAATTCGGAAAAGTGTACGCCATGAAAAGCTCGTAAAGGACATTCCCAGGTCGGAGCCGAACTTTCCTCGGAGAAACGCGAATTTCCATAAAGTTTCGCCCGGGGTTTATTCGACAACATTGAAACAAACGAGATCTCCGAACGCCCCGGCTAAATTCGGTTTCCTCGGAAAGGCATCAACGAGGATAATGAAATCAGCCTAATGGGGGAGAGGAACCCTTCCTCGGTGGAACACGATCGCGCGAACGCTTCGGTGGTACCGCGTTACACGGGATCGTAGTTCATCCCTAGCTTGTATCGTGTTTCCCGGGGATGGCCGACCGGCCCGGTCGAAAAGCGGGTTATCTCATTACTCGGCAGCTTGCCGTGGAGAAAGGGCTCGTAGGGTCGAAGGTGAAGGCTGATAGGAAGGGTGAACACCGGGCCAGCCCCTACAGTAACCCCAAAAAGTGAAAACAGTTTTTAAATGATCACAGTTTCTCGGTGTTGAGGGATTTTTAAATTTTCCACTGTCTTTTCATAAGGTGTTTGGGTTGGGTACGGCCAGTGAAACGGAGGATTGAAAATGGAGGACCGCCCTATTGGCCACCGGGTGTCCTCGAGTATTGTGCCGGGGCCAAAATGCGGCGGGTTCTCGTGCAAACACAATTTGTCGCGTCACAGCGGATAGTCAATCGATTAGGGAGGTGATGCAGGGTGCGCCACAGGTGCATGTGCAGCACACGCGGCCCTGGATTACGCCTGTCTCGGCGACGCTTACAGTTACCCATAATTCCGACGCCTAACGAGTCGATGCGACGATCCAATTAGACGCTATCGCAACTCTGCCACCGTACCGTATCAATTCTTGTTAGCGGTTCGCGGATTTTGCCAGGTTCCATACGCTCGCTATACCGTGTTTCTGAAATTCGAAAATTTTCTACGAACCTCCGGTAGAATATTTTAATTATGTTCCTGAAAATAATTGTCCAACGACGAATCGCATTTTCTTTTTCGTTTTAATTGTGGCGCACGTTTTACCTGCAAACTTTTTCTCGCTATCGCGTCGCGGGATGCACTATATTTCGCAGGGAACGTCTCGTAAATCCATAAACCGGTCGTCGATGCACGAGTCTCTCGGGTTTTTGGCACAGGTACTGTTTTTTCTTCCTTTTACCGCGTGTTTTCGAGGTTTTGCCTTTCCATCGCGTACCAGGGAGTTCGGAACCGGAATTATTTCACTACGGATCGATCCTTGTGGAGAGTTTATGGACGCTGGGTTTGTGTAACCGAGTGTAATCGTAACGGGAGTATCTGTTGGCCGAATTTTATTTGTTTGCGGAACGTGCGGAATTGTGCCGATGGTTTCCTCGATTCTTCGTTAAACCTCTGTCAAGTGAAATAGAAATTTTTCTTTCTTGTTTCGGTATCGGTATCTTTTAATAAGATCATGCGTTCACCAACATTTCCATTTATTCGTTCATTTGACAGAAATTTTGGTGTCTGAATGTAATCGTGTACCAACTTTTATTTTGTCACTTTACAGATAACTTTGCTGCCACAGCAAACCAGCAGAAATCTAATTTCTGCGCTAAGCTACAAATTCAAGCGATCCCCCATAAATATTTAAATGATTCGTTCGAACGGCGTGACACCCTGACGAATTTATCACGGAACGCGCAAGATGGATGCGAGTTCTTCGTTCGTCCGGTGCATCGGCGGCTGCACAAAAGAAATTTCTTTTGTGCCTTCGACGGGGAAACAAAATTGAACGCCAGTCATGGCAGCCGAGAGGCGTTCGATGTTAACGATGTTTATCGAAAATAAGGGAACTCGACGGAGAGGCAGCCGAGGGAAAGAGGGACGAGAAAAAAGAAAAATAAAAACAGAGCGCACCGTCGATCGATGAGTAGCACATTTTCCTCCGGGTTGAGTACACTTCGCGCGCTCCTGTTGAATTCTAATAGGCAAACACACGGCGTACTGTATTTACGCGTAGGGTAATTGCTATTTATATTGCGTTAATTGTCCGTTTTCGTTTTTTTATCCTCTAATTCGCCGACGAACCGACCCGTATTTTATTTTCCGCCTGGGCCGACTTCCACGCGATTTTCTGACAATTTTTATTCTCACATAAAAATCCGCAGTCTACGAGATTCGTTTTCTCCTTCCGCGTGTTTGTCACGCTATCACGCGAAACGTCCAATTAAAACGCTTCAGCGAACGCTCATTTATTTCCGATCGGTTTTAATGAACCAAAAAATCGGAGCACCGCGAAAAACGACATTCTGCAAGCATCACCCTAATCACATTTCGAAGATAAATGGCGAGTAAATTGCAAGTCGCGTCGTTAACGCGGGAAAAGACTGATGAGCGGTGTTCTAAGTGGACAAGGGTGAATTCTCAGAATTTCTCGCGTGATAGCTCGCCGTTTCGGTGGTATATCGACGAAACGATTATATTCTTACGTATGTATGCACGTGGGGTTGCTTCGCATTTCTGAGTGGAAACAGGGGAACCCATTGTCAGGCAAGTATTATTAGCTGTTTCCACTCACAAATTGACACTTCTCTGGAGAATGATACGTTGAATAAATAAAATTCGCCTTCGAAATACAATGACTCTTGAAATACGATAACTCTTTTAATATTGTACTATACGATTTGATCTTTTTGGGGAAGTTAGCTAGAGCAATCAGTTTACTACAGGATGTGAAGAAATTTTTCAGAAATTGGTAGGTTTAGTGCTAAAATACATTCTGAAACTTCACACCTCGAGCAAATGTTGAAGACATTTAGTCGTTTCTCCTCGCTCATTTTTTCCAGAACCAAAATGCAATCAACTGCACCGAATTCTACGAAATAACCGGTAATAAAGTCCGGGCGCGAGTCGAAGCGAATTTGAAAGTAAAAATACGATTTCCGCGGGAACTTGCTCCGCGCAATTTCATACCTAGATAGATTTTGCATGGATCACGATTCGCGACACAATGGACCGGGGATGGAGACGATCGACGACGCATAGAAAACATTGATCGATTTAATTTCCGACACGGAGGGAAGTTGCCACTGGGAACTTCGGATAACGAAGCCGTCGGTTCGTTAAAATCTCCCTTCCAGCTCGCTTTCAAAGAACCCCCTCTTCTTTAATCTCGTCCGTTGTGTACGTTCTGCAACTTCCGGCTGCGAATCTGAAACTTAATTATTCCGGCTTCGACAACGTCGATGCTACCGACGAAAAAAAACCAGAAAGAAAAAAGAGAAGAGAGAGAGAGAGAGAGAGACAAGGTGAGAGGGTGAAGTTCGTCGGGCAAGAGAGAATTTCAGATTCCTCTCATGGCCTTTTTTCTGTCCTCCGTCCACGCCCCCTATTTTTTAATAGCATCTCCACGGCGAAAGCTAACAACGAAACTTTTTCAACCAACTAGTCTTGACACGAGAAAATTTTTAACGCGACCGAAATAGCGACGGGAATCTGCAATTGGCCAGTCGGACCCGCGACCGGAAGTCCTCGACTGTTCCGAAAGAGAACAAAAGCTCTCGCAACCTGTTTACGTCGCCGAGAGTTGAATTATTCCGGGGAATGAGAGAAAATGAAATTTTCGACTGTGAAACTAATAAAATTGCATTTTAGAAGGATTTATTAAAATTTATTTTATAGTGATTTTTTCTATTCATTACAATCTGGACTTGAGCGTGAACATTTTTGCGCGACTCCTGTTTGCTTATTTTCGGTGAAAACCGTTTTCAGTAAAAAGATTATTGGCTCCGCGTTTACGAGGAAATTGTGAAAGTGCCTTTTTAATTTTCATATTTACGATGTGTTGGTGCATGCTTCTTTTTTTCTGGGCGAATTGTTTTTTCTTATTTTCTAGAGCAGAATTTTAAATCCATTCCAGTATTATGGCGAGGTAGATTCCCGTTCGATTTTAATTACATTGCAGCACGCTTTAACGATTCCATGTTTATTCTCCAATAATTCAGCAACTGTTCCATGCACGTGTGCAATTCCGATACGAGTGCCTTACAAATGTGTTACAGGTTAGCTCGAAACGTACAGAACAATTTCATGGAATGATGAAATGCTAATAGAACGATTTCAGACAGAAATATTCATTCCATATATTACTACCCGCCTGCATTGAAACTGTATCCATTTATCAATCTCTAAAACTATATAACACAGAACAGCTTTAAAAGCCCATCTAATATATAAATACCACTGATATAGTTTGTTGAAAAATATTTTACACGTATTTCTTTTTAGCTACTGATGTTCATGTTAAGGGTGGAAACAGCCCTGAAATTTGGAGTGAAATGACGACTACATTCCTTGATTGAAAACACTATATCCTGTATTCATTAAAATTGAATAATGTCCCGTGTGAGTGAAATGAAATTGGTACAGACCTGAAAGCGCAGCCCGAAAGAAATAGCGAAGCGGAGAATGAAATTTCAGAAAGCGAGAGAACGTTTCCCCGACCAATTTCTACGAAACGGCTTTGCGCATAACAAAGGGGACAATATCGCGCGCAGTAACAAAGTAACGAATATCCTGAAGTTCGCGTAAAATCAGACAGAACTTTCCGGTGGAGTTGATTCTGCACAAAAGACAATAAGAAATGGTATTTTCAAGCGTCACAGTCGATAGTTACTTTCGGTCGAGGAATGCCCGAGTAATTCTCCCGACATTTTTGCTACAATAGCGCATGGCGGAAATTTCGAACACGAACAGGAGCGAAGAGGTGGAGGAGGGGTAGGTGGAGGATAAAACGCTGGGGGATGCGCTTTTCGGGTGCATCGGGGAGTAACTGCGCTGGCTGTGCAACGGTGCAACAACGTTCTCTCGTCGATCCTCTCTTATTCCGTTACGCGCGAGGCGGAACACGTCCCGCGACAGTAACGACGTTCGCGTTTCTTCAAATCGAGTTAGCCCTGCTGAAGCGTCACTTAATAGCGTTTTTCTTAAGCTTCGGCCACGGTTTCCGGCAAATTGCGTTCACCCACTGCACCGGCGCGCTTCCCTCCGGAAACAAAAACAAACATGGCCGCGCAATCATTTTTACAGGAAATCTGATTTTAGCGCGACGCTCGCTTTTGCGGCTTCGACGCTGCGCAAAGCAATTTCCAGCTCCTGCGAATAATTGTTTCTCCCTAATCTGTACATTAGGTCTAGCAGATTAAGATTGGTCCAGCGGCCCCACCCACAATATTTATTGATATTGTGTGGAAAAAAATGTATGATATGAAAGAGGTAAGTTCGAGTATTTTCGTTTTTATTTTATCCGAATATCTTAATTAACAATCGAGAAAAAAAAATGATACAGTTAAGAGTATTTACCCTCATATCATCCTTATACGAAGGGTTAGCGACTTAAAATTTTCGGGGGTTATTTTTCAACCTAAAACCATTGTTCTCCACACAATATCAATAAAAATTGTGGGTGGGGCCGGCCGCTGGACCAATCTTAGTCTGCTAGACCCAATTTTTCAGTTTTCGTTTTATCGCATGAAAATACTGGCCGGACATAGAGAATGAAGCCTCAGCCAATTTTTGCCAATTATTTCTGCACGATCTTCAGAGATCCGAACACGTTTTTGTAGCGCCGTTTTTACAGGAAAGAAATACAGTAGCTTGCAAAACATTGGCTTCTCGAATGACTGTTTTTGAGAAATGTCGCGAGCCTCGAAAAATCTCGAGCTCGCGAACGCCGTCGTTCATTTCCACGAGGCCAGACACGCTCGGGGTTTTCTGTTCACAGGGACGTAACTCGAGCAAACAGAAGTTGCTGATGGCTTCGTAGACCCCTTGATGATCTCGCGAACGATATACCGTAATGGTCCCGTGAACGATCCACGACACACACTCGCCTCTCTCTTTCTCTTTCTCTTTCTCGTGACAGCCGTCTGCCGTATAAAAGCGCCGTTCCGAAGGTGGATGGAATTACGTGCATGGAATTACGTCGGTTGGAAAAAGAAGGCCGTCGACTATGGGGGTGGTACGTCTGCGAAGGGTGGGAGTCGGATCGAAGGGCCGCGGATTCCGTGACTAAAGGGATTTCCAACGAGTTCGCGTGTCGTGGACGCCTTTGCCCCCCGACAATGTCTGACTCGCTGGCTTATTACCATTCCCATCGAAGCTCACGATACGGCACGCACTCTACACAACTGTACACAGCACCGTGGCTTATCGACAATTTCCTCGTTATCACGGAAATCCTCGCGAGACACCCTCCTACCACAACATTTTTACAACCTTTTTATGGGTGCCTGTACTGAAAATTTACTTACAAAATATTGGGATGGACGAGGGTTCATATAGCGTTTTTAAATTATCATTCAAAGATAAAATTAAGATATTTATTCCTAGGTTTATTCAGTGACATGATAAGATACAGTAATGTCTCTAGTGACGCAAAAGCCTCGGGGGGATTCGATTGCGTCGATCGTAGACGGGTAGCTATTTTTTGGAGCTTCAAAGCCGAACGTAGAGGACAGCGCGTGTAAAGCGAGACCATGCGCGGGCGTTTGAACTGTGCCGGCGACTGCGACTCTCCGCGTCGCATTAGTAGTGGTTCAGACTTTTTGCGTCAATAGAGACATTACTATACCTCAAAAATGGCGAAAAATGATAGAACAGAATGGAAACCATGTTATTTGAAAATCTATGAATAGATACATATCTTAATTTTATCTTTGAATTTTAAATTTAAAACCCAATACATTTTGTAGATCAGTGTGAATCGTACACTATTTTAAAAGTGTCCGAATATAATACTGTGGTTCATTATGTTTAATTGAATGCACTCAACCGATACACTTATTGTTAGTTCATCACCGAAAAATACAACAATTTCCAGAGATTACGTTATAAACTCAGAATCCTGGAACTACAAGGTTGTGTCCCATCAAAATCCCCCAGAAGCAAGAAATTGCAATTTCGAGGGAGCACTCGACTCCCGGCGAGGGATTTAAATAAACTCTAGTTACCGTCATTGAAGGGACAATAAACGGTGGCTCGGCCGACAAGAACCATAAAGGAGCGAGGGGGAAGAGGGGGCACTTCACATAAATCCGGCAAGGAATTTTCCAAGTTCCGAAAGGGCGAGGCTGAAGTCGTCGAACACCTGGCGTGCCGGTCGAGCTTGTTTGTTATCACGAGCCGCTCGTAAACGTCACTCTCGGTGGAAAAATGGTGGGGTGCGTGAGTTACGCGACTAACTCAACCCTTGATACTTAGCCCCTGACTTTCTACGTCTTCGGGGACGACTGAGGGTAAAGAGGAAATGAGAGTAGACTTGCTCTGTGTTATTTTCGTTCATTATATTCATTGAACAAAATATGCTAGAAATGGTCACAAAGTTTGTTTCTGACTTTTTTCAAAATAGTTCAAGTTACCGAAGTGCGATAAGACACAATCGATGGCAGCAACGATGATCCAACAAATATAATCGTATTATTATTTAACTCAAATCTAATCCGGACGACTGCCAACGCTGGTCGGTATAAAAGATGCAACGGCATGTTTTTTTCACGACGTTTCGTGCAACGGAAGTGGCGTCGGGAGTGCCGGAGGCACGAGATGCATCTCCAGCCTCCGAGCGGAAAATTGAAAGGACTGGTCTCGGCTAGACACTCTCGGTTTTTTGACACTGCCGCGCGCGATTAATTTTTATGCGAGCTGTCTCTCCCCGCGGAGAGAGCATCCTCGGTTTGCTAATTCCACGAAAAAATCTGCATCTTGCAGCGGCGAGGCACGAGACACGTGCTGTCTATGAAGGAAAAGCGTTGCGCGTCGTAAAAAGTGTATACTTTGCTGCACACGTGTTGCTCGGTCGTAGCTTGTTACTGATGCAGTCTGAGAGTACGTATGAAGCCTGTGAAAATGTGAGGATAGCTTGGCCACGTCCTGTTGGAATATACAGGGTGTCATGTTGGTCCTGATTTATTCAAACGAGTTGTATGTCGATTTTAGAGAGACAATAATGATTTGTAATTTTTTCATGAAGTTATAGTACTTTAAATGCCAACAATTTTGGTAATTATTGCGAAAGGGTCACTGTCCTCCGATTTTGATGAAATTTAAATACGTTATAGATTTCGACATTTTGAACAACTTTTTCCTTTTCCAATATAGGGGGGTCGCTTTCAGTTTTCGAGAAATTCGCAAAAAACTGTTGCTACTGTATTGAATTTTCTGTATTCTTGCTCCGGCGCGGCAATTGTTTACTTTTTCTTTGCGTTCTAGATATCCCGTTTATATTTGTTATTATTGTTAGCGTAGCTGAAATATGTAGAATAAGTTAAATTGTACCACTTGAGCTTATTTTTTTGCGAATATCTCGAAAACTAAAAGCGACCCCCCTATAATGGAAAAGGAAAAAGTTGTTCAAAATGTGTTGTTGCATAACATATTTAAATTTCATCAAAATCGGAGGATAGTGACCCTTTCGCAATAATTACCGCAATTTTCAGCGGAGATTCAAGAGACTGTACGCTGATGCACGGGAGTGTGCATCCCCTAGCAACCTTGTACTATTATTACTGGGCCAGGGTTAGTTTACGCAAACGAAAATAGAACAGAATGTTAATTGATCGAGCGTATTATTAGGTTCTACGTAAATACAAAAAAAATTACCCTTCCTATCGCAGAGGATTTTCAGACTTTTGAAAACAGAGACTATGAAAAAATTGAGATTTTAAAAAGTCTCTCAAAATTCGGATTCTGTTATAGTAGCCCAATATTAATGAAATTAACATTCTAACATTCGAAAGGAGTCTTTTCGACCCAGCATCCCAAGTTAAGACACTCGCAGTGACCCAATACGGCCGGAAACTTGCTCTAATTGGCTGCTGAACGAACCAACAACTTCCTTGGACGGTGCGACGCTACGCGACGGCGCGGCGCGGCGCGTCCGAGTATGGGCGATCGAAGCTAGACAGTTTTCGACCAATAATTCGCCGGTTGGTTTTCAGAATCTACTATGCAAATCAGATTGTCCCTTCCCGCGGACCAACGGTGAAACTCGATTCGAAGTTCGCCGGCCGTGTAACGCCTAACTTTCGATCCGGCGGGAGCGCGAGCTTTCAGGCGACGGCCATTTGATACAGGTACGCTAAGCGATCTTTTAACTGCTTCGGAAATTCCCGTCCATCTTGTACCGCGTTGCGAGCGAACATTTTCGATTCCTCGATCTCGGGAGTCGTATGTGTAACAATTAAAGTTTCGGCTCGAAATATCCTGACCGTGATCTCTATACGCCGGTGGGTCTCCATTCTCTGCAATCTCTCTAGCCTTCGTAATCGCCGTCTTCCCGAGCTCTCTGTGTTTTATAGGTCTTTATTCTATACACGATCTTCATCCCGCCGTAATCTCTGCTCTCTCAAATTTCAATTTTACTCCATTCTTTTCTAGTCTGTGCTCTCTGGCGTCGAAATTTTTTTATTTCTTCCTATTGTGCAAAATTTTAATCTTTCGCCATTTCTATTCTCTATGCAAAACTCTTTGCACAATTTTTATTTTATTGGGTTGCCCGGAAAGTCTCTGCCTACGAATATTGAATTATTTTTGTAAACCTTTGATATTGTACATTTCCTGATAGCTGGTGAGTTCGCCAATGTTTGAATCTATTCACCATGAACTTCAATCGTTCAATGATAGCTTCAATCGTTTTTGTTTGGCGTCAATTTAAGGTGGGTGCTGACTAGAGTTTGGGTCGAAACATGGGTTCGCGGGCTTCGGTTTTTTGTCCTTATGCTCGCATAATGATATCCAGAAAATATCTTGTACATGAGTCAGCTTATTTTTGCTCTAGATTCACCAGAAAATTAATTAAAGACGACAACCCTGTGACCACTCCTTGTCAGTACAGTCAAACCTGTTTGAACGAAAAAATATTCACAAACTTGCATAAAAAAGATCGCAGAAAAACAGGTTTGACTGTAATTCATCGGTGGAGTATCTAGAGGAACCATGATCGCGAATCTCGCGCCCGCGGGTCGAGAAGAACGCGTCAGATTTTCGCAAGGCCTGGCCAACAGAGAGGGTCGTTCTGTGTACCTGCAACACCCAGTGTGGCCACATCGTCCGGATAGAAACGCGAGGCGGGTTGCGGAACGCGGCGGCGAAACTTTTCTAACGAGTTTCGTGGACGTCGAATCCCTCCATTTTCCCAAGGAGTCCCTTCTCTATCCCGAACACACCGGGTAGTTTTCAGTGCGGCGCGCAAACAGCCCAGGGCCCGTAGAACCCAAGGAAGAGAGAGAGAGAGGGAGAGAAAGGAAGTTCGACGCCGCGGAGAGATATCCGGACGTACCGCGGGACATTCCGCGGTCCCGCGAGAAGAAACTGCCGGCCGAGTTTTATAGAGAATAATCCCGTCGCGAAACTTCTTATATAAAACATCGCGAAAATCCGGTGGCCCGCACGTTCCCGTGCCAGGAGATTGTTTCGAGGACGGGTCCTCCATCTCGGATGTTGTGCGCAACAACCTAGGTTGCAATTGTTCGATTTAAGTTTTTTGTTAAATTTTGATTGTGTCTTTTCTTCCTGTAATTTTTGGCCGAGAATTTTTCTTATTGGTAGATTACGACTATTTGGAAATAACGTGAGCTCGCAGCGCGTCTCCCTTCAATGTGCAATTGCAGCCGACCGGACCGTTCGATCAACATTCACGCAATCAAGGGATACATGTTACGGGTTTTCCGATAAATTAGCAAACACCGAAGATCAACATTAATAGCGACAAGATAACGCTGGTGTGGTTATCGATTGGGTTGTAACCGGGATTCGTGGTCAAGCGTTTCAGTCGTGAACAGCTATTCGGCTCGCCTTTGAACAACGAGTTAACTCCTGCAAAGACTGTGTCTTCGTCTCAAACAAGCTGACATTTGCCAGTTGCAAATTACGCTGTCAAACGAATACGTATAGTTCTGGTATTAAATTATTAGGAGTACAAGGAAGTCTCCGCCGTTTGAAATCAGATAGCGCAACCAGTAAGTTATGCCGGCTAGTGTCAGATGTAAGACGTCATATCGTAAGGTTGGACATCTGTCAACAACATAACCTCGAAATATAAGCAATATTTATTTTAAAAATGATGATAGAGAGTCAGTAGTTGAATATGTTGATTAGAAAGAGGTGGGACGAGGGAGATTGTGGTCTGTGTATTCGGGAGAGTGTGAAAACGTTGATCTTGAAAGCAAAGCGTGATCCAGCCTCGTTATATACTCGTCGGGCGACCCGACCGGGTAGCGTATAACGAGGCCAATACCACGAAAGGCGTAGCCGACAGCGAACGAATGGCCGGTCGGTTTACAGCAACAAATCGGTCGTCGGAAGCAACTTGGTTCCATTACAAGCACTTCCGTGACGTTCTCCGGTGGTAAATGGAGCTGCGAAACGGTAATGGATAGATGGATCCATAGCGTTCTAGTTTTGCGATAGTTCCCGTAAACCTTCAAACTTCTTCGCCTACGAAAAATCCAGCGATCCGCGAGAAATAAAATCGTCGAAGTTTGCAAATATCCACAGTGTGAACTTAAAATATTATATATTTAAATATGCGTAATATTTGCTGCGTTCAAAAAATGGCCCCGCGAAGCTTAAATAGCAATCAGGCTCCGCTACAAAAACGAAATTCAGTGTGAAAGCAACGAAATTAATATTCTGTGTTTAAATATTCACAATGTAAGCTGTACTTAAAAAGCAGTTCAGTTAATTTCGAACCAAATTTCGTGCCAAAATGAAATAAATTGTTGAAATATAATTCCAAAGCAACGAACCTGGTACATATTGCACGTTTAAGAGTGTGCATAATGATTGCTGCGTTTATATCGTATTTCCATGAAGCTTAAAATATGTTGGTCTGATCGTGGAAAACGAATAAGCCGCGCCAGGAAAAATTTAATTACATATCAGCCAACGGCATCGATGCTCTGCTTTTACATGTTCGTAATGGGAGCGACATTAAAAAAGTATTCTATACATTCTAATTGATCGTAAAAATTAAATTGTTGAAATTTAATGTCGAAACAAGGAAATTGATATTTCATGTTGGATTAAACGTGATCTGTTGTTCCCTTAAAAAATGTATGAATTACGTGCTCCATTTCCGTTCGACGGGGACCAGTAATTAGAGCAAGACCGTAATGGGTTCGCGAACGCATTGCAACTCGAAACGTCGAGCAGGATCGAGGCGTCGCGTCGATAGATCCTTTCTCTCCGAAAGATCCATTATCCGTGACGCCTCGTCGCGGCGGAACATTAACTCGGTGCAAGTAAATAATTGTCGGCCGGTGGGAACAGCCGCGGCAGCTCGCAGCGAAAAAATGGCTCCGGCTGAAGTTACGGTTTCATTAACGGGGAACCGGTGCGGTGGCTGATGCTGAATTATCATCGTGTTCCCTGCGACGCGAGCTTGTGCCCGCGAAGACGCGGCAAAACTGCGGAAAACCCGCGATAAATCTGCGGAATTAGGACGGGATGAGTTTACGAGGGTGATTACTGTGACTGATTACGTGCGAATGGCACCCCCGTTAACTGATGGGGACAGGGAAACGAAATTTAGACCCCTTGTCCTGCCGAACATTTCACGAGTGCGAGCAGGCTGCTGATCTTTATGCAAATTCTCAACTTTACTAACAATTTTATAGAAATTCATTTTAGCAGTCATGAATTTTTCATCCACTTTTAATTTTAATTTTGCATAAAGATCTCACTTTGATTTTTCTGCGAAAATTAATTTTTATAAGGAGCAGGGTTTTAATTAAAAACGGGTAATAATTTGATAACATTTCGGAGAGAAGGGAATGCAGTATCAAAGGAACTACATACCGAGGAGGACATCGTTCCTCGTTCGCCGCACAAAGCAAGGAATTGAAGGCGACCCCGTGCCTGTTCGGCCGGCGTAAATAATCAAAAACGGCTGACGAAGGTAATGCAGCACGACGCGAAAGCCAGGGAACCAAAGCCAGCAATTTATTCAAGCTTAATTCAGTGTTTTCTCTCTCTCTCTCTCTCTCTCTCTTCAGGTCTCTCCTATAGAATCGTCGTCTTCCTAGTTTCTAGCTCGCTTTTGTTGCACCGCCAGTTTACCCATCGTATTTCCCCTGATTGATACTTTGAATGAAGGGTCGCAAAGAATTCTCTCTCGCTCTTTCTCTCTCTCTATCTCTAGGTTGCTTTCGTTTCCCTCTGCATCTGTGCACCTTTGCATTCCGCTTGATTTTTTCCCCCAACAGTTTGTGTTTTCTTGTCCCATTTCGTTTCATCTTCGACTCGACCTCGATTCCTTTTCGCTTTCTGCTCCTTGGATCTGTGTTTCTTCATCTTCCTACCTGAAGCGCTCGCTCTTTTCATCCTTATTCGCTTCTCCGCGCGACGCCTCTATTCTCGGCGAAAGGAAAATTGTGATTTTTATTTACTTTCGCGCTTCTGGTAACGAGAATTCACCGTGGACAGTATATATAGTCTCCACTCGTTTGTTTAGGTTAGTTGCTTGATCTACGATGTTTCTGGTTGCTCTGAAATTTATATTTTGTAGCCCGGGGGTTTCTAGTGCAGTTCGAGACTATTCCTTTTCCATTCCCCTTCTCACAATTTTTGCGTTAATCAACCATTCGAAGCTCGAGTAAATTTTTACCACGGCGTTTGTTTTCGATATAACGCGGTCGCAATACCGTCTGAAATTTACTACATGTCTCTGTTATAATCTCATCAAAATGTTTAAAATCGATTGGAAAATTTCACACACAATAAACTAAAAAGCAGAAAATAATTATTTAAATTTTTATTTAAACAATTGTTTATAAACAGAAAACAAAATGTGGTGCATCTATCCCGAAATTACCCTAATTTGTGAGATAAATATACTGACTAGAATAACGTTTATGAAGATCTAATGTCGTCTATTTTTTGCTTCGGTCGAGTTCCACCGCCATTTAATCGTTACGCCAGTATTCCCGTGCGTTCCCGTCGGGTTTGATAGAATTACCATTTTTTTCTCGTGTCTACCATAGTTGTAAAAACGTCACGCACACAGAACACGCAGCGCAGTTCCCATTTCGCAGGAGTCTGTCGGCACGTTCGTTTCAGTGGCGCGCGTTCGTTTCATCGGTGACCAACTTCCGTCCGCGCAGTTACGGTGGAGTTATAATAACGCGAGGGCAATAAAGCATGTTTATTGCTGCCCTTATTATGACGCGAGCGCAGGGAACAGTACGAGCACAATGGGCGCCATGGTATGGAAATATGGTTGTTCGCGGGCCATGGGGCCGTTTCGCAATGAAACACCGTGTTTCTAGCCCGGTTGCGTCATAAAATGGTAAAAATCCGCCGTTAAGAACACTTTGCAAGCGTTTCACCGCTGACTAAAAACAAACGAATACACGGTCTCGCGAATTGTTGCTGAACCCTCTCGAAAATCCACCTGTCACTTTCCCCACCCTTTCTCTTTGAAAAACGTACGCACCTTTTTATAATTATGGACAAAGCATACCGCAGAAGTTTCAATGGCAAAATTGTTTCAGTTGTTGTTTTAATTATAATAATTGTACGAGCGCTACGTACTTTGCCGGAACGGATAACACAATTACCAATGTACTTCGGCGAGTATCTACAACATCGTCTGCGAGGCATTACATCAATTTATTATTAATTAATTCGACACTGTTTCAATTTGCTGCTTCATCGACCCATTAATCACTCATTTATGCTCTCTTGTTTACGCATTTTAAACCTGAATATTTAAGGGACAAATTATGCAAAAGCACAAGTTCGTTGACCACTACACGTTCACAGAATTGCCATCATATTTTTCCGCAAACAAAAAGTAGTAGTTCTAAAAAATCTGGTAAAATATAAAATCAATTTTATTACACATTCTGAATTATACTTCGTTTAATACCACTCTTTGCAAAACAATGATGAAACGGTAACATTAAATTCCAATTCATCAAGAAAGAAACATTTATGTATTTGATGTATAATATTGCGGAAAATTCAGCAAAATCAATTTTATTTTCAAGCAAAAAGAATCCCGAACGTGCCACACAAACTTGGTTTAACTTCGTTCAACTTCATTGTGCGTGCAGCACCGTTCGGAAATCAATGTTTGCACTTTTGATATTTATTTTGACAATTATTTCTCGGGGTTTCCAACGATTTCGAATCACTCGGACGAGTTGCACTGGTACATACGCAACACGGAAGCTCGCAGTAGCGGCAGAAGGACTACATTGTCCCGAGTATTATCTGACGATCGCGAGCAAGCAATTCTAGTTAATCGATCGTAAATACCGATCGGGGCCGATTTGTCCGAGAATAATCTGTATTTAACGATATTTACATGATTTCGGTTGGTAGCGGCCATTGGCGGGGAGTGAAAACGCGGTTAATCGGCTCGATCTAGCGCCGCGGCTGGCCATTTTGGACCGGGGCCAAGCAACTTGGTTGCACTTAGTTGCCTGGACAACTGGAAACTGGTTTTTCGGAGATCTGTGGATCTCTTAATCCCTTGCGGCGGGATTTTCTTCGTGATTACGGTGGCTGATCGACTCACTAGAGCCGCAGGACTCGAATCTATTTATTACCCTTTATGCATCTATTTTACGCATTTTATGTACAGCGAAGCACGAAAGTATTTGAACGCACTTTAAAACAGTATAACTTTTTTATGATCGGACCAAACGACCTGACTTTTTTGAGCAATTAGAAGAATTGATTTATCAAATGATACGCGCGACGGTCGGAATCGCCCGAGGCTGGGTATCGCCTCAGGTCGTTTGGTATAATTATGAAAAAGTTATACTGTTTTTAAGTGCGTTCTAATACTTTCGTGCTTCACTGTAGCTGTTTCAATCAGAATGTTATCTTTGATTCACACTCCACAAGCTTACTTCGACGACACCTATCACTGTCTGTATCAGGATCTCTTGAACAGCTCGTGTACACTTGCAGTTCTATCTGCGATCTATCATATTATACATGCACGCAACAGCTTCCTCAACTATCTGATAATCTCCGGCTGCAGCAGGCGTGCTTGACACATCCGGCTCGCGTAAACTGCAGCATCAATCAAACGCGCATTGCAAAATCGTGCGAGTGCTGGTTGCACATTAAAACAAAAATGATAAAAGTAGGAAAGTACAACACCAATAAATATTGTTCGCACTGAAACACAGACTGCCAACATCATGTAAATTTTTTAAATTAGAAACTTCTCATAGAGAAGTGTTTTATTCTGAGGGAAGAAGAGTATACATAATTCTGCTGCAATTTCCCGGAACTCCATGTACCAGAATGGCACCGGAGGTCCGTAAATCAGGAGTTGCCAAGTATAATTGCCCCCCGGAGAAATAATATTATCTTCCTCTTTGAACCACGGTCTCCGAAACTCTTGACCTATTCTTGCAGAAGAACAGGAAGAAGGATTCTTTCTAATTTTCCTGCAATTTCCGGCGGAACGTTGGACAGTTACGATTCTCCGTGGAGCACGTGATGTCTAAGGTAGAGTCCTGGTTAAAAAAAATCGAGCTCGCCGGGCCAACAAGATTTTAAGTCCCATCAAAGCCAACGTCTTCAACGGCGCTTTTATTTTCCCAGTCTCGAACGTGCACTGCTGTAGCTGCGGCTCTTAGTTCTCCGTAGCTTTTCTTCCGTGAAAAGGGACACTGAAGTGGCTGGAGCTGAACAGGTAATAAGGTTGCGTCCATTTCGGGCGTTGCGACCTTATTAGCCGCCCACCCATCCATATTTTTCATTATCAATCGAACTTCCATCGAAATTAAAGATGTTGGTATCTTCAAGATTTTCTTTCATTCTTTCCACAAAGAGTTACGATTGATCAGTTATAAAAGTTTTGATGATTAACACTGGATAATCACCAACTATGGTAAATCTACCTATTACGCATAAAATGCTCAAACATATTATTATTTCATGAGAAATTAGGAATAATATTAGAATAAAGTGGGATCGAAGCATGATACCACGCGAAACTAGGTCCCTAGGGCCCCCGGTTCGATTTTATCGGCGATTATTATGCGCGTCAGAGCCTGTAGCAATAACGCGCGCGGAACTCGCGGCACTTACGCATTTACGTGCTCGATATATCAGATTCCTAGCGGCTAATAATGCACCCGAGCTCCTGGAGTCGCCATAATTGCCTCGCCCGGGGAAATTTGCTAAACGGCGCGCGGCGCGGCGCCGCGACGTTCGTTTAAATCGAACAGGGATTCCGTGCGATCCTCGTTTTTAACGAGAAGTCCAGGGGGCACAGCGGACTTTAAGCGTTAGTAATTGCTGGTTGTTTGTCGATAAATTCAATCCTGTTGGCGGTTTAATTGGTCGTCGCGGATCCTCCTCGCGTGTCACGACGCGCCCGTTAATGACCAAAACCGACGACGTTTTTCCATTATTTCTCTCCACCGTTTCTCCGTTAGATCGGCACGTCCGCTTTCACCGGGACTTTCTTCCCCGCTTTCTCTGGACAGTCGACCGGACCGCCCCTCGCGTCGCGTCGATCTGACAGGGGAAACTGCAGTCCGTGAGCCTCTGCAACAGGCTACTCGATCCATAAATGCAATACCCTCGTCGGTTCTTTCGGCCGCGTCAAACGCACTCGCGGAACCTTTGATCCGCGAACCAACCGTGCAATTTTTTGGTACGGCTTTGTGACAACGGGTGAAAAACTAGTTTCCCCGAGCATTTCTAGAACCTTTTTTTTCTATTAATTTCGCCGGGAATTTTTGGGGCGATTGGCCACGGAAGCGTCGAGATTGCGTTCCCGCTCGCGAAATGGGAATTGAAAAATCATTTTCGCGACTTACAAAGCTGCCGCGCCTCGATCACGATTTTTTAATAAGCTTCTGCATCTTCGAGCAATTTAGGTCTAGTTTAAAAAATAAAATTACACCACCCACCCTGTGCAAAGTGTTGCGGAGCCACCGATACAGTATCTAGATCCAGCCAAGTTCTCGCACTACCTTCTTTTACACGAAGCAACTTAGCCGTTTTTTAGAGACTTATAACTCGGCACTCGGCACGGCCAAGTTCGTTAGCTTAGAAATACCTCTTGCAATACTGAAAAAAGCGTTTGTAAAAATTAGTTTGAAAGAACGCTATTGAATTTGTAAAGAGTTACATGGAGGGCTAAATTATTCAAAGTTGTATAGGAACTTGGCTCCTGTTTACAGGATGTTTTTGTTGGGATATTCATTAGCGCCGCAATCACTCGGCCGGACCCAATCATTTCCAAAGAGAGACGTCGCGGAAATTGCTCGCCGTTTTTCTTAGCCGAGCAATATGTCTGGAAGGGTTTCAGAAGAATGGCCGGTAATTTTGGAAGATTTCGCTTTTCTGAGGGAGTGAGGTTGGCTTCCGTCTCGACGATGACGAGGAAATATCGGGATAATTTCATAGGAGTCTGGGGGAGGGGGGATAAACAGTCCTCTTCGAGCCGTGTCCGTTTTCGTTATCGCGGAACAGGGAAAAATGAGATCGCGCTTCATGAACGAACCCCTTTCTATTCCACGCCGCCGCGCCGCGCCGCCTCTTTGTTCCTCTGGATTCTCTCTTCCAGATTGCGATTTATTCGCGCGTCGGATGCGAAAACGTTGGAGCCTATCCCCAAGGTTCCAAGTTCCGGTCTCTCTCCCTCTCTCTCTCTCTGTCTCTCTGCTGTTGAAACGATATAATGCGAGATCTGAGCCACGACGAGAGTTTCGCGAGGCGAACGTGACGTCGGGACGACGACGGGCTTGTTTCGGCGAATTTAAATATTGAATTTGCATAGGGGGAAGAACCACGGAGGGAGCATAAATAGAGACATCTTACCGAGATTCGCGGATCGCTCCCCAGAAACGCGATCTCTTTGCATTTTAACGCACCGCGAACCTTTGTTTTGTCGACTGACATCCGGTTCACCCTTCCGCTCGCTGTCCTAGTGGCCCGTACGTTTTGTTTACCTCGTTTAGACCGCACATCTGCACGTTCAAGATAGCACACATTGAAATTAATGTAATGTAACTTTCGGGTATGCGGATGATATGACTTTTTTATTCCCACTACTAGGGGGTTCCCTCTTGGGCGGTCGATCGCGCTACAAAGAAATCAAGGTATTAGGGTGTTTAAATTGGGGTTGTATGATACTTGATATATCATTCTCAGGTATGGAAAGCATTAGCACAATACAACAATTTCCCGCTTAGCACCGTTGTTTATCCAGGATCGTCGTTTACACTTAACACTTATTAATTTTCTTCACTTTATTGTACCAAATGAGAAAAAAATAGATGATGTGCTATCCTTTTCTCCCGAAATGTATGTGTTTACCAACAAACCTTTCTTTTTACCATACAAATACTTCTACATTTATAATACAAAGCGTTTATTGTACCACGAACGGCGACTATTCATGCCGTCCGAATTGAAACTTGTCCCTCCGCTTTGATTAACATCGGTGTGCTTTTATTTATTAACGAGATCCATTGTCTCGATTCTGCACCGTCGATCGTTCGAAAAATTGCTTCTGGAACGGTTTATTTTGCCGAAATGGCTTCTTTGAAACGGTCTGTACAAGTTTTCTATCAACACTTTGCCTACCGGGAGCCTATTCACAGGTTTTTCGGTGACAGCTGCGCATAAAAGAAGCTGAATGATTTTCTTTTAAATAATAATCTCGGGAAAAGTTCGTACACATTGTATTGGTTCGAAAAATTTTACGAATGAAATTCTACAATAATTATAAATATATGTAAAATGAATGAAAGTGTAATGCGCGGCGCGCGGTAAGAGGAGTGGACCACGGGACGAATATTCTTGGGACAGTAGGGACTCGCAGGTTCGCGATAAAGCTCCGAGCTTTCGGTGGAATGTCCGCGATAGGCGGCTCGCGGATCGACAATGGTCCCGCGTGAATCTCATTGTGTCCCGGTGGATATAATCCCCGCGCTGTCGCAACGGTTCGTTCGACCGTTCGTTTCCACCGGTCGCCGGCCGGTGCGGTCGACCGGCCGCGTTTCCGTCCCTGGTAATTGTTCCGGCGAGTTCCGTCGGCGATTCGATGTGCAAAAAGCTCGGCAACGAGTGGCCCGAGCTCGACACGAGGTCGTTGATCTCGCGTTCTCGTTCTCCTTCTCTCTTCACTACTCTGTTCGCTCTTGCTCTCTCTGTCTCCACCCTCTCGTCGGTCTCTCCGACAAGAGAGAGCTTTTCTTTCGCGCGAAAGAATTGCCCCCGGCCCCCTCGCCCCCTTCACTGTTCCCCGGAGTCGTCTAGACGCAGACAAGAAGCACCAGACATCGGGAACCTGGACGAGCATGATGAAAACTCGGACAGCTCTCTCTCTCTCTCTCTCTCTCTCTCTCTCTCTCTCTCTCTCTCTCTCTCTCTCTCTTTCGAGCGTGACGAGCACCTGGACTCCCGATAGCTCCGAAACCACACCGATAGCAACAAGTAGGGGACCGGGGAATCGAATGTCGCCACTGGACTACGCAACTTTGTGCAAACAGCAATTGTTTGTTTGGCTTGCCATTTTGCTTTGTACATGGATCAACATTTTTTTGACTGTGCAATACTGAAATTCTTGGCAATATTTTTCCCTGGTCGTATACGGGTTTAGAAACGTTCGTGTATTTTTTTAGCTATGATCATTTCATCTGTTAACAGTCTGAACGATGATATACATAGAGGCAACCGTCAGTTTTTTCATTATTCGACATTGCGCCAGATATGCACTTTTTGGTGCCTTAATGTCAATTGTTATAAAAAATTACGTCATTCAATACTGTCAGTCTGACTGATAGGTGTAGGGTCCTTCGTGACTGAAGTCAGGAATGACTGGGAATGACAGTTTGACTGTTCAATCAGACTGTCATTCCTGATTGACCGTGTAGGGGCCGCTTTAAGGTTGGTCGACTGCATTACGTGTTCAGGTTGTCGGGCATCTGGTCACTGTGCAGAACAGAGAGTGCATGCAGGTCTGTAGTAGATAGTAGGTCGCGAGGAATTTGTTTTCCCGGACAAGGTAATTCGCATAAAAGCCTTGGGTCACAACTTTCCCGAAACTCCGTGTGAAAAAGCACGTTCCTAGCGTGGCAAGAACGGCAGATCGCCGGGGGCTAAGTGCCGGGTCTAATTATCCACTGACCTAACGAACTGCGTTTCCCGCATCGTCGGAATATCAGAGCTCGTTCGAACAAAGGAGAACAACCCCCGCAGTCCTTGCGAATTCCTCCGCGCAAGAAACGTATATTACGGGACGAGGACACGCGTTCCATTGCCAGAACTTATGATGATTGGACGACACGGTTTTTCCCAAGACCACCGCACCGGCAACCGGAATCTTCCCATTTTCCGCTGCTTTCTTCGACCGAAAAGAATCGCTTCCCTTTCGCGATACTCGCTGTACTGTTCGCATCTTGTTGGAGCTTCTCCTTTGGTCCTTTAACGTACGCCATTTTCTACCGCTTCATTGAGCATTCGAGTTGCTTCCTGTTGAATGGCGGAAACGTTCTTTCACAAAAATTTATCCGGAACTCGTACCAAATTAATTTCTGCACACTGGAATTTATACGGTAGATATTTAATTAATTTGACCTATTCATTTTCTCTTGAATTTTTTCTTTAAATATTGAAGTATTGTTGAATTAATTTGGATACAGCACAGCTTCCAACATTCAATTAATTTTACGATCCATTTTCTGTGTACGTGTTTAATTCATTTATATATAACATATTTTTAAAAGACAAGGCGTTTCTTCTTTCGTGTCGAGTTTCCATCAAAGTTTTCTTAGAATCAGGTGTTAACAAAGGACTATCGAGATCGAGATTCTGCCAGATGAGTTCACAATTCAGGTGCGAGTAATATCCGCGGAAAAAAATAGCCGACAAAGAATTTTGAGAATAGCCTCATCGCGTCAAACGTTCTCGTTACTCTTCCCTCCAGCGGCGCGGCGTTAAAAGCTTCTGCGCAAAGAAAGGAACGGCGAACAAGTTACAACTTCTTCGCAGAAGATAACGCGCCATTTCCTCTGTAATTTAGAAAGGAAATCGTAAGAATGAGTACACTTTCCACGTAGCTTTATCTTCATCTTCCTGGACCGTGCTGCACACGTATTTACCTCGCGGACATTTTTAATCCGTACCCGTGACGCTGTGTTTGCAAAACGTTCCTCTCTATCTCCGGCGCAAAAGTTAACAAAGGCCTTTTCGCATCGCCTGAAAAAATAAGATTTTAAGAATCGTGTCCTGCGAACTGCATGTCGAAATTCCAAAAATTCCCGAATACCGTTCGAACACAGCTGAAATAGAAGACGGAAGTACAACAACAACTTTTTTAATTTCCCCGAGAAAAAATCGCAAAGTTACCCTGTCCCGATCCAAGCTGGAATAGCTCCTTGAGATGCTGTCGACAGTCTGCAAAAGCGAGTCGGCTTATTGTTATCGTTGTAATTTACATTTTCTCGAGTTAAACGCTGCTGGCGACCGGAAAGCAGCGTCGAGTACAGCGAACGAGTAAGAAACTTCAACGCGGTTTCCGGCGGGGACATGAATTCCCTCGGCTCTCTGTGTGCAGTGTGCATGTAAATCCGTGTACACGAGTCTTTCGTAGTGAACACGATGGCTGACGCGTTGTCTCCGAATACATGCACCAAGCAATGTATTCGTTCAATATTCGCATGTCACGTTATCGTCGCATAGCTGACAATATCAGCCCGGATTGTTGCGACTTCTTTGTACCGATCATCTTCGAAAAGATCTCGTGGTTTGTTAGCTTTGAAATTAAATGCACAGAAATATTGTGTGTGCGAAGAAGAATCTGAAAAGAATGATTGGGGACTGAGCAGTACAGTAAAGTCGCGATTCTTGTCAAACAGCCTGTGTTCTGCACGGACAACTATCGCATACCGACATTATTTTTTGATAGCTGCGCCGACCGCGCCGAGAGATCAAACCTGCGACGATAAAAGTGATCTCGGCGGGCATGAAAATTCACTCTACCGTCGCCGAACAGGGACAAAAGCTGCCAATATGAGAACCGGAAACAGCTTGCTAACGAAATTGAAGGGTAACAATACCCGAAACGCGTCGGTGCCTGTGGTTGGTCCTTTAACGCAGAAAACAATGCCGCGGCAAGGAAAGGCAGAGAGAGAGAGAGAGAGAGAGAGAGGGGATCCGGTTCGCCTGTTTCCCAATGTTGTTTCACCGGTGTGTACACGCGTTTCCCTGTGTCTACACACCTGGCCGTGTACACCTTACCTTGCGGGAGGACACAGACACAGAAACCTATTAAGGCCTGCAATGGGAATTGAATTTATGAGACTCGTTTATTACCTTCGAGATTAGAATTCGCGACGACGCTTTTACCCGGCGAATTCTGTTTCCAGCGGCGCGCGACGGCGGATTCCGTTTCAACGGGATTAGCAAATTGGAAATTTTCATTAATATTTGAAAACTGTGCTAACTGAATCCGAGGATCGGGAGCAAGACGCTCTGAAACTCCCGGTTCTGTTGCAAACGCAAAGTTTAGCAGAATGAATTTTAATGTCGTTTACGAGAATCCTCGTCTTTGCGATTTTATAGCGCGATTTGGAAAATTGAGGAAGCTAGTTGTATCTAGTCAACACTTGGAATTTTTGCTGCTGAACCATCTAGAAAAATATTCAGTAAGTCTTGATAAAATTCTGGAAAACAATTAATCTCCCTCAAAAGTCTCTAAAGAATTTTCTAACGACCAAAAGCGTTACGAAATTAGATCACCTTTGCCGGGAACATTCAAGCTAATGATCACAGAGCAATTTTTTACAGCATCTCCGCTCCCAAGAAAAGAATAATAAAAGCGCCGGAGGGTGGTGCAACATGATCCAATAAATTTTAAACACAGCCAACCGAGCGCAAGATAGCAATTCAGCTTGCAATGGATTACCTGCGCCGTTGCAGCACCGCATAAAATATGCGAGACGCGGAACGACCGCCTTTATCTCTTATTCTTTCGGAATATCCAAAGTTTGAAGCGACAGCGCGCACACGCGTGCGTGAAGGGGTGCATCGGGGTGCGTATCTCGCAAGAATACGTTGCGGAAAGCCTCTTCCTTCCTTCCATTCTCCCTCGCTCTGCTGGAACAGCTTTCTTTCTCTATCACCGGCCCGGAAATTGCTATCTCCTCGGTTTCTGTTCCTCGCGAAAAGGAAACGTTGTTCCGCCCGTGAGTAAGAAAGTCACGCTGTTACACGGCGAAGAGAGCTTTTCTCGTCAACGGGTCCCCGAAACTTGCTCGCGAGTCGTTCCGAGGATGATGAACGAACGCTTCTCCCCCGGCCGCGGTCGTCTGAATTTATTAAGTTTCGCGTCGCCGGGATTTCCGCGCGATGAGTCTCCCCGCGGCCGGGATCGAACGCTATAGATCCGAGAAATTGGGAGCTGCGCGCTCATCTTCGGGGAACTAGATTGAAGTTTTATAAGAACCCCGGGACGTGATGGATACCTTTCAGAAAAACCGGGATCCCCGAGGAGACCCTCCGGAACTTCTGAGGGTTCCCCGTTGTTCGGGGAAAATTAATTTATTTTGAGGCGCCGAACTCGTCGAGCGGGATTCCTTATTTTGCGATGATTCAGTTTATTTATTTCAGTGTTTAATATACAGGGTGTCTCGGCTGAAGGAGGCCATCTAAATATCTCCTCTATTTTCAAACTTATTTTCCCGATAAAAAGTAACGATGACCTCGAAAAAACTGAAAAAATAACCGGACAAATAAAAATTGTTCTTCTATGATATTCCTCATCGATACCATTTAAATTATGCCATAAATATTTTTTTCGTGCCATTAAAAATAAAGGAGATATTTAGGTGGCTTCCTCACCCTGTATTGTGTACCTATTTCTAAAATTGCAGATTTTTATGCACTCAGACTGCGAATTTTCGCGTGATTCGATTTCAGGCGTCGAAAAATGTGGTGGAATGTGACGGAACGCTTTGAACCTGTCATTCGATTATTTCCCTAATTCGTTTTCTTCAATTCGTTATTTTCTCGACATGTTCTTAATTGCTGGAATCAGATTAACGCGAGATAAATCAATTTTCTTGGCTACCTGGAAATAATGCCATTGGATAAAAATAAAAATCAACGAGACAGTTTTCCCTGCAAAAATTAACATGTCCAGAGATCGATATCAATTTTTCAGGTCAAATTTTCAGTGAAGATTTCACCGAACCAATCAGCCAATAATTTGTCCATAGAATCGCAAAACAGTATTTCAGGAGGATTGCAGCGTCCGCGAAGATTGGCGTGCGAAAGACGGGCAGATTTAAAGTGCAAGTCTATCGGCGCGTTCCACGGTGGTTAATCCTTCGCGGCGCCAACAATGCGACCGTATTGTTTTTGCAGAAAAAGGCAGCCGGAGGCCTTGGTTCTCGCCATTGTCGCCTAGCCCGGTGTCTTTTTCGTTGTCGCCCTACCACTTCCGGTTATTCTCCACGGAGCCCTCGATTATTTTCTATTCAAAGCCGGCGTCGCGTCGTCCGTTCGTCGAGCGGTGTATCGTTCTCCGACTGAAACTTCCTTTCTTTTCAAACGTCTTTTCCTCTTCCTCTCTCTTTTTCCCTCTCCGTCTCACTTTCGCTATCCTTTACCCTCTATTTTACTATTTTTCCTCTTTGTCTCAATTTTACTGTCCCTTACCCTCTATTATTCTATCTTTTCTGCTCTGTCTCGTTTTTACCGACCCTTGCTCTCTATTTTTCTATCTTTTCTTCTCAGTCACACTTTGGGTATCTTCTGTTCCGCCGATTCCTTCTCCTTGCAGTATTTTTCACTCCGCGTATGTTCGAATTCCTCGCGATTCACGTCTGAATATTCGAGAAAACTGTGACGCGAAATTTTTTCCGTTTCCAGCTCGTAGCGTTTCCTCCGCGCTCGCTTCTCTTTTTATTTTGCAATCGTGACCCACATCGAGAGAGAGAGAGAGAGAGGGGCGATAGCGAACCGAACCGCCGCGAGGATTCCACCCGCAGGGTTTCATACCCTTTCATTGTTGCGGTTCTCTGTGTCACGTTCTCCCTTTCGAAAAATAATATGATCGATTTCTCGCGTTCCTTTGTGCGATCCTGCGCCGAGTTTCCTGTCGCCCCGTTGCCATTTTAGTTTCTGTGTCGCTGACGAAGCTTATCCTTTGACTGCCCCGAAAATTACGCGGTTCGTTCTCTCCGGTTCTGCGAAGTTGCTTGAAATAAAACTCTCTTGGAGAACCCAGCATATTCAGTTCGATAAAACACAAAGGGTTGAAACAGTTGTTGTGTAGCGCTCTTTGCAGAAACTTGAAAAGAAAATCGTAGGGCAAGGGGTTCAATTAAAAGAATGTCTAATGAAAAGGGGATCATGTACGCTGGTCAAACACATGTACATTTTTTAGGCATTTCCGGTAGTGCAATTAAAAAATGTTTTCAACAATAGTTTATCAATACTCGGTGAGCTACATGTTCGCATATTCTTAAATCTGAAAAAATGCTTTTTACGAAAAAAAGTAAAGGTTACCTTGACTTTTTTCAATGGCACCATGTTTTGGACGTCATAGGAATGTTACTGATGTCGAGACGAATGTTACACTACAGGAAATGCCTAAAAAATGGTGACATAGCTTACCGCGTAGACCCCGTATAGTAACAGGGGTTAACTTACAAAAGTGCGAAACGAAGAGGGGTGGAACCACGCTCGAAATCGCATCCCGTGAACGCGCTATAATTCTTCCCACCTCGGTGTGTGAACGCAAGGGATGATCCGGCGAGCAACCCCTCAAAAACCAAGGGGTAGTTCGTTCGAACGAAGCGTTACGTGACTACCCTTCTTGCGGGGCTGGTGATACCCAACGGGGCTTGTTGCGGGGTGGCAAAACGGCCGAAAGTCGGCTGGTTGGTGGAAAAACGGTGTCGCGCAATTATACCGGGCTCTGTGTCGCTGGCCGCCGACTTATTCGTTGAATTACCCTCATGGCAGCATCGGCAACCGTCTGCACGGTACATGGACACGAGTTTGCGAAGCGAAACGAGCCAGTCTCTTTCTCTCTCTCTCTCTCTCTCTTCATCCCCTTGAAACTTCCGCGCTCGTTAGGCACGCGCGCGAGCCTCCCAGCGAAGTTACGTCGTTACAACGCCGCACAGTGGGAAAAAGTGACTTGCCTTGCTTCAAAAAGAAATAACTTTCGATAGAAATGAGTTAGAGCGATGATTTTTTTTTTAAATTAAAGCTGAAACTTTGCAGAATATGGGAAAAATAGGGAGATTACGGTACGAACGGTTTTTAACCTTGATAAAGTTCGTTAAACTTTCACAATTTCCAAAAAATGTGGTTTCTGCGTTACCACGGGCAGAAAAAATTTTTTTAATTTTTTCTATATATCATTTCCCGTAGATTTTTTCACGCTGATTTCAAATCTGGTCTCAAAATTTGTCTACGACCTCTGGTTTTTTCAATAAATCGATTTTTGTGACAAGAAATTAATGAAATCATGTTTTCGTTTAAATGATTTTATAACACACCAATTTGAACATTTGTAACATCGTATTCTCATATATACAACACCATATAAATAATAATAATAAAGTATTTGAATGTTTTAAGTTACGAAACACATGAAACACCTCACATCTCGTCATCACTTGACGTATCGCTGACATTACTACTGGCACTTTCTGCAGGCTCTGTGTAGCTGTAATGTATAATAATATGAATTAGATATGTATTGTTCATAATTATACTCTTATTTATAGAAGAAGGTGAGTACTTAATCTTTTTAACTTACATATTTTCATCGACGAAGTTTCTAACTTCTGGTGCAATTTGATTTCTTCGATAGAATTGTAATCGATCTTTTATTAAGATCAGTGATATTTTAGGATCGGTTAACTGTACTGCTCGATTAAAAACGTCTAACAATCTGTTTTTTCGACTATTTTGTCTGGAATGAAGAATCATATTCTTCCTATAAAGCTTATGCCATGACTCGTTCGCATCCTCTGAATAGTACGCTATTGGCAATAGAAACTGCTGTGCTATTTCGCAACCATGTTTTAATAATTTATGCAACGTTGGGCTCATTCGAGCCCATGGAAATAGTGTATAGTGGAGACAATACGTCTGCCAACAGAACTGTTCAAGCTCTCTTATTTTTAAAGGCTTCTTACACTTAAACACTAACAATATTGTCGCAATATTTTTGACAAATTGAACATCAATTTCCAGAGCTTCTGCAAATAGTGCTGGTTTTTCGAAGCATCTTCTAGCGACATTGCCAGTGTTTGTTGTGCCATGCCCTTGTAAAGAATATTGATGCAGAAAATAGAAATGATATGAAAATAAACTTTTCTATCGATTTCAGAGCAATTTGAAGAAAGAAAAATGATTGTAAAGAATAATATATATGCCAAGCTTGGTGTTCGAGTAGACCAAGTGTTACAAGGGCATGGCACAACAAACACTGGCAATGTCGCTAGAAGATGCTTCGAAAAATCAGCACTATTTGCAGAAGCTCTGGAAATTGATGTTCAATTTGTCAAAAATATTGCGACAATATTGTTAGTGTTTAAGTGTAAGAAGCCTTTAAAAATAAGAGAGCTTGAACAGTTCTGTTGGCAGACGTATTGTCTCCACTATACACTATTTCCATGGGCTCGAATGAGCCCAACGTTGCATAAATTATTAAAACATGGTTGCGAAATAGCACAGCAGTTTCTATTGCCAATAGCGTACTATTCAGAGGATGCGAACGAGTCATGGCATAAGCTTTATAGGAAGAATATGATTCTTCATTCCAGACAAAATAGTCGAAAAAACAGATTGTTAGACGTTTTTAATCGAGCAGTACAGTTAACCGATCCTAAAATATCACTGATCTTAATAAAAGATCGATTACAATTCTATCGAAGAAATCAAATTGCACCAGAAGTTAGAAACTTCGTCGATGAAAATATGTAAGTTAAAAAGATTAAGTACTCACCTTCTTCTATAAATAAGAGTATAATTATGAACAATACATATCTAATTCATATTATTATACATTACAGCTACACAGAGCCTGCAGAAAGTGCCAGTAGTAATGTCAGCGATACGTCAAGTGATGACGAGATGTGAGGTGTTTCATGTGTTTCGTAACTTAAAACATTCAAATACTTTATTATTATTATTTATATGGTGTTGTATATATGAGAATACGATGTTACAAATGTTCAAATTGGTGTGTTATAAAATCATTTAAACGAAAACATGATTTCATTAATTTCTTGTCACAAAAATCGATTTATTGAAAAAACCAGAGGTCGTAGACAAATTTTGAGACCAGATTTGAAATCAGCGTGAAAAAATCTACGGGAAATGATATATAGAAAAAATTAAAAAAATTTTTTCTGCCCGTGGTAACGCAGAAACCACATTTTTTGGAAATTGTGAAAGTTTAACGAACTTTATCAAGGTTAAAAACCGTTCGTACCGTAATCTCCCTATTTTTCCCATATTCTGCAAAGTTTCAGCTTTAATTTAAAAAAAAAATCATCGCTCTAACTCATTTCTATCGAAAGTTATTTCTTTTTGAAGCAAGGCAAGTCACTTTTTCCCACTGTGCGCCGCCGAGAAAAAGCTTCCGGACAAAGGCGGTTTAGGGGGTGGCAGAACCCCTGGTCTTGTTCGTTTGCCGAGGCCTCGCCGAGCACGACCCCTGGCACCGGAGATCGCTGATGATCGAGACAGTTTCCTGGATATCGATCGGCGCGGCCGGAATCGCTCCACTGCGTTGCGTTTTGATAATGTGCATAAATCCAGAAGATGATTGGAGATGTTTATTTACAGGTTTTTCATAATTTTATCTACAGGGGTCTGCAGTAACGATGTCGCACCGATTAAATCGAGAATTCTTCTCCGTGAAATTACGTCTGTCTCAGCAGGAACAAGTTCCTTTTATTTACTCGTGATACGTTTCCCTCGTCCCTGCCTCCTTCGTGGTTTGTTCAAGGATTTCAGACGCGGCGGCGCGTTCTTTCCCGGGATCCTCGTCCGACCGAGCTCGTCGCTCGTCGAACAGCAAAGTAGAACAAAGTGTAGAACCGAAAAAGATCTTAAGAGGATTCCGAGATCGCTGGCGGAAACTTTCTCCGTTCCCGGATAGAACGGCGCCAAGAACTTTTGCGCCCTTTCGTTCCCAACGAAGAGCGGAACCAGAGAGGAAGAGAGGAAGAGGAGAGAGAGGAGTGGAACGAATCCATTTTGCGTGGCGAGTACGTGTAAACAGATCAATAGGCAAAAAGCGTCGGGATAGCGTGAATTTTACCGATACGGTTTCCGGGAGCGGCCTGGAACTCGAGGATGCGCAGCCATGTTGGAAAATCGAGTCTCCAAGCTTGGATTGCAGCGTTAAGCTGCGTCCCCATCGGTTTCGTTTTTGCTGTGTGGCTTTGCTGCTTTAGCGAAAGCTGCGGGTACTCTTCGGGACATGCAAATTTTTTAACAGGGTTTCAGAGGAATCGAGATTTTACTAATCGATTCGAGAGCCATCCAGATTAGTCCGACGCGTTTTAGAAAACCGGAGACCGTTCGAGTGGATTTTAGAGCTGCAGAGAATTTTCTAGTGATTTCTCTGGAGACCTTCCGGGTGGTGAACAATTTTTCTAAGGGATTTCAGAGCTACAGAAATTTTTTTAACAGATTTCAGTCAAGAGTTTTTTTTACTGGGTTCATAGGTTTTCTTCGTCAGTTTAGACGGTCTTCCGGGTGACGGCAAGATGTTTTAACAGGTTTTGGATGGTTTCCAAATTCGAAAATTCATGATGATAGGTATATGCATACAATATATATCATCCTGGAGCAGAACTTTGACCTAGAACCGCAAATCAAACAGCCACAAGTGGTGCTGACGACTAGAGGCAACCCTTCCAGCCGCATCACCGCTAATGGATCCGATTTTTTTCAAACCGCAATAGACACGACAGCTGTTGGCACTACTTCGACCCATTTATAGACAAAAGACCTAAGCCACGTCACTGTGGCCTGGCTAATTCCTTTTTCCTCCTGGAACACCGAAGTAGATTCTATTTCTCTAGAAAACTCCTCAAACTTCTTTCTTGGGAAACAAACTTATTGTTTAAAATTACACTGGTTGCAAATGTACATTTTTGAAGCTGACTACGTTGAGAAATATATTTTAATAAGCAGCGAAAAAATTCCAAACAATTTCACAAACAATATCTCTGTACATTATCAACTTTCTGCTTCTTCTGGACACGCTATCATTCAGCTCGCACCGCGAAAAGACTCGGTTCGTCCCTATCCTCTTTTCTACGAAAGCGGGGAGGAAATCCGTCACGAAACCTCGCAACGACGCGACGTCAAGTTTCCTGGAAGTAGAGCGCCAAAAAATATTTCAAAAAATACTGTCTTCCACCGTCGACCTTCTACGTCATCTAGAATCCCTATCGCCGAGTATGGCAGCAGCGGGAGAAGACTCTATTTACCCGAGCCATCCGAAATTCACCACCGAGACGGGGTAAGAAAATGCAGCTCGCCGGAAGGCAATTATCGTAACAGATTTTCCGAAAGCCCCTGAAACGGACCAATTAAAAAGGGTCCGGTTTTCCCGGGGCCGTCGTCAGCCAGACGGTGGCCGAAACTTTCCAGCCGGCATGAAACGACAATTAAAGTGACGAACTTCGCCGAGGACTGGCCGTACTTAGCCCAGAACAATGCGGTTGCTTAATAATTCCGAAAGTTAGGAGATAGCCGGCTGATTCCACGGCCAACTTCCATCTGCGTAGGACAACCGGGCTAATCCTTGTCTCCGGGATGTCGAAGATTCGTTGGGACAAAGTGCAACAACGATAGAGATAGAGAGAGAGAGAGAGAGAGAGAGAGAGAGAGAGAGAGAGAGAGAGAGAGAGAGAACGTCAGAGAGAAACGAGTTTCTTCTCGCTTGTTCTCGAAGCTAGCGAAACACCGGGGAAAAGGAAACTTTAATTCGATCGAAGAGGAAACGTAGTGCTTTAGGGATGGCGCGCGGGGGTGGGTGCTTAAGAGAGAGGGAGAGAGAGAGAGAGAGAGAAACTACGGTATTTTCCCGCAGGGCCCGGGAAAGTTAAGCGTTACATATTTACTCGGACTGGCTGTTACGACTTTCGGCACGTATCCTTGGACAGATAAATTGATTTACATTTTCGGCTATCTAGGGAACGAAACTTTGCCAGCCTCGTTTCCTCGTCAGCAACTCGGGACCGGATGATGCTCAAAGATACCGTCTTGATAAATCCAGGCTGGCCAATGCAGCTCAAAGGGAAGCTGGATATTTATTTAACCGATTATTTCCTTTGAACGGTAATTAATTTTGCAGGACATTCGCAGTGGGTTAGGTCGATCAGCCGAGTAATATAAGTTTTTTGCGATCAAGAGGGAATCGATGCTCGTGTAAGAACAGTTTCCGGAAGTCTCGCAGCGACTAGGACTATCCCTCCGTCCTCGAATCTCTAGCAAGTTCTTTGGACGCGAGAGAATAGCAAAAAGATTGGACGGGAGATTTCATCTGGTCTCCGAAAGCGACGACGACCGAGGGAGAGAGAGAGAGAGAGAGAGAGAGAGGAGAAGAAACTTCTCGGTTTCCCTGGTCCGACGATGGCACTGTTTTCGACACGTTGAAACGAAACCAGCCATGGTTTTGTCCTCAAAGGGTCTCCGCAACACGACCGAAAGATTAATTACTGTTCGTATTACCGTGTTCACCTGACCGTTTCGAGCGACTCTCCGCTGAAACATATTTCGACTCCGCCCATGCGAGTACCCAGAATTCAATATACAGGTTGCATATGGGAGGAGGTCGTCGGAAAATCGATTTACATTCAATTTTCTTCTGTCTTGCGTCATTATAACACAATATTCACGGCATTAAGGGCTTTCAAATGATCTACTTTTATCTACGTTCCCTTAAATCTTAACCCTTGTAAAACAATGTTCAAAGGATAGAAAAATAAAATACCTTAAGGGCTGTTCTCACCCCTCGAGACACCACTCGAAAGAGGAAATGAATCTTCCTCATCAACATTTCCTTAAGTCCTGCAGCCACCCTAAGCATTGCAATAATAGCATGAAAACAGTGAATGGCGAACCCACCCCCACCGAAAATCTGCAGCCGTGCGCCGACGCAAAGCAGAGAGGGGCGCGTTAAATTTTTCAAAGGAGCGTTTCAAGTATCGTTTATCCTCCCCTCGACGAGCAGCAAGAAGTGCGTCTGGACGCGAGGAACCTCTAGAAATCCGGCTGATTCGCACACCTTCTCTTCGCACACCTTTGTATTTGCTGGCGGCATATATTCATCGTTTAGACAATGCTACTGCCAGTGGCGGCACTTGGCACAGAGGGGAGGGCTGGCTATCTGTAGCAATTAATCTCTCTTCCGCGCGTACACAGTCCGCGTGCCGGCTTTTCAACGGGAATCAAGGGAAAACCTCCCCGAACACCCCCTACAACCCCTTCTGACATTCCACCCCCTTTTTGCAACGCACTGCGGTCCCAAACACATAAAAATTTACCACTTGTATATATTTAAAAGCAACATCAAACACGTCTTAATTGCAACCCTCATCAGCAAGAATTATTGTTGCGAATGTAGGAAAATGTGCGTGACTTGAATTGAAGAATGACTAGAATAATAAAACAATGTTTAACGGTGGCACGCTTTTTCCTGGTAGTTCAGGAAGGTTTTTATCGGAAGGCATTTCAATGAAAATCAAGGGAAAATCTCTTCCGAACACCTCGTTCAACCCCTTCTGACATTCCACTCCCTTTTTGCAACGCACTGCGGTCCCAAACACATAAAAATTTACCACTTGTATATATTTAAAAGCAACATCAAACACGTCTTAATTGCAACCCTCATCAGCAAGAATTATTGTTGCGAATGTAGGAAAATGTGCGTGACTTGAATTAAAGAATGACTCGAATAATAAAACGATGTTTAACGGTGGCACGCTTTTTCCTGGTAGTTCAAGAAGGTTTTTATCGGCAGGACTGAGCCAGAGCCCGATCGAGAGGCCGCGTAATTGCGCTTCTTAAACTTCCTCGAGACAACCCTCCTCCACCTCCCTGTTACACGCCACTTCTTGCTGAAAGCGGAACTTCTCCGACTTCCGGGGCCGTTGTTGCGAATTTTTACGCGATAGCCTTCTCCTTGACTGCCGGACTCCACTGGATTATTTAGGATCCGCTCGGAACTGTTTGCGGGATTCCGAGAGCAGTTGTAACGGAGTTGTAAACGCTGGATTCTCGATGCTATCGGAGAATTAATTTACTCTTTCCCTGCTTTTGGTTTTATCGTTGCCCGCTGTTTGTTTTCTACTTTCCAGGTTGTTCGATCGATGCAATTGTTTAGTGGAACTTCTGCGGGATTAATGCACTTCCTACAGAATTGCTGTTGCGATTGAAAGTGATTTATCAGCATTTCTAATATTTTTTGAAAGATGTTCGGAGTCTATAAAAATTGATTTCGAATGTTTTTTCGAACCGAGTTTGAACTCGGCTTGCAATTAAACGAAGCAACAATTTATCCGCGCTAAACTGCAGGAAACGGCTATGTAATTCGTCCGACAAATGTTTGACAAACGTTGGTCGCGGGAAGTTTTGGGCGTGAACTTTTGGGATCGCGTCGGACAGTTCTAATTTATGTTTCGAATTTATTGCTGTTTGCTCGCGGAAAAAGCAGCTCGCGATGTTACTGCGAAAGTTTTAACACCTTTATCTCTCGTTTCAATTGTTACTCCGTACCGAATTCAAAGCTAGTTCTTATACGATTATGATGTACACTTCGTGAACATATATTTATTTGCTCCAAAAAATATATTACTGCACTTGACACGCGCATCTCATATGTGCACCAATCCAATAAACACTTCCGCAACTGAGAAACAAGGTCGGATGAGACACATATCCGTGCGAACTTTTTTCATTATTTCTGCGAGTCCGGTTTAATCTCCGAAACAATTTGCCCCGGAAGTTGTCCATGCAAAAATGAAATTTATCGCACCCCGGATTGCTCGGCGGTCCCACTATTGTTCATCCCGTGAGATCATATTTGTATAGCGAGGTCCATACACTTGGCAACGAATTTTTCAACAAAACAAATTCGTCGAATAATTCCTCGTGGATGCGTCTGTACCATCTCAATAAACGTAAATTATTAATATAATATTATAGAGGGTTTTACTGGAAGTTTGGTACATTGAATTCTGAAGAATTTCGCGAGAGGTATAGAAACGGAGGAGGATCCGTCGTCTGCGTATAAATTTCGCTTGGAACAGAGTCGTTCTCGGTATCGTGAGAAACGCGCTCGTATCGACTGCATGTATATTGTTACCGAAGCCACTGCAGTGACGCCCATTCCTTCCACAATGCGCCGAATGTGCAACGATCTTCATCCAGGAGTTCTCTCCAGGAAGTAGCTTGAATAGCATTACGTCGTCGCGAGGAGGATTCGCATTATCGTCTCGCGTCTAATTCCCCGACGAATTGCAACGTTCGTTTTAAAACGGTCCCATTGTGAAATTAACAAGACCATTCGGTCTGTAGAACAGTTTGTCGGACGACACAGCTTCTCGAGCAAGGCTGCAGAGAACTCTCCAACCTGGTTACAGAATACTGAAAATCATTTTTACGGTACGTGGAAACGTAATAGCTTTGAGAATATTTCGGAAATGTCCTTTGTGGATGCTTGCGTCTGTGATACGCGCGTACCTGAGGATTGTAATGAAATTGTGATTTCATTCGATATTCCTGGGACATATCAATTCAATTCATTTAAAGGAATGTAAATGTTCGTTTAATTCGAGTCTGCTTAAATTTCAACGAGGGACATTTTATTCCCGCACAGAGTCTTGTAATCAAATCTCACTTTCCAAGATTAATCCACGCTGTTATTTCAATAAAATCGCACTTTGTTATACAGATTCGAAGCTCGTGTATCGCCAACAAACTGGAACGCAGCGAAGCGATGACTTAGATTCTCCTCAATTTTCCTCAAACTAAACCACACTAAATTTTCAACAAAATCCCCGAAGTGGATCAATCGGATAACCCTCAATCTCAACTAAAGCTTCCTCAAACCCTACAAAACGCACTTCCATAAACTCTCTCGGCCTAACGGCGATTTCTCAATAAGAACGAACTATAGCTGCAAACTACGCGCGCGAAACTAACAAAACGAAAGATCCGAGCTCTCTCGTTCATAATCAGATTATCTCGCGCGCGTCGCATCGCTTTCTGTCCGCGCGTAACAATTCCACTCCCGTGTCGTTCGACGCCGAACGGAGCCGGAGAGAACGAGAAAGAGAGACAGGAATAATCCGTGGTACCGGTGTTTCTCGGTTCGTCAGATTATCGATCGTCATTGCGGAGATTGTGTATCGCGGCTTCAATCGGTTCTGCGACGTGACCCAATAAATAAATGCCGTTCGACGTGATTCGGCGTCAAGACGGCCGCGGGTACTCGCGGGAAATATTCTCTCAGGAAATATTGAAAAAAAGCACGAGGGAGAGAGGGAGAGAGAAAGATGAGAGACACGCCTCCGCTTCCTCTTTATTTATTTACCCGTGATACACGAGTGCGGCGTGTCTCGCTCGAGGATCGGCTCCGCTCCGCGTTTCAGGTCAGAGGATCGTTCTTTTTCCGATTACCTATGCTTTTAAGCTTCGCCCCGGCTTTCATCCCCCTTTTCCCACCCACCTCCCCTCGTCGCACGACCAGAGGATGCATCCCCGCGTTTGTCCGCAGTTTCGCGGATCGACCGCAAAATGGATGACCTCGGCGCGAAATAAACAACCGACAACCCGGCCAGGATTTTCGGGATTGATGGCGCCTCGTCGATCCGATCCACCATCGATTTGCCAACGCCTCGCTGAAGATGTTCAGCTCACGGGAACATTCGCGGCTTGTAAACCGAGCCCGGATTTTCCATTCCCTATTCCGCGAGGACATCGAATCAGTGATGAAACAGTCTATCGAAGGGTTAATATTTATCTGTGATTGTTTCGTAATTTCTGAGAGTGTATATTTTAAAAACAGCCACCTAACGAGCCGCGGTAGCAATCCTCGAAAGCCCGAGAAAATAATCAATCTCTAATTGACCAACCGCGGTTCAAATCTCGTTTCATCACTTTCTCGAGCCTCAGCTTCGAAAGCCGGGTCCGCTCGAGCGTTGGCTCTCTTCCAAGTAGATATCTGCCCTTGTAGGGGTGCTAGCTGATGCCAACGAACTATAAGAGATACCTTGAGCCCCGTCCTCGTCTCCGGGGTCGGACCTGATACATAAGGGAACCGAGTGGAGGGGACGCGCTGGAGAAGAACACGAAGCATCACCCCGTTGCATCGTCGTCGCAACTATGTATACGGCGTTGGTATCTACGTGGCTAAATGAAAATCACTCACCGAGCTGACATCGATCGCCGCCTCTGCCAAGGGGGCATTGACATCTCTGCCTGAAGGACCCTTGCTTTCGTCGCGGTGCGACGTCGTTCCCTTCGAGATCCATCGCCATCGAGCCATCGCCGTCGTCGTCATCGTCGACGTCCGTGTTCTCGGCCCCGTCGTCGGCCAGCTGCTCGACGTCGTCGCCTCGAGACTGCTCGATGTAGCAATTTCCAGCCGACCCGCAATCCAACGAGCACGCCGGCTCCGTGCTGACTATACTCTCCATCGTCGACGGAAGCTTCTGCTCTAAATTCGGCCCCTGAAGAGCGAACAGATTGCGGTTCACGATTACTTCGCGTTAGAGGACGTTCCGCGTTGCGGGGATGAGATACGCCCCTTTCGCGTCGCCTTTGCGAGGCCACTTTTCCGACCGCGGTACGCTAACGCTCGATTTTTAATAGTAACTTGAATGATTTTTTTTTTACAGTGGAGGGTAATAGTCCAAAGTATAGTGGAAAATGTAATATTGTGTCCACTGGAAAATATAATATTGTGTTCGCTGGATAATTAAGTATTGTATCTATTGGAAAAAAGTGAAATATTGTATCCATTGGAAAATAATGTAACATTATGTCGACTGGAATATGTAATATTGTGTCCATTGGAAAATATAATATTGTGTCCACTGGAAAATGTAATATTGTGTCCACTGGAAAATATAATATTGTGTTCGCTGGATAATTAAGTATTGTATCTATTGGAAAAAAGTGAAATATTGTATCCATTGGAAAATAATGTAACATTATGTCGACTGGAAAATGTAATATTGTGTCCATTGGAAAATATAATATTGTGTCCACTGGAAAATGTAACATTGTATCCACTGGAAAATATAATATTATGTCCACTGGAAAATGTAATATTGTGTCCACTGGAAAATATAATATTGTGTTCGCTGGATAATTAAGTATTGTATCTATTGGAAAAAAGTGAAATATTGTATCCATTGGAAAATAATGTAACATTATGTCGACTGGAAAATGTAATATTGTGTCCATTGGAAAATATAATATTGTGTCCACTAGAAAATGTAACATTGTATCCACTGGAAAATATAATATTATGTCCACTGGAAAATGTAATATTGTGTCCACTGGAAAATGTAATATTATATCCACTGGAAAGTGTAATATTGCGTCCACTGGAAAATTGAATATCGCGGCCTAAACATTGAATATTACGTTCACTCGGGATCGCGTGAATGTTTCAGTGGCAAATGCATGCGTAATGGTGGTGATGGGCGGAAAAAATTGGCTGGGATGTTTGGGACGATCTATTATTCAGGGAAGACACCATCCGGCATCCAGAAAGCCACGAACGCCATTAACCGATCGATAGTTCTTGGGTTATCGCGGATCGAGAGAGGAAACAACGAGACCCAAGGCGGTCGAAGAACGAACCGGTGGCGCTTGTACACGGACCTGTTGCACGCGCCGCGACGTTTTTATCCGGAAGACCTTTTGAATAAGGGCGGAGGAAGTCCGGGGTTGCGTGGAAAACGGCCGCTATCTAAAAACCGCCACGATTTCTATGAAAATGTCGGCTCCGCGGCTAATGGACCCCGGCCGTTCCCACTTGTTTCCCCTCGCCATATTTCTCCATTTTTCTGTTAATCCGAACGCTCGGAACACTGCTCTTTAACACGGTGAGAATCTCCCAACGAAATTACGAATGTAGATATGTCTCTTGGTAGAACAGTATTCATTTACGAATACTTTCGCACAGCTATTGGCAGAATTCAACGAGCTGATGAGAAAGTTTTCGGCGAGTATCTCGGGAACTTGTAATTTCCGCGAAAACCGAAAGTCATATTCGTATTCAGCACGTCGAAACTAATAGAACTATAATAGTTACCAAAAGCTTTGGAAGGGACCATAGTAATGTTCGGCCGATTTCTATTTCGATAAGTTTCCTCGGAATCGGTGGTAATTTTCTGTGAATCGCTTCTGTTCGCGAAATTATACAGAGACTATCGGGAGTGAGACTAGCTCGATAAATAACTTCAACAATATTTCCAATCACTTCGAGTAACTTCGGAACAGCGCGATACTGGCTAAAATACGCATGAACTGGAGAGAGATAGAGGAAGGGGATATACGCAAACGAGCAACTATCGACAAACAGGAAACAATAAAATAAAAATAGGAAAGAGAGAGAGAGAGAGAGAGAGAGAGAGGGTGGGGAGACTCCGGAATGGAATTCTGTTCAAACGTTTCGAGATAAATTGAGAATTGTCCAATTTTCGCGCAGACAACCGTGCACGATTGTCGAGGATCAACAGTCGAGAGTCGCGGCGAATAAAATGGACCGGCGAGAAAATAGGGGGAAACAATGTTTAACGACTCGACGCGAACATATTTGATTTTTATTTGCTGTTTTACGACGTGCGGATATCTAAACGACCGGTGTTGCGGTTCCACGATCGCTGCCACGAGCGTTGTAAGCCGCACCGCGTCGAAGGCTCGTTCGAAATTGCTGGATTATGCGAGTAGGTTCGTTATGAACGTTCGTCGGATGCATGAATTTCAATATTGTCCGGAATTATTCGGCGCAACTTCAGTTTCCACGCCACCCCGGACACTACTCGTCGTGTCGAGCCGCTTTTCAATTATTTTTAGCTAAACTATTTCGATTTTCATGGATTCGATTATTGGACCGTGTTCTCCGGGAAATGTTTAAAATTTAATTGTGAATTTTGTTCTATGTTGTACCAGCGGGATTTAATTCCCCACTGTTTGGAGCTGGGCTTTATATTGATTTAATTTCAGTGTATGTTCAATTGAATTGAAATATTTTGTTACGATGTGTGCATTTGATACTGACACTGCAACTGTATCTACTTTAATTTTAAATCGTTGATTTTTATATCAGAGATTTTCTTCGGACCGTATCGGGACCAATAAATAAATAAATAAATAAATCTCAGTGCTCGGAATACTCGCAGCACTGCCAGGATTATATTTGAAATTAAAAAGCTTGTACCTCTTAGGTAAAAGTTCCCGGTTCTTGGGCTGGAAAGATTTAAAAGGTCTCCAAGGGATGTCTAATTACATGGACACTCCCGTCCGTGGTGTATTAAACTTTCTAGTGAGAAGAGAGAGGCACGTTTGCAGAGGATGCAAATAGCAAAAGCGAGCTCGGTAGTGGTCGTGGGTCTCGATCGCGAATACAATGTTCAAAGGAATCCTTTGACACAAAACAAATTTCTTTTACCTTATCAAACGAAATGATTAAAATTAAAGAATCTTCATTTCAGCGAATTATTAACATGAAAAATATCTCTGGAATCAACTACGAACTGAAAATAATTAAAATTGGGGAATTTATGCTCAGTCGTCAACATCAACTGATCCCAGAAATTAACTACGAACTGAAACTAATCAAAATCGGAGGATGTTTATTGAAACGAACACCAACTGATCCCAGATATTAACTAATAACTACGAACTGAGAATAATTAAAATTGGAGAATCTTTATAGGTACAGATTCTTTTATAATAAAATTATATTATGTAGATCATATAGATAATAAGAATATAAAAGAATAAAAGAATTTATAAAAGAATTGTATAATAAGAATTTATATAATAAGAATTTATATAATAAGAATTGTTATACTCTTTTTTGAAGTTTGAATGCTACTTTGTGAGAGGAGAGAGAACAAATTTTTCACCCAGCTCCATATTATAATTTTCTTGCTAGTTTAATAAAGGCTATTTATAGCAGTAATAAAATAGCATCTAAAAATGTTTTTGCTCCCCAAGTGTCTAGTGCTATTCAACTGCAGCCGGTCAAGCTATAAACTTTGAAACCAGAGATCTATATTTTAGGTTTACGACCAGACATCCACGCGATCTATTATCTTTGCTCGGGGCTGGTTCTGATTCCGTGGCACAAGGCCAGCCAGGAATTATCAAAATGATCTATTAATTCTTATAATTTAAAAATCGTACTAATTGTACTCAATTTTAACGGCTAAAGGTTATTCTCAAGAAAAATTCCTTCCTATATTTAACTTCTGTCTTCAATTATTAATTTGATAGCCGACATCGTATAAGGAAAACGCAATAAAATTTGTCGGACACGTCTGACACATAAAAATACAAAGAAAATATTGCTACGAGCCTGCCAAACTGCCGTACCGAACAGTGCCGTACACCATAAAGGCGCACGATCAGTAGATGATTTGTTATAAAATATTTTATGGATGGACATTGATAATTTTCGGAAGGAATCTCTCTTTAGGATGGTCCGAAAAATCAATTAATTTCGGACACAAGATGTCAGTGTCCTGGGATCGTAAAAATCCTTCGTAAAAAGGTAATAAACGAAGCACGTACCTGCGAGGTGGCTCGTAACTCGACTCGATCGAGTGGTGCGCCAGTTTCGTCGTTAATCTTCGTCGAATTCGCGGTGGTGTTCTCGGGCGGCGGGTCCAAGTGTATCGTAAAGGACGCGCCGCGCATATAAAGGATGTCTTCGACCGCATCCTCGTCGTCATCCGTGTCCTTGTTTAATTCGTCGTTCTCGACCTCCTCCACCAACTCGCCGAGTTCGCTGGTCGATGGCGACGTCGAGTTCAGCTCTGAAACAGAACGTACCACTAAACAGAATTGCTCCGGTGAGCGATCTAACCAAACGCGAACCTCGTCGCCTCTACTCGCCAATAAATACACTTGATTGTATTAAATAATTTCTTGATAAGTGCATCGAAATCCGCAGTCTACTCATTCCTTTCTGCGCAATTTTCTAAATAATCCCTGGCGGAAAATGAAAAATTTCTCTGTCCCATTTATGGAATCGGAACGCACCAGCTATTTACTAACGAGATTTTAATTATTTCGTCGTTAATAACCAGGGGGGCACAGTTTCCGACTGATCGGCGTTCGCGTTCAGTCAAGGGGAAACGCGGCCTCCGAAAAGTCCGACGGATTAAAACAGCAACGGGTCTCGGGGGTTGCTTTCATCTCTGCGAAATTAGTATTTCGCTTTTAACGAAAGGTCGCATCTATCCGGCGCAAGGCTTATTAAATTTTAAGTGGCCGGGATTACAGGTCGGTTGTCCTCCCGCTAGAACAAACTCCTCGAAGACCGTTTATATTGTGCATGATAAATCGCCGGAAACCGGGCATCGTAGAACATCGCATCGTCGAGAGCCGAGGAACGCTCTCGAGGACCCGAACGATCCGTTGCCGTGGCAATTACCCGCTAATTCATGCAATCGCACCGCCTCGTTCTCGCAGAGAGCAAAGAATCAGTCCAAGGCAATACAGGGTGAGTCACCTAACGTTATCACCTCAAATATTAATATATTAATAGTAATTTGGGTGAGTCACCCAACGTTATCACCTTAAATATTAATAGTTTGTCTGTTTTTAACATTAAACAGGTCATATGCAAATTCGGTATGCTGGTCGATCAATCGTGGAAGTAATTAATTATGTTACGGAAACGCGTTTTGGACAAGGAACCCTGTTTAGAGATTTAAGTGCTGCGGACAACCGGAGTATCGTTATCTTCGTCGTTTTCATTTAGCTTTGGAATTCAGCTCGTTTCAAGGTTGTAAACCGAGATGCTCCGAGCGGTTGCCAGATGTCTACAAATTTCGACGACATTTTATTGTTGGAGAAGTTTCGCTGTTACGGGTGGAAGGTTTATAATAGGGAAAACCGGATTCGCGTCGCTCAGTCGTCGGTCTGTAGAGTGCGCGTATAAATTTTAATGAAGATGCCTCGATGCTGTACAAGACGCGTCTGCGAGAATTGTTGTTTTCGGATGCGTTTAAAATTGTCTTCGGAACGAAAATTTCGAATGGGTTCATTATTTTGCCACGAAAAAATTGCTTAGTATATTACAAACATTGCCAAACGAACCCCGAAAGATGGCATTCAAACAAACGCATTGGTTCCGATTTTAAAAAATGCATTGTAATTACAAAGACCGCGGGTGCGGAATTGGCAATCTTCGGACAAGCTCGCCGCGGGCTATAATTCTACATATATTTTCGCAAAAATCGGTGCCCGAGCGGACGAACTATTAAATAGAGCTCGTTGCACAAAACATCCCGGTTTCTCTGGGAGTCGTTCTAGCGTTCCCGGACCGCGCGGCTCTTTCGAATCCATTATCAAAGTTCCGCATAATCGGCGGAAACTTGAGACGGATTTCATTTCTTCGCGCTTCTCGCTTGCTCGGTCTCGCCCTAATTTCCCGGTTCTGGGGCCGCGCAGATTTTTCGATCGAATTTCCAAGGCTCGCGTTTCGTCTGGCGTCAATTAACGAAACCCGATCCGGACTACTCCGGGATACTGGTCTCGCCGATTCAGCCACTGTACGAGCCGAAGTTCCTGGCGAAGTTCGCTGGCCGGAAGTTAGTCGTTTTGCATTTTATAACAGGATCGAGGGGCCGGGAGTAGTTGCCGAATAAATTGTTTACGGGCCGGGCCCGCGTGGAAGATTGTCGGATCACACGAATAATATTTTCTTCTAAGCGAAGAACGAAAATTTTGTGGAATATTTAAAAAAATGTCCTGTATGGAACGTGATGGATTAGGTGGACAAATAAGTTCGGTGCCTTTATATGTATTCAATCGTGATTGCATTTCAAATTAAAATTTTCTCCCGCCGCTTTGGTGTTTTGAAGAAACAATACTTTGCAGCATGGCGTTTAAGAAACAGCACATTCGACACTTTTTGCATTTGAGTCAAAGAAAAATGCGGCAATTATTGAATGAAAATTCTTGTCAAACACGACAGAAACTGGATGAGGAACTTGGTGTAACTCGACCAGAGTTTGGCAAAAATTGTATTTAAATAATGATTTCGAATAAAATGGGTTTAAAACCCCCTTGCAAAAAACCCACGTTTATTCGAAATTTTTATTTAAATACAGTTTTTGCCCAACTCTGAACTCAACAGGTCATTTCCGTTTGTTTGAAGAAGCTTGGGAGTTTCGTAACGTGAATTTCTCTCTTTTATAAATGAAAATCAAAAGTATGCTGAAAAAGCACCGAACTTATTTGTACACCTAATAATTTTTATAATCGGTTTCTCTGCGAATATTTTCCGCATTCATTTCACAGACTTTTCCGTACCTCGTTTCGAGGGTTTCAGTTCGCCCATTGAACCCGAACATGAGCAGCCACAGAAAAATATGTGTCGAACATTTTTCATTTCTCCGGCTCCGCGCAAAGTTTGATTAAAATCCCCGCACATCAATTCGATGATGTACCTTGTCAGTGCTTTCCAATTTTTCCTCTCGACTACTAAACGTTCTCTCTATCGATCCTCGAACACTGTAACTGCTACATCGTTCGCACACAGACCACGGTTTTTCATCCGACGCCGGAAAATCAATCACGAGAACGTTCGGCATAACGAATCTATTCCGATCTCGACGGAATTGCGGACTCCTAAATACAAATAAACCACTTATTAAATTCTCCACGGGATTCATACTTCGTTTAACTGATTGAGTCGATCGGTAGTCGTAAAGGAGCGATCTTGGGAATTTCTCAACTTTCGAGGATTCGGGTTCAAGTTGGAAGAGCGTACTTTAAGGGTAGGATCGTTTAGGATTAAAAGAAAATTCACAAAGTCCCTATGGAAAATAAATAAATACTAACCGATAGATTATTGGATTTTTAGGAATTGCTTCAGGAGTTGTTCCCGCGAGAATTTTCAAACTCTTCAAGTCTGAAATTAAAGCTGAAGAAACGCGCTTTAAGGTAGAACCATCGCGTTCAAAGAAAATCTGTCAAATTAAGATCATGTCCAGAAATCGATGGATCTCCCATTGAATTCGCCGGGGCAAATTGTGATTTTTAATTCCGCGCAAACACAGTGGCGGCACCGAAACGCGCGTTAAACAAGGGTGCCACCACCGCACCGCGAGCAATCAGCGACAATGCAAGCAGAAGTGCATAGTAAATCTAGTGTGCAGAATCGGGCAGAGAACGCGGTAACAAAGCAACAATCGTTGGTTCTTTAATCTCCTTAATGATCCCCCGAGGAGTACACACTCGACATTATCAAGTCGATCCATTGATACGGGGAACAGTCAGTCGTGCTGCCGCTCACTGTTCCGAACATTTTTCAGTCCTATTCAACATCGGTAGTACATTCATCGAAGTCACGATTCGGAGCTGCGAACAACGAGAACGAACGATCCCCGCGAGTAACGATAAAACAATTATTTCGCGCTGTAATATTAACCCGCCCTTTTGATCAGCAGAAGAAAAATTGCGACTCGCCATTACTTTCAAGATCCATTCATTACGAGCAATGTCACACCGAGGCCACTGTCAATGCGACAATGATATCGATCCTTCTTGTTCACCGAGTCGCAAAACCTAAAAAAATTTCTCGCTCGAGTGACGCTCCGCTCGACTGGAGAAACGACGAATCTTTTGCGTGTAACTTTGCCTTTTTGTTTTGTTTGCAAATCTTGTTCCGCTAGGCTTTTTTCCCGGTATTTTCTCTTCTCGTTGCAGTTTTTCGGTTACTCGTTGAAACGAATTGTTCGAGGCCGGCGCGGCGCGGCGGCGCGGCGGAAAGATAGAGGCCGAAATAAATTCGCTCACAGCGGAACGAACTCGGTCCGACGGAAATTGAAAAATGACAATCTGTTTTAATTATCGTGTCCGTTGCGTGTTCTCATTAATCCGGTGGCCGGCAAGATCCTCCCCATCGGCATCGGTTTATCTATTGAAATTAAAATCGCGGCTCCATTAAACGCCGCGCTATCACAGAACAACGTGGGTCTTCGACCTTTTCGGTCGCTTCGGTGTCGATGTTGAACTTTACTTGAACCCGCACATTGTACATTAAAGTCTGAAATAATGAAAAATTTTAGTTGTTTCGTAAATAATGAATAATAAATATTGCACATTAATTGAATCCAAACATTGTATTGTACATTAAAGTCTGAAATATTGAGAACATATGAAAAATTAAAATTGTTTAGTAAATAATGAATAATAAATGTTTGTTGCACTCCGTTCGCGATCTGCGAAATTTCCAGTCGAAAAAACATCCACGAAGAGAAAGATATCCGTGCGAAACGATGGAACGTTTATTACCCGGGTAGGAAGTAGAAAGTCGTGTCATTGATCGGACGGTGTGCCGGCAGATAGTAGGTAGCTCCGTCGAACCTCTTCCAGGTAAATCCCGGCGTACAACGTTGAACTTTCTGATCCCGAAGTGGCAGCAGCGTCGGAGTTTCAACGATAATCGTCTGACGGTCTGCAGAGAACGGGCCAGGTCCAGTTCGTAAGCCAACGTTTATTTGAACGTCTCGCTAATCCGGCCGGTGCATTTAGCCGGCCCGTGAAATTTCCATGTATATCCTGGTCCTTTCACACACGGCAAAATGAAAACGACTTGTGTGCCCTCTTCAAGTCCTTTTCCCCTCTTTTCTGCTCGCCTCAATCCCTCCACCACCATCATATGACTTTTCTTCGATATTCCCTATCTTCCTGGTACCTCGCTTGCCTCGTTCTCGTTCTCGTTATTAACACAGTGACTGCAGACTCGGCGGAAAAACTGGGTGAAATCGAACCAATTTATTTTACTCTCCACGACCCTCTGTAACTTCCCGGTCGCCCGTTTGTTATTTGCAGACTACGGATTTTATGCATTCGCGACGGAAATAGTCCGGCGAAAATTTAACAGCTCAGGAATTAAAAGAATTTAGCACTCACGCTGCCGGAGATTCATTTTCATTGCGAAATAGGCGAATAAACCAAAGTGGATTTCTCGAATCTTCTCGTACAGCTTACACTATTCTGATGTTCTGCGAATTTCTGGATATTTTGCCACTTAACGTGTTATACATATAATCGCCCTTCCAATGCTCCATTTCGCGGGTAGTGAATTTTCAAGATTTAATTTTGAATTAGTCAAGAATTAATTTTGGAATTTGCCTAAATAATTCTGTCGTCGCACTGTGGACGGCAGTGAATGTATAAATTGCGGACTGCGCAGAGTACCGAGGTTGTTTCCAGAACACCGTCGCGCCACGGAAATCTTTTCGATTCGTCGGTCGCGGATGCAAAATGAATTTCGTATGACGTCGCGTTATCCACTTCGCGGGTTTTGCAGCGATCCTTTATTAGCCGCGCGGACTATTTATTATTCTAATTGGCGGGTGTCTCGACCGGTGCTCCAGGAAGCTCGACGCGTTGCACAGAATGGATAGGCGAGCGCCGCTAATTTCGGACTCCTTCGTTGCAGTATTAATCGAATCATTTAATCTCTAATTTGTTCCAGCCCCGAAATAGATCCTTGATCTTAATTCGTGTCGGAACAACTCTAAGGGAATACTTTATCAGCTGGATAGGTACTGGTTCACTGGGCTAGTATGTATTACGGATCTGGAATGCTAATTCTGGTCGCTGCTACAAGATTGTATCTGTGGTTGCAAGGAAAAACGCCGCATGTCACAATTTTAAAAAATTTGAGTTTATGCATTGATTGAGCTTCGTAGTATAGGATTGACGTGTTTACCAGAAAAAAGTCATGAAAACAAATTCGAAACGCACGGAATTATTTATTAAAAATTCATTTACTGCATTTCTTAAAAATATTACGAAGTTTCTTTGAATGTCCATTCTTTGCTCGGTAATTTATTGATCCTTATCCAGTCAACCAAAATGTGTAGATTATTTAAAACCTTTCCGTATTCAACATGTTTGCAGAAATTCTCATTATAAGACTGTATTAATATATTAGCGAGTAAAGAATGGACATTCAGAGAAATTTTATAATATTTTGTAGAGGAACATTAACAAAGTGCTGAAAGAAATACAGTAAATGGGTATCCGGTTCACCACACAAGGGTTAAAATGAGAATTTGTGCAAATATGTCAAATACAGACTCTTCATTATTCATGCAGAAGAACTTCCCTCAAAAATGTATTACACTTCTAGAAGCGGACGCCTTGAGGATCGAGAATGAGGTCTCTGTTTACGAGACAGTTTCAGCATGGCACCGGCGTGTTTTCCGCCGGAGTGTGTCAGAGTTGTCTCGACGGGAAGCGATTTTTCAGCGTTTTCTTGTGTGGTATCGATGGGACGAGTGTAGAGGCGATAAACGGGTTCGTCAACGGGCCGCGGTGTTTTATCCGCGCCGCTGATTTACTATGCCGGTGGCGTGGCGTCGCGAAATTACACGCGCCGCTTGGTTTAGTATCGGGGGTGGGCTTGACGTACGGCACGCGTCTATTTTCCCTTGGCCTCGGCTAAATTGTAAATTTCTCCCCGTAAGCGACGCGCTAAATCTAGCAGATAAGTACGCCTATCGCGGCCGACACGCCGTTTACCCCTTTGAAATACAACCTTTGAAGGAAAATGTAGTGCGGTAGTTCCGCGGCCGTCCGTTTCATAAACGTTTCAATTAAAAGTAGAGCGAGACTGACCGACGACGCCGCGCCGCGCCCGCGTCACCGTGGTAATTTAATACGACGCCGGCCGTCACGACGCCCGACCATTCGCCCAGTCGATCCCTACAACGTGTATCGAAACTGTCGCTTGTTTTCCTACAGGAGTTCCATTTTTCAGACAATTAGATTTCGGAACGTGCGATATCAATTGATCGCGCGACGTTAATTGCCGTGTCTGGCCAGTGCTGGTTCTTTCTACTCGAAATTAATTGCGAATGTTGGGCGATGGCTTTAGAAGCCGACCTGTCGTAGTTAAGCTGTCTCGTTATTTTTATTCTTTATGCGTCTGTGTTTTTAACTCAGTTTCCACCGACGTTCGTTTTCTTGTGATTGTGTGTCGAACTGGAAAAGTGTTCTAAATGTGCTTTATTTTCAGACACAATATTGTTTCTTCCAACGAAAGCCCAGTGCAACGATTATTACAGTTTCATTTATTTGTTTTAATTGTTTCGTGTTTGAAGGAGAGGTACGCTACCGGCCAAAAGTTTGGAATCACAATTTGATATTTCTCCATGCTTCTCGTAGAAATTGCCAAAGATGTGCCTTTAGAAAAGTGCATTCCGAGCATTCTCTCGCACTGGGTGTATAAAGTATACGAGAACTTTATGGACATAAGAAAATGCTGAAATCTCAGATCATTTAATTTTAGTGATTCCAAACTTTTAGCCGGTAGCGTAGTTCGGCGTTTCTCGCGTAAACGAAGCTTGCCCAGTGGAAAATAGAGTTACGCAACCGTCGACGAATCTGAGCTGGTGATATAGCCTGATAATAAACTAATTTCCGAAGCGACAGGTCCTTTGTGGACCCCTGCACGCGTAATTTGCGCGGTAACGCCGAGAGCAGAGAGAACACGAGGGAGAGAGAAAGAGTAGAGGGCGGTCGTGCTCGGGGGCTTGTTTCATTTTCCTCCCCGGAAGATTTAATCGAACAATTCAGGAGGAGAGGCAGCGGGTCCGATGCTCTGACCGCATCCCCGTTGCCCGGCTACGACATACATGACGACAGGGAAACAGCCCGACTGATATTCGCGCTCGTGTAATGACGGCGCGACGCGCCACGCGTACAACCCTACACGCCAACCCGTCAAACTCATTTGCGGACACGCGTGTACTCGTTTCGCGGTGGACGACGTGGACCGCGTTACACGACCGCGAAATCCATCGAACCGATTAGCACCGCCCGCAAAATGTGACGAATCGCGGCTCTGGCGAAGCCACGTCCCTTCTGCTCAAGGCACAAAATTATGCGAACGATTCTTGCGAAATTCTGCGGACTTGACTATGAACGATTTCTTCAAAACGAATGGCGTTCCACCTCGGAGCGTGACGCGTCGGACTCATTCGATTGCGTACGCGGTGCGTTTTCACTACAAAAAATGGAGAAGATAGGAACCGAGGCAGGAATGCTTGAGAATTCGAGCGCTGGATGGTTTTCCAGAGTTTGATGGCGGAAGATATATTTTATTAAGGATTGAAACGTTTCGGAATTTTGAAATCGTCCGAGGCAACGCGCGTCCAACAATGTTACGTGGTCGCAATTTCGATTTTCCCGATGGGACGTCGCATTGCTACGCGCAACACGTCGGATTTGAGTGAAAAAAACGGGAGCCGTTGATACGCTGTTGCATCTGCGGATCGGTGGATTCATCCCACGCGCCCCGAGGGTGCAAAGATTAGAAGCGGTTCGTAAAACGTTTCGCGCGGACGAGTTTGGTAATCAAGTTCGATTCGCTCCGCGGCCGAATTTCTGGTCCAGGGATTGAATTAAATTTCTGCGACGATTAGACGCAACGCCGCGCCGCGCCCGTCATTGAAACCGCGCTACTTCACGCGGATCCGCTCGTTTAACTCCTTCATAATCGATATTGCGAATTTTTCACCTTTTTTATCCGGCACACAATTTTATCTTAATCGTTCAACCAATCAAACGACCATTCAATATCTATTTCGATTTTTCTTTCATTTTTGGAGATCCACGTGGCGCTATGAAACTAAAAGAATCGATCTCCAGTAAAATATTAGTTGAGTATTTTTTTGGAATTTTTCGGAATGCGTTCGATGTCAATTCTATTTCTCTATCAATTTTGAATAATTTTGCCTTTTGAAGGGTTGGCATTTAGTTTAATATTTGTTTTGAATATTGTGACTGACTAATTTGTGCCGCACCCTGTTTATCGTTATCATAAAGGCAGTATTAAACGCTATTTTGCAATAACATCATGAATTTCTGTTTCATCTATCGAATAACTTCATCTCTGGAGAGGTCCGAATTTCATTTAATATTTCTCTCGAGTAGCCTTCGATTACTCAACGACCGATAAATATAATTATTAGAACTTAAAAATGCTGACGAAACGAATTTTGTCATGTCCCTTGCGAGCTTGAAAATGCAAAATGGCAAATTGCAATAACGTTATGAATTTTTGTATTATTTGCTCGAGAGTTGAAGTCGTTTCGTCCCCGGGACGGCAAACTTTGCAATGTGTTTTTCATCGCGAGTAATCGTTGAACGTAACAATGTGAACAATTGTTGACAACGACGCACCCGTAAATAATTTCTTGATTAGCTATAGCCGAACAGGTTCCCCTGAGATAGCAATGGTAATTACATCCTGCGGAGATTAAATATGTATACGTTTTGCGCATCGGTTGCAGCAACGGAGAACACAAAACATGACAGAATGCATGACAAATGAGCAACGAATAACCGGCGTTCTGTTCATTAACATTCACTGCGCGTGACGTCGAGTTTAAACGCAATCGAGAATATTAAATAACAGTTATATTGAAAAATGAGCTGTTATTTCGCATTCCCTGTCATGTAACACTCGGTTACATGAATTCGACGTTTAATGAGTTCTTGGGGCACGACCGGAATCGAGCACTCGGCCAAATTACACCTCAAAATATCGATTTACCAACCAACCACATTTTTTAAAGCCACAACTATTTTCTCTCGGACCTACTCCAATCGAAACGTTTCTAAAAACATTGAAACAATTTGGTCACTCTTTGCAAAGAGTGCTTAAAAATTGCTGTAGTATTCCTTACTGTTGTTTTATGCAAATTTTATGTACAGTCAACTTTACAAAAAAAATCGCACAGCAGTTTTTAAGGACTCGTTGTAAAGAGGAAGCTTCAATCTTCAAATCCACGTTGGTTTCATCCGTGAGAAAAATTTTTCAATGATTTTACGGACGTTTCAATTTTCCCCTCCTCGCGAAAACATTTTTTTTTAATGAGCAACGAGAAGGAGTTTCATTAAATAAATTAATTAGGGGCTGCGTGGGTTTCACAGCGGTGGTTGGACAGCGTTTACCGAATTTCGCGAATTTACGATTTTTGTCCGGACCGGAGACGCGATTGGCCGGTTCCGGGAGGACAATATTCATATTCGACGGCATCAGACGCCGACTATTTCCCGCGAGAAATCGCCCGGACGTCGGAATTTCCCTCTCTCCTTCGAGTTTCGAAAAGGGGATGCGACGTGTTCCGGCCCTGGCTGGCGAAGCTCGAGCAATTTCACTTCCGTACTGTCGTGACGTCGACGGAGATCAGCATATGGAATGGTAATGGCGCAAACTTGCGCCGCGACTGTCGAAACGAGAGAAAAAGGAAGTGCACCCTCTGTCGCGGCGGATTTCGAATCTCGATATATACGGGGTGGCTCGAAACTATTCGTTACATCTCCGTTTTCCCGGCACCTGGCCCGAAAAGCGATTTTTAACGCTGTAAATTTAAATTTAAAGACAACGGTTCTAATTATTACAGTGCGGATTTTATGCATTTATAACAAAAACTGGTGCATGGAATTATTAAAAAAATTTAATAACATCATCGTATTAGTTTCAGCTTAATAAAATAATTAAAACAAGAAGAATATTATTATTTAACTTCTGTATCTTGGAATCTACACGAAAATTTTTTATTTTGCATAAAGATTCGCAGTAGACTAATTATATTCACATTTAGCGTGGAGTAGTTTCTATTTCAAAAATTCGTAATCGACGTCCGATCGATCTAGAATTTTAAATACATCAGTTCTTCGTGAAATGGAACAATTTTACGGGGCGGCGCGGCGTGCTCAAAAGTTCATAGTCGATAAATAAAGTCTGTTTAAAATATTGTACAGTGTGATCTTTATAGCAGAACCTTTAAATAACTTTTTAGGGAGTCAGAACGAGCAAAATAGGGACACAGTGTACGGTGTTGAAGCAGCCCGTGCCCGGAGGAGAAAGGGCCACGTTAGCACGGAAGAACGACTATATTGTTATTCGAGAGGAAGACGTTCGACGTGTGCGAAAACTTGAGCCATAAATTCGACCCGGCCGTGGAGCGGTGCATCGGAGGAACACGATAAGGACAGTCTACGAAGAAGAGGGAAGAACTGAGCTTGCTGGGAGGTGAGGATACCCAGGATCGAAGTGCCGAAAGTCACTTTGCTCGGTCAAATCCAGTGGCTGGAACGTTGAGAGTGTCGCTGGATTTCTATCGTGACCAATCGCTTGTCTATTTGTACTCCGAGGAACATCACAAAAATACCATATGATTTTATCCATCAGAATTTCGTTGGACTACAATCTTGGCCACAATCGGGTATTTCAAGATCCAGAATTTTAGGATTTAACACTAAACCTACCGAGCAGTAAACGCGATTAAAATGTTCTAGCATACAAAAATGACAAGGTTCTAGTTATATTGATTTCGTACAATTTTTATTACAATACGTGTTTAGATAAAGAAATTTATCAAATCAATTTCCATGTAAGCAACTTCATCATTTTAATAATTGTAAGATGAAAAATATAAAACCGGCAGTGGTAGGTTTAGTGTTAATTTAGCAAATCGATTTAATATCGAATCCGGAAAGTGTCGTTGCACTTCGTTTCACAGAACAGCAGAAGTACTTTATTCTTGCTTTCAAACATCCCCTGGAGCTTACTTATACCTGTCCAGCAAGAATATTAAGCTTCTCGCTCTTTACCCTCTTCGCCATGTTACTTCGAGCTCCTCGCGTCGTCCATCATCTTCTCATTGAATACATTTCGTTCTCTCTCTCTCTCTCTCTCTCTCTCTCTTCTACCCTTTCACGTTCTGTTCACTACCACGTGCTTCCCTCTTTGGTTCTCCTTATCTCGTCTAAGCTTCTCATTCACCTCTTCCAACCTCCCGATTCCTCGAGTATCTTCCTCTCCCTCCCTCTCTCTCTCTCTTCGTTTTCTGTTCCTCCATCTCGCCTTATCAGTGAATAGCATAATAGAACGAGATGCGATCGTTATTGAACTTCGTTCGATGACGAAGTAAATGCCCACTCTTTTTTCTCACGGGGACCAGACTCATGTCGATTGCAAAAAGCCTGCAGAGTCGTCTGCGAGACACTAATCGCCCTAGACGATCTGCAAAGACCAATTACAGGGATGTCGTAAACACTGGGAGTTTCGGTCGATGTTCATTTTTTAAAATTCGAAAGAAAAAAAGAGATCGGAGGTCACATTTTTCAATGTTGTCAGACTTCGATTTTTAATCATTATTTGTTTACGTGCCAATAAGTAAGAAGTGCAATATTTTTTAAGTAGAGCAACGCTCGGAAGGCGCAGAAAGAGTAGGTTCAAGAATAGCTAAAGTTCAACGGTGACATAAAGTATCCCAACAGCCATTCGCCACAGAAGCCACGTCATAAATACTGTCTATCTCGACCTTTCAACAAAGTATCAAAGTTCCCAGCTGTCTATCCAGGGAAATATTCTAAAGCCCCATGATGCTTGGCAGTTTCACTTCGAGCTGGATGGAACTTAGGGTATTTGCGGTGCTTGAGAAGTGACGGAACTTGGAAAACACCAACAAAACGCTGGACTTAAAGGGGCTCGGAAGATTTTCAAAGTTAGCCCCGGCACCTTGTTCGAGCCAGTTCCATTTCTTTCCTCGCTTCTCGAATGTTTCTTGTGGAAGCCATTATGGGATCGACAACTAATCAATATACTTTCAGAATGCTTCAGAATGCTGTGTCTAATGATGATGTTTGTATCGTGTCTAAATACATACACGGTGTTCATTTGAAAACTTTCCCCCTCGAAATCCTTGGACACGTGTTTTACACTTTTTAAATATCTTTCATACTTTTCGAGATATTCGGCTAGAAAGTTTTCAAGTTCGTATAAAATCGAAATTCTGTTTCTCAGAAAAGGTTTTGCATAAAAATTACAGGTGTGCGAGAATATTCGGGAATTCCTGGATTTGCTCGCGATTTCCAGGGGTATTCGGGTTTCCCTTGAATTTTTTCGGGATTTCTGATACTGTCCCGGTCTCGAACACCTCTAAAGATAAACATTGTTTATACATCTGGAAGTAAGAATTAGTTTGTGTAAATTCTAGAGGTGTGCAAGACCGGGACGGGACGGAAGTACGGGACGTATTCCGTACAGCATCAGAAATCCCGAAAAAATTCAAGGGAAACCCGAACACCCCCGGGAATTCCCGAATATTCTCGCGCACCTCTAATAAAAATCCACTGATAGCAGCCTGACTATAAAATTGAGATGCACAATAAGAAGAACAATTGATCTATTTTACGATGTTCATAAACGAGCCGCGTAAACGGCAAGTGATCAAATATTATGTTCGAACGATAGAGATCGTTCGGGAAAGATTTCTCGAACGCGGAGGCTCTCGATTCCGGCGTTAAAAAACGCGAGCGGAACGAGCGACAGAACTTGCCGGTGAACCTAATGTGTACTCTAAAAATTTGCTGTTCGTTTTTCACCGTCGCTCTTTGTACATATGTACGGGCTTGAATAGTAGGTATATCCTTCGCGGCGGTGCGTATGCATCCCGTATGGATGATGATACACGGTTACTTCAATAGGGGAACGGCTTGCGCGGCGCGATTCACAAGCGAAATGCAGTCGAAGCGGTAAAGGGGCAATCGTTGTATAACCCGTGGAACGGTGTGCATTTCCCACTGAAACGATCCCCTGTCAAAGAGTGACGCGTCTGCCTCTACTCAAGACAGCTTCGAATGGCTTTCCGATGACTCGACTGCCATAATTCATCCGTCTTTCCGTCTTACGACGTCGAGTACCTCGATTCGCTCCTGTGATTGCGAAATCAGTTGCTATTCCATCAATTAGTGCCTATTTTCCAACTTATAACTTGCTCTTATTGGTCTCATTATGAAATATGACTAAAAATATTTTTTTTATTAATTATTTTATCACACACACGTACTCTCGAATGTTTAAAAATAACGTTATGACTAGACTGCGGGTCTTTATGCAAAAGAAAACTTGTTTGCATCGATTGCAAGAAGTAGAAACTAAATTGAATGTTATTTCTTCTCTTAATGACTTTAATAGATGAGAAATCATATATTGACGTCTTTTATTTTCTAAATTTTCCAATTTCATCCACTCAATTTTGCTATAAATGCATAAAGATCCGCAGTCTAGTTATGACTTTCCAGTAATTATATTTGTGCTAAGGAATGCCAAAAATATCCGAATTTTTCACGATTGAGCTTAACACAAATAATTGAATGCACAGAATATACAAATTCGTAATACACGTACGCTTTGTACGATTACAGGGCTTAAACTGTCGTGAAGTACCGACGCAATGTTTACATTTTTCGTGTATATATCAACAGTCTTAAGAAAGATTCTGAGAAAGGTGTACCGTGACTTGTTTTCTTTTTGTTCGAACATTTGAACAATTGTTTGAGTCACTGTATATAGATTTTCAGTGGTCAGAAAAATGTGTGCAATCATTTCCAGTGTAATTTCATTGTAATTTCAATAATTGTCCATTATGGTTTATCTGTGGGAGTATACTTGCTACATTATTACTAGTTTAATTCACTGATATTCCATTTTTGCAGGATTAACAGCAATCCGTTGTTCTAATTCCTCGATCCCTAAAGGACCGTGTTCGGAGCGGTTCGTTTGATGTCTGACATTGGTCGGATCGCGGGCAACCAGGCCAACCATATTATTTATAGGTTAATTGGTGGGGAGGGTTGGTTAATATTCGAATGGTCGAGGCGAATGGTGGGGGGAAACTCGATAAATTCTCATCCGGTTGACAGAGGATTGCGACAGTCAATTAAGGTGGTTTCAATGTGATCGGACTCTCCTTCCCGAGCTATTTTGGATTTCAATAACTCCGCGTTATTGAAGTTCCGAAGAAGTTCCCGGCTGGTTCGACAAGATTGAATTTAGGGCGTACCTCTAGCCGAAGATGACGCGGGGAAGCACAACAAGAGAGTTCAAAGACGATTGAACGTCCACGAGTCGTGGCCGAGGACGTGACTGTTCGATGGATCGATCTTGCACACTTCAAAATCCGTGCAGATCTTCAATCTTTATTAATCCAGTCCAAAGTTTTAATCTTCATGCTGTTTAATCCCCTTGCACCTACGATTTATTCTACGGTTCCAGTGATTAGAAGCAAAAACGAGCAAATCTCTGAAAAGACTTTTTGTCTTAGTTTTTCGGTCACCTACACGCTCCTGAAGTTTTGCCGTTTAAATTCGGGACACCCTGTATATATTTATTAAAGTCTGTTCTGAATCTTTATCGCGAGTCTGACACGATATCGTAAGGCAAGGGGTTAAAATCACACAGGTCCAGTTTTGTTAAAAATATTTCCTAATGGTATTTCAGCGATTTTTGGAAATTTTAACAAATGGAAAGGGGTCCCTGTCATGGTAGTTGCAGCCAAAGTGATTTGGCAGGATTTCGAAGCTCGACGATTTCGGAGCGACAGACGCTTCTTATTGGTTTACGTGGTTATCGGCGCAGCGCGACGCGACGCGCCATCAATTTCGGCATTACGCTCGTTCGCTCGGCACGCGTGACTCCCGACAGCGCCTAATTAGCTCGTGATTTGATTATTTTGGTGCGTAGACAACGTTCATGATGTAGGAATGATGGAAACTCCGGCTGTGTACGTTTTATTGGCAGAAATTGATCGATTCCCTGCGACGACGCAACGAGTCCGATGAATAATGGGGATCGAATGGATGTTACGGTAACTCGTGTGTTTTCCGAATGGCAATTAAAACTGTTGCGTTACGTTCGTTTGCTTGGCTTTTATTTTTGTAATCCGTGCTTCCTTCGATAATATATTATTCTTGATTTTATCCAATCGATACTTTGGAAAATCTGATACCGTGAGGGGATAAAATTGAAACACGTACTGTGACAAAACAGTCGATTTCCCTTTACACTGAATAATTCATAATACTCGGGGAAAAATATATAAAAATCCGTATCTTTTTTTTTTGAATTCGATTTCTCGAAGTAATACAAATACCGGGTCCTTTATGTCGAGTTCGGAGAAACCGGGAAGGAGGAGATAAAGGAACGAGAAAAAGAAAATTTGACTCTCCGTCGGGTTCCTACGTCGAATTCGTATTTCTGGAGGTCCCTGGATCGCGGTGGGGCTCGTGTAGTATGAAAAAGAAGCACGGCACGGGCACAGGGAATCGTTGTGTAGATAGTATCGTGGGAATTGGCTTTCTTGACGGGCCGTTCCGCCGTTCCATTTCTTCAATGCAATTCAAGTATCGAAAGAAACACGCGGAAATGAACACTCCCGGAGGTTCCTCTTGGGTTCAATCTTCTATTACCCGCGGAAGCGGCCGCATCCGGTTGGATTCCGTTGTTCGATTAACGTTAAAGTCTATTTATAGCTCGGTGCCGCCTTCGACCGACCACTTAAACAACTTATACCAACGAGAAAGGTATCGAAACGATTTTACTGGAAAGCACCAGATCGTAATTAACCCCTGTATAATTCCGAATCACGCGTTAAATTATATCAAAGTTGCCGAATAAAACTGATCCGAATGTTTTACGCACTCCGAGCCCGATCGACCGGAAACGGCACAATAAAACCTGTTTTCAGTGGTCGATTACTTAATTGAATATATATAACATTTCGCTCGGATTCGATATCTCTATTAAATCGTGAATTATAGAGGCTCAAAAACATCCCCTTAATCCCCAGAGAGAGAGAGAGAGAGAGAGAGAGAGAGAGAGAGAGAGAGAGCAGGCGAACGTCCCGACGGCATCGTTCTCGCCGGCAACATCCGTTTAATCAGTCGACGGCTCGATTTTCTACGGTTTATTCAATCCGTGTCGAGCAACAAACGCCGCCGGCGATAAGTTTCATCCTGCGAGCACGGAACGAACATTATTCGAGCCTTTGACGCTCGATTATTCGAGAACCCCTTTCGATACGGTGCCTCCCTCCGTTTCGTCGCGTGTTTCACATGTTGCGCCCCCTTATTCCATCATCTCCCCGTGACCTTCGGGGCTCGAACTCGATTAGCCGCTGATTAATCCGAGGATTCATCGAACCACCCTCGCAACCGTACGAGTTTTATAATAATTAGACTGCGGATGTTCGTGCAAGATAAAAATTGCCTGAATCAATTATAAGAGCAGGGAGAGAAGCGATTCAATCATTTTAATACATAGGTAAAATCGAAAAATTACATGAATATCACGATATAGGAGTTTCGGGGAAATCAGTATCGCAAATTCGCGCGTCGGATTAACATTAAATCGCGTATTGATGCGTGCCCAGTACATCGCCGATGTTTACACTAACCTCGAAGAGTTTATTCGAGGCGAGCAAGCAACGCGTGCGCGCATATCGAGAACCGGTCCTGAAAGATTAAAGCATCGTTTAGTTAAACTTTCAGGCGTGTTTGTCGCGAATATCGAGGAACGTCGACCGGTCTAAATAGTAAACCGTATACATCCGTGTTCCATCGATCGAGAGCAATTAGATCCAAGGGTCAAGCGATAAATATTTGTCGCTACACGAGTGCCAGTGTTTCGACTGGCAGCTGACAGGTTTAGCATTAATCACCTGGGCGACATTTGCATAGCCCCGTTGCACTGCGAGGTGCGTTCGTTTCTCTTCTTTTTCCACGACGCTCTTGCATCGTCACGAGACAGCAAACTCCATTTCGGTATGGTAAACAAGATTTTACGATGTGTCGAGTGTACTCGCACTTAATTGTTCCCTGAAATATTCCCTCGATCGACGCCTTTGTGCAAATCGTGAATTGCTTGTTCAGATTTTTATGGAGTCGACTAATGAAACAGGAACATTCGTGCCTTTTCTTTCCTTTGGTGGCACTTTTTGCATTGGCACTCTGAATCTGAATTCGAATTTATGTGAGAAAGATTGTCATGAAAATTGTTTTTCCTTGCTAAAACTGCAGAGAACGGGGGAAAATCGAAAGATCTACAAGTTACGCATGGAATAAATACAGGATAGAAATTATAAAGCGTTTTACAGACGAATATCTCCAAAAATATTGATTATACGCAAAAATGTTTCAGATGAAAGTTGTTCAGTACCGAGGGGGGCATCATGTGGTGGGATTTCAACTTTCATCTGAAACATTTTTGCGTACAATCAATATTTTGGAGATATTTGTCTGTAACGCTTTATAATTTCCACCCTGTATATGTAGCCGCCCATATTCCGAATAAAACGTGAAATTCCCGCATCCGCGGCAAATGTAAATGTTTCAATTCCGATACTGTCGGCTCGCTAAAACTCTATTTTATTCGGAATATAATGTTTTTATTCAAACAGCGAATTTCTGTCAAATTCCCTTTGACGTACGCGCGACCTAAAAATTTGAGCTTTCCACATATGATATTTGATCTGCAAACGATATTATAGATCGGAGAAAAATCTGTCGGAGAGAATGTTCAGCATTCGCAGGTTTCTTGAAGATTTCCCGCGGGTCGACGAATTTCTCTTGTAATTTTCGGATGGCATTAACTGATCGTGGATGGTCGTCTTAATCATCGTTCGAGGGATTTTTTGAATAACTGCCTGGGCGATTCGTCTGGAGCGAGGGCTGCGCGGGACAACTGCAAATGAGAAATGCCGTCGACGTTCCTTTTTAATAATGAAATTACGAGCAGCCGTGGAATTCGTCCCACTATGGGCATCATTTCTAAATCGACCCGGCAATTGCATTCCAATCGAAATTGCCAGAGCGTCGGGCATAGTCGATCGATGGCTGGGATCGTTTCTGAGGAGTCTCGGAAATTTTTGAATATAATCACCGAAGGCCTGACGTCTTCCGGTATATTAATTGTCCTTGTCGCATCGTCTGCTAGCTTCCACGGAATCCTTATACAAAAGCTACGGGATCGACTTTTATTTCATTTTTTAATATCGACATCTTCGATCATATCGATCGATGTTCCGAAGTACAAAATTCTAAATCTGAACGAAGCGAATCCTTCCACGCAGAATATTAAGGGTAATATTAGTCTCCTTTTTCCAGGATTGCAAGGGTGCGGGATATATAATGTGTTAAAAATCCAAGTGCTTATGGAAAAACGAAAGGAAGTGGAAGACCTAGCGTTACTTTCGAACGTGATAAACGTGCAATTTTGCCAAATGGCCGAAGAAGCAGGTTTTTGACTACTGAAAAGCCCCGTGTTTGTATCATCGAGAAATGAGAAGGCGAATCTCGCACCCTTGCAATCCTGGAAACGAGTCTACCGCCTTAATGATTTTTTGAAAACTTTAGATGCATACGTGCAAACTCTATGGAAATTCGTCTCAGACTTCGTACAATTTTGGTATTGGCAGTCGTGTTAAACAGTTGCTTCTCATTGAATTAACACCGCGCGAACGAGAAGTAAGTGGCAGTGAAGGAGGAAACTAGGCAAAAATGAATCCGCGACAGCTGCTAATGAGAGCATATTGTCTCGATGGGTCACAGTCGAAACGCGCGTGCTACGATGCACCGTGGATATGCACTTGGCCCGGCCGTGTGCCACTTGGTCTCTCGGCAGGACCGTGTGTTCCTCTATTTACAAGTCCCGCTGGACCTCTGCGATGTTATTAGCGAATGCTTGGCTGACGCGTTCATGTTTCTAACAACATTATGCCAGATTCATCTGCGACGCTGAGGAGCCTGCAGAGTTTCAATTGTTAACCCCTCATTTATTTTTGGGATTTTTACTAATGGAGCAGCCACCGAATGTTCAAATTATTAGCAGACACTAATCAACAGACTGCGAATCTTTATGCAAAACGGAAACTTTCCAAAAATTCCTGAAAAACAAGAAGAATAATTTTGGAAAACAGAATTTACTGTATCGAGAATGTTTCTGGGCCCACGCACGAAAAGACTCTATTTAATTCAACAGAGTGGCCTGGGTGCTTTGACGTTGGCCTACTCCAGCAAACCGGAAGACGGTTTTAGGAGGACTCCGGCTCCGGTGAAACGAATCACAGGAAGGTTCGGGGGGCCACGAGCAAAACCAAACTTTGATGGGAGGTACTTCGCGCGTAAACGGTGTCGTGCTTGCCGTGGACCATTTTGCACACGGCTGAGAGACCACAACGAGAGACGCGTAGCTCCACGTCCGCCTCGATGCGCTTCCGGTCCCCTGGCAACTTATCGGAAGTAGTTAGACCTCGAACGTTATCGCAATCTTTGGTCGCGACGTCGTACTCAGGCTCGATCCCCCGTGAAGTTCGCTGACCGACTGACCGGAATTCTATGCTATCTCTCGACGAATTTATGGGACTTTTTACAATAATGAACATTTTTTTGACAGGAACGAATTCTTCCAAAACATTCAACTTTCCCCAGACTCCGATGCAATTCGAAAAGCGCGCGGAAAAAAGATATCTCCTTCGACTAAAATGTTTTCTCCCAACACGGTATCAAACATTGATGACCCTAATCATCGGAACTGCCACTCCGGCACTGGCCCATCAAACTAAATCGTCTTTTCCTGTTGGAACTCGCGGACTGCGAGTTTCCGCGCGCCATTAACTAAACATAAAACCGTTCTCCCCGGGCATGGAAACTTTATGTCGGCGATCGGAAACTGCTTAAAGCGATTTCCACGAGAAGGAAGCAGCCCATTCGATCGGGGGGCGAGTCGATTTTGACGGGATCGACGGGACGGCCTGGCCAAGATTGAATCTCAGGCATCCGCTGCGCCGGTAGCGGGTCGGGGGATAAGTGAAAGAGAGAGAGAGAGAGAGGGAGAAAAAAGAAAGAAAAAACGAGGGGAAGAAAGGAAAAGAAAAGCGGAACAGGGAAGGAAAGTGTCTCGGCGACTGGTCTGGCTCGGCTCGAAATTGAACGTCGGATTGCGCGTTTATCGCGCTCGAACGGACCTCAAGGTCCGTTTTTACCCTCCTCGGTTATGCGAACGGAACAGACGCGGAGGCATCTCTCGCGCAAAAACCGGACAGAGAACAAATTTACAGGACTACGTTCCTCGCGCAGCTGCCTCTCGCTCTCGGACTTATCTAAAACGTGTTACGGACGGCTTGATCGAGTCCCCGACAAGAACTTCATCCCCTGGGAGGACTCTCTTCGCTGCCACCCGCTGCGGGTGTGTCATTCTGATACCTGCCCGAAACATTTTATTGTTTTTCAAGTGAAAACTTCTCTAGTCACTCCGCCTACACAATTGCTGGGCAGTGAATGAGTCTGATGCGTCACGCTCCGAGGTGAAACGCCTTTGTTGTATGTCTGAGATAGAAATCACGAGTTTGAACGTGTATTGAAAATTCACGCGCACACATGTACACGTGTAACAGATATATACGTGTTCGAGTTCGTGTAATGTTTAATACACGTGTACACGTCTAAAATACGTCGTGTGCTATCTGGATAAAATATACATGTATCCGTGTATCTAAATACACGTGTACCCGTCTAGTAAACAATACACGAATTTCAACACGAACTTCCGAACTATACGTGTACACGTGTATTTCAGGTACACGCGAAATCGAGATCTCTAGTCTGACAAGATTGTGAGATGTGCTAAGTGCAGGGACAGTAATAAACTGGAGAATGTTTTTACGACGGCTTTGTCCAGATATGAAAACGCTCGGGTACAACAAAAATTGATTGAAAAGTTCGGATTTATTTTAAGCGTCGAGCGTCGTTTGTCCGTGGTTCTAAATTTGTTGTTTCTCTCTGTGAAAGGATCAACTTGCCCGCGAAGCATGAGCGGATCGTTTTAATAGTCCCGGGGAAGCGGGAAGTAACAAATCGGCTGGAAAATAGTGAAATTATAACTAAAATGCCGTCCGTTTATAGAATTAAGAAATCGATAGCTCGTCGCGCGCGAAAGGAAATCTGCGACGCTTTCAACGACCTTAAAACGTAAAAGTTTGCAGCACCAGAAAAGTATACTGTTCAACTGTACAATATGAAATGTCGGATTTCAAATCATTCGCAATTTGATCTGTACTGAAACAATTTTTTATCGACTGCTAAGAAGTATTTCTAGAACCGATAGAGATTTGTGCCATGCCAAAGTCACGCACAACTTCTTAGCATTCATTTAAAAAAACTATTTAAACGACGAAATTGAAAATATAATATAATATACAAGAATATGGTATAATATAGTTCTTGTAACTGTTAGGAGTACAAATCCGATATTTCACATTGCACAGCCAGACATTTCCAACGAATTAATAAAACTCAGAAACATCATTTAAAAAAATCCATAAAAATGGCACAACCACTACTGAAAGAAAAAGATTCTCTGATTACCTAGAAAATGATCTATAAAATCGTCTCTAAACTACATTAATCGATTCATTAACGATTACACGCAACCAAAGCAAAGCACCAGAGAAAATGAACCGAAACGAAATGAAACCGCTGATTCGACGGAAAAATAGTGAAGTAGGAATAAGTAGATGTGTATGATACTTTACACTGTGCAACTAATCACCCTCTAAGCCGATTGCCGCATGAATGAGAAAAGTCCATCGATCAATAACCACCGTCTGAATCGCATGCAGCATGAGAAACATCCTCCTTTGAACTTTCCCGGAGCCACGGTACCCGAAAGGTGAAGGATCGATCGCGAATTCGCGAACGACGCGACGGAAGAGGGACCGGATCGTATTTTCCATTCCCGAGTTACTCTTTTCCTTCGAGGGGCAAATGGGGGAATGCTGGCTCGTCGTAATGCCCCCATAGAATTTCATAAAGCCCACCATATTAGCTTTGCTGGCGAGAATATTTTGAAATGCGACCGACCGAACATTCCCTGCGAACTGTTGTCTCGTTTTCGCAGACAGATAACTACAATCACATACCACAAATATTTATATATTTATAATTATACTGACACGATATAAATGTAAATGAAAAAGTGAACTTGCTGTCGAAGGGCGTATCGTAAAATTCTGTGGAAAAATTGTGACGTCGACGTGCCAGCGACCTCTAAAATTGCTCCAGGAAGGAAAACAGCGTCTTCTTTTGCAGTTAGCGAAACAATTCCGTGAAACGCGTCGAACAAACAAATTGGACAAGGGAGTGTGCAGGAACGCGGCCAGAGAATTGCAAAGGAGGACAAGTTTGCTGGACGAGAGTCTACTCACCGGCGCAACTGTATCCATTTTTATGAAGAATATAGCCGTCCCGACAGTCGCACTCGTACATCCCGTCGTGAAGTTCGTAGCAGAGCTGCTCGCACGGTGACCCGTGCCCGCATCGTCCTGAAATGCAAACAATTCCCAGCAAGTGAGAGACTTGTAGACGGTCACCATCGTGGAGGGAACCAAGGGAAACTAGGATCAAAGTTAGATCCGGGGATCAAGGCACCAATATGTACTCGGCCCGAGTCAATTTCTATAGACCAATCGGACTTTGCCTTTCTCCATATCAATTAACACTTTCTGATCACGACCTGGTACATAGAACACCATTCTTTGACCTAGATCCCATGTTCCATAAAACACCTGTTTTCCCCGAAAACAGTACTAATTGAAATGGCTGTAAAAACATTAAAAAATTTTTTTCGTGAATGAATCTTCCACGGATTTGAAGATCGAAGCTTCCTCTTCGCGACGAGTGCTTAAAAATTGCTGTGCGATTTCTTGTTGGCGAGTTATTCAATTTTGAACGAAGGGTGTACAGTCAGCTTGATAAAAATATAGGACTGTATTACTCTCCCGCGAACGTAGTCCTCATTTTTGTTGCATAAAACAACTAAAAAACAGAATGGTACATTTTTGAATGTCGTTCGAGGGTGGGTAAGCCTTTAAGACGGCCACTATCGACTGCCGGAGGCAATCGTGGCTCGGACGGATGGTAAGAGGATATAGAGCGTGCCGTTACGAGGACCAGGAAATTGTAATCCTGCAGGAAGTTCGCGGTTAGGCGTGAATTATTCCGGGGCGGTCGCTTTGTCGATCGGGGGCGTCGCGACGCCCTTTCGCGTCTCCAGAAATCTACCCCTCTCTCTCTCTCTTGCTCTTTCGGAAAGAAGCGACGCTGAGCCAGCGTTTCAGCTGCCGTGGAATAATTCAAAGATAAATGAACCGCTTCTCTACCGCGGTGTTCCCGAAGATACGGTTAAAAACGGACAGTAGAGCCTTACTATTCCGAGAAATTATCACCGTTTAACCGCTGACGTAATGAACGTCAGACCGCCAGACTGGATGCAATTATTAACTCCGCCGGATTTAATTATAGGCGCCTCTGTGAATCGGGAATTATATTTAGATTAGTTTATTTTCACCGCAGGAATGGGAACTGTTAGCAACTTCCAGCCTGCCAGCCCGTCCCGGTTAGGTTGTTCGAACGAAATGCCTCGGTAATATCGTAATTAGTAAATAATGGCCACTCGTTTGTCTTCGTGATGAATGCTCGGTTCGTTTGTTTCCTCCGACTATCCGGGGTCCTGCTAATTTTCTGGCCAGCCTTTGCGGTTTCCCCCTGTTTTCGCAATTCCTTCATTTCTCGACCAACTTCGAATGCCTCCAATTTATTCGCACGCGGAAGAATCTTTCCGCCAGCGAACTGAATATGCTCCTCATTTTTGATATCATCACTTTTGTTTAACCCTTACGTGAACAATTTTCATCAAAACAGAAAGTAGCTTATCCATTGCAGAAGAACTCTATTGTCTATCAATTCCCGAGTTCCATTCGGACAAAACAATAGTCAATCTTATAATTTTCCTCTAGCCCGGGGAGTTGTACGTCCTACAAAGCCAAACGGATATCCAATCGAAATCTCCCGATCGAAACAGTAAACCATTTTCGCCGGGAATTCTCAAAGACACTCGACGCAATACGTTGCGATCGATCGATCGCAAACACATTTCTCTGTTACTCGTTAACCAGTGCACCGGATCCTGTGAGGAGAATCATGATTCTCGATAAGCTCGGAGATTACACCGATTGCAGAAATGAAATTACTTTCACCCTTTCATCCTTAACGTCGTCGAACTCGTTGTCAAGATTCCGTGTAGAATTGGCTACATGCGAACACTATGAGTGCCATTTATCGTCAGGAAATCCGCTCTTTCCTTCCCCTGTCCGATCGTCCGCAACACTTCCAGCAATAAATAATGATAAACCTTGGTCGAAGGGCCAGACGAACGAAGGTATCCACCACCGACTGACAGCGTTATTTATGGGCGGGCCGCGGGCCGCCGACCGCGAAATAATTTATTTAAACGGTTCCCGGCCGCGATCGGTTGCTAAAGAACGGGCAGGTGTCGATCGACAGAACGGCCCTGCTTCCGCCCCGGCTCGCTCTTAATTAAAACTCGCCGCCTGACGACCGCCGGGTTTCATTAAGCACCCCGGGCTGTCGTAACTCGCGGTTTCCGAGCCGCTCGCGGTGACAGTCGCGATAAATTGTTCGGATCGGCGAAGATCTGTCGGCTATACCGGGTGTCCGACTCGCCGGAAAGACATCCGCGCAATTGCAGAAATTAGATTCTGTTTTTCCACCTTCGGAATTCTCCAAGTCTTCTGGAAATCCCAATTTATTTGGAAGGAACCCGGTTCAACCCCTTGCCGTATTTTAACGAGGCTGATTCGTGATGAAGATTTTTTTTAATCACCGTAACTGTAAAGAGAATGTTACGGCAAGGTGTTAACACATTACCGACTGGTGATTATTGCATAATTTTGAAATATTAACTTGTAAAGAAAGAAATGCAGGGTTTTTGATCCTTCTTTTCGTTGATATTATGATAAGTGTTAAGAATGAAATTGGAAATTGGTTAGAAACTGTGGGCGATTTTTATTTCGCATGAAGACCAACAGTCTAATTATTGTGAATCATTTTTGTCTCAACTTCATTTTCTCGCAACTTCATAATTTGCGCGGAAGTTACCAGCCGTGGAAATATCTCGGACGTCATCTTTATTATATCCTGTGGTACCACGCGTCCAACTGCGACCATAATTTTCACGTGTCCGTGGCAAGGAAAGACGAAAACACGGGAGGAAGAACGATTTCCTGGAAGTTCAGCCAGCATATTCCCGGCGATGTGTAAAAAAACCCAAGGAGATGTGTAATTACTTTTACGCTTTTTCCTGCCAACATTTTCAGAGATTACTCGGTTAAATTCCGGACTCCCCGGGCCCGTGTCACGCTATTCTTCCGGCGGCCATTGTTCCACGCGCTCAAACACTTCCCTATCTTGAGCTTTCCTTCCACCGCGATACTAAATAACGAGGAATTAACCGCGTAAGGCGAGAAAAGTTCATATTGTGCTGCTCGAGAACTAGAATAACCACGTCGGAAGAAGATCGAGTGACCAGGATTAACTCTGCCCCCAGCGAATTTAATTGTTTAAATATTGAACGATGACCTATCGGACGGTAAATCAATTCTTATCCTCCACGGGAGATTTAAAATGCTCTAACTTCGTGCTGGCATGAACCCGGATTTATTTTAAAGCTTGAAGATTCTACTTCGATATCTCTTAGTCCATTTTACCACGTTTTTATTAGCTCGCTTTCTTGTCTGTCTGTTTGTTTGTCCGTCTGTTCGGTACAATGCAATATCTGAAATTTTTTTTTAAAAAAGCCTATGCGTTTAGGAGATACAAATTATTAATAAATTTTACCGTTACACCCCTCCCTCACGCAAGCGACCCACGTTTTTCGTTTTAAATCTTACAAGTATTTTCATAGCTATTAAAAATTCACAATCTGTACGGTATTAGGAACCTGTATGGGGCTAGGAAAAATTATTTTATACTTTTTAGTCCGTTTTTAAAAATTTATTTTTATTTAAATTATTCTTTTAAATAAAATATGTCTACACGATACAAGCGAGAGATCGAAGACGTGTTCTTTCTGTAAAACACAGCGAATTGAAACGTCTGTATAAACATTAACAAATTTTTTTCGTGAACGAATCCACTATGAATTTGTAGATTGAAGCTCCCTCTTTACAGCGAGGTTTTAAAATTCGTCATACGATTTTTTAAAGTAAAGTTATAGCAGTTTAACGAAGACAACAACTTCTCGATTAATATCAGAGGCGAACAGCGTTAATAGCATAAGTTCAATGTAATATGCAACGTTATTCTCGGCGTAGTTTCGAGTTTCCGGGTGCGTGCACATCCGCGGTGACAGAGACGAAACAATCTCCCCGGAAATCGTCACCCAGAGACTGGAAGGCAAAGAACAACTATAGTTCAATTCCGGTAAGACAATTTCGTCGGTCTCCGTGGCGGGCTCCATCGCTCATTAGGATAATTAACGTCAGCGATCCCGTCACTCATGTCAAGTGCTCTATTATTCCCGCGAGCGAGGGATCTCCGTCACGGGGAAGAACTTTCGCCCCCGTTCCTTCCGCACCGTGACCTGCATCTCGAGATCTCGATCCTGTAAACGGGTCGAAAGAGATCCCACTATTGTCCAAGGTATAAAGTACCGTTAGTAATAAGGTACCGTTCTTTCGCAATAAATGCCCAATTTAAAATGAAAACGGCGGAGACTAATTTGTACTCCCAATATTTTACAATTATTGAAATCACCCGTCGAAGAAAGTCGTGAAATCTCTGAAAACTCTTCGGAAGGACATCGCAAGGGGTGAGAAGTTAGGGTTCGGATCGGGCAGAGTATGGCAGCAGGGGTGAGACCGCCAAAGCAGAGCCACAGACGGAAGTGCAATGGATCTCCTGATTAACTAACATGAGCCAAGGGTCACGCGTGTAAACGCGTACAAAGCTGTGCCAGCTATGCCGTCCAACTTGTAATGAGACGTCCTGCACAGGAATCCGATTGATGGGATCACGACCCCAAACAATCCTAAATTGTCCCTGGGAAAGTCTCGTCTCGGCCACCTAACGTCGGTGACGTAATCCTGCAACTAAAATCCGATCAGGGATAAAACAAAACGTAAAACTGTTTCTTGCTAATGGCGACTAGATCGGGTATATACTATTATTGTATACGTCACGTCGGAACGTGCGCGATCCGATTACAAGTGAAATCGCGAGAGCTGGACAAAGTCGGCGTGGCCCTTTTTTCGTTCCGTGACCCGAAAAGACATCGGGGAAAGGTCTTTCAATCTTCTAAATGGCTTAGTATCGCGACGTATCAATCCTGAGAGCTGTTCTGTCGAGAGGGGATCGACGACAAATTCTTCGTATCCACTTCCGGCTACGAAATATCGGAAGTTAACGTCTCCAGGTTCCTATCTCCGTGGAAAATCCTTTCTCGAGGACTCGATATTTTTTGATAAACAATTCCGCTCGATGACGGGATTCTGTCGAGGAGAGAAATACTGTGCGAATCTGTGATAAAAGTATGTTACCTGGAATCGATCCATTCATCCCCACGTTCAAATTTATTTTCGCAGACTCACCCCCAATAATCAGCCCATAAATAATCATTAAACACACGCGTGTCACTTTTCACGTGCAAAATATCGATCCCACTCCACCAGCGTTAATAAGCAAAGCGTAATGAAGCGACGGGGACCAACTGGGGGGTCGGCGGAGGGTGGAGGTAATGGCAGGCTTCCGCCAGGATCGCGATACGGTGCGGGGGGCGGTACACGATCGGGTGTTTGCGCTCTCTTTACGAGGGAAGAAATTCGCGTCGCTGACCGGGCGTCCGTAAATACGGGTTCCGATTTCCATCTCCGGGGTTTATCGCAGTGTACGAAGTTGCCGTAGGGTCAAAAGCCACCCCTAACAATAAGTCCACGAGAGCACGTACACCGTGGATATATGTATACGGTGCCATCTAGATTGGCTGGCAATGGCTTCCCAGGGAAATCGTCGAAGAAACTACGGGGCGATCCGATTGTCCAAAACCAACCCCGCCTTTCCCGTTGCTGGACAAATAAGTCGAATTTTAGGGGATGAAAGAGACGGATCATCCATCGTCTTGAACTCGAGTCCTCGGCTGACAGATTCCACGGATCGAACGAATTCGTAGGGTTTTAGAGGCACGATCTTCGACGTTTCAACCCCATCCCTCTTTCCCAACCCTCGATGCATGAACGTCCGGAAATCCGTGGCAACAAGGAGCATTGAATTTCCGAAAATACCGAGTCAACCTTTGGCTACTTTGACTTACTCCCGGCTGAGGGAAGCCTTTTACCGGTGGACGAGGCTGAGAAGAGGGAATTTGAAAATTTATTAATTCTACAGGGTGTCGCGAAATTCCTGCGACATGACACCCATGACTTCGACAAAAATGGCGCCCGCGGCTTTGTTAAATTAACGAAAAGCACAGATAGAACGAAAAACAAACATAACATTTTTGCTAAGGAAAATGTTGCTTCAAATGACATCAGGAACCTGCCATTTCCGGCTGTTGAACAAATTTTGGAACAGCCTGTATAATAACAAAGCCGCGGACGCCATTTTTGACGGAATTTTGAGACACCTTGTATTTGTCCGTTGCCAAGTGAATAAAATATTCGTAGAAGAATAGGGAAGTGTTAAATTGGAAATATTTCGAGAATTTCAATGGGAACGCACTCAAAAGTGTTGAAGTGGAAAATATTGGGAATACTGGGAACATGGAGATTTTTCATCGAGAACAATTAAAAAATTGTGAGCCGAGGTAAAATGAGAGAGATATCGAACAATTTTTGAAAAATGATAGCCTGTACAGTACTTGCTTTTGGCTCGGGAAATATAAAATGGAATATTGAATAATCGAGAGGCGTATTTGTCGGTTTTACGTGTATATTTTCCATTGCGAGTTTCCCATTATTCCGGGTGGTTATGTTCTCTCGCGAGTGCCACCGACGATAAGGATCAGTCGGGATTTTTCGAAACCGAACATAAAAACGCTGGACCAGAATCTGACACAGTAAGATAGTAGCGGCGTGCTGTGTTTCAGAGTTGAATGACCTCCGGCCAGTGATGCGTTGCATTCTACGCTTCTGTTTCCTCGTATATCTCGCAGCTCGCAGAAAAATGACCGAGCGACAAAACTTTGTAATCCATCATTCTGGGCTTCAAAGGAATATATCCTTTGCAAAACGAGCCAATGCCTTCGTAAATCATCGTTCGTTCATTCATAAAAAGAACGGCGTCGATAATGGTTGATTTCTCGACGGAATCCGTGTATCTTACGGATTTCTACAGAAATGGCGTCCGCTGGTTGCTCTGAAATTGATTACACAGCGAAAGGCAGCGGAAGAAAGGATACAAGTTTTCTAATTAATTGCCTGACGTTCCGCACACGTAATAATTGATACAGATGACGCGAGATAAATTCGCACCAAATTTTATACGCAGATGGAGGTATTTTTTAACGACAGAAAACACTCGGGTAGAAAATTTTAATAAATTCTGTCTCTACATAATAATTTAATTTAATCAATCATTGCATTTTTAGTTGAGCAGTGTAACGTCAGATGTTGTTTTCATTATTCTGTGTTAAAATGTCACATCGATGGGCAGGAAATATAAGGAAATGGCGTGTAGAATAGTTTCAGACGGCAGCGAAAGGTCGCAGACTTCATTTTTAGACCGGGAACTGTATTCTCCAACTTCTCTCTAACTCCCAGGCGATTTCAAAATAGCTTTGCACTTCGGAGACAGCATAAACAGGCTTTAAAGAAGAGAAAAGGTGCAATAAAACGGAAATGTAGGGGAGCACGTGGCCTCCACAATTTCCCAATGTATTAAACCTTGCTCGAGTCACTTACACCCGGACGGAAAGTTTTGTTTCTAATTAATTCACACAAACAGTCGCGACTGCATTTCCAAGAAAATGCAGGACCAGCAGGGCACAATGCTGGAGGTGAATTTCATGTTCAAGGAAAGCAAAATTACCGCGACAAATTAACAGTAAAGTCGCACAATTTCTAGATGGAACGAAATCGGATTGCTTAAGGGTTGTTTCTAATATAATAGTCTAATATAATAAGTGCGTATTCGGATCACGATAAATGAAAATGTACAATGAAAATTCAGTAACTAAAATTCTTACGATTCTCAATACACTTTCAATCGCCCTAAAATGGCTCGGGGGCGAATCAGCCCTCGAAAATTATGGTTCCCGCGGCTTTAAAAAATGGAAGCCGCGGAATTCGAACTTGCCAGCCTCGCCATAGCTTAACCGCGCGGAAATCCCAAGAATTCGGTGTAGCAGGGTAGCAAGGTGAAGTATTTTGAGAACCGCTGCCGGCCAACAGCCGCAGCAGAACGCGGGGGTGGGTTTCTATAGCAACGCGGTGCTCTCGGACGCGTCGTCCGGCTCGCGAACGAGCGGCGTCGCGGCGATTTGGAAACGTTAAACCCGGAAATCTGTTCCCCGGCTGTTAATCGTATCGACGTGTTGCTTATTTTTCGCAGAGATCCTCGAGAGACACGCGAACGTCGAATATCGTCGACAACGACAAACGAACGCGTTGACTTCGAGCGAGAGACGGGCGGCCAGAGGCCATCGGAAACGGCGAATATCGATCGGTGGTTAAACGCAGAAGCCTTCCAGGAAATTTCGGCTTTGCTGGTAATCAGCTTACGCGGGGAGAACGCGCGGCAAACTACGAAACTTCGAAATCCTTGCCGCGGACATTTTTATGCGTTCCTTGGCACTTAAACGAGGAATTTCTTTTTTCCAGGAGGAACGACGGGCTCTATTTCTGTGGGAGTTTGTAGTTTAACTATTTAGAATGGTCTCTGCAAAATTTGTTGTAGTTCCAAATTGTTTTTCTTTCGCAATTCCTGTGAATTGAAATTTGTCGAAAAATTTTTCCAAGCGTCACATAATAAAGTACGTTCATCTTCTGCCTTCTTGATAAATTTCAGATCGATCGGTCCACTTTTGAGAAAGTCACTTAATTTTGAAGGGTGACTGGTTCGTAAGAGTGGAACGAGGACGTGTGAAATTCTGGCCGGTGATTCGAGGCCAAGGGTTTAATAACCGGGCTTGTTTCCGGGACGAGAAGACCGGGAACAGAGCCCGAGTTGATCAGGAACAATTTCTGGATCGTCCGGAGCGTTGGCGTGCAGGAAATCTGGCAGGAAAACGAGGTTCGAAGTCAGACGCTTGTCGGCCATCCCCCAATCGTCACACACGGTGCTGCTGACACAGCCACCGGCCGGAATGTTTGTTTTAGAACCTCAGATCGTTAATCCTCGGAGCTCCAAAGGCGTGGGCGATTAACGGCTCGCCGGATCAACGGATCCGCGTCGCTCTGCGCGCCAGGATTCGTTCCGGAATTTGTGCAAACGGGATCCGGCGCGAGATAACTCTCGTGTTAAACCGATCGTCAAAAATTCCGGCCCGACCAGCTCCATTCGTTGTATTGAATTCATTCGAACGGCGTCTCTCGCGATTTTAAGCCTGTGAGTGCTCAACATGAACCTGTAGCCAGCCTGCAATTTTTTCACATTTTTACATTTAATTCGGAATATAAAGAATTGATTTAGCGAGCACTGTGGTGGCTGATAAAAATGCTCTGAATTGATTTTTTTACAATCCTGTTTACATTTTTATGTAGATCCATTTAGTCGTTTTTGGAGGCGTGCAAAGGTAGAATTTTATTATACGATTATACATTTGTACACTCTGCGGTAGCAATACCGCAAACCGAAAGAGCACCAGAAAGTTGAATATTCGCTCCGGGTCAAACTGACCCGAACGCTGCGCAAGAGTTAAAGAAGTTTATTACCCCCGATGGGAGCCACGGGGCTTTGCAGTTACATTTTTATACATCGGAGCAGTTTAATCCCCAAATGGGGCTTATGGTAAAAAATGGGTGAAATTTACCGCGTCTCCCTTTTTCATGGTTATCGCTTTAGATTTTCCTTCTTGCGTTTCAACGAAACAAAAGCTACTTGATTCACGAGCTCCGCCGTACCTGGAATGAATAAAAATACTATTTAATTGGCAGATCGATGTATTAAGTTTCCGGTGGACGTCGCATAAACTATCCTTTTCCCACAAATTAATGTAAACGTCCCACTAAAGGGTTTCGCGAGCATCCTTCCAGGGGACATTCGAGGAATCGTCCCTCAGGGGAGATCCTTTCAAGGGCTGATCCTAATCGCGAGCGCCGTGAAAATTTCTCGGGTTTCGGGATGTTTTGCCGGTGTCCGAGCCAATATTTTTCGCGAACTCTCGGCCTGAAAAAAACGTGTCGACGCCGGTCGACGCGTAGACACTTGTCTCTCGTTTTATTCATCGAGCGTAAGCTCGTCGGTAACATGTGCCGCGCCACTGCCACGGTTTTTCTGTTCGCTATACACCCTGGGCACCCTCGGGCATATCGAGGGAAACGCGACGTCACGAGGCTCGATGCGATATACATATACAGGGTGTCCTAAAAATATACTTCCTTCAGAAGAATAATTCCCGAAATCATTTCAAGCAACATTTCCCTTTGCGAAAATCTTCTCCGCAGCTTTGTTAAAGAGTTTGTTGGATTATCAATAAGTTACCAGCACAATGAACTTATTGTTCGTTGTCAGAAACGAATCAACGATTTCAGAATTACGAAGTATCGATGGAACGTTCTCAGAATAGTATTTCTAAACAGAGATTTCGAGGTAACCCATTCTATGTATACTTTCTTTCAAGAGCCGAGCTGTGGCAGGGCTAGCCTAAACAGTTTGGAGATACGAAGGGACTCTGGTTTCCTTTTTGGGGGTTCCAACGATTCTCTTCTTCATAGAGTCAGTCGAAGTAAGTAATCTTTTACTTTAAAAGTACCAGTGTGCATTCATTTACACCCATTTCCAATAGAGTTATTAATAAAAAAACACCGGCCAATCGGAGCACAGGTCCCGCAGAGCGCAGCGCTGCCATTGTCCAAGCCGGAATCCGTCTTTTTCATTAATAATTCCTTGGACAACATTTTCGTAAAGGAAAAAGTGACTTCAAATCACCCGAGGAATCACCGATTTCAAGGAAGTACAACATTTTGGATCACCCTGTATGTTCTCGACGAGCATGAATTTTTCACGATCCTCGACGCTCATTTCCGGCGCGAAACATTTCCTGCGGCCACCGTGGACGTCGCGCCCCGCGCGCCAAATTTGCGCACGCACGTGCGTTGTCGCACATGCGGGATAACGGGGCGTTGCGAATCGATCGGCCGCTACCGGTGCAATAATATCTGGACTGCGAAATAATAGCCACTGCTGGCCGGCTTTGTTCCGGAGCACCGTGCCGCTATTTTTACGGGGAAAATGTTTGGTGTCGCTGGGCTGCTCGTGTTTAGCGAAATAAACGGCTTTCGTACCATCCCCTCGAGACTCGAATTGTTTCGATAGTCGTCATTTCGATGGGCACTCTGTCTGGCGAACTCAAACATCCCACAAAATCAAAGTAATTTAATCACTGTAATGAATAAACTGGGCCTGCAAAATAAATTAATATTTAATCATTTTAATAAGCCGCAAGGAATATTATATGATGTTCTTTAATTCTTTTAATGTCGTCACTGTTCGTTATTTCAATCAAGCAATTGTATTGTTACTTGCAATACAAGAATTTACACAATTTTCAAAGAGCGCCTTAAAATCTCTCGACTGTCGATGAAGTTCACTACTCCACGGGTGTACAAATAGAAAAAACAACATTGAAGCCTTATTCTTCAGACCTTTAACTACGACGATCAACAAAAATGTTATGACATATGCAAAATTTTGGAAATCGACATTTTTCCACGTTTTCGGGCCAAATTTCCCACTGTGCAACGTCCAGTTGATCGTGCCTATGTTTTTGGGCTCTAAACTAAACATCTATGTGAATTTATCTAGGGTGGCTCTGTTCGTTTATCTAGGACGGTTCCTGCCAGAGATGATCTTGAACATCTGCTCGTCATCCGTAACAGTATCACGAGCAACATTAATTTTCAAAAATAAAGAGGATTTGTTGGTTTTTAGATTCTGCACAATTTTTGATGCACTGCCGGCGCAATAATAACTGCGCTGTGAAGTAATAGCCACGCTGCGCTGGTCCGTTTTGTTTCAAAGGACCGTGCGGTATTTTCGTGGGAAAAATGTTTCGTATGACTGGACTGTTCGTATACACGAAGTTTATCGAAACAAACATTTCTGGTCGACTCTGTTAGTAACCGGGATTTTTTTAATATTACAAATTAATTAGTTCGAGGATAAAATTTTAAACAAACATGGAATTCCTGTTTTATTATATTTTACACACTTCGGATGCTGTGATCATCGATAAACTATGTATTTCGAGGGAACTGTGCCATTCTGAATATTTTTCCATTATCCTGTTGCCAGTGTATGATCAATATACGACAATAGGTACGGCAATTTAAAGCACTGGACATGTTAAAAACATTTGAGGACATCAATGTATTAGTTTCAGCTTAATAGAGTAATAAAAAGAAGAATACAATTTTCATTTGACTCCTGTGTCCTGCAATCAATACCAAGATTATTATTTTGCATAAAGATCCGCAGTGTAATGATGAATGATTTGCAAGAAATAAACTATGCACAGAATTGCTGAACTCTGACAGGCATATTTATAGTGATCGATGCTTCTCTAAGCTCGTGATTGATAGCTAGAGAAAATAGAATGCAACAATAGGCATTGATAGTTCGCTGTGTGAATAAGCAATACGAGTTCGAATTTTTTATCCGGATGAAAAATGTTCGCAATAAGTAGTCGAATATAAGCTATCAGACACTTCTAATTGAATTGTTGATATCTTTCATTGCGGTTTAAATATTGCAAGAAGAAGAATTTTCTCCAAATCCACGAGTTAAAAGAAGCCAATGAATTATTGGAAGAAGAAGAATTTGCTTCAGTGGGGAAAGTTGCCGAGAGCATCGAAGACGTACGATTCCAGAGCATAAAAAATGAGTGAGATGAAAGAAGACGCGGTTTGATGGGAATAACAGGAGCCTAGAAAGAAGTACAGGAAAGTAGAGAATAATGGGGCTAAAGTTGCATTAAAGTAAAATAAAGTGAAGACGAGTAGAATATTTTAAAGCGAGATGATAGAGAGATGTTGATCTTGAAAGTGAACGCAGTAAAAATTCAATAAACTTAAGTGCGGCACGTTCTCCGAAAAGAATCCAGCGAAGTTGGTGAACTCTTGGAACTAATAGAATAAAAGAAGAAATTAGCGAGGTCGGTAAAATATTGGAACCGGTGAAGGCAAAGATAGAAAAATGAGAAAGTTACAAAATAATTCGCTCCATTCAAAAAATTCTCATAAAATTATCTGTTACAGCTCCAAGTTCGTAAATGAAAAATCACCATAGTAAAACTGACAGCGAAAGGAAAACATCAAAGAGAAGAACAAAGTCAGAATAAACAGCGGTTTTCGAAATAATTGAACAAATAACTCCAGCAAACGAGGAAGCCCGAGAAGATGAATACAGTGGAGCAACAGGGAGTCCATCATAGTGAGCTGGACCGAGTAGACAAAATGGACGAAGTTTCCAAGAGACTACAGCAAGCGAGTAGATTGCAGAAACACTGGAGATAATTGTACGAGTAAAAATAACCGATACCAACGACAAAGGAAGACTTGGGAGAATAAACAAGAGAAGGTAAAGGTAGTCTGAATTTTGGGAACATGGTGGGATTAAATGATCGGGACTGAAACAGATAAGGAACTATAAAAGAGCAAGTTTCTCGGTCGGAGGTCTCTCAGAAACCAATATCCGCCAGCCAGGTTCTTTAAGAGACCAGATTCCGCGGCGCAATCTTGTTGCGAAACCAAAATCCATAAACCGGGATAGTTCGAAGACGCGAGTTCATCGACCGCACTCGATCCTAGGAGTTCATGAATCAAGATTGCTCGGGGACTTAACTTAACCGAAACACGCGACTGCGCCAGTTCCGTCGTTTTCAGAATCGTTTTCGACCTTAAACACATCCTGGGAAGTTTCGGACCGAAGACAGCAAGAAACCCGGAATAATAAACTTATTCCGGAATTTCGACGCGGCAAGAAGCCTTCCAGGAGAGAGGATCTTGGGGGAACAACAGCTGTTAAGAATAACTTGCGCGCGCGGACAAGATAAATCTGCTGTACAGCTTCCCGGAGTTAACATCAGACCTGATTAACCCTGGAACTCCGGCAGTTCTGCGGAGAGCTCTGATCCTCGAGCTGCTTCGCGCATCGAAAATTCACTTTGAGCCAGCCCACGGTACATTATGAAACTCGAAATGAATTTTAAATCGACTTTACGGCACACTTTTTCCAATTACATCCGCAGCAGAGCGGTATTTGACCGATCCAGCCGGCCAAAACTATTGCAGCGTTATTTATGGTCTCAAGATCATAATATTATATATCGTTGAATTCGTCTTAAGATAAGCTACAACATTATGACATAAAAAATACATTTTAACATTTAAAAAATCAAAGTGACCTTGATTAATTGTCGTAAAAAAAATATTTTCGAAATTTTATATGTCGAAGTTTGTAGATGTCTGAACACTGATCAACTTTTGTTCGAAACATTTTTTTAAACAAAATTGTTTTATTTGTTGTTATTATGCTAAAAGTACTTGCGAATGAAATAACGCCATTATATTCAACAATTAAAAAAAAAATGCGCAGGTAAAAACTCTGCAATTCATGATTTGAAGGTGCTTCTCCTTATTTATGGACCCACACATTTAAATATCGTACGAGGTAGTATTATATCAATTTCGTATCCATAAAATGGAACAAATCATACACAATGGAATTTTAGGTTGGAAGAAATGTAAAAAAATGTATAAAAACTGTTAAAGAAGCATAACTGTTTATTTAAAAGAATATCGCATTTGAAAGAGTGTACTGCAATTTGGTTCGTCAACGAGTTTGCCTGACGGTTTCTCTCCCCTCGGTGACCGGGCGTAATTAAAATAAACGTTTAATTAGCCGTGGAAAGGTGGCAAGAGGGTGCATCGTAGTGCGTGTGGGTGCGTCTGGGTGTTTCGCGACCCGTCTGCTCTCTCCAGACGGCTTCAGCCGGAAAGCGTCTCGGGGCTGGGTCCACTCCGACCCTCGAGTCGAACATCAAAAGAGCAGAAGCCGTTGCTCCTTCCTGTCCTATCTGTCCGTTCGTCACGGTGCGAGGAGAACCTCGACGACAATGAAGACGACGTTCTGCTCGCACTTGTTGAGCCTCGCGGACCGAAACGAACCCGATCCACCCTCGTTACCGGATCGCTGACCTTTCTCAGCTATCCGACCGTGTATTTTTATCGGGAGCCGCTGACCGATCCACTTTCTCTCGCTGACAGACACAGACTCTCGCAAAAGTTCACCTCCTCCTGCCCGCTCTCGCCAATTTTCGCGAAACACAATTATTATTATTGTTGTTCACACTAAGCCTACCACCGCCGGAAAAATGACCGGTTTCTGGTTTTTTATTTTACGATTATTATGTAAATATTGAATATCTAATGCTTTCGGCGCAAAGGTTCGATCATTTGTTACTCCATTAGCCGTGTAAGCAGGTTGCGTGATTTACAGGTATGAAACTTTAATTGTTTATATCTTTAAAACTATTGAGTAACTACACCTAATGTTTTAGTTTATGTGTAGCTTATGTTCAGTATTATGACTCTGCGGCACCACTAAAAGATAATCAAAATATTGTTTACATTATTAAATATATCGGTATCTAATCAATTGTTAAACATTTAGGTAGTGTATGAGGTATTACACCAATTTCATATCTATAATATTTAACAAAATCACAAGGAATGGAAATACATATTCTAGGTCAGAAGAAATGTTTAATTTTCCAGTTAAACTATCTCCGAGTGCAAAGGGTTAATTATTAAATTTATTTAATTCAATCCCCAAGGAGAGGAATACATTATAGTATGCTAGTTGAAAGTCCGAAAGTAATTTTAACTTGTAGAGTAAATAGTGTTTATCAACGAATTGTTCCGACATAATCGCGCGAGTTCAAGCAAAGCAATCAATATTTACATACACAATTAATTAGAAAAGCTGCCGCCGCTGTGTGGAGAAGTATCCGTTTTCACGAGTACGCTAGCATTTATCACACTTATCAGCCCCGTGGAATATTACAGGCAAACACGGGTAATGTTGCACGATTTCCTGTTAAATTCTCGGAAATCGCGAATAGCTTACTTGTTGAGCCAACAAAGTTAAATTACTCGGTAAAGTGCACTAATTCGTAAAAGCTGTGAACGAAGATTAGCTACGAATTAGAGGAAAACTTTTGGAATAGCTCTATTTTAGAAACCAACACTGGATTGCGAACTCTCTCGCTGATTTCAGACCCTCCCATCTCCCCGAATCTATCAATTCAATTCGAAACGTGTCAACTTGATTAAATCCTCGATTCGTCTTCTCCCTGATAAATAATAAACACTGTCGAACTGAAAAACACGGTGGCTCAAAACATTCACTGGCTCAACAAGTGCAGCAAAGTGCATAAAATTCAAAGTGCACAGAATAAAAGGAGCCATAACCAGTTCTCCGGGAGAGAGGTTTATCTTCGACGCTGGGTCGCTAACGAATTCCTCAAACATGACGTTGTCCTCCGAGCGTTGTCGCTAAACGGATAAACACGGTTGCGAATGGAACAGTTGTTTTTGTTGACGGTAGTCCGTTGTCGGCGGAGCAGAGTTCATCACGAATTAATGGGAATTGTTTGACGGGGGATATTTGGACGGGTGGAATCGTTGATTGTTCGGTGCACGTGAGAATAGTGCAAAGAATAGGGGACGAGTCTCCTTAGGCAGATATTGATCCGACACGATAGAAAGCAGCCTACACTTCCGCAGAGAAAAACAAATATTTTCTCGCTGATGCTATTTGCCGTTGCAATTACCGTTTGCCGAGGGGGTGAGCCAATCCCTGCCAAGGGCTGCTCGTTGCCAATACACTAAATTAGTTAAGAGATTCCCTGGGATACGGCTGCTCTCGAGAAAGCTGGAGAAATGTTCGAGGCGAAAGAAGATTTTCGAAGTGGTGGTAAGAACAAATGTTATGATCGACAGCATAGGAAATTTGAAAAATGTTCAGAGGAAGAACGAGGACCGTTTCGAACAAGCGAATGACAAGAAAACAGGCAGACTTTTCTATGAATAATCAGAACGGTTAGCAGAGAAGGTCCTCAGGCGTTATTAGACTGGGCTCGAGGATTTCTCCGAAGTACTTTCGCCGTCGATGAGAAATCATTTGCATGCGCTGCCCGAACCGGCGCGGCGCGGCGCGGCGTAACTACGGGGCTGGAAAGAATATCGCCCGTGACTTCTTTTTAACCGGGCGAGGTATCGATCCCGGCTTGAACAGACGATGCCCACGGGATGAAAATAGAAGAACAAACGTCCCTTTCCCCTGCCTCCCCACTGTTCCTTCTTATTACTTGCTCCTGGACGTACTCTAAAAGAGCGTAAGCCAATTAAATTTTGAATGGTACCTTGTTACCATTCGAATATAATTGCCCCGGATTTCCATCGTTCTCGCGATGTTCCTTTAACGAACATCGCTCGTAAACGATGCTGAAAAGGATCGAAAAAACTCCTTTCTTCGTGATAACGAATCCCCTACGGATTCCGATCGTTGCGTTCTGCTCGATTGCCGTGTTACGCTCGATGATAATTAAAAGCGACTAGTTAGCAATCGCGAATTTCTTCTGTAAAACCCGCTCGATCAATTTTATCAACAAGCAGCTTATTTGGAAGATCATAATGTTTTCATTACGAAATTTTTTTAATTCGTTTAGTCGCGGACGTGCATTGCATACAATTTAACGTTTCCAGAAAGACTCCTCGCTATTTGCAGCGCAGCAATTACGTCCAGGAACGTGGAGAACTTCTAAAAACTTCTGCTTGAATTTTTAATTTTTTTGACCCGACGTATCGCAATGATTATCCAGTGACAAACTAATTTCACCTGGAACGCGATTTCTGCGGATGACAGTTGATTATGAGCTTTCGAAATTTGTCCGTCGGCAAGGCAGGATAATAAACAGGAATAATTCATAAATAGAACGGGTTGCCAAATTATTTACAAGAGAATTCGTAATTTCGCGCGGCGGGAAAGTAAAGGGGTGGTCCACAGTATTTTCCGTCGGTGTTCTTTCAGTTCTTTCTCCGGCGCTGCACCGTGCAACGCAACAATGTCCTCGTAAACCTGTCGCCAGCTTCTACGGAAGGCTTTCTTGGAATCGCAAAGCTCCTCGAGATTAAACATTTTTTCACCCCGACTCCCTTGTCACGGTTTAACCCTCCCCGGCAGAATGGAAGCCAAAGGGAACAAAACTACTCGTGCCACTCTCCTGACAAAATTTCCCCGCCGCGAACCTGTTCGAAATCAGCTTTGGAAATCCAATCTTGTTTTTTCGCAGCTTATGCACGGCGAAATAATTGGAACTGCGATATACTCGTGCACAGTTAATTAAAATTCTTCCTGTGCCGCGGGAATGTTGTGTCCGGACCCGGCGAAATTTTCGCGAACAACCCGATGGTGTTTTTCGGCCGAAACGGATCCATATCCCACCATCAACATAGTTGCTCGTTGCCGCTGGTCTAACTGTATACGAACTTCGTAATCAGCGGCCGCCTCGGGAGAGAGCGGCCATTAGCCTCCGATACAATGAACAAATAATGTTGCGTCTGTCTAACTTTTCAGTTGATACTAGTTCCATTTATTTGGTGCAAGAATATGCGACAGAAATTCTGTGGAACGTCTCTAAAAAATTTTATTGTACACGCAACGAATAAAACATTTTATAAATGTAGAATAAGTATTAACACTTTACCTACCGAAAGCCTTTTTTTGTAGCTAGGCCCTCCGGGCGCGGCGGGCGGCTCGCGTCCGACCACTGACGGTATACAGGGTGTCCCAAAACTCCTGCAGAACCAGGAGATGGGAGGTTCCAGAGGTCATTTCCGGGTTCTGGATATATTTATGAGTGTAAATCGTTTCTTAACGATAAGATAGACTGTATATTTATGCGGTTTCTCAGAGTATTATAACAATGCAAAATGTACAATATTTTATTTCGTGGATATCAAATTGTTGAAATAGAAATATTTTATTTCGAGGTTCAGATTGTTAAAATAGAAGTATTTTATTCTCGAAATTCTATATCTTATTTAAAATACTATTTTCTTTAAGCAAAATAAAATCTAAAATATTAAATAGTATTTCAAATATTTTTTTCGCCAAATAATGCCCACCTCCGATGAGTTGCTAGTTCACAATGAAAATTCCTGTTGCTATTGAAGGGTCCATTAAAAAGTGTTTAGCCATGTACCATTTTCCAAAGTTATGCAATAATCACCGGTCGGGTAATGTGTTAAGAAAAAATCTGGTAAACTGGAGGAACAGCAAGGGTATGGATAGCAATAGAGCAGATATCCATTTACGAAGTGGAACATTCATTCCGGGACAATTTGACCCGAACACCGTGCAAGTGTTAGAAAGCCAGGCTTGATTCACAGCTACAAGTGATATTGTACTTCGCACAAGTCAACTAGAGTGGTTGAATATAGTTATGTAATCCCACGCTTTCGAGTGTTTGTTCAATTCCGAGAATGGCTGACGACGTTCGTAGAGAAACTCGTGTGTATATCTTGCGCTCGCTGTTATGTTCCTACGTTTTCTTAATAGACAGGGCGCCTCGGAGCTTTGTCGAGTCGTTTATTACCTTTGCAAAATAGTAGAACCGAATAAGCCACTAGTCACTTACAATTCATTCGCGCACCCGCGTAACCATTAAAACTGGAGAAAATGGACATTAAAAATAAAAAATAAAACTTTTCACTTCAAAAATGCCTTTCAAGCGAAGTTTCTAATTTCTTGGTGAATTATCGGAATTGAGAAAGATTCCATCTCCAGCAGCGAGGATCTGTTGGTTCAGAGGACTAGTAGCAATTCGCGGCGTTTTGATAAAATTGAGCCGTAACCATTATCGGATCCATTATGTTGCGAATAACGGTCGGAACCGGGTCCGGTTGCGTTGCATTCCCGATGCAACGGTGCACCGGTGCAGCGCGGGATTATCGGGCGCGGCGAAGGGGAATGATTTATTGTCGTAACAAGTCACATTAGCGCGCGTTAATTGCGAAGGGCTTCGTTATAACTGCTGAGGAAGGGGCAGAGGGATGGAGGAGCGAGAGAGAGAGAGAGAGAGAGAGAGAGAGAGAGAGAGAGAGAGAGAGAGAGAGAGAGAGAGACAGAGAGAGAGAGAGAGAGATGGGAAACGGTTCGACGGTGCAAGGCGCGCTGAATATTGCAGGACGTTCGGCTTGTACGCGTCGGAATCGGGTCGGCTGCGGTTTTTGGTGGAAAATCAGTCTATCGTCATCCACCGTCACGCCCTACTTCCCGTCGCTGCCAACGCATTCCGTCGGAGTTGAATGAATCCGGCAGCGTAACACGTTCCCCTGTTCCCCCAGCTATGATCCCGCATTTCCCACGGGTGTCCGCACCCCAGATGAATTGGTTTCATTTCTTTTCATTCCACTGGCTTTTACCTTTTCTTCATGCCCCATGGTATGCAACGCCTCCGACTGCGCGAATGACAGTCCGTTGAATCCATTTTGTCTGTCGGTGACGTTCTGCGACTTTGTTCGATTTGTTTCATTTTTGGAAGATTGACTGCTTGTATGGAAAATATACAATATAGAAAAAGATTGACGAACATTTCTACTCTATTGGATAGTGTAAACACTGTAAGCTTGTAAACCAACAATGTGGAATATAATAAATGTTCGATTTTGAACGGGCATCTGCGCGCGCATTAGTATCGCTTTCTGCGTTGTCAAAAACCGAGCAGATTCCGAGCATCCTCAGCTTCGAGCGTCGTCTGACAGCATAATGCCTGGGACACCCGCCATCTGTCATTATAAGAGCGTCGAGATTGTTAATAATCGATAGGTGTTCGGGTATCAAAATTATATACATAGAGAGTAATAGGATAGGGAAACGGGTGTGTACGGGATTATATTTGGACGGGCCGCGCTATTTGCATTCCCGACTGTTATCACGAAACGCGATCCAGGCGAATTGTGTACGCGGTGCCGATCCTCGGTGCACGCGACTTGTATCAATTAAACTGTTTAATACCTGACAGCCGTGCGGCAGGCTTCTGTCCAGATAATTGTTTTGATGTGTGCGCGTCCCCTGTAAACGAGGGTGAAGAGGGGTCGCAATAAATTGACACGTCAATCTTGCCACCTCGTTACACTTCGAACCGTAGTCTACTTTGTCAGGGAATATATCGTTGAATTAATAATCGATAGAATTACAACACCTGCCGCGACAAGGCGTCACTGTATCATCGCGTGTATCGCGTTGCAAATCCTCGCCAAAAATGAACAGAGATCGTAAATAACATCGATCAGAATTTCGTCGACATTAATCTTGATGAATCAGACATTGACTGGCAATTTTCCTCCTCATTCGACGGAATTTTACGGATATTTGTAATAGCTCGTGTACCGAACATGTAAACTAAGAGAAATTGATTTTTATTTACCGAATTGATCCCGCGTGTTAATTTTTCGCGTTCATTTCGAATATATATCGTGTAACACACTGTTGCATGATCGAACCCTACCCACAGTCCCAGTATCAACGAAATAAATCAGAGAGGGGACGCAAACATGCAATCCAATCTTCAAGGTTTCTACAAATCACGAATTCCTGCGCGCACCACCTGACTTCGATTTATTGCCCGATAAAATTTTATCATTGCACCCTCCTCACGTTTCAACCCCTTCGCAGCAAGGCCTCTCTCAGAAGTCTACAGCTCGCCCGTAGAATGATAAACGTATTTTGTTAGGAACTCCTTCGAGCTGAACTCCACCTAACTATGATATTCTTCGGAGTACATGGGTACTTCGAATTCTATGAAACTTTTCTATAAAATGAGCTTTTAATTGCTCGTTTTTTCTTGTCGACGAGAACGTCGACTGTTCCTCCTCATATTTTACGTTGAAAATGTTTTTTAAATAGCTCGAGTTTACTTGTTCTCTTGTCAAGAGGACCCTGTCTCTGTTTTCCAAAGTTTTGTGTTTTACAGTGAATTATTGGAATCTAAATCTAACTGTACATATATTTATATGGGACTCTACTGTATTTTGTTGTGTTAGAAACAGTCTTTCGATGTTTCTGGGGAACGTACACAACTGGCCAAAAGTTTGTAATCACTGGACTGCGGCACTTTGTAATTTTGACTTAACAAACAGTATTATAGCACGTATCAAAACGAATTCAACGACCTAGTGTACTATACCATGGCCTTCGGAGAACTTGCAAAACTAATTGCCAGGGTGCCCAGAAATGTCAGGCTGTTATTAAAAATAAAGACGGTTTTTTAATAAAAAAATAAATACGCATTCCTTGATAAAAAAAATACAAAATGAAAAACATACTGCTCGTAAGTTAATTAATCTTTCTTGGTTGTTCTAAAGGCATTCAGTTCTTCTTATAAATCATCTGTTTCTCTGAATTTACGCCGTGATTTTAAACTTTTGTCCGGCAGTGTAGTTCTTCTTGCAAGAAGAGCACACATCGTCCGCCAGGCGATCGAATATCGCGGATGGAAAGTGTCCGGAGAGACCTGTGTCCACGTGATTTAGCATTAGCGCGGCGTCGCCAATCAGCGCGAAGGAAATTTCATTTCTCATTACGTGTCCGGGACAAACCGCTCGGATCTAGATTTCTGCTGTTGAACCCGCCGCGCCGCGCCGCGCCGTCGTGTGCCCGCGGCTTCTCACTCTCTCCCTCTCCTTCTCTCTATCGAGGTGGTCTTGTTGGCCTTTGTTAACGGTCGAACGCCACACGTACCCGTAAATTTCATGAAACATTCATGAGAAGAATTCCGCGCGATTTTAGTGCGCCTTTTACGACGTCAGAGGCGATACTCGATGCCGAGTATACTACGGTCTAATTCGTTTCCTCCGGGGCTAGAATAAAATTGCAAATTACGAGATAAAGGGTTGAATTTTCCTCATTATCGACCCGACCCGGAAATTTTTATTTAATTCAGCACGAACGGTGCGCGCAAAAAATTGGGGAAACCGTGTTCTCCTTGTTGCGGTCGGGCAAAAGCGAGAAAATATTCACGTAATATCAGGGCTAAATTTTCACGAACAACGTTTTCTTCGGCAATTCTCGTCGCTATCAAACTGGCGATCGTAAATGCACACGAATCCTCAGACAAACGGAAAACCATAATTGCGCTTTTCATATCATTTATCGAGCCCACCGGTCGGCCATTTTTCTCCAGGCTACGTCCATAAAAGCCCGAGTTTATGAAGTCGCGGGAGCCCGGTTATTACCTCGATAAACGATAAATTAGTCGACGAAACGGCCGGAATCGAGGCCAGCATCAGAAGCACGTTTCTTTCGACCGGACACAGTGGAAAGCAGCCCTAAAGGTTCTCCGGAGTCGCGGCCACCCCCTCGTTACTTTCGCGTGGCCGGTCGGCCCGCAATTAATCACGCCGACATTCGTTGGTACCCCGGGTTGCTTTTCGCGAACGCGTTGTCAAGTATTTTCGTCGGGGAAACGTATAGCCGCGTGTGGCCGTTCTTGAACAGGATGAATGGGCATGGGAAAGAACGCGCCCCGGCTTGTTGTAATTCTTTCGACCGGTTTTACGAGCCCTTGTGCGAGGACCAGGCCGGGAGAGTTGTTAAGATAGTATCTTTAAGTAGACTTCAGAGGATCCAGGATGAATTACCAGGCTCGACGATGTCACGTGTGCCGCGCGATCCTTATTGGATCCGGTCCTGCGTCGAGCGTGTTATCGATTACCTCCAAAACCGAAATTGCTGTAGCTGGGGACATTCTTGTTGGAAATGAGTCGATTGAGAGACTCAATAAAATGATTAACAAATTTCTACTGTGCAAAAGAATAGAGGATTGAAATTTTTGCGGCGATGTTACAGTGAAATAAGAGATGTGCAACTGCGTTACAATGGACTGCAAATGTCTCTGCAGAGTTTCACCAGCTTTTTAAGGGAGCACTGAGATCCACGAGTACGAAGCGGCCATTAAGACCAATAATGCTTCTGTGATTTTCGGCTCGAACCATGAAGAAGTGGGTCTCGCGGAGGACCAAAGGAAGATTGAATAAGTTTATCCGGGTGTAAAGTAGAGTCTGTCGTTTTTCTTTTCATCGTCGCCGCGGTGGAACTTGTTGCGTCGTCGCCTCTTTGATACGACACTCTTCATTTTGGAAGGGAGCCCTCTTGATGGGAGATCCTCCAAATGACTGACCATTTTGAGAGCCAAAACCCCTAAAATCGACTTTCATTTAATCACTTTTCTGCGTCGACTTGCCAGCGAAATCGTGAAAACAGGTTACACGAGACCCGATTCGAAAACCTGATTCCATATTAAAGCAGTCTCCATGCCGGAGCAACAAGCTCGTAAACTTAATAAAATTCATATTGACCGGGGCCACGCGCTAGGAGTTAAACGACCCAATAAAACCGTAATTAACTGCGAAAGAGTCTCGCTTACGAACTCGGTCATGCGGAGCAGTTTGCAGAATCCGATACAAATTAACTCCCTAATTACTGCACCCGTTAATAGCAAGGGAGCAAAAGGCATTCTAGATTCGAATCGATAAGAGTCGCTCTGAAGACGTTTCCCAGGAGTCTTTGGAATCCAAAAATCGAAAGAATAAAATTTTATTGAACCTTCATAGCTAGACTGCGGATTTTTATGCATTTATGGCTTTTAAAAATGTTCAAAGAACGCTAAAATACAAAATTGCACAGAGTTTAGTACGATTTTTATTTATTTCAGATGTACAAAGGCTACTACCACTGAAAATAAGATTTTGTTCGTCCCCACTTTCTTTTAAAAATTGCATAAACATCCGCAGTCTATTCATAACGTTTACTCTGCGTATAGGTGTGTAAACGCACCCCAGACTGAAGTTTGCCTAAAATATTGAGCTTTAGTCTAGGGTAGACTCTCTTAAGCTCCGAGCAAGTTCAGTCGCCGATCGAGCAGCGACGCCAGATGACGATCCACTTCGGATCGACAAGGACCCATCCGGCAGCTAACTCTGCGCACGATACGTAAATATTTATTGACGGTTTATTACCTCGACGGATTATTGATAGGTTCGCGGACAACTTCAGCCGGAGCACGTAATCCGGATTATGCGTTCACGGGGATCACGAGGAGAGACGCGTCGCGTCGTGTATCTTGGACGCCTTCGGCGTCCTCCGTGTTGTTTCGATCCTGGAACCTCGAACCGAAATTACTTCGGTGTTGGTAATTTGTTCGTTAACCCGTTAACACTATACGACCACCTACAATCACAATATTGAACTTCGGAAATTGATCAAATTTATTTATTCACCGCGATGCAAATTTGTCTGGGGAAAACTCGATCGTTAAAAGAACATTCGTCATTAATACGAAGCTTTTAAGAATAATAGAATTTTTTAAATATTGTAGAATTGTAAGTCCACGAGAATCTACAGTCTCGAAAAATTCGCGTAGCGTCCCGCGGTTTATTTTCCAGTGTAGCAAGCAATAATAATAATAATAATAAGAGGCAAGCTCCGAGCATTTTGTTCAGAGAACGAAAGAAACTCTTTCTCCTTGTAATTCTTTTCTTCCCGTATATACTGAAACGGAACATATTCCGATGGTATCCACCGTCTCATTATAAAACTACCTTAGCATTGTTCACAATTTTTATATAATACAACGTGTATTACATAGCTGGCTGGGGTGCCGGTTCCGCTGCACTAAAGTACGTGTCGGACGTGTCCTGAATACGAAGTACAAGAAGTAAATCGAGATGTCCGGGAAAATCCGAAGTAGGATCAAGAATGGCGAAGTTATAGCCCGAGGTGCTATAGAAATGTCGTGTGATAGAAATGGGGAAGGCTCGGCTTGCATATCAGGAATTTGAAACCACCTCGATTATGTTCGATCAAAATACTTTGTAACATCTCATCTCGAACATTTTTTAAAACTATTCTTTCTAATTATGATATTTTGTGAACCATTTACAACAGTAATATACAGGGTGTCCCAAAATTACCTTAGTTTAATGAAATGGGAGGTTCCCGAGATCATTTCAAGCGACATTTTCCTTTGCAAAAATGTTATCCGCGGCTTTGTTTAGGAGTTATTAACGAAAAACACAGACCAATCATAGCGCGACCTAGACGCGAGTTGACACAGTCAGCCAATAGACAGTTGGCGCGCCAGGCCGGCTGTGCCAACTAGCGTCTAGATCGTGCTCTGATTGGTCCGTGTTTTTCGTTAATAACTCCTAAACAAAGCCGCGGATAACATTTTTGCAAAGGAAAATGTCGCTTCAAATGATCTCGGGAACCTCCCATTTCATTAAACTAAGGTAATTTTGGGACACCCTGTATTATACTATAATTCACTGGATATATAAATCACATGAAACAGAATGAAACAATACGTAAAAGAAAGTACATATGGTCATAAATATCGGGTTCAGCTATAAATCACTTCTCGCAAAATCGTTGAATGTGATTGAATTATTGAAGACATAAATATTCAGCAGCGACATAAACGCGAGGAATAAAAATAAAAACGATCGTTGATTTCCTTCGATAAATTCTCATTTCCCTATCCAATATTAGAAAGATTGAAACGGATAATGTCTCTTATTAAACAGATCTTTAAATAAATCCATAAAAATCCAGAGCAGCGAGACAAGCGTCGAGGTATCTGTTAAGAACACAGTCGATTTAATTCAGCTTTGTAGAACACGGCGATAAGGGAAGAAGAATTCTTCTGCGGGGTAAATCGTGCGTGTAGAATCCTAATTCGATCGGCAAAGCTATCGCATTCGCAAGGGGCAACGTTCATCTCGATGAACCTTCCCCACCCCGGGCCATCAAACTCTTGATCGAGTTCTTCCGGCTCGAAATAAAAGTGACAGAGATTGCCGCAGCAGCAGGGGTCGTGGATCGTTTTGTCTACGGGATTCTACGTGTATCACGGACACCCTTCCGGGTAACGGCTACAATAATATTCCGCAGCCGTTGGGTTTCATGTTTCCCTGGCCCGTAACGGCAGCCCTTATATTGGATTCCCGTTCCACTGACTGCCAGTCTAACTGGAGCAGAATAAGGAACGCGAACCGAGCAAACAGGACTCTGACCCCGAGAGATAAAACTCGCGAGTTGTTCGGACCGCGATCTTTCGGAGCAGCGTCGCCGACGTTTCTCAAAGTTTCCTTGCTCTGCGAAATGCCATCCGGAAGCCGATATTCTCGCGATTATCCTGGATTGAAATAAACACGGAATTTCGAAGCTCGTAAAACATCGTTCACAACGATGTAAAAAGGTTATAGACTGTGTCCACATTTTTTGAAGAATCTTCCCAGCCCGTACAAGACCACCAAGATTTTTAGTTTCATTCTACTTGTACGATCGTTCACCGCCTTCACTTGTTTGAATGCAGATCGTCTTCATTCCACATTTTTTGGTGGCGTGCCAATCGTGGTCTATTCGCTTGATCATAGATTGCCCCCATTCTACTAGACTAACCACGAACCGTGCCAACTCAGGTGTCCATGATCATGATCAATTCTACTTGCATAACCAAACACCATCTTTACTCGAATAGCTCGACGATAGGCCAAACTTTATTCCACTTTTGCGAATGTTTGCCAATCATGTTCTACTTGTTTAATCGTGGATTGTCCTCATTCTACTTGCTCGATCGAAGATTGGCCTCGTTGGACGTTCTCGTCACACTTGACTAATTTTGGACTGTGCCGAAACAGTTGCAATGCTTGTTCCAGCAACAATTCTATTTTCCAGTTATTTTTTATCCTATTCTACTGGATGGTCTTGATTGTCCTCGTTCTACTGGTTAATGAAATTGCTATCCTTTATTAACCCTAGCACTTCCAAGCTCCGATCCTTCACGCGGACTCCCAACGAGGGGTGGGGGGGGGGCTCCTCGAGCCCATACTCTTCTTTACTCCCAAGCTGGACTTAGGTTTCTCCTAAGAAAATATTATTTAAAACAAAAGGCTGGTAACATTTAAGCATGTGATACTTAATAACTTGTTGTCCGTTAAACCGCGTTACCTCTAGGGACACATTTTTTACCCGTCATCCTAAATTAGCTTACACATGTTGCTTTTAATCGCCAGGTGGAAGTGTCAAGGGTCGGGCTACTAAAGCGTACCCAATTTTCAGGGCACTAGTGTCTTGCAGAAATTAATATTTAAATGTAGACCAGGCATTATGTCATGCACGCGACAGTGTCAAGGGTCGGGTTGCTTAACTGTGTATAATTGGCTCGGCAATTTTCCGGAGCATAAGCCGAGGATCGAGTTTTTATAGGCTTCGGGGGAGCAAGGTTCAATCGGGCGCGATAACGAAACAGTTTCGGTCATTAAGACCGTGGTAATTAACCGGGAGGCACGGCCATTCGCCGGGCCTGAAAAATGCTCGTCCCGGGGTATTAATCGCGTGCAGGGGTGTTAGTGTACGCGACCGTCATCCGGAAGGATCGGAAGGAAGTGGGGAACGGAGCGACGGGGAAAGGGGACGCCGTGTCGGCGTGGGCGGTGTTGCATCGTGGTTAACGATATAACAACCGAGCAAGTTTATAATGGGATACAGAGAGGACTATAGATAGCGTCGTTGGGTGGGACCTACAGCCTGCGGCTGGTATAACTAACAAATGAGACTCCGGGTGGCGATGCAACTACTTCCCGATAGTTTGCTTGGCGAGAGACGAAGTACGGTCGAAGAGAAGGGACAGAATGCGACTGTCCAGAGGAAGAAAAGGAAATTAGAACGAGACGGTGGGGGATGGGACACGGAGTCAGAGATAGGGAGGAAGAGAAAGAAAAAAAAGTTCCGGGGATGAGATATCTGGGAAGAGGGAGAAAAAGAAGTAGAATAATTGCAAAGTTACCGAAGATTTCTGTTCCGAGCTTCCTGCGGGCTTTAACGTGGTATTGGATGTGGTCAGACGAGTCGAATTGGGATGGTACTGGAAAGGGAGAATAATGATGGCGCATGGTCTGACAAATAGGGGCGACGTATGATCGGGTGAATCGTGTAGCACCGTGGTCTGACAAGCACTCTGCGATGTCTGCTGGGCACCAAAGTAGTGTAGGTATCTGGGGACAGTTCACTGGTACATTGACGGTGTGACAGTACGCAGTGAGTGAAACAGTAGAGCACAGTTTACTCGTGGACCGGTAGTCGACGCCAGTCTGTAGTCAGACAAATAATGGAGGACAGGGTGCAGTTGAACTAGTAGTCCAAGTCAGCCTGTATTCGTCCATGAGATGAACTCCGTAGAACGGAACAATTCATTTCAAACTAAGCAGTACAGCTCAGTTTACGATCAGACAGAAACTGCGGAAGCATTTTCGATCAGAATCGAATTGAATAGCTATCTTCCTCGCTTAATACCATCTTTCTTATTCCGACGAACAGTAATATCGTGGCAGGGTCTATATCGCCAGATCGTCTACTCAATTTAACTTGATACTACTCGTGCTCGGCCGGAAATCTTTCCAATTAATTACCCGAAGAAACTGCACCGCGGAGAGGTGGAATTTATTTTCAGGTCGGCTTACGACGACCGAGTAGAAAGTTTAAATAAACCGCGGGGATTAACCCGGCCGCGTAAAGAGACTACATTCACGATCTCCTGTTACGTTCGCCGGAGGTCCCCGGAGAGGCTTACATTTCCCGTGGAGGAAAGAACGGGACCGCAAACAGTATCATCCGTTGACCACCCGGTAGGATAGCAGAAATAACAGATGATACTTCCCGTGGCGGTGCAAGTACTTTCCGATAGTTTGTCCGCTAAAAGGAGAGACCAGGGGTCGGATGGACGACGAACCGAGGAGGATGGGGGTGTAGGTCGGGCTATGAAGTGGACAAAGAAAGAAAGGGGCGGACGGAAACAAAGGAACAGAGGCGACCGAGGAGAGACGGAGAGAAATAAAAAGTCGGAGAAAGACGACCTAGACGGAGGGGACGTGTCCAAGCCCTGCAGGAGATTGCTTTCACCCGCGAAGCGACCCGAAACGGGGACAACGAACAGACGTTGACTTCCTCTCGGCGCCGCGCCGGGACAGCCTGTACCGAGAGCGGGAGGGATGACAGGGGAAATTCGGCTAGGAAAAAGCGAAGATTTCTGCGGGGAACGGGAATGGGAACGGAAAGGAAGCGCGAAGTGCCCGGCCGCGCGCGCAGAGTGAATGAAATTGGAAAATGTAGGCGACCGGGATTGACGTCGCCGTCCGTCCGGGACAATGCCGCGTTTGTGCCAGAGCCTTTCGTTTCGTTTCTGGGTTGTTCCCGATTCGCCGACTGCATTTTCGAAATTAGACACGGGAACAGCGACGAGGACCGTGTGCCACGCCACACACCCCCCCCCCCCCGCTATAGAATGTTTAATCGACCGGTAAATGAATCATGAAATTCGTTTACGTGGTTTACGGTTGCGTGCGAAGGTTACGGCGCGGCGTAGGGCTACGGGGCTATCGATTCGACGCCAGCCGCCCTTCTGTTGGACGTTTACAAGGATATACGAGCGCAACTTTTGCTCCGCATTAAGCGATACCGGAGCCGATTCGAATGGATTTCATTAATCTTGATCACCATGACCGACGGGAACGCTGCCGACCACCGGCTCGCTGTTTTAGCGGACTTTTGATCATTAGTTCTCCGATGGGGTTCATTTTTAACGCGGATAACACCTATCGGCTGGTAATCATTGCTGGGGCCTTCGAAGGAAGGGTTTGTCGGTCGTTCGTGTGGGTGGTTGATTTTCGAGGGTGGAGAATAAAGTTTCTGGTTGGAGGTGTTAGGAGCTTGAGTCCAGGGATGCCATATGCGAGTCTCGCCAGGCCCCTTACGTCTCCGTCCCTCGCCTAGATGCATGCCTCCGCTATCCCCACTCTTACCACTACCGACTCGGTCGCGCCAGCGGTAGTGGTAAGAGTGGGGATAGCGTAGGCAGCATCTAGGCGAGGGACGGAAACGTAAGGGGCGTCATATGGCAACCCTGCTTGAGTCCTTGACAGGGTTGCCATATTTTATCCCCTCCGGCCCCTTACCCTTCCGTCCCTCGCCAAGATGCTGCCCCCGCTATCCCCACTCTTACCACTACCGCTGGCGCGACCGAGTGCTAGCATGAGAGCGGTAGCATGCTACCGACTCGGTCGCGCCAGCGGTAGTGGTAAGAGCGGGGATAGCGGAGGCAGCATTTAGGCGAGGGACGGAAGGGTAAGGGGCCGGAGGGGATAAAATATGGCAACCCTGGTCCTTGAATCCCGGAACCTTTGTATCTTCGAATGCCTGGCTGTTTGATTTTTCATAATGTTTAATCTTCAAGTTGTTTCCTCGTGTAACGGGATTTTTTAATTGTCCCGTTCCTGCGCAACGGCGACAGGGCTTAACAAAGAGAGGCCGGCGCGAAGAAAACTCCGTTGTCTTCTAAAACAGAAAAGCACGTGGACGGTGCACCTGTGGAGTAATTAGAACAATTTCCGGTCACGGTAGTTTCTGACACGTATTTCTCTCTCGGTCGAAACTGTGTCGCGTCCACTTTTCCGAACAAAGGTACGTGGCGCTGTCGCAGTCGGTCCGCCAAGAGTTGAAAAGAACGGCAGGACGCGAGAATTCTCAAGTATTTGTTAACTCGAAACCGTTTGTCCTATAAAACTTCTGTATACGGGACTGCATCGCATAGTTCTCCTGTCCGTGGCACTGCCATAAGTCTCCTCGCGGAATCAATTCCTGTTTTCCTCTTCATTCGGTCTTTCTCATTTTGTATTTATCCTGGCGGAAACACCCTCTTCAACGATTCTCTGTGTTACGCGAGTTTCACATTCTTCGTCACTCCGGTGACAGCGTATTGACAAACTGAAGCTCTATTGTCTAACAAATCGGTGTGCGACCGTGCTGTTCAATTGAAAAACAATTTCCTCCGCGTACAAGACCCATTAGTGAGCGAAGATTAACCAATTGCAATAAATTAACCAACATATTTAATAATGTAATACATAGACAGCGGATTTTTTGCATACAATGACAAAATTGTGTAGGTGTAATTGAGAACAGTGAAAACATTAGAAGAGCATTTAAAAATACTTTTATATTCCTTTTAAGCGAGCCGCTTACCTTGCCCCCCCCCCCGACCTAATCACCAACCAACTACCACCTAATGGCTCTTCTCGGTAAACGGCGCGCGACACTACAAACCAATATGGCGGCGCCCTTACCTGTCAAAACGCTGTAGATTCCTCAACTTTAAGCAAGCATGAACCATTGATCCCACTGGATCGAAACTTCGATCTGCATCCGCGCCGGGTACAAATCTACTGGATTACATACCAAATATATCATAATTTATAGGAGAATGGCACAAATTTTGTGTCCGGTAAAGTAACGAGCAGCCAAAATTCCTATTTTGCATAAACGTCCACTGTCTAGTAATCAATATATTAAACAATGGTACAACAATTCTTAGTGGTGCCTCAGAATGAATTTCCTGCACACCTCTAAAGGGAAAAAACAAAAATTCGCACACGAACCGGAAATAATTTTCCGAAAACAACCTCATTTTACTACCGCTAGAAAATCGTCGCTGGGAATAGGTTCTGAGAGGTATACGTTCCATTAGAACCCGTTACCATTACCGTGAACGTGTTTACGTATTCAGTATCGGTAGCAACGTCGGCGATAAATTCGCGGAAACAATAAGTGGAGTCACGCGCCGCTCGTTATCGGCGTTATCAATACTTTCGTAGGAAGCTGTGGCATGCAGACTTCGCGTTCCACGCGTTTCCGGGACACGTGGAATTGGTGGAACGATTTTTCGGTTTTTCCGTCGGCGACGTCGACGGACCCGGTCCTGTAAAATACGGCCGACGCGCGCCGGGGCTTCCCGGATATTGGAATTTTCGTCGGTTGTCCGTTACCAGCCTCGAACAACCATGAAAGTATAGTGGATCGAGCAGCGGACCGCGTGATCCGGTTCGGTGATCGAACCTCTTCGCGCGGCCGTGTTTTGCCGGTTACAGAATCGGGATCGGGGATCGATACCGGACTTTTCATCGGCTCGGTCGTGTTACATCGCAATTCCCCGACGATGTTTTCATCGACCTGGAACCCGGTGAAAGCAAGCTCCCACTGACACCGGTATTTAGCGATCGGGCTTGTAATCGCACCGAATCGTTTCGACTCGCTTCGAACGCTTCGTCGGTAGATGCAGATTCAAATACTGCCGATGATTGTCGGCTCCGGAAGATTATTTCCAGAGTAATCAGTCAAATGGGGCGGTCTCGGTTATCTTAACCCTAGCACTGCTATGGGGTGGGGGCTCCTCAAGCCCACAGGTTGGAAAAATTGAAATTAGGACTATTTTTGTAGGGTGAAAAATTCTGAAAAAATTATTTATTGTCGTTTATACATTATAACTTGATATCCAGAAGGTTCTGCTGCTATAGAAAAATAATTACGGTGGCGAGGATGATACATGGAAATTGACGATAGAAAATTCAAGCCGCAATATTCCATCAAAACAATAATTCAATTATAAGCTCATGATGTTTAACTGTTTGGAAATATCTCGATTCTTGTTCCCACTGAAACAGAAAATTACGAACGAGCTGCGGCCAAGTATGACAACATAGTAATCCACATTTAACCCTGAATCCCCGCGAGGACTGTTCCAAAGGTGTGAATGGGACACAGCAGCGTCCGAATTGTGTCAGTGAACGGGGAATTGTACTGCCTGCGAACGCAATAAGATCTCGAATGCGACATTCCATGAGCTTTTCGCTACACCTGCACACACGGTCTCCCTTATGGCATTCTACATCGTTTCACTCACACGTGTTCCGTATTTCGTTCATACGTGGACTGCAGCATAAGCGTTTCTGAAATGGACAGGTGAAACTTCTAGTTCCATTCTCGCATTCCACGTAACCAAAACTTCCCAAACAAAATAAACAATAATATTAACGATTTTTTGTGGTGTATATGTTCGTCAAGGTTTTAGAGGAAATACGCACAATAATCGGCAAACAAGGATCAGTGCCGAATTAAGCCAGCGCGGGGCCCGTAGCAAATATTATCACGAGGCTTTGTATCAGGGCCGCCTGTGTGCAAATGTAGCGCACCCTTTTTAACGAACACAATGAATGACTTTTTTTTTAGTAAAAATACGTTTGACCAGTGAAATTTGAAGGAAATTTAATGGTCTTTCGAAAAATGAAGAAAAAAGTTCGTAGGATCCACAGTTTTTGTGTAATAGACGAAAAACCAAAAAAAGGTAATAAAAATTGTGGTTGTTTCCCCCTCTTCAAGTTAGCACAGGGTCCTCGAGGTCGAAAACTCAGATTCGACTCCCCAGAGTACGCCTAAATGACGTGTCAAAATTTCATTAAGTTCGGAATACTTTCCAGGTAGACGCCCTTTTTTCGACCTGGCGACTGGACCAGTAGGTTCAAAACGGCGTTATATTCTCTATCCAAATCTTTAAAACATACCTCTTTAAAACATCCACCTTAGGACGTAACACAAGATAATGGCCCGTTTGATAAATAGAAGCGGTGAGGAGTCTCGAAACTCGAGGTCTGACCGTACACCGGGCTACTCTACTGGAAGCCATTCCCTGGTGGCTGATGATGCACGGACTTCTTCTCCTGACGCGAGGCGAAACACCGTACAGTGTTCACAACGTCGATTTAACAGTTCAGTAGTTTAATTAGAACATTGAAACCAACTGGGCGAGCTTAATTCAAGAAGAAATAGCTCTCAGCGTATACACAATATTCATCCATAAAGAAGAATACACGAAACAAATTTCCATCTTCGTTTTACATATTCCTCCACCGAAACAATTCACTGGTCGGTAGATTCAGTGTTAAAAAACATACTGACGTTGATTTAAATTCGGCGAGTCTAGATGTGGGAGGAACAAACACTCGCGGAAACGCGTCACGGAGGACCGGAAGAAAGCCCCGAAATTTTGCGCAGATATAACGGTGTCGCGTCAAGAAGCCCCGCTGCGGGCAAAGAAACGGCCGCAATCTGGGTCCTCTTAATGAGCGCCCCAACTGACGCAGGAAGTCAGCCGCGTTGCTCAATTTTCATGTTAAGTGAAGGACGAAATTAAGCGAACTGCGTTTGAACTCGCCGGGGACTAATTAAAATCGTTTTCGTGCGTCGCGTCGGCTGCGCGATCGACTTCCGTCGACTTTCATTAAATGTCTCGCTAATTATAACCAGTGCCGCACGGATCTTGGACCGGACGACAAACGACTCCGCCCCTGTTCCCCGAATCAATTATGTCTTCCCACGGAGTTGTCGATGCGTCGACTTTAAGCCCGGTCTCAATTATCGATTCAACTCGGTTTTTTCGATATTTTATGTTTACGCCCACTCGTCGGCGGAAATTCGCTCGGCTCCGCAACGGGAACGCGGAGATATAATCGCAGAATAAATGTCCGTTATCGTTTACTCTTTTTCGGACCTTTTACAATCCATTAAAACCTGAGTCTAATCCGCGGTATCCTATAAAAGCAATTAAGGAGCGAGCGAGTTTCTGCAGCGAGCGCTGATAGCGGAATCAATTCCTTGCTTCGGCGATCTTTTATTGTAGAATTAATTCTTGAGCTCGAAGCTACTCCTTCTGAAAATTTAATTTTCCACCGGATCGATTATGGTTGTTGCGTAAACTGCTTCTGTACATATAACTTTGAAATGGAAAATATTTCATGGCAATCGCGTCGGAAGATCCTTAAAAATAAATTTAGAGGGGCTAGCAAAATGATTTTCGGAACTTTGAAATCGAATAGCATCGTTTCTGCTTTCGATCGTTGAAGAAGATTAGCCACAGAATTTCGTACAATGCTGGAGAAAAATAATTAACAATACAACGCGCCCATTAATACAATACATGCTCGTTCCCGCGGGTATAAGCCATAGTTCTAATTACCTAGCGCTAATGACCACGATGAGCATGGCCAGGGGCGGCGCATAAATCGAACAGGATCGCGATGGAAATGGAGGAAACATTAAAATGCCATCCGTGACGGAACCGTAATCATTCGAATCTTCGCCATTATCCTCGCGCAGGAATTGGAACAACATGGACCCAGAAAAAAGTCACTAATCGTTCTAAAATAGAAATATTAATTTATACGGCCGACTGGACGAATTCTGTCAAAAGAACCTGACACACAATCCAAAGAGATCCTACTGATCCATCAAGATCAAGATAACAAGCTCCAGCTTCCATTTTAATTTATCTGGCACGTAAAACACGAAGCACGGTGCTCTGTTCTCCGTAAAGGTTCAGCTAATGTTTCCTGTTTTAGAGGAGATACGTTCTAGTCGGCGGAAATTTCGAGCACGCCGAAAGAAGATCCTCCGCTACTTAGGCTAACGTTATCATAGCGCCGTGTAATGGGAGCCTGTTGTACCCATATCATTTTTAGGAGCTGGGCGAACGAGATGAACGCCTCGGATAACTTCAAATTATGCCCCACATTATGCCCCGGATACTCTATCTATCTGAATTCTGGGAGCTTGAATAAACTCTAGAGTTTATGCTCTTGTACTCGTTGGCTAATTAACCCTTGTGTTGCCACACTAAATTTTCTACGATGTTCGGTTACGTCCTGGTCGTTAGACGTCCTGATTTCAGTGAGTACACGGTTTTACGCCTCTTCGTCTCTACACGTCCATTTAGAACTGAGCCCCTTAATGGACAAGTGGCATAAGTCCAAAATTACGAAAAATGGCGTTTTTACAGAAATAGTAAGTATTAAGAATACTTGTTTTATTTTAAACATTAAGTCACTTTCTCACAAAACAGTGGTACCATAATTGAGTGCAATAATGGCACTTCATTATTCGTTACGTTACTGTCTGTTTACTATTGAAAAGAATATGGATTTTCTTTTAAGTTACAATGACATAATTACTATTCTTTCGCTTTATGTGGTTACAATAAAGTTACATTGTGTATTTAATTTTTTGTACGATATTACACGCGCGGAAGTCCAATTTCTACAATATTAAGAAAAGGGACTTAATTCACTTGCCAACTAAGGGGCTCAATTATCCGGGACTGTAAAAGTCTGTTGTTTACATTCCGATTCGTTTTTATTAATTTGAATTTGACCAATGTCTGACTTACAACGACTGTTACTACTGAAACCGAAATTCCATTGAGTTCCACTGTTCTAAATCATGTTTTCCATTAATTAAAATTGCATGGACCATAATAGAACATGTATCAGTTACTACAGTGAGTGATTCGTAGAGCGATGGGTTCACCATCGCGATGATCAGTATTAATAAAGTCGTGCCGTGAACGAAATGAATCAACGTCCTCGGGAGCCGCGATAATTAGCCGGCTGAAAGCTAAAATCATTCGGGTGCCTAAGTAATTCCTTCGATTATTCAGAGCCGAGTAAATTTGACTTCGACCAGCGTCCGCGTTGCGGCGGTTTCTGCGAGGCTCGAGCGTCGAATGAGCGACCGCAATTAGGGCAGCGAGCGTCGATTTTATCGGTGCGTTCCGAGCGAAACGCAATCACGGGATGGCGAGCGGTTCGAAACACACGGCCTCGTGTGCTATTCTTCCTTTGAACTACCGACACGTTTTTTCGCATCGGCCAAAGATCTGCACCAACTAATTTCTGTGAAGCACGACTGGAAAAACATTTGAACGATGCAAGTAAGGTAGATGTCCCCTCTACGAGCCATTTAGTGGTACAGTTTTTTCAATATGAAACGTCAAAAGAAAGAAATAAACTGAGAATGAAATTTTAAAAAGTATACTTGTAGCTTTTAAATTATATCTATGTTTATCCGTCTACGAGCCACCATAAAAATAAAGTAACACCGTTATACAGTTTCCCCAATTGTCCATAACAAATTGTTTATCGAAAGCCAATGGCAAACAGCGTTTATGGTTTGACGGGCTATCGAAGTTTTTCAATACTACTTGGTTGCCACGCGAATGAATACGATCATCCGGAGACATTACAATACAATTGAAGCACTTTATCGGATCGATATTAAACAATGAGTTTTCTCGATTTTCCTGAAAGCGTAGCTCTCCGTGTCGTTTTATTATCCAATAACGTGCGGTTTAGACGGGCTCGCTCCTCCGGATAACCGTTCCGCTGCGTATCCTTCCCTCATAATCCACTCCCGACAGACCTGCGACATGCTGGCGGCTTCGTCGTCCCCGTGTTCGACGGTTTATTGCCTCATCGTCGTCGAACGGTCTTTGAATTCGAGTTCTCTCGAACATCCTCCGTGCGACCCGCCCGCGTTCGATTCGAAAACGATCGACGTATAGGTCCTGGGTCTCGTAGTTGATCCTTTGGGAGCTTATAATGGGTTTGAATCCTCTAATTAATTTTCCCGGGGCCCATAATGCGCCGGGGCGAGGCTATCAATCTTTCGAGGATGTACTGTGTCTATGGGACTTGGGATCGATCTTCTGGGAGACCTTACAGGGCTGAAAGTAGCCAGTTATTTCTTGGAAATATGTGAAAACTAGAGTCCCAACAATTTAACAATGAGCCAGTTCTACAAATATCTAAAGCTAAATAATTGTTTAATGTAGGGCACGGAAGAACATTTATATCAACGAATTAAATTATTCGGTGGATGATGATATAGGTTTGATGAAGGTAAGACAGCGCGTCTGTGAAATCCGAGAAACAATTTCCTGGCACCGGAACAATACCCAGCTCAAAATAATGAATGCTGCTGACGCGTAAACGAATTACGGCATCCACTCTTCTTCCAGTTAATATCCAGTCTTATTCCAGTGAATATTATTATAGAATAATGTAGACAGACACTTCGATTATCGTTGCTGTGTTTATCCTAACAGTTCAGCAATTCTTGATATAAGTTCGAAGCATTCATCATAATAGTCAGAGCCGACGAAAGGTCTCAAAGGATTGGCTTCAACGCTTGAACTCGGTAAACGGCCTCAGGGGATTGACTAGAATGCTGGGTCTCGATAAATGGGCTCAAAGGATTGACTGCAACACTCGAATCCCGTAAATCGTTTCAAAATATTGATTACAACTCTCGGATCTGATAAATGGTCTTCCCAGCTTGGTTACCAGGGTCAGTCTCGATATATGTTACCAGAAGAGATTTACTGCGAGGTTCGCACATGCTGGTTGCTCCCAGAAGATTCATCAGGAGGGCAAATGAACAAAAAGGGTGATATTTTTAAAATATCTATGAAAATGAAGATGGCTGTATAGAAATTTCGGCCACTGTAGACTGCAGACTTTATTCTTCGTACTCTTCAATCTTGAAAAGTCTTGTAAAAATTGTGCTAGCTCTTCAGTCCACATACAACATAAAATTTTTCTCCCGTGGCGGAACATGTTCGGTAGCATTCGCGACGGCGAATAATTCTGTCCAACGTTTAGTATGATTGAAGAATAAATTAAGAGTTCCATCGCAGCTCGTCGACCTATCGTTATGGTTTCTCATTTGGAAGAAAGGGTGATTCGAAGACAAGAAACCCCAACTCAGCCCGACGGAACACGTTTCCCTCTCTTTTTCCGAGGATGGGGGAACGGCGAGGGGATGGATGGACGAACGAGTTCGATCGATCGATTCTCGCAAGCAAGAAGCTAATGACGGTCGCGAGTCGATGACCGACTTCATTTCCCATTCGCGACGGGAAGAAACGAGTCTCGTAGAAGTTCCTGCCTAACTCGATCAGACGAAACTAATAGAAACTCGATGCGTCCCGCGGATAAAGAGCCCCCGAGGGACTTAATGAACCATCCAAAGACGGAATCTGATATTTCGGCCTGATATCTCGCCGGTGATTCCGCCGAGTTTGCTTGGAAATCTTCCACGACTGTCGCTGGACCAGCTAGACGTTCCTTGGTCAAGGAAATTTCCAGAACTTCCACGATCGATGTGAAAAAATATCGAAATAATATGAAATTCAATTCACAATTAATAGACTAAAATTCAAAATTGTTGAAAAATTTTTAAAGTTAAAGATGTCAACGTATGATTTCTTCTGTATTAAAATCATTGAGGGAAGAAATAATATTCAATTCGGTTTCTATTTCTTGCAATCAATTCAGACAAGATTTATTTTATTATATAATACATAAAGATCCGCAGTCTAATAATATATATAAATGATTAAATATAATTATTTGAAATAATTAAATATAAATGATGCTTCTGCATTTGTGGCATTAATATTTGAAAATCGTTCCCAGAAGTTCTCCAGAATTCAATGCAGCAGTACCAAAGCAAAATAGTAGGTACACTGAAAATGGTACAATTTGAACTGCCGCTACAACAATCGATAATGGTATTGTTACGGTATGCATGGATACCCTGGAGCAGTGATTCAAGAACAACGAGAGAAATTTCATACAGTGCAGCGAAATAATTTTCGCGGATTCGCATAAAATACGAATACAAGAAGCACGGTAAAACATAAAGCATAATTAAATGCAGCACTGTTTCGACGCTAATGCGTTGAAACCACTGAGAGGGAAATAAGATTCTATTTAACTCCAACCTTCACGGGAGATGATTTTATTCCGAATGAAGACTCATTATTTACGACTACCTAATGAACCTTATTAGTAGACTGCAGATCTTTATGCAAAATAAAAATATTCTGCGTTGATTGTGGGAAGCAGGAAGAAAATAAAGATTGATTTCATCCCTTGATGATTTTGTTACGTTAAAAACAGCGTCACAGTGTCCTTAAATTTTTCTAATCTATTACTGTCCTATATTTCACCCAATCAATTTCTTCATAAATGCATAAAGATCCGCAGTCTAGATATTAGTAACACAAATATATAAATACATTCAAAAATTGGTTGAAAATTATTTTAAAGATCAGTCGCTGTAGCTTTCCATCTGAAAATAGAAACGGGCTTGATCCAGGTTGAAAAATGATCACCAGCGTCTGGTTCCTCTTGTTCCAGGCAGGTCTTTGCTTTGGCGGCTTTAATAGGGCCAATGAAGATAGAGAAGGTAACGTTTTGTCAGCTAATTAACAGGAAATTCGGGGAGCTCCGTTTCCTCCGAGGGAGTTCGGAACCGCGAGAGGGAGAGAGAAGGAGAGCGAGTCTGGGAAATGTCGCGAAGACGGGAATTTCGCTCTGAAAAGCGGCAAATTAAGTGATCACGGGCTTGCTGCTTGCACGGCGCGCAGATACGAACGCCCGAAAGCCTAGCCTCGGGTTTCCGGCGCGTTCCAGGCTCACTGGGAATTTACGGGAACGGCCAATGAGACGCCTTAAATTCGAGAGGTTCGCGCGAACGGGACACACCGCTCCTGGGACCGAAGGAGAAACTGCCAATCCGGCTTGAAACACCGTCGGGCTCCGTCGGGATTAATTGAAAAAGAAGATGACGGATGATGGGGCGCTAGGGAAGGTCGTCCTCCAACCCTCTAACCGATTCTTGGCCCCGTAGCCATGTTCAATCGACCGTACTCGCCGATTGATTATTGTAGTCTTTGCGTTATTGCGACTTCTTGCTTCATTTCCGATGTCATTGTTCATTGCTCGAGTCGTTTCTATTCGCTGGAAGGGTGGAGGAAGTGTCCGGAAGCTTTCGGGATTTTTTCGGAATTTTGGGAACTTGAAGAACTTGGAGCGCTTGATCGACTCGAGCAACTAGAAATGTTTAGAACTTAACCCTCCAACCGCGGGCGACGCGCACGTTTAGCTCCTTCCGTGCGAAATCGCGGGGCACGCTATTACATATAGCGTTCCATATGACTTCTGGGTAATCCCCGCGAATTTGTACGAAAAAATGGGAAAATCGCCCGCGCTTGGAGGGTTAAGTAACTTTGAGAATTCTAAGAATTTTGTTGGCTGTAATATCGAAAGAAAATTCTTGGCTGCGTTCCGATCTCAAAGGTCGCGACTCTAGAGACACCTTGTATAAGCAGTCTCAACAGGAAACGTCGTTAGCTAGTCACGATACAAGCAATTCTAACTCCACACAGCCTCGGGCTAGGATAAGCTGAATCAACGACCTAATTTAAGTTCAACGCCTAACGGATATCGATATTCCAACAATGACAAATTCGTACGTCCGTTCTTTGGTGACAGGTGTGCCCCACTATCATTTGACAGGCAGAAATGCATGTCTCCGTTTCAGAGAAATTAATATTCTATCCTGAAGTCGCGACATATCATTCCGTAGTATGACAGTAAGAATTCCCGTGGATACAATGTATAATTTCATTCCTACGTTGTATCAAAAATTCTCTGACATGGACGTTGACAGCTAGAATAATTTTGTGCAACTGTAGCGCAGAATTTCATCACGGAAAACTTACTAAAACAGCTAAAAAAGAGTACTATATATGAGGACCTTATTCTGTATACAGGGTGTCCCAAAATTACCTTAGTTTAATGAAATGGGATGTTCCCGAGATCATTTCAAGCGACATTTTCCTTTGCAAAAATGTTATCCGCGGCTTTGTTTAGGAGTTATTAACGAAAAACACGGACCAATCAGAGCGCGACCTAGACGCGAGTTGGCACAGTCGGCCCGGCGCGCCAACTGTTTATTGGCCGACTGTGCCAACTCGCGTCTAGGTCGCGCTCTCATTGGTCCGTGTTTTTCGTTAATAACTCCTAAACAAAGCCGCGGATAACATTTTTGCAAAGGAAAATGTCGCTTCAAATGATCTCGGGAACCTCCCATTTCATTAAACTAAGGTAATTTTGGGACACCCTGTATAACTACGACAGTAATAAATGAATATAACGTCACATGGAGTCGGGTAAAACCTATGAATAGAGGAATACAATTTTAATCGAATAGAATAAATGCAGTACGTTTTACACGAAGCCAACGGATTCGAAATTCGCAGACCACGGTCGACATACATATGTGCTCGAATCGATCCGATATCCGAAAACGAAGCCGCTCGCGCTCGGGATATCCTGCACACACGTCGCTCGCAGGACCGGAAGTCATTGAAAATGAACAAGAGCGAGAGAATAAAATACATCGACGTCGAAGTGATTAAAGAATTGTTCAACGATTTTTGAAAACGACTCTTCTAAACATTGTTTAATAAGATACTGAATCTTTTACGAAAAATTATTTTGTGCATTTAACCCTTTGCACTCGGAACTATTTTAACTGGAAAATTAAACATTTCTTCCGACCCAGAATAACTCCATTATACCATGCCCAAAAAATGGTGATATAACTTAACGGGTACACATATTATATGATTCTTTTTTCGATGTAATAGCTCACGCAATACTTAAATGTTTAGTAATGCAACAATATTTTTAATAATGGTATGTACAGCAATTTTACCGAGTGTTAAGTGTTTAAAAATCCGGCGTGTTTTCGGTGGGGTTTCTCCGGCGCTGGCCGACAGGAATCGGCGAATTACACATTTACACGCATCCAGCCGTGTATTTGTCCTGCGGAACAGGCCAATTAGAATATTACTCGACGGGACACGGGTCGTTCAGGCCCGATAAAAACCCATCGGGCATGATATGGCGATGCGTGTCCGCGATTATTCAAAGCGGCCCGGGTTTTTGCGAATGAAATTACCTCGGCGGCAGAGACCGTCCAATTAGCAAACAGATTGAACAGAGATCAGTTTCGACGGCGAAATCTCTCCGTGAAATATAACTCGGTGTACGCGGAGCACGGTCTTGGAAAATGCGACCGGTCTAACTGTTATTAATATATCTCTTCCTCCGAGGCATTGATAACACCGAGCACTCGTGTAACGCGGAATTAATATAACAGAGTACTTACATGTTGCGATGCGAAATATTTCCACGATTCGAAAGGATGGCTCCATTCATTTGCGAATTTGTGGAATTTTGTCCACTCTTCGGATCGATTTTTCTTCCCGGATGAAAGAGAAGCCGATAGATTGATGTGTCGTTCTCTCGACTTTATTTCCTTTTTTTAACCTGACCGCTTCGAGTACGAGACTATTTCGAACTGAATGAACGCGAGAATGAATAATTGTGGGCCAGTCTGCTTTATTGAATGGGAATTCGAAATCAATTTGGCATCGGTGGTAAGTTCTGGGAAGTATAGATTCGCTCGAAAATGTTTTTAGTGGACCAAAGACATTTTCCTGAATTTTTAATTTTTATAGAAGTCACTGTGAAAATATTTAAAGCAGTGTAATAATGTCTGGTTAATTTTGAACGTGAGATACAGGACGAACGGTGGAGAACGATCTCCAAGGTTCAATCTCTTACCTTTCGTTCATAATTAATGCGAGAATACAGGTGTATGATTCCACTTGAGAGAAATAATATACCTCGTTCCATTTAAACTGCTCTTGGAAGGAGCTTCGTTCCAAATATAACTCAGAATGTTTTAATCCGTTCAAATGAATGTTTCAACTGAAATCGACTCACTCGAAATATAGGTACAATAATTCTTTCGAAAATTGAACGACCAGCTAAATGCTTTGACACAGATAAATAGTTCGATAAAGGGCACAGCAATTCTTTGTACAGAAGGTTCTGTAATACAATTATTCCAAGCAGAAAATTAAACATCTGGCTAAAATAAACGAATACATTTGATGTTCTCGGCCACAAAAGTGCAGTTAAAAAATATGCTCCCGCGTTTTACAATACGATCCAATATCTCCTTTATCCTTTCGACTCCGAAATCCTTTGTTCCAGCGCCGAGATATTGCGTCAAAATGACGAATTTATCGCGTAAAAGAGAAATCCCTTTTCATATTGTAACAGACCGCAGACGTTACACAATTGATCGCCCACACACGCACGCAACACGTTTAAGCACACGGAACACGACACGAACAAAAGCTTTCATAAACTTCAAAACATTTCACACTTTAAAGGAACATTTATTTCATTGCCAGTTTGTAACGAAACCCATAAAAACATGAAACTCGCGGCGCGGACATTATCTCTTAAAAGTTGTAAAACAAACGAACCAATAATAAAAAAATCGAATTGCGTTGTTTACTGTTATCAAAATATATACATTCAGCGCGTAAAAAACCATTGAATTTTTGCTGAACTATTATTCTTCGTTCGTCGTTTTCGACGTTCATTTTGATGTTATTCCTTTTTCAATTTTTGTAAACAAATTTTTTTCGTAACTTCAGTGCGTCACAAGATATTTCCGTTATCAGATAGACGAAACACCCTGTACGTATTTGGCCAGGAATATATGAATTCCCAGCGCTGTTTTTCCGCAGTTATGAGTTACTCGGCTCGATATCGAGCTCGGTTGATTATTTAATTGCGCCAGGACAGTTGCTTGATAAACATCGCCGATATTGCCCTCTTTTCCCATCCGGGAACGGACGTTTATTACCTGGAAGCGTCACCGTCTCTCGTTCACTCCTGCCATTTATTTACTTATTCAGTCTCATCTTTTCCGGTCAGCGGCGAAAAAATGAAACATCGTTCAAAGGCCAGGAACATCCCCTATTCCCAGGGTGATATTTGGTGATGAAAAACCGGGGAGAAAGGGACACAGAGCCCTTAAAGAATAAGGGGGAGTATTCTGGGGTGGGAAACGATCGGGACTGCCCTATCTTTTCTTGTTATTGAAGGGCACTCTGGCAAATGCGAAGAGCGTTTACGATTCGAGAGGGTTGCTCCGCCATTTTAGGGAATCCTGGGTCGCCCGGGAATTTTCTTTTCAATTTTAATCAGAAGAAACCTTGCTGATTCTTCTATTTATTTCGAGATGCAACGTCTATTGTCGACGCTGGTTTTTCGAATTCCTGGTGTTATGGAATTTTTTGTATAGAATTAAAAATGAATTTTTGTGAAGGTCAGCAATAAAATTGGCCAGAAAATCGATTCGAAAAATTATTCGTAAAACGGAAATACAATGTAATTCAATTACTTTGTAATTATAATTCCTGGAGTAATTCAATTGTAATTCTGCACAACTCTGACTCGTTCCAACAAAAGATTGATCCAATTCGCTCGTTGCGTGGAAAAGCCAGAGCTTGTCTGGAAACTGTTCGATCGCGGAATTTTCGAAAGGGACCAAATAATTGGAACGGAGTACATGACACACAAAATTTCGCGAGACACGGGCGAAAACGCTTTTTTTTTTGTTCGTCCGTCGAACAGCCCAGAGGCGATGAAAAATTCAAGCAAATTAATGGACGAGAAAAGCTTCAATGCACTCTCGAAGTGTGCCGTAAAAAAAACGTTGTCGAATTCGGAATTCCCGTGCAACGCGCGTGCAACTGGACTCGATACTGCGACTGTACGCGCAGTTACATTTTTTACAGTCGCCCTCGCGAATCGCAATCCACTCTCCCGGAAAATGATTGTCCACTCTATATGATTCCGGTGAAAGTTGAAGAAGAAGCAGGAAAAAGTCAGAAAGAAGAAGTTGTAGGAAGTTTGTATGATTTTTGAGAGAGGGGGAAGGAAAAGGGAACACGTCCGAGATTCCGTGGGGAAATTTTCACGGCTGCCAGCAGTTTTTGAAATCTTTTGGACGGGACAGCTCGGGGAAACGCGGTCCTGCTGTGTGTGAAAGAGAGAGAGAGTATGCGCACTCTCGCTTTGCCTCGGTTAACTATTTAACGTAGCGTTGACTGACGAACCGGGCAGCATGAAAACTCGAAAAAATTGGGGAAATTTGGTTAACACTCTGGTGAAGCCTGCAGGAGGCGTAAAAACATTGTTATTATTTTATAACTGCTTTTGATAGATTTTTTGAAACCCTCTGAACTATTTTATTGCGAGTATAAATTTAATTTGTGTTAAATGTGTTGGTCAGAAAGTGGATTTCCTGGAACCGGAAAGAAAAATTGGAAAGTCAAGGTATACTGATCAGTAAAATGTTATCCTAAGAATAATTATATTTAGATTGTGTGCAATTGCATTATAAATGGTGTATTTTGGAAATTGTGTTTGGAAATTCGATTAGCTGTGTTGATAGTAACCGAACAATTGAAAGTACAATGGTGCTGAAAATGAATACGTATTATACTAATAAACATAGCATGCGGAGCGTAAATTAATACACGTTGTTCCAGATGTATATAATCTAGATTACAGACTGTTACCGTTTGTTGTTGCTTTTGATCTGCACTGAATTATCCTTTAAAAGATTTTAGGAATGAAGTAATTAAATTTGGACATTGAAGGGATTTAAATTTCTTTCGGAATTGAATGTGCTTAAATTGGAAAGATTTCTTGGGGAATTGAATGGGTTTAAATTTCCTGGGAAATTTTCAGTAATTCGGGTAATCGAGTGTTTAACATATAACCAGTGTTCTAAACCTAGTTCTACGCGACCACTTACAATTAGAATGCCATTACAAACTAATCGAATTCGGAAGTTCCAAATCCCATTCTAATAATTAAAAGGTCGTTCTACCTTCATTGAATGAATCCTAGTTTCTCTGCGGAGAAAGCATATTTAGCCGATCCTGCATTCGATTTTCATACTTACGGCAATGGTTATGGCAATCTCGCCCTATCCCAGGAACAGATTCTACCTTGCAGACCTCAATTTATATTAAAACCTTTCAATTAATCGGAAAACAGTTTCAAAAATCACAGAGATATCTTTAATGTCCGATCGACGATTAATAACAAAAATTCGAAAATGTTTCGGATATATTCTTTCACAAACATTGGCGGAAAAAATTAATCCTGCCCAGATGATTAATGAAAAAAAAATCTTTTCCAATACCACCGGCAGAGGAACGTGTATTTTCAGTCCAAACTATTTCGAATACACTCGTTCTGTGTGCCACGATTCTTACTAGAAGCCCACAAACATCGTTCGAAAAAGCTGAACTGGATGATTACTAAAAATCTTTTCCAACCCAGCTAGAAGGGAGGGGTTTACTTTGGCTAAAAAATAAATCCCAGCTCTGCTGAATCGCGCATTGAAACCTGCATGATGCAGAGCCGTCATTACTGCAATATTTCGTTGCAATAAATAAAACAATAAGTGTACACCACCAGAGAAAGTAGGAAATTAATTTTGGTCGCAGGGAAACCAATTTACACAGATGAAAATCGCGTTGTAACTGATATGATAAATTTCCTCCCCTAATTGGACGCTCCTGCCGAGGTCCGAAGTAATTAAAAAAGTTACACCACAACATCCACTCGATCAACAATTATTAAAACAAAGATTGACCAACATGAAATTAATTCTGGAGCCGAAACGACCAATCTATCCGCATTAAAATCGTGATGCAGCCGATACAAACAATTTCCTCCCCTAATTGGACACTTCTGCCGAGGTCGAAAGTAATTCGAAAAATGACAGCGCATCAACCATTCGTCCGGTGGTTGTAAAACAGGGTTTAGCCAAGAGTTGAACATCAGAAGGGCACGACACGAGTCGAGTTAACGACGATCGTTCCGGTGACTGGTCCACATTTGCCCGAATTACGGTCCAGCCATTCGGAGGTTGTCGAGCAGCCCGCGAATGGACGGCGCCTCGTCGGACGTGTTGGATTAACTGGCCAATGAAAAGCGTTTTAATCGACTATTTATCATCGCGGGACGAAAAACCGTCTGCCGCGCCGGTGTAACAGGCGACGAATTTTCGGGCCCGGAGCGGCGTTCTAAATAATCTCACAGCCATCTCGCGAACGCTGTAGCGTTTCGAGTGTCGACTCGACGCAACAATTATATTTTGGCTATCCATAAAGAAATTGGCTCATAATGTTCACTAGGTTTTCCAGGGCATCGTTACGAAAAACAGGAATTTTTTCGGTGAAAAACGCGGTATCTAAAAAAGTTTGATCTTTGAACGCTTATCGTAACGAGAGTTTTTAATAACTTTTATTAATATTATCATTTTCGAATGTAATGGACATTTAAGAAACATTATGCATTCGTTAAAAATCGATATGAGAACATTGATTTTTACAATGTGCGCCGCCCCTAAAATTGTTCCATTTCGTGAAAAAATGATAGTATATCTAATAAGGTCCACCCTAATCAACACGCCCACGGTGATTAACTGGAAACATTGCCAATACCAAGGGACCGCATTAAGAATTAACAAGAATAATTTTACAGAATTTCCGCAGGAGGAACCAGGACGAAATGTAATTGATACTGAATAATTAATCGAGCAACAATCGCCCACCTAAGCGGACGGAAAGAGAGAACAATAGACAGAAATGAACACCGCGCCGGTTAGAATCCGCATCGAGTTCAGGGCAGGCATAGTAGATTTTATCGAGCAACAACTCGAATCTAATGTAAGTGGTTCTGCAAAATTTAAGAGTGAGTCGAGTGGATCGGGGGATGGAGGAAAAAAAGAGAGACAGAATATCGTTGAGAGAAATTGTTGATCCAGGATCATGTCTTTCGACTGTCCCAGTTTCAACTGGAAACAAGTACCGACAGAATATTCACGGAATAAAGTATATGTGTATACGTACACGGGGAGAGCACACCGTTCGAAACACCGGAAGATTTTCACGCTACTCACTCATTGTTGTCACAATGTTTCGCGAACGAAGAGAACAGAATTCGTGTAAAGTTAACAGGAAGAACTCTGCGAGAGAGAGAAAGAGAGAGATAGCGAGAGAGTGCTTCCGCAAGAAAGCGCGGCTGGAAGAAAAGTTTCCCGGAGCGAGCTAAACAACTTTTCAATCAATCGAATCGATACGTAAAGAAGGAAACAAGTGCGAGGACCTTTTCCAGCGAGAAACGGGTCAGAAGGGTGCTACATAAATTAGTCATTTGTTCCTGTCCATTTGCGGAACTTTCCCCGGAAATCTTCTTTTCCTGAAACACCTGACGCTGGGAAATGGAGAAAAGTAGTTCGGGAAAACAGCTAAATAAATTTGCCTTCAGTTGCTGTTCTGCTACCGATTTTTCGACCAATCGAAGAAATGATTGGATTACCTGGTTGTTGATCCATGCTCAAAATGGAGCAGCTTTTATCTGAAAGTTCAGAATCGATTAGAGCACCTGGTCGATAAGTAATGTGTTAATTTCGTCCAGATGGTGCAATATTTTGGCCCGAAGTATGAAGTCTCCAGAGGAAAACTATTCGCACGAAAGTTCCTCGAAGATTGATGAATACTCGGGATTCATGTTTAGAAGCCATAAAGGTAACGTGGAAATAAGCGGCGCTCCCTTCATGGGGGATTCGTCTGAGTAGCACTCGTGCCTTGGGGGTGGTTCGATTCTTTATGCGCGTTTCGCGTTATGAACGGAACGGGTGAATAATGGACTAGGCTGTTCCAGGAGAATTTAAATTGCGTTTCGTCGATGACACCGTTTCCTAGCTGGCCTTAATCGCGAGCTTATAGCAGCTCCACGACCTTAACGTACCTGCTCCTCGAAACCCAGACCAACTCGACTGAATTTAGAGGTAGCAACAGGGCCACCCTAAACACTTCCTCAACAATTCCGATTGAATCGTCCGACTAAATTTTTTCCAGCGCGTTCCATTTTTTCCAGAATCACAAAGTTGCCAGCTTCAAACGTTCCCCTAAATTTTTCAACCCTTACGGCGCGGAGCTGAATCCAGAAGCGTGGTCGCAGGGAAAATAAAAGTAACGCGCGGCACCGTTTCTGGTCGTAGTGCACTCTTTCGCATTTGGTGGTCATTTATTTGCGTTCGCTTGTTTATTTACACGCAACACCTACCGCAAACTTTATTTACAAGCCCGTCGGCCGCAGAATTGTAAATTGCAACGGCGCTAACACTCAGAACTTCGTTAAACATTTTTTTATTCTTAGCCCGTTCGGGGCGGTTGGTGATTTCAGACCGGCTCCTAAATTCAACCGGAATGTGTCTCTAAAAAAGTACTTAGCGCATTAATTAACTGTAAATTACCGGGGCGGTTCTACGCGAAACTAGAGACCCAATTATCTTCCTTAACTGCGCTGCCGTGAGAAACGTTCCTTGTGTAATCTACATGGTTCTAAACCCCGAATCAAGCTGGAAAAAGATATTTTCGTGAATGTTTCAGTCTGTTAATTTCTTTCGTAAAAATTATTTTCTCCAAATCGTGCCATTTGGTCATCAGAGTAGTGGTACACAGTAAATTAACCCTTTGGTTCGCTTTTGACGAGATATCTCGCCACCCAGCACCAGTGGTTTACCATTATAGACGAAATGTTTTCTGTTTTATTCGGTCATTTTACCCGAGATAAAGATTTCATTAATTTCTTCCTTTTACAAATCAGAATATAGTTACGTACAAAATATATTTGTCTATAGTGTCAAAATATTGGTGCTAGGTGGCGAGACATCTCGTCAGAAGCGTTGGTCGGGAAGTATCGGGCGCGAGATATCTCGTCCGGGGTAACCAAAGGGTTAATAACATCTACGAGTGCATGATGTCAACGGTACTTCGAAAAGCGAGTTCCAGGGCATAGAATCGAGGTTGTAGATCATCCAAATGATTTCACCCAGCCCGTTACGTTCTGGTAGAAGGTACCCCGTCGAATTTCCGTCGTTCGAACCGGCTCGGATCCTCTCGAACGAGAAAAATGTTCTCCGCATCGTCAGAAATAGGTAAAAGGCTGCGATGTTTGCGCGTCGCTGGGGGTGGCAATCGAGTCTGCCTAACGCGGCGGGAGAATCGATTCCGGTTGACGATGGCTGCCGAGAATTTGCATTTGCGCGACGTTACGTGTCAGCTTGGTAATTGTATTTATTGCAGTTTGTTCTCCGTTTCACGTTTGACGTCCGACTGAAAACGGGACGACCGAACTGGGGCAGCGTTCTCCTTAACCGGGAACATCCCCTCCAAAATTCAACACTGGATATCTTCTATTCAAACAATATCGTGAGTAATGGCGCAGCAATTTTTCGTGGCGGCTACGTAATCTTCTAGACAGACTATTTTCATGTGTTCCATCCCGACTGTTTCTGCATCTAATAAAAATGCGACTATGATATCCGTGTACGGACGATGCGTCGCGTGCATTTGTTTCGACGGAACAGTGAGAAGTATATTGCGCCGGTTGCAACAAAGGTGAGCAAAACGTGTAAATCCGATGAGCCGATCTGACGGTTCTATGAAACAAGAGAAACGATCGTATCCGCGCCATAAACAGGATACTCTCGCGTGTTCCCCGAACGAAACGCGATAACTGAATTGTTCCTGCCAGGCTGTAGGCAGCACGTGAATCAGCCAATCAGAAGGCATATATGCTATCCGTGTACTATGTACAGCTTGCGAATTGCCGATGCATTGTATGAGCAACGCAAACTGTGTACCATTGCCTTAAGTTCGACCGTCGCGGCGCGGCGCGGCGCGGCGTCCCCGTTTGATTCGATGCGACCGAACGGTGCGCGCAAGTGCATTCGGCTAACACAAACGCACAACGTCCTGCGTGTACGTGCAATGTGTTCGCACACAAACGCCCGCCCACGAAGCCGGTCGTTGCTGCAGCATCGTCTGTCCAACCAGGGAACGCGTGTGCCACGAGCAAACGTCAACACGCATATACCAGGCGCGTTAAATGCGTCAAAGTATTCGGTTAGACGTTTGCCTGTGGAATCCGAAGCACGATAAGCAGTCCTCGATAAGATTAATAGATTGTACTATGGCCGCGATATACCCCGCGCGATTAGGCCACGGCGCAACCGCGACGCGTTCCATTAATCATTCATTCGCGAATACTGCGGTGGTGAGCAACGTCTTGCTGGAAACTAGCTAGGTAAAATAGAGAATATTTTCATATTGATGGGAATAGTACGGGGAACATTTGTTTCATTTTTTAAGTGAATTTATTAGAGGCCCTAGTTCGTCCCCATTCTGCCAATTAATAGATTCTTCAGAAAATTGAGACTCTAAATGTATGTTGTTAAAGCATAAGCTATAATTTAATAAAATAACCATTTTTATTTTGCATAAAGATCCGCAGTCTAGTTATAATAAATGGAAGCTTATGTTATTTTGTCGTTTTTCATTCTTCAAAAAGCCCCTTTTCATTTCCCATCAGTTTTAACTCCATAAAGTAATATTTATACTTCTAAATTCTGTCAACAGTCACTTTCGGTGATCCACAGCTGTAATATGAATGTCGGGTGCGTCGAGAAATAATGTGGCCGCTCTGTGGGAGATTGGGGCGTATTTTCCGAGCCACCCAGTGCATGGAAAGAGTCATTGGGCGCATGTAAGAGTGACGAGTTCAACGGTCCATTCTATTAGCGGGTTCGCAGAGGAAAGTTCAGCAGCTTCGGCGCGGCCAATTTATTCCATTGTCTGGAATAAGCCATTAAACGCATTCATGGGGCGAAACAATGGTCATTGCCACTGGTAAAAACGAGGGGGAGTGAAAACCGTATCGAAAAGCCGGCGGATTTACAGAACGGTACGGCAACGTTGCTAGTCGAGGGCTAAAATGCGCGACAAAACGAAATCGGCGGGAACAACGAGCGTAATTCTACGGAATTCACCGAGCGTAATTCTTGGCCGTCCGACCAAGGGATGTGGGGGGGGGGAGGGGGACAATAGGCAGCGAAGAAAATGGATTAACGATCGATCGATTTAGTCCCGCGGCAAACACAGGTGAATTATGTATTTTCAAGTAGGAAAGGCGAGACGTGCCTTCTTCCAAACGAACGAATTTCGTTCGTTCCGCCTTCTTGTTTGCTCGGGATTCTACCCCGCCTTCTCCTCCCCTATCTTCACCTGCTTTTCTCGATGCATACTGTTTTGTAACCGAAACTGACACAGAAAACACCACCGAGGACGCTATTGTTTAATTTCGAAAATGAATCTTCCAGTTTACTTTGAGATAGTCAAATTAATTTTAAGTACCTCAGAGAGAGGCTCAATCACTCTTTCAAATTCTTTTCAAATTCATCTGTTAAATTGTTTCGCTGTTCCACAAAGGAGGTGCATCGAATTAAATAAGCCAAATTAGCAGCCTGCAACACAAAAATGAAACATATCAACCATTATACCGGACTGAACGATCTTAAAAACCACCTGAATGAAATTTTTAGGAAACAGGTATTTGACAAAATTAAAAGGAATTACATAGAAAAATATCATAATGAAGGAGCGGATCTTGAATGGCAAAAATTTCCAAGTCTAGTAGATCGTCAAATTCAAACTTCAATTTCTAGAATCAGAATTGGGCACTCGGAAATAACCCATTCATTTTTGTTAAACAAAAAAGGAAACACGATCTGCGATATATGTAAAGTACCAGTTAACACGAATCATCTAATAGAATGCAAAAAATATGAAATATGAAAAAAAATGCTAAATTGCCTGGATCCTTACCCATTCTGTTAGATTCTGAGGAATATATATCGCCTGTCTTGCCCAGTTTATCAAAGATACAAATATGTATAAAATATTGTAAGAAAATGTACCGTGTTGCTTACGACCTTTGTTGTTGAAGCAACATTAAATAAAGAAATGAAAGTAAAAACATTTACACAGCGCAAGTTGACAGCGAAGCAACCGATGTCAGCGAACGCGTTAATGATGTACATTTTAATGTACCATGGATACGAGTTGACGTTATAAAAATTGCGAGGAGAATTTATTGTGTAATTCATGGTACTGGACTGTTACTGGTACTGTATGCACACGATAATTATCCTGCAATGTACAGGGTGTTAACATATTATAATTTATCATTGTGTTCGGCGAATGCATTCAAAATGACGCATTAATCTTGCACGTAGTAATTTGTCTCGGAAGATTGTCACGCTAGTAGAAAGGACAGGTAATGGTCAGACGCAGCAGTGACACACTTAATCTTCGTTTAAAATAAATGAATTATTTGAAAATTATTGTCCTGCAAGTAGAAACGGAGAGTATTGATCAGACACAGCACACGAATTATTGATCTACGTTTAAACACTAAACCTACCGAGTGACTTAAAAGTAACTGGTACATGTTCCCTTATAAAAATGACAGATTGATTTAATTTAAACTTTGTGCGGCTCCTATTGTAATACGTGTGCTACTAAAAAGATCTATACAATCATTTCTAAAATAAAAAACCTGAAACCGGTCATTTCGACCGGTGTTGGTAGGTTTAGTGTTAAAAATGGTGCTTTCACTTTATTGGGGTTCGTGCGCAAGTGTTTAGAAGTGTAATCGACTGTCTGTCGAGCATGATATCGCCGAGAAGCAATCATCGATTCGCAAATGCGCTGGAGGAGAATTTCATCGCCGGTTCCCGATAAAGTCTCTTATGAAGCTGGATCGAAGACGCCCGATAAAAATGCACCAGCGTCGACGAAACCGATCCGGTTACACGGGATTTTATGCGGGTGCCGTTCCTCTCCCGTCGGGTACATGTGAAACGATGCATCCACTCGGGGACGCTGATTAACGTGTAACCGGACGCAGCTCTGCCATCCTCGACGGAGTAAGCGGGTCGAAAAGTGTCGTGTCGAACTTCCGGAACGTGAAACGTCCCTCGAAACGATCAAAGAATTGTCCATCTCCGCGGAATTTTCATTATCTCCCCGTCAAAACCAATCTCGATACTCGGAATTGCGCAACCTCATTCTTTGAAAGTTTTATTAGCTTTTGTAAATTTTCTCTCTCTCTCTCTCTCTCTCTCTATCTAGTTTAGTTTTAGAAATAAGAATAAGTAGATATAAGGTAGAATTAAGGTTAGGCTAAGGTTAGGCGCGAGGAGGAAAAGCGGAGGAAGGAGAAGATGTAAGAAAATTGTAACCCTGAGAGGAATATTCTCTCAAAATGTTCAGGACCAAGATCAAGTTTCAAATGTTATCTCGACTGACAAGAATGCGATAGGAACGAATGGCGACACTTGTAGCAACTTTCGGGAAAAATTAAACACAACAAAACGGGATTAACCAGCTCGCCCAGTTCCGCTTGGACTGCATCATATTTCAGTTTCATCTAAATCCGTGTCATCGCGTTGAAAACGTGATCCTTTTACCGTGGAATGACCTACATGCTTGACTCGCCTCGGTTGTCTGACTATTACCGGCGGTTTCTACTTGTAACGTTTGAAGCATTACTTTCCCCGCATTCCGTAATAGTATTTAGCGTTCGTGCCGCACGAAAATAGAGTCCGTTAACGAAGTTAGTCGTGTGCGGCTTCGTTTCAGTTTACGCGAGCTGGTATACCGAGATTGAGGGCTTATTGGCGCCTAGACTATGACTCCCCGATTATTCCAAATCCGACGAAATAAACGCTAGCGCACATCAACTTCCGACAGGCGCAATTTCCAAACTGCTGTTGACATGGCTCGACACTTGCAGGTGCAAGAACCTTTTTCAAAACAATTCTTCCTTTAAAAGTAATATTCGTGTACATCTTTGTTGTAAGGTTGTTGGGCCGCAGGGGCCCAAAGTTCGATGTTAGACTGGAAAGGAATAGTTCTAACATCGTTTCTCGTTGCTAAATAATGTCAGAGCAGAAAGTGGGCAACAGTGTAGCGGCATAGTCGGATGGCAACGTTTCTAGGCCGTAAGGCAGCGTCCCCTAATCAGCTCACCACGCATCCGTGGCGAGTAAAGGGCAGCAACTGACCGTGATATTAATTGCTTTCTGGCTATTAGCAAATGGTACCTCGGAGACCGTCGCACGGGGAGTGGCAGAGAGAGAGAGAGAGAGAGGGACAGAGAAGAGACCCGTGTGCAGGTATACGCCATTAACATTAACGCGACGCAATACGCTGTTTACCCGTTCCCAGACACACCGGAGTCGCGTTTAAATCACGCGCAGCAGAAAGCGAAACTGCTTAGCCATTGTTTATTCCGTCGACAATGCGCGTGGCTCGCTACACAGGCAAGTTAAACGGAACCCGGAGCAACTAATCCCGCCACCCTCTACCCACCTTCCCCCCTCTAACGAATCGCAAGCCCCCTGCACCCGGTAATTGCCAAACCCTATTTTCCTTCGACCCTGATGCGAAACTTTGTCCCTGAAAGCCGGCTCCGAAACTCCTTTTATTTAGCTTTACTTTCTCGCGATTGCTAGCTAACACGTTGATTGGCAACTCAAAGCAATTTTGTTTACACGCTCTAACACGTTTATCCCGTCATACGCGGTGCAGTTCGTTTAAACTATTTTTATTAACATGGTCGCTCGAGTTCCACATCATCGATTTTCGAGAATCAAGTAGAACGTGTAGACGATATGCCAGACATTTTATGAATTTGTTCTTGTTCGGTTTTTATACGAAACACGGGAATATTGTACCTGTCTTTTCGTGTCTGTCACGTCAAAGTGCAAACGTTCAGGAAAATAGCTGGCTCCGCGAAAAATCTCAATAAAGCAGCGATTTAATTGGTGGAAATCGATGGCGGCCATCGATAAACGCCGACAAACGAGCGCTTCGTTTCGGGAGCGTGTCGCCGGGCGATGAATCAGGCGAAAATACGAAACAGCTCGCGATTCCGGGTACGTGCGAGCACTTTTCGCAAGCCCGGGGAGAGGGAGAAGCGCTCCCGTATTCAAAATAGTTTCGAAAATTTAGTAATGCGTCCGAACGACTCTGTCAATACGGATTCATTTGCCCCACCGTCGATAAAACGGTCCGCAAATATGCGATCGTTAATTAAGTTTCGACTCGGGCCGCGGATACGCGTTGCCCGCGCGCGTGTTTCGTTATAAAAATGTTACCGGATGTCGTACGCTGTTGCCGGATGACAAATGGCTCGGTAATGGCGGGACAGGGGGAAAATAAATCCGAAAAGGCGGCATTAAAATTTCCATTGCGGTCGACGAGGACCATCGCGCGAAATCGAAATAAACGCCGACCTGTAAATATACTTGTTACGCGTGAATAATAATGCTATCGCGGCGTCACCGTGTTGCCGATCGCGTTATTGACGGACGCGTTACGCATTCGTGATAATCGTCGCGATTGCATGATGTTCCGCTTTGTAGCATTCGTCGCGATTTCATATTTCATCCACTTCGTTCTGCGATGGCTGTTTTTGTCAGTCGGAGCAGTTTTATTTGAATTATGAATTATATTTTCTCGATTTCTACATCGAGTTCTTATTTTACTGACGAATGACAGTGAAATAACTCGGGCGAGAATTGAGAAAATGTTTGTACTCTCTCAGCTTTCTGAATAAATTACTGTACAGTCTTTCATTGTATGGTTTCGTACGAGAATTTTGCACATTAATTTCATGTTTTATTGTTTACAGGGAAGAATCGCTACCCTCGGTTTCCCAGCAATCGCTTCCACAAGTAGAATCATTTATCAAACAAACTGCCTTCAGAAGTCGTAAAATGTTAAGTAAAAAATATCGCAACATTAAACTTTGTATCTCCGGGTTCGCAGATGAAACTTTCCGGTCGGGGCTAATTAAGAGTTACTTTCAATGAAGGTTTCAAAAGTGAAACCCGTGTGGCAGAAGTAAGAATAATTGTTCGGCGAAGCCGAGGAGAAGAGTATTTTGTTTTTCATAAAACGCAGTGTCCTTTATTTTTGTCACATTATATTTCAGGTAGAACCTGACGTAAAAGATTTTCCAGCAAAATCAACGAGAAAACACGAAATTCAGAGCTCAATTTTAGTAACTGGGTAAGTAGAATAGGACAAGCTGTGGTCAGACAGGTATAAGAAATCAATTTAGAGAGTCGCACCTGGAAGGAGATCAACCCTCCGAGTGCTGTGCCGGAGTCATTTTTGACCGGGAACATCCAAATTGTCATTTAAGTACTCAGTTTGTGGCTATTAAACTAACTGAATAGCTGTTTCATTGAGGATATCGAGAAGACTAATGTGTCTACACGAGGTATCATCAAAAGTAAATTTTTGACAATTATTAATTAAAACAGTGAACTGTGGTCCTAAGCATTGCCAATCATATAGCTATAAAAATCGTTCGTTGTCAGAGGGTTAAAGAGAGCAACAAAATTCATTGAAGAATGTCCACAAACAATTAATCCTTCATGAAAATCAGAAATTATGCGATTCATTCGAATTTAACCTCCTGTTGGACGCAGCATGCAATTTTTGTAACTGGGTAGGTAGAGTAGGACAACCTGTGATCAGACAGATATAATAAAAGTCCGCGCCTTACAGGAAATTAAAAAGAGCAACAAAATATTCATTGAAAATGTTCTTTGAGATTGTTTTTTGGCAATTTTGGTGTTGCGAGGACGTGATCGTGGGCTCCAGGTTAGGTCCTACCTTGGAAAGCAGCCTCGAAGGTGGTCTTCTCCTCGACGGGGTTCTGTCCGAGCACCAGAACAACCATAAGCAGCGCGAGGACCACGAGGAACCGGCAAACACGAACTTCCGCCATCGTCCCGCGATGTACGTGCACGCGCCCGCCCCGAGACAGTGTTCACTTTCGCATTTCGAAACCAACGAACTTCTCGATCGATTACTCGCTAATCGAGTGCTCACCGCCGAACGCGCACTGAAACTCTAGAGAGATCCGGGAGACACTCGTCTTCTCGCGTCGTTCTTATGGGAATGACGAAAATTATTGCACGCGGCTGTATTTGTAATTATTGCACCTCCGAGAAACACTGGCGTACCACTTTCTTCTTCTACCTTTCCTCTATCTATCTCCTGTGGGCAACGCGGAAACACTCGATCAAGAACCACTGACCAGTGCCAGGCAAATGTCTTCCCAGAACGATCCCAACACTATATCCGAGTCACCAGACACAATAAATAATATGCTTAGTCTAGTATATACCGTGTGACGATTTAAATAAAATGTTTCGATATTCTACATCAACAAAAGCAAATAAATGAACGTAGTGTGTGCGCATCTATCTGGGAACAATTTACTAAACAAATTTTCTCGATGAAATAAATAAATGTACATTTACTAGAACTTTTAACAAATATTTATCCTGGCGAATCATTTGAAAAAATACATTTACAGCGTTTAATAAACGTACTAACTAACTTCACTGGCAATATTTATTTCCTTCGCCTGTTAAAAATACATTTTTATCAAATCTTAATGTGTTCTGAACAAGCAAATGCTGGTCCGTGTACCGAGTGAGAAAAATTATATTTTCGTTCGAATCGAAAACAGCGAGTTGTATTCAACCGGAAACAAATGGAGAACCAAGAAATGTCGCATGGAAATATTTTGACGCAATTCGAGTACAACGAGGGACGCATGCATCGTCCAGCCATAAACAGACAAATAAAAACCCGTTCGTGAGCAACCAAACGAATGCATCGATGAAGAAGCAACGAGATGGTCGGTGAAAGATCAAAGGGGATCGTTTGAAAAAATGTATCGACATCAGGTGAAATGGACTATTAGCCACGTTTTACCCAGCACCGGTGTGGCCTCGGACAAGGATCGGGTCGCGGGTACGCGTGTCAAGGTGAGTGGGGGGAGAAGGCGGGTATCGGGTATCGAATAACAACAGGGCAAAAAGTGGACAATTGCCTTCCGGTTTTCGGTGTGTACGTGTGCATCGCGAAACGACCGAGGGAGAAAGTGGGAGAGAGAAAGAGAACGTGCACCAATTCATCGTTGCATCGGTGGGGTCCAGGTGCTCGTAGGTACACGAGCCTTGGTCTCTTGCGCTTTTGCACATTTTTGCACACACTTGCACGCGTACACTCACACTCACTCACACACACACACGCAGACGGGTGCAGAAAAAAACACGACACGCGCAAAGAGAGACCGCGACGCGGCGTTTCTTTCAACCGGTCCCTTGGTCCGTTCCCCAGAAAGGAGAGCCTTTTTGACATTCGCCGCGGTTTAACGTTCGGTCGGCCGTGTAATGAGACTCCGCGATATTTACGGTTCTTGTTACCCGTCGGCCAACGGCAGATCTCCCCCCCTCTCTCTCTCTCTCTCTCTCTCTCTCTCTCTCCCTCTCTTTCTCTCTATTTTCCCCGGCGATATCCGATGCAAATTCACTCGACACCGTATGCATATCAATATCGGTACGCATATTTCACTGGCGGCTCAAAGGCAGACACACTTTTCGCTGCGGGAGAGTGAGAGAGGGCAGATACAACGCCGGAAAGCGATACGCGCGAGTCCCGGCTCGAGCGGGACGAGCGGGTCGCTGGACCCGCTTCGAGTGACTGCTCGAGAGAACTCGAAGAATTTTTTTTTTGTCGAAAAAGAGAAAAATGTATTTTTCGGCAAGCGATGGGAGCGGATGAACGGTCGAGTTGGGTTCGCCGGGAATTCCTGTGGAGCACGGGAATTCGGGGATGTTCGCGATACACTGTGTTAGTTATTCGATACCCTAAGTGATTGTCTGGCGGGTAAATAATTAAGTGAAATTAATTGTACACGGAGGACAACAGAATTCGCGATGACTGACACTGTGACGACTGATTGAGCCACTGTGTGCTTTATAGCGAATCAGTAGCCATTCTGGCGATAATCGTCGTCGTTTGTTTAAATTTGTCTTCTTTGTGCACGTCTTTGTATGTCCTCCAATGTTTTTTATATGTCTTTGTAGGTCCTTCTATCTTTCTTGCATGTCTCAGCTTTGTTTTCCACGGATTTGTTCAATCTCTGCGAAGATTGTAACGATTTTTTCCAGAAACCGACGTGAATTTCAACAGTTAGTTGCCGTTAACGCCACGCTGGAGTCGGTCAGTCCTCTCGTCGCCACAATTATTTATACATCCCCATTTATTCATCAACGTGGTGCGTTTCATTCGAACATTCCACAGCTGCGGAGTTTTTCCAAAAGCAAGCTTCGAAACTAGCCGGTCGTCACAGGGTCAGCTCTGAACGCACGACAATTAAAACGAAACAACCGGTATATGCACCGGTACCACAAAACACCCTCGCGTCACTGTGAAATCTCGAGGAACCAGAAACAAACGGGAAAAAAAATGTTTAAACTCACGAAATGAAATTCCGATTTGAAATTAACGAAGGAAACGTTCTCGAGGGGGTTGGCTGAGGTGGTCCGTGAAAAAGGAAAGGTATCGAGTGGGTAGGAGGGTAGCACCTGGGGCTCGAGGAGTGAAAATCGGGTGATTTCGACGTCGCTGGCGAGCAGAGTCAGCCCGGGTGTTTGTACCTGTCCGGGCCGAGTCGGACTCGTTCCACGGCGGAAACGTGGCCGAGAGAGAACGGTGTCCGGAAAGGGTTAAATCACACACGCGAACTCGATGGAAGAGGGAGCTCCGTGACAGCCGTCGATGCCGGCCGGTGTCTCCAATCGAACTGCGGGGGTTGGTCGACGGTGGCGCCGCCGAGGGACGCCGAGGGTCGCCGTGCGGCATGCGTCATAACGCCACCGCCTTCGATCGGCCGCCATTTTTTTTTTGAAGCGCGTTACTAACCCCCTGAAAACATTCCACCCCGAACGCTGCTTCCCGATCGAGGGTTGCCCAGGGCCGTGCTCCGCTGGCTCCGAAAATCGGCTTCGAGCCTTCCGCTGGCCATTACCGACCATTTTATTTTGGTTTTGGTCCATTTTGGTGCATTTTGGTTTGGGCCCTTCTTGGACGTTCGATTCTCTTGACCATTCTCTACTTTACCATTCTCTTCTCTCGACTATTCCCTACTTTACCGGTTTCTTAATAATCGTCCTCTTCTCTTGGCTTCTCTATATTTATTTAGCAACGTTAAAGGGACACATCCCGAATGAAACTTTTGGGACAACCTAATACAGTAGGAGCCGCACAAAAGCTAAATAAAATCCTGTCATTTTTATGAAGGAACATTACCAGTTACTTTTAAGGCTCGCTAGGTGCAGTCTTCAACGAGCCTCAAGTTCATATAAAACAATTAAAAAAACTATAATTATATAACAGTGGAGTTGAATTCGTCTAATGGTTCTGCTGTATTAGATTACACCTACTCATTCTGTCATAAATGCATAAAATCTAGTTCCAATGGACCGTAAGCATCGCTCTGAGAACAACGAATAAAACCGAAATCTACTAAGCTTTGTATTTCAGGCAATCCAACCGGCGATAAACAAAATACGATTTTCTTTTTCATTACTCGTAAATCGGCCAATAAACCATATGCGTATGCACTAAAACGCCCGGAGGTTCTACGTTTCGAATGATCAGAGATTCGAATCGAACTCGAACATATGCAAAAATTCAATTATCAAGAAAACATTGATTTCCATGAAACTGACGTATACCCGGGGTTTAGTTTATTTATCTATTGTCACAGGTGAAACGATTCCGCGTATAGCAGAACGCACAGAGGAGGTTCGTTTTGTGTACTAAATTATAGAGACCCCCTATTCACGTGTCCGACAGTATGCATAACAATAAAGTGTATCAGCGAGCAAATTGAAATTCGTAATTAACAATCAAGCCGGACAATGGGCGACATACAAAAGCCATAAAATCGACGATGCCACGCGTCCATAGAAATTTTCAATATGAAAATCGAACCGTGAACGAATACGCTACTGCGATTCGCGATAACATTCGGACACTTCTAAATTGTAGACGTTCACTTTTTCAAGATTGGACCAAACTACGTTGAGATAATTAGCAATTCAACAACGTTAACACTGAACCTAATTCGGAAATGTTCCACCATATTGTCAACCCTAGATTCTAAGTTATCTTTACACAGCTGGGGAAAATAGTATTTTAAATAGTAAATAGTCATATTTATTTCAAAGCATGTGTACAACTTTGAAAATAAAATATTTTATTTGATGCTGTAATTTGTGAAAATAACATATTTTATTTGATGCAGTAATTATTGAAAATAAAATAATTTATTTGAGGCAGTAATTTTTTTGAAAATAGTATTCTATTTGAAGAATATTTTTGTGTTAACAATATTTTGGACGAGTGCCGTTAACTTATCTTACCATTTGTTTATTGTCTGTTCACACTTTCGATTTTCTTGAATCAATACGCGACATTAAAGACAGATGCCTCGCAATAAAATAAACATGCGCATGCAAATCGATTTGACTTCGCGTCGATCGGACACAGTCGGGTTGTTAAGGGTTAAATAAATTCAGATTCCGCTCTAAACCGATTAACAACGGCCCCTTGCAGTTAATCGAGTTCCACCGGGGCGGCCCGAACGATAAACGGATAATCTTCTCCCGAGGAAGGACTCTCAAAGCGACGAAAATCTTGAGTAGAGGGTCGCGTCGGAATGAAATTGTCTTAACGACGAGCCGGTGACCTCTGGGAAAAATCGCGGAACAACGGTGAGGGAAATCGCGGAATCCCACTGGAGTGGGGAGCGAGGAGGTGGAGGGGTGAATTCGCGAACACGTTCCGGCACTGGGCGACGCGCAACAGAGTGAACAGAGTGTCCTGAGGACGAATCGTCCCGGGAATCACGTTACGTGCGACGAGTTACCAATATATTTATTTTATTAACAATATCAATAACATACACAAACAACGCTATTATGTCGGTTAATGAAACGCGATCCTGTGCTGGATCGTCCCGTCGATCGCACAGGACACGCCGATCGCTGTAGAAAATAAATCTAGGCAGTTGTAAAAATCAAAAAATACGTTAAAAAATCTAATACTGTTACCATAAATATGTATCGTGTGTTCTGGACTCGTACGCTGTTGCTCGTAGGCGAATATTTCTCGAGAACGTTTCAAGATGATTATTCTAACGAAACTGTGTGTATAATAAATGTCGTGGACAACGTGGTTTTCTCGATAACAGATGCTTACGAACAATAGCGCACGTCAAACCGGAGAAACTTAAACGTTAAAGCACCTTTCGCGAATAACTAATGCCTTTCCCGTGCGTCCTTGAACAACCGAAGTAATCGAAACACCGTTTAGCACGTGTACTTACGTCGAATATCGATATTTATGAGCTCCAATGTCAGAAGATTTTCGAATCAGTCTGAGAGTGAGAGAAGGCACGATAAGGTGTACGGTTAGGTACTCGATTGTTATAAACGAACGGACGGACCGGGATTACTTCCTGTTGCGTCATTTCTCGCGTTTCTAGATACACACAGTTATGAGCATAATTGATCGCTAGACTGCGGATTTCTATGCATTTATGAAGAAATTGGCTAGGTGAAATTTAAAACAGTGAAAAATTAGAAAAGTCTACAAATAGAGTTGTTTTCGAGTGTAAAAAACTGATTAAGCTGAAACTAATACGCTGATGTACCAATTTTTCTCATGAATGCATAAAGATCCGCAGTCTAGTGATCAGTTATGCTCCTAACTGTAACTATGACATACATACATATATTTATATACCTACATACACGCGGTACCTATATAATGTTCGCTAATCGCTACTTGTACAGTAATACGTCCTGGTCCCTACTTCAGCTGACCCCGAGTATGCTGTTCCAGCATTCGGTGCAGTCGAACAATATTGTCATACAAATCACACTCCCGATATAGTCCAATAAACGGCGATTTACGTCGCTACCGAAACGGATTTACATGTAGACAGTCACTCGAGGATGCGATGCACGGAACAGTTCGAAACTTCACGTCTCGGAACGTCCACTTTTGCCCAACCTCGAACACGATACCCTGCGGTTTCCATATAGCGCGTTTATAGTCCTCCAGCGGTGGTTTAGTCATTTTTAATGGGGGTCGCGGAACGTGTCCCGGGAGTCCTCTATGGGAGCGATGACGAATCCGCGAAATTGTTTACGGTTCAAGAGAACAGTTCGTATAGGAATAGAGCCTGTCCTCTTGGAATATCAATTTCCGAATTGTACCCTATCGTTTACACATGGTACATCGTCGATAGTCCACCAGAGGAAGATCCACAATATATAAGATCCAGTTCTATCGAAATTATTCGTGAATCAACCTGATCGTTCAATATACAGTTACCAATACTGTGACGATGATTCCATTGAAACTCCACATGAATGAGCCTAATAATTCGAATAAAGCAATGGAGCCCCCGCAGAGTGTATCGTTTCGAGTCCGGGCTTAATAGTTTTTGATGGTGTTCGTGAAGGTGTCCCAGGTGTCTTCTATGGGAGCGAGTACGGTGATGACGATGAGCGCCGCGGCGAAGAGGACGATCACCACGAAGTAGACGCCGAAGATGAATTTCCTGATCCCCGAGTGCTGTCGGACAGAATGCGAAATGAGAGAAAACAGGCCGGGTAAAAATTTGGTCGAGGATCCTCCTTGGTAGGAAGAGAGAGATCCCCGATCGGAAAACTTACAGGAGCATCCTGTCTGGCATCCGGATGGACCATAGAGCCGCGGGAGTGCATGTCTTTCATCGGGAACGAATTCACCCTCTGACTGGCTTGCCTGTCAGACGCGCAGCCGACGAACTATAACACATATATCGATTCCCTTCGTTATGGAAACGTTCCGCGAATCGCTGAGAAACCGGGAACCGCAACCATGCAGATATCTGCGAGCTATTGCATCGATGCATCTCCGCTGGCCTTTGTAGTCTAAATTTCATCTTGACAATCAATTTCTGTTCGGTCGCTATTTCTTAACTCATTTCGAGCGTTCTACCAGAAATGGGAGGCAGAATTATTTGACAAAGCAATTTTCGAAATGTAGATATTTCACTATTTTATCCTCTGCAGGCAATTTTGTAACGAGAGCAGAAGCTCCAAACGAACCCAATTATTTTAATTATAAAAATAGCGACTCGGAAAAATGGAGATGTATCTCTTATTAGATGACATTAAACAATGCGAAATTACACTCGGAAAAATGGGTAATAGCAGGAAACTGGATGTACATACATATCTCTTATTAGACAACATTAAACAATGCGAAATTAGACTCTCAATGGACCGAGCTCTCATAATTATATCGGGATACTTTTTAGTTAAATTTTCGCGAGTCGGAAAAATGGAAAATAGCAGGAAACTGGGTGTATCTCTTATTAGATGATATCAAACAATGCGAAATTAAACTCTTAATGGATCGAGCTCTTATAATTATATCGGGATACTTTTTAGTTATATTTTCCAGTCAGACCACAGTGCGTCGCAGTCGACTTCGATTTATCGACAAAAGAACCTTATAATTACCGAATAAGATAAGAGTTGAACGAGTCGGTACCGTCCGCTTGAGCCAGTAAACGTATATAAATAACAGCATCAAATGATTCGAATGAAATCTATAATAATTGTGTCCGGTATATAATTCAAAGGTTAGAGACCGGTGTTTTAAGAACTCGATTATTTCCCAATGGTAAATCACATGAATGCTTCCCGTTCAGTATGCTTTAGAGTATGATCGAATAAAAATGGTGATTCAATGATTACGGATAGATTGAATACGGTCTTTTCGAGAGTGGGAGTGCCAACAAAATTACCCACTGTTCCCGGTCCCGGCGATTTCGTCGCTCCAGCCCGGTAAAATATCGCGGAGTGCAGGTGTCAGGATTGACTCTCCTCTTTATAAATATGAAATATCGTCCTTACCGTGAGGATGAGGTGAGTCAGAATATGGAATACCACGTAGGCGACCAGAATCCAGTCGACCCATTCTGGGAGTTTGGCCTTGTTCAGTCGGACCGCGAAGAAAATTGCGATTACTGTGAAAGGAATTTCAATGTAGCGGTTAACCCATTGTCCCGTGGAACGGCGCGGTGGATAGAACGAAGCGAAAACAAAAAGAAGAGGAAAAATAGCAAGAGGAAGGATAGAGAGTAAAAGAAGGTGGATAGAAATAATACAAAACGGGACTTGGTATCAGGACGAAACTTACTGCCGCAAATCTGCGCCGCATTCCCAACGAACCAGTGAGCCCAATTGAAAAGGGGCCTCCTTGGCGCGCCTGGATGAGGTCTCATGGCTGCCATAAACGGCTGAACGAAGGCCAGAATCGTCGTAGCCAGGCCCAGGGACGCGTGGATCAACTCCGAACTCCATTCGCCCAACTCGACGAATATTATCACGAACGCAGCGATCGTCATCGACCACGTGAGGATCATGAAGAATCGATGCCACTGTAACAGGTGAGAACGATAAAAACTGACAACCTTCTGATACATCCGCAGCTATTTCCGTTCAACATCTTTCCCGTCGAATATAGCAATCGCCGAATGGAAATAAACCTTGATTCCCGTTGAAACCATCTGAATTCGAGAATCGCTCTTAGACGACAGTTTCGATTTGTTCAACATGCTGTAACTTTGCAGGAAATTATCGGAGAGCAATTTACCTAGGCTCGTTTCGAGGAGCGAAACCTCTACTTTCTTCTCCATAGGGTTCCTTTTGTGAACAGATGCTTTTGTGGTCAGGGGAGATCAAAAATTAAAAAGATTCGTTTTTTCTTGAAAATTTGTACAAGTTTGGATTTAAACGTTTCTATGGAACGTGAAAAAGTTTCCACTCGGTTCAAACAACCGTGGATTCGAAGAATGAAGTCTATTCTTTCCAACGAGAGCTTAAATTTTGATGTATGATTTTTTCTTGCCGTTTTACAGCGCTTTAATGGATGTGCATCGCGATTGTATCTTTGATGAGAATCGAGGTTGGAAAGAAATTTTCAATTTTCGCGGAGAAACGGTCGGACGGAGGAAACATTAGCAGAAATCGAGGCCACCGAAGACATCAGTTTCCCGCGAGCATTCAGTAAAAGATCGTAAAGGTGCTTCGAACGCGATTACAGCATAAGTGTCCCTGGAGTATCAAAGATAAGCTTGATGTTATCCTTGGACATCAGCCAAGCTTAAGTGTTCCTCGGGCACGCTTATATACCCTCGAGTTCTACGAGCATCCCGTTGCACCTCGGGAAAAGTAAAACAAACATAGCCCACAGCCTCCAATCACGAGAATCTTTAATTATTAAAACAAATGCGACGATCCCTCTGCCACATCGTGCAGAGAAAGAGAGATACAGAAAAATATAAAATTAGAGGACGATAATTAATGGGGTGCACTCCGTCCAATAAACAACGGTCGCCATCGTACCGAATTAAAATCTGATTATACGAGAATAATTATTCGTTCGGATGCGTTTTAATTGGCAACGCTCGTTCATTCACGGATCGAGGAAATGGTCAGACATTATCGCTTAGAGATGCCATTTCGTGTTTCGGGTAAATTCGGAGACATGGTCGGACCTAGGGCAGTTAGGATGAAATTTGCTGTAGATCAGTTAATTAAATCCTGGAAAATTGGCCATAGTTTTTGCAATTTTTGTGGTGGAAAATATGGGTCAGAAACCGCTGAGATTAAATGCTGTGCCAGACGAAAATTTTCCTCGATGTTCTATAGAATTTCCAACCAGAATTTCATCGATCCGTTTCCGATCGAATACTCTCCGGGGGATTCTGGACCACCCAAAGCCTACAGGAGCCTGCCCCATGGATTGAAACCCATCACACGAACAGCATCTGCCATTCAACCAGCTAAGTAGCGTGCAAGTCCCGGTGAAACGAAACTGGAGGATCGAAGCCGACTCGGTTTGGTACATATTGAAGTTGATCCCGTCCGTAATTATCAGGCAGAGCCTTCTGTACGCCGTTGCCACGATTAACCCTGATCCCAGGGAATCATGAACTCACGAACACAAGCAACCCGTTCTACAAGGTGGCGTCGTGTTATCCAGGTCCACGGTCGCCGGAACCGTCTGGACCCGTTCCCTGAACCCGCCTGATCCCGGTCAGAGGAAAAATTGGATACTTACGGCGAACCAATGGTCCTTTCCGCACAACTGCGAGCCGACCCACGTCTGCCTGTAGTATCTGGCCAGCAGGATCCCGATCGACGCCGTGCCGATCCAAGAAGCCAGCATCAACGCGCCGTGCACACGAATCAGCACGTTGCTCGCCGTTGTGTAACCACCCACGTCCGATAACAATTTTGCGCCACCGGTCGCCGCGTGCGCCGTGTCGTGGAAACCAACCCCGTTACCTAAACATTCACACAGTCAGCCATTTTTCCTTATATTTTTCTCCTCCGATGAAAGGTTACAAAAAAAGATCTGAACATTTATAACCAAACGAATAGTAATGATTAGACTGCGGATTTGATGCATTTATGACAAAAATGGACACGTACCATTTAAAACAGTGGACATGTTAAAAATCTTTAAGGACACCAAGTTATTAGTTTTACCTTAATAGAATAATTAAACGGACAATATAGACAATTTTTATTTGGTTCACGTAGCCTGCAAGCAATGGGAATATTTTTTATTTTGCATAACGATCCGCAGTCTATAAAGATAATGACGATGGATATTGCAAAATAATAATCTCGTACTTTTCAGACTCTTGCCAGCAGCGACCAGAAGGTTGTACGGCGTGTTGACGAGATCGTATTCCCGACCCTGAACGACCGTCGTTTTCTCTCTCCAAAATTTGCAAGAGATCAGGTCGTCCTTGAGAGCGCCCGAGTCCCACTGAACGGCTCCTTCCTGCTGTAAAGGAAATCGCAAATAGGAGCAAGGTCGCCATCGGTGTTTCTTACAAAACCACGGCCCCGCGCAATCGTTCCCATGGAGGATTGATCGGTAACAATGTTTCACGCGAGCGAAAGTCGCCAATCACCGCAGAATTCATTCAATCGGGATCGTATTAAGTTCACCGGCTCGCATGCTCGCGTCATGTTGCTCTCAATATCAGAAGCCTCTTCCTCTCTGTACGCCGCAATAAACCCTTGCTATTAATACCGTCTAATTTGCAGGAATGTCGATTGAACGAGTTTTATTGGCCATCATTTTTGGGAGTTTTGTCGTCCATCATTTTTGCCTATTTTTATTCGCCATTTTATTCATCAAGGAATGAACGATTTTTATTGGCCATCATTTTTGGGAGTTTTGTCATCCATCATTTTTGCCTATTTTTATTCGCCATTTTATTCATCAAGGAATGAACGATTTTTATTGGCCATCATTTTTGGGAGTTTTGTCATCCATCATTTTGGCCATTTTTATTTGCCCTCATTTTTTCAATTTTTAACACTCCGATTTTAACGAAATTTATTTATAGCCAGCATTTACTACTTACAAGAAAATTCGCTGGCTACTAATAATGTGAACACCCTGTATATCCTGTATAAATTACATCAAACCCGGTGGGTTACACCTGGGCAACGTCCCTCGAGAGAAAAGTAGATTTTAGTTAAAATTGGCAACGGTAAGTTGACACGTATCAAATTATCGTTTATTCGCCGGGAATTTGATAATTGCAGGTGGATATACACGGTTCAGAAGAGCACACAAAATTAAGACTACAGAGCAGGAGGAGGTTTCTGCAGACGCGACAGCATTTAGAAGGAAATTGCGTTTAAATATTCATCGGGCACCCGTGCTATTGAATAAAATCACGCTAATATATTTCGCTATTGCTGTTTCTACTTGCTGTGGATACTGTCGATGCTGTCATTAATTTATTCTCCTCATTCGACATTAAAATGAATAAAATATCGTTCGCTAATATTAAGCTATAACATAAATAAATGGAAAATAAAACTGCATGAAAATGTACGATTAAATGAACGTTAATCGCGTCCAGTACACGCTTTACAATGCGTGGAAGTTTTAACCGTTCCAATTACGAATCGAACGAGTTTCAATTAGTTGTTCGCAACGGTGGTGTAACCGAGCTCGTTGTTTTGACGGATCATTATATCGTGTAACGGAATAATAGTGTCCCGGAGAGCGTTTCGCAGTACTGCGAACGGTGTGCAAGCGCAAGCAAGTATTGCGGTACGAACCATGGGCTGCCGCATATTCTGCTTGCCAGAGTTCCAAGACATGTGTAATGCAATTTCTCCGCCTTCGTTCGCACACTCGACCACGCTGTCGTCGCCCTGCGTCAGACAGAAAGGATTAAATAATCGGTGGCTTTCAAGTTATGGAAATCACGGTTACTACGGCGACGCGAACGCTCTAATCCCATAAATTCAATTAGTATGATCGTTGCAAAACGCCTCGCGTCGAGCAAGTATCTCGGTGGCGGATCCGTGCGAATTACCACCGAACAATGAACTGCAATGATTTTGCCAAAACTGCTCAAAATTCGCGTGTTTCTCAAAGGTTGACAGTTTGAAAACGATCGAGCCGGATTTTTATTGGACTACAAATTTTCATGAAAATATTTATTATCAAATTGAACTAATTAATTAATAACTTTGACTGCTATTAAACTTAATGTTTCGCTGAGGGGACCAACAATTTTCAACTTTCCTCGATGTAACATTATACAATTCGACGGAAAAATGATAAAATTTTAAATTCTAGCGCGAGGAATATACAAGACTCGTGTGTAATACAAGATGTATTGATGCTATCGGCGCACTGGTTCGATCAATTTTGACTTGAAAGCAATTTTGCAATTTAAATTAAAATTTCGACGTTTCGATCTATGTTTGGATCATTTTCAAGAAAGTGAATGACTGCGTCTGTGAATTATTAAGCAAAATAAATAGTATCGACTATTACCATCAGTAAATTAAACGTTGAATATCTAATTGTGTACTTTGGCGGTTATCTCAAACCGTGAAAAGTCATAACCAACAATTTTAACTGCTTGTATACCAAGTTGTCATGGTATTATTAAATTAACATCAATCTTGACCAAATTGCGAACATTTCTGTTTGCGAATGATTACAATGGTCACTCGTGTGTAACTTCTGAACAAGTGAACTCCGCAAACTGAAATTTCGATTCCTCGCACTGGAATGAAAGTTTTATCATTTTTTTCGTCGGATTGCATAACATTACATCTAGAAAAGTTGAAACTTTTTGGTCCCCCGAGTGGAAGCTCAGCCGAAATTTAGGTTTCCCCGAGATAAAGAATGATGGACTATCGAAATGAGGGAATTACCATTTTACTGTCGTCGGATAAGCCAACGGCGACATATTTACTGTCACGTGCTTGGAGTTCGAAGAGATATCTCTCTCCACGAACCAGCACCGTAACCATCGCCAAGCAATCCTTGGTCCCCACGCATCCTGCCGGAGTGCCAAAACAGTTCTTCGTGCTGCCACATCCGGCGTACACAGAGTCATCCACTTCCTTCGTCTGAAATGCAAACGAACTTGGCGATTACACCTCTGCCAGAAAACTCTGCATTCATCAACCCTCGTGACCATTGAAAACACGCGAATAAACAACCTGAATCTACGGGGAACGTCCCAGACATCCTCTTTATATTTATCATTAATACAAGTCTGTGTGAAATGATTCAGCTCCAGATTTATGTTCAGTCAATTTCTCAATCTCGCGAAAACAATTGGAATTAATAAGCAATAATGGTAGAACGTTGTACGCATTTTGAATGAATACGATCGAGACTAATAAATCAAGATTAGATTATACGCAACAACAAGATCGTGAGAAAGAAAGAAAGTAGTATGTCCAGACTTAGGACTCGAAGTTGTAAATAAAACAATCCACGAATACTTGATAAGAAAGATAAGATTGCATCGCTTGTGGTAGCAAACAACTGTATAATACGATAAACCGACTTCGAAAAAACGCACTAAAAAGTATGAAATAATTTCCATTTAATTTATGTGAATATACACGGACTTAAATACAATACAGTCTTTTCGGAGGCGGCGCGAAATTTTTGACACTGGAAATTACGAAAATCCTTAAATTCTTCTACATGCTTTCGCATATTAATGTATCTTCTCATCAGCAACATCTGTCATTTGGAATATTTTCAATTTTGCGCCGCCTCCGAAAAGATTGTATTGCATTTAAGTTCGTGTGTATTCACATAAATTAGATGTAAATTATTTCATGTAAAATTATTCAATGTCTAGCTTCAATCACTCTAGCAGGAATCTGAACGAATTGGACGACAGTTAATGAATAATCTGCGTGTAGAAAAGAGAATTGCGAGGTGGGGAACAAAAAGGATGATTTTTGTTTCGATGAAATCGGTGTCCCAGTTCGAGGCGGCCAGGTGAGAAGACATATGAATCGACACGCGACGATTCTATGTATCATCATGCGATGACTCTGTATCGTCTGGCGATGACGTTCGCAACGATACTGCCCTGGGTGAACGTTTCACCGGTGCGGTGTGGTATCGTTTGCAGTCGTGCCAGATTGACGCTCGATGAATGAAAAGATACGGGTCGACGTCTTTTTTGCGTATCGTCCTCATTAACCGGTCCACTTTCGAAACAAGATCGTCGTGAGAAAAGGCATCGCGCGAATCTCTCTCTCTCTCTCTCTCTCTCTCTCGTCTCTCCTCTCCTCTCCCATTGGTTTCTCACTTGGAAACTTTATTGAGGAGTTTCCAGAGTAGGTCTGAACTACTCCATTAAACTGCTCGACGTTGGTTATACAGACAGGTGTACATACACACCCACGCTTGGATACACGCTGTTAGTGTATAGGATGTATAGATCACGGAATCGGATTTCTTCCAACCGGAAATATCTTGATATTTTGGATGAAAATAAATCTTTCGGAAGACCCGCGGAACTTTCCGCCGGTTGATTTATGTCCGACAATAAATGTAACACGGTGAATGATGATGTATACCGCTGCCAACTCTTTCCATTAAGACGGATCGACTGCCAAATTGATTCTCTGGAATTTATTCGAAGGCCCGCCGCTGCCTTTTCTTCCGCCGACTCGCCAGCAATGGTAACGCGCGCTTTTAACCCCTTGCCGTAACAGTTCCTTTACGGTTACAGTGATTAAGACGTCTTCATCCCGAAAAATGTAGAAGAGAATAGCAAATTTATATTTTTCTACGGTAAAAATAAAAGCCCCACCCATGATATTCCCCTCGGTACTGAACAACTTCCATCTGAAAAATTCTCACGTATTATCAATATTTTGGAGGTATTCATCTGTAACGCTTTATAATGTTCACCCTGTATATGGAAGTGGACAGATTAAGATTCGCAAAGCCGTTCGATTAGGCGAGCTAGTTATCCTCCCTGAATGGTTAATTGCAGTTCGCGAGGAACGACAGGGAGGCTCGTTGTCTTCTCGGCAGAAAGGTATGTACCGAGCACGATGACCAACCTTCAACTTAGACACACTTCGCGAAACAGAGTAATTACAGTTCCATCGTTGGTTACCAGTTGTTGCTCGTACTGGTATCCATACTTTTACGCTTTTTATTTACATTCGACCGCGAGTAATGTCGTTTTGTATGGGCTCGGGTAATTGCGCCCGTAATTGCGGACTGTTGTTGCGCAAAGATGCGTGAGTTTTTGTATTAATTATGCCGAGTGACTGGGAAAAACACGCGTTGCGTTCTTGTTTCTCGAGGAAACCGGAGGAACTGGATGCAATCTCTTCGTGTATTATGATCCAATCAGAGAAATAATTTTTCAATGCATTCTCCAAGCCTGACTGCTTGTGATTCTTAAACTGAGGATCTTCGTGCAAAATAATAAAACCATACCAATACTTCTATTCTATTCTATTCTATTCGTTTCACATCGGAGCGTGACGGATCAGACTCATTCACCGCCCAGAAAAAAGTTCCCCTCGCTCGCAAATTAAATTTTCAAAACTCCACACGATCTTCCGCAACATCGGCCGGCGCACGACGCGCGGGTTCACGAAGAGGAAATAAAATGGCGTCAGAAATACGGCGCAGTAAATATTCACAACGGCTGGAATCCTTGATAGCCGGGAATCGCGACTTTTTAGCATAGATCGCGGCCGATTCATCGCGGTCTCCGGCGTTAACGATTATGAAAGACCGTGGGAAAAACGAAACCGGGACGCCTGTGCTCGCGAGTCGCATTGTTTTCTGGCGATGATAAAATCCGGCGAAGGTAAAATCGCGAACGGGGCCGATGACGCCGGGAAAAATCACGGGCGTAGTCGGATCGCACGATACGAAAGTGAACGGGCGAAAGTATCGTATATACATAAACCATAAACTCGGAGAGTGTATCTCGTGCGCGGAATGAAGCGTTCGCCGCATACACTGTCGCTCAGAAGTGTCTGCTCAAATTTCAATTCTCGAAAATTCGAAATCGTTCACACTGAACTACATGCGGTAGCTCTTCGATTTTTATTGTAATGTGATTTTGAACGTAAAAATATTTTAATGTAGAAGAGATTGGATTTATACAATATACAGGGTGTCCCGAATTTAAATGGCAAAACTTCAGGAGCGTGTAGGGGACCGAAAAACTAAGACAAAAAGTCTTCTAGAGATTTGCTCGTTTTTGCTTCGTTTAAATAAGTTAATAATTATATAAGTTTTGCCATTTAAATTCGGGACACCCTGTATAAATAAATGAAATAAATGTTTCGTGGATTTTTTGAAAAAATTCCAACTGGCCAGATACTTTTGGGCAGAAGTGTACATTGTTAACTGCATCGCGTGCGCTCATCGTACATGCATAATACATGGTGCAACAAAGATATTCGTTAAAACGTGAACATACTTTCCACTCGTAAATGAACCGACACCCCCTATCCAATTTCCCCATCTATTCCCGGTGATGGAGCTCGCAACAATTACGCTAAAAACAATTCACGGAATTCCTTTATCCTATTCCCTTCCTTCCTCTCTGTTCCTTTTTGTCGTAGGCTCCGGAGGAAGCGCGGCTTTATCGGTCTCAATTACGAGTATTATGTGCCCGGAGCCACGGTCATGTTTAATTCAGAATGCAAATCGATGGAGAGAACAATATTTTCTACGCTATCGCTTCACACGTTCGCTGATTTCGCTGTTTATGCGGGTGGCGTGCTCTAAACATCCTTTTGAAAGGGAAATTATAAACATTATAGTTGCACTTTGTTTTATGAAGTTGGAAGTCTTTTTCTTTACTTCGCTTAATTACGCGTTTTATGCACTGAAACAATTTATTATATCCTACTCGAAGCCTGTGAAATGTCCCTTGCTGACAGGAGACAACTACTAATACTAAATTTTGCAGCAGCAAGAGCGGCAACTAGTACCAATCTAGAATGTCTCTATGAATGTATTCAGGAAATACAAGAAAGTTACTATAAATGTCATTTTTTAACGGAGAAAATATTCACCACAAACCGAATAAACGTTCTGATCTCATGGAACAAATGGACTATTGGCGAGATCCCAAAAAACCAGGCCACCCCGAGGTGCATGAGGGATAAAAATGCAGAAAATGGACCTCAAAGAATTTCAATCTTGCGAGCAGGGTGAAATGTTGACCAGTAAATTCTTCCAGATTCAACTTGTAATTTAATAAAAAGATATTGAACGAATTTTTCACTGTATGTACTAGTGCCAATAAATAATATCTTCTTTCTCGTGTCACTATACTCTTCAGAGAAAACTGTGGAGCTTATCCGTTACTTAAATTATATGTGACCGGGGTGAAATGTTCGGCAGTAAATTCTGCCAGATTCACCCTGTAATTTAATAAAAAGATATTGAACGAATTTCTCAATACCTTCTTCCTACTATATTCTTCAGATATTAATTTACCACGTTGTTTCCCCGTTGTCCGGGAGTCTAATTTCGCGTGTTTTCCAATGATCGATCGCCGCGGCGCGGCGGCAATTATCGGGTGTGAAAAGCAGGTTTGCCACGTGATCGGCGGTCGGAACGTAGTTGCGGAATACTTACCTCGTAATCGACGGTCGGGCTGAAATAGGGTGGCGTGGTTGTTCTGTGCGTGCTGGCCGGCGTCGAGGAGGTCAGCACGGCGATGGACCTTTTGTTAACGTTGACTCTTGGCGATTCAACATCAGCCCAGAACGTACTGTAATCCTGCGCGAAAGTGGACCTGAAGAACGAGGAAATCAGAACCATAAAAAATCTTTGTCTGCTCGATGAAAGGAATGACTTGATTGATAATTCATGTACAGATATACATTCTGAAAAATCATATAAAAAATTTTTTCCCCTCATTAGATGTTCGATCTGATCATATAAAACATTTTTCCCCCACTGGGAGCTCAAACAAGGTCGAAATAAAATTATCGACAATGAACCATCTAAGCTTGTTGTTCGACTACGATTTTAATCTTTGTGTGCATTGTCGTAAACGATCTTCGTAAACGTCTGTTCATTGTTTCTTTCGATAAAAGATTGAAAAGTAGATACAAGATCCAGCATAAATTGAGCAAAGCGCCCAATCAACCGCGCTATAATTTCACCTGCGCGCATCAAACAATTTGTACACACATTATCGCATCCTGCATAATATTAACATAAACAGTTCGATCAGTGGAGGGAGATTTGCAGAGCGGGTCTTATCGCGATCGAAAAGGAAGAATCGATCAACGTGTTCCATGAAACTACAATACCGCCACTGGCTCCGCGAACAAATCTACGAATCGCAGCTCGCAAGATTACGCTTCAGCCGCAATCGTTCAATTACACCGCGAAATATATCACGACAGGCTACATCTATCATTGCCTTCACGGTAATAGAACTCTCGGGGAAGCGCGAGAGGAAAAAAGAAGAATGAAAATGGATAAAAAAAGGACGAGGTACACGTCGATTCGTATTCCACATCTCTTCAGATAAGCCTATAAATTACAGCCTTCCGGGTCAACGTGATGCAACCCATTACTGGCCAGGCGTGGGAACAAAAGATAACAATGTTGAGAACGTGTAGACGAAGGGAGTTGATCGAGGATGAGGCTAACGTTGAGGAATCGTTCCTGAACAGCGCAACTTCGAAATTTGTACAAACTCCAGATACCCCGTCTCTTGCGGAAACTATTTTAGTTTCTTAATCGAGAACGAAAACCTAACTTCTTCATATGGCTTCCTATAAAAACAGGTGCGCTCATTTTTCACGCAAAAAGCAAACTGTCCAAGACGTTGGATCCGATCAAGTTCCGACTAGACTGTGGATTTTTATGCATAATCAAAATGTTCAGCATGGATTCTGGCAAGCTCGAGTAAAATAAAAATTAATTTCATCCCTCAACCCCTTGCCGTAACATTGTCTTTACAACTACACTGATTCGAACGTCTTCATCCTCATAAATGTTGTAGAAGAGAAAAGAAAATTTATATCTTTCGCGTGGCTACATTTAATCAAATTTCATTTCATCCAAAAAGAAAGGCATAACATTCGTATTCGTCATGCCTCGTACAGACCTGAACATTTCGACGAACAGCGCGCCGAACCGACCAGAACAGCCAGCGGTTCTATAGCATATTCATATTCTTGAAATTTTCTCACCCAGCCAATTTCCTCGTAAATTAATCAAATCCGCAGTGTAGTCATGCCGTTGTGAGAATGACGATTTACGACTCTGATCAGTTGGATAGTGGTCAGTGGGACGAGACTTATGGTTATCGACTGGACGAATTGGCGAACTTTTAATGGGTGCCTCGTCTATTCTGGCATTAATTGAGCGTTCAGCAATAAACGGGGGAGAGACCGGGGCACCAATTATGAGGGAAAAAGTTTATAATGAACGTCCCCGGCCCATTTCATGCACCGTTACACGCGTTATATTGTATTCCGCGCACGAGGACGATGTAACCGGTGCCGCGTGCCACGCGTTCGTTCCTAACCGTAATTCATATGCCGACAGATCGCGGCGTGTTACGTGCTTCAGCCTGCTCTGGCACTCGGTGTGGTGTGCCCGCGAGCCTCTGACCCAGAAATTAAACGTCCAATTAATCGTCGCTCTCGAATCACCCGGTTCCAGGATTCCAAACGCATACGAGGACACATTGGTTACTCCGGCGCTTGTTAAAAGGCCACCCAACGATTCGACGAACCGGACACTAACGTGGTTTCGCTGTGTTTCACCTTGTTTGTGCCGAGTGTTCCCAACATTTTTCCTACCCTATTGTCGGACAATGGAAGTCACTAATGTAATACAAAGTGGGCAGAGGTGGGCATTATTTCGCGAAACAATTATTTGAAATAGTATTGAATATTTTAGAATTTTTTTGCTCAAAGAAAATAGTATTTTAAACAAGATATAGAATTTTGAAAATAAAATATTTCAATATTGACAATCTGAAACACGAAATAAAATATTGTACTTTTTGCATTGTTATAATACTCTGAGAAACCGCATAAATATACAGTCTATCTTATCGTCAAGAAACGATTTACACTCATAAATATATCCAGAACCCGGAAATGACTTCTGGAACCTCCCATCTCCGGGTTCTGCAGGAGTTTCGGGACACCCTGTATACAGCCAGTAGTCGGGCGCGAGCCGCCCGCCGCGCCCGGAGGGCCTAGCTGCGGAGGACGCATTTAAGACAAGAACAGGTGTGGCACTAGCCCGAAATCATAGAACAGTTCAGGCAGATATGCATACAGCGGGTCCCTGAACTGCCCTCTCACGGGCACCTCAGTTGGTTAAGAGGATAGGGCCCATGGCCCCTGGATGAGCGGTTTTTTAAGTGGGTACATACTGGGGGAACCGAACATCTGTTCTCTCCGAGTCCCACACTACCACCCGTCAGGGGGATGTACGCGAATGTATTTTCTCCGCTCATCCTTAACCTTTAACTACCCGCGCCCTAAATTTTCGCGTAAGATTGGTGTACTTTTTACACCAGCGCGGGTAGTTAAAGGTCGAATTAAAAAAAACTAGAGGGATATTGTTGCTCGCTCGCTTCGCGAGTTCGCGGTTCGCGGGTACGACTGCTCTTGCGAGAGGGTTATTAGTACTCATGGCTAGTAGGGTCTACAGCTATTAATGTTTTATATTTGGTGTGTGACTCTTGGAGAGTCACACAAAGAACTTCCCGATTCGTTAGCATTAGTTGCATAATTGAAAAAAAAAATTTTTTTAATTAAAAAAAAAAATTAAAAATGAAATATATATAATTACGTTTGTTTATTCGGTGGAAAATGTCCATCCTCTCGTATAAATTGCATTGTTGAATGAACTTCTTTCGAAAAAAACTAAAAAAACTAAAAACTACTTGACCAAAATGGACCAAAATCTAATCAGCTCTAAGTTACAGCGGGGCACATCGATTGCATCATTCATCATTCTGATCGCGTTGTTACTTTTTCAGAAAACGTTAACGAAAAATTTGATAACATACAAACGGCCATACGCACACACACACACATACGAACATTTTGCTGAAAATAGTCTAAAATGACTGCAATGACCATGAAACGTGAAGATCTGCTAAAAAATCGATTTTCGATTTTCGGGGTAATTACAGTAACTTCCCTATAAAATCGGGAAGTTAAAAAGAAAAAAAGGCACGCCGCGAGTAGCTAGTGTTGAAATAAATCTCTTATGATATGTTCTGTAATGAAAAAGAAACTTCACCGAAGCTCGACCGAGTCTCGAGTCGAATGAAGAAATAAATTGCACAACAGGTCGCTCTAATTGATATAAATTTTACGACCCACTGGACGCGAGAGTGGTACACAGCAGTTTCTAGCAGCGCTGAAAGTGGAAGACCTTTACATCCAACAGGTCGTGACAGTCTGATAGGGATTATGAGGAAATTTAACGTGAAAGTACAGCGCCGGAGTACTTGATTTTCGTGACTCGATTCAACCTTGCTTCCGCATGCCTATCAGTTATTCCCTTTACACGCCCAACAACCGTATCGTCATGGTGCATTAGCCACACCGTGCGCGGCTGAATCAAAGTAAACATATTTCTCTTGAATTCCTTTTGCTGTCGGGGCGATTCGCCTAGGAAACACGGTGTCCCTTCGGAATGAATCTTTCTGTTAAATATTTTACAGAAAATCTTCGATTGTATCTCTGCTTGGCCCTCGAACGGCGAGTCGTAATAATATTCGTGATTCGCAAGCGCGCAAAATTGGTGCGACAATAATCGTTCAAGGATCTATGATCTACAAGGACGATGTTGGAACCTTGTTTGATTGGAATAGCATTGTACAAGCCGCCAGTTCCCAGCATGTTCTTGCCGGTGAGAAGGCGTTCGATACTCACTTGAAAACAATGGTTCCCTCGTAATCCGCCGGTGCCTCCCAATCGAATTCGAGATTATGCTTCTTGCTGGTGTTCGTGTGAGTCACCGCGTTCTGTACAGTACAAGGAAAACATTTCACCGAGAGACGGGCGACGAGACGGGCAAAACACGATTGCACGCGTCCTTCGAGAAACTAGCGACACACGTGAGTCACTCGCAGCCTTGAGATCCTTCGCTACGAATGTTTCGATCGTGGACACACGATTCCACGAATTATAATCTGCGATCGGTAGTCGTACTCGTTCCTCGAAGACACGTCTACGTATTGACATTACGCTCGAGGCAGTAAGAGGATCCAGTTCGGAGAGTTTAACGCTGGCACGCGCGCCATTAATCTTCGGCTGTATTAAATCGTCTGTAGCATTTTTAGAGGGATTGTGAATCAACGCTTTTTAACACCGAACCTATCACCGCTGGTCAAATGACCGGCTTGACATTTTTATTTTGCAATTGTTGAAGTTGATGATACTTCTGTTGTCATGGAGAATCACCCACTTAAATTTTCTCCCACCTGTAGTCGAACACCCTGTATACTGGAATAAAAGAATGTATTCAAACAATTCCCATGAAAACATCTTTGTAACTTCAACGATTGCAAAATAAAAATCTCAGACCGGTCATTTGAGAAGAAAACTGGTTTTTAGCACTAAACCTACCGACTTATATTTTATGCGATTTTTATTATAATGTGCAAGGTGTTCTACTACAGGTGGCAGAAAATTTAACTTGTATTATCATTGAGAACCACCAGCTTCCTTGTTCCCGTTCCCAAGTTTCGGCGGATATTCTAATTGTCGTTGGCTGATAGTGCCATTGGAAACCTCGCCGGGTCACCCGGCAGTGGAATGAGTCGTGAAAGCGAGATTTCTCGTGACCCCGTAAGCAGCGCGTTAAAAATGTTGTCCTCGATCGTTCGGGAACGTGATCCTCTAACTGGCCCACGCAATCGATTCCCATTGGCAATGCTATTCGTACCTTGACACCATCGGTGCATTCGATGGTTCTCGCTAAGTCCGGCAGATTCGCGAATTCCCCGACGAGTTCACCGGTCGCGGAGTCTCGCGCGAGGATCATGAAGCCCTCGTAAGCAAGACCTTGAGGGCTTCCTAGAATTAGGCGAACCCTGCCTTCTCCCGCAGCTGGTAGCACCTGGTAAGGAGCAGGATACGAGTCCTGCGCTGAAATTCCTGTATGACGGGGCATAAGGTCCTTGCACGCGCTTTGAGGAGCGCCATTTGGCAGTGCCAGTATGGTTGCTGAGATGCTCAGCAGGATCAAAAGCGTTCCCTTTGCGTCTGCAAAAGATAAACATTCCAATTAGCGTGAAAATTGCCGTCACACGATTTGAAAACGATGTCCACCGATTTGTAAATACTTCGGAACATATTCAATCCTACTCCAAAGTCTCTCGAACACTGTCAAGGCTAGTTTCGAAGCAAAAACCTATCCACCCGTCGATCTGTCCTTATACGAGTCAGACAAACGCTATCCGATGCCCTTTTTCTACGGCCTAGAGCGGAGAATAATTGCTAAGAGGCCGCATACAAGGATGTCGCTCCAATTCTACGAACTTCTACATGCAGAATAGAGCGAGCCCGCACTTTATGACACGCAAGAATTCGTGCCTGGTTTTTCTGGTGCGTCACTCATGAAACTATTCAACGGAGAATCCTGTGCGTTAGTCACCGCTTCGAATTTATCGCGACCCACCACCAATGTATTTTTCCCCGGCCGCGAAACGCCGCGTCATTATTTTCAATTTCCGAGTTTTGCATCGTACCGTGAGTCATCAGTCGTTCAACCCGCCGCGCCGCCGCGCCAGAATTAAATATTTACGAAAGAAACAGGAAGTACAGTAAAAGCTCCTTCGTTGTCCAAAGGCCGGGGGGCTGAGCGGACAACGAGCGTGCCCGGACACTATTTTTGATTTATGACTGCGTCTAGATATCGCGCGAAGGACAGAATGAGATACGGATCGGGTGACCGAAGCGTGTCGCCGTCGCCGGCACAGTTTAAAGGCCCACATTGTTGCTGTTGCTCGTTGCCTTCGAAACTTTGACCGTCGATTAAACCACTAAATACAGTTGAAATTATATCGTGTTTGGTGTCATTTTAATCAGAGAAATGCCAGAAATAAGTTAGTGAAAGTCCCATAAAGAAATAATGAAAATTAAGAAGTTTGAAAATTCGGTTTCCTCGAGTCAATGTGTGGTGTTCACACCGATATACCCGAGCCGACATCAATCGACGCCGCCTACGGAGCGACTCGGCGTTGACAGGCAGTGGAATGGGTAGACACTGGACAACGATCGTGCCCTTGATTTTGGACAACGAAGGAGCGATTAACTGTAGTTCACTTTTTCCCGGAATATCGATTTTTCCACAGGGCTTCGAATTGTTCTCGATGATCTGAATAGACGAATGATCCTCAATTCCGCATTGGGTTCGTCCGCGTACCTTAACTAACAAATAGATACCATATTCCTAGGGTAACAACACTTCGCCGGCCACTCGTGCTGCTCGCGGCTCTGACTCGTAACATGAATATCGAGATTCTGTTCGTCATATGTAAGTTCGCCGCGAGGTTAGCGGTTAATATATATGCAGGGATCCAGCTTTGCAGCAAATTGGAAAAGCATTTTCTTAAAACGGATAACAATTCGAAAAGAAGTTTGAAATTCCAAAAAGAGCTTCGTTCGTGTATATCTGGCTATCGCGACGTTTACAAGCAGCTGATCAAACGACCGTCGTTGCAAAAACTTATCACCGACTACATGGTAACAAAAAATAAATCAACTCTAATATCTTCAAGTGACGAAAGCGATTTCGAACCAGTTCATCACAAGAATATGCGCGTTTTGGACTACGACGAGTAGTATTGAATTATGTACATTTTGAAAATTTCTCCATGTTTCAAATGAGAAATAAAAATTTTTTTTAATGTTTCCATATGTAATTTAATTATTCATTTTGTTTAGAAAGCATTTTCTCGCTATTTCGTAAAGCTTTGACATGTTTTCTAAGTGAGACTTGTTTATGCGGTCCCTCTCCACCGCAGAAAAAAAATTTTCTTTTTTTTCTTTCTTTTCCCAAAAACAGATTTGACTGTATTAAGAAAGAAAATAAATTTCTATTTCACTCCAGTTTGTTGCAATTCGAGTAGAAAGTTTTTATTTTGCATAAAGATATCCGCTGTCTGTTAATGACTATCGAGATTCATCTGAGAGCTGCACGCATTCAATTCAAATGGTAAACAATTTCGTAGTATCAAATGGACACGCAAATTGCGAATACTCTCGAGGGCAACTATCGACAGAAACTCTCAGATGGACCTTAACAATTGTCGAGATTCGCAGCAGCGGCAGAACACGTTGGAGCAGTTTCGATTAGCACTCGATCGAAGAATTTATCGGTGCTGAAGCAACAGCCTCCAGGGTCGCGTTCGAAGCGATTACATAAGAAAAGGAGCCGGGTGTTTCGATATCGTTTAGGAATGCGCAAGCAAAGAAATCCCGTGGGTCGTCCAGCGGAACTCGATAGGTGAAAGTCAGCGTCTTTCATGCGTGGGCTACGCGTGCTTCGCGGACGTTAATTCTAAGTCATTCACTTCTTGCGAGCTGCTCTGCCAGACGCGCGTTGAATCATCGTAAATTGTACGATGTGCCATCCGAGTCGCGTCGCGTCGCGTCGTTTCGTATCGACCGGCGATCGTGTGCGTTTCAGATCGAGACTCTAGAACGCCGGAGAACTAGTTGTTTGACTAGGTTCCAGGGGGATTCTGGGTCAACGAGACCCAACACGGAATACTGGTCGCTGAAACTTTCTGTAACCGAGCCGCTTCGCTTGTCCCATTGATCATAATGCATTTTCAAACAATCCTGTTTACTCTCTGGACCCATTCGTTACTCCCGCGAACTCCACGGAACCAACGCTTTCATCGAAACAAACTATTTTTCGTGTACTATTCATTCGCTCGATCCTTCAATTTCGCGCTGAACGGTTCGTGACTAAACTACGGATCTCTATGAAAATTTCACGTTTACGTAAACTCATAGAAAACAGACCAATATTGTGCGCATTAGGGTGGCTCTTATTTACAACCCGTAGCATAGTATTTCCGATCGGAAGCATCCGCTAGCATAGAAATTTTTTTTTACATTGCAATCTTAAATGAAACTATTGGATGATGACGTTATTGAGGGTGACTTGTTAATTCACAATGAAAATTGCTGTTGCTATTAAAGGTTCCATTAAAAAGTGTTTATCCGTGCACCATGGATTTTTCAAAATTATGCAATAATCACCATACGGTAATATGTTAATAATCTGTTTAATTTAATGAATGAATAGAAAATTTACTGTAAACTTCCCACGATAAAATCTACATAAAATCGCCATAACTCGGTCAAGCGACGTCATCGTTCACAAAGAAGCGTTCAGAGTTGCATCTTCTCCCGCTGAACGTTTACGCGGCCAATTTCAGCAAGTTTTTCAACGAGCCAGCGACAAACCGATTACGGGGACCCTTGATTACTGGACGGCCGTTCATCAGTTCCTGCTTCAGGCAATTACAGACCTAATGGCACGCCGTTTCAAGGCTCGAATACTGATGCCCGGTTTCTACAAGAATAAAAAACGCCCCATTGTTTCCCGAGGCGTCGAGCACTTCGATTTAGCCGTGACGCGAAATGAAAGATTATCTACGTTTTCCAACAATCGCGGCCGTTTTCCACAGCGCGAGATAAATCGGCTGCATTTTCTCCGCGTGACATCAGAGCTGCAGCAGCATGCACAATATGGGGACACGCGTTCGCCGCGAGTTGCAAGTTGCAACGATGCATCACGAGCTGCGCGTGTGTCAAAGAGCCCGCGCATGCCACGGAGAAAGATTTTCGCGGCGAGCGTTTCGCGCGTACGCTATGTCGTTCGAAATAAATTGAGGTGCATTAAGGGAGCCTTGATATGAAGGGTGGAGTTCGCAGGCGCGCCAGCGATATTTTAACATCATCGCCTCTGACGCTTTTTATTTCGCCGGAGCAACAACTTCGTGCCTCCAGGCCGGATTGCTCGCGAGGAACCCATTGTGCTACGCTAAGTCGATTTCAGCCCTGCAAACAACCCTCTTTTCTGAAAGCTGCCAGTACTAGATCCTCAAAACTGTTTTTTCCTGGCCGTTTTGCAGCGTTCAACGCCGTCAGTCTACAAGCATATACTGGGGCTGTTACATTCCTTCGAAGATCGAAGATTTTGAGGCTTCGAATCTTCGAATCTCGGAGCTTCGATTTCAGAAACTTCGAAGGTGAAGAGTAGACTGCGGATCTTTATGCATTTATGAAGAAATTGGTTAGGCGAAATATAAACAGTAAAAGACTTTATTTTTTTATCGTAATGTTGATTTTAGTGTAACAAAGTCGTTAAGGGGTGAAATCAATTTTTATATTATTTCTGCTTCTCACAATCAATACATCTTTATTATGTATAAAGATCCACTATCTAGTGATGAGAATCGAATTTTCGAAGCTTCGAAATTCGAACCTCCGCAGTGAATTAATTAGAGGATTAAAAAGAAACGGAGTTTCGAAGCTTTGAATTTGAAATCGCTGCTACGTTATATTTGATACAATTACAGACACACCTACATTTCGAACAAAAATACGCCACCACAGCTAAAAACATTGTTTAAGTTATAACCTCATACGATTAGAAGCCTTCGAAATTTCGTACACTTCGAATCCTTCGAACCTTGGAAAAAGTAACAGCCCTAGTATCAACAGGTCGACTGATTTTTTAGTAGAGTCGATTGCACAACGTCGAAGATGAAAAGTTACAGAGATCACGCAATGGAAAAGCGCGTGCAGGTATCACAATGGCGTGAAACGAGGGCATTGTTCCGTCGTCGGTTCTCCAGCGCTAATGGAGGGGCCATCGTATCAAAATCCATTCATTAAAACAACGTTTGAATGACAGATGAGAAGTTAAGGAGCACGGTAATCACGGTTCGCCGGCTATTATCATGTATTATTACGGCATTGTTCGAAGGAACGAGCACAAGGCTTCCCGCATCGTGTTTTGCGGTTTATTCTCCCGTGCCCGCTGCACCCACTGCTCACGCATCGATCTATGAATCGCGGTTGCATCCCCGGGTGCAACAAATACTGTAAACTCAGTCGGGCGACTGGTTAATCCGCGAACTTCCATCGGCGACAAGCTTTCCGCTCAATCCCGTTGATGACACCGCCGCGCCGCGCCGCGCCGCCGGAGAAATTTTCTAATTTCGAGGGAACGGTACTTTCGTAACTTAGACGGCTGATACTCAATGTGGATGACCGACGTCTCTATTAACTTCCTTTTGCCTCTCGGCAAATTCGAGGGTCTCGGAGAACCGTGGCGAATTTTTGGGATTCCGGGATTCCTTTTTTAAATTAGAAGAATTAGGTAAAAGCACGAATAGTCGACCAGGAGAGGAGAGTTCACAAAAATTCTCTGCGTGGAAATCGTGGAAAATGGTTTCTTTCTACAATGACACTTTTTCTGAACTACAAAATTCAAATACTCGTGACAATTGATCGAGGAAAATGGTATCACTTTTTTAAACAAGGAAACAGAAAATGACGCTTCTAGCCTTGAATAACCTAGCCTTTACCTCCCTTGTATTTGCAAGTATAATCTAAAATGATAAATTATTTGTGTCAACAGACTATGGAAAATGGTTTCATCAGTGATTAGGATAACTGCAAGTAACCTAATTGCAGCGACACGAGCAGCAGGCGTATGTACAAAGTATTTGTACACATTTCAAAGATTCCCCACCGACAAAGCTAAATGTTTGTTGTTTCACGTTTGTCAAAATGTTTCACGACGCACAATTTCGTCACATGGAACCAGCTACAACACGGAAGTGACGAAAATAAAAGCAAAGCACGGTAGTCCGTCTATCAGTTTAAGGCCACGAATGCTACAATCGCTCGCCCACGCATGAATTATGCGTGGCATGATCGCGTATGAGTCAGCCAAACTACACATTACGCGTCACTTGTACAAATAAAATAACGTGGCTCTTGCCGATCACCTAATTTTCGTTCCTAGTAACCGATCACGGTACACAGAAAGAAGCTATTAATACCGAAACAACGAAAACGCAATTGCACGGTCATTCATTCGGATGTGCAGATAAAAAGTGACAATCATTTGAGGAGGAAAAATTGCAGTTCCCAGAGTTTGTCCACAGGTCGGCGTAAATTATAGTGATCGCGAGAGACCAGAGAAGCCTGGTTCAACAAAAGTCCTAGATTTGCATCAATCGTTCCACATATCTAGACACGTTCCTCGATACAGTCGGGGTCGTATACCTCGTGTTTGGCGAACATGTCGCCATAGTAACTCTGCTGTCCTAGAAATTCCTTTGCGAGCATTATACGCGGTGCTGATTCTTACCGCTTATACTATAGCTTCGTCGACTTATGTGCCTGTTGGCAAGTATCATTTCGAGCCCAGTCTACATATATACACAGGGAGAAGAGAGAGTGAGAGAGGGGAATCGCGTTGCGTTTATGTTTGCGTTTACGTTCGCGTGTCTAACCGTAAATTGCTTTGTTGCCTGTAGTCGTTGCACTTTGTTTCCCTGTGTACACGGATTATCTTGTCCTACAATTCGCTAATTGATTCGGCCACGTAACAGTCAATTTCATTTTCTGCTGGAAATTTGATCGATAGACTCCGAAATAAAAATAGTCTGCGATCGAAATCAGCAGCCACTAGAGAAATTGCTTTCTTGATTCGATCACTTCAATGGAATCGAATTATTTCTCTTGGGATTATCATTTAAAAAATATCTCCGAAGCTTCTTCTGGATGCAGCGCACTGTTTAATACGTCTATTCTTAACGAGTTGAAGAATCGAGCTTGTCAAGTGCGGAAAATTAGAATTACCGATGGCCGGAGGATTGGACGTGGCATGATTTATGTATGATTTTTTTATGCTGCATCTACGAGCTCCATTTCGCAACACGTGAATTCTGTACGAAGTATCTATACCTACTTCCTTCCTTCTCTGGAAAAATGAAAATAGATCTTAAATCAACCAGACAAGTACTTGTCAATTGTAGGAAGGCAGTAGAATATTCAACGACGTCCGGAATTCCGTCAAACAATAAATACACACGTAATCATTCCAACTTTGAAACGTCAACTTTAGAACGATTTATTACTCCAGCTTGGAATACATTTAACAAACATCATTTGCAATACATCTAGTTACATATTTATGCCGGTGGCCGGTGGGTAAAGCGTTTATAGGTTACAGTAGAAGTTGATTTTGAGTTTTAAAGGGTAAAATTGGCTTTTTGCGGTCAGTGTTAAACAATATCCGCTAGAATGGAGGATGCATTTCCCCGCAGGTCCGGAAAGCGTCACCGTTAATTGATTTAGAAGGTGGCCATAGCGTTCGATTCGAAGCCGAAGCAGAAGAAAGTTCGTTGGACTTTCAAGCGAGCCTACGAGACGGGACTTTCTAAAATATTGCGCGTTTGTTTCTTAATTGCGGCGGCGAGCATCTTGGCGACGACGGCGCGGAGGCGCACAGTGGGACAAACCGATGAATTTTGTGGCAAAATCAGAGAACTTGGACATGGCATTGGATAAACCACAATTTTCTTGAAATTCTGCAAGTTTAACACAGATTTTCAAGGTTAAAAAACGTTGGTACCTTAATTTCTATATTTTTCCATATTCTGCAATATTTCAGCATTAATTAAAAAAAAATGTCATAACTCTATCTCATTTCTATCGACAGTTCTTTGATTTTGACATAGAATTCATCGGTTTGTCCCACTGTGCGGCGTAATAAACTCGATTTCGCGTAATAACGCACAGGAACTTTTTCGTTTGCAGTGCCACGTGCCGTAAAAACGTGTCCCGGCCGGTGACAGGTGCGCCAGGGACACCTGCATTCTTTTTTCCCCTCTTTCTTCATCTTCTTCCACCAAGCATCCGCCGTAGAATTTCGAATGAAGGCGACGCGGCTTTTATCCTCCGCCGACAGAGACACTTTCCACAGATTGTCCGTACCATTCGCGAAAACCGCCGAGCAGATTTCATTCTCTAAATTCTAAATCGAGAGTTCGAAAGAAACACGAGAGGGAGACCGTCTGGCGCCGATCGACGCCGACTTTCGCAACAAGTATTTCATAAAGATACCGATCGAAACGTTTCGCTCGTTAAATACCGTTACCGCGAAAACGTTCGATCATAGAACCGTTCTAATTAACACACAAAGGAAAACGATATTAACCAGTGGACTGCGAACATGTTTCACGACGGTTCATATGAAACATTAAATAAACATTGAACTGTAAGTAAACACACAGCCTAGGAACATCTGAAATGATCTATTTCCGTAACTGGGACGAGATTTATCTTCGTCTGACTACCGTTCCTAATGCTTGTATGTATACAAGACGGATATTATTCTCCGTATCCAACATTAATCCTTATCAACGTCAAGAACACCGTAGCAAATTTTGTAAATTTCGACAGAAACTTCAGACTCCCGACACTGTCGGGCCACAGAACAAAGTGGAGCAGTGGACTGGAAAGAAGGTAGACTGTTCATAATTCAATTCATCGACATTGTCAATGATAATAATAACTAGATAAAAATTGTCTTCGTCAATTATCATTAATTCCTGCTTTAACCATTTTCGTAAGTTAAAAACAACACGTAGATGTTCTTACTTTGTCATGAGCGCATAAATCTGCAGCCTAATAATAACCAATGACATCTACATTCCTTCCAAACGTCTTCTCCTCAACCACGAAGAGAGCCAAGTGCCACCTACAGCGTCGTTTCGCGTCGAAAGTCGAAAGGTACTCACGGTTCTTCATGTTGATCAATTTCCTTAGATCCTGTGGTAATCCTTAAGATCCTGTCCACAATAAAACGAACCCAAAGTCTTCGAGTCACGTGTATCACGCGATCGTATTCACAGTTGAACCTGTTCGATCCTATTCGATCCTCTCGATCCTCTAGATCCTCTTTTCAGACGCCGCAAGACTCGCGGGTCTCCAGCAACGGTTCACCTTTGTCATTGATCACCACGAACAATCACAACGCGATGAGGGACACCTGTAGATCCACAGGGACGCTTGGATCGCTTCGGATCGAGCCGCGACTCGGGCCTGGAAGATCCACGTCGATCTACGTTGATCCACGAACGCGGACTGGCTTCTTCTGACCACCTGCGCGATGCTCTATCCCACCCGATCACTCTCGCTCTCTCTCTCTCTCGCTCTCTTTCTTCTCTGACTACGATGATGATGATGATGATCCTCTTTCTGCAGCGCACACGAACCACGAGGAGAAAAGGTGTTCGCTAAGTTCGGTTAGGTCAAGTGTTTCCCCGGCGTAGTCTCGAGTAGCACTTGTTGATTCCGGACGAGCATAGTTCTGACCAGAACGCCGGGAACCACACCTTACGACGGACTGTATAGTGGATACACGGTTCGAGTTGAAAGGCCCTCGCCCGCGAGACTCCGCCAGGGCCGTATCTAGAAAACAGGACAACGCGCTGCAGCGTAGACATTCATCGATCCGAGCTGGCCGCGATCCTTTCGTGCGACGCGCCAGCCGTTTGAACGCCGACAGTACCGGACAGAAGGCATTCGTGAGTACGTTTGTGAATTTGGAAGTCGCGTTGGTCCCTTTTGAAGATCCGTCGAGATCTTCGGAGCCCTTAAGGGGGTATACTCGTTTTTCCAGGATTGCAAGGGTGCGAGTCTCATTTCTCGATAACGCATGCGATGGAAAGATCAATCTAGGCCGCAGTCGCCCCAAATTTCAAATTTAATTAATTCAGTAATTTGCATTATTCGGAAGCATACAGCTGCTCATATTGCTATTTTCATAAAGCTGCGACAGCAGTATGCGTACGAATGATGTAAATTACGCGTCGAAAACGTAAAAATAGGACGTTTGTCTAGCACTAGGGTCTAGCGCTTTTGACCACTGAAAAACCCCATCGCAGGCATTATCGAGAACTGAGTCTACCCCCGTAAACTTCCTCAATAAAGTACCGAATTACGTGGTAGGTTGCATGACCCACTTCCAAACGACACTGATGCTAAAAACATCCAACCAAAGGTTCTGAAAAAAGGTAGATTTTCGACCGTGATTGGCCAGCACCAGGAAACCCGTTCCTACAGTTAAACATTATTCACCTTGATCCTTGCCTCCATCCTCTCTGTGCAGCAACCTAATAACATCGTCGAAAATATGTCCGCTCGTAAGTTAAGACAGACGACTCGGGAATGCAAATTCACCGTGGGCCCCATGGTTGCCACGAATTCTTCCCGGTTAACATACAAATTGCCATCATTCGTTATCTTACAGGTTCGTGGGTACCGGTGTACGTACAGGTTCCTCCTCTTGTAATCCGGTTCGAGGGTTCGCTGGTTGTTGTTCCTCTTCGTGTTCTTCTTCTGGCTGGTCGGCCACGCTGACAACTGCACTCTTTAACAACCCGGAGAATAATTATCGCGTGTCAAAGCCTCGTTCCCGATGATTATGCTCAAGGGGAGCGCTCGCATAGGAACATTGCGAAGAATGTTTCGCATCAAGCCACGCCTAGAGTTCGATTCTCGCATAGTTCTTGCCACCGCCTATGGGCCCACCTTTTGCTCCTCGAATCGAGGATAGGAGGTCCTGGACACGGTTCAATGAAAACTCACCAGGCATTCGATCTTCGAGAACGATTAGTGGAAGGTTTCAGTGGGGATTAACACTAATACACTGGTGGCCTTAAATCTTTTTAATACCACCACTGTTTTAAATTGTACACACCCATTTTTGTCATAAATGCATAAAATCCGCAGTCTAGCGATGACGTACTACCGAGCGCCGCGCGGGGAGGTGTGACGGTTGATACTTCAATATTTTTTTCTCCTACACGCATAGTTTTTTTTTAAATTTGTTTTTTAATATTACATTGTCACCTAGTTCTGAGCTGTGTTTAAAGTTTCAAGTCTCTAGCTCATCGGGAAGTGGTTTAAAATTCGATTACAAGATTTGACGCATACAACAACGACAACATCGACTCGGCAAGCGAAAATCAGCGTGGTAATAATTGAGGAGTTTAATGCGAATATTTATTTTTATGGGCCAGACTGTTTTCTTTGGATATCTGTAGATTAGTTGATAATAATTGAGGAGTTCAATGCGAATATTTATTTTTATGGGTAAGTTTGTGAGAATTGATGAGGGCTATTCCCTCTCCCGAGGATTCGATCGTGTTCCGAAGAAGATAACGAGTTTCCGGGACCCAGAAACACCATAACTGGACCGAATTAGCAGCCAAACGATAGCTACGTTTCTATTACAGTTTATGTCACAGGAAAGATGGTAATATTCGCGAGGATTGTTCAGTTTATACGGTGCACCGCAGCATATTTGAACTCCACGGGCGAGCGGCCATATTGGATGTTTGCGGTGGGATGATACTTACCGGGCGGAGTACCCGAAAACTGTACTATAGTGTTTCAACAGGCAGTCGGGGTAATCAGTCAAAGTAAATATGTACTCCGCTTTGCGATGAGTGTTATCTTAGTCATCTGTAAGTGCAGTGATTATAAAATACATGAAACTGCTTTAACTGTTCCGCCGATTCTTCAGAGATTGCATCTTGACACGATAACGCAACGCATAAGAACAATCCTTATTCAATGTAAAAATGGTGCCAACTCATATCTTGTCAATTCATGTATGAAACGATTAGTCGTAGAATCGTTTATCCATTTCCGAGGACCAGGATGATCAAACAAAAAATTTAAAAAATTCAATTAAAGAGTACAATTGATCATAAACGACCGGCACACGAGGACCAACGACCATAGCCACACAATCGTTTTACGTATTCCTGCCGGTGTGACCGGGACCGGTGCGGGTCGCAGGTGTCTGAATGGAGTGTACTAAGAAAATAAATTTTTAAGAGACCCGTTATGCCCGCCGGTGAATAATTAGTAGTCGGTCGGCGTGTTCGCTTAAGAAATCATTCAGAGATGGCCGTCTCGAGCCGTCCCTGAGGCGAGGAGAGAGGGACTAACTACTTGGCTCGAAAACGGGGGTACACCGTACGTTCACCGTGTCGGCGTTCACCTCAGTTTTATCGACGTATTTTTCTCGTTCTCTCCTTGTCTCTCCTCTCTCTCTCTCTTTCACTCTCGTTCCACCACGGTTGCCAGAGGCCCTGCTGGCGCGTGCATTACATATTACATACCATTCCATCCCTCGCCTGATAACCGAGTCGACCTCGAAAAATTTCTACCGTACCATGCGAATCGATTCTTTGTCGTCAGACACCAGATAGCTATTTTTATATCGCCTTGATCGTTCGCAGAAAGTTCAGACAATTTTTAATGGAGAATTCTCTTTATTTCTTTTCGTGAGGGTTTGTTCGATACATTTTGCGAGGTACCATAGTATGGTGCACAACCGGGAAGGTGGAAATTCTTTAAGGGTTTTACCAATATTCGATCCAGAACCGGTTCCGAAGAGTCTGTCTCGTAAAATTTTCGAGGCGTTCGGAGTGCAGTCTTTTAAGTATCCGATAGCGGATCGTGTCTGGTTTTAATTCGAGTGCATGGCCGCAGGCATTAATTTTGCTTTTCTGTCTAGACCTCGGCTGCAAGCGCGCCCTTATCATTTCGATGTCGCGCCCAACGTTACCGAGCATTCACGAGTTTAGGAGTACATATTAGCAAGAACTGGATATTCGGTATACTTTAGTTTTGCTACGCGAGGCGCACGTATGTGGCGCGTTTATTTGAAAAGTGGAGATAATATTTATGAAGAAGGTACCAGAGAAATACGATGCAGTAAAATTCCGTAAATCTAGTGACACACATTTCATATATTTTTCTTCATCTCGCGGAATTGCAAACCCTAGTCGGAACGCTCATCGTCGCTTTAATAATTTGAATAAGTTTGAAAGCACAGGCAGGGCCACCCTAACCGCAGGGCTTTGAAATCCTTTTGCTGTTGTAACTTTAAATTACTCGCAATCTCAACATTTCTAAATTAGCGCTTCAAGCATAAACAAAACTGTCGACCACACCGGCAAATATTCATTTTGCATTAACACCAGGTTTACGGAGCACTAGAAGTGTCTATTTTACATTGCTTGATTAAGATAAGAGAAATATATTTATTTAGATGTTGTAGAAATAAATCTATTGAATTCTTCACGAATGCATCCACGAACTATTTCCGGTACGTAATAGTTTCTTCGTGAATGCATAAAGATCCGAGGTCTACCGATTACGTTTTCGAACCGTTAAGGTCGACAAGCAAGGTGGAAGGTAGAACGCGGAAATGATCGGAAGTAACGGTCAACCCGGAAACGTCTTGAGGAGTCTCCGAACCGGAAGTATTCGCAGGGTCGTTGTGGAACGCGGTTTCCGGGGACCACGAACGGAAACGCTGCGAAGTGTGCTCCGGGGACAGAAAATCTGCGCGAGCGCGGATAACCATCGACACGCATGTGTAATTCACGTTCGGACGCAGAAGTTTCGTTCTACGAGTCGTCTGGTGCGGACGCTTTCCTCGTAAGCCCGCGAAAACCCGCCGTCAAACCCGCGCGACTTTTCTCCGTTCAAAAGGTGAATGTGATTTCGAAACGGACGGGAACACGCACGCACGACAAAACCGAGATCGCTGGATCGGGTGATCACGGACCAGGTGACATGTCAGTGTTCGCTTGTTGCATTCGTCGGGTGAGTTTTGTTATTCCTGGATCACGGATGATCGATGTAAAGTGAGCAAAGATTTATTTATAACGCCATTCCACACGAAATTGGACAATTTTCGGTTTAGAATATTATTTTTTACCATTTATTTTGCTATTGTTTTCTTAGCCGGGGACAATTTGAAAAATATTAGGTTGTAGCGCCAAGTGTCCCCTTTACGGACCTGTTTTTAAAAATGCGGACGTTTTGAAATTGACGAAATCAAAATTATTTGAAGTGACCGCTGCATCGGGATGCACCATCGCGGACAGATGACGCGCGGTACCAGCAGCGTAGCATCGGTACCAGTTATAAATCATTGGAAAAACTTGGTCAATAATTTGAATCGTTGGGAACATTTACTATAGCTACAACATATCCGAATTTTAAGGAAATCCGAAACAGTACTCCAACAAGTGTGTTATCTTGCATCATCTGAATGTCTGTAACTCTGGATCAAAATGAACCTGGTTCTGCCATTTCAGGTTTAATGTCTAATTTTGCTAAATCACTGGCACATTCTTGCAACTATAGGTGCGCCCACTCTGCAAATACTGATCAAAATGAGTTTCATTTAACCACATTTAATCGTAGCGTTCATCAACGTGACTGCGACATCTGAAACTCTAAAACCACAAAAAATGTGAAACACTGCCGTACCACAATGAAAACCACAAAACGAATTTATCGACGTCCGTACTACATCTAAGACTTCAAAACCACGTACAATTTTTACTTTAAAAAATGTAGAACGCTATCGTACCACAATCAAAACCACAAAACTAATTTATCGACGTCCGTACTACATCTAAGACTTCAAAAACCACCTACAAGTTTTACCGGAGTAAATAAAAAAAATGATCATACTCATAGGAAAATTCAAGTTCAAGCGACAACATGCGGGAAAATGCAGGAATATAAAATAGTGTTTCAGGAGGGGGTGGTTTTATCGTTCAACAAACTCGCGCGCGTCTTCGCTGATCGTCGAAGATTTCATGGTCGAAAACGGAGCCAAGAGGTCGCTTGTTTACCGGTGAAAAAAAAAAGATAAAAAAATCGGTGTCGCGTCGATTCTTCCACGACCACGGGCTAGCCTTAATTCTTGCTCACCCCTGTCGCTCAGGTGGCAGAATCGGTAAACAGAAAAAATGAAGTGAAGTTCGCGTTACGGGGACCCGGGAGCTTGTGGTCAGCGTAACTCGCTAGGGTGAACGGATACATTTTCCGCTACTTAACGGATTTCATGCTCAACTATCAAAGAGATCGCGTCCTTGCTCTAATCAACGCCGGCGTATTAATAGCGCACGACTTGGGTTTTTTGCAAATTTTCTTGGAATGCTTTCCCGGTGTTGCTTGCGATCTACCTCTTGGGACTGGCTCTGGAAATCCTCATTGATAAAGGAGACACCTTAGGGAACAAGAGGCTTTCAAAGAAGAGCAGCTGCTATCTTTAGCCTAAGGCGGCTTCGAGCGTTCAACAGGCCGTAAACAATTAATTTTACACAAACCCTTCTTTTTTTAAATCGTTCACCGGAGGACCGGACTCCGTGATCGGAAAGTTCACCACCGAAAATCGCTGTCTCGAAGATGCTCGTTGATCTTCTCTTCGATCTTGCTCTTTGACGAGCAACTCGGATCATTTTATTAGACTGCGGATCTTTATCGATTTACGAGAAAAACGCGTATTGCAATTTTATACTCTACAAAATAATTTCCTAACTCAACTAAACCTCACTCAAATCATTATATTAGACTGCGGACCTTTATATCGATTTATGGGAAAAATATGTATTGCAATTTCATACTCCACAAAATACTTGAAGATCGCAAGAACCCAATATAGCTAGAGATTTTCATACAAAAATTGACTGTTTCAATGGAAACTCGAGGAAGAAAATATATTCGAGGCCTAAAAATGCGAAGCCATAATAAATGCTGGGAGAGAATTTGATGGGACCAGCTAGTAAAAACGATGTGATATCGATGTTTTTCAGAATCATCGACAGATGGAGGACGCAAACCAGCAGGAGTTGCTGAAGGAGGCGCCAGAAATCTCGTGGGAGAACACATTAGGCGCGCCAAACGGTGTCCCATTCGACGAGGACACGAAGGAGCTGCTCAGGAAATGCCTGGATGTCTCCGCACCATCGCCCGCGACCCTGGCACAAATCATCAAGCGAAGCGAAGTCTTCCCTATAAAGTTCCCGATTAAAACAACGAGATGCACCGCTCTCAGAGAGAGAGGAATCAGCACGGAAGTCCTCGAGGTGGGGCCTTTAATGTTCTTCAACTATGTTTCCTTGTTTCCTCCGTTCCCGGATGTATCAACAGCAACGTTACTTTGTTTCTCATTTCATTCACGACTTCTCGCGTCGCTTGTATTTCATTTTCATAAATACGTTGCTCGGCGTTCGTTTTCATTTTTGCGTAATATTGATTGCAGATGAATGCAAACTCTGTTTATCCGGTGATACACGAAGCGATGTTACCGTTGCTGGCGCGATGGTTGAAGCACAAACAATCGTACGGGAGTGCTATCGAGAGATCAATTTACAAAGATATGGGATTGATACAGTTTATCCAACGTTTGTTGGAGAAACGAGCGGTGCACTTCTATGGGCCTGACGATCGATGGAAACTGATCGATGGTAAAACGGGCGTCGGCGGATGGGAGAATGTTGGTACCGATCACGAGAAGGAACCCTTGGTTAGTATCGTCTTCGCATAATCAAAGTATTTTCTTATCCTCAACTTACCTCGAATAATTTCTCAAAAAGTCCACTTACCTTCCACAATTTTTTACTGGAACAGCTACAGCTGAAATACTTTATTCGAGCATGAATCATTTTATTGATCAATAATACACATCGATTCTTTGGCCGACAACCGAATGCAATATCATACGATTCGAGTCGCGTGTATCTGATTTATTTGTGATAAAATCGCTTTGAACCGGCAACAAAAGTTCCAACGGAGTTCTGATAGATTACCCATTCAACACGGTTTCCATTTCGTCTGGCGACCTCCGTTTTTATTGAATCGTTTTAATCGAGAATTTCAAAGCTCTGCCACTCGCCATGCATGACCGTGTACACGTTAAACGTTTCAAGACTGAGAGACAGGAATTCCAACTTTAATCTGCTCGCAATTAATTCCTCTTTAATTAACCGTGATCTTTAAACCTGCCAGCAAATTACTGCGAAGCACAACTCATCTAAATCCAATCCCGGCCAATTAACGTGACTCCTGAACCTCGAGAAGGAAACGTTCGTTAAAAAATACAGAAAAATTGAGGAAACAAGGGAAATTATTTCTGCAAAAAATTCCTAAAAACAGCTGAGGGCAACTGAAATTATTTGTGTGGAAAACTCTTAACAAATTCGGGAACTAACCGAGATCCTTGCTGTAAAAAATTGCTACAAATTTTCAGAGGAGCAGACATAATTTCTGCAAAAGATTCCTAAGAAATCTGGGAGCAACTGAAATTAAATTGTGTAAAAAATTCCAAAAAATCCGGGAACCAACCGTGATCCTTGCTGTAAAAAATTGCTAAGAATTTTGAGAGGAGAAGAAATAATTTCTGCAAAAAATTCCTAAGAAATCTTGGAGCAACTGAAATTAATTTGTAAAAATTCCTAAAAAATCCGGGAACCAACTGATGATTGTTTTCTGAAATGAAGCGGGACTTTTTCTGCGAACAGGTCCTGACGAAATGCTTGTCCTACGACGAGATCAAGTTGTCGGCGTTGCTGGCGATGTCCTCTCACAGCGAGTTCATAAACGACGGCTCGCGAGAGAACAGAGGCGTCGTGAGTCTCGATCCAGACTCCATTCAGCCGCGAGGAGTCATTATAGGTGTCGTGGGAACAAGGTTTCGCTTTGTTTATTTCACGCTTATCGTTAACAAAAGAACCTATCGTGTACACACCAGTACGTTGCATTTCCACCACGGTGAGACACGCGTTTCACCTTTCCTACCACTGTCCGCAGATTCGAACGCCAACGCGTCATGGAGTACCAAGACATCCTTGTCACACCTCAACAGAACACCGTAGACAACGGGTGAGCAAACTCGAAACGAGCTTCAAATGATCAGTTGATATCGCAACAATTATTATCAAATGCAATTTCAATGAGACATCGTTAACGCTTCGCGATGTTCATACAGATACGGAGCTGCCAACACAAATAACGCGGACGAACTGCGAAGACTGCGATTGTTATGGGCGAAATTTTACGGCGAAGAATACCATCCGCTTTACGACGAGGCTGTAAAACGTGTGAAATCGAAGGACAATATGAGGTACTTGTCGTTGTCCGGTCAGACGATCTTCGACGTCGAGAACTACATGAAGAGGACCCTCGTCAGCGTGGAGATCATTCTTCTCGAGGCGAATACGCGAGCAGAGAAACAGAACACGACTGCTTTCGTGCATGTTATCGGCTTTGGTCTCGGTTGGTATCCGTTCACTCGACGTCCGATCAGTAGAAGTACCGATGGAACCTGAATTGATAAAATAAAACAATATTTCCAGGAATCTGGGGCATAATCCAAAATCAAGAGATATATTTTCTGAAAACGTTCGAGATCGCCATCAAGAAGATGAACAAGAAGCTGCGATTCGTCTCGGACATAATGTTCGCGTACTTCACCCAGCAGAAATTCGGCGACGTTGGGAACGGCGACTATCTCGGAGGTTCGCACCGATTTTTCTCGATTTTCCTGCGCTGTGTAAGGAAACTGTTAGCCGAATAACCCGCGATCTTCTTCCAGATATAAAGATTCATTTCGCTATTAAGGAGCCTCACAGCCGACTGTTCAGAGCTATGGACGCGAACAAGTTGCTCGTAGTGACGTACGCGTGGGACGGGAACGCACTGCCAGGTCTGTCGATTGTTCATTCATTAGTCTAAGAAAGAGTTGCCTAATTTGGGCCAGTAAGTTGAATTTAAGCGCTGGCGCTGGTTCAAATTACACAGCTCTTTTATTTTAGTATTGCGACGTTGGTCTTCTTATAAATGGATGATGGAACGAAATTGTCCCGCAGGAAACGAATTCTGGAGCGGATTCCTTTCGTCGAGCGGAGATCCTGCGACAGCGTGCAGCAGCCAAGTGGCTGAGTTACACACGTCCAGAATTAATCCCAGAGCTTGCGGTGCTAGCTTGCGCGTTGCCTCAGCTGAACACGGTATTTTACACATATCCGATTACGCGAAGCTCCATCTTACTTAGGTAATCCTTCGTATTTTTACTGGAGAAGATCGCGAGCTGGGCGTGCAGCTAGAGAATAAGGATGATTATCATGCGATACCAATTTTGCAGGATCTTTTGCGATCCTGGGGACCCTTATACTCCATTCGTGACGAATAGACTGCGGATCTTTATGCAAAATAAAAATTTGCATTGATTGTGGGAATCAGGAACAACAGAAAAATTGATTTCATTCTTTAAGGGAGTAGACTCGTTTTTCCAGAATTCTAATTTCTCAATAATGCGAAGATGGGGTTTTTCAGTAGTCAAAAGCGCTAGATAAAAGCGATCGCTTTCAAAAGTCCTGTCTTTACGTTTACGAGGCGTAATTTGCGTTATTCGGCACCGTTTTAGCCCAGTCAATGAATGCTCATAAGGGGGTGTAGAGGGAAATGGAAGGAACAGAATGTTTAACTTTGGGACTTTGTCTGGACTAGTTAGGACGTAAACATACTAAAAGTCCCCACTCCTAGGAAGTGAGTGGGGTGCAGGGGGGCACGTAGAATGTCCCCTTTTACGGTTTTCCGCTTATATCTCGGAAACTATGGAAGAATAAGATTGATTCCATTCAGCTTTTCGCTATCTCGCATAGTTTCCGTTTGTTTAACGTTTCTTCTCGAATTTTATATACATGCTACACTACCAATTTCTTCATAAATACATAAAGATCCGCAGTGTGTTCATTCAAAATTTTATCAGATCCCACCTTTGCCCAACTTCAGTGCAATAAAAGACTCGTACCTCCAGCTCGCGACATCCTCCCCAACGATAAACCCCAACATCCCCTAACGAAATATCGTTGCTCCAGGATCGGGCGTGCCCGTTGGGCACCACCGGTCAGCGAAGACCTTCCCGATCGCCTCGCAGTCAGAGAAGCCGAAGCGCGGACGTCGACTGCTTGAAGAAATACACGGAAAGACGTGTCGAAGAGCGTCGACACACAGACGTGGCGGACACTAGCAAGTTAGACCCATCCCGATGGATCCCGTTAACAAAGAACATGAGCAGAAGTCAGCCGACAACCTCGAAGAAGTCTCCGCAGTCGTCGAGAGACGATGATAAACGTCGATCAGTCTCGGTGGATATCGAGGAGACGATCAATAATATTATTCGATCCGGCGTGGTCACGGTGCCGAAGAAACTGACCCCGACGAAGGAGGAAGAGACGACGAAGGAGCCTGAAGAGAAAGACGAGGCTGCGACGACGTCAACGACCACGATGACAACGACGACGACGACGACGACGTGCACAACGACAGTCCTGTCGTCGACGTTGCCAACAACACACAGAACAGGGGGCAGGAGCCTTAGCACCGACGTCGGCCGCGCTAAAAACGAAAAACTCGTCGAGGAACGAAGGCATACGGAGGCAGATCCCCGAATGATCGCGACGAGGTTGACAGAGCACATTTTCCTAGTCAAAAAGAAACCAATGCCGTGAATCGATACACCCAATCTCACACTATAATCCATCGTTCACAGAAATTCTTGTCGTAAACTCGTGGGAAATAATAAGACCATAAAAGCAAAAAAAAAAAAATAACACACAGACACAAGTACACTATAGACCCCTGTCGTTCAAGTCGGATTTCAAACGAAAACGTACGGCTGCAATGTTTGGTCGTATGCGAGTTCGATGTACCATAATAATGTAATAGTCGATGTCGGTCGTTCCGTAGAATAGAGAAAACAAAAAGATGAATAATGATAATAATGTATATGTGGCTGCGAGAGATTCGTTGTTTGAGTTAATCGGTTAAAAGTGTAGAACGGAAAAAAAAATGAAAGATCGAGTTGTACAGTTAAAAATACTAACCGTTTCTGGCGTGTGTTAGAGAACACGGCTACGCGCGTTGACGAGTCTCGACAACGGCTTTCTGAGTAAACGAATACCTTTAGGTGGCTACCGCAAATTAACATCTCAAGGTTCCGCTACGACGCGTCATCATCGTTCACCAGGATCAGCAACACCGATATCACGAAATTAGCGGCGGCCAGGTGGCTGACGTTCGTCAAGAACCCGTCCCCGTCCCCGATACCGCGTATGAACCCGGAAAGAAAGCCGTCGACAACGACGACGACGACGACGGAACAGGCTGGCGTCCACGTGGAGGAAAAGCTGCGAACAGAAACGAAGAACGTGTCGCCGAAGTGGGAGCCCATGCGGAAGTTCTCGTCGGTGGCACAGGCTAAGAGCGACAGGGACGCTGCGAAGGAAAAAGGTGAGAAACACGATCGACAGAATCAGAGAATTGTGGAACGCTTCGGAGATGATTTTATGTCGTTTATCATGAGAAGAAACGGTGTGGTCGATGTATCTTGCGTTAGTACGCCTGATGTGCTAATCGTTCAGGTATACATATTATAGAGTTCAATAAAAAATGCCTTGAGATATTCAAGATTCTTCGAATCCATATTTTAGTGCAGATTAACGCGGTAAGTGCTGGAACGAATTAACCGCGCAAATCGAGGACTAAAGGTGCTTTTATACCGAAGTCCGCGGCAGACTTGAGTCCGCGGACTCGGCCATAAATTTCGAGCGTGGCACAAAAAAAAGGTCTCTATGGGCTCCACGGCTTCACGGTACGTTAAGTTTAGGGAAACGATAGCTTCCCTCTAAAGCGGTAGGATAAAGAGGGAAGCTATCGTTTCCCTAAACTTAACGTACCGTGAAGCCGTGGAGCCCATAGAGACCTTTTTTTTTATGCCACGCTCGAAATTTATGGCCGAGTCCGCGGACTCGAGTCCGCCGCGGACTTCGGTATAAAAGCACCTTTACTGTACTTGCTTTCTAAGTAAGGGAAATACTGTCAATGTTCCTCGATCGATGGTCAGCGCTGTACGATTCGGTGTACATATTCCAGCGTGTTGAAGTTCTAGATTGTTTCGTGGAGGTTGAAATGGGAACGTGAATTAATAATTGCAGATGGAGCAGAGTCTAATCGAGCTTCACCATCGTCGGAGCTCTCCCCGGACTCTGCCGAGCGATCGAAGAGGCTGACGCAGCGTATGAAAGATCTTTACGATTTCAAAACAGAGAACGAATGGCCGAAGCGAGTGGTGAACGTATGTCGTGAGAATATGTGGATCAGCAAGAGCAGCAGCGAAGAGGAACGACCTAGCCAGCCTGTGCGCAGGAATAGCCAAGACTTGGAATTCAACGACAGGGTGAACGTGATCAAGGTGAATTTCCTAAAACACATAAAATCAATGGTAGTTTTGATACTACGATCGAATCACTTTTCAGCTGAGAGACACCAAGGTGCAGTCGGACTTCCAAACCCCCAAGGATCCAGCTCCGAAGAAGGAAGACCCTCCGAAGAGCTCCGAGATCTTCGACAGCGAGTACGAGGAGCGTATAAGGAAATTCAACGAGAGGCTTAGGTTCAGCGAGGACCTAGGTGTAGCAAAACCAAAACTAAAGGAAAGAAGAACGTACTCGGACGATTCCGAAGAGAAAGTTCGTCGATCGAAATCGGCTCGATCAGCGCGTTCCGAGAGCGTGCAAGAAAGTAGTCAGCCCTTGGAAGGGAAACGAAATTCGGACGCGAGTAGCAGATCCAGGGGAAGCTACGCCGAGGTGAGTCCTGTGAAAAGAGACTCTCGTACCAGCACCGCGAGTTACGCTAGCGTTGGAAGTACAAAGAGAGCTAGTATCGAGGACAAGAGTACAACGCAAATGGTGGAGGTGCCGCCACGAAGAGCCCTCAGCCAAACGGAGAAGAGACCAGCCACGCCTGTGCCACCTATCGAATTCAACGACGATCGATATGTAGCCGGTCGACTGAAGGTCGCGGAACGCCAGAAGAGGAACAGTACGAGATACAAAGTGTACCTGACGTAAACCGTCTCTTTGCACTTCTTTTTCATTTGTCACCGTGGAAAACAGCCGTAACCAGGGATTTGCCCAAAGAGCTTGATGAAATTCGATCGGGGGCAGTCCACAGCGCTTCCAGAGCAATCTGCAAATTAAGAAGAAGATTTAGAAACCTTTGGTGTTAATCTAAAAACAAAACCAATTAAAAAGTCTTCTATCATCTCGCATGCCAAACTTTCGAGGTGCTATAGCTCTGACGTAATGGAATCCAAAATGGTGGTTCCAGGGCAAAATCGCTCTTGGTCCACGCCTGAAGCAATCGTCCACGTGTAGATCGGTGTCGATTTTACGGGTTTGGAACGCGAGGACTGGTTGCAAAGATCGAAACTACACCACACGTTGCGTTTTGATGGAATATCCGTTTTTTTTTTCAACCGATGTAGAGGAAGGAGTTATCGACATAAAGTATTACGTGTAATCGTTGGATGGTCTCACGATTCCCCTTTGCCACGTTCGATGTGCGATTCTTTTTCGACGTATGCGAAAGTGTTTCTATGCGATCGTGACGTTGTTGCCGCGATTATGGTGAATGTGTCGATGTATTTTAGCGAGGTTTAAAACGAAGTGCTGTTAGGGGCACATACAATTAACACTGTACAGAACGATGTAATACGGTTCGATTAATAAAATATTGCTTGAGAAAGAGTACAACTCGATTAGGAACTAAACACTTTGGTCTTCTCTTCATTTCTATGCTGATATTCTGCTTCTCTAACTGGATTAGGTTTCATTGAATTGACTTGGAATACGTAATCTGTGAGGGAAGAAGCGTTCATTTTTACTCTGAAGAAATCAAACTGATATGGATGTTGGCGTGTGCAGGATTCAGTTAACTGGCAGCCATATTGCGGAGAGAAAGATGCATTATTGATTAGTAGACGACAGGAATTTATATTTTTATAAAGGGACTCGCGAAAACTAAAATTAAATAAAATCCTGCAACGGTGCATTAGAGATACCGTAAAGAGGTGTTAAATCTCGTTAAAATTTCCATTTCTCTACCGAACGTTTTTGGTAGATTTCATTTAACTAAGAAACGAGATTTCACGGTCCTTAAAAAACGTCTCGGAAAGAAACTAATATTACTTTGGAACAGTGTGGCATAAATATGGGAATGAAAATAGTTTACAGCGATTTATCGACGCTTGATAGCAGCACGGAAGCGCGTGTGTGCGCGTATGTGTGTGTACGTGAAGGCGCAAGAGTGTGGAGACGAGAGCGTTGCATGATTTTCTCGTACCTATATTTCTGTTGTTAATTAAATATCGTTTTTGGTATCGTTACCGTGTGTCAAGTCATTTTCCGGATTTTCCCAGCAACCCATCTTACACAAGTAAATAATGCATCTTTCTGCACTCTGATACCATTGTCGACTCTCTACGATGACTTTTAACTTTGCAATTGCATACCTGAATATTAATACTTCTTAAACCTATCGCGTTTCGCCTACTCGTTACGACATCGCGTTAAACAAATTTGCTATTCGATAAACTCTAATTTATCTCAATAATGACTCAGTCGAACAAAATTCATATCAACCATCTTACCGTCCCGAAGAGTCTCATTCGTTACAAAATTCATTCTCTCATTTAGCATTAAATTCAGTCGTCAAGCTAGCGAACGCGTTCAATCCGAATATTTGAATACCTAATCGCCAGACTGCGGATGTTAATGCAATTTTTAATTTTCTCAGGCAAATTTCAAGAAAGTGGGAACAAGTAACATCTTGTTTTCTCAGTGGTAGTAGTCTTTATAAGTTTTGTGGAATCTTACAGCAAGGAGCAAAACTGAACCAATAACCACAAGTTTTGTATAAATCATTATTTATTGCTAGGAATATGAAGAATAACAAAAAATCAACAGTATAATTATTCTTGTCATAGTTAGAAGTAATTTAAGAAATTTTTTTCAATAATTAATGTCTCCTCGTAAATTAATTATTGAAAAAAATTTCTTAAGTTACTTCTAACTATGATAAAAATAATTACAATGTTGATCTTTTGTTATTCTTCTACATTCCTAGCAATAAATAATGATTTATACAAAACTTGTGGTTATCGGTTCAGTTTTGCTCCTTGCTGTATATTGTAGCATTGTTCGAAAATTTTTAGAAGCCACAGAAATGCATAAAGATCCGCAGTCCACTAATCTCCATTAAATAAGTTAGGCGACCGCATCGGAACGTCCATCGCGCTCGAAAGTCAAAATCGCCTCTTAGCATTACTACTTTCAAGAACATCGATCGGCCATCGTTACAAAATAGTCACGACCGACTCAATTTTCGCTTGAAAATTGAATAGTATGTCTCTACTTCCGGTCTACATTCCGGAAATCACTGCGGTACGGAGGATTCGAGTCCTTGACGAACGTAACTTTCACTCTTTTCCTAGCAGGGACATTATGACCGGAGGAAGGCAGTGTTTTACAATCTTTCCCTTGTCCAGGCTGTTCTTCGTCGTCTCTCTCGATCTTCAGCCTCTTCTGGCCACAATTCGGTACACCTCCGTTCACCGAGACCACGTTGTTGCTCAGAGTTGAGCTGGAAGAGCAATTCGTCAAGATATTCGATCCTGTTACAGTTTGCACGGTGATTTGCGGCGATTTTGGAAAAGTCGTAGACCTTGGTGGACGTATGAGGGCTCCATTGGTCAGTGGACCAGATGGAAATGTGCTTTGTCCTACAGTTGACGGCGGCAGGTTTCTTTTGTTCACGGTCGAAGAGATGTTGTGACCACTGGGAGCGATCATTAGAAGATTGTTGCCGTTCTTGTCGCACGTTAAGTGAGACACCGAGTGCTGTACTTGCTTTTGAACGGGAAAGCTGGTGCGATACGTGTTGTGGTTCTCGTTCATGTGCTTCTCTTGCTTTAGATAGGTGACCGATGGCTTGCTGGGATAGGAGGATGAATTTTGGGCGTTGAACGGGGGCTCGCATTTGATTCGCACTTCGTGCTGCGCGATCTCGTTGCGGTCCTGCGCCTTTTGCCATTCGATCACGTTGCTTAGCAGCCTTATGTACCTACAAAAGCGTAATTTTCAATAGCTGTGCGCGTGCAGAGTAAAATTGTATCCCAACAAAAACATCCTGTAAACAGGAGCCAAGTTCCTATGGCCGTAAAAAGTTGTGAGATCAAACAAAATACGGCCAAGTTCGTTAGCTTAGAAATACCTCTTGCAATACTGAAAAAAGCGTTTATAAAAGTTAGTTTAAAAGAACGCTATTTAATTTTTAAAGAGTTACATGGAGGGCTAAATTATTCAAACTTGAATAACTTTCTTTTAAACTAATTTTTACAAACGCTTTTTTCAATATTGCAAGAGGTATTTCTAAGCTAACGAACTTGGCCGTATTTTGTTTGATCTCACAACTTTTTACGGCCATAGGAACTTGGCTCCTGTTTACAGGATATTTTCGTTGGGTTTTCATCAATTTTTGTTGAAATTTCATCAATTATCAAGTAAAATTTTAAACTGTGATAATTATTCCTTTGAGTGTTTGTTATGGTGGGCCCCTCAAATTTCAAGCTTGTACGTCAATGGGAAGTACCCGAAAGGTTTTGATGATCTGTCAGTCAGTCAGTCAGTGAGAAATTTAGCGATTTTTGAGGTCCTATATCTCGGAACCTACTAATGTTGGAAGATTAATGTTTTGTCAATATTGAGACATGATAGCATTTAACAAGTGTACGAAATTACATCTCTCCATCTGCCTCCAGTGCCGAGTTATAAGCCTCTTAAAAAGAGCTAAGTTGTTTCGTGTAAAAGGAGGTAGTACGAGAACTTGGCTGGTGCACTACCGTGCACCCAGATTAATCGCAAGTGTTAAAAAGGGAATTACCGTATCGCCAACCGAAGAATCTCATTTTTAGACAGCTTCTTGTCCGGTGGATGAGTAGGCACTAACTTTCGAAGCTCGGCGAAAGCACCGCTAACGTTCTGCTGCCTCCAACGTTCCCTGCTGTTCGTAAATAATTTTCGAACGCCTAAATTTCCTACTCGAAGCGTCGGCGAGCCAAGATGGCTGCTCCCCGTTGGTGAAATACCATCTAGCTACGAAATTAGTGGAATTTCAGAGAAGTCAATCGGGATAATCAACTAACCCTCTTTTAATGTTTTAATTCTTGGCTGTCAGAAATCAGTAGAAAAATAGACTATTTCGGGGCAACAATTAAAGCAAATCTAAAATACGAATAGAAAATTAGCTCACGGAGTTCGTACGGTCCCGTCGCTTCTTCCCTTGGTCGTCCTCATCGTCCGTATCATGCGAATAAAATTCATCGGACAGTGTAGCCTCTTCTTCGGTATCCCTAGGCGTTCCTGGCGAGTCCCCAACTTCTTCAGCTAATTCTCCTTCAGCGGATAACAGGGATTCTGCTGGAGAACCGTTCTCCGTGTCTACCGTTCCTCCGGAACAACCATTGTATGCCAACATCGACTGGAATTTGAAAATTATTCGCCTCTGTTTCTTCGCACCGGTGTAAATCACACGACTCATTCGTCTCGAGAATTCAAGCCAGAGATTCGATTGAATTTTCAAGAGTTTTCGCATCGCGTGACACGATTATATGGTCGATGACAAAAGCCGCGGGAAATCTGGTCAAATTATCGCGGACGAAATTAGCCTACATAGCGCCAACAGGATGCTCGTATCACACCCCCTCTGCTCTGTTGTCCCTGACATTCAGCAGATATGTATGTTGTGTCAATTATTCTGTGTTCGTGGTGTTTGTGAGGTGGGACTGTGTGTTGGGATGCTGGCTGAAACTTCTTTCCAAGTAATCAGACCAATTATAACGATTTTGGGTCGGCAGGGCAATTTAGGGACACTTGGTAAAATTCAAACACGGGCCTAAGCTTCTATGAATCTCTCCAAAGAGTTTCTTCGATGTTCTGTGACACACTATGAGCAATTGAATCTTTGTTAGCACAGTAGAATCAGATATGGAGATTTTAAACAGCGCAATAAAAATCGAATACGAGCTTAGAGAGATTCTTCGATTTTCTGTGACACGATAAGAGCAATTGAATCTTTGTTAACATACTAGAATCAGGTATGAAGATTTTGATATTTGGCACTTGGAAAAAATCGAACACGAGCTTAGAGAGATTCTTCGACATTCTGTGACACAATAAGAGCAATTGAATCTTTGTTAACACAGTAGAATCAGATATGAAGATTTTGAATAGCACAATCACAATTATTAAACCTTGCCCTGACACGCGGAGAAACAATTTCAAGACGATGTTTAGCAAAATTCAAACACGCGAACACACCGAAGACTACGAGATCAATCAAAGAGATCATTTCTTGGATCCTTTCTGGCACGATAAAATCAATTAAACCTTCTCTTCGAAACTAACAAAAAAATTCACCAAAATTGAAACGGTAGTATGATTAAGAAATTCACCCTCCCACCAGACAAACGATTAAATTATCACAGTTCATGTGTTGTATTCGAAGCTTATAGTGTTTCGATCGCTTACCATTGTTTAGGGGTAAGTTTCGTTCACAATCACGCACCATTCACGAACGAGAAAAATATTAGACGTAAGTACCGAATGTCACGACTGTTCAGGAGGCACTTTACTGACAGATTTGTCCCGGGTTACGATTGTAGCTGGCGTTAAACCGACTGGCTACTCGAGACGGGCCGATTTAACTAATAGAAAGTGCGGTAGAACCCCCGGGAAAATGAATTTTGCGAAGGCGGAGCGCAGGCCTCATGGGTGGAGCTCCTCTACGGACCGTCCCATACTGTTCCACACGTATCCAGCATCCCTCTGCTCTATAGAGACCCTTAGGTCGCTGTTAGACCCCTCCTGATGGGTAAACACGTCCGCCGAACAATACCAACGTTCGCTTGCAATCAAACAATTTATTACCGACTACCGAAAACCTCTAAAACTTAAACATCTAGGTTTTATATTTTTCATCGTACAATTAGCCTGCAGTGCCTCAACATTATCAATTCCATTTACCGACTTGTACGAGAAGTTCCAGAGAAATGCGCATATACAAACCAAAAAGATTATAAAAGAGCAAGGCTTTGTGAAAGGGAAAATATTCTTCAACCATTATTATACTGGAAGCTCTAACCCATGGTTTAAAGTTTAAACACGAGCGTCTCTCACCAGAATTTATTGTAACTATTAATCGGTGCAGAGCCGACCATTATAGTATTATCCAAGCTCATATTGCAAGAAAAATTGCACAAAATCGAAATAAACAGGGCCTTGTCATTTTTGTTAGCTAAAACATTTTAATGGCTTTTAGTGCTCGGTTGGTTTAGCGTTAATCGTTTCATCTATACGCAACACTATTTATTGTACAAGTTTCGTTGACTTTTTTCATTCAGAGTTCCCAAACAATTAGATTCTTATTAGCCCGGAAAAAGTCATTGGATAAAGGGGATGCAGCGAAAAAAGGGAGCCTTGTTTAATATACATTAGGGGTGAGAGTTATCGAGGCCCACCCGTTGTCAAGTGGCCACCAGCCACGGGCTGTTTTATTGTGACACCTTCGTAGGGTGCTACAGATTTTCCGGAGGGATGAACCGGAAGGGGGGTGTCATCGCACGATCCCGATTAAATGATTAAATCTGCGATCGTGTTCATTCGAGCGCCATTACCGGCCAATCTGCGTGGGAGCCGATCTAATTTCATCGTGGGGACTGTAGAAATTTTTAGAAACGCTAGACCGCCCCTAGAAACATTATTAATTAATATGCTGTTTATGTTATTTAAATGATCGACTTCGCAGGAAAAGCTGTCGAGCGGAGCACGGAAAAATTGAGCTTATTTCACGTCGCGAGGACGATAACAGAGTCGATTAGATAAGGCGAGGGCCGATGTTATTTGTTCTTGAATTGTGTAGGAAGCATCTTCGAGGCAGATGTTGATGGATGGAACAGGAAGGAGGTGGAGACAAAAGTCATGAGCCTCCGCGCAGATAACGAAATGTAGTCAGTTCGTCACGAGCCTTTTCTTACTCATTTTAAGCCGAAACAGTCGAAAGATCAGCGAGAGAATCCCCAAAGCCGAAAACAAGGAAACTTTTTACGCGAATCTCCTCGTTCTTTAATCAGAACTTTGCTGCGAAATAAATAATCGTAACAGAAATAAAGATACCGCAAGTATCACCTTATTTACAGCTTTATAAAAATAATTTTAGCGTTGACAAAAGGAAAAAGAATATAAAGGAGATATTTAGGTGACTACATTTAGGTGGGGCACCCTGTATATCGGTGGACTGGAGCTATTTAAATTTAGTTGGCTTTTTTTAATGCCGCTATTAGGATCCCACTTTTGAACTTTATCTACACCTTAATCTCGGAATAAAAGGCGTATAAATGACACGTGTGTCACCCTCGAATGGAGTCGCGTGCCTCAATCGCACCCTTCGAGGGGGTTGCCTTTTTTCAGTCTTCGCTAATCCTTCATTGCGACCGCATATGCTGTGAGACACTTCTGTGGCGTGAGTGTGTGGTGAATTGCAAGTAAACATCGACCTATCAGGTAGAGTTACCGTTAACAAACATAAAACCACAGCAAAGAATATAAAAGTGTTTTATTTGTCCTGATATACTCATCATAGCAGCACTGAAAGCAAATGATTACTGGGAAGTTCAAATGAGCAAAATGTGATTGATTTTTTTGGGGGGAAAGTCAAGCGGCGAATCCCAAATTCCCATCGATCGAGAACACCCTAAAAAGTCGCATGGGGTTGGTTTCGTAGCGGTTTCCCACAGCTTCGGTAACACACAGCTCAATTTGTGCGTGTCAACGAATAGGAATTAGGTATTATAACCGGGCCCCGGTGAAATGTACTTGTACGATCATCGAATGACGATAAATTTCTATTCCGTTGTTGATCGAAACGCAAAACACCGTCGTCGAATCACGTAACTCGTTATCGCGTGCTTAACTTTCATTTGTTGAGACCTGTTATATCTTTCACGGTGATTATGGTTCTAATTAAAGCTTTAGGTCTCTAGATATCATTATTCTATTAATATATATGAAGGATTTTAAGCGTTCTGACTAATTCGAGAAAGGAAAACCCTCTCATAAAATGCACAGAATAGGCATGCACCGGCATCGTAAAATTTATTTTCGCGAAACGAGGGTTCGTTAACGATTATGGTGTCGCTCGAGTAAGGTAATACGGGAAAAACCTAACGGCACTGGAATATGGTCGGGCACGTAGAAGAATTATCGTCGGCAGGCCGTGCCAATAGAAAAGAGGCGTGTCGCCGGTTTTGCGCAGTGTCCCATGAAACGTCAACGCGTTCGAATGGAATCCCCATGCCCCGGGGTGAGCACCGAGGAGCACGCCGGGAATGGGGGATGTTGAAGAGGGGGGTGAAGGGCACGAGGGTGAAATCAATTTTCGTTATCGCCGTCAACCAGCCGCTTCATATTAATCCCATTATTAGTGTTTGTTTTCCACGTGCCTCTCTCACCGATGCTCCTCGAATCGGCCGAGTCACGGTACGTGTCCTCTTACTTTTAAACGTTCCCTATCGGTCACTATTCATTCATAAAAGAGCGATTCTACCGGAAATTATTTTCACAACTGCTGGCGATTTTTTGGACATTTTTTGGTCAGTTGAAAAAGACACGAGTATTACAAGTAACACTACCCAACTGATACTCACCGATTTGAATGAAATTTAACGTACTTATTAAACACCGAAAAATATTAAATACTGTTTTTTTGTTTCGGCTAAATACGCTTTTTAGGGGTAGGAAGCACCGGATCTAGCACTTTTTTCAGAATCTGTATCCTTTAAGAAATAATTAGCCACAAACGCTTCCATCTCCAGAGGTTGAGGGGTGCTTTCTACCCCTAAAAAGCGTATTTAATATTTTTCGGTGTTTAATAAGTACGTTTCATTCAAATCAGTGAGTACCAGTTGGGTAGTGTTACTTGTAAGTGAAAATTTAAAAGAAACGAATTTTTCAGTTATTTCACATCACATTGTTTTAAACTAGATTAATTCAATGTGATTTTTACGATATTGTCGAAAATGGACCATTATTAGATGGTGCTTGTTATTTGAACGTATTAAATATCAGATTACATCAGATTACTAATAACCAAACTTCGGTTCGAGAGGCTTCGCAATGTTCTACGTAAAACAATGGCTCAGAAAATGTACTCATCGAATCCAGGTTCAAATAAATTATTAATCTGACAAGAAAAATTGATCATTAGACTGCGGATTAATTTTAAGAAGGAGGGGGCACGTAAAAAATTCATTTATCCTTTAATAATTTGAATATGTTGAAAATAGGTAATTCGTGTTTCTAAATTCTCTTAATCTTTATTCAATTTTAAATTGTAGTCTGATTTTGTCCACTTGAATGAATACTGTGCCGACCATAAAATCGAAACTAGTAGAGGTACCGTGTAAAATCGAAAGGAGACGATATACTACCGCCGTCTTCGGGCTGTAAATCTGTTAAAGACAAGAGGGCAGCAGTTTTTAGTTTAAACAGAGGTCCCATTGTCATTCGGAAGACAGATAAGCTGTCCTTTGGCAATATTCCAAGATGAGTATCGAGCAAGGACATTCACGTACAAGAACGAGCCGTGGTGGCGGCGCGGCGGCTGTTGCGAGCTCGCTCCCAAAAAGTCATTGAAGCCACGGAGGCTGCGCGAGTCGCGAGTGTTCGTTGCTGATAAGGGTTGCTCCGCCCTCGAAACCCCCATATACCATCCTCTACCACCCTTCCCAGCCCGTGGAATCGCAGGGTCAAGTTGTCGGAAGCCTCTTGCATCGGCATGAAGCATTAATCTCCGGGATTAAACTAACAGATAGGACGGAGATTAATTTTTAAGATGTCCGAAGACGTAAAGGATTAGCCCTTGGGGACCCTTAATTAGCATTGTCTCGGTCACGCTAATTTTTCGCCAGGAAACTGCAGCATTATTGTGGTAGTACATTCTCGAAAATGTAAATTTTTTAATAAAAACAATTCTCCATATTTACATACAGCGAAGATAAGTTCGTCGTCATTTGTGCGCGTATTATCACATGTTTAAACTTTCTTCTATCTACATTTTTACAATTCTTATAAACGATTATCCTATCAGCACCGCTTTCTCTCTCTCTCTCTCTCTCTCTCTATTCGAATAAATAATCGAGAGATAAACGACCGACTGTGATTAATGAAATTTTTCATTGAAACTATATAAATCAGCTTTGCAGTCTCTGTACACTCGTTTAATCCCACAGTGATCGATAAGGTACAAATCACGGTAAAAATCTCACTCGCGCCAGTCTACGCGAGATAAAGAGGTATGTATTACTAAATAAATTAACAAGAAGCGAGCTACAATAAATAATATAAACGAAATCATCCCGTGGCGATACGTCGACACTCTTCCACGTTAATAATAATCTTTGTTCACAAGAATGATTTATCTTCTAACACGTGGAGCGAATCTCACTTGGTACTAATTTCTAGTCTAATTATAAAGTCTATAAAGCGCTTTAGGAAAGTATGTACACGCTTATCAAAGAACGTCGAGCATTTTTAAGAAGCACTTGAAACGTTTCTACATTTCTAACGAGCTGAAGACTCGAATCAGTTCTATTTCAATGGACGATAGGAAGGTTAAAATTCTCTATCTTTTATTCTACTATCAACTAACTAGTCAGCGTGTCGCTACCACTCGAAAGCGCGCGGGGGAAAGAAAAATACTGTTACACTGTCGTCGTTGCAGCAATTCGTCACTCGGTCGACTTAAGCCTAATATTTACAAGTGAGCATTGTCAGCGAGATCGGAAACGCTGCCCCTCGGTCGTGTTGACAAACGTGATGTCAATGGAAAGCAAACACGAGGATTAGTAAGGGAACCAGCATGATGCAGATCAGGTAGATCGCGGTTCGCGGCTCGCAGGTAGAAACTACCACGTATTCATGGTTCCATTGGGAATCGTTGCCACTCCATGGTAGTTCCAGGACTGTTCTCTCGTTGCTGAAGAGCCTGAATGGCAGAGAACACTCTTTTGTACTGTTCTTGCACTCGTGGACCGGGTTTGAGATGTTGTACACGGTTTTCAGAAGGTCGAAGTTCACTCGAAGGTAGTTCGGTTGGATCTCGTTCTCCGAGTTGAAGACGAAGAAGTAATATCCGTTCATTGGGACCCTGAAAAAATCTTAAATAAAGTTCTAGAACCTCATTCTTCCCTTATGTAAATTTGACACTTTCTCTAACAAAGTAGCACGTCCTGTACATCGATTTATGAACGATGAGAATAATCTTGCTTTAATCTTATCTTCGCGTTTCAACGTCGAAGAAAGAATTTGAAAATTAAAAACACGTGAAAAATGAAAACCTTGATAGGTCGTTGCATCCTCCACGAGTCTATCCACTTGATTATTTGCCGTTCCAGAAATAAGTGTTTATCCACTACCTGTTATTATCATTATCGGGGATCTATCAATAGAAATGAAGAGGTCTGCGTACCTGTAGGTGACCGTGTTTGCAAACGAGGCTTCCGAATGTTTCTTCTCATATTTCGGTGTACAATGACGATGAGGTGTTAGGGGTAGATTCAGAATCAACCCCTTACAATCCAGTAATCGTTCCTCAGAACTGCTGAACGAACTCCAGAATTCAGAATTGCTTCTATCGTTCAGCATCGTCTCGTTCACGGTGCCTCTGTCCTCTGCTATGCCATCTGGGTGCAACATATCCTAATGTACGTAAAGGAACATTGGGTGGTGAGAAAAAATCATTTTATTAAGAAAATATCTATTTCTAAAAGTAGTGGAAAATTTGGGAGATCATCTTTTGTTTTGTTGGTCTTCAAGACTGGGTCTTTATGCATTTATTAAATGAAGGAAATGTCTATATTGATCAGAATGAATAGTACTACAATACATACAGTGACTCCCACTAATATTCGGACACTGTTAAAAACACCGTAACTTTTTTAATATTGGAATATGCGACTTGAAATTTTTGGAGAAGTTAGAACAATTGGTTTGCTACACAACGTGACAAAAATTTTGGAAAAAACTGCAAGTGGTCGGAATTGCAGAGAAAATAATGAAAAGTTATGGTGTTTTTAAGAGTGTCCGAATATTAGTGGGAGTCACTGTACTAGGGCTGTTACTTTCCTTCGAAGGTCGAAGATTTTGAAGCTCCGGAGCTTCGATTTCAGAAACTTCGAAGGTGATGAGAATCGAATTTTCGAAGCTTCGAAATTCGAACCTCTGTGGTAAATTATTAGTGGATTAAAAGAAACGGAGTTTCGGAGCTTTGAACTTTGAAATTTCGCTGCTAAGTTATATTTGATACAGTTACAGACACTCCTACATTTCGAAAACAATACGCCACCGCAGCTAAAAGATTGATTAAGTTACAACTTCATACGATTCGAATCCTTCGAATCTTCGAAGAGTCGAAGCTTCGGAAAGGTAACAATCCTACTGAATACTAGGGCTGTTATTTTCCTTCGGAGGCCGAAAATTTTAAAGCTTCGAAGCTTCGAGTTCTCGATATCTCTCGATCGTCTCAATGTCTCGATACAGAGCCTCGTCCTATCAATATTTTCCGGATTCGCGATACATCTCTATTATTCCGAAAGCGTCGGACAATATTGAACACCGTCTCGATAACGGGACCCTCGAACGCCATTGCCACACACGCGAGTAGAGAATTACAGATAGCCGCCGCCGTCACAATTACACGATTTGGTAATCTGTAATTAGGACAATATAAGTAATACCCAGATAATGATTTGGCGGCGATAAAGAAGTTGATTACGATCCACTGAATTGGCCCGTGTTATCGTCCCGAGAACGATGTTGACAGAGAACGGAATACGTCCTCCTCTCTCGAATCGTTTGACAACAACCGGTATCGTTGAAATCGACAACAGAAGTCTCGCCATCTAACAAGCTCTCTTCATTAGTCTCTCGCGAAGCATAATCACACTCCCACCTTTTATCACATAATAGCACCTCAGCTGACGCATGATCGTCAGACGCATACACCGGAGGAAATCTGCTGTTCTGCTGCGAACTTGAAAATTTTCCACCGGTAACTTAATTTCGTTGAGCGAATTAAGGTCTTTACAGATAATACATGCCCGATAATACCGCCCGTGTAAACAATCAAGTCTCCTGATTTCACGTTTATGCGACTGCGATGCAGGCTACTTTTCTACATTTTATTTCTCGTCGAGATTATTCTTCTATGATCTATGCTGGGCTTTATGAGAGAGATTAGAACGTTCCGTTCATTTGCGGAACGTTATCGCGCTAACGCTGAATTACGATTCTTTATTGCGATGCAGAAATGCATTTATGCTGTGCAAACACCTTCGAGATTAACGCGATGAAATCATTGATGATGCTAATTAGATTTTTCTGGAATTTTGACTGGCTAGAATTTGTCTAGGAGAATCTGAGATTGTTTGTTCGATTTAATAGCGTAGTGACACGAGTGTAAAAATCGTCTCGTGGTTCCCACAATTCGATAAGATTAAGATTAATAAGATAAGAATGGCTCTTACTGTACCTCTTCGACGGCAGCGTCGGCGTCGCCGTCTTCTTCAGTCAGCTCTTTATGAAGAGACGAGGACAAGATTAAATCCCTTCGTCTTCTTCGTTTCTCAGCTTCGGAAAGCTTCTGGTCCTTTATCGTTTCATCGACCACCTTCCTCAGGGCCTCAGTCTCCCCACCATTTTTTTCCATCTCGTCCATCAACTTTCTCAGGATCTTCTTTCCTCGATATCCCAACGAATTGATTTTATCCAGGACATCTTTCGCCACTTCCGCAGACGTTGGTTCTCCTTTCTTCTCGCTCGTCTGCGTCTCTTCTTGTATCTGGCCGCCATCGTGCCTTTCATCTTTTGCTATAGCCTTTTGTTCTACGTTCTTGTCCACTTCGGAAGGATGTTGTACAGGTGGTTTAACAATGTTTGCTACCTCGACGAAAGTCCCCTCGTAATGATGATGAGGATTCTCTTTTTGTTTGTTCTTCGTGTCTAGCGTTTTTGCCATGAGCTCTGTTAGGATTGCTCTCATGGCTTTCGCGTCTAATTCGTGGCTGCTGTAATGATGCGACATGAAGTTTGTTAGGTGAGCTGAGCTGTTTAGGAGAAGGGCTTGGTCCTTGTGATGGAATTGAATCCCTTGCTCTACTCTCTTCATCTTGCTTGGCTCATTGCTGGGACTCTTGTCCTGCACGTGGAATGTTCGGTTTTAAACGTTTTGATTAAGGAGGTGGACTCTCGGTCTCAGGATTGCCATGTCTAATTAACACGAACGATGAATGAATTTTAAAATGCATTTTATACCTCGCCTGTTCCGTTGACAGAAAGAAGTCCAGTCTCTTTAGCAACCTCCAACAGCTCCTCCAACTCCTCGCTGCTGTCATCGCCGATAAAGGCGCATTCGTGAAGGTGCTTGTGCCCTCGAATGATCGTCAGAGATGCCCCAGGCCATCTGTCATTCGTAAAAAAATTTTGCGAATCAGAACTGCTCAACATCGACGCAATCTTTGATACTCTGAATCAATCAAACTGTGATTCGAACCTCACGCAAGTCGAGACTGTGACGCTGCTACCTCTGAGCAGATAAAATCCCCAATACTCTTTCATGTCGTCCTCCAAGATCAGGTGTCTTGTCATCGAAACAGGTTGCACTTTGCCTTCAACCTGTGGCTCATCGCTCATCAGATAAGCGTTGAAAGTCGCGTTTACTTTGATCAGCTGGCTCTGGAAGAAATTCAAGGTGATTCTTCATGGGGACATCAACTTCGAGCGCGATATTTGAGCAACGTTTGAACCTTGGAAAGCTATCGGATCATCGAAGTTTTCCAGAGTAATTACGTGTACAGTTCGTGAATCTTGAAAAGCGATCAAGTCAAATCAAACGATAATCAAGCAATTATATCATAAAGTATCTAAACATGGTATAATACAATCTTTTAATCTTGGAAAATTATCAAATTATTGAAAGAAATTTTCGATTCCGCTTGCGTGAACAATATTTGAGTCTTCCGTAGATTATCGAGCGATTACCGAAGTTTCTGAAAGCACTTGTGTGTAGAAAATTTTGGAATCTTGAAAAGTGATCGAGTGATTATATCGACGTTTCTGAAAAATTACGAAGTTTGTATAACTTTCCAAGCGTAATTCTGTATATAGATTATTTGAATCCTGAGAAATTACAGATTGAAGACAAGGAAAATGAAGGACGTGGCTGCTAATTAAAATTGAATCGAAGAATCACTTACCTGACACCATGTGGTCGACACTCTCGCGTCGATAAGCCTCTGATCAGAGATGGTTAAAGGGTACAATTGCTCGGAATAAACGCGGTATCGCAAGTACATCGGCCCCGCTACCAACACAGCAGGGAGAATCATTCCAAGCAAACATAATCGCAATAGCCTCAGCGGTACCTTGTACTCGGATCTACGAGGCTGCCAATCTCTTGGGCGAGCACCCTCCTCTACAGATTGCAAAATGATTTCTCGTGAGAAAAACTACTGTGAAAATTATGGGGCGCTTTTTCGACGCAATTCAAAAGACTGTTGATAATCCTACAGATTCCAAAATATTTAAATTGGGACCAGCAACAGGCTTCTGAATCACTCTATGTATATCGAACACATAAATAATTTGAAGTGATTTCGTACAACAATTTTTATTTCGTTTTACAGACGCTACTGTTACAATTTAAACGAATTCGTAATCGAAGGGGTCTGACCTGGACTATTGAAGTTACAATGTTAACTGGAATTTGAAGGTCAATAAACAACCGGTAGGAAACTGTTCATCCCTTTATTCTCTCACATTACATTATAATATTTTACAACGATTACGCCACTCCGCAATGCGACGTGTAATTGCAAATGGTTAATACGCAATTTCGATCGCTCAACGGGCAGGTATATACATTTCCATCGATGTTTATTCATTGCGATAAATTTCAAAAGGTCTAGTCGTTTGACGTTCAGGGACGTAATCGTAAAATAGTCTGCACAGATTTCATGAAGATTATTATGAATCGCTAAATCGTCAATGGAACTGGCAGACCATTCTGGAATTTCTTCCTGTATAAACATCAACATTTAGATAAACACAATCCTAATTGCGATACGGTAACGAGAAATGATAATAATTAATCGTAGCTAGGTTTCAGATACTTTTATCGAAGTTCAACGCGCACAATCTATGTTTACAGAAAAGAGAACATTCCTATTCAGAACGTTTCAAATCGTTCAAAAGAATAAGTTATCTGCGCAAGTAAAAATCCGGTGATTCTAAAGACTATGTTATGCGCCATTGGCCGCGCTTAGATCATCCGATCGAGTCATCGAACTTACAACGAAAAGGTTCGATGAACAAAGAGGGTATCGACTCCGACGTTCACCTTTGTACCAAAATCAAGCGATAACCCACACGTAACGGAATTACTATGCCAGATACTACTATCGATACTACAAACCCGTAAACATAACATCCTAGCCGAGCGAGTGTCAAAAATGGTGACCCCAATAATCCACAGTCAAACATTAGTGACTATCAACGTGGTAGGGTCATAATGTGACTCGTGACTCATAGAATTTGTCTCGATGTTGATTAAAACGTCGCGCCACAAAAGATCGAGACGTAATATGCAAAAAAAAGTGTCGATGACCTTGGATGACGTGCTTTTGTAATCGTCATCAAACGTAGTCGAATCTAATCTTTTTTCAGTTTGGAAAGAAGAAGCGTTTGCGGTGATATCGGCGTGTCAATGTTTCAAACAAAACGGAAAAAAGAAAGGCAAAAGCCGATATTGATATTTTTCTTGAATTTGCAAGCGATGAGGCCGATGCGGTGGCATAATTCACATTGTCGCATTGTCGTAATCGTCTCTCATTAGTCGCGACGCATATACGGGGTGCTCGGAAACTCGAGTCACGGACTTTGCACGGTGACACGTGCAAAACGTGAAAAACGAACGACGCCAATGTTTGCAAACAACGTCTCACTGCAGTGTTTACGATCGTTCTTCTTTCTTTTTTCTCTCTGGATGGTTCGAAACTTTTCGGACACACTGTGTAAGACGGAGACGACCCTTATATAGGTGGCAGGGATTTAAAAATAAAGTTCGCCCTGCCTCGTGGAGGCAGATTACACATTGCCGGGCACTATTACGATTAAATGAGGCTACATCGAAGAAGAATATGCGGACAATTAACATGGCGAATGCGTTACAATCTAGTTCAAAGAACTGCACGATTTCCCCGCCTCGGCTTTACTAAATACCGTCATCGCATAATTAGTCAATTCACCTATCAATAGTAATACGATTTTGATTGGTGTATAGATCGCTCGCGATTGTGTTGCAACTATGTATGCGTGTGCTACTATACACGCCCATGCAGCGTTTCACCACGTGGCAGAGCAACTGGAAGAATCCTTTGTTGCATGCAGACCGATGACACTATTAAACACCTACCGGTAGATAAGGCGTTAATTCCTGATACGCTTCAATTTCAAGATCTGACGATTAAAAAATAGACGTGCAAAGTTTAAAATAATTTGTCAATTATAGCTATTAGGTCTGCGAGAAACACAATGATACACGCGCAGACAGAAACGTAGTCGATTACGCCACCGACGCGATGCGACGATTCGAATTCGAAAATAAGCGCTTCCTTGTTTATATTGTGGTCGTCGCCGTCTCGAATATATTAAAAAGGAGGGAGGATTGCTGATAGATAATGATTCAGGTAATCGGATTCAAAATAAAAGCATCTCGATCGGCAGCTCTCGAACCCAGACTGTTTTTTCAACGACGCAGATAACTATACCACCGCATCGCGTACACACACGTCGCCAGCGATTAATGGAATAATATACGAACAAAAGAAAACATACCGAGTATATCTATTTTTAATGGTGTCGATGGCATTCTTCTTGTAGGACCGTAGCATCACTTTCAGGATCACTTTTCCCACGCGGGGATAATCTTAATAAAGCATCACGCACAGCACGAATCCAACGTTTCTGCTCTCAGTATAAAAATATACTGTCTCGAATCGATTTCGTTACCGAACGCTTTACAACACTCGTTAACAACTTTTTCAAAAAAATAAAACCTCTACCAAATATGTCCGACAATGAATTTTCGAAATTTTCAACGATTTTACAAAGTCCGTGTTATTGTTCCGTCGACTCGGCGAACGTACGATTTAAATTAATTAATTGATTTCATTAACTGGAAGTTACGTAAATGCACGATGTGTATCGTTCGCTGCCAACAGATCGACTGATTCCGTGAACGAATATGTCATGCTTTGTATCAGTGCCTTATCAACTTTTACTGTGCCGGGATAAGCTCCCGTCCATAGAAGTCTATTTGCACGAAATCATGTCCCTAACAGCTAACCCATCGGCTGTATTACAGTTATCTCACCCGAGTATAGTAAACAAAAGTTTACGGCACTGATGGCACGCAGCCGAACGAATTTTCTCGATGATGTCGTCGAATTGCAACGTGCGTATCTCTCTATCACTTTGACGTCACGCGCGTGCAAAGGAAAAATAGAAGTTCCGCGCGTCAGAATCGCGACGCGATTTCAGAGAAGCGTTTCCGATTGTTGTTTGAAAAGATAGCATGTATTTTATGCAATACGTTTCTGTACAGTTAAGAGGGGTTTCCTGCGTCTAATACCAGAATTATTTATAATACAAGTTATTTGCGGCGCGACTCGCCCCGTCTGCTACTCTCCTCTGTCGGTTTATGCGATTTCTCACCCCTCCGCCTTTTGTTCAGCGGATTACGAGGATCGTATATTTCGAACCAATCGTCGTCCTTCGTGCTAGCATCTTTCGCGAGAACCGGAACTTTCTCCTCGCATTGCAACGTGTGCACCATCCACGACTCATCAGCAGGATCGTAATCCTCTTCCTTGCTAGTGTCTTTCCGCGGCGGTGTCGGCGATCTCTCGCTTCTAGTCTCTTTGGCAGTTTGAAGCTTCGATTTGAATTTCTTCAAGAGATCCATCGTGAAATCTTCGCGACTTTTACCCTTTCTAGGCAGCTTCGACTTTGCTTCTTTGTACTTCTCCTGAGTCTGAATGTACTCCTTCATGATCTCCGTTTTCTGACCCTTCTTCTCTTCCTGTTCCTCTTTCAACTTCTTGTCCGCCTCCTTCGCCTTCTTCTCGTTCTGAACGTCCCGCTTCAAGTCGCGAATCTCTCTTCTAATTTCTTCCCTGTGGAAAAATTCGTCGGAAATAGTTTAGCACTTTTACTTCAGAGATAGTATAGTATACGTACGCTTTCTTCCTCCGTTCTTCTTCTGCGTGTTTCCCAAGATAATACTCTTCTTCTTGTTCATCTTGATTATCGACTTCGTTATCTTCCAGTTTGTTAGAGCTTGTCTTCTTGGATTCCTTCTTCGTTTCCTTTAGCTTACTTTTTATTCTTTCTTTCATCGCTCTGGGAAGACAACAGTATTCGTATGAAAATACAAGTAATCGTTGAAGAATTTTAAAGAATTGGCTCACTCTTTCTCTTTTCTTATAGCTTCCAATTCTTCGGTAGTTTTCAGTTCCTCGTCGCTCTCCCAATCGCTACTGCGATCTTCTTTCTTCTTCTTGCTCGGAGGTCCAGCCGGTTCGACAGCTGGTTGAGCACTTAATTTCGGATCAGATAAATGATCGTGCGCCGATTTCCCTTTGCCAGTGAATTGTTTATTCAATATCACAGACTCTTCCTCATCTTCTTCTGCTTCCTCTCCGAAAGACAAAAGATTGAAATTTCTAAAAGTAAGCAGTCCTCATTGAAGAATATTTTTAACAGGAACAAAGATTACAAATATTTCTTTCTTACTTCACTCCTGTTTTCTTATTTTTTGTACTATCCTTCACTTCCTCGCTTTTTCTCGTCGTCACCCTAGGTACAATATCAGAAAAAGGATTATTCAGTATTTCAGTTTTTAATACTTTTGGAGGATAAAGTGGCCTGTCGTTCTACGAACAGAAAAAAGCGCTATAATACATTTCTCGTGTAAGTAATTTTACAGCAATTCAGCTCGTGTAATTAGCATAGTCTCTTACTTCATCTACCAATGCTTCTTCGAGTTTGAGCATATTGTACACAGTTTCTCCAGTAACTTTACCGAATATAGTATGCTTGTTCTGTAATTCTGGAGCAGAAGCAAGAGTAAAGAAAAATTGAGATCCATTGTCGTCTTTCCCTGCATTCGCCATAGCCAGCAAACCTCGCCTGCAGAATCGCAATCTTGTATGGAATTCATCCTGAAATGGGAAAGTACGTTAGCTATGCACCAATTGTAAGAGAGTGAATTTTCATGAAAATTAAACATACTTTAAACGGTTGTTCATATATACTTTCTCCGCCTTCTCCTGTGCCTGTTGGGTCTCCGCCTTGAGCTATAAAGCCCTTAACAATTCTGTGAAATATGGTATTGTCGTAATAGCTTTCCATACATAATTGTATAAAATTTTTGCAAGCCTTTGGAGCCTCCTTTGTCCATAATTCTAAGTCGATATCGCCCACCGTTGTTTTCATTACCACCTATTTAAAATAAATTGTTCAAAATTAAAATAAACATTTTTTTAACAAGAATGAAGTAAATGTTTCCGAATAAAACGAAATACGTTAAAATGACCGTGTTATGTATTTATTCTTTGTATCTAGATAAAAACTGATATCGCAAATATTTGTTACTAGAGGTTATGTAACGAGAAACAAATAAATATGCAATAAAATATCTTAAATTTCCACTTACTTTACCCGTTGTGGGTGGTTCTTGTATATAAATGTTGCTCATGATTGTAAATGTTGTTCAAATAAACAGAAGAAGCATTCTATTTGTTTACGTTAAAATTGCATTCTCCTACGACCCCAATCAATAATATTCCTCACATACATATTTACACACATATATATAAAGAATAATAGATGTAATGGAATTAATTTCGTGAAATGGTCTATACAACAAAAAATATTTATGGTATTTATTTATTATTTATTTTACGATGTTTACTAAGTGATATCTGTAAAAACAATAAACAGATATTTGATTCAGAGATGAAATCATTAAAATTTTTTGTATATTTATTAATTTTTTAAATATATTTCATTTAATTTCATAAATTCATGAAAATCTAAACGCTTGTAACAAAATTTAATAGAAATATATGTACTAGGTTAATCAATATGGTGAATATTGATAAAACATTTTGCACCAATAGTCAATCAGCCAGGTTAATATAGTGTTTTGGCCATGGATGCGACTAAAGTAAATATAAACAGTCCCAATAGTTTAAACATTGGTTTAACATCTGACCACAATATAATTTACAATGAAATAAAGAAATGTTTAAAGTATAACAATGAGTTTCCTAAAGAATGGGAGAAGAACATCTTAAATTTATTGCCAAGGAGGTACAGAAGAAAATACTCTTCGTTAGTGCAATCGATGCTAATGGAAGTAAAGAATATGCTGACTGAAGATATGCAAAACTTTTCCATGAAAGTTATATTGTCGTTGTCAGGAAAACAAGAAGCATCTTTCTCCTCTTTGTATTCTCTGAAGGAATGCAAAGGCTACAGCTATAAGAAATTTTCAGAATGTCGTAAATTAATAACGAAGAAATACTTTCTTCATCTAGAGCCGATAAGATTCATTATGCAGATGGGACAAGTTATGCTTCCAACGTTTGTCTGCAACTTTCAAGATCTCTGTCTTGATCTCATGTCGTTGAATGATTTTCAAAATATAATTAATAACGATGTTAAAAAAGCATCTCTGATCATTTCTTATCAGTTTTATAAAGAAACCTGTAGGGTAATATCGAGGACTGCGACGAGAGCACTGAGAAACGTTAGTATAAATCAACTGCTAAATATTATGCGGTGTATAACACATATTTTCGCACAGAGAATTATAAATGTTATGATACGATCGATAGATCACATGCTAACAATTATGAGGAATGAATATTATTGTCCAAAAATTAAACTTCGACTCGATCTACAAGGTGGTCAACTTCTTACCGATCCTAACATCGGAGATATATATTCAACGTATCATGGAATAATCGATTGCATTGGTTCGATAGCTCAACATTTAACTTCGTTCGAAGAACTGCTAAATTTGAAAGTATCTTCCAGATATATTCAAATAAAATTACCAGACTGGTACATCGAAGAGTCGCATGATAAATTGCGAACTATATTGCACGACTTGTTTGAGCCTGTAAACAAACATGTGATAAATATTACCGAAGAATTTTATCCTGTAAGCGTGCCGAGTACGAAGAAGAAAATATTATCATTAAGTTTAGGCAAAGTAAACTTTGATTCGTACCTCAAGTATATTAAAAAGTATAATATGTATCTGACAAGAACAAATACAATAGTAGCGAACATGTATTATACCATAGGCAGATTAGAACAGACTAAAGTTAAGGAAGCTTTGAGGAAAGAATCGTGGGATATCGTAAATGCTTTCCTGCTCAAGGTAATCAAGTATCATCAAGATTTCAATATAAAAATCTGCGGAGAGTTCGAAACCTTGAAAATCAAAGCACTGGATGTACCAAACGAAGCAAAATTGTTGATCGAATTAACCGACTACATCTTACACGCATCAAAAGAATTAATAAAAGAACTAGAATGCAAAATTCAGCTATCTATACACATGCTATGCACATTATTTGAAGTGACAATTCTATCGGACGACCATATCAATTTAAATAAGAAAACCATAAACTGGTTGCGTGAGATTGAGCCTGTATTCAGACAAAACAACACATTGTGCGAAGCAATGAAGAATGAATTGGAAGAGGACATGCAAAAGAGAATAAACAAATTGAATTCTGATGTAGATTACATTATTCCTCAACTCAGTGTTTTAGACAATATGGATGACATTGAGAGAGTCGAAGAGTATGTTGAATACTATAGAGGGCTGTTTAAAGAAGTGAATAAAATTAACATTGAAATGGAAAAGATCAACGAAGAAGAGAAATTGTTTAAATTTCCCGAAACTGAGTTCCCGCAAGTAATTGAATTGCAGGAAGTCATTGTCCCGTTTCACGATCTTATTTATGTTGTTCATCAATGGAGGAAAGACAATAGCGTATGGTTGGATGGACCGTTCGAGTGGTTGGATGCTGCTGTTATAAAAAAGAAAACATTAAACTACTTCGAGACGATCACTGAAATGAGCAGAATGTTCAAAACAAAAATTAAAATGGATTTGACCGCGAACAAGTGCTTCAAATTCTCTGGCATCGCAGATGATCCAGATCCCATGCAACAACCAGCTCCGTTAAAACTGTGCTGGCAAGCTCTAAACGACATAAGCGATTTCAAGAATTATTTATCGTTGATAGTATGCATGTGTAATCCGGCTCTCCAAAAATCTCACTGGATGGAAATGTCTGCGATATGTGATTTTGATCTAACGCCCAATGCTGGCACCAGTCTAAGGAAAATGATCTCCTTCAATTTAATGGATGACATCGAGAAGTATGAAGCTATTAGCCTAGGTGCCAACAGAGAACTAGAATTACAGGAAAAATTGTCGCAAATGATTAAAGAATGGAAAACAATTTCGTTCGAGATAAGCTTCGACGAAAAATCGAAGATGTACGTCTTCTCGAATTTATGTGACATAGAATTGCTTCTCGAAGATCATTTTATAGTAATCGAAGAGATGAAAACCTCTCATTTCGTGAAGCCGATCATTTTGACTGTAAACGAATTCTTTTCGTCTCTCGATAGGATTAGGAACATCATGGTGCAATGGTGTGATGTTCAAATATTAATGCTTCCTTTATACTCTACTTTTTGTTATCCTAATATAGAGAAATACTTGCCTAAAGAGGCAGCCTTGTATAGGGAAGCGAAAGAACTTTTAGCAAATATTCGAAATAAAATATGCATGTACGCTACATTTTCAGGAATTGATGATCTAACAATTTTAGAATTTTTATATAATGCTAACAGGAAGCTTGAAGAGGTACATCATGGGGTAACAGAGTACATGGAAAATAAACGATTATGGTTCCCAAGATTTTTCTTCCTTTCGGACAAAGAAGTTCAAAGAGTATTATTCGAATCGAACAATATCGAAGAATTGAATGTCTCTCTAAAATCTTGTTTCGAGGGTGTAAAAAAAGTTCGAGTCAATAAAGAAAAACAAATTTGTACTATTATCGGTGATCATAACGAAGAAATGAATTTAGAAAAGTCCATTCAGGTTCATTCTGATCATAAAGAGACATGGCTGATGGAACTAGAGAATGAGATAAATAGTACTTTGCGAAAAAGTATTTTAAAATGTTGGGATAAATTCAATTTTACGCATTACGATATTCTCAATTTTCCAAGTATGATAATTATATCTGTTATTCTGCTTTATTGGACTCGCGACTTACATAATTGTTTCTCTTCGTTTAGCTCAGAAGTATTAAACTCATTATACTTAAAGTATATTAATCATCTACCTAGTTTAGCCATTGAATTGAAAAATTGTACAACACGAAGACACAGAAACATATTCACATCTTTAATCGTTGTAGTCAGTAACCAAAAGGACATCATTAAATTATTGTTGGACAAAAGAATTACTCGATACACAGACTTCACATGGCTTGCGCAGTTAAGATATTATTTAGAGGAAGATTATGTTACTGTATCAATGTTTGATGCAAGTATAAACTATGGATACGAGTACAGCTATTACAAACAATGTATAGTTAACACTACTCTCACAGAGAGATGTTTCTACACACTTATGCAAGCGTATAAGTACCATTTGTACGGGGCTGTTACAGGATTGCCTGCTTCGGGGAAAACGGAGACTATTAAAAGTCTGGCGAAAGCAATCGCAGTACAATTTCGTATTTTCAATTGCGCCGATATATCTTCCTACAATTTTGTCTGTCAAGTGTTCAAAGGATTCGTTTCCTGCGGAGCGTGGCTCTGCTTCGAAAATTTCAATAGTCTCGAGCTGGAAATGCTGTCCATGATTACTCAAAATCTTGTTTGCGTTGCTCAAGCAGTAAGTGTGAATTTAAAAGCCATAACTATCGAAGGTTCACTGTTAAATCTGAATCCAAATGGTCATATTTGTGCTACCACTAATCTTGGCTCGTTCAAATACCATAAATTGCCTGACAATTTAAAAATATTTTTCAGAAGAATACACATGATGGTACCGGATATCGATAAAATTGTAGAGATCGAACTGTTCGCTGCTGGCATAGTTAATTCAAAATTGTTAGCTTTAAAACTAACTACTCTTTACAAACTACTCTCCGAACAGCTGCAGTGTGAATCCTGTAACACTTTCGATATAAACTCTGCCAAAATAGTTGTTCAAACCTTGAACTATTTAAAAAGAAGTTTCCCAGATGAGAACGAAATCATGTTACTCTTACGATCTTTAATCGACGTTAATCTCCCTAAACTCTGTAGCGCAGATTCACTCGTCTTTAAAAGTATCGTTGACAATATGTTTCCTGATGTGACATTGTTGCATCCCGATTACAAAATATTCGTAGAAACTCTAGAAACCGTATGTGAATCTAGATGTTTACACATTCACGACGATTTTAAATTAAAAATTATACAAGCATTCGAGCTGCTGTATATTCATCGAGCAGTTATGCTTGTTGGCGACCCGTTGGTAGGGAAAACAGAAATTCTACACGTTCTGAAGGATATTTTAATATCCTTGCACAAGCAAGGCATAGAATCTGGTATCGATGTAAAATTAGAAACTATAATACCAGGAGTATCGAGTATCGATCAACTCTACGGTCATTTCGACAAAAAATCAAGAATTTGGAAGGATGGAATATGCTCTCAAGTATTTCGTTCTTTATCGAACGATTTCCTTGACAAAAGATGGATATTATTTGATGCACCGTTAAAAGATGTATGGATCGAGAGTTTATATACAGTTCTGGATACGAACAAGGCATTGCATTTGACTTCGGGTGAAAAGATTGATATAGCAGACTCAGTATCTGTTATTTTCGAAACTATGAACATCGTAGAAGCTTCTCCTGCTATTTTATCGAGATGCGGAGTGATTTATGTTGAATCACAGTCTCTCGATTGGAGACCATATGTTAAAACACATATCTACAGACACGATATTTATAATGGACACGAAGACACATTGTATTCGATATTCGACTGGATAATGGATCCTGTTCTAGAGTTTATACAGAGACATTGTACTCTATCTTTAATCGTGAATCAATTACATGGTGTAATATCGACATTAAATTTGCTCGAGATGTATTTGAGGGATGCTCAAACGGAAAGCACTGAAGACAAGGGGAAAAATCATTTTATAATATGGATGCAAGCTGCGCTTATATTGTCTATTATATGGGGATTAGGAGGAAACTTGAACATGGATTCTCACGTTAAATTTAATTCCCTTTGCACATCCCTTTGGAGTGGAAAAATTGAGGAGCACCCAAAACCTACAACAATAAAGAACTTTGATGTAACGTTGCCTCACGAAGGATTAATACAAGACAACTATTACATTTTTAAAGGTTCCGGCAATTGGAAGTGTTGGAGTGATTTATTAAAAACTGAAAAGACAATAGAAATGAATGATGAAATCTTTGTACCAACGATTAATACTTCAAAATATAATCATCTGCTATTGAAACATATTAAATTCAGGAAACCTTTCCTCGTTTGTGGGAATGTGTCTACCGGAAAAACTTCTTTGATAAAGAATTTGTTAAGAAACAAACTGGCTGGTGACGAATATTTGATCAACTCGTTTAGCTTTGCTTTCATGAACTCTGTGTTGGGAACGCAGAAGATGCTGCTCGCGAAATTGAATAAAATTAAAACGGGACACTACGGTCCTCCGAAAAATCAATTCTGTATTAGTTTCATTGATGATCTTTCTGTAGAAACGCGAGAGAATCGATCCGAGATAAATAGTATTCTAGAATTTCTGCGGCAATATCATAGTTATGGGTATTTCTATAATACTAACGAGCCTGAAAAAATTTTTATTCGCGACACCATGTTCTCCCTTGCTGTTATAGGAAATGATTTAATCAAGATATGCCCCAGATTTTTAAGACATTTTAATCTGTACAGCATGTATGCACCATCTACGGATACTATATTCCGGATATTTTCAAATGTGCTTTTCACGAATTTCAAGAAGAATCTTTTCGCAGCGGATGTTCTAACTAGTGTAACTAGTATAACGAATGCTACAATCGATATCTACAGTTCTGTGATAAAAAATCTCTTGCCGGTACCAGCAAAATGTCAATATCAATTTAGCATGAGAGACGTGAGCAAGGTAATCAATGGCTGCAGTCTCCTCCAAAAGGAATCGGTGGAAACGAAAGTTACTTTCATCCGGCTTTGGGCTCACGAAGTGTGGCGTATTTTTGGCGATAGAATATTGGATGACGATGACAAAGAATATCTCTTCTTACAGATCAGAGAAACAACCAAACGTCATTTCAAAGATTCATTCGAAACAGCTTTTGACTATTTACCAAAATCTAAGAATAATCAAATTACGAAGGAGTCATTTAACGATTTAGTGTTTAGCAATTTTATGGACACGGAGAAAAATAAAAAGTACGAAGAGATAACTTCTATGGATAAACTAAAGAATAAACTTCTCTTTTATCTGAACGAGTATAACAAAAATTTTAAGAAACAAGTTGATATAGTCGTAACGCAATACGTGTTGGAAAGCCTCGTTAAAATTGCAAGAATTTTAATAATACCGGGAGGTAATTTACTCATGATATCCAATATAGGATCCGGTAGAAAATCTATAACAAGCCTCGCAGCTTATATAAATCAACAAGAATTGTTCGAGCCGTCTTCTTGCAGCTTCGATTTATGGAGAGAAGATCTAAAAACAGTTATACAAAAGTGTGGCGGTTCGAGGGAGAATCTTACGTTTTTTCTAAAGGAAAAACAACTATCGGATACCTTTCTCTGTGATATCAAGAGTCTTTTAGCTACTGGTGAAATACCTGATTTATTTTCTACCAAAGAGAGGTACGATATTATCGAGATGGTACGTTTGCATGCTCAAGGGGGAAACAAAAATGCAGAAATAAGTACTCACGCTGTAATGAATTATTTTCTAGAACAATGTAAAGCTAACTTGCACATCGTTATATGCTTCAGCTCGACAAGCAAAACAATTAGATCCTATTTACACAAATATCCAGAACTAGTGAAGTATTGTACAATGAGTTGGCACAATACCTGGCCAACAAATGCGTTCAAGCAAGTAGGTTTAAAATACATTCAAGACATTAATGTCCAAGAGAACATAAAAGAGGATATAATAACAGCTTGCTTACAATTGTACGACAGTGCACGAGAAATGAGCAACGAATATTTCAATGAAACATCCAAAAGAATTCACGTAACATTACTGGCTTTCTTACATATGTTGAGATTATACTCCTATCAGATATCGGAGAAGCAGAAGAATATTGTCGCTACGAGGAACAGATATTTAGCAGGTCTGGAAAAATTGAAGTTAGCAGCGCAACAAGTAGAGAAGATGAAAGCTACATTGATAATGTTGAAACCGCAGTTGGAAATCTCTGCTCAGCAGACTATAATTACCATGAAGGAGGTGGAGAATGAGAATATCAGTGTAGAAGGGGCTACGATTCTCGTGCAGCAGGAAGAGGAGATAGCAAATAAAAAGGCAGGAGTAGCTGGTAAGCTGAAAATGGAATGCGAAGCTGATTTAGCCGTAGCAATCCCAATTCTGGAAGATGCTGTTGCTGCATTGAACACGCTGAAGCCCACAGACATCACTCTTGTGAAAGCTATGAAAAATCCTCCCGATACCGTCAAATTGGTAATGGCTGCAGTCTGTGTTATGCTCGACGTACCACCAGATAAACTCATAGATCCGGTCACTGGTAAAAAATACACAGACTATTGGGGTCCAAGCAAGCGTATCTTAGGTGACATGAATTTTTTACAGAATTTAAAGGACTACGATAAAGACAATATCCCATCCAATATCATGCAAATTATTAAGAAGACGTATATATCCGATAACAGCTTTAAACCACATATCGTTGCCAAAGCATCGAGCGCTGCGGAAGGCCTTTGTAAATGGGTTCGGGCAATGGTGTCGTACGATGAAGTTGCTAAGGCAGTTGCGCCTAAGAAAGAGAAGCTTCTGGCTGCGCAAAAGGAATGCGACGAAGCTGAAGCGTTTTTAAATGAGAAGCGTAAAACGCTCTCCGCATTGAACGCGAAACTTGCAGTACTGAATAACAGTCTTCAGGAAACGCTGCAGCAGAAAGTGAAGCTCGAGAAGGAAGTGGAAGACTGCACCAGCAAACTTAATAAAGCAGAGAAATTAATTGCAAGTTTAGGCGGTGAGAAAGACCGCTGGATGGAATGCGCAGAGAACCTGCAAGAGAATTATAATAATCTTGTCGGAGATATGATACTATCGTGTGGAATAATAAGTTACACAGCATCGTACACCACAATTTTTCGTGATAAAATAGTAGGCTGCTGGAAACAGTATATTACAGACTTAAAAATACCATTTACTACTAACTACAATCTTATAAACATTCATGGGGACGAGACAGAGATAAATCATTGGTATCTTTGCGGATTGCCTAAACATAGATTCTCGATTGAGAATGCAATTATCATGAGCAATTCTGAGCTGTGGTGTTTGTTCATCGATTCACAGAATCAAGCGAATCAATGGATTAAAACTATCGAGAAGAAGAACAACATTCAAATCATCAAACTGACTAATTCGAATTACGCATCGATTGTTAGATCTAGTATTGTAAATGGAAACCCTGTGTTGATTGAAAATGTAGGCGAACAATTAGAAACCATGTTAGATCCGTTTCTTAAGGACAGAATCTACAACTATGGGAATATTTCGTATTTGACTATAAATTGCGATGTTATAAAATACTCGCATGATTTTCGGTTGTACATTACAACACGATTGTTGAATCCACAGTATACACCAGAGGTGTTCAGTAAATTCACTGTAATCGATTTCTTTATTCCAAACGAAGCTCTTCAAGATAAGCTCCTCGATCTGGTCGTTTCGAAGGAAAAGCCGGAGCTTCAGGAAAAATTCGAGATTTTGCAGATGGAAGACGTGAACAACCAAAAAGTATTGAAACAACAAGAGGATAATATTTTATGCACTTTATCTTCGACAACCACGAATATTCTTGAAGATGAAAACGCAATAAAAACTCTGGACTCCTCGAAAAATCTTTCTCTAAATATAATTAAAAAGCAAGAGATAACGAAACTGATGTCTCTGGAGATCAGCAAGTTTCGAGATGCTTACACGCAGTTCGTTAAATACTGTGTCGATTTGTTCAACACACTTATTGCTCTATCATACTTGAATAGCATGTACTGTTTCTCTTTCACGTGGTTCGTGCAATTGTATATCAGATCTATCGAGACTTCAAATAGAAGTGTTGTTCTCGAGAAGAGATTAGCATATTTAAAATTTTCATTTACTCAAAGCCTTTACGCGAGCATATGTAGATCCTTATCGGAGAAGCACAAGATACTGTGCTCTTTCTTATTATGTTCTAAAATATTATTAGACGACAAACAAGCCACAGAGGAAGAAATTCAATATTTTATGTCTTCGAACAGCAGACGTATCGAAACAGTTTCTGATAATAAGCCTAGTTGGCTACCACAAAATACTTGGATGAATATTTGCGATGTTCAGAATGCAGTATCAACGTTTAACGGTCTCGCAGAAGATTTCCATTGCAACAATAAGGCGTGGAAGCAATATTACTCCTCTGAAACACTTCAAAATCAGCTATTACCAAAGCCTTGGGTAGATAAATCCTCTTTTCAGAAACTCATACTTACTAAAACGTTAAAGCCTGACAAAATTATAGTACAGATCATAGAAATAATAAAAGATATATTAGGAAACATGCAGGCCCACTCCCCACAAATTAAAGTGGCTCAATCGTACGCAGAATCCAATTGTTTGACTCCTATTATATTCATTCTACCGAGCTGTTCATCACCTTTATCTCTTATTTCCGCTTACGCAAAGACAAAGGGCTATTTGTCGAAGTTTATCTCTCTGTCGATGAGCAGAGGCCAAGAACAGAGAGCTGAATTTCTTTTGAAAAGAGCGCAGGCTGAAGGCAATTGGGTGTTTCTAGAAAATTGTCATCTGGTGCCTCACTGGATGTTGGATCTTGAAAGACTCTGTGAAAATTGTGATATCTCCAATACATCTTTGGACTTTCGATTATGGTTGTCCAGTTACCCTATTAAAGGATTCCCGATTAGTATCTTGCAAAATAGCATAAAAATATCACACGATTATCCATTGAATATCAAGGAAATATTGCTGAATATTTACCAGTCGGACCCTGTAGCAAATCAAGAGTTTTACGAAGGGTGTCCAGGAAGAGATAAAATCTTCTCGAAGCTCCTGTTCGGCTTGTCTCTATTTCACATGATCGTGAAAGAGAAAAATAGCTTCGGTGCCCAAGGCTGGAATATACCATACGATTTTGATCATTCTGATTTTCATTTATGTGCTACGCAACTGCAAAGCTTTATAAACGATGTTGACTACACACCTTTCGATATTATTCTATACTTCATCGGAGAATGCAATTACGGAGGAAAAGTGATGGACAATTTTGATAAGAAATGTCTATCACATCTCTTAACGGATTACTGTAACTCAGAGACGGTTCAAGATAAGCAAGCAAAGTTGATACCGCAAAGATGCGAGTATTTGCATGTAATTAAGTACATCGAAGAGATGCCTTCGGATTTATCGTTGGAAGTTTTTGGATTCAGTCAAAATGGAGCTGTTATTCGAGATACAACGATGGCCTCTGAATTCTTGTCGTTCATCTCATCCATGAATCCAATCGATCATATATTAGATGATCATCTGTTTCAAGATCAAGTACTGCTTTTAATCAACGATATTACTGATAAATTGCACGATTCATTCGAAATCGATTGCTTAGAGGAAAATGAGTCTTTTCTGCTTCTAGAACCTTTGAACAGAGTTCTTCTGTGCGAAGCGAAGCTGTTTAAACATACTTTAACAACCATAACTGAAACATTGAGTAATTTGAAATCAGCATTCGAAGGATCTCTACCATTTACTGATTCTCTTCAGGAATTATCGGAAATGATATATAAAAATGAAGTTCCGCGTATTTGGAAAGGAATAAAAAATAATAACATAACAGATAACTTGAGTTATTACATTGATAATTTACTAAAACGTCTAGATTTTCTGAAACAGTGGATCAATGGAGGCTGTCCTAGAATTGTTTGGCTCAATGCAATGTATTTTGGTAAAATGTTTTTCTCTGCAGTTTCGTTGATGTTTTCAGAGAAGTACAATGTACCTGTTGAAGAAGTTGAACTTGAATTTCAAGTTACAATTGCAGGAACCGATATAGAAAATGTTGATGCATATTTTATTCATGGTTTGCGTTTATCCGGTGCACGATGGGACATTGAAAATAATATATTAGCCGAAAATTCGAAATACATATATTGGCAGGACATGTCGCCTATACGCATTTCATTCTTACGTAATAAAAAGGATACGGATAATGTTTACCTATGTCCTGTCTATGTAACTGCTGTACAGTGCGCTGATAAAAATATTAAATCTACGTCGAATAATTATGTAATTAGTATACCGTTAATAACAGATCGACGTAGAGTGTACTGGATAAAATGCGGTACAGCTCTGTATTGTCATAATTAGACTGATTATATGCGTTTATGACAAAAATGAATAGGTGTAATTTAAAACAGTAAAAATATTAGATGAATTTAAAAATACTGTTATATTATTTTCAACATATTGAGAAAGAAAATAAATTTGTATGTCACTTGATGTCACTCCAGTTCAGTGGCGCACTCAGGGGGGTCCAAGGCACCTTGGCCCCCAAGAATATATGTTTGGAACAGCTGCTTCCTCTCCAATTTCGATATTTTTTGGATATGTTATATGTAAAACTCAACCTCCAGTTTGTTGCAATTCAGAAAGAAAATTTTTATTTTGCATAAAAATCCGCTGTCTAGTCATAATTCATAACCAATACACTAAAATTATCTGCATCGATTGCAAAAGATAGAAACTAAATTGAATGTTATTTCTTCCCTAATAAGGAGAAAAGAATTTTTAAAATTTTCCGACAATTCTGAATTTCATCTATATGGTCAATTTTGCTGTAAATGCATAAAAAGAAATTTTTTATTTTCTTGATTAATATTCTCAATATGTATTAAGAATCTGATTTAATCAGAAATTCAATCAACGATTAAACATCTATTTTGAAAAAAGATCTATTGCGAAAGATTTTTTTATAAAAATTGACTAATACATGTATATATTCGTATAGATATTAATATTATATAATTTCGCGTAATATACAGTACGGAGTTGTGTGTAAAATATTCATGTAAAGTGCAAAAAGTGTTGAAAAATCGAAACGGGTGCGAAACCTATATTCAAATATTTCGCGGATTCGCTGACTACATGTATCCGGTTCGGTTCCATATTCCATATAAATGGAAGGAATGACAGGTAAATTGAAGAAATTGACGTAAAGTTGAATTACGGAACAAAGAAAATTATTGCCGGAGAAATTGTTTTGGCAGCTGTTTAGAATCAGGTACAATATCTAATTCACCGTAAGTGGTATAATATTCGCGATCAATGGCGAACCAGGAAGAGCTGGTTTCGGATTTTACAGATATAACTGGTGTAGAGTCTGAACGAGCACGGTTTTACCTTGAGTCATCTGCTTGGCTGCTTGAGGTGAGGCAGCGTATTTATTAAATGTTTTATATAAGTTAATATAAATAGTTTCGATCAACGAGTGACTCATTTCTAAGCAACACTCTGCGGTTAGTCAAAAAATTTCAGCATCGCTTTTTATAACCTTAAACTCCACAAATCGAAATATCTACTATTGTTATACAAAGTAGTGTGCTATTAATATTTATATTTTGAAATAGTTTATCATTTATCTCATTCCATCGAAGATATATTTGAAATGGTTATTAATCGACAGCGTGAAAATACGCAACGACAACGTTATAATAAAAATGCCTATAAATAAACAGGCATAGTTTGTATTAAAGCCAATTCTTTCCATTGTGTAGCTTCTTTTTAATTTGACACTTCTAAGATTCCCAGTGTGTATTTACCCTAAAAAAATTGTTTCTGTACGTTTATGAAACTTTCGGGAGTCCTGTTCTAGTTGATTAACTATTTAGTCGTGCCTGTTTTCTAAATGTTTCAGGTTGCTCTTGCCACCTTTTACGAGACTGATGATTTAAGGCCTTCCGCGTCGGTCCCAGAACGTACCGAAGATTCAACAACAGAGGAAGAATATACGCAGGCCTCAGATACCGAGATGGAGGGGCAATCGTCGAAAGAAATACCAAAATCAAAACCAAAATCCAGACTTGCAACGCTTAACGATGTCAAAGACAAAGAGAGCAGCCCCGAGGATGCGCAGACATTCTACGCTGGCGGTTTCGAGAACAGTGGGCAAGAAGTGATAGGACCGCCGAAAAAGAAGGATATTATTAGTGATATGTTTAAATTGTGTCAGGCACAATCGGTCGAGGTCAAACCAAAATCAAGCGGGCAGCAAAGACCAAACACTTTCAGTGGAACAGGATATAAACTAGGTCAAACAAATTCTGATACCGAAGGTATAACATAAATGCTAATGATTGAACAGCAGATTTTTATGCATTGATAGCAACATCGAGTAGATCAAAATATGATTTCTCCGCTTCTAAAATCATTAAGGGAAGAAATAATTCTTGCAATCTATGTAGACAATGTTTATTTTGCATAAAGATCCACAATCTACTAACGACATAGGAAAGTTGATTCACGAATTCTACTATAAACTGTTTCTGTCTTTGTCTAGTTGTTTCTGCCGCGTCCTCCAGTCAAGGTTCCAGTTCCGGACCTATCACTTTGAAGCTGTGGAAGAACGGATTCACTGTAAACGATTCTGAACTTCGATCTTACAACGATCCGGAGAATAGAAAATTCCTAGATACCATTAAGAGAGGCGAAATACCACCAGAAATTCGTCAAGAAATTGTGAAGAGCACAGAGGCGTGGATAGACATGGAGGATCATCGTCACGAGACTTACCTTCCTCAGAAAAATAAAGTGAAAGCTTTCACTGGGAAAGGCCGTATGTTAGGAAGGTATATCTTGTACAGAAAAAATTTAATTTATGTATATTGCATGTATTTTTAATAATCTCTTTGTTCAGTCCTTCTCCAGCAACTGTTGGTATGACAATACCAACCGATCTAGCAGACCAAGCAGCGAACGAATCGGAAGCTAAGAAGCAATTAAATGTAGACGAATCAAAACCTGTCACAACACTGCAAATCCGTCTTGCCGATGGTACGAACGTGAAGGCTCAATTTAATTTAACACACACTGTCAGCGATTTGAGACAGTATATAGTAACGTATCCTTTTATAATAAAAGTACACTGTTGTAGGATTAATTTAAATTTTGGTCAATCGACAGATTATTCCTTAATTATATATATCTTAGTATGAGACCTCAGTACGCTATGAGGGAATTCAGTTTACTAACAACATATCCTACTAAGGAACTGCCAGACGAAAAAACAATTGAGGAAGCTGGTTTGCAAAATACAGCAATCATCCAACGACTGAAATAAACGTTTTTTCTAGATCCTTAGTTACAGAAGTTTAAGTGATGTATCAATTAGATCATTCTTGAATATAATACATTGATATACTTGAAAGTAACCGGTTCAACACTTTTCATTTAGTAACAAATGCAATTTTGCTCTATACTTTATTTTATGGTTGGTTCTGATGATTTATCATTAATTTTGCTGATACAATACTGCAGAGAACGTATTAGAAAGCATGTAATAAAATTACAGAACTTTTGTAAAATCTATAATAAAATTAATTGATGCAATGTGTCGTTTCATAAGATAACAAACAAAAATTTTGTGTAATTATTGTTGAATAATATAATACAAGAATATTGTTGATAAGTATATCAATTTGTCCAATCACCGAGGCAACCAGGGGAAGGAAATTACGCAAAATAAAATCGTTCGATTAGGCTTTATAAAATATTTACATTTATATAGTCAGTTATAAAATTATTCAAATATCTGCATTTTAACAATGTTTGTTCTTTTTTTGTACAGTATTTGAGAATGTACATTTGGACACTTATGCGATACTTATAAATAGATCAGACTTTCGTACTGTCGCATCGAATCTATACAGACAATATCTCATGCAATTAACGATTTCAATGAAAATATTCGATTATTATTTGCAGCTATTTATCATGAGTTTACTAAGAATCTTTTATCTGTTATAAACCTTCTGTACATAGGTGAATTTTGTATGTCTTCTTTAAATCTCAGAATTGTGCTATCTTCCTTGCCTCTACTCGAGTTGAATTTTTCGAAACAATATTTATATCGATTCACCGCGACCAAATCCGTGCTAATCGTTCGAATATGAAAATTATCTCTTTTAAATACTTCGCGTGTATTGTATATGTAAATAGATCGGTTGTCGGCAATGCTTGAATCATACTGTGTCTTTTTAAATATTGCAAACGCTGCATTTTTATTAAAAGCATTGTCAATTTGCTGAGTGCAAAACGTGAAGGACTTAATCGAGTAACGATCGGCCTTCGTGTTAAATTGCTTAAAATTCGCCATTAAATCGACGAGAGAATGATGATACTTTAAAACTACGTACTCTTCCCACGACAATGCGATCGTGTACATAACTTTATTGTATGTACGATATAAACAATCCGCCTGTATCAGATCTTTTATCACGTCCGGATGAATTTCGGAGAAAGGAAAGTTCCACGGGACAACTGTGTACGTAAATTTCCAGTATGGATTTTGAGATTTGGTTAACTCCTTGAGCTGACCATTGAAATCGCTCGCGATACCGAAATCGTATACTATAAAATTATCTATGCCAATTATATCGTGGAAATTTATGAAAGCAATCATCTCTGATAAATGCATCGGCTTTTTTAATGGTGGAGCTATGCATACTCCAATATTAGTGTAATTCGAGTTATGTAACGGAGGTTTAACAGCTAACATGGGTGTTTTGTTCAGATTTAGATTAGATTTGGTAAGAAAACTTACTCCTACTGGTTTCTTATTTTTAGCATATGTACAATAAAAATGATATCCGTTGTAATCTGAGTTTTTATGAATCCTTGTGCTGTTCGAATCGCTACGAATCTGAATGTATCTGAAGCTTCCTAAGACTGGTTTGATCTCGTTATGAAAAAATATTATACATTGCATATCTTGGATACTGCTCGACAACCCGAAACCTAATGCTTGAACCTCTTTATTGTGAACATTATACGCGGAATAGATGTATAAATCATTTTCTAGTCTCTGCCACGAGGGAAGAGGCTCATCGAATTTCATATTCGCCGTATTAAACAAGGGCACGTTATTCGTGCAATTAGCCTCGACATTTTTCTGATTTGGCTTCCCGAAGAAATTGAAAACTTCTAACACGTACCTCAACTTATTGTACTCGTGTCTATAAAATAACAGAGACACAAGACTCACTACCGTAATGACTGCGAGTGCTGCTTGATAATATTTTCGCATGTTTCAACGATTACTCTCATTCATTAACTTGTTCTTGGTCTATCTGTTACGCATGGATGCAATTCTGAAACAGAAATGTTGTTTAGAAAATTAAACATTGCTTCTGTACTAATAAATTTCCCATTGTAGATTATTAGACTGCGGATCTTTATGCAAAGCAATCAAATTGTCTGCATCAACTGCAAGAAATAGAAACTAATAAATAGGAGGAAAAATCATATATGGACATGTTCAATTTTGAAAATTTCATCTACTGGATTTTGCCATAAATTCATAAACATCCTCAGTCTAAATATATTTAGATTATTTACCTGCGAAACGATGTATATAAATATATGTAAATAATGACAACTGAAATAATCCGCACACGATTTCGCGTAACTTCTGTTGAAATACTGTATTTTCTAACTCTTCGAATCGCCACTTATTATTATACATTAGATTTTCAATGTATCTTTAGTAATCACCGTTGGCATATTGGAAATTGGAATTCTTTATTTGAAAAATGGGTTTACGGTTTCATAACCATAAAGAGAACGTGTTAGGTTAATCCCCTTACGCGCCACTTTTCAAAGTGACAAGATTATTGTTCAAGAAGAAAAGTGACATGCGTGCGAGACGGAAACTATTAATAAGAAAACGATGGAGGACACATGTTGTAGAAAAACTATAATTATTAATTTTATACAATTGCATATTGTTCGTACAATAATTCGCGCACTTTGTAATAATCTTCGGATAGACAGCCTTCTAAAATTACTTTGCCAGCCTCGTGCTGAAAGAAAGAATTCAATTATACCGTTTCCAACATAGCGGGATTTTTTAAATTATGTACAAACCCTTCTGACGGCGATAGAATTATTGCAACACCATAAAACTCCTCCACTGAACTCAGAAGAAATATTGCTCTTATTTAAGATTTGCTTGAAGTCTGATAATTTCAGTTCGTTGATGAATGTTGTTTGATGTCCCGGTACCTATAAAACGAAGTGTAGTAGTATATTATTTGATTATTAGTAGACTGCGGATCTTTATGCAAAATAAAAATGTTTTGCATTGATTGTGGAAAACAGGAATAATATAAAAATTGATTTGATCCTTTAACGATTTTGTTACATTAAAAACAACATTAGAGCATTCTTGAATTTTTTGAATATTTCACCCAAGCAATTTCTTCATAAATAAATAAAGATCCGCAGTCTATTGATTATGGTCTGCTTTTCGGAAGAAGACTGCTGTTAAGATTATGAACGTACAGTTACGCAACTACGTGCTTCGTTTAGCGGTAACGGTTCTAGAGTCAGTATTTTGTCATTTTGATCTATCGTGTCGTCTTCTTGCGTATCAGCAACCGCATCGCGGCATACTTGATCTCGAGCTGTTATCATTGCATCGATCCATGCTACTTCGGAATCGCCTTTCCCTTTCGAAAAGTTCAAGCCGCTAACAAGAGCATCCGTCAAGCGAACCTGAAATGCATTTAAATGAATACATGCGCAATATCGATCGGAAGATTCTCAATAAATGCATCGAGTTTGCATTACTTGATAAATATGCGTTTCTGTTGTAGCATCTAACGTTTCTCCCCTGCCTGGAACAAACACTCGTGCACCCGCACTTTGTGCTTGCTGGGCTAGGATTTCTGTATCCTTCGGAGCACCTCGAACTAACACAACCCTCCGAGGTCTCAACTGTGCTAGGATTTTCTGCAGTGATTCACCGTCCGATCTCCCTTCGAAGTCTATGTAGGTGACAGATGCATTAACTGTCATTGTACGAGTAACTTGAATGCATTTGGTGGGAATGTCAGTAGCTACCTCTGGATGGTGAGTAGCGTCTTCTTGTTTCGTTTCGAGGTTCTCTTTATTGTCATCGATTTCTGGCATGGTTTCTGCGATTTTATAATCTTCGGGTCTGCGAGAAATAATACCAATTATTTGGAAAAGAATCAGCATATTTATAATTGATAGACTGCGGATCTTTACGCAATTATGGTACTTAAACATTTTCAAGGAAAGCTAGGATACAAGATATGACAGAATTCAGAACGATTTCAATTTATTTCAGTTCTAAGAAGACTACTACCACGGAAAATAAGATTCTATTTGATATTCGAGTTTCTTAAAGACAGTCTTGTAATTGAATTTCGTTTGTACTCAAGAAATTCCTAAAAATTTAATTGCATTTAATAAAATGTTTCTTAAAACATTCTTGAATGCAACGGGTTAATAAAATGTTACCTTATAATCTCCCCGTATTCATCAGTCTTGATTTTTTCTTCCACAAATGGAAACATAGGATGTTGTTTTTTACTCTGCTTGAAGAAACCTGGTTTACTTTCTTGCTTCACTAATAAATCGTGCTTCCCTCTTCCGCCACCCACTTCTATCTCATCTTCCGATTCGGAACTGACGTCGGCGGTTTCCCTAGTGAGAAAATGGTTAAAGCTACAGTAGAAGAAATTTTAGTAATGTACATTAAAACAGTGCCGATCGAATACTTCAAAATATTGTAATACAGCATTACATACATTTGTTCCTGCTTCAGTTGCTCCTGTTTCAATTTCTCTTTTCTCTGATATTCTTCCAACTCGATGCCTTCTAGTCTAATTCTTCTTCTCACTTCCAACGTGATGTTTCTGTTGCCCCCTTTTTCAACTAAATCTCTCGCCAATGTTCCCGGGGAAGTTCTACTGGTTAGTATAATACTGTTCTGCGGATTGCCACACCATTGGAGGAACAACTCTCTCGAGAATCCGCATTCCATGTCTGGAGTGCTCGCGAGTACAACCTGAGGCATTTATACGCGTGAAAACTTTCCTGTGATAATAGTAATGAATAGACTGCGGATCTTTATGCATTTATGGCTTCTAAAAATTTTCAAGAAAGGGTAGAATATAGAATTCGACAGAATTTAGTACAATTTGTATTTATATCAGATCTGCAAAGGCTACTACAACTGGAAATAAGATTCTATTTTATTGCACTTTTTAAAAATTCGTCTAGAAAAATTTAAAATTGCATAAACATCCGCAGTCTAGTCATGAATTGTTAATATCGTTAATCATCTTATTTCTGACCTTCGGACTAGGAACTTGATTCAACTCTGCCATGCTGTGACACAGTTGTAAATGCTTGAACTGGAACGGATTATTTCTAGCTCCTTCGAAGCTTCTCATCAATTTATCGCTCATCCATTCGATCTGTGACTTTGCAAATTCCACCACGTTGTAGCTAACATTATTCAACAGAGCCAGCGAATACGCAAGCAAACCAGATTCTTTGTTTCGCCAAAGTTGATCCAACATATGTGCTAGTTCTAATACACGCCCAGCTGTATCTACACTGACCAAAACATTCCCACCGCCTCGTAGGGTTTGCAAAATGTTTGCTGTAACATATAAGAAAAAATACTTTACAACATATCGTTTATTACTAAACAAAAGGAATTTAATTTTTCTTTACATACTCATCAGCTTTTCGTCTCTAGTTCTACGTCTAGCTTGCTGATACGTAGCGTTAAAAGCATCCGTGATCAATAAAGATGGCCTCTGCAATCTCTCTAATTCACAGCCGTTCAAGTGCCTCTCTTTTTTGTGGTTGAAATCCACAGCGTATATTATATCTTCCTCTCCAACCTTTACAATCTTCCAAATAGTCCCTCCGATCATGTGACCGGCTGGCAATGGTGTTAACGTTACTCCGTACCCTTTCCCTTTCATCGATATACTCTGATTATATTTCAATTGAACGATTTTATCGAATGCTGCGTCTACGTCGTCCAATGTGAAGAGATCGAAGTCCTCCATGTTGTGGCGGGACTGCAATTGGATTAACGTTAGACTCTGCGGTGTGGGATAGTGATGAGTAGACTGCGGATTTTATGCATTTATGAGAAAAATGAGTAGATCTAATTTAAAACATTAAAGACATTAGAAGAATTTAAAAATACTGTTATATTATTTTCAACCAGTTAAACATATTGAGAAAGAGAATAAATTTAAATGTTACTCCAGTTTGTTGTAATGCAGCTGGAAAATTCTTATTTTGCATAAAGATCCGCTGTCTAGTGATGAGCAACCAGCGACCCGCAGACCTTTGTCCACAATGTTCTATACGAACTGCGTCAGTATTGCGTTCGTTGTGGCCCATTGCAGTCTGCAGCTTGCTCATTGCTCGTAGGAGGTACGGTACAGGACCGAATAATTCTCTTTCCATCTACGATACCTGGTACATGTCGTACATAAACATTTGTCCCATCTTGTACACAGGAATAGTAGCGTATATAGGACAATTTAGGCCACATTTTCCAACCAAATATGGTAGAGCACCTAAATGCAATGGGTCTGGATACGACAGCAGTACTGCATCAATCTGGTGTACGTGTCTGTGAAATTATGAAACAATGTAGTAATAATCAGCGTACGATTAGAAAACAACAGTATTCAATCGATCTACCGTTTTAATTCCTTTATGAATTCTTGATCAAAATTCTCGTCCCATCCGCAATCGAGTAGAATTCTTAATTCATCGACTTGTAATATATAACAAGGAGGAGACTCGTCCATAGCCCCAGAAACGGCATGAAGTTTTATAATCGACGTCATGGTCTTGAATTTTTCCTACTTATTGTAACATACGAAACTATCAGACCAGCATCTAGAACAAGATACGTCTAAAATGTATTTACTTTTTTAATAACGGTGAAATCTTCAGACTGCGGATCTTTATGCAAAATAAAAATGTTCTGCATTGATTGTGGGAAGCAGGAATAAAATAAAAATTGATTTCATTAAACACAACGTTACAGTATTCTTGAATTTTTCTAATCTTTTACTGTTTTATATTTCACCCAACCGATTTCTTCATAAATGCATAAAGATCCGTATATTTATAATTATAATACATCCGTGGTCTAACCTAGAAAGGTAACGTTCGATATTACGAACAAGTTCGTAACAGATCTCTGAATGACTTTCAGAAGGATGATATATTTGGAACCGTTTAAAATACATTCACGCGGACATATTTCTCAAATGTTTGACATGTTCAGCGACAAATCATCTTCTTATCCTTTGATATACAAAATCAGCGGTGAACGAACGGTACGATAAAATACTAGCTATTCTCACGGTATTTCGCGGTAAAAGAGAGCGCGTATCCCTGTTTTCTCTTTTATAAAATTTCATGCACAAATTGTTTCATAACAACGTGTATATCTACGGGAGGACAAATCATGAAAGCATAGCGAAGTAACTATAAAATAAAACGAATCAAACACGGAACGTACGAAACTCCGTGTAAATTGACAGATTCTAACGAGAGTTCTCCGTGCTCGATAAATCTTCGGAAAATTCTGAAAATATATACATGTACAATTGTTTGAGCGTTTTATCGTCTCACCTATTTACATCCACAAGACATTTTTCCACGATTTATATACGCTATCTTTGTTTATGCTGTTTATCTGTCGTCGCGCAACGGGATTTTTCCGAGAGAATTGCTGCCACGGTGCAGCTATGAGATACGTAAGCCGAGATTTAATTTTGTTTTTTCCATAATTCAACAATTACTAGTCGAATTAAAAGGAAAAATTGTGTGAGACGTGATCGCCTGTATGCGGCGCTCAATAAATATGAAAGTGAAGATACGCGATAAAGACGGTATCGCGAACAGAGTGGCGGGAGAATACAAGTAAATATCAGATCAGCTGATGAGTGACAACAGACAGGCGAAGACCCATTGTTCTTGTTCTTGGTTATGGCGACAAGCAGTTCCGATGGGTCTTGTACAGCACCTGCAGATTTTGAGCTATCATCAGAATTGGAAGACGTCTCGAGCCGTTTAAGCGTGAACCTATTAAAGTGTCCACTGTGCCATAATAGCCGTCGAATTTTTTATTGTAGACAGTGTATTCAAAATGGTGATTTTATCCATTCAACTTCTGTTTATTCCGAACGGTAAATATATATGTTTGCGATTCGCCTGATTCAACGCCAGTTTCTTTTCGTATACTGCGATCTTTTCTATTTAGCATTCGGTATCGTTTGAATTTTTCCCATTGAATACAAAAATGCGTATTAATCCTTGTATTTTCACGAGAACGCAAACGATTGTTTCATACAAAGATTCACTGTCCCTTGAAACACAGTTTCCCCAAACAATGTATTTTATAATACATCAGACATGTTAATTACCGAATCGACTCAAGAATCGTGTTTTATGCTAGAGCTAGTACCTTTACCCGAGTATATGAGATACCCAGGTATCCAAGTATCTCATAATGTCTGAGAACTAGCTACTAGAACTATTACTACGTATCTCATAAGTAGACAGCGGATCTTTATGCAAAATAAAAATTTTATACCTGAATTGCAACAAGCTGAAATGAGGTAGAAATTTATTTTCTTCATTAATACGTTTAATAGATGGAAAATTAAATTCTTCTAATGTTTTCACTGTTTTAAATTACACCTCATTTTTGTCATAAATGCATAAAATCCGCTGTCTACTCATAAGTCACAGCTCCATTTTATACTGATCAATTCTTGCGCAGATTTGCAGATAAACAATTGCGACTTCTACGGTTGAAAGCAGCTAGGGCTCAGCTGGAAGAGAAATGCATGAAAGCTCTCGAGAAATACAAGCAACAGGATAAATTGGTATTTGAAAAATGATTCTCGTACACTGTGTTAAATGTTTATACACTATCCTAACAATTATACTGGTATTTGTAGATATGTGATATAAATACTTGTAAAGAAAGAGTAAGGCTCCTCCAATCGCTAGTGAACGAAACAAAGCAGAGTATAAACAGAGGTATCATTTACATTCCATGTAATTTATTTTCGAGAAATCATTGTACTAAATCAGTCCTAACGATGCACAGGTAATCAACGATTGAACGTTCTCAAAGACGTAAACTCTCAGGTAGCGCTTAGATTACCAAAACACGAAGAACGGGTGGAAAGATTACACCGGCATGTGACCGGTCTGAGGGCGAAACAGGAGAAACAGAAAGAGGCGGTAGATAGAAAAAGGCAACAGTTAAAAAAAGTGATAAGAACCGCTACAAAACAATTGATTCAATATATTTTTCCATTATCAAAAGTTCAACCCAACAGAAGGTAATGAACCCTGTAATTCATGATTAGTATTAATCGAATGCACAGTTGATAATTTCATATTTTTCCTCTTGTTTTCATTGAGACTGTATTTCCATCCTAAAGAATACAGAAAATAGAATATTGATTGTTTCTAGTTTATCTAGCAGCGAAGAAGATACTAGTGTAGACGTTGTGACTTGTGCATTGGCAGACGCGTCTGGTACATCTTACGTCAGAGGTAGATGGATCAACGATACAGACAATTCCTCGGAAGTTCAACACTGCATAGTTGCTCCTACTTTGCCAGGATCTGGCAACTACAGTGCTTATTCTCTATGGGGTATATGTTATTTTCTATCGCTCAAATGAAATCGTATCTTACTGTAAATACTTAAAGATTAACATGTCCCTTCAGTGGCAGCGAACAAAGACGGAGTACCAGGTGCAAACAAGGAAACCGCGATGCACAATCCAGCTTACAATATCAGTGCTGCTTTAACTTATGCTACACAATTGGTTAATATCATTGCTTACTACGTTAATATAAGATTACCGTATAAACTTGCTTATGGGTATGTGTAAAATATTTAGCTTTTAACTTGAAATTTCCCCAACAAATTCTTCTATATACCGACAACCTGATTGTACAAATTTTCCAGTGAATTCTGTGAGAACGAGATGTCGGATCAAAAATTCGCACGGAAAGTAGCCAGGCTTAACAGCAATGTTCTACATTTGTGTTTTACGCAAAACACCAATACTACAGTTTTGCATCCGATGCATACTCTACAAAATTTGATGCACTTGCTCAACACCGAAATCAGTGATCTTGGAAGGTGAATATCTTGAAGATTCTCATACAACAAATATATAATAGTTATTCATGTGACGACATTTTTCTTTGTAGAATTGGTCCAATGGAAGTGGATTCGAACATTGTAGCACAACTGCACAGTCAATTAGTTCCAGATTTAGAGAATAACGACGATTCTGCTTCTGACGAGGAGGAAGATTCTATTAATTGGGAATGGGAAGCTGTGAGCCTACTTTTTCGATTTGTTAACAAATATGGAATACCATTATGTTAGAAAACGTGAATTACACGGGTTCTGTGTTACAGGTTCCGAACGTCTCATGCCCTGAAATGACTGTTCCATTCCCTGGTGCAATGATCAACAACAGTCAACAGTCATCTACCATGCAAGTGAATCAGAGTGTCGCCGGAGGTTTAGTTACGAGTGCTGCGGCGAGCATAGCGTCATTTTGGCGTGGATGGACGACTAATAGATAGACTGTTATTATTAAATTAGAGAAACTTCTTTTTTATACAGAACGCAATTACATATGCAGGAATACATATATGTACAGTGACTCGAATTAATATTCGGACACTTTAAAAAAGTCGATAACCCTTTGAATATTATACCATACGATTTGATCTTTTTTGGGAAGCTAAAGCAATTAGTTTACTACAGGATGTGAAAAGAAATTTTTTCAAAAATTGCAATTCATCGGAATTGTAGAAAAAATACTAAAAGTTGCATTTTACAACTTTTTTTATGTGGGCCTATATTGAAAATTGAAAAAATACATTTTGTAAATCTGTGTCAATTATATGCAATGTGAAAGTTTTATTAAAATCGTTTGATGCGGGAAAAAAACGACAGGCATTGAAAGACGTAAGAATCTTTAGATTTATTGCAGTTAGAGGCCGAAAATCGTGAAAATCTGCTATTTTTACTACGATTATAGCTCATTGCAACGTCGACCGATTCTGACAAAATTTTCAAAATATGTTTCATTGACACAGATCTACAAAACGTATTTTTTAAATTTTCAATATAGGCCTACATAAAAAAGTTGTAAAATGCAACTTTTAGTATTTTTCCTACAATTTCGATCAATTGCAATTTTTGAAAAAAATTTCTTATCACATCCTGTAATAAACTAATTGCTCTAGGTTCCCAAAAAGTTCAAATCGTATAGTACAATATTAAAAAAGTTATCGTATTTTTTAGAGCGTCCGAATATTAATTCGAGTCACTGACGTCACTGTATGTAGAGAATGACACAAAACGATCGACAATGCTTTAGAACACGTGAAACACTGTGTCGAAGAGAGGCGGCTGTTTAAAATGTATAACGTAATGTACATATACATATATCTGTGGATTGATTCGATCACATAAGCGAAATCAATTTGATTTCGCGCTGCTAATAGATTTTGCAAGATCTGACCGGGTTAGTTTATGTTTTCAACCATGTCTGTAATATATTCATTTTTGTGTTGTTTACTTGTAATATAATTCCGATATATTTTGTATTACGCTCGTGATAAAGATCGTATAACTAGACTGCGGATCTTTATGCATTTATGGGTTCTGAAAATTTTTAGAAGAGGGTAGAACATAGAATTTAGTAGAATTTTGATTTATTTCAGGTCTGCAATGGCTACTACCACTCGAAATAAAATTCTATTTCATTACACTTTCTTAAAGGTGCAAAAATATCCGCAGTCTAATCATAACACTTTGGTACAAATTTTTCAGTGTACGAGTAAGTTGTACGCTACCACTTTCACTTGTTTACTTATAAATATTGATTCATTAAATAAGAAAACGTGTACGTGAGTTGAAAACGACTGCCTTTTTTACGCTCACTGCACTTTGTGTGATTACGTATTCGTTTAATCGTATACGTAAATTGTTTGTTCGTATCAACGACGCCATCGCTGTCATCGTAATCGTATTGTCTGTATACTTTTTTAAGCTACCTGAAATTTTTAACAGAACAGATGAAGCATCGTGGAACTTTTCTGTTTGGAACAAGCGAAGTGAGAGACTTGCTACTTAATGACGATGCGTGTATGGTGGTATAAGAAACGATGTTTTAAAAATGTTATTATTTTCGCGTAGCTACGACCATACCATGTTTCATGTATATTTTTGATTACATATTATAGAAAATAAGACCTGTTAAAGAAAAGAAAAGAACACTTCATACCTGACAATATACAACATGAATGTAAAAGGGAGGTTGTATTGTGTTAATCACTCTTTCGATCATATTCAATTAACAATTAAGGATAATCTGTACGACATCAAAATGAATTTTGTATTTGAAACGTTGTTAAAATCATGTTACATAGATTCGATAAGTGATAAAAGGAATAGTGTGTATGTTACTATTAGATCACGAATGCATTGATATAATGTACTCGCACCCGTAAAAATTAGTTATTAAACAAAAAAAAAAGTGATACGCAATTTCTATAGAAAATAAAATTTTTCTAATCTCATAGTTTATTAAATTAATTTTACTTAGTTAGATGAAGTGTACATTACTTAGCGTGTAATGCACATATTATTATTACTAAAACGATAGAACTAATTAATTTTTTCACTTAACGATTCCACATAGAATCAATGCAACACTTTATTAACAAATATAATAGTATGTTTCGGATTGTGTAATATTATTTAAATACGAAGATACACAAAGAAAGATTTATCAAGTCAAACTATAATAATTTCTCATAGTTGTTAAGCTTAGGATACAAATGAATCGTAAAAGTGTCGCGTCTACGAATAAATGAAATTATGTATGTATTAATTATATTTCGTTAGGTATAACGTTTACACATGTCCGATTTTCGAAAAAATTATAGTGTTTTATAAATTCTATTGAGCGGACAAAACAATTTTATGGAATGATAATTAAATTATAATACATGATGTTACATATATAAATTAAAATTTCTATATATGGAGAACCAGCACAAATTTGTAAATATTATTTAATAGGTATATATATTTTGATGCTATTGCTGTTAATTATAACATTTAAGGAGAAATTCAATAGCACATTACGTTCGATGTGCTTTAGTTTAACAAAAAAAAAAAACAAATCTAGTTCTTAAAATATTATTTGAAGAACCTTTACGAAAGTGTATACAAAATATTTTTAGTTAGACCGATAAGTATATATATATATATAATTGTACATATATAAATTATAATGCTACACCGTTTATAATATCGTGTAAAATGGCTATGTTTTATCTAAACAAAGTTTTATTGTGATATCTTGAATAAATTAGCATCTGTTTTTTACCAGCTTCCGACATCTTTTAATTTTTTATACGTTAAACTCATGCAAATTGTGAGAAAACAACAATTAAAATATAGTTGATAAATATTTATTGCTTAGAAGGGTAATAACATACAACATTAGCTATATATTATTCAAAGTAAAAACCTATAATATATATATATTATTGTTATAGAAAACTTTATCAGATTCTTTTACCCTCGCTTAGAAATAAAATGCTTTGTACAATCAATTTTGTTCTTATTTATTGTTTCTCTCTCTCTCTTTTTAAATTCACGATGCAAATATGATTTTCAGGATTGTTCAACAAGAAATTAAATATGCCTGCAACATCATTCAATTACCATTCCATATAGTCTCACAGATCTGTTCATGTAGCACACTCTCTGTAGCACCGCTCTGTAGTTTTCTTGTTGGTCGGTATCTCACTTTCATGACTTTTGGATTGGCCAGTTTAATTGTGTACCGCATGTATCAAATTGTATATACATGTTTTGTACACTAACTGGCTTGCGATGTCTGTAAGCATATCATCATATAATATTTTAATTTTCGTACTCATATATATTTCTATGTATATAGAGTTTACAATAAAATACTTATTATTAAAACACAGTGTTCCTTTTTTTTGTTTTAGAATCTCTACGGAAGGACAGAATATTATATATTTTGTACTACATTATCGTCACAAGGATATAGAAAAGGAATGTCGACAATCCTAAAATAAAAATAACAAGTTTAAATTGCTATATATTATTACTTCTTAAGCTATACCATTGCATCCTAATCTAAATAACGTACTTTTTTTTGTTGACATTATAAGATATGTAGCAAATATATTTAATTATCTAGACATGTACAGCGCAGGGAGTTATTTTGTGCCACTGACCGAAAATATAAAATGCATTACATACTTACACTATTTGTATACGATATATCAATAAAGTTGATTATCTTGAAGTATTGAAAAATATGTCAAAAACCATGAACATGACACAAATGTTATTGTTGTGCATTGGGTTTAACGTGTATCTCATCTTTCTCTATTCAACTTAACATCATTATATGTTGGAAGAATTAAGTCCAGCTTTATAATCTAGCCGAGAAAGCAGCACATTTCTACAAGTTCATGTCTCGGCTACTAGATTTCTTTGAATGCTTATTCGCTAACATTAATTGTCTGAACAATATACTGCTTATCTAATATTTATTTAATATTATAGGAATATCGTAACATTATTCAACAATAATAAGAAAAAGAACTTAGAAAATCGCAGATCCTTCGAATGCAAAATATAAAAGATATGTCTCAAAGGTATATGCCATTTTAAATCGACAGAATCTCGATCCAAACAATATTCTTGTATGATAAGAAATTAGAAAGTACTCGCGGTATTGAATAATAAATTGAAAATAATTGTATTGAAATTTAGATCGCAATCGTAAACAAATATAAAACGCGACGAAACAAAAATGTGTTATTTGTTGAAGAAGTAGTAATGACTGTACACGATAACAAAATAAAATTACACCCATGAAATTTGTATTTATAATCATGTATGTTATGTACAATAACATAAATCTATGATTACTATTTATATATATATATATATATATATATATATATGCACAGTTTAGCAACTTTTTTTAAAAACTATATATGCATCTTCTTTTATACTGGATTCAAGGCATGAAAGTTCTCTGTATAAAATATATGTACTCATTCTAAAACGTTAACACTTTCTTCAACTCATGTCTACTATTAATGAAAGCATACTTATAATATTAATAAATTCTCTTAATGTTCTAACTGTAAATAAAACAGTGATAACATTATATCATACCTATTACACACTAAATTAATAAATCGAAAAGAAAGGGAACGTATAATTACGGTCTTATATTATTAGTTAAAAAGGATAACAAAATAATATATGACGTACATCGAGCATGCTATAATTCAAACTTATTTCGTGATGTATTTGTACACTATATACCCTAAAGCAGGGAAGAGCAACTTTTTTTAACAACGGACCAGCTACAAATTTAAAAATGTTGTGCGGGCCGCATATAAGAAACTTATGATAATACAAAGACTGAATGATGAAATCGAATTATCTCTTTATTAACACAATAAACCTAGTATAAAAAATTGCAGAAATAAAACACTCCTTAATAGAAATACTATTAAAAAAACGGCGAAAGATATATGTATGTGTCTTTTGCAGAACAGCAGGACACTGTAGGAATTTTTAAAAGTCAAAATGTAAAATCTTTGTAGGGCCGCACGAGAAAGTGTGGCGGGCCGCGGGTTGCTCATCCCTGCCCTAAAGTTTAAAAATGAAATATTAGTAGCAAAGATATAGATAATGCGAGAATTTTGTTTATTTACACATATATATATGTTGTAAAAAAATTATGTTCCTTAGAGAAAGGAGAAATTTTTTATCAGATTAAAGATTTTTCTATACCCAACAATAAAATGTATAGTTATATAAGTGATCATATTTATTTGTACAAACGATTTATATAGGTGTTAAAATTAAAATATGTAAAACAAGTGGATCTTTTTAGATGTATAGATATAGAGATACGCTGAAATGTACATACCAAAATAGCGTAGACAAACTATTTCGAATTCATATATGTATATTTTTTTGGTAAATTCAATTAAGTGTATTTTATTTTTAGTATATATATAAATATATTGGGATACTAACAATCATTAGTTAGATGAGCAATTCCATTATCCAGCTTTGATTGCAGGAGAGGATTTAAGTATGACCGATATGACATCTATACGGGAACGAAAACAGGAAACAAAAGGATTATTTTATGAAATCAAAGAAATCAGTTTAGTAACATCATTAAAAGATTACTTAAAAATTTCGAATTTCGAAGTGTGCTAAATAAAAAGAAATAAAGTATTTCAATTTTGTCGAAAAAATAACATAAATCAGGTACATGTATTTAATATATATTTAATATATTGAAAAAAAACGAGAGAGAGAGAGAGAGAGAAATTGGGTTTGTGTATATATTGTTTACAAAATACTGATTTCTTAAATAAATATTTGAAATACGTTTGTATCGTTCTGAAGTTATTATGCAGACACATTTCATGAGAAATCTTTGAGTGATATAACACAAAAGAGTCAAATAAAACACACACAAAACTATGTACAAAACAAAAAGAAAAGAAAACACTACTAGTTTTTCAATTTTATAGAAGCATGTATTTCATAATCAACCGATAGTCCTATTCTGTATAATAATATATTGTTATTTGACTTATTTTAAGTACAAAGTAAGATCGTTCGCTCGACACAAGTCGAGAAATGTATGGATCGTTACTATAATCTTATGGTTCTCATGATCTTGTGTGTTTTGTCAAAATGATATTGAGCGCAGAACAGGACTATAAGTATAAAATATTGTATACTATTGGATAGTAGTAGAAGCCCATATCAAAAATGCACTTTGGATTTATTATCGTGTGGCCGCAGTCATAACTACTATTATATCTTATTAATGTTATCATTATTATACTGTTGTTTCTGTTCTTACTAACTTTTCCAACTATATATCTATATATATATATGTATATGCAAATTATAAATCGACAGCGTAACTTTGGAAATTCATCAGACGAACATAAAAATATTCACCTTTTGATTTCAAAGTACACAGGTATTTCTTTTCCGATAAACTTGTAGCACAGAAATGTTTGTAACTTTAACAATATTATAGTACTATAAATGGTTCAAAGGCAAGACACGACACAGCTACGTTATTTTAGCTGTTTTACAATTTTTGGATTTTTACGATAAAAACAGTATGTAGAAAAAAAAAATAAAAATTCGTACGATCAATACCTGAACAAGCAAACGATTTAGAGTACCCGATAAAATATAATACTACTTTTTATACACTCCATAGATTGTTAGTAAAAATAGAGGGGGTAACCCTATATACGGGATTTATTATAATATATTACTTTTAAAACGATAATAGATTGTTAACTTCAGTTAATTTTCAGGATTTTTGTTGTTTTTTTTCAACCAGGAACGGTAAATATATACTTTGGTATACATATTATAATAGACTTTTATGTTTTGAGGATGGCCTTGATGCATATAGTTTCTGTGTGTCACACAAATGGGAGATTTTGGACGGTTACAAAATCAATCACATGAAAGAAGTAGAGTTAGTATGTAATTACCTGACAATCTTGTTTCATTAATTGATCAAACCCGTATTCGTAAAAATCGATAACATTCAACTTTGGTATCATACTCGTCAAAATTAACACAATACTTACATGTCCTTAATTATAAATAAGGTTGCGTTGATTAATAATAAACTTTACGATCCGGTAATTTCTCATCGGTCATCCTTTTTTGCTTTTTTTTACATGTAACATAATTTATTGAAGACTATGTTAATATAGTTTTTCTGGTATGCCGTTTTAATTTAAATTACAAGTTTTCAAACTTTGTAACATTTATTAATTAAATAGTCGTACTTCAAGTTCCTCTGGTGATTGAAATACAAATAATTCAATGCAAAGATACAATTTCTCTATGTAATTAAAATCAAGGCCTCCCTACTACATTCCTACTGCTTGATTTTAAAAACGATTTAAATAAAATATTGATACACTGTTTTCTCGACACAACTTTTTATACATATATATGTGTACATATATATACATATATTATGTGTATACACACACATATATATATACATATATATACACACAGTATTGGTATTCCTAAAACTAAGCGATCAGTTTTTCCACTCTTCTCGTATATATGAAAAAATTTCAAACCTTTTCAAAATGTAGAATAAACAGTTGTTCGGCTGTTTCGAAAACGTATAACAAAGGAAGAGCACGAAAAACTGATCGACGAAGTAAATATTCTGAGCGCAAGTTCTCTAGAGCTACAAAAATATATAATTATATATAGTAATATTATGCATTTTTTTTATATCAACATTGCAAGAGGATACGATATAAATATTCTACTAAGTATTGATGAAAATCTAGATCTGTGAAACAACTCTTGGACTTATAAAAAAGTAGTTACTACTCCGTAAGTAAATCATACGAGAATATTAAAAAGTGTATATACGTTGTTTTTGTTCTTTTTTTTGCCAGTTTAAAGATTTTGTACAAATCAGATGAGAAGTATAAAAACCTTAAGTAATTCAAGCGTTTCGAACTTAACAGATGGAAAAACTTCATCGAAATATGTAATTCATTTGCAGTGAATAAACATAGTTTGAATCGATCTCTCACATTATCTAGTTTTCCATAAGAGTATAAGTATATCTGCACTTATTCTCAGTAGAATACCTCTAAATCCTCTGCTTATAATAACTGTAATATAAACATTTTTCACTCCTTGGATGAAGAATTTATAAAATCCAACAATAGATTGCAATAATTATGAAAATTACCAATGCCAATAGTAATTGGAACCAGCTGCAGGATGTACTTATATGTTCATTTTTTTCTTTAAAATTATGCAGTAAAGTATATTGAGAGATGCTTCTCGATACTTTTTTCTGTTTTTTTTTCTTGAGTGTTATAAAATATCAATATTTTTTTTCCACTTATCTGCTTCATAATACCCTTTTTTTTAAAAGACAAAACAAAGAAATAGAAAACGAAAACTTCCTTTACCTATACATATTCCTAATTATTCTGTATGTTACTTGTACTGTAAACTAAATTGTCTTAATTGATAATAACAAACGAATGCTTCGTAATAATAATTATTATTAAGTATTATAAAAGTGTTCGCTATAATATTTTTTTTTTTAAACTCTTTCACTGTATCTCTTGATTTCATCAAGCAACCCTGCAATTTAAGACATTTTCCCTGCATGCTATAAATTTCTGTTTTTTTTCCATAATAAATAATCGTAAACAAAAAAATCAATATTTTGTGTTCTTCAATTTTTTCCTTTTTATCAAATATACGAAATAACTTAGAAACTTTGAAAGTCAACCATGTACATGTTTTTTTTTTAATCCTCTCTTTTCTGACTGGGTAAATGTATAATATTTTACGATCTTTAGATGTATTGTTAAACTCTAATTTTATTTTCGCCAACAATAACGTACTGCAAGAATTTACGATCTGCACATATTCAGCGGCAGATTTATTTTAGATAAGACTTAGCTCGTAATATACCAGTGTACTTTTTCTTACAATTTTAAAACGAATTTCTTTACATCAGAGGGGATCGTTAAAATAAAGATATTTCTGTCAGCATCTGCATCGTTATGATTATGGAACATGTCTAATGATTATAATTGTACACTTGATGCAGTATAGAAAAGAACAAGGGTTAGTTATAGCAAATGGAATTCGAATCCATGACTTACACTATTCGCTTGACTGGGACATACTTCTCGAAACACTTGTTCTATGAAAGGTAGCCTGAAAGCAAACAAATAGAACAATTATTATTATTATTATTATTATTCAGTTCGAAATAAGCCTGAAAAATCTGGAACTATTTCAGACGCGCTGTAGTTGAGACTGATTTTTGAAAAAGTAAAAATGAACATTTTCGAGAGGAAATTTCATTTCTGGAAGCACGCCAAATATGATAATAGACTCGAATATCTTTAACATTGAAGGTACCAACCTTAATATAATTTTAGTAACTATAACAGATATACTTATACGCTATACCCTCGATTGAAACCATAATAATTTACATGTACACTCACATTGCTGAGAGACCACCACCGGGAGGCAGATTGGGAAAGTCTACATCCACAAGAAGTTGTAGTAATTTCAAAAAATCAAATTCATTCTCATCCTCCTGCGCAGCAACAATTTCTAAAAAATGTAATAAAATGCATGATTAAATATGAAATCGACAGAACGCGTTCACAATTCGAAATATTCATATGATAAATGTATATAGTTAAATCATACTTATACAAACAATACTATCATGATTAAGTGCATTGTGCATCTATTATCACATTTGTGCTGTACATATATAAAATATTCTAATAAATGCTGTTCATTAAATTCGACCAGTATCACCAAAAGAAATCAAGGAGATTGTACGATACTTGTTTACAATCGATAATTCTTACAAAAATCAGGAATACAATATACATGAAAAAAGAAAAGAAAAAAATGGACGTACAAACGAAATAAATACAAAATGCATGCATCTACTTAGGACTGGAATAGTTAGTGCTTTGAATACATTTCTTATGGAAAACCTGAAAAGATGAAATCCGGTCTTAAGTAGATACATTTTTTTGTTTTACGTATTCATATAGTTACAATTCTGTAATTCTCTTCTAAAACTGATCCACCTCTGGAATTGTACTGTACTAATACGAAATGTATGCATTCAGAGAGAGACAGTATTGGTTTTGTTGGAATGTTCCTCCATAAGAAATGTGTTTATTAAATGGTAAAGATACCGATGCAGTAGGTAAGAACATTTTTGTGTACCTTTGTAAGGAAATGTTAACCTACCTGTAACATCACTTACGTGTTTAGAAAGAGGAACAAACAACTTTTTAATGAAAACTTTACTTACAATAAAGCTTTATCAAAATATCAACTCCAAGGGTGGAATGCATTTTTTAAGTAAGAATAATTCTAGGCATTAAAACCGTTTAATTAAGGAAGAAAACAATTAGTACAATTCGATAACAAGGAAAACTAATACTAAATATAAATAACCATTAATATATTTATATAAATTTATAACCACCTAATGCCTTAAATTACTACTCTAGTATGAATAATGTAATGTCTAATATATCGATAGAATATTTTTCGGAATCGATAACTCAAAAAAAAAAAATGTACATAACAGATGCTTTCGGAATATTTTAATCAACATTGGAAACATATTAAATACCTTTTTTTAATGGTTTTACAAGTATTTCAAATACATTGAACATTCCACTAAAATATACTATACAGTTTATACAATATTCTTTTAAAGAACTTTGGTTTTTTGTACTTCTGTATGTGGTACTGGTATTTTGAAAATAGTTAGAATACAATGAAATACAGTTATACAAGTAAAACGATTGAATACTGTGGAAATTAGAGTATCTATTATGTGGAAAGTATTTGCGAAGAACGATATGTATTAAATAATACACGATACGTAAGCGATAAGAGTGTGGAAAAACGAATTAATCGAAAGTTTACCGAATAAAAGTGACTATGATAATAAATTGCAATTGTTTTTGTAATAGTTATACTAGCTACTTACTAATTGTATATAATTGGAAGATATGGTGTACTGTTTGCAAGAGTACTTTTTTATATTGCACGAGTACGATTAATCACAAGATAAAATACCGAAAAATGGTGTTACATACAGCCTTTATAATTATTTATATGTATTCCACTTTCATTTAATATTTGACCCCAAGAAATGTACAATCAGCGATCGTTATTAATCAAAAATTAATAAAACGCAACATTATACATTATATCGTTAAATGTACATGTTATATGTATATATATATATACATATATATATACGTGTATATAAGAAAATACATTCATCGAACAAGAATAAATTTTTTTAACGTTTCTTAATAGAAACACATGTAAATACCTTCTGTGAGGTGTGTGTATAAGGTACGAAAATGATGTGGCACTTACTTACAACAGATGTTTAAAATCTGAGAAATATTTTGTCTCTACTAAAAAATATACTATATATATAATATATATATTTAATATATATATTTTTTAATTGATTCATATATATATAGTAATGACTAGTAAAATATCTTTTCAAACAATAAATATTTGAATTATATGAAACAGTCTATTGCAAACGACATTAAAATATAAACAGGACAAACTTCAATACTGTGTGTATTCGATTGTATATTAGCATTTGTTCTACTTAGCTATGTTTAAAATCTACTATTTACGTTTAGATTTGTACATTTTGTATATGGAATAAAGGTACTTAAATAGCTCTGAAAAAAAAGAAAGAATGAGTGTAAATAAATTTGTTTTGCTAATTCATGAGGAACACAGATCTACTTTCTTTTTGTACTCTAGTTATGCCACTATAAAGATTGTATTTGATTGTACTAAAATTCCATTACTGAACTGATGTGCGATTACTTTGTTTAAGGGTTGTCAGAATGTCAAGTTCGTGTATGATACTGTGATCTCGTATTAATGCAACAGCAGAAAGAATATAATTGTTGTGAATATGGAAATGATAATGAACCTTTAATGCTCCTTTCAATGGCCGTTTCCAACTCGGTTTCCTTTAACTGTGCTGCTGGGCTTGGCTTCGGTGCAGCAGGAAACGTTACCAAAACTATGCTCATGTTATCTCTGCTACCCTAAACAAACAACAAACAAAATTATTTGTAATAAACATATATAACTGTACTAGTTTTAAATATTCTGTCAGAGGTCGAACACCGTTGATAAATGTACAGAACATACGAATGAAAACGAATTGGTAAGTACATAAACGCATTGTAAACAAGATTAGTAACATAAAAATGTTATCTAAAGCTTAGAATAGTACATATTTCATTACGATGCGATCATAATAATTTAGGGGCTGAAAATATAATGCAAAAGTTGCCAGAAGTATATCAAATAAATTTATCGTTGTGTTACATGTATGTAGTCAGTTATATCCTTGCGATGGAGAACTTTGTTCGATAATCTCTGTGGGGAATTCATTTTCTTTTGTTTTTGGAAGAGTTACGTCTTGTTACAAGTATGTAAATGCGGTGTAAATATTTAAAGCAACACACCTTGAAAACCGATAACGAGAAAACTTATAAGATATGTGGTAAAGGTTTAGGTATCATTACCTTATAAAGACAGGTGTCTATAACCTGGTTCGTAATTGCTTCTAAGTCATCTGTAAGCAGCAGCCTCGAATGTATAAAATTACATAGATCTTCGTTGTGCATTACATCCCAAATACCATCACACGCTAAAACTAGAAATTCATCGTGTTCATAGTCTCTATCTATCACGGATATTTCTGGTTCTGGAGACACTAACTGTTCACAGGGGCCTCGATCTTTTAAATTTTTGTACTCGTAATCTCCCAATGCACGAGAGACAGCTAATGCTCCGTTTACTCTTTGTATCATTACACTACCGCCAGCGTTCTGAATTCTTTCTTTTTCAGCTGGCAAAACAGGTTTATGGTCCCGTGTTGAGAAAACAGGACACCCTCCTTGACAAAGCACAGCTCTCGAATCGCCGCAATTCGCGATATATATATTTTTGGGTGATATAAATGCGCAAACTGCTGTGGAACCAGATTTGTCAGTACCAGAGCTCATCTCTGGCAAGTCTCTCATCTCATTGTCGAATCTGAGAAAGCCCGAGTAAATTCCTTTGATAACATCTTCCGCTTTAAACTCTTCCGTTTGTATTATACATTCTAACAAATGTTCTGCGCTATGAGCGGATGCCAGTGCTCCGGCGTGCCCATCGAATACCGCGAAATAACTCCAGTCCGATAGACTGTCGTTTAAGCCAATTATCGCTCTATGAGCATCCTCCATCTCCATTCTCCAACCCTGCATGCTGGAAACACCATAGCGTAGTCCGTTGCTCTCGCCATGCTCATTGTATTTCTCTGTTTTCGGAGTATCCAAAAGTGCCCCCATAATATTAACTAAATATTTGCTGCGTCAGCTCGATCAATTTGATTCCTTTGATATTATTTGACCAGCATCTTTCGATCGATCATTCGAGTAATGCTTTCGTAAGTTTTACCTGAAATTACAAGGAAAAAAATCAAAATCTCTGTCGACGTAGATTTTCTAGAAACTCTATCAATGTATTCTACAAGCATAAATAAACATAATAAATAATCTATTCCTATGTTGTGTCATCAGTGTAACTGTTTTTTTTTTTTCTATAACAAAGCTTCGCACGACTTATGTTTATATAACAATTTTTTTTCGTACTCAGAATACACTGACAAATGTTTGGCCGCTAAAACCTCGGACACCCTGTATGCACATAGAAATCCGCGACGGAATGATATCACGTACGATGTATATGTTACGACATAACTTTATAATTTGCTTCTCGATCGTTGTGCGGAGGGTGATCCGATCGAGAAAACGTTACGGTGAGAATTTCGGTTCGAATGTAGGAAAAAAAAAGTCGATAGGAACATAACATCGGTCTAATGCCGAACGTAACGTACAAGGGAATCGGGGACTGCAAACATTTTTGAACGGTACACAGAGATAACGTTCGCGTAAATAGAAATACACGAACGACGGTGCGGTCACGTTTACCGTCGTGTTCTCGCTGTGAAACTCTGTCGACGTTGCGAATCGGTGGGTTTCCGTGGAAAAAAAATCAGCTGTATCAAATTCTAATGGGAAACTCTATTTGGCAGTGCCAAATTTCGCGACTAAAATAGTTTATACCTCGGACTACATGTTCGCGAAACTTACGTTGGGAGATCGTGACCAAATATCATCGTTACTTCGGCAAAGCATATATGTGTAGAGCGTGGTATTGCTAATAGACTTGTTTCATATCACTATCACCATGTTCCCTTGCTAGGCTCAACACACAGAACCAACGAAATCGACTTGCATGAATGGCGGATATACACTAGGCGATTTTCTGCGCATGCGGCGGTTATTAATAGCATTGCCTCGTGGCGTCACAATCCACCAATCGAATGGCTGCGATTTCTGTCCAACACTGGGCAATCATATAGGGTGTCCATACTTCGAAAATCGAGAGGAGTGGTTTTATAGGAAATTTACAAAAATTATAATGCTTCTTACTAGACTGCGGATCTTTATGCAAAATCAAAATTTTCCAGTTGAATTGCGACAAACTCGAGTGAAATATAAATTTATTTAATAGATTGAAAATAATATAACTGTATTTTTATATTCTTCTAATGTTTCGATGTTTACTTATTACCTTTTCTCTTCTCTATCTTTTTCTCAATCTTCGAAATTCTTTTCCATTGTCTTCGTTAAGTTAAAATTAACCGAAGTTGATTAGGTTAACTTGAACATGCGTCTCGGTATCAGCAGCGCGATATGTATACTGTAAAAGACTTTGAAAATTCAAAAAAGAGAGGGAAGTCTCTCTGGACATTTCAAAACCAATAAAAACATTTTCGAAAACAATATTTCTGGTGAAGATGTTTCATTGTTAATCTACAATGACGAATGTAATGTTCTATGACATTCTATGTATTTGAGAAATGAGATTTTTCTAGTCTAAATAGAGTGTTTGAGTCAGTTCTGTCAGTACCGGAAGTAAAAAAATCACCATTCCATATATATATATATATATATATACATATATTATATATTTTTCTTCCCTCCACTTTCAACGAATGTTCTGAGACACCCTGTATAGGGTCCTGATGTAAAATTAACTCATGCGCGATACTGGAATTAACTTCTTGCGAAGAACTATATAAACAAAAACACAGCGTTTTTGTCGATGATAATTCGTGCCACTGCTGATTACTGTGTTTATCAGTATTGTTACAGTCAGCAAAATCAGGAAATTTGAATTTACCACTTGACGCGTTCAAAGTCGAGTCGAACGAGTTCTCGATCCTATTTGAATGCAAAGTTATATTCAAATATTTGATCGGTCGGTAATGTTTAAATATTTTTATAGTGAATAATATCATCGATCGATGAAATCGATCAAAATTTTCGACATTTTATTCTTCTTCAATGAAAAGTTGCAATCGATCGATGACCAACTCTGGAATATATGTAATGTATAGTTATTGATAACAGTCCATATATAAAACTTATCGTTCTTCCACAAATGATTAAATTTCGATAAGTATTATGTTTTTTATGTAATCATAATTGGCACGAAATTTATCGAGTAGAAATTGCTCGAGGTTATATTATTTGTAAGAAGTATATATATACAATATATTATGCTAATTCTATTGTATTTTTCATAAAATGTTTATTGAATAAATTTGTATGGGTATAAAGTTGATATAATCGAAGAATAAAATAACAAGTACTTTATTTCTCTTATAAGTATATGTTGTAATACTTTGAAACAACTTCGTTGTACGATTCAATACAATTCCTGCAACTTCTGTTTTAAAATGAAATATACACAGTACAATAGGAATATTAATTAAATAACAAGCAATATACTCTGGAGAATATATTTTCATACGTTTATATAGAAAAATATAGAGAATATCTTTTTGTTAACAACTAATAAATAACATTTTCTAACGAAATTAAATAGGATCGTATTTATACTGAAATAAAAAAAAAGGGTGTAGACATAAATATTAAATACGTGATTGAGAAAAGCAGTTTAATCACCAAAACATTTTTAAAAAGAAATTTTTTATCGAAACAATTATTTATATAGTTTTTGAAATAAATAAACTTAAATAAATTCATGAAAAAGGAAGTTTCTGGGGAAGTGTTTGCTTTATGTACAGAAGAAATCTTTTGTGCAATTATTTCGAATTCGTTACAAAACCAAGATCTCTGGGAATCATGTATTCTCTGACATTATCGTCTGTTAGTTTACTTCTAGCTGCTTGATGTTCAGCTACTATAGATTGCAAGACATTGATTAGCTCCTTCTTAAGTTCTCCAGTCAAAATTTCTCCACTGGAGTAACCCTGAAAATTCAGAACATAGTATAAACGTTTTGATCAATTAGAATCATACTCAATCTCGTCAAGCTTACTTTTCTAAGTTGGTCTAATTTGTCGTCGTCTTCTAGGAAGAATCTCAGCCATTGATACGATATATCAACATCACAGTTGCCTCCTAATTGTCTATGTTCCTCGACGGTAGCCTGTCCGCCCGAGAACGCGTGTTTATTAACTTTATTCTTTATTTGTTTCGCAGTGTCCGTTAAGAATATTGCACTGTTATCGCTACTGGCAGACATTTTCGTTTTCGAGCCCTGTAAAGCCGGAAAGAACACAGAATGCAGTAGAGCAGGCTTTGGATAGCCAAGTTTTGGCGCAGCGTCTCTGGTCATTCGGAAATAAGGATCCTGATCGATGGCGCACGGAATCAAACAATGGACTTTGGCGTTCTTAAAGATAAATGGAAACGTGCTAGAAATCGCTGGAGCAGCTTGGGTAGGTGGAAATGCGATTTTAGCGATAGGATCGCTGTCTCCAAATCCAAAGATCCCTTTAACTTGGTTGAACGTTACACCCCTCTGAATTCTGATCATATTGTGGTAAAACGCTGAATTAGTTCCGATGTGCTCTAGATTCGAAAAAATGAAAGTCTTGTCTGGCTTGAATCCAAGAGCTATAATGTCTTTAGCATTGGAATAAGACAGTTTGATCGCATCTTCTATCTTCAGGTTTTTCCATATAGCTTTCTCATCGTCGCTCAATTGAATGACTAACGGTATATTGAATGCATCCTGCAACCATTTGCAAAACATGAATGGTACCAGATGTCCTAAATGCATAGAGTCCGAGCTAGGTCCTCTGCCAGTGTAAAGATAAAAAGGTTTTCCTTGTTCGTACAAATTTAGAATCGTGTGCATGTCTCTGTGAGAGAAGAATATTTCTCTTCTGAGGAAATGATGCGGTTTTCGACCGGTAATCTTCTCGAACCTGATTAGCAGTTCTTCGTCGATTTTTGAGCTGCCAAACCTCTCTGAAAGAAGAGGAGGACCGTGATCAAGTTACTATAGTAATGTTCTACATTATTTAACCCTTTGCACTTGGAGCTATGTAAACTCGAAAATGAAACGCTTCTTCCTAGCTAGAATAATTCCATTCTATATGGAATATATAGAACACCCCATGCAATACTTAAATGTTTAGTCACTGATTAGATACCAGCTTATTTAACAATGTAAACAATATTTTGAATATTTATGGTAACCCTGAGTCACCACTCGAGTGCTAAGGGTGAAGTATTTATTATGAAGGAAAATCTGCGAAGTTAAGATAACAGATGGAAGTGGTTTGTGTTAGATAAATATGAATGATAAAATATTATCCTTGTGGAACTCACTAATTAGTTTATCATAATCAATTCCGTTCTCGTTTTTAGATTCGACATCCCAAGGCGTCACGATATCCTCGTCTTCCGTGGTCCCGTTTATGGTTAATCTGTCAATATCTACATTCTCCGCTGTCATGTTTCCTGCCTTTCAATTTCCCACGGATTGGTAAACAAAGTGAAATAATTACATCCACGAGAAACAAACGTCATATGCTACATACAGTAGGCTTGACCATAAGGTTAACTAGGTTAGGTCACTGTAATTCCGGCAGGATTGATTCCTGCGCGCGCATTTGCACCTTCAACACGGCACTTTCATTTGAATGACATTTCCTACGGACACAGTAACGCGAAAAAGCATTTTTCATTCGCTTACCGTTATTGTCTCTCCGATACTGCCATGTGAGAATGATAATACTAATGGCAGTGTCGCGTGTCTATTTAATAATCTGTCAAATTGTCTAGGGCAATTAGTAATCTCGTGGCGGTTTATTTGAAATTCGTTTCAATCGCAGGGAAAGGAAGCGTTTCGTTCCGAGTACTATGTAATTGAACTCGTCAGTAAAGTTACGTGGCAGGTCTGAACTTACGTTAGACAATGATTAAAGATTCACATGAACACGAATCGTTGACTTGTGAGCGCTTGTGTGAAACTGCAATTCATTAATTTTAATTCACCTCCTCGTGGAGGCTACCATAAGCGCATAACACTCACGTTAATATCAAATGATTGCATAAGTTCGTGTAAAATTCTTTTCTAATTGTAGAAATCCTGTGCTTTTGGTATTAACAAATGACGACAGGTATCGCCACCATCTTAATCTACGGTGCTCTTGCCCTGTCGGTAAAATTGTCTAACAGTTTCCAGCTTCAATTTGTGCTATCGAAAGTTCAAAAAATCCCACGGAAACACATTCTAAAATCGATTCAAAGTAACTCCTGCAAATCCAGTTTTAATTAAACAGGATTTTCTTCAACTTTAATTAAATGATCTCAATAATGTTCAACAATGATTTAAGAAAAACGCTTTACTAGATTACTCTCTCGAGAGACAAATTACTTAACAAATTAAGGAATTCGCGAAAACGTTGGGAGAAATTTTTTATGGTATCTCCACTGTTCGCAAAATCAAATTCTCCGTGATTTTTCACCAGCTATAATATCGCGGCGCGGTCTCGCACGAGGTATCTCATAAATTGACAAAAATTAGTAGTTCGTTTGAAAACTAAAGCCCGCTTTTCAGAGCGCGAACCGCTCTCTCGCGAGGCTGCGGGATTAATGAAATATTCATTCGTCGTACTAACCAAAGAGGAGGCGGATGATTATTATGAAAGTAATAAAGCTGACGTGTTCGCGAGTAGAATAAGCCGAATTTCTCGATTTCATTTCATTTCGTCTCATCCACCGGCAAATAGAATGATTGGGCCTGCGCGGACGGTGAATACAAATCGGGAATACGTTTCGGTTATTTGCGAACTGCATGCACGTCTACCTGTTTACATATACATATAATTTCACCGACGAGACGCGTATGGAAACACGAACGTCCAACACTGGCTGTATAATAAGTAGATTGCGGATGTTTATGCAATTTTCAATTTTTATAGACAAATTTTAAGAAAGTGAAACGGAATAAATCCTATTTCTCATGGGAGTAGCCTTTGTGGATCTAAAACAAATAAAAATCGTACTAAATTCTATCGAATTCTATATTATAGCATTTTCTGAAAATTTTCATAAGCCGTAAATGCATAAGCATTCGCAGTTTAATAATAAATGTAGATTCGGTATTCGTTTAGAGAAAAATACTCCACGACAATATCGGCGGCTACAAATCTTTCAGCGATCATTTTAGCGAAAGGTTGGTCATCCGGAGTTAAAGTGAAGTGCAGGAAGGAAACCGCATGAATCACAATCGTCGGCGATAGTGGACAGGCTTTTGACTAGCTTATCGCCGCTCGTAAAGAATGGAAAATCGACGATAAGATACGCGATTCGGGAGATTTGGGACGCGCGCGCGACTTCGCCCACGCGTTCCGCGTGAATCGTCCACGCGAGATGATCGCTGATTTATGGCGCATTGTGTTCTTAAACTCGCCGGTTATATATATACAGAGGAGAGAGACGGCCCTAGCTGCGACAATGCACCGGGCCCGAGACTGGTCCCGATTCTTTTTTCTTTGTGGCCGAGGCCCGCGTATTTTGTTGGCGCAACAATCGTCTTTTGCCGGCTTCGTCGGCTCGCCAAGCTCTGCCATGGCGAATCGGAGCCGCGACACCATGTTCTCTACGGGGTTGAAGCCGTCCCACTCGCGGAGGTGGCGATAACTCGAGCTGCGGGCCAACAAATTTCGAGATGAACCTGGTCCTTCGGAATTTTCGGCCTCTATTGCCCCTTTAGTGGGACTAAGGTACGTGTCCATCTGAGAGTTTCTGTCGATAGTTGCTCTCGAGAGTACTCTCAATTTGCGTGTCCATTTGAGAGCACTTCAGACATTTTTGGCTCTCGGAGATTGACTTGAGTTTAACTATGGCTATTTGAATTTCCCGAATTTACCGAAATCCGCAGTCTAGTTATAAGAATACTTGTGAACAGAATGGATGCGGCAAAGTTTGCTGCAATTGTGGCAATGTACTTAATAAGAAGAAAGAAATGTTCGGAAAAGTAAAAATTCTGGACTAAAACCATGGACAATGCGACGCAACAAAATGGGTGCATCTTCTACACTTGTACAAGAATTACATACAGAAGATGCACAACAGTTTAGAAGTTTCGTGCGAATGAATGCAGTGCAAGTTGAAAACATAATAAGTTTGATTGGACCACAAATTGCCAAACAAGATACAAAGTTCCGGAAAGCAATATCAATAAGAAAGTAATTACACTTCAAGAATATTTAATTCTGTGGAAACATTCGCAAATATTTGCGAACAGGCTCTCGAGAGCAACTCGCGATAGTTCTACTCTCAGATGGACACGTACCTTAATCGCAACCTCACTGTTTCTCTCGGTGTTTTTCATCAGTCGCACACAAGTTCGATTTAATAGCACAGGTGGTAGCTTCCGTGTCTTTGTTGATGAGGCCAACGTCGGCGGCCATGCTGCCGATACCCTTTAACGATCAGATCGAGGCTCGTAAAACTTCGCGATCTCTGATTAGCCGAAAGCGCGGCTCACAAAGGGTTGGAAAAAGGAGGCAGCTCGAAAGCGAGCGGCGAATTAAATTTCAAGGTCCTGCCTTAACGACGGGGGCGTGTTTACGGTAGGCGATGTCCCCTAGTTTTTGTCCCGGGGGCCACAGAAGAGGCCACGTAAGAGTATGCCAGGCGACTCTTAATCAAAGTTTGATCGTCCTTCGCCCTTCTTTTAGAGGCCCGCGCAAAAATCCACGGATATTAGCGAGCCAGGTCCGCGCGATCCTTTATGATTGCCGGGGCACAGCCCGGCTGAGATTATAAATCAAGCAATCAACCGCCATAAAAGTCCGCCCACGCGATCGCCGAGATCTTCCCCTTCTTTTCGCGATCGTCGTCGTCGTCGTTGCTCGACCTTTTTCCCCCCGTTTGCTTCTTTAAGGGAACTACGAGGGCCCCGCGACAACGTCCGCAGATTTAGTGTTAACCTAATGTTGGAAATGGAGCATTGATTTTCGAGTGCCTACGACGAATGATCCCGAATTCCGGAGATTCAAACAATTGTGTGACTGTATTGCGCGATTTCTCTTCGCTGACCAATTTCGAGTTCGAAACAGCCATCAATCGTGCGGCTACTTTAACAAACAGGTACAGAAGGGGTTAAAACACACGGAGTGCGAACGTGTGCGGTACCCTCGTCTCACGTCGAGTTCTCAGTCTTTCGAGCACTGAAGTTGACGAATGTACCGAGATCAACGGAGGGTGACTGGCAGATTGTTCGCCAGCGTTCTCAGCGGTGGTCCACGCTCGGATGGACCTCGATCGATAGATTCTGACCTTAAACGAGCACTTCGGCACGCCTCTCGAAAAATGATCGATTCCCGACCGGCTCGATTCGGACTTCGATACCCGGCTCCTCCGTTCACTTGCTGCCGTTGTTCGTGTCAGTCCACTTATCGAAATTGTGCGTTATCGTTTTTCCATTTCACGGAAGCCGAATTCTATAATTCTTCTGCCAGATCGTGCAAATTCAAGGATATTCTCCTTTCTTCGCCTGCAGACGCATTTTTCTGCAAAATAAACATTGCCTACTTGAATTGCAAGGCGCAGGAGCTGCACAGACATTTATTCTTTTTTTTCATCTACTCATTTTTGTAATAAATGCATAAAATAATTACATACAATCACGCACGTGAAATTTAAAGCTTGAAGGAGATCTGCAGTTGAATAATACGAATCCTGGGTGTGGGTATCGAAGATAAAAATCGAGATCGTCACGGGATCGATGGGATCCACGACCGTTGAAAGATGCGACCGGAAGGAATCCCAACATCGATCGAACTATACCGGTGGTCCAGTATTGTCGGGGATCGTCGTGTCGGAGATCTTAATCGTTTATTTATGTCGGCGAATGTAACGTCTACCTGTCGTTTCGTTCATTGTGCGTGACTTTGGGCCTCGCCGCGATGCGAGACGCGTCACGACGTTACAAGACGATTTTATTTCCTGCTTGTCGTCCCATTACATAATAACTGGCTGCCCGTCTCGATCGTAGATTATCGCCGATCGATAGACATCTACACCGACAACCGTTGCCGCCTCATCTGCCAGAGTTTCGTCCCGCCGCCGCCATTGATCTACTACACAATCCTCGTTCCCGGTCATTTCGAGAAAGATTTGCAAATGATTGTTACTAGAACGTATCGACTGTGGATATTTTATGCAAATTAAAAATCGTCTGCACCAAGCGCGAGATACAGGAACCAAGTGAAAAGTTCCTTCTTTCTCTAATAGCTTTGATAATCAAACAATAATATGTATATAATTTCTATTCTGTTGAAATTGGATCTCCACATTTTCGTCATAATTATTTTCTGGCTCTGATCGTCGCGGTGCTTTTGCAGGTACTTTTAACGATCGCGGTCGAACGGATACAAAAGGGTACAGCGATAAAGAAAGAGGGGTGTTCCACGTTCATCCCTTCGGGTTTCCACCACGTATCAATTGATCCGTGCGGGGGTGTTAAGCGCGTAGGACACGACATGTGCTACCAGCAACCACGATATCCACCCTGTGTCTTACGCCACCGTACACAGAGACGGGGATGCGAGTACACAAAGAGTGACTCTTGATCGCTCGACAGCCCTTCGCTTAATTTTTCTCAGCGGGTGGATTCCGTGCGCTCGGGCGTGTTGCTCGCGAATTAATCCTGCAACTCTGTAAAAGTCGTCGTCGATCAATTTACAGTACGCGGAAGAATGAAATCTGAACAGAGAGGTGGAATGTTCATACAACTTTCTTCAAAGGCGATGCGCGAGGGAATAAAATTCGACTGGAACGTTAATTCGAAGTTCGGGCACGAATACGCAAAGACCGGCGCGGCGGCCCCATTATTCGCGAAAAAGTGGCATAATTCCGGTATGTTCGCGAGGATAGCAGGCAGCCAGTCGTTCCATGGTTGATTTTTATTGCCACCGGGATACGGGCTGGTATAAAATGTACATGGTCGGGCGATAACGAAATCCTCACCCTTTTCGGTGCACCCTAAAGTTTAGCGATCTCTAATGAACTGGTAGTCCGTTAGTTAGTCTAACTCGGTCTTTCTCTCTCTCTCTATCCGTCGGTTCTCTGGTCCGTATATATCGGGTGTGCGGCCTGTGTACATATGTACAACCGTCGGAGGAAGAGGGAAAACGCGAGAGTACGTACGTACACGCGCGGATACAAATAAATCCTGTTAGCCGTAGCCGGAGCGGCGCAAAGCCGAATTTTCCCGGCTCTCGCATCTGTGAATATTTGCCCGTGGGTAGCGCATTACACGCCCGTTGTAATGCGCTCTCTAACTACCGTTCTCTCCGTCTACGAATCGGTATCGAACTGGCAGAGATAGAGAGCGCCGAACCCCCCCGATCTCGCAAACACTCTGTTTCCGTCGGGTGGATTCCTCGCGACGCTCCCCGGGGTCGAATTTACATTTTTACGGGATTACAACGCCGACAGGGTGCCCCGTGACAGGCCCATGGGAGTATTAAGCGGCGCACTTATTGTTGTAACGATTGCAAGAATTCTGGACGTAATAATCGTTCGAGAAAGGCGCGATAGATAAATATAGCTTCTCTTATTAATTAAGAACAAGCAAACCACGAAACATTCACCTCTATACTCTGTTCCTAAATTAGATTTCACATGGTATCAACTTCGTTTCATCTGTATTTGCCCTTTATTGTAATTTTTACTAATCGTCATTGCAAGTAAACGATATCAAAGTAACCACCTTTTTCATTTTTAAAAAAGTTAGTTCTGTTACACGATGTAACAAGTTCAAACAGCGTTTTCACGCATAGAGTATTTTGGACTATTTAATAAAGGATAGAAGGCATTTACTATTATTCACGCAGAGAATTTTTCTTAACTGGTGGACTATTCGTGCTTCAACTATAGAAAATCGTGAAGCAGTATTTGCACCCGCTAAAATTGTCAACTCGATCGAATTACCATTTTCAGCAGCGAAGCAACGGGGGTCGAGCGAGTCGAACGGAAAATGAGGCCCACGCGTCGCGATTTCCAAGTGTTCGAGCGCGACGGTGGAAACGGAACTAAAAGTCGATGCAAATTCATGCAAATGATCGGCCGGTACAATAATTACCGCGGCGGAAAAATAGCAGCCGATACGGTCGGTCGATCACGAATTTCCCCGGCGCGGCGTGAAACTGCCTCGAGACAGAGGAAACGACCATGCTCGATCAGGGTGGGAAGAGGTTGCGAAATGGAAATGGCCGAGGCTGGCAACCCTCTTTTCAGTTTCTTTTAGCCTGGGCGGCTAATTTGCGGCTACGAGCTCGGTTTGACAGGAAGGAAGGAAGGAAGTGATCAGGAACTGGAGGGAGGCTCGCGAAGATAAAGGAAGAAATAAACTCCTTCTTTCTTTGTGATTTGCATGAAATTTCCCGTCCCGACGGCCGCCCTTTGATGTCTCCTACTGATCGTTCCTTGATTAATGTTCCGTTACGTGTCCGTGGAACTCTTTCCCTTCGTAGACGTCGCAGTAAATTTTGCGATCGAGTCTGATCAACAGAGATCCCGACAAAAAGTTACACGAACAATTGGCAAAACGATAGAATGACGATGTTAGAACGAATTTTGAATTCAAGCTTGCAGCAGCGTTGCGATCTCGTAAAAATGTGAACCAGTACTGTCTTGAATGATCGCAAATAAATAATTGATTGGATTTGTAAGGGGTCAGTGTTGGGCAAAATATGTAATTAGATACAAATTTCGGATCACAATTAAAAGATACAAAAATTGTAACTAGTTACTCGAGGATTTAGATCCAAAAGGATCTTGTATCCGAAGTTGAATTAGATACATTTGTATCCGTCGCAAAAGGATCCGAAGCGTCGGATACATTTGTAACTTGTATCTGTATCTAAATCCAAGATCCTTTTCGGATCCTTCCAAGATCCTTTTGGCCAGCTCGAGCGTCGAGCCCCGAGGCCTGAGCCCAGAACACAATAGTGGTGCAATAAACACGACCGGGCTATCCCTCGGCAACCCAGGTATATCGGCATGAAACCCCTAACAAGTGAATGCTAAACTTGTTTATTTCTCATGATTTCCGCACGGAAGTGACACGAGCCAGTTCGTGGCGTTCTTCCGATTAAGAAAAGTCTAAACCCGATAGAAATCGGACTGTAACTAGGGAAAGGATCTTTGAAATTTCAAATAGATACTTTTGCCCAAGCTCGGATCCTTTCGAAACCTCGGGCGACGAAGCGTCGAGGGGACTCGGGAGCCGTGGGCCAAGTGGTGCAATAAACTTACTACCGGGCTATCCCTCGGCGACCCAGGTATATCGGCATGAAACCCCTAACAAGTGAATGCTAAACTTGTTTATTTCCCATGATTTCCTCGCGGAAGTGACACGAGCCAGTTTGTGGCGTTCTTCCGATTAAGAAAAGTCTAAACCCGACAGAAATCGGACTGTAACTAGGGAAAGGATCTTTGAAATTTTAAAAAGATACTTTTGCCCAAGCTCGGATCCTTTCGGATCCTTCCAAGATCCTTTTGGCCAGCTCGAGCGTCGAGCCCCGAGGCCTGAGCCCAGAACACAATAGTGGTGCAATAAACTTACTACCGGGCTATCCCTCGGCGACCCAGGTATATCGGCATGAAACCCCTAACAAGTGAATGCTAAACTTGTTTATTTCTCATGATTTCCGCACGGAAGTGACACGAGCCAGCTCGTGGCGTTCTTCCGATTAAGAAAAGTCTAAACCCGATAGAAATCGGACTGTAACTAGGGAAAGGATCTTTGAAATTTCAAATAGATACTTTTGCCCAAGCTCGGATCCTTTCGAAACCTCGGGCGACGAAGCGTCGAGGGGACTCGGGAGCCGTGGGCCAAGTGGTGCAATAAACTTACGACCGGGCTATCCCTCGGCGACCCAGGTATATCGGCATGAAACCCCTAACAAGTGAATGCTAAACTTGTTTATTTCTCATGATTTCCTGGCGGAAGTGACACGAGCCAGTTTGTGGCGTTCTTCCGATTAAGAAAAGTCTAAACCCGACAGAAATCGGACTGTAACTAGGGAAAGGATCTTTGAAATTTTAAAAAGATACTTTTGCCCAAGCTCGGATCCTTTCGGATCCTTCCAAGATCCTTTTGGCCAGCTCGAGCGTCGAGCCCCGAGGCCTGAGCTCAGAACACAACAGTGGTGCAATAAACTTACGACCGGGCTATCCCTCGGCGACCCAGGTATATCGGCATGAAACCCCTAACAAGTGAATGCTAAACTTGTTTATTTCTCATGATTTCCTCACGGAAGTGACACGTGCCAGTTCGTGGCGTTCTTCCGATTAAGAAAAGTCCAAACCCGACAGAAATCGGACTGTAACTAGGGAAAGGATCTTTGAAATTTTAAAAAGATTTACAAGAATTTTTGCCGCAAAAGTATCTTTTTAAAATTTCAAAGATCCTTTCCCTAGTTACAGTCCGATTTCTGTCGGGTTTGGACTTTTCTTAATCGGAAGAACGCCACGAACTGGCTCGTGTCACTTCCGCGAGGAAATCATGAGAAATAAACAAGTTTAGCATTCACTTGTTAGGGGTTTCATGCCGATATACCTGGGTCGCCGAGGGATAGCCCGGTAGTAAGTTTATTGCACCACTATTGTGTTCTGGGCTCAGGCCTCGGGGCTCGACGCTCGAGCTGGCCAAAAGGATCTTGGAAGGATCCGAAAAGGATCCGAGCTTGGGCAAAAGTATCTTTTTAAAATTTCAAAGATCCTTTCCCTAGTTACAGTCCGATTTCTGTCGGGTTTGGACTTTTCTTAATCGGAAGAACGCCACGAACTGGCTCGTGTCACTTCCGCGAGGAAATCATGAGAAATAAACAAGTTTAGCATTCACTTGTTAGGGGTTTCATGCCGATATACCTGGGTCGGCGAGGGATAGCCCGGTCGTAAGTTTATTGCACCACTGTTGTGTTCTGAGCTCAGGCCTCGGGGCTCGACGCTCGAGCTGGCCAAAAGGATCTTGGAAGGATCCGAAAGGATCCGAGCTTGGGCAAAAGTATCTTTTTAAAATTTCAAAGATCCTTTCCCTAGTTACAGTCCGATTTCTCTCGGGTTTGGACTTTTCTTAATCGGAAGAACGCCACGAACTGGCTCGTGTCACTTCCGTGAGGAAATCATGAGAAATAAACAAGTTTAGCATTCACTTGTTAGGGGTTTCATGCCGATATACCTGGGTCGCCGTGGGATAGCCCGGTAGTAAGTTTATTGCACCACTTGGCCCACGGCTCGCGATTCCCCTCGACGCTTCGTCGCCCGAGGTTTCGAAAGGATCCGAGCTTGGGCAAAAGTATCTATTTGAAATTTCAAAGATCCTTTCCCTAGTTACAGTCCGATTTCTATCGGGTTTAGACTTTTCTTAATCGGAAGAACGCCACGAACTGGCTCGTGTCACTTCCGTGCGGAAATCATGAGAAATAAACAAGTTTAGCATTCACTTGTTAGGGGTTTCATGCCGATATACCTGGGTCGCCGAGGGATAGCCCGGTAGTAAGTTTATTGCACCACTATTGTGTTCTGGGCTCAGGCCTCGGGGCTCGACGCTCGAGCTGGCCAAAAGGATCTTGGAAGGATCCGAAAAGGATCCGAGCTTGGGCAAAAGTATCTTTTTAAAATTTCAAAGATCCTTTCCCTAGTTACAGTCCGATTTCTGTCGGGTTTGGACTTTTCTTAATCGGAAGAACGCCACGAACTGGCTCGTGTCACTTCCGCGAGGAAATCATGAGAAATAAACAAGTTTAGCATTCACTTGTTAGGGGTTTCATGCCGATATACCTGGGTCGGCGAGGGATAGCCCGGTCGTAAGTTTATTGCACCACTGTTGTGTTCTGAGCTCAGGCCTCGGGGCTCGACGCTCGAGCTGGCCAAAAGGATCTTGGAAGGATCCGAAAGGATCCGAGCTTGGGCAAAAGTATCTTTTTAAAATTTCAAAGATCCTTTCCCTAGTTACAGTCCGATTTCTCTCGGGTTTGGACTTTTCTTAATCGGAAGAACGCCACGAACTGGCTCGTGTCACTTCCGTGAGGAAATCATGAGAAATAAACAAGTTTAGCATTCACTTGTTAGGGGTTTCATGCCGATATACCTGGGTCGCCGTGGGATAGCCCGGTAGTAAGTTTATTGCACCACTTGGCCCACGGCTCGCGATTCCCCTCGACGCTTCGTCGCCCGAGGTTTCGAAAGGATCCGAGCTTGGGCAAAAGTATCTATTTGAAATTTCAAAGATCCTTTCCCTAGTTACAGTCCGATTTCTATCGGGTTTAGACTTTTCTTAATCGGAAGAACGCCACGAACTGGCTCGTGTCACTTCCGTGCGGAAATCATGAGAAATAAACAAGTTTAGCATTCACTTGTTAGGGGTTTCATGCCGATATACCTGGGTCGCCGAGGGATAGCCCGGTAGTAAGTTTATTGCACCACTATTGTGTTCTGGGCTCAGGCCTCGGGGCTCGACGCTCGAGCTGGCCAAAAGGATCTTGGAAGGATCCGAAAGGATCCGAGCTTGGGCAAAAGTATCTTTTTAAAATTTCAAAGATCCTTTCCCTAGTTACAGTCCGATTTCTCTCGGGTTTGGACTTTTCTTAATCGGAAGAACGCCACGAACTGGCTCGTGTCACTTCCGTGAGGAAATCATGAGAAATAAACAAGTTTAGCATTCACTTGTTAGGGGTTTCATGCCGATATACCTGGGTCGCCGTGGGATAGCCCGGTAGTAAGTTTATTGCACCACTTGGCCCACGGCTCGCGATTCCCCTCGACGCTTCGTCGCCCGAGGTTTCGAAAGGATCCGAGCTTGGGCAAAAGTATCTATTTGAAATTTCAAAGATCCTTTCCCTAGTTACAGTCCGATTTCTATCGGGTTTAGACTTTTCTTAATCGGAAGAACGCCACGAACTGGCTCGTGTCACTTCCGTGCGGAAATCATGAGAAATAAACAAGTTTAGCATTCACTTGTTAGGGGTTTCATGCCGATATACCTGGGTCGCCGAGGGATAGCCCGGTAGTAAGTTTATTGCACCACTATTGTGTTCTGGGCTCAGGCCTCGGGGCTCGACGCTCGAGCTGGCCAAAAGGATCTTGGAAGGATCCGAAAAGGATCCGAGCTTGGGCAAAAGTATCTTTTTAAAATTTCAAAGATCCTTTCCCTAGTTACAGTCCGATTTCTGTCGGGTTTGGACTTTTCTTAATCGGAAGAACGCCACGAACTGGCTCGTGTCACTTCCGCGAGGAAATCATGAGAAATAAACAAGTTTAGCATTCACTTGTTAGGGGTTTCATGCCGATATACCTGGGTCGGCGAGGGATAGCCCGGTCGTAAGTTTATTGCACCACTGTTGTGTTCTGAGCTCAGGCCTCGGGGCTCGACGCTCGAGCTGGCCAAAAGGATCTTGGAAGGATCCGAAAGGATCCGAGCTTGGGCAAAAGTATCTTTTTAAAATTTCAAAGATCCTTTCCCTAGTTACAGTCCGATTTCTCTCGGGTTTGGACTTTTCTTAATCGGAAGAACGCCACGAACTGGCTCGTGTCACTTCCGTGAGGAAATCATGAGAAATAAACAAGTTTAGCATTCACTTGTTAGGGGTTTCATGCCGATATACCTGGGTCGCCGTGGGATAGCCCGGTAGTAAGTTTATTGCACCACTTGGCCCACGGCTCGCGATTCCCCTCGACGCTTCGTCGCCCGAGGTTTCGAAAGGATCCGAGCTTGGGCAAAAGTATCTATTTGAAATTTCAAAGATCCTTTCCCTAGTTACAGTCCGATTTCTATCGGGTTTAGACTTTTCTTAATCGGAAGAACGCCACGAACTGGCTCGTGTCACTTCCGTGCGGAAATCATGAGAAATAAACAAGTTTAGCATTCACTTGTTAGGGGTTTCATGCCGATATACCTGGGTCGCCGAGGGATAGCCCGGTAGTAAGTTTATTGCACCACTATTGTGTTCTGGGCTCAGGCCTCGGGGCTCGACGCTCGAGCTGGCCAAAAGGATCTTGGAAGGATCCGAAAAGGATCCGAGCTTGGGCAAAAGTATCTTTTTAAAATTTCAAAGATCCTTTCCCTAGTTACAGTCCGATTTCTGTCGGGTTTGGACTTTTCTTAATCGGAAGAACGCCACGAACTGGCTCGTGTCACTTCCGCGAGGAAATCATGAGAAATAAACAAGTTTAGCATTCACTTGTTAGGGGTTTCATGCCGATATACCTGGGTCGGCGAGGGATAGCCCGGTCGTAAGTTTATTGCACCACTGTTGTGTTCTGAGCTCAGGCCTCGGGGCTCGACGCTCGAGCTGGCCAAAAGGATCTTGGAAGGATCCGAAAGGATCCGAGCTTGGGCAAAAGTATCTTTTTAAAATTTCAAAGATCCTTTCCCTAGTTACAGTCCGATTTCTCTCGGGTTTGGACTTTTCTTAATCGGAAGAACGCCACGAACTGGCTCGTGTCACTTCCGTGAGGAAATCATGAGAAATAAACAAGTTTAGCATTCACTTGTTAGGGGTTTCATGCCGATATACCTGGGTCGCCGTGGGATAGCCCGGTAGTAAGTTTATTGCACCACTTGGCCCACGGCTCGCGATTCCCCTCGACGCTTCGTCGCCCGAGGTTTCGAAAGGATCCGAGCTTGGGCAAAAGTATCTATTTGAAATTTCAAAGATCCTTTCCCTAGTTACAGTCCGATTTCTATCGGGTTTAGACTTTTCTTAATCGGAAGAACGCCACGAACTGGCTCGTGTCACTTCCGTGCGGAAATCATGAGAAATAAACAAGTTTAGCATTCACTTGTTAGGGGTTTCATGCCGATATACCTGGGTCGCCGAGGGATAGCCCGGTAGTAAGTTTATTGCACCACTATTGTGTTCTGGGCTCAGGCCTCGGGGCTCGACGCTCGAGCTGGCCAAAAGGATCTTGGAAGGATCCGAAAAGGATCCGAGCTTGGGCAAAAGTATCTTTTTAAAATTTCAAAGATCCTTTCCCTAGTTACAGTCCGATTTCTGTCGGGTTTGGACTTTTCTTAATCGGAAGAACGCCACGAACTGGCTCGTGTCACTTCCGCGAGGAAATCATGAGAAATAAACAAGTTTAGCATTCACTTGTTAGGGGTTTCATGCCGATATACCTGGGTCGGCGAGGGATAGCCCGGTCGTAAGTTTATTGCACCACTGTTGTGTTCTGAGCTCAGGCCTCGGGGCTCGACGCTCGAGCTGGCCAAAAGGATCTTGGAAGGATCCGAAAGGATCCGAGCTTGGGCAAAAGTATCTTTTTAAAATTTCAAAGATCCTTTCCCTAGTTACAGTCCGATTTCTCTCGGGTTTGGACTTTTCTTAATCGGAAGAACGCCACGAACTGGCTCGTGTCACTTCCGTGAGGAAATCATGAGAAATAAACAAGTTTAGCATTCACTTGTTAGGGGTTTCATGCCGATATACCTGGGTCGCCGTGGGATAGCCCGGTAGTAAGTTTATTGCACCACTTGGCCCACGGCTCGCGATTCCCCTCGACGCTTCGTCGCCCGAGGTTTCGAAAGGATCCGAGCTTGGGCAAAAGTATCTATTTGAAATTTCAAAGATCCTTTCCCTAGTTACAGTCCGATTTCTATCGGGTTTAGACTTTTCTTAATCGGAAGAACGCCACGAACTGGCTCGTGTCACTTCCGTGCGGAAATCATGAGAAATAAACAAGTTTAGCATTCACTTGTTAGGGGTTTCATGCCGATATACCTGGGTCGCCGAGGGATAGCCCGGTAGTAAGTTTATTGCACCACTATTGTGTTCTGGGCTCAGGCCTCGGGGCTCGACGCTCGAGCTGGCCAAAAGGATCTTGGAAGGATCCGAAAAGGATCCGAGCTTGGGCAAAAGTATCTTTTTAAAATTTCAAAGATCCTTTCCCTAGTTACAGTCCGATTTCTGTCGGGTTTGGACTTTTCTTAATCGGAAGAACGCCACGAACTGGCTCGTGTCACTTCCGCGAGGAAATCATGAGAAATAAACAAGTTTAGCATTCACTTGTTAGGGGTTTCATGCCGATATACCTGGGTCGGCGAGGGATAGCCCGGTCGTAAGTTTATTGCACCACTGTTGTGTTCTGAGCTCAGGCCTCGGGGCTCGACGCTCGAGCTGGCCAAAAGGATCTTGGAAGGATCCGAAAGGATCCGAGCTTGGGCAAAAGTATCTTTTTAAAATTTCAAAGATCCTTTCCCTAGTTACAGTCCGATTTCTCTCGGGTTTGGACTTTTCTTAATCGGAAGAACGCCACGAACTGGCTCGTGTCACTTCCGTGAGGAAATCATGAGAAATAAACAAGTTTAGCATTCACTTGTTAGGGGTTTCATGCCGATATACCTGGGTCGCCGTGGGATAGCCCGGTAGTAAGTTTATTGCACCACTTGGCCCACGGCTCGCGATTCCCCTCGACGCTTCGTCGCCCGAGGTTTCGAAAGGATCCGAGCTTGGGCAAAAGTATCTATTTGAAATTTCAAAGATCCTTTCCCTAGTTACAGTCCGATTTCTATCGGGTTTAGACTTTTCTTAATCGGAAGAACGCCACGAACTGGCTCGTGTCACTTCCGTGCGGAAATCATGAGAAATAAACAAGTTTAGCATTCACTTGTTAGGGGTTTCATGCCGATATACCTGGGTCGCCGAGGGATAGCCCGGTAGTAAGTTTATTGCACCACTATTGTGTTCTGGGCTCAGGCCTCGGGGCTCGACGCTCGAGCTGGCCAAAAGGATCTTGGAAGGATCCGAAAAGGATCCGAGCTTGGGCAAAAGTATCTTTTTAAAATTTCAAAGATCCTTTCCCTAGTTACAGTCCGATTTCTGTCGGGTTTGGACTTTTCTTAATCGGAAGAACGCCACGAACTGGCTCGTGTCACTTCCGCGAGGAAATCATGAGAAATAAACAAGTTTAGCATTCACTTGTTAGGGGTTTCATGCCGATATACCTGGGTCGCCGTGGGATAGCCCGGTAGTAAGTTTATTGCACCACTTGGCCCACGGCTCGCGATTCCCCTCGACGCTTCGTCGCCCGAGGTTTCGAAAGGATCCGAGCTTGGGCAAAAGTATCTATTTGAAATTTCAAAGATCCTTTCCCTAGTTACAGTCCGATTTCTATCGGGTTTAGACTTTTCTTAATCGGAAGAACGCCACGAACTGGCTCGTGTCACTTCCGTGCGGAAATCATGAGAAATAAACAAGTTTAGCATTCACTTGTTAGGGGTTTCATGCCGATATACCTGGGTCGCCGAGGGATAGCCCGGTAGTAAGTTTATTGCACCACTATTGTGTTCTGGGCTCAGGCCTCGGGGCTCGACGCTCGAGCTGGCCAAAAGGATCTTGGAAGGATCCGAAAAGGATCTTGGATTTAGATACAGATACAAGTTACAAATGTATCCGACGCTTCGGATCCTTTTGCGACGGATACAAATGTATCTAATTCAACTTCGGATACAAGATCCTTTTGGATCCGAACCTTAAGATCACGAATCATAGTTACGTATCTTTTAGTTGGATCCGGATTTAGATACTTTTGTATTTAGATACTGCCCAACTCTGTAAGGGGTGGTCGGGTATCGAGCAGTTTCAAAGGGCGAGGATCGCAATGAATTTCTCTTGGTCGACAGTCGCAGAATCGAGACCGTGGTCGCCCATTGTTTTTTTCTAGACTGCGGGAACAAAGGGGGTAGGTGGTGCGCGAGTGCGTAGGTGCGTGGAAGCGTCGTGCTCGCTAACAGGATTACGGAAGGGTGGCTGTGTAGGGGCTGCCACCCCAAAGGGTGCCGACAAGTGGACCGAATAATGTAGCAAGGTACAGGGAGGTGCAAAGCCGGGGTGCATTTTCAATCCGACGTTCTGGAAATATTCCCTTTACTCAATGTCTAATAAAAAAAATCATTTCGAAACACAGCCACCCACAAAAACAGAAACACAAACATGTATCGCTTCGTCCTGGAAATATTCCTACAATTTCCTTTACTCAATGTCTAAACAAAAAAATCATTTCGAAACACTGCCAAAGATCCGCAGTCTGGTAGTGAATATACCAGACTACCAACCTCGTCAGACTAATATCTGTTCGACTATGATCTTAGGAGGAACTAGCTAGGAAACGCACTCGAGAGTGCTAACATCTCATCAGCTCGCAGCTTAACGAGACACAAATATGTATCGCCACTTCCGATACAGAACAAACTCCGCCTCTCTGAAACCGAGTAACATCCAGGAAACATCAAAGCGTTCGCTCGTCGTATCGTTGATGATGTTCAAAGGGTGGCGCGTGTACAGGGTGGTGGTGATCGCTGTAGATCCGATTCGATTAAATATCCGGGCCGCTGACTTCGCGATTTCGCGAATAACGGAGAGAAGCTCGTGGCGATTTAAAAAGCTCCGAGCTTCGGTCCCTTCGGTTTCGATCTTCTCCGAGAACGAGGATGAGGAAGAGGACGAGAAAATCTTCTTGGCGGGGGATGATTACGACGCAGGGGCGGACGGACTCGTGAAATTGGGGGGAACAAGGTGAAATTCGGCGAGCCGCTCGGGTCCGGTTTATCGAGCTGGAACAACAAGCGGCAATCAGGCATAACTCGATCATTTCATTCTTCTACGTCCGTGCGCCACCCTCCTGGATCTTGCTGGCCCTCTTCCTGCAACCCCTCAAACCCCCCTGACGTACTTGCAATACACTCGCGTAGAGGATGATTCAAAAATCTGTTTACTCTTTCGACCATCTAAAATGACTAGCCCCAAAAGTATGCACGGCGAACATTTAGAAAATCTTCATCTCCCTCAATGCGGTGTTCCTCAAGTACCTATTCAAGAACAATAGTCTTCTAAGAATTTCGTGTCGAAAACAATTTTGTATCGCACTGTAGATTTATGTAGCAAGGATAGATGCGACGTCGACGATTCCGTCAGCCACCTTCGTAGAATCTCACCCTCTGTTTTATCTCGGCGGAGTCGCGAATCCGAAAATTCCAAACAGTTTCTCGGCTACCCGGTTTCAGCTGGCGCGTGTCTGGAATATACAATTTTCTGTATCAAAAATTCGAACTGCCTGGTAAACAATGGATTTCTATTCCGTCGCGGGGGTGGCGTAATTGTCGGAAATATTTTACGCGTCCCACAAAATTAATCAACTATAGAACCATATTCATTCAAGATAATTTGCCAATTTCTTGTTTCTTTGTAAGGTAAAACAGTTGGCTTGATGATTTCAGTCGATTCCACCGCGAATTCGCATTTTTAGCATTTATTTCACGGAACGAGCACACATTCGTGATCTCTAACGCGTCTGCAGGGTGCATCAGCGAAATATTATGCACCCCCCGAGCCCCGGCCGCTCATTCGCCGATTCTGCATACCGCGGGTTACTGTGAACGATAGAAAGGGCCCCGCAAACCCCTAATTCCTCGAGCAATAATTTCACTCGTCGACACAGCAGCGGTCGATTCGGTCGAATCGCGTTACGACTCGCTCAAAGGGCCAACGAGTCTTGATTCTGTTGGGAAATAGTATATCGCTCGATTATTATGACTCGAATAGGCGTGGGCATCGGGGAACGAGGGGCGGTCTGTTTTTGTTCAGAAAAGCTCGCCTTCTTTTCTGTGGCATACTTCCACCGTGTAATATACATAATCGACGAGAGCTGTTCAAAGGGTTGATATTTTCTATGAAAGGCTTTTGTGTGCTTCTCGATTTAGAATCGGACAAAAGTTCGATAGGCTGCTGCAACTTTTTCGGTTCTTCTTTCAATCCTTCAGTAGTTAATCTCACCGAAGTGAGTGGAAGTTACCGTTTCCTAGCGTGTTTGGTAATAACCATTAATAAATGACTAGACTGCGGATTTTTATGCATTAATGGTTCATAAAAATTTTCGAAAAATACTGGAGTATCAAACTCGATAGAATTTAGTACGATTTTTATTTATTTTGGACCTACAAATGTTATTACCAATGAAAACAGGATTTTATTTGGTAACACATTCTTGAAATTTGCCTACAAAAATTGAAGAAAAATTCTGCAACTAATTGGATTAGAAAGAGATACAATTCCCGTGTAGACAGGTGATATAAGCCACCCTATCCACCAAGGAAAAAAGTAATCGCCACTTGTTGGCTCGTATCGGTTGACGTCCATGCAGGGGGTTATTGTATTTTTGAGGCCTCGGTTACTTCGCCTCGTTGTTAACGACGCTTAATTCACCGTGTAACCGTACGCGGGATCGAGTTAACGTTAAGATCAAATTGGATTTGGCGCCGGCGCTGCCCCGTCTAAAACTTAGTCATCCGGCAAGACCCTCCTAATCCGTTTATGTTCCTTCGTCCTGGCTGCCGCCGTCTCCGCGACTACAGTTGTCCGTGTAATAAAGAGAGAAACCCGACGCAAAAAGAAGATACTGGTCCGATCCTGCGACCCGGAGCCGTGCTGGTTTCCATTTAACTTTCGCCCTATGAAATTCAAAGGGCCGGGAACAATACCCTGGAATTCCCGGCGGTGCAAACTGTGCTTAACATAAAAATACTAAACCCTCGAACATTCCTACATACTTCGCACTCAAAATTTTAAGAACGGTGAATTTGATGTCGAAGACAAAGAACGTGGTAGAAGGCCGAAAGTGTACGAAGACGCGGAATTGGAAGCATTATTCAACGAAGATTCGTGCCAAACGCAAAAAGAACTTGCACTTGCATTATCAGTGACTCAACAAGCGATTTCACATCGTTTCAAATCATTGGGAATGATTCAAAAGCAAGGAAATTGGATTCAAAATCATTCTTCTGCATGATAATGCTTGTCCTCATGTTGCGGCGCCGGTCAAACCCTACTTGGAAACACTTAGTTGGGAAGTTTTACCCCACCCGCCGTATTCACCAGACATTGCTACTTCTGATTACTACTTTTTTTTGATCGATGACGCATGGCCTGTCTGAGCATCACTTCACGTCATATGAAGATACCAAAAATTCGGTTGATTCATGGATAGCGTCAAAAGATGAAGCGTTCGTCCGACGCGGTATCTGGATGCTGCCAGAAAAATAGTGGAGAAAATAGTGGCCAGCGATGAACAATACTTTGAATAAAACACAAGGTACCGTTCTTTTGCAATGAATGCCCAATTTAAGATGAAAAACGGCGGAGACTTATTTGTACTCCCAATATATGAAAGGACAAACCAAGGTCAACCATAATTTTCTCTACGAAAAAAGTCCAGAAAATGAATCTCCCAGGAATTTCGAGTCGCGGCGGTTTCCAGGATGAATTTTTAATTAGCGGCTAGTGTTGTCGTGAATTTAAGCACATTACCGGAAGTAGTTGGTCGGTGGAGGGTGCGTGGGCGTCGCGAGTCGTTGGAAAATTCACCATCCGGTTCTATCTCTGCGTCTCTTTCTCTGTGTGTGCGAAATTTCCACGAACATATCCACCGGCGGAAAAGTAAAATGGCCGTTGCCATACGTACGGTCGTTGATCGATAAAAGCGTCGCGACGCTGGGCGTGTCCGTAGCTGCAAGCCGCCTCCGCAACGCCCCGCGAATCGCCGCGAAACTACGGGAAAGTTTACCCCGTGTCGCCCGACAAACGCGGAGACAAAAAGGCGACAGCTAACAAACTTCGTTTTCCACCCCTCTCCACCACACCCCGCACAGTCCCTTCTTTCCTCTCTGTTTCGTCGAAATAATCGCGCCACCCACGCCGAACCACCCCTTACTCGACGCCGCTGCAACCAGACTTCGTGGAAACTTGCGAAAAACTTGTTAAAGAGAAACACGCGGGGAAACTGATTTCCCTCTGCTTCCTCTCTAAACGTGCTTCTGCCTTTTCCGTGGATTTTGGACATTTTTCTTCTTTCCCATACTCGTATTTTTCTATTAACGCTTCAAGTATTTCACGTTCTAAATATTAAAGTAGGAACTTCAATACGCGTTCGAGAATTTTTCGACCGAACTCCTTCGAAATGAAATTCTGTCTCAGCAAACCGAAGCGAAAGGTAAAAAGACGTCAAGCCGCGAACGCTAACTTTTCGAGTATTATAAACGTCCCTCCAGCTGTTCGCCGACGAAATAATTAACGTTTTCGCATAAACTTTCTCGTGGCCGAGGGCCGGCCTGGCCCGCTAACACCGCCATTGTCGCGGTGATTAATCGAACGAACCCGGTCAGGAACCGGCGATTAACCTTCTAATTAATGAACGTTAACGCGTAATCTTCGACCAGGTTTGCTTTCCTGTTTCGCTTCTGTGTTCCCCTGTTCCTCTTTCTTTCTACCGATATTCCTTTTTGTTTGTTTCCGTTTGCGCATTCGTCGGCGGGCATCGGAGTCGGTGGGTACGCGAAACCGGCTTATAGGCTCGTATATCTCTTTATAGGGCCTTATCATATTTATGGGAGTCGCTGCAAGCGTGCGACATGGAAACCGCATCTGTCGGCATGCATATTTTTAAATACCAATTCACCGAGTATACCCGGCCACGACGCGATTTCTTTCTTCTTGAACGGTGCGCCGATCCCGATACGTGAGGATTCGTTATTTATTTCGTGTGCTTCTGGCGACGAATCGTCCAGAAAGCGAAAGGGAGATAGAGAGAAAGAGAGAGAGAGAGAGGGGAATTTTGTCTTTGAGAACAACTCAATCGAACCACAGATTGGCCACGGTGATTTAATTCACGTTGGGAGATCGGCTCTCGAATTTCTTCGGGCACGTTAATTCAATCTGCTGCGATGTCGGAGTCACTCGAAATTATTTGGCGAGGCTCGACTGACTATTCATGATCTTGAAAATCGTTGCGAACGGCAGTGCTATAATGGAGGCTTTAGATTTTATGGAATTCATGTATTGGAAAATTTGAACGCATTGTTGAACGGTCACGGGTTAACTCGTGTTTGCCCAAACGTTGTTGACGTCAGAGTTGGGCATTAAACGATTAAAATTTTAATCATGATTGACTGATTAATGTGTGCGATTAAAAAAAGAAATCATGCAAAAACCGACGATTGATTCAATCGATTCATGAAGTTAATCGTCAATCGTTGATTAAAAGAAGAAATCATGCAATAATCGACGATAGGATCAATCGATTGATGAAGTTAGTCGTCAATCGTTGATTAAAAAAAGAAATCACCGACAGAAAACATAAAAGCACGTAAACGGAGTTTGTATTGTACAATAGACCAAATGACAATACACCTAAACTCAGTTTACATTTTTTTCAGTATTCATACAGTTTTGATTCCGTATTTCATTTCGAAATTTCAACAGTTAATCATCAATTGTATGTTCAAAGTTTCATCTTAATTCATTACATATAAATAAAGTTGATTGAGGTTCATTTAGATTGTTTTACTTCCACATTCAGTTACGAAATAATAGCCGGTGACATGAGACAGACTCTGTGTGAAATTGCCGGTCAACAATGTGTTAGGATAAAAAATACCTGAAGATTCTCGATTCGCGCGGTTTTGATCGATCGATTAGGGATCCGCGAAAGAAGCGTTCCACGCACAAAAGGAGATCATCCCTAATCCGCGCGGCAGCCGGGGTCGAATGCGACCGCAAGCGTAAGCTTGTTACACCTACCGTACACGTATCTCGTTTCGAATTCGCGAGATACCCGTAGGATTATACCTCGTCTCGAGTTTAGAGACGCATGCATATGTATATGTACATGGGCGCGTTTCCTATAGTATTCCCATGGCTGTGAACACGACGCGACTGCAACAAGGTGCAACGCGACGCGTCCCATCCCCTGCCATGATTCAGCTTGATCCGCGGTGATAATGCACCGCGATAATACATAATTAGTCGGCCGAGATCGACGAGATGCAACGGGATGCAAACGGAAAGTTTTTCTCCAGACGATCGACGCGTATTGACGCAGCGCGTACGACATTCGCCATCGTGTCGCGAGTTATTAACCCTTTCAGTGCCGAACGACGATATATCGTCCTTGATAACACTTGCGAAAAGTGCGATGGCGCCTTACTATTCGCAATGCGAGAGAACTCTATCTCAAAATAAATTTATGAAACGTTATAAACGGTTTAATTTCGTTGCAAAACAATTGAAAAGATTGTTTATGGATTTAACTTGTTGTTGATTACACGAATTAATAACTTTTAATCCTTCTGACGCTTGCCGTGCATCATGGAATTATCCTTTAGTTTCGTGGTCCGACGTAAGTCTATGTACACTCGAAAGGGACCGATGAGTTCATAGAGCGATTCTCAGCTCCCCACGGTGCCCGGAAGCGAAAAAAAGGAGCCGAAACCGCATCCACCACGCTAATGCCCTCGGCTACCGATCATGATCGATACGATCACACTCGAGGAGACCGCGTGGGATCGCGATCCGACCGATTAATCGCAGGAAAATCGCAGTCAGGGTTGGTTACGGGACTCTGTTCACCCTGGACGTTCTAATAAGAGGGTGTGAGGGGGTGTAAGTCTAATATTATGTAATAGGGGCCACGTGGCGGGCACGCAACCGTCGCAACCCCCCGTTTTGCTCCCGCAGAAATGTCGGACAGCCTCGATTGTTCTCGGAGGAAGGACCCGTGGCCCGTGGCGCATAGCGACGTGGATTTTCATCCCTCTCGAGAGTCAACGTTCAACAATGAACTATGCACCCCGGACACCGCGCCGGCGGCATTCACCTCTCTAATCCGATTATTCCTTTCGAATCAACGGGCAACTTCATTCCGTGCCCCCGTGTGCCCACTTTACAACCCAGACCTATATGTATGTAATACGGGTAGGTACGTGCCACTGGAAAAATCCGTGTAATCGGTTACATCGCGATGAGAACCGGCCTCCTGCTATTTGCGTTCCCCCCGTTCGTTAAGTGCGCGACTGTTCGAGGAAAAATCGCTCGACCCGATTTTTATCAACGACGATCAAATAATAAGTAAATCGAGCTGTCGCTTTAGCGGAATTATTACGGACCAAGTTTCGAGCAACATTTCACCATTTTTCGTTCTCTTTAGACGATCCTCTAAACTCTATTTCCTGATTGCTCTCCTTCCGAAAGTGTGTTGGCTTAAAGTTTAAAGTACTAGTATTGTATGTGTGTGTAAAAACACGACAATTTGATTCAGAGAAAATCGCCAGAGTTGTACAAACATCCAGGAATCCGTTCCATTCCCGACACCCCCAGGAATGCGCTAAGAAAACCTATGACATTCCCATACGATGATCAAACGGCCTCTGCTTTTACAGGTGAGAATGGATCACGGGCCTCCGCTATCAAAACTGTTCCTTTATTGTACCGATTTCCTTTCGTGTAGATCAATCATCTCGTGGCCCATTGATTTTGACGTCGACCTGGCCCCGAGAACAATCGACGTATTGTAGTTTGTTTAGTTTTCAGAACGTTGCATGGGAAAATCGGAGTGAACGCTCCCGATGGAACTTTTAAACATCAACAAATGCTTTAGAAATTGTTCATTTGTTTCATTGGTGCATTGTCTGCTGCTGACCCAGTGAAACATTTCACTCATTTCACTCCAACAAATGAGTCAGCCGCTCATGGAAGTTTTTAACTCGACCGAGCATTTAATCGAATGAATGTCGACCAGACTTTCTCTAATTTTATTAAACGATCTATAAGACACATGAACCTGTTTCGATAAATTCTTTGACGCCACTCGACGGAACATGACGCATAGAAGTTACGTCGATTTTGACGCGCAGTTCGCGTGTTTGCACAGTAGGCGGTTGGTCGACCGCGTCACGCTTCTTTCTCGAGTTTGTATTCTTTTATGGGGTATCGAGGGATTCACGACAATGGACCCTGAGAGAGTTGGACGGCGAACGGGCCACAGGACCACTTTTATCATGATAATGCCCGGAGGACGCCGGGAAATTCCGAGGGAAAACGTTCTGGGGAATCTGCGAGTTCGAAGCGTCTTGAAACTTGTTAACAATGAACCTGCTGGAGCCTTAAAAATAACCTGCGTTACTTTGTGATAATTACGAGACGACAAGATTGAATTTATATAGAGTTTGTGGAACTTTTATTAAAAGCCCTGCGAAATTGTTTTATGTAAAACGAAAGATTCGAAAATTCAATTTTACAGAATATGTTGCTTTGAAAATGTACGGTCTACTAACATGCATTTCAGAATGCACCTTGTCTTTCCGTGAGGCTGACTATACATATATCATTACATACATGTGTAGAATGTTTCCGACTCAAACAATAGAATGGAAACGAGGTTAAACAAACACAGGATTGCATTTGTTTAGCCTCGAAGCAGTACGGCTCCGAATTTTCGAATGTTCCAAATGTGCCGACGCTGTTTGAACAACTGTGTTTCCTCACGTTCCGAGTTTTCCACCTGAAAAACTAGATCGCCAGCTGAATCATTTCATACACTATTGCGAGATCGAGTGATCCTAGAATCATCTGATGTTTCATACTCATTTTCGAACTAATTTCGGTAATTTATTCGAAAGTTTCATTAATATCTCAGAACTTCTTGCAGATATCTCTACAAATGAAAGGCATCTCATATACTCCAGCAACTGCAGATCTTTAGTTAACATCCTACTCTGTGACCTTGAATTAGGTAAATCTATAAAGAACTCAGCCAACCCTAATGCTGTCTTAAAGCACTTTATTGAGTCGGCCCCTCCGCAAACGATTGAGACTGACCTCCAAATAACCTTGAAAATGGTTTCGAAGGTCAAATACAAGGTCATGGACATATGTCCTCCATTAATCCGTGCAACTTTTATTCCAAACATTTTTACCGAATATGCTTATCTGAGAAGTTAACACCCCTGGACGGGTGGTTTTGGAGACCCTGTATACTTCTCTATTTTTTTGTAAAGTGCTATAGTAATGTATGCTATATAAACCAAACTAGGTTTATGGCATCAATCAATAAATAATTAATTAATTAATTTCGGTAATAGTAGAAGTTCATTAGTCGGATACATCGCGATCCTTCGTTAGCATGCTCGCGATTCGGTTCGCAGATATTCGGGCAGGATATTTCGCGAGATACATATTTCTGCAGAGATGTGTTTGGTACATCAGGGTGTCGCACAGTCCACGCACGCGTGTAGTCCTGTAATTTTGAGATTTGCACTTTCCACCGTTCAGGGGTTGCGAAACGAGAGGTAGAGGAGAATAGAGAGAGAGAGAGAGAGAGAGAGGGATGTTCGCGAAAAGCCTCCCCCGACGCGTCCTCTCATCCGTCGCCGTCGTCTACATCGCGCTCTCAGCTTCCTGCTCTGTGATCTCAGCCCGTCTGAGTTTCATCCCTCTTCAAGTTAGCTAACAGCAGGATCCTGCACAATGTAGTCGTGATTGCAAATCCGCTCGTTATCATCAAAACTGCGCCCGACCTAACGAAACCCACCCCTCTCCTCCCCTTTAGTCGCGCGCGCAATCCTCTTCCCGACCGTCGCGTCGCCCCCGATTCCCCGAGACCCCCTCCACCTCACCGCACCCCCGCGACTGTATCACCGGGACCGTTCCTTTGACACGACAAAGCGAATACTTTCAGACGGTAAAGAGATTCCCTGCTTTCGCCGAATTTTTCCTCCATGGCAAGTTCAAAAGTCTCTCCTTTCATCCTTCAGACCAACCCCTCGCGAATTTTTTTCTCAGACCCGCTGTAATTTGATTGGATGCACTCGGGCAAGAGGGAACTTTCTGATTTGTTCCGTGCCGAGAGAGATTTCGAGTTTTTCGGTGAGTTTGGGCACTGGGTTGCCGTTGCAGGACGGTGAGGGGTTGGATTGTTTTGGATTTTTCGAAATCTTGATTATCCCGCGTCAGTTTTTGGTCCCGAAAATTTTGTGGGACTGAATTATGAAGAACAGAAGAACGAAGAGTATGCAGGATAGAAGGACGATGAGCCCGAAGAGCAGAAGTAAGGACACGCACCCCGAGAGAACAGGACGACATCGATCGCGAACGGGATTCTTGATGGTATCGATTATGAGCGAGGCATCGTCCTGAGCGGCTGCGGCTGTCTGTTTCGGCGGGATCAACATTATGGAACCCCATGGTTTCTTTTTCGAGGATCCTCCGCGTGTCCTCGTGAGCCAAGACCTTTGTCCACCGTCGGGTCCCACCAGCGGAATAATTCGACAGCCATTTTTCTCGCTTTATGCTGGGTAAGCGTTACTAATGGCCCGTGCCCTGCCGATCGGCCAGTCCCCGGTGCTCGTTTATGCCCGCGTAAACGCATACACGCACTATAACGCATCCCCGAGGGATGCACGCGTGTGCCTCGACAACCTCTGCACGCGCTCTTCAAAAATAAACACCGTCCGAAACATATAACACGCATTTGTTCCTCGCGGCGCGATCCACCGGATAAAAACGAAACCAATTCGAGGCGGTTTTTGTTTGTCTGTTGCCGTGCGTCGCGATCTTTGCCATAAGCTGGCGCTTATCGGCTGCAATTGATGGGGGATGAGGCTATTCTAAATTGATGGCGGTGCACGGCGATTCCAAAGTCCGAAAACGTGAAACAACTCTAAAAGGTTAAACTTATTCAGAAATGTCAGAGGGCTGCAGCGCAGTGAGAAAAAGATGTAGGAAACGCGATACTGCTACTTCTACAATGATCCTAAAGAAAAGTCTCTTGTCATCGTGTCACGAACTTCATTCTACTGAGAATGTTCTAAAAAGAACTGTTTCTTCCCCGGAGAAACCGCGCAGCAAGCTCGACATCGACGAAACCCTTGCAGCCCATTCGGTGATAGAAGTCTCCTCGAGTGTGAAGTGCGATTCAGAGTGGAAAAGGAAAGCTGGAGCACCTGCGGTGAAACTGTATGCAGATGTGTTTCAACGAGTTTCATATTCAAACGAGAATCAGTGGACTCGGGCTGCGTCGTTCGACGCTGGGAGCTCCCGAAAACAAGGACTGTTTAGGATGACTGGGAGATTTCAATAAAATGGAAATCGGCTGGAAAGTTTCCCATTGTTGCCTTCCATTCTCCCGTCTGCATTAAAATTCGAATATTTTTGGTCAAACCCTGTTTAAAAAGTCTTAAGTCCACAATAATATAAGAAGTACAATAAAAGCTACCATGTGCTAAAATCGAGTGGAGAAGTTGCGTAATATTTTCCCAGTGGACATGTGCTTGTTGGAATGCTTCTGAAGGAAGTTTTGAGCAGATTCCAGGCGATCGTCCCGATCGATCGGCTCTCCGGTGAAGCCGCAAGGTCAGAAAGTGTTCCTCGGTTGACCGTTTAGTCACGGTGTGCCCCTAGACAGTGACTATCCCCTTTCCAGCATATTTACGCGTGGACATATATTTTATATTCCGTCGCTTCCTTTTTATTTTCGATGAGTTTGGGTTCTCGAGGGGGTTCGAGCACCTGTTTGTATTTCTGCTCCGCCGACACATAAATCATCCGGGAATGGACTAACGCCTTTTATCACTGCTATCCCTCTTTCGACCGTATCTCTCTCTATCAAAGCAGCCTCTCGTACACACGCGTAGGCCGTGTTTCTGTGTGCGGGGATTCACACAGAACCGCCAGCACGGCCCGTATACGCCCACGACCGGGATGAATATGAATTTTTCGTTCCCGAGGCCCAGGGAAACTGTCAAACGGGTTTTTCGAGCTTCCCAAGCCACTCGAACCGAGATCCTTTATTGCCACCCCTAGACGAAAAACGGGCCGCGCATACGCATCCATCCGTGAAATCCTGTGTTTCTTGAATTATGCGATGGGGGAGACAGGATCGAACGCTCGGCCAAGGGAAAACGGAGCCAATCCCATGGAAATTCGGCTGGTCGGGATATGTGGGATTATTTGGCAACTTGTTGGTCTGGTGGGGATTCCTTATGGCGTCTCTCACGGGTTGCGTAACATTTCTCCAGTTCATTCAGAAATACAAAATTGAAAAGATAACGTTATTGATCCCAACCCGCATGTCTCCTTATTAATTACTGTTTGTTTACCTTTATAATTCGACTGAATGAAACCATTTTCCGTGAAACGAAGGAACATTGTTGTTCTCTTCTGACGCAATCCAATCGCTGTCGTCACGCAGCCCGCGATTTGTGTATTATCAATACGTGACCAGCGCCACTTTCAATCACGAATGCGTTTTGATTTCTCATTCAGAGTCGAATCGAAGGAAAACAGTATCTTTTATTGTAGATTGCGTTGTTAGCTGCGAGTACGACTGATTGACACACGCTCGAAATATTGATTCGGTAGTGATGGCTCAAGTCAACCGGAGGTCCCAAGTGGTAAAAATGTTGGAACCCTTCTTAACATAGTAAAAATAAGCATAATTCGCAATTGAAAAATGAAAAAGTTGTTTTAATTTTTTCTAAATAAATTGAATTTTTTTGTAAGAAAAAATGAATGCTGCGAAATTGGGGGCCCTATGGTATCCCGGGGCCCCACGCGGCCGCTGATGGTACGAGCACAGTGGATCCGATGTCGGACGATTCAGCCGACGCGACGTTGTGTCTCTTTCTCGCACGTTCGAAAAAAGAGACAGATGCGTCGTACGTCAGCCAAATCGGACGAAAACGGATCCACTGTGCTCGTACTCTTAGTCCCGTACCGTTAAAAGGATTTCGACGAAACCTATCTTTGTTCAGACGCGAATAATCATTCCAGTGAGAACAGATTTAACAAAAATATCACTACAAAAGCAATAAAATTCGGAAAAACATCCACCGAAATCGCAAGACGTCCACAAAGATCCTCGTATCACATCCTGTAACTGAAGAGAACGTAAGATTCTGCTCACAGTGGATTCTACTCAAATAGGAAGAGCAAGCGCAAAAAGAAGAAAGCTCCGACGACGAAGAAGAAGAAGAAGAAGAAGAAGAAGGTCGTGTTCAGATCCGCACGGAAATTCCATTCGAGTTTCATCCGCTCGAGCGTAGTTTCCCCCACCGTCCGGCCAGCGGGTTTCGTCTGTGGGCGTGGCTAGTAGGCGGAGCCTGTTGTCCATTCCAGTGCTCCCCGTGCCCCAAACCGCTCTCTTTTTGGTGAAGGATCGAATCGAGTCAAGTCACGGACCAGGACTCCCCTCCAGTGTCCCACGAAACGGACACAGGGACACGGAAACCCACACATAGATCCTCAGGACGTGTACAAACGCGGATCGAAGCTGTCGGTGGGTGTGCACACTGTTCCAATCCTGCAAGGGACAAACTGGCTTGGGTTCGCGCGTGGTCTAAGCGATGTCTGTGTGGAAGGGGCAGGATCGAGGATGCCAGTCTTCCCCGGGCCACGGATCTGGACAGGGCACCTTGCTACTCCTCGATCCTTTTCGATTCTCGAACCAAACGTTCTCCATGATTCGATCGGTGAGACGCGCGATCGGTTTCGACGAGGTTTTCGTGCTGTGACTTTTGTTGCCAGATTGTACAATTTGTTTATTGATCTCTCTGGACTCTTGGACTTTCCCTTGGTCGCTCGTGGCTCGCAGGATGATCAGGTCGTGACTCGTGATCCACCGCCGACGACATGAAGGTGAGTCAATGTTCTGGTGAATGCACGCTTCTTCAGTTTGATCGTGAATGAAGGTGGAAGCTGCGAATCAGAGTACTTCGCTCTAACACGATGGAAAAATTGCGGGAACCATCGTATAGCACGGCAACCTAGAACACTGTTTCGCTCTAACACGGTAATAAAATTGAGAAAACCTTTGTACAACGCACAAAAAAAAGGTTGTTTTTTATAGGTTTTCGGAACGTAACCTCCCTTTTTGTACTGGCCTGGGTCTCATATAACACGGTTTCACACAACACGGCATTTTTTATATTTCTTTGATGATCGAATTCAATTTGAAAATGAACACCGGTAGATTGTTTGGACTAGACTTGCCACTTTCGTTTAATTCATTCGTCGGAACTGATCCTACTTTGTTCGTTAAATCATTTCAGACGTACATTCAAAATTTACTCAATTTATGTTTGTGGAGTATTTGGGTGTGATGTTCTTTGGAGATGTGTTTGTAGTGAATACTTCAAGAACAGTTTGGAGTGGTTGGAGGGTTTGGAAATTTGGGGTGATCGGTCTGATGACACGAAGACGAGTGTACTTTGTAAATTGATCGACTTCATGTTTGTTTTTTGGAGTGTATGATTGTGAAATTGCATTGTTGATATTTGGAGGGTCGTTTGGATTAGATGTAGGGGTTGGATGAAGGTTTTCCAGCCTCGAGAACATTTCATTCTGTTTCTTCAAGAGAAATTGAAATTTCTTCAAGAAAAATCTCCTAATCGCTGTATAAAATTGACTGTACCAAATTGATTGTATCGCGCAGAGATCGAATTCGTGACTTTTCGCGAGTGGTCCGATATCGATAATCGAGCGAACGGTTTGCAATCGATGTTGCACGAACGAAAAATTGTTTACGATACCCGATGAAACGTATAAGGTCGATAAATCACGGGAATGGTACTCGCTCGTGCCATTAAACGCTTGTCCGGTTGGCCAACTGACGAATCGAATGTATCCGAGCAGCATCGGTGTCCGGTAGTCGGTAGTGAGGGCCGTTTGACCTCTTCACCCGTTGCATTTCTCATTTTGTCAGCTCATCTCCGTCCCTCCGAAGTGTTGACGAATAAAAAATGACTCCTATTATTCTTCTTAACTACCCGCTGATTGCATTCTACGGTGATCGCGTCCACCTACGACTCGCCTCGGGACGAATTGAAAAATTCTTCTCGGGGCCGGTGAAATGAAAATTCGAGTCCCATCAGCAACTGACTGCACGATGGATATTCAATCCGACGGACCGACAGCTATCGATCACGTTTTGCAAACAATATCGCAAACTTCTTTCGCTGGCAAGTCGATGAAGCTCTATTCATTCCGATACGGGATTCTTAACAACAATTGAAGGCTGTTTGTGGTTCAAGGAATCGTAGATTAGTCAATTAACCCTCGTGTAGTCAACCGGGTACCTATTTACTGTATTTCTTTCAATAATTTGTGGTACCTCTTTCTCTCTCTCAGAGGGTTAAGTTATAGTCTTACAATGAGAATTTCTGCAAACATGTTAAATACAGAAAGGTTTTAAATAATCTACATAAACATTTTGATTGACTACACAAGGGTTGAACGTGAGATTATTGTAATAGGTAGCTAATTATAACGACTTAGGTATTATGGAAGATAAGCTAATTTCATTTCATATTCAGAATGGATCCAACATTTTATGATCCGTACTTGGAAACTGGAGGCGTTCGAATGTAATAAAAATTATTAATTATTAGGACTTCCTTTGCGAATTAGTTTTTAAAATGACAAACGAGGGGTGTCTTTCGTCTGTCAAGAAATTATATTTAGGGCTTCAATGTTGTTGTTAATTTTAGTCCGGCTTCTTTTCGCAGCTCTAAACGTTCTTAGGTCAATTCGGAACGAAACAAGGTTTCGGTCGGTTGTAAAGTACCCCTTGGATTCCGTGTTTCAGGTCTTCGTTGGGTCATAAACCAGGGACGCCATCGTAAATCATATTGTCGCCGTAGTCGACCATACTAACTTTTTGTTTAGTTTCGCAGTTTTCCCGTTGCACAATAATTAGAAAGCACTATTCCAGTCGTTGTTTCTCGTTTATGAACTTACAAAGACAATAGGACTGTCATACATTGTCATACACGATGCGACACTTCGTCACACGGATCCAAATCGACGATGACTAGAGACACCATGGCAGGGGTGGCCAACCTGTGGCGCATTGGATGATTACAATTTAAATCAACAATTATTCTTTCGCAGTAGGCGCTATAACTGAATCCATCTTCGTGTTTTCAACACCTGAATCCTCTCAGTTCAATTCATACAGTTTACAATTGTAGGATGTGAATTGTGGGGTTGACGACAGCGATCGCACTCTCATACAAGATATCATTTCTCACTATTGTGGACTGGTGCTCCAGTAAACATGTCTTTTTTTTTTAAATTTCAATAAACTGTTATAGAGTTCGTATAATATTATATGAGGAGACAATATTATTAAAAAATCCATATTATTTCGAAATAGCATTAAATTATTATGGAGCTTATATAACATTATTTGAGGAGACAATATTATTAAAAAATCCATATTTGAACTGACGTAAATTAATTAATTTAGTTGCGTGATTGAGTTATCCCTTTTCCTTATTTACCTAAGCGAAGCAGATCCTACCCCTATGCCTATTTTTCAACCCCAACAACGAACGTAAGAAGGTAGAAAAACCTGGTAAAAAGTGCTCGAGTTGTACGACGCATCTGAACTCGTATGCGAAAAACATTGATGCATGGTATGCAAAAGCTTGGCCACCCCTGCACTATGGGAACACGGTACACAAGTAACATACGTCGCATGCCAAGGGCCGTTTGGCGAATCAATCTGACGAGGAACGTAAAGTTTATCGCTCGCAGACAATGGCGTTAATGAATCGCGATTTGATAGGCGTGTTATGCTGTGTTTTCGTCGCCGTAATATTTACTACGCGATAATAGGAATTTACGAGCGAACGTTGCCGAGCGTTACAATGAAGTGCCAGCAACTTTCATGAATTCGAAACGTCGGCCACGATATCGTATCACTTAGTCGTATTCTGAATGCGTTGCATTACGTTCTCTCTGAAGCACGTAGGTGCATTAATTAATTTGTTACTGTCGGCGACTGACCGGGAAATTCAAATTCTGCGCATCGCCCGAGATAATTTTCATTCATAAACAACAGGCTGATCGCGTGCTTTTTAATTATGAATACGATAGGGTCTCGGGGTAGTTCTCAGGGTACACATTGCAATAATCGCGTGAAAATGGCGGCGGTGTCGCGACAGAGCGCTAATCGACGGGTCGGAAAGGAACACGGCTCAGTTTCCTCGGGAAGATCGAAATGCCAGAAGGTATAAATCACAGGTGGGGAGTTCAACTTCGCCTTCGGCAGATCATAAATCAGTGACCGTCCAGCTATGCATGAAATGATTACCGGTGCCCGGCGAGCGCGGCGAGAGAAGTCGCAACGAGAGAGAGGAGAGGAGGACGAGACGATGTAGCTGTAGCCGTCTTCGAAATTGGCTGTCGTCGATGTTGTCTTTCTTGAGGTGTCTGTTATGCAACGGGCCTTTTCTTTCGACGTTTCTTCGCTCGCGGGTTCGAGGAGTCTCTTTCGGCGCTTCGTATGCAAATCCGGCGATGCGTCGTCGATGAAGATGAAAGTCCGTCGGGGGTAACGTTTCGATTTTATTTCAATAGAATTCAATCAAATTTCGATTCTATATCAATAGGAAATTGTAAAAGAATTATAATACAACGCTAATTTGCACGTTATCGATATTCAGATACAGTTAGCTTCAATCGTTCAGCGATACTTGCGTAGTTAGGCTCGTACGTAAAGATGTCGCTCACCCATGCGTTGAAGTCTCCAGACCGGTTAGTCGCTATAGCTTTTAGGATTTTATTTAAAAACAATCGCTTGTTCTGGCTGGCTGAGTTTTTTGCTGGACTACCTCTGACCCTCCTCTATAAGATTATATCACCATCATTTGTTTAACCAAACTTCTCAAATAAATTCTTTCAATCTTTTTCCTGTTTTGAATTACACCTTTTCATTTTTGTCATAAATGCATCAAATGCCCAGTCTATTTATAACGATATGTGCTTGGATAAAGAAATTTATTGAATCAATCTCCATGTAAGTAACTTCATAATTTCACTAATTGTAAGATGAAAAATATAAAACCGGTCTTTCGACCAGCAGTGGCAGGTGTGGTGTTAACGAATAATCTCGAACAGAAAACAAAATATTCCACTAGCCAGCACACAAGATGGACGAAGGAGGTAAACAAGCGGTAAATCGAGGAACGTGCCGTAATTAACTCATTGATTGCCCGCTAGGATGAACAATAACCTTTGTGCGTTACTCGTGTACCAATTAATATCGTTGACTCGGGTCCCGGCGTACACGTGTGCACGTGCGACTGTGTATACGGGCGCGTGTGCTAAGACGGCGATAAGTAAAAATTGTATACAAATCAGATAAGCGTTATCCTTTCGTTTATCTCTACGCACTCGCAATGACTTTCTCTCTCACCATCGTTGTCTTCCTCTCTCTTCTTATTCGTGGCGGACAGTTTGCCTGAAAGAAACGAATGTCGTTGTCGATTGTCAATTAATCGCGAACCCTATAACGCGGGTTTATCCCGAACGTTTCTCGACTAATGATTCATTAGTAGACTGCGGATCTTTATGCAAAATAAAAAATGTTTGCATTGATTGTAATACACAGGAGCCAAATAGAAAATTCTTTTTTCTTTCAATTGTCTTATTAAGCTGAAATTAATACACTGGTGTCCTTTTTTCGTAATTCGTCCACTGCTTTAAATTGCAAATGCCCATTTTTGTCATAATGCATAAAATCCGCAGTCTATTCATTAGTTGTGAACGATAGGATATGTTGAATCATGAATGAGATGTAATCGTCATCTTCTTTTTCGCTCATTCGTTTAACATTCTGTGAAAATATTCACACTTGCTGTTCGACACTTTAATTTTTATTTGAAATAGAAATAAAATGTTATTGCTTTGAGAAGCGAATAGATGATTTAAGAACCGTATTCTAGTTACAAATTGACTCATAAAATACCATCGGAGATTACCATGCAATTTTTATTGGGATTTGCGTATGGAAATAATATGGAGATCATTTTTACATTGAGTTAGGAAACATACTACTTACATACTAACTCATAAAATATCAGCGGAGATTACCGTCACGCAATTTGTGTTGGGATTTGCTTATGGAAATAATATGGAGATCATTTTTACATTGAAGCAGAAATAGTAAGTCTTTGTTTTACAATCGGAAGACGAAACCACAGCAGAAGAGATGGCCCAAGGCAAACATATTAAGCTGAAGACCCTTCCTGAAAGTTCGCCTACGTTCCGCAGCATAGAATCATTAACAATTCCTCTGGATTTAATAGCCCTATCTCTGAGTCGAGCGATAAATCTTGTCAAATATTATACCAATATAAATTAATATATAGTGCGTAGTAAATTTTCTGGACGTAGCCATACGTAGGTTTACACGGGACAAGCTTATAAGAGCCTCTTTCCGGTTTATAGTTGGCGGGGTGAGGTCCCTCCCGATCGGCTTTTGCAAGTCTAATTAATTAAACGGGAACCCGTAATGTTTCCTATGCGTCAATTAATTCGTTAATCACGGCGAGTTTGTAAATCTACCCTGCGCTTCGAACGCCATCAATTTTTCACTTTTAGGAGACTGATACAACCGGAATTTAAATGAATCAGCTGGGGAACCGTAATCAAAATTACTGAAACATGAGGATATCTACTGAACGATATTTACTATCAAATGTTAGTTGCTATCGCTTCCAACCATTCTTAGGAAATTGTTTTAAAGCCTTTTAAATATTTTATAACTAGACAAAGTGGCATTTTCAATATTTGTTAATGTTAAGAACTGTTATTATAGCTTGGGGGAACGAATGACCAACAATGGATACTATAATCAATGCAGCTCGATAAAATGAATAAGAAACATTGCGAGGTATCGAAAAGGGGCAGGAACCCGAGATTGCCCTGTAAATTAGACGACTCGAATTTACACCGCCCACGTGTTCGCTATTTCACTTAAATCTCCCCGGTACAATGAGCAAATTTGCGCCCACCGGTGCCCAGTGCCGCGGAATCGCGTGCAACGCACAGTGATACACGACGTGTGTGTAATCATGCGAATCGTATGCGAATCGTAGACGTTGCGGGCCAGCCCCATCCGGGGACCGAGAAGGGATCATGCCCAGAGCGGCGTCATTTATCAGCCGGCGGCCTACCGCTCGTTTATTATTTCACTTTGGCGAGTATTAATTGAGATTTGGAGCCCGCAGCCAAGGCATTCGTACTACACACCTGGAAACGGACCTCTGCCATTTACTTTGCCAATCGATCGGTGATACTCCTTTCGTCCGCGAAAAACACCGGTCCGACCAAATTAATTTCCGTTGCAATTTTCTCCTCTATCCTTCACTCGTTTCACCTAATTTTTTGCGGATTATTCTATAAAATAAAAATGATGCGCGTCAGTTGCAAGATACAAGAGCCAAATTAAAATATTTTGCTTCCTTTACAAACAGCCCAGAGTTTTAATGAACTTACTATAAATTATACTATCAATTGCACTACAATTGTAATGTTACAACAGTAACAAATAATTAGACCGCGTATCCTTATGTAATTATGGCTTTTGAAAATGTTCAAAAATTGTTGGCATATAAAATACGACAGAATGTAGTACGAATTTACTTTATTTCAGGTCTAAAAATGTGCTAAGGCCACGGAAAATAAGATTTCAAATGGTTGTAAAATACAAATTTTATTATTTTCTCTGCAAAAAATTTTGTCACGTTGTGTAGCGGACTAATTGTTCTAACTTCTCAAAAAATTTCAAGTCGTATATTCCAATATTAAGAAAGTTATGGTGGTTTTAAGAGTGTTCGAATATTAGTGGGAGTCACTGTATGTATAATTTTCTCGTGGACAGACGGGGGTTGTTACGGAAGATGAGAATTGACGATATTTTGGGGGTGATCTGTTGCAGACGGAGATCGAGGCGGACACCGAGTGCCCGGACAGCATCCTCTGTTCGAACAACAACAACAACACGACAAACAACAACAATGTGCCGAGCATCAAGAAGGGTGGCGGGGCGGCCATCGTGAACAACGATGGCCACGATACCATGGAGATGGACTGCGGTGGTTGCGGGGAAAGCGTCCGCGAGCGCACTGTCCTCTGCGTAGGGGGTCGTACCTGGCATTCCAGGTGTCTCAAGTGTTGCGCCTGTTCGAGGCCTTTGCACGACCAGCACTCATGCTTCCTCCGGGGGATGAGGCTTTACTGCAGGCACGACTACGCCTTGTAAGTACAACGCGTTTCTATTTGCGGAGCCTCCCAGCTCTCGGGCCCCATAAAACACCTCGGGTAACGAAGACGGACGCTGGACGGTTCTGATCTTAATGAGAGTTTATGGCACCGCCATTTTTCCGCGGCTGTAAAAATTCACCCTCCGACGCACAGGGGGCCACAACGACGAATTAGCTGCTCACGCCTGTTTTAGCATTATTTCGAGACTTAAAGGGGTAAACTCCTTTTTCCAGGATTGCAAGGGCGCGGGAGTCGTCTTCTCATTTCTCGATAATACAAACACAGGGTTTTCCTGTAGTCAAAAACGCTAGATAAAAGATCGATCTAGGGTGCTGTCTCCCTCAAAAGTCCTATTTTTTCGTTTACGACGCGTAATTTGCATTATTCGGAAGCATACAACTCCACATGTAGCTATTTTCATAGCTACAGTGGGACTCCCACTAATATTCGGACGCTCTAAAAAAGACGACAACTTTCTTAATATTGCACTATACGATTTAACCTTTATTGGGAAGCTAGAGCAATTAATCTACTATAGCTAGGATGTGAAAAGATTAAACTAAAACAAAACAGCAATTAAAACAAAGGAACAAAAATCCTGCATTTCTTTCTTTACAACCTAATACGTTCTATATGAATAGTGCAATAATAATGCAAATTACGTCTTGTACACGAAAAAATGACCCTTTGAGGCGGATAGCGCCCATGATCGATCTTTTATCTAGCCTTTTTGACTACTGAGAAACCCCGTGTTTGTATTATAGAGAAAGGAGAAGGCGAATCCCGTATCCTTGCAATCCTGGAAACGTGTCTACCGCCTTCAGGGGGTAGCCAAACAAAATACTGGTAAAAGCTAAAAAAATACTGAAAAATTTTCCCTCCTCATTCATGACTCCATTTTATGTTTATACGTAGAGGTAGATAGATCCTGGATACAGAGACAAATTCGAGATAAGGGTTGGAAAGAGGGAGTCTTTACTTGTATTCTGACATATTGCGTCACTTGAAAAGACAATCCCATAATTTTCAACCAGCTGTGCTCTAAGTGGATTTCATAGGTAGCTATAATAGTCTGACGATGATGACCTACGACACTGCGAGACAGTCTCTGTGGGCCAGGGAAAGGGGAAAGACGATTTCGGCGAGTCACGAGTATTTAATCTGAAACGATAGCCCCCGGAATCGATCCCTCGGGAGCTGTTCGTAGAATCTTTGTGACTGGCTGCGCGACAGGGTGTCCGAGATATCGGTTATGCTGGTGTCAGCGTACCCCGCGAGATCGGTCCCATAAGTCGAACAAATGATGGTTCTTTCCAGGAGCACCGATGGTAGCCGGTAGGAACATCCTCTTAAGCTGGGACGGTGCTCTCGTAGCCAGTGGGGTGTCTCCACGAGACAGAACATTATTCGATCCATCGATAAACCATCGTGTTGCTCCCGGATTCCGGAACAACTGTCGTTCTTGACAGATTTAATCAATCGGATCTCGACTTTACACGATGCGACCCTTTATCTCCGCTTCGGGGTTGCGCGTGTTCTGTGATAATGATTCTCCTGTGACATGCACTCGGAGGATTTCGATCCTCCTTATGAATATTTTGAAAATCCTGTAGAAGAACAGGGAACATAATTGTATAAATACATAAGTAGACAGCGGATCTTTATGGAAAATAAAAATGTTCTATCTGAATTCCGAACAAACTGGAGTGAAATAGAAATTTATTTTCTCTCTTAATCCCTTGTCCTCCCTATGATTTATTTCACGGTTTCAGTGATTAGAACTTTTTTTGTAGTTCGTAATTTCCTAAAAAAAGAGAAAATGTATATCTATTGTATGCTTACATTTTCTCCAATAACTATACATTAACAAAACCAAAATTCAATTTCATCTCGGTTTAAAGGAAATTAATAACATACATATTTATTAGATTCTGTTCAGAATCTTCATCACGAGTCTGACACGATATTGCAGGGCAAGGGGTTGATATGGTAAACAGGTTGGAAATAATATAATAGTATTTTTAAATTCTTCTAATGTTTTCACCGTTTTCAATTCTACACCTACCCGTTTTTGTTGTAAACGCATAAAATCCGCTGTCTACACATAAGTATCGCATCAGACATTTCCTCGGTCTGGTCGAGAAGAGTTTCGTTCGATTACAAGTGAAACGATCACAAAGTGATTCCGCAAAGGGTGATGGTTTTCGATGAGGAATCAGGACTATACCTACATGAACACACACGCGCGAGGCATATGGGTGCCGAGTCACGAGTAAAAAGACAGTCGGTGTTCCCGAGGAACCAAGGAATTCGCTTCGTAAGCCAGCTCTCTCTCTCGAGGCCAGCTGTGATTTTCTCTCTTTCGGCCACCCTCGCACGAGAAAGATCGTCGGTGCTTTTCAACCGGGCAGAGGACGGGTGTCTTTTAAATTAATAAATATTCGCCGATGCTATTCTCCGAGCGTCTCACCCCCTTCGCCGTCCTTCTATTCCCTTCTTTTTCGGCCCCCTACGGTCGTTTCCCTCCGCGTGTGTCGTCGTCGTCTCTCTCGACCGGAGCAAAAAACGAGCCGAACGAAAAGAAATCGAAGCTGGACCAGAAATCGCTCTATTAGCGGGTCTCTCTTCGGAGACCGTCGTCGTCGGAATTCCGGTTCTCTTAATTCAGTATGGCCGAAAGAACCGCGACAGCGAAACGGCCGCCGCCTTAATCACGACCTTATCGTTTCTGCCTTAATGGCACTTAAATGCGAATGCCTACGCCTTCCGTAAAAAGGACCCGATCATTCCCAATCGCTGGGGGTGATCTCCGACGACACACCCTCCCCATCCCCCTCCTCCAAGGCCCGAAATGATCCCGACGATTTCCTGAATACGCTTCGAGAATAATCAGCCGCGAGGTTCCAACTTTTTCTCTGCCCACCGAGTGCTTCCTGCTTGCTTCGCCCGAGACCTCCAATGTTCTTTAATTGGACCCTGAAGAAAGTTGCTGAAATCATTTCTGCCACGAAATACATAGTAGAGAGTCATCTTCGTATGTATACCTACACCTGTTCCTGCATTTGATTTCATCTTATATCTTCACCTGCGTGCATTTTATTTGAAAGTCTCGTTTTGAAATAATATTCTGAAGAAAAGGATTAGCGTTCAATTAACCCATACAATATCGTGTCAGACTGGTGATGAAGATTCTGAAACCGAAATAAAATTCTACTTTGGTTTTGGCTCCCAATCACTGAAACTGTAAAATAAATCGTAGGACAAGCGGTTTAATGGTTCATTAAAAAAATCAGGAGTACACGAAGAGTGGTTTGACTGTCCGTTATCTGGCAGGATCACTCGACATACCTGGCGGTGTATAAAGGTGTTAACATTTGAGGGCAGCTCGCGACAATAGCGTATCAGAGCAGAGTTTCATCGAGGACTGCGCTTGGACCGATCGAAAGCTCCGTTACAAAAAGTGTTCCGTGGCCGAGGATTCGGCAAAACACAGTGTTCCTTTTTTGGTTTTTGAAGGGAGAAAAAGTCAGTTGAGATGTCCTTTATTCGTGGCCGGCATCGGTGCTGCCTTCAACGTCACAACGTGACTCGCAGGCTAGCGTGCGTGGTACACGCATATGCTCGGTGACGTGAATAGCTTGGCCTGTACGTGCGGTCCGGAGAAGAAGAAGAAGAGGAAGATGACGACGACGAAGAAGAAGGAGGAGAAGGTAGAAAACGGAGGAGGCTACATCGAAGACATTAATCACCCACTGGCGAACCACTAACGCACCCACGTGACGACCACGTGACTCGAATAGCGGACAGAATTTTAGCGAAATTAGCGCTGGCTGGTTACCGCTTCGGCCCGGGCTCTTTCGAGGTTCACGACACGCAATTAACAAACGAGTGGCGCAATTACAGTCTGACAAATCGAAGATTCGAACGAACACCATTGTTAAAAATCCTGCGATCGGATTGTCGCCATCTATTTACGTTTCATGTACGCCAAACTTTCTCTGTGTCCTCGCGGTCGTCGCAATTACACACAAACTATTCCCCGCCTTCTGTATATTCTGTATTTTTATCTCACAACTTGTACATTTTCCGTTTTATTGTATTAGGCTGTTGCAAATGAAATGGCCGTTTTGAATCTTTAACATAAACTTTTATTTTACAAGTTTCATTCATATTCCATTAATTGAAATAACTTCCATGTGAGACAATAAATTCATCAATTGCAGTTTTTACAGCACGTTCTTCTTTGAATATTTTTCCATTCAAAAAGCCATCTAGGTGCTTGAAAAAATGGTAATCATTAGGTGACAGGTCAGACGAATAAGGAGGGTGAAGAAGAACTTCACACTTCAACTCTGCTAATTTCTATACTCCTTCTTTCGCAATATGTGGCCGAGCATTATCGTGAAAAAATATTACACCACGTCTATTGACTTATGCCGGCTGTTGAACACGCAGTTTTTCGTACATTATATCAATTGCCTGACAGTACTTATCAGCATTTATGGTTTCACTCCGCGATTTCCCGAACAGTTAGATGCGAATCCCTTTCAACTATCTCTTTTAAATCTAAATCTTTAATAGCTGCTGGCTTATGACCACGAGGCTCATTTTCCGGATTTGTATCTCCGGAACGTCAAACCAACGCCTTATACACGAAAATTCATGTACGAGACATGTACTTTTCAAATTGTACAACTTCAACCCCATAGTTTATACATAGAACCATAGACGATGGTGTTTCTAGTCGATATTCGAAACGAATAATTCACCGGCGAAACTCGGCGAACGTAGTAATTTATTTAACCCCGAGTGGTATCTCGAGACGATATCGAAGATCGCGATCGTGATCTGCCTGCGGAGCGCGAGAATCGAATACGGGGGACCATGAATTCCGTCGTGGCGAGGTCGGATAGCGCCTGACTTAATCCCCCGTTGACTTATAGGGCCCGCCTATGTGGAAGAACAAATGAATAAATTAGGGCGGGGTCGTTTGGTAGCCGATGTACGGCCCTGAAGATTTATAGATACCCAATACCAGTTTCACCATCCTCCCGGGCTGGTTACACGGGGCTTCTGGACTGTCTGCTTCTCTTCTCTCTTTCGATCATCCGACGTAAACGCGCGAGGAGGATAGGGGTGGCGCCACTATTTATGCTAATCGCACCTCGCCCAACAACCCAGACCTTCTTCTTCTCTCCTCTATTCAACGGACGCGTCAACTTTTGCACTTTCCTGGTTACGGGACACCATAAGATGTCCGGAGACTGGTCCCCAAGCAGTTTCAATAAAGCTGTTCGAGTTTTATGGAGTTTATTCGAGACTTATTCGTTGGTCGAATATGTGTTAATTAGTACTTGCGAAGCTGTTGGTTTCGAGGATTTCATGGTTGTCATGGAGTTTAGTATTGTTGTATGAGTTAATTAATATTTGAGACGTTGTTGGTAGGTGGATCTTTCCAATCGTTTATTTGTCGTCTTCTTTTTCGGGAATTTTCGAGCATCTTTAAAATCAAGACTAAGCATTCTTCTTTGCATGAATATTCAAGATTCAATTAAAGTTTGATGAAGAGTGTGCAACATCGGGTCAAAATGGACCCCAGCCCCGCCCTCCGAGGCTTACCTTATGATTACAAGGGTCGGAGAAGCTTGACATATTTTAATTGTGTATAAATCTGAAGGTGGTACTTCGTAAACTTCGAAGAGAATTTAATTATCTTTGAAATTTGTGGATTGGGTACGCTGTACAGATTTAGGCTTGGAGTGGTGTCGATAATGTTCATTATAATTAATGTATAGCCCTATATGTATACATACTATAGTATAGTATAGTATATGTATATGTATGGTCGATTTCCGAAGGGCCAAACGTCAGAAAGGCAACAAAGAAGTTCAGAAATGCAACTCGACGGCTGAAGGGGCTGTGTGCTTCTAGGCGTGCCGCGTGCATGATCACCATAACCAATAATGCCCGAAAATATCTTCGATGCGACGATGACTATGCGATTCGTTGTCAGACTAATCCTTCCGTAGCTTACCATATTTTTCCATACAATAAACCTTTGGTCGATCGAGCATTCTTCCCTTTCACCCCCTACGTATTCTTCTTTTCCTTTTTACGCTTTTTCGAGGCAAAAAGGATACCGCTTCAGACATTTCCCGACTTCGAGCAGCACAACCTCTTCATAATTCAATTATTAGATGAAAAACCAGTACTTTCGCAATCTTTTCGAATTGTCTAAATTTCTAAAAATATTGAACAACCTTTAAAGCGATTCCCACCCCAAAGATGTGGAGTAAACTCACCCCCAAGCGACTTCCACTCGGAGATCCGCACTTTCATCATGATAAGCTCCGCCAGACGACAGGTTCTGCGAAGATCCGTGCAAAGATTCAATTCCAGAGGCTGCGGCTCGCCATTTTTCATCGAGCCCATTAATCGACGGTGTCCGATGACGCAGCCACTAATTAGCAGCAACTCGTCGCTCATATATTCAGGTTGGAGACGGACTCTAGGGCGTGTCGCCCGTTTCCTGGTGTTCGTCGGTCTATGGTCAAAGGGTTCGAGTCATTTGTAGGGCGAGGGGAAGCCGCGGGACTGAGATGTCGAGATAATCTCGACGTAATCTGCCGGTCGAATCGCGAGGAAGATAGAAAGAGAAGGAGAGGACGAGGGACGATCCTGAAACCGTGGAGCCTCGCGCTTCTGACGCGCTCCACTCCGAGGGACATCGAGTGGCGGAGTAGTATGTTAATGAGGACAGGGCCATCGGATTCTCGTGCACGGAGGTCCTGAATGAACCTGCAGCCCCGACCAAAATAGCCCCTTGTCCCTCTCCAGACCATCTAGCCTCTCGATCGAGAGAGAAACCTGCGAATACGACCGCTAATTTCGGACGGAAACGATATTCACGGTATATTGCCTTGCCGGTCTCGAGATCCGATAACAACCAATTATGCCAGACACACTATCGAAAACTATTCTTCGCGCAGAACGGTTCAACGCTCTCGCTGTAAACTGGGGGCGGTATCTGCAAAATGGTATTGTACTTATACTTCGGAAAAAATGAATGGGTTTTCGAGTCTTTCGAGTCTCGCATAAGGATCCGTGATGCGATATTTGAAATATGAACTTTAAATCCACTGTCGCTGCTACGACGACACGACTTCTTTACTTACTAATATAGTGCTGGAGTTGTTGGTGTACTATATGTATAAATCACTAGGCTGGAGTGCTAAGGGTTAAGATGTCCAATCATCGGTTGTAATAATATTTCGATTTGTAGTAAACACCGTTTACTAAACGCTGATGTGATCGCAGACTTGCCACAACTGTAACTTCAAGTACCCGGGTATTGCAAACTTTTGGGACCCCGACTCGACCCGATCCGACCCGATCATTGCCCGACTTGACCGAGGCCGAAATTTCGGGTACCGCACACCCCTGAAGTCAAGACATTTTAGTTGCTTTTAGTGCTCAGTAGGTTTAGTGTTAAGAAGGGGGAGTTAAATAAAATATTATTCTCAGTGGTAGTAGCCTTTGTAGGTCTGAAATAATATCAAAATTTTACTAAATTCTGTCGGAGGATATATTCTGGAATTTTTTGAAAATTTTCAGAAACCATAAATGCATAAAGATCCGAAGTCTAGTGATAAGAATTCTCTAGATCCACAGAGCCATCGATCAATGGTTCATTTTCTAATTTGCAGGACCTTCGGAGCAAAGTGTGCGAAATGTGGGCGCAGCGTTGGAGCCGGCGACTGGGTGAGAAGGGCAAGGGAAAGGGTTTATCATTTGGCCTGTTTCGCTTGCGACGCCTGTTCACGACAACTGTCCACTGGGGAGCAATTCGCCCTTTTAGACGCCAGGTTACTCTGCAAGGCTCACTATCTCGACGTAGTTGAAGGAAACAATACCTCGTCCTCGGAGGACTGTGACTCCGAACACGGTGGGAAGGGTAGCAAAACGAAAAGGGTTAGGACCACCTTCACCGAGGAACAGCTTTCTGTTCTACAAGCGAATTTCCAGCTGGACAGCAACCCTGACGGCCAGGACCTCGAGAGGATAGCTCATGTGACGGGATTGAGCAAAAGAGTCACGCAAGTCTGGTTCCAGAACTCCAGGGCCAGGCAGAAAAAGCACAGTGGGAAGATCAAGACTCAGAGTGAGTGGCTCGAAGCTTTGATCGATCAACTATGGATCTTTATGCTGGTTTTTATAGTCGTTGCTAGACTGCGGATTTTATGGAAGCATTTCTAGAATTTAGAAATTTTATTATTAGATGATTGCATGAGTTCGTACCCAATTATCATAAAAAACAAGAAAATTATTAAGGAAAAAAGTCTACAATTAGAGAAGAATGGTGACTATATAATTTGTTTTTACTTAATAAATTTTTTACTTTTTATGAAAAATAATCGGACACGAACTCGAGCATAATAAAATTTCTAAATTCCAGAAATTGGTTAATAAAGCTGTATTCTTTAAAATTTAATCATTGAATTTTATTTTCAAATCGGACACGAACTTATGCAATCGTCTGATATTTTCAACCGATTCGAATTCCTAAAATCTTGCAATTGTCATTTTGCAAATCCACAGACTGTCGACTTTACATACAATTGATTAATAAAGCTGTATTCTTTAAAAATTCACTTATGCAGTCATCTGATATTTCCAACCAATTCGGATTCGTAAGAAAAATTACTATTTTGCATATCCGCAGTCTGGCGATTGCAATGAGTTTCTCTACAAGGACTTAATAAATGATTTCCTTGTTTGTCTTGTTCAGTGCACCATTCACCCCCGATGCAGCACCACCCAGGGGACCTGTACTCATCAGGGGTTAGCATGGTGGGCGCCTACTTGGGTGGCTACCAGGGTGGCAGTGCCGGAAGTGAAAGTCCAGGCAGTCCCATGACACCACTCACCCCGTTGACACCACTCACCCCAACAACGCCTAACCATCTTCAAGCTCAGTTCTGCCATCAGGCTGGCTAACTCTTTTGGAGTAGGCTAAAGACAACCATGTGAAACCGGTGACTTCTGGGAATTTATTGAACATTCCCCGTGGACTCTTGATCGATCCTCTTTGGAATGACGTGTTAATATAAGGACATTTTTCACAACAAGATCATTCTCGTTGACGACTGATAAAAATATGCAGTGATGAAAGTGTGAATGTTGCCTCGAAGAGACTTAACTGGTGGTCCATAGTGAACCTTCAGCGGAAAAGGATTGCAGTGAGACTACCGATGGTTATTTTTATTGTAAAAGTTTTTTCAAGACTGTCTTCTAGAAGATTGTTAATGTTCGATGATCTTCGGTCTTTTGTATATATTAACGGAGAACAGTCGAAGAAAGAGTAAAAGTGATAATACGATTAGGATAGGATTTCGTGGTGAGGATTCTAGATTCTAGATAGGTAAAATTATTATTATTTATTTCGTCTCGGTTATGACAGTTCGTAGCTCGTATTTATAGACAGTTTTGCGCGACGAATGAGTTGGCCATACATGTGCAATGTAAAAAATCGAGGTATTCTTTAAGATTGAACATTTTCTATACTAAAGAACAGTGAGAATTTCTGTTGGCTAGATTTGATTGTAATTTTCTGCACAGTAATGTTTCCGAGGTCAGACGAGTTTTAATCGAAGAAATTGTTTGAATAGTGAATTACTGCAATATGACGCTCACTAGTATTCTCTCGATCCTTACTATACGCGTATATCCTATAAAATATTCGAATTTCGGACAAAAAGATTGTACATATAGCCCGTAGCTTTTGTATATAAACCCGAACTTGTGCATGAGTATTTGATATTGCGCTTGCGTTGTACACTAATTCCCGCAATATTGTAAACCGTACTGTTATTAATAAAAGTGTCTTTTACTGTTAAAACAGTTTGTGTACAATCCCCATTTCCTTTCGACACTGCAATAATCTCGTAATTCCCATTTTCTCAATTTCATAATTTTTGTATCAACCAATTTTCTTCTTGTTGGCAACCTCCCCCAAGAATTACAACCCCTGGTACCCTTAGAAATCACGATTCCTATAATCTTGTAAACTATAAAACACAGTTCGAGAAATTTCCCGAACTTTCCAAAGGATTTTGGAACAAGTGTAAATTCCAGAGAGTCAAAGAAAGGAACACCGCAGGTATGAGCAACATTTTATATTGTATATACTTAGTTTACAATATTTACATCACAATACATGTATATTAAATTATGGTTCTCTTACGGAGTACACAATTACCTAGACACTGTAAAAGATACTTTCATTCGGAGCATTGCTTTCGGATGTACACTGAGATCCCTTGGGCTCGAGATTCTACGGAATCGAAGTTCTACGGAACTTCCGGTGACGTTCCAGCCACGCTGATTCACGCTAAACTTACACGACCGCGCGCGTTTTATTAAAACGACTGCCTGATTACATCAGGGAACTCCGCGGAATGATGGAAGCGAGAATAAAAACGCTCTCTTCCTGCTGAAAGATAGATTAATCACGTTTATTGCTTCCTCTAAACTTTCATAGTCTTTTCAATCGGACTAATTAATCACTAGACTGCGAATGTTTATGCAATTTGCAATTTTTCTAGACGAATTTTAAGAAAGTGGAATCAAATAGAATCTTATTCTTTGGGGTAGTAGACTTTGTAGATCTGAAATACGTATTTTACGTCCTAGCATTTTTTGAAAATTTTCAAAAGCCATAATTGCATAAAGATCAGCAGTCTATCAATCACTGACTGTTCCCGGGAAGTGAACTTTCATTAGTTTTTAATTGTTCGTTGCTTAACTACTAAAACAGGAAAAACATCTCACTATCTGTGAATTGGACGAATTGTTAAATAATTTTTGTACAATAATTTCCATCAGCGTCTCACTTCCATCATGGCGGATGATTTCGCGCTTAACACGTAACGTTAACTATCACTTATTTATAATAAGCTTGACACCGAGTGCGAGAGAGCTGTGCCGCCATTTCCAGTCTTAAAAGTTGGCGCCGTCTACGATTTTCCAGCTGACATCATCGATTAACAACATTCTGGGCGGATTTCGTTCTAAACCATAGAAAACATCGTTCATACTTCAGCGACATACTGTTTTGCTTACTTGCTACGGGGTGCATACGAAATAGCTGTGAAACATTCGGAAATGAATTCTTCAAAGCGTTCTATCTAATAAATTTCATTCAATAATCAACAGTGATCGTTCGTTTCCTACGCGAACAACCCTTCAAAGAATTAATTCACTCGGTAAGTACGATAGCAGGGGACAGACTATTAAATCATCCCACATAATTAACTCAAATTTTCCGTCGGTCTTCGCAAATACAAAACTTCTTCCTCATTTTCTACAATCTATAAAATACTATATAAAATATGTTGACTAGGGGTGTACGAGTACCCGAAATTTCGGATTCGGGTCGGGTCGGGAAAGTTCGGGTCGCGATCCCGAAAGTTTACAAAGTTCGTAAATTATAATTTTTGGAAAATCTTTTTTGCATATCATTTCGTAAACCAATGTTTCTAATTGATTATAAAAAATCAGGTCGTTTGGTACAATTATAAAAAAGTAATTAGTTTTTGAAAGGTGTACGAATACTTTGTACACCCACTGTAGCTTTTATAAATCATTCTTTAGGTCGAAGGACTTTTGCATTAATGTTGTGCGAATGTTCAGCGATCGAAGTTCGACGATCAACGTGTCTCTAACTATGATATAATGTTCTTGCGCTACACCATCCGAAAACAAAAAGAAAATTCGATCAACTCGTGGGACAACCTAACAAAGTACGCGGAAATGAACGTTTTAGAAACGTGTCTTATATTAAAACGTCGAACCTTAAACCGCGCGGTTTAAGATCCGGAGGTTCGCTCGCGGCCTGGCGTTAGTTTCGTCGATAAATTAAATTAAACGAAAGGAGCCGACGCTTTCACCGGCTTGGCGGGGGATTCTAACGCGGTTATGCGAATATTTACAATGCTGCTAGGTCGACAGCGGCGATTAGACTTCGTTCGGCATCGACAACATCATCGAATCCTGCGAGAGCTCGTCCATCGACTGTTCCGAGCCTGAAGACAGAGTTGACGGGGTTGCGATTGATAGCAGACCTTTTCAAAGCAGAATTTTCGGTGCCATTTTGTATACTATTGCCTGATAGAGTCGTTCTTAATCGTTTTAAATAGATCTCGGTTGAACAGACAATTTTTGCGAACGTTCTTTGCTAATTATATCAGTAAGTATTCATGTGGTCTGACGTGAAAGCATTTTTCAAATGCTCCTAAAGAGACGTTGTCACTTTGAAGAATAAATATACGTTCATGTTTTCAGAAAAATATAGAAATAATCTGAATCGTATGAAATGGGGCTCGAAAGTAGAGAGATATTCCCTTACCGTGATTATGATAAATCGAAGGCGTGGGACTCTTGCACGTAGCAGGACTGAGCTGCGGTTGCTGTTGGCCGTGATGGTGTTGCTGTTGATGTTGAAAGGAATAAGTCAGATGTAAATTGATGTGCCGGCCGAAATCGCCCGTAGACGCGGTGGAATTCGGAGGTGATTGATGAACTGTAACAGTAAACGCCGATGCTTAACACCGGACTGTCGTAACTTCCAATATTTCGTGATATTCGGCCTGTCATGGAAAATCATTTGTTTCGTTTTTAGAAAGCTCCGAACGCTATTGTGTACAGGGTGTATAAAAAGTAATGGTCATCCGCCGTAAGGGTGAATCTACACCTCTGGATCGGTGGACATTTGCAAGAGAAACTTGCCGCAAAATTGCTTATAACTAGACTGCCGATCTTCATGCAAAATAAAAAACAAAAAAAAACGAATGTCCCCTTTTTCGTTTGTCTCGAGGCACCCCTAAGACACCCCCAGACGAGGCACCTTAGGTAGATTCACCCCTAGGACGGATGACCATTACTTTTTATACACTCCGTAGAACTCTTTCCGACTTCGAAGAACCGAAATTTCTGTTCAACTTATTTATACGATTTTTCTAGACAAAGTATATTTTGATTGTTCGACTGAAATTGAATAACTCCTTCTGTTAAGATCAAAATTCTGACGTAGCGGTGGACTCGATTGAAAAAGATAATACTTTCGCTGTACTAGCCTGCAGAGATTGGACTAACCGCGTAGAGATCGAGAGTGTTATAAAGCTGAAAGAAAACAAACGCAAGAAGTACCATGTTGCCCTTTCATTTTGCCCGTGTGCAGATGCTTCTTCTGCCTCGCCCTAGAATTCTGGAACCAAACCTGCGTAACTCTTTTGCTGAGCCCCGTCACATGCGCTATCCTCTCGAGGTCTTGGCCGTCGGGGTTGCTGTCCAATTGGAAGTTTGCTTGTAGAACCGATAGCTGCTCCTCGGTGAAGGTGGTCCTCACCCTCTTCGCCTTGTTACCGCTCTTGTGGCCGCTTTCGGAGTCACCGCCTTCTGCGAAAATACCAATTAGGTGTATTCCACCTTTTCGAATCTCTATCTTTCCATTCGCGGGGAAATCGTCTAGTGTAAGCAGATGGGTATTCTCTACAATAGTGGCCTCTACGCGATCAATAGTATTGTTAATATTCGCGTCAATATTGACGCTCTATATGTACCGCGCATCAATATGCTTCAATATTCTCACACAGAGAAATAGATGCTGGTCCAAAGAGTGGTACAAGCTGAGATGCCGCTTTACACACGAACATTTGCTGAATTTTTTGCGTTCTAGAGAACCGGACGACTACAACAATTTTCTTCGAATGGACGAAGAAGGCCTTCAAACTTTATTAGAGCTAGTTAGGTCCGCCATTTAGAAGAAAAACACTGTTATAAGCGAAGCTATCCCTGCAAACCAAAGACTTTCTATAACATTGAGATACCTAGCGTCTGGAATGGATTTGGAAGGCAAAATATAATTTTCTATCAATATCCGTCAATACTGATCGTGTAGGGGCCACTTAATTAATATTAGAAGTGTGCGAGACCGGGACGGGACGGGATCTCGAAACTGTCGGGTTTCCGGAACCGTATGCCGTACAGGATCAGAAATCCTGAAAAAATTCACCCCCGGGAATCCCGAATATTCTCGGGAATCCCGACCCGATACGAGTCTTCCCATCCTTGCCGGGAAAGTAGGAAACACCCTGTACATTCATGATTTCGATGCAACAAGGGTACGCATAGCCTCACCATCGGAGGAAGTGTTGTTGCCTTCGACGACGTCCAGATAGTGAGCCTTACAGAGCAACCTGGCATCCAAGAGAGCGAACTGTTCACCTGTGGAAAGTTGACGGGAACAGGCGTCGCAAGCGAAGCAGGCTAAATGGTACACCCTTTCTCGAGCTCTTCTTACCCAATCACCAGCTCCCACACTACGCCCACACTTCGCACACTTCGCGCCGAACGTTCTGTAAACAAAAGCGCGCAGACCTATCCTTAGAAAATAGTAACCTTAGAAAATCGGTCACCAGTTCATTCTCGCTATAACATTTATTGTCCTTATTAAAACATAGTTCTTCTTGAATTTCTCATTCCGATATTTCTGTTTCGCGGATTATTTTAGTAGACCTAAAGGAATTCCGAAGTTTTTCCAGAGTAGTCCGATGACAAACGACGCGGTCACATGCAGGAAAATCAGAAGCGATCGTAAAGAATCCGCACGCACGCAGCACGCGGCCACCTGCGGCAATGGCGGCCATAAATTCCACGATGGAAGCTCGCCGAAGGATTTAGCTTCCAGGACGTCTCACTTCCTAACGAATGTATCCGGCAAAGTGCCGACGACGATTCCCCGTTGGCCTCTCTTCGTGTTCGGGGTGTCGATAAGAAGCCAAGTATCGACTTCTTTCCACATCGCGAAACTTCTCCTACACAACCGGAAAACTCGCGGCGATTTCCTGATGGAATTTATTCATGGCCGCCATTAGCGATTGCGGATAGAGAAACCATCGCGTGCAGAACCGCGATATTAATTGTTAGAGGTCTCGGGAAAGGTATACTGCACGCTCGATGCGCCACTTGAACTGTGTTACGGTAAAAGAAAATCCAGAAATGCATTCGCGGCTCAAGCACAAATTGATCTAATCTCGTCTGCGGGCTGCGGCTGATTCGCAAATTGCGATTTTTAGGGGAGACGTTGCGGAGAGAGGACTCTATTGGAGAAATGTAGCTGCTGCTCGTGTAAATTGATTTGTACATCTTGCCCCGGATAGCGTGGCTGGTTTGCAAATTGCAATTTTTAGTGAAATCGTCACGGAAACGAATTTGTAATATTTATAAGATCTTTGCTTATGAATTACAGAGTCTCGTTAATCCCATTGTTTCTTAGCAGGGCAGCGATTCCTCGCGATCGACGCCCACGAGTTCTAGGCCAGGATTAGAATTTGAAGCGAGCAGACGTGAATTGTAAAATTCTTTTAGCATCTCGGTTGCGAGAAGACACGAAAGACGTGTTCGTCTCGAAAACAACGGAGTATAATCCCTGCGGGAAGCTTCTTATCCAGTTGATTCCATTGTCTCCGCGTTGAGGATGAATAAAACCTGCTATCCTACACGTCCGACTGTTGTAACGGCTTTGAAAAACGGAGACGGGAGAGAACTGAAATTTAGCGTTCGTGTACAGCTGAGACAAGTACTCGGAAAACGACATCACAAATTTCTTCCGAAATGTTTAGCTACAGGACACTTTTCAGCACTAAAAACCCTCGTTCGAGGTTCAACTAAAAATCGAACAAAGCATCATCCTGCACTAACGCTTGAAAGAGGCAGTGCCACCTAATTTATCAAGATTGTCGCGCGCAATCAGCGCCATTAGCATCGGCGATAGGTCTTCGGGTAGGAAAGATCGGCCTCGGAATGTTCTCTCAATCGGTGGTTGTCGCGGGAAATGCGACAATTCCGTGGTTCTGCGTGGCCCATGGTTTCTGCACGGTGTAATGGGGTGGTGGGGCCACCAGGGTAGTCGCGTGGCCCCATAAGATATCCTCGATTCAGCGACTTGCCGGAGAGAGGGAGAGGGAGAAGGGGAGGTATGGGGTCCCGCGAACACAGCCCGTATAAACAGCCTAGGTGGATCGTCGCCGGAGGAACCGGACGAGGAATCGGGATGCACTTTCCGTGTTCATGAATATGATAATGGGCTAATGGCCACTAGTCGTTGTTTAATTACCGGGCCGCTGCGCACACAACCGACCACACCGGACCACAACCTCTCGGAGTCACCGTCCCCTGGGCCCCCTTGGGCCCCCGGGGCTTGTCGATGCACTCGGATGCAGCTACCAGGGTGCAGGGGCTCTCGGTGCACCCGTAACACCCACCTTTCCAGCCATTCATCTGGCCCGTGCGTGCGTGTGTCGTGTACCCTGCTCGTGTCCTACCCGCTACACGGCTACTGTTTACACCGTAAAGGCGTAGCTCCGGAAGATTTTTAGACGGACCCTCTCCGGGCCCCTCGGGCCCCTTGTCCTCTCATCCCTTTCGGCCCTTTCGACCAACGAAGAAGTGGAAATCGTTGAACTTCCAGCGGGAATTTCAGCGAATTTTTAGACGGAGTTGGAAGAAACTAAAAGTCACCACTAGACTGCGGATCTTTATGCGAAATAAAAATATTATGCGTCTATTGTGGAATGCAGTAGTTAAATAAAAATTCACTTTATCCCTTAATAGTCCTTTCACTAATATGTACTGGGAGGGTCCCGTGGAAATCGCTGGCATCGCTTAATGCAGCCTTACCATATGCTTCTACAAGCAATCGATGCCCCTCGGCTGCCTTCAAATTAGAGAAGTAAATCGAGCGTTTTAAAAAGGCATCGAACATGATCCTTCGCGCGATCCAGTATTTATAACAATGCTCGTTTCGTTTAATTCGTGGCCGATGCCTAATTGTCTCGAGTTTCACAACTAGATTAGAATTGTATCGACTGGTTGCGGAAGTGGTAGACGAGAATGGAGCATTGTCTGACAGAACGACGGCCGAAGGGAATATATTAAAATGATAGAGTACGATCGTAGAGTTCGATCGTAGGACTACCGCACGACGTCAGATAGTGGGAGAACGTGGAAGGACCTAACAGGCCGAGCATAACATGCGCCACTGGAGATCACTTTCCAAGACGAGAGAGCCAAGTTTCTCTTCCCTGGACTTTCCTCCCTTCCTCTGCGGACACTTTCTATTATAATAGAATCCCTCGTCTCCTTCATTGTTCCTTTTCACCGTTGTTCTTCGTTGTCGCGTCTGTTAAACGACTGTCTCGAAAATGCGTTGCGGAAGCGAACCCTGCGAGAGATCACCACAATAAAAGAATACAATTCTACCAATTCATACAATGATAATGTCTATTTTCCAGCCAATAAACTTGGTTTCGAAGGATCGAGGAATGAACGCGGCCGTATTAATTGCTTTCAACCCTCGTAAACTGCACAGTAGTCTATTCCAGTTATCGGAACGGGTAGTTTATCGATCTCCGAGCTGGCGTTTGTTTCTCACCGCGCGCGGAGCATGATCACAGCCGTGTTCGCGTGAATGGTCGCAGAAATAATTCGTACTTCGACCGGGAGAGCACTTTGCAGAGTTAGATAAGGCGTTGCGCACGAACGCGCGTTTACCTGGAAGGTGGCGAGGGGTATACCGGTCGGCCGTTGCGACAAATAAATGACTCGGAGACCCCGAAGCGCGAGCTGTAACTCCGAAGAGTATGTTTGCGTGTATGTAAACCCGCGGAGTGCGTCGCTCCAAGAGAGGGATGCGCCAGGGAAAAAAGAAGAAGAAAAAGAGACGAGACTCGCGGATGCAAAGAGGAGAAACGGACTGCGATAAGAGAGAAGTGGAAGAAAACCAACAGAAGAGGAGAAAGAGAGAGAGAGGAGAGCAGTAGCAGCTGCGAGATGGGCGCAAAATGTTCGGAGAAATAGATGAAAATGGCCGTCGCCGGGGAACATCGATTTAATACTCGTGAGATATAAAACGGAAAAAGGTTCGAAAAATCTAAGAATATTGTTAAATGAATTGTTGTTTAATATTAATTAAGATCTGCAGTCTGCTCGTGAGAAATCAAGTAGTCCGAAAAATATTTTGGAGCTTCAATATATTGTTTTCATATTTTGATATATTTCTTTAAAATATCAAACTTGATTTTAGGCTGCTCTTCATCAGATTGTACAGAAAATAGGTCATTTTTAGGAATTTATTGCAGGAAAACTAGACGATGTGTGTCTTTCGAATCCCCGTTAAAAAATCAAGGAGATTGAAATGAAAATTCGATGTGCATGCACGCTAATTGGATTTAATAATCGTCTATCGAATATTTTCCTAAAGAGGTGTTGTTACAAATGGTGTGGAGGCTCGGATATTTTCATAGAGAAGAAGGCCACGAAAGCGTACGTACAGATGATCGAAGAGCTAAAGAAGCCACACGAAGTGACTCGTCGATTGTGGCACACAGGCAGAGTCGAAGTCGAAGTCTTTCCGACGTGTTTATCCAACTGTCAATCAAAACGTGGACCGGTCACCTGGCTGTTGCACCGGCCTGTCTAAATCACGTATCGTGATATCCGATCGTGAAACGCGATCTGTCTACATTATCGAATGCGGAAATCAATGTTCCCCATACGAGAACACCGTGGAACCCTGTTTACCCCATATTGTCCTTTGCGATTCAAAATTTGCACCGCAGAGCCAAAATTTACGAAGAAAATATTCTCTCAATTTAAAAACGAAAACCTGACAGCAATTTAGTAAATGAAAAATAAATTCAATTTTTGCTCTTTCAATCCAGAAACGAAATCTGGCAGCAATTTAGTAAATGAAAAGAAAATTCAATTTTTGCCAGAACATAATCAAGAAACTTTTTTTGATCGATAACTAATATTCAGATAAAATTTATATATCCCCATACACAGAGAGAAGGGAGTTTCTTTTATGTCTTTTCTGGTCTCAAATAAAAATGGATGAGGAAAACTGTGGATGTCACACAAGTATCGAGGTTTTCCAGGACAATGGAAATAATTCTCACGGATATATTGAAGGCAACGTGGAGATTTTTTATCTGACAAGATCCGTCTATGGAATTTCGCAAGCGAAGTCGGTGCGGCGCGGCGTTCTCCTGTGAAGACACTTGCCGGATTTCTTCAGGGGCCTGTCTTTGAGGAGTCAAAGTCGTGTATGCGGGAGGTCTACAGGAATCCGCCGCGTAATTTTTTTGACTCATGCTTTTCGCCTCGTAATGCTGGCTTACGATGACCCGGTCGACAGGATCCACGACCCGTAGACTCGTCGACAACCGACTCCGAAAGAACCGAAGCCACCTTTTCGATCTACGTTCCCCTGCCTTCCGTGATAAATGATCGGCAACCATACTCTCCGGTCCCAAAGGGCCTCGCGAGGAAACGGGGACATCGCTTGGACATGCATCCCTCCCATTCGAGCGCGTCTCGTACAATGTGATTTAATTAATAACATTCCTCTGGTCGCGATTCATTCGATATTAGGCCTCCTAATAAGCGAACTAATCATTTCGAGCATTTATACACTTTGATCTTCTAAGAAAGAGCTTGGAACAATTTTTAGAAATGTCTGACCAGTTGGTCATAGACACTGTATTAATAAAACATTCTACAATGACGTTGAACCAATTCAGTTTAAAAAATATCCGATCTCGTCGTAACTGCGAGAGAATGATCGACGAGCAAAACGATCGCCTCGAACATTATCGATCCCGACAGAATCTTTTGCATGTTCCACCAGAAAACCAGTAAGCCAGTAGAAACAATTTATCAGCACTGTTTAAACATTACAAATTACCGAGAAATCGTTCTGCATCGGGACAGAAGCAGGAAGAGTGGCCTGGTATCATAATTAACGCATCTAGTTGGAACTCGAGCAGGCGGCAGGGATTGCAACAAGGTGCCAGCAATAAATGAGATGCATAAATTCTAAGCGAATGCGTTCGTGGTAATTGCCACTGTGTCGTCAAAGATCTACGTTTTCTCTGACCACGGTCTACCAGATCGAAACAGATTCAATTATCGAGATAAACCACGAACGAGAAAGTGAACAGACTTCATATTTATTAACACCATACTAGATCGATCGGTCGTAATAATAAAGTATCGTAAAACTGGGGCTGCCGTGTTTATACATTATCGTCGTAATAAATATGATAGCATAGTGGTCACAGGGATTGGACTCTAAAAGTCCATTCCCTGATTAAATAAGACTGAGACGACGGACCGCGTCGGTGTGACAACCTGTCCGGGATTTTTCAATCGGCGATCGTAAATTAACGTGAACGTGTCTATGAACTGGTCACCGAGCATTTTTATTATTCGCCGGTTTATTAACATATTCGACGCGATTTGCTCCGAGCTATGCATATTTATCGGCACGCTGGCGCTGGCGTTGATTGAAAACAAAGTACGTTTTGTAATATTCGAATTTTGTTGTGTTTTTAAACGATACAGACTTGCGTGGAAGTATTTTATCCTGAGGATTAATGTCTTAACCCTTAGCACTCGAATGGCGACTCTGAGACGCCACTGAAAATTGCTGTACCATTTTTTTATCGTTTACATTATTAAATATGTCGATATTTAATCAAACATCAAACATTTAGGAATAGGAATATTCTAGGCCGGAAGAAATGTTTAATTTCAGAGTTAAAATAGCTCCAAGTGCAAGGGTGAACTTTTGGAGTTAGGATTTTGAACTAGTGGGGGGAAAAAATGGTAAAAATGGTAATTTTCTCTTACAGCGCGTAGTCGTGCTTGCAGTAGAGTCGCATTCCCTTCAGAAAGCAGGAGTGTTGATCGTGTAGAGGCCTGGCACAGGCGCAGCATCGGAGACACCTCGAGTGCCAAGTTCGACCGCCGACGCAGAGAACGGTACGTTCACGGACACGTTCCCCGCAGCCGCCACACTCCATCACACTCGGAGACATTTCCGGTCCTATCAAACCGCCAGTGGTTTCAGGGGCACCGAGGCTCGAACCGGTGCCTTCGCAGACGCTGTCACTCGTCATGTCCTCCACTTCCGTCTGTAACACCAAAGAGAAACCTCATCGTCGCTTCTAGAGAGCACTCGGACCATGTGAGTCATCGAGACACACTTCTTAAATTATTCTTTCTTCGTTGAAAAGAGGAGAACACAACAACACATTTTATCACCTTCGCGACAGAACGAATCTTGTATTTTCAACAGGAAAAAGGAGACTGAGTCAAAATGGCACTTTTTCTGAGCCTGGGCACTGCTTTTGCCATTTTTATTGTGGATCGGTATTTTCGTTTCGGTCGATTACAGAGGTGCAGAGACTGAACCAAAATGGCACTTTTTCTGAATCGTGATCAAGACACTACTTTTGCAATGTTTCTTGTATTCTTACTTCTGTAACGAAAAAAAATAACAGTACTCACTCGGTGAAGACATTAATAAATAATACAAAATGCAAGCATCAAATGATTGATACTGGAAACAATGTAAAATTGCCTCCGCGCAGATATCTGTAGACCAGTGGTTGATATTCTAATTGTAAGGGGGGTTATTTCGTGTCTCTGACCTAGGAGGTCAACGTTTAGCTACAGGGTTTCCAACGCACTGTACCGTGTCAGTCACCGAGTCGCATACAAAATTCTGCCAGCGAACTATCGGATGTTCCTGTCACGAGAGCACAGGCGCGTTTGATGGATGCGTCTGTTCCGATCAATCTGTTTCATCGCGCTTCGCTACGGCTGCTATTCGCGTATCCTTTCACGTCTTTTCAATCCGTCCCACGATTCTGCATTCTATACATTATTCAGGTCTTTTTTACGGTCGACACCGTCGCAAAAAAACATTCCAACATCGAGATCTCCGATGAAGACGTCGTGGAAAGTCACGGTAAAAATCGAAGCACAACAATTCATTCGTTCGTACGTTAAAAAAGTTACATTAAACAATTCATTCCACCGAGTTTCGCTAATTTGGAGTCTCACTCTATGAGATACTCGAGCAACTTTGAAAAGCACACCGTCATCTCAACGATTCCCAAAAGAAGAAGCTCAACGGCTTTCGATTAAAAATTCACCTCTACTCCCAGCGAGTCCCTGGAAGTCCTCCGAGTCTCTAAGAGTCTGCTAAGGTCCCAGAGAGTCCCGGAGGGGCCCGAAGTCCCCGTTAATTCCGCGTTTACAATAGTTTACACGGCGAACGTGTCGAGATCGGTTCTGTAAACGATCCGGTGGGCATGGCAGCTGGTCAAGCGAAAAGGCGCCCCACGGCGAACGTTACACGTCGCCAGCATAACATACCTAACCGCGCGTAGGCTAGGAGGTGTCCTAGGAAGGTATGCGAGTGGCTGATGTTCCCTTTCAGTCACAGCGACACGCATGCCTCCTTGTACACGGGGTGGCTTTGTTGTGCCACGCAAAGTCGTTGTACTCCGCCACACCGGTGTAATGTATGTGATCGGGCCCACCCCGTGACATCCCCCTTGAAACAGGGAGAGAGAATTTCATGGGGGTTGCTGCCAATGGGACGCGTAAATGGACAACCCCCGGCATCCAGCCGCCTCCGAACATCTCTGTCATTGTGTCGGCGGCCTTGTTACGGCAACTCGTGTCGGATCATGGTTAGATTCACTGGAGCTAGAATGATGCGACCTCTAAATGATTTTCGAACGAGTGGGGCGTGCCGCGTAAATAAACTTCCGCACCCGTCACTGGGGAATCAGCAGTTTTTCTGCTCGGAGCAAGATTTTCATTGCTGTATTCTATTTTGTACAACAGATGCAGCTATGGATCAATTTGTTCTTGGATGGAGAAGATCCTAAACGAATAAATTCAGAAAACTTCCTGAAGCCTCTGTCTGTCACTGTACATTTAATTGAACGCAGTCTAATTCTTTTCTGTTTGCTAGTCCACTTGATAGACTTCCTCCTTATTGTTGTCGCATTTCAAGATTTTCCGTACGTTAAGCACTTCTCAGTCAGTTGCGAACTGTACACGAGTTACAGCGAGATGTTCCTGTGCCGAACAAGATGGAGGATGATTCTTAAAAGTGCACGGCGGAGCGTTTGAACGTTTTCGCTTTTTGATATCCACAGACGCGCATATATTAGACTAATAGCCGAAAGCAGTCTAATCCGTCGTTTTATGATCCCGCCCCGCATGCAACCGGACTCCGTTATTGTCACCTATAACTCTCTCCTGGACCAACTTCTATACATAGTATAATAATGTGGGTGCGCGCGGGTCTCTGTGTGTACCACGGCGATATTTTAGCGGCGGATTTATTACGACGGAAGAAAGGACCCGAAGATCGGAGATTAACGAGCGATATTTTGCAATAGGACTCACTCGGATAGTATAAATCTCGATGGAACACGTGGACTATTCGAAACTCGCGATTCTACCGCTGACTGTAAGGCAACTTCAAAATAGAATCCCTGCGAGTAGAATGTTCGTGAGCATAGAAGAACTTGACAACATATTTCAATTTTACCGTGAATATTTATTAGGTGTGCAAATAAGTTCTTTCCCCTTTTCTCCATATTGAAGATTTTCTACATCAAATGTACTAAAATCTTGTCCGGTGACTCCCAATCTTTCTGCCAATTCTTCTTGCGCCCGGGTCGGACTTTCGTTGAGCAATTCCTCTAACTCACCGTCATCGAACTTTCCCGGTGCACCTGCACGATCGTCGTCTTCCAAATTAAAATCTCCGGATTTAAATGTTTGATACCACTTTTCGCATGTTCCGTAAGATACAGCGTTCTCGCCCAGTGTGGAAATCTCCCTTATCATTGTATAATCGCAACATCTGTTGTGTACTACATATTATATTGTAATGCGCGTTTACGTCGTATTATAACCTTCTTCTCTGATAGACCTTTGAAGAACCCAGCATCTTTACGCCTTGTATAATATTATCCACTGGTTCCAACACCCAGTGCCGCACAAACCATTTCCGTAGCTTTAACAGCTGATTTCCCAAGCTGGACTGCAAAGAGCAAGCAGTGACGCAAATGATGCTTCTCGCACGCCATATTGCTTGCTATTGTTGCATAGGACTGGAAAGTCTTAGGGCGCTCGTCACGATTCTTCTTAAAACTAGAAGAACGCTCTTTCAGATGGCACCAAAATCGGGAAGTATTATAATTCGAATTCAGTCAAAAGTTATGATCGTAGAAAAAAAGGGGAAGGAACTTATTTGCACACGTAATATAAATACAATCCTTTCGCTATTCGCTAATTCAGAAAATTACGTGCACTTCACCGCGTGCCGTTTCTAAGCGCACAGATCAAGTTTTAATATTGTAAAATCAAACCCTAGAGCCCTATAAATGCCAGTTTATTAATTACACACCCCGGAGCATCCCCCATCTGCCATAAGATCGTCAGTATCGAGCAGCTTAGGGCATCACGAGCGACGATGCGATCGCATCGGCGCAACACGGGACTGGTGTATGGTTAGGATGTGCGAACATTTGGTTGGTTATGGTTGGTGGTTAACCATACGTCACGGGGAGCCGCACACAATGGTGGCGCACGGGAGTTACATAATGGCATTGTAACGTAATACCTGCAAGCCGTAGGTACCGCGTCTATACCTACACCTAACACTTAACGTTCGTGTATGCGTGTGTCTGTCGTAAGGTCACTGTATTGACTATCACGAATAGAGGGAGAGAGAGAGAGAGAGAGAGAGAGAAAGCCAGAGACCTCGTCATAGGACCAGCCCCGTGAGTTATGGTGAACGATGTACCCTCCCATTTGTACTCGGACCCCCTGACTCCTCTACGGTTGCGGGCTGCGGTCGCACGGCCTGTCAGAGGCGTGATTTTCGGAGTTTATTATGCGAATGATAGGCGAGAATAGAAACCCGGCCTATGACACTGTCGCAGGAACCGTTCGGCCACTTTGTGTATCCTGGAAAACTCTTTTTTCCCCGAATTTGTCTGCCATTATTGGAACACCAATGGAACTTTAACTCTTTCTACCAATTTTCAATTCCTTCCCTTAGTATATCGAAACGAAGTAAAATGAATGAAATTGTCAACTGTATGAAAACCTGCAGAAAATGTAGCTGTCGTAGATTTATGATAGCCTTATGAATTACGCCTCGCAAAAGTAAAAGTAGGACTTTTCAAGAAGGCAGAGGTCTAGATTGATCTGTTATCTAGCGCTTTTGACTACTGAAAATCCCCATCTTTTGCACCCATGAAGTTTTATCACTTTTCCAACGAATTGCATAATGTTACCCGCGGAGAAGTTGAGAATTTTTGGTCCCCTGGGTGAAAGTTCAGCCGAATCCGGTGAAACCAATAAGTCCGAGATTCCCGCGTGGAGAACCGAGAATTTTGGAGTGTGCTGCTCCATTGAAAAATATTTGGCGTCAGAATCGATCCTGTCTCGGCCACTCGAGAGTCATAATCCGATCTGCGGACTTTAGCCGGAGAATAACCCCGGCTGTTCGTCCGCCTTATTGCCTTATTTACACAAAGGTGGATCGGTGAACGGTCCGCGGAGAGAGGACGCAAAACCCATAGAGAGAGGACTGGTGTACACGGGGTTTGTACACGCCTCTATTCAAGACGGCCATGAGGCCCCATTCTTGGGCTCTCGAGTGGTTTCGATTTCGGTCCGCTTGTCGACGGACAGCCACCACCCCGGGTATGACTTTCAAACTTTGAAAGCCTGTCGACGGGAGGTCCTATGGGGATACTGGCGAGAGCCCTTTTCCTATGGTGCGGCGCGGCGTTCTCGCGCCGGCTCCGTGTCACTTTCCGGTCCGCGACACGGTGTCCCATTGAAACCGATACTTCTTTTTCGTCTATGATGCCTATGGGGACCCAGCCACCACTGGTAATAACGATAATGCTACCTACAATGCCAACGACGGCTTCAAGGATCCTCGAGACCCATGCCTTGCCCTTGACGCTGCAACCTGACGAGAAACTAATTTTTGGCAAATTGGACTTGACACTGTTTTTACTAAAACCGTTTTGCGTAATATACAGAATTTCATTTCAACAGCCTTTTTTCACATCCCGCTGATTTTTATAAATTAAAAGTAATACAATTATTTATTCATCGGGCTGCTGATGAGAAGCTCATTTTTTAATTTTTGGAAATTGGACCTGATCGACACGTGACATTGTTTTCCATAATAGATAGAATTTTATTTTCACCCTTCGTCCTGCTAATTTTTTATGAATTAAAAGTAACGCAACAATATTTTTAAATTCTTTAAACGTTTCCACCGTTCTGTGGATCTGCTAATTTCCGTGATAAAATATCCGCAGTGATCAATGAGACCGGGTAAAGGAGGGACGTGGTCACGGTGTTTCTGGAGTATGCGATTTTTTGGTGGGACACTATAGGGGTGCGAAATGCAAACGACCGATCGCGTCCGTCTTTTTGATCACGAACCCTTTTCTCGGACGGTCCCGGAATAATAATGGGAACGATACACCTTCGCCCTGTGGTTCTTATACTCGCATACTCGCTATAGTCGAGCGCGGTGGTTATGCTAATTGGGGGAACGATTTTATTCCGGGTAGAAGGGACGAGGAACGCGAAGAAACGTCGCCGCGTTCGATGACAAACTGCGTATTCCGTGAATTCCCGCGGGAAAGACGAAGATACGAGATAATATATCGCGATAGCCCCGTGGAAGCAAAACGAATCGAGAGCCACACTTCTGGCACTCTATTAATAAAATGCAAACATATGTTAATGTGACGGGTTTCCGCTATCAGCTGAATCAATTTATTATCTAGATCCAGGGCTCCTTCGATCCTACCATTCGATCTGCGATTTCGTGTGACGATGGGGAGGACGCACGCAGCCTTGATCCCTCAGGAATCTTAATTATTAGTCCCGGTGGATTGATTTGTTTTTAATGTTGAAATATGCGTAACTGGTTCCGTTGACATGTCCGAGGATTTTAATACACGCTCTCGGTGATGGAGCTAATTTATTCTGTACTGTATTATTAGAGTGCGGATCTTTATGCAAAATAAAAAGTTTCAAAGCACCAAACCAGAGTGAAAGAGAAATTTATTTTCTTTCTGTTTAATAGGTTGAAAATAATGTACACACATGTACTAATTTTTGCCATAAGTAGACTGAGGATGTTTATGCAATTTACAATTTTTGTAGGCAAATTTTAAGAACGTGGTATCATGTAATATCTTATTTTCAGTGGTAGTAGATTTTGTACATCCGAAATAAATAAAAATCGTACTAAATTCTGTGGAATCATGCTGTGGAAGCCATAAACCCATAAAGATCCCCTGCCTAGTCATAAGTGCATAAAATCCGCTGTCTGTTCATTATATGAGCACCCAACAAACCACTTATCCATTGAATAATTCCCGAACGCCAATAAATCGAGCACTCTCATTGAATTCTAATTAGATTTACGTCTTGCCGGATTCTGCGACAGCCTTGCACGGCGCAGCATCATTGTAGCGGACAGTTATAGTGTAGCTAATAGCGAGTCGAATCCGTCCGAAGCCATTCAGCGCATTAGCCGAGCGATCGACAATGGTGTCGCGAAACCAGAAATCGGATGGCGATTTAAATGGATTTCGAGTGGCTAGTCGGCTCCTTGAACGGAACAGGACTGTCCATTGTGTCGACGGGGGATCGTTTCTTCTTTATAGGCAGCCTCCAGCAGCGGTGACCCAACGGCTGGGGGGAACGGGGGGTGAAAGATTTTTCTACGAAGGCGTGAAGAGAGGCTCGTGCCCTTTTTCTGTTCGGTGCCACTCGAAAAGCCGCTCGAAACACACAAAAACCAGGCGAGCATTATTTTCCCGTAGCATCCTCTCACTCTCTCTCTCTCCTTCCCCTGATTCTCGAGAGAGTGGTGGAGGATCGGCTGAAAAGGCGAGCGAAAGAGGGATGCCTGTAGCGGGCCACTTTGTCAACTTGTCACCTGGGCCCCGAAAACGCGAAAGAAAACGAACGAAAGGCCCCTCGGGTAGAAGGGAACGAGTCTCGTTCTTGTTCGCACCAGGAAGTCTTGGCTCCACTCTTCCTGGAGATGTTCCTCGCCTCCTTCTCTTTTTTCTTTCTTTCTTTGCCATCGAGAATCTCGAAGACTCTCATGCCCCTCTCGATTTCTCGCTTTGAGCCGCCCTGTAGGATTGTCTTTGCTTGTTTATCGGATCCCGGATTGTTCGACTGAGTTATAATACTTGGACTACCGAGCCCGTAGAATTTTCAGTTGAGGGAGTAGACTCCTTCTTTCTGGATTGCAAGGGTGCGAGATTCGCGTTCTCATTTCTCGATAATGCAAACACGGGGTTTTTCACTGGTCAAAAACGCTAGATTAAAAATTGATCTAGAGCGCTATCTCCCTCAAAAGGTCCTATTTTTTCATTTACGAGTCGTAATTTGCATTATTCGGAAGCATACAACTGAGCATGTAACTGTTAGGTTACAACCTATTACAATACCGATTTACATGGGTCCTGGAAAAATCCTGGAAAAGAGTCTACCGCCTCCAGAATTAGTTGAAGACGAAAGTTCCGAAACGAATTAAATAATCAAGCATAGAGTATAATTATAGCGAACGAGGTCGCCTGGCCGTCGAACGTGATCAAGCTGAGCGACTTAAGTGTTACGCGAAAGCCTAAAGTTCATAGTCCTGATCACGATCTTGCATATTCCTGGCTAGATTAGGGACTCGAATTGATGAGGGTGGAGGCGCGAGGTTAATTAACGACACGGCTATATCTTGTCGATATTTGACACGCTTAATAGACGTTCGGCTAGTGGAAATCGATGTAGTCGCTGATAGATTGATAAATTTACTAGCTGCTGAGGATTACACTGATGAATCACCCGAGCGACGTTAACATTGGTCGGATAGTCGATTATACTGTGTTATTCGCAAAACACCGGCGGTGACGAAAATCAACAAATTATTCAGTTGTTAGGTCGCTATGTATAAAACTTGACAAATGTGTTTGAAATTTGTGTTTTATTTGTCAAGTTTCGTACTTAACGACCCTCCTGATAATACTCGTATTCTTCAAATGACCGGTTCCAGATTTTTTATTCCGCAATTATTGAAATTGTAAAGATGTTTCCGTGGTAAATCGTTAAATAAATATACAGGGTGTCCCGGGTTTTAATGGAAAAACTTAGGGAGCATATCCTACAAGTGGAAATAAGAAAAAAATGTTATTTGAAGTTTGCTCGGAAACGCTTTATGTATTACAAAGTTATAAGCAAATAAAGTTAGAATTGATGACGGCAGATTTTACTTTACTGGACATTTAAAGGTCGAAGAGTTTTTTCCACTTTTTCTGGCCAAATAGACCACTGTGCAACGTGTACCGGCTACTTGTAAAGCTTTATAGCTTTTTTTTTAAATAAAAATGTCCGAACCGATTGAAAACGATTCTGCAGGTTCGGATGAGGCAGTTCGCGACGCCGATCGAATAAAGTTGAAACATCGCTGCAACGTCCCAGTTTGTTTAATGCCACATCGATTCTCCATGGTTTACACGTAGCTAGTTTGCGCGGGGCTGCTACTTTCCCCCGCGAGGATTCTCTGTATTCCACGAACACGAGGCGCAAATCCGTTTCAGCTAGGAAACAAACACGCGAGCCAATTAGAAACGAACACTTTGTACAGGGGGCTCCCGCGATTCGAGAAGGTCACCGTCCAACAGAAGACTTATCTGTATTCACAAGTTCTCGTTAGAGGAATTTATTAGTTTATATGTCGGCCGATGTCGATGAATACTTGGACCACTGAGTAACCATGCGGACCTTGCCCAGTTATGGTGAACCATGATCCTGTGCATTTTAAAACTAATTCTGCCACGACCGGTCAAAACGTCCGCTTCAGATTTTTTATTTAACAATAATTGAAATAAAAAAGAAACTTTTAAAAACCACACTTATATTAAAATACCGAATCCAGTTAAATGATTAATAACATTTTTCCCCATAATTTTAAGCAATTATTTCTTCTGTTATAATATTAGAATTTGATATTCGAAGCAATTTATTTTAGAATCGTTAACCTCTTGCCGTACCATTTTCTTTACAGTTACAGTGATTAAAACGTCATTATGCACAACAATGTCGTAGAAGGGAAAGGAAGTTTATATTTTTTGTATGGTTACATTTATTTTAACGCTTAAATATTCATTACAAACGAATCAAATTTTATTTAATCTAAAATGAAACGCGTAACATTCATATTTATTAGACTTTGTTAAAAACCTTCATGACGAATCTGGCTCGTCAAACTACGGCAAGGGGTTAATAGAATTCAATTGACACTGTCGTACGTTCATAAAATTTTCCAGTGGCTACAGATTTAGCACAGTGCTTTGCTTAGAAGAAATATTTGTTCAGACACACATAGACCCCTTACCAAAGACTATCTTCTGTATCAGAATCAAATATTTGCACAGATAGTGCTCCACAATCTGTTCCTCTCGTCAATCAATAAAAGAATAATTTTTGCGAACACATTCGTTATTATTCATCCATGCGTCAACTCGGGAAAATTTCCACGATCGGATTAGTACCTTTCTATGCTATTCTCGAATAAAAAGTGACTCGATAATCGTTGTGTAGCGATTTTATAAAGCATCGCGAGCGACCGATAAATATGGAAAATGACTCGGAAACGGTAGTTTGCTGCGAGTGAAATGAACGGGATCGATAAAGCAGAATTAACGCGGGGATTCCGAGAGATCAGTGAAGATTAATGATGTGAAAGGGCACGCGGATCTTGCTCGTATCTTGCGTAAAACGGATCATCCGGAGTTACGATCTATGGGATCGGCGAGACGTCCGATGACGTCCGCCTTGGACGCACCGACGAACCTCTCCAGCTCTGTTGGGGACTGTGGAATGGGTGTCTAACATTTTACACTATTAAAGCGCATTGCGAAACCAGCAGTATAATCTTAGATAAATTTTAAACATTATACCGGGTGTTTCACCTAACTTGATCACCTTTAATATCTTTGTTGTTTTCAAAGATACGTCAAATGTCTGAAGGACAAAGTTGAATGGTAAAATGGGGCTCATACGACACCAAAAAATTTTTGTTTTTATGTAATTTTTTGGTATCGTATGAGCCCCATTTTACCATTCAACTTTGTCCTTCAGACATTTGACGTATCTTTAAAAACAACAAAGATATTCAAGATGGTCAAGTTAGGTGAAATACCCGGTAGAATAATTTAAAAAAAATGTCCAGAGTCGCTAGAACTAATGGTTTTATCTGGAAAAATTAATTCCCAAAATGTTAATTGAATCACCACAGCATCCAATAAAGTGCACTTCAAGGGTACAACCGTAACCTTCACAGGAAAACGTCCAGAACAAAGCTGCGCTATTAAACAGGTAGCTTCAGGCAGCAAAACGTCCCCTAACTCAGGCCAGGATAAAACTTGAGGACTTCCAGTGTGCGTAATCGAGGAAACAAATGGATATTCATAAAGTGGAGACTTCGCACTACGATTTAAGGTAGCGTAGCTGACAATGGTCGATGATTTTCATTCATGAAATCGCGTCGCAAAGTACCGATGCATCAGCCCCGCGAAATCCGTAAGTTCCCGTGCAACAGCCCGAGGTACAATATAAGGAATTACGTTGAGGATGTTACAGGGATCCAGCGGCGAGGAGGACAAGGATATCCGTGAGATATACCTACGCAAAGACAGCAGCAGAAATCGTAAATAGCTGTACGATCAAAATCGGGACGGGCCACTGTGCACGGCGGCCCACGCGGAAAGGGCACCGGTGTAGAAAACAGCCTTCTGGTTGGTGTCCGGTGCGTGTGTGGTCCAGTAAATTGTCGACGCAAGGCGCAAAATGCCGCATCAGCCTGATCCGGAGTTATATGACTCCGTTTTTAGAGAACGAGGACCGAACGCGCAGAGAAAAAGAGAGAGAGAGAGAGAGACAGCGTGGTTGAAGCCGCCGACCTGTTCAAGTGAATCGGACCCTTGATTGGGGAAAATACTGCCCTAGAGCGTCACAAAATGCCCTTTCTAATTAGTCGTAAACATTTCTCGCCGGTTCTTCCATTGGCGCTCAAGGAGGACTTGGTGTTCGGGAGACAAGGGAGTAAGCACGAGCTAAATGGTAAGATTATATTTATAGGGTGCAAGGAAATACGCCGCGTATGGTAATTTAAAATTTTGGGTTTTTGCACTAATTAAAAAAAGCCGCAGAAGCAAATTCGAAGGGCTCCAAAAAGTAACGAAATTTAACAGGAGAACTTTATTAAACAGCAATATCTCGAAAGTGGAAGTATATGTAGAACATTCTACGCAGCAAATTTATTGTTTGCATCATTTTGTGCAACTTTCGCGAACGTCACAATTTCGGAAAACTTGAGTTTATGCATTAATTGAGCTGTAGAACGTAGGATTTATGTATTTACCAGAAAAAAAGTCACGAAAGAAAATTCGAAGGGCTCCAAAAAGTAACGCAATTTAACAGAAAAACTTTAAACAGCACTATCTCGAAAGTGAAAGCATACGTAGAACATTCTACCTTGCAAATTTATTGTTTGCATCATTTTGTGCAACTTTCGCGAACGGATTTCTTCGCGATCGAATCCTCTCTTAAATAATCAAGATAATTAAAGATCGGATTCCGACTGCGAGATGGACATTAAGATTGCCGCAGCGATGACCATCAAAGCGCCGGTGACAACGCAGAGAAGCACGCATATATGCCGGTATTCGAGGATATTTAGCATACAGAAGGGTCAGTCGAAAGGACACACGATCGACATCCCGACAAGACAATCGCACATAGCGATCGAGCGTAATCCGCCACCCCTATTTCGCGGAGCCGTATCCCGACGACCGCGCCTTATAATGCATCGAGGGCGTCTCACTCTCGTTTTATCCGTTTTGCATCGAGGATTCCCATCCGTTCACACTGTTTCCTTTTTATTTTTGCAGAGTGGTATCGCGGCAGGGAGACGCGAGCTGTCCACCAACGCTCATCAACCTCATCAAGCCTGGTCGAGACGGATCTAGGGATCTTACTTCTTGAGGAACTCGCAGAGATAGGACGTGTCGTTGGCTCTTCTGCTTGGTAGTCGAAGGATGTGGCGGTAGGATTCTAATTTCTTAATCTAACCATCGTGTGGTTCGAGTCAAATTGAATTTCTTGTTCATCTTTAACATGCTTTCCGAATCTCCGGTAGCTAAGTTCTCCTAGCGGCTAATGTCTGTGGAATGCTTCGAAAGCTAAGCGATAATCTTTCCGCGAGTCTATAATCTTAAGCAGAGGCATTTAGATTGAATCACAAGTTTCTAATCCAATCTTTGGAAGTGTGTCTCGGTCATGCAACCGTCGAGGAAATTAGAATACCGAAGTTTTATGGCTTGCTATGGACATTGCGGGGATGACATCGCATATTTCTAACTATTCATCATCGTTCGTTGCTTATCTAAAGATTTGTAAGCAATGAGTCGCGAATGTTCAGACCCATCCGAGACTTCCCTAAGGGTTTTCTACGGTGATCAACTGTGACTCCTGTTGTACTGTGCACCTCTGGGATGGTTGAATAAATCCCCGAAGGAGCGAACGAAGCTCGAACTGAATAAAATCCTTGGAGCTGGGAAATAATTACTCACTCGATAAGACTTGGGGCTGCAATTTCAGGGGGTGGTAAATTATAATCTACACTAAACCCTATCAGAGACCTGGACAGATTGTCAGCTTAGTAGAACTACCAAGAGCTGCGAGACCATTCATTTCCACAAACTAACTTGTCATCCCCTCAATCTGCACGAAGCTGCAAAGCCCGATACTGGGGGCTGCAACCTCGGGGGGTTGTTAAATCATAGTTCACTCTAATTATCTACCAGGTAAGACTGACAGCCAGGAAATAATACCAACAATCGTGTCCTAACCGATTCCCACGGACCAACTCTCCATACGATCGTCAACAGCCTCCACCATAAAACCGAGACTCGGGACAGGAGTTCAAGGGGGTGCACTTACCTTCATGATTTCAGGGGATGCAAGTGCGGTGCTTCGGTCGGCCAGCGATATCCCTCGCAGTATCGATCACAGGAGCGTAATCCGGAATCCCAAACGCATCGCGTCGAACCGCGCGGAAGATAAACGGATTCACGGGGCTTGCGAGCAAGCGATAGCTACGCCCGAGGAGCGCAGCATGGCTCGAGACTCGGTGCGCTCGACAGTATAATAACGTAATTCCCGTGCGGGGTACACTCACGGACACAATCCACGAAGAACGCGAAGCCGAGTGCTTGGTCGAACCGGTGGGCGTGGCCGCAACGTTTCAGGGTTGGGCTAGGATCGTGTTGCACCCCATTGGGCTGTTTCAGCCCCGCCTATTCGCACGAATGCGGCGGTGCCACGCGATACAAAGCGCGCGCGCGATCATCAACCCCTCTCCTCTGACAGCGCCACTCTTCCTCGATTGGTCGCCACTCACACCAGGATCATTCTCGAAGATCTTTCTCCCTAGACGGAGATAGCCCCGGCGTAATTGTACAACACGTCCCGATAGCTTTCAATGAGATGTTCCCGGAGTTTGGAACTTCGTTTTGGAAATATGGAATCCCGCGGATACCCTCGACGTTTTCTGTCCTCTGCTCGAGACCTCGGTTCGTCGACACTGTAAGGGGTGGATATTTTTACTGGTCCGGTGGTGGGAAGTCCGAAGATTCTATTTTTGTTTATCGGTCCTCTGGACGGCGGATGTAATATCTCGGGACTTGACAGGAATTACATTCCTCTTTGGTTGTTCGAGGGAATTTTTAATTTTGCCAAAAATCAATCATGGAAAAAAGGTTACAGTCTCTTTTTTTTTTGACAGCAAGATTTTCTTTCAGATTCATAGTGACTGTCCACCGTGTACATTGTCAATTTATATATTATGTAAATTCATTTAAAATTTATAATATTATTGGTTTATATTTATGTAAAGCACAATTTATAGAATCCGATCTAATTGTAAGATTATGTCTCGTTTTGACAGCAAGAGGGTTGAAGAGTTTTTGGAGAAATTCGCAATTATTGTCCATCGTGTACACTGTCGATTTCCCATAGAAAATGAGCCTGAGAAATAGCAATATCGATGGTGGACGGTCCCCGGTGTGTTACGGGTTCCGGATAAATCGCGTGCAAACTTATGCAGTGGAACATGCGAGGAGCGTGAGTTTAATCTACTAACCCATAAGCCCGGACAGACGGTTTCGGACTAAAGGGGATCGAGGATAAGAGATACTGAGTGGACGGCGCTGGGTTATCCCTGCAAACCTCGGAGGTGGACTTAAAGGCTTCGGATTCTTATTTCCCCATAAATAATTTTAATGACGCGCCGCGGCGGTTCAGGTATAGGGTGAAAGCTATGCGGGGCCCCTGGTACCTGTAGGCAGCCTCGTATTGTTATTTATTATATTCGCCGTATACATATGCGAATAAGCGTTCTACGCAGAGCCGCGGCCTGCGCCTGTGGAAACGCGAAAACCACTGTCGGTGAACGTGCCACACGATAAAACTCACCAGCCATTTTTCACGAGTCCGTTTCGTACCGAGAAACCATACTGCCCGCGTATTTTTCATGTTGCGTGCCCGTTCCAGCACATTAGCCTTCCATTTTTTCACCAAGTTTTATTGAGGGTTGAGAAAGCAACATTAAGGGGGTAGACACGTTTTTCCAGAATGGCAAGGGTGCTACTATTTATTTTGTTTAATAATTCACAGACGCCGTCATTAATTTTCTTGAAAATTATCTAAACAGAGATTGGAACGTCGAAAGGTTAATTTCAATTGCAAAATTGCTTTGAAGTAAAAAAAGTGATCGAGCCGGTGCGCCGGATAGCATTAATACATCTTGTATCAACAGTTATGCGATCGATAGAAAGGCATATTCAGCAACAATAAAAAATTGAATTCTAGGGAAGAAGATCGATTTCCCAGGATTGGCCAAAAACACGTTTCCGTAAAAGCAAACATTGCCGAGGGTATGGCTCCAGGGGGTGAGTTCGATAATCTCGCTGCTAATCCAATTTACCAATGCGCCCCCGTTTATCTACGTGATTGAGGCGAGAGATATTTAGCATATCGATCGTGTAATTATCTCCGAATCCTCCGTGGCACCACCGAAACACCGTCCCATCGGGCCGCGCGCCCGTGTAAAAGACCGAAGATGAAGAGGTAACGCCGTAGGAGGCGAGAAAATAAAAAAACCAACAAGACGAAGACCCAGAAGAATTCCCAGCTGGGGGTCATTCCTGACGTAAGGTTTCCATTGGTCGAGTTCGACCACGATCGACCACCTGGCCACATAGTTACACCTTGTAAACGGCCCCGGTTGTCTACCGATCCTAATAAACAAAACGGGCACGTTCCCCACCGGTTACGTACGTGTCCGAGGGAGATTAATCGACGCTGATTTGTCACGGGCGTCATTATCGACGAGCACGGCACTGCCGGAAACCGTTCGGTCGAAATCGTGGTTGCCAGCGAATTATTCATATTGAAAACACCCAATTGTTTGCTGGGAAGTTCTAATAAAACAACGAACACTGCTGTTTACAGGCCAAACAAATACAATATTGTTCGTGTACCTTGTTTAACAATTTCATGTTAGTTGAAAATATCACGAAATCGAGCTCGAGTCATTTCCTTCGTAGGCCGCGGAAGGGGAGAAAACTACCCCTGACTTTGCGATGAATTATCTCGCGAACCCCTTAAGATATTCGAACGAAACAAAAAGCAAAAAATAACTACACCTCTACTCTACATCGCCTAATTTTTCCAAATTTTTCACTCCGCTATTAACAATAAAAAAAAATCATTTGTTACGTACAGTCTAACTAAAACAAGATCCACGAACTTCTATCCAAACCCACAGTTCCAAAAATTGAATAAAGCTAACAGGCAGCGTGTACAAAATTCACGTGACATTGTCACAGTCTCCAGTGCCGTGGCTACGATCTCTAAGAGCCCTGTCCTTATTAAAACATAGAATTTGCCAGGAACGACAGGGAATCGAGAAAGAAATGGTAGAAAGGGGAGAAGAAAAGGTAAAAAAGAGGGTAGCAACGTGATTTACAAAGCAGATGATCGCGAGGTGGCGTCGATCCTTGCAGCACACGTTCAACTAACGAACACAGATATCTCGTATCATCGGCAGAGTTAGGCGGCGCGAAGTCAGTCGTTGATGGTGCTGGTATGACGTGGTAAATTATTTATTCACCGGCGACTGCGGGTGAATAATGGATCTTCCTTCGGCGCGAATGGCACCGAGGAACGTTATTGATCACCGAAATATCAAAAGTAGGCGTATCCATCACCGATGGACCACCATACGCACAAGAATATACATATGGGGAGAGAGAGAGAGAGAGAGAGAGAGAGAGAGAGTCCCCGTGTGTCGAAACGAGCCCGTGCCGCGTTCGAAACGGTTACGAACGGTTTCAACCATCACAGAGACGAGCACGTGTATGTATATCCACCGCGGCGAAGAGACGAGACACACGATGAGGAGAAAACGGACGGACGGATGGACAGACAGCGATGGAATGCACGGGCTGCACCGTGGCCGAGGCCTGTTCCGACAATAAAATCGATTTTTCATACCGGGCATTTATCATACACCCACGATAATGGGTATGTATGGAGATACGGTATAAATATTTCGAGGTAAATAATCGTTAGCTACACGGAGAGAGAGAAAGGACGAGAGAGAGAGTGCGGAGAGAGCATTAATAACGACGGTGTCCTTTTCACCGTGCTCAGGGAATTGACAGCGACGCAGAATCCTTCGTTACGAATCCTCGGACCTTAGATAATGAACTTACTGATTATTTTATAAACTGAACATTTTGTTTATTCTTGTCGCAGAAATTGGCGAACAGCAAAGAGATTTGCTCGATTAACACTAAACCTACCACCACCGTACATAAGGTCAAATAATTAAATTACGGCGACAAAAATAGATATAAAAATTTTCTGTAAACTAATGAGTTGGCACAGTCGACTGTGCTAACTCTCTGATTGGTCCGTGCTTTTCGTTAATAACTCCTAAACAAAGCCGCGGATAACATTTTTGCAAAGGAAAATGCTGCTTCAAATGATCCCATTTCCGGCTGTTGAAGGAATTTTGGGACACCCTGAAGAATGGTGCGATTGCACTGCACGCTGTTGAGTAAACATGGTAAACTATTGTTTGAGGATTCTCTCACTAGAGTGCGACTTCTCCTTCACAAGATACAAGGTAGTGCCATAATAGGCGACTATACTATATTTGGGCACTTTACCCTACTACGTTCCATGAAATACGCGATCGCTACTTAAGTACAACGACATTTGTCAAATGGGCGGAAACTTATTCCCATACTCAATATAATAATAGGAGCCGCACAAAGTCTAAATAAAATCAATCTTGTCGTTTGCAAATATAAGGGATTATGTACCAGTTTAAGGCTCGGTAGGTTTAGTGTTAAGGGTTTATGGAGCCCATTGTTTATGGGATAGTTTCAGGAAGAGATGTTTAAAGAAGGTTTCTACAATAAAAACTGAGACCCCATAAAACAGGCTTCACGGTGGCCTTGTCCTGATCCTAGATTTACGCGTATTAAAAGGGAATTACAATATTAATAAGGTCCGTTTAATGGTTCGGTGGTCCCATTTTGGAAGTCCCATTTTACGATTGCTCGGGTGTCAGGTGAAAGAAAAATGTTCCTCTACTCACGAACATCTCACACAAGGTCCCAACTAAATTGTAAAACAATTTGAAACTGGGACACCGCTAAAATAAACAAATTTCCCGGGACAAGGTCGAGGGCTCAGGGAATTTTAGCGCTCGTCCCGATATTTATATGCGCGCAGCCTGTTATATCGATGCACTCTCGCATTCGAGGAGGTATTCGTGCCGCATTCGGTGGCCCGACAATGGCGGCCAGTAATAAATTATGAATCGGAAAAAGAAGGAACAACGGCAACAAGAAGCGGCAACCGCGGCGAGTTACGGTTTCGCGTTAAATATGAAATACTGCTGTCCAAGTCCGGACCGTGCACGCACACACGCCTGTAACAGGCACACGTAGATAGAACGATGCTTGTACGGGCACATTAAGTAGCTGCTTAACATATTTTAATTGCCACATTAAAATTCAAAATGTCACGGGCGCCGGGTCCGTCATCGCGCTCGTAATGGCCTCGCCTAATAAACCTTCGTAGATCGTTTGTCTATAAAAGTCTGATTTTTAGGGATCATTCGGGATCTACGGCTCGCCATCGTTCGTTATACTTGCCAGTCCTCTGAGAAGTGCCGACAACGTGGTTTATTCGTTCCGTGAAATTCAATTAATCCATCGAAAGTCATTTTTCTGTATCGCAAAAAATTCCAGAAAAGAATTCCAGTGAGAAACCGATTCCTTACAGTGGGTGTACAAAGTATTCGTACACTTTTTAAAAACTAATAATTAATTTTGTTAAAGGTACTTAAGTATATGTCCGCCACTGTATGTTGCCTCGCGTAATCTCGATTCAAGGACAGAGATTGTGGAAATGGTAATGAAAATTGCACGTTTCCCCGCGATACGGTGTAAACGTTCCCACAGACGACCTCCAAGGCAACCAATAAACTGTTACCGTGGATTTCAAGTCGCCGCAATTAGCGTCCCGCTGATTTTCAAATCGGGGTGTTACAATTTGCTCGGGAAGTACGCACTCGTGGGACACTCGTGCCGGCTCGTCCCCTTTGTCGGACCAAATCGATGACATTTTTCGGTTCGACATCGAGGGCCAAAATTATCGGCGACAAGTGCCCCACGCTCGAGTAATCGGTGTACGGGCAGATACAATAGCGATCGGCTCGCAAACGAACGTTCTTATCTCGGTAACAAACTCTATTTACGCGGTCCACTTGCTCGTAAGTATCTTCCCTGAAATCTATGCAAGAGCCTCGCTCCTATTCCCATTATCTCCGCTGCTTTTTTTTATTCTAATCTGCCGATATACGGTCTCGATAAACGGCCATTCTCTTCGGGAGTCGTTGTGCCGCGGGAATGCCTAATCACCTGTCCATTTATTTTTATTGTTCGTTCGGGACATGTAGGAATTAATTTGGCGTGGAATTGATTTTTTTGAACGAGGATTGTGTCGACGAGCAGAATTTTATTTTATATTATTGTGGGTTCAACTTTCACTCAGAGGACCGGAGATTTTCAACTTCTCCGAATGTAATAGTATACAATTCGATGAAAAAATTATAAATCTTTAAATTTTAGTGCGAGGAGTCCAAGACCCAGTCGAATTGTATAATATTGCTAGACTGCGGATCTTTATGCAATTATGACTTTTGAAACTTTTCAATAAACGCTAGGATACAAATTTTATATGATTTTAATTTGTTTCAGATCTTAAAAGGCTATTACCACGGAAAGTAAGATTCTGTTTTATTCCACTTTCCTACAATTCGTCTACAAAAATTGAAAATTGCATGAACATCCGCAGTCTAAATCAGAGTTGTGCTGATTCAATTTGTAATTCAATTACACCATTGAATTACATTGTATGTGAATTATTCAAACCTTTCAAGTAATTCAATTACTAAGTATTTTAATGAATAAAGATCCGAATTATAAATTACAATATGACTGAATTACAATGTAATTAAATTACTTTGTAACTATAATTCCTGGAGTAATTCAAATGTAATTCTGAAGTTCAGCCTTATTGTGGACTTTGGATGCACTAAGGATCTTATAAAGTCGTTTTAAGCGCAGTGTCTATTTTCGAACAACTTTAGCGAATACTCCAAAATATTATGAACAATATGGGACACGAATGAGCGTTGAACTATTAGTACGCCGGAGATCTGGATCATTCCTGGATCATTTGAAGAAGCCGCGTCCTATTTCCGAGTAGAGGCGATCGAAACGTTTATTGAGGTTCTCTCTCGAACACCGTAATTATCATTAACGGTCGTAATGTACTGGAAAGTGCCACTGTCTATAATGCCAAGAGACTCGTTCGTGGTCAGGCAACTGTGCGAAACAAGCGAGCTACATCTGAACGCACACAGTTGCATGCAAGTACCGGGGTCAGGTATATTTACCCGGCAACGTTTTCGACCCGTTATTAGCGCGTATTTCACGGGAAACGTTTACGAGCAAAAACCACCGCTGACGCCATTATAGATACCACGATTTTTATTGGGCTTCGGATCGTTTGCATAGTTGATTACGAAACCGTGATTGTTGCTGCGGTCCTCCGAAGATTGGTCATTTAAGTCTGACGCCTTCATGAGCCTGTTCGGTGTTGGGTTTCTTGGAAAATGGCGGAGGATGTCCTTAAAGGAATATAGGAAATCACGAGGCGATCATTAACGAGAGAGATAAAATCTCCGATCGGTTTTGTCGTCAAATCAAAATTAGTGGAGTGTTATATCTGTGGTTGTCAGAAAAAAACGCCACATGTCAGTTTCATAAAATTTGAGTTTATGCATTATTTGAGCTTCAAGCATAGGATTTCCGAAAAAAAATCATGAAAATGAATTCGTAAGGCTCAAGAAAATAATGCAATTTAACTGATGTCCTATGCTAAAAATTAAAAAAAGCGTTTCACCTCGGAGCGTGACGGATCGGACTGATTCACTGCCCAGCAGTTGTGTACGCGGTGCGCCAAAGAAGTTTTCCCTTGAAAAATGTCTTCAAGAGATACTAGAAAATCTACAACAATATTTTTGAATGAACTGGGATGTATGCGATGATAAAATGGATTATGTTACGATGAGTTTTATGCCGTTATCTGGTCTCCTGTTTATGTCTCGCTTTCCGCAGACCATAAACGAGGACAATCACATATTTTCCTTCTGATCCTGAGATTGTGCGGAGCCCCGCAGAGGCTGTGGCGTATTACTCGTGAAAGAATACGAGGGTGAAGACACGGGCAGGGGTTGACATGCGGTTGAAATCCGTGGCACGACAGGGAACGTAACCGGGGGACTGTATGGCACGGTGATGACATAATTGGTATCATTCGGAATCTTCTTTCGAGGTAACCCATAGAACAGCACCCTCGTACGCACGCCTGCTCCATATGTAGGAGCCTCGACGCACTTTTGCCAATCTGCCATCCCTGCACCGACTGTAGAAACCGTTTCGCGTCAACTATTTTCAAGAAAAATGTGAAACCTACCTCCAAATCAGTTTGCGTCAGGAAAAAACAAAGTATTTCACTAGACTCAGCCCTTACACATCCGCTAAATACATTTTGGCTGAACATCCCCTAAATGATTTTAGCTAGACATTCACTAAATACATTTTAGCTGAACATGATTTTAGCTAAACATTCGCTAAGAACGTTTTAGCTAAACATACACTAAATACATTTTGCCTGAACATCCCCTAAATGATTTTAGCTAGACATTCGCTGAAAATATTTTAGCTAAACTAAACTGATAAAAATTCATAAATAAACGTTCGGGGACGAGCGTCACCGGAAGCGAGATTTTGTCGGGCTCTCTTTTGGCAGTAGTTTCGTTAAACAGGAAAACAGTGGGCGATACTGGGAGGACAAAAGACGGGAGAATCAACGCACGGTGTCGCAACTGAAGAAAGGAGACGAGAGCAGAAGAAGAGAGCGGACCAGCTGGGGAGGAGCAGATAATCAAATAACCTGCACGCACCGTATAAATTATCAATCAGGCCGCGATTGTGCAACCCCAACAGAGGGAGCCAGTCGTGTCGGTAAGGGTTGTTACACATCGTACCATCGCGTCGACACGGGGGTAGGGGAAGATTGTGCGAGAACCTCGTCGTGTCGAGTGACCCCGGAACAGTTATCTTCCCTCCGTGCGTGGGCGTGCGTGGACGTGAGTTCACGCCCTCGGAACCCCGGGGTTGACACGTGTAAAGGGGGTTAGATGTATCTGACATTAAAGGCGACCTCCGTGTGTCCCGAGGCGTCCCTGATCCTTGAATCTCTTCATCTGACAGAGGAATCTTCGAATTCCTTCAAAATCCGCAGGTTCCATTCACAAACCTACAATGAGTGTATAAAGTATTCTTGCACCTTTTAAACCTTTGCACTTGGAGCAATTGTGATGAAATAGAAATGTATTTTCTTTCTCCATATAACAGCATTTTTAAATTCTTCTAATGTTTTTACTGTTATAAATCACACCTACTCAGTTTTATCATAAATGCATAAAATCCGCTGTCTTACTATATGTATTTAATTCTTATTCAGACAGCCATCGAGAGAAGGAGGATTTGTTCGATTTTCTCGACGTAGAAAAATTCAGATAAAAATTGTTTATGGCTCCCCACAGTAAAAAGGTAGTGTAAAAGGTTCGGAGCGATGGTGAGCTTGGAGCAACCCGAATAAAAGGAGCGTTCATTCGATTTTGTTGTTGCCGATCTATTAGATTGCGCATGGAAATAGCAAAGGGAGTTCCTCGGTGGTACGAGGAGCCTCGTACAAAGCACACAAAGATGTTAACTAAGAGGGTGATACTATTATGCCGCTCCTCGACGATGTGGGTGTGTGCGTACACATAAATCCACACCCCACATTCTGCAGTGACACGTGCAGTAGGTTAGGTGCGACCTACCCCGAGACATCGGACGTGTGCAAGGTGGGTAAGGTACATATAGGATGCACGTGCACCCGGCACAATGTGCAAGAATCGTGTTAATTTACGCTCAGAGTGACGTTTATCAAACGAATTAAGGAAAAGATTGGACGTCGATGTACCGATGCGATTAATTACGAAAAACGAAGCAGCTGAGTGTGAAAAACATTTGTTTACTAATTGGTTTTCCGTTTATCAAACGAATTAAAGAAAAGATTCGACGTCGATGCACCGATGCGAGTAAATCATGAAAAACAAATTAGCTGTGTGTGAAAAACATTTATATTTACTAATTGATTTTCTGGGATCTCGTGCTAAAATGAAGATAAGGATCACTTAATGTGCGAATAAATTGCGCTATGGGGTAAATAGTGTTACAGCTGTTCTGAGAAGTTGTTGTCGCAAACTTTCAGTTGCCAGGCAACACCATCTTCTTCTTGTTGCGGCGCGCGACTCGTGTGTTTGCACACTATGTACACAAGGCGCCAGGCGTGTAGATCACGCACGAAACGAGCGAGAAACTGTACACACATAGAGTACGTACGCGCCAGCCAATTAAGCGTCAAAAGGGTTGCACCCCGAGGCGTTTCGGCATCGACATACGGAAAATTAATCCACGCGTAATTCCTCGAACCTCGACGATGCACTTTATACGCACAAAGTACATTTTTCAGGCACCTCCGTTCAATTGCATCCACGTGCAACTCGACACTGCCTTTTCACCCCTTTGTCCCACTTTTGATTTGTTCGTTTGCAAACCGAAAAGTATAATAGGGGACGTCTTGATAAATTATATCGAAGTTAAGGTTTTAATCTCTGTACAATTTTAAATTGCTTCCGTGTCATGGAAACGCGACGAACGGATGGCTTTATAGTAAAAAAATAGAGTGGCGCTGTGAATGGTTTCATACGATGGCGCGTTCTAAAGCGAGGCAAAGTCAGATTATAGGGATCCAGCGACCCTATCGGTCACCGGAGGGTTAATAAAACGGCACACGCGTCAAAAGTGACGTTTTCCACGTCGGAACGTGAGAACGTCCCTTATCCCGTTGTCCTACGACGGACCGATGCACAATTTGCACAATCGTGCACTGCCTGCGGCTATAGGAAACTATTAAACGTCCCCCAGGATATCTTTTATCTCGGCGTGTGGCTGCGTCTTTTAATAGGAGCATTCCGCTCCGCGAAGCGGACACGCCCGGGCACATCGGATTTCGTCGTTTATTTATTTTCTTTGCCAACCACCGTGGCAGCGATCTTTACATTCAACACGGACATTTAATCCTCCAAATAAAAACAATTAAGCTCCACAAAAATTGTAAGAACGATTCTTCAGAAATATCTTTTTCACGAGGAGTGTCAGAAGAAATAATTATTTAATCGATTGAAACATTGGACGCCGAAGCAGACCGTTGCACCACGCAATGTGTGATCTAATTTAATCCGTGTTTTCATCCGGTCCCGTTATAAATAAAGCTGCACAATTTTTTTTTAGGAAGCTCGCGCGGGGATCGAGGACACATCGAGATCGAGATCCAGGATTTCCAAAGGGATATTTATTGCGATCGATGGACGCCGGGCCCAGCAGCGCGGTTACACTGCGAGCGCGTAAATGGCCGCGGGCCCTTATTTAATAAGTTGTTATAAATTAAAGGGCTACCGCATATTAAACCACTCCCGGCATATTTATAGTGATTCTTAAGGGAGTGCGCCGAGCGGTACAGATATGTAAATCATTCGAGCGGCCGTTCCTCGCCAGTTTTCGATCCTCTTCTTCCTACGCTTCTATCCTGGCTACCGGCAAATGCAGCCGCTAAACCAACAGGCCAACCGCACACAACTTGCACTTATGAATTTATCTCCGAAGATCGAACGACAAACGGTTTTAATTGCTGCTTCGGGCCCTCACGGAATTCGAGAACTTGTTATCTCGCAGATTCCTGGCGCGCTTGATAACGCTTCGCAGTTCCTTAAACAATCCTACTTGCACCTGTTACCTGAACGAATTGTCCAACTCGTTCCTAGTATGAACAATTCTTATCTACATTTGTTTCAGATTTTGTTAATGTATAGTTATTGAAGAACATGTGGCATAGGGCAAATGAGTTAAGCTAAATTGCACTTATTTTTCACGTGAATGCATAAAATCCGCAGTCTATTTATTTTATCTAACAGTTTCTGTATAAAAATTGATGGCAGTAGCGCATTCTATAATATCGAATAAGCATGTCATAGTGTATAGCGAGTTGTTAACAACGATGTTAGCGAAAGGAAACGACAAACATCGCCCAAGGCGGCGGATCGAATGAGATTCCCGCGAATCCGGAAAATTGACGACTCCCTCGGAATCGGATCGTTTGTATCGTTTGCGACCATAATGCCGACAAATGCCGGCGCACGCCATACTAAACGCGACAATGAGGCTCCAAGTCGGCAGGGAGCAGGCTAGTGATCGGATTATCCTGGAAACTCCTTGGGCAGAGAACGGGAACAGCCGCGAACTTCTCGTACGCTACCAGAACTGGCATAAGGCATTGTTAGCGTCCCCCGGGGGACAAACCGAGATCAAACGCTGTTAGGCGGAAACCGTGCCCTCTCGATTCTGTTTCTCCTGTTAAGTTCATTTCGCTGCCTCGCAGAGCATGCTGGATTTTCCTCTAATTTTCCTTTCTCCGCCCTGCTTCTAATTCGTTTCCCTGTTCTCGCCAATGATTCGTCAATGATTTCGTCAGTGATGCATTTCAATCTCTCTGTACGAAGAGAGGATTTTTAAAAGAGATTACTCAAAAAGCATTTGTGTCCATAATTATGAAACTGTGGCCGGACACTATTCCAGATCGTTTCGGTCTGTTTTCGCCACTTTTCACTCGTCGAAGAAGCGAAACGCGAACGTCTCTGTCTTTCTTCAGTTCCCTCGGCCTCGGACATCTTCGATTCCGTTCTCTCGTCCTTTCATAGTTCATATATCAAACGCTTAGGCAAGGCGGCGACACATAAATACCGCACACGGTATATAAAAGCCAGCACCTCCGGAGGATATATCCCACTAGGTGAAATATATTAACCCGATCCGGGGGCCGCGTGGGTTTCACGATTTTTGGGGACACTTCTCTCTCCCTCTCTCTCTCTCTCTTTCTCTGGATATCCGTGAGAGAGACCGGTCTCTCGGATTCACCGAGTTTCGAGATCTATCTGTCTCTCTCTTTCTCTCTTTTTCACTCTTTCTATTTTTCTCTCCTCGGTTCGCCGACTGAATGACTTATGGCCTGCGGCGAGCTTTAAGCCCCGTCACTATCGCGGGATTATAGCCACGGTACTATAATGACGATCGAGACCGTCTCTTCCTTCTCTTCTGGGCTTGTTCTGCCGGGATAAAATTCCGACCGGACTGCAAACGATTTGTTCCAGACGTTGTGTGCCAATGAGTAATGGCTAGACGAATCCTTTGCAAAATAAAAATTCTCCGAAGTTACCACTGAACCTACCGAGTATTAAAATTGGCTAGTCTGTATTGTTTCGTGAATGAAGATTTATTTAGGCTTCGTGTGATTTTTATCGTAACGCGTGCCTGAATTAAGAAATCTTATTCAAATCATTTTTATCTAATGCACACTGTTTGCGCGTAGGCGTTGAGGAAGGCGGATAACTAGTACTATCCTGACAAGGATATGCAGCGGGATTAGTGAATAAATTGCAGGATCACTGGTCACGTAAAATTGTCTTTATTGAATGCCGAGTCACGGTACTTGCGTCGGAAATGATTGTTCAGCGGTAATTAAACGCACGATAATGTTGCCGAATTCCGGAATTTAGCCTCCTAACGATTCGCAGTACGCGATAGGCGCGATTCTTTGTACTGTTGTACGTTCGAAGTATAGTGCGTAAATTGATGCCGCGTGTTACAATACCTGTTGCTAGGTCGGTATATCGAGTAAGAATGTTCCTTCGTGGCGATACGAAGGAGCTGTTGTTGTCAAGTTTGGCGGTCGACTCGGAATTTTCGTAATTTTATTGTGTAGCGCTCCCGCGACGCCGAAACGTAAACGATGGTCGCGAAATTACAAGTCGCGGGAATTCGAATCCTGAACACACACGTTATGCTAGATTCGAAGGTACAACGCGGAGTGTTTTTAAGAGCCACTGTTTTTAAATCATAGATTGAGGATTTTTATTATAGCCCCCGTGAAAACAATCGTGACGAGCAGGTCGAATCGCAGCCCCTCTTTGAACGGAAGACAGAGGAACAGACAGGGCTGGTTGCCTGATTGGGTTAGCACTTAGCCCTGTGATTGCCATTTGTGAGTCCTTTGCCATTTTCGCCTTTGAGAACCCTCGAGATTTCGCATCGGAACCTCCTCTTTCGGCGGACCATCCTCGGAAAAGTTTGAGTGCGAAACTGAGCGAACCCTTCGGGGAAAACTTTGAACGTGATCGAGGAGCTAAATCTCGAATTCGATCCGCCACGAAATAAAATATAACTAAATGCTGCGCGTTGCTGCCATTCAAGTTTTACCTCTGTGACAAATACGTACTGTTTAATATATGTACTTTAACTCGTTCACGTTTGTATCAGAAAGTTGGACAAAAAAGAGTACAGCAATGTACTAGAAATATTTTCAGATGTGTCCTATTTTATTACAGCTTGCTTTTTAAATAAGAAATCATATTTGATAAAAAGTTTACCAACGTCAAGAATTAGTTTCTTCAATGTCCACTTCATTGGCAGACCTTCTGGCAGCGCATCCCCTTGCAATACTGGTCACAAATCCTATTCTCCTCGTCGTGCACATGGAAGAAACATTTCTCCTTCATACCAATGTTCCTCGTGACGTTAGTATCCATTCTCTCCATCATACCGTGTCCTTGACTGTTTCTCGCATAGAACCGATTTGCAAACTCCTTCCTCCGCGAATCTTGTTCCACATACTTCAAATGTTCCTCTAACTTCTCACTCCTTCCGTTGACAGACTGATCTTCGGTTCTCCCAGCTGTTCTAACATTGTCCACAGACACAGGGCAAGCAGGGGTATCATCAGAGTCTATAACAATCCTATGAACCTCTACGCTGGGTTTTATCCTAGGTTTAGTCCTAGATCTGACTGTACTGGTGTACTCGGGACCTTCATTCTGTTCCTTGTCAGGCAATCCGCTTTTCAAGCTGTCTCTAAACTTCCAGGCAATGGGATTCTTCGATTTGAGACGTCTCCCAATCCTAATCGGCAATTTCGAATTCGTGGACACCTCGGATCGAATCTTCTTCTCGATATTCATCCTCGAACACTTCTTCAGATCGCTATCTTCCTTCTGGGAGCCTTCTAGCTTCCTCTTCAAACACGCAGCAGTCTTTTCGATGAACTTCAATCCACTTGTCTTCTCTTCGTTCTGCAACTTCTTCTTTTTCCCACTCTCCTCTCCATGTTTCGCTTCATTCTCTCTTTTCAGGTGTCGATTTCTGCCTGGCCATCCAAAACTTAACGCGTGAGCAGGCTTAGGCTGATGCTTAGGCTCTCCCCAGCTCTGATCATGACTACTGCCATAGTGCTTTGCAGCTATGTCGTGATTTGAGTGCAGTTTCTCTCTGTTATGTCCTGCATTGACCTCTGTTTGCGAGTTTACTCTCGTTCTGTGGAGGACCTCCACCGATCTAGCAGACTCTTCGCGCCTATAAGCATCGCTGGGCAAGACAGTATCCCCCTCGATCGGTCCTAGATCTCCAGGATTTAGTAATGAACAATGATCGGTGTACTTCAAGTTCTCCGAGATGAAATTTCGATCAGGGTCCAAGCTTGTCTTGACGCTCTCTTGGACCCTTGATTTAGACGTAGAAGGATCATCGTCGTTGACAAGATGTCTTCTCAGAGGATGGTAATCGGTGTCTCGAAACATCCTGTGATCCAGCAAGCACCTAGTCTTCGTACTCCCAGCGATCTTGCATCGTGGATCGTTTTTATCTTCCAGAGGAACGAACTCCCAGAAGCCGATGATCTTCTCGCTCTTCCCAGTGTCCATCGAGGATTTCGGCACCACAGCTGCATCCGTGGACGTAGACACCTCCGATAGATCGCATATACTGTCCTTATCCACTCCACGATCCACGAACTTCCGGATTTTATCGATAGATCGAGTGCACATCACACTCCCAGATTGATCAGAATCGGAATTATACACCGGAGAATTCGGATCTTTCATGGTTTCAGGATTCTGTTGACTCTCCGCTTGTTCTAGATCATTGGGAGAGGATTTCGGGAAGGATTGAATCCTCTTTTGTCGATCACTCGGCGGAGATCGCGTTCTAGATCGGATACGAGCCTGAAGATCTTTGATGGTTTGCTCGGGATTGTTTGCCTTCGCTGCAGGGAGTTTTGTGCTCCTTCGATATCTTGATGACCTTTGAGTTTTTTGCGGGGGTTCATCGATTGGTTTTTTCAGGTTTGTGGATGTCTGCGTCCTCAGATTCTGCCAACGATCTTTGGAGATGTTATGGTCGAACACTTCTGGGTAATCTGGTTCCAGAGTCACCATAGTGTTCCTCTTGTCGAAGATGATCTTTTCTTCAACTTTCGGAACGATTTTCGCATCGATTTTCGGTTCGACTTTCGGAGGAGGTGACTGGGGTGTCATTGGTCTCTTTCGTGTTGGACAACTCATCGGTCTTCTCTCGGAATTTGATACTCCGTGATCGTATGGAAGTTCCTGAGGAATTTCTTGGACGTTTCCTTTGTTCCAACGATTCAATCTGGGTCTTTCTGATTGCATTCTTGGACTCACTTTCATGTCTTTCGCGTTTGAAGTCTTCTTGGGTGTTGGGCTGTCGCTCACTTCGTTGTGGGTGGTCGGCTTTTTCCAACGATGCTATAAGATCGATAGAAAAATCGGTAGAAAGTGTTACGTAACGGTAGTTTCATTATCTAATGCACGCAAATGCGTTTCAATGCGTTTCCAACAAAAAATATTGTATTGATGACCTTGAAAACTCCGGGACAAAGTGACCTTGAGAAGAAAATAACATTTGCAAAGCGTTCATCTTGTGATACCATTTACATTGCATTAATAACATTTGTTATGTGATCAACAGACTGCGGATCTTTATGCAAAATAGAAATTTTTTGCATCAAGTGTAAGAAACATGAGCCAAATGAAATTGTCATTCTTTTCTTAACAACTTTAACAAGATGAAGATAACACATGAACATTCATAAATTCTTGCAATCGTTTTACTGTTTTAAATTATATCTACTTATATTTTATAATAAATGCATAAAATCCGTAGTCTAGTCGTAAAAAATAAAGGAGATATTTAGGTGGCTTATTCTTTCATTATGGAAGCATAATCAAAATTATGCATATGAATAATCAAAACAGCCATTCCTGATTGACAGAAAGAATGTACCTCGCTTGGAAAATTTGTGCTTTTTAATTTACCTCGTCAATGCTCGGGCGAGGAACATTTTCAACTTGTTTATAGGTGGAGATTGTGTTCCCCAGATTTTTCGGAAGTTCTTCGTTCTGTCGCCATTTTTCTCTGTAAAACTTGTGCGGTGATTTTTCCTCGTACCTTGATCTACTATTTTTGACAGTGGTGGTTCTCGTAGGAGAATACTGGCTATTATTTTGTGTAGGCATAGTCGGTGTTATGGCATCGCAACCCGCGTCAAAGATTTCAATGATCTTCCTCTGATCCTCGCCGGAATTCTCAGCGAAAATAGGTGGCACGTTATCCACGAAAAATAAAAATGGACTGTCAACGAAGCTGTTCATGTTTTACCGAATGTATACTCCATGAATTTGAGAACCACATAGCCTCGAAAATTATTGGTGTACTCGCAATTTTTGGAAAAATGGCTTCTGTTAATTTATGATATTGATGGTGATCTTGAATCGATGATTTTCATCGGTGATGACTATTGCACTTGGGATTTTGACTTTGAGTTACCGAATTAATCACATTTGATGGCTGACATTTTTCTGGAGATCGATTGTCAAGTGTTCGATTGAAAATATAATCGAATTTCACGCGTTCGTGGCATACTTCATTTAGAATTTAGAAATTATTAAAATGACTTTTGTGACTAAATGAAATTCATAAATTTATAAATTTTGTTTATATTTTATTTATTTTGTTATGTAGGGTTTTGTGAATTGCACAAAAGTCTGTAGTGAAGCAACAATTTTGATTTATTTTTAATATATTATTTGTGACATTCCCAAATGGCAAACATAGATTAAATATTTTTAAAAGCACACTATCTTTGTCACACTACGCACTATCCATAAGAAGACATATATATTAATACTAATAATTATTAATTCCATATAATTTTGTAAATTTATCGACTGAGATAAGTGCGAACAGACTTCAGAAATAAGCCGCCTACGTGGCACTAGTTTCCACTATACTTTTTGATACTAACTTCATCATTCTACCGCGGATGTCGCCATAAGTAAATTCGTGTGGCGGATGTCGAAAATGTAGACTCCTATATTGTCAAGATATAATTTTATATACAATTGTAAATTTTGTTAAATAGTTTTGGACACATTGTACACATTATCAAATAGTTGAACTATATATTTGAGTCCAAACGCAGATTCAGTAAAAGACTCGCGTGCGTATTAAAGATTTGTATTTAAGATCACACAAATCTACACAGGGTTCGTCCGCGAAATTGTTGAACAATATCAGTTAGTTATTCTTCCATAAATGAATATGCAACAATAGAACTGAAATCAATCAATTTCAAGCTTCTTGAAGCTCCCTTCGACGCCGAAGATGTCTGTCAAGGATTTTGCTTTTCCGGGCCTCAATGCCTCGTTCACTCTTTTATTTTGTTCATCGTATAAAAAGAAGTCCCGGTTCTCTTCAAGTAGCTTCACGCTTTTCTCGTGCAGCTTCATTGTGGGCCCTGCTTTTCCACCTGCTTCGTTTGGCAATGCTTCTATGGGCAGGAATTTCGCTAGTGTGTCCAAGTTTGTGTGTGTATGAAGCTAAATTCAAAACGGAGAACTTAATTCAGTTATTTTTCATTTCATTTCGTCTTTCGTGAAATTCTTTCAAAACGAAAATAAAAGAACTGCGCAAACAGTATTTGAAAACATGAATTTTTAACGAGTTCCAATACATTACCATGTCTAATAGCTCCTTCTTCATGAACGGCTTCATCATGTTCAAGATCACATCCATCACGGCTGTGATATTCATAAAATGGAATCCCTTCAGGCGAACCGGAAGTGCTTCCTGCAGGTAATACAGATACTTCTTCAGTCCCATGGGGTTCAATCTAGCAGCATGTCCAAGAACAACGCTCTTCATGTCGAATAAAATTATATGACCAGGCATTGTGCCTTCTCTGCTGAGCCATAGGTCAACCACCATGCTCAAAAACTTCATGCCATCGTTGTAAACGTAGTGCGACGGCTCAGTATCGATCAACTTGCCGTAGAGGATCGCGTATCCTTCGGGAGTCCTCATATCCAACACCTGGATCGTTCTGCCAGAACACAATTTGCACAAATCGCGTAATTTCGGTTCGTTCAGTTGCAATTTTGGGTGTGTTTCCGTTTACGTCCGTCCTCAGAATTGGACGAAATTTTAGGAATAGGTCACATAAATTAAATGGAAATTATTTCATACTTTTTAGCGAATTTTTTAAGTGCGTTTTTTCGAAGTCGGTTTAATTTTTTTTTATAAAATTTTTTTCCGGTCATTGAAATTGCTTGCAGCAGAAACACGTGACCTTCGATTGCAGTATTATGAGACTAGAATTTGTTTATGTTCTTATTAAAGTATGGCAGAGTTGTTTTAGATTACCACATTTTACACAAATTGTTGTTGTAAAGTTTAGTGGTAGACCGCGATGATTGTATTCGGTTGGCCGAGAGATAAGAATTCTATCACAAGGAATGCATAGCAACTGAGGAGTTATGTTCATTCGTGCATGCAGTTGTAGCTGAAGCAACGTACAACGAGGATAATTGAGGCATAAGAACGCGGAACGATGACTATAAAAGAAAATGAAAACGAGAATTAAGTTCGTCAGCGTTCGTCAGCGACTTATGCGCTTGCAGTGGTGTTCAAAGAATTCAGGAAACAATTCTCATGCAACCGTAAATCTAACAAATCATTCTACAGACACATTTTCTGCAGAAACAACTCTCTTAAACAATAATGAATTGTCTCTTTGAAACTTCCAGTTAATACGCGAGTACTTACATCGTGTTAAAGGCTTTCCTCAGCTCCTTACAGCCCAGAGGGTCCAGATTCGAGAAAAACTCCGGAACGTGCGTCCTCACAGTATAATAAGTGTCAATAGTTGCCTTGGTAGGTTCCATTCGATAGTAATTACTATAATAGAACAACGCCAGCTCGCTGTCACTAATTTTTGGCAAATGGGGCTGCTTTTTCAACCACTCCCTCAACACCTGTATCTCCTCTTCCTTCAACTCTGGATTCCTCTTCAATTCCTCCTCGTACGTCACCGACTGCATCTTGATTCCCTTCGGTTTTAAACAATGTTCTATAACTTTTTACAATGCGGACGAGATCGTCTATCAATCGCAGCGTCTTCTGCGATCTTTAAATTTTTATATTGTTAAATTAACACCGAGCCACGAACAAATGAGCGGCTTCATATTCTACAATTATTGGAATTGTTAAAATTCATTCTTGGAAAATAATCGAATAAATCTCCTTGTGCAGAAAATGACGGACTACTTGAATAAACTTAGCGCTGCCATTTTTGTCAGGCAATATTTACCAGATACTTTTGGTAGGTCGAGTGTTAAGAATTGAAAGAGCAAATCGCAGAAGAGGCAGCGGAGTCCAGTTGAGTACCGAAAGAGGATTGATTTCGTGATGATCTAGTCGGCGGTTTGAATGATACTGACTCCCGTAGACATTCAATCGCAATCGTCCTCTTAAAATGTGGTGGGTCAAGCTAATATCATGTAATCACGTATTGCGTGACTAGCTGGATCGTCAGACCAACAGCCATCAAATTACATATTCCAAGATGATATGAAAATCGCACAATAGCCGCAAAAAAAAGGAACAATCGTAATACCGCTTTTGCAGATTTCCGCAAGGGAAACCATTCCTTCCACCCTAAATTCTTAACCCTTAGGCACTCGAACATTTAGGTATTGTATGAGGTGTTATACCAATTTCATGTCGACAAAATAAAAAAAAAATTAAACCAACTTCGAGAAAACGCACTAAAAAAATGCACTAAAAGTATGAAATAATTTCCATTTAATTTATGCGAATACACGAGCTTACAATACAATACATTCTTTTCGGAATAAAAAAATGCAACATTTTTTTCATGGGAGCGCCCCGGCTACATACTCTACAAGATGCAAAAGGTTTCGTTCAAAAAAAAAGAGAAAGAAAAAAGAAGGCACATACAGATCGAATTGAGTAACCTCCTCCTTGTTCGAAGTCGGTTAAAAATGGTAGGTTGGAAGAAATGTTTAATTTTCGCAATTCACACTTTGAAAATGAAATTGAACGAACACTTTGATATCGAACATTTTATTTATCGTATCAGTAGGAAAATCAGAAGCAGGGACCTCGAAGAAGAAAAATAAAATTGGCGAAACGAGTTCTATGCAGCAATAGCTACGTTTTCGAAACGGATATCTTCGATTCATCCTGAGCCAGCGGAAACTCACGTAAGTATTACACCAGTTATAAATAGCGGCTTCCGCAAAGAACAAAAACAAGTCGCATGTTCTTGTCTTCGCAAACCCGTAATTAGGTCGGGTTATTTGTTTGCGCGAGTGTTAGTCATTTTTCTGAATTTTTTCGTTTGGAAAAAGTGAAGTTGTTCCGAGCTACTTGCTTGTTCGGATGTTGCGAGATTGAAACACAATAATTGCATAGAAATTCTGTGAACCGTGGCGTACTATAATTTTAAAGGAATCATACATATTAATGTGAAAAGCAATTAGCACGCGAAGTTTGGATTAATTAAGCTCAATCATATTCAATTAAATACTCTTTTACCGCTCTATTTCAGTTCGGATTGCGTGGAACGGGTCGAGAAAGCCTGTCTACATAATTATGCCAATTTTTACATTCCAATAATCGAGGGATCGTGATAACTAGACAGAGGATCTTTATGCAAAATAAAATGTTTCTACTTGAATTGCAACAAACTGGAACGACTTTTTCTTTTCTCTCCTAATATGTTTAATAGGTTGAAAATAATACAACAGTATTTTGAAATTTTTCTAACGGTCTTGCTGTTTTAAATTACACCTACTTTTTGTTGCCATAAATGCATAAAATCCGCTGTCTAGTGATAACAAGCAAAAAACAAAGTGCACTTCAGGCGCTGAAAAATTCTGTCGAATATATTTCGAAATTATCAAACTCTTCATCATTTTATTGTCTGCTAGATGCACTTCACAATTCTTTATATCTCTGTACGTTCAGCTACAGTTAAATAGAGTCTGTCTCTACCGTTTTGGAAACAGAATATAAACTGTTTCTTTTTACGGAATTTAGATGGAATTACTTGACTACGATTAAAGTCCTGCCATTGGTAGGAGATCAGTCAGACTTTGGTGAAGCTAGACTTAATATACAGGGTGTTCAGTAACTGGTGGTGCAAGCGAAAAGGGGGTGATTCTGCATGAAAAAATAAGTCGAAAATATAGAATAATTTTAGTATCGTATGAGCCCCATTTTACCATTCAACTTTGTCCTTCAGACATTTGACGTATCTTTAAAAACAACAAAGATATTTAAGGTGGTCAAGTTAGGTGAAATACCCGGTATAATTCTCGAAAACAAAGCCTCGCATGAAAAAATTTTATTCTATATTTTCGACTTATTTTTTCATGTAGAATCACCCCCTTTTCGCTTGCACCACCAGTTACCGAACACCCTGTATACGTCGCGTAAAATTAACCCGTTTACCAAATGAAATGTAGAATGGCGCAATTAATTATTTATCAATCGATCTCGAGTTTCTTGAATGTTCCTTCGACACCGAACAAATCGTTCGCAGTCTTGCTTTTCCCGACGCGCTTAGACTCGTCCACTCGAGCCACTGTTTCCTCTTCTATGAACCACTCGCGGTTGTCATCCAACTCTTTTATCTGATCCTCGTGAAATTTGGACAATGGTCCCGCTTTTCCACCGATATCGTTCGGCAGAATGTCGAGAGATACGTACTCCTCCAATGATTCCAACGAGGAATGCAAATGTATCTGGAAAAGTTATGCAAAATTATGCATCGTTACATCGCTAAGTGGTTTGTGAGTCGACGATTTAGAAGCGATACTAAATACAAGCTCATTACTAGACTGCGGATTTATGGCCCCCAGTGTATTACTGTCACCTTAACAAGATAATCAAAGGAACAATGAAATTTTTATTTGGCTCCTGTGTCTTGCAATCAATACAAACATTTTTTATTGTACATAAAGATCCGCAGTCTACTCATTACAGATTTGTTAGGCAACGAATTGCAATCAGTAGACTGCGGATCCTTATGCATTTATAGGAAAATTTAGAAGATGAAATTGAAAACTGTTGAAAAATTTGAAAAATTGAAGATATTAATATATGATCTCCCCTCCATTGAAATCATTAACACTAAACCTACCATCACCGGTCAAAATGACCGGTTCCAGATTTTTTATTTTACAATTATCGAAATAATAAAACTGATTTCACAAGGAATGGTCGCATGGATATCTTTAATAGAGCACGTATTGCAATAGGGACCGCACAAAGTCTAAATAAAATCGATGTTTTTATTTTTATAAGGGGACATGTTCCAGTTATTTTTAAATTCAATTTAGTTTCGATTTCTTCTAGTAATCAGTGATTTTACTAAGAATAACTGGTTTTTCCTCGGGGTAATTTGTGGATCGTGTAAATAGAATGATTCTCACCAAGCTCCATAGATCTCTCGTCATAAAAGGCTTCGCCATGTTCATGATTACATCCATTACCGGCGGCGTGTTGATAAAGTGGACCTGCTTCAATCGCACCGGTATAGCGTCTTGAACATACGTTACTAGTTTCTTCATTCCCATTGGACTAATTCTGCCAACGTGGCCTAGAGATACGTTCGATGCGTCGGCAATAAAAATATATCCCTCAACAGTTTGAGCTTGCAAGGCCACCAGGTCGGACACCATGAAGAAATACTTGGTAGCATCGTCAAATGAATAATGAGATGGATCGGGATCGATCAGCTTCCCGAAGAGCACTTTGTAGCCTTGCTTCGACAACTGGGGCAGTCCAATGGCGGCCCTGTATCGCAAATTTATAAAATCATTCATTCACCGATTTTTTAGTAATAAAACTAAACAGTGGTCCTACACGATCATTATTCTCCAATATTAAAGTATTAACCTCTCTAGCACTAACTGGATTATTAAAATTTTTATCCTGCTCTTTTTAAAGTAAAAGTATGTCCCAGTACCGAGAATCACCCTGTACACTTAAAAATTCCTCGTGATTAAAGCGAAATAAAAATACTGTCAATTTTCAATCATTATCGTGTGATGACGTCGTTGTTTTCAAGACTGTCCCTCTATTTCCGTCTCAACGAAATTATAAACTCATTATTCCTCTTCTCTACAACAGGTTTTAATCTGGTGTTCAATCGATATCAACGTATTTCTATCAGCGTCGAGTGCGCTAAACGATTACTCCGTAAAAGACATTGTTGTTCCGCAAGGAATAGTCGGACTCTAAAGCAATTAAAAATAACACAGTACCGGGTGAGACTAGATTATTATGTGTCGTGACACGCAAGATTTGAAATCGGCGATTTCCAACTCCATTTCAAAATCAGCGACAAAATATTTTTAAAAAATTATGAAACGGACAAACTTACACAATATTGAAAGCTTGTCGAAGTTCTTTCGATCCCAGAGGATCTCTGCTCGAGAAGAACTCGGGCACGTGTGATCTAAGTGTGAAAAAGTTCTCGACAGTGTGCTTCGCCGCCTCGATGCTGTAGTAATTGCTGTGCAGAAACAGCACTAGAAGGAGATCAACAATCTTCGGCAAATGTGGCTGTTTCTCGCACCATTCCCTCAACACTTCGATATCCGACTTCTTGATCTCTGGATTGTTCTTCAGGATCTCCTCCAAAGAGTATGGATAAGGTATCGACAGCTTCTTCGTAGCCATGACGGAAGCAAACACTCAACCTGCGAGGAAAATACACAGAAATTATCGAGGCTCACTGTTATTCGTCACGGTCGAAGTAGATCAGGTCTGTAATGATCGGACTGCGGTTTCTGGCGCACTTAGGCTACTTCTTCTGAGCAAACTCCTACGAAGTAGCTTTTCAGTCATTTTTCCAGTTCATAGATAATAGATAGTCTATAAAGAACCCGTTGTTTCCATTGAATGAATTCCGAAAAAAGTGGATTTACATTGACAATTACCGTGTAGGTCTTATGAATCATTCAAGAATTTCTTTAAACTAGTATAGACACATTGTGCACGTGACTCGATAAAGTATCTTCAGGTTTTTTGTGGACCTGTTGACGCACATGTTTGCTACTTATGATTTAGGCGTGACTCTATCTCGGCAATGAAAAAGTAAATGACAGAAATTTTAACACAGGTCGATCTTGAAAAAGACGTCTTTCTAGGACGTAAGACCTTCAGACCTAAAAAAATGGACGTAAAAAGACGACTTTGAAACGTCGCGTGCTATCTGTGTTAATTGCTTGTAAATACCATTACTCACAGACAGCTTATTTATGAAGGATCAACAACTGTCAAGCTAGTCTTGATCTACTCTCTACCACTCGAACAGTGTCACTGTCAAAAAGTTTCCAATACTCCAAACAGGTCTCACACAGATTGTCACACACTTGAAAGAAAATCTGAAGCGCCGATCTTCGAAGTATAAGAGAGAAATGATCGAACGATCGATGAAAGGTTTCAGACGACGATCAACGGTGAAGATCGATCCGAGACGATCGAAGGCGAACTGTGTGATCTACGTATCGTCACCTGGTCGCACGGAAATCACGCTGCCCACAGGATGTCCGATCCACCTGTCCAACAATCGTTGGCGATCGGTTAAAGCCTCGATGCAGACTGGAAGCACCGTTCAACGTCTTCATTTTAATTCATATCACAAATTATAACGCCATGCAGGTGCTCATGTGTGCGTGGCGTACATGTACGGAGTTACGCTTCGATTAGAATGCAAGGAGAACGTGTCTCTCGGATCCAGGATTATCGCACTTTTCCTCCGAGCTGATTCGCGGAACCCAGGGATAATTGGTGTAGTTCGGCCTCATTACGATGACCCGAACACGTGATTAAAGGTAGGCATACTTATTTGGCAGAGTCTTGCGCGAATCATCATTACGCAATCGCGAGAAGACTCTGCTCCCGGATCGCGGAATCGCAGAGCGTGCTCGTTCGCCGTAAAAACAATTTCGAGTGACGAACGATGAGTAAAAGGAGCGTCGAATGACCGAGAAAGAGTAAAGAGAATTTTAAGTGACCAAGAAAGAGAAAAGAGAATTCCAAATGTCCAAGAGTAAAAAGAAGAATCTGAAGAGAAAGAATAAAAAGAATTTCAAATAATGACCAAGTTGTCTGAAAACAACGTCTGAAGAAAACGACTATATCTATATAAATAAAAATAAATTTTTTAAAAATACCACGTTTTTAAAACGGACTACGCGATCTAAGAGCTATACTAAATATTTTACGATTCCATTTCACACAGCAACGCGTGGCCGGGTACAGCCAGTGAAAAATAAAAATAAAGAAACGTTTTTCAAGTTTGCTAGTGAAGTTTCAATGGGCTAGTTTGTCGTGGTTGGTTATCGAACTTGTGTTCCTGATTCGGAGGAATCCTCCCGTTAATCATTGATACCAGGCGGTCGTTAGCGTTAATTAATTTTCATAGGAGAGCATGGAGATTACGGAAGCATCCGCTGTACGAAATAAAGGAGGCGTTCACCGACACGAACGCCTCGCGACGCTTTCTAATTTAATCATTTTCTGATCCAATTCCTCCGCTGCTTCCGTTTTAACTGTGCATTGTTCTCCTTTTTTTATCTGTGCATATAGAACGTACAGGTGTGTATTGAATAAATTGAGTTCATAATGCCTAGAAGTCACGACGGTTTATCATAATTTTTAAGAAGCTTGAAACCGCCTAATTAAGTTGGAGATTAATTAATTAGACTCTCTCTCTCTCTCTCTCTCTCCCTTCTTTATTGAAAAAATACGACATTGGACTTCTCGATGAAGAAGATGGTGGCGCCATCGGTGGCGGAATGATGAAACTGATAGACAAACGTCATCGATAGGTAAAAATGTATACATGTGGCGGATGTCGATAACGTAGAATTCACATTGTCGATATCTTGACCAATTAGAATTCTACGTTATCGACAAATTAAATTTGGCTAACAGTTTGAGCATTTTGCCGCTACTTAAATAAAAAAATTAAATCGTATACTTTTGGTATTTCTATCGCTAGTTAGCAAACTATGGATCATTTATTACGTGTACAGTATCTACCCCGACCCTCTGCAGACCGTGAGTATCTTTTTCTACAGAAATTCTCGAATAATTGTACGCTGAAGGCGAATAGAAAAGTTGATTTATCCACTACTTAAAACAGAGCTATAAATTAATAGATCCAGTCACTTCTTCACTATCATCTCTCATTGTCAATCTTGAACATTGTCCGTGCAATTTCACAACCACGTTCATTATTATTCTAATTAACGATTATACAACTGCAAACCGCGTAAGTCCTCCATTCACGCTAAACTAAACTAAAGAACATTCGGTTCCCGCAAAAATCATCGGACACATAAGTCTGAAAACGTTCAAAGTTCGCGAAACACTTGCGCGCCTTTAGAAAGACACTCTCAGCACTGAAATCCCGAAACCATAATCGCTCTCAGGTTCCCTGAGGCGTGGAAATCTTGCTCGAATGCGAATGGGTGGGTTTAGGTCCGATTGTGGGCGTTTTGCTGGACACTGGACACAAAACTTGTTTGTAGGCCTCTCTGTACAGTTTATTGGTGCCTGCATAAATAAAAGGGTTGATCACAGACGATGCCCAGGCGAGGATCGAGGCGATCACGTGGAGAATCGGTACGTGGATCTTGTCGTCGATCACGTTCGCCAGCATCAGAGGCATAAAGCAAAGAATGAAGCAGAGGAAAATAGTCAGCATCAGTCTTGTTACTCTGGAGTCCTCTCTTCGCTGGAAGCCGTTGGTTTTTCTTCGAGAAATGCCTCCGTGAGCTTCAAGGTTCTTCCTGCTCTTTCTTACGCGCCAGTAGATGCACAGGTAAGACACGCTAATCACTACACAAGGTACGAGGAACGCTAGAACGAAGAGGAACTTCTTCGGACTGCGACCATCTTTCTTCAGAATCGTACAAGAGAAGGTTGTCGTGTCTAAGCCCATTTGACCCCAGATTCCTAGCAATGGTGGGAGGAGGATAGAGAAACTGACGGTCCAGATCGTGATTAACATGATTATTATGCGCTTCGTTGTGTACAATTGCGCGTACATCTCCGATCTTGATATCAGAATGTACCTGGAATGAAACGGCGGCGTTAGCAGGCTGCGGATTTATGCAAAATTGAAATTAAGAAATTAGTTTTACACTAGACGATTTTATATGTTTCATCTTGCAATTATTGGAATTGTTTTATTGCTTGAATAACCCAACCCAATAGATCTTTTATAATTGTCGTGTCGGTCGATTTAACGAATTAAAAGTTGATTGAATGAATTAAGAGTTGATTTATATACGATCTTCTAATTAATTCTTTTTTTATTATCTGTGTTTCAAGAAATTTTTCACAGAGCTCGTTTCGTTTTACATCGACGAATAGATTCTTTTGTACGATGATTAACGCTGTGGCAGATCTATCAGCCGGAGATTGAAATTACGAAGTTGCTTACATGGAAATTGATTCTGAAAATAGCACAAAATCGAAATAAATAGAGCCTTACCATTTTTGTAAGCTAAAACATTTGAATCACTTTTAGCGCTCGGTAGTTTAGTGTTAAAAACAGGAGAAGTTGGCAGAGATTAAAATTGTTCGAAAATATCTGAGAAAACAATTATACACGACTCAACACCTGATCTATATACGAGCTAGCATAGCACACATGATCGATCACCGCGCATCATCGAACCTGATTCGTCGCGCATTTGATACTATTGGGATGAGCAGAGGGTGATTAGGTTCCTAGCAAAGGAAAAGAATATGCTGAGTTTGTGTAATGGATCTTGCGTATAAATTTCAGTCAGCGTATTTAAAAGTAAGCGAAATTATAAACACGTGCACGGTATCAAACATCGTAAGATTTCCATACGAACCTATTGACCGTGATCGCCACCATACTGAGCAACGAGACAGCGACATTCCCGTAAAACAATAGCGGGAATATTTTGCACAGTGTTTCGCCCAACACCCAGGCCTCTCGCAGAAATCTGCTCGCAGTCAGTGGCAGATTCACTGCCGAGAAAATTAGATCGGAGATGCTGAGACTGATCACGAACGCTGTCGTCGCGTGTCTTCTCAATCTTGTGTATTTTAGCAGCGCGATCACTGTCACCAGATTACCTGTAATTTGTATAAAATGTTATTAGTAGATGTGCAAGTTGCAATTTGCAATTTGTATTAAATTTTATTAGTAGATTTGCAAGTTGCAGTTTGCAATCTTTGTAGACGAATTTTAAGAAAGTCGAATCAGGCAAAATCTTGTTTTCCGCGGTAGCAGCCTTTTTAAATCTGAAATAATTTGAAATCGTCCTAAATTCGGTAGAGTTTGATATTGCCAGCATTTTTTGAAAATTTTCGAAAAGAACACCAAATTTTAAGATTAAAAATCTTGAGTTTAAGAAAATCTTTAATCTTAAAAGACATTTTTTTGTATATTTTTGCCTTGTTTTTCACGTTCAAGTCATTTTGGACTAAATCGGGGGTGCAGAATCGCGTTATGGTGTCCGCGATATACAATTTTGTGACACCCTGTACGACATTTCTGTCTTAATACGCGAACAATGTGTTTTAATGATCGCGCAAAGAATTAAAGAGTAGCCAGCACCTTGGAGGAGCATACAAATTGCACCCAAGTGGATCATTTAAAAAGGAGACATTAATAATCCCAATTCCTGACACTCCAGTGGCCCGAGTTAAGGGTGTTAATAGCCATGGGTCAACAGAAGTTAGTCTGGCCGCAGAATTGGAACGTTTAATTAAAGAATCAACCATCGCGAGCACACGAGCGTACTCTAACTTCTTGATAGACTGAATCATGAATAATATAGCCTATTGTTAGGGAAACTAGAGACTGCCTCAGGAATCCTCGCGTATCGAATATCCTCCCCTAAATGAATTTGTATTAATGGAAATGAACATTTACCCGCGACTCCAACGACGCTGAAAATGATTGCGCAAACAGCTGCAACGATGGTGACCCATCGAGGAAAGTGTTTCACACTCTCGCCTCCCAATGCCACTTCGATAATCGTGTCGTTCGTCACTGATCCATCCATTTTTATAATGTTCACGCACTCTTTCGTCGCGGCTCCTTTCCAGCACGTGAAATGCAAAACGGGGCGGGCACGCTTCCGTGAAAACGAGACGTCGTTAGCGAACACCTGCGCTTAATAACGAGAGCTTACTCTTATTACGTGTTCTACGCAAGAAAACATTCCAATCATTACTCGTTCAAATCGTCAATGAAAACGAACGTCAACCTGTCGCGCGAAAATTACAGACTTTCTCTTTTTTTTTTAAATACTTTGATACTTTATTTAAATAGTTTGATACTTTATTTAAATACTTTGATACTTTATTTAAATACTCTGATACTTTATTTAAATACTTTGATAATTACTTACGTCGTCCTCCTAACATCTAACATCGTGTAAATCCTTCAAAATAATGATTCCCTCAGGATTCACCGCCTCGTCAACCTTTTTAATAAGACTACATCGGTTCATTTCTGTGCTCTTCTTAACGATCCTCCGTTTAATTACCGACACCTAGACACAGAAAGAAACAAGAATTAAAGACACTACCCAGTTTCTAGAGCACCAAATCACACCACAGAGATGAGATAAGATTACGGGAGAATTTTAACAAATCGACCTGAGTCTGACCCGGTACATATAAAATTCATTCAGAAAATCCGCCCGTCATGAATCCTCGATTACTCGATTCAAACTTATTGGAGCGGCCACGTGTGTCCCGGGAAGCGGATTCCGCAAATCCGCCGTGGAAAATCTTTCATCGGCGAGCGAACCGTTCGCGATTTACATGCGTTCGTCTGTCGGACGATCCCCGGCAATGTCTGGAACGATTAAATACACGAGGGTTCCTTATCCAGCGAGCCACTTGAATTCATTCTCTCTTCGTTTCTTCTTTTTGCCCGTTCGTTAGCGGCTGCGGAGCGGTCTATCCTCTGATTTTCTTGCGACGACCACGATCTCCCGCGACATCGAAAAAACATAAGATTCTCTCCTCTCTCTCCTCTCTGCGTGAGAGCGCCTTCTCGTCGAAACCTTCCGCGAGGAAAAAAGCTATCGGCCAATGAGCTTTGAACTTGTTGCGACAATCAGGAAATCCTGACCTTTAAACTTGTCTCTCTCTTATTCTCAAAAAATTTCCCTTGCGATTTTCTTGAAAACTCAAGGGCTTTGACCTTTCACTCGGAAAACCCATTCGGGACCTTCCAGTGATAACCGTGGCTCAGGATTATCAGGAGCTTGATGAACTTTGACACGACTTCATTCGAATTAATTGATCCTTTGTGGCCCCAAATGTCCCAGTTTCATCTGTTCGCTGTAGAAAGGTTTTCGTCCTGGTTTATATTAATTGATTTTTAGTCGCCCGAAAATGGTTCTAATTGAATCTACAGTGACAGGATGTAGATCCAGATCTATCTCGAATGATTTTGGTCTTGTATTCCGCTCTTGCTGAATTTATTCTAATTAACACAGTGTTCGCGGAGATGATTAATTAAAATTTTCCTCTTCGCTCGTCGTATCGATTCATTTAATACGTCACTCTCGTCTTCTCGTTCTCCCCCGTGGAAATTTACTTGTTCACTCACTTATTTACGAACGAAAAAACCATAGCACTGTGTCCTGACCAACCAGAGTGCACTAATTAATCATTCAGATTGTACGCGATGCCCTGAAAAACGTTCCAATTTATCTTCCGCTCGTTCCAGTTCCTTGCTACATCAATTATCTTCCGAATTTCCAACAATTATTCAACTGATTATTCCATTGGACGCACAGAAAATCGGACCGGATCACAAATCACAAGTAAACCGTCGAACTGAAAAATGCATCGCGATAATTAATCGGGAACAATTTACCTCGACAGAAAATTCTCCGAAACAACTACCGAATTTCTTCTCTCTTCATCCTTGCTGATCCCGCGACCACTTCTTCCTAACAACCGTGTTATTAATGTTTCTGATATTTTCCTAGAAGGTACTTTCTTAAGGAAAAGCGTGTTTAGAATTTTTCTCGAGTACAAGAAAATCTTTTTCGGAGCGTCCGAGGTGATTTGGATCCTTGTCAGTTTCTCCAGGAGGACTAGCTGTCGCAACGAGCGCTCCTCGGGGACTGACGGGACTCTCCTCGTCGATCTTTCGCTCCCCTTTTACAACGATCGTACACGAAGCCTTCTTATCTACCACTTCTTGATTTAACTCTCCCGCTTCCTCTCCCGCTGCCTTTTTCTCAGCTCTTTCATATTCCGCCGACAAGCCTCGATCACCAGCCGGCCGATCCAACCTTCTCAAGCACCACTGGCCACCAAGGAATCCTAATTAATTAATCTCATTGAGAGGATCATTGTCAAGACGAGACTCGAGTGTAATCGGCCGAAATGATACTCCTGTTCGCCGGGCGAACACGGTGGGAATTTTCGTATCCTTTCAACGCTTCCTCGATGTCTCATCGCGGTTTACATTTACCCAGGACCTCTTATCTTCCATGGAAACAAAAGACGTAACTCGCATTATGCGATCGAGTACTCGGGAGTAGAAATATATCAATTAAAGTAAGGGATGAACGAACTATTTTCAGTGACAATGTTACGCAAAAGAAAAATGTTCTACCTGAATTCCAAGCCAAATTCGCCCCTCAAAAGTCGCCTCAACAATTTCCCATCAATTTCTTCTGCTCCGGAGACGATGGAAAAGTTCGCCGAGTGAAAATATTAATTTTTACGGCACCGGCAATTTCAATATTTGAAAGTTCCGCGAAACTGCACTCAGAACTGCATTCTGCACCCTGCGATTCTTCAGGTACGCCCTTCCCCTTGTCACACGCACCACCGACTGCCGGCTGTTCCTCCGAGAGTATGGTAGTGAGTATAGAAATGCTGGAAATGGTCGATGGCCCGGTGGTCGAAACAGCATTGGCACGTGCTCGTATTAATGTTCGTCGACAGGGTGCGAAGGGGGTGAAGACAGACAGCTCTTTCCCTGCGATCCATTAATTCTTCAATTGACCGGCCAATCGAACGGTTTCATCAATATCGATTAACAATTGACACGGCTGCAGCACGTGGATCCAGTGTGAACATTCCCCTTTCGCTGACAGGAAATTATTTACAGCGACGACCACCCCACAACCGTGGATTTTTTTGCAAAATTAGAATTGCATGATGTAGAAAGCATGCAGACACTTGTACACAGTCGTACTTAAATTGTTAATTGACTTGTGAGTCGTTCCACGCAAAATTGTACTTGAATTGTTTAATTTGTCGTGTTTTTAATGCATTTTCAACGCAGTCGTTTGCATATTGGGATTCCAGTCGTGCGCAGTAATTTCCATTATAGCAAGACGTTTTTCAGAAATAATTCTGAATGCGAGTCAACCCCCTGTCGATGGTTAATTGTGAAGATAGCCATAGAGAGAACTGCTGCCAGCAGCTGGCCTGCGTGGTCGCAAGTCCCGACACAAAGCCACGACCCAACAATCGAAAGGGACGGTCCAACAAACAAAACTCACCCCCCATGTCCCCCTTTTCATCCCTGCGATACGTTTCACCTGGCTTCCAACCCTGCGATTAAACGTAATCTCGAGGAATGAACGTCCCTGCTGTAATTTGCAGAAAGCGACGAAGATATCTCTTCCTTCCCAGCCCAGCAATTTTCACTAAAACTCCTCGAGCATAATCTCCGATTATCTTGAAGCACCCTTATTAATACTTCGCTCGTATTTCTTCGCTACTTCTCCTGTCTCCATCCACGTTTAAATCATTCACGTCCCCTGAACAGAGTGACAGGGAAGTTTCTAAATCCACGAATGGCCCGAAAAGTGTTCAACAACGTGCTGCTTTGCATAACCAACCCCGTTTCGGACGGGTTCGTGTAACCTGCTCGTGGAAAAGAGGAATGCACCGTGAGAAGAAGAGCATTCTTCGACGGTTTCCAGGACAACAGAGACCTAAACATTTCCTGGGAGGAAAGGTTCGCGTAATCGGACTGTGCACACAGAGGCCCTTCTACCTCGTCGCCTAATCGTCACGGTAATATTTCATCTTCCCGAGGGAAAATTCGTCTCGTTATCTGCCGGTTGTTCCTTCGAAAACAATCCTCGATTTACATAGCCCGGTTGTTTGGTCCACGTTGTTTCCGTGTCTACAAACACTGCGCCACAAATGTTCCACAATTTTTCTTGCACTTCCTGTGAAACTTTTCTTTCGTATATTCTTCAAATTCCTCACTGCTTTACTGGATTAATAAATTCCTTATAGTTTAAGTTCAAACCATGTGAGTATATACATTCTCTCGGTGATAATTTAAGGGTGCTTGAGAATCGATATAAGAATCAGGACGAGACAGTTAACGACACATGTTTAATTAGCAATTTCCTCCGCGATTACATTTCGACCGGAAACACGAAAAATCAGCGCGCGAGTGGAATCGATTAATACACTTCTCCAGATACCCTAATCTTCGGCGAATAAAAATGGCCGTCGGCAATTAATCTCGCCGGGCAGCCGAGGCAAAGATAAGGACCTTGAATTACGCATGGAAAAACGATAAATAATAACGAGGGGGCTTTATATGTTTCTCACGTTATGGTCCAATTAATGAAACACGCACATAAACGCTTCAGGTACTGTTAACAACGGTTCATAAACATATCTTTTCTTCAACGTTTACTTGCGCAATATTCCGTTCTTCTAAAATTTTTCTCAGGCTCTTTAAGTGTCGGTTCTCATTCTTTTTGAGCGAGCTACTCCGAAATTCTAGTTGCACCAAAGTCACTCGTTGGACAACCACTGTCTGCTGTCCTGAATGAACTCATTATGCATAGACCCATGAGCCCATACACCATTTCGATTCAACAGTGCTGTCTATTCACGAAGTCCTACGGCGTCTGTACACGCCGCTGAAAGGCAAAAGGGCGACTTAAGGGCGGAGGTGAAGTAACAAGTAAAAAAGAATTCCCATGCCCAGGGATCTTCAACTTCTCTTGCCCTTTCGCTACCGGAAGCTTCTTACTATGTATTGGGCTAGCAAGAAAGTAATTTCGGTTTTTTAACCCTCATCCGTCCCTCGTGTCAGTTTGATACAATTTTTTCGAAATAAGTTATGCTGTTCGGCTATTTGTAGGTAAGTTTGTCCAAAACTTTGTGACTTCTATTTTTTTAATGAGAACCCCATAACCGAGAAACCTAAGATGCAAATGTTAACTCGTCAATTTGAATAAAAAAAACATCGGAAAATAACTGTTTACCTTGTTATTTTATCGATTTTTTTATTAGTATGTCAATTAGACACCGAAGTGTGTCAAGTGTCATAAAAAAGTTATTCTGTTTTAAAGGACGTACGAATACTTTCTACACACACATCCAAATTTTTTACCATTTTTTTCAATAGTGTAAACCTCGCGTTAATCAATACAATTTTCTTATTTATTCCTTTTGGCAAAAGATCATAGAACAAAATGGAAAATATCTTGTTAATTAAAGTTGATTGCTTGAACAGCAAAAATTTAGCTCTATTTCGCCTTAAAATACCGAAATAGATTTTTTAAGTTAAAAGTTGATTGAATGTGAATTAAGAGCTGATTATCTACAATTTTCTAATTAATTCTTTTCTATTTTTCTGTGTTTCAAGAAATTTTTCACACAGCTTGTTTCGTTCTACGTCAACGAACAGATCCTTTTGTACGATGATTAATGCTGTGACAGATCTATCAGCCGGAGATCTCTGCACCATAGATCCCAGTAGCTGGTTCAGGAAGTCGCTGCTGGCGTTGCAGGACACGTCAAGCTTTTTGACAAGGGCATAGAACGATGGGGGAGCACGTGTAGATCGAAACCAGACCCTACGATAATAAACTATAAATACTATTTTTATAAAGGTGCGCTGTCTACAGAAGCTGTGTCGGTTGAAACAAAATATACCTTCGCTGTAGAGGAGATTCTCCCTCGTTTGACACATTGCTTCTTGAATTACTGGGCAGTCTATAAAAGAAGTGATCTGTGTCTCTAAATCACCGATCTTTAATCGTTAAATGGAAAAAATATGTTTTCAGGGCGAGTTTGAAAGATCAAAGGTATTATAAGTGCACAAAACTCGCAGTTCAGCCATTATTTAGCGACGATGTTTCGCCACGCCGCGCCGTGCAATAAGTCTGTTTATTTTCTTACGAATTGTTTGTTTTCGTTCCAATTTTATCGCACAAATATTGTGAAAAGTCCGAGAACGATGGACGACCGTCAACAATTTTCGTTAAAACGGCTTTTAACAGGAAATGCTATGAACGCATTATCATTCCTGCTCCCATATATTTCCGGCCGGCTCTTTCCGTCTTTTTACCCACGATAAAGCTGACTCTAAGGAAATATTGTTATCGGACCCAATCCCACGATATATTCCGTTGTTGTATATTCTCACTATCAAAAATTTATCATTTGGATAAGACTCCTCTTCTTCGGGCTTTGAATGGAGTTAGATATAAGAAAATAACTCGACGGTGAACTGTTTCAGTTTATTTATTTATCTAATATATAATTCTCTATCAACGCATAAACATAACTAGTCGTTAAATACAATTGAAAACTTTTGGTGTGGTTATAGCGGTGCGGCATTTCTCGTCAATGGCCACCGCTGACAATATCAATGCCTCGATTGTAGTCTAATATATAGATCTTTGACTTACTATAATCGTTAAACAATTCTCTTTTTTACGTCGCTAAAATTACCCTTGCTCCTCCCGCAACAAATTTTTGTTTCCTCCTGTTTAATTTTCAAAAACTATTCGAGCTGTTCGTAGATCTTGCACGTTATCAAAAAATGCGCTCTAGAATTTCGAAATTCGAATATTATAAAAGACCGTGTGGTTGCTGCAATTATGGATGATCTTAGAATAATTATGAGAAGGCATAGTGGTATATTTACAGGCTACCGAAGATAAAAAAAATCTCTATAGTAATAACTATTGCACCGTGTCGAATAAAACAACTGAATCGTAAATATATCGAGAATAAGTACAAAAACTCTATTGCGCAATTAGTATCGATATATTCATGGCTTATCTCTGCGCTACAACTAAGTTCAGTCATCTCTCTTGAGTAGTATAAAAATTCTGCAGTGCTAACTTAATGTGAAAATAGATCGGTAAGCAAGCGTTAGAACAATTGAGAAAGTCCTCGATCAATTCCTGGCAATGTTATCATTTAACAAGAAAACTGTTGCGTATTAAAAAATGACGATCGATTTAATTACAAAAAGAAGTCTATCTCTAAATCCTTACGAATTATTTTGAACATTGCTGGGCTGGGATATCTGTCGGATAGTTAACAACAATCTACCAAAATCGTCTCTCCGGTTAAACGACACGCTACGTTCTCGATGGAAAGGCATTCATGCTCTTATCAATTCGTTTTGTACACGCATCTCTGACTCATCAGATCAATGATACTTGTCCGCCTCTCTCCCGGCTGCTTCCGAAGAGGTTCTCAATGTCAGAATCGTAATTCTAATTTCTCGTTTATTGCTATAACAATGGACATTCGTTATCCTGTAATAAATGCAGAGAAAGGCTGATCCTCTTAATATATCGAGTTCCGTAACAATATTCAAAAAGTTCCAAAAAAAGAGGCGGCCCTCACCGCCCCGTAAAAATGTTACAAATATCTACAGATACGCTCTAACAATTATGTGGCCCCATCGTTACAATTATGGCACTGTGCAATTGCTCCCTGTCAAATCTAAAGTCACCGATTCGATTAAGATCCTTTAAATTACCTACTTTCTAAATTCGATCGTTCCTACTCTATCGAAATACGATTACGCCATGGTAAGCTCAGCGCCGACAAAACCGACGCTTGTTAATGTACACATTCGGGGGTTGATCAACCCCTAACATTAACACGTTGACTGCCATTGTAGTTTCATGCGAGTGACGCCGGTTGTCGTCTTCAAAAATGAATTTTTGAAAGTAACTGGGTGATTCTGTAAGAGAATAATTAACCATTTATGTTTACAAATTAATTTTTGTAGGAATGTAATCGCGTGAAATGAAAGTTGTTCGAACTAGTAGAATCTAGAAGGATCAAAGAAACGATCACTATACCGGCCACGTGATTTGTCGTAACACCAAAAATTCCATGAGAATTCATGCGAAAAGAATATAATCTTTGTGCCGAGCTCTACAGATTCAATCTTATTACTAGACAGCGGATCTTTATGCAAAATAAAAGTTCTCCAAGTCAATTGCAAGAAATAGGAGCTTCATAAACATTCATTCCTTCTCCTAATCGTATTTTTCAAATCGTTAAATGTTTTCACTGTTTTGTGTTTCACCTGTTCATTTTTCTCATAAATGCATCGAATCCGCTGTCTACTTATTACCGAAAGTCGTGTATAATTTACACGGCAGTCAACGTGTTAAAAGAATTCCGACGAAAAAAAACCATCAACCATCTTCCATCAAGAAAAGAACATCAAGGTGTTCAAGAGGTGCACTGTCGATAGCGCAGCGCCTTCTTATCGATCTCCGTGAGATGTTTCCGCATCTCCTCGGATAGACTGTCAACCTCGTTCATCAGTTCGGACAGCATCCTCTCGTTATCCCTGTAAACGCTTTCCATGCCATCAAGATCCTTGAACTTGGTGGACGTGTCGACAGTCAGCTCTGTAGCCCTTCGCAGGAGCTCCTTGGCCCTTAGAATATTATCCTTGCTCTTATTCACGCTGCGATCTAGAGATTGATCCACCTTGCGATACTCTTTAGCAAGTGTCTTGGTCTTTGCATCAACATCCTGCGCCTTGTCGACCACCTTCTTCACCTGGTCGCTGATCTCCTGGTCCATGACGAAGTTGTTCTTGACCTGTTGCTTCTGCAACAAGACTAAACGGGCTTCCAGGTCGTTCACGGTCTGAGTGGTGCTATTTGCCTGCATCAAGGCTCCTCTGGTCACTTCGGCGATCTCCTCTAGATCTTTCTTCGACTTCTTCACATCCCTCTCTGCTTGATCGATCGCCACTTGCGCCAAGTCCAGCGCCTTTTGCGCGTCGTTCAAAAGTACTATCACGTCGTTAACCTGCGTTTGATTTCCCAGAGCATACTCCTTGGCTCTGTCTGCTCTCTCTTTCAGCTGCATAGCTCGGTGAAGATCGTCCCTAGTGTCAGCGAGGATCTTCTCAGGGTCGGTTAACGAACCGACGATACTGTTAATCTTCTCCGCCAACTGTTTGATCTCGTCAGGTCTTAACTGGATATTCTTTGCTAGAACCTCGTTCGCCAGGTCTCTCACCATCGTTGGGGTTGGTTGATCCTCGTCCAACGTGCTCTTGATGCGTTTGTTGTTGTCGGAGAGGTCCTTCGTAACGTTGTCCGACAAGTTGCGAGCCTTCCAGGCGAAGTTGAAGGCGTCCTGCGCGTTCGACCTTGCTGTGACGCCGTCCCGAGCCACCTGGGCCAGCTGGAGATAACAATGATTTGTTTATTAGTGAAGGGAAATTGATAGAAACACACCGCACAACGCCTTTGTTCGACAATTTGAGTTTGTCATTTTAAAACTAAATCCGAAAGTAAAAGTAGTCTATCAATAAAGTTTAATTTTGTTGGACAGTGAAAAAGAAAAGCATCCGCAACGAGAAACATTGAACTCACATTGCGTAACAGCTGCTCAGCCTCGTCCTTGTAAGTCTTGATCTTTGCAGCCTGTTGATTGGCGACATCTAACGCCTGATTGGCCTTGGTCACAGCTCCATCATCGCAGGACGAGCCTCCACAGAATCCACATCCAGCTCCTCCGCAAACGCTGCTGCAATCGGTAACATTGCCACCGCACATCTGAAGATTTAACCCAGGCATGATGCTATTAAACGTCTTCAGTTTATCATTTATCCTAGCCAAGGCGTCTTTATTAGCCTCTTGGACCTCCTCGACGAAGTCTCTGTTCTTAGCCAGGAGACTCTCCGTGTGTTTGCTGAACCTTTCCGCATCAGCTAAAACGTTGCTAGTATCGTTCGCCATTTTCTCTGCCTGCCTGGACTGCTCCGCCATTTGCTGAGTGACGTTCAAAGCTCCTAGAACGTTCTCCTCTTGCAACCTGGTCGCATTCTCTTTCAAATTCGCTGCAGCTTGATGCAAGTTGTTCGTTTTATTCTTGAGATACTTGAGAGCAGTGTCTCCTAAATTCACTCGCTGATTCACCGCATCCAAAAGATTGTTAGCATCCTCTAGCTGCTTGGCAGAGTTCGAGACGTTCTGCATCATCGTGGCAGCTAAATCGCTGAGTTCGTCCAGGTCCTGGGTCCTGATGGATGTGCTGTTGATCAGACTCTGCACCTGATCCAACGAATTGACCATGTCATCGAACTCCTCGCTGTACACTCCTGTTGTCCCGACCTTCTGGATCCTAGATGCTTCCTGGATCACTAGGTCTGTCTTGTTCTTCAAACCGGACAACGTTAGATCCCAATTATCGAAACATTCGCCACAGGGATTGCATTGGGGTGCGTTGCCATAGTAACCTCGATAACATTGATCGCATTTTTCACCGCCGATTCCTTGTTTACACACGCACATCCCGGTCTCTCTGTTACACTGTTGGCTCGAGGACCCGGTCAAATCGCAGTCGCAAGGATAGCACTCGACGTTAGGATTGCCCCAATGGTTTGTCTGACACTCGTTGCACTGCCTTCCGCCGAAGCCTGGCTTGCACTCGCAAGTGCCGTCGAATGGATTGCACCTGGAAACATAATGGGAATGTAGGCACCTTGAACTAGAACTTGAACTTCATAAGATGATCGAAGAACAATTACCTATCAGAAACGCTTCCAACAGCGTCGCACTCGCAAGCGTCGCATCCTTTTCCGCTGGCGATCCTCCAATGATTCTCCTCGCAGGAATCACACAATTGTCCAATCACATGAGGCAGGCAAGGACACTGACCGCTTCGATGATTGCAGGTTCCAGCTTCGCTATCAGTTCCCAGAGGATTGCATTCGCATTCTTGACAATCCTGTTGCAACGCGTTTCCGTAGAATCCCGCTTTGCAGATTTGACAGTTAGCACCGTCGGTGTTGTGCAGACACTGGAGACAGCGACCACTGTGAGGATTACAGTTTCCAGGTGCTCGTAGATCCGTGTTGTTGTTACAGTTACAAGGTTCGCAGGTTCCACCGGGGACTTCGGGGTTACCGAAGTAGTTCTCGGCGCAGTTCTCGCACCGAGAACCAGTATAACCGAGGAAACACTCGCAGATTACGTCGTGGGTCACCGAGTCCAAGGAACAGCTGTCAGCGTATGAGTGGCCGGAATCTAGGGTTCCTAGAAGATGAAGCAAAAGTTGAGACTCAGGATTTGAGAAGACATCGGGATGATCTCACCTGGACAAGGACAAGCCCTGCACGGGATATCCACGCCAATCCTGGGATCTCCATAGTAAGTCTCGACGCATCGGTCGCAGTTGTGTCCAGTGGTGAAGTTTCGGCAATTGATGCAAGCTCCAGTCTTAGAGTCGCAGCTCTCAGCATGACCGTTGCATTCGCATCGTTGGCAATGCGGGAAATTCCAGAAACCAGGCTCGCACTGACCACAGGTCCTGCCATAAGTGTTCGGACGACATTTACAACGACCGGTTTCCACATCGCAGAAATTGTCCAATGCACCGACGCTGTCGCAATCGCAGGGGATGCAACCCTCGGGACCAAAACCGTACATTCCTGGTGCGCAACGCTCGCATCTTCTTCCGACCACGTTAGGCTTGCAAGGACACGTGCCCCCATAGTTCTCGCAGAGGAGACTGTGCGATCCTGTTGGGTTGCACTCGCAAGCTGCAATTAATTGTTGCTAGTTAATGAGCTTTTTCTATCCATTGGAAATCGATCAATTTGACTATGAACGATTTTTCTGCATTAATTGGACCACTTACAATGAGCTCCGTCGTAAGCGTAGTATCCGATGCTCTTCTGGTAGTTCCTGCAGAGATCAGGAACGTTGGGCCAAACAGTATTGATGTCGTTAAAGTAATCGCTGCAGCGATAGCGTTCGTATTCCTGGCGACGAAGCTCTCCGACACCTGGCGTGCTGAAGAAAGGAATGGCCTCTATCCTTGGCCTCAGTACAATCTACAAAAACGACAAACATCAGACGAAAATCAATTTCTAAACGAGATCAAACAGTCTGGGAAAATGATTCCGTCTCCACTCACCGAGTCAACCAAGATGGACGCCGAGGGCGTGTCCATGTGACTGTTGAACTTCCTGAACTCCAGCATAACATTGTACTGTTTCCCAGCCTCGAGACAAACAGCAGGTTGAGCAACAACGCTCCTGGACCTAACAGGCAGCTGTGCCCACAGGTGATCATTCTCAGGTCTCCAATCCCTACATAATCCATTAGGATCCACGGGATCCATAGGATCTCTCTCGATAATAATCTGGACATCCTCCCACGGTCCAGGCTGCACCGGCTCGTACCTAATGATCACCTCGTACCACAAAGTTTTCCTGACATCGTCGATAGTGAAATTTAGCATGGACCCTTCTAGAACCTTCATGAACCCAGTGCCAGTCCATGTACTATTTCTGTGATCGCGATAGGGCTCCCTGATAACCACCTGGCAACTGTCAGTAGCTCTTGACAGCTCTCCTTCGTAGATCAAGAAGTCCAAGGAGCCAGTATAATAATTCTGTTCGGGCTGATTGCAGGTTCTTCCGCTTATGTGAGGTCTGCAGCGACATTGACCCGTCACAACGTCGCAGGAGTTCTCGTACGAGCCTCCGGGATCGCAGTCGCAAGGTTTGCAACCATCAAGATCTTCAGAGAGTCCCCAGTACTCTGGTAGACACTGGTTGCAGTCTCGAGCGGTGACGAATCTCTTGCAGGTGCATTCGCCAGTGTTCGTGTTGCATCCTCGATTATCGACTGTGCCGAGCGTGTTGCAAGTACAGGCTTTGCAGCCTTCAGGGTTCTCAGGGTCGTATTCCCAGAAACCATTTTTACAGCGATCGCAACGACGTCCTTCGACGTTGCTCTTACAATGACAGCGACCTGGCTCTTCACCGGTTAGAGTATCGGTGTAGGAGTCGCAAATGCCGTCGTCCAAGGTCCCTCCGAGGTCACAATCGCAGGGGACGCAGGCTTCAGGGTGGGAGATGTCTTTGCTGGGTTCGTGGTAGAAGAAAGGCTTGCACTGCTCGCAATTCTGACCAGTGGTATTGTGCTGACAGTTGTCGCAGACTCCGCCAGATACTCTGCCGGATCGCTCGTAGACGGCCTCGTCGAAGTGGCAGGAGTTTGTGTGGTTGTTGCAGTTGCAAGGCCTGCAGGCGTTCGTCCATTTTCCCACCGCTGGCTTCCAAGGTAAGTCATTGTAGAAGTCCTGACATTTCTCGCAGTTCAGACCTGTCGTGTTGTGTGTACATTCGCACCTGCCGTGCACCATGCCGTCTTCGTGAGGGACTCCGGGTAGAGGGACGCATTTCGAAGCGTGACCGTAACAGGAACATGATCCTCGGATCACCATGTTCTGGATCGCGTAGTAATACTTCTCGCGAATCTCACGACGATCGTCTAGGAGATCGTCTCCCAGTGTGTGCAATCTTGTCATGTTGATACGCAGATTCGTTATCTTCAGCAGGTTCTGCACCTCTTTCGAATAGGGGTTGTCGATCTCCAGGTTCTGGGGTAGTACTCTGGAAAGATGAAGAGGGAAGTTGGAAGGAACAGCTCAGTTGGTGTGACGTTGTCAATGATCCTGGGTTATAACTACAGTGTGGATCTTTATGCGTTTGTTGCAAAATTGAGAAGGTGATATTCAAAATTGGTGAAAAATCTTAAAAAGTGAACTTAACACTAGGTTTACTAGGTTTACTAGGTCTGATATTCTTAATTTGCGATTGTTAAGATTGTAAAGATGAGGAATTGTTTACCAAATTCATTTCCTTGAAAAATAGGCCTTATGTTTATAAAATAATGTGAAATAGCTATTTCTAGAGCTCCGTAAACCAAGTGTTAAAATCATTAAGGGAAGAAATAAAGTTCAATTTCGGTTCTATTTCTTGTAATTGATGCAGCCAATTTTTATTTTGCCTAAAGATCAGCAGTCTGATTATAACACTCGCGCATGCTGACCATAAGACCCCCTGTTTATCAAAGTTTACATACCTGAAGATAACATCTCCCATGGTTGACGGCGCCACGGCAGAGTATCTCGTCTCGCAGATAACGTCTGTCAGTCTCTGAGGTGGTTCCGTTGAGACACCAGGGAAATATTGCTCGCAATTGTGCGCGAAGTATCGATAAACGTTCCAGGTCTTGCCGAAGTCGTACGATCGTTCGATCAGCATCGCAGCTGGCCGGAATGTTTGGAAGCTGATGATGATGTGAGTGATGTGGAATTCCGACTCGGGATCGAAACGGATCGACACGTCCTCCACGCCATTCTCCGATTGCCACCATGTCCTGAAATTTTTGTTTCAAGTTTAATCAACCGGACGGACATGCTTTGGTGTATTGTGCGCGATCCTTTTTGCGTGTTTTTGAAAATCTTTTGAAAATTATTCCTCACCCGCTGACGATGTTCCCGATATTGTGCTGCTGTTTCGGGTGCGACGCATCGCAGAAGAAGCACTTCTTCCGGTCCTTCAGATGGGTCACGATGCAATATCTTTCCGGTTCCGTTTGACCGCAAGTCGACGAAGCTGTTAATCGACTTTTCCGACCGATTAACAGATTCCCAGTCGCTGGATAACAAGAGCTCTGTTCGCACGGATGCTTTCTCTTCATGTTCGGACCTAAGGAACGTGAAGAACGATTTCAGAGAATTGTTCCGAGGTGTAACTATCGAGTTAGCCACGGTTGATTATATCTCCTTTCCCTTCAGCCAGCTCCGGGATTGTTACAAGTACCAGCTACGACGGTGAATTTTTGTTATTTACACTGGTGTAACAGTTAACGAAACGTCCAGAGACCTTTGTTAGTTCTCAGAAACCACGATCGACATCACCTCAACCACGTTAAATCAATTAACTCTCCGACGGCGGTGCCTGGGTCTATCTTCATTTTCGAAAAATGTGGAAACAAAGATTTTTATCATTTTTAGTAGCAGGCATAGTGTTCAACTCTAAATGTATGTTGGAAATAACAGAAAAACTAGCATGTCTACAAGAAATAGCCTTAAAGATGTACTTGAAAAAATTAATAGATGAAGCTGTAATTATTATAAGAGGTCCGCCGTCCAAGTGTTAAACGGAGTAGACGCGTTCTCTGACGAACATTCCGGAGGAACGAACAGTTTAGCTACTGATTTTTATATTTTCGAGCGATATTGTTAACACATCGAATGCACGTAGCGGAAGAAGAAAAGGGTGGATTAATTTTTTAATATCGTGTAACATCGTCATGCTCGTTATCAGGTTGTTTTTTATTGATATTTCTTATTTAACCGACGAGAATGCTACCTCTTGAACTAGGAACGGTCAGCCTTGGCCAATTATGGCGTTCTGCCGTCACCTCCATGGGTGACATATCTCCTCTCTGGACTGATCCTATAACACCCCCGTTTTTATCTCGAATGCTTACTCACACATACCTAGGCTTACGAAAGACATATGCCATGGGAACATTCTAGAATGTTTTAAATCTTTTACTGCTTTATATTTCTCGCCCAACCAATTTCTTCATAAATGCGTAAAATTCGCAGTCTAGTAATAATTTGTTCAGATTATACAGGGTGTTTAAAAACAACATACAAGGGTTAAAAAATGTTATTTGAAGTTTGCTCAGAAACGCTTTATTGCAAAGTTATAAACAAATAAAGTTAGAATTGATGACAGTGGATTTTACTTCTATGGCCTCCAAGATCCCCCGATTTAACTCCTCTCGATTTTTATTTACGGGGAACTTCAACAGATAGAGTCTACAGTGCAGAAGTTACTCGTGTGAAGAATTAAAGCAACGGATTAATATCTCCGCGTTGCTGAAATGCAACAAATAAGGAAGAGATTTATTCTGTAATAAGCTCTATAAAAACTTTATTTGTTTATAACTTTGTAATAAAGCGTTTCTGAGCAAACTTCAAATAACATTTTTTTCTTATTTCCACTTGCAGAATATGCTCCCCAAGTTTGTCCATTAAAACCCGGGGCACCCTGTATATCGCGCGTGTTTCTATACTATATTGTTTAATTAGGTAACTTACCTCTAAGCGTATGTCTATCCCTGCCATATTGCGGTTCCGCAGCATCTAAAAATAAAATTTTGTTTACTTATCTGAGGACTGGCGAGAATATGTTAAATTTTTTTAGTGAGATGGTGGTGTTTAAAATGTTAATCGAACTGGAAGAATTTCTTCGTCGTCCACAATTTTGTTGGAGAGATAAAATTGATCGGGATCCACTAGTTTCCTGGCAGGAATATTTCAAGATTTTTTTTAGAGACGAGGAAACTGTAATTCATGAAAATGTTAACCGAATCTAGAATGTGTAGTTATCAAGCTCGATTCTACTACCGGCAGAGGCTATCGCGAGGACAACCGGAAGTTTATGATGTGGCGTTTCTGGATCTAATCGTTAAAATGAATGGGAACCCCTAAACTGGACGGAAATTATTTTTTAAAACTGAAAATTTCACAAAAATCTTATACACATCCGAACTAAAAAGAGAATCATACAACAGATTTTGAATATTCATTGTTTTCACGAGAAACATCGGAGAAAATTTGTTCGATAGAATTGGAAATTTGGTAGAAATGTTATTATGATCGACGAGGAATGTTTTTAATGGCCTCTGGGTGTTTGCGTGTTAAGATTCTAAGGCGCTTAGATTTTGAAGACCGAAATAAACTGGAGGAGTTCCGAAGAGAGGCAGGTCGAGGGGTCGAATCGCTATCTAATCGTAATGGATAAAGTGTCTTCTCGTAAGAGGAATGAATGGAAAGCACGTTGCGATCGTAGATAGATGAGCCTTAGCTATTTCGTTTCCAACGAAATTCCTTTCGCGCAGCATCCAATTCGAAGACGCTCGAAAGCGTTGCAAATTGTGTTCCATCATTTTTGAAAAACAATTAAAAGGCGCAACGTAGCAAAATTTATTTTCGCAATTGAAAGGCGCAATGAAGAAGTGAAGCACGCTATATTTGAAAAATAGAATCCTGCCATTGATATTAAATTTTCCGGAGTACATTGTGTTTTTTAAAGTCGTCCAATTCTACTTTTCTGTTGGACAGTTTCGCGGAATTTTTGTCGGAGATATTAATGTCCTAGATGGTCAAATGATGTAACATTCGAGATAACTGGACGAGCGCGTGAAAACTGGATGATATAAAATTAGATGTATACACTTACTGGATGCAATAGTTAATAAAAATAGAAGTGCCGCGAGAACCGTCTCGCAAGAAAATATTTGTGCCATTTTACTCTCCTCCCCTCGGTTGAAATTATCGGACGGAAGCTAAGCCATGGGCGTAATGTTCCATCTGAAAGCGAAAAGATATCATTTTGTTAGATATTGTCCAAGTTCTCTGAAATTTATTAGTTAAAATTCCCTTCTACTTATAAATCGAATAAAATTTGTCACAGTTCGAAAAATGCAACTTCAACTTTAAACAGAAGCTCTAATCTTGTGAATGGTAGTATACATTCGTTCCAACATTCGTATTCTCATCGATGTTTCATGAATCATGGAGCTAATCCTAAGACGACTCGAAGTTTCGAAACATTGACGGCTAAATTGTGTTAGCAATGATGAATTGCCACAAACAAATTCAAGATCTACGATTTACTATTGTTTCCGGCAGTGAATGAGTCATAAAGGTAACCGTTGCCATTGTCCGGTTTATTGACCCTTCTGAATGATCCCTATTGTTGCAATAGCTTCAAAGAAAGGTAGGGTTCGGTCGTTAAAGCTTGCTATTCTTTCGTAATTTATTACCGCTCGAAAGAGGAACCAGAAACAGTAGCTAATCTTTATTAAAATGACCAAATCTATTGTTGCACCAGGACAACTTCTGGAAATGCTATTTCATACTTCGTTTGCTTCTCTATTCTTGTACTCGAGACCGTGCCGCACCTAACTGTTATCTAATGTTTATCGCTTGCAGTTTAACGACCTAGTTGTCAATAGTACTGTTCTACATAAAACATAAAAACGTTCAGCCAGCCAGCTTCAGCTTGACCCCGGTCGATTTCAAGGAAACTTAACCAGTGGATTTCTGACAATTAGACTGCGGATTTTTATGCAAAATAAAAATTGTCTGCATAAATTGTACAACATAGGAGCCAAATAGAAACATAATTTTTTCTCTGATGATATTAATTAGCTGAAACAAGTACATTGATATTTTTAAATCCTTTCAACCCGTCCACTGCTTTAAATTGCACATACTCGTCTTTGCCGTAAATGCATAAAATCCGCAGTCCACTGATATTTAATTTAATCTAGACTTTATAAAATACTTTCAAATAAATCTCTACGTGTTGCTACATTTCACTTTCCGAGGGTTGACATAAAAATGAATAATTGCATTACACGGTTAACTGCATTTGCAAAGAAGAGCAGTGATTTTATTGCAAATCAATTGCGTAGCAGTATTCAAAATGTTAGTGCTTATTGTGTTCTGCTAGATAATGTTTACAGCCCGTTATTTAGAATCGTTCTTTCTACTCCATATAAAACATTGCAATAAATTACGTACATCGTAGCTGTATATTTCGACCACGTAATAAAATTCAAAATAAAAGACCACCCCAAATAGATCTTCCCCTAAATCTCTTCCTCGGAAATCTGTACACTCTCAGACTCGATCCACTGTTCCGTTCGAGAACCACCTCCAAAAGTAATCCAGCTTGTTTATCCATGAACAATTGCTCTAAACGAGTAGAAATCACAGTGATCACGTCGAGCCTAACCGCAAAAATCGCACGGTATGTTGTAAAAGTCCTCGCTAGCTAGAAGATCGATCAGACCGTTCGCATGCTGCACCGTTGCACTTTTCGCCGGCTGCATCCGCTCGAAATGCACGGTGCAGCCGACACTATCGTGCAAAACGAGCATAGCAATGCCTGGAGAGCAAGCCACGAGATCATCAGTCTCTTACCTAACCCAGTGTGTGTATCTCCTAAAGGTAGATCGAAGATTGTTTCGCGATGCAACTGCTAAGAGGATCCAGCACAGGTAAAAAAAACCGATCGATCGAACGATCCACAGACACTGTCGATCACCGACGTCGGACGATACGGCACCGTCGGACGAGACAGAGATAAAAAATGAACGAGAACGACGCCGTCGGACGCCTGGTGACGCGTCCCTCGCACAGTTTCTCTCTGTAAGGAGAACCTCCGCAAACGGCCAGTGCCGTACGTAGAATGAGGCTCCTTTCTTCTCGAGAGAGAACCAGGGTGCTGATTCAGCCCGAGGGGAAAGGTAGTGGCAACCAGAACCATGGGGAAGGGGAACGGAATGAACGTGAACGATGCGGGGGCGAACGCTATGAAAAGATTTTCAAACGATCCGCAATTTCATTCTTACGCTCCGCTTTCCCGTTTACGACTGATTGCTTGGGATTTCCTATTTTTATGTCAGTCTTGCTCGGATGAACTTGAACTAGAGATTTAGTATAGTCTTTAATTGTTATTAGAGTTCGCAATCGCATAGTTATTATACACTGGTCAGGGTGGTCTCAAATAAATAGGAACAATCTATGCTGGAAGCTGGTCCGAATTGTAATTGTTTAAAAAATTATCTTTGCTTTTTCCATCCCGTGCTTCCAATATTTTAAGTATAATCGCCCGTTTTGCCTCAATCAAATAAACAATCTAGCGGTTTCTTCTATTTTATCCATAGATGAATTTTATAGCAAATATTTTTTAGTCTTATGTTGCGAAAAAAGGAGAGAATTATGGAAGAATTGAAGAATTAAATTTGGTAAAGCAATTGCTCTAATTCGAAGATTGAAATTGGTGCTTCACAGGGGGTTGAACAGGCCGATCGATCGATTTTCGTTAAATGTTTAAAAAGATTGTTGATGCGTAAAAATACGATTTCTGTGCAATAAGAAATGTTCAGATATTATTGCACTGTTTCTCACAGAATACTCGAAAGCTGAAGCTGCCGATGTCCATTGAAACAGCCAGCTGGTCGGCTGGTCGTTCGTCACACGTGCAGAACACTTGTATACATTTTCCTTCGGGTCCCTTCAGAATGGTTTATAGCAGGCACGTCACGCCTTTCAAACTGACCAGTTTCCTCGGGTCATATTTCGGAAATTTTCTCTTCAAACTTCGGAACGTCTTTCAATAATAGCTTTCAATATAATCAACATAAAATTTTTCTGCATCAATTGCAAGAGACAACATATAAATTATTAAATTAAAATTCATTTCATCCCTTGAGAATTTGAATATTGTATTTAAATAAATTCAATATTAAATGAAGACAATGCGGAAAAATTCGCAACGAAGAAGTTACAATTCGCCGTCCTTAAAGATGTCGACAGTGTTAAATTAAATCTCGCACACGCGAAATGTAACCAGCGAATACGATCAACGAAAAGGAAGGAACAGAAGCGTGGGCAGTGTTATCACTATAACGTATCCCGGTCACGATAATAGAATACCACTGCCTCTTCATTCTCGCACATCTTCCTTCCTTTTTCTTCTTTCTTAAATTACAATATATAGAACCCATTCTTTAATTCGTTAATAATTAAAGCTAGTTTACAATACAAAAACTAATTCTCTGTTCATCGTGAGCAGTTCTGAAATCTCAGTGCCAGTCCATCTGACAATGAGAAAATATATAATGCTATGGATACAAGTATACAAAATATATATTTCAAAGTATACAAATATATATAATTACAAACTATATTTACTGAGCAATAAGTCTATGTAAGCATTCGCAATTAAATCTTCTTTCTGTACATCCAATTTGGTCATTAAATCCTCTGCAATTTTTTCTCCTGCCTTGATATCCTGATCATCAGTCAGCACAACCTGAAACATTAACAATTCATTAATATAAATTAGTGTCTATAATTCAGTTAATAAGAACAGCAGCTAAAATTATTCTGCTACTTGGTACCTCCAACTCCATAAAACTTCCTAAGCCTTCGACTTCATCAATGTGCACACGGGTCTGACCAACCATGTACAATTTTCTAATCTTCTTCACAATGCCTAAACAACCGTTCGACTCTGTTAAAATATTTCTAACTCCGGTGCAAGCCTCAGAATCTAAAGATGTCTTCTTGTAATCGCATAACTTTGGACCCAGCGTATTGGATCTTCTGTAGAACAATAATTCACCTGATCCATCCTGTAACACATTTATTTTATTGAGTATCTAACGTTAATACTTAATAGAGTATACACAAACTCAACATGTGTTTTGCATTCATACATAAACAATTATGACATATACAATTATTAATAAAGTAGAAGTAGTATATACAATTATGAATAAAATAGAAGTAGTACACATAATTATGAGTAAAATTAAAAGTAGTACGTGTTGGATAATACATATTAACTTACTTCGAATTCTCGCAATTTTAACCGGCCTTCTGCTACTTTGAAAAACGTGTCATGCTGCTTTATGATTTTGCAGTCAGAGTCTGTAATTTGTTTAGTTAAATTAATTACTTTCTCTGGATCACTGATTTTCGCTTTTATCTCTATATTGCGCATTGTTGTTATCTTTATTGCTAGGCTCAGGAATTGATGCACAAACTTTTTATTTCGCATAAATCTTATCTCCACAGGTGGTTATGCTCGATTACTCTGACTAATACAATACTGGGAGAATATAAAATTTATACGAAATTAACGTTGACCAAATTAATAAATAATATAAGAAAAATGGGAAACAAAGTTTATTTTAAATTGTGCAGAGTACGTATTTTTTCATTAGGAAATAATAACATACTTCCTAGTATATGGTTTACCCTCTTGTATCTCGTAAACTCAGGCAAAATCAATGCATTTTACAGTGGACATTTGTAACATTTCTATCAAAATTCATAAAAATTTTATCTGATAATCAAGAATTTCTTATTACAATTTCCTGGATGTTTAAAGAATCTTCAAACAGATATTTTATAAATATTTTCAAAGATCTGTGTATTAAATTTATGTATTAATTCATTCATGTACAACATTGTTATTATTTCTCAAAGCTATTAACACAAATTAAGGATAGTTTCTGCAGTTATTTATAATTGTTATTTAATTATATACAAAACCTGTACTGACATCTAGACTTTAGACTTATATACCTCGTGTGTGGTTTGATGGTGAGCAGAAAGATGGCGGCACGAACAACATTGTGGGAAACTTAAATCTCTGAAGTCTACAAGTTAATTTTCTAAAACGAGGAAATCAATTATAGGGTGTCCCAAAATGACCTGACATTTTAGATTGCGCGCTATTTTTTGGGGGGCCAACATAGAGTACTAATCTAGTCATGGAGAATTACATGGTCGAGCAACGCATAGAAATTGTGAAAATTCACTACAAAAAATGGCGACGGTTCGAAAAGTCCGCACATCTTTTGGTCATCATAACGCACCATCTCGCAACACTGTGGTGTATTTAACCTTTTCGAATTTTCACAATTTCTATGCGTTGCTCAACCTCAATATTCTCGATGCCAATTGTCAAAGATTAGTATTTACTCTATATATGTTCGCCACAAAAAAATTGGCGCGCAATTTAAAATGTCAGGTCATTTTGGGACACCCTTTATAATATGATTACTGCGGATCTTTATGCAAAATAAAAAATTTCTACATCAATTGCAAAAAGCAGGGGCAACCTAGAAAATTTGTTCTTCTTCTAATTATCTTATTTTTGTCATAAATGCATAAAATCCGCAGTTTAAATATGATAGATGAGAGTGCTTAGGGGTGAAATTTAGACGAATATCCACAATAAGCGCATACAGACTTGAATCACTTTCGTTTAATATTTAAATGTAACATCATAGAAGATCTAAAATATTTCACAAAGAGATGTATGGTGGCGAAGAAGTGTAGGGAAAAGAAAAGAGGAATTGAAATTTGCCACATTCGTTCATGGACGACGCGAAAGCTCGTTCGGATTCGCAGATACATAGTTTTTTGCTATAATTCTCTCTACACGAAACATGTGTCTACTTTATCTATTAGCTGTACACGTGGCCCTCCACTCGATATTCGATAATTATTAACAATGGAACCGGGTACTTTTTATTCGATAACCATACTACGACTAAAATAAATCGATTGGAAAACGACCCAGCGTTAACTATACATTTTATAATCGAAATAAATTCGATCCCATCGCTAACAATTATCCAAAAATTACTCCAACTCTCGTTCGAAATCATCAATTGAATATCCTACACGATTTAATGTGCAACGATGCACCGGTTTTCATTTTACTCGTCGCCGTTTCATCAACGATTAAACACTTGGATAGAATTTCGGAATGATGTTTTTAAATCGCTACTACAAAAATCTGCGGGTTTAGAATTTTCAATTCGTAACAAACTTAACGAATAGCGTGGTACATACGTAATTATTTAGTTTGTCAGATCTCGTCGATCATTACAGAGATCTTTGTACATACGTTAAAATATTCTTAGTTTCGCGTGTAAATGCCGTTAGTAACGATATTGGAAGTATCATAGCGAGTAACTTTGTTCGAAAACGAAAAATAACACATCGATTACGCTCGAGGCAGACAACACAATTGAATCGGCTTTATTCGAACTATATCGTTTATTTCGGAAAATTAGCAGTTAGTTATAAATCTTTAAAGAAATTATATACAATCAATATACAGTTGTTACAAACCAAATCGAATTATTCTTTAATAGTAACGTTTCGTAATAGCTCTCGAGTAAAGTGATCAAACACTTGCAGCGAGTGTACCAAGTGTTCGTACTTTTATAAAAACGAATAACTTTATCGAAATTGCAGCTCGAGTTTTCTTGAGGCGTTAGAAGGGTTCGTTTACTAGCAAATGTGTAAATAATTCCTTTCTAATGAATTAAACGAAGACGAGAAATTAAAGAATCGTGAAAAGAAAGTTATTTACACATTTCCAACGTCTCAGAAAAACTCAAGCTGTTGGGTCCAATTTTGAAAAAGTTGATCGTGTTTGAAAAGTGTATGAATATACTTTGTGCACCCGCAGTAAGCTTAAAATTGTTCGTCGGAACGAAAGATGAAACGATTCTCAATCGCCTAACGCTTTGTTAGAGGTAACAAACCATGCGTGCAAATGTTCTGATACTTCGATTTTGTTATGCTTCACTAACGATACAAGCTTCTGTTACGATCATTATTACAGTAATTACTCATTCGGGTGCGATCAAGCTGAATTCAATTTGCTTGGTGCAGCATCTCCCATTTTTCCCTTTCTTTTTAAACACCTCAATTCCATTCGATCGGGAACTAAAGAATCGACCACCACAGTCGGCAGTTAGCATTGTACATTCGATGATTCGATCATCGAATTTATCTTCTTCCTTTCAATTTATTTCGCACTTGGAACTCGCAGCCTATTCGAACGCTCGAATTCTCGCGGAAATCAGTTAGCTGAAAAACGAACTTATTATGCGAGCACTATGCCGCGCTGCTTTGTCGAGATAGATTGAAAATCATGGTACAGTCAAGGAACAGTGACTAGATTATCGTATTGCTGTCATTTGTTTTTCTCGTTCTTCCAATTCATATTGAAACTCCATTTATCAGTTCTTTCTTATTTTTTACTTCTCACTCGATTACGTTCCATTATTAGATTAACACAAACAGCTGTTTCTGAATATTGTAACAATCATTGTAGCAACTAAATCAATTGGTAGATGTAAATTATTTAAAGAATATTCCTCTTTCGAAACGCTTGTATTGCTTCTGATTAACAAATTCAATTTTCTTTGTAATTTATTCCTACGCACTGTGGGCTATTTGGCCAGGAAAAGTGGAATAAACTATTTTAGCACTTACAGAATTATTGGCAATCTTCAAATATTAATAACTATACTGATTTAGATGATAGCAAAATGAAATCTGTGCGAAAGTGTTCTGTATATCTTCCTGAACAACTTTTGTAATACAAGAATTTACACAATTTTCCTTAAAACCCTTGAAAATCGCCAATGAACGGATTCTGTTTCAGAGACCGTTCAAGAACGCAAAGACTTTCGATGAAGTTCACTACTTCACGGGTATACAAATAGAAAAAACAATATTGCAGCTTTACTCTTCAGACCTTTAACTACGGCGGACAACAAAAATTTTATGACATTCGCAAAAATTTAGAAATCGACTTTGTTCCACTTTTACAGGCCAAATTCCCCACTGTGCTACGTTTCCTTCATCGCGAGTATGTTCTTCTTTAATTAAATCCTGAATATCATAACTAGACTGCGGATCTTTATGCAAAATAAAATGGTCTGCGTCGATTGCAAGAAATAGAAACGAAATAGAATGCTATTTCCTTCCTCAATAATTTTAATAGACGAAAAATTTGTATTGGCATCTTCAATTTTCAAAATTTTCCTATAATTTTCAGTTTCATCTACTCAATTTTCCTATAAATGCATAAAGATCCGCAGTCTAATCGTAACAATCTAGTACAAAACTATTGCTCCTCGATACAAACTATAAGGAAATCAAACGGTGAACATATTCCTCTTTCGAGACGCTTATTGCTCCAGATAGAGGATAAACACAATATTTGGTATTTTATTCCTACGTAGCCCTCATCGCAAGATTGTTCTCGTTCGATCCACCAATATAATCAATGCAAGAAATCGTTCGATTCTATATATCACAACGATCTAGTACAAAACTAGTGCTTTATGTTACAAACAAAACGATCGAACCGAAATCTTCAGAATACTCCTTCTCGAAAACGTGACTCTCGTTGTTCCTATCCAACGAAACACAATATTTCCGATAATTCATATTTACAGACTGTACAGAAAGAATACAAGTGCAACAACAACATCATAAACTCTTCTTCCATTCAACAGAGACCATCCAAGATCCTCTCGATCATTCTCAATCCGATTGTACCAGACTTTTCGATCTACCGGCCCGAAACCCTTCAACGTCTTCTATCTTCTGTATCACTGTTCGATTAATTACAACGACGGTCTGAAAAAACAACCTTATTAATAATGATAACTCCGGACATCCTGGAGGACGCCGAGTCGCCCACAATCCAATGTTCGCGAGATTGCGACGATTCATTCAAGATCCATCGAAGATCTATCGAATCGTCTTCTTCTTTTTCGAGCTAGTTGATAGAGAGGCCGGTTTTGGGGGTAGTCAGCTTCCGGTCCGCAGTTTTAAATGTACTCGGCAAACATTATCCAGTAGGTGACGTTTAGCAAAGCGAATAGGAATGGGAAGAAGACCCGTGAGACTCGATCGATGTTCAACGCTCGCATTCGAGCCTTTTGCGCGGGTGTAGGGCCCGGTGGAGGGCCTGGAGGACCCTTTGCTGGGCCAGGTGGAACACCTCGTGCTGGACCTGGCAAAGGACCTGGGATCGGAGGTGCTGGACCTGCTGACGAATTCTGCGATCGACCGGTCAACAGTATCGTGTTCTCCTGCGTGACAGAGATCGAAACTTGAACAGCGCAGCGGCCGGCACGAGCTCTCGTGCCTCGGAGACTTCGACGCGTGGGCGGCAGGATCAACGAATCCCAGGTGATCGATTATCTTGATTCATATTAACCCCTTGCCGTATTTCAACGAGTCAGACTCGTGATGAAGATTCTAACAAAGTCTACCAAATATGAACGTTGCGCGTTACCTTCTAGGTGAAATGTTTGATTCGTTTGCGATCAATATTTAAGCATTCGAATATATGTAGCCATACGAAAAATATAAATTTTCTTTCCCCTTCGCGATGAAGACTTTAACAAGGTCTAACAGATACGAATGTTGCGCGTTACTTTCTAGATGAAATAAAATTTGATTCGTTTGCGATCAATATTTAAGCATTCAAATAAATGTAGCCATACGAAAAATATAAATTTTCTTTCCCCTTCGCGATGAAGACTTTAACAAGGTCTAACAGATACGAATGTTGCGCGTTACTTTCTAGATGAAATAAAATTTGATTCGTTTGCGATCAATATTTAAGCATTCAAATAAATGTAGCCATACGAAAAATATAAATTTTCTTTCCCCTTCTACGACATTTTTCGGGATAAAGACTACTTTCTTTAGCTACGTCCGCAAGAAACATTTTACCGAAAAATATCAATCGTGAGAAAATTGGAGTATTGCTGAAAGTTTGTCTCCGGGACACTGAAGGTGTCTGATCGATACAATAATCTTCATCTAAGCGTTACCTTGGTGGCGATATCGAATATTTTATCCAATTTCGCAGTGTCCGGACCACCGCAAGTAGGAGGTGGAGGTGGAGGCGGTGGTTTCGCAGCTGGAGCATCTGAATCTCCAAGAACGATGTTCACCAGACAGTACTCCATCAATGCCATGAACACGAATATCGTGCAGACAGACATAAACGCGTCCACTGCCTTCAAGTATGACACTGGAGGCAGGGACGCTTGACTTTTCGCGTGTTGCGTCGAAAGGGTTAGCAATGAAGTGACGCCTAGCGTCACTCTTGCTGGTGCTGCTTCCGGTTTTATCCAAAAGGAGACCCACTGCACAGAAAAACATGGATGGATTCGATTCGTCTCAAAGACACAAAGATGTATCTGAACGTATCGCAACGTTGCTGAAAGAAGAAAAACACAAGACGCGTGTTTACTCACCGACATGATGACGATCAAGCAAGTCGGAACGTAGGTGTGAAACAAGTAATAGCCAAGCCTACGCTTCAGAACGAAGATGACTTCGAGGCAGGTGAAATTACCTGCAAAATAATTAACAAATCTCAGCATCCCTTAACACAAAGATTAATCATCCTCGACCTAAACCCAGTGCCGGATTAAGCCAGTGCGGGGCCCGTAGCAAATGTTATCACGAGGCCCTAAGCTTTGTATCAGGGCCGCTTGTACGAATGAACTTTTTTCTTTTTTAGCAAAAATATCGTCAATGTTTCGGTGCCTCTCCGATAAAACGCCCGTGTAGCAGGGCCCCTTTTTGTATGGAGCGGGGCCCGTAGCATTTGCTACTTCTGCTACGGGGCTTAATGCGGCCCTGCCTAAACCCCTTGCCGTACTATTTTCTTTACAGTTGCAGCGATTAAAACGTCTTTATCTCCAAAAATGTCGTAGAAGGGAAATGAAAATTGATATCCTTTGCATGGCTACATTTATTTTAATGCTTAAATATCGATTACAAACGAATCAAATTTTATTTCATCTAAAAGGAAACACATAGCATTCCTATTTGTTAGACTTTGTGCAAATCTTTATGACGAGCGTGACTCGTTAAAATCCGGCAAGGGGTTAATTTCGTCCAATTATTGGCATCGACCCTGTTCGGAGTTTCTGCAGACTCTATTCATCACAACCGTCGCGCGAGCTTCAACAGAGTCCTGAATTAGAGTCTCGGTGAATTAAGCACGTTGTTTGCGTCACCGTTGTATCGTTTCGGGAATCGTTCGGGCGCGAAACGATTCGCGAATGGGTTCGCTCGCAGATTCAATTAATTAAGGGTGGGAACAAAGTGACTCTCTTTAGTGACTCACCAGTCGAATAGACCTGCGTGCAGTCGGCCGTGTAGTTCTTAACCAGTTGCAGCTGCGGCAGCTCGATGTTCTCGTCGACGACGAGTGGCACGTCAGGATCCCACTGGAAGATCATCTCGTCCGTCGTGTGCGACACTGTTGACCGAGTTATTTTGTCCTTCGTAAAATTGCCTAGAGGATTCTAAAGATCCCGCTTTTCCCGGGGAACCGGCACCGAACCAGGGACATTCATGCGAGCGACCGCTTCATCGACTTTTCAATCCGAGGGGACACGATTGACGTTCAATCGTAGTCAGCGGGTCGGAAACGAACATTGTTAGGTTGACAGTGCGACGCGACGTGAAATTCGACGTTTCGAGACTCAACCTTCGTGTGCAATTTGTCAGACACAGTCTTTCTTGAGAATATTAGGTTGTCCCAAAAGTTCGTATCGTTCTCGATTAACATGCTCAGAGGAAATTCAGAGTAGTTTTTAAGAAAACCAATGGCATGGTTAAGAAACGGGAAGCTTAAGGAATAATAAAACATTAACGAACAGATGACAGGAATGTGCACGCAGTGAAAGAAACTTTTAGGAGAAAAGTGCTTCTATAAAAACTACTTTATAAAAATGACAAGAATGTGCCAAGCAATGGTTACTGCGCAGAAATGATAAAAATATTTATGAGAACTCACAGCTTTCCATCTGCAGCTTGCACTCCTGCGTGTCGTGGGGATAGATCAGGAAGTTCATGGCGCAGGACAGTTTCAGTGTCAGTCTGAAACATGGAAAATACATGTTTGCGTTTAACCGAAATGTTTAGGTGCAATTTGTGGATTGTTCCTCGAATACTCCAAAAGACTAACGAACGGTTTACGAAGGAACTCTTACTTGACCATGTATAAAATAGTCTTGTCTTTGTACAGCCACAAGTAGTGATTAGGAATGGTCATCGTCTGGAAGGTCACGGATTTAGCGTTCTTGAAGAACGAGTCCGGCCGCCACATGTTCTTCAACCAGTCCACTTCTAGTAATCTAGTCACAGTTCACAATAATCTTCCTCCGATCAAGTTCAGATTAAAAGGATCCTTCACCTTATGAAACATACCTATATTCAGACGTCATGTTTTCTGGCAATCGCAATCTGTTGTCCTTCCAGGTTTGAGCGAAAAATATATCGGCTGCGTAAGTCTACGGAAAACGTGTCACGGTAATTTTAAGATCACTTGCTCTCTGTATAAATTACAAGTTTGTTGACTGATCTAAATTTTTCGCTACTCGCAAGCAATGAAACGGTAAAGGTAAAGCGTTTCTAGATTGGGTTCTAATCGTTCTAATTTTAACGAGTCTAGATGCTGGATATTTTTGTAAAACGTTAGTACCATTGAAGTCTCATCAATAGAATCGAGACCCATTACGGTAACATGAAAGTAGACGACGGTTGCCTGTCCATCTTTCTTCGGCGGCCGCATCTTGTCGTAGAGCTTAGGGTCTTCCGGCAGGAGATCATAGAACTCCAAGCTCCTCCTAAAATTGCACATTGCACCATGACGCACCTTATCGTATAACAATTTCAAACTAAAGAAAACCCTTGCCAACAGACTGGAAATCTTTATGCGTTTGTATCTCGTCAAAGCATTTAAGAAGTATTAAAATACAATAACCAGGGCCGTCCTAAAATATTCGGCGCCCGTGGGCTACTAAAAATAATGCGCGCTCTTTTTTCCAGCATTCTTCCTAATTGTGTCTTCATTTTTTTAATTGACCAGAAACCCAAATTTTCAGTAAATGTCATTATAGGCACACTTTCTCTTTTGTACTTCTGCCAGAAGTTTATCTAATTACTAAACTAATAACAAAAAAATACAACACTGGGCTTAGCCGATTTAGCCCTGTGGTTAGGGTGGCCCTGATAATAACCATGAAAATTTAATGCAATTTTAATGTAGTCTCTTGAAAAATTTGTCAACTACGGTTAGATATTTACAATCGTTTATTTAGCTCGTTTTACACGAAGAGTTTCAACTCTAGAATCTAGAAACACATTGTTACAGTCTTTACTACGGACTTTTGCAGTCGTCATTTTTATATAAAATCAATTAGGAATTAGAAAACGTTCCTTCCTCAATACGAAAGCTGTATTCCCAGGAACACAGTTTTCATCGTGCAAGTGTCATTCTCGTGAAGGCAAAAAGACAAAAAAGGAGTGTCACTGCGCGTGTTGCATTCTGCTGAAACGCACCAGCCACGAATCACATAATGCATCCAGTCACTATTGAAATCACAAAAGTCCGGAACGGTGGCTCATCTAACAAAACGTAGCTCTCCTTTGTCACACCTCGTCGGTTCATCTCGGAAAACTCACCGAGAGCGACACATCTCCGCGACGTTCATACGAAGAACAATAGCAATTTACGCGACGAACATCAAACTTGAAACAGAGCTTTAACAGAGAGAACCTCGCCACGATTAATACACTGCACTTTAACAAGAAAATTCTCACTGTGATATTCCTTTAACAGAAACACTGGCACGGCGTGGCCACCATTTTGGTTTCTGGATTACCACACTTCGATCCTCACTGTTTCCGGGTGATTTCGTGGAAACTATCGTTATCTACGCTTCTATTGGTAGTTAGTATATAGAACTTGGTTGAATGTTGTTAGTTTTCATGTTTATTTCTTGGCGAAACAGTGGGTACACTTGGAAACCGTGGTGATTCCATTTTGTGGACAGAACTCGATTCAACATTGATGAAAATGTACATTGAACTTGAAAAATACTGTAACTTTACCTACGTTATAATCAAAAGTAAACCTCGGAAGATATCCTCAACTTTAACTTCAATGTTTAATGCCAAAAATAAAGCTTTTCCTCTATCAAGCCTCCTCCAGCTAATCATTATAGATCAGAAATGAACCCGAAATGAAACTAGAAAACCGAATGCACGGTAGACAAGTGCGGACCGCGGAGTACGATAAATCCAACCACGATCGAGCTCCGTGTGGATCTAAGATGGCCGAAGCCTCGGCCATCGAGTCGCGAAGGAGAAAATGATGATTCTCTCTTTAAGAATTCTTACTGAGCGTCCGCCGTACGTCCCATAAGAAGCAGGAGGAGCACACCCGAGGATAAGATTGCGGAGACCATGCCGGTCCCATGCGCCTCGTCCATCGACATTCTTGAATGTCTCTCAATGCATGTTCTTGGTACCAGAAGTGGAGGAACGATGCACCTAGACGATCACCAGTAGAGAGACCACCACCAGACAACAAGAAGACGATACGGGGAGGAGAAAGACCGTAGAAAAAGAGCTCGACAAGTTCTCTTCACTTGTTCTTCAGCAGTGAGAAAAGGGTTCCAGGTAACCCTCGAACCTTTCCGAACCCTCTTTCTATCTATCTCTCTCTCTCTCTCTCGTCTAGATCGTTATTCCCCGAATCGCGAGGACGTACGACCGTCGACTGACTTCTTCAAACGACTTTGCCGAAGCTGCAGAATCCTCATCGTCGCCGATGTAGAGAGGTAGAGAGAGAGGTGGAGGTGGTGGCAAAGTTGGTAGCGGTGGTGGTGGCGATAGAGGTGGTGGTCCAGCATCGATATATACCCCCTCGGCGTTCCTCTTCCTCTTCCCAACTCCTTCTACCCTCTTAACTCGATACAGAGGGAAGAAGAATGGGATATAGAAGGGGTAACTCACGCTCGTGACGTACACGAAGACAGGTTTGGGAAAGGGTCGAGAGTATCGCGGAGGAACGTCGTCGTCGTCGAGGAAAAATGGTGGTGGTAATCCCTCCGGGTTCGTACACGGTGCCCACTGTAACTGCTATAGCTACTCACTCGCCCCCCCCCCCCCCCCAATGCGGCATCTTCATGCTGCTGGCGTAATCCACCACTTCGGACACACGCTAATTGCAACGATCAAGGCTAGGAAGAATAACCGGGCTAGAGAGACACCTTGCACGTGGACAACTTCTTCTATTTGGTTGGTTGGCTGTTGATTAGGGGTGGGAACGGCGGATTTGTTAGGGCCGCCGCGAGAAATTCTAGCTGGGAGGATTTTTCGAGGTCAACGTGAAGAACATCGTCGAGGAACTTTGTACCAGAGTTGGGGAAAAATTTAATCAACGATTGACGACCAAATTTCTACTTCAATCGGTAATCGCAATTAACAATTAATCTCCTAGTTTGGTCGTTAATTGCGGTTAACGATTATTAATTGTCAATCGGATAATTGATTAATGATTAACTGCTGAAATTTAGAAATGAAATACGGAATCAAAACTGTATGAATACTGAAAAAAAATGTAAACTGAATTTAGGTGTATCGTGATATTGTGTATGAAAGCTGGAGAAAACTATTTGTTTAGTTATTTGTGGGCTCAAGGTCATAACCGGACTACGGATTTTGATGCATTTATCAAGAAATTTTAGCTGGGTGAAATATAAAACAACAGAAGAATAGAAGAATCTAAGAATATTCTTATTTAACTCCTGCTGCCCACAATCGTTGCGAAACATTTTTAGTTTACATAAAGATCCGCGGTCTAGCGATAACATAGTAGATCGTTGAATTAAAAAATGCATTTTAAAATGTAGAAAATCAAAATGATTTTGTATTTTTCCGGCTCGTCGGCCAAACACCCCATTGTGTGACGAGTCGTGGTTTTCTTAGCGGAGGTAAGTAGGCTAGTTTTCCCCAAAGGAGAATGATAGCGTGAATGAAGCCGTCGAATTAATTCTCCACGTTGGGTGCACGTTGCACCGGACACGTGTGGTGCTCGTTGCAACCCTCCAGGGAGGGTACACGGTAACGAGTAACAACGAACAAAACATCAAGGCGAGTATACCAGTAGGTCGCTTTGATCTTCGCGACTGAAATCTTGAAGCAGCTGAAAACTAATTCTCCCGTGGTTCAACCGCTATCATTAGCGGGAAGAAGAAAAGAAAGTACGTGAGAACCGGTCCGATGCGGTTAACGCCGAGTGTCATCGTTCCGCGAAGAATTTATTTGCATTTATTACGTGCAATCTATGCGAAAATATGGTTCGTAATTTATTCGAGCGTTTCGTAAAGTCGAGGGTAGCGGGTTGACAGAATTTGACCTTAGGTAAGAGATCGTGGGCAATTCATTAGATTAACGAGACTAATGACGACCGAATTGAGTGACTTTCGAAGATGTAATGCGAAGAAGATGATGTTACTGGAGAATTTTCATTTCCCAAGGGTTGATTCCATGATTCTCCGCAACTCCGGAGCCCGCGAACCATCATCGATACAAAGACGAAGTATTTAGCGGTCGTTTTGCTACTTACAACCCTCGACTTCAGAGCCCATGCAATCACGGTGCATTGGAATGGTGAAACGATCTCCACCTGGGGGGATAGATTATGGCAATAGCCGGCGTCGCGGATAGGGGTTGGAAGGAAGAATGGGAGAGAAACGTCACCGATGACGAGCAAGAGGAAACGAAAGAACCGAGGAGGAAAAGAAAGAATCTTGCAGTGTCTCCTCTCGCTCTCGCGCCACCCTTCTTGAGGGTGACTCTCAGAGACGTTAACTACCGTGCTATTTGAAGACATCGTTGTCGACCGACGGGACACGCCGCTCGATATATCGATCCTCGAAAATTGTGCCGCGAATAGAATGCTACGTGTTCACGCGGTGCTCGTGCATCCTGAAGTGGCCGCTCTTCGAGAACCTATACAGGGTGTTCCAGGTATACGCTGGCACGGCTTTAGGGGCGACAAGACCGTTCAAAATGGAACTCGGAATATTCTATAATGGCTCCTTATTTTTGGGAGTTTTTTGCGACCATTTTTCTGAATTAGCAATTAGGCTAATCATGTGATTCAATGTGCTTTGATCTGTACTGCATATTCTACTCAATATTTTACGCTACATCCTACTTTTATTATTTTTAAGCCAAAATATTCTACAATGGCTCCTTATTTTTGGGATTTTTTTGCGACCATTTTTCTGAATTAGCAACTAGGCTAATTCTAGCTTTTTAATACATCCTACTTTTTTTATTTTTAAGCCAAAATATTCTACAATGGCTCCTTATTTTTGGGATTGTTTTGCGACCATTTTTCTGAATTAGGAATTGGGCTAATCACGCGATCCAATGTACTCTGATCTGTACTATATATTCTACTCTATATTTTACGCCACATCCTACTTTTTTTATTTTGTCGGGGTGTTTCGGTTGCTCTGGAGGATAAAATACTTTTTCACGGTAGTTCGGATCAGAGTCATCCTGTATATGCACCCATCGATTCGCACGCGTGCAGCTTCCCTAAATCACATGTGTGCGGTTCCACGAACACGTGGCCGCGTACCGCAAAAAGGGATGAAAGTGTAGCCACGAGGGACACTATGTGACAAGAGGGTGCTTTCTAACACTGTCGAACAATGACGGTGTCAGCCGGCAAGGATGAAAAGGGGTAAACTGCGAGGCAATGAACACGAGCATGTAACTAGAGTTAATTATTGTTGTCCGGTTTGTCAACCCTTCTACCTAACAAAACTCACGTGCTCTCGTTCTATCTCTACTTCCACCAATTAGCCCACGATGTCATTAATTCTATTGAGTATTCAAAATTTATGGTATTTTTCAGGAAAAAAGAAGTGTATATTTTGGTTCTGAAAAATCGACCGGTTTCATTGGCGACAGTTTTGTTTTCCGTTCTGAATTGGACGGTGTTCGTTACCGGAATTAACTCGCCTCATTAAAGATATGACGCGGATAAATATCATTAATACAGAAGCGGTCGAGGATAACTGAAAATCAGTGTTTTTTCATGAAACGACACTCCTTTACCACGTGACACGTGAGAAAGAAGCCACGGACGCTCTCATTAGTACCGGCACAATCCATAACATTACCACCCTTCAACCTTCTTGATAATTTACGTAGAATCGTCGGATGACACCGTGTAGATTCGACTTATACTCGCCCCTAGCAACTAACTAAAAGTTAGATGTCCTAACTAATTAAAAATTTCTTAAAATTGCTAATTTTTCTCGTCAAGATTGGTCCACACGTTCCGGGAATCTAGCAAGGAGTCGTTTTACTTTAAAAATCCTTGACATCGAGTTTCGAAGGCGCATTAACAGAGATTGCAGGAAGCTAATCTAGTAATACGCCCTCAGGGTGAATGTATTTACTTTTACCTTGACCTCGGTGGCATTACCTTGAGAATGATAAGAACGAATTCCTTTTCCCTTCACTGATTCTAAGTCGTAGTATCGACCAGTCTCTTTGAAAAGCACGTTGCAACAATGCCTTTCTAATTGTCGAGTGCTTGATACGGTGACGCGACGATTCCATCGGAGGACAAACCATCGGAATTATAATTGTAGAAACATTTAGACGCTGTTCCACGGAGAATGTACATTCTTTCCTTAATTCCACTTGGACCACTGTTAATAAAAAATTATTTTCACTGCTCCGAAAAGAATTCTCTCGAATGAAAAACAGCCTCCATTTTTCTTCTCGAGGATTCAAGTAGATACAAACCATTAAAAATCCTTTCTGTTCAAAATTGCCAGTGTAACTCACACCATTTTAAAAATAGGGTTAATTTGATCCTGGAACAAAATACTAAATTTATTCTGGAAAGATGAAGAAGATAAATAGGAGATTCCATTTTAAAAAAATGAAGGTGACCTTCATATCTCTATAAAGAATTACATAAAACCAAAAATTGTTTTGGTATCGTATGAGTCCCATTTTACCGTTCAACTTTGTCCTTCAGACATTGGACGTATCTTTGAAAACAACAAAGATATTCAAGGTGGTCAAGTTAGGTTAAGTACCCTCTATATTAAATAGAATAAATTCTATTTCATATTTAATCGTGAGTGGTTCATTGTATACCCACATATTCTAACAGAAGATGACTGGGAACAAAATTATCAGGAACAGTTTACTCGAGGATTGGTCAGTTCCAGTAGAACAGGACAAAAGGGGGGAAAAAAACGTTGAAATCGCTTATCGGATGACCTGATATATTTCCATGCGTCTGATGACGTCATTTTTCGTAGTACTGACGTCGATACTGCGGCTGGCTGCCGTTAGAAAGGAGAGAGCCGAGAAATGGATTGCTGAAGGAGCGGTTCGAGTGGTTCGCGGCATTCTGCTATTCCCAGTGGTGTTACAGGCCCAATGACCTGATTGTCGAGGTAAAAAGAAGCTGCTCTCGATGGTTCGTTACCACGAGTCCCCCCCAATACGAGGATGATGTCTGCGGTATTTCCAGAACTGAATAGTGTTCCGCCTGTCGTCGCTTCTTTCGATAATATGCAGTTTTCTGTTCGCGATCGATTCCTCGGGAACTGGGGATTGCTCGCCGTTGTGGATAACCCCCTTACATTCTCGAGGACCACTGGTCCCCTCGGAATAATACTATGATTGTCACGATGAAAAATCAGAAGGAGAAAATAGTGGTGCAAAATTTATTTTATTATGCAGGGTGGCGAAAAATGATCTTTATGGTTTGAATTCCTTCTAACTCTTGATTTCATCATTCTTTCAATTTTTTGTTTCGGAATGTACCGTGTTGCTAATGATCTTTGAGGTTGAAGCAACATTAAATAAATTAAATGAAAGAAAAAAAAATAAATAAAATTCGACGATTTTTGTTCGTTGTTCTGTTGCGTGTCTTTCCATATTAAATTCTAGAAGTCTTGTTTACAACATTCTGAAACAAAAAATTGGAAGAATGTTGAAATAAAAAAGTTATAAAGAATTCAAACCGTAAAGGTCATTTTGCGCCACCCTGTACTTGACATGAAAGGACAGCGATTTCCACCCCGTTTTTCGGTAGGAACACCGAGTCCCTGCGCTGTCAGATTTCTTTCCTGTACTAGGTTAAGGTCCCCCAGATAACAAAAAGAGATTATCGGAGCAGGATCATCGTATTATCGAATTGAAAGATCTATATTTGACGCGGCAAAGAAAGGGCGCGGGGTAACGTTTAAGAAATCGAACTCGTCTCAAGTGGCCGAAGTGTTGTCAGCTTCTCTTCGATCACCAGCAACGAAGCATTTACGTCAAAGACTCTGTGACGTCACTCGTCGATCGGGTGTCTCGATTTTATGTTAAACACAATTGAAAATTCCTATAAAATTCCCTTTAAAGTACACTGGTAAATTTGTTGAGACCGAATTACTAAAATTGAAAGAACAGAGAGTTAAGAGGGATTCGTGGTTTTTGAGAGGATTCGAATGAGATCATGGCACAGTTGACGTTTGGTAGAAACGTCGTCGAAATTAATGAAGGGACGAGGTTCGAGAAGAACATACTTACAGGACCACACGCGGCCGAAATTAAATCGGACCACGATATTAACCGACCACTAAGAAGCTGCGAGAAGTACTTCATGTATTAATTACGTCGCAGTCGGTACTCAAGCAGCACATAATTAGAAGAACGAATCGGCACGAACCTCAAAACAGAATGAATTGCATAAGAGATCAATACGTCGAACTAGCAACACGACGCTTCACCCGTTAAGTACCCGGCCGTCTATTTAGAAGACAAAACAGATTTTTTGCTGGCTTACTAAAAATACCTCTGAAGAATCTTGCACTCTCGTTGCACTCGTTACGAACCTGAAATCCAAGTCACCATTTTGTGTCTTATTCGGTGCATTTGGGAAATCGTGTGTTCTTAATTAAGTCTTAAAAGAATTCTTGAAGCTGACTATTATCCGAGTGCAACTCCTTACAGGATTTTAACGCACGAGGAATTAGAAAAAAATTAATTTTCCAACTCGAGCGAATAATTTTTCTAGTTGGCTTTGGGAATTTTTTCTCAGCACCTAAATGTAAGACAAAAGCGTCATATTTTGGAGTTTGTCTCATGATTTTTTCATCGCGAGAAAAAGATTAACCAGAAATTCTTGTGGCATTTTGAAAGCAGTTGAAAGACTCGAATTATGTAATGCAATTACAATGTGATTAAAATAGTAGAGCTCGGATCGTGACCGAGCTCCTCGCGGCAGGGGTTAAAGAGGAAGGCATCGATGCATAGGGAAACGAAATTAGGAGAAACGTCCAGATCCTGTGGACGAGGCCTGGCTGGCAGGCTGTGCACGATGACACACGTCGCGGGTTGGTGTTTTTGCGAACGTCAGCTGAGGTACTCTTGGCCGAGGCACGTCGAGAAGTACGGACCCGGTTGGAGGGACACGGCTACGGCTTAGCTTGCCGTGTTAGAAGCGTTTCGAGGTAGCTGGAGACGATGCACGATAAGCACGCCCGTTCCTCTTTCTTCTGACCTCACGCCGTTTTCATCCCCGTTGCAGCCATCGTTGCAGGCCGCCGCTGCAGCCTGGCCCGAGACCCGAGACCCGAGCCAAGCCAAAAGCCGTGTCCCCACCGGCCCGCGTGCCTATTATTTTCGACCGATTGCCAATTGTCGTGCAACTGCCGACGTAGCTGCTACTGCTCGATGGATTCCGGATCGACGAAACTCGAAAACAACCCTCGCTCGAACCCACAGTTTCCTTCGCACGATCCTATCATTTGCCGCAACCGTCGCCCTCTTTCATCCCCTTATCACCTGCTTATCTCACCTTTGCGGCGCTGCTTTCATCCCTCCTGTCGATACCCACAATTTTATATAATCGCCAGTCAGGTGTAATCGTTAAGCTTCATGTAGTGTAGATTTTTATGTCTCACCTGCGAATTGTTGCAAACTTGTGTTGATAATTTTAAATGACGTTCAGTAACGGTGTAGTCGCGTGTATTGTGATGTATCGAGTGTGGTATTAAAGGTATTAAAGAATGAATGGGGGTGGCGAATAGGTGAGATTTTGTTGAAAACCAAATCGATAGAAGATCGAATTGTCTGCACTCGCCGATGACGCGCAAGATCACCCCGTTACCTCGAGATTTCGAGGTCGATCACGTCCTCGTCCCAGAAATCCGGGCACGAGGAGAATGCACTCTCCGTTCATCCCCCGGAAAATGGCATACTCGGCTACTTGAATTAATTATTTCGTTGCGTCAAACATTTGACATTTTTTTTAGCTAGTTCAACCCAGCTTATTCTATTCCGTGGTGATCGATTTACGCATTTGCAACTGCCACAACTACGGTTTTCACGCGCTCACGACAGAAATGAGTAAGTGAACGAATCCGCAGTCTAGTAATTAATTAATAATAAGTTTCCTTGACGCACCTGATTAATCTTCTGCCACTCGCGACACGTGCGTTCTGCTATACTATAGTAATGAAACGATGCACCACGAGTTTTAAAACATTTGTATTTATTAAAAATAAAAGTAATGTAAAAATTCTAAGCTTCTGCGAACAAATGTCTGGTGTTAAGCAATCGCTATAGCATTAATCCTCGGTGTTAAGTAATCACTGTAGCGTGTCAATCCTTAGTGGGTCAGACTATCATTTCTAATCGTCTAAAGACAAAGAAACGCCAACAAAAACATCGTGACGAAAAATACGTGAATGCTTTCTTGTAATCGTATATTTATCACGCTCTTTTCGTATCAAACGGCATTATACTCGGTATCAATGTATGAAAAAAGTAATTATTAACGTGCATATAAATATGTATACATACAAAAGTTAATCACCGATATCGACAAAATTGTAAACGCCTATAAATGCGACGTCGGGTTACCTTTTCTCTAGCGTTTATCCACACGTTCCCTGTGAAAAACTGTCCTTCATCTCGCGTTAATTCATCCGCCGCACGATTATCAATACATAATATAATCGTACGGGCGAACCGTTGAAATAAAGAAAACGAGACGCTTGACAGTAGTAAATGCTTTTTAATCCGTATCGAAAATAAAGTTCGCATCTGAAATTGAACGAGCACTCAAAAACTATGATGAAATCAAACAGGAAACGAACAGACAAACAAGTCCAAGCATACGACAACCCTGTTCAGCCTTAGTATCATATAAAACAATCATCTTCTTTCATCATTTCGATACAAATCAGTTCGTCGAGCAAACTAATTGCAAATTCCAGTGCTCTCTCTCTCTCTCTCTCTCTCTCTCTCACTCGCCCACTCACTCATTCGAGATTGCCAAATTAAATATAAACTCATCCAGCCTCGATATAAACGAATCATGCGCTTACAATTAGGGGAGGAAAGCATGGTTACAAACCACGAACGATCCCAGACACAAATAATCTTGCGCTGGCTCGAAGACGTCGCAGTTCGAATTTGCATCCCCTTCTTCCTGATATTATACCTCGCCAGTTCGAGGCTGACTTTCGCGAACAACGAGCATGGTTGTGTGTCTCGCAGTTTTTACATAAGATACAGCGTTCGAAATCAAATTTATTCAGCCGAGAAATTAATTGCAGGGTCAGTCACGAGAAAATTGAAAATATATTGAACATCCATTTTCCACGTTTCTTTGTAAAATAAAATTTGGTATTGTGAATATTGTGGCTCACCCTGTACAAGGAAATTGCAAAGTCCGGAACCTGCATACGCAAACGTAAATATTAGGTTGTAAAGAATGAAATGCAGGATTTTTGTTCCTTTGTTTTAAGTGCAATTTTATGCCAATAAATATTTACCTTAATTTAACGAGTTATATGTTATTTTAAAGCTTGTTTTGCGCTAGATTTGCGGCACGGAATATCAACGAAGCATGGGGCGAAGATAATAGTTTGAACTCATAGAAAAAAATAATGCGAAAATTGTGTTTTGACATCCTGAAAAATAAAATAAAATATAATTTAATAAAAATTTGAATAAAATTAAATATCAAAAGCATAATTAAATAGAGCGTGAAACAAGCTTTAAAATGACAAATAACTCATTAAATTAAAATTGGTATAAAATTAAAACAAAGGAACAAAAATCCTGCATTTCTTTATTTACAACCCAATATTATTTTATTTCGAATAAATCAACGAAACGACCCATCAGAAAAAAAGATTTGCAATTCAATTGATTCTCGTCGTTGTCCATCCTGTTACCGCCGCACTCGAAAACCACGCACGTCATTCGTTGACACTGCAAAAAGCCATTTTGATTGGTGATACAAAGACTATGGGTCTCTCGAGCCTGATCAATTAATAGTAATCGTTCGCAACACAGTTAGAACTGAACTAGTCGAACGGATTCGCTGCACTTCTCGCAATGCTAATTCACGCAGCGTCGAAAACCAGTTAACAACGATTTGTTAACACGAAAGAATATTAAGTTGCTTATCTCGTAACGTTGTATAAAGTTTCCTGAGAACCATGACACAATCGAAGAGGATTTCGAATATTTGATTATACTTTTTGAAGAATTCCGAACGTATGCTCAGCATGAAAATGATTCTAGTGTTACAGGATTGCGAGAAAGAATTTGTTGCTGCAATTCCTGGTCGCCCGCAGTTGTGCTCATGATTTTCAGTCGCCGAGTAAGAACATTTTATAAAATTTCCTCTGTGTATTTCTGTAAAAATGAAAATAGTACAATTCTTGGCACTTCTTAAGGTTAAGGTTAAACATAATTAAAAAAAAAAGAAACGATTCCAACCGAGGGATGTTCGCACGCGAACTTCGACGAACCGTTCTTGGTTTTCCGAATCCCAAGCAATTACATCGTGAAACGCATAATTTTCTTACAGTCGAAAAGCGATCGACAGAGATAGACAATTTACCCTTTGTACTTGTAATTACGAAAGAAACTCATTATCAACTACAACATCGTAAACTTCTATATTCAGATCGAAAACAACTGAGACTCTCGTAAAAAGAATGATTTCGACACAGATCACAGCCGGAGGATTAACATATTTCGATCCTGCCACTTTAATTTTGTGCTCACTCTTTCGAAATGAAATGATTCGATGTGTTATATTCGCTTTTAATTCGCGATTGAATATTTTCACGATTTTTTGTTTCTAAGAATTAGGCGAACTTAATAACAAAACTTGTGGTCCATAGAAATAAATAGTGGGCGTGATTTTAGGATCGATAGGTACACCGTTCGATTTTTCAGGGTTGACGATTGGAAAATTACAAGCGCAAGGGGTTCGACGTCCGCGCGATCGAAAAGTCTTCCGAGTGGAACCGCAATGAAAAACGTCGTCGTAACGCTCTCGAAAGCTGTCTATCGATTCTACGACTGGATCCATGCGATCTGGATCGCGAAGTAACTACCAGAAAGAATGATCGCACTGGTCAACACAAACTCTGTCCCAAAAATAGTCCGCGGCTCTTCAGAAATTCAATTTCACTAGAAAATTTTAGCTTTGAAAGTTATTTCTGCTTCAATCGCGAAAGTTACGTGAATAATTTGCAACAGGAAAAATTCCGAGCTCCAGAATTAATATCTGAAAGACTAAGAACGATGAAAAATGGTTTGAAAAAAAAATTGTAATATTATCGACCAGTGTTATCCTCGTGTGATTCGCTAAAGTGTGCATCGCTTGTCCTTCCTTCGTAATTTTTTCTCTTTTTTTCTCGCCTGACTTTGTCGTTTATATTCTTCTTTTAATCCCTATAAAAATGAATCCTTAACGGTGACACGTTAGAAAGTAAAAGGTAGAAAAATATATGCATACACCGCTTTTTACCGTTTCTCTGATTTTGTGCCACGTGGGGATCCTCGTAAAAAGCGTTCCCTGTCGCTCGACGCCCGGCCACACGGTCTACACACATACAGAAAGCTCATCGAAACCGTGGTAAAAGGGAGGATGCGAATTTAAAATCTCTACAAACGCCTCTCTATTAATCTACGCTTTTCTCCTCTCCTTTTATAGTTCGTCGAATCTACCGCACGCTTTGTCATCGCTCCGCAATGCACTGAAACCGTCATTCTAACACGAATCGCACCTGGTTACCCGATTATGATGGATCTGCTTTACATTTGTACTCTGTGTCGCAGGCTGGGCCTGTTAACCGAACTGTTTCACATTCGACAGTCTTGGTATTACAGCAACTTGTAATAAACAAGGTTTATTTTGCAGTCTGAACGCAGTGAAATTGAAAATTTAATACATTGCAATTTTATTTTCAGTATAGAAAGACTTCTGGTAAAAGCTGCGTATTAACTTCTGCGAATTAATTCGTTAAAATTCATGGTTCTACCAAAGTTCTCAAGTTGAAGTAGAAAAATTACTTGGTACGTAAAGTATATATGTACATACATAATTGCGAAGTAACGATCGGAGCGATCCACGGTTCCCCTGATCCACCAGAACGGATAACAAGGTGTCGATCGTGGAACAACACGGCACAGATTCCTCCCAATAGACAGCACCACATTTTCTTCGCGATTCTCAGGTAATATAATATCTACGCGACTACAATACGTTCGAATAAAAAAGTTCCTTCGCCGATCAGTCCTTCCGTACACTGACCTATCCCCAACGCTCATAAATCAACCCCTCGTATCAGCGCTCGGAAGGCTCGCTCGCTAGAATGACAACAGTCCCCTGTTAGTAGACGCAGGCTGGGAGTCCCTTCGACTCTCCTCGACCTTCTACGACTTCACTCGGCTCCCCCATCCCTTTACTGCACCGCTCGGATTTACTTACTCGCGACGGCCGAGTTTCGAAGGCTACACCCCCTCGACCCGACCGCGCGTCTTGCTCCCCGCGGCGGTCCTAGGTCGGAGGTCCTACTCGTACTCCGCCGACCACGCGATCATTGGTTGACGCGCAACGACATGCGCAGAACAAGTACCTTCTTATTTGGGCCCAAGTATAGTCAGACGTCAGACCTCCAGCATGGGTCTACTAAGCGAGGACTACCGTATTCTGACCCACTTGATTGCCCCGAGTCCGGAAGCACGATTTCTCAGATTTGGTCTACCGCTTACTGGGAGAAGCGAGTATCCACGGAAATCAAATCGAATCATCGGCCAGCTACGTCTCTACCCCAACTTCGCGAGTCACCTCGCTTTCCTGTACTTCCTTTCTCGTACGACAACGCTGTTCGTTCTTTTTCTCTTTACCCGTTTTCTATAAAACGCCGTGAGTTCCTTTCGCAGCATCGACACAGGAAATTGGTCGTCGAACGATACGAGAGGCAGTCATTCGGTGAATCGTCTTGTCCCATCGTTAGAAAACATTCAGTTCGAATTGGAACGTACGCGTTCAAAGTCTAACCACACTTCAATGAAGAGAAACGTTGTGTTTATATCACGAAAGTACTCAAAGTGAACCTGTACTGAACAAAGATCATCGTCAGAGTCGCACCGATGAAATCCAGGAGAATTGTTAAAGCATTTAACCATTGACGTTCCGTAAATCATTATTGTGGTAATTGAACAGCATTATTGTATTTGCAACTGCAGCGTTAATCGCATCTAGAGTCTACGTTCGTTCGCGGTGGTTCCTCAGAATTTCAACGATGCAACGCTGACTATTTCGGCTCGACAATCTGTTTCGAACTCGATATTCCCTTTGTTCGATAAAGCTTCTCGCTCGCAAGACTCGGTATACTTATTTAGAGATTATACGCGTGTAAAATTCAAATACAAGTGAGACAGTCAGTGGAAAGTATACAAATGTGAACGCTACACACCGTGTGCGGTGAGAAAATCGCTTGAGCCTCTGTCGACCGCAGAGAACGGACGAAATCGTCGCTCATAAATGTGCCCGTAATTATGAAAGAGGTCTGAATCAAAATTTTTGAAATTTCATTTTAAAGAAATGATGATTTTGAACTGAATTAATTCAATGTCATTTTTACGGCATTGTCAAAAACGAACTGTTAGTTAATGCTTATTGCTTCATTATATGTACATGATTTTTTGGATTTCAAAGAATAGGAAGATTAAAACTATTTGGAAATACGGATGCATTGATAGAAATTTGCAGACGAAACATCATGGAAACTCCGGTAAGTCGACGGTTTCGTTTCGTCATTTATGCTCGACGATTTCATTCGATTCCGGGCTCGAGATTCGGCCGACATTGTTAGTGCCGAAAAAGTTCGACTGGTTTTTTTTTCCAAAAAACAAAGAAAACCAGAGATTTGTGAGATGACTGCGACTCGCACGGTGTCATTAAACCGACAATCGAACGATAATTGTAATCGTCTTGATCTCCTCGCGGATACAAAGGCTACAAAAGTATCGCGAACGAAGAAACGCATCGATCGAAAGATTACAGAACGTATTTTGTTTTTTGTTATCAAGCTTCGTAATTAAGGCGCGACCACGCTTAAAGAGTATAAAATGCAATTGTTTTTCTTCTTTTTTTGTTTTATTCTCATCGTGTATACGTGTACATGCATGTGTGTGAGTGTTCGTTTGAGTGTGTGTTGCTATTTGTATTCTTTCTTCTTCCTTCCTCTTCTTTGTTTGTTTTTATATATTTTTTTTTGTATCTCTCCCTTTTCACTCACCATGGAAGTATAGATTAACTTTTTACATTCGTCGCTCGTCAACGGTGGTATTACCAAAATACTACGTAAATATATATATATATATATATATACGAAGATACGATTAAAAACGATCGGTTATTCATGCGTAATTATTCCTTACGATATAAAACGTTCTTTGAAAAAGGAAAGAAAAATATTCAGCAATCTTATCACCCCGTGTGTAGGTAGATGCTCTAGCGCGGCGTTTACCATTCCCAGACAGAAGAGAGAGTTCAATGCCACTGACTTTTGTACGATCCCAAGTGTCGTGACGTGACGAGACGCCGAAGCATTTATCAGTGAAACCGACCAGGCCTTTTCCCTTTTTTCAACGGACATATTGAAAAATCGGCAAACGGGAAGCTGGAACACTTTCTTTCGCAGATCTCGATCTTTCGCAATTTCACCGAGAACATTTCTTACACCTATCCCAATCACGAGTTTGAAAGAAACAAATTTTCACCATCAGTCTCATGCCTGTAGAACACATTCACAGGCCATGAATTTGTAAAAAAAAATCACAGAATCGCATCGCCTCTATCGAAAAACAAAATTAAAAAGAAAAACATATGGATTAAGAAATCCAGACCACCATATATAATTTTATCAGTGGTGTGCAATGTGCGAAAAAATTCCCGTCGTCGCTGAACTACCTGCAAAAACGTCCCCATCGAAAAATAAATTTTTTCAGCAGAATTGTCAAGAAAGATTAAGGGAAAAAATCAATTAAAAAAAAACGCTCGGAGGAAGGAGAAGTGTCGCCGGAAGTCTCGTTTCGAATAAATGCCTCGGTTTTTCCGCGTTTCCGCGAGATTATTTTCCGGATGAAAAATCGAGCTGGGAAAACGCGGCGCACGTGGTATGCGGATGCGCAACGACCGACCTCGGGAAAATGGCACAGTGATTTCCCCGCGAGTTCTGTAGTTGGTTGAGCATATGTGTTATTCGGAAATAGCGGTGCGGCGTGATGGCGATTCTCTGCTGCCGTTTCTTCTCCGGAATTTACCTGAGACAGCGCAGCCATTTCGGTAGCAGAGCTGCGCACCTCAAATACTCTCAAATGGAACCGCTACTGTCACCGGGAAAGACCATCATGTTTTCAGCACCATAAGACGGGGTCGGTGAGCTCCTCGCATCCAAAGAAGCTCTGCTCGCCGAGCTAAAGCTACTCGAACTTAGATCCTCGTAACTGGCAACCGATTGGCTGCCACCTGCAACAAACAAACAGAATCGACGTCCTTTACCGATCCCACGGATTTCGGCCGATCTTACGGTATTTTCGTGTTGTTTGTAATAAAGGTATTCACGCGTGAGCCACTTAACGTGATCATGTTAAGCATTCTCCTGTCAGCGAACCTTCACCGGCAATTACTTTCTCTGAAATAACCAAGAACAAAACGTTATCGAACCTGGCGAGACTCTCGCGATCCTAATCGGTGTACAGGGTGTATGAAAAGCAATGGTCATGCGTCGTAGGATTGAATCTATACCTCTGAATCGGTTTGCCGCAAAATTGTTTATAGCAAAAGAAGTTGTTGGTAAAGTTGTTTTTTTTACATCAACACCTTCCACTCATCCAGAAGAGAAAAAGTTTGATAGAAGCCACATGTCGCAAACTAATGGTTACTGAGATACAAGCTGTTAAAGTATTTGCAAAATTTGATTGGCCTGCTCTTTACTTCACCGGACTCAAAATTTGTGCCTTTCTCCTATAAATTATGGTGTATTTGGCCCGGGGCGGCTGCAGATCGAAGTTTCGATCCTGTAGGATCAATGGTTCGGAAGTTATGCTTGCTTAAAGTTGAGCAATCTGCAGTATTTTACCACGTTTTTGTTAGGAAATTTTTGTAGGGAAATCGCGACTTGACCGTATCTCGGACGTTGACATATCGACTCGCTCGAATTCTCGATTCGATGAGAAATAATTTCCTGAAGCGTAATCGTGCATCTGTATTTCAGAATACAATTTTTGTAGAGTAACAATCTTTCTGTCTAGCTGAAGATGAAAGTTGTCGATCGCATTCGCAGCTCCCGTGAATTTTTCTTCAGTTTACAATAGAAAATTTGAGTCTTCGCGATCCTCACCGGTGGAAAGTAATTACAGCATATCGTACCGTTTTTATCAGAAATAGAAACTGTGTCGCTGAAGATTTACAATTTTTCACTCTCGTGCAGTATTCCGATCAATTTAGTTTCATATTAATTTTGATCCAGAATTCAATAACAATTCTGTAACAATGTTCTGAATAGTGCACAAAGGTCAAGATACAACTGGTTAATGTTAAAAATCGTCCGCTGTTAGATTACTTGCCACTTGTTTAAACTATCTCCAGCTAGTTTGTTAGAAATAGCCACATGCATTATGCGTATGCACCGTGCACTTACATCACACTCGAACCACACGATTCGCATAATTCGATAAAATACTGTCGAATTTTCTGCAAGTTTATTGATCTTTCTCTTTCACATACACGCATACGATCCGTAAGTATATAGTTCACAAAACTTCAATTACAGCTCGTTTAAATATATACTCGAAATACACGATCGAAACACCGCTAGCTAAAATCAGTATAATTCGAAAGTATAATTCGTAAGCTGATCCTTAATCACCTAAATCTCTGGAGGGACTTAATCGATACGTGATTTGTACAATTCATAAACTGACCTCGTTATTATTTAACCAGCATGACGGAAAGTTACAGATAATAAAATACACGTAAAAGATAATCGAGAAAATATATTACAACAAATTCATAATTTCGTGAAAAAACAAACCTCTCTTTTCACATAAAAGTTTAAAAAAAAAACGACTTTCTACGACGATAACAAGCTTGTACAGATTGTCTGACAATTTTTTTAAACGATGTACAATTTAAAGAAAAAACAAAGTAAAAAACAAAATGGTAGAACGCATTCTAACAAAAGAAAAAATGATAAACGTGAGAACAGAATTTGATTACAGATACTCACCTAATCGGCTACAGCTTTCGCAAAAACATGCAATACGAAATCTCAAAGAATGTAAGATACCCTGCTCTTGCGTAAAAATATTCATTAAAATATTTATTTTCTTCCTACAACAACAATCGTGTCTGACATACAACATTCGATACAGAAGGGTCGCGCTCTCTATCGGGATTTATAATTCATAATTCATGAACAATTCGTATGCTTGACGTTGCTAAGCTGATTCGTCGTTCTTTGCATAAATTTGTACAATTTTGCAACCACATCTCCGCGCAATCGTTGAAGAAAGAAACGAGAATTCATAAAATCGTCAATTTTAATATGTATATTTCAAAAATCAATCGATCTATTCAAAAATGTTTTGAATCTATTGAAATCTATCATGTTTCGAGAGAAGATTTGATTGTGGCGCGAGTAAAATGGCTCTCGATCTTCTGCACTTGCTACGTCGAGAAAATCATAGATCATAATAATCTCTTCACCGTACAAGAGAAAGCATCGTAATCATTGTTAATCTCTCGTGCTTTTGTTTCGTTTTCCACTATTTCCTTTTTTTCCCCTCGTGTGAAAACAACGCATTATCTTAACACTCCAAAATCTGTTTGAAAGAACAGCGTCGTGCAGTTCAAACGTGTTTCTAAATATGTTTCCTCGCATACAACGTATTTGTTCACTTAAAATATTCGCAATATTTCGATATCTCTGCGTTTTCTCGTTCGTTATCGCTAATCGTTTCTCATTGAAATTCTTCTAACTATAAACAGGTTCGACCCGCGAGATCTATTCTAGACGAGAGTAAAGCACAGTTTTGCCCGATCCTAGATCTTGGATCGAGACCGATTTTTATCGTTACAGTCAGAAAAAACATTCACGTGGACAGAAGATCGATAAAATAAAAATTGAACGACAACGGTGACGATGTTTTTAATTAGATCGTTCACCGAGCTCTGTTTTCTATAGTTAATCAAACAGTTGTTTAAAAATAAATCGTTAGTAGTAAAAAGGGTACAAAGAAGTTAAACAGACACGATAAAATAAGCAGTCGACTAGACTGTGAATTGTTATGCACGTATAGTATGCACAGAGAATTAAAAAATATGGAGAAACTTAATTTCGTTAGTTAGTGAAAGAATTTTTACCCTAATTCTAGACTTCATAAAATTATCTCCTAGCGATGTCTTAATAGTATTTTAAAAATCAAAGATCAACAATTATGGCCCTACTAAATTTGTTTATAGCGACAGCACCTTCTAATACATTCTAATAGAAACAAATTATTAAATACAGCACAGCCCGAGCAGGTACAATATGAATTATGAAAACATTTGTCATAATGATCCGCAGTCTAGCGACAAAAATTCTCTGTAAATTTTCAACCGAATCGTTTGTTTTTTAAGTCGATGGAAAATATTCGTGGAACATCAGCAGAGCTTAGCGAACGATCGAATAAATCATAAAAAGAAACACAGTTTTGATTAGCAGTGTATTATCAGCGATCGCACACAACGATTTGCAAAAATCGTCGAACTGTGTACACGAAGCTTGCTAATTAATTGATTTAATTATTGAGATCTTGAATCGCGTTCGGACGCAAGCTTCGAATCCGATCTTATACGCTATGCACAAGTTTTCCCATTCTAACGGTACGCTAATCATAAATAAAAACCATTCGCAATAAATAATCTTCTCTTTAGTCGTTCGCAAAAGACGTACCTCTTTTAAAACCTTTTAACCTATTTAAAAAAAAGAAAGAAAAACAAGAAACTTTCCTATTTTCTTCTTTCACCGTTTACACGCATTCAAGCTAAAAGTATGCAACTAAAAAACGGTACAAGGTTTATTAACAATAATGTTCTTGACAGCAAGCTTGTCTGAATTTGAAAGATTTTCACTCGACGAACATTGTTTCTTCTTTTTTTTTCGTATTATAAATTATAATACTAGTTCCCTTGTATCATGTTTCATTTTCACTTTGTCATCGTTTTCCACACAGCGTTAGTTTTCGCAAAAAAGATGGCTAAACGTTAAATCCGACAGCTCGGCGATATGAAATGTTAAATAATCTCTTTTTTTCTTTTATTTTAATACATTGTATAATCTTCTTATCTTTTTTTTGTGTGTTGTTTGTGTACTTATCGTTTATCACTTACGTCTTATTTATATACAGAAATATATTACACTCTAGTATGCGTCTCGTGGCATACAATATCGTTAATTATATTAGTATACTTAAAGCGGAGTGGGGTGGTGGTGGTGGGGCGGGGAGGGGGAAACAAATCACGTGTCACGTAAAAATCGTTTCACTATTAGACAGGTGTTAGTTGTCAAAAAAAAAAGAAAAAAGAAAAACAAGAAAGCACAGAATAAATTAAATTAATCGAAACTAATCGGAAGTGCACGCTGAAGAGTATCGAAAGTTCTCACCGCCTACACTCGTGTTTAGAGAGCTCTAGACATTGAACAAAAAAACTATAGTGAGCCACACGAAATCAGTGACGTCTAGCTGGACACAGATTCGCCTAAATTCTCTCTGTCTCTCGTGCTTCGAAAATAAAAATATCTCACAAAACGTGAAGAAGACGACGTTCAAATACTGATGAAAGGATGAAAAGTTCTCTCTCTTCTACTTATGCTCTAACAATATGGTAGGTACTGTTAATTCCCACTACAATTAATACTCGAACAGTGTCTGTCCGCTTTGACAAAAAAACCCATGTCGTTACATATATGTATAGAGCCGTGGAAAGCGGCAATAAAAGTTAGTTGGTAGAAGGAAATACTATGGAATACAAGTGTTCGTCCCTTAGAAAAAACGTGCTGGTTCATTAACTCTTTCCCTCCCGAAGTGAAAATCTTCAAAATTTAGACTGTTTCGAACGTTTGCAGGATCTTTATGCGTTTACAGCAAAATCGAGTCGATTAAAACAATTAAATAATTTCGTTGGTCGCCTCGGCAGCGGTGAACAATAAATAACGTTATCGTTGAGAGAGCCTGCATTGAAATACTTTCGGTTTCGAGGTAAAAGAAAAATTATGTCAACGGTGGAAATTGATTAATTGAAATATCACGCGAGCAGGACGATCATTTTGAAAACGTACCCAAGGAAAAGAGAGAGACGCGGACACCTAAGTAATTTTCCTCGACGTAGCAGCGATACAGCATGTTCGCGAGCATAATCACAGCCCTCGCGAGGACGAAAGCGACGGCAGAAGCTTTGTACTAAAAAATCTCACCGTAAATCGCTGAAAGAACAGAAAGAATCCGAAACAGATCTCTCGCCGTTGATTATTTGTACTAGCAACGAGTCTCGGAAAGAGTCAGCTATGTAATATTTCCCTAAAATCGCGTTTCAACTGTAGCGTCGCGTTTCTATCCCCACCAGACATTTGGCCTTGAGTTCGTAGCCAATGAGAGCGAAGATAAAATAGCCTTTGCTGCTCTTCAGCGGCTCGGAGTGTCTCTCGTGACGGTACGGAGGGAATACTGTGTACCTCGCGAGTCTGTATTCTGTGAATCTCTTGTGGAGTGTTTGAAAGACCGATCTTTTCGAGAGGAAATAAATAAATACGAAACTAGAGGGACGAGACGCTATAGAAGAAAAAAATTGAACTAACGAGGAGAGTGCGAGACCTTCGATTTGATTGAGACTTTGTAGTCCTGTAGATTTTCGTGTAATGATTATGAAAATAGAGAAAACAGCATCATTATTGATTCTCTTAATTAACGTAGCACATCTACAAGAACCGTAATAATGTTCTTATGGATCGTAGTCTCGAAAGAAATTTGTAAAACTAGATTACTGAACACAACTTTCTGGTTTAATTTATTGAAAATTCGTAGGTGTTTAATTTTTACGAGACTGGCGGCTAGCTGGCGGCAGTTAAAGTATCATTTGTTTCTCTTCCTCAAGCATACATATATTCTTATAATTAGGAAACTAAGAAAATCTATCGGTCCGCAAAGTTCTGAGTAAAGTTCGTGGACTCAGAGGTCTCGCACTCTGTTCGCGAACGAAAGATCCACCCGGTACATCCTCGTGGAAGTGTCGAACAATTGTACAGTGTCTATTAAAATCTAGATATCCAGCTTAATCGTTAAAACTGACCACTTCGTCTCTAAAGCTGAGCGGTTAACTTTGCAAGTGCAACGTATTCCGTGAAACCTGTAATCCTAATCGTACATTCGCACCGATAGTCGTACAACATCTTTGGCTTGTTTTTAGCGTTGCTTTTGTTTTCATTTTCGTTAAAGAGACTTTCACGAAGTTAAGATACACAACTCTCGAAGGGTATCCGTAAAAAAAGGTGAACCATCCGAACCTGTTAACTGAGAAAGACCAGCGTCCTCGAGTCTCTAGGTTCTTAATTAGCGTACCCGAGTCATTGTAGTATTCATACCGTGACGTTTGTGTATCTTAGATTTATTGCTGGATAAGTTACTTCTTCGTTTTACCCATTTATTGTGATTGCGATCGAGAAATCCGGTTAACAGGTCGAGAGTGACGACTAGACTGCGGATGTTCATGGAATTTTCAATTTTTGTCGACGAATTTTAAGAAAGTGAATAAATGAAAATGGTACTAAACTCCGTCACGTTTTATATCCTAGCATTTTTTCAAAATCCTCAAAAGCCATGATTGCACAAAGATCCGCAGTCCAGCGATGACGGAAGTGCGTTTCACGAGAACATCTCCGTCTCGGACACCCTAAACGCAGAAGAAGTTCGAGGAAAGAGGATGATGCTTGTCGAGAATTCTCTCAGAAGATCCTCCCATCGAAAGGATGGGTATCTCGCGAATTGGTCCGAAAGTGGCCGACCGAAGTGTGATCCGAACGATCGTGTTCTATCGATCTATCGACGTGCAATCCCCTACTTTAATGAAGACCTGCATCATTAAATCGGTGAAAATCGGAGCTGTCTCTGCACGTACGGAAAAAAGCGTGCCTACCAGTGCTATACGAAAACTGCGTTAAATTGAATTGTTTCGCGCGCGCACCCGAGAGAGACCATGAAAAATGTCGATCTTCCAGAATCGAAAGAGAACCTCTCGTGAAGAAGAAGCTTTTGCATACATACATACATATATATACCACCGCGTTGTTTAATTTACTTCGTTTCTCCGAGACCTAGATCGCCTAAGAATTCCTGTGAAGTTCACTTCTTTTTTTTCCAATTTTTGGAACGTTTGAACACACTGAGTGAAGAAAAAATCTCCTACGTCCGAACGTTTACCTTAGAGCGCCGGGAGCCTAACAACATAGAATACGCGATCCCTAAAACCGAATTCTAAGGACTATCGTCCACGTGGTTAGTCGCGCTCTAGTCGAACTAACACGTCCAATAAATTAAAAGCTTCGAACGGAGCCGAGAGCAGACAGGTACCTGGCGGGGTACGAGAATTAATAAATTACCTAGTACATCGAATCGGGTTCTCGGTGCACTGCTGTTGGATTCTGCAATTTGTTTCATTCAAGCAATGAACTTCAATGAATAAGATATTTTGCCTTTTGTTCGATGATCTTTTGCCACAAAGAATAAAGCTCCTCGCTTGAATAAAGAAAGTCGGTTTTCTACTTCGCCTTAGAATACCGAAACTTACTTTCTTTCCAACTCAATATGTATTTATCAGACGATTGCAGAAGTTCGTGTCCGATTTTCAAAAAAAGAAAAATTGTATAGTCACCGCTCTTTTCGAATTGCAGAGTCCTTTAAAATTCAACTGGTGCAATCATCTAATAAAAAGAAAGCGAACCGATTTGTGTGAAGAGAAGAAAATGTCAGTCCGCCATTTCCTATGCGCCTCGTCGGCCATTTTGTTCCCGTCCAACAGCAATAGACCCGGATCCCGTTTTCTGCGAGTTCTTGCCGACATACAATGCAAGAAAACGTTTTATATCGATATTATACAACACACGTCGAATTATACGTGTCACGATCGAAGGTTACGATAAATATGCTACCGGTGAACTATGCACCCGTCCCACGAGATCTGCATCGCAAATCAACGGAAATCCTTTGGATTCAACGAAAATCATTCGTCTACTAAGACACTTAGCCGCTGTCCTCGTGACAATTCCAGAACTGTGTGATGTATGTTTGTCGTGTGTGCAACCATAACACGATCTCGGCGTAATCTGTACACCTTGGGTGGAACCCGATGATACCGATGCGTTTTAGTATTAATTAGACTATTAATCAGATCGCCGATGAGAAGAAGAGCCTAAGACAACCTACCGAGAATGAGCTCGAAAAGGGAGACACAAACGTTGTTGCGCGTGCTGCTACGGTTAACAAACAATATCGTTCCTGCTTAAATTCAACAAGGGACTGAGTAACATCGCAATTCTAATGATATTTTACAGGTAAATCTGTAGGAAAATATCTGTTGTACTCTCTCAGCTGCAATTATTTCTGTACGGAGGGTGAAAACAGCCCTTAACAATTTCCTTCCAATTTTTCAATTTCGTTATTCGTTTATCCCTACTAACACACTTCTTCTGGGATTATTATTTCAAAGAAAATTGTTCAACGTCTTCTAAAATACAGCAGAGGTCTAACCAGATCTAATCTAGGTTCAAATTCCCCTAAGAAAACTATATCTCCTAGGGTAGTTTCCACCCATGAAAACAAACAATTACAGTCAGAAACAAATACATGCCAAGTATTCGACTAAAGATTCTCCCGAATGATTACAATTGCCGCGTTAGCACTGGCAACCCTTGGTAGCGTCGCAGAGGACCAACAACACATCTCGAACCTTCATCGACCTCCCTAATGTTCGAGAAGCGACGAGATTCTCTAGTTCTCGTAAAATTATGTCCATTTTCACAAGACGGCTTTCATGGAAAGCATTTTTCTCGGCGCGGCATACAAAAGAGTGAACGATCTCCGCGGGTACAGTTATTTTGTACGGTGGATTAAAGAAGGGGGTCGAATCGAACGTTGTTTTGTGCAACTGAGAACGAATTTCTGGGTTTCTCGAATCGATCTGTATGTACAATATCGTTCGGATTACGCGTGTGTCTATCGTACAACAGTAGCTAAAAGCTGGAAAGCTAAGAACTGTTTTTCCTCGTGTATGCACCAGAAACACGGATTCATGGTTGGAGACGACGACGATTCTCACGAACCACAGACGGAGAATTTTTTTCTGCTACATAATAGAGGTTTTTCGTTTGCTTTTCGAGGAAGTGTCCTATACCCTAAGCGCCGGTCGGGTCGGGTGTCGAGCGCGGGTCTAATCTCCCTTTGTAGAATAAGGCCCTGTGAAGTCGCCGCGGCGACGAGAAGTCTTCCGATTTCTGCACGGGGAGGGAAGGGGCGGACGAGACAGTTTTCGGGAGAGTCAGTCCCGTCCAGAGTTGCCAGAAAAAATGCTTGCGCTTCCCTCTCTACCATCAGATTTAATGGTAAAGGGGGAAGCATTCAGCGGGGAATACACATCGTCTGGTAACCCTGCCATCGAAGCCACAGACGAAATAAAGATCGCATTTTCAAGTAACATAGTCCAGATTAGTAAACGCCCTACCCTCTTAAAATACGAAATTCCTATCCGTATTCGTATGATCCGATCGAACATGGCGCATGCACAACCAATGGAACAGCCTTGCCCTCGTTACCTTGAAGGGTGTCCTCCTCGTGAATTTCAACGCTTCAATCAGACCGTACTACTCATCCGAACAGATTTGTTGTGTGTCTACATCTTTAGAAATACCGTTCTTTGAAAAATACCAAAAATATCGTTCGCCAAATTTCCTGGCACGCTCTCTATCCTTGCCAATCTGTGATGGAGAATCACCAAGGTAACGTGAGATAATCAGGAGCCTGGCGATATAGGCTCCCGGATGGAAATTCTCGCTAATCCGCTCCGGTGACTTGCATCAGAAGAATATAGAGGGCAAGGCTGGCCCTAGGTACATCCATGCAATCCTCTACTCATCTGCGTTTTTTTTTCTTCGACCTGTTGCCTTTCTTGGTGATAGCTACCGAGGAGGGGTTCGAGCCGCTGTCTACGCTTCGTTCGACCACCTCGCGGCTCGAGTAATACCCATCCGCGTACACGACGTGTTCCCATCCGTTCAACTCGTCCGAGGAGTTGCAGCATTGCGGAGCGACCTCTTGCTCGGAATCGCTCCTCTTCTCAGCATCTCTTTCCGGTTCCGAGGAATTCTCCTTGGAGAACGCTGGATCAGGATCCGGAACTGCTTCGTCGTTGCCCTTTTCGACGACGGCGTTCAGCTTCGATCTCTCCTTCTTCTTCTCCAGCTCAGAGAGACTCGATAGATCCACGAGAGGACAGTCCAGAGGCTCGTCAACTGTATCCATCTTCACCACGGCTTCAGGCGATTTAGAGTCGCCATCAGCCTCCGTATCCAACAATTCCGAAGGATTCGAGGTTCTGCGCACCTTCTCCTCGATGGCAGGAGGCAGCATAGGCTCCGGTGAGGACTTCTTCTTCGAGCCACCAGGCCTGTACAACTCTAGAACAGAGCTAGACTCTTCTTGGCCTATTTCAGAATCGCAGTCTCTTCTTGTATCGCTTTCCATCGAAAAGCTGTTCTTCGTCTTGATGATCGCGCTCCAGGAAGATTGCTCCGAAGAGTCTCCAACGTCAGGCTTTGCTGCAGCATCTCGCAGCTTGTCGGTCACCGCTAAGGATCGAACAGACTCGGTCCTTCTAGATTTCTTCTTCCAGCCACCAGGCCTGTACAGCTCTAGAACAGAGCTAGACTCTTCTTGGACTATATCAGAATCACAGTCTCTTTTTACATCGCTTTCCATCGAAAAGCTGTTCTTCTTCTTGACAATAGCGCTCCAGGAAGACTGCGCTGAAGAGTCACCAACGTCAGGCTTTGCTGCAGCATCTTCCAGCTTGTCAGCCACCGCCGAGGATCGAACAGACTCAGTTTTTTTAGACTTCTTCTTCCAGCCACTACGCATCATGTACAGCTCTAGAATAGAGCCAGGCGCTTCTTGGTCCACATTAGACTCACAGTCTCGTTTTACATCGCCTTCCATTGCAGAGTTGTTGTTCTTCTTCTTGCCAATCGCGCTCCGGGGAGCTTGCGCTGATGAGTCCCCAACGTCAGGCTGTGGCACAACCTCACGCAGCTTGCTGATCGCAGCTAAAAATGTAGTAGAATCCGTCTTCTTAGGCTTCTCCTTCGAGCTATCTGGCGTGTGCACTTCTGAAAGAGCGCTAGGCTCTTCTTGGCCTACAGCAGGGTCGGAGTCATTTTTTACATCGGTTTCCATCGAAACGCGGATCACCTGAGAGTTCTTAGCGTCCTTGGCGTTTTTTGAGGAAGAATCGTGTACCTTCTTCTTCACAGAGCTCTTCTCAGGGATGCTGCATTTAACGGACTCTGTCTCAATTTCTTCGATCTCCACCAGCTTGTCCTCTTCCTCCCGTGGCTCTGGTTCCAGAGAAGGACTCTTCTTCTTCACGATGGCGCTCCAGGAGAACTCTGGGACCTCCTGCGAGCTAGACTCCTTGTTGAGAACGGTTCCTTCGTCGAAAGACTTCGGAAGATCAGGAGTCTCGAGGCTTTGAGCGCTCTCGGCGCTGGTCTTCTTGTTCTTTCGCGGCTTCTTGGCTCTGGTCCCGGTGACCTCCGGCACAGAGAGGATCTTGCACTCCGGAGTCGACGCAGGATCCATCTGCACCTCCATCTCCGCCTTCTGCATCGCGTCTATGTCGATGATCTCGATCTCCCCGGGCGATCTTTTCGGAGCCACGTTCGAAGGCGATGTTTTACTCTGTCTGGTTTTGATCTTCTTCAGAGGACTAGGATTTTCGGCAGGGTCCTTCGCAGGATCCTTCGCAGGCTCCTCCTCGTCCTTCTTCTCCTTGCTTCTGAAGGTCTCAACAGGATTTATGATCACCGTAACGTCCGCTGCCATGCTATCGCTCTCGATCACCACGATGTCCTTCGTCTTCTTCGAACTCTTCGGCTTCGCAGACTGCTCCTGCGTCTCCTTCTTCTTCTCATCCTTATCGGGATCAGTCAGAGCACAGACGTCGGAGTGTTGAACATGCTCCAGATCGTCGTCAGAGAACGTCCGTTTACTAGCGTTCGAGTCTCGGTCGCTTTCCTTCTCGGTTTCCAGCTTCAAATCGTCGGTGCTCTTCTTATCAGGAGTCTCCACCAGCTCCGAAGAATGTATGTAGTCTAGATCATCATCGGATATAGTGTTCTTGCTGTTCTTCCTTTGTAAAACGGGCGAAGGATTGTCGCAGCAGAGAGATCCGCACTTGTCACCCTCGCAGCACTCTGCCTGCTGCAACTGAGTGATCTCGGAAGTCTGAATGTGTTCAATATCCTCGTCAGATGGGATCAAAGTGTTATCCTTGCCGCAAGATGCTGTCTCCACTATGTGATACTCGCTGGAGCTGAAATCGTCAGCCGAGTCCGACGGAGGGTACTTATAAGCATCAGGTTCAGCTACGACATTCGCCTTGGCCTCCTTTTTTTTCTCCAATGGAGCACTCTCTACTTCCACGATCGGCTCCATCCTTTTCTCAGGCTTCTTGCCTTCGGTTTTCGTTTCTTTCTTATCCGGAACAGCTACAGAACACTTAGCTTTTCCTTTAGACTTTGAGTCCTTTAAATCCTTCGAATCTTTTGGGTCCTTTGAATCTCCGCTCTTACTCTCGGTACATTTTATTTTACCTTCACCAGCGGATGCGCTCTTCTCCTCCCTCTTCCTAGAGCAATGCTTGGCATCCTCGCAGTACGAAGTGTCCTCGATAACAATACTATCCTCGTGCTCTTTCAGCACATACTTCTTCACAAAGCTCTTCAGCTCCTTCTTCCCAGAACTTCCTCCGTTCTTCTTCTTCCCCGGCTTCTCCGCCTCTTCTTGCTCTCTTCTTCCCATCCTCTTACTCTCAGGCTTACAATGCGGAACACCACGACGAGCCAGCTTGTTCTCCATCAAGACAACGCTCTCGTCATCGCAGTTGACGACGTACTGCGCCTCGGACATGTTCCTCTCGTGAGTCTTGTCCTCTTTCTTGTCGAGCCTTTTACCCCAAGCGGTCTCCTTCGCTTGAGTCATCGGGCTGCTAGGTATCTCACCAGGTTCTACGCAGAGGCTCAGACTTGTGGGCACGTCCCTGAAGACTTCTTCTCTGCCGAAGTCGATGGAGCTATTCCCAGGATTTGTTATCGGTGCTATCTCCACGCAGAGCGTTCTGCGCTCACGAACCTCGCGGATGTTCTCGTCAGGCACGCTGTCGATCGCTGGCTCACTCGCCGAACGCATCTCCGCGCAGATCTCCGTGAGATCTCTTAACATCTGGCAGCTGTCCGGCTCCAGGTCGCTCAGCGACGCCGGGCCCTCCTCCGCGCACACACTCCTCGGCGGCTCCGGCACGTGGCTCTCCTCCGCGGAGTCGAACTCCTGACTAGAGTTCGCATCCTCCTCGTCCGCCGACACGGTTATCACCGTGCCCAGAGGGTTGACGACTTTAGTTACCGGCTGACCCACCCTCTCAAATACCGATCGCCTCCCTAGTAACAGAAAAAGCCATCGGCAGGTATCAATAGCGAGACACAATCTCCAGTTTCTTTCTCTCTACTCTTTCTTTCTTTCTTTCTTTCTCTTTTTGGTCTTTGTGAGGTTGCATGTGGATGTGTGTATAATCCGTCCAACAGATGATCGCAAGGCAAAACTACAGAGGGTGTACAAAGTATTAAGAATAACTTTTTCAAAATTGGACCCAGCTTGAGTCTTTTTGAGACGTTAGAAGGATTAGTTTACCAGCTCATGTGCAAATACATTTTCCTTTAATTGTTATTGGGCGCAATTGCGGAGGAAAAAGTAAAGGTTTTTAAATTTTTTATCTGTGCCTCTGATGAAAATTTAGAAGGTGCATTTGGTAGGTCTAAGTAAGTTATATGTACATGTACAGAGTTTTATTGAAAGCGATCAAAATAGCAAAAATGAATTGCAAACCCTAAATTCAAGTATTTTACATTTCACATTTTACTAAACTTTGTACGTGTATATAACTTACTTAGATTTACAAAATACATGTTCCATAAATTTTCATTACAGGTACAGATAAAAATTTAAAAATCGTGACCTGCACTTTTCTTCCGCAGTCGCGACCAATAACAATTTCTAAAAATAATTATGTACACATTAGCTAGTAAACCAATCCTTCTATCGTCTCAAAAAAACTCAAGCTGTTAAAAAAAGTTATTCGTTTTTAAAAGGTGTACGAATACTTTGTACGCCCACTGTATGTACACACTGAAGCCAACATCGAGCAACTATTATTCCCTTCTTGTTGCCTTCTTCTTTTATTCAGTAAAAGAAGAAGACAAGAAGGAGTAACAAAAAGTTACTCGCTGTTGCTTCAGGTTGCACGTAACTTAAACAATGTCCTCAATTGTGACGTATCTTGGGCATTGTTTAGAGCGAGAACGCAAACACTTTGCCTAGCTATCATCTGACGGACGGACGATACGTTTGGTAGTCTCTGAATGGTATCGTGTTCTATTGTGTTTTGTATAGTGTCTGGAGGTTGTAGTGAGTGTAAACAAAAACTTTTTATCTTGTAACAAATGCAGTCTACTCTGAATGTATCGTGTTCTATTGTATGTGTGTAATGTCTTGAAGTGTAGTGAGTATGAACAGAAACTTAGGACTCGCAAGGAGCGGTCACGGTCATCGATATTGATAAAACTTTTTCTGACGAGTCTAGAGCAAAAATAAGCCGCCCATATTTTTCAGTTCTCGTCGATGCTCATTATTATGTATGATCACAAATATACTGCTTGTGTTTGCTCTAGGTTCATAGGAAAAAATTGGATAAAAATCGTTGACCACCTCATTGACCTCGAAGAAAGGTAGAACGAGAGTGGGTGAAAGAGAAGGTATAGAACTAGGTCTCGGGGATATCTGTAGTCGTCACACTGCACACCACAAAGACACAAACGACTGGTCGCTTTTCTCTTTTACGTTTCTCGGGGGTTGAATGGTATACATTGAAAGAAGACAAGTAGTTTTTGGTACTTGTGTATATACTCATCGACGGATGTCGTGTGAACTGATAGAACGAAGGTAGAAGGAATGTATGTTCTCTCAGAGAAGTTAGTAGACCGACCGCAGCCTTTTTTTTATCTTTTGGCAAAGTGTTGACTCGGGGGATAGATTTGTTAAAGAGAGATATACATCGCTGCTAGTAATTAGATATTGATATATATAAATACACACATATGTATGTACGATACATATATATATATATATATATATATGTACACATATGTATGTATGATATACATATATGAATATAGAACCTCGTCACAAGGGAGGAAAACGGAGATACCTGCCTCTGGCCAGTTCTGTATCCACCGCATACTTACAATCTAACAATCATCCGTCACCAAATGCAGAAAGCGGAGGCACTGCATCTATTGATAGACGCTCGTGCTCGCAGGCATTGTTCCAACGAGATGCCAATAGATTAGTATGAATTTATAAGGAACCATCTTTCGGTAACAATGGCGAGAGAGCACTCGAATTTTTATAATGTTTCTATATAGTGAGAATTTAATCGTATGTTGCTTTTTTTGAAAGTGTAGATATCGAGAGAGAGAGAGAGAAAGAGAAAAAGATAAAATTGCTTTTGTAAAAGCAGCTTTATCTATATTGTAGATTAGCGAGTTTACCGCATTTAGCAGGAAGATTCTTCGATTGTAAGAACGCAGTACAATTCACGTGAACTCGGAGATGCTCGGAAACGTGTCGGATATCTCGGATTATATATTATTAACGTTATTTTTCATTGTTCGATGGTTACGGATCCAGCGTATAAAAATATGGAAGTATGTGAGCGTCGACAAACAGGACACGTCGGGGTGTTGAGAATTCTCTGTTTCAAAGCAAAGCACCACACGTCTCGCCGAACAAACCTACTTACCTGGCGCACGATGCGGTGCAATCGACGTTTCCAGCATCGCCTCGGCCAGATCCTCTCGCAGCTGATTCTCGCCGCTGCCGACACCCGCGTTCTCGCTGTCTAAGGAGTCGCCGTAGGCTTCCATGAATCTCGGAGACTGCTCGTAGCTGCCTGGAAAATACACCAATGGCGTCAAACTAGTCCTCCACTTATATAATCGATGCATAATCAGCAATGCAAGTAATCATTACTTTAGGAGATACATTTAAATCCAATTATCTCGATAAACCAACAGGAAACACAATATTGGCAAACCCGCAGCGGTAAACAAGATTAAAATTCAAATCGTGATAAGATAACCTATTTATCTATTCCAGCAGCACGATTAATGGAATCAAGAAAATAATTGCATCACGCGTATTGATCATTTGTGATTGCTAGACTGCGGATCTTTATGCGTTTACGGCTTCAAAAAATTTTAAAAAAATTCTAGAAAATGAAATTCCACAGAATTTGGTACAATTTTTGTTTATTTCAGCTCTACAAAGGCTACTAACACTAAAATTGCATAAACAACCGCAGTCTTGCTTCATCGATAGTGCTAGAAATGAAGTTTCTGATTTTTCGATTTATTTATTCACTTACTTCCTGATCCATCGATTACCACCGGTACCAGAGATCTAGATGTAGCGTGCGGCATGTTTACTGGATTTGATCTTGCTGGTCGAGAGCCACCGGTTACACCGATCTCGATAGCCTCGGCTTCAACCAGGTTTACAGGTGCTCTGAAATGAGTTGGAAATCATTAATCTACAGTCTAGGTCAGAATAGCAATAAAAATTCTTTGAGATACTAACCCACTGGTCGCGTTGTAGGTTTTAAAGACAAACTGTGGCCCCATCCATAGTCGTCTATGGGGACCAGCGTGCGTCACGATTTCTACTTGACTCAACCAACGATCCTCTGCTAAATCCATGTCCTGGATGTCTTTTGGCAAAGTTACGACACTCAGCAGAGAGCTGGACGCCGGTAAGGGTGGCACAATCTCTAAAGAATTCGGGGATCTTATCAGAGGCCATTGACCTTTTGCCTCGACCTCCAATTCGATCATCGTGTCGTCGCACACTTTCTCTTTTGGTACACCTGCGAAGTACAATTACCTTTTAGCTTCCCAGATTGTTTAGTAAATTCAACTGAAACTAGCAGATTTAACTTTTAGTTACTTCCTCATGGTTGCAACTTCACAATCTCATAAAAGGAAATTATTCGTTCTTCATTTTTATAATGCAAATGGGTTAAACAATCGATATTTCACCCACCTGCTGCTGGTTTTGGTTCTAAGTCATACTGTATCATGTTTCCATGGCACGCCATGATGAACAAAGAATCCACCGCCCTCTTCATCACTTTGGCGGTGGATTCTCTTTGCGCGTACATCCATGCTCTCGGCGGAGCGAAGCAACCACAGATTTTTAATGGTAGAGTCGCACTGTCGTCCGAGTGTAATCGTTGTCTTTGTTGCGGCCAGCTAAAGAATGGCATAAAAATTTACACTTACAAAATCGAACGCCCCTCTTCCTACAGCAAAGTAAAAATGTTCTCCCAGTAGTTTCAGTGTTGAAGTCTCTTGTACAGGGTGTATAAAAAGTGAATCTACACCTCTGAAACACCCTGTACAAGTGTTATCATTAGAGAAATTCGCAACAGAGTTATAATATTTTCGTGACTGATACCTTTGCTGAACTTGACTGTTCGTGTAGTTTAACGTAGACTGCTGCCGTATCTGGGCCAAGGGGTGCAACACGGTCGGATGGGGATATGGGGGAAGTCTTGGATTAGAGTATGGGTACACCGACAAAGGCAACTCTGAATGGGAAACAGGGGAATGAGATCTGATACCGTCGTCCATTAAACCGGCGCTTCTATGAAATCTCGATAATCTATTTACAACATGAGGTGTGGAATGGGTGCGCACCCCCACAGGTCCACCATAGGGTGCGACAGGAAACACATGAGTGGTTCCCCGTACTGTTGAAATCGCCGCCCAACGTGTGTCGCTCGAAAACACCATATCCTGTGACCGAAGAAATAGTTAAAGTAAATTAAACAATTCCCGAAAGATAATTATTAACGCGTTGACCACCGTATTCCTTTACCCTAACGCAAATAAAAATAGTATTGCTATTAAGAAGAACAAAACGGTTTCGTTTTAGACCTGCGCCGTTCGTACGCGATAAGAAAATCTTAATTTCTTCCATTTCAGATAACTACGCTGCGGATTTTATACATTTCATGGAAAAATGAACGAGTGAAAAACAAAACCATAAATATATTAGAATTGAAGAATTGTTGTTATGCTGACTGAACTTTTGTCTACGCCTTCAGACTAATTGAATGCGAAAAATTATTAAACTACTTGGTTCACAGGCGTCACGAGAAATTTGCAAGTATGATTGTGATCGTCACAGTCATTGAATACTTTGGGCTGGCGATTTGGTAGTCAACACGAAGTTGTTAAATTAATATACCTGCACTTTGGCGGTGGTATCTCCGCGATGCAAAATATATAAATGGTGCACTGCAGCTAAAGTGGGGCCGCCCGGATGCGGTTGAATTCTAAATACATGAAAATCGTGCCCTCTTTTGTCAGCGGTCAGCAGCAACGCGCCGCTCAAATCAAAGGTCATGGCGACGATCGCGTCACTGTGGGCAGTAAAATGAGCAATTACAGTTTCTACGTTCGCGTCGTCTAGTTCTTTCTCATCTTTCGCGGCTTGAAGATCTAGGATCGTGATCACGCCCGGTTGAGTCACGTCGTTGCCGATGTTATTGACGACTATAGGCGACGCCGAGTTGCCAGACAAGCTGGACGCGACTGTCTCCCCTAAACCACGCAATCCTTTGCCCAAGGACTTCGCTGCGTAAAGAACAGTCGCTGTGTAGCTTTGAACTCCTTCTCCTTCGCAGCCTCCGCTGCTTCTTTTCGCTGGTAATAATTTCTTCTCGCTATAAACGATGATGATTTATGACATTTGTTAAACGGTTTATAATGATGTCTATAGCTTCTTCGTCTCACCTGTACGCAAGCCATCTCGTTCCCAATGCAACAGGATTTGGATTCGGACCAGGACTCGCATAGCAAGTGGTGACCGTTAAAACGTCCTCCAAAGTCCGGGCATTAAACACTGCAATTTTTTCTAGAAACGTCACTACTATGGATCGCTTATTCGCCAGAATGTCGTAAACTGGATTTTTGAATTTGATGCTTTTAGCTTGCTCTCCGGTCTTCAATGAAATGAAGCTGATGTTGCAAAATTGTGGTCCAGGTCCAGCTGAATCGCACACTGCCACCATCGGCCGCTTCGACTCGAACAGATCGATATTCTCATCGTCAGTCTTTGGGTTCGGTAAAATTCTCAGAGTGCGGACCACCCCTTGTCGCCATGATAACACTTCCGTTGCTTCTCCTGTTGCTGCTATCAACCATACCTGCATTTGGAAATCAATGCATTTAGGTGGCTACAAATTGTCTGTACCAACAAGTACCATTTGCAATCTCTGCTGCTATAGCGTACCAAAGTACTAAAATTAGCAATTATGTATATGCATGCACCACCTTTAGCATTTCGTTTTATAGTTACTGAAGAATGTGGCAAAGAGATTGCAGATTTTTATGTACTTATGGTACTCGGAAATGTTATTGACAAAGTAATTTACGAAAATATCAATTTTTCTAAGACAATTTCAGACCTGAACTCCGGTGGTATAACCGAGCACCAGTAACAAAGGTGGTGTGTTAGAGCCTTCATTGTAGTCTGGATATAAGACCGGATCGTTAATGTCTGCATACTCGAACCGTGCCCATGTTATAGATTCCTTGTTATCAGAATTGAGTGTGCCGGTATAAGCCTGCTCATAAATAAGATAATATATATTTTTCAATGAAAAAATTCTGTGACAGACAATGACCTGCAGTACCGACCTGTGGAACTATATCATTAATAATCCCAGCGACACTATCTATTATCGACCGATCAACTATAGGCTGAGGTGACACGACTTGAGCTCCTTTATGCACACCGCGCCTCGGAGAGTCTGCAGCCATTTTTTCTTCCCGAACTGAATATGTTTACCTTGAAAGAAACAAAACAAAAAAAATCATAAATATTCAATACATTATTACAATTACTGGACTGCGGATCTTTATGCGTTTAAGAAGAAAGTAACTGGGTGATATAAAACATTGTGTTGGTTTCAACGTGAAAAGACTATTAAGGGATAAAATGAATTTTTATTTAACCACCGCTTCCCACAATGGATGCAGAAGAAATTATAAAATATTATAATTTGTGGTTTTCCAAGTTTTCTAGTGGGTGCTGTAAAAACGAAACAGTAAAACGACATTTACCGAGAGATAATTAAATATTAATAGAAAACAGCGATTTACGAGCACGAATTCCCACGAAAAGAAACTAAATTTCGCTATAAGAAAACAAAGTAAACGGACGACCACTCCGGAAACAGCGTAATTGCGCAAATTCGAAATAATCTCTCGGCAGATGCGGAAAAAATCTGTCAGCGAAAAAAGAGTGTGCACTTACTACGCGCGAAAATTTCCATTCATTGGTGGGAAATTAAATGCACCGGACGTACACATTTCTATTAATAACAATATAGTTGATAACGATAAGAAACAAAAACCAAAAAAACTCGCGTAAAAGCCGTGATTTATATTTAAGTAGTACAGAGGTGTACGAGAGCAGCTGCGACGGGATTATCAGGTGCGCTGCGAAAAAATAAATAATTCCCGAAAAGTGAATCGGTGCGTCAAATAACGTAGAAACGAAGTAGCGGTGGGAAGTAGTGGGAGAATCTATTTTGCTTGTAAAGAATATTACACAATCCAGCGTACAGCTGTTCGTGGTGTGTACACGCTCAGGGACAATTAATAAAAGGCGGACCGGAAATGTCAAAACGCTTCGAACAAGCTGTGAGGCCCTTTTGATGTCCAATCGTTCGAGCGATCGAATCTGGAGAGATTAGATTTTCCCGTGGAAAAAAATAGACGTTTCTGGCGTGAAACGAGCGACCCTGACATTTCATCGAACAAAGGGGGTAGAACGAAGCAACGGGTCTCACAACAAAGCATTCATTTCACGCACTGCGTCTATATTTTAGTTTGCCCGAGCAAACAGATGTCTAAGGTGTCGATCGTTCACGGATCGACGTAGAGGAGAAACGGTTCGATTTACCTCGCCGTAAAACTGTATCCTCATACTGGGAAGCTCGCCATCTCGGAAACGACCTTCTACTGCGTCATTCTGCGAGTGACTGACACAACACGAACAGACGAACAGAAAACGATAGTGATGTCACCCCGCCCGCGAAACGTCAATCTTTTTGTTCGAAATACGAAGCGCGTCGGTGCAGCACAACGAGTAGCCGCGACGGAGAACGCACGAGAAACCCGTTCGTCGTTTTCGACGCGCCGATTAGGATGCTCGGTACCCGTCGCCCGCTAATACGTATCGGGTAGCATAACTGCAGCAACCGTCCGTTTCGTTGGAAATACGAAAACAATAATCAGCTGATTCAGATAAGGAAATGGTGGGAAAGGAGGGGAGAAGAAGAGAAAAGCGAACCACGAACCCTCGCCGGTCATGGCATCTGCAACGTAGTTAGATAGCACACTCGATGTACAAATTATAGATACCTGTAGATACCTATTTATATATATTTGATTGACCTGTGGCAAAGAATGTAGAGATACAAAAGGCGACACTCCGAAGCGGGAAGTTTAAATCCACTGGATTTAATATTCTTATTTCGTGTCAATGTCTAAAAATCTATTTATTCTAATTTAGAACGCACTATTTATTAACACAAATTTCTTTTTACATTTATTAGATGACGTTGTTGAGGTTGATTTGTTAGTTCACAATGAAAATTGCTGTTGCTAAAGGTACAGTTACCAGTTTGTTGTGCATTAGCCTTAATGTTTAGTTCACCATATTGAATAAAGATGGCACATTATATACGATTTTAAAACGGCGCTGAATTTAAACTGTGAAACTGAAGCAATGAAAAAGGTTGTTAAACTGATAGCACATTGATTTTTTATAAAACTTTGTCGTGTGATTGATATTCTTCCTCTCCTACAATTAATAGAATGGTCAGAATATCATTTTCATCATATAAATGATTGAAACGTAATTTTAGTTTGATATTGGTATGACTGCATCAGTTTATCAATCTCAGGAATCCAAGTAATGTTGCTATGGTATTCCAATGCAACAAAATTCAATGCAGCATAAGTTTCTACTTGAATACTACTTTGCATTGAATAATATAATACAGTAAAATTCAGTGATGGCATTGGTGAAAAGTATATCATGAAAGTTGCACATTGTATTTATAATATTTACGATTGAGAAAGTATTAGCAATCGAACAAATCAATATTGTATTTTTTCGTGGAGGTGTATTTGTTGTATTGCTATAGAAACTGTGCTCGTAAATATAGTCCTCGACACCACCGCCATCTTTAAGTATACTCGTTTGAATTGAAGCGGTACGTTTGAAAAGGACAACAATTTTTCTTTATAAATTCAGGAAACATCTGAAACTATTTTTAAATAAATATATCCAGAATTCTCCGGATTACAAAATAAATCTAGCAATTCTTCTTTATTAGAGAAACATTTCCAGTACAACGATAAACTTTCTCTACTTTCTTTAAAACATTACCATTATTTATATTACGATTACATTCTTTTCATTTTCAAAATGCCAAAGTCTAGACACAGCCTTTCATTACACACAAATTGCAAATTGCAAATTGCTTGCGAAAATAAACATTTCTAATATTAGCTTCGCATGTTTATGTTGCGTGCCGCTTCGTAATTACGTAATTAAGCTGCAGTCAAAAGTAAAATTGATGGGCGCAGAGAGCGATTCTATCTTTAAAATTTGTCATTTCACGCAACAATTATTCCTAATCATAAACCAGCCACATTATGGAACCTAAAACAACTGTTTCTCTTTATAACCAGAAAGAAATAATTGATCAACACAATTTTTAAATTATTTTCAATTTGTTCCAGAGAAAATAATAGGACTCTCAATTATTAATAAATAGATTTCCAGAAAGCACGAATGAAAGAAACAGCTAGAGCTCAGGAATAAGACATTAGGGTCGCGCAATAATTCATTCAAATCAGGGAAAAATTGGCTTACCTGTCACATAATCGATTTAATACGTCTACCGATTAAATTTATATCTTTTCACCGGAACCAGCTCGAAGGAGTATGATGCCTCAGCTATTCATGCGGCTCGATAAATCTTGCAGAGACTTATAAAGGCACAATAGTATTGTGGAAATACCCATATACAGCCGGCTATAATTACACGGAGTCCTGCCGAAGATTCATATTTCATGTCGGGTGCAATGCATAGGAAATTCTTGTCGGTGGAATGCTCGATCCTCTGTTGCACTGTAATTATCTGTGCGTGTATTTGTGTAGCTGGTAGCCGACTTAATCGGTAAAGTTTGCGTGTCCTCCATGTCACCGATGTCCCCGACCTGTAAGCCGAAAGGCATCGTCTTAGAAATGTACAGGCTTCTACAGTTTCTCTCTGTGCCTCGACCAAGATAGATCAAAGAAAACGCGATCCCGATCGAACGCGTTTCAACAGATAGAAAATATAGTTTGACGAGACGCTGCGCGGTTTCAAAAATGATGCGCCGGAAAAGGGTACTTGCGCGCTTTCCTCGCGAAGTTGTTCGATTAGACGAGTTGTTGTCTCTGAAAAAAATGACCAAAATATTAGACGTGCGAATGAGCAATTGACAATATTATAAACAGCGAAAAAATTAATTTTTGTTTATTTGATGAGATTTATCTCCCAGCTGAAAGGTGGTTTGAGCTAGTTTGAAAGCAACAGGGATTATATTCTATCAATTCTTTAATAAATCGTTGAACTTTAGGAAATACTGATAATCGTTGGTAATAACTACATTTAATTATTTGATGCAGGGTGGTTTAAAGTCCTCGCGGAAAATGGCGAAGAAGTCAGTGCCAGCGGCGCTCCAAACCGAAATTTTGAATAACGAAGACTGGGAGAAGCTTCTGAAGAAAACTGGTTTAATAGGAACGTAATGATCTAGTGTATCTTAAAAGTATATATCTGGTTTTTGATTTTGTAATTTATTTTTTAGTGGTGGATGTTTATTCGGAATGGAGTGGACCATGCACGGGGATGGTGAGCATCCTGAAGAAAGTCAAAATGGAGATCGGGGGAGACGCGTTGAGTTATGCTACGGTAAATTTTTATTTTAATATTTTACGATATATAAGTTAATTTGATAATTATTATTGTTATTATTTTAGGCGAAATGTGACTATATAACGGATCTAGAGCGCTTCCAAGGGAAAAGCGAACCAATCTGGATGTTCATCCACGTAAATGAATTATAAACCACGCTTGTCAATTTAAAAAATAATTTCACCGCACAAATATTGTTCTTTTGATTATTTCTTTAGAATAGTCGGATGATAAATCTAATGTTCGGCGCACAGTGTCCGCAATTGTTAAAAATGCTGACGACCGAGTTGCAGAGGGTGCAAAATGGCGAGGAACACGAGTATGTATAATATTCTAGTCATCGGATATTAAAAAATATTTTGACTAACATCACATACTTGTAGATTCTCTTTGGAGGTGTCTGAAAGAAGTCCAGAGGAAGTGAAACAATTAAAAATGATCGAGGAAGCTAGGATAGCGAAAGAAGCGGCGAAAAAAGCTCGGAAAGGTTTCGAAAAATACTTTCAGCCCTCTAAAACCCTCCTACAAATTCTGTTCTAGATATTGTCCTAAATTTGCAGAAGCTGAAGCTGTAGCGCGATACGAAACAGAGATGCTTCACTTAACTACTTCGCTAAAAAACGAAACTTGTCTCTTGCTCTATCCATGGGTTTTCAAAGACGAAGAAGACCATAAGAGAGACAAAAAGTCTAGTCCACCGTACGTGGAATTGATAGAAGAGATATTACCAGGGAATTTCATAGTTGACCAGGAAATAAGAAAGCGGCTTAACGAGGACATCCTCAGCAAACTTTATAACGAAGTACATATAACTGAAATAAATTTCCTCTCGTTAGAAGCTTGAAGAATTAATTAAAATATGATCAACATTTCTGCAGTCCGACTACGTATTGCCAGAAAATCACAAGAGTCTATTACTAGATGGTAAATGCATGTTTATAAGGTTGAGAGTTGCTGAAGAAAATCCAGATATCGATATCCATGCACAGTTGATGAGTCTACTGTTCGGAGAACCGGAGTTACCGAGTGCGGAAACAGTTTTCACAGAAGAATGGTAATTGTTAATGGTTATTGTCAATATTCCTTGATTAAATTTGTTCAATTTCTCAGTTACGCGGGTCGCCATCGACCCGCCTCCGCACCACCCGAGAATGAAACCGAGATTTTTCCAATTGCGTGGACACCGCCGAATTGTAGAAACAAGGCGATCGTTTATCGCACGATTTTTGCCACGTACACCAACCAAACATACCCGGTGAGCTAATCAATTTTTACTCCAAATTTGAACACTATCTAACGCACGTAATTTTCATTTTTCAGTACGAAGATAAGGCTGCAAACGTACCGATAGTGGTATTTAAGTACGACTACACGCGGAAAAATGAGTTGAGAATAGTTCTAGAAGAGTTCGAGGATGAAGTGGTCCATTTTGGTATTTTCGAATCCGACAAACCACCGGAGGCAAAAATAATTGCTGGAAGTATGGACGAATTCGAGGAAAATACAAGGGAGAGAACGGGGTACGAGACATTTGTGTGTGTGGTGAAGAAAGTAGGATGCGAGACGTTTTTAGGATTTGCGGGTATTGGGCCCTATCACGTGAGTGAGAACCCGGAGAAGGGTTCTGAGGAATCGAAACTGTATTTCCCGGATGTTACTGGTTCGGAAGAAACACAGTCGGATGATGATGAAAAACCGGAAGAAGTGCCGGAGAACCCTGAGGAAAATAATGAGCCACAGACATAAATTACATTCAACACGTTGCCTACCGGACGCCCATTCACTTTCGGCTTGATTTTTCGATCGAAGAACTGTATGGTTGCGTTAAAGCGAAGTAAATGAAAATACGAAGTGCGTTGTTAAGAAGCCGACATTTATTTTCCAGCCGCCTCGACTTGCAATATAAAAGAATGTAGAAACAGACAGAGTACCTAGATTCTGCAAGTTAGCTCAAGGGTATGGTACAATAAATGATGGCAATTAAACAATATTTATTTTTTATAACCACAGCTTCGCCTACGGCCTCTTGCTCTCTCAAACTTCCTTCCCTTAGACTGTACTAATGGTTTCGTGTGCGAGTGTGGCACACCAGGAGCTGGTCCGAAGTGTTTCACTGCTTCACGCGCCTTCCTGGGGCCTTGCATTAAAACTGTCCGCTTTCCGGTGGGTGCCCGCAATGCCAGCTGATCAAAAGTGATCAGCTCACCTCCAGCCTTCAAGATACGGGCTCTGGCTTTCTCGGTGATACGCAGGGCACAAACCTATCACGGAACAATAATAAACTGATTAGATCAGGGACCTCTGAAATAGTAATTTTAACTTTGTAAAGCTTAGCTTCTCCAGGATTAATATACTCACTGTAAGTTTAGGAACTTCGAAAATCCTAGCATCGTCCGTTACAGTGCCAACGATCACCGAAATGGAATTTTCACGGCCAGGTTTCTTCATAAACCTGACTACACGCGCAAGAGAAATTGGAGGACGATGAATCTTGCTCATAAACAGTCTCTTGAGAATGATCTTGTTGAATTTGGCGTTCGTACGCCTCGCCAGGAAACGGTAGAGCTGCAAAAGTAATAAATTTGTGTATATACCACGATATATGAAAGATAAATTATCGTAATAATTCAGAGAAAACGACACAAGAATACTTTACGATGCGAATATAATCGTAGACGTAAACTATCGCGGTTCTTTGAGTTGCAATGTGTCAATTACTATAATCATCCTTAGCTTGCCGCGTCCAGACGGAATAGGAAAATTGACGAATTTCTCTAGCGAACGTTCAAATTGGATCAACACATAAATGTGTTAACACAGAGTGCGATTCGCAAAATCGATCTCGATACCCAGAGCTCACGTGTTTATGACAACAAATGCTTTCGGTTAGTATACATAACCGTGTTATCGAACTGAGATTATGAGCGTTCAGCGGATTATTTATGGAGCGACGAAATATGGATTTTAAAGAATGCTGTGCGCGGTTTAATTTTAGGATTGGAAAGTGTTTCACACGTGATAGAGCTTACCTTGACGAGAAGTCGCAAGTAGACATCTTGCGATTTAGGTTCTGTACGCCGAACCTTCCTGTCGTGTTTGTGGTTAATATCAATACCCTGTAACCAAAATAATACTCGTGAACCATCTTCGACAAATTTGCAACCATATTAGGATTCGCTTTCGTTAGGATTCACAGAGATGCGGCGAATGTCTATCGATTTTCGGAATCCGATGAATTCACGTCACTGTCTTACCATTTTGATAAACCGGAAAAGAAACGGGCAAGCAAGAACCTGGATTGCACAGGTTCATAGAAACGGATGTTCCAGATGGCGCTGTTACAGAGAGTGTTCTTCAGGGAGAACTAACTAAACATGAATGAATGCATCTTTTGCAGGAAAGAAAAAACACATAATCGATCACACACACTTTAAATCAGAATTACGTTTATGAATTACAAACGATGAAAAGTAGTAAAAATCATGAAAAATTGCAATTCTTACCACTTTTGATTGTTTATAATTCGTAAACCAATTTCAATGAAATTTTCAGGAAGTATATAATTTGTACGAGTTTACAAAACACATATTTGAAATTTTCGTTATTGGCCCAGCTAAAAAATGCATTTTTCAACATATTTATTAGACGTCATTTACTAAACTAACCCTTCTAGCCTTATAGAGAAATTAAAGTCGTTTGATCCATTCATAAAAAAATGATTCTGATTTAAAGTGTGTGTGATCAATTATGTGCGTAACTGTATTTATGCGTTTTGATAATAATATTGTGTTTTAAAAAAGTATAAATCGATAAGCCATGTTGAATGTTAAGACTTTTCCCGCGCTTCCGTAGATGGTAGTGAACGGTATTTCCTGTGACGGATGTGGATAATGTAGATTCTTATATAGCCAAGATGTCGGTAATGTGGATCTCTATTTAAATGTAGATTATAAGAATGTAGACCACGTAGACTTATCTTTACTCTAATTACTCATTAATCATTACATATTTAAAAAATTAGGTGATAATTCACAAGTGGACGCTGCAGCACATTGCGGGATCCTGTAAACTGTAAGCCCATCGCGAAGAGGTCGCCGCTGGCAACTTTATTTTCCAATTTTGGGCGACTATGTTTCGAGGCCCTCTGATGGCAGTCTTCCGAAGTAACGTCCTATAGTAATTGGTCTTTCAGGTATCACATAAACAGTATATACTTGTGCATCGAAGTATTCGAGGCAGTTCAATGCTCGAGTGCGCGGAGTGCGCGCAAGTACGGGAGTCGCCGAGATAATGCTGCTATAATTTCTGTCGACCGCGGTTCCAAGTTGACCAGCCATTCGATCCGTACGAAAAAAGATACTGTTATCAAGGAACGCGAATGCAGAACCATCCACCGAGTAAAATAACTCCGAGTAAACTCATCGACGGTGTGATACCCGTAGAAATGCACGTGCTTCGTTGAATTCGCAATGGACCGAGCCGGAGTAACTAAAATCGGTAGGACCCAGTAGAAAGAGATGGAGGATAGTGTCAGTTAGGATTCAAACTGTCAAGTGAATACATCTGTTAAACAGACAATTATTGGGATGGTACCTTCTCGCGGAAGGTCTCGTTTAATGATCGGTGAGATGTCCGCAGCCAGTGTGTGCCTTAAATACCGACGATAATGATCTCATGGCGGGAATGTCCGTGTAATTCAAGTTTCTCGTCATCATTGGCCCGGGGACAGTCATCGTATCATGGAGGACGGCGGTCAAGTGCACTCTAGCACTCTGTTAGAGGAGACGTTTTATGTCACGTCGAAGAAGAACACCTATTACAAGGTGAGGCTGACAGAGAAGGGTCTCAGCCTCGAGAAGGACAATAATGGTGCGACTAAGGTCGAGACGATCGCTTTAGGAGACATAATCGGCTGCAGATGTATGCGCTCGAAGCGCAAAAGCGCGGGAAGCTGCGTCTGCGGCCCGGGCACGTCCAGATCGCAATTGAAGCTCGTTGAATCCGCGGAAGCTTTCCAGTGTTACGACGAGTTCGACACCTCGGCCTATCTTTACATTTACGCGTACACGCTGAAGAAAGCTCGGATGAAGGATGTAAAGCGACGGGAGAGAACAACTATCACCCTGAGGTTCCGCAGCTTTGATAAATACGAGGATAATCTGAGAGAAGCGAGCAGGTGGCGTTTAGCTATCAAATGCCTGATCGCCAGCGTGCCCGTACCCAAAAGCTTCATGAGCCCCACTCACGGGAACCTTGAGTCGCTGATTAACGGTGAGTTAATTCAATCGAACCGCGACAACGAACACTTTCATTAGCTCCGCGGTTCTATCCGCGTTTACCATCGTTAGAACTGTTTTATAATGTAAGCTGACTGTGTGTGTGTAGCGATCACTGCGATAACTAATTTATCATGAAATATTAATACATACACTGACTCCCATTAATATTCGGACGACCACGAAAAAACGATTATTCTTTTCATACTCGTAAAGGTATGAGTTACGCATTCTGTAATTTATTTTGCATTATTTTGTGATAAACAATTGGTTATCGACCTTCCTTCTGTGTCATCAAATTTTTCTGGGCGATTTCGTTAAAAAGCAAAAGAAACATTAACGAAGTTTTGGTCCTATTTACTGGACACAAGAAATTTCTGATAACAAATTAATTAATTAATTTTTTTATGCCGTAGCAATACAATAAGTCGTATATAAATCATTATTTTTTTATTATACTCTGGTGTATTACAGTTTCTTAGCACTTTCTATTTCTATAATCGGAATAATAATTCTATGTCTTAAAAGATATGATAGTAATACTTTTGATTTATATGTGTACGAAGTAATGTATGTGCAGGTGCATTTTTTTTTGGTTGATTTCACTGTTTGATCAACGAGGCTGCATTTGAATATCTTTCCATTTAAATCACAACAGTCTGTTACATTTCCCGGGAATGTAAATACCGTGAGATACATACATCAGAATGTGAAATACTTTCTATTACATAGCCTGCATATGCAGGCCGGTTGCCAGCGTATCTGCCTGAGTAGATCCAACTGAATACATGTATGTATGTAATATGTTTGTGTTTAATACAACAAGTGTTCCGTGGGTTCTCCTTTGGCCGAGGTAAGGAATTAATTTGTGCGGCGAGGTGAATTAATTGCAGGAGATGTATACACAGTGTCTTTGCTTTTTTTATTTTTTTATTGTTTTATATGATTTCGGGAATTTTTCGCTATTCCTTTGGATTTATCAGTGTTCAAGCTGATAATAATGATAACTGCCAATTGCCTTGAGATAACGCTCTTTACAACGGTCGAGTTAAGAACAAGAAATACATACATATGTACTTACGTGGTGTGCATCATTTATCTAACTTTAGAATTCAATTTATCCATAAATATTGATCAATATTATTTATTGTTAATTCGATTCAGGTAGCTGTAACTGTTGGGTATTTTATCATTTTTATTCGAGCACACATTGTTTTGAATTTCGCAACTATTTTCAGCCATCCTCCTACAGTTCTGCGGAAACTAATGACTAGTTGCAGAGTCATTACATATCTCGTATACATGAATCTTAATGAACAGTTGATATGCATTTATTATTGTGTAGTTCCATACTTAGATCACACTATTCATCGCTTGGAAAACGTGTCGATCCCGTAGATAAAACATATTGTAAATTTAATGCTGTACTTTGCTCAAATTTCACGGAAGAAATCTTAAATTATGGATGTAGAGCAGTTTTTATACGCACTAAAGTTCATCAGTTTCACAGACTGTACAATTAAAATAGTAATAGCTGCGCGTACGAAGACACGTGCAATGTCGTCATTGGCTTTCACTCGACAAAATTAATTAAATTTCTATATTTTTCTTCGCTATTTGAATCGTCTAAAAAGCGAGAGATGAGGAAGATTATTTCTCAAATAAAAACGAGGTGGGTTTATCGCCGAATTATTATCGAAAATGTATAGAAATTAGGGCAATTTCCGGCAGAACGACGCGCCCGTAGCTTTCCGATCGGGTTCCTTTTCATTAGCGCGTTTTCTGCAGCGTAACATCCGCATTTTCGAGGAGCAGAAAAATCATTATTCCACCGGTAGCAGGACTCCTGTGAAATTTATGCGCATTCGCTTCCTGTTCCAGAGGTCTCGAATATGATTTTCCTTCCAGTTTATTCCCAAAGCTTCTATAGAACTACACACTATCTTCCCCAGGATCGAAATCGTTTCGATTATTTTCCAAGGTTTCCCACATGTAAATTCTATCCTTGAATTCCAACATGATCTCATGTAATAATCAAGTCCCTATTAAAAAACGATCTTCAGAAATTAGTGGAATCGAAAGTAACTTTTTAAGAAATTCAGGTGTCCTCTGGCAATTATGTAACGGCTTTGTTACACAACATTTAAAAATTTCTCAACCTTGGTTTTTTCTACACGCTTTTTAATGCAACGCGGTATCCCAATTTCCTGCTCAACACATCAGCGACGACTTGCGAAATATTTTAACACTTCTACTCGTGTAAACTGGCTGTCGTTGTATCCTTTATTCACACGATACCGAGAATCGGGCAGCGTAGCCGACCGTGAAGAGCGAATTTATTAGAAAAATACAACCAAATATTTACGAAACATTTGCATCATCGTATTTGAACAGCGCAGCGTTGGCGGCGATTGAACGAGAGCCGATGGGACGCTGCTCGCTTGTCTCCTCGAGTAGAGGGTAAAGAAATAAATATTTGCGATTGTTCAAGGTGAACAGATTGATAGAACAGCGCGTGGGAATCTTCATAGAATTGTTATATTTCATAGATTAAATGACAGACGAGTAATTAATTCGCGCAATAAACAGCCAGATAAGCTTCTTGCCTCATTGTTGCCGGAATTGCATTGTTTCTTTGTACACCGAGCGTTTATCCACAATTGCGTAACGTCGGCGATTTGTGTGGTCGTGCCTGCTTTTCTGCGCAAAACAGTAACACTCGTAGAATTATTATTCCACGGACTAATCCATTCTTTCCCAGATGTTAGTATAATTTTTTCCAAATATTTTCTAAGGTCTTACATTTAAATTAACCCTCCCTGTGCTGTGCTGGAGTAATTTCGGACCGGGAACATCCAAAATCCAAATTGTCATTTAAGTACTCAATTTGTGGCAATTAAACTAACTGAATAACTGTTTCATTGAGGATATCGGAAAGATTACTGTGTCTACACGAGATAAATATGATCAAAAGTAAATTTTTGAAAATTATTAATTAGAGCTGTAAGTACTTCCAATTATATGTATAGCTATAAAAATCGTCCGTTGTCCGAGGGTTAATCTTCTTCTCTGTGCATTTCATTTTTCTTGCATTTCCGTGCAACACTCTCCTCTCAAACGAATAATTCGTGGTTTCCTGGTGCTATAGCATTCGCGTGCCACAAATCACAAAACTTCCAAACAATCGACCGGAAGAAATGCCGCTTAAGGGGGCCAGATTTATTAACCTGTCTACGAAGCTTCATTATTTGGTGTGCTGAAGGTAACCGAATCCAAGATTCCGCTGCATCGGTGCCAAATCTTTGTCTCTTTAATAACACCAACAACCTGTTAGAACAGAGCGAGCATTGGGCTCGTAAAATGATCATTCAAAGGACGAATTTCATCATAGGATATTTCTTATTACTCGGAAACCCAACGAAAAACGATTAACCGGAACTCGTTTGCAATGACCGTGACGTTATATCGTCGGCCGTTTATTTCCTCGGATGAAAATTCCTTATGAAACGCCGACAAATTGTGTTTGTAGAAAACAGCTTCGCAATCGAATGCAATTAGCAGCCTCAGGTACGGTGTGAAACAAAAATTAGCATCGACCGCAGTATGTAATGCAAATATCTAAAGTAAAATGACTTGCCGATCGAAGAAAAATTATGTAATTGCCGGCTACGTTGCTATAAAAGGCGTGATTTTTTACGTTAATTATACGTTAACGCCGTCGGTGAGTCGCCGAGCGTCGAGTTCTCGTTTTGACTAGCATTAACGCTTTTTTTCCTTCATTTTTCTTTGCTGAACCGCCGCCTCTTCTATGGAGACCAGTTAATAACGGGACACCCTGTATAAGGATCATACCATTCTCAATTAAGTGCTTAACAGACCGTGATTAATAGATGCAGGCAAAAACTCTATTGAAAGGATTAACTCACGAGGGAAAGACTCTGTCTTCATGCTAGAACCGCAGGAGCAAAACTGTGCCTCGTTTCTTGCGAATAACCTGATCTATTCGATACATCTCGATCCATCTTCTGGCACTCTAGAGTCTAGCATTTAATAGCTGTGGTAATTAGTAGACTGCGGATGTTTATACAATTTTCAATTTTTGTGGACGAATTTTAAGAAACTAGAATCAAGTAAAATCTTCTATTTCGTAATAGTAGCCTTTTTAAATCTGGAGTAAATAAAAATCGTACCAAATTCCGTCGAATTTCATGTTCCAGCATTTTTTAATATTTTCAGATGCCATAAATGCATAAAGATCCGCAGTCTAGTAATTAGTGTTGCTTCAGATACAAATCTCAACAACGAAACTCCCAGTTCTGGGATATTTTTAAAGAAAAATATCTTCCTGAAAACAAAATCACAAAAATTATACCAATTACTCACCTGGAAAGTGTACCAGAAACATTTCCGGGAAGTTTGATAAAAATGTGCGCAAACTTCCGCAGTCTAATTACACCCCGCAACAACTTTTCCGAGTGGAGCAGTTCATTCGCCGAAATCAGGCTACCTCAAAGAAGAAAAGTAATCATCTCGCTGCATAGGATAGTAGCTAAGGACAATATCCTCGAGAGATTTCCGCCATTGTTCCATCTCGACGAAAACGTGAATAGGTAGGACGTAGGACGCTGCATAAAATCGATCGCGGAACATCCTGAGAGAGGACTCGCGATTAAAATTCTTACCAAGAACGAACAATTTCAGACATACTTCCTCTTTCTAGCCAGACCTCGCGTCGTCATCTGTTCGTGCACTACACTTGTCCCTGGTTGATCATAAAACTTTGACCCTGCCGCGGAAAAACATCCTTTATGACTTTATCAACTGAAGCGTAGCAGGATTTTATTTCCCGCATTAATTGTCTCTCGGATGCGAAGCAAAAAGCTGTCTGCATTCTGTAAAAGTCAGAATCAGTTCTATTTTACCACGCTTATATTTATTGCCGTGTTGTTGTATGCGTCAAATCTTGTAATCGAATTTTAAACTTCTTCCCATAGTCCAATCTTGCTGAAATTTTTTAGATGCACCCGCTTCCGATAACAATAAATAGAGAAAATAAACTTTTTAAAACCCACGCTTATATTAAAATGCACTAAAAAGGAGAAAATAATTTTTTCCCCGGTTCTCCATAAAATATGGAATCCATTTAAATGATTGATAATATTTCTCCCCAAAAAGCTATTAGATCAAAATTTCTTCAGTTATAAAATTTTAGTGTCGGAATAGTTAGAAAAATTTACATATAAAAATAAAAGCATGGAGCTCTAAACTATATTGACGTAATCTTCGTGGGCGCTCCACCCTTTTATTTCCATAGTCACTAATGTCATGATTTTATTTAACTTTATATTAAATGTTTCTATCTGTTCCGATACTAATTTTATAACAGAAGAAATGTTGAACTAATTGCTTAAAATTTTTGGGAAAACTATAATTAATCATTTAACTGGATTCGGTATTTTATGGAGAACCAGGGAAAAAATGATTTTCTCCTTTTTAGTGCATTTTAAAGAGTTTTCTTTATTTAAAATGAACTACTTTTCTCCCGCAAGATGAAGTCGACACACAGCGATTTCAATTGACGTGGCTCTAAAAATTCATTTCCCTCGAAAATGTTTCAACCATACAAAAACTCAGTTTGTTATTTGGCATTTTTCTTTGACACATAAAAAGACGCCCTCGTTGAACCTCGTTGCACAGTGCCCGGTCACCTTACATAAACGCGCTGGAACTCATAACTATTAATAAACTCGCATAAGATCGTATGTACGTCTATCATGATAATTTTTAATTGAGAATGACAGCGGGAAACAAGCAAGCAATTTCTTTCAATACTTCATTTCGTCACGATCTTTTTCGTTTTGCGTAACGTTAAATATTTTACAGCCTGGTTTGACGTCGAAATCGTGTGGTGATGTGTCCCGAGGGGGAAAAAATGACTCGTGCAAAATATGCAAATTTATTCGTGGGGACATGACCCGGGCTAGGAAAAAAATAACAGCGTTGTAGGCGATTCGCGGGAATACTAATTGTCCGCGGTGATAAAGGTCCTTCGAGCATGTGCTAAAACAAATGAACCGAGTCATTCGTACAGTCTCTCAATCTGCATACACACTGATGAATAATCTCGCTTGAACATCTTCTCTTTTGCCAGTGAATTCATCGAATCGACGAATTTCCATATTGTCTCAATTTTTACACGATCAACACATTCAAATATTTTAGCTTATAAAAATGAGTACAACATCTGCTTGGACAAAGAAAATCGAATCGATTTCCATATAAGCAACTTCATAATTTCGATAATTGTATAATAAATAATTGGAAAATTGTGGCAATTCTTTCAGTGTTTTATCTTCGTTCAACCGACCCGATAAGATACAGTGCATAAAGACGAACAAGCGGGAAAGGTATAATTGAATCATGGTGCGGGTACGATAGGAATTAATTGCAATAAAGATTATTGGCTGCGCCGCCGTTCTATCGGAACTGAAAGTTAACGAAGCAATGATTTATTCGGCACGTGCTGTGTTAAATAATATATAAGATCGTGGGATTAAATGCATCGTCGTCGGATAAACTATAAAACAATAACGTGTCTTTCATACCCGCATTAGAACGCCTCAAGCCATGCATTCTAATGAAACAATTCATTGACGTGCAGACTGACCGGATGAATGAAAAAGGCTAACCGGCGGTGCGATATTTCTTTCTTTTTCTATACAGGGTGACTCACAAATACAACCGAAACTAACAAAAACAGCAAGAAAAATTAGCAATTGGTTCATACATAGCGAACAAAGTGCACGGCGAAATAAAATTGAACATATTTGCGGTAAACGGAGTCGTGATCTACGAAGATGAATAAAAAGATAGAAACGCCACGTCGCGTGTCCGTTTCCTTCGTCCAGTTTCAATTCCAGAGCCGCCGCGCCGGTGCTATGTAACACGACACACGTTTATGTAACAATTTCACCCACCACGGTGTCCAGACATGCTCCACGCAAGCACGCGTAATCGTTCACCGTTTCTGAGCCACCCTGTACAACAGACGATCAGTTGATGCCTGGCGTGTCGAGTTCTCGGCGACACTGACACGTTCAACAATCTTTTCGTTGCTGTGTTATGAATAAAATCAATGCGAAACTTATCTGTCCAATGTTACTCGTGCATGTATCCAACGCATAGCGACCGTGTCGCGTCGATTATTCGAACACCTACGCTCGAATAATCGATCGACTCGATTAGCCGAACAATGGATAATTGTCAAAACACCCGTCGCAGGATTGATTAAGATTTTTCTGCATTTTTCAACCTCGCGATTATGCTTCTACGTTTTGATCCGCGAAGTGTCGGCTCTTATGGTTTAATATTGGAAAGTTTTTATTTGCGACACACCACACTGAGGATATCGACGCGAATCGAAATTGCGACCACAGGGACACTAGAGTCGCTGGTCTGAAGAACAATTGGGTCGCGGGTGTCGCGTCTTACAGGCGCCGAAAGTGTCTCGACATTTTTCTGAAGCAACCACGACGTGGACAACGGCCAAATTAAGCTGGAACGACCTATATAAAATTGCTGATTACATCTCGTTATATTCTTCCGTGTAATATTCGACTCTCTCTCTCTCTCTCTTTTCCTCGAGGTCGTTGTTTAATCTTTCGGCTTTTATGTACTCCCTCTCGGAGACCGTTCCATTTGATTATTAAGTCGTCTCGCCACCATTCTATTCTTCTCTTGTAGAACTCAAAGTGCACCTTCCAATTTCACTGTCATTGCGAAATCTAGCTCGCGGAACAATTTCTTTGTCCGCGGACTTTCCGAAATCGAACATTTAAATCGACGATTACGCTGTGTTTTGACATCGCAAGTGTGATATCATGAGATAACAGCACCACGCGGAAGATAAACAACGACACGATGACTGAGAGCTGAAGTTTCACCTAACGTCGACACCTCGTTGTTGCTTTTACTTGTATGTACTTTCACTGCTTACGTGTAGAACTGTGCGTAACAGGTTTACGTAAATCTGATCGCAGCCTTATTAAAGTTTTCACCGGGGAGCAAAGTTGTACTCGATTTTCTTCGACCTTTTCCTGGTTGCATTCCCGGTAACCCATTTTCTTCCGTATACACTTTCTTTCTTTCTCTGTGTCTCTCACGTAATCGACACACATGTACACACTCTGTTTATGATTTATGCTGCAACCGCAACGCGCTACTTGTTACGACTGCCAAAAGCGTAATCATGGTTTCGAGTTGAGTAGCTATACACCTGCTGCCTTTGGGAAACTTGATAGTATCTTGAGTTGCGCAACTTCCGCTGGTTTTTTGACATTAGAAAGACAAAACAGTAGCATTTGCATACTGAGCGAGCTCATGTTTGCTTATGAAAATTTCCAGGCTGGAAACAGCTGACGTTTCTGCCCGTTTGCGTCAGAATAGATAATCTGAATAATGAATTAGGATCGTCTTTGCACCTCCGACAATTGCGAAGAGCCAATTTGTAAGTGAGCAAGAAAACATTCATTGGATCAAAAGTTGCTCGAATAAATTCCCAGAAGAGGGCATCGTTACTTAAAAAACAGGGTGCACAGCAACCACACCTGATCCCACAGTCTGCATCCTAAAACCAAACCCGCGAGACGATCGGCGGCGGGGCGGGACAAAAGATCGTCTACTAGAAAGAAAAGAAAAAGGCTCGAGCACGCTGCAGCGAAATCTCCGCCAAGGGGTTGGCGACTGCAGTGGCGGAGTGTTCTAAAGATTAAAGACGCTCGTTGCATTACACGTCACGTAATCCTCTGGTCGATTCTCCGATCAAACATCGGCCTATAAGCTTCATTCCCCAACAGTCGCTCTATACATTTCCATTTCAAAAAATTGTTGCAGCATGTCCCGGAGAGCAGAGGAAGCTTCTGGTCCTGTTGAACCCCAAATCAGGACCAGGAAAAGGTCGAGAGACTTTCCAGAAGAGAATCCATCCGATCCTGTCAGAAGCTGAGAGGCCCTACGAGGTTCACATTACCAAATGCTCGAATTACGCTCGCGAATTCGTGCGCACCAGGGACATCTATCAATGGAGCGGTTTGCTGATGGTCGGTGGTGACGGTATAGTGTTCGAGGTGGTGAATGGACTTTTCCAGAGGCCAGATTGGGAGAGGGCCCTCAGGGAACTGCCCCTTGGCGTGATACCCTGCGGATCCGGGAACGGCTTGGCGAAATCCATCGCGTACGCTAAACAGTAAGTTCCGTTTCAAGCTTAATACACCCCTCCGGCCTCGACTTGGCCCTCCCCCCTTTTTCCTCCTCCGCAACCCCGAGTAGGTCATACTGCTTTTAATCCCTGCCATGCCGCTCCCAGACTGCGAATTTCTGCCGTTGACCCCTCTATGCACCGCTAGATGCATCGACATTTCTCTGGCTTCGCCGTTTAACCCTCTGACCATTTTTTCAAATACTCCGATCATCTTCCTTCGAGAACCAGCGTTTGATTGATATGGGAAGGATTTAGTTCTTCAATCTAATATGTGTAATCCTCGTTGAATTGTACAAATTTATTCAAGGCAAAATATTGATTTCTACGTATTTTAACCCTTTGCACTCGGAGCTATTTTAACTGGAAAATTATACATTTCTTCCTAGCTGGAATATTTACATTCCCTGTGATTTTATAAATTTTATGTTCAGTAAGTGATCAGATACCGACATACAGTGGGTGTACAAAGTATTCGTACACCTTTTAAAAACTCGTAACTTTTTTATAATTGTATCAAACGAACTGATTTTTTTATAATCGATTGATAATTGAAATGATATGCAAGGAAGATTTTGCAAAAATTATAATTTACAAGGTTACATGGAAAAATTAAAAAGGGGTTTTTTAAAACTATTTTATTCGGGCCCTCTTTGCAGTGCAGATTCCCAACTACCGACTCTCACTGTTCGCATTCCTATCAAGATACGTTTTTATTTCAGCAAATAATTGTCGCCGTACAATAGTCATATTCGGGTCATAGTAATCACACTGGGAATAATACCGTTCGGCTACGTCGAATTCCATCGCGGTCCAAAAGGTTAATTGTACAAATGCAAGCGGTATAACATCGTTTAAGAGACATCAACGAAAGCCAATTTATCATACGCATTGATATAAATTTCGTGATTGACAGCTGGTAATTACCAAGCTGCTTTGTCAGCTCGTGCGTCCGTCTAAAGTTTAATCAAACGATTGGCAGATACCCTGGAAAAATATCTCTTCGATTTCATACGAACAAACATGCGGCAGACGCAACAAACAATATTTATCGTTCAGGAAGCAGTCATGCCCCCTATGTAACATATACATAATTTTTAATATTCAAAAATTGAATTGTTCAAGGAAGAAACTTAAATGATAGATTTTATGTTAGATTCCAATTTAGTGAGCTTCAGTCTCAAGTCTCCCTGTTGAATATCGGCGATATAAATAATCGATTCGTAGCAAAACGACGCAGTAAACTAAAGCCGATGGTGAACTTCGGAAACGTTGTTATTCTCCCAACGATTAGTTCGATTACGGTTCTAACCGCGGAGTTTATGTATATAAGCGTCTGCTCGTAAACACTTGGAGCCGGGGCACCTAAATTTCATTGACTTAGAGTTATGATACGTAGTTCAACTGTGCCCGCTGTAAATTTTCCAGTCAACAAACACATACACCGTGTTTGCCGCGGCGAGTAGTTTAACACTGGGACATGTCTGCGGCATAATTTCATGTTAGTAACGAGTTATCGTCGGCTTGCTCGACCGCTATAAACCGACGATAAATCGACTCAATCGATCCGATGGCAAAGCTGTCCGAGTACTCGAAACTCTCGCCGGACGAAACCGCTGCCGATCGTGTGCCAACTACTTAATTAGTCGAGTAATATCGTCTCGGCGAGTCGATCATTCCGCTCGAATCGGTGCACGCGCTCTTTGGTCCCTCGCACCACTCGCGAAACTCGATTTTTCAACTCTGCTCACGAGTTCCTTCAAATTTTTGCCAACATTTTGTGCTCCAACGCAATTTTAACACTACACCTACCATTGCCGGTCAAATGACCGGTCTTACATTTTTAATTTTATAATTATTGAAATTATAACGTTGCCTACATGGAAACTGATTCGGTTTCTTTATCCAAGCGCATATTGCAATAAAAATGACACGAAATCTAAATAAATAGAGCCTTGTCATTTTTATCAGCTAAAACATTTTAATCGCTTTCAGTGCTTGGTAGTTTTAGTGTTAACTCTTTGAGGAGGATTGAAATTATTTTAGAAAATCTCCGTTCAGAAAATATCAGCTTCATACGAAGATTCACAATCTATTTATTGCATCGCTTTTTCAAATTGAATACATTTGCATACGTGTCAGAGTTCAAAGATGAGCTCAAATTATATAATATTTTTGCTCAGCAATATTTCTCTACGCTTGCAACATCATCGCTAGACTCCGGATTTTGTACATTTATAACAAAAATTTCGAAATAAACCACAGAAGAAAAATTGCTGGGAGCATCATTCAACACTGTTATGCTATTTTCAATTTAATGATGGGAAGAAACACATTTCTATTGACAATTTTGATTCTGAACGAAGGTCCGCAGTTATCGGAGTGTCGCTGTGCGCTGTACACGTTATGACAAAAACTAGCGAATCAGCATGAAATGATAATCACACCGAGCGACACTCAAACTACGAACTCTGCGAGTCATTTGTATCGGACGAGCCTGAATTATTATTCACGATTGTGGCAGCGGATTTGCGTAAAACATGGCCGCAGGAGACAACAGGAAGTCTCATTATCTCATCTCCTATCCACTAATAATAATCGCCGTTAATTTATCGATCAATGCGTAACAAGTGCAGAGGAGTAAGGGTCGTGATGCACGTTCATACCGACTTCGATGCAGAAAATCAAAGCGTTTCTGCATTATATCACAGCGAAGTATGAAAACATTTTTCCGTGGGCGAGAATGTTTCCGGATTCAGCATCGATTCAACTGTATTTTCGTTATTTACGAACATCTTTGTGGATTTTTCTGGCCGTTGGCTGGTTTCCGCTGGCGAACAACCGCGCAGTTTTCGACAAGTTTCGCCATAAAAATGCCGAACGAGCTGACAGAAATGCTCGGAACAACACGACCTCGTATAAACCAATTGCCATTAACGTAACCATATACAATTTTATCGCTCGACACGAAAGAACACCGCTTAGTCCAATAATCCGATGAATATGTGTACATATCGTAATACCGGCGCGAGGCTGCTTATCTCGCAATTAAACGACGACGAAGAAAACGATACGTGAAACGAGGAACGCGATGCAACAGTAGAATTTATAATTGGACCGAGAGGTTATGCAAACTCCCATTATATTAAATTACCGACAAAAATCTCTTTCGTTGATTGAAAGACTATTTTAATCTGAAAAATGTTCTGGTCAAAGAAAATGCAAAATACGAATATACATATGTTTTTAATTGCACGGAAACCACCAGTCTATTCAAAATCAAAATCTTCTGCCAGATTAAACATTTTTATTGCGATTTGATATTTACCGTGGGGTCCGCAAGTAACTTTGATCGACAGAATCAAGTAGATTAGTGAGATTTCGTCGAATTATCAGGTGCTTGGGTACTCAATCTCGCCGCGATAACGGAATATTTTTAGATCAAACATCTATGCCAGCATTTGGCGGTGACAGACCTGGGGAAAATAGTATGTTAAATAGTAAATAGTAAACAATCTTAGTTATTTTAAAGTATGTGTACAACTTTGAAAATAAAATATTTTATGTGATGCAGTAATTTTTGAAAATAAAATATTCTATCTGAGGTAGTCATTTTTTTGAAAATAGTATTTTATTTGAAGAATATTGAAAATATTTGTATTGTCTTTATTTTCAATTTCAATTTTAAGTATTATTTTCTGAAAATAATGCTTCAATACATTTATGGGTGTGCATCGTTTCTTAACGATAAGATAGACTGTACGTTTATGTGGTTTCTCAGAGTATTATAACAATGCAAAAAGTAAAATATTTTATTTCGTGTTTCTGATTGTTACAATAGAAATATTTTATTTTCGAAAATGTATATCTTATTTAAAATACTATTTTCTTTAAGCAAAATAAAATCTAAAATATTAAATAGTATTTCGAATATTTGCTCCGCCAAATAATGCCCACCTCTGGGCAGTGCTTTGCGATTGTAGTTTGAAATCACTTTGCGCGAGACGAACGAAATTCTCCACTGATCTGTTACGAAGAATTATGATCATTTACGTGCAATTGAAACAGTATCAAGAATTGCTGTGCCTTCGCGTACAGCTACGTACAAAGCAAACACGATTTAAGTAGCACAGCAAGAAGCACATTTTCCGATTACAATGTTCATAATGCAGTTCTTGCATTCGCGAGAAGTTGGAATGGTTGACGAGCAGCTCGGGAAAAAGCAAAGGGTTAAACAGCGTGAAGAAACAGCGAGGAAAATTAGAGACCGTCGGGGAAAAGCTCGTTTGCGCGATGCAACTGCAGTTTTGCAGCGGGGTGCGCGAACCCGCCCCGTGTACGGTGGTTGAATCAAGTTGCCCCAGTTTCCAGGACAGCGACGTAAAGTCGATTTTTTCATCGGATGCACCCGGAGTCGACCGAAAATGCTTGGAAAGTGACACCGAAACGAGCCACCGGGGATACATGTACGGTAGCAAGGTCAGATGCAGATTCGCATCTCGCATCTGCTTAGCTCGCGTGATGTCCATCTGGTCTGCCTTTTAAAAAACACGTGCGACCCGGCGAATGTGTTCTAAAATGGTCGATTACGAAATGCGAAACCTGTTTCGCGATCGCCTGGACTGCGGAACTTCTCGCGTTCGTCACTAGAGACAGATGGAACGCATATTCTTTCTCTGTATACGGGAGCAGTCACCAGAGAAAATCAAATTCGACCCAGAAATAGAAAATTGCATAAACATCAGCGTCATCGATGAGGAACATGAATATTCCGCGTCGTCCTCAGCTCCACTCTTAAATTCGATAAATCACCTTTGAACTATTCCCGTATTTATAGTATACGGAGAGCAAAAAATACATTTATTCGGAGGACAGATATAGCCCAGATTCCACGGGAATTGTTATCGATAACTTTGATTATTATTACACTTTCCTTGGACATTTCGGGCGACGAAGCTCCGAAGATACCAGTTGTCCGTTTAACATTCCGCTGAAGCTATAAAACTGGTTTATGGCTTGTACATCGTTAGCATCGAGTTCTAATTACAATCACTGGCACGTGTTTGCCAGCGATCGACGAGGAAACTCGTGTCGTTTCATTATTCTCGAATGCGGCGCGTGCTGTAATTCGATCGGTCGACTTCGAGAAGTTAAGTAACGTAATTTGGGCAAGCATACTGAATTGATCGCTAGTGGAAAGTGTGGTCATCGCAATGGCAGTCGGTAGTTGAATACATAATTAAGTCTGCCTTCGCTAGCAAAATATTTGGGAAGCGTAGATAATTGTAGACGGGCTCTCAGATTGAATATGCAAGTTCTATGTATCTTTGATGATTGTTTCAGGGAGCCATACGACTACAACCCGCTCCTAATCAGCGCGTTATCGGTGGTGAAGTATAAAAAGGCACAAATGGACCTGGTGCGAGTGGAAACTAGAAACCAAATTCTATTTTCATTCTTATCCATCGGCTGGGGCCTTCTGGCCGACATTGACATTGAAAGTGAACGTCTGCGAGCTATCGGAGGCCAGAGATTCACCGTTTGGAGCGTCGCTCGGCTGATAGGGTTGAGAACGTACAGGGGAAAGGTTTCTTATTTGCCCTGCGACAAAGTACCGTCCGTCGAAAACTTGGGCAACGGCAAGGCCTACAATGAATACGTGAAAGACACCCAGATCTCTCACTCCAGGAGCTATGGCGATGACTTGGATAGGTGAATTATACTCTTACGCTTCTATACCTCTTTGTGTGATGTAAAATCCGCGGCCTGTTCACTTTGAATTACTCGCATATAGTATTTACAATCCGAAAACTTTGAATTTAGTGTTTCAAGCGTAAACAGAGGTGTCGACTACACTAGCAAATATGTACAGGGTGATTCTCGTAACGTGAGGTCGTCACATTACGAGACTCACCCTGTATATGTATACATACAGTGGATGTACACAGTATTCGTACACCTTTTAAAAACTAATAACTTTTTTATAATTGTACGAAACGACCTGATTTTTTATAATCAATTAGAAGCATTGATTTACGAAATGATATGCAAAATGGATTTTCCAAAAATTATAATTGACAAGGTACATGCAGAAATAAAAAAGGGATTTTTTAAAACTTTTTTATTCGGGCCCTCAATGAAAATCTATCTGTATGTATAAATAAAAATTAAATGCTGTTCGTTGGTAAGCGCATCACTTGAGAACGGTTGGACCGATTTGGCTAATTTTTTTCTTAATGTTCGTAATAGTCCGAATAAGGTTTTTAGGGAAAGAACAATTGGAAAAGTTGCCCGGAAAAATGAAAAATTCGGGAGAAAATGAATGTCCAACCCACCCGGAGGGCCTGGTTGAGTGGCTACGAGCAGCTAGTTGATTATAAAAAATCAGGTCGTTTGGTACAATTATAAAAAAGTCATTATTTTTTAAAAGGTGTACGAATACTTTGTACACTGTATTTTTCATTAAAGTAGTTATTTCATTGATTTACATGTTCAGATTTGATTTACATGATGTCTACAATCGGAAAAATTAGTAAATACCATTTTTATTTCATAATACAGGTTCTTTCATAATAAAAGATCGTCTGGTTCGAAATTTGAATAAGTGTCCGGTGATTTGTGGACGGGAGTGTACGTTGGAGCGGTATAAAGTTCCACGTAACCAGTTATGTAGAAAGTGGAGTGCGAGTAACCGAAGGTTAATAGTCGAAAGTGTCTCTGTTAGTAATCGTTAACTAATAGTTGCGTTCTCTGTATTAGGTGTAGCAAGATCAGCGAGTCGAAGAGCTTTCACGACGCGCTCGATGCAGATCCAGCAATCCTGGACGACTTCGATGGCTGCGATGATAGCGAGATCATCAGCGAAAGTATCACGCTCGAGACGGACGCAGAAAGAAGGCACAGGCTGGATAGCTTCTATTCGACGACCTCCGCAAGGTCGACTTACTTTAGCACTGGTTCAATTTCTAGTTATCATAGCGTCATCGAACCAGACGCCGGAGAAGTCGGTAGGTCCCTAACTTTTCATCCGGTTAGAGTCTTCCACTTCGCAAGCCATAGTTTCTTTTGTTTCATCAAGCCGTGAGGAACGTTTATCTCACTTTACTTGTTCGAGAATGCTTTAGAAATAAAAACGATAGGCTAGCATTACTTCGATTGAAATTGACATTGAAATAATAATTTTTGTATCATCAAGATGCAGACAACAACGTCAACCAAATCATGTATGGACCCTCTTCGAGGTTGCCTGCTCTGACTTCTGAGGTGTCTAGTTCCTGGACTCAAATTCAGGGTAAGAAACACGAGCTGAAAATTTTAATCAGAATAGTATATACTTATCACGAAATCGGTATGTCCAGGTCCATTCCATTGCTGGTTTAATCTTCTAATTTCAGAAATTCTTTGATCATTTCGAGCAGCGTTTCCCTTGTCTTATTAAATACATCGTGCCCACCTCGAATCATTATCACAGCGAGTGTTTGTGTACTATGAAAAGAAGAGACGCGTCTAACGAAAGGATTAGAACCTACAGTCCTTTTCTCGACGAAGTATGCGTACGTCTTATGTGTTGTTGCATATTCAACGCCTTTATCCGACCGCGATCCTATTATAGATATGGTATCGCAGCCGCATTTGTTTCGTGCTGAAAACCGTGCAGAACATCAAGGACAAACATTGATGCGAGTAGCTTTGCTCACCGTGACCTGTATTTGGACATGATATACGTACACCTTGCTTGCTCGGCATTGTAGAATTGTCTTACCAGAAGCTAAACGCGATGGAAAGCACAGGGACGATAGGTATCACACGTTATAGTGGTTAATCGCTGGACTGCAGGTATCTATGCAAAATAAAAGTCGCGTCCGATTGTAACGAACCGGAACTAAAATGTGTCTTCTTCCTTTAAGGGGGTAGACCCGTTTCCAGGATAATGTTACTTATAAATTTTCTTTTCTCTTCTACGACATTTTTGGGGATAAAGACGTTTCTCAGTCATTGTAACTGAAAAGAAAAAGTTACGGCAAGCGGCCAATGGGGTATCCTGGTTGTCGAGAACATTTTTCGCGCGAATTTCTAGGAATTTCTTCAGAAAAACTGCTGAAACCTTTCCCATCGGGATTTCTGTCGTAAATGCATAAATTCTACAGTCCATTAACCCTTTGCGGTCGGCAGATTTTGCTGATGGGAGTACCAGCAGGTCGGAGAAAATTTAACGTTTCGCAGTTACTTCTCTGTGCGGGATTTAAAGTCAATATATGGGTATTAGAACACACAGAATTTGTTGAAACTGATTTGTTGTGTTCAATAGTACTTATAATACATAAAGACATAAATTTTAAATTTCTGAAATTTTCGAAAGTGATATTTTGCGAAACAATCACCGATATGAAGTCTTGGCTTCCGAGTACAGGTATCACAGTACACTGTTTATATCTTTTTATTGATCTCAATGTTTCTCGAGAGCTCATTCGAAACTGACTGCCCGGCAATCTCTCCTCTCCAAAGAGATCGATAAACATTGATATCTGTAAGTTGATCGAAACATTTGAATCTGGCATCGGGAGGATCGTATTCTTTCATTATCGATAGCCTTGTTCGCCGTACCGCGCGCCAGGTGATCAGGAATGACATCATGTCGCCGCAGCGGCGACACCGACCGCAAAGGATTAATCACCACGAAATGATAATCGATCGATGTGAATGATTGCAGGTATATAGTTTAGGCTCAAGGTGAGACCTGTTGTATGTTCCAGGCGAGTTTGTTATGGTTCACGCGGCGTATCAGTCACACTTGGGCCAGGATTACTTCTTCGCGCCCCGTGCCAAGTTGTCGGATGGTATTATTTGGCTCATAATTGTTAAAGCCGGTATTACACGAGTCAATTTACTTCAGGTAAATAGCCCAATTAAATACACTATTTCCGGCCCCAGTAATTTACACCTAACGAAACACGCTGTTCAGAGAATCATACCGCTAATATTGTACGGCTTGGTAGCGCTGATCGGGATCATTCTATACCGTCTCATTCATGTTAGACGCTTGCAGAAAGAAAAGTCACATCAATTTCGTAACCATCATTTAATGATCACGGATCACTAGGAATAAGTATTACAGCTCGACCCTTTCACAGTTAGCTCGTGGACTAACGGGAGCCCGATTATGAAACTTTTTCGCGACTAGAGGATATTATTATTATAAATACATGAAATTCGCAGAATTTCGTTTCAGCGGAGTGTGGAAGGGTCGAAGTAGAGCTATTCCCCATAGTTGTGATTACAATTGTCTTAAGAAGTGCTTGTTGTGCCTATTAGTTCCTGTTGGGTTTAAGTAATGGTACCCATCTAACACGTTCTGGCATCGACATGATACCGGTAAGGGCATTTCGAATAGAACCAGAGGAGGACGTAAATGGTCACATAACCGTCGATGGAGAACGAGTAGACTATGGACCGTTGCAGGCCGAGATATTCCCGTCTTTAGCGTCGGTAATGTCTCCTTGATACAGATGACAGTCAACCGTGTAAGGAGCTAGCGAATGGAAAAAGAAAGAACGAAAGAAAAAAAAATCAAACGGTACAATCCTAGAACGTTCGGTTCAATTATTATGGTAGTATGGTCCAGGTGACAATACTGTATTAATATATTCAATGTATATTCGGGATTGGTACTTTAGTCTAAAACAAAAAGCGGTGATAGGTGTATATTCTAGACTGTCGATGTAAACACGAGAAAATCATTCCATTACGCCCATGTATTCAATGTATTTTTCACAAAACTCGACGATGGTTGTCGCAATTTGGAGTCTCAACGTTTCTACAATATCATTCCAATAGTGCTCGTTAACTAGTACACTATTCGATTACATTCGTTAGTTTAAGATATACCTTCCGTACTGTTTCCTGTACGACGCACAATAGTTCCAACTATTCCACGGGCTTTACACTAGTTAGCAAGTACTATTGTTCAGCTGGCGGCATAAGGATCGATTCGCGCATCTTCTTTTCCCCCATTGCTTAATTGTAAGGCCTGTTTTCTGTAATTTAAACAACTTCGTCCCTTTCCGTTCTCGCCTACTTTACGCACCCGTGCCGAAAAGTATTCGATCACATTAAACGGGTAGACTTGCTTCCAGGATTTCAGGGGTGCGGGATGCGCGTTCTCATTTCTCGATAATGCAAACATGGAGTTTTTCTTCTCAAAAGTCCTATTTTTACGTTTACAAGGCGTAATTTGCATTATTCGGAAGCATGTAGTTGTCGCAGCTTTACGAAAATAGCTACACGCGCAGTTGTATGCTTCTGAATAATGGAAACGCCTCGTAAATGAAAAAATAGATCGATCTTTTATCTAGCGCTTTTGACTACTGAAAACCCCCATCTTTGCATTATCGAGAAATGAGAACGCGCATTCCGCACCCTTGCAATCCTGGAAAAACGAGTCTACCCCCTTAATCGTATATCTGTGGTTGCAAGGATGAACGCCGCAGGTCGCAATTTCAACAAATTTATTTACGGACTTACGTATTGACCAGGAAAAAAGTCGTGAAGACAAATTCGAAAGGCTCCGAAAGGTGGTTGTCAAAACCACAGATATTTGTGTAATATAAAAGCGATTTTTCGTTTCGACCGAATATTTTCTGGCACGAGTATATATTGTATTTCTGATATGAACATATAGTTGATACATCGTGGCTTCCAATATTAGCACAGCACAAGGACAAAATAAGTAAGACAGAACAACTCTGTACAAACATACTGATTTTGTAGCTTAAATGCATTTTACGGGCTAGGGAGGTACAATTGTTACATGGTCCAGCGTCAGCGATACAGTATTGATTTTACAGCAATAGTGCTCAAATCTTATACATACGTACATATACGTGTATATTTAGCGAAATCGCATTTACTATTAAAGGAAGAAAAAGAAAAAAGGGAATAAAAGTCAGTCTTTCGGTACGAGTTAGAATTTATTAGCTTTCTTGTCTTATGCTCATATTCGAAGTATTTTTTTAGAATATTGTTAACTACATTATCCGACGTAAGAACATATCATGATTATCGAAGTAGCGTGTGGGACATGTTCAAGAATGTCGTACCTAATCATGAGCATATAGATTTACCGCGTAAACAATATTTGTAAATAAAGATATATTAACTACGAATACCGCAAGAGAACTATTTGATATCGTATTAGAAGATGAAGATATTAAAAAAACAATTATATTACAATAAGAAACTTAACAAAGTTATCTTATATTGTTATTGAATTGCTCTTTGATATCGAGAAAAAGAAAAGAGCTTTCGAAACGCATTTTTTCTGTGTTCCCTAGTTCACGGACACGCGAAACAAAAATCGACAAACGTTTTCTTGTTGAACGTGTGCACACACCGTGATGTTTATAGTTTTGTATAAATTATATTTGCACATAATTTCGGCTATTGTAAATTTGTGCCAAGAGACGCGCGACGATTACCGTGTATATTTACTAACATGATTTTCGAGTTATCCGTTTTATGCCAAATTTTATGTTTATATAGGCTGCATTATAGGAATAATATATAATTTTTCGTACTAAACCGACTATGCTTCTAAGAAATTACGCATAAGCACCGCGTTACGTTAACTTTTGTACTGTGCAAAACAATGAATTTTGTAAATGGTTACCATTTTCGTTCAGACATAAGCGGATCGCAATATTTCCTATTTAATGAATTCGCTGAGAAAATAACGAATAATGTTTTTCAATAGTTTCGTTCATAATTACCAGACAATTACAGAGAATACGACTCCGGTTTGACATGAACTGTTAATAGGAAACACTGTAAAAACGATTAAATTCTCGCCGCATTGTAACATAGAATTATTTAATTAAAAACAATGTTCAATAGCACAGTTGTTTCAGATATGCTACGTTTGCCACACGAAGTGAAAACTTTATTTGTCATCCTTGAAAAGTGTATATATGAAAAGTCCATGTATATGTACTTTTGTTATTCCGCATTTTTTCGCGGAAATAATCGTTAATGTTTTTAAAAGTGATTCCTCCGTTAATGTTGACTTTAATAAAAACTATTGAACAGAACTAATCATTCTAGACGAGAATAAATTTCATAGTATAAACAGATTATTATTCCGTAGTCCCTTCAGTCGCATGAAACGCGCTGTGTCTCCTTGTTCGCGTTTCTAAATCTAAAGTCCAAGGAGAACAAAGTAGTTTTGGATGTTTCAATTTATAATTTATTTATTATTAATATCCAGCACAAGAAAAGTAGTATAATTCCTCACTTCAAACACAAGTTAGAGCGATAATCCAAGTAGACATTTATCCAGATATAGATTTTCATGAATTATTAACACTAGGTTTACAGAGTATCAAAACTGACTATTTTACGATACATCATAAGAACAACAAGAATTTATCTACTCGGATATCCAGCAATTTTTATTATAAATGTATATTCGCAAAGAAATGATAAATTAAAAAATTTAGATCCCGTCAAAATGACGCGTCCCGTAAATCCAGTGTTAAAAAATATTGAAACCTCGTGAAACGCTGCACCGAATTTCAAAAGAAAGAACGCTATAAATACATGAACATCCGCCGTTTAATGAAAACGCGGCCTCTGTAGTACACAGTGATGTCGAAGACACAGTAACAAGAAATTAAAGAAGAACATTTTTAAAATATCACAGTGTACAAAATCAATCATTCCTTTCGATACATTTGCTTGGCAGCTTACGAGGAAGATACATACGTGTTTGTACATATATTATGTATATCTATGTATCTATCTACGAGACACCTTTTTTAAAGTGCTACGAGTATCGCTAACAATAGAACAATTACTTATGTACAGAAGGTATAAAGTAATTACAGAAGTTATTTACACGAGACTCCGTCCACGAACGGAGCATCAGCTGGTTTCAGTACGTCTTCGTTAATGTTCTGTGTTTGTGTACTTAAAAAATTGTATCGGTTCAAACACTCTGAGAAAATTACACTAGCTTTCGCTAGCAACCTTTTCCTGTTTCACAGTAAATAAGAATTTTCTCAGATAGAACACTGCAGACAGAAAAATGCGTAATGCTCTCACAGTTCGTTTGATCTTTACGTATCAACACTGTGGTTGCATACGGAGAGAGATTTATACGCCGGCGCAGCAATGATACTACTTCAAAAGATAAACTAAAAAATCTCTTGTAAAAGTTACTTCGAAGAAACGCGAAAAATATATTTATCAAGTAATCTTAAACGCTGACTAAAGATATTGAGAAACAACGTTTTTGGTATCCGTTCTAATTTCGTCGCGAATGTATTCTACGTTCATCGAAAAATTTCGCGAGTTTCAATAACCCGCTGATACACTAGTCTCCGTTAAATATACATTTCCGATTAACGATTCTTATTTCATCAATTGTATAATGAACAAAAGAAACATATGTATCTCGCGGTAACATTATTAAAAATCAACTCACAGATCTAATTCGGCTGTGATCCCGACGTTTCGTAAATAAAAAGAAATGTCAACGTTCCGCAATATGCAACTACGAATTAAGCAAGAATTTTCCCTCGCAAATATATTAAACATGTAAAAAAAAGATTCGTTACTGCATACGTAGATAGTTTCACACGTGTGTAAGGTGTTAATCTCTTCTTCAATTCCGTGTTCTGTTCAGTTTGTCGATAAAACTGATCTATACAACGATCGTTTGATGATTAACTGGCAATGTTAAGACCGTTCAAATTAGCCAGCAAACCTTTCACGTCATATTGGATTTGATCGGCCGTGTTCGATACCGATAAACTCGAATAGACTTTGCTCAATGCTTCGACCGCTTCTTGAGAGTTTTTTTGCTTTTGCAGATATGTTAATAATAAGTTAACTATTTCGTGAATCTCCTGCTTAACCTTCAGCATATCGTCTACATTGGAGCCCTTGAACCTCTCCTGGCATAATCGCAAGTGCTCTTGCGCCAATTGCAATGGATTAAAACCATCCTTGTCTCGAGACACGATCTCTGCTCCTGCTTTCAAGAGAAGCGTTATTATAGATATACGACAACATAGGGATGCTAAATGGAGCGGAGTGTTGCCCACGCAGTCACGTTGATTAGGATTTGCACCGTGCAGCAGTAACAACTGCACCATGTCTGTGTAACCCCTGTTAAATCAACAAAACATTATTATTTAAGAACAAATAAATAAACGCTAGCATTTTAGCTAAGATGAATATTTTAATTCAACTTACTGGCTAGAAGCGATGTGCAAAGCAGTCTGTCCTTTTTCATCGTGAAAATCAGGAGACATTCCGTTGGTTAACAATCTCTTCATCAATTCCGTGTTGTTTGTAGCCGTAGCGAATCGCATTTTCGTGAGCAAGATTTTTTTGTGTATAGCTGGATCTCTATTGAATGCATACGACCAAGCAACATTTCGATTTCGGTTTGACTTCATCTTCCCATAACAACTAGGTTCTTTGGAAGAGAAACAATAGTTCGTTTAATACTAGATGCTCTCGACGAGACAATCCTTAACTTGCAAAAATATACGTACTATATTTTACCATGTCCATCCACCTCAATCGATCTACAGTTCTCAGCTCCTCCAAACCCTGTAACAATTTCTGTTGAATAATGTTTTAGAAAGTCTCGGGAAATCGTTTGATATTCAGTGGAAATCGATGTTACCTCGTGATACAGTCTGAAGTTATCCCCTAGACGAAACTTGCGAGTTCTGCTCACACCCCATAACTTGCAATCCTGTATTCGATACACACACACGATACAATTATGCGTACATACTTACGGGCCTTCTACGACCTTCTACTTGCAGAGGCAAGTATAAGATTTAGATGGAAGTGCGACACGGAAAACATTTAATATACACTACCGGCCAAAAGTTTGCCGATTTTTGTAAAAATCGAATATATCGAAAAATTTTGAAATGATCCATCGTTATAATATCAAATATTAACTAGCTAAGTAATATTTCGAAACAGATTTCAGCATTTTCTTATCTCCATGTCCATAATGCTCTTTTATAGTTTATACACCCAGTGTAAGACAATGTTCGGAATGCACTTTTCTAAAGAGACATCTTTGGCAACTTCTACAAGAAGCGTGGAAAAATATCAAATTAGAAACATTCGATAAACTAATTGCCAGAATGCCCTGAATATGTCAGGTTGTTATTAAAGATAAAGACAGTTTTTTAATCCCTTGCCGTATTTTGACGAGCCAGACTCGTGATGAAGGTTTTTAACAAAGTCTAACAAATATGAATGTTACGTGTTTCATTGTAGATGAAATAAAATTTGATTTGTTTGTAATCAGTAGTTAAGCGTTAAAATAAATGTAATCACTGTAACTGTAAAGAAAATGGTACGGCAAGGGGTTAATGAAAGAGCAATTTGAAGATAAATACGCACTCCTTGATAAAAAAAATAATACAAAATGTAAAACATACTGCTCGTAAGCTTTTTGACAAGTTAATCTTCCTTAGTTGTTTAAAGGCATTCAGTTCTTTTTAGAAGCCTTCCATTTCTCTGAATTTACGCCGTAATTCCAAAATTTTGGTTGGTAGTGTATGCAAAGAATATGCTCTGGAGCATTTCACATAAATGGACACTGCAGTTGATTCTAGAATTTGCTCGGTGGGCACGCAATTCGAGTTAATGAACAAGTGAAAGAGCGTTATTGCATCATCCCGACGATTTGTCTTAAAAATATGATACAGAGAAATGTACATAAATGAAAGAAAGAAAATACGCACGGTCATTGAAGGCCTACTGTCGATCTTTGGCATCAAAATCTCACTGTTGCCATTGTCCGTGTCTTTTTGAATCGCTGACACAGATGAGATCGGCGACTGCAAACTGGGACGACTCGTCTGAATCAAAAAAGTATTCGTCCCGTTCTCGTAGTTCGAAGCAGCCGTCAATGTTGTTGTTATTGTTGTTGTTGTTGTCGTCGCCGTTCCCGTTCCCGCGGTACTAAACTCCTGCTGCGTGATAAAACTGTCGTTCGAATCATTGCCCATGTCTACTCCAGAATCCATCGATGTCATTTTTCAGTGAAAACGTTCAGCTACGTCTTCGATGGTCTTCGAAACGTATATTACACCTTAGGTCCGCGATTACACCACTTGAATCTGACTGAATCTGACTGAATCTGACACGGGCCACTATTGTGATTGTGAGATTTGTGAGAGCTGCAGCTGCAGTTGCTAGAGCTAGACAGAAGCAGTGTTGGGATATTGGGCGGGCTGCACGCGCATGCGCCACGATTCTAGCGTCAGTGAAGTACAAAATTGGGGTACCTTAGTCACCCCGCATAATTTCGCAAAATGTTTTTTTTATGGAAAGGTCCCAGATGCGCAAGGTTTTAGGGAAAGAGCAATAACAGTTGTTCGGTATGACCCGCGAAGGCCAACGTACATAGTGTCGATGTTTTGAAGCATTCCGGCCGTTGCTTAGGACTGTAGGACGCACATACGTTCCTGCATTTGGTCGCGCATGAGCGTGCAGCCCGCCCAATATTCCAACACTGGATAGAAGTGGATATAGTTTGTACTGGTTTGTACTGTAGCGTGACCCGTTGATCACGCGAACATAGCTACGATAACGTTACCACACTATAGGTTTGATTGATGGCGTTGAGAGGGAAATTTGAATATAAAACATAACGATTAGGTCAAAGCCGTGTATTTCATTTTACATATATTTTATTCGGGCACGATAGTTTGGTCTTAGAATATGTAGGGAAACAATAGGAGGTATTTCCACGGAGATCCTTGACGAAATTCCGAGGGGCGAGACTAATTGAGGAATTTGGGTAAAGTCACGTAATCTCTTGGAGGAGCTTCTCCGATTTCACATAAATAGACAGTCGAAGTCTGGAATCGGTCAAGGACGGGAAGTCGTAAATTCTATGTCAAGGACCCCTTGGAACTCCCTCGGACCTCTCTCTCGCTCGGTCCCACGACCCTTGTTTTGACGGGCCTTCACCCTCGCGCGTACCCCACTCTCGTGCGCGCGCTATTGGACACCTCCACCACCAATCACCATCGAGCTGCAGCCAAAGACGACCCACCCGACGTATCAACGTCCAGCTGGAAGATCCGAATTTTCCTATTGGCTAAGGAAAAGGAACCTGGAAGAAGATAAAACCTCGGGACGAGGCAAATACGAAAGAGATATATTTCTGAGATCTTAGAGTCAACAACTAGTACACTAATAAATAAAGTCTATTTTTCGTTACATTTTCTTGTTAAGAGTTTGTTCAGAAAACCTTCCACGAGCAGAGTGCTTTAGCGCTCCACGGGCATCCGAACCCAGCGTATTCCCCAAATCCCACCACACTGCGACGCAACAGTACTCTTTCAGTACTCTTCAGTACTCTTTCAATTCTCTGCGCAATATATCTGTAGGGATATTGGCGCCACGGCGCCACCAGCGCAAATACTGGAAAATACCCTAGGCAACAGCCTAGTTGGCTGCATGCGCCGGAGTGAAAATATCACTATTTCCGCTCGCCAATCGGCGACAGAGAAGCAGATATGGTTCTCGCAGGAAAGACACTGACAGAGAATATGAAACAGCTTGATTTTTCGATCACCCGGTCGGGCTGCATTTAGCGAAGAAGCAATATTTTTTTATGCTCTTTGTGTTGAAATATTCTCTGCATTATTGCGGGGTCCCGTACAGAGTCCTTTTTTGCAGTTTGGCTCTTGGAACTTTATAAACAACGAAAGTGTACGTGTTTATAGAAGAAATTCTTTTCTGTACACTTTTTCTAAAAAAGGGCTCTGTACGCTAACCCGCAATAATACAGAGAATATTTCAACACGAAGAGCATTTGGAAAGAGTGTACAGAAAAAAATAGTATCTCATCTGTGGAATGTGCAGGAATGTGGAATTCATCAGTTCATCCAACTACTTCATGAGTTCATCAGCAGTTCATCAGTGGTTCACAGCGGTTCATCAGTGAATCAGTGATCATCGTGATCTGTCAATCTGTCGTGATCAGTCGTGATGTGATCCAGTCGTGATCATCAGTTCGTCTAGGGAATTTAATTGCCACAGCACCACAGGAATGCGAGTGGCGCTACTGCACAGAAATGGCATAGATACAATTGCACCCGGATGCAGACGTCTAATTAAATCATGCCTGATCATTGACACTTTCACTTTGTTTATAACCTTGTCTATCGTTAAGACAGTAGGAATGATCCGTTATATTTAATAGACAATCTCGAGACTTCTTTTCACACAGAAATTCGAAGTTGTGTTACGTTCCCGAACAACATGTCTCTGACCATTGAAAAACAAATCGAACTATTATTATCTGGGAATTCCTTAGAGATTGATGACACGCACGAAGCTATCCATGCCGCACAAACCGATGTATTAGGTAAAAATATGTTTTACGAGAATTTTGAAGCTGATCACTTTCAAATATCGTTTTGTTACAATCATATTTCGCGAATTTGAAATGTTCGATCTAACGATAGTTCAATTGCTATTAACAAACGGTGTAAATATGTTACGCAATGACTTGTAAATTATGCCGCATTGTTTATGAATTTACGGTGTACAGATGTTTTTATAGGAAATATGTTTTCAGGAACGAAGACGACCAGTACTTACGTCCCAATTTGTCAGAAAACTGTGGCGTATATTGTTGCCGCTGTTGTTATAAACGAATATGGGGATGTGTTAATGATGCAGGAAGCAAAACCCAGTTGCAACGGAAAATGGTATTTACCAGCCGGTCGAGTCCAACCCAACGAAAACTTAGTGGACGCAGTCAAGAGAGAAGTTCTGGAAGAAACAGGTCTCGACTTAGCACCGGAGACGTTGATACTAATAGAATGCGCGAGCGGCTCGTGGTTCCGATTCGTTTTCACTGGCAAAATAACTGGCGGCAAACTAAAAACCTTAGAGGAAGCGAACGAGGAATCGTTGCAAGCCAGATGGGTCGAGAATATCAATGATCTGACTCTCAGAGCGAACGATATCATTCCTCTGATAGAGAAAGCTAAATCATATATCACGAACAAGGATACTTTGCATTACCCAAATTTAATTCCAGCTAACAACTCGTTGAATAAATTATTGTTGAGACTTGTAATCACTTCGAAGAAGAGAGCGACGTAAGTACAATCGAAACTATGTTTCTCTGAGAATTTATTTGATTATAAGAACATATGTTAGAAAAGTACGCTATTTGGGCAAATTGTATTTCTCAGAGAATTTATATTATGTTTATTTTGCATATTTATTTTTATATAGACAGGGCGAAAATATGTTAAAAGAGTACATTATTCTCGATACTAGTGTTTTTCCTTCATGCTTTCTTTTATCTTGAAAGATAACAGAAATGTTCAAATTATTTTGTTCGCCCTGTATATATTATTGCCTATGCTTGACATCTCTTTAGTATTTGCACTTTCAGTATATGGTCTCTGGTGGTAGTTTTCATAACAGAACTACAACAATCTGACTATGACTATGATTGTGGATGAAGGCTTAGATTGGAGTATATTAGGTACACATACACGCACATGCATTTGTACATATACAATTCTAACAATGATTTCATTTTCCGACTAACCATTCTATATCTTATAAATATAACTTTTAATAACATGTTGAATAACATCTTTGAAATTTGTATTTCTAATGGATTCCAAAGTCACTAAATTTTTTAACGAATCTTTTGATAACGAGTGCTGTAATATTCTTTGTACATCGCAAATCTGAAGGCATACTTTATCAACAGGAACAAATTACACGTTCTTACATCGAACGCGGTACAGGCTTATTTGCCAGTTTGTGAGATTAATCCAAATTGCAGTCTTCTCTCAACTTTGCACAATTTCATGGAGGTAAGTTGCTAATGAAATGAAATTACGCGAATAGAAATTTCATGAAGTAATTGTTGCAGGAACTGTTTGGCAGCGGAGTTGCACAGCACAGGCCACACGGCGTACTGACTATAGAATTTAGCGGAGAGCAAGAAGGAGATGGACTTTGTTTAACGTTATTGGTATCGTTCAAACTGCCCGTAGAGGATATACCTGCCATGGGAAAGTATATTTGGCACGAGTTGTCTGAAAATCTAGCTACAGATATATCTCATCGTTTGCCACGAAACAAAACCGTGCCTTTAAATGTTATACGATAAACCAGCATATGTATATTTAATTATACATCGCAGAATTTCGAGATTTTGTAAATAAGGTACTCGGTATTAACTTGTGGCTTTTATCATATAAAATTGACCGATCTTTAACACGATTAACAAAACATTAGTTTAAACACAAATATATTTAGAACACCTTTTAAAATCGAATTGCGAATTGAATTTTCTGAAATTACGATTATACTGTAAAGCAATTAATGTATTATGTATCTAGTAACAGCATTTAACAATGACTAACTGAGCAAACAAGAATATTTATCCTAGTCTATACCAATGATTTTTATAACAAACGTGAGCATATATCGTATATAGTGATCGGAAGTATATAATGTAAGAAAATTAATATTAATTCGAGCCGTTTATATAGATTTTTATATTAGCGAAGAAGCTGCAAGAACTTCGAGTTGTTACCAAAAATTTCTATATCTCTGCTTCGTTCGTGAAAGTTACATTTATAGTAGTTTTTCGTGGGGAGCACAAATCTTTCAGAAACTGTTTTTTAGCGAAGTTCGACGAATTACACCGCGTGTCGAATAGAAATTTATTTTTATACATTATGAAATATAAACAGAGATTATTGTTATTATTTACATTCCAAATAGATAATATATAAAGCAAGTACATGTAATGTACCTTGAACTTCATCGAGCACAAATATTTATATACACATATACACGAATAATTCATAACACAAATACGTTACAATATATATATATATTTATGTTGCATCATCGATATACATTATTAAAATAACATACAAAATAATCAGAATTGTCTCGTATTCGAAAAACAAAAAAAAAGTGCAATTATGACGAGAAATATTATTTATAACTTGATGGATATGAAAGAGAATTGTTATGTATTTTATGGCAGAATAAATATGTTAACGAATCGCTGATATATAAAAATTTATTTAAAATATATATATATATGTATATATATATTCGATTATTTAGTTACGCAATTATTTATTAATAAATAGTTCACAGTAAAATTAAAAGTCATAGTGAAACAGTTCAGTAAATTAATAAAATAGAATCGAATAAAAGACCATGCTCGGTGTACAGTTGTATAGTTTTGTGGTGTAACAATAATTGCACATATATACTGTATTTTATAAATCAGTATCGGTGAATGAAATCATACGTAATTCCAAAAATATATGTTTATACATTTTTTATGAACGTAATCATTTATTCGTTCCACGTATGAAATACATGCTTAAACACCGTTCGTCAATCTTTCGTCGTTGCTTTCGTGTTTTATAGAAGCAATGTTGTTTGCATTGGTTATCACTGTTGTATCGTTAGACGAACTCAACGGTGGATTATTCGCAAACGTGTTCAAAGATGCGGTATCGCTGATGTTTACTGCAACAGGATCTTCATTAGTTTCGCACTGATTAACACTAGCATTAGTACTTATAGTATGCGAGTGCCTCTTCATGTGAGTCGTTAAATTTCCACTGTGATAAAAATCCTTTCCGCAGACCTTACATTGAAACGGTTTAATCCCGGAATGTATCCTCTCGTGTATGGACAAGTTTCCACTGTGCCTGAACTCTTTACCACATATACTACATTTGTACGGCTTGACTCCCGAATGAGTCCATAAATGCGTCGACAAATTCCCACTGTGACTAAACATTTTCCCACATATTTGGCAACCGTACGGTCGTTCACCGGAATGCGTTCTCATATGAATTGCCAAGTTCCCGCTGTGAGTAAAACACTTCTCGCATTGACTGCACTTGTACGGTCGTTCCCCGTTGTGAGTCCTCATGTGTATGAACAAGTTGCTTTTGTGCCCAAACTCTTTGAAACATATCTCGCACTGGCATTTAAATTTCTTCCCTACGTTCACCTCGGAAGATGTTTTCCTTGGTCTTCCGGGACGGTTCGATTTGATCGAAGACACTGGTTCCGAACCAGTTATTAATTGATTTACCAGCTTCGGCGTTTCCTGGGGAATCGCTGACTGTTCGGGTTTTTGACTTGGGTTTACGTGATACCGTTGACTTGTCTGATTCGGGTTGGTATTGCCTTCTTGAGTAGTCTGGAACATCATACCGTTCTGCGTGTAGTCTTTCATGTACGCTGCAGGATCATTTTCCTGAAACATTTACGTGGTATAATTAGTAAACTAAATAGCAAACGTTTTAATTATTATGGAGGTTCATGAATTATGTAAACCCAAATACTGTTATTACTGTGGATCTTTATGCAAAATAAAAATTGTTTGCATTGATCATAAGAAACATGAGCCAAATAAAATTGCCATTCTTCCATTAATAATTTCAACACAATGATAAAAATAATATATGAACATTCTTAAATTCTTTTACTGTGAGTTAACATTAAAATACTCGGATGTATTTGGATACTTTAATATAAATTGAATGTTTAAACATTTGGTCACGCCTCAGTGGATATCCGAGTATTCTAGTTTGGAGATTTCTGGATTCAAACAACAGTAAAAGTAATAAAATTATATGTTCGATAATGTGAAATTATAGAACCCACTTCCATCTGAAAAAAAGTTTGTTGACCGTGGATCTCAGTCTTCGGTAGTATCTCGTTGGACAGCTGTGCGTTACTCCAAAATTGTGGTAATTGATTGTATTTGTACTCAATGCCTGCACCATTGAACAGCGGATAAGAGGAGTTATCCAACGATGCATTAAGTCTCTCATTAATATTGACATCTTCTACGCTTATACATTCGTGTTTTATTTGTACAGGATTGAACATCTAGAAATATAAGTTATTTTATAGAGAGAATGATATAATTAGAATTTTATAGAATTAAATTACGAGAGAAACTTGCTCGAAGTTCTTGAAAAGGTACCTACATTTTTATTTGGATACTTTGGTAGTATCGAGATAGTTCTGCTATTATTTGTAATTCTTTTGAATTCGATCAACAACATAAATCGCACACTGTTACTTCACTGTGGCTGTTCATTATGTGCATATTTATACGAATGATTATTTACAAATATTGTTTAATTATTAGATAATAAGGGGTTGCTTTGATTGTATATTGTATCAGAGTTTCAGACCATCGAATCTCTGTTCTGCAAACAGAGTATGCCAACAATGCCATCTATAAAGATAGTTTATTTATGTTCCTAAATTTTAATATAATAAAATGTCATAGTACAACTAGAAATTTGCGAAAGAATTTCATAAAACATCGGAATTAATTCATAAAATTACATTTCCTGAAAAAACGGAATCGATAAATTATTGGACAAAAATAAAAATTATGAAAGTTCTGCTCCGGATCTTCAATACATTTATATTATTTCAATCTCAGTGCGTTATAATTTATTCTAAAAATTGTGCTGCGAAATCGGAGTAGAATATTTCAAGAAAATATAATTGGTCAGACATAAAAAAATATTCATTTTCTTTAGACCGATAGATACACATTGGATTTCAGTAATTCGTGTAACAATCAGCCATTCTGTTTCATTTGTTTTTGTTATTAGATTTTTTATATTTTTTGTCAGAGACAAAAATTATATTTTATATTTTTTGTCAAGACAATTCTTCGGCCAATAGCGACAATGCGTTAAATGGTAGGAGATCGCTATTGGCCGAAGAATTTCGAAGATTGACATTCCGATTGACCGTGTAGGGGCCGCTTTACACTTTAGACTTTAGAATTATATGTTTTGACGATCTATATCTATTCTATGGTTCGTTGTTGTAAATTGTAAAGATTGTAAATGAAGATTTTGGTTAGTCGAACCATTGGTTATAAATGAAATGACAACAACAACAAAAGTGATGGCATTGCTGCGCGTTGGTCGCAATACAAGTCAGATCAATTTTTCTTGTATAAGAATTATTTTCCGTGGTTAACGTTTCATTAAAATAATCATAGACAATTGATTTTTACAAATGGTTACATTTTTCGATTTTACAGATTTGGCGTGCATTGTTAATGGTTTTCACACATCTTCGGCGAAATGGTTGTTGCAGGACTGGAGAAAGAAGTATGTACATGAATTGCGACAAATTAGAGTGAAATAGAAATTAACTTTTTTTCTTAATATATTTAACAGGCTGAGAGAACAATATAACAGTATATTTAAATTTTTTTAATGTTCTTGCTATTTCAAATTACACCTACTCGTTTCTGTCATAAATGTATAAAGTCTACTAATTATAATACTAATTGCAGGAAAGCTTTACCCACAAATCCAAACCGCTGCGGTCCTCTGGTTACTCTGCCAGATTTTTCTTACAAAGACAATAGACCTACTCCGTACGGAGCGAATCAATTGAAGCGCATAAGGAAACATCAAGAATACATGGTACGCATTTCGATTAAATTTTACGTTTGGATCAAGGATTCCAGCAAGATCAACAAAATATTATATTTGCAGAAAAGGGTTCATAAGTGTGTTGCTGAAATTGATCATGCAGTTGCGAAGCATGCGAGATTGTTAGAGGAGAAGGAAGAAAAGAAACGGCAGATACTAGCTAGCAAGTTAAAACCAAAAGGGCAGCTGTTGATAACAGACAATTAATATATCTCTATCCAATTGTGTATATAAGTAAATAAATTTCCTATATGTATAATGTTCATAATTTATTTCTATGTCAGTTCATTCACTGCTCGACTGTACAAATGCAACAGCATCGAGTAAAAAGATATTTAACCTATGTACATTTATTTGTTTATTTAAGCTGATAGTCCATCGGCAATTTTATGAGTCTTGGGAACTTTTCTATCTGCTCTTGCGGTATATGATTCAATCTTACTGGAACAGTTCTCACTTGTTCAATTTGATTGCTGACATTTTCAAGCATGTCTTCAGGTACTTTAGAATCTGGGAAAATGTGTAATCTTTGCATAGTGTATCTTCTTTGTAAATTTCCTTTCATGGCAGAGTAAACTGCTTTTTTCATGATCTGTAGATCGAAGAAGAACGCTATTACTTCATCTTAGATCGATGTGTAGAAGAATCGAATGGTTAGTTACCATTGTTGGATCTTTGTTATGCAATTCCCATGCAAGTGTCCATGTTGCGCCTCCATGGTATCCTGTATGGTGGAAGTATACACGCTTCTGCCATTCGTCTCCACGCAGAGCGATCTGTTTACTGTTAATTACTATTACATGGTCGCCACAGTTATCTATATGAAAATGAATAAGTAAAACTGTAATACTATATACAATATAACAATGTAATACAGTAGGACCTCGATTAACTGGCTTGATCGAGAGACAAACAGCTCGCATAAGTTAAGGCCCGATGGATAATCGAAACCCGAGGAAATAATTAAAATGTACATTATATTCCAAAATAAATTCCTTATTTTTGAAAATTTATTTCCCTTCATAATATAATCATATTCAAACGCATATTTGTTTATCATCGGGATCTGGTTAGTCGAGGTCCTACTGTACTATATTTTTAAAAGCAGAATACTCACTCATAGGATGATATATTGGTTTGTACAGCCCCTTGAGATACTTTACAATTACGGCGGCGCTTAGAAATGGATCTTGCCAAGCTGCATCGTACATGTGCCAAATGCGCGAAAAAGTACCCCATTGCTAAAAATTGAAATTTTCAATAACATTCGTTGAGCATAGTCAGTTTACGTAAATGATCGAATAACGTGAATACTAATATACAATAAATAATAGCTGAAAAATTCAAACCTGGCCTTTACGAAGTAGAGACATGACGAACTATATTAAATAATTAACAACAATAGATATATCAATGTGAATATTTAAATTGTATTGGCCATTCTAAATTCTAATGTTCAGGTTAAGTTCTGAAGTTGCATACGAATGTTTACGTTTACATCAACAACTGATCAACAACCAACTCACGTTGTTCTTTAAATTGGCAATACTGAAGATGTTCCATACTTTACACCTTAGACCATATAGAATATAGACCACGAACCTAAGGACTGTGCCAGGACTGTGCGTACGCCTGCGGGGGCGTCGGGAAAGATGGAAGGGGTATCAACCCACGGACCTAAGGACTGTGCGTAATTCTGCGGGGGCGTCGAGCGTGCGAGGAGGGACGGTTGATTGCGGCCATGTTTTTTTTTATTTATTAACAAGCTTTAGATCCATTCTGATCCATAAGCCTTATACATATAAATATATAAATATAGCCCCTGTGCTATTCAGCGATACCACTAAGCGGGCGCGACTGGGCTTGGAGATAATGTGGAACTTACAGTGATCTGAAATACCGAATCGCTAAAAGTTCTACCACCGACGAGATGCTCGTAAACTAGAAGAAGAATAATATAGCAGAATGCTCACATTACCCATTCTGTAATTACCTTATAATACTATCACCAACGAGATACTATCTCGTTGGTGTCGGATAGGTTTCGAACTCTTTACCTAAATAGAACCAGAGAATATATGACAGTAATGTTCACGCCCGGGGTGAACCAGCTTGAATGATAGATATATTTTGTTCTGAAGGAAGGTGAAATTGCAAAATGTTATGGAAGACAATAGGTACAGGAATAGGATTTATTGAAAAGCAACACATTTATTAAATGTGCAGCTATTAGCTCGATATTATCCTCTATTCATAAGACACTAAAAGTTCTTACAAATAGAGGATAATACCGATTGCCCAGGTCTCACCACGAGGAGGTTGCTGCACAAGAGACCCGAAAGGGAGTCAGAACGAATGCAATATTCCTTCTGGCTCCCTTTCTTACAACGACGGACTTATACTAAATTACGCAAGTATGTCGAATAATTATCGCGGAGAAAAAGGTGTGAATCGGAGAAGAAGTCTCCGATCCACGGGGGGCCACACGCGAATCAGGTAGAAGGCTCTGATTCCTTCAAAGTGAGAAACAAGAGCGAACCAGAGCAGAAGGCTCTGGTTCGAAGGGGACGCGGCGCGTACAATGCTTGCTGCCCAGTACCGGCCAGAGCTGATACCCGACGTGTCCTCACCAAGAGAAATGGACATGAGAAGTGTTCAAACGATATCCCATTTCTCCACCAACTACCTGTCACCAAACAACAAAAGTTGAGGTGAACGCGGGTAGGATTACGAATAGAGAGGACACTGTAGCATGGCTACACGAGTGAACAGGTCTCAATGAACCATCCCTCTCAATGAATCGACGCTGAATACCGGCTCCAACCGGTCTGGTACATACAAGCAAGGTCCGACACAGCAGAAGGCTGTTTCGGAATCAAGGAAACGAGTGAAGTGAAGTTACGGCAATAATTACTCGACATACTTACAACGATGATATACAATCTTAATATCTAACGCACGCAAGCCGAGCAATTATTGTGGACCAAAAGACTAAATCGCAAAAGAGGGAAGAATCAAAGCAGAAGGCTTTGATTTGCAAAGAAGAAACATGAGCCTGAGCAGAAGGCTCAGGTTCGGGGGTGACGCTAAGACAATAATTGCTCGGCAAATAAAACTAACTTAAGAATACGCCGTAGTCCTCTTGGTGTGTCCTCTTCTTGGTTTGCCCTCTTTTCGGTGTGTCCTCTTCTTGGTGTGTCCTCTTCTTGGTGTGTCCACTTCGTGGTGTGTCCTCTTCATGGCGTTTTCTAGCTGAAACAGACTAATAACAGTTAGACATAACAATATTATAACCCCGCACACGAGTGCGAATCAAACCAGCTCACGAGAGCAATTACAATTCTGCACATGAATGCGAAAACAAGAAGAGAACGAGCTCATGAGAGCGATTGTAACCCCGCACACGAGTGCGAATACAATCAGCTCACAAGAGCAATTATAATTCTGAACATGAGAATTATAATTGTGGCCTATAGGCGATTCGGGTAGCCCCGGGGACGCTACTCCCCGTACTCACTCACGGCCCCAACCGTGAGTGAGCCCCTGAGGGATCTCCGATCGGAGAAATACCAATTTTAAAAAATATAAAACAAATCTAACCGCGCACGTAAGCTCAAACCTAATCATGCACATGAGTGCGAATATAACGAAAGAACCAGCTCATGAGAGCAATTGTAACCCCGCACACGAGTGCGAATACAATCAGCTCACAAGAGCAATTGCAATTCTGCACATGAGTGCGAAAACAAGAAGAGAAGTAGCTGATGAGAGCGATTGTAACCCCGCATACGAGTGCGAATACAATCAGCTCACAAGAGCAATTGCAATTCTGCACATGAGTGCGAAAACAAGAAGAGAACCAGCTCATGAGAGCGATTGTAACCCCGCACACGAGTGCGAAAACAAGAAGAGAACCAGCTCATGAGAGCGAAGGTAACCCCGCACACGAGTGCGAAAACAAGAAGAGAACCAGCTCATGAGAGCGATTGTAACCCCGCACACGAGTGCGAATACAATCAGCTCACAAGAGCAATTATAATTCTGCACATGCGTGCGAAAACAAGAAGAGAACCAGCTCATGAGAGCGATTGTAACCCCGCACACGAGTGCGTATACAATCAGCTCACAAGAGCAATTGCAATTGTGCACATGAGTGCGAAAACAAGAAGAGAACCAGCTCATGAGAGCGATTGTAACCCCGCACACGAGTGCGAATACAATCAGCTCACAAGAGCAATTATAATTCTGCATATGATGACGCTACTCCCCGTACTCACTCACGGCCCCATCCGTGAGTGAGCCCCTGAGGGACCTCCGATCGGAGGAATACCAATTTTAATCAAGAAATATTTTGAACAAGACTCAATACCGAAAATTTCAATGGAAATTCGAATTAGCATATTAGAGAGGTAATAATTGATGGTATTCGTTGAACGAACAGTTAAAGGACAGGTTCGTTAAAGCTGGGCCAAGGGTAGACAAAGGAAGTATTGAAAAATATTAATAGTATTAAAACTTACCGTAGCTGTAGATGACATCTGGTCCACCTCTGGTCCTTCTGGTCCCGGAGCCCGACCGCTCGCGCCGGCCCGACCGCTCGCACCGGCCCGACCCAGTGATGCCAGAATCGTGGGACGTGGTATTTTTCCCCTCCGTTCGCTCAGCCGACTCGGCCCCCCACTCTGGTGTACCATCGGCTCCTTACGTTGCTTCTACTGCGCACGCGCTACACACAAGCGTACCAAGATGAATAGGCAGCTCACACGGACAGACTAGAAGTACGCTTGTGTATAGCGCGTGCGCAGTAGAAGCAACGTAAGAAGCCGATGGTACGTCAGAGTGGGGGGTCGAGTCGGCTGAGCGAGCGAAGGGGAAAAATACCACGTCCCACGATTCTGGCATCACTGGCCCGACCGCTCGCACCAGCCCGACCGCTCGCACCGGCCCCCCCGCCCCGACTGACTGACTGACGGCGGGCTCTCGCCGAGCTCGCGCGGCAGCCCCCACCCCACCGAATATCGATCGATGTCGATCGCCGTGACAATTATTGATAAATTTATTATTTCTAGCTGGTTAATGTTTATAACAATTCCATTTTACAGCGGTGCAATCCCTTGGCTATCTGACCACCTAATTTTTTAGTAAAAGTGCCTAATAGTATTCGAGATACGGAATAACTTTTAAACTATGAACATTCGCACGCATTAATTTATTCAATACAATTCACAGATAAATTTATTATTTCTGGCTGTTTAATGTTGTTCGAAAACCTGCAATCCGGTTTTCTTGTAAATTGCAAGGCGATTCCGAACCGATGTAAACCTCACCGGATCGATAGTTCGTCGAACCCGTCAAATCGTCTCGTGTGCCATCGCATCATGTTTTCCTTACTCCAATTCCGTTACCCTCTGCCTTTGTCTCCTCCGCCGCACCGTTTATTAGGTCATTACCCTAACGAACGTTGCTGCGATCCTACTCGTTTAATTTCAAAGTGTCCACTCCGTAATCCGTCCAAAACCGATGGCCCACGCGGGTGTAAACGAGCCTTGTCGCTCTCGCTCTTATTCTTGTCATACTGACACTCATCAAATCTCGTTTCGTTCGATCATTCATTGTTCATTTTCTCATTTTGTTATTTTTCCTTTTGTATCGTTCATTTCTCGTGAAATATACTTTCTATTGTTAACCATAACTTTTTACACCTTTTCTCTTCTACTCCTTTTACATTTCCATTAGCTAGAGTTTACAACAAATGTTTATTAACAATTCCTTTTGCTAATTAATGATGTTAACGAGCACTCTCTTGACCACCTTGCCATCTAATCTTTTACAGTAAAGTTTTTTCAACATATATTTCTGTTCCCTCAGATTCTTGAAACATTTATGTATAGAAAAATGTAAGGTAATAGTTCTCGTTCATGAAATATTTTGAAATTACAAATAGAGATATCTCGTATAAAGAAGTAGGAATTGTTGATTTTCCTAAAATTATGCTTCATATTACATACTTTCATAATATATCTAGAAATCTTTTGTCCTTGAATTTTGCTTTTAATATTTTAAACCTTAAAACATCGTCTGAAATCTCTGCAATACGTTCGGTGCAGAATGTAACAATTCACATGAATATGGTTCCGTGATGATTTGCCTTCTCACCGACGAGATCACGTCGATGGCCTTCTGTTTCTTACTCCAGCCAGAATACGTTCAAGAGGGCGTATCCGAAGTAATTCTGAACACAGAAATATTCGGGTGATACCAACTCCCGTAAGGCTGGCAGTCTCTCGTCGGTGGTATAGCTTATCGAACGCCTCGTCGGCCCGTAAGGTAAAAGGCGAGGTATCTTTACGTTAAGTACAGTAGCTTTGTCGATGGAATTGAGTGTTCATCGCGCCGTACAAGAGCGGTTTTACAATGTCCGAGTCTGCAATAATATTCGAGACCGCGAAGCGTAGTCCCCTTCTCGTGTGTGGTGTTACTGCAAGAATTCGCAGAATCGAATCAGTTTAATGTGCAAGTTTTCCAATATGCAAATGGTAGAAAATCTTTCCTACCTTTTAGAGTTGCGATAAGTAAAATGCCGCGCTGCTCCTGCATTCTCGCAGTCATTGCTTCCCCTTTAGAGTTACCGGGTACCAAAGAGTTACAAAATATCCTCGGATCCTCGGATACATATCCGCGGAGTTAGAAGCTTGTTCGTGTGACGGAGAGATGGCGGTGACTGTAATCTCCCGGCATTCCGTGGGTCGTTCGAAATGGGAGATGCGCGCGCGCTCGATGAAGACATGCGCGAGACAAGCGGCAACGGTCTCGACAGTCAGTGCATGGCGGCCCGAGGCCCATCGATATCGTATCGCGCAGTACTCGAGGTACGTGTTCGTGCACGCGTGTATTCGCAGCGCGCCGGTATTCTTTCCTCCTTCGATCGCGAGAGTATATCGACACCGTGGTTGACAATACAGTGCGTGACGGTTGTGTGAGACAGGATTTCCTCCCCTTCGGATCTCGTGGATTCACCGGACCAGACCCGTCAAACGGAAGAAAGTCCGGACCCGTTGTCAATTCGGTGAGTAATCCCGCACGGGATCCACTCTCATTCGGTTACACCTATCCTCCACGCGTTTTTCGCTGTCATGCGAACGACTGTCACATAGAACTGGCTGTCATTCGTTCCATCCAAGCCGAGGTTACAGTCTCTTCTTTGCTCTGAGAAAGCTACTCATTTCTTTAACAACTAATCTCGTTGACAGACCGTGCAACCGGTCATCGTCATCGAAATATATCTAAGGAGAACACCGGGTACCGTAGGTGACAACGATTTATCCCATCGATCAGGTGACCAGGATCAGAGCGTAAAAGTTCTACCCGACGGATTATCGTAAATACGGAAGCACGAGAGCGGCGTGCTCCAACGCGAGCCGGACGACAGACGTCTCTCGTTGTCAGTAGGATGACGTATCCGGCAACGGTGGCCACTGATCCGGAAAATATCGAAGGGACAGACTGACGAGGCTCGGTGTCAGTAGAACGGGTTTCACACGCGGATATTATCGTTTCTCGGGCAGCTCATAGCTGCGTGCACACCGTATCGTGCCCCTTTTTATTTTGACTGGGATGCGCGCACGGCCCGCAGTCCACACCCGCAACGTTGCCAAATGCTACAGGTGTAGCCGTCGATTTCGATCGAAAGGCTCGTCGGTTTCGCGGTAATCTGAAAACACCAGAAACCCGACCATGCTCGCGAAATCCTCGGGTACGGGAGATACATGTCACGGCGCGCCGCGACGGTAACGCCGAACGACGCCTAACCTGTGACATCACTTTCGCAGCCCATGTCCGCTACGTGGGCGAGCGGCGCGCTCGATTCGGCCATGCCGTGCAAGGTTAACGCGCACGGGCAAGGTTAACGTCGATTCGACCCGCGTCTCCGCGTCTGGAGGTACCTAACTGTATTTTCGCCGGCAGGAATTTCTCAAGCAAACTCAGTCGTCAAACTTTTACCGTGTAGGGAGATAGGGGCCTAAGGAAAATTAGTTTCAAATATCAGGAGGAAAGTTGACCACGTCGCACACTTCTACATTTTCATTACACACACAAATGAAACAAATTAAAATTCGGGGCCTTTACTTTCTTCTTCGTAATTGCCACCGTTATCTATTTTTGGAAAATATTATTTACCCTCCACCTAGTAAGGTATTTAATGATTACTTTTTAAGCAGTATTTATGGTACGTTAGCAACCAGTAGACTGAAATTAAATATAAAAATTTCAAATATTAGAGAGAGTTTAATATTGTTGATGTATAATCTCCAAGGTATAAGAATTACTAAACGAATGAATTCCTACTTAGTTTCCGTGTCTTGGAATTGATGCAAACAGTTTTCATTTTACATGAACATCCGCAGTCTGATAATCAGGAAGAGGATGGTCCTGAGAAAATGTCGGAAACATAGAGTGAGAGTTTTTCACGTGGGTTTGTTCTCTAGTAAATCGATTTTGAATATTCATCGGGCACGACGCGTGCATAAGCATTTTAAAGAAAGGGATACGGCGAGTGATGTGCAGACATGCCAGCCGATAGCTGCTCTACAGTATGCGTGTCTGACAAATTTTCATTCTTGTTTTTCTTGGAAACGAAGCTTTGATGCAGTTGAACTTTGTTTCGATCCGGCCACCTGCGCCAGCCATAATTTTTGTGAGAATAGCCAGCATCTGCCAGCTACTTGAGAGCCCAGAAATTATATCCGTAATGGTTCGTAAAACTTTATAATTAACTTTTTAGTGTCACCGTACCGCGTGAACCGAAAGGCATTATTTAATGTCTGATAGCAGGGAACAGGTAAAGAGAATAAAAAAGTAGTTATTCGGCAATGTCTTAGTAAAAGATTGTGTTAACAATGTACATTACTCAGAACATTTCGGAAAGAGCCGGAGAAACTGTAGTTCCAGTTTTGTGAATTTTTATTACGCAACGTACTTGGCAGGTTATTACCCTTTACCTTTAATGAAGTATATTTTTTCAAACCCTGAGATTATAAAAATATGAGAATGATTGACAATTGTGTTTGCCTCGCGAACGAGAATCCATTCTCATTGAATTAATCTCATTCGGAGAAAATACCGCAGTGCAACGTACACCCGCAGTAATAGGTACATTTACCCTAAAAAATGGATGAACTCGCGATAACGAAATTGAAGATGAAATCCGTTCGATGACCTAGTTCTTGAAAAATCCGGGGAAGAAAGAAAGTCGCGAGCTTTTCAAGCTCGATGACAAGAAAAACCCGCTGGAGCATTGTCTTCGGCGCGTCGCGTTCTTGGAGTGCAACTGTGAAATCGAGCAGAAAGTTGACACCGAGCTAACACTTGGCGCTCGTGTGTCACACGGGCACCACGTAATCTCGGCTTATCAGCCGTTCGAGGTACGGTTGCTTATCGTTCCCCGCTGGAAACAGAGGTTCCCAGTGTCGTAGAATTTCGATCGGGGCGGAAGGTCTCCGCTTGAGCGGCTGCCGGAACCGGAAACGATACGTCGAGACTCGCGTTCGCGCTTTGACATTTACGCCGATGACGACAATGGCAATAATGACGGCGATCGGCGGAGGCTAAACAGGACTCGATGGTCCGGGATTACACGCAACAATGAGTCGCATTAAACGACATTACTCGGCCGGGCTCTCGTTGAAACGAACCATTTCGTGCCTTTGTTACGCCGGCACGGCCCTTTTGTTGGTCCGCGGACTCATCGAGGGAAAACGCGCGAGCGTCGTCTTCTTGTAATTGCATTGCACCGGTTTCGGACCGGGATCCGCGCAACGCGACGATCTCGGCGAATGATGCATTAGAATTACAAACGCTCGTTAAACTTTTAGTCGTGAAGAACGCGTTCAAGCCCGGAACAATACGTTGCTGGTGACTAACCGCTCGCACAGGCCTCTCTTTATGTTTATTTCGCTCTCCATAGTCGACCGTCCCGTAATACCTTGCAAACAACCGGACCTGGTTAGTTCGCGGGCTAAGAGTAAGTAAGAACGATTTTATGCAGCCAACACTCGAGAAAACGCTACCGTCAGTCTCCATTTAGTCGGGAAATGGAACATGTCTCCTTTCGTTCGCTCCTCGAACGTGCACGCACACTCAGACACGTCTCTAATTGTTTTATCAATGATATTTACTCTCCGCTTTTACCTCGCCATCGAAATAAACTGGTATCTTCTGTTTATGCAAGGTGTCCCAAAAATGTTGTACTTCGTCGAAAGGGGCGATTTCCGAGACCACTTGAAGTAACTTTTCCCTTTGCGAACACGTCCTTCGTGTAATAGCCGCGCTCTGATTGGTCCGTGTTTTCGTGAAAGATCTATGAGCCACAATAGCTGTCCATTTCCTCCTGTTAAACACGCGTTGCAAGTGGAAAGCTATTAAGACTACCGGTACATAATTGAGCTTTTTATTCCAAAAACAAGTTGCAGTGCGTAAAATCGCGGAGAGGCAAGAAAAGCGCGAAGTCACCAGAATCGACTATAATATCAATAGCTTTAGGAATGTATTGTCAGATGGGTTTTATGTGCAAGCCCAGCCAAGTAGGGCTTTTGCGAGTAAGAGGTCCTCTTTATGGGTTGGAAGGCAGTCAGCGGGTCACGCCGAAAGCCAAAACCATGAAAACGCGGAGATATTACCTCATATATTACCCCATCACGAGACTTTTTGGCACTTAGCTGTTGAAATTGATTTTTGCGAGCAACATCCTCACTATACATACGCTTGACTACACATATTGTAAATTCCTGTATACAATGGGCTCATTTAAGAATTCTAGTATGTATACATTGCATATTTTTAACCCTTATCTAGAACCTCTTATCCTAGAACCTTTCTAAAACTTAGTATAAATTTGTTTCAGATACTTTTAAGCATATTATCTAAGACTGAATAATCCAATGTTCTAAACAAGTTAAAAAATGTCGATATCGTATTTACAATTTTCGTACAATACAGTAGCGAAGGCTGGTGTACAGAAATATCATTTATAATTTTATTTATTGGTTACAAAGAAATAGTAGAATCACAGGATCTAAGAAACAACACGGACCCGAGAGTTTTTCTTAGATCAAGGCTTTACTGTAGTATCAAAGCAAAGTATGTCTTGCCATTCTTCATATTAAAACAGAAGTCTTCACTTATGTGCATTCGATCCGCTCTCGTAATAAGTCTCACCCCGCTTATTTCAGTCTCGTTCTTCGTCTCGCATTCCATCTTTCTGTTCGGCTTGCACGGTTACTTCTCGCCACGCTGCTAAGAAGAATAGAAGCACATTTATGTTGGTACACTGAGCGAGAGTGCTCTTGTCTCGAGGACGGTCAGTTGAGCAGCGAATTAATAGAGTTGACGACACTGGTTTCTTTTCTATCTCTGGAACACAATGGTTCTTTATATTCATCGTTGTCGCTACTGATGGCGTTAATTCAAATGAAATTTCTATCGTAAAAATGATAATGAAGCAGGTGTTGCCTGGACACTAATGACCCCTGCTGCATATAAGTAATTCATTACAAAATTATCGATTATTCTGCGAGTAAATACCTTGTAAAAGACTAAATTTTATTTTATAATATTTATAATATAGAGAAGTGCAAAATCTAATTATAAATTTTCCGGGTGCATAAAATGGTCCACTCTAAATTATGGGATGAAATTTACCTGAACAAGGGTTGAACTGTAAAATAAAGTTGAGGCGAGGGTTAATAGTAAGTACCCTTTGCACCCGTGTGCTAAAAAAATACAATTTTTTAATCAAAATGTCAGAGCTAAAATCTACTTGGTTTCATGCTTCGACTATCAATTATGCAATGAATGACACGAGTTTTCGTTGGAAAAGTATTTCAGAAATACTAAGCTTAAATAAAACTCATTGTTATACTCGCGCAAAACTCATTCAGATTTGATAAAACCTTTATAATTTCTCTAGTGGTCTGAAAATGGCTTCTTCAATACTTTTAATCATTTTTTAGATATATTGGTTTATCCTATTTCCTGCTTCGTTAATTCCTATTCTCAGCTCTATGACGTATGAACAATTATGCCCTAAAAGATGGGTAAAAAGATTGTAGGTTTACTTACAAAAAACTGAAGGCGACTTTGATAACTTTGAAAAAAAAGGATCGACAACGAATTTGGTACAATCATTGTAAAGCTCTCCTTGAACCATGTTATTTTAGCTAAAAAAACTTCCAATCGAACTAACAGCAAAATAATTTAAGCTGATCACGTTTCGTGGCCCATCATGTATTTTTGAAAGGCATTGCAAAGGTAATCCCACGTGCAGTCGCGATCGGGCAACGATGGAATCGCCGGTGGCAGCACGCGCGGTAGATAAAAAGTATTTTGGCGCGGATTGTACGTGGTTATTGACCTTGTTCTTGACCTCCATCGCTATTACGGTGCGCGTTGCACTTTTTAATGGTATTGAGAGCGCATCGACCGACGAGGTCCCCAACGTTCCGGGATTCCGTTCAGTTAATTTTCTTTCTACTGATTTTCGACTGAAACCGGGTGCGCTTTTCACTGGTTCACCTCGGAATCGGTCGGGAACCGAACGGAACTCCGTTCTGATACCCGGCGAGCATCAATAAAGCTGCCGCACAGTTTTCGAGGCCCAAGTGCGTCGTCTATTAATAGATGTTTCTCCTCTCCTCTCCTCTCGTGCTCCAGCTCGTTCGTCTTTTTCTCTTTCTCTCTCGTTTTCACTCTTCTCCGTTCTCTTTGTCTTTTCTCCGTATGGTGTACCCTCGAGAAAGGGAATACCTGCGACGACGAGAAGGCGAAAAGAAGGGGAAGGGGGTGGTGGCGTGCGACGTGCAGCCTTTTTACGCACACTCTGCTCGAAATACGTGTGCGGGACACATAGACCTCTTTTCCGCGGCACTCGGTTCCAAGCGGCCAGACAGAAAAAAAATGTCCAATAAAAATAAGTCCTAAAGCGGTTCCCGCACGCACTATTCCACCGAGCTCTCGCTTCTTCTCGGGAATTCATATTGTTACTTGTACCCGCGCGCTCTCTCTCTCTCTCTCCCCTTCTCTTCTTCTCTTCCCCTTGTTTCCTTTTCGCTGTCATCCTCTCTCCACCCCTCCGCCCGCTCTCTCTCACTCTCTCTCTCTCTCTTATTTTGCTTCGTCTCTTTCCATCTTCGTCTGCCAGTACGTATTCATTGCTTTCCGGCACAATGCATATCGAAACGGTGCTGTTTCCAGATAAAGATCTTTCAGGATGTTTCCCCGAATTCCGCCGTGGATCGTTGCTCCAACTGTTGTCATGAAGTCGGTGCACCACTCCCGGAACAGACAACGCAATCTTTAAGATCTCGATTACTTCTTGCGGATGGAGGGGATTAACCTTTTCTCTGTGTACGGAGTGCAAATGCACCTTAGGCTGATAGTAACGGAAATAAAAGACTGTCGAATGGAAAATTTGCAAATTTTTTAGGAATGCGATCTGTGATATATTTCAAATTTTGAAGTATTGCATACTTATCTTTTTGGCATCAATGAAATTTCACAAATACTCATGCAGACAAATTTTTTCTTTTCATTTTGCTCCAAAAATGTACGGGGTCCAATTACACCCCAGTACACAGAAGGTTAAACAGAAGTTGACAAATCGAAGAAGTTACCATGGTAGATTCTCGCGAAAATGATTTTTCGAATGAGTTAGCGTTTACTCGAGATTGTTATCGTTAGCGTTTATTTACTAGTGTAACGTCTTAGTACAACAGTTTTAGTTATTTAAATTGAAATATCTCCTGAACTACTAACTTTTCGACATACATAGGTTAGTACTTTTTTATAACAAATGTCCAGGTGCATCGATTGATGTATTAAAACATACCGCATTCCATTTAACGCACGAGTTGTCCATTTGTCGGGGTTGAACTTGTCGGAGCGCGGTGGTTGTAAATAATCGGCCAGCTCAGAGCTGATCCGTGCGCGTTTTTTGTCTGCTATAACAACCTTACCAGGTACATATACCGCCAGTGGTCGGGCGCAATCCGCCCGGAGGGCCGAGCAGCTAGTGTTCTATGTTCAAAACACATTGATGTCGTTTTCCGAGACAGAATTGTATCTCCAAATTCTATTTAACCGATCCGTTCCAACTGATTTTCGCAACCTTGGTCTCATCTCACGGTCCGTAATTATTAGCAGGCACTCGAGCCGATTGGTTTAACCAGGCAAATGCCACTTTCCCCGAGTTATAAAGTGATTCGAAACTTTCTGCCGCGCCGGCAGGATAAGTGGCTGGCAACTTCGGATCAAAAGGGTACATCAGTGGTACGCACTCTTATTAACCGTGGCTAGCTGTCTTCGCGCTTTACGGCCCGATAAAGACACACGTATAATCTTCGTTTCCCTGGAACCCACGATCATATCGCCGTTGCCATCTTGTCTCCGAAGGCGAGGTTTCGGGGGAAGTCAAGCCTCGTTCCATGAATCTCGGATTTAATCAAACGCGTTCCGAGCCACTCCGCGCGCGCAGTATGTTCCTCCTTAACTCATTGTTCTCTCCCCGACGCGACGTTTAGCCAGGGTCCCTCTCCCGCCGCATCGTCCCGGGAACTTTTCATTCGGGCCGCAATTGAATTTCTCGTTTGCAGGTTTTTTTTTTTTTCATCGTCGACGGCCTTTAATCGTCGAACAATACAGCCGTAGCGGTGGGATAGGGGTGTACTCGTCTTTTCTTGCGCCTCCTCTCGTTTCTCCCCGGGGGCCAACTTTATCACGAATGTTTACAGGGTTTATCTTCGCACCCTCCGGAGAGCCCTGCAGTCACTTAGAACCCGCGACCCTGCTTACGTACCAGAGGCCCCCCTTGTGTTCCCGAGGCAAGAGATTCTCCCCGAAGGGGTTGGAAGGATCACGGAAGACGTATGCATATGCGTGTCCTTCTAGCACGAACAAACACATGCGTGTGCGTGTGCACGCATTGCGTCCGCTATGTTTCGGCTCGGGATGGCATACTACCCTCTTTCTAGGCTTTGTGCAATAAATAATGGAATTACGGCCACTTTCGCGGTGGCCCCGAGATTCGCTTTGCAATCACGCTGCTGCCAGTTGACTTGGGGGCTTGTTTGCCGGGGCTACGATATTCGCGTGTGTCAGAATACTTTGCAGTGTAATTACAGATCACCGATAAAAGCCTTCACGCTTGTACTTTGTTTGGGTTTTGACGCCGCGCCGTCTAATTATATGGTACGTGCCGTACGCAAACGAAGTTGAATGTTGGTACCGAAATAATTCTTCGAAATCTCGTAGAGGTTGTTACAAATGCAATTTACGGCGAACCTCTGGATCCGTGCATGATGAAGTCGTCGCGAATCTTGATCATCATGGGCGTTCGTTTAACTTTGTTGAAATGAAATATCGTGGACGGGAATGTGGGTAATCTCGTTGGAGGTAGGATCGCTAAAGTATAGTTGATCGGCAAAACATATTAGGACGAAGGAAATGTGGAGTGTAATTGGATTCTGTAAATATTATCGTGAAAATATATATTTTTACTTGTTTTGTAGATCTATGCTAACTAGAGGAGCTAACATTTGTCTATAACTATAGGATAAAGTGCCCAAATACGGTATAGTCCATACTGGACTATAGTCCATTTTTACCATGTTTGCTCAACAGTGTGCAGTGCAGTCACACCATTCTATAGATTTTAGTATCGATCCTCCGCCAGTTGTCTCCACGCGTTGAATATTTTTGTGGTTAGATTCTCGATTGTATCATTTTCGAGGAAGGTAAGTGATTTTGAAATGTTTCAACATATCTGTAGTTTCAGTTTATTTATATTAATGTTTGCCAACTGTCGGTTTCGACTGAAATTCATTTTCTCTTTGTCAGTAGCTAGTATTATCAGTCCACGCGGAGTTCCCAATACGGCAGTACAACCAAGGGCTCCCTAATACGGGCATAGAATATGGCACTAGGTATCATATTATCTCGTAAATACATCTTCGGCGGTTTAAATTGGGTTAAAAAAGGAGCGCTAAGTAGGTGGGATACACTTTCATATAATAGATTTCGCATATCCCTTCTTCTAGAGTCTAGAGGTTGAAAGCAAAAGCGCAAGTCGGGTGTACACTACTATGATCCCAAATGTCCAATTGGTTTAGCGACAGAAGAGTATGCTGCCATCCTTCAGTAAGATTCAGAAAATAATGTTAACTGAAATCTTGAAAATTTGGACTTGGAGTACTGTGATTCTCAGCCCGCCAATTGATACTGTGCCGGTCGCGTACCGTCGCTACAAGTATTCGGAGGGGCATCGAGTCTAGTAAACACTTTGTAAATCATGCACTTGCGGTGCTCACGCACCCCTCCAGTAGAAACATGCAAGCACACCGGCGGCATAGGTGCACGTAGTCGTGTTGCAAGGCAGGTACACGACGCGTGCCTTCACTGCGTCGAAACGCGGCGCACTTCAGGTGCACCCCTACGGCGCGGCGCGTTCAGAAACTTCTGCACGCGATACAACCATTAATTATTCGAGGTTCTACGCACACGCAGACACAGGGGTGGACTCCGTGGCACTCTTTTGACTGACCGGCTCTGTCGTCCGCGACAGTCCGTGACTTCCCCTCAGGGGTCGTTCATTCGCGTGTCTTCGTTCCATATCTCTTGGTTTTAATGGTACCGATTAGCTAAACCGTTCGACGAGCGGTGCGCTTTTTAAATTTAGCCCCTGTCTCACCCTCGAGAGCGTGAACATTTTCACGGCCTAGGGGTGGCCAGTGGGATAAAAGCGTTGGAACACGCGCACGTGCCGCGGATCGCGCTTACCGCTCTTGTAATAGCGTCTGGTTTCCGAATGCGAGGAACTTGCCGCGTAATGATCGAAATTCTCGACCTGGATAGACCAACACGGAAGAGTACGAGTTGGCCGACCTGTCGAATGAATGGACAATGGGGGTAATGTCGAATAATCTCGTTACTGTATGCTATACACTTGCTGGGTCGGTTGTCAGAAATAGAAATTAAATAAGAATGCATTGTTTCTTTAAATACTTTAAATCGGACGCAGTGTAAAAATTGTCAGACTGGACTAATCCAACATTCGTGACGACATTTCGATACAAACTAAAGAAAAATATGTAGTTTCTTTGTTCCTCGTTACTATCCGTTTTTGTTTACCGCACAGTAAAATGTCTTCACAGTTATTCCAAAGTATTCCACCCACACAGTCTATAAAAACAAGTTTCATTTACACAAAAGTTACGTCTGTTTAACGTTACTGTGAAAAATCTAACATGGAACGTGTATCGAACTGATAGAAGAACCAAAATGCTGAAAATAATAATTTCCGATAAATCCGAATGGATCCATTCTCCATGTGCGAGGATCAGATCGAAGAATGAAGGGGGCTTAGATGAATCCCATCGAATCGGGACACAGTGAATAGTCGCCAGTCGGGTCATTTCTCACGGCGGTTATTCGAACTCGACCGATACATAATTTCGCGCGATATCATGGCTCCATTTGAAACTTCAATTCCAGCCAATAGCACATAACAGTAATTTCGCATAATGCAGCCCATTACCAACGGCGCGGCGCGGTGGGAAGAGTGCATGCTCGACAAGAAGTTATAATAGTTTAAATCGTCTAACGCTAATATTGTCCTTTAAGCTTGGAAATTCCGAAGAAGGGACGAAGAAGCCGAAGAGAACCAGCGAAAGCTCTCTCGGAGAATAATTTAAATGCTACGGCGACAGTCTGCTGGAGCCAGAGCGACCCAAGGTACACCGTTCACGCGGTGATACACAATTAACATAACTAAACGAACCGTCCGACGTTTAAAACTATTTTAACACGTTTGCCGTGGCTATTTAGAACGACTGTCTGGACAGTACTGTGTATACTGTATACGTATTTGGACACCTCTACACTCTTGGAGAAGTATCAAATGTAATGCTACTCGAAACGAAGCTTTCCAAGAACATTACACGCTGTTGTATCCTTAAATATGTCGATGGTCCGAATATTCACTGACAGCTGTTAAATGTACAGGGAAGGTTGAAATTTGAACATTATCGGAGAACGAAATCGTAACACTCGGACGGCACAATTCTAAATTCTAAATCGCCTATTTTTCTATAATATATTTATCAATTAATATGTTTACAGTTGTATAAAATATGAATAATTATTAAATTTCTATAACGTTTAGTTGGTTTTTCTTAATTAAACAATATATTTTATGTTATTTATAATTAAATACAAAATACAACGAAATTAGTAATGGACCTATGTAGCACAGAATGATTTAACAAATAGAGCAGATATTATCAAAGAGTATGTATATACAGGGTGTCCCAAAATTCCTTCAACAGCCGGAAATGGGAGGTTCCTAAGATCATTTGAAGCAACATTTACCTTTACAAAAATGTTATCCGCGGCTTTGTTTAGGAGTTATTAACAAAAAACACGGACCAATCAGAGCGCGACCTAAACGCGAGTTGGCACAGTCGGCCAATAGACAGTTGGCGCGCCGGGCCGACAGTGTCAACTCGCGTCTAGGTCGCGCTCTGATTGGTCTGTAGTTTTCGTTAATAACTCCTAAACAAAGCCACGGATAACATTTTTGTAAAGGTAAATGTTGCTTCAAATGATCTTAGGAACCTCCCATTTCCGGCTGTTGAAGGAATTTTGGGACACCCTGTATACTTGACAAGAATGATACATCTATCTACGAAGATCAACAACTATTATACGCGAATAAATTAAATTTTCAAGTCGTACTGTTTTGCGTCCCACTGTTTCCGAAAAATCGACCGTTGCGCGGTGTTTCGAGTGAAAACGCAACGTCTCGACTGATTCGGGCATCAAAGACACACGGGGACTTTTGTATCGCGTCGGACGACCAGGAGTTTTCACTGACGGCCCCGGCCAGAAAGCAGCGGCAGTCTATATTTACCCGGCGCTTTCCGCTTTCCGGTTTTCTCGTTTCCCTTAATGGCGAGTTCACGGAAGTTCGTTAGTGTACAAACCGTTCTATTATTAGAGTAACGCGCGTGTGCGTTCACGATATTCGCCGTGCTTCTGCTATGCCGCGAAGAAGTTCGACGCGTTTTCGCCTCTCTCTGTTGAAAAAGATCGATTTCAAGGGAACCCGATGGTCTCTCGGCAGTCACGAATTCGAGTCATGCTTCCAGCTCGCAAAAAAGCTACGGTTCTCTCTCTACAGGCTTGTTCCCGTGCCTCAAGAACGTGAAAACGATCGATAACTCAGTGGAACGCCCCCATTGTCGAGGAGAAAGGAAGAAAGGGTTCTCCTTCTCTCTTTCTCCTTTCTCCGTTCCTTTCAACGAGGAGAATGTGCGCCAAGATGATCCTTTAACTTTTTCCCGTTCCCGGAATCAAAATGTTCAATAAGCTGATCGAAATTGAAATTCCGATAAGATTATGAAGTGGCACGTTACCTCGCAAACCATGCTTTTGCGTCTTTCCACAGTATTTACCACAGGTATTTCTTATTACGGAAAAGAATATACAAACGTTTTCTATTATATACAAATCCTTTTTCTGTTTGTTTGTCGTTTTTAACACATTGTTTATTGCATTAACTATGACCAAGAGATACTACTCTCATTATGTGTTTATTAAAATGAGATCACAAACAAAATTATAGAGGCACATAATTTTACATTCATGTGTACTTAAGAAACGATTAATATCTTAATCCTATTATATTAATTTGCTAGTTACAGTTCTTTATGTCTGCCTCAATTTTGTACCAGTCCAAAATACTAACCAGAAAATATGTACAGTGGCCCACAAAAGTGTTCGTACACCCTTTAAAACGGAATAACATTTTTATAATTATACCAAACGACCCGATGTTTTGTATGTATTCCTGGAAGATTCATTCGGATTCTCGTCTGGCGGTCAACACTGGACTCGGACACACGGTATCTTCCGCACCTCGCGTTTCCGACTGATTTTATCGACTACCCCGGACCGATTCTCGAGCGTGTAGTTCCATCTTTGCAAACAGAGCGCGGTGTACTTGAAACTAAGCTGCAAAGCCTGTTTTACGTACTTCCCTGCCGGGAGTGATTGCTGTACCGACGTTTTTGTCCCGGCACTGTTTGCCGTTTGCAGGGTGCATGTGCAACGGCGTGGAAATGCTGCACCGTTTCCACAGCTCTCGCGGAAACGGAGAGGCTGACGCTGACGGAGACAGATGCGGCTTCGGTCACCGCGTCTGCGACGAGAACAATGTGGTCTAAGGAAATTACCGCACGTAGTTTTGCTCCGAGCTCTGGTCGAAATGGATCTTTGCGTTCTAGACTCGAGTGTTTCCCTCTTGGTTTTGCTTTTTGATCTAAAGCTTTACCTCCTGGGACCTCGTGTCAAAGAAAAAGCGTTTCGTTTGGTTCGCGCAATTTGCAGCTACGGTGGAACTCTGGTTGCTTGTACTTCTTTTATTTAACACGTCGAACTCCTGTCCAAAAAAAATCCCACGAAATCAAAGCAATCTGGTTAACCCGTATATTACTCAGCCTGGAAATTCACCCATTTGCATTTTTTACATAGTGAATCTCATTTATGCAATTAGAAACTAACGATTAGGGAACCCTTGGTAGTGCCATATTGGGAACTCCACGTGGAATGATAATACTAGCTACTGAGAAAATGAATTTCAGACCAAACCAATAGTTGGCAAACATTAATATAAATAAACTGAAACTACAGATATGTTGAAACATTTCAGAATCACTTACCTTCCTCGAAAAAGATACAATCGAGAATCTAACCACAAAATATTCATCCACACCGTGGAGACAACTGGCGGAGGGTCGATACTAAAATCTATACATAGAATGGTACGATTGCATTGCACACTGTTGAGTAAACATGGTAAACTATTGTTTGAGGATTTTCTCACTACAGTGCGACTTCTCCTTTACAAGATATGTATAAGGTAGTGCCATAATAGGCGACTACACCATATTTGGGCACTTTACCCTATATGTACGGGACTACTTTTGATATTTAATATACGCTCTAATATAATTAGTTCAATAATTCATATTGATAATTTTGATGGAATATTTTCTACCCGGGATATTAGTAGAAACATGAAAATATTATCTGAAGATTTGAAAAGACGTTCATCCATATTATACCTATCGCGAAGAGTGATATCGGACAACCTGCTGCCACAATGCGCACATGTCCGCGCTTCCTGCCACTTCAGAGAATCGAGTTGTATCAATTTAAATAAACTGGTACCTCGTAAACGCCCACGTAAGCAGCCCGAAGTTACTCGAACCAGGAAGAGGGAATGGTCCGTATAGGAAATTCACTGTGCTCGTTATAAAGACAGCTGCATCTGATAAGTAAGCTTCTATTACATTGTTAAGGTAACCGCGTACGAGCAAATAGTCGACTGTGAAAGCACTGCAATAGAACCGATTAACTTGCTATTCTCCGTTCCGAATCGAAACAATGACTAGAACTCCACGATTTAGCGGTGACTTGCGAGTTCTTTCGGTACTTGCTCATTCTGCTATCGTAGTATGTACCTGGGAATAATAATTGGAAACGATAATCTATACAAACTTTTACTAGGTCGTGACGCTTGAAATATCTGTATTCTCTGTTGAGGATAAATATTGGGGGATTGCAACAGTTCTGATATGTTTCTAACAGTATTATTCTTGTAACAGTGAGATTGCATTGAGCAAATAGTATACAGGGTGTCCCAAAAATACTTCCTTGAAAGAGGTGATTCTTGAGGTCATTTTAAGAACCTTTTTCCTTTGCAAAAATGTTCTTTCTCCCCTCAATTCATCGCCTAGCCTGCAGCCATTGCACTGTCAGATTTCTATGTCTTTCACTCTTTGCAAACCAGTTTAAGTGGACAAAATACGAAACAAAGCTTTCTTAAAAATATATTAATATGATATTACATTCGAATCATTTCCAGAATTGTATATTTTTCATTGCTATTAGAAGTTAGAGGTTGGAAAATAATGAGTGTGAAATAGAAACTAGCACATGATGTTGGCGAGGGTATAATAACTGACATAAAGAACGATCAATTGAAAATTGACTATAGCATCGTCACTTGTCCGATGTTAGAAATAGAGCTGAAAAAGTTCAAAGTTGTTAGCAAATCAATATTTGGACACGATTCGTTATCAATGACTTCTTCAATGTACAAATAAAGGAAAGCCTACGCCTAGTGATAAGAAATTTTTTAATTTGAGGCACATGCTACATAGTAAATATTGTTTAAACTACGTTACGAATGTTGTAATAGATTTTACTATTCGTTTGCATTATTTCAAAATTATATAAAGTTCTTTGTGTCCAAAAACTTTGTTATCCGAACACTTGTTCTCCCGGTAATTTCGCTAACGGGGAAAATGAATTCGTAACCATTTCTTCTCGAATTTGTTGATTAATTACAATCAAAATGCATACTGCATCACTTTTTGTGTGATGGATATTTATCATTTACCTCGTTTTGTAAATAATAACTTAGTTTGGTGCTACAGTAATCGCTCCTTCGTTGTCCTGAATCGTGGGCACGATCGTTGTCCAGTGCCTACTCATTCCACTGCCTGTCAACGCCGAGTCGCTCTGCAGGGCGGCGACGATTGATGTCAGCTCGGGTATATCGGTGTGAACACCACAATATTGACTCGAGGAAACCGAATTTTCAAACTTCTTAATTTTCATTATTTCTTTATGGGACTTTCACTAACTTATTTCTGGCATTTCTCTGATTAAAATGACACCAAACACGATATAGTTTCAACTGTATTTAGTGGTTTAATCGACGGTCAAAGTTTCGAAGGCAACGAACAACAGCAACAATGTGGGCCTTTAAACTGTGCCAGCGACGGCGACACGCTTCGGTCACCCGATCCGTATCTCATTCTGTCCTTCTCTATGTTCGGCTTTCTATTGAAGTCTCGCTCGGCGGTCGGCGCGATATCTAGACGCAGTCATAAATCAAGAATAGTGTCCGGGCACGCTCGTTGTCCACTCAACCTCCCGGCCTTTGGACAACGAAGGAGCTTTTACTGTACTAAGGAAATTTGGAGGCCAATAATGAATTTTTTTTACCGTATTAGGAAAAAATACCGAAGAACTGCCAACATCATTTCCAGCAAAAGAATACTAGACTGACCTTTAATGACACCTAACGTATGGAACAAAGACTTGTGCGTTAATGCAGTGTGCACAAAGAAGGAACGAACCACTCGAATGAACATTTCACATGTTACTTCCAACCTACCACTTGAATATACCGTGTGAATCACGTTATGTATTATATTTTGCGCTTGTAGAGAAACATGCGAGCATAAATGCCGAAGAAAATGGAGAAAAAGATGTTTATTGAGATTACGCGAGAGTCTGCAGTAGGTTTCACAACGATAAGAGGACTTTATCCACCGTAAATTAACTGTACGTGTATCCCACATACATTCACGCCCCCAGATTATTTCGACGGGATTTTTCGTCTACGAAGCGAGACCAATTTTGATATCGAAATTTCTTGTCACGTTGCTTTCGTTTATCCTTAGTTTTATCGTGGCGCAGATACATTCGATACTTTTTATTTTTTGAAGAAGAATCGCTCGCTACTTCCGACGCGCCTTACGCGTTTCCTTATCGAGAACGCCGACGTTCCTGAAGGGGCGGGACACGTTTGCCTACATATCTTCGCGTGGGTACACCTTACAGGTTAGTTTCACGGCTCGTATCCGATATGATGTTATTAACTGCGCAGGAAATTGTGTTAACACCGTTTTATGGGAGTGTCGTGCACGGTGTTACTGCGATCTCGCGTCTGCAATATCGGGAACTTCAAATTTACGTTGATTTCTACGGAATCCCTTCCCTGACGTTATTGTCAACCATACCACGTAATGGATGACGATTCTCTGCCGTTTTTAAAACAATTCATCTGAAACTTTGCGACTTTTACTTTTTGTAACTTTTATTTTTAATGATTTATATTAAAAGATTGACTTGTCTGGCTAAATATCACGATACACGGTACAATTCCCATAACAATTTGCATAAAAGTTCTAATCCAAACATCTTTGTAATTTCACTAATTATGACATAAAAAATGTGAAACCGATCAATTCTTTCGTATATGTGTATGTGTACTATAAGAACAAGATTTTTATAGAGAACGCTAAGCATAATTTATTTGCCTCTGTTATTATTATCAAGTGTTTATACTACTTAAGTATTTCTTTCTTTTTTAAAGTAAAATGGCGAAACGTTAGTCATTTAAATATTAGTTTGTCTGGAAGCAATGGAGATATATTACTGTTGCATCCTAAATATTTACTTCGCATGCTTCATAATTAAACCTTGAACCTTCATAAATATGTATTTACAAATGCATACGCAATTCATATTTGTATAACTTGTGTGACTCGCATAACATGGATCTATGTATATAACATGGGACGCACCTCCGCGTAATTCGGGGTCTAGTGTATTTATTCTGCATGTGAATATTAACAAGCGGACTGTCATACAACGGTTCGTTTCCTAGAATTTACTGACATTTTACCGAAAATGTCAACTTTCCCAAGTTGCAGTACTTCCTGTATATTTATGTATCAGAGAATTATGTCGATTACTTCAATTTGAATATTTTGGATAGGAAGAACATTTATTGAGATTATTCGAAGAGATATTTAGGTGTCCTTATTTAAACGGACCTCCCTGTATTCTAATAGCTCAGACAACCAAAATGTTTCATCTTGCGCAAAATTTGTAAAATCGTATTTTGACTGACTTTTCGAGGTAAATACTCCACTGTGCGTCGGCTGGTACCGGCGCGGCGCAGCGCGGCGAGGGATCAGGAATAATTTCGGTCGACAAAGGAAGCCCTTTGATTTTCTTTGGCCGACGTTACGTAGGGGGCGCAGATAATCAAGCTTAATTAAAACGATTATACCTACAAATCGAGCGGCAACGAGAATGCGGGCTTTCAAGCGCTTTCTTCCCTTTCAACCAATTACCTTCGGCGAGCCTTCGAATCGAAGGGAGAGAGCTACGCAAAGAGAAATAGAAGAGAGAGGGAACGAGAGAGAGAGAGATAGAGAGGGGTGGTGGGGTTGGAGAAAGGGAGAAAACACAGAAGCCCCTGTATACGATTGAAGTTTCATTCTTCGGAGGGTACGTTTTTAACGGAGTGCTTTCAGATGCTTCGTCATGAATTACTTACGACCTAAAGTGATCCCAAACGTTGTCCAAGGAAGACTTTAATCCCGTCGTTTTCCCTCCCGAAATTACTTTTTTCTCTCTTTTCCCCTGATTCACCTGAACTTTGTGGATTCGCGATTTCTTTTATCTGTATCCGACTCCCGTGACTCTTCTTCCAACTTAAAAGTTGTTTTTGTAACGTTCAGACGAAACAGCGCGATTCAGCTTCGTCCAACTTACCTTTTTTTTTTATCGTGTGGAAATGCGTTACGCATACCCCGGCTCCCCCCCGAGCCAACAAGGCTCGCCGATCCCCTCCCCCAGAGCACCCACTGAAACCCACGCGACAGTCGATGTGTTAAAAGTCCCTGCGGTACTATCTCCAGAACCAAGATTACTCTGTTAGCAACGAGTCATTATCATAACGCCGTAGTAACACTGAACGGCCAAGTATGACAAAGAGGATTCATTATCTTAACATCATTCTCCTGCCAAGCGACCGCGAAATCACTCGCCGGAAACGCAAACAGTCCGGACAAGATACCCTTAACCTTGGCAGAAGATTCCTACAGGAAACGAGAGGAAAAGAGAAACTATTAACGATGATTCTCCGCGAGAGATTTCGAGGATGTTGCAAAGCGGTTTCGGAACGGTTTTCGCTTGGCAATTAACGGAATTAGCGCGAGTCAAAGGGACTTTTGCTGCTTTATGGGCCGCTGGAGGGAGCGAACCGCAGTTAGCAGGCGTCATTTTATCAAGGAAAAGAGGTTCCTACCTCGAGGCGACGGGAAGATTAAGCTCGACCTTTTCGGCTCATGCCTTTCCCCGACGTGTCAAAGACCATTGCCGAGTAAGTATGTTACCTTTGGTGCGACGCCTTCGGAGGAGTCCTAACACACTCCTGCCATTAAGGGTAACGGTCCGCGGAATATTTACGGGACCTAGTCGCTCTGTGAACTAACGTTAATAAGTCTGTGAAAGAATGATTAACTCTCTTTCAGCGACTATTCTTTCTCTGAAATCTCCGTGGCGCTTCACTTCATTTCCTCAACCGGATGAAAGACATATTCACTTTCCTCTCGTGTGCGGGAAACTGGGAATGACACCTCACACGCACGGAGGTTGGATAGCTTTTCATATTTCCTATCGAGCTTGATGATCTGAAACTTTTTATTGAGAGGTAGTAATTTGGAAATAAATTGTTTCCGATTTTTAGAAAATATTTTTTATCGTCACATAGTAACTATTCATCATACAATATATTCTATATTAATATATTATATAATTCGGTGAATAAATTAAAGTGTCTTCTCCCTCAATTTGGAGAATAAATTAAAGTGTGCATCCACTCCTCTAAGTCGATGCATTTCCACGTAAACGTTGGTTAAGCGAAATCGTTTACAGGAATTACAGATTTTACTCGGTTTGAAAGCCCTCAACACTCTGGCGAGCGTAACCCGGAGAGCAAAGCGTGAGGATTTAAAAGCGCCGTGCCGCTGCCTGCCGGTAAAATATCAAAACGCCGGGGAAACTGTAACGACCGGTAAATTACTGCGGATGGATCGTGCTCGTTAACTTATCTCGATTTTCCAGCGCGCGGTTTCTCACGCGCAGTCAACGCGCCGGGCATTCAAAGGAATTTCGGGATGCAATGCACCTAACCGCACGCTTTCGAACCGCTCCGCGTTTCAAAACGACGCGTTGGTTTCTCGATCGTCTTTGAATTTCCTGCCGGGGGTTTTTTTCCCGTGTACACCATCTTCGCAGTGGAAAAACTCGTTTACACCGTTTTATTGCACGGACAATGTAACGTTCAAATCTAACACGAGGAAAGAAATTGCTAATGCGAAGGTGTAAGAGACTGTCGTAAAGGTTGGAACACGTTTTGTTTTATAGCTATAAAATTTATACCGTTAGAAAGGTATAGTTGCCAGCTACATTTTCGCTGCAGAAAGTATAATAGCGTTAACGGGTAAAAAGTTATAGCCAATTTTTCGAGGACAATGTCAATAAGTTGGGACACCTCAACAACTCCGAAAAGTGTTGAAATCAAGTCAAAACGCTTTCTATTCAATGTTTATTAAGTATTAATTTCTTAGATCATGATATCTAATCTATATATCTATAGCAAGGGGATGAAATTTCGGATTATTTGAAAACGCCAGAACCCCCGAATTCCAGACTTCAATTTCATGACATTTGTCCATCGCTCGTCGCACCGTGGGACAGTATGAAATATTCGTCCCCGTCGCGAGCACACGCGCGCGGCGCTGGTATCTGCATGTCAAAGGGTATACGAGAGGTAGGGCGGCGGGTGGTTTGCCTTTTAAAAAAAAGTGTTGACTGTACGCACATGATTTGCGCGTCTACATTACAAAGTGACTTTTCGCTTTTGAGGCTGCGCGGCTGGTCTCGCGGTCGTGTTTCTCCGTCTGGCCGTTCAGCATCGTCCATTTTCCCCTTCACGGATCCGAAGAGGATCGACCGAGAGCGAAGGCTTTCCGAGTGGAGAAACACTCGTTGACGAAATGGGCCTCCACCCACGCCACCCACGCCACCCACGCCAGCCTCCCCCGCCCCCATGGGGGTGGTGATTCGGGGGTCGGGGCGTACGGAGAGGCACAAGAAGCTTTGCCGTCCTCGAGTGCTCCCGAAACGCTTAGGAATCGTGTTTAAGGGAAAGCAGTTTCACCGTTCAAAATCAAGCACCTCTGACAGTCAGAGAATGTGTGCAGGGGAGAATTATCATTCTCGAAGAGGCTCCTACGGCTCTTTGGCCAGCAGCCATGCGGAAATTCGAGTTCCCCCGGGATTCATTTGCCCGGGTCGTCCGCGTGTTTTCGGTAAACGCGATGGATTGCGAACTGGCGTCGATTTCACTTCCGGAGAACTCTCGGATTCGTAATTATTATTAACTTATTACGCTCCCCACGGCGCCCTTGACGCTTTGGAAGCTCGTCTCGAGAGAGGTTCGGAGTCGAATAACGCCCAGATTTGCTTGCGAGAGGGTAAGCGTGTTCTAGCGTACACGTTTATGCTTCGCACGAGCGCACACACGTGTACCTATTTGCTGTGGCTACATCGATCTGAATCTTTTCCCCAGGGATCGAAATTGAAGTTGCTTTTTTTTCTTAACCCTTAACTGGCATTGGTACTAGGGTCTCTCATGACCCCAACGAAACTTCTGTACCCTAACTTTCCCGACTGTATCGTACCAAAATTGATTTATGTAGAGACCGAAACGGATGGTAGTCTGATGGTGCAATATCAGGACTATACGGTGGATCCATCCAAACTTCCTAGCCGAGCTCTCTTAATTTTTGACGGGTCGCCAAAGATGTGTGTGGTCTGGCATTATCGTGATAGAACACGACGCCTTTCCTGTTTATCAATTCTGGTCGCTTACTCTTTATTGCTTGACGTAATCTTTCCAGTTGTTGATTTTGGAGGTTAGAATCAATCGTTTGACCGGATGGCAGCAGCTCGTAATGAATGATTCCTTTATGATCCCACCAAACGCAGAGCATCACCTTTCTTGGCGTCAATCCTGACTTTGCCACGGCTTGCGGAGCTTCGCCTCGCTTCGACCACGATCTTTTTCGTAATTGTTGTCGTACGCGATCCATTTTTCATCGCCTGTAATTTTGTTTCGTATTAGCAACGACTCGCAAATTAAAATTCGATCCATTAAATTTAATGTTAACTCACGAGGCACCCAAACATCGACCTGGTTTTTGTATCCGGCCTTCTTTAAGTGGTTCAGGACTGTTTTGTGGTCCATTTTCTAAAATGTGCCGATTTTCCTCAACTGTTCGCACGAGATCATCGACTTTTTCAGTGACTGGTCGACCAGAACGAGGTGTACCTTTGACATCAAAATTTCCAGATTCAAAACGCTCGAACCAATTTTGTGCCACGCATACTGATATTGTATCACGTCCGCTACCAATCTCTTCTTGCTGCTACCAATATCATCTATGTGTCAGGCTACGAACTTTCTGAATGACCTGGTATTGGGTGGATACGAAGAAACTGTTTCCCCAACCCAATATGTACAGCTCTTGTTCTTTGTCCCTTGCTTCTGAACGGGGGTGCGCGTAGCCCTTAAGCATATTCGAACATTTCCATTCGGAACATATCCTCCCTTTCTGACCAGGTATTTTCTCAGCGCATCGGGTGAATCAATTTGCAAGTAATAATGAACCGTGATGTTTGTCGCACCGAAACGAATGGGAAGGAATGTTTTCGCGCCCGTCCACAAAAAAGGAATAAGTGCCCCGAGGAAGGATGTAGACTTATTTCCGGTCTCGAGGACCGTGCAGCCCGACGAGCACGAAACAACTCCGAGTACACGTTAATGACGATCCTTTGAATTCCGGCGGATCACAATCGTCGCCGACGAACTGGCATTAACGACAGTAATCTCGTGGCGCGCGGCCGGGCGACGGGGGAAGAGCGGACGGTGCACGACACTGCATTATTGCATTAACGTAACTTCATTAATTACACGAGGCAGAAGCGAGGGTTTATCCGCCGCCTACTCGCCGACCGACGCGAATATTTGAATGTCAGGCTTCGACATCCGATTCTCGGGAAACTCTGCCTGCTTTCCGATACCCTCGGAATATCTAGCGTGCAAGAGCGTCGACAGACGACCTCCCTGGGGAGATCGCGGTTTAAACTACCTCATGTTTTTTCGGAGACAGCGCCGAGGAACCGATACTGACAATGAGAAAGCGGCACGAACCTCGATTTCGAAGATTTAGCGTCCGACCGACCGATCACGAGATTCCCTGATTTTATGTTCTTCGGAAGTTATCTTTCCTTTCAGGAGCGTTGATAAATGTTAGAGGGACATTCAATTTGTAGGATGTAGCATGTTGCGACGAAGGGGTTCTGTACTTCAGTAAAAAATAGTTCTGCCACGGTCAGTCAATATGTTACACCCTCGTCTATAATAATTTCTGTTTCACGTAGCGTGACTTGTCCGGTGAATGAACAAGCTGTATGTCTGGTGAAATTGGTATTCGCAACTCGGTCTTTGTTTAAACGTGGATGAGCGTACACACGTCAATGCCAGAACTGGTAGGAGTCGTCTGGAAAATTTTTAATTAAAAGGACGAAAATCCCTGCACAAACGTAAAATGCCTAGTACCAGAAATCGAGAAGTACATCCAAGATTGACAAAAATGGCAATTTTCGAACGAATCGTTTCTCTTCTGTCAGATTACCACATGTTAGAAGCCAAATTGGCGAAGATATAGCAACGTGCAGCTATACAGGGTGGAGATTATAAAGCGTTTACAGACGAATATCTCTAAAAATATATATATATGATTCCTAAAAAATTGTTCTGTCTGCGGCATACAGGTATAAATGTAACTACACGCGGTCTTACTAGACAGACTCTAAGCGGGAGGTCTCATGCGTTAAATCGATTAGCCAGTTAATTGCACGGGCTCCGATGGGGTGCATGGATTTTTCGCCCGTTGTCGTGCAGCGTTCGAGGTTCCACTTTAAAACGTAGATGTAGCCGATTTAATGGGCCGTCGCAGGATGAAAAGGTTAACAGTTCGAGGCGTACGATTTCGTGTCAGATTAGCCTTGTCTGCGAGGCCATTGTCTTCTATTATTTATTCGAGTGAGCGACCTAGAGATTGATTGATCCTTCGAGCACATAAGGAACGCGATGTTACATAGTCTGCGCACTAGTTCCACGATTGGCGGTTCGCATACCGTCCCACGATAATCAATGGTTGGTGATCGGCTGAATTGGTGCCGTGACAACGATTCGCCTGGTCCGCGCTCGTTGCCTCTCATCCTCGAACCGTGCCGTTCCGTTTCATTTCGTTCCGATGGAAAAGGTCAATGGTACGCGTTACGTACGGCTACACGGCCGGTTGTCACGCGGCAGAGTGGTTATTGATTTTCGGATGCCGGCTTCGATTCTCCTGGGAAGCTTCTTCTTTCGCCATTCCACGCAGATCATTCCGATTTCAGATTTTACGTTGCTTTATTTTTCGAGCTGGTAACCCTGCTGGGATCCTCTGTCGAGCTAGTGTTGCTAACGCGCACGGTTAATATTGTTAGAGCATGAACAAATAAGGCGACCAACTGTTCGTTAATGTTTTATTATTCCCCACGCTTCCTGTTACTTGACCAGATGAAAAAATATGACACAGTCGCGACCGATTGAATAAAAATTTGAACGAAAACAGACCCAAAGAACACAGCAGGCTTAAAGCCACATCGAATTACATGAAAGTTTAACAGAACTTACAATTAGCAGATGAAGGTCTGGGGTTCGTTTGTGGAGTTACTCCAGGTTGAAGTTGCACTGTACACACGGTGTTCCGAAGCCCTTAAGGCGTTCTTCAGAATGGACCTTCATCTTCTGAGAAATTTGAGTTTAAAGTTTCTGTGTGCTCGCAGTAACATGATTACGAACCGAAGAACACCAGAAAGTAATTTTATCTGCTTTAGTAAAGTAGAAACCTATGTATAAATATCGTAATTTCATCTCCGAAGTTTAATTTCAAAGCGCAAGGAACTTTCTCCTCTAGAGACATTTGTAAAAATTGTGTAACATTTATTCGAATAATAATTCGCAAATAAGTGTAAAAGATTTGGAGGCGAATCATGTCTATGAAATACCAGGATAAAGAATCAATGTCCTCGATGGTATCTTGCCGAAACGATGCTGAAGGGGGATCCGAAATACAGCCCTTATCTAGGATTTTAACGAACCAGGCGCGCGGTGAAAAGTTGTTAATTATGATAATTGGTAGATACCAGGGTTATGATAACAGGGTTATGTGAAAGTAAAAGGGTTTTGAGGCACGGCTTGTCGATGTAGCGTAAGTTCACTGTGGACAACGGGTTGCAGGGACACGACAACTACAACGTGAAGACCACGCTCTCTTCGTTGCTCATTCACGTGTTGCTGACCGCGGTGTCCGGTGTACGTTGACAGCATCACGTGCTTTGTCGATTTATGAACTTGTACTTGTTCAACATCGATACCAGCTGTAACGGAAGAACGGTGGTCGGTAATTAATGACTGCCGAATCGATAAGGGAGTGTCGTGAAGGTTGAGACACGTTTTTGTTTTTTAGCTATAACATTTCATAGGATGAGGATTACGCAAGAAAATGTATACCGTTGGAAAAGTATCGTTGCCAGCTACATTTTTGATGTAGAAACTATAATGACAGCGTTAACGGATAAAAAGTTTTTTGAAGATAATGTCTTCGGCAAAAGATTTCCAAATACACCTGAAAAAAAGTACAGATTTTTTGTTCCGCGTGAAGCTGTATTTCTAAATAACGTGTGAAAGGAGGAATGTTTCATGAAGCATTGGACTCATTAAGAATTCTTACCTTTGGCATGCTGCACACTAATAGTTCATGACATGGTAAAATGTAATGCTCCTTTGAAGATATAATGCATAATTATATGCTTCAGTTACATCGTCGTATTTCATTAAAACATTGAAGATGTAGAAAGTAGACCTTCCTACACTATTTACCACAGTTGAAATATAACCCAACCTAATTGCATGACTCACGCTGTTTTAATTATTCAACATACAGAGTGTCTCACTTATAATGATCATACAAGTCATTTTCGTTGATATATAAGGACATCTGATCAGGAAGGTTTTACTATTTGAAGACACAAGTATTTCATTATATCATTTCGATATTATAGGCGACTTCAAAATTTCGTATGAAATATTTCAGTGCTCACTGCAAACTCAAAACTAACTATAGCCAAATCCCCCCGAGGCTGTGGCGTCTATAGAGGATTTACTGTATCCATTTTTGTCATAACCGCATAAAATCCGCAGTCTAGTCACGTGCATGCTGCTAACATTCCCATGTGAGGTTTTATAGCTTAATAAAACACAAACTTATCCCTGTATCTTTTAGCCCCGGCGTTCCCTACAAAGGGAACTCTCGTCTGAAAGATTTCCCAGTGATGCAAAGCTATCAACACTATCGGAGCCGATCAATCCCGAAACCGTGAGTCCATGGTGTGCACGTTGTGCAATTGTAATTAGCCAATTTGTTTTGTATAGACAGCCGCGGCGCGGCGTGGCAGCGTGATGCAACGTAAATGGTAATGAGATCCAAATACCTGGCATAGGTTTGCCGGGCAAGGGAGTCATTAGAGGCGTGGGTCTATGTATATAATGTTCAATAACGCAGTTACGGTGTACGTTATTCCATATGCAATTTGCATTTATGACTCCGGCCCTCTAAGTTTCACGCTCCGCGCCGTGCCCGTTTTCTTTGAAACATTCTCTCCCAGTTTAATACATTGCCACTCTAGAAAACTACGTCACGATAACGATCATGCTCGACTTATCTGATCGCCGCTTTCAGCGCTTAATATTTCCGACAAGGGATCGTTGCATTCCAATGAACCATGAATTTCAGCTTTAAGATCTATAAACTGCGAAAGTCTGCCTACCAATTCTTTTGCCGTTCGTAATATCGTATAGTAAAGTACAGGATGTTAGCGTTATCCCGGCAGACTGGGCTCGTAAATGCCTCATTAAAAAGTTATGAGAAACATACCAAACAACAACATACTTTCTTTTGTTCCAATACAGGCGAAAGTGAAGGTTGTGTAAATATATGGCAGCTATTTGCAGAGAGAATTTATATTATTATACTTCACAGAAATGAAAGAAAATTTACTATTTCTAATATAACGTTCGGGTAGTCGAGCCTCGGGTCGAGTCGGACAATGATCAAGTCCGGTTGGGTCGTTTATAGCTCGTAAACCAATTAACCAATTTCAATGAAATTTTCAGAGCGTATATCATTTATACGAGTTGACCAAACACATCTTTCAAATTTTCGTTATTGGCCCAGCTAAAAAAGTAGTCAAAATCAATTTTCACTACTTTTTTCGCAATTCCGACCAAATGCATTTTTGGAGAAATTGAAGTCGTTTTTGGTCCATTCATAAAAATGTTATTCTGATTTAAAGTGTGTTGAATCAGTTATGCTCGTTAGTGTACATACGCGAGACGCAATGTAGTGAGCACCTATTGACACATGTCATACACGCAAGCCATGTCTTTATCCTTATCACTTGTGGCATATGCAGGTGCATTTACCTTGACATTCTGAATAGTGTTCAGTGAACACCTAATCAGTTCTTTCGTAGGTCCATGAAACAAAGGGTCACAAAAAATATAGTCATTATCGCGGTCGTTCAACAATGTCTGTTTCCTTTTTGTTTTGAAATCCTGTTGAGTTCGATAACTGGGAATTAATTCATTAGAGGAGTTCAGAAGATATTACATGACGGCACAGTGTTTGAAGAATTTATTTAGGGATATGTACTATGGTAATTTCCATACAAACATTCGGAAATTCCGTGAAATTTCTGGTCAATTAAGGCGGTTGAAGCTGATCTAAATGGTAAACCATTCCAATAAGGGTGCATTTGGTCCCCGAAAACTAGCTCGTTTTCGTTGATTATGTTCCTGCCATTCCGTTGAACTCGCCGTTTTCTGCAGAGCTTCGCGCGCAATTAAGCTCGATTCTCCGTCACGACACTTCCGCCGAGATTTTCGATTTTCCCCATACCTTTCTCGTTCGGCGAACGAAGTTGAACAGAGGGCGGACCCGTGGTTGGGAATTTCGAGCCATTTGAATGAGGAGGTTGATACGTTTTCTAGTTTTCGATTTTTGCTGTTGTTATTCAAATTAACCAAAAAAATGCTAAAATATACTTTGGTTGCTTCTGCTCATACAGGGTGGGGCAGAGAAAGTGTTATTTAAATAATACATTGCAGATGATTCATTGCAAACTTCGATTTTTGTCATTATTATTAAAATTGCAATTATCTACAAATATGCTAAAATGTTGTACATTTTAGTTGCTTCTGGGAGGCGAGGGTGAATTTCTTGTTTAAAAAAAGGATTATCATGTTGAAAATGTCCACATACGTCACATACCTCGTCACACACTGTGCAACGATAAGAAAACTTGTTCCCTCTGCCGTGTTAACTCGATTTTCAGTTGGTTCGCGTTGTTCTCACTGTATACTCCGAGTCGAAATTATGGTTCAGCCGAAAATTCTCATACTCATTATCGAGGCCTAGACACGAGACGCTCTCGCACCTCTCGCGTGGGTGTGATCCAACCCGGTTATTTACGATGCCTGGAGAACCTATAAACCCGTTTCTGAGTTTCGACCACGGGGTGGTCTTGTTTGGTGAGTACTTTCTCACACTGACTGCACCTTGTTCAGTGCCTCGTTTCGTGATTTATAGAGGTGTAACGCACTTTTGGGAGGGCGTAGTCATTTCTTTATCCAAATTTCACATTTTGAACATGCATCAGTGAATATACACAACCTAACACGTACAAAGCAATTCTATAAGGCCTTATTTTCATAATTCTCAGCGAGTGCTTCAGGAATTCTAGGTTTACGGGACCCGTCGAGATGACGGGTTCTATAATATATTTATAATTTATTATTACTATTTTTTAGAAAGCAAGGCCTTTAATTGATTTTTTGAAAATCACGTTGGATTTAAATATGTCGAATGACCTAGCGAGTGGTTAAAAAGTGGCTAAGAATATGGATTGATACATTCTTGTTACAAAGTAATATGAAATAGTCACCTTTTCAGTGCTCCGTAAACCTAGTGTTCCTGTACCGTAGCTCTGGATTAGCATTTCGCCATTTCGGACGGGACAGAGGCGCGTGGGCAAGACCACGAATCGCTTAAATAGTTGAATGTCCAGCGTTCACCCACGTGGATCAGGTACCTAATCTGAAGCCCGTTCGTGTCTGGAAGTCGGTTAATACCGGTTTTATTCGCACCTGGTAAACCGTGCACGTCTATCCGCGACGACGTACGACCTCGCGGACTGATAAAATCCGACGATTATTTGGCCGGTGTTTCTTTCACAACTCTTATCTTAGCTTACACTTGCAGTTTACAGAGCCATGGCGTCGTGTTTTCTCTCTCTCCGAGCGACTACGGTTCCCGAAGATTGCGCGCCCGTTTCACGATAGCGCGGCATTGTTCCCCATGATCTGTTTGCGATGGATCCGACGTCACTGGCAAACAGTCCTCGGGCACGCGAGAACACTTGCTTTTGAATTGGCGCCGTATCCCGAGACTGATTGCGACTGGAGCTACCTAATGCCTGTGATTGCAGATGCTTCTTACTATTATCACTAGACTGTCTATGCGTAAATTCAGTGACTCGCGTTATCGATAACTAGACGATGCACAATGGCGTATTTGGCCCAGAAAGTCGATTTCGAAGTTTTGCGTAAGGTTGTAACAAACTGGAGTGAAATGGAAATTTATTTTCTATCATAATCTGTTTACTAGATTATTGTTGATATTTTGTATGGAAGGTTCCTGGACAAAATATTAAATGTTTCTTATTGTTAATATTTCGGTGCAAAATTGAGTCATGAATAAAATACTACAACTAGTAAATTAATCGTAATAATATTAGAATATTAATCGTTTCTCAAGCAAAAATAAATGATTGATGACTCTTAAAAAAAAAATGATTCCATTCGTTCACTTTTGCTCCTCGCTGTATGTGCAAAAATATTGGAAATCATTCGCGGAGGACCGTCGCCTTTTCCGCGCGGTTGTACCACTGGACAGTCGAAATGAGGCCGATGCAAGCTCGCGAACGAGGTCGACGTTTGCGGAGAAAGCAAAGCTTTCGAACTAGAAACTATCGCCAGAGCTGCCACGGAGATTTTTCCCGGTTAGAAACTCCTGCCGATACTCGGGAATCGAATGAATACGAAGTAGGTTATTGTTGTGCTGCGGAAGAGGCCGGGCGATCCACCGAGAGGAGTCAGGGTCGCACAAAAGATCGATAGGGATCGACGATCACTGCTTGGATAGGCGTTCACGCACGGACGGGCTTCTGCAGCACTGATCGGACCCGGACAAACCTGTGAACCTGCGACCTGCGTTGAACAAGAAAGAGAGAACACGGGGAGGATAAAAGCGGAACGACAGAGAGGAAGAGTTTCGGACCGTTATTGTATACGTATAACTGCACTCTAAAGTGCATCGATCGAGTGCGGAGAGTGCACCGTAATCGGATTTTGCACGCAGATCGTACTCATCTCCCGTAGCTTGTAGCTCGGAAGACAGTCAGAATTTCGATCACGGCTACGTGGCTTGGTTGTCGATAGCGTGCAAACATTTTGTGGAACAAACAACAACGTTGTTCCGCTTGAAGCAACTTGTGTTGCCGATCTACACTGGCTTCAATGTTTGAACACTTTCGCTAGAACCACCGCATGGAAAATCAATTTGTTCCTCATTTGTTCATAATTGAATTGGTGGCTTGTACGATTTCCGGAACGTAATCATAACAATAATTACTATAAAAAAACGTTGACCTCCGTTAGCGACCGACCCCCAATTAGGAAACCCATAATTTATGAAGCATCACAATATTAATCATTGAACGGTTGAAGTCTTCCTGGTGGAGCAATTGAAAGCACGCAGCTCGTTCCGTATTTCGTCCTCTCCCCCTCGCGATTATACATTTATCTGAGAAGGCTCGGTCGAAGATGAAATTCATGGTTCCGCGAGCGTTACCCTCTTCATGGGTGCAAGGACAAGGTTATAAATTCTGCATGACGTCGAATCTTTGAATTCGCTCTTCCAAGTGGAACTGTTCGTTCCGCGGAAACGAGGAAGCTACTCTGTGGAACAGTGGGTGTCGAATTTCATTTCGTTTCATTGGGGATGCGTTTCCGCCATTGTGGCTCACCGGATTGAGCTGCTTCGAGGACTCGGAGCAGAACGACTCGCTAGAAAGAAGCTGGTCACGGGGTCGTTCGCGAGGATCGCGCAGCTACAAAACTTTCTTGCGCCATGGGGCCCCATCGCAACCACGTCCATGGCCAAATATGGCCAGGTATGTGACCAAACATTGATTGAGATTAAAAGAAAGCATCAGGGTTCGCCGGCACCGGGCCCAACGAACGATTCCGTGGAATGATTCAGCCCTTTGTTCCGGCCGATACCTGCAGCTCGTTTATTCGAGGACTGTAATCGTTGATAATAAACGTATTGTGCATTTTTATTCTGTTCTCCATCATCTTTGTTACACTGATGGCTCTGCTTCCCGATTGTTACAAAATAACCGCTTGTCGAGCTGCATGGAAGAACAATATGCTGATCATTGTGTTCGAAACGCGATAGGAATGTTATACAAATTGGGTGTAATTTCTAGATTGTTGTACTTGAAACGCCCATAGAGATCTACTAGTAAGTAGTATCACCGGTCGAAATGACCGGTTTCAGATTTTTTATTTTACGATTATTGATGTAATAAAAATAATTTCATAAGAAATGATTGTATAGATATCTTTAGTAAAGCACATATTACAACAGGAGCTGCACAGAGTCTAAATGAAATCAATCTTGTCATTTTTATAAGGGAACATGTACCAGTTACTTTTAAGACTCTCGGTAGGTTTAATGTTAAAAAAATTTTTTTGAATTATTCTGATGACTTTCTCACTTAATTATATTTATAACGAAAAGTCTGACTGAATTAGTTTCACTGCTGTACTTTTAAGTTTTTTCTAATGTTATTACTGTTTCAAATGACGTCTACTCATTTTTGTTATAAATGCATAAAATCCGTTGTCTAATTAAAATTACATATTCTGATCAGCCTTGACAAACTGCAACGACATTATAATTCAATCGACGCTTTTCGTCAATTTTCAAAGTACTTCTCGACTACATTGATTTCTGCAAATAATCGGCATTCGTATTTAATGTGCTCATTTAATTTCAGTTCCCCATTCAATGACCAATTTAGCATCCCTCTTAAATGTTATTGAATGCCATCTAAATGGGCTACATCGTGGTCCAGTCACGTTTCAGGACGTTCAATAACATTTGAAAGTATTGCGATCGTTTCCTGAGCGTGTCGTGACTTGACTGTCACGATCATCATAATGTGGGACAATGCTAATGTTAGATAAGTGATATGTACGAAGCAGATCAATGATTGGTCGTTTATCAATCTGTGCGCATTGATGTGACACTGTGGGAAATTTCACAGAAAATAATATTTGTAAAGCTTGGATACAGCATATTTAGACTTTCTCTAATTATGTGAAATTGTTTCTTGTTTGAAGGCTTTCAGTCATTTATGTAAAACCAGCTTCATCCCACTTGTGTTTGGACTATTGTTTGCGTACACGTGATTCAGTGTGCAATAATATTATAATAATATTAATAATGAAATCATTTTTATAAATAAATTAATTAGTTGTAGTTAGTCCTCTTCAAGAGCGTGATTGCGATGTTATTGATTTGTGGAGTAATGTTACTTTCATTAAATGGATGTTCAAGTACAATCTGAATTTCAGTATTTCAGAAAGCAAGAAATTCATTTCGTTGCAGTCTACCCTATTTACTTCTAATTAACGGAATAAACACAATTACGCATTGTTATTTTATCCCTTAATTAGCGAGGCACAGCCTGCCAGCTTTCAACTAAATAAAACTTTGGCAATAAACCATAATGCAAGTAAGATTTTATGGATTTTACTGTTTTCATTATACTTAATATATCAGCTCAGAAGAAAATGATAAAATACTACAATTTAATAATTAAACAAATTCTTTTTAGTCGCATCAAAACTGCAAAGGTCATTGTCGACATTGTCATAGATACTTCAATATATTTTGTTTATTAATTTTGATCCTTCGTTAACGATTTCTTCGTTGATTCGTCGAGTAGATTGTTTATTAAACAAATTGTCATATTGGTTTGCGGGAATATCAGACATCTTTTTCAATCACATTGCCTTCGTCTGAAATAACAAGATTGCAATCATAACCGTGTATGTATCAAGATACGGAATATCGTAAAACGATCAAGAATTGAATCCTCTCGTTGTGGGCAACAGGACACCGCTTGAATACTAACTTTTTGCGTAAAGAAATATCGAAGCACTGAAGAAGGATACTGATCGAATAAAATGGTCGCGTCGTAGCATGGATCGAACCGGAAACGTAGTTCGCTTTTCCGTTTCGCTCGCGCTTCGTGATTCTTTTTACATGTCGGATCCGCACAGTCTTTCCTGTGCTCCATAAGTATACACATAAGCACATACATTCTTATCTACTGGCCCTAGAATGCTTTGTGGCTATTGTTATAATTATACGGATCGTTATGCGAAATAGGAATGTTTTTGCATCTTTTTGCAAGACTTAGAAGAATTATTATTATATCCTTATATCGATCATATTTATTGTTAACATTGAATATCTAATGTTTTCGGCGCAAAGTTTCGATCATTTGTTATTTTTACAAAGCAATTTTACAAATTACTACAGTAATTCCAACGTTTCCATCTTTTTCCTTCTTCCTCGAGCAGTTTCCAGTAGATTGAACGCGAGGGTCATTTGGTCGATCCTGTCCTTCTCATACAGTCTTAGTTAATTGAAAGCATTAGGCACATTTATTATTGTGACTTACTGCAAAAATTATTCGTTTCAAACTTTTTTATCGTCCATCCTTTGTCGGCTGGTTCAAAGGAATTTTAAATGAGGTGATAAGGTTTACGGTGGGTAATGAAACATCTGAACGATCCGTGATCTACATCTTGTGTTTCTTTCTAGAAGTTACAGTTACAATATACGTCAAATTTTGCTTGAATACCATAAACTGAAATGTATAACGAAAATTAATTATTTTTGAAGACACAGAGTTAAAGTTAGTATGTAAAAGGAATCAAAGAGTAAAAAAGTGAATTTAGATGAAAGAGAGACGTAATAAACTATTGGCAACAGTAACGATTGTTTACATTTTACAATGTTTCTATAGATTAATTTTCTCCTGATACAATAACAGTTTTCAAGATTGTGCATTTAACACTTTTTCTTTTGAATCAATTTTCAACCAGCTTCTTCCTTCTCCATATTATATTATAGTTAAATAGATTGCGAATTTTATTCATAACGAAAATGATATACTATAAAATACTAAAAAACTAAATAATAGGAGAAGAAATAAATGTCTGTTGAACCTTTGTTGCTCGTAATTGGCGCAGATCATTTTTATTTTGCATAAAGACCTGCAGTTTAATTATACAATTCATTAGGTAATGTGTTTTTCATACCGGGAATATAAATGTAAAACATGAATATTGAAGAGACTAATCTGGGTCAAAAGTGAATCGATATTGACCTGCTACGTTCGCTGCTTTCCGTCGACTATTTAAGAGTTAACTAATTCATATATAACCACTTATGATTTATTTTTCAACCGGACGCGACCCTTCGCAAGCATCTAATACATTTCGCTAGAATAAATTCATGCCGAAGGACTTATCGAAGAATTCTATAAATGGATTTCAACTGGATGTCGTTCAACGTGCACGTTCGATTCAACTTCCGCTCTCGGCGAGCACGTGTGAGCTGTCTTCCCGTTCATTTTCGATCTTCCACTCGATTCGATAGTTCGCGCGACATCGCGTCTCGTGGACAAGCATAAAAGCGTTGCACGCTAATTATTCTACTCGAATTAACGAGCGGCTGAAACCTGCGTAGCCCTTTCTCCACGCCGTAGATTAGTATCGGAGGGTCAATTAAACGGCGCGCATGCAATCCAGTTCCGTTTTCTCTTTTTCGTCGGCCCACCTCTTCCTCCTCCTCTTCTCTTGTTTTTTTTCCAAGTCGTCCTCTTATTTGCACAGCACCGTTTCTTTCGTATCTTATTGTCTCGCGGAGGGAAAGGTGGACCCCTCCGTTTTTCCGGTTAATAACTTCCGCTGTGATTCAGATTTTGTTACGCGGCGGTATCCTGAAATCGACGAATCCGCGATGTTCTGTTTTATAACGGTAACAAAGCGAACTCGATCAAGTATCGACACTCGCGTGAGCACTCAACCTTTGTAAATGTCGGTTCAATTAGGAATTCTTTTATTTCAGCTACGGGTGTTGCGGATTTAATGCGCGTAGCTGGTCGTTGCGCCCGGTAATGGCGGTTTTATTGGATCGTAATTTGGTTGCACTTTTATAGACGGCCATTATTCAGTGGTCATTACCGGGTTGTTGCGCTTGTGGGTGATCTGCGCTTTTCGCGTCCGTATTTAACGCAGGACAAAATTATAGCACACGTTAAGGATTTTTATTTATTTCCGCATTGCAACTGAGACTTCTTTCTACATATACACTATCTTCGCAAAATCAAATTGGGCTGCTCTTTACTTTACCGGACTCAAAATTTGTGCATTCCTTCTATAAATTATTATATATTTTTGGTATTTAGTCCAGTAGATTTGTACCCGGGGAAGCTGCATATTGAAGTTTCGATCCTACAGGACAAAAATTGCATTTTTGCCAAAGTCTAGCAAAGAGTAAGGGATCGTCGTAAAGCTTGGGGCACGTTTTGTTTTTTTGCTTTAAAATTTCGTAGGATGAGAATTACGCAACAAATGTATACCGTTGGAAAGGTATAGTTGCCAGCTACATTTTCGGTGTTGAAAGTATAATGATAGCGTTAACGGATAGACAGCTATCACCAATTTTAAAATTTTCATGTTATCAATTCCCTTATGTCTACTACATATATTACTTCTTCATGTTCCAGATATACGGGGAGAACCGAAGGACGAAAAGGTAGCAACAAGTATTCATGTAAGGAAATATACATAAGCTTATTTAAATTTTTACAAGATGAATAGAAATGAAAATAGCTTGAATTATACTTTTTTCAAATTTACTACTCACTTTTTAGTTTGGTTAAATTGAATTTATTTAAAACATTTTCAATTCTTAGTTATTATCACATGGACTATGATGAAATTGAATTCTTCTAAAACAATTTCAGTACTTAATTATTTATTAATCATATTTACATGAAATTGAGTTCTTTTGAAACATTTTCAATTCTTGATCATTTACAAAATTTTTATTTATTGAGCAATTTAACGAGGAATGCATTTATTAATAAACGAGAACGATATGAGATCGAGATGATCAAAATACGTTTCATCAAAAGGTACATTTTTGTAGAAATCTGGATAATAATCTGTTTACTCCATAATATCTCATTTGGAGATCTTATTATTTCATTTATAATATCGAATATAGAAGGATATAGAAGATTTTTAATAAATCATTGTAAAGATGAATTTATATTTTAGACTTTCAAACATATTTTTATTCTAACTGTTGTTGGAGAAACGTGTGTTACGTAATAATATTGTTCTTAACATGTTGAAATGATGTAATAGTACAGTCGCTTCAGCAAATCTGTTATGCAGACTGAATCTCTGTGCACTTAGACAATTCATATCTACGACTGCAGATTGATATTTCAAAAGCGACTTATTCTCCAGCGGTTTATTACCATTCTGAAATGGTTCAACTATTTTTATGCTGTCTCTTAGTACATAAAGTTTTCGTCATGAATATCACAGATGCACCCGTCTGCATTTGATGCTGTACTTCTAAGTTTATGTTCGTAGGTTATAAAAGCTGAAATTGTTAATATTTCTTCCAACTCTTTTCAATTTGTCTAGTCCAAGGGTCTTCAACCTACCACAACCTTTCCCGTGGATATGGTTAAACGAAAAGTATAATCGCATTGCATAAACAAAAGAGACTGAACTTTCTAATGGTATCATCAATATTATATTACGTTTGCTCAACGCTATGAAAATCCGACAAATGTCAGTTCGCATAAGGGTTTCCATACCTCAATCAGAAACGTATTCAGAAACATAGTAGCAAAGCGAAAACACGCACGAGTTTGCAGAACGGACTTACGCATTCCTACGTAATGACTAAAGCAGAACAAGGGAAGCGCAATTTCTGTAATTGCATCCTATCAGCTAGTCATCTTCTGAATAAGCCACAATTCACATATGAATGTAAATTGATCCAAGTTTCACTTTTTAACTGAACTTCACAACGCCTTGAAAAAAGTAAAAAGTACACCACAAATTGAAATCTATATGTAAACTCTTGCCGCAAAGAAAGAGTGTACACTTGCATGATAAATAGATTGCGGATTTGATACATTTATGGCAAAAACGGTTGTAATTTCAAACAATCAAAAGATTACAATGATTTAAGAGTAGCAATACACTTCTTACAATTTAATAAAATCATTGATAAATAGATTCCTATATGTTTCCTATGTCTTGCACATAATGCAAACAATTTTGATTTTGCATAAAGATCCGCAGTCTAATAATATAATAAGCTAGTCATGAATAAATTTAGGTGGTACAGTTAAGTGACTCACGGGCGGTAACTAAGAAAAAGTTAGGATAAATAAAAAGGATAAATAAAAATTTGACTGAGACTTTATAAGAAAACTTTCACAACTTACCCCTGGCAGAAAATATTCGATCAGAATTGTGAATGTGATCGTTGAATGAATTATTTGGGCGTATATGAATAATATTAAATATGAATAATGTGAATAATGTTATAGTGTATACAGGGTGAGTTTATTTTGCATAAAAATCCGCTATCTAATTATAAATGATGAAATCAGATTTTTAATAAGTTTCTACTTTTGTGTAGCTCATTTTAGTTCTCCGAATCAAGAAAATTGAAGTTTTATATGTGCAGAGGATTTTTGTTTCGATGGGGAATGTAACCCAGTTGAACCAAACCCGAAATAAAGACGATCTATCTCGGAGAAATATTTTGACGAATTCTCGAATGCTAGCACCACGAGAAGAGGTGATGGTCAATATTTGAACGGCGTAATAAACGTGTCCAGTTACCTCTGGCTCTTTCAGGAGAACCTGGAATCTTAGAAGACCACGTGGGTCGTTACGAGGTGCTATAACTAGAAATTATAGAGGAACAGTTCCGCCGTGTTCCTCCTGTATCATTGCGCGCGTGAATTTCATCGTTCGCTGAAAGCGTTACCTCGAAAGGACTCGTGCAAAAGGAATGAGAGTCCGTCAGCGAGGCGAGGACAGGGCGCAGACGAAAAACGAACAGGCCGACCGAACGAGGAGGCTAGAATACGGGAATAGCTAGCTGTGCCGTACGTGGGCAACCGTACTTAGAGCACTGACAGTTTCTACATCTAAATATAGAATTTCGATCGCTTTGCCGAGGACTTGACGTTACACATCCGTTCGATATCCTATTCCGGTTGCCCTTTTTACGGGCACCGTCGCAATCAGCATGGCGAACGTTCCACCGACCGTTTCTTCAACTTCGAGAACTTGCTTTTCACGATTCCATCGAGGACTACGTTTTCGTTGAACACTACACCAGCGCCGGTCAAATGATCGATCTCAGATTCTTTATTCTAAAATTATGGAAATTATTAAAACTTTCTTTTAGGAAATGATTCAATGAATTTGTTAACTCGAACATATAGTATTCTGAGAAAAGTAGTGGTAAAGCGAAACAAAATTAATCTCGACGTTCTTATACAAATTTCAAAGTTCTAATACTTGCATATTTTTGTTTTTAAATGATTTTTGTACTCTTCAAAATATATGAAAATTAGCTGAAGCAAGGTTTAATGAATATGACTATCTATACTATTTTTTTCTATATCGATACCTATGTATTTTCTGTACATATACATTTTGATTGCTGCAGAGACCTAGCATCTGCAAAAATAATGATCGACTTAAATCCGACCTTTTAAATCAAATCAAAAAGTCTTTGCAAAGATCACTTTAGTTCACTGAAGTTGTATTATAGTTTTTAAAAAACTTCGAAGTCGAAGGGTACAAAAAATTCAATAAAATTCCTAGCTGTACCAGCCAATCAAACTTCCAGTCAATCAAAATTAATAGAATAAATTCAGTTTCGCTTTCGATTCTCATTACTATAAAAGTATAAATCAAATATCCACAATTTAATAATAATCCTCGTTACCATACCAATTTCTCGGCATCTCCGCAACCACCGAATAGTCAAATTGATAATCCCCAAAGGTATGCAGACGTTGAAACTAATGCGACTACACCAAAGCAGTCGAAAATTGAAAAGCGAGCGATTCACCGGGCGGGGCTCGAACTGTTCAAACGAACCGAAAGTGCATCCAGGTGGAAACGAAGATTTCAGAGAAACCGAGAGTCTCGGTGGTGCTCTATAATTAGGAGCCGGTATCGATGTTCTTTAAGAAGTGAAACACGCACCGAACAGAGTAACGCCGCAAGGTACATCGACCCTGAAATCAATATTTCTATTAGGCTCTGTATCAACGTCTGCTTATACAGTTGCGTTTGAAATCCTCCGTCTCGGTTCCCACCCCCGCCGCCCCGCGGCTACACCCTCGACCAGATTCTGTTTCTCTTGGTTCTCACTTCAGGTTGCTCGCGGTGCAAACGGTGCATGTGGTGCAAGCGGTGCAAGCGGGTGCACGCGGTGCGTTTGCACGAATGTTCTCGTTCTCGTTCGCGTTGCGTGACGAGCGCGAGCGTTACCGCCGGCTTTGAACGCGGCCACAAAGTCATGGCTGCGAGAGAAAACTCTTTCCCGTAGACTGTAGACTGTAGAGTCTACAGTGTAGACCATTGACCCTTTCCGCGCGCGCACGGAAACAAGCCAATGATACCGATCAACCATTTAACCGAGCAATCATTTTTTCGACGAAACCGTGAAAATTCTCTCGCTGCTGCGAACACATGCCAAATGCCTTTGTTCAACGCTATGCTAGTGCTATCGATCACTATGCCGCACGGAAAAATTTCAAATCGACTACAAAGTTAACCCTCTCCGGATCAAAAATATTTTAGGTCGAGCTAAAAAAATCTGAAAATCGTCACTGCTCGGTACAATCAAACGAGAACGTTTTTTCGGTTGAACGATAGCCGTTCACTTTCTGAAACTTCTTCTTCATTTAGATTTTTGGCCCTTCTAGCCTCTTTAATTACAAAATTACAAATATCTCCGTATCTAGTGCGCGGATAAAAAAAAGTATCCTACGAAAATTGCTGGTCTTTTTACGTACAATAAGATCCCATAATAAAAAATATAGGTTTCAATTTGAAAAAACAAAGTTGACCTTCAAATGAACACCCTCTATATATTTAATTATGTACTAGCTGAGCCAGCGTTTACTGCCTGCCTGGTAACTACACTCGGCAAAATTAATTAATGAAAAATCGAGGAGGCCGATCCTTCAGTATGTTTACTGGCAAAGTCTCACGATGTAATTAATCGTTTGATATAATTATAACGTCAGTTTTTCCCCGTTTACGCCTGCGGATAACGATTTCTCCTAGAAATTCGTCATTGACCAGAACGAACTTCGACGCGCGAACAAAGAATTCACTCATTCTGCATCGGTGAAAGATACTGATGAGTTCCTTCGATTGTACACAAGGATACATAGCGTATCGTCACAATTATTCATTCACCAGTTGCTCATTCGTGCGATGGTGAACGTGCACGTCGCACGATTTACAATTCTATGGGAATTTTTCTTATCGGTGAACTTTGTATTTTGCAACCACACACCTAACCTTGTACGCTTGTAATAGTTGTTTATGTTGTTTTTTGCAACATGTTCCATACAGTGTAGAAAGAGTTTTTATTGAACTTCATCAATAATTAATAGACTGCATAAATTGCAAGGTATTGGAATCAAAGAAAAAGTCACTTCCCTCAATAATTCTAACGAATTAATAATCGATAATGTTAAATCCTTTTTATCTTCCTTTTTATAATTAGATTAAATATTATTGATTTATAACGATTCCAATAATTATTGGATTGCTCTAGTTAATATTGTTTAATAGTGATGTTTTAGGAAAATGAATTATTTTAATATTTGCTACTCGAAATAGTCAACTATTTTATAAGCAAATTATTTGTTAATGAGCTATTTCTGATTATAAAATTTTAACATTTATTCCAATATGTTTATATGTCGACACACTCGGTTGCTATTTTTGTATTTGTCATGTATTTAACTTAGTCTATTTGTGTGCGAAGTTTCACAATTTTTGAATTTACGGGTTCGATAACTTCCCTTGTAAGTTATAGAAAAGTGAATTTATGTAAATTCACTTGTGTGAACGAACTTTACGTAAAGCTCCGCATATCTTCGCATGGCTAAATTTAATTTTGCAATCGACACTTCGGAGAATGAAATCTCCCTCGGAAATCCAAAGATAGCAGCATGTAAGAGACACGATCGATCGCCGGTGTTCACAGATTGATTGCCATATTTCCTGCTTTCTCTCAAATCTTATTTTCTTCATATCCTCGGCAATATCTTCACGAGTTTCCTATCGCATAGATGTAATGTAACGGAGTGCATAACAGAATCAGTGGCGAATCAATCTTCGTTGCGTTCTGCAAAATGGAGGCGCATCGATATGCGTTGTCGGGCTCGATTGGAGTAATTGAAATTGATAACAGCCACAAGGCCAACCAATTGTTAATATACGTCAATTTTGCGAAACTCTATATTGTCTGCGCCTCCGGGTGAAACTGTTTTTAAACCGATGAAACGGTACACGTTTTTTCTAGGCTATTAAAACATCATCGATATTACTCCCCCAACAGAAAATTTCATTCCATGAGAAAACAATTCACACTCCCCTTTCCGGAATCAGCGTTTAAATATTTCCACGAAGCACAATTCACTCGACATCCATTGTACAAATGAGTTCGATCAATTTCTATAACCGGTGAGAGATTGTGGATTTTACGCATTTATCATAAATATGAGTAGATCAACCGCAAAACAGAAAAACATTTAAAGAATTTCAAAATGAGCAGCATTTTTATTCGGTTTTTACATTGAGGAATTTTTTAGTCGACGCAGAAAATAATAAACTGCAGAGAGACTCGCAAACTATTGATCAGCTGTGGATTAAAAGTTACACACACTAGGATGCGAGATAACGACATTTATCCCACAATATTTTCTAAAAAAACATTTCCCTTTTGCACTCAGTCTAACGAAGCGCGCGCGTGCACGCAGTTAATAGTTTAATGGTCAATCCCACCCCGTATCTCGCTGGATGGCACGAAATAAACGTTAGTGTAACGCGGCGCGGGTAACGAACGCCGAAAACAGGAAAAGGAGCACAAGAACACACTCCTATAGAGAAGGTTCTCGTTAAAACACCGGGGAAAGATCGCCAGTAAACCCAATGAGGATCTCATTCAGGAACCTCGTTATTTTGACGCACTGTTGAATGCTTTCAGACTTTTTTCCCTTTTTTATTTTGCGTTTTCGTCTCGTGCTTTCGAAATTCGTTCGCGACTCGCAAACGCGCCGCAGCGGTTTCCCGCGCACGTTACATATACAGGGTGATCGGTAACTGGTGGTAGGTACAACCATGAAAGGGGTGTGACCCTACACCGTCGAAAATGCACAGTAGAATCGGTAGGTCATGATCAGACCCATCGGACGATTCTCACTCAATTACAATTTTGTTACAGTTTAATACTTATTCAGGATTATCAAGTTGGGACACCTCGTATATTTCACCTTGTCGGTTATACCACTAGTTACCGATCACCCTGTATCCCGAGGGGCGAAACGATTGAGAATTTTGCCTACGATCCCGAAGCTTCTTTTATTGATAAGCCGACGGGATTCACCCCGTGTGGATCGTCGGATGAATGCCGTGACTGTTCCACATAACACATAACGCGTTCCGACTCGGGATGACGTCAAATCGTAGCACGTCGTGTCGCATTCTTGTCGCAAGAGCACTCGAAAAAACGCGTCGCAGCTCTCGTATCCTGTTTCGCGTATCGATTTCAACGTTAAACACGCCATTTTTCGTGTTCGATCGCCTGCCTCGGCCGCACCGCGCTGATTAAAACCGAAACAAGATATTGATTCGATTGTACTCGCTTTTCCACAGATTATTTATTGATTTTTCTTTGACGCGTTCACGCTGCATGTTTCGCATCAGTATCGTTTATTCGATTCAGGGCGGAGATAAAGGTTTTTAAGAACGATTACGGCAAATGTCGGTAATAGGGGACATCGTGAAATCTCGATACACGTGAACGAACTCTAAATGTAATTGCAGGAGAACTTGAGCTCTATGGTTATTAGACATCCGTTATGTTACGGACACCTGTTGTTTGAACGTTCTATTTGTGAACAGTGTACATACTTCGTAATGCAATTATTAATATTCAGAGTGTTTACAGACACTGGTGGTCAAAATGATGGGACACCTCAAGGTTTTTAGCAATGAACATTCATCTGTACATATACATATGTATACACGTAGAAAGTGAATATACAACGAAATAAGGTACTAACTTTTATATGTATAATATACTAAAAAATTAAATAGCTCGTTCCAACCATTTATTATTGCTACAAACATTGACTTTTAGTGTGGGCAAAATGATAAGCTACTTTGAATATAAAATAAGAAAAGTATTAGAATTACACAATTTTTGGCAGTTTCAGTAATGCGTGGACTGCACGTTACGTTGTACCACTGTAATCATTTTTCTTGGTAAACTTCTATAGTATAGATTTTTTATATCATTTTGACGTATGCTTTCCCAAGCTTCTAAAATTGCTGACTTCAATTCGGATACTGTACTGCTTCCCACCTTCGTATAATATTTGTGACAGTCTTCCCCTAACGTTTTCGATAACCCCTACAGTTATTTTTTCCGGAAAATGCCTGAAAGTAGGAAACGATCGATTAATCCTCGGGCTGTAACTAGCGAGGTCCAATGGGAAAAAATGTTGCATGTCTGCGAAATGATGCCTTCTGAAGGGCGGGGGGAGGGCGCGGAACTTTCTCCAGTGAATTCAGCCCGCTGGTGTAATAGAATCGCAACGATTGCGTCGAGATAGGATTGAAACGGTGGTGGCTGGGACGCAGAAGCTCGAAGCTCCCCCATCGCAGTTTCCTTTCGTCGGTTCGTTCGTTTTCTCCCGGCTCCCGGCCGCGGTCGCACTTGTCTCATTTCACCGTGGCCGCGGTTTGTTCTTCCTTTTGTGGCGCCTCGGAACGCCATGTTACACACTTTCGCGATGCAACGCAGGTTCTCGCTCCACGGAGAATGATTTCGAGAGAGAAAGGAGGCGCGCGACCGGAGAAAGAGGAAGGATACGGGCCGCGATAATCGAGATCGACGCAGGAAAAACAACGAAAGAGACGGGAATAACAAGCGCCCCGATGCTGCGAACGTAAAATCCGCGATGGGGTATCGAAGCGATAAGAAGCCGCATGCGTGCAGGTCGAAGAAATGACAAATCCTAATGGCGATTCGTGTCGATAAACGAGACGATTACTCACCTTTCGAACTCGCGGTATTTATCGATACCATTTGTCCATCGATTCAATCCAGCTCGACTTTTCACCGGGGCTTTTCGAAACCAATGGTTTTGTTTTGACTCGTTTTTCTCTATAAATTCACGATCCCCCGACTGCATATAAAACCGTTTTATGTTGCAAATTGAGTTCCCACGGTTTTACAATAGTCATGCAGCGGTAGATGCATTGGATAACCTTTTGGTTTTGTTCAGAGAGACTACGAATATATGAATATGTTTGTCCAAATTTTGATGTGCGGTTGGCTGACCAACGCGGTAGTCGCACAGTTGAATAAAAAAACTGTTTAAAAATCACGCTTATATGAAAATGCACTAAAAAGGAGAAAATAATTTTTTCCCTGGTTCTCCATGAAATACCGAATCCAGTTAAGTGATTAATAATATTTCTCCCCAAAATTTTAAGCAATTAGTTCAAAATTTCATCATTTTTATTTTTGTAATGATCTTTCTATTATTATCGTAAAAGTAAGAAAAGGACAAGATTGTGTATATACCTAATACATTAATTTAAGTAACGTTAAGTAAATGTTACAAGAAATCATTACAAATCGTAAGAAATCGTTCTGTTCACGCAGTACGTATTTGTACGGCCGTATCAGGTTCCAGCGTAACCAAGTTTCACTACCTAATTAACGTTCGTTAATTTAGTCACTGTTCGAGTTATTATGTTTATAATATCCGGTTCAGCGTAGGGTGAACGATAATGAACGAGGAGGGGTCGAGATACGAGTGTTCTTTATTCAAGGAGCAGACGGAGCAGCGATGCCAAGTTTGGAACCGTTAACATATTTCCATTCATAACCCGACTGTTGCTGTCTCTTTTCTCTCTTTCCGGCGCAGAAGTCAGCGACCGTAAGGGAGGATACGTAGTATGTTGGTCTCTCGAGTCAAGTCGAAAAATAATCGTCTTCGTACGGTCTAAGAGACGACTCACGTAACCGTGAAAAATTATTGCAGATGTTCATGCGAGTGAAACTTCTCCATTGATATAATAATTAAACAGCGAATGTTTATGCAAATTCTCATTTTCACGTGCAAACGTGGAGCCTTCGCAGTATTTATCTTCATGGAGCTTCTCGAAAATGGTTGTATGTACTATGAAATAAATTTCCTCAGTCTCAAATTGCCTTGTTGGCAATTTGTGCTCTATTTAAACTGTTCCAATATTCGTATACCATAGTATTTAACTTCTGGAAAACATTGTTAGTTTTTCTCTTCTTTTACGAAAGCTATTACTAGACTGCGGCTCTTCATGCAAAATAAAGATATTTACAACAAGAGGGAGTTCCACAAAAATTGATTTCTTCTATAAATAATTTTAATAGGTCGTGTTTTTTGTCATAAATAAATACAGTGAGTATACAGTGAGTTACATGAGAAAGCAAACTTGGGGATTTACTGTAAATGCTCTGTAAATAAATAATATTTATTGCGTAGCAATATAAAGAACAAAATGTCGTAAATAAAAGAAGTGTTTATCCCTTAACTCAGTCAACTTTTCTCTTCTACTACGTGATCTATGTTTCTGATATCAATCACTGTAAATTTATTTGCAACTTGTTATTCCTAAGAAAAATCTAAGAATATGGTTACGACGTTCTCAACGTAAAAAATTTTTATTCAACTCCTGCTGTCCATAATAGTTGCAAAACTTTTTTACTTTGCTCGGAGATGCCCCAGTCTAATAAATACCTAATACGTCACGCGTGCGTCGAAAGTAAAGGATATCTTGGTGTATTTTCTCATGAATTTCTCTCTCGTCGAATCGTCGAACTGTCTCCTGGAGGAGCAGTCGAGAAAGCCAATGGTCGAGATGTTCGTCCGTGGGTTACGTAAAAGGATGGGACGGGAACGGCGCGCGGCGCGGCGCGGCGGCTATTCCGCAGATCGATGGTCGACCGTGGCTCGCAGCGATTCCGCTTTGTGCCGGTCTGATAGATGCGCGTGTATCGAGTGACAATCATTCGATGCTAACGTAGATATTATGAATGCTTCAAGATTCGAAATGACACTAACGGATGGGCCGGAGAGGAAGTCGATACGTCTTCGTCACCGACGAAAACGATGCCGCGGTTCGTGTAGATAAATATTTTAGCGCACCGATCGCGAGGTATTTCGCGCACGTTAGCGTTGGTCATGCTGTGCAAGCTGAAGAGGTATCGAGCTCTAAGTCGCTAACATTCTCATCCATAAGTCATCGGGCGCTCGACACATTACCAATGTAGAATAACCGAGGATACATATTTTGAAACTAGTTTTACGAAACGTTCGCTGGCTTTGCAGCAGGGACTTAAAACTTGGATGACTTTGATACCGGTATTGCACTACTAATACGGCTATCCCGAAATCCGATATACAGTTCTCTTCCGATATACAGTGAACCCGCGTTAATTGTACTCGGACACCATGCTACTCGAGAAGCTATTGCTGCATATCTCCACTGTTAATGGACTTAAAGCATTCGTCATTTTGTAATGAGAAAAAGCACTTATTGTAAATGCTAGAAACATAGTTTTTATTTATTTAGTTTGTACTGCCGTTTTCACTGCCGTTACACGAGAAGTTCAAATGAATGTAAAAACATTCTTCTTTAATAAACCCACAAATAATGATGGTTCCATTGACTAAATTTTGCTCCTCACTGTAGTATTGTCTCACCGACACGCTGCGCTGGTATCGATGTCGTGTTTACTCGTTCGACGCTAGGAGATTAAGCAATAACGTCTGTACACGATATAAAGCGACATTTCGGTGCCCAAGTTTGCACGTATATCGAGACATTACTGCAAATAGGCTAAAGATAAACTCGGGAGGGTAACGGGAAGGGAATACTTCAGACAGGAAAGAACGAACGAAGGTCATATCTGTCATCGTAAAATCCCTCGCTCCGCCTACCGCGAAGCAAGAGGGAGCTTTCAATTTCTCGAAATTCCGGTTTCGCTGTAGCTCTTGCCACGATTACCTAATCACGCAAAGCTGTGCAACCCGTGCTTTGGGGCGGCAACATCGGCTCGCGTAAATCGTTCGCTCGACATACGAAGCCACGGTAGCTGCTCGGAGGTGGTACCGCGGTAAAGGGGTATTATTTAGTATTGCCCTGGGCAACGACAGTGCGCACGATTTATCGAGCGGTTTGGTAGGCCAAGTACCGTTCCTCCGCATCACATCCTGCACCACTGAAATGCCTTCACCGAATGGTCCCGCGACCATCTTTGATCGTTTCCTTTCAGCGGTTGATCGTCCAACCCGCTAGATATCAGCATGCCGGCATTTTTATTGAAACATTCGCTGTTGCCGCGTGAGCAGATTTTATATCAGTGCGCGAGGATGTGCAGAGTGTCTGCGCGCTGATAGTGCAACGCGGAAACAGCTGAGTCTGTATAAAAATAAACCGAAGACGAAAAATAATATTCTTGTGACCGGAGTTTCGTCTTCCGGTAAATTGATAATGACGATATGCAGAAATAGTGATCTCTGAATAAACAAATCCAGTCAACAGAACACCCCTTAAATTGGCACTCGATTTTTTAAGTGAATTTTATTTTCTATTTTCGCTATCTTTTGAAAAACCCACGATTCCCACCGTAGGATCTCCCGAATATTACGCAAATAATTCTGCAATTCCGATCCAGCTTACACGGGAGTGAGTGTCTTCCAATAATCGAGCAGAGGATTTGCAGGCCGGGTCTGGGTCGAGCAGAACTTGCGGAAATTGGATTACGCCTAAACCGATAAACCAGAATGGTGTTCGTGGGCGACTGAACTTCGCTATTTTTTCGCTTCTCGCTCGGCTCGAACACGGTTGTCTTCGATAAAAACGGCGCTCGTCGAAGCTCAATTCGGATTATCGAGAAAAATAAATTAGCTCGATCCGCGTGGAAGAGGATGCTCGTAAGATCGCGGCTTACCGGGCAACTGCGTACCGTTACAACCACCCACCGTGAATGTTAACTTACATTCCCCGGTGTGCGTTTCATTCCGCGCCGGACGAAACTTTCACCCGTTCACTTGGCAATAAGTTCCGAGATCGTGGAACCGCTCCTGTCAGCGGAGTTTCCCCCGTGAAAGTTGTTTTCGTCGTACGCGTGAGTCATCGGGCCACCCCCACAAGAGGGAAGGAAAAACCCTGGTTGGTAGGGATGTTCGGTTCCGATTCGATTCTTCAGAAGATTCCGCGATGCTGCAGCAGCTACCCCTCTGGCTCCGAAGATTTTTAGGTACAGTGCCCGGAAAAATGATAGGACATTTGATATATTTAAATATTCTTTGTAATTGTATTTATCTACATACAGGGTGGCCCATTTATCTTGAGACAATCGATTATTACGGACACCAGCAGAAATATGAAAAAATGTTTTATATAACATTTTATATAACTATGCACATTTTTCCATAATGGCCCTTCAAGGGCCAGATGAAGGGCAACTTCATTTTTTCAAATGAAAATAATAATATTTCGTATAAAACATTTTTTTCCTGAACTTACCATTTTTTTAGGCACTGTGTGTCATAAATAGACTGCAGATTTTATGCATTTATAATAAAAATGAGTATACCCCAACACACGCGTTTCGATTCTTGTAGATTCTTCGATTCCGATTGTTTAAGAGAACCGATTCTTCAAGGTGACTCGAATATCCCTAGTTGGTAGCCATTTGATGCATCGGCACTCCGGTGTTTCCAATGTGTTTCTGCCTCGGTAGACATTGTGGCAACCGGGAATCCATGGGGTCTGGCTACTTGGGGGTGGGCTACCCGGGAGGGAAAGTAAATTGCACCGCGCGAAGGTGAGGATCGATCGAATCAGGGCGGTGCACGAAGAAACTGCGTAAGAGGAGGAAAGAGCCTGCCGCCGGGGCTGTTGCATCCCCTCGAGACATGTGTCCAGATTAGTTGGGAATCTTGTTGCCAACTTCTTATTCCTCGCCGTTGCCACCCACGCTCCACTGTTGTCGTTATTTGTTGCTTTCGTGGGCAATACGCGATAAATTGTCCACCCCCCGTCCCCGTAGAACATGATGTCATTGCTAGACGGTGGATGTTCCTGCAGGATACATGTACAGGGTGAGATCTGTGGTTTAAGCTACAACTATGTACAAATTAGTCGTACATTATGTCAAAGGTGTCTAGCCTAACTAGAAGACTAGAATGTCGAGTGGGACATATTTTAGTGTAGTTAGTTTCACAATTTCAGAGAGTCATTGTAACAATTAGCCGTTTAGCGTGCGATTTTCTTCGCGGCTACAGTAATTAGAACTTCTTGGTCTTCAATAATTTTCTGAGATAATGGAAAATATATATTTATTAATTACACGGAAATTATATTCAGTAGAATTCTGTTTGAGTAATTACGAAGAAGAGGGTACACCTTACCGATTTTGATGACCTCAATAACATATTTCAACGTCATCAAAATAGGTGAGGTGTACCCTCTTCTGTATAATTATACCGAAAGTTTCATCACAAGTTTAATTTGATATGTATTATGATCCAAGAGGCTAACAAAACGCTGTCCAACATTGAATAACCTTATCACCTTGAACGACAAAGTACCTAGAGCAAAAAGGATCATTGTCAAAATTTAAATATCGACAATTTATAGAGAATCGGAAATTTTTAGTCTTTTGGGATCTACTGTGTGTATTTCTGGAGAATCGGTGCTATCGGAATTAGTGATTATCACCTCGGTACGTTGGCAGGGCCAGTAAACACAGAAAACGAGACCTCATGCACGAGGTAAACCTCTTATGAGCAGTAATCGAACCCGGTGAGGTGAAACTTTTGTATTGGGATTGACTTGGATCCAGGAGTACATATTGAACTTGATCCCATCCCTAGTTGAAGCTAGCTCACGCGAACCTGCAATGTTTACGCTGCCCGTTCTTCCTTAATCCCCTTCATTGGCGATTCGTTCCGCATCTTAACACGGTAATCCAATCCCAGTGTCAGTGAATTGACGTGAGATCAGCCGGAGAAAAGGACGGCATCCTCCTGTGCGTGCGCGAACGGCCGCATTTGACCAGCAAATAAAGTCAGTCGATATCGATTCCTATCGATCTCGGCATGCGCGTACACGCATCCACTCGCGAACCGTATAAATTGCATCGCACACATGCCCACCGATATCCTGTGGCCGGCTGCATACCGAGATTCTTTCGAGAACATGCGAGAAGCACAACGGTATCGCGATTCTTTCCTGCGATTTACCACTTACTCATTTATTTATTGTATCCCGGGGTCCCTCGATATGTCGAATTATCCGACAAATTATTGCACCGGGTCGTAAATAAGACTTTGTGTTTCTTCCGTCGCGGTTCTGCTCGCGGAGAAAAACCTATGCTAAATAATTTCCAGTATTTCTCCAACTGTCATTTCGATTTTGCAACCGTTCGACTTCCTCCGTGGAACGTCGGTACTTTTTGCAAAAATACGGATTCACGCCAACGTTCGATACGTTAGCGCATATTAGTTTCTAAAAATAACAAGAATGTATCTATCCAAAGTTTTAGCTATTCTTGTTATGATATACGAAGAAATTCATTTTTTGAATAATTCCTCGTAGATGATATGCATCTTTGCAATTTCAACAATCGTAAACTGAAAATATCAGAACCGGTGAACCTAGTGTTAATCTAATAAATATCGCGTAGAAGCAAGGATCAATGATTTCTTCTGCGGCCAGCTACCTGACAAGATCAGCGAACCGATCGGTTTCGGTCTTCCGGCCACATTTCTAATGTGTCGTGCACGCCAACTGCGACCGCAAAATCGAAATCCACACCGATGCCGGATCGGTAGCAACGATGACCGCTGTATCAACTTAGCAATGACAATCACGACCTGGACCGATTGTCGCGAGCGACGCGACAATTGAACATTGAAATTATCTTGGACAGAGTTCGATGACGATTCGAAGATTTCTATTTACAGACCTTTCCAAGGTCATCCAAAATTCAAAAATAATGACACCACCTAACAGATTTTGTGAAACTCTACTATTTTTGTTTCAAACATTTTCCCAAAAAATAAATACTTCCCGAGATTTGAGTATTCGGCCGCTCGAATTTGTCACGTTTGACTGATTATAACTCGATAACTGTCCATTATCGAGCTTTGTGCCCATTACATCTTTTGTTCAGTAGATCATAAGCTACAACATATGAAAAATTCAACTGATCTTACCGGGATAGATTTTCCATATGATTAGTGCGGGGTCCTCTCATTAAAATCGGCGTGTAGACTTGGGTAATATCCCTGAGTGTAATATCATTTCGATTTCTCGGATTACTGCAAATAGTAAGAGCCGAGTTAGCAATTTCCAAGTCCGCGCCTCACGGTAGCGCGAGATCGTTTGAGCGACATGTGTTCTATCGTAGCTCGCGAAACCCGATCGTGCGCGAAGCCGCCAATTTACACGGTATTCAGTAGCAGATATCTCGTTTCAGTGAAGAGTTGCTCGCGAGAAATCGATGTAGATAAGCAGTTAATTCTCTCTATCCGTTTTGCAAGCAGGGAGTAACAGGGCGTCAAAACAGTATACAATTGTTTTTCGATCGATCGACGAATCATCAGTCACGCGTACCGATTTTTCATAACTTTATACAGGGTCGGCGACTCCACATGTTACCACTTCGATTTGCATGAATATTATTATCCGTAGCTTAAGATGGTTCACACGTAGGGTTGAATGGTATGAAGAGGAGCATATTCTGACGTTAATAGATTTTTTGTAGATGCGTAGAGGACACACGAAGGTGATTCACCGTTTTTAAAATGGAAACATACATTTTTTATTGCACCACTTAATGCATATTCTTTCGAAGAAAGGGTTAACCCAGTTATGAGAAGAAATAATTTTTTAAGATATATGAGAGGCTCGATGCGACAATTATTTACAATTTACAGCATAACAGTTAATGACCTTCATATGTCCTGTATGCGTCCACCTACCAAAAATCTATTAACGTCAGTATGTGTCTCTCTCGATACCACTCCATATGATTACTGCGGGGTCCTTTATATGTACTCCGAATTAAAATTAACGTAGAACTTCGATGAACCGTGCTAATTAGTGGAACATGACTGTTCGGATAATACAACAATTACGTAGCTTACTCTTACAATACCTAAATGTTTAGTAATTGATTAGATACCGATATATTGTAAACGATATTTTGAATAATGGTACAGCAATTTTTAGTGGTACTTCAGAGGGGACAATCGAGTGCAAAGGGTCAGATAAGAATTTGATTCGAACCTGTAAGGTGTTTTATTTTCGGAGTCACACGCATGGCTGAAAATAGAATGAGGCATTTACCACTTGAAATAATGCTTCATCCATCACAGGTGTTCCACCAGACGAGTATATTTTTGTTAATAACTGCTGTGGAATGAAGATTGATTGTGATCCTTGTCCCCCTGCGTTTACATATGAAAGAATTCACGATGACAAATGAACCGACGAATCGGCTCCTAAACGTAATTCGTCGTAAGTCTATAGAGACATTGTGTGCTGTACAAGTATGTAAATTCAAAAGCGTAGAGGGGACATTAAACAAGAACAACTTCGTTTGTCATTGTAATGTTCTATACGTTCCGGTTGGAATTTGCATATTTCTGCCGCTTTTGTGCGCGTTTCAAGGAACACGTGGAATTGAAAAAGGTTGAAACAAGGGGATTCCGGCTTTCCATTTTTTTTTCTTCGCTAATACATGGGGGCAGCCCTTGAAAAATGTTCCCTGTATTTTTCAATTGTTCGCGCTTGAATGTTTTTTTTTCAAATAAAATAGATTACAGACCGTACTGTGTAACTTGAATTACGGTGCTTACCAAATTTCATTACTTTTTTATTATCTGTTGTAGAAATCGCGTTTGAAAATGTACGAAAATGATTCTTTGAAAGAATCTTGCTTTCCAGCTGCATGGACTTGCTGGAAACAGAAATGTTATTAAAGATAATACACTTATATGTCACGGTAAATTCGGTGGAATATTGCAAATTAAATTTAAATGATGTTTTATCATACTACAGTAATATGACTCCAACGAACGATGTTGTAAATGAATTTGTTAAAAGAATTTCAATGTCCCAGAAATCCAATTTTACACTTTGAACTTCCCATTGCTCGATTCCACGATTTCGAGTCTGAGGTCACGCGGCCGTGTCAATGAACTGGCTTTGATAGCGCTCACACAACACTCTACAATCGAAGCTTCACGCACACTGCCATTTAAAGAAAATTGGTATGCCGTCGAATGATTTTCAAACTCAATTATTCTTTTCCACTGAAGTCTTTCACAGTTCATGAGCTTCTTTCGAGTCGCAGAATCGAGTGGCACGTCTTTCCAGCGCAAGTGGTTAAATTTCAGTGTCTAATTGCTCATTCTTTACATTCTGGAAGACAAACATTTTTTATTGACATTTCTTTTATATGTGACATGCTTCGTCATCGCATTTAATTTTATCCTCGATGAAATACTTTCCAAATTGAAAATATAAATAATTACAATGGTAAACATTTTATTTGTTTGATCGAATACTGTTTGCAAGGGACAGCAAATGGCATCTGGTAATGGAAATTGTGCGTAAGACAGTCGACGCCACAGTATAGAAAATAATATTTCCCAACAAAGCCCAGAAGATTTACCGAGATTGGGAGACGTGCATCTCTTTGTCGCCGCAGTGCCGTCTTTAGCATTACGGTATATTGAGAAACATGGCTGAGACTGTGTCCTTGGGACGCAACAACATTGCTGGGACTCCTGTTTCTTGGAGCGAAAGACGAGCACGCGTTACGTAATGAACGTCTCCGGCCGTGTCGAGCAGGCACCCCTGCCAGGTCGTTGCATTATTAATCGAGCAATCGATATCTCGGTCTATGTCTCGTGCATCTACGCGCTCACGTTGCCGGAGAGTTTACGTCCGCTCCATCGAATCGTTTCACGGGAAAACCTTGCAAGGACACGGGGAACCGGTGCACCGCAGCACTGCATTCTTTCCTTTCTCCACATTCTGATCTCTTCCTGTCCGATGGAGAACAGGGCTGTTGACCCAGTCCTGTTCATCCGATACGATTTTTTGCGAAAATTCCTTGCAAGCTATTCGGAGCACCACGACATATTCCCTTGCCATGCGTACACTCCCGGTCAAAATGATAGTCCAGTTACTACAGTCGGTGGAAATTCCATAGTTACGCTAAAAATTTCATGTATTTTTCATTGATGTTGATTAAATTTTCAGTTGTTACCAGCTGGGACAGTTGGATATGTTTTTTCTCCTGATCACAATTTTTTCTTCATAAATCAATTATTTAAGGGACTGTCGTGAAGGGTGGGACACATTTTGTTTTTTGTTTTTGCGAAATGATCGCGATTTGAATGCAGTCGAAATGGAAACCTTTCCGAAATGTCAAATATTAAAGAGTTCGTAAGGAATCATATAATTTGTTAAGAAATCTTGCAAATTATGAGAGGAAAAGAGTTTAAAAGTACGTCGGTGCCGTGACAGAAGCAATGAGAACGTCGCACAGTGTAAATCTTTAAAGTCGAGAGGGCATCTTTAGCCAGTTGTTCACAATTTCAAAAATCAGCTCGATCGCCGTAAAAGTTTCGTCGCTTTGTCAACCAACGGTCCTTTTACAAAGTTCAGCCCGTGGTCATCTTTATTGTAATCTCTGGCGCGTGCATTTCCACGCCGACTACTGCAAAAGTTCACGGATCGCGACGCGAGCGTTCAAATAAAGTGGAGTTCTGCCCTTCAACCGAAGGAAACGACCATTTTTCAGCACCCATTCGCTCCGGTCCTTTTTCAGGATAGAACGGCTATCCTTGGGTGATCAAGTCATATAAAACTTGATTCGGCCTGGCGACAATTCGCCTACTAAACAGTGCGCAATGTAAGATTCCCGTCCGATCTATGTGCAAGACACGCTATTAAAGACTCAGATATTTGTGTGGATAGAGGAGCAAAACGTGATAGTGTGGCGTTACACGAGCAGCCGTTTAGATCTGCGTCTGTAGCCTGCAACGCAGGGTACCACACCGGTAATTGCTAGTTGCAGCCAGCGGATCGAGAGGAACGAGTTTATAGAAAAGTATCGCGAATGTCCTTGCAAGGTTCTATCTCGATGCGACCAGTCTGCGCGAAGATGTGCGCGTACGATGGCTTTTATCAGGACATAAATATTTCTATCGATCTTCTAAATAAGTTTCGTTGATAGAAAAATCGATCGTGGGGTATTAGCTAATTATTCGGTGTGCAAATAAGTTCTTCCCCCTATTTTTCCAAATTTAAGATCGTATTACACAAATCAGGCACAAGATTACGTCTCAAAGTAATCACCCTCATTCTCTATAACCTTTTCCCACCTGGTGGGTGAATGATAAATTCCATCCTGAAGAATGACGGCTGCTTGCTGGTTTTGAAATCATCAATACATTTTCGTGTGGCAGGATTTCCCATCGCAACGCATAAATTGTGTCCTGCGTTCCTCTTGCAACGTGTGGCCGAGCATTGTCGTGCTGCAAAATCACGTGTCTTGTTCCTTGTCCGATTTCGATAGAACTTGGGAATCAATTTCATTCTAGTTTGTTGCAATCGAAGTAGATAATTTTGATTTCGCATTTTAGACTTTGCTCTGCAATACAGGTGAATAGACTACGTTGTTTTAATCATTCGTAGAAATCGCGACCTGATGAAATCATAGAAATCATCCCAAATTCTTTCGCTAGCAAGATAAGTTTCAAAATTCGCGCGTCTTCTTCCGATGATACAAAATTCATCGGCTACGTATACGTGTTCGTCAGGATAATGCGAATCAAATTAAGAGAATGGATAAGATCTGGCCGCAGCGATCGTCTGTGATTGAATCTGAATGCATAGTTGGCTACAGGAGTGCGTATGCGCGAGCTGTACTTGTCTTTTATCGAAAGCGCAAAGCGTGGAAGGAGTAACAAGTTAATTTCTCCCGAGTCGGCAGGCACATCGGTACGTTGCCAGTCTCGTACCGCGCGTAATTGCTCCACACGTTCATATTAATTTATGTATTCCCGCTTGCTAAATTCAATTTTCCGCCGATCACGGAATTTACATCGCTATCGCTCGATTTAAATGCCGCGCTCGGCTCAATTGTTTGTTACTATCGCGTGTATCCGATTGAAATATGAGAGTGATACTTTGGAACAATGACGCTCGCGTTACCTTTGTACATCGACTAGCGGATGTGAAAGGACGGAGAAAAAGTATTGGATCGTTGCAAAAGTCTTGATACGCAACTGTTAACAGCTATTATATTAAATAACAAACCTCGTCAACTCATGGCCCAATCCAATATCATTTGCAAGGGAAACACCCTGTATATTTTCCGATGACATAGTCGAATGCAAGGCGAAGTGTCGTCTCTGGTTTCCTTCTAACTCTCGGTATTACATAAAACTGTTCCTTGCAAGGCCTCGTTGATTTAATGTTATTGTCGCTCTAAGCATTCAGCACATTGCACACGCAAGTGTGATTCACTGAATTATTGAAAACGTAGAATCATCGGCTCCAGAAGCTTGCGAATTTACATCGTTGCATCATTTACACTCGACGATGGTGATGCTTGCGCGATACGCGAAACCAATGATCCACTGTTGCGTTTCAGCGGTTCGTACGGCGCAGTCGAACGGTATTCGAACGGAAATTATTTCGAATTATTTGTAAACTGGGGATTGTCAAAGGGAATTTAACGCGATATACAATTCCGAACTGGAAATGAATATATACGGATTCAGGTGCAGGTGGGATTAACATTAATTACTTACTCACAGTCCATTCATGACATTTGATCATATTCAATATGTTTTTTTTATTAAAAAGTGGTTCTTTGTTGTTTTTAAAGATACATTAAATGTCTTGAGGACAAAGTTGAATGGTAGGTAAAATGGGGCTCATACTACACCAAAAAATTTTTGTTTTTATGTCATTTTTTTAGAGACATCAAGGTCACCTTCATTTTTTAAAAATGCAACCACCCTTTCTTAAACATCTACAATGATAGTCCCTTTCATTACGAATTCAATGACTATAATTACTCAAGGTGTTTGAAAGAGAGGTTGGTGGGGGAAGCACGCTGTGGAAATCTGGGACCAACTTTTTTTACACTATAACTACAAATCTTTATCGAATGTAATGATACCAGAAAGAGCACTGGATAGTACTCAATGGTATACTATACTAATTTAGATGAAAGCGCGAAATAAAATCTGAGCGAGAGTGCTCTGTATATCTACTTGAAAGCTTCTTCAATTTAAGAATTTACGTAATTTCCTTAAAACACTCGAAAATCGCTAATGAATGAACGCTGTTTCAGAGACTGTGTAAGAACGGAAAGCGTGCTATATAAAATCTCTCGACTTTCGATGAAGTGAAGTGCTTCACGGGTGTACAAATAAAAGAAACAATACAGGAGTCTCATACTTCAGACCTTTAATTGCGACGGAAAGCGAAAATTTTACGACTTGCGTAAAATTTTGAAATCGACTTCTTCCCGACTTTTTGGGCCAAATGCCCCACTGTGCGCTGTCTAGTTATAAGTAAACTCGTTGCAATCAGAGCAGGTCTACAACGACAACTGTACCCATTCGTGTAACAACCTAATAATCTGTAATTACTCGACGATCGGTGTCCGATCTGGACATTCATTCTCGCCTCCCAGTACCCGGAACGATATTGCAGCATAGAAGCAGACATTTCATACGGGAACTCGATCGTTTCTCATTTTCAATTCGCATCCATATGCAAACGGCGGGACGGGACGCACGGGCGCCGTATCAACCGTAGCAAATCGTTTACGAAACATACAAGCCCGGGATTAAAGACAGTCCGGTGTCCGTGTCGGCGATTGCAAGTGTCACCGCAGCTTCCGCAAAAATAAGAATTTATCGCGGCACCATTAATCGGTCATTAATTATACCCCGCGCGGTGCGGCGCGGCGTAGGCACTGGAAAGCCAAGCCGAGAGGCTTTCTTCGACTTGATTTACAGCCACGGTGCGCGGCAGCCTTCGATTCTGTACACGGCTACATAAAATGTTACTTAACCCCGCCCGAAGTAAATCGATTTCTGCGGTTAATTCGCCTTTCCGCTATTCCGTCCCGCAAACTTTACACACCACCCCGACTAAGGGGACCACTTTGTTTCTTCCTTTTTCGTTCCCGCCAATCGCCGAAACTCGCTGCAACCTGATAACAAATAACTGGGCCAATTTGGTCTCCGTCGTGTAATCACTTAAGGGGCATTCTCGTGAAACAGGTTCAAACGACTGAAACATTTTTTTTACATAGTTCGAAGATATAACTTCTCAAAGTCTAAAGTCTTTCCTTACAATATCGCGTGTCAGACTCGTGATAAAGATTCTAGACAGAGTCTAATAAATATGCATGTTATTACTTTCCTTTAAACACAAATAAAATTCTATTACTTCTCATCGTAGTTGCAATTCACACCGCAGTATTAGGAAGAAAAAATATGTAAAAAAGCTTTTAATAACCACGCTTATATTAAAATGCACTAAAAAGGAGAAAATAATTTTTGTTCTGGATCTCCATATAATACCGAATCCAGTTAAATGGTTAATAATATTTTTCCCCAAAATTTTAAGCAATAAGTTCAAAATTTCTTCTGTTATAAAATTACTGTCGGAATAGATAGAAAAATTTAATATAAATTTAAATAAAATCTTGACATTCTGAGAAAAATTGTACGAATTTATTCATTTAATCTCATTGGGAAAAAATCCCGCAGTAAAACGTACATCCGCAGTGATAGGTACATTTATACCCTGACAGTAATGTTTAGAAACTTGCACAGCATTGAGAGGATCGTACGCAATCAAAACGATTCTAAATCGCATGAAATTTCCGGGGTTGCAGCGTTCGAATAACTAAAGTTCACGATCCAATAATGGGAAATGTTTGACATTATTCCAATAACATTATCTTCGAAGTCTTTGTCCCGATTCCTCGACTTCCTTCTTCGTGATACACAACGTCTGAGATTCGAGGACAGTTGTTGCGATAGATTAATGATAGAAACTTCTACTCGAGGTCCTGGAACGTTTTCTCGAGTGCATCTTAAGTCGAATCGCGCGGATGCTGATCGTTCCATAGATATCAGCGTTGCGGATTCGGATCAGTCGTGTCGTTGCGATCACGGATTTTCTATGTTCAATATGAGGAAGTCACCGTTTTCCTTTTCCAACGAACTATTTTTAGCTGAAGATAGCGTAAAAATATCAGAGAGATACTTTACCACACTGTTGAACTAGATTATTTTTAAACAGCTACAGCGAATCACAGTAATATTCGGACAGTTTTAAAAGGACGGTCATTTTTTTAACATCGGACCGTATGACTTGGATTTTTTTGATTGAGAAGTTAGAGCAATTGGTCGGAATATCAAAGAAAATACTAGAAATGGTTGTTTACTCCTTTTTTATGAGAGGCCATGTTGAAAATTTTTAAAAATAAGTTTTGTAGGAACTTTTATTTTATCTAAATTCCAATAGAACTCGTGCAAGGTATACATCTTCTTCGACATTAACTTTTGTAAACTAGTGCATTGAAATGTAATTCACATGTGATTTGTGTGATTATATGTGATTATGGTAGTGTACCTTTACTTTATTAAAAAACAAAATGTTGTCGTACAATTAAAAAGTTATCACATTTATGACGTGTAGTCTATATCACTTATAAATATTGGTTCTCGGTATAGTAATCTCGGATTACTAAGGTTGATTAAATACTGATATAAAGTTTAAAAATCTTCTTTAGCTTCATTCAAGCTATCTGATTACAGCTCTTTCATCTTCTTCGACTTTCTATTATTTGATGTAGTTTTAAAATTGTCTTCAACTTCTTTTAAACAAAGTCAAGTGTAATGATATCTAACAATTACTCAAGATTATCATTATACAAAATTTAAAAACTAAATTGATATAGACAAGTTTGTAGTTGGATTTAAAACCACGAATGTCGATACATACTCCAAGACACCAGAGAAGCAAGATTACAAAAAGTACAACAAAATTATTATTTATTTGTTAGAATCTAAATATTTATAATCAAATTCTATCCATCTTGTTTATATTGAAACGCTATGATGTCATTAACTTTACGATATGCGGACTTTCAAAAGTGAATAATTATCTGTTATTAGATATTTATCTTTAAGCAATTTGTGTTCAGGAAGGCTGATTATGTTGTTGCGGGACTAGGTAGGGGCTGAAAAGAGGCACGTTTACTCTTGTTTATGAGACCTAATTTTTTTTTCTTTTTAAGTCTCCAACTTTTGCTAGCCTTCAAATACGTACAATTCAGTAGCCGTCTATTGAATAACATTATTTTGCTTCAATACAAATGCACAATATCTGCAATGTAATGAAGAACTTCAACTCTTATCGTTAACCGGTATCTCTTATCTGATCTGGAACAGATCAGACCGCTCGTCCTCGAAAATCATGTTTTCTCCGTTACCGTCAAAAATGGCTTGCAAATTGACTCGTTATTTCACTGTAGCTTCGTTATACGTCATGCACGCCCAATATACAGAGTGTCTCCAAAGAAGGGTTGTTTCCCAAGGTCATTTGAAGTAACTTTTTTCTTTGCAAAAATGTTGTCTGTGGCTCTGTTACGGAATTATACAGTAAATCCTTTATAAACGCAAAAGTCTCGGGCAGATTCATTTGCATTTATCATAGACGGGACACTATTTTTTTAAACTTCAAAGGCCGAGCCGAACATAGAGAAGGACAGCGCGTATAAAGAGAGAAGCGACTGCGACTCTCTGCGTCTCTTTCTTTCCCATACACTGTCCTTCCTCGCGCCTGAGAAGAGATCTTCTGAGACTTCAGGGTTCCTCCAAAATGGGACTTCCTTAAAGACAACTTTTTCGGGACACCCTGTACATATATTTTTTCCTCGTATAATCCCCCTTTAGGACTCCACCGGTTTAGTAATGAGGCACAATTAATTGCAACTAATGATCAACGCCGGAGCTCGTCGGCGAAAATCGCTCGGCGACCGATGCTTTCGAAAATCCGTGGTTGCCACCACGTGCCGCGGAATAACGCTTGCCACCAATTAAGAATGAAACAGGGTTCCGGCAGTTTCGAGTGGCAAGTTGCTCGTCACACGCTGTCACTTTGTGGCTAACGACGCGCGGAGCTGTTGCTTCGATCGATGTCTGAAGTGGTCGTTTAGAGGGCACAAGAACGGCGAAAAACAAACCCCGGGGCATTCGTGTTGCACACGTGGAATGAAAAAGTTGTTGCTCGCGGTTACGATCGCTTTTCCCGTTATGGCTACCGGGGTAAATGACGTAATCCGACGTTACCGGTGCCGAGGACGGCGATAACATCATCGTGGTTGGCATTGTTCGACTATGATCGTTGCCACACTGTCCTGCGAACACGTTCTTGCTGGATTATCGTCGCGCTAAAGGTTAAATCTTGATCGACACATAAGAAAGGAGACAATCTTGACAATACTGGATAAAAAGTAACATGTATACAGGGTGGACCACGAAACGTGATCAGCTTAGATTATTCAGCTCTTAGTGGTTCAATCGGAAGTTTTTAATCTAAAATCATATTGTTCAAGGAGAGGTTTAAAATGAGAGGTGTGCGGGTACTCGAAATTTTGGGGTTTCTTTACGAGACAGCAGCACTGAGGATTTGTTGCGTGAAAATTCTGCAAAACACGTTCAGTTCGTTGTCTGTTCATGACACGCTCTTACTACTTATAACAGACATTGACGATGGGGCAGTCTTGTTTGGTTTCCATTAATTTTATAACCTCTCCGCTTTGAGTTTATACTCAATTATAATGGAAAACAAATATTTCCATACGACTAACAGCGTTTATAAACGTTAATAGAAGTGGAACTAATCTGTAATGGACAGATACACGAGTCAAGTGGCTCGGAAGTGCATTTGACCCGATGAATTGTCAACATCAATTTATTTGAAATGGAGCCTTCACATGAGAAAACTGATTACATGTTTTTCATTAATTTTTCAATCTACTGAATAAAAATTCAATCACGTAACAAAAACCGTTTGAATGAATAACAATCACCTTGTCAGATTAATAAAATAATACTAATATTAATAAAATTTATACGAGATTATAATATTTAGACAAAAATAAATTGATTTATAGTATTGTACAATTTTGTAATTTTGTAAATTAAAATGGTAAAAATTGGTAAAGTTAACTATTGAATTAACCTGAGATTACGTTAATCATTTACTTATAAATCGTGACTAGTCATCAGAATTATGTATTAGTCCGGTAATCATTTGAATAAAAATTAATTCAATAAATGTGCACCAAAATCTACTAAAATGTTGAAAGGGACGAGTTAAATCTGTAATTTCCGCGAAACTGTTCCACTAACGTCATTACATTTTGTATAATTATTTTGTCACAGGAACAGCGAGGTCGGGAGCTGTTTCGCGTTCTCGGCAGCTAGTAGACTCCTCGCTTTGCTTTTCTTTGAGCTTTCCGCAGTCTGCGCGCTGCACTTTGATCCTCTGTTGAGAAAACTTTTTAGTCGTTGGCATTTTCCCCGCTGGTTCCGGTGAATGTTTATTATCACGTACGCGCAGCACCACCGCGTGATCTGGACACCACCACATATCAGTTTGTCCATTCGGGACACCATATTCGCATCAGCGTATGGGATTTAAAAGTCTTTGTGACTACCAAGTCGGAAAAGAGTGCCAAAGCTAATTTTTACGTGGAAACCTGCGTGGCAATAACGAAGATTTTTCATGTCCTAGCGAATATTTGTACACGAAATATTTTAGACATATTATTTCTGTTGTACAATTTGGACTTTATACATACAGTGAGTGTAAAAAGTATTCGTACGCCCTTTAAAATAGAATAATCATAATGATTGAAGAAAAAAGAACTACCAGACAATTTTTATTTTGTTAATCATTATTTGACTCTCTTATACAGAACTCCATTTTTCTATATGTATTCTACAAAAATTGCTGATTTATGTCTTGTTGTGTTATTTTTGGAAAAGACAATGAGTCCAGGTCACTGATCGACGAGAGTCACAAGAATAATGGCTCCGCAAATACAAAGTATTTTTAGGTTTTTCCTCTTCTTTTCTGAAATAAGTATCTCTATATTCTTTCGTAAACTTGCAACGATTCCTAAAGCTCCTTCGCTGAATACAATCGTAAATCGTTCTATCCCACGTATCGAATCCGGAATTACACAATGGACAAAAACACTTTCGTCGAAACTGCTAATATTAGGTCCGTTGAACGCATGATGGTATCCGTATTTTTAGTTGTCTGTCTTTTGTATGATCGAATATAGTCATCGGGGAATTTTTTGAAGTTTATTGATCCAGTTACTTATATCCACTTATTCCAATTACTATTCGAATTCTTCCAGTAAACTGTATTTAAGTTTTCAGTTACATATAGAATAGTTTCTGGAGTGTTTAATTGCTGTGATCATTTCATACAAGTATGCATAAAACATACATTAATTCATGGATTATGCTTTCATGTGGATGGCTTATCTGATGCATTAAATATGTTGGGGATATTGTGCTCCGTACCAGAGCACTTTCGAACTACTTATTTTATAATTTTATATTGTATACTCATTTTATAATTTTGTAAAAGTACTTAGTTTACATAAGTATCTTATATAAGTGCTTTTCAGCTCTTGTGCCCAATGATTTACAAGCATCATTTCGAAATCAATAACTATGGAACTTCCCAAGCGTGGAATACAAAAATATCTGCAAACATAAAAGAAGAAACTATAAATGCTGATGGAGACTACATTGTAAATTAATATTTTAAATAGATATTTAAAATCATTTTCTTTTTCTCAGTTGCCAAAACTGTAATTAAATAGAAAAGAAACTTAAAAATTACTTATATACTACAAATAATTATTTAAACTGTACCCAAGTTATTCGAATATATTTTCGTGAGCTACTACGTTTATTTTCAATACTTCTGCAATTATGTATCTTTTCCTTGCATTACTTACAAGCTTTTCATATGCTTACATATACGTTGTTTCATATTTCATATTAGGTCCAGTTCATTGGTCGACCTGGAACACGAGAATAATGAAAAAAGTTTCTACAAACGTGTGCGTTATTTGACCTAGTTCTCGAGTTATAGGCATTTCTGAACTCTTGAAATGTGTAACTGCTCGCTTTCATAGAAACTACATGAGGTAGTCTGTGGTCCAAACAGAAGCTTATGATAGTAATTTTTATGAGATCCTTCGTCTCTTATAAGAATTCTTTAGTTGATAGCTTAGAAAATATTAACCAAAAAGGAGAACTCGTACGCTATATCAGCACTACCTATGAATCCTCAAAAATTTACTTTGGCTGCTCTTTACTTTACCGGACTCAAAATTTGTGCCTTTCTCCTACAAATTATGATGTACCCGGACCTTGCAATTTTTTCAAAATCTCTTTTGCACGTCATTTAGTAAACCAATGCTTCCAATGGCCCACAAAAATCAGATCGTTCAGTGTAATTGTAAAAAAGTTATGTATTCTGTTTTAAAGGGCATACGAATACTTATGGGACTGACTGTACATCTTGCTTGAGCTATTCCTTGCTGACTTCCTTGTTTCTGTTATGAAGCTATTCTATTACGATAAATACTACATCAAAATGAACAAACTGATATGGTGTCCTAGCATTTTGTCCCTGACTGTACCATACGCGTCATTGGCGTACGCCCGATCGGAACGAGTGAAAAAGGATGATTTAGTCGCGCGAAGAGTTTCGGCGGACTGGGGCTGGTGGACACACGTGATTCGGCAGTGAACCACTTGGCCGGAGTTCAAAAACTTCCGAAAGTTCCTTTAGTGAGCAAGTCCAGTGACTAACGAGCTGGGAGTGCGTCACACTCCTCATCTGGGAGGCGCCGCAACCTGTTTTTTCAATGTCCGACGTCGCCTTGGTGGACGCTTATGCACGTATGTACAGAGTGTATAAAAAGTAATGGTCATCCGTTCTAGGGGTGAATCTACATCTCTGGATCGATGGACATTTGTAAGAGAAACTTGCCGCAGAATTGTTTGTAACAAAGAAAATTGTTGGTAAAGTTGTTTTTTATATCAACGCCTTGTACTCATCGAGAAGAGAAAAAGTGTGAAAGGAGCCACATGTCGCAAAAAAATAGTTATCGAGGTATATGTAGATTCACCCTTACGACGGATGACCATTACTTTTTATACACCCTGTACACACAGCGTACGCGTCGCTGGTGTTAGCGTCACACGCCTATGCCTTCACTACCGGCTTTTCTGGTCGCTCGTTCGTATTTCATTTTTCAGGCTCCGATCGTCCCAAAGTGGGACAGAACACTTCTTGTCTCCTCGGGCCCCTTCGCGTTGTCACAAACTACATTAACGCTGCAAATGAAGCCCGTCCCGTTTCAGTCGCGTGTTATTGCGCATCCGAAATCCTGTTTCGTTTTGTCGGCGGTATGTTTAATGCATGATACCGGCCAACTTGTTCAGATAAGGTATACGCGGCGTGTTGGTACGGCTTCGCAGAATATTTGCTCGCAGCTAATCGCTAAAATTGGAGTACTACGTGTGTGCATAGTAATCGAACATCGGTAAATGTTGATCCAAGCATTGTGCAGTATCGTTGGCTCATAAATTTCTTAACAAATCTGCCACGATTTGTGTGCCTTGCATCGAATCTTTAGAACACGTCTTTTCTGTGCTTCTTGTTTGGTGATTTCAGTTCGGATATAAACGTAATCGATAGACAGCGGATTTTATGCAATTACGATAAAATGAGGAGGTGTAATTTAAAACAGTAAAAACATTGGAAGAATTTCAAAGTACTGTTATGTTATCTTCAACCTATTAAATTATATTAAGACAGAAAATAATTTTCCATTTCATTCCAGTTCGTAGCAATTCAGGTAAGAGAATATTTATTTTGCATGAAGATCCGCTGTTTAGTAGTTGATTGCGAACTATGTTTAATAGACTGAACATAATACAACCGCATTGTTAAATGTGTACCGTTTGAAATTAAACCTATTCATGTTTGTCATAAACGCATCAAATCCGCTGTCTATTGTGTATACGTAATACTATACGTAATTGTATACTGTTCTAAAATTCAAATATACTCGTTTTTATCATAAATGCATAAAATCTAGCGGTGGCTTATGAATACATTTATGATGGATGAAGGGAGTCCATTGCAATCGTCGTAAAACCAGAGGAGAGAAGCTGAACTCCGAATTGATGAAAGTATTCTCTTTACGTTACCAGTTTTATGTCATCGTAAATCGTTTTACGTCTTGCCACCAAGTGCGGCTGGTTCCAATAGTCACACCCAATCTCTTTTCCCCTGTTATCACGATCGGAAGGGAGACAAGCAAGCAGTGCTGTCAGGTGGACAATACGCAGGCGCAATTATCGTCGATTAATCGGCCCCAGTCACCCCGAATCGGAGATACCAGGCAAATCTCCCCTTTGCAATAACGTTGCCGATAATTCGCGCATACGTGTCTACTTCGATCATCATTTGCGTCGATGAACACGCGTCTCGGGACTAATAGAAATGCGAGGGACGTGGGTTTATGAACTCTCTTCTGCTTAGAATGGCTTAGAATATAGTTTTAATTCGTACGTTTAATGGGTTCTCGAACTTCATTTGTTATATAACAATGAATTTACCATGTATATTGCTTCAAATAGGTTTCCTACGGACATATGGGTGCATGATAGCATACCTCATATGTTTGAAAATGGGATCAATATTTTAGATCGGACATGTGAGGCACCTAACTTGATCATCCATGCATGTCGAAAAATGATTAGTTTAGTAGATATTTTAATTTAAATATTGCTAAGAAATAATTTTTTTGTATGTACAACGCATAAGTTGAACATTCAAGGTGGTCGAGTTAGGTGCCTCTACATTTTGGCGATTCATTGTTTCATATGTATAGCGTTGAAAATATGAAAAGGATGTTCAATAGAAGTTACATCGTGAAATTATCGGTGAAGTTTTGTTTGCATCATTAATATGTAAGAATTAAAATGGTCAAGTTTTGTCTTTTAAATGGAAACATTCAGGGTGATTCACCGCATATCACTATGTACTATGTTCAGAATGCGTACTTTCTCAAATGAGTATAACTTGTCTAAGTTAATCGACTGCAGATCCTAAAAATGAGCTATTTTTTAGCGATGTGAAGGGACGTGCCCCTAGTTTCGAGTAAGGGTCGGCGCAGGACACTATTGAAGGGTTAACGCTATAGAGGTACTTTCAACGTTTGACACGGGCATTATCAAAGTGTCCCTGAAGCGATAGTGGGAATTAAGCATTAAGCGTCTGGTGATTCCCTCCGAAATTGGCGGCGGCAAGCGCAGCTCCCTGTTTCGATAATGCCGCCGATAAATCGTGTATAGAGGACAAGCCCGATCGTCATTTGGGATGTCAGTGTCAGGCTATTCGGAGGGCGCGGCAGACTGAATCACCCGTTTGCTTCTTGCGTGCGTTCTATAATATATTCGCCGGCGTGGAAATGCCGCGACGCGACGTGACGCGTTTCTTCGGAAATCGCACGCGATTCGCAGCACCGCGAGCTCGGGCAACGCTTGTCACTCACGTCCACAACCAGGGTAGACTTTTGAATCGTTTATACGCCCCATTAACGAGACTTCCGTTTCTAGGGGGTGAGACTTCTGTTTCAAATATTTAGGGTGAACACGCCTAATTCCGAAATGTCTGATTTCAAAAGCAACACATGCTTTTTTTCTGAGCCCCTGAAAGTAGCGGCTTCCTTAATTATCTATAGTACGTGGATAGTACGCGTTTCAGCAAACGAATTAACGTGAAACGTTTTGTGTGTCCGCAGGAAGTGGAAAGAACAATATAGGCCGCGGTCGTAAGCTGGATTAAAGACCGACATCATGGAGCGCTACGAGGAAGAAGCCGAGGACAGTGACAACGAGACAGACCCAGAGCAGCTTTTGAATGAATGGCTTGGCGAATTGGACAGCTTGACAGTGGTAAGTGCTTGGAAAATTCCAATTATGTATTATTTAGCATAATATAGTTAAAACATGACAAACCACCTTGTTCCCACAATGCATTACAGCAATGCCTCAATATACATTACTGTGCTAACGAAAGAAGCACCCAGTATAATTATAAGATATAATGGCAAACAATATCTTTATGTAGAAATTGTATTGACTTTTTTATCACTTTTCTAGCGCACTTTTTTATCCACAGGTTTCCATTTGAAAAAACAAAGTTGACGTCCAATTGACCTTGAAAACGCCACCCAAATAAAAAACGGATACTTTCCCTGTATAAATGATTTTGTTTGAGAAAATGTGGAGGTCGCGAACTTTGTTGCCAACCTAATAAATATGGCCGGGTACTACTTTCTTTCGCACAGCAGTGTGCATATGTGAAAACTTAATGGGGTTAAATTTTCGCAAATATCGTATACATTTCCTTCACATATACCGAGGCATTGCTGTATCTCGACGATTATACTCGATGCGACAAAGGAGCAGATTTGAAGTTGGCTATTGACGGAAAAGTAGGGAGCGGTTCATTGGAAAGACAGCTAGTGACGACTCTGCGGTGCCGTTGCTCAATTGGTGTCAATTGACACGTAGCCTAACTAATTCGTAAGTAGGACCGTTCGCATGAAAAACGACGCGTCGTTGGTGTTCCGAGTCCCGCAAAAACGCCTAGTTCGTTGTTTTTGACCCTAACATTGCCTGATCCACATTTCACCAGATGACCGAAGTGCTCCACTTATAGAAGGAGTGGTAGTCGCCGGTTCTGCCGCAATTTAGGCAAAAAATAGTTCTAATAACAGTATTCCATACATGTTCTGTTTTATTTGCCGACACTCGTGAATAGACGGCGGATTTTTATGCAAAATAAACATTTTTCTATGTCAATTGTAAGAAATGAAAATTAGATTGAAAAATGTACTTCTCTTCTTGATAATTTTAACTAATGCTGTTAAGGATACATTTGCATCTACTCTCTAGTTAAAATAAATGGCAAAAATAAAAATAAATGTGACAAACAATTTTGCAAAAACTAGTTTCCATCAAAGCTACTTCATTCTCTTATGCGACATTCAATCCGAGAGGGGGGATTCGATCGAGTATTCATGGCGAGTTTCTAGTATGAATTTTACGCACAATAAAACAAGAGATCAATCTACGCGCGTAATGTAACGAATCGATTTTCACGACGTGGTCGATAGCCCCTTGAGTATACAGGCTCGTGGTACGGCACAATGACAGGCCGCAAAACGACAAATTGTCGACAATTGACGCGGCTGAACGATTGCAACGTGAACTTTGCCCGGTGAGCTGTTGCATTCAGACCAGCATCCAATGAATTTTCTCCTGGTTCCGATTTCGAGTTAGTTCGAGATAGTTCAATTCAAAACTCGTACACACACACTGTGTTGTGTTCGTTTCAAAATTCGTTGATTGGAGCAACAATACTGTACCGAATACCAAATTTTCTAAAAGTTAACTTTGCTTTGAAATGCAGATAAAGTGCAGCGTATTAACCCTTGTGTAGTCAACCGGGTACTCGGGTACCCATTTACTGTATTTCTTTCAACAATTTGTTCATATTCCTCTACAAAATATTACAAAATTTCTCTGAATGTCCATTCTTTACTCGCTATTATATTAATTTATAGTCCTATAATGACAATTTGTGCAAACACGTTAAATACAGAAAGGTTTAAAATAATCAATACATTTTGGTTGACTACGCAAGGGTTAAGTGCACGTAACACTTGTTTGTTTAAATAAGGGTGGGAATAAATGAAAGTGTATTACGAAACTGCGGATCTTTATGCAAACTAAAAATGTTCTGCAACGATTGTGGACAGTAGGAATTAAATAAACATTCATTTCATCCCTTAATAGATCTTTTACATTGAAAACATCATAACAATATTCTTGGATTTTTCTAATCTTTTACTGTTTTACATTTCACCCATCCAATTTCGTTTTTCATGAACAAATTTCTTCTTTGAATGTTTTCCTATTGCATTTAGCAGCCAACTAAAAACCAAAAATATTTATGTTTCCACAAATAATTGTCATTACTTTCTTTTCCGCGTGTTATCTAATTATAGACAAATATTCCATTACGACAGTAACACAGCTCGCAAGCAAGCGCTTGAGTTTTCAATCGTGGGCATTCATTATGCAAATCTAAGGTTACCGCCCATCTCACTATTGTGGAGGTGAAAGTGCGGTTTAGTATAACCCACGGGGTTACTGGATCCCCTGGAGGTGTGCGAATGTTTGTATGCACTAATAACGTGATTTATAGAATCCTAAGTGGACAATAGTTTGACAAAATTCTTCTGGTAAAGATTAATAAAATGTTTTATTCTGAACTTGTTGTTAGACCGTCTAACTTAGACGGTTTAAGACTTAATAAATTATGATTTATTCGATGAATCTTCTACATCTTTCCATAGTTAAGATTATAATTAAGAAAAATAGAAAGAATTAAAAACATTCGTTATTTCTGACAATGAATAATTCTAGTTCAAGGTATATTCATGTATATGCTAATAAAAATAACAATTGAAATGAAATTATTGAAATGAAATTGACTAATTAAAATAACAAATAAAACAATGCCGAATTACAGTCTATAGACTTTATATATTTATCTATATAGATCTTAAATAATAAATCTTTTGTCATACTCAGTAAAATTGCCTTCTGAAATGAATTAGTTTACTCCATTAATTATTTTACTTTCTTCGTACTATCTTATTTGCTCTGTAAGAGATCGACGTGTCGATTTAATCCGAACTAAATTCAGATCAGCAGGTTCGCGATGCGTGAAAATTTGCATGAATGTTGAAGAATACGCGACGCTTTCTAGGGAACTGCTCGGTCGTATCTCCTCGACGGAGCGCGATAGATACATACGAGAGCACGAGGGGCTCACTCGGGTGGCAGAAGATAGATTAAACGTGTTCAAGTCGCGGGCAACGACCGAAAGAGTTTCCCGTGCTTGCACTTGCACTTGGAGTCACAGTTCCAAACCACGCGGCAGCCAAAAGATCGATAGACGCGCGATACGCACCGGTGTCCATGCTCCGAACTCTCCGATAATAATATTAGCTTGTTGCAACAGACGCAATTGTCAAAAAACCAAGTTAGTATAGTACGGGTTGGAAAAAATGTTTGGTCCTGTCTATTATAAACATATACTATAGCTCTGGATCGCTGGGAAAGGTAGTCGTGACATATCATTTTTATACACCCTGTAAAAGATTTTAAACAAGACATATTTAGTTTACTTAACACTTTCAGATGTATAGGGGCTCTGACATGAGTAGACACGTTCGTTCAAAGTTATAACAGCTTAATTGGAGTTTATTTCTGAAGCTTTTACATTAATTAATTTAATCATTTTTCGTATGCACCTCTCCATTTTCAATAATTATAAAATTTCTACTTGGGGAATTTCTACTTCTATAAGTTAGCGTTTTAGCACTTATATTTTCATAATTATCCCCCAGTCCACATCACTTTTTCGTATATCTGGAAATGGCACTGCATAAATGTCAAAGTTCCTTTTATTACTACTTTCTTTTACGAGGTTACGTATCAGCAAACTCTCATGAATATGTAACGATGCAATTTCAGATTACATGTATTCGTATTATAAGTGAATGTGTGGTTTATGTAAGTTTTTACAATAGCAGGTCCTTACACGAATTTATTGTTCTAATCCATCCTTTGAATTCCTCATTACTGCAGTAATACCATTTTAAATCAACATTTAGCTGACAAGCTGTGATAGTATGTTCGTTCACATTGATTTTATCGCATCCTGCGTTGTTGAAAGGACATCGTTCATTTTTAGTACGTTGCATTCGAGAGTTTTACAACGAATTTCACGTGACAGGAGCGTTAACAACGAATGCGTCGACCCCATAATTGCACCGTGTCCCGAAGTAAATTGAATTGTCAGGTTATTTGTAATTGAGGCATACGCGCCGCCCCTCGGATCAACAATTGGTATCGCGAATTTACGCTAGTCGGGAACCAAACCGAGAGCTGTTTGGTACAGAACAAACGTAAATCTGCATAGGACGTACGATGTTCGATTATCTGTCTAGCACGATGCGCGCGCCAGATCCTTCCTGCTCAAGAGAGGAAAGGTGAGAGAGCTTTTGCACTTGCACTTGACGGTGCATCGGAGGTCGGTCAAGGCGCCTGTTCACAGATCGATAACCCGGCAACGCGAAATGGAAAATGTGAGCACACTGGTCGGTGACCCCGACTCCGCTGCTCGATTATGTTTCGACCATACACATCGATTCCCCAAAACGCGAATCACTTTTGCTTGACACCTCCGTTCTACGATCAGTCCGTTAAGTGAGTTATACAGAACGGTTGAACACGAAGAGAAAAGCAATTTCTTATATTAAATTTTGTTCTGTAAAAAGTATTTTACAGAACAGTAAAGCCTTGATGTAAGAGAAACCCTCGGGTCCGTGGTCTTTCTTAGATCCTGTGGTTCCATTGGGTTGGCAAGAAAGTAATTTCGGTATTTCGTGGTGAAATAAAACCGAATTTCTTTATTCAAGCGATGAACTTTATTTAATCAATAAAATGTTTTCTCGTTTATTCTTTTTGGCAAAAGATCATCGAACAAATGGGAAAATATCTTATCTAAAGTTCATTGCGTGAATAAAAAATTGGGCTCTATTTCTCCTTAAAATATCAAAACTACTTTCTTCCAACCCACACGGACCAGTAGACCCACGACCCTAATCTCTACGAGTGCCTTGCAGTGAAGGGGATATTCGTTTTTCGTAGATCCTACGGTTTAGGTAACAACATTTTTTATGAATGCTTTTATATACATATTTCATAACTTTTCAATTCTACTGGTCTCATAAATTGAAACTGTCAGAGTTAAATTATTTGCAGAGTAAAAATAGAAAACTCTGGGCCAGAGAAACAACGATATGATTACCGCTGTTTAAAGACGTGATCGATTCTTTCGATGTTGCAAAATGCATTTTATCCAGCAAAGTGAAATCATCGAATGAAGTTTCTCAAACTCACCGGGAGATTATTGTGTATATAAATGTTGCATCTCCCTTGCGATGATGCTGCTATCCTGCACGTGTAAGATTTCTCGAGACCGCTCAGTTGCATAATTGCATTCCAGGAATAATGATAAAACTGCAGCGAAGCTATGTGCCTCTCTCCGTTGGGAATCTAATATTCACTTTGCAAGCTTTGTGCGAAAGAGGAGAATAATGAAAACGTGGTTTTCGAAAATTGAAATGTAAAGCCGTATAAACTTTCACTTTTAATTAAATTCTAGCGAATATCTAGTTAAAACGTATACAAATATGAAATGTAATGCACGATAATAATTATCTCTAACAAATTGCTTTCATAATAATAATTGTTTGCGTAAAGCCGATCAATTTTCATGTTGCCGGTTATTTCCTCATTCTAGCGCAATCTGACATTCGAAAAGCGAACCTCGTTTGGTCGCACGCTGCCCGTTAAATATGTTACCGACTCGGTGCAGTTTTCTGTACTATCTACAGCCAATAACGTTTTATCGTACTTATCTACTTGGATGATTGCAACTTGTCAGATTTATACACACGTGGCGCGGATGTCACGCGGTTCGATTTTTCAGAAGGTGATTCACACTTTTATGACACGATTTCTTAAACAAATCGAACGGAGTCGGGATAATTATTTGATAACTTATTATTTCTGTCCACTGAGCTTCACGATAACTTAAAAGCTCCATAATCAATATCAAAGCTTAACATTACAAAAATATGTATTATGCAATTTGAGTGGAATAGAGACAGGAATATATTGCAAATAATATACTTATTTCGAAATTATACTTTTCGTTTACTATTGAGAATTTTTATCAATGGTAGAAAAGATAGGAACATTTATGAAAATTTAAATCATTTTAGACTAAATTACAAAAACAAAGTGGTTGGACTATTTTTATTGTAAACTGTCAAGCATGCTGAGACGAAGTTAAAATGTATATTTCATGTATTTTTTTATTGAAATGGATGATGGTTCTCGTTATCGTGTCTTATGGGTCCCGCAATTTTTATAAACAGTGTTAGAGAGAGAATTGAGTATCGTGCTGCGGAAGGACAAACTGAGATCTCGTTTGCATGATTTTGCTTGGCCTGGAGAAGCATCAATTTTGAAGTTACCCACGCATTCGTAATGTGATTCAGTCCTTGACATAAAATAAAGACAGACCAAATTACGGGAATGATGAAGTACATCCACAATAAAATAGACAAACGTTTGAAGGCATCCGGCGGCTATTAGTATGCGGGCTTCGTTATATCCGCATCCGTGCGGCTCGTCTTAGCATCGTTAATCACGACTAGAGGCTCTGACATCCTTTGTTCGGCAATATTACTATATCCGGTTGTAATACCCCGATATTGGGTTTCATTGCTGGAATGAAAAATTTCTGAGAATCTAGATGCTCTTACCGGGAACGTTTCTATGAAGGTATTAGATAAATCAGATTATACTGGCGTGGCATCGGTGAATTAAGATGAGAATGTTTTTAATACTGCTACCTACGAAATTCTAAGACTCGATTATTGAATTAGTAGTAAATTGTCCAACTGGTGACATAGTTTGTTAACTTCACTTGTAACGAAATATTTTTCTTATTTTTTACAGGAATACTACAATTTGAATGATAGAAAACTTAGTTTAGGTAGCTTAGTGGAAAATTAATTTTGAACACCATCATAGATTGATTGACGACAATACTGTATGTTATATTGCGCAGGCATTATATTTTTTTTCATACAGATACCATGAACTTTACTTGAATGTGTAAAATATATTTTTTTTAAATAGGCCCAATGGTCGATTTCGCACAGAAAACATTGAAATCAACAAACCTAATTTTCTATTGTACGTCGTCCTAAACGATCAATTATTACATTCAAAGTAGGATAATTTCTAGCCCACGGCGCCCGGTAATGCACACGTTCCAATCTCTAGAACAATCAGCTGAGATAAAAGAATCTTTTCTATCCGTAGAGAAGCCGTCTGAGCTGGTTTCTGTAACCCAAGCTGCCTCTTTGTTAGCTTTTGGCCAACAGAGGAAACCTTCTCCACTGTGCGTGAAGAAACTACACAGAAAAGCGTGGAAAAGGAGATCTTAAATTGAAGGAATAGTATTCAGGTAACGGTATGGACCACGTGCCCAAGGGCAGCTGCCATTTGCCGGACCTTCCTTCTCTACTTCCAACCTCCCTCGTGTCCTCGTAAGGCGATCCTCACTTCCGCGTCTCTTGTGGGGCTTCTGTTTTCGTCAGCCCTGGGGTCAGGCGAACCGTTATCAATGCATTTCTTTCTCGATTCTACAAAAAATGACACCAATCCTGCGATCTCGCGCTATCGTTGCAATTTTTCACTTGTACTTCCATGCCTGTGTTCATTTTTCAAATAACATTACTAGAAATATTATTTCAAATAATATGTTATTTTATAATTATTTGCAATAATAATTTCAGATAATTGTGAAATTGTCCTTCAATATTACATCAGCCCACCTGATTATCAGGTTTTAGTCCGGTTTATACCGACACCTTTTGTTGCATGGTCTTTTGAGGATTATTTCTTTTGACAAACTTGAAATAAAGAAATATTGAAATATTTTAAATTGCTATTATTTCAAATAAGTCAGTATAATATAACGGTGCGAAATAAATTATTTCCAATAGAAAGATACTCGATTTAAAAATTGATTCAGTGCGAGTTACCTAAAATTGGAATGTAAAATATTTTCGTTGCAATATTTTAAGTGGAAAATTAAACATTTCTTCCGATCTAGAATATTTCCATTCCCTAGCTGTAATTTTATACAAGACCATACTATGGTGTTCTAGACAAAGCAAATACAGAAACTGTTCCATGGGGCATAGCCCTCACCCCATCCTAATCGAGAGTGTCGAAACCGTGCCTATTCAACACATTCCACACTGAGACAGCAAAATAGATCTTGCACTCGACATCTGCTTTATCTATCTCCTTTCCCAAAGGAACAGTGCTAACAATATGTTCTACTGTCGTTATCGAAACCTGTCCACCCCTCAACGGCCATCAAAATGTTATTAGTCTTGAATAACTGCAGCCAGGTGGACAGCTCCTACACGATAGATCTCCTCCTTCAGAGAGCGAACTCTACGATCCCTGTGGTCACTTTTGTTCCCGTCCGCACCTTCGCAAAGTGGATGCTTTTGATGATTTCATGGCAGCCATAACTAGATTTACTCGAACTCTGACACGCCTATTCTTTTTCACCGTTCACAGTCATCGTTGGGGATTTTTAGACATCCAACCAATTCCCAACCGTTGGCCACCGTTCGCCAACCATAAATGGTTGGCTAAAAAGTGGCTTCTGTTCCATGCTAAAAGTGGGTATGCCCTACCTCTGTCTACGCTGTAAAAAATAGAGGCAGAAAACCCCCGGGCGTGAGCACTGTCATATCCTCTCTGATATGGTTTAATCCTTAGACCCTTAGACTCTAAAGGTAAGACGTCATAGTTTTAAGACGAGGAGGATTGAAAGTTCGAGAAGTGAGCAGCAAAGCACGGCTCCGGAACGGTGATCCAAGGCCCCGTGCCGGTCGGGTACCTGTGTCCTGCAAGCCCAACACTCCCAACACCTCGAAAAACAGGGGAAGCCGGTCCCGACGTATATACGAGTCATCCTTTGGGTTGCAGCTGCCTCGTAGCGGCAGCACGTGTTCCTCTTCAACGGGGCAGGTGGTTGGCGTCGTTAAGCAATCGCCTCCCCCTCGACGACGACCGAGATTTGAACGTGGCATGGTCGACCAACAGGAACAAGACCTCGAGGTAGGAATCGAAACGAGAGGAAGGTGGCTCAACTTGGAGGATGTGGAGGAAGAGACAAGCTGTTTAGAATCTGACGGGAGCCGGGAGATCAACGGAGATAAATATTGATCGGGATTCTTACCGTGGCGAGTTACCGATCTTCCTGAAATATCGGATCGCTCATTAACCAGGGAGAAACTAAGCCTCCGGACTCGGCTGCCGATCTACCGTGTAGCTTCTACACGTGTAACCAGTCATTTCTGATCCCCATCCTGGAGATGTAATATCTTCAGGGACAGTGGTTCTTCGCAGAAGTTTCGTAGAAGTTAAATAAAGCGAAAATTTAAGCTTCCTCGTACTTAATACTAGACCTACCACCACCGGTCAAGGTGACCGGTTCGAGATTTTTTATTTTACAATTATTGAAATAATAAAACTGATGTGCCATGTGGTGAATTGCCATTTTTATCAGGGAACATGTACCATTTATCTTCATCTTACAAATTATATGCGAGAAATGACAAAACAAAATCAGAAATATTTTCGTATTAACGAAAAACATGGTAATAAAAGCGTAACGACTAGACTGAATTTTTATAAAAAAAATTGATTTAATTTTCATGTCAATTGTGGGGAACAGAAGTTATATGAATTCCTAGTATACCTTCTTTTTTGATAATTTTAGTAAATCAAAAATAATGTAACAACATTCTTAAATCCTTTTAATGTCTTCACCGTTTAGTACTTCACTTTTCTATATTTGTCATAAAATTCAAAACATCTATTCTACTTCTACTTCTTCGATTCTTCAAAAAATCGATTCAATTTATTTTAATTAAAAGCAGTGTACGTACCATACAGAGATTATACTTCTAAAGTTTCAAACAGCTGGTATTCTACAATAATTCCGACTGGTTGGTATTAAAAAAATAACGCGATCGCTCGCAACGATGGAGTTTACAATTTACAAAAACAAGATAAAGGAGCCGCTTGGTGCGGAACGCTGCGAGGTGGTATCACTTTTGACATAAGATAACAAATGGTTTAATCGCGCCCTCGTAACATCAATTATAGCAATTATCCCATTATCCTGTCTGGAGCGAGGCGAGGCAGACCAATCAAAAGCCGAGAAGTCCAACCGCAACGAAGACAGCGGTTTGGGTAGGATTGTTAGAACGGGGTCCGTTCGGGTGGACAGGACGGCATGATCGAAGTCGAAACGATCCACGAACCACCTGCTCGCCTCTACGATTCGTGTTACAATCGCATCGGCGAGATATATCGCGTACGGAATATCGAGTGGCAAGGGTACCGGCAGTTCTTATTACAGCTTATTAAGCGGCAGTAAACCGCGTATCCATGATCCAGGAACCGGTCACGAGCAAGAAGCAGATCTTTCGTATCACCTGCTTCTATAACTGTCCTCGTCCGGTCTCTGCTCGCCTCTATCGTTCTCTCTTCCTCCGTTTTCCAGTCTCGGTCGCGTCTCTGCTTCCTTTTTTTTTTCGCTGCGATTCACGCAGGCGGATACCTTTCCAAGGGCTGCTTGTCGAGAGTCTCGTGCCACGGTTCTCCTCGTCCTATTTTCTTCCGTCCCACTGCGATATTGGTCTTGTTGCTCACAATTAGATGGTCGATCGCCGATCGCATTTTGTATACCGTCAACCACTTTTTTAATATCAAATCATACGACTTGGATATCTTTTGGGAAGCTAGAGCAATTTGTTTACTACGGGATGTGAAAAGAAATTTTTTCAGAAATTGCAATTGTAAATAGAAATTGTAGTTTTTCACGATTTTCAGCCTATAACCGAAATAAATCTAAGGATTTTTAATGCCATCTTTTGATGCCTCAATAATAAATAATGTGCAAAGAAAAAAAGAGACGTAATAACTACAACTTCAGAAGAATGTGGTACACATTGACGGACCAATTTCCCTATTTATATGCTCGCCACTGTATGTAGAATCGAAAGAAATTTAGATAATCCAAGAACATTAACGGAAGATAAGATCACAATTTACTAGAAAACAGAATACTATAAAGAACGGTCGGGGATATGTGTCAAAAAATGTTTTAGTGTCGGCCCGTAGCTGTAGTAGCCAATAATTTTGTAAGTACATAGCTTCTACAACTCATGTGACCAATAAATCTTATTTTTGAGCGAGTACTACGTTGGGTTAAGTCTCGACCAACACGATCACGCTTATCGGCGCGATTGATCGCGTCCATAAGGACATAAGGGCCACGCTCAGGAGTCTAAGGGCGGTCCACCCCCTCGTAACTTGTCCACCGAGACCCTGTCGTGGCCACTCGACAAAGAGACGAGCAGAGCTGTCTCTCTTTCTCTCTTCTTCCGTAGGCTCAGGTAGACACGGGGCGAGAACGGGAAGGGAAAAATGAATTTTTCTTCCTTTCTTCTCCTCGTCTTTCTTTCTTTGGTAAATCAGATGCAGTCTCGGCTCTCGTCGCCGCACCGTGCAACAGTTGGCGAGGAGGAAACATCTGTCGGTTGCGACGCATGCGTACCCCTCAGGTAAAACCAGCATGCACCAGGGATTCTCAAATTTTTCACCTGGTTCCCCTGGGATCCGCATCTTTCCACTTTCGAGTTTTCATTTACGGTGTAGATCTGAATTTTTTTTATTTCAATCACTAATTCACATTCTAGGACGAACTCTAAGAAAATACAAAGAAATTGTTTTTTTTATAATTATTTTGTTGATCTTTCACTTTTGTACAAACTATAGTCGTGCACAGTAGATACATTATGTGTTTCTTATAATTATATTGCGGATCTCTATACAAAATTTTCAGCGCAAAGATTGTGAGAAATGGGAATTAAATAGCAAATCTGCCCTTCGTTTTAATAATTATAATAGGCTGCGAAATAATATATTTTCAAATTTGATCACTTCGTTTTAATCATTATAATAGATTGGAAATAATATGTTGATGTTCCCAAATGTTTTAAATTTTCCTTTTTTAAATTTCACCAACACAATTTTGTCATAAATTCATCAAATCTGTAGAAAATATTGTTTAATATCGATAGTAAATATTACCATGTCAAATATTTATTATTTGCATGACGGTCTAACAATAAAAATGTTCGATCAAATCGTATTTTAAATATGTAAATGTCCCGACCAAACTGAGTTGGAGTGACAGCTGAACATTTCGAAATTTGTACGTCCGTTTCCAGATCGATATTCGAAAGATAGGAAATCTATGAATTTGTTCCGGAAGTGGATCACTGATTGCCTTGCGACTCTCCCGATTGAAAAGTGTCTACATCCCGGAAATCGGTCGCCAGGCATTAAGTGTCTCGCCAGAGAAGATCCTAAGCCAGCAGGTGCACGTGAATGAGCGTTTTTATTGCCGTCAAACACGCATAAAATGCAAAATCAGTCATTAAGTAAATTTTACGACAATATCTTAATCTCACGCAAGAAAGTCAGCAGCATTTTATGCGGAACACATCTGTTCCCCTTCTAAATAATCAAGCCGTAATTAACGAACGCTGAAATGCCCCATTCATTAAAATATTATCGAAATATGTTCACGTTGACGTTTCACTGATCTTACAAAAAAACTTGTATGACGATAGCACACCTAGCTGTTTCGTGCTCGCGTTTCACCTCGAAACGTGACGAATCAGACTCATTCACTAAAAAGAAGATTACAAAAACATTGTTTGGTTGCTTTAAAGGGCCTCGCACGTTTAAAAAAAGTACACCTCTTCGAACAATAACTTTGCTTCAGGTTTCATATTTCACCTACTCATTTTTGCCATAACGCATAAACCCGTAGTCTATTCATGAGGAATAAGAAGAACACGTCGCCATTGTGGGTAATTGTGTTGCAACCTATAAAAATTTCAGTCCATTAAAAGATAAATTCTCATCAGATACGATGATTTCACTACTAATTACCGGTATAATTATTAGAACCGTAATTAATCGCAGGCATAATGAAAGATATGATATCATTTCCGTTTCCAGAATTAAACTCGTTGGAAACAGTCTTATGCGTTTCGACGTGAATTTACAATAATAATTTGATGGTTTTCCGGTAGGCTTTCGTTCGAGACAGTCTCACGGTGCAAAAGTAGGTGAACGATTATAGAACGTTTGTGTCCCGTATTAGATTTTCCTTTCGGTAGGCGGGAACAGTTTTAGAAACATCGAAGATTTAGAACCGGATGTGTTGGCCTGAACCGCAATGGAACGAGTTTTCAGATTCTAGTGGATGCCTTCCGAAATTACGTTAGGGAGCAAATTGATCAATGAAAATAAAATGAACGGTCCGTTTCCCCAGTTATGAGGAAAACTTCATTTAGAAGTTTCCCATTTCCCGTTTCATTTGGCTGGCCAAGGCTCCCGAGATTAATGGATTAATTATACGCTCTTGGACCATTCCATTATTTCCTGTTAATGAAAACGAGCGAGACAGCCATTTAATAATCGTACAGTAATTAAAATTTAACGCCGGCATGCTTTTCAAAGCTTCTTATATCAAATTTAATTAGCACTAATCATTCTATCCGCTATAAATTTTCCTCTGTACTGGCGACGGGAATGGGAAACGTGCTTACAATGTAATAACGAGGGAGGTATTTATGTTTAACTTGCAAATCGTAATGTGTTGGTCAACTTTGACCCAGATTTTCAAAAATGTAATTTATAAATCATTTATAAAAAAACAGCATGTCAATAAAATCATATACATTCAAACTAAAAAACGTTTGTTTTTGTTAAAGTCAAATATTAATTTCTACATCGAATATAAATTTATAATAAAATATTAATATGAAATTTAAAAGAATATGGTAGAACTTTATATGCAGCAAATAAAATTCCGACAAATTATTCTTCTCTGATTAATATTCTGAATAGCTAACTTGCATAGACATTTATAATAAGCGATTACCATAAATTAATTAATAAAAAAGAATTCAATTTATTATACTAATAAACGAAAAATAAATAAAAACGAATTCAATATTATGAGAAATCTACGATTGATCGCAAAGAAATCACTATGATAGAAAATGCATAATAGAAAATGATGATAGAAAAAGCACAAAATATTATTAACAGTCTGTGGATTTTATGCGTTTTTGAGAAAACTGAGTGGACGAAACAGAAGACACTAAAACGTCTAAAACGCATTAGAAAACTTCACTAGCACCATTAAACATATTATTTATTACTCATTAAATTTATTAAGAGAGGAAACAAATTTTTATCCAACTGTCGTCTCTCGGAATTCATGTAGAGCATTTCTATGCCGCATTAAAGGCCGGCAATTTAATTACGAACAATAAAAACGTGACAGTAACATGAAAAGGATTAAAAGCTCTGATTAAAATCAAAGGCTGCTGATGCCGACACACGTCCCCACGGGGAACACTTATTTTCGCTATTTTTGTTGGCAGCTTATAATCAAATCTCGCATATAAATGATGACGAATTGCTCTCGTGAAAATGATTGAAGTTATTGTGCAAAATTGCTGTCCGAATCGATTTCGAGTCACGATGAGTCACGCGAAGCTTGCACACCACTTTCTTCGGTGAGGGGTGGCGCACCCCGCTTGTGATGCACGTTGCAGTATTATTATTCTGATTTTGATGCAAATGCGTCGGTCACTTGGGTGTTTTGTTGATCGCAGAACGTGGTGGCCAACTCCGAATGACTTCGTGGCGTAAATTATATGTGTGGCGTAAAACTACGGAAGTTGGCAAGGTGAGCTGACTAATAGCCAGACGTTCGAATAATTGAATCATTTGCTTCCAACCGTTTTGAGCGACTATATTTTTTCTCCACACATAATAAACAGACAGCGGATCTTTATGCAATATAAAAATGTTCTACCTGAATTGCAACAAACTGGAGTGAAATAGAAATTTAGTTTTTATCTTAATATGTTCAACAGGTTGAAAATAATATAATAGTATTTTTATATTCGTCTAATATTTTTACTATCTTAAATTACACCTACTCATTTTTGTCATAAATGCATAAAATCCGCTGTCTAATAATAAATTTGGTACTAGGAATAATCCATGTCAAGAAACAGGTATCAGTTTAATCCGTAATAGGGTTTTTACAAAGATCCATGTGAAATGCGGAACATTGTAAGCACCTGCGTTAGATGAGGCCCCAGTAATAATAATCGTAACTATATTGTGTTTGGTGTCATTTTAATTAGAATAACGAGACGAATACGATGGTAAAAGCTCGATTCATGAAAAACCAAAAAGAAGAAAGTTTAATTTTTTATTTAAAGTTCTGAGCTTATTACGGGAATAATTATAATCGTAATTATATCGTGTTTGGAGCCATTTTATAATTAGAAAAACCAGACGAATACGATCGAAACGTTTCCTAAAAAAAAAAAAAATTAGAAACATTGCAATCTTTTGGTTCTCGTGGTTCTCTTTGGTTCTCCGACGCTGGCTCGGTCGTCGAATGTGTCTACCGCTTGACTGTTCCCAAGGAGTTGGGGAAACAGTTTGGACAGTTACGGTAGAGACCTCTGCGACAGTAGCGGAGATAATACGGCGGTCCTGATTTCTTTCTATCGTCGCTCGTGCGACGAAACCTCGAGGCCTTCATCCGTGTAGCGGATCGTGACAGCAACCGATACTCCTGATCAATGGCCAGTGATCACGGGTAGGAAGCAGGAAAATAATACGTTTTCGCGCGAGAAGCGATCGGCTCCAGGGCCCCCTGTTTAAACCACAGATATTCACAGGTGAAAAAGGCCTTCGCTCGTGAAATTAATAGCGATATTCAGCGGGATTGCATAAGGTGACAGATGTCTCCGCCGCCTCCAGTCGACTGACCTACATCCTTCGAATACGATCTTCGACAAATAAGATCCTCGGTAAGACGATTTAACCCCTTACCCAAGAAATTATTACATGCACCGACTATTGCAATATATTAACCACATCGGTAAGTGATACATTATTCTCTTAATGAGGTGGTAATGATATATTGTGAAAGGTGAAGTAACGTTTCGTACTCCCTTTTTCGGTTAACCGGAGAACAGCTTTACTGAATATTATTAATGAAGTCTACGTTTTTAATTTCCTTCGACGCAAATAAATCGGTTTGATGATGATAAAAATGGGAATTAATTCGCCTAATATATTTAAGAAACAGAGGTTCATTTACTTCATCGCAGAGGTAGTTGGATCTGGTTTGAACAAATTTTATTGAATAAGAAATGGTTACTTAATAACAATTTAATAAATAAGATTCGAAAAATGAAATATTTTCTTGGTCACTTGTCTTTATAAATTTGTCTTTTAAAATTTTAATTATTGCAATACAATCGCATATTCGTATTACACTAATACAGTAAAGTCGCGATTCTTGTTAAACAGCCTGTGTTCTGCACGGACAATTATCGCACACCGATATTATTTTTTTGTGACTGCGTCTACGCGCCGAGAGTTCAAACGAAAGCCGAACGTAAGCCGTGGCCGAAGCGTATCGGTGTGAACCACTACTAATCGAATGTACAAAACTTCTTTATTTTCCATTATTTTTTATGGGAGTTTCGCCAACTTATTTCTGGCATTTTTCTGATTAAAATAAGGCCAAACACGATATAATTTCAATTGTATTTAATGGTTTAATCGACGATGAAAGTCCGCATCTCTTTCTTTCCCATACGCTGTCCTTCCTTGCGCCCGAAACTTTCATCGTCGATTGAACCACTAAATACAGTTGAAATTATATCGTGTTTGGCCTTATTTTAATCAGAAGAATGCCAGAAACGAGTTGGTGAAAGTCCCATAAAAAAATAATGAAAAAGGAAGAAGCAGTGGAGTGGGTAGGCACCTGACAACTATCGCTACTTCACCGTGTATACAGTAAAATAACATATATATGTATTTATTTATCTATAACAATTTATATAGTCCTATGTATATATTTATCACTACTGTTATAAATAAATAAATTTATATATAGTCTTGATGTTGAAGGAGACATATAAATGTATCCTATTTTCTCTCGTTATATTGGTAGCCTACTTTCACGAACACAAGGCTAGGAAAGCCTATGACTCGTTTCCAAAGAGTGTGATAAATAATTAAGATTCGCAGTGAAATGTTACAGACCTCTAAATTATACGATTTGAAGATTTCTCACTCGGATCGAATAATGAGTTGCGAGGGAACGATTATAATTGCTAGGCTATTTCGGACAAGTTCAAAGTCGCTTCACAAGTAGGTAGACAATGCAACCCGGTCGACTTCCCGTGAGAAATTTCTTGTTGCACAACAATGTGCAGCTCGCAGGAGGTTCGTTTGTAAATGAGATAACCTCGAAGGATTTATTGGACGCTCTATGCACTGGAAAAAATGAGGAAGTATCTGGATCCGGGTGACCCAGTTCGCGCTCTTGAATTTCAGAATAGACGTTCTCCCGTGCTCCAAGGATCTATTGTGGCTACGCGAACACTGCCACCGAGTCTGCCATCTTTTCAGCCCCCACTGTCAAGCTCGTATCAAACGAGCTTCATTATTTTGCAACAAAGGCGGTCGGGAACAAGCGTTTTTCAAATCGCGCGAAATGGAGCTGTAAGCTCCAGTAATTCTATAAATATTCGCATTAGCACGAATGTTTCACATGAATATGCATGCCAGGAACTGGGTTGCAAAATGCATTACGCCCAGTCTTTTGTGATCGATAACTTTTTCATTTATTTTACTTATGTATATCCACCTCTTGCAATTGGTATAAACAATTTTTATCTGCCAGAAAAATCCACAGTCGTTGCTCAAATGAATGAAAATATTTAATTCGCAGCAGTTAGACAATAAAACTTAGTTTAAACTGTTACTAATAAATGGTTATAACTAGCCTAAGGTTCGTTATGCAAAATTGTCTAAGCCAGTTGTAAAAAGCAAAAATTAAAATGAATTTCCTCTTCTGATAAAGTTAGCAAGTTACGATGTAATAATATTATCAAGTTCTTGTAATGGTTTCACAGTTTCAAATTTAACTTACTCATTTTTAGTATGAACCAATAAGAAACAGAACGTGAACGTGCACTTCTAGAGTTGATTTCATTAAAGTATGCAAAATCAAGAAATTGTTGAACAACTAACTTTTATTGGGAAGAGTAGACAATCTCATAAAAGTTGTTTTAATCAAATAAAATGCATTAATGATCGAAAATATACTGTTATTAAATTTTATAAAAAATATTAATTATTGAAAATATACTGCTACCAAATTCGTACCGTACATGCATAGTCGTAATATAAAAAATTGTGCGTTCTCATTAATTTCGTTACGAATAGCAAAAAGATTTTATAGATTGTGAGTGATAAGCGAAAATAGGTATGTGCTAAAGCTGAATCAAGGTTAAGCGAAATCTAATCGTTGAATCTAATGGATAAATAATGATAGGATTTCACGTGAGATTGTTTATTGCATTCTTCATTATTTTCAAGGAAAACATGAATATCTTGGAGACCCGGTCCTCCTAAATACAGGCACGCCAAGAACGAATAATATGAAAAATGTATTTTTACTAGTTTTAACTACTTTAAAAAATGCAAGATCTGCTGCCACTTTGTGACAAGCGTGCGCAGGCTCGTGAATTGTGTGTATGCGGACAAAGCAAGAAAGGTTGGTCGAAATCCGAATTTTCGGGCCACCGAAGTTCTTTCACAAGGGACCAACGGGGCCTGAATACTGTAGCAGACAGGCAGGCAGGCAGGCAGGCAGGCAGGCGTTTGCGAGCGAGGGAACGAAAAGGAGAAGATTTTGAGAAACACTGCGTATCTGTGCCGAGCGCCACGCGACCAGGTCGTCCGGTCGAGCTGGATGCCGGGTGTTGTTGAAATCAACGTGGTGGGGTTCCTTCGACGACCACAACCGGAGCCTTATGCCTTCAGTCGACTCTCGGCTCTCACTGCGACTCGAGCTGGCTGAGATTCCGTTAATTAAGCATCGACCGAGCCAAGACGGTGGTTGCACAACAGGTGGACCAGGATCACGTCGTCGGACTCCCTCGAATAAACACCACCTTATCATCGACTAGTGTGGAAGTACGAACGCACGCAACCAATCGATCAACAATATCACACGAAACGCGATCGAAGGGCATTGTTCAAATCGGAGTAGATTTTCAAGCTCGAAGGGGAACGTTCATCGGGATAAAGAGGATCGTTTGAAAGGCGCGAGTGTGAAACGCGACGAGTGCTCGAGCAGTCGTGTCACGGTCGATCCGGAGATCGATCCAACCAGTTCCTTTTACCGGTCGATCACCTCGATCCCGCGGCGCGAGTGCACATCCGCGTCGTCGGCTCTTAATTAGTATACGTGGGTGTTGTGACGGAGTGGAGACTGGACGAGCCTCGACGGACAGAACAGCGGGATACCGCCGCCGGGGGAACTGGGGAAGAACTTGAAGAGATGCCGAAAGCGAGAGGACCTCGGTTTGGCGAACGCGAACAGCGCATCTGGGAATAAAAGGGACAGAGAGAAAGGGTTGGTTCGAAGGTGGTGGGGCAGTTAAATAGATGCAGGAATCTCTACGCGGCGCCATGCTGCTGTAGTGGCGAGAAAAAATATTCGGCTTCGTTGGTGTGCGTGCTCGCTCGCTCGCGTGTGCATGGAATCCCAGGACCGTATCGGTCCGCAGGTTGCTTACGAGTTCGAAGACCCGACGCGTCGGTGAGTCGCGATTTTGTCAGCGAACAGTCTGCTGGGACACTCTGCGAACGATTTCGAACAGGTTCGGAACTGTCTTACGAAAGGAGTTTTACAGTGGACACAGGTTTGCGAACGATTTCGAACAGGTTCGGTACTGTCTGCGAGAGGATTTGTACAGTCGACGTAGATTTGATCGTGGAGTGAAGTAATCGGCGACGATCGATGGTCAATTAACGTGTCTCTCCGATCGTGGTATTCGCGAAGATCGAGGAAACATGTTGTGTGGCACGTTCAGAAAGAAAAGGATGCACAACGGCGATGAGTATCGACTGGTCAGATCGAACACGATGCCGAGGATCCTGGCGGGAAAAGAGGGCAGCCTGGTCTTGGTACGAAGGACGAAATCCTCGAGGGTGCCGATTCGCTCCCCGCATCTCAAAGATCTTCTGCACACGGTAAGCCGTAAATCCGTTCGATCCTAACGCGATCGTACGATCTGCCTGTGAACATGCCGTGGTTCCGGGACTCGCGACGTTTTATCGACGGTAAAATCGACCTCGAGAGTCTCGCTCGATGGAAGGACACTCTTTCCACTATGAGAGAAGAAATATGGCTCCTTGCTCTCTCTCTCTCTGTCTCTCTCTCTCTCTCTCTGTGCTCCGTTCTCGTTTATGTTCCTTTGGTTTCAAGGCGACGTTTCTGCGACTTGAGAATAACTTGATATATGGCTGCTCGTTTGCTATGATTCGTTCAACACCATTTTATGCTCTTCTAAAAATATCACGAAACCGCTCCGTATATTCTTCGGACGCTATTGCATTAATTTGGAGCTAAATAATCTTAATTACTTACACGGTTGCCAACGTAAGGGTTGAGTAGAAATTGTTCACTCTTCCTAACGTCGTGGACTCGACGTTAATTTCACGAAAATGTAAAATTAGTGTGTAGGATTCTTTTATTCTGAACGGATGTTTACAAAGTTCAAAAATCATAAATATGTGGTGCATTAATTTATGGAGATTTAATCGATAGTATCTAATATACATGTATAATTATTCTAGAATTATTATTATTACAGTAATATAATAATTTAATAGTTGAGGAATATATAAATGTTCATGAGCATACATTGCATTTATGTCGAATTTGGAAAACAATTTGTTTTGGATTTATCTATACGAGTTTCAATGAACAATTTAATTTATTTTTCTTCCTAAATTTATTGACCATTACACACAGGTAAAACACATTATACTCTCGAAAACAGTTTGCATCATTTCCTATACATTTGCTTCGCATATACATTTCCAATATGGGGGTCAAAAGATTGCGAATCAATTTGTACACCCAATAGATTCATAATAACAGTTTCATAAAATTCTAACTGGAGTAATTTCAGATTCAAATGGGATAATTCGTGTTTTATATGAATCCTACAATTAATTTGTACACTTAATATATTCATACAGAAAATTCCATAAAATTCTGACGCAATTAGTTCGACGTCTAAATGAGTTAATTCGCTGTATATGTAAATTCTACATATGTAGGTACAACAAGAAATGTTTAAAAAATGGTATTGCCTCCTTATCGCTGCAACTGCTTCAATCGCGTACTCACCCTGAATAAATAATTGAAGCGCTAGCGCTCATGTAGCCGCCAAAAACATCCGCCTCCCGCGAGTTAATTCGTGTACCGAAGATGCTTCGTGCAAATATTCCCGCGCGCTATCGAACCGAACAGGCTCGTCGGGAAATTTCGAAGAAGCACGGCCACGCCATTTCACCAACAACGTTTTGCTTGATATTCATGCCGGACTAACAATAAGGGGCTTCGCATCGGCCAGTCGATTGCTTCTCAAAGGTCCCGGACCGTCTCGAATCTACATACATGAATGCGAATGCGTCATGCCGTTTTACATATGTATGCACGCGACGATATAGTCTCGGTACCCATGTACGTACGCGTTCTGTTGCATAGTTTACGATATTGTACACAGACATGTTCGAGTGCACAAACGAACCACTCTCCTCGCCCGGTTCAAGTGGAATCGATTTGTTTTGGCAGCGGATGAAAGGGGGCGATCCCGAAACGATTTCAAGCGATTTGGGAGTTCGGCCCGATCCTAATCGGCCGATTCCCGTCGTTAGGCTCTATCTACCCCTTTCACGGGGGATTGTTAACCCTCGTTTCCGGTCGAATCGAGTTCACGTCGATCGAGTTAACCCGTTACCAAGACGTACAGATTTCGTAGAATCCTGGCATTCCTGCTCGAATCCTGTACAGAATCTGCCGATCAAATTAGGCATTTTCTTTCCAATGTTGTCTACGTTTTTATTCCAAAATTACATGTTCGTACGATGTCTAAGTTTGTGTAGTGTATATGGTACTAGTCAAATTAATTTTGCGATATATTGGTAAACCTAATAAACACCCTAAATACATGTCTTTTTCTATTATGTAAATTAACATGTAATATAAGTTTGAATCGTTATAGTTTTTAAGATTATATATTTTTATTATAAACGGACTTTATACGTTCATTGAAACGTAACTCTAAATGGTATTTGATTAAGAGGACAATTTGGTAAAAAGATTATTGGTACTGAAAGTCCAAAATTGTTACGTTACGATAGTCTGAATCAGGATTGTAACAATTCGTAAAAAGTTGTTACAGTTTTTAACCTCCTAAAGGAAAAAGCGTGGTTAAAAATTGAAATTCGTTCTTTGGGATGTCGTCAATATCTCTCATATATAAAGAAAGAAATTTGTATTCGGTTCCGATGTCTCGCAAGAAATATTAAACAACTTGCACAAGGACAAGTTTCAAAAAGAGCTACTTCATAGTTCATTGAAAAAAGAAATCGTTATCTCATTTTCCTCGTTCTAAATCTGGCTTTCCAGTCAGGACATACCAGTCAGGATTCACAGGAGCGGTTAATGGCTAATTAAACCAGCGAACACGCAAAGCGTTTCGCCTTCAGCATCCCGAGCAGGAAGTCGTTAGATTTTCATAACTAGTCGCAAGAACACGGCGCTCAGAAGAGGGAGGTAAGGCAGGGATCTAGTTATGTTGATAACTGGTAGCCATTTGGGACTTTGAACTAGAAATTTTTTATGATCCGGATCAAATATCTTCAAACCCGTTCAGATCCCCATTGTTTAACTCATTCCCGATTAATTTATGTACTCGCAGTTGTAAAAATTGTTTATAAAAAAATCGGCTTCAGAGTCGACACGTGTTTCATGACCGGGACAATCCACATGAAAGTGAATCACAACTGGACTGCGGATTTTATGCATTTTTTACATCAATGTGAGTAGGCGAAATGGAAAGCAGTAAAAAATTGAAAAAATTTAAGAACATCGATATCTTATCTCCAGTCCATTAAAATCATTAAAAGAAAAAAATCACTCGCATTTTTAGCTTTGCAAACGATTTTATTTTGCACAAAGATCGGCAGTCTAATCATAAGTGACGTATAATTCAACAATAAAGTTATAAATTAGAACTTATATGATAAAGAGTTCTGGAATGCAATAAAATCTATAAAATACAGTAATATTAAACAAATGCTATTTATTGGTAAATATTTATATTAAAAATAGGTAATTATTTATGACAAACAGTTGAATGCATTCGATATATTTTGTGATTTTTTGGGAAAGTTTATCGCAAACAGGTTCGGGTTAGGTTTGTTGCGATTTTACAACAAATTACGACAACAAATATAATACAATACGATTCCATGACTTTTATTCTTCTCGCAGAATCACGTGGAATTTCTGGGTAGTTTGAGAACTGGCTGGCGTTACATTAGTTAATTGTAAGGACTTATGTAACATAGTCACTCTATCGTATTTCACTTATTAATTGGAGATGCGACGACCGATCTTCGACGATCGCGCAACGCATAAAATCCGCAGTCGAGTTATGAGCAAAAGGGTTAGAGAAACAGGTGGCGCGGACAGGAATTCGTGTGTCTTCCAAGAAGCTCCGTGAATCCTTGGTTAGAGGATCGTTCGGGGGCAAAATACGAAGTTGGCTTGTGGTATCGATCGGGAGGATCGTGGTATCGGTGGGGTCCGGTCACGATCACCTCGGCGCTGGTCCCACTGGCTGGGACATCGTTGCCGTGGTCGTCGTTGTCTTCCCAAAAGTCCTGGTGTTTCTTTTTCGGTCTAAATCCGGCCACGGAGGCGCCTGTAGGCGCTCGCAGAAGTCGCCACGAGATACTCTCATGCTAGAGAAAGAGGGAAAGAGAGAGCTAGAGAGAGAGAGAGAAAGAGTGAGAGAGAGAAAGAGAGGTAGAGCTGGCAGAGCTGGCAGAGCTGGCAGAGAAGGAAGAGGCAGAGAAAGACCAAAAGGAGGTTGAGCCACCTTCGCGAGAGGTTCGCCTTATAAGGCGTCCTCGGGTGGGCAGCGTCCATTAGAAATCCTTTGTCGTCCCGACCTCTTTTTCCCGACAGATTCTCAAGGGAAGGGAGACGCAGGGGGTGGTTGATGGTTCGTTCGCCGCCTAGAATTCGTGGTTCGCCATCGAGAAAACGCGCCCCGTTCTCTATTTGGCTGCGGCATCGAAGAAAGAAAGAAAGAAAGAAAAGGAGAACTTTTTAGAATAATGAGAAAGTGAGATATAACTCCACTTGAGAGAATTACCAGCGGAGAACAACGACGGACAGACGTCGACGACCAGCCACCGGGATCAGTCTTTTAACGCCGTGAAAGTACGGATTCTTTACGAGATGAGTCTTTTCACGAGGAGGATTCTTTGGCTGGGTTCCGTGGGTCCTCTGTCGATGGAACAGTATAGCCTCTGGTTGCGTTTCACGATTCGCTTGGAACGAATCGGTGTCAGGCTTTGCTGTTCTCTTTGTCGTAAATAAGTAGGGTTAATTTTTTTCTTCTTGTTTTTGCTGTACCGCCGTCCGAGCGAATTCGTTGGTAAATGAGAATGGCGAAGACGTTGTTCACTCTCAAAAAAAGTGAAAAAAGGAAATTTTACAGGGGAGCCATTTGAAAATTACCTAAAATTGCCAATTTTTTTATTGCATATCACCAACTTAGAAATGTCAAATAATTTGTTGTTATTTAGATACTGAGTTAATTCTCATACATTGGTTATAAAGTACAGCATGATTTATTATTATTATTAACGCACTATTCATCGATGAGAAGGTAGCTAACGGGGCAGCACAAGCGCAAGAAGGGAACCCCACTCTCTCGGCTTGATCCCATTCGTTGCGTGATCTGATTTGTTCATATTAACATTTCAACGAATAAGAAAACTCGTGCTCCCAATAAATAATCTGCCTCACATTCCCCTGTCTATCTATCTTCTTATCCCTGTTACTGTAGCAATATTATAATCTGTTTGTTATATCTAGATAGTGGATTTTATGTATTTACAACACAAACGAGCAGGTGGAATTTAAAACAGTATTAACATTAAAGTTTGTCTGCCACGCAGATACTGAAAATGTTAAAGTGATTGAGATCGTTTTTAACATCAAGAAACTAAATACTTGCTACAGAAAAATATTGACTTTTATAGATTCTCTGTATCAATTGAAAGATACAGGAGCCACTTAGGAGTTTCTTCAATAATTTAAAAAAATTGAGAATTACATATCAATGTAATTCTCAGTTTACTTTCACTTTCTAGTAGTTTCTTTATAGTATAAAGTTTATACAACCCACGCTTGTTCAACGTCTTCAGCAAAATCTATTTCACAGAATGCGCAGTGAAACCACGATCTGGAATGATCCGAACGCTCATGTTTCTGGAGCACCGTCATTGCAGTGCGTAAAACGCAAAAAGGGGGAGGAAAAAACGTTCTCGGCACGATTTCTATAATCGCCGTAGCGCATTTTCAACGACCTTCGTCGCCGAGCGATCGCCTACTGCCTTTCACTGTTCAACGTCCACGAGTTTTCGATACTTGACGGTCCGATTCGATCGGAGCAATCGCACTTACCGGCCACGGATCAGGAAATCGGAATTCTCGGGGATCGAATCCGAACGAGGGGACAAAAGTTCCACCGAAAAGGAGGAACACGGTTCGTCCCGCTAGCAATTTGTGTACGCCTTGCCTTCTTCTTCCCTCATTCGCCGCCTTTGGCTCGTCCTTTTTGTTCGTCTCGTTCTTCTCCTTTTCTTCTCTCCACCTCAATCCTCTCCCGCTGGAATTCCTCTCCCTCCACCGGTCGCGAAATATCTCGACGCATTCCCGCGCATGGTTCTGGTCCGATTTGGGCCCTCCTGCAGCTCTCGAGTTCCCCGTGCAGCTCGCGAACCAAGGGCCTCCTTTATGGAGGTTACTTGTAATTGAATCTATTAACTCATCTAACCGAATTCTTCCCATAGTTTATCCGGCAACGCGGTATCTCACGGGACATTTATTTTTTAGGCTCGTTTTATTAACCCTTTGCAGTCGGAGCTATTTCAACTCGAAAATTAAATATCTCTTCCGACATTCCATTGTATTAGGTTGTCCCAAAAGTTCCTTTCGGAATGTGTTCATTTAATATTTCTAAATAAATATTTGGTTGTCCCGAAAGTTGGTTTTCAGTTTTAATAGTTTCATTTAACATTGCAATGTAAACGAAAGTTTCTATGCTTTCTTTTGGTACAGCAGAATTATTGAAGATCTTATTATTGATCGTCTAGGGGCCACTTAAAAAATTAATGGAGATGTAAACAAATTGCAGACACCATTACATTGCTTGCAAAAAAACAGTATGACTTTTTCCAATATTTCTACAATAGTTTCCGAAAAAAAAACGCCGACTAATAATGACGCGGACACCCTGTATGGTGTACCAAAAGAAAGGCATGTTCAAAATAAAGATGCGAAGCAAATTCACGTAACGAACGGCAGATGTGATTGATGCCGTTCCCAGATCTTTTCTGTCGGCTCTCGCGTCTCTAAATGCGTTTCTTTCCGTTTTCTTCCGGCATCCTTTTACATATGACCGTCTCGCTGGAGCCAAGACTCGCGGCGTTCCTCTGAAAATTGCGCAATCGAGACACGATCCGGTATGCCGGCCGTTCTATTAGTGCAGCGAACGCTGCGATCGCGGTTCGACGAACTTCCATCGTTACGACGTCCTATATTCCGTTATCAGGCCATCGTTAAACCAGTTAACTCTATTCTTCCTTCAGCCGATAACGCGATTTCGCGGGTCAATTCGCAGCGCTTGCAAGACTTGCGCTATTCGAATTTCCGTAATTATCGGACTTCAGTACTTTTTCATCATCCGGTGTTTTCTCGAAATCTCATTCAGCAACGTTAAGTCATTCTCAACGTTTCGATCCGGATAAAAAAACCGTATATTATAATGTCCATATGTTTAACAGAATAGGGTAATAGCTGTTATACCAAGAAAGATTCCGTACTTGCTGTGTGAAACTAATTTCTGTAAATTAATTATTGAATTTTCGAAGTGATCATGATTGAACTGTATGTTGGTTGGCACTACACTGAAGCCATATGTGAACGTTAAGACTGAACCACGCAATACAAAATTTTTCTGAAATCGTTAAGCATTCGCGCGAGAACTGTTAGTTTATAGCAGACTAAATTATTCGGTGATACAAGCGTGCAACAATTTCATTGGTGCCAGTCGGCATTTCGTTTGATTCACATCGTTCGACGCTCTTTACCTCGCACGGTCTACAGTCTAGATTGGTTTACGCCGGTTTCAATTTGTGGCGCCGTCCGCGGAGCTTCTTCTAATTACCGCTAATTAGAGACGATGCTATAAGTACCAACCGTTCTGTTGGTGTGCTCGAAAGGAATTTCCTCGGTTATTGGCGTCGCTCAGTTCGCGGAAACGTCACTTTATCCGCGAACGGGATAGAGACTATGCGTGCAACGCGCTCGAACAAATATAGAACAAAATTGTTGATTTTTATATAAATATTTTTCAACTTTATTTGGTCCTTTTTATTGAAATAATTATTTACATCAATTTGTTATGCATGCATCTTCATTTGCAATACCTGTTAGAATAAGGTATCACTGTATATTTGCAGCATCACATAATAAACAAGGTATTGTGAATAAAAATACATGCAAAATAAAGTAAGCAATTATTTGATTAGTTGCAAGTGTTTGTGGAATTTCGTACTGTGCTTTTGTCCACCACTGCACAATCATACAAGATAATGGGTTATCCAAAATAGACTATAGGAAGTTTTTTTAAAATAAAAAACATACTATTTTGAATTTTATTGGTTGTTTTATTTAATTATCAGGTATCGTCTGTGACAATTATGTGTGAAAGACGATATCTGTCAAATGACCACCACGACCACGTTCACAGACATCAATTCGAACATCACAATTTTCGATGACATTTTGGCATGAGAATGATTGTTTGCGAGTGATTCGCGGAAGAACGGTGGCACTCGGACGCGGGAAACGCAGCCATAAGTTTCTCGACGGTGCATAAAGGTTTTCCAATGAATATGACGATTCTAACAGAGATTAAATCGAGCCCACATGCGCATTTCACTGGGCGTGGTCGACGACTTTACTCGATTTAATCCCCGCGACAACGCCGACGAGCCTCGATCCGTGTTGCCGCAGGATTCTCCGCTGCAGTAAACTATCGAATTCATGGGTCGATATCTCGTTAAGCTGCTTCTAACCGCGCGCACTACGGAGAGACCGTTACGAATAACACTTTGCATACCATTCCTCGGAGAAAGTCGATAATTTCGTAGCTTCTCGTCACTTCGAACTCGTTCGTTCGTTCGTTGGACATCGGGCCACTGCTTATAAAATTATACGGCAACGGCAACCGTGGCGAATCGTATCTGGTTACCTCGGAATACAACACTCATTTGTTCCTCGTTTTCTCCATTTTAATGGACCTTTCTATCCTCGCGGCTTCGGAAAATCGATTTTTCTTCCTGCACTTTCTCACCGCTTCCTGGGCTTCAATAGAATCTTAATGTATTCGAAAGAAATCCATATCCATTTTTTCGAATCGAGAATTCCGTTGAAACAAGAAACAAATGAGTGTTGTATTTGAAACTGGCCAGATATCGTAGACCAGGCATGTCAAACTCTTTTACCACCAAGGGTCTTATTATGTAATATAAATTAATTTAAGGGCCGCAATAGAAAAAAGCAGACTCGAAATAAAAAGGAAATCAATTTTTTTATTCACATTGCTGTTACACATACAAAACAACATACGTACAAAATTTGTTTCTTTTTCAATTTTACTTTATTTGAATAAAACTATTCCATTTTTGTTTCGGAGAAACTTGGCAATGTTTTTCAGTGACGAAATTATTAAAATTTGGTTGAATTTGTTGAACTGTAATTATTTTTGAAATTGATTGCACACGCTGGTCTGTTCATCTTGACCCTCGAAGTAATAACACCGTTCACGCGTGTTTAAATAAATAAATAATTAATTTTAAATATTCTTAATGGGTGAAATTGATTTGCGAAAGGGTGAAATTCATTTACCCTTACCCTGAATCTTGAAACTGGAAACCTACAGAAACTCATGAAAAAGGGGAAATTGTGGGGAAAAAGTTAGACGTCTTTATAACACTACATATAACATTTTAAAAATCGAACCAAACGACCTGAATTATGTTTAGCCATTACAAGCTTTGTTTACCAAATGACGTGCAAAAAAGATTTTGTTGTTTGACATAATTGTCCATGATTGTGCAAGGAAAGATCACGGAGAAGTAATTTTGACCCATTGAGTAGTTTCAGCGTTATGAAATTGAACTAACAAAATATAATAATGTCACGAATTTTCAAGCACCGTCCGATCTGCATCAATAATTCAGGAACAGCTAGATTGTGTTAATGTTGTTATTATTATAACAAACGAGGGATGTGCATAAGAGAATTACGTTTACAGGTAAGCCGTTCGTGCATTCCGCATTGTTCTTTTCGCGGGTAGTATGTATAAGGAAATCCTGAAAGGACGGTGAGGTCCTGTCGTGGGATAGTCCTCGCTTCCCAGGGACCCTTTTGGCCCCAGTAAGTTCGTGCGGCGATTATTTCTGTGCCCACTTCCCCTTCACCATTCCCGTTGCTTCATACCTTTCCTCTTTCTGCTTGCGAGAGATGTAAATCTTCCGAGATGAACTCTTGCCTCTTGCATCAGCGGACCACTTCAAAGGTCCGAATATCTGGCTGGCCTTTTTCGTCGGCAAAACAGTCGCTCACAGTTAAAAATTAACTACGCCCCTTTCCTGTTGTTCGAGCTTCTTCAAGGAAACGTAGCCGCGGGACGTCATGGACATCGCGATGACCCAAAGCTGCGACTTTCTGTTAGGTTGTTGCATATGAAATGTCCTATCTTTAACAGTGCGGTTAAACAAATTTCTTTTTTGTAAATAAATCTTATTGATCAAGATGAGCACTGTAAATCAACATATTCTGTCAACGAATTTACAAGTTTTTGATTGTATTGTGACGGTACACTAAATTTTTTGGCTGTTCATCTTCGCCATTTGCAAGGTCTCTCCATTTTTTAACTACTTATTCGCTAATGCTAAACTTAATCGCTGATGCTGGCACTAAATCGACCACTATTTAATTTAAATTTTTTACTTTTTTCCGACTTTTCGGGCCGAATACCCCACTGCAAAATGGTACATATCTCGCGAATTATCTGCTCGAGTATTCCAATTCCGCCGGACAAGCACAACTTTTCCGCCGGCCCAATAGAATTCCCCTACATCATCTCGATGATGTCAGAAGCGAGGCTATCGCGCATCGATTTGAATTATCGAGCGAGCATTCGTGTCGGTCCAGTGGTTGTTACCGTTCGGGTCATACGGCGTTTAGGTATGCTCATGGCAAGAATCATCGGGCCTGTTGTGTAGCAGGCGAGCCGTATCACTGTATCGGTACGGAGAACCTAGGAAGCGCATTAGTGTTCGAAAAGCGGTACATACACTGGTTCTACGGAAGAGGTGTATACGAGAGAGGCGTCCTAGCGTCGCGCGTTGGCGTCCGTGAGAAGACATCGAGATTTCGACACATTGTTTCCATTCGCACCTATCGCGGCCGGGGCCACGAATTTCTTGTAAACTCCCACGCGTCTCGAGCCGGCTCTCGCCTCGACTGGATCGTTCGAGAAACGGCGAGCGAGCGTATGTGTGTGTGTGTGTGTGTGTGTGTTGGGGTCGCCTTGTGTTCTCTAGGTGCATTCAACTCGTCCCGACGACGAGGACGCGTTGGTGGGGCTTAATGGGCGGCGTGACGTTCCCCGAACACCGGCAATCATGACTTACGCGTATCGACGCGCGACCCGAGAACAGTAGTGCTCACTTAAATTTGCTGAATCTGTTACACTTAAATTTCCACGAACCATCCCCACTCTGCCCCTAACAATGATTTAAACTGGCTGCTACAGTTTACCGACATAGATTTCCTCGAATATGTTCACACCGACACTGCAGCATTATCTTCGTAACTGTCGCGAAGGTCTCTACCGTAATTGTGAAAATTATATTCTCACCACCGGGGAGGTCCCCCGTAGAATCAGTCAAACGGTAAACACACTCGCCGACCGAGCTATCAAGGGGTCGATCAGGGTGAGACTCACACTAATACAAGCGAAGCGAAAGATTGCAGCTCTTTTAATTTTTAATTTTTTTTATCAAACTTCTACCATCATATTCGTCTCGTTTTTCTGACCAAAATAATATCCAACACGATTTACGAAGAAATTGGTTGGATGAAATATAGAACAGTAACAAAGTCATTGAGGGATGAAATAAATTTTTATGTTGTTCCTGAATCCCACAATCAATGCAAAACATTTTTATTTTGCATAAAGATCCGCAGTCATAAACCACACTTTGTTTAAAGCATTAAATAAATAATAATAATAAAGATCCGCAGTCTAATAATGAGCGATTAAAATTTCCGGCATGAAAGAGTTCACGAGTCAAACTTTTAACACCGTTATTGTCTCGCTTTTGTAATTAAAATGACATTTTGTAATTAAAGTTTAATTGTCAGGCGCGGAAGCTATTCTTCTCTACGTTGGGCACACTACAAGGAATGTAGCACCTCTTCTATCGGTCGGCAGACCCGGCGAAGCGATACTTACGGAAATACATACTACTGTATCTCGCTTTCGCTCAATGTATTTATTCTCTAACTTAATTCTGTAACTTTGTCGATTCCTCGAAGAGAGTCTCGCGGCCCTGTAACGCAAGAATTTTACTTCTGGATCCCAAAGTTTGCAAAGTGAGCACTACTGTACGCGCGAACTCCGATAGTACGTGCCACGGGATAGCATAATGTCACGGGAACGAACGGTTGGCGTTCGGTCGGTCCTCGTCGTAGCCTGTTTCAATTTAATACACAATTGCTCTCGCCGTTTCGCCCCGGCCCTGCCCTGCCCTGCCCTGCCCGTATTTCCTTTCATAGACGCTCGACATCGCAACGTCGTGTCGGCCCGAATCTGTGTCAGTCCTGCCGCTGCTTGCTGCAGCTCGGCCCAGCTCGCTGTTTCCAGGATAATATGCAACCATGCGAAATGGGTTCGTTGTTCCTTGCGCGTGCGACGCACACCGCCGCGCCGCGCGTTGGCTAACCTCGCTTTCGTAAGCCTCTGCTGCACGCGTTTGCTTCAAACTTGACTGGTCTCGCTTCATCGAGCCTTCGTCGGTTCGATTATGCTTTCGCGTATTTGATTTTCCTGATCGACACGTGATAGAACCCGCTGGCTTCCGGGAAAGTGGCTGTCGAGACTGTTCCGGTAGCGCGGAAATTCCAAGCTTTCTCATTCTGCTCAGTGAAAACATCCCCTAATCTTTTATGTAGAGTTGGTTCGTACACCCTTCAAAATGCAACTCCAATGGAGAATATTCCTGATGTTTTTAGAGGTGGTTACTCAAAGGGTTATTTGCGAGAACCACCCTTGGAAGATTAATTATTTCTTCAACCCCTAATCACTGATTTTTAATTCTGAAAAGTATCCGACATACAGCTAGTTTCATTTAGTTTATATATTTAAAATTTAAGAACATCAACGTATTAATTCCAGTTTAATAAAATAATTATAAGAAGAAAGACATTTTTATTCAGCTTCTGTCTCTTGGTATCAATGCAGACATTTTTTATTGCATAAACATCCGCATTAATGATAATATATCAGTTTATGGAAAATTGTCAGCGCTAGGTGAATAAAATGAACTTGTTAGAATTCGTTACGAAACTGGTTCCTCGTACGTTGGTGTTAGATTATTATGTATCGATGATAAGCCAGTTCCGCAATCAGGATCAAGCGGATTGTCTTTTCGGAGCCGTTCGCTGCCGGATGAATTATCAGGAGACTCTCTCTTCCTGCCGCGGATCTTAGGAAACCAGCATTACCAACGACCGATAATCGAGCGAAAACGATCGTCCGCGGCCAGGTCCAGATCCGGCCCGGTCCGGTCGTGGTGTGCACCGTCGAATGCATTTGCATGCGGCGAGGTATCTCAGATTACGGAGCGCAGCGCTCTTAATTGGTGCACGCGGCGTGATTGCGCCCGGATGCAGCGAACCGGTGCAACTGCATCCTCCTTGCCAGCAAGTCGAATTCTTCACGTGCGCGCGCGCTACAATCGAGGCGCAAACTCGATTCTGTGGCTGCAGAAAATTATTCGTGACTCAGCATCGATTACGGCTCGACGGGTTCCGCGAGGGATTTTTTTTATTCGTTCTGATCACCGGTCCGCGCTGCTTATGCTGCGTCTTTATTATATTTGATTAGCATTCGGATGGATTTAACGCTACGCGATTAATTACGGATTCAATGGGATCATTAACCTTTCGCAAGTTTATCTGTTTCGCGAGGAATATTTTTCAAACGTTATTTATTTAAAACGGTGCGAATCGTTCGGAATAAAATATTTTAGTTGGGACACGTTTTGTATTTTAGCTATACAATTTCATAGGACGAGAATAACGCAAGAATATTTGGACCGTTGGGAAGGTATACGTACACGCCGTCCCTCGATTTACGCGAATATCCGTTCCACGTGGATTCGATTTACGCGAATAAAAATCGTGCAAATTGAATCTGTAAACTTGATAAGGTTCCAGAGGCCACACTACTCTCCTAATGTTTTCCTTCCTTTCCGCGTAAATTTAGGTAAAATTACGTAAGTTTAGGGACAAGTTCCGCGTAAATTGAGGGACAGGTGTAGTTGCCACTTACATCTTCGCTGCAGAGAATTAAAAAATATGTATACCATTAAGAGTTTTCTACTACGAACATATTTTTAGCTACATAAATTTGATAGAAACGTGAACGTATGGTATATGTAATGGTGCATTACTAAAGAATTTGAAGCTATTTTTGCCACCCCTAAAATATAGTATCACCGTACTAATGTATCTTTTTTTCTGTTGCAGGTGAGTCATATTCCTTGCAGCTTATCGTGGGATCAATGGTTGGGTAATTAGGTTTTTGATAATGTTATTGAAAATTGTACGAAATTATGGGCGATTGTCACGTGACCAATCCGGTACTGGCAGAGAGAGGGTAACTTTTTCCCCTCGCTTCGTGCTCCCTCCCCTAGAACTATTGCTCGGCAGACCCGACGATGCGACAGTTACGGAAATACTACTGCATAGCAGTTTTCACATACACCGAAAATTGCATTTTGGTCGGAATTTCGAGAAAAGCGACCACGCGGTGGGGTGTTTCATCTGCACGGCATTCCTCTCGAAAAATCTGCAATTCGACAAGCGCAATGTAGCGACAGAGGCCAGGCCGGTAGTGATAACGCGGCTCGGAAGCGAGGCCCGATCGAACAGCAACATCGTGGCAACAAACGGAGGCGAAATCAATTAACTCGGCCACGTGTGTGGACGCACACGAACCTGACCTCTCATTTTCCATTCTGCACGGTCGTAGTGATACGCGTAGTACAACCTACGGAGTTACGTACGCTCTCTCTCCCCCCTACAGCGTTGTCCTGAACGAGCAGCCCGTGCCCGCGTACATTAGCCGCGTGGGTTGCCATGGGCAACCCATGACTAACACACGTTCCAGCATCACGTGTCTCTCCCTGCGTTTTCTCCCTTTCTCTTGCGGATCAACCCAGTGCCGTGACCACTGCTGGGGCTGCACACCTCGATGCACCTCGAACGAGTGCATCTTTGCAACTCAACTTTGCCTCTAGCTGATATCGCTTTGTTACCAACCCTGAAACGACTTTGCTGCATTTTTGGACGTACTGCCTGCCACTCACAATGGGAGACAGAAGTATTCGAACACCCTTTAAACACGAATAGCTTCTCTGAAATTGAACGAAACGACTCGATTTTTTTGATATGTTAGAAGAAATGGTTCAGCAAGTAATGTGTAAATAAAAATTTTTTTTAAATTTCTATTTGTCGAAATTGTGAAGAGAAAAGGTGATTTTTTAAACATTTACACACCTTAAATGTTATTTCAATACAAATTATATAAATCATATTATAAATTACAAGGTTCATTAGAAATAATCTAAAAAATTAGACACGTTTGTGAAACTTTCTCTTTTGATAACTTTTTTCTAATTAGATTGGATGAAATTTAGGTATATGGTGGGTTAATTAATTACTTTCTACGAAATGGTATTCGGCACGTCATTCCACCATTTGCTGTCGGAAACGCATGACGTGTTAGTGACGTCATATGTCGCATGAGGGGTTAACGTGTCCCAAGAAATAGTGCGTATCCCCAAATTTTTATTGTGTGTCATAGAAAATCCCGGAAGTCAAACCAATTGACTAAATCTACTCTATCGTGAGCAAGGATCATTTGTCATTATCCTGTAGCCAATTATACTGTTGTAGTATAGTAATGGAGTAATGGGAAATAATGAAATTGAAATTGTGGAATATCTTCCGGAGACAGTATCGCATTTCAAGCATCCTCCGCTAAGTAAAATTATATAAAAGTAATAACAAGTTTGTAATGTGAATTCATTTTTTAACGATGTGCAATAAGTAAACAGTGAATTTTATGCATTTGTGACAATAATAATATGTAGGTGCCATTTTAAAAGATTAGAAACATAAGAAGAATTTAAAAATACTATTATATTGTTTTTACACCATTGAACATATTAAGAAAGAAAATAAATTTATATTTCACACTGTTTATGTTATATCTAAACAAGTGAACAGTGGATTTTTTGAAAATTGAACTTTTAGAACTTTTACAGTATTATTACAGTAAAACCATTTCCCGATTAAATTGTTAACTGCAGGACACCCTACATACTCGACAGAAAGTAGAAAAATCTAATAATTTCAAAAACAGTCAATTAAATCTTGTTGATCGCAATTACAGTGACCAAATAGTTTACTATTTATACACTTGAGGAAACAATTTTTCCACTTTCTCATCAACAAAACAATGAATGAGCTAAACGCGGTCGACTTGGGGGGCGGGGGGCATGAACGATTGCCACTCGGAATTGAATCACGCCGAATGCCGCAGCTTCCGAGTGCTAAGTACGACACTGCGGTTCATTCTTCTTCGTCTCGTGAATTATGTCCATCTTCTTCTAAGGTATTTCGCTCCTTGAAGTGTCGGTGCCCTAACGCCGGGTACGTTCTTCTCCTCCTCGTCGTTCTTATCATGACATACTTGCCATTTTCTTAGTCTCTCTTTATCCGTCGACCGGACAGAGCTCAGGGATGTAACTTCGCAGTTGGTCGGGAATCGCAGTGGCACGTGATTCGCCGCGACGCAATTTACGTAATGCCTCGCAAATTTCCATGGAGGTCCGAATTATCGATTTTCAAACGCGACGTGCACCGTGCGTTCGCTTTCCTACCCCCATAAACCTACCCCTCCGGCGTTAATTGGATTTCACGTAGCAACGTCTGTCCACCATGAAATGAAACGCTGTTTTTCATGGACAACAGAACGACGCTCTCCATCTTCAGCTCCGTGGTTTCCGGCGTGTATCTAGCTTATCATGGATTATTTCGGGTGGGCCCTTATCGGCGATTTGTTTCGAAAGACGCGAGCGTATCGGTGCTCCGGCAAGAACGTAAAAAGACGAAATCCCCGTCACGAGAAAGTCGCTATTTCTGGGATCCCTCGGGGCGTTAGATCCAGGGTCTCGACTGAAAACGGATCGTCCCTGAACTCGCGGCGAGTCCACGCGAAAGGGAAGGGGTCATGGAACCTAGGAGAGGGAGGAAACTCCGTGTGGGACAAAGACGCCGGCTGCGTTTGGTGGGGGAGGACGAAGGACAAGGGAAGAAGGGAGAGAAACGAAATAGGGATGCTGTTCCTGAAAAGAGACGGGCACGCTGCGAGAGAGGAAGAGAGTGCCGTCATTTCTGGCTACCCTCGTTACGCTTTCTCTCTCTGTCGCTCTCTCGTACGCTCCTCTCTCCTCTGTCTCTCATTCCTGGCTCAGTTCAGCCATGGTAGGTATGTACTCGCCGTTTTCCGGCCGGCTTCCAGCGTAGAAAGAGAGAAGACGTGGAATGGTCGAAGGAAAACAGAGAACACCCGAGTGGGATGAACAGAGAGGTCAAGCAGAAGCGCGGAAGAATGGACGGAAGGAATAGAGAACCGAGCTAGAGAGACGGAGGAAGCTATACAGGGATCCAGAGAGGACAGTGAAGAGGAGGAAAGCGGATCCGAGTGAACGAAAGACGAACGAGAACACGCGAGGGACGGTGAAGAGAGGGGGGCCAATAAAGGGACAGAGAAGGATGGCACGAAAGGGCCCACAGCGGAGACCCACGTGTGGGGAAGAGAGAGGGTGTTGGAGGCGTGCGAGGAGCGCCGTAAAAAGGAAACGGGCGGGGAGAGGGAAGAAATTAGAGGGAAAGAGGGAACCGCGAAGAGGGAGAGGCGAGCCTTAACGAGAGAAAGATAAACGTAACGAGTGACGAATCGTTAGACAGGGTTGGGAATACTGTGTGTGCCCGTCGAGGGAGCGAGAGCGAGACGGAAGGAGGAACCGGAGGGCGCGAGAGAGAAACGAAGGATGAAGAGTGGGAGGGGGGGAGAGTGACGGTGACCGAGAGTCGGAGCTCGTGGGTGAGCGAGGAAGAAAGTGCGACTGTTCGAAAAGAGAGGGAGAGAGCCGGCAGAGACGAGACAGAGTGCGCCCACCGAGCCGCCTCCATACCACCTCCAGCATTCCCGGCCTTTACACACAGTTGCAGCTGCACTGCCGCCGTGGCTCGCTCGCTCGCTCGCTCGCTCGTTCGCTCGTTCGTTCGTTCGTTCGTTCGTTTGTTCGTTCGTGTGCACATGCGGGACTGCGCGCGCGTTCCACTCTCGCTCGCAATCATCTTGCCGGTACGCTTTTAACGATGTGCTCTCCTTTGGATATCGGAGCGTGTCGCGTGTGAGTTTTCCTCTCGATCGGAGTGTGTCGTGTTGAGAATATACAAGTTCCCTCCGGGGGAGTGACGATACACGTACAGTGGGAGAGAACGGTTGACCAAACGCCACCCCCGTGGCATTCGTCCCGTCAACGAGTTTCTGATCGGTAAGGTGATCGGTAAATCGTACGACAACCGGCCGATGAAACTTTGATCCGACGCCACCTCGGATTAATCCAGCCCCATTGATCAGTGGCACGCAGCCGACAAGTTCACCTTCACCCCTTTTCCGCCCTTATCTCGGACCACGTACGGTGCACGTGCACGTCCGAGCACCGCTCGCCGCACAATACGTATCGGGCCTGTAGATCTCCACCGAGAGAAACCCGTCGCGTCGTCTCGTTAGCTAGATATTACCACTACCGGCCCGGAAAAAGCTCTGACATTTCGCAAATGTCAGCCGCGATCTCGCGCGCAGTAGCTTCCACGTAGTCGGAGCGTGATAGACGATAAGGAAAACCCCCGTGCGGATTTCAGCGTGCCCCGCGCCAGGCTTTTTTCTCTCGCTCTTTCTCTCTCTCTCGCTCTCTTTGTGCGTTCGCGGTTTTTCGTCGCTCATCGCCGACCGAACACCGAGACATGTGATCCCGTCAAGCCGAACAGGAAGAAGCTACAGGCCACGCATTATCTTGCCGCTCGCCCCAGGCTACACCGCACTATAAGATGGACTGGATGAGGAGGCAGGATATCAAGGAGGAGGCACCGGAAACTCCTACCGCTTTGACACCAGACGAGCCTGACGAGTGCTACTTCGACGAAGACGCCTCGATCGACGAGGGCATGGTACGTGCTACATACAAGGATTTCGATTCTTATGTCTTGCGTCGGTGCATGCGAAATGTCCGATTTTAGTTTTTATCACTGAAACCTGTTGGAGGTTTATTTCTGTGCACCGTGTATATTCACATGTGTATACGAAATTGTTAACACAGTTGTTAATATTTCTCGTTTCTGTAATATGTGAAGCTGTTTGATCGAGGAGTTCTATTAGAATCTACAGGTTTATTGTTAGACAGCGGATTTTTATGCAAAATGTTCTGCATTGATTGCGGGAAGCAGGGGGAAAATAAAAATTGATTTCATCCCTTGATGATTTTGTTTCTATATTTTGAAGTTTTAAGATTACAAACAACATCACAGTGTCCTTAAAGTTTTCTCATCCTTTAGTTTGATATTTCAGCCAGCTAATTTCTTCGTAAAGGCATAAAAATTCGCAGTCCATTTATTGTACAACATTTTTTTCAGGTGCAACGCTGATATTTTCGATATCTAATTTTACTTTCACGCGAATTGTATCTCGGTGTTTGTCGAGTATTGTTTTAAAAATTACATATTGAACGTGATGTTATAAAACTACCTGACTATCTTGTGAATGAAGAACGCGAACGATCAACGTACTCAATTTCTTGACAGAATATGTTAATCACAGTGGTGCTTACTCCGATCTCTAAATTTTACTCAGGGAAAGGTATGTTTGTTTAACAGTTACAAATCCGACATTCCATTGACTATAGTCTCCCATCGTATCGCTGTGCACGACCGTGTGTAATAACGATGACTGTAGTCAGCCGTTAAAATTATTGTTTCATAACTTTGGCAAAGCAAAATACATATGTCTGTTATGTCAATGGTTACCCATTGTCTTGTGTCCTATTGTATTTCTTTTATTTTATGCCGCTATGCAATTCGAGAACGCCCGCGTGGAAATAGGCTCTGCGCTGGCGCATTTGCGAACACGGCAGGCGTATAGAAAGGATTAAACGTCTAATAAACGTTTCAGATCCGCTTTTGTTTTGCTGCTATGAATTCTTCGAGACCGGTGGAACTCGCGTTTATCTGGGTCTGTCGAGTAACATGGTGTAGATAACCGAGACATTCGAGTCGCGGTTCATGTAGTTCTAATGACTTTGAATCATAGAGTATGCGTGCGTGTATTCTGAATAGCAAGGCATTTTTATACACGAAGAATTTGCTTTTAGACTGCGGATCTTTATGTAAAATAAAAATAATTACATACAGTGAACCACAGTAATATTCGGACACTTTTTCTTCGCATATCGTTAACTGGTAATAAAACATTTGTAATTCCCTGAGGTTCAATCTGCACAAAGCATGATTCTACTCTCCGTTCGTCAGTATGTTTAATGTGTTCCGAGATGATAATTATACGATGGCAAAACGTCTGTTGTACAAGCCAAGCATAAATGGAGTACTACTGTACATACTTGAGACCAAGGGAACTATGCGAGAGAGTTGCATGATTATTAACCCTGCGTATATCGATGCGTACAGTGCCTCCAAGGCGGTTTGCTCGGAGCAATGCAATTAAGAGACCACGTATTCGTGAACCAAATATTGGGGGAGAGGGAATACCTTGCATAGAATGTAGAAACGTTTCACTTAGGCAGCTCTGACTAAGTGCTTTTGAAAATAGATATGTTTTGGGCAGTTCGATGGCGACTATTCACACCAGAAACCCCATTAAAGTACGGATATGGTCTAGCAAATTACGTCGCTACATGCATACTGACCAGTAGACTAATCAAATCTTATTTTCTGTGGTACATAATAGTCTTCTCAGATCAGAAATAAATTAAAATCGTACCGGATTCCGTCGGATTTATACTCTAGCTTTCTTTGAAAATTTTTAGGAGCCATAACTTATTTTATTTAACTTCTGTTCCTTGCAATGGAGTTGGATAATTTTTTCTTTTCCATGAAGATGTTTACTTATATAAAATCGAATAACAGGATTAATAAAACTCTAATGTGCAGTCCACATTTGAAAAAGTAACCGAAATCCTCGATCATCAGAGGGTTAAATATATGTAACTCGTAACAAGTTATTTGCCTGAGAAATTGTTAAAACGAGTGTCGCTTACAAAGCACTATCCATTGTGTAGCATGAACATGTAAGATACATCAATAATCAGAGGTAACGGCTGCGGGTTGTGAAATCTCAGAGCCATTTGTGCAAGTTACACATTGCAACTTGTAAATTATCCAATATTACGAGCTTGTATCTCATTGTGCGAGGGAGCCCAACCACACTGTTCATCATCGTTTGATCAACGGCTCTCGCTAATTCGACCAATCGACTAGCTGAAAGGAAACCGGTCTCTGAATGATAAAATACAAAATCGTGGGATGATTGTGCAACCGCGAACAGTTTGTCCCACCAGCTTGGAACGGGTGTAACCGAGTCCGCGGGGGTCCTTTTTAATGGAATGGTCCGGTAACTAATTTAATGCGTCGCCACGCATGGAGGACGCCTTGGAAAGTTGATTTGGTTCGACAAGGCGCCGATCTTCGCGCGGTCTTATACCTTTCACACCATTCGATCTGTGGATGAAAATTTTATTTTTCATAAAGATCCGCTGTCTAATTATCGCAAGTGATTATCCCGTAGCCGTTTTGGTAGCAGTCGTCACACTTCAGAGCCCAGTGTACCAATTTTCATGTAAATTGAAGCTCCCTGCCTTTTCCTCGATTTGGAGGTTCCGGAGCACTTTGCGTCCCCGCCTATGAGGTCCTCAAAGCCGTCTGCCTCCCAAGGGTTGAGGAGTACTCGTTTTGATCAGGCAGGGATTCTGTGGAAGCCGGGAGCCATGTGCGCATCGCAGGCGCGGTTAATCTTCGATTCTGGCCCCGTGGCAATCATCAAAAAGCGTATCTCTAGTCGGTACCTCGTGGCTCGATTCTATTACGAGAGCTCGGTCTTGCGCGTTTCCTCGCGATAATTTCCATGGGCAGGTTGTAGCGCGCATCCGAGCTCAATAATAATTCAAATTAACGATCCTCGAAGCAACTCCGATCCACGGACACGCGATTCAACAACCCTTTTTCACGCGGCCCGCCAGGCAGGGCCCGAGATCCATACCAGGATTTAGTTCTGCCATCAATTTCGCTTTATCTCGCCTTGACCCTCTCTCTCTCTCCCTCTCTACCCACTCTTTTCACTCTTTACTACGCTTCAAGAAACAAGAAATTAGCGCGACGCTTCCTTCCGGCGCACAGTGCTCTAGAAGGCGGTTCTGGTGCGAATTTTGCATTAAATGAAGCTGCATTAAAATTGAGAAACCGAAATTGGTTAATTCCTCGACTCGTGAAAAAGAGAGAGCTTTCGATAGTTCCGAAAGTGTGCACTTGCGTTTCGCATGCTCGACAGAATGAATTTCCATGAGCCCCGACCGAAGTGCAGAGTGCAGAGTCCATTGTGAAACGAGGGGCAACCATCTCGCAAGGTTGAAAAGCAGGGCGATTAAAACTATCGATCGTTAATGCGCGTGAAATGTTTATATCGCGACGAGATGCATTAGTGCAACGATAGGGCCCAGCCGTGTTCCATTGAGCAGGTTTTCAGGGCCGTAATTCAAGCAGCCACTTCAGAGGCAAGAACCGCCCGCAACAATGGCCGTAACTGTAGATTCGAGGTAACTTTACACTCGAGTCCATTTTCTCTTTGCCCACTTAAGCCCGTTGCTGCAACGTTCGCGCCCTGTCGACCGAGGGAAAGGGTTTGCGACACGTGTTCGAATTTCCCTTAACGGCCAGCACGCTCTCCAAGCCCACCCTGGAACGCACGGCAATTACCGTCACGTAATTCGAGATTGCAGAGCTTTCGGAACCCGGGGAATCGGGATGCCTCTGGGACAGGAAATCTGTAGATCTCTTGCCATCGACGCCTGCTCCGCGTCACTGCTCGGTGCCATTTCCTATAGTGACGCATAAAAGTATTCGAACATTGAAACTTCAACCGCTTGCCCTACGATTTATTTCACAGAACTTCTTTGTCGTTGATAATTTCCTGAAAGTAGACTCCTTATGCATTCGTGACATAAATGAGTAGATGCAATCTAAAATAGTGAAAGAATTAAAATAATTTGAGGATAAATTATTAATTAGAATTGATAACAAATTAGAATAATTTGAGGACCAAGAATTTTTTGAGTAACTGTTTTGGGTTGGTAGTGGCTATCGATAACACTCTCGTCAATTCAGGGCTGTAATTCGTCTATTAAATGTCATTGCCAATATGGCGCAGAACAATGCACCACATATGCACACCATATCCCAACACGCGACGTGTTATCGATTGGGATCAAGGCGTTCTTTTGCAGTATAAATAATGTTTACGGCTTCGCAGTGTCTTACATTTCAAATTGAAAACAGATCACGAGTCGGAGTATCCCGCCTGACTCACCGCGAAGCCACAAAACCTCAGGCACTGTGTTCCACACAACGATACATTCAGTTTATCGTCGGAAGCACGTTGAAAAAGGTCGTGTTAGAGATTAGGCTAATTACAGATGTGTCCGTTATCTGGTCCGTGTATACGTCAGGAGATACACGCGGCTAGCGTAGTCTGCCGTGACAGATAAATCGAGGATCAGCGACATAGTGGCCGGTAGGTATCGCGGTTGCATAGTAGCGAAGACGAAGCTCACGTGAGTTGTAACCTCTGTTCACTGTCACACAACCACGGGGTTTTTTTCCCTAAGTCGACTCGATAAGAGGAAGCGATAAGTCGGTGGAAGCCGCTCCGAAACCTTGGCAACGCCGTACTTCGAGACACCGAGGGCCCCGGATGATTCAGCGCCAGCTGCGCCCGCCAAGGGCCGCCGAAACTTGCCCCGAAATTTGTTAGTCAAAATCGAATTGCCCCGTTCCGAGAAACGAACAACGATCGATCCCCGCAGACTCGAACCACAAGCCATTCCAAAGCTGTCTCGCTCACACGGTTTTCCTCCGACTCTTTGATTTTCCTTGCTGCTCCCACGCCGTTCACAACAAACAACTTTTGAATAAAGTTTTCGCTTGGTTTCGTGGTAAATTGCATCTCAGATTTATAGCTGGATGAATACGCTTTTTACCCCGCTTTCTCTCATGGATCCTCAACGATCTTGCACCGAAATTGTATAATTTATGAATCGTACCGCCACGTCGTGTTCCTTGTCTCGATAAATCATGCGGTGTCGCGTGATTACCTGCCATCTCGTCGTGTCTCCCTTCTTTTCGACAGCTTACGGTGATGGACGAGAATTAGGTGCTGTTTCGGGATATACTGTGGGTGAGATCGTGCATGGTCTTAGGAGGCGTACTTCGTTTAATTAAATGCGACGTGGGGAAAAGTGGAAATGCGTGGGGCGATACGCGGCGATATTGAATTTTTGAGAAAATCATTTCAGAAAATAATACGGTCTTCTCCCTGTGACTAGCCTCTGTGTAGCCAGCTGGGTACCCAGGTACCCATGTCAATGTTCCTCTAAAAATATTACAGAATTTTGTATAACTTCGCCCCGAGAACTTTTTCTGTAAAATCATTAACATCAGAGCTACCGATTCAGTCAAAAAAACGTGGTAAAATTGGTCCCTAATTCGTTCGTGGAAGCACATGTTAGAATTCTAATTTTTTCATGGAAGCACATGCTACAATAAGAATAAGCAATATACGCCAGTCGCATTATTACTCGATAATTCTAGTGTTAATAGCACAGACATATGATGCTCCCATTGAAATGGCTCATATTGTGCAATGCTGGTAGTCCTATCAAAGGAGCATCCCTTTTGTCAAAACAATTAATTCATATAACAGAGGTTCTACGGTACTGCAAATCGTCGTGAAAAACGTGTGTATTAAAACCGAGATAATTTGATACTGGTTTCGCAAACCGACGCATTTTACGATCCGAGCGTCCGCAATATCGCCGAGGCTCGAAAGGTATCGATCGAAATATAGGGGAGATGGCTACCTTCCGAAAATGCCGTCCGTCAGAATTCGGACAACCGAGTACAATTAAAGCCCGCATCTCGCTGAAGGAATCTCGAGGCTGAACCAATTTCCACGAACACAGAACGACCCTCGCGGCAGACAGGGCAACCCTGCGTCGCGACGCGTCGCGTCGCATCGCATCGGGACGTGGACGCTTGCGGGGGAGGAGATCGACGGGGAAATATAATTTCAATCGTTCCCCAGGACGGGAATCTATATAGACTGTCGCTGCAGGCAGAGAACGGGGGGATGTTGGCGAGCAGTCACCGTGGGGATGAAGCATGACTCACCCGGTGTGCCACCACCCCTGTTTTCGGCTGTCTCGTGCCGGGGAATCCACCCTCTCTGCTCTTTCTCTCTCCCTCTCTCTCTCTCCCTTTCTCTTCTCTCTCACCCTCGTGAATCGAACGGAGCATTATCATAATCCGTGTCGACAGCCCGTAGAAAAAATACGAAGTCAGACGTGCTCAGGTGATCCTGCATTATTGTCCTTCCACGCTGCAGCGTGCTGGGCCAATTGTGCGTAAGGATGCCCGAGTCATCGTCATGGACCGTCATGGATGATCAGCTATTCGGGGCCGAGCGATTCTTGTTTGACGAGATGAGTTCGGGGCGAAACACTTTACTGATCCGTCACGTACACGCCGAAACTGCGGCGCTCTCCTTTTTGAAACTATGAATCACTGCTCGGGGATTCCGAGTATCATTCGTGATCAGCAGGCTGAATTTAGGGTATCGATACAATTCGTTCATCAGCACGGTGAAGTGAACTATCCATCAGTGCCTCGTGTTAATGTGACACGTTTTCTATTGATTCTTGATGAATTGCATTCTCTGTACACTTCATTTCGTTCAACCCTTCGGCGATGATGCGCGCCGTGCGTGCTTCACCGACTCTGGCGGATATTTCGATATTGCTAGACTGTGAATCTTTATGCAAAATAAAGATTTTTCTATGGCGATTTTAAAACATCCCAGTCAGCGTTTTCTCTGTTAATAAAGTTAACTCCTTGAGAACGTTGTATTGCCAATTAAGGTCAATATATTTACTCAAATAATTTAATTATTGTAATGACAAAAGTAACCCTCAAGGGGTTAATAAATTGGAAATACTTTAATCTTCTTTTTAAATTCTACCTATATTTTCAGAGTTTTGTATTTCGCTTATTCATTTTTATCATAAATGCATGAAATTCGCAGTTTATTCATTGCACAAGAGCAGATTATTAGGTGCGATACACTTTTATGCAGCATCGTCTATGTTTTAGTGTTTGATCGTAGCTGTGAGTAATATCAAAAAGTCTCAATCAAGAACAGATTATGATAACATCTGCAACATCGTGCACCGTGGGTCGTACAAAGGGAAACCGACAATATGGCGTCGTCCCTGGAGGGTTAACCTTGTTTGATTTTACCTTGGGGTCTCATTTTCAAAGAACCTACTCACAAAATTAATTATTCGCCTTCCTATCATGTTGATTTTTTACCATTGTGTTGATTTGACATCGAGGGGTTAAATTAAGCTAGAAAAATGGGGATTATTAAATTAGTATTTTAGCTTCCAAAAATAAATTTGCGATACCTACGGGACGACCAGATAATCAGAATTTAACCGAGAAGAACCATCTTCAGCCATCTCCGCAGCTATTATTCCACTGTGAGAAAATTCAACTTCCTAAACCGCTTTCAACCACGTCATAATTCTTAGACCACAGCTTTTTAATATCGCCATCCTGAACGAATATCTCACGTCATTTGCATCCACGTTTCAGCCAGAAAAACGTTCCTAATCCGTCTTTTTTCAGCATCCGTGACCGGACTCCCAGTCTCTGACTTTAAACGACTTCCATACAGGCGGCGGCGACCGAAAAAAGCTACGATATTATTCGGGCGCACACGTGGTTGTGAAACAGTGTGTCGTCATCGCGTTTGCTTAACGAATTAATCCCATTATTATCGTTCGCCCTTCTCCCGATGTCCTGAGCATAGAGAGAAAGAGAGAGAGAGAAAGGAAGGTAGTGATGGGTGCGATCCTCCTCCATTAGCATATTTGTACGATTGTATTTAAGATTTTATGAATACGTCTCCATACACCCTTTAAAATGATGTAACTTTTTAAGAAATTATATGACTTGAGGTGTTTCAAGAATGTAAACGAAAATTTCAAGAAAATTGTGATTGACAGGAATTGAGAAAAGATAGTAAGTGTTTTCATGTTTTCATCTGAGTCTAATGAAAATTTAAAAAATATGTTTTGCAGATCTGTGTCAATTATATATGTATTCTGAAAATTTCTACCTTCCCCTTGTACGACATTATTCCCCCCACGCTTCAAATACGGGAAATTACTCTAAAACCATGAGAAAGAATTGGATCGCTCCCATCACTAGAGGAGAGCGGCATACGTAATAGCATCTGGAAAAGCTCGCATCTGCCACGGAACGGTGAAAGACGAGTTTCGATGTTGAAACGAGATTACGTACCCTTCGAAGGCGGAGGAATACGTTGGATTTATGCGCTTCCTTGGGCGTGCACGGTCAGACAATCATCGTTGCACAAAGAAGGGGGTGGTGCCCGGCAACGTCCACCCTCGAAACCAGGGGGGACAGAGGCTATCCTTTATCATTGGCGATTCAACGGATCGCCACAGAGAAATTACTGCAGGTTTTGACAGCGAGCTGACACGACGGACTATCGTTATTTTATCTTGATTCCGGCCCAGGATAATTGGCACGAGCTTCCTGCAAGCTCGTAATAAACGCGCCCGTTTAATTGATCCTGTTTACGTCACGCTGCTGTTTGATCGTCGCGCTCTGCTATCCGTCGAAATGAATTAATTCGCTCCTCTTCGGCACGAAATCCGTTCCGACTCGCTGATTTTTTGTCAGTCATAATTTCGTGATTTTAATCACGCTGAAAGGCACTCTCCTGTTTTCGAACTCGGAGCTTTGTTACGGAAATGGCAAACGCGAATCGCTCGTTTCGCAAACGTTCCCTTTGAAGTTTGTCGAACTTTTCGATAATGATGAAACTCTGATGGAATTTTGATTGTGTCGGTATGCATGTGTTTTTACAGCTCCACTCTGTGCAACACTTTCTTCGAAACTTAATCATTGTCCTCTTTTCTTGCAATCAAATTATGTCGATTGATCTTTCCTTTCACTATTTATTTGTACAAACCGCATCTCACCGTCGGCGATGTCTCGCGTGCGTGGGGAAAGACCACGTCGAATCGATTATATTAATGCTTGCGTTCACAGGAGTGTCTACGAGACTTTCTTTATACAGTTCTGAACATCATGAAATATCAGGCTTCGAAATGAAATCGGAAAATCGGATTTCGTAGAAACAAAATTATTTGTGCTTCTAATAGTTTTGGTAAATTGAAAACAATATTCTTAAGATCTTCCGATATCCTCTATTCCAAATTCCACGTACGACTGTTTGCTATAATTTCAAGACATCCTGTACATATATTTCATACGAACGGTTTTCTTCAATACCAATAGAAATATTAGTGATTTATAAGATCACGTTGAAAATTTTAATATTGGGCAGAGTTTTGTAAATTGTTCTAGCGACGTTCCGAAAGCGTAGAAGATCGTGAGAATATTTCTATCTGGATGGTTCTACGTATTGGTTATGTGAAGTTAATCGGAAAGAACTCGTTTCTACGTCCACCTAATACGTGTGAAGAAGAGACGACACACAAATAGATTGGTACGATGCTATTTAAGTGATTATAGTCATTCTTAATGAGCAACATCACGCGACTGAAGCTGGTTTTCGCAGTGCTGGGTTAGAAGAGTGCGTTATCCCCGAGGCTGTAGATGACTCGTTCGCTTTCGCCTGCCGTTCTTATATTCGCGAGAGAATAGCGAAGTTGGAACACGTTCTTAGCATGGGGACCCCACTGGTGTGGCGCCAAGCAATAATAACCGATCGCCCACGCTGAGCTCTTTTCCCTCTTTCTCTTTCCCTTTCTCTTTCTCTTTCTCTCTCTCTCTCTCGAGGTTTTTGCACTGAACTGGGCTAGCGTCGACGACGATCACACTCGCAGAATCCTCTGACGGCGCTCGCAAAAAGCTCCACTGTCCTGCGGAATCGATATCCTACCGTTTGACGAACCATTCGGTGCTGGTCCTGGATAGACCGAACAACTTACCCACGCAGAAAACGTCCGATAATTATTTCTAAAAATAATGATCTCTTAAAAATATTTTGGAAACACCCAACACAGAAAACTCTGACAAGGAGAGGTCACAGTGGGGGGTATCGTCGATTTTAATGAAACTTTTTCTGGTGAATCGAGAGCAAAAGTAAGCAGACCCATGTCCGAACGTTTTTGACAATACTCATTGTTTATAACGATGAAATTTGTCACTGCAAAATGTAAATTGTGATAGAAAAACATTGAAAAATTGAAGGAATTTTGAGAAATGATTATTATAGTTTCTTTCTGTTTCGTTACCACTAGAGCAGAGTAACGGAAGCATAGTTCGTTTAAATTCTAGAAGAACGTTTGTCCCTTTCCTGTTTTGTAATGAGATTTTAATGTTAGCATTTGTTAATTTCAATATTATATTCAATTTTTTAATCTCTGAGTCTTTACTTTGATTGTTTAATAGTATTTAATCTCCAGGCATAAATTTCTTATAAATATTAGGGTTGTTGATCAACGATTTGTGTTTCCAGTAAATCGACGAATAATAAAACATAATTTACAGTGGGTGCAAAGTGATCTTTAATGTTCGATTACCTAATAATTATATTAATAAAACTGTCATCAAGTGGAAGAAAATGTGTAGGCAATGAAGTGGAGTGTAATGGTTGGATCATTGCCAAGTGACAGGATGCGTCCCATGAATAACGCAAACAATAATAGCAGAATATGGACAATAAAGGTCATCCTAATATTTTAGAAATTATAACAAAGAATATCACGCAACGAAAGAGAAAAAATGTGACATAATTAAAGATTATAGAAATATTACAAGAAAGACATCGAGTTAGTAAAAAGTAGAAATTAGCATCTGAATTAGTGGAAAAATGGTTTCACTTCAAGGCGGTTCAACAATTATTCAGATTTCGGTGGAGATAGAATGAAACGATCCGCTTGTCGGTGACCATAAATTCAAGTAAAAGTGGTTGATGTCTGAAGAATTCCGAACCCGTCTTGAACCGGCTTGAAGATCCTTTACCTGGACCTGATTAGGTCCCCTCTGGAATGCCATTTATCAAGAACTCAGGGACTTCGAGATTTCAACTACGTGATGTCCGACAAGCTTAGAGCAGGGATCATGCTTTGACAAAAATTACCGCGAGACTCCTTCGACCAATTAAATGCCTCGTTAGCGCACCCTTGATGGCCCGGACTGGAAAAAAGAGGATGGCTAGATCGATTAGGATACGACGTTGAATCTTTATCGAAAATTCCATGTGCTATCGTGTTAATTGTCGGCACTTCGTGGTAGCTTCTTCTCCCGAATAGCATTCTTCATATAATCTACCGCTGTCGTTCGGCGTGTTACATCGCACGATTTCGACGGTTCTATGTAGAGACGAGAAAAATACAGTTTACCGACACTTGGAGAAAGCCAGACAACTTAATTATCATTTCCAGTGTAGGAGTTTCGAAAATTCATTTTACGGTGTCTTAGTGAAAAATTACGCGATGACAAAATTATTTTGTTTTTCATTATTTTCTTATGAGACTTTTAACAACATATTTTTGTTGCGTTTTTCTGATTAAAAGAGGCCAAACATGACATATTCCGAGCATATTTGCTTGTGTAATTGATGGTTGAATTTAATTAATTATAATAGGTGTGGGAATTTTTTCTAATTTTATGAAACGAAGATTTTATTACAAAGTATTAATTACAAGGCCTCAATTAAAATCATCTTAAAATATAATATATATTTACTAACTAAAAAATTTCGTGGTCTAGTACATATTTAGTATTATATCATTTATTATGCATCATATATTACATCATTATCACGATTTTTCAAAGGTTTCCAATAATCTGAGGAAAAAATGTTTGCAACAAAAGTTGAACAGTATTTTAAACACCTACAAGCTGCTATATACAAAAAATAAAACTCATTTTGATTTTTTAAATGTTAAAATGTATTTTTGATTTCATAATATAATAGCTGACGTTATAAAAAGACGAATTCAATGACTTACTATATTATGAACTCGAGCACACAAATAATGTTAAAATAGTTTTTCCGACTTTCCGGGCGGGGGACGGATGGGGGTTAGAAACAGCGCTTCTAAACTAGAGGATCCCCTTAAGTGGGTTCCTCGATAACGCGGAACGCTCGTAAAGTGTATCGCAAAGCATCCAGTAGAAATTCCCCAGTTTCCCGGCGATACTACGATTCCGTATCTAACGAGTCGGTGGTCTCCTTCGCGGCAGGACAATCGCGAAACGTTGGCCAGATAACCTCGCGCGGAGGTATCAGCTTTCTTATTGTCGCGCTGCGCCAGGAGAACGTAACGCGAGACGCGGCCGCAGAATGTCGCCAACAGATTATGAGAGCTATTTCCACGTGCGTTCTTCTCCCTGGTGTAACGGTCAGAAAACAGACGCGAGATGTTTCTATTCCCTGAGATATTAGAGTTTGCTGAACCTCCGGGTAGTCATTACGGAGGCTCGAATACAGCCTGCGTAACGCCTTAAGACTGCGGATCTTTATAGCTCGCTGAACTCGCAATGAAGCGACAAAGTACGAAACTTGAAGTTGCTGGGATTTTGCTGTAGCTGATTCAATTGCTGCCACTTGTACAGACTAGCGGATTGGATTGAAACTATCAATTTTTAAATAATTTGAGTGGCCACTGTATGTTATTCTGTGTGAACATTTATGATAACGACTAAGATTAACACACACTGTTTGTTTCCATGGAAAAATTAACTGCCTAGTCGATGTAGGATTTTTTAGACTTATAGTATACTTACTCTTACTATGTGCCTGTATATTTAGGTATATTCTAGTATATTCCAGTATACATATACTAGTATAGTCCATTATATTCTAGTATATTCCATTATATTCTAGTATATTCCAGTATATTATAATATATTCTGGTATATTCTGATAAGTAATTTTAGTAAGCTGTTCATAATACGGCTCCTTTTAATTTCTCAAATGTTTTTACTATTTTGTATTTGTGTGTATGCTCTTCTCAATTATTTGTCACAAATGTATAAAATGTACTCCAATCATAACAATTTTGATAAAATGTTTCTTCCCCAATTAAGTCCAGCTACAGTGCTAGGATAAAAATGGGAACCGAGGCAATTAAATGAAACCGTAAAGGAAACCGTTCGCAGAGTTAAATTCCAGCTCTTAGTAATGAAAAAACTGATTCTGTAATTCTATTGCAATTGTAACTTGCACGCTCGTGATTCGTCTGTATATAAAGGTGAACGAAATAGATATACAAAAGTTATTAATTTGAAAATGGATTTCTATGTTTCATGAAAGAGTACGCGATAGAACCATAAAAAATTTATTGTTATAATTGCTGAACATTCCTCACCAGTATGTATCATGTAAAAGAAGTTGTATGTATTTTGAAAACTCTGATTGCATTTCAAGTATGGAAATGAAATGCAATCAAAGTTCAGATCCAATTAAGAAAGAAATTGATATATGATTTCGATAGAATCAACGTATGCAACTGTGCTATACACACATTTACCATTGCGTTAATTTTGTGTGACTTTTTATTCACGCTGCGTGGGGCACCAACGAACCATGATATTGCATTTATTACATAGATCCACAAGATATCTTATAATATTACGAGATTTACTACCATCGTCTATTTACAATGTTTGATTAAATGCAGCATACCACTTGCATCGAGTATGAAAAAGGTAGAAACCAATCTCATTAACTTCATAAATCCTCGGAACGTTTTAAACTGTTTATATTTATACATCCATAAGTATCAGGCTGGCAATTAAATTCGCTATCTCCCCTGCTAACTTGATCGTAGTCGAGCAAAATAACGAAAACATTCGCGTTGCGTCTCCTAGAGGAAGAATTATGTATTCTTCACCAGAACAACGCCTAGAAATACATTTACTTCTTAAATCAAAGTACATAATAGCTGTGCAAGAAAAAACTATACATATAATAAGATAATCAGAATATGTAGTTTCCTGTAGGAGTTGCAACGCGAACATTTTCGCCCAGTAATAGAGTGTCCAAAGAATGAATTTAGAGCAGTTCTATATTTCCGGAAGACTTATAGTAAATGGGTACTCGGATACAGAGTAGTGCAGAATGAAGTGTCCGCAGTCGGGACCGATTAAGGACGCTTAAGTGAAGGGTGGCTTGAGGTGTGAGAGAGCTACCGATACTCGGCACGTATCAAGTTTCAATCGGCCGGCTCGAAGCTCAGTCCATGGTGCCATCTTTTTGGAATTGACGAGGGAGGTGATGGGGGGAGGATATCGGCAGACCCTTGAGTGTGTAAAAGCGCGGAGGTTTAAGCGTGCGCTATTGTGCTCGGTTGCCAGCAGAAGGGTTAACGCTGGCTAAAGATCCGCGTCTAGTCGAAGATTTGCAGTCTCAAAGACAGATAATGCGTGAATATGGTCCAGCCGCATCGGGAGTGCGTCGTGCGAAAGAATGGGGCTCCTAATATTGTCCTGAAGCAGCTGTTCAACGGCAACGTTCGTCGAACGATCGTCGGTTTCCAGTGATACACTGTCGAGAGCATCGAGAGCATCTCGGCAAAGCTCGGTAGGGCGGCAACAAAGGGACGGATTTTCTAGGGGGTACGGCGGGTGTGTGTAAGTGCGCGTAGGCCAGTTCCGCGGACAGAACAAGAGGAAGATGCGATGAAGAGACAATACGAGGATTACGGTGTCCTCGCGTCAAGACCCATCGTTCTCCCCGGGCGGCGCGGGGTACATACTCTTCTCTCTCTCTCTCTCTCTCTCTCTCTCTCTCTCTCTCTCTCTCTCTCTCCGTCTCTGTCTCTCCGCGCCCCGGATCGCCTCGCTCTCTCATGCTTCGTGCTTCACAAAAGGGTGCTTTTTCACACGGAAATGCCAGCACGACACTCGGAGCTGGATTAAGGCGCGTTTACCGGGAGCGCTCGGCGCCTAGGCGCGCGCGCCTTTTCTCGTAAATTTTCGTGCGGGTCGACAGGCCCGCTGTTCCCCGCTGTGCGTGGCAGAAAAAAAAGGTCTCGTCTCTTCACGGTTCGTTTAGGTAAACATCAGCTTCCCTCTAAGGCGGTAGGATACCTTCATATTGTAAGTAGCCGTGAAGAGACGAAACCTTTTTTTTCTGCCACGCATAGCGGGAAACAGCGGGCCTGTCGACCCGCACGAAAATTTACGAGAAAAGGCGCGCGCGCCTAGGCGCCGAGCGCTCTCGGTAAACGCGCCTTTAATCGAGCGGAACGAGCAGCGCGAGCAAGAGCAAGAGCGAGCAAGCGGAACAGTGGACGAATGTGTGGCCACGATCCGCGATCGTTTCTCATTGTGCCTGGCGGCCGCGTGATTTTCAACCGACGCGACGGGAACGATCCCCGGCGAACTCTGTGCTCGCGCTCCTGATTTAACCGCGATTACGGAACCGAGACCTGTTACTGTTTCGCGACTCAACCGACATTTCGATTAAAAGAGAACTTTCGACACCTGGCAGTTACGCTTTGCCCTACGGCACCGCCTTCAGAGAAACTTTCTGCTCCTTCGTTAACTCCCGCGGCGCGGTTTGCACCGATAGCGACCTTCCGGATAGCGACCTCTTTGCACGAGGAATTTCTTTTCCATTCTGGTCCTGACAATTCCCCGGCATTCAGTGTTTTATTCAATACCGGCGTTGTTCGACAGTTACTTAACGCACGACTGTTTTATTTGTTTCTGGAATGAACATTTTGGACAAGCACTCTGAAGGTTCTATATTTTTAAAACACACGATTTCAAAAATCGATTTCTTGCCCCTTGATGCATCTCAAAACATTCTGCGTTCATCTAACTTTACGAAGGACAACACCAAGAAGCGTTAATCTCATAGATCTGAAGTTCTCAATGTCTAATTAAATAAATCGTTCCGATGGTATCTAACGTTGTAATAACTGAAAGTGGAACCGATTAATTCGCCAGAAACATAGAAAAGCGAGCGTCGACTGTCTCGGTGCCCGGATAATTCCTACTCCATTCTAATAGCCGTGTACGGCCAGCTCGCGTTAAGACGGGGAAAGGCGATTAGAGTAAAAGTTAAGATCACGAGAAGCCAGAGTTTAGAGAGCGAGCGCGGTGAGCGTTGGCGCACTGGAAAAAGTCCGTGACATCCTCGACGGAAAACTCTCGTCAAGCCGAGCTTGCGGCTTCGCGTTCCCGCGAGCACTTGGCCATGACTGTCGGTGACCTCTTCGCAGCCTCTCCTTCCTTGTCTGCGAAGCATGACTCCTGCTACGAAAAAACTGCTTAGCGTCCGAATTTAGGCGCTGTTGGGCGTCAAAGTTGAGAAACTTTGCGACTGTTGCCAGCAAAGGAGCAACCGCAAAGTGGGGTACTTGGCCCAAAAAGTCGGAAAAAAATATTTGAACGTTATTTATGGGCTTAAGGTAATAATATAGAAGGTATTATTTATTATGAAATAAAAAATGCATTTTAACATTTAAAACATCAAAATAATTTTTATTTTTTGTTGAAAAAATTAATAACTATGTAAAGAGAAAATACTCTCTTTAAATTCAGCGCGCTTAGTACGATCCGCGCGCGCTTCTATGACACCTGCTAGATGCCTCGTCAAACAGTAGAGAGAGAGAGAGAGTGACAGAGAGCACGTGCTACAAAAGAGATAACGGATTGTAATAAACAAGAGTTGTAAAGGAGAGACTAATAATATACCTAAATTGTCGTTTCTCTTATTTACAGGTAACTTGTAAATACTGTACATATTGTAAATAGAAATACCGTTATAAATTAAACCCTCTTATTTACAGAGAAACAAATTTGGTTTATTAAAACCCTCCCCCACAACCTCAGATATAAAAAAAGGGGATATTATAACTATACTAATTTAGATGGTAATGACATGAAATACGGTACATCTACTTGAAAAGCTTCTGTGATGCAAGAATTTACACAATTTCCTTAAAACACTTGGAAATCGCTAATGAACGATCGCTGTTTCGGAGACTGTTTGAGAACGCGTGTACAAATAAAAAGAAAACAATACTGCAGCTTTATTCTTCGGACCTTTAACTGGTTAAATAAACTTTTTTCCGACTTTTCGGACCAAATACTACTGTGGGCCGAAGAGCTTTTTGGAATGCTGAGGATTACTGTCGACGCTCGATGCCGGCCAAGTTTGGTGTCTGGGGAATTTATCACTGACGCTACTCGCTCGGAAAGCCCTGTAACGGAACATCTAAACGGATCTTAGGCCTGGCAAGCTCGTAACGCAAGGAATTATCTTGACCTAACGATCGTTCAGCTATTGGACCGACTTTACGGGACGATTAAGCCCGGAAAATATTCTCACTCTTTTTATCCGTTCACCAATCTGACCGGTAAAGGCCGACATGAAGCCCCGTTAACATCGTTGCCAGTGCCCTTTTCCACAGATTTCTTTCGTTCGATGCGTGAGAATTGAACGGGAAGCGACTCTTTAATCGCCGGATCTCCAAACGAAAGTTCTGAACGGTTTTGGACACGGTTGTCTTCTGGGAGAGTCCGATGTCTAGATAGCACGATGCAGGTCGACTGGTTGTGATTCAGACGCTTTCGCTTTCCATTCTCTCCGCTGCAGAATGCTGAAGTAAATTACAGGCGAAGCACGCTTCTTATATTAATCGCCGAAAGATACGGGCCAACCTTCTGAAAGTTGTTTCTCCGCTCTGCCTCCTCCCTTGCAATTAGTGGCGTCATTGCTTCTCTATCTTTACGCAACGGCGATCTTTTTTCGATTTCATTGTGCGCTCGTATTTATACTATGTATAAAATTGGTGCGAGTACATTAATTCTCTGTGGCGACGACTTTCCATCTTGGAATGACGATGACATGACAAAATGCAGATTTATCAGCTGTTTAATTTACATACGGAGTGCTGTATATGCTCTTATCAAATATACAAGTTGACTTGCAAAGGAGGTGCACAATTGTTTTGTGACAAGATAAATTGTATTTCTTTAAAAAGTGAAGTGACATTTTTAATATGTATAATAATTAGACTGCGGATCTTTATACAAAATAAAAATTATCTGCATCGATTGCAAGAAATAGAAACTAAATTCAATGTTATTTCTTCCCTTAATGATTTTAATAAAAGGAGAAATCATATATTGACATCTACAATTTTGAATTTCGTGTATAATTTTGCTATAAATGCATAAAGATCCGCAGTCTAATAATAATATTAATGTACTACGTGTAATGGATATAATACTCCTCAATGAAGTACATTCGCTTTGTTCAAGAAAAGTTGAAATTGTAACAGCAATTATTTAAAGAATTAACAAAAGATTCAATAATTAGTTACAAACCTATAAAAATTGTATTTATAAGAAGAGAATAACGGTAGCTCATAAATTTTATTTAGTTCAAGTATAAATAGTACAAGTACACAGATACTGAAATTTTATTCTCCAACTATCGCATTTGAATATATGAACATTTTTAAGTGCCAGTTTCAAGAACAATTTACTTGGCTGATTAAAAGAAATGAAATCGCCCACACAAAATGAGAATGTCATCAGAGTTTATTGAACTTTTCACTCGACTATGCTGTAAATTCGTTTAATAACGTTCCATTGGACCTTAATGAATCTTGTCAAAATTCTGATATGTTTAATGTACAAATAAACATGGTACTTGGAGCAGGAACGTTTATTGACCGTGCGCCAACTTGGCAACAAGCGATTAAATAATCGTCCACGGCTTTACGCCTCGCCATGGGATCGGTGGAACCAGAGCCGCCGCATTTAGTACTTAATCCGTTATCGCCGACGGGAATTCAGAGACCCTCCGAGTGCACTTATTTTTATCGTCGAGGTCCTAAATCGTGAACGGCCGTTTTTATTTTCGGTGGCGAGACAGTTCCATTGACGTGCTCGGCGCCCCATTTCTTTCCGGAGTTCGAGGGTGAACCCGGCCGCCTGCTCCCCTTATGGAGTGATTACTTGCGCCTCAAAATGGAGTTGAAGCACTTGAATGACATTGCGAGTATTCGAGGACGAAAATGCCGCGAAGAAATCCTTTCCCTGAAGAGACGTGCGGGAAACCCTTCCTCTTCTTTCACAATTTTTCCGGTTATTTTCTGACAATTGCTTTCGTTTGCAAACTATTTTTGACTCTCATACGTCCCAGGGGTGAAAATTCACACATTTACTATTTTTACTGAAAGGTAGAGATCCGGGAACTTCCGAAACCCGATACTTGGGACGGGATGGGTAGACTCGTATCAGGGCCGGTCGGGATTCGGAAAATGTGCGGGTTTCCCTAGAATATTTGGGATTCCCAGGGGTGTTTGGGTTTCCCGTGAATTTTCTCGGGAAACCCGGACATTCTCAGAAATCTCGAAAGTTTCCCGGTCTCGCACGCCTTTAATTTTTACATTGATTTCTCTCTGTGTTGCAAGATGTATTTCTCTAAAATGTAGCATTATAAGTGAAACTAATTCGTTGATTTAAATTGAAATTCACCCATTTACTATTTTTACATTGATTTCTGCCTGTGTTGCAAGATGTGTTTCTTTAAAATGTGACGTTATTCCTGGTTATCAGGCACGAGCCTTTCACAGAGCCGCTTCCGTGTAGGCGTGTCGTAGCAGCAAGTAAACAAAGTCGGGATCGTACATTCCGCATGTACAGTTCGCAACAAGCGAACGCTGGCCGTGATGCAGGAACTCGGGTTCGCACTAGAACTATTCGTGCTTAGATCGCGAAAGTTGCGAGCCGAATGCAATCCGCAGATGTCGAGCAGCTGCCGCGGCAAATTGCCTTCGTGTCTTGCATTTAATCTGCCATTGGTAGCTTCTCTAGCCGGAACGACGAACGGCATGGCACAGCTGGCAGGACTTTCGGATTCGACAATACAACGAGCTACGTCCCGTCGGGCTAGTCCCTAGCCGAGGTTAAAAATGGGCGAACGAGTTTCCGGTTTCACGGGTCTCGGCCGCTTTTACCCTGCCTTTGACCTAGAATCGGCAAACTGTTTTAAACCCGTAAGACCCCAGTAATTAACCTTTAGGACTCCCAGTGATTTTTAACGCCACCGACGACGGCAATTCACGAAAACCAAGATTTTATTCTGGGAGAAGGAAACTGAAAATATTTCTGAATTTATTTACTGGGGCTTCTTTTATTGATTTACTTTATTCCAACATAAATGAAACTGGTATTACTAAAAACGCCAAATATCTTTTTTGTTTCTTTTTGAATGGAATGCTCCATTTTATATGTTTGATTTTAATAGAATAACGCAAATCATAATTATGAAAGTACTGAGGTACATTTATCTGATGTTGTTGTAGTGAGGTAGAATCGAGATACAGGGACTAAATAAAAATTTATTTCGTTCATAATTTTAAAATATGTACTGAGAATATTGATTAATTCTTTTAAGCTCTTTACAATTTTAAATTGCAGCCACTCATTTTTGCCCTAAATGTGTAAAATTTATTTTAACTTAATAACACCAGACCCCTCGTTTCATCCACGCAATAAATTGCAGCGCCTCTCTGTATCCCGCTTCCGCACTGTGGAATTGAATTTCCATTTCCTGTTCGCTCGATAAATTTCAGAATCGGAGAGCAATTTGACAAGAACGGGGTGGGATATTCGCCGAAAGTTAGGAGTGAAGTAGAGCTCGTTACAAGAGATACGTGCGCGTTTCTCGGTGGATCCGACGATCGAGTCCGTTCCTTCAGAAGGTCGAGTAACTTCGTTTAATCGGTGGCACCCTCGTCGCGATTTTATCGCAGGATATGTTACCGAAGGGGAGTCGAGTTAACGACGGACAACTCGGAAAACTCGGACGCCATAATTTCAAGGATTTCGTCGAGATCGTGATTTCGTTGTAGATTTTTTAAAAGCCCCGGGAATTCGGAGCAATTATTTGACCCCTGCGCTGTTCGGGCCAATCTGATACCCCGAAATAGATACTTAACTCTTAGTTTAGTACTTTCTTATCGCATAGAAATTCGTGATTACTAGACCCCGAATCTTCATGCAAACTAAAAAAATTCTGCATCAATTGCAAGACACAGGAGCTAAATATAGATTTATATTTTTCGCTAATAATTTCATGTAGTGAAAATAATATATTAATCCTCTTAAAATCTTCTAATCTTTTCAATATTTTAAATTTCACCTACTCATTTTTGTCATAAATGCATAAAACGTCATATTCAGCGATTTTATATTCCCATTTTTTTAAATCGCCCATTCGAGTGCTAAGGGTTAAATGTGCAGCGTTTCAATTTTCCTTCAATAACGGCACGAACTTTTTCCGGACAACCCAATATTAGTGAAAGAAATGAATTTAGCTCCTGCATATTGAGATTGATGCACAAAATGGTGACTTCAAGTGACCGGTAGAATATTGTAAATGTAATTCGAGTTTCAACGAAGTTTCGTAGAAAGCAGTGTGGGTAGTATACGAGCGGAACACGAGGGTTGAAGAAGGGAAAGTCGAAGCGAAGATAGGAAGAGCGAGATAGCGGGGCGAGAGATCGTGAGACACCGTGTTCTTCGGTGCATTTATTTACAGATTCCTCGGGGCGCAGCTGTATAATGCGGGACGACGTTGCGTTAGGTCCGCGCTGCCATTGTCCAGCGGATTGCCTCGTAAAATCTAATACCTTGTATTCGGATTAGACGGGTTTAGAGACTCGTAACAAAAGCAACGGGCCCGGGGGCGCGGCAGAAATCATTCCATTCGAGCCTAGTCAAAGGAAAACTAAAGCGAGATGGTGTCTGATTACGGGTTTCTTTATTAACGACCTAATACGCGGAACAAACATGATTATTCTTTGTCCTTTCGGATGACCGTAACTGGCTATTTTTCTGTTCGCAATGGTTCGCATTTGTCCGTCATATATTGGTTAAATGTATTCAGCATAAGTAATGCATTCAGCGGAAAATGAAAATGGTTTACATCAATTGCAAAAGAACAGAAGCCAAATACCAGAATCATTCTTTTTTTATAATCATAATAAGCTGAGCCTAATACATTGATGTTCTCAAATTCTTTTTTTTTTATCTAAATCATTTTAACCAGTCAACTGTGCGTTCGACGCGTATATTCGTCATTGCTTGATTTTAATTCCGCATTCTGGGGGGGATTTGTAAAGCTAAATTTCGCAGTTAAGATGTTAAAGCTACGACATTACAAAAATACAGAGTATCTGTCACGTGTCAGAGATTTCAACTTTGTTTTAGTCTAAAATTCTTCCAATAACTGCATAACATCCGCAGGCTAATTACTTTAAAAAATGCAAGAACCAAAAACGGCAAAAGTGCGAGGTTCACCGGGCGGTATAATTTTGTGAAGGGTGGCCCTCGAAAGGGTTGAAATCCGCATCAGAGGTTCTATTAAATTAGCTCTTATCTGCGCTGCGAAACTGCGCAGGCCGGTGAGTCGAGGTTCTAATCGAGCATCGCCAGGACATCGCATCGGACGCGGATCTACCCCCGGCAACAGCCTTAAAACGCATTTTAAATTAGCGATTAATCTCGATTGCGGGAACACGGGCCCGATAACGGTCATTATCTGGCAGGGCCAGAGCGGCGCGCGAATTTATTTTCGGCGAGTAGAGACGCGCACACATGGACGCGCGCGTGTCGGAAGCGACGCACACTGAAAAACAAAACCTTTTGGGTGGTGTGAATGCTGAAGGGTGAGAGGGTGTGAGGGGGATGGAGCAGGGGTGAGAGGACAAAAGGAGTTGCGTGCACCGGGAATTTATGCGGAGGCACGCGCCACGCCGGCGTGCATACAATTTACCAAATTTCCGGAAGCGGCGCGTTAACCTTGCGGACGGGCCGGGCATATCATTAAAGCCTGCTCACAGGGACGACACACAACGCTGCAGGCCGCTGCACTGTCGACACGCTGCAACCCCCGATTCGTTCCGCTGTTCCGCTTCCGAAAAACTCCGACTGATCGTTGCGCTCCGATAGGAACCGCGCACTTCTCCGAAACGGTTGTCGAGGGCCCGACCACGCCAATTCTTCTTCTCGAACCTTTCTTCATTTTGCGTCTTCCCCCTTCTACTTTTCGAAATCGAGGTTACTTATTATTGTTCGGTCACTCTTTACAATACAATAATTTTTTAAATTCTGGAACCAACGACTTGTGCTTTTTTTAACCCTTTTGTAGACAATCAGATGGCCGATTCATTTACTGCAGTACAACAATTTTTTAATCTTCCACAAAATATTAGAAAACTGTAGTATGCATTCTTTGTTGAAACTAATACACTGGTGGCCTTAAATCTTTTTAATACCTCCACTGTTTTAAATTGTACGTACCCATTGTTGTAATAAATGCATAAAATCCGCAGTCTACTTATGTAAGCGTGGTCGTTCAACTCGAAATTTCTAGTAGACCGATTTACGCTAGCGGTACCACCGAAAATATGTTAAGTGTCTCGTCTTGTTTAGTCTAGAGTGTTTTTAATCCACTATGTAGTCCCGGTTGTATTTAAGTAACGGTAGAGAGTTTATTTGTGATAGCATGGGGAAATGTGTGTACTCGCTTGCGTAGAGTAAGGGTGTGCATTTTGAAGGAGCTGCTTGAGAAAACACGTGAGAACGAGAAAGTGCTAGACGAACCTGAAATGCTCTTTCGTAATGTTGTGCAATCAACGGAATACAAAATGTTATGCTTCTCGGTTTAATTTAAATAATTTTACAGTTGCCAGTGGATCTAAACATCTACCATTGCACTAAATCTGAATCAAAATCTTTTGCTCATTATTTATTACGTCGATTGATTTGCTAGAAATCGAAGAATAAATGCATTCTTGTTACTTCTGCGTAGTTGCTTTTAGTATTGCGTGGGATCTAGCATTAAATAAGGATATTAAATGCACTTGAGATCGGAGAAATGGCGAAAGATCTGCCATAAAGACAGTGAACGTACAGTTGGTCCGTAACTCCCGACGTGCGGTGTGCGAGGGTGAAACTAATGTGCACCGATCTCCCCATAAACAATAAAGTTTCCGTGCTACCCGAGGAACCTTTCACGCTAAAATCCCTGTCTATTTTCATATTAAATTCGGACTGTTTCATTTCTCAACCCCAGTAAAAAAACACAGATCCACCCCCGAAAAGCAGGCAATTACCAAGCCTTTGTATTCACTGTCCAGTGCATCGGGCTCCGAAATATCATCCCCCGAGAGTCGGAAAAATATTGACACGAATGAGGAGCAGGCATTCGTATTGGAGCGTAGCAAGACTGATGGAAGGTAAAAGCTATAGAAGAGTGGGGGGTTATAAGAGGGGCGCGGTAGTTGCGTGGGCGAAGGCCAACGCAAACAGAGGAACTCGTATCAGTACAATAAGTTATAACAAATGGTTACGTCTCGGTCGTTTTCTTGGTTTCCCTTCTCCGTTTCTCCCGTAAAAGGGTATAAAGAAGAGCCAGGCGAGGGAGCGAGAGGGATGACGGGGCGCGAACAGAGGAGGAAGAGAGGACGATGCCACGCCTCGGCATATAAAAATATCGGGTGACTGTAGGCGTTTAAATAAGCTTCCAGCCGCGTCTATGCGAGTCCTCGAAAATGAAACGAGAAAAAGGAGCGACGCGCTTGTCTCCACGTGGAATGAGAAATGACCCGTGACAGAATATATAAGGTTTTATGACTGCGGCAAGAACCGCAAGCTGGACGCCTGAAACCGACCGAAATAAACGGCTACCTGCGATAATATTATTAATGTGCGGTCCGGAGGTTGCTCGTTTTGTAAATGCACAGAAACGTGTCTAATATTTAACACGATACAATCGCTACTAGTCAGGCCATGCTAGATCATTGATGATGTTAGGATTATATGATGTGTGATTCATAAATTTTCTCTCTTTACGTTCGACGCTGTGCAGTGCTGTCCCTGTAGATAATTTTGTAGCACCTGGGCAACATCAATTCCAAGCCACGTTTTTATTCCTGCTCTAATAATTGTCTTATTATTGTTTGCATTTCTATAAACAAAAATTAATTAGATAACGTAGAACGCTGCGTCTAATGGCCCACACCGCAGCTTTCTACGTTCAGCCGTTTCGGAGTAAGATTTTGAACAAACGAACATTACATTTTGATTTATATAGATAGTTAAAAATTGAGTAATTGAATGACGCGATCTTCATATACCGCTCTCCGACCGATATTTAAACAAATCTTATTGTACTACACACTTCTCTCTATAGTGCAGGGAACACGACGAAGAGAAAGGTGGCGCAGCAACGAAGTTTATCAAGATAGAAACGCGGTGTGTAAGCTCATTGTCTGCCAGAAACATAAAAAGATTCACCGCGGGTCATACGCGACTCACCCCCGCGGTCTTTTGTCCGATCGTCAGACAAATTCATTCCCGGGAGGGTTAAAATGGCTGGCCGCAATTTAGCGTGGTAATAACGAAGTTACCTCGGAAAAATAATCACGAACAGGCGAACAAAGCGGGGATATAATAATAGCAGCACACATTTCGTGAACAAAGGACCGCGACGCGAGTGTCTCGAGTCACTTCCGTTTGGTGAGACACGGGGGCCCGGTCGTTGTTTCCTCTCTCGGAGACGCGTTTTTGTTGCACGACGAGCGTGCGCGAGCGGAATGAAAATTCGTCTTCGATCAGGCTCGGCCACGGAGAAAGTTGCGGACACCGGCGCATAATAATTACGAGCTCTGCACTTCGCGTCTTCCTTTTTTGTGCTGGTCGCGCGTCAGCTTATCCAGAGCAATCGTTCTTTTTGGGCGAATCTCATTCTCCGACACCTCTGATTCGTCGATCACGTACTTTCTATTCCGCTCGGTCGATCCGGTGATTAGGACTTTTTCATCTTGAGTACACACATACCGAAGATACCTCGCGGTCGCTATCTCAGTTACCTGGATGTCGATGCCCGTGGTTTCTAGATAGATGGAGGAGCGAACATATCGGTTCAGTTGCTGTTTGTGATAGTCTCTGCTGCGATAGTGACGATGGGAAGCGAGAAGGCCAGCCAGTGACCTTGATTAGACCAATCACGGGCCAGATCATATCGATGCTTTCTTCCAACCGCGATGTAAAACTATTTCGTTTTTACGTCGACATCTACACTCCGGGACGAAAAGATCTATTTTTCCTCATTTGATACATTAAACTGAAGAAAATGAGTATTTTAATATATTCTTGAGTAAAAGGAATTACATGTTCATTCAGGATGTCAACGTATCGATATTAGAAATTGGACCAGAACCGTTTATAGTCATTCCGGCCCAAACCATTACAGAACCTCCTCCTCCTTTAACGGTCGACTCCAAGCATTTTGTATCAACTTCTTCACCTACTCGCCGCGCCGTCTTACGTAACATCTTTCATCTGATCCGAAGGAATTGAATTTGGATTCATCAGTGAGAATGGCTTTCGCCCATTGTTGCCTTGTCCGGAGAAGATGCTGGTTAGCAACTATATCGTGTTCTACAGGGTGTCCCAAAATTCCTTCAACAGCCGGAAATGGGAGGTTCCTAACGTCATTTGAAGCGACATTTTCCTTTGCAAAAATGTTAACCGCGGCTTTGTTTAAGAGTTATTAACGAAAAACACCGACCAATCAGAGCGCGACCTAGACGCGAGCTGGCCCAGTCGGCCAATAGACAGTTGGCGCGCCGGGCCGACTGTGCCAGCTCGCGTCTAGGTCGCGCTCTGATTGGTCCGTGTTTTTCGTTAATAACTCTTAAACAAAGCCGCGGTTAACATTTTTGCAAAGGAAAATGTCGCTTCAAATGACGTTAGGAACCTCCCATTTCCGGCTGTTGAAGGAATTTTGGGACACCCTGTATAATCGCGGATCAATTTCCCTATTTATATGCTCGCCACTGTATACACACATTTGTTTTACCAGGAGGTGACGTCGATGCAGCGAGCTAAACCGTGGCATTCGGGTAGCGCAATAGGATATCTTCGGCATACCATGTGCGCCCTAACGAGAACAGCTTCGCGTTTTTATATGTTATTCGCAACATGGTCGACGCTAAACGGCGTAATGCGCGCAATAAACCGCGAACCGATGGTTATCGAGATCCCGACTATTCGATATCAATGCTCACGTGACAATGGCTCAGAGCCTATCGACAGTACTATCACGTACCCGCGCGAAATGTGGACACCTTGCTCCGCGTACACGACACGGTTCGTTTAGTGCTTGACGAGTGCGTACCGTATTATTGCGTTTCGCTCGAATTTCGCGGCGTTATCTTCGCCTCGCGCTGCGGAACGTCGACTTTTAATTACATACCGAGTCGGGAAACCTTGAGGTGTCATATTCGTGGCTGGAACGCAGAATGATATGAGCAGACTGTGACACAATACGCACTTCACGTAGAAAAATCTGAAAAAAATCGTAAGCTACAAGATTTAACAGAATTTCATATAACTTCATTTTTGTGTACCGCGTAAGCATCAACGAAGAGGAAAATATTTTTATTGAATTTTAATAGCTTTTGTGACTTTCTTTTTATAAAATACAAAATCATTATCACATATTTGTGACCGTATTAATTCAACGAATAACTCCTTTTACTTCATTGTGTCATAGTTTCCATATTGGCATAAATTACGTTGTAGTTACGTTGATTATGATAACATTCTTGTTATCTCAATTTTATCTGTCTTATCTAATACTGCTAGTACAATACTGTTAATATAATATAATATTCAAGTCAGCACTCGAGATTAAATCACTCTTTACGATATATTTTCACAATATACATAATTCACACAGATCTACAAAAATCATTTTTAAAATTTTCAATATACTGACAATATACTAACTTTTCATAAAAATTCAAGTCGTATGGTCCAATATTACAGAAAGTTTTTTAAAAGGATTTAAAAGTTTTTCCTTACAAATTTACAAGTGTCGTAAGTGCACAAAACTAGTCTTGTCATTTTGCTCGCAAGCCCGAATAACTCGTAAAACAGTGGATGCACGTGACGTGGATTAAATGATCAGTGACACATTCCGGTCAATTTAATTACAGTTTGTCCTTGCTAGAATTTCGTGGTTGTAAATGATTCACGAGCCTGTGGACAGCTGCTCGTCACCGGTAATGAACCTGTTTCGTGTTGAAAGAAACGACGAAGAAATTGAAACAAGAAATGGTAAATTGTTATATCAATTGATTGATTACAAACTGATTTGTGAACATGATGGCGATGACACGGTAAAGCTGGTAGTCTGAGAATTTTGATTGATTTAATTGTATCAGTACATTATTCGATCCAATGTTTTATTATTATTCAGTCAGCCAATTACACATTTCATTTGTCTATATTGTGTGAATCAATTATTCGATTGATTGAACCGCTTATACAGCTCGTTTCAATTATTATATTTTATTAACTCAAGCATCTGGCGTCGTTGCTTGACTGTGAGTTTATCGTTTGATTTATTGCTGTAATCTATTCGATCCATTTTATCCTTTCAGGCGGTCTATCGGTTGATCGCACGCTACTAAATTTTAATTCGGTAGATTCCACTATTTTATTCTTTAACTCTTTAACTATCCGTAGGAGTTCGCTGTTATTCTCAATTATTATTATTTCTCTCCCTCTGAACCTTTAGATTTGTGTTAACAATGATCACAATATGATGTGTGTTGCAAATTCTCGATTTCATATATGTATCTATGATATGTATGATATACATACAGCACAGGAATTTCAATCACAAGAGAATTTATTTCATAATTAATGACCTCACTGATTTTATATCCAAATTTTTCGGAGAGCAAAGAAAAGACATTACGGAAACTGCGAGCTTGTGGAGGAACAGCATCTGTGAAAATGCGCTCGAAGCGTGTCGAAACAGCTGCAGTTGGCCCAGTGTACAGTTACAGAAAGACTTTGGCCCTTTGAGCTCTAGATGGGAGTCCTGTTTTTCTATTCTCGATGGTTCACACCCAGCAAAACGGACAAGTCGGCCTATTTATAAAGAAAAACACGATTCCGAACAGGAAACCCACTTCTTCGGCTGCTCGAGATCCGACACCATGGGCGGCTCGTTTACGTCACAGTCATTCAGAGCTCCATGAAAGTTAGGAAGGGTTTCGCCCTTGAAGAAGCAATAAAAAGCAAGTTGTGTCCAAGTGGTTCGTGTCTCGACAATCGAAGGCCTACCGTCACGCTTTCTGTCTCTTTGTTGTTGCGCGTCTGAATATTTCATTAGAAAATGTCGAACATCCAACATTTACAGTTTCTTTGTATTTTATGCTATACCTATTATGTACAAGTCATCAATTGCAAGATTTTCCTGCGGAATTTGGATGAACACTCACATTTTTTAAAATGAAATTCAGGCTATCTCTTAAATAATTAAAAGATTAAGTAAAAAATGTTCTGTTTGGTAAAGATTGTTATATATTTTTGTCGCGGTTAATAGGAACTGTTAGTTATTTTTATCTTAAAATGATTAATTACAACACGATGTTAAAAAATGTCTCTTCAAATTAACATACAGTATGCAATAAGAAAACACATTTTTTCTTATAATGTGTATGATAGTTGCATACGGTACAGAGAACTTGTTGGAAATAAGTGTTTTCCAAATGTTCGACGATTTCCCTGTTTTCCTTGAGACCGGACGTGGGCCAGTCATCTCGAGGGATTTTCCAGGAATCGTTTCCGGTAGACGAGAGAAACAACTTGCTCCGTGCATAAATTACGACGCGAGATTATACATCTCTGCATAACACGACGAAGAGGTGATAGTACTCCAATTTTGCTTTATGTATGCAACCATGGCTGTGGTTTACTAAGAATATATGTAGAATTTAATTAAAAATGTATGTAGGTCTAACTTAAATACTTAAAAAATTAACTTTGAATTACAAAATAAAAATATTAATCATCGCTATTTAAAATTTATTTAATATATTTAAAGTGACAAAGAGTTTGTAAGAAGGAAATTGGCTGGTTAATAGAATGATACAAATTTTTATTTTGAAAGTGGCCTAATTCTCATAGCTATACTTGCTACTTCTTAGGATCACAATACTTCCATTGTCCTCAATGCATGTTCGTTAAATTTATTAATCAATAAGGAACTAATTAATTCAATGAAAATTTGGATACCTCGGACCAAAATAGACCCAGGCACCACAGTAGGGTTAATAGGTTTTCGGTCAGTAAAGTGCTAGCACGTAGACTTATCCGAGTTCGCATAATTCGTGCAAAAACGTTATAAGACATTCACGGTTGTATAACATTCGAATCCCGTACTGGAAATCTATTTTCCTCGAAATGTCTCGGCTTTTCCGGTAACATGGGCCGATGGAAGTTACCAACGAGCAGGAAATTGCATTTTCCCGGGGAAACGGCAAGAAAGTGTGACGAAGTCGCAAAAAGTTTTAAAAGCTGGTCGACCAATTTCGACTGGCGGTTGACCGTGGGTCTCCCCGGAGATTGTAGAATAAAACAACGGGGGACGTGATTCGAAGCCGAAGATGGTGGCACAAAAGCCGATACATTCTGACAAAGCGAACAAAGGGTGACCGTGGGGACCGTATTGCTCGGAGGATCACGAACTCCGCAAGGATCTTAGGAAGGATTTGCTGAAAAGTTCAAGAACCAACTGTCGGAATAAAGGCCACCGAACGAACGGAGAAACAGGACATTTTCCCTGTCCATTTTCTGTCTCTACAGAGAGGAAGCTGTTCGGAATTGGTCGATATCTTTGGCTTGAATCCTTTTCTGGTTTCCCTCCATGATGTCATCAATATATCGCATGATCGCAAGCGTTTGGTAAATCTTCCGCTATCTTTTACAGGATTATGATAAATAAATTCTGAATTGCAAAAGCTGTTCTGATTCATGTTATGTCTTCGAGGTACTTGCAGGGGAATGAGATAATAGGAATGACGCAGTGTTAAGATGCTTGTAAAATATAAACGTTGGACTTCGGTTTTGAAATATACCTTGTAAGGAATTATGTTGATTTTTAACGTGGATTGAAAAGTCAATTCTGAACAAAGACCAAAGTGAACAAATCCTTAAGAGAAATTAGCTTTCAATATTTATCGAACGAAAAACAATAAACATTTTACCAGTTGCGATTAAACCTTATTCAATATTGTTTCATTATGAAATACTAATAATTTTTCCGAGTATACTCAACAATGTTTACCAGGTGACATAATTTTTAATAAAGATTGTTAACAGAGACTGATAGTTACACAGAATAAAAATTTTCTGTATAAATTGCAAGAAATAGAAACTAAATAGAAAGTTATTTCTTCTTCAAATTATTTTATTAGATTGAAAATAAAATGTACTGACATTTTAAAATTTTTAAAAGAATCTTTTTACCATTTTAAATTTTAGCCTCTCTATTTGAATTATCAAGAATCTATGAAATCTATTTTTGTTAAAGAGAGTTAAATTCACTAGTTCGGCACTTCGTGAATAATTAGCGCTTTCTTGCGTGTAAGCTGCCGAATTAATAGGATCATTTAAAGGCAGCGAAAGTGAAAATGCGTCAGCAACTTCAGACTCGCATCAGATGATAAGCTTAAAAACACGACAGCGATCTTGGAAGTGTTAATTGCTTCTACGGGTGGATGCAACTGCGTGCAAGAGTCATTGAAGCACATTGTGAAGAAAGTGCGTGCCTTGGCAAAGGTCTGGTCGAGCGTCTGCGACGATGCTTCTTCGTCTGGCCTGTGAATGGCGAATTCTCTAATAGTTGAGTCACTCCTGACTGAGAATACTTTATGCACCCGAAAGGTGCAGCGGCGTCGGGACGCTCGACGTCTGAGAATGCACACAGGTCCGGAGGGACCGACTGCACCGTATAAATAATCGTCAGCGTTACTCGCGTTCGGCTATTACTGGCGTCGTCTCGAGGATTTTCCGCTTCATTTTCTCTGTTTCTCGCGAAAACCGCGTTTCTTTTTCGCGGTCCGAGCCTGGGTAGAGGGCGTGCCGTGTCACATAGTCGACCAAAATGGAGAACGGTACTTGAACCTCCTGAAATCCTCCAAAGGCGTCGCCTTTGTTCGCTACATGTTCTACCGTAAATATTACGTTGTCATAAATGAAATATCCGATTTTAAAATGCAAATCTATCGAAACGTTCCGATCAAGAAATACTTTTACAGTGTTCAAGTTTAATATACATCAATTTAAAGTACAAAGCTCAAAGATCACTCAGGTTCCATCTTCAGTTTTTATTGAGATAGCTGATTTTAAAAAAATTGGAGAATACCGTTACATTATTTTCGACTTGTTGAGATTATTAAAAGCGAAAATATAATTTCATTTTACTTACGCTTCTTAAAATTGACTAAAATTTGTTTGTACCGAGATTAAATGAATTATTACAAAAACTATATGTTTACTAAAACAAGAAAATATTTGTTTACAATTAATAGTACTAATTAATTATTGAAATTATGGAGGTAGATAGAGTCTGGATCACCTTATGGGGCTAATTGGCAATGGGATCTCCTTTTCCTGATAGTTTGTATCTCATTTTTCGCTTTCAAAACTATAAGAGGAGCTTCTAATCGGCGAAAGCCAAGATGGTAGAAGAAGAAAGAGCCCGGCTATATTTAAACCGACGGGCTACCACGTATATACGATTGGGATGCGTGGAAATGCCACGGGACGTGCTTAACGAGCGGAAGTACGTTGCAGCTGCAGCTGTAGTGAAAAGGAATCGGCCGGATGGGCTGCGTGTACCGCGCGTGAAATTACTCCATCTTCGTATATAATATTCATATAACACCTTCGGACACAGTTTTCTCCAGCAGCTCGTCTAAATCAGTGTACAATTATTGTGCACTAAATAATATGTTTGAGCATATGCTACGTCGTGTGTATATTATAATTATAATACGTACACACGTGTCGCTTCCAAGACGGAGAAGAAATAGTGGAAAAGTAATAGAGTGTTCAAAAGAATAGAAAGATGGCGCGCAGACTGTTTAGTGGACGTGGCGAATTTAAAATATAGAATTTATTTCTAATATAATCTATACACACATAGCGATAATTAGATGCCGGATCTCACGTGAAAATTGATTTCTTCTCTTTAATAACTTGCAAATAATGGATCAGCAATATTAAATTCACAAGTTCAGTAATAATAATCGTTGTAGACTTTAAAAACCAAGGAAACAATAATAATTATTATTTTACTTTATCTTGTACACCTCTAATAGTATACAATAAACTAGAAAAGAAAAATAATACTGATACAAATAAGCAAACACGGAAATATAAATAATATTATTATAATAATACTATACAATAATACTATTGTACCTGAAATATTGCAATCTTTTAATAATTAAATAAAAGTTGATTGGAAAACAAGAGTATTAATGTTTCGTTTTCTTTTTTGTTGCAGGTTAGTATGAGATTTCCAGATCTATTGTTTGTTGGAGGACCAATGGATAAGTAGTTAAATTATTTAAGATTTTTCAAACCTTTGGACGCGCTAAAAATAAGATTCTTCTCGTCTCATGTTTCTAATAGAAATGTTTGCAATCGTTTAAGGCTTTCAACACAAATTATTATTTGAGCAAATAGGCAAACGTGCTCAGCAATTAGACAGCCATGGAAATGAAGTTTCCGCAAACTTTGTTTCCCTCATTTCAGTGTAAATTTACATTCATGACATGGACTGTACAGCAAAGTCGCCAGATGAGGGGACGGAGCACGAATCGAGGGGAAAAAGTTACGGAAAAGTGGCGGAAGCGTGGGGGAATAGCGTCGTGGAAGGGGAAGGTAGAGTGAGGATACAAGTCTCTCTCTTAATCTGGCAAATCTGACAGTACCTACATCAACTGCTTGCTCGAACGAAATTGAAGAATCAATTCCGTACCCCAGGCGGCTGAGAAAATAAAGATAGTCATGGAACGGGCTCTCTGACCTCCCGCGGTACATTTCGGTTTCAGTTTACCGGGTTTTCAATTACCGTTGCTTGGTAGCTACGTAATTAATCGGTCATTACACGGTCGGCACCGTGTAATTGAATGAAGGTTCGTGCAATCGGTACGAACACGAAACGGCGAGCGAACTCGTTCCGAAGCGACGGCGTCGAGTGAGTTTAATGGGCCGCCATTAGCGCGATATCGTTCGCGAAAACGCGCGCGGGACACCATCCCTCGATTGCGAAACGGGCTTTTGCACGTTGTCGACAATGGCCGCGAGCTCGCACGACACACATACACGCGCGTACGCACCGTGTGCGTGCCGCGAAGAACGGTTTCCAGCAATTTCTTCGCACACGGCGCAATTGCGCGATATTGGCTCGCCGCGAGCGGAATTGCACCGTTTCAAGGAAGTGAACACTTCAACGACGTCTGCGCATGAACGCTCCAATTTGCCGGTAATTGACCGACCAGAGAACTCGCCTTCTCCTTCGTCTACCACCGCGCGACGGCTTCGCCGTGTATTCGTCGTGTTTTCCGGGTCAGGAGACACACGGCCCTTCGCAAACGAGCCGAAACCCCACCGCCATTGTAATAGCTGACTCGGACTTTCAGCCTCTTCTCTCGGTAATGGAATATTCGTGGATCCCCGTGAATTATCAGCAAACCGTTCAAAGAGGCCCCAGCGCTTTGTTCTTCAAATATTTAGACACTATTTCTCCTTGAACCCGTTGGGGATCGACTACCTTGCCTGTCTGTTAAGACAAAGCCGCCTCGTGTCTTTGAGACGACGCATGCTGGCCTGGAAACCCGTTTCTCGTCGCTGAAGTTGAATATTTTGAAAAACTTTTGTGTCACGTCAATTATTGTCCCTTCAAAGCTTCGAAATCCTAGACATCAACCTTTGTCGGTAGTTATGTCTATGTTTACGTGGACGTCACTCTGGAGACAAAGTTCAGAAATTCAAAATGCAACCAATTATTAAGAACTCATTGTACAGCATGAAATAACAGGTTTGAATTAATGTTTTTTGTGTTCTATACATATATACAGGGTGTCCCAAAATTTCTGTTGCACGGGATATCTCTGTAACCATCGTATTTAGAAAAAAATACCTCGAGTTCACTTTTTAAAATGGAAACATAATTTTTTTATTACACTAACTTATTCTATGAAAAAAAACAAGTAAGTTTTATTCGAAACGTTTTTTTAATTCGACAACAACTTCTTAGGTTATTCAATGATGAAGTCATTCCTGAGTCGTTTCCTTTAATCTCTAACCAAAGGCGATAAGGTGAATAAGATTTAGTGATTTATATCAGCTTAAATATTATCTTTCATCCACAAGCATCATCGAAGAAAATCATCATGCGGCAAAATGTGTCAACAAATCCCTTTTGTAACTAATCCTTTGCATAATCTTTTTGCAAACAGATGGACAACACGTGCGACAGACCCACCGAAGCGGCGGGCAGACATTCATTTATAAATCACGCCACTGCCGACCGAAGACAATGCGAAAAGATTTTCCTTGACAGTTTCCCACTCCTCAACCGAAAGTTCTCCCAACACACCCGTGTCCAATTAACAAACGCTACATTCCCCCACCTAAATCCACCCTTAACCATTCACGAAAAACCCGAGGTGACATTCTCAGTCTATTTTGACCGTGGTAGGAGTGACTTTTTCTCGTTCAGCGATTGTAGAAGTGTGTCGTTTGTGCTTCACAGTTACTAAAACGCATTTGCGTAAATGGCAGTGTACTGTTCATCCGACGGAGTAACAGAATATGTATTCTGAAAAATTTGTAAGTACATACCTGTACTTTACATTAAGTATTTTATAATGTAGAATTAACATATATATAATACACAAAACAATCGAGTGTCTACAGTGGCAACTGTTAGAAAACTACGTGAACCATTACCGCTGTAATTAGGCTTGTTAATTATTTGATAAAGCTTTCAAAGCCGATTGACGCTACCACGGTGTACGCAATTAGCCCCGTTCGTTGTTGTTGCTCGGGGGTTCTCCGGCAAATGGGAATCACCTGTCGGATTTATATTAACCCGTCCGCGCGCATGGTTAATTAAGATGACAATTTTGCTCCGTCGCTGGCGGCATATGAAATTTCGAACGATTGCCAACAGCGAGGAACACGTTGACCTGTCGCTTCATTTTTCTCGCGAACGTTCATCGTCTCGTTCCAGTTGGCACGGCGTCAACGTTGTCGAAAACCGACGAAAAAAATCAACGAGCTCGCATTTTTTTTTCTCTTTCGTTTAGCATGTCGACGAGATAACGGATATCAGCGGTAGCCATAGATCCTCGATTACCAGGACACCGATCAACGGATCGATCGATTAACAACGCGCTCGCTGGCGGAACAGCACATATAAAACTCTTTCGAATTTCGGGCTTGCGTAATACACGATAACTGAAAAATCTGTAGCGTTTACTAGACTGTACAATGTTCAATTTACATTTGGTTACACAAAGCATAGTAACACTATTGTTGTTCGACAATGTTCGTACTCTGTTGTATGAATATATTTAACACTAGTTTTTAGTTGGCTGATATTTTCTTTTGTTGGCTGACTGTTGGCAATATTGCGAAATTTTATATTTTTAAAATTTCATTAAATATCTACTAGTCACGTACCAAGAGAACTTCTATCTTCATTTAATATTAGGTTGGCAACTAAATTCGCGACCTTCTGTTTCGTAATTCTTTTATTGTATCGTTGTAACCTCATTCAGTGACGATTCCTTTTAAACTGTTCAAAGGAAAGTCCAAAGAAATGATTGGGGGCTCTGAATTTTGCGATTAATATGATATAAAATACTAGTGCTTAAAAAATATATATAAATTACTATGTTCAAGAAAAAATATGGAAGCCGCGAACTTAGTTGCCAACCTAATATGTAGTCAGTTAGAATCGACAAGATGTTGCATAACAGAAATAACATGGAAGCTTTCGAAGCCTCGTGTTCCGGTTCTCCGGGTTATGAACTCTACCAACGCGGCGATGTTCGATAGACTTTTAATCGGCCACGCCCATTTTCATAGCGCGACCCACTGATTGGAAAGCTTTGTTTGGTCATGTTATCAAGAATAGCCTGATAGCATATTGGAGATTTTGTACCTAATCGGTTCTAGCCTTTGAATTATAGATAAAATGTGTATCCAACTAGAAATTGCTCCTTTATATTTTATATTATCGTGAATGAGAAGAATGGCCTATCGATCGATAGCTAAAAATATGAAAATGCTGAATTCTGTGCGCATTCGACGATTTCGTAACATTATATGTACTTAGAAATCTTTAATTTCAGAGTCCAACAACATCTAGTTCTCATTATTATGTATATCTAATTAAAGAAATCTCTTAATACTCGTTGCACGTGTTTCATAAGATATCTTGTTGTAACACAACTGTTTCAAAGTATAATCAGCAGACTTCGGATCTCTAGAAGAATTTAAATGAAAATTGATTTCCTCTTTCATCATCATAATAATGTTTTCACATTACGTTGAAATGTTTACATTTCATGTTTTATCGTTGTCAAAGATACACAAATCCCGCAGTCTAATAATAATCATTATACATATAAAATTGGCATGTCTGAAATAATGTATTTAGAGTAAGACATTTTATATTTTGAGCAATGTGAAGGGGGAATACGTATCAATAAAGATTCAATCTAGCATTGCAATTGAGTTACTATTCTATTACACGAACTCTGATATTTCCCTGTTTAACTCGGGTAATCGAGGTTGAATATTTTTATAAGCTGAATACACAACGAGTTATTTCTCATCGCATCTGTTAAATATAATCACGGCGGAATCAGACGATCGCAAGAAATAAAATTAATAATCGTCGGCAAACGATTTCTCCGTGGAACAGAGAACACAATGCTGTCGCTTATCATTGAACGCTCGAGGGCACACGCAATTGCGTCTCTTGTACAAAAACTCTAGTACATACTATTACCGGACAAACGTAAGAGTTTTATCAAAGCGAGGAAGATAAACGTCATCCGGTTTACTTCGTCACTGCGTCTAAATTCCCATTCTAGCCTTCGCCTTCTACGACGCTATTCCCCCACGCTTCCACTACGGCCCGGTCACGTGACGCGTGGCGTGCGCGTGTCGCACTGTCACTGGCAGAGAAACGGTACCTCTTTCCCCTCAATTCGACGGGCTTATGTTGGGCCAATGATAGTTGGGTTACCCTTGGTTCGTCGACAACCCTTTTCACCGACACTGTTTTCATCGACACGATTTGATCGACAGTAACTTTCGTCGACAAATGTCTTCATTTACACGGTTTGACCGACACTATGTTTTCATCGACACGGTCAAATCGTAGTCATATGTTTTCATGGACAGTCCGTGTTTAGTGACAAGTTTGAGTTCATTCATTTCCACCGACACCAAATTCGGGTACAGTAAAAGCTCCTTCGTTGTCCAAAGGCCGGGGGTTTGAGAGGACAACGACCGTGCCCGGACACTATTTTTGATTTACGACTGCGTCTTTCGTGAAACGGCTAGTTAAATGACACAGAAAAGCATTCGCAGTCAAAAGCAGTCAACTGTCTGGCTTTAAAAAACTCCTTATTTCCTTGCCATATTCCTTTCCTATTGTTCTCCGTTCTGCGCGGGTCTATACAGTCCTGGGACACATCTGGCGACCAGATCCACGCAGGCCTAATCCTCTCGTTGGCAGGTAGTGGAGTGGGTAGGCACTGGACAACGATCGTGCCCACGATTTAGGACAACGAAGGAGCGATTACTGTATTTGCTAATGTAGATTAATCGTTATTGTCATTGTTATGTTCTCGACGCATTTAGTTGCTTGTATGATAAATAATAAAGGGAATTACAAAGTATTGTTATTTAGATCTGCAACGAAACATTGCGACCCCGATGGCGTCTTTGCCCTACGAAGCCTCTGTCGCGTGATTTTCGTCGATTTCTTCTTTACCCGTCCGCTTCTCCGCGCGGAAAAAACGCGGGCCTTTGTGTGGTCGTTTGCTTTGGACGTCACCAGTCATGGTTTTTCTTTCTGCCTCACCCTTTTTCGCTCTGTCCCTTGCTTTCTCTGTTGTTTATGGCGGACACCTGGGGACAGGTCTACGGGTGACAAAGACCTGCGCCGCGTTTACGGTGCAATCAGCGCGCGGTGCAACGTCGGAACGATGTCAATCTCTGGACGCGACGCGGCCGTGTCGTTAATTGAATCGTGACAGGAGAAATTGTCGGCCGGCCAGACAATCACTGCCCTTATTGCGCCTGTTTTCCAGCGAGCCCCGCGTTTTCAGCGTAGTTATATTTAAACGGGGAAACGCGCGCCTGTTTATTGTCGTTGCGTAATCCAATACAGGGGTACGACATTAATGGCGTCCGGGGAAACGCATTTCTTGGTTGGGAATAGAGGACTGTAGAGGACGCTCGCTTTGTGACAGTGTAAGTGCATGCAGTGGCGGCTCAAGTCAAGTGGAGTGAAGATCCGCAGACCAAATGCAAAACACTATTATTTTCACCTGATTGAAATTGTTAAGGAGGGAAGTGAATGTCTACGTAGATTATTATTAATAATTAAAGCAGAGTATTTATTTTGTACAAAAATCCGCAGTCTGTATGAATGTACATTTAACAACGACAGAAATATCCGCAATCTAACGATAGAAGACTCACCGAGAAATCATTTCCAGAATGGAGCTACTAAAATGTAGAACGTATGTCCGAAAATCAGTTACGTAAATTGCAAAGGGTGCCGGGAACTCCGAATAGCAGCATGCATTTTCCGAACACGATTTCTCCACCACCCCATATAACGATCACACCAGTGGTTTTCAACTTGTTGTCCACGGACCCCCAGTGTTTCTGATTGTACACTTGCGCGTTGCTTCGTAAGGTGAGATAAGGAGATATTTATAATATCTGTTATAAAATTACATGGATTGTAAATAACGATTGCAATGTTAACCTCACAGAGGCAACAATTTTTCTAGAATCTACCTTTTATTATCTGATTAACATCACTGAGTGATACTTTATACAACCTTCTGCACATACACAATTTTCTTGTTGTAGTTTTATCCTTAAGGGGTCCACCCGATTTATTGGGAGTTTTTGGGCGTCATCGTAAAAAGGTTGGGAGCCACTGGATCACACGTTCCGGTGTGCGTTACACTTTTCACGTTTGCTAGGAGTACTTCAAAGAGCAGAGTTTAAAGGGCAGCCTCCCCCCGATGCTCTTTTTTTTACCGGCGTTCATTCCGCATCGTTGTTTTTCGCAACGTTATTTTTCATCTTCTTGGCAACAGTGTGTGTCCATTAGCCTTATTAGAGCCGGCCTCTGTCGGGCAAGGGTGCACGGGGTTAAAAGTATTGCGCCCGCGGTAAGCGCATCGTCACTTATTGAAATGAAATCCGATACCACAAATCAGATATGCGGGAGACACGCGAAACGAAACTCGCTTATCGACCGAGTCGATGCCGTTTCTCGAGGAACTTCCGCGCAAAGAATCGAGAGCTGCACGAGACCATCCGTGACAATGGGAAACAAGTTTTCCCTCCCGGTGGCGTTTTTTGCTTTCTATTCATTGCTGTTTTGCTGGCCCCTTTTCTTTCGCGTCTTATAGACACTTCATGATAGACAGACGAACGACATCGAAAACTCTGATGGAATGGAACTAAATGTACCAAGTAATGTAAAAGGCGTGTCTCTGCCTCGGCCGTGAAATAGGCATTATGTTGTCTCTCCACCGGAATTTCCTTATCGGCTTATTTTTCGTCGAAGTTAACATTTTATTCATTTAACCGGTAATTATTTACAACAGGGGGTGAAATATGTTGTTGAGGGCATAATTCTGAACAACTTTTATGAATTTCAGTGCTTTCTAAACTGCGTTGTTTAGAACAATGAGCCTATTCAATATTGTCTGTTGATAGTTACCATATATGAAATATTGCAATGCTTTAGTATGTATTAAATAAAAGAGGAGAGTAGTAATGTTTTGTTTTCTTTTTTGTTTCAGGTGAGTCTGAGATTTCAAGATCCATTTCTTGTTGGAGAATCAGTGGATAAGTACACAGTTGACTCTTTTAACAGTGTTAAATTAACACTAAACTCTAACTACCGAGCTCTAAAAGCGATTAGAATGTTTTAGCTTATAAAAATAACAATGCTCTATTTATTTAGATTTCGTGCACTTTTTATTACAATATGTGCTTGTAATAAGTTCAATAATTGCAAAATGGAAAACATAAAACCAGTCATTTGACCGGCAGGTAGTTTCAGCGTTAAAAAAATGTTTATTTCATTCTTTGGTTATTGTGTAAGAGGCTGTGTAAACTATATTTAACATTCTTCAAGGGGGTTTAGCTAAATAATAGGATTCTTCTCATTTTATATTAATCATTTTTATGATGGAATTGTTTTTCAAGTAATTCACAAAATATTTCCAAACATTCTGGCAATGTACGGAACTGTACATTATATTCTTCCATAAATAAATAACCATTAGTCACGCAGACTATAAATCTAAAACGTGCCATAAAAATCTTTAAAATTTCGAGAAACGAGACAAATCATGGTTCGAGTAATTTGAGGCAAATAAAAATAAAATTTACGTCCCAGTTTTATTACAAAGACTCGTGGAACGTGCCGTTTGAAAAATTCGCTTTGTGGTATTCACTTAGGGGCTCTGATTGCACAACCGCAAGCTTTACAACTCCTCAAACATCGATTTATCGAAGTGGACATCTGAGCAAATTCGACGGCGTGAATGGACATCGGTGAACGAACGATAGAACACGTATCTACTCAAGAGCTCAGAGGCTCGTGCACGCTTTATCGGATGCCCGATGGCGTAAAATCCGGAACAAACGTCCTATTATTTTCAGAGGCGGTCAGATAATTCCGAGCAAATAACCGCGGCCGATAATTGACCAGAATGATGACAGACTTTCCTGTTACACCCCAGTAGGCAGATTTTCACTGAACTATTTTTCCAGATTTTACGCGATCTTCCCGACCGAATTTCTTTACGACTGGGTTTATGGTGTACGCATCCCGTACCTTTGACATCAAGAAGACGTGACCAGAATGTGTTACATTCGTTTACGATCCCTGAAGTCTTCTTCTGTCCGCTGCGCAAATTGACGCGTCATAAAACCATAACTAACCATAATGGTCTTCGCAGATGGGGGAACGTTGGTCCTAAAATTTTAAATCTCTAAAAGACTTTTTGTCTTAGTTTTTCGGTCCCCTACACGCTCCTGAAGTTTTGCCATTTAAATTCGGGACACCTTGTATAAGAGTCGCATAGTGAGAATCGAAACTTCAAAAGAAAAGTTGTCCGCGTAGAAAGATATACAATCACGGTAATGTGAACTCGATAAAACCAGTGACACAACTGCATGTCCATTAAATTCTGTCCCCGATTGTACGCGCGGCGACAATAAGCATTATTTCATCACTCGCGCGTTCCAGTTTTTCTCTGAACTATAATCATTTATATCCGATGACGTAAGACGTAAATCGTGGCGCCGCGAGTATCTTAGCCAACAAAAGATGAGCGATCGAGAGATCAATCACAGGTCGCGAACTTCCATCTGCATGATTCTGCGAACGCGCGACATCGTTTCTTTCTCCGCAAAGCTTTTAACTGGGTTTGCGCCGTTTTCATCGTCATTGTGCGGGACTAAAGAGCCGCCGACAATTAATCATACCACGCGCACCCTCGCGGATAAGGGAAGTCGATTCCGAGCTGCGACGTGACGGCGAGGCAATGGACGAATATTAGGGTGGCCATTTTAACGACTAGATCGGAGATTTAATCTAATTCGTCAGCCAACTGACGGGACAATCGCCGCGACAGGCGGTCTACTTTGAACTGTGCGTCAATTAAGGCTAACTTTTTTTAACATCCCCGACGGCGGAATGACTATTGGACTGTCTGCTGACTTCTTATCTTCTAAAACGACGCGCTGCCGGTTTCGCGTCAGCTATTCCCTTAGAACTATGTGTCTCTGTGTGTACCTATACCGTGTACAGACATTTTTGTATATTGTTCTCTGATGTCTTACCAGCTAGGATGGGATCATTTTTTTAGGGAACTTACATGAAATTACTCCAAAACACGACACAATTTGATGTATATTTACTTGTTCAATTTACGATACAGCAGGACCTCGGTTATCCGAACTACCCAGTGGTTCAGATAATAGAACAGTTGCTGACTTGCACAGTGAATTGCGTTGTATATGGAACGTTTTAGTTTTCGATCGAAATCGGTTCGGATAATCGAGATTTTACTGATTCGTGGATTAAGCAAGTAAATGTGACTGAAACTGTGTCGTGTTTGGGCTCGTTCTAGTCGGAAACATGTCACAGATATGTTTACAGTTGTTTCACGAGAAAATAATCAAAAACGCAAATGTTATATCACTGAATTAGTATTGTCGTGGTTTGTATTACTTATAAATCGGCTGCGGATTTTATGCATTTACATTAGAAACGGGTGAGAGGATTAAATCAGTAAATACAGGAGAAAGAATTTAAACATAGCGTGACATTATTTTGTTTTATTAAAAATTCGTAGTCTACTTGTGATGTAACGTAAAATACAAGAAAATTTTAGTGTTTCGTAGATCCAATGTAAATTACGTCCTGTCAGAAAATCCTCCCTAAGTTTCGTGGAAATTTCTGAACACGGTGTTGTCAACGGAGGGAGCTCGTTCGCAGACACGTCGGCTGACATTAGGGTGGCGGTTTTAGGGACTAGACACCGGTCTAATTTGCCGTTTACTCGCAGGATGTTCCTCATTCTCTCGAAGAATCGCGGGGTACTCGGTGATAAGCGGCGAACTTTAAAGGGGCGCCGCGCCCCGCCGCTTCCGGACATGAAACACTGATCTATCATGCTTAGAATTTATCTTGGATTCTAGACATCCGCTCGCAGATATCTGCTTGCGAGATCCCCTGGAAATCGCATCGCGCAAGATAAATTGACGATCTTAAACGAGAACAGCTGCATTTGATATTGTAAAATTCTTGGTGTCAGTGTTATGTATCTGATAATAATTATACCGTTTCAATTATTATTTCACTGGGATGTAATCGAGTTTACAGGGCATCAAGTACCTACATTTATACACAACAATCATTATGGTGAACGAAATGTCGATAATATTATTAGTCGACCATACATGCATTTAATATGAATAATATTTGGCGATATAATCGGATGGTAATTTTCTTTGATTAGCAAAGATAGGAATTTATACAATGAATATTGATAAACATCGATGTTGATTCTGATTTGTTTTAGTATCACAGAAATCTGATTTCAATAATTAACGGTTGAAACGTTAGCAAATAAATGGTGGAAGTGAGGAATATTATAATCAAAATTACAGTTTACTATCTAAAATCAGGGACCAAATATAACAGTTATTATTAACAAGTTAATTATTATTGAAATTTAAGATAATCTGCAGATTGATTTTTATACTTTTCGGTTGCAAGTAACATTTATCAGTATCCAAAAAATTGGATCCTCCTCGATAATTGTTTATAAAACAGTTTATAAAATACTCTCGCTGCGAAGTGTTCTCAAAAATCGCCAAACCATGAAATCCTTTGATTTACCGTGTAACTATCATTAATCTGGTTCCACGAATGCGTAGCACTAACTAAGAAGAAGAGGGACAAGTCGCTATCTCATCATCATCGTGAAAAGGAGCGATGACATCGCGCGGTACACGCAAGTCTCTAGTGCACGGTGTATTGTGGCTTGAGACTGCATTTCCGTGTTCCGGATACGCGGCTACGCGACAGCGTAGTCAACGTTGCACCGGTGCGTTGGATGCGTATGTATTTTTCATATATTTCCCCGACGCTGGAAATTTTTCTTCATCGTCGGCATCGACAGGACGATGACGGGCGTCTTGGAAATTTTCGAACGCGTCTAAACCAGGAACACGAACGTTCCCATGGAAAATGTTACCCATGATTTTGCAACGAACGGAGGTCGATTTGTCGGCTGACTGATGACGTCGATACACGAAAACTCGGAGAATCGAATGGTTCACCCTTCCTGACTTTTCGGACCGTGACGCTATTAATTCAGGAGCATCAATGGCTTAAATTGCACTTTGCAATATGGAGCTCGGGGAGGGTTCTTTTGGATCTAGAACGCCATATGTCGATTATTCACCATGACGGTTGGAATTTTTTATATTTCGACATAACCTTAAATTGGTTGTTTTAAGTATACAATTTAAGTTGTTGGAGAAGATGATGTTGGATGAAGGATGATGTGTTAGCTCCACTAAAATGCAGGAATCGTTTTCTGTTTCGTGATAGTTTCTTGATGTAAGCTCACTTGGATACTGTATTCAGCAATAAACTGTTACAGTAATTTCTAAAATTATTTAAACTTAGATAATTAAACTACTATTAAAGACCAATTAAAAGCACGAATGTGATTGAATTTTTTTTATTTAACAACAAAAGGTATTTTAGTATTGAATTTTGTTAATGGAAACTGTAGCGAAGTAGAAATTAATTTTCATTGTGAATATATTTAATAGGTCGAAAATAATATAACAGCATTTTTAAATTCGTCTAATGTTTTTACTGTTTTAAAATCTGCTGTCTAGTGACTATCAAAGATTGCGTCGCGGAGTTCACTGGCTGTACACGGTTAACATTCAAAACTGCAGTCAAGTGCACGAACTCGGCGGCCGCGTGTCTCTTGGTGTACTTGTTTTCAAGTCAGAATTAAACTTATAACTTCTCCTTCGAAAACAAAGACCTCGTCTCCAGGCGATTCCGCTGCCTCGGCAACTGGTCTATAATTATATTTGCCACCGCAACTCGGCACTTCGCGGTTCTGGGATTTCTATTGCATGTTTCGCGGAGCACGGAGCGTTGCTGCATACGCAGACGTTTCGAAATAAACGAATCAACGGAAAAACGGTCGAAAGTCAACAAATGCAAGTAAGAATGTAACGAGTTCTACAGAGAATCTACAGGGAAATTGAAAATTCGTTAAAGGAAACTGTTCTAAGAAACGGAAACTAATAATAATGGACATATTAAAAAGCCAGTGGACATATTAAAAAGATTTAAGGACATCAGCGTATTGGGGTTTCAGCTTAATCAGATAATTCAAAGAAGAAAGAAATTTTTATTTCGCTCCTGTGCCTTGCAATTAATCTAGACATTTTTTGCATAAAGATCTACTGATAAGCATTCATCGCATAATGAATCGAAAACGATCGTGAGTAGAACAAAAGAATTGCACATGGATTGAAAGGGACGACGATTGTCGCGCGACAGAAAAAGCGCTAACACGAATCGCAGACGGGCCCCGTCATTGAGAAAGCATCTCGTCAAGGAACGCATGGAAGATCGTTAGGCTTAGATTGTTCTCGCAATTACCTCTGCAATTAACGCGGGTCGAGAAACCGATGTTCGACTTTAGGTTTTCGGGGACGGAATCGAATGTCTCCATTACCGAAACTCTAATTGGGGTTGAACCGCAGTCGGTAGTGGGATTATACACTGCGAGGGCACTGTACACATGGTAATGGGTAGCTTTAGATCGCGTTTCTGCATTCAGACGATAATGGAAGCCAAAGAGACGCTTGTTAGAGCCAGGTTCAAGCAAAGTGCGTGCGCTCGTGTGTTCTACACTGATCGATCCATTATCCGTGCCTTTCCATTTCGCTTGAACGCGATAACAGCTTGATGATAGCAACTTAAACGAAGATTCTTCCTGCTCCCCAGCCTATCAAACGTCATTAGCAGTTTATGCAATTCGGTTTTATTTAAAAATGGAGTAGAACGTCCGCTGTTTAACGCTTTGACTGTCACGTGCGACGTATGTGACCGACACAATGTTTCTACCAGGGCTAGTGATTTCAATTAGGCCTTTGTGATATCCACTCGGGTACGCAGGAGTCACCGTAGTATACAATTTAAATAAAAAAAAATTTTTAATATACTACGTTTCCAAGACAGACTAAGTAAAAAGTATAAAATAATTTTTCCTAGACCCATACAGGCAGTCTCGAAAATTTGTGATTTATTTTCTAAATCAAATTCTTGAATCGAGGATCCAACTTCCCAACTCAGATTTGTAGATTCGCAAAGCTGTTCAAATTGAACTTTTTCGCTCAGCTAGTCGATTACATAGATATTTTCGTTCTACCGAGTCGACTCTCGTGCCCGAGAATCAGCTTTTATCTCTCATCCAGCCTTCAGCGGTTACTTGGTCGATTTCACCCAATTTCCTGGCACAATTTCGTTGACCCAACACTCCGGATTTCACCGTAAAATTTCATTAATCAATTCGTTGCACACGTAATTCCAGGTGACACCATTTTCACACCGAATGAATATATTTCGTCTAATGGATCTGCGCTAGGTTCTCAAACTGATCCAACATTTAATTTCTGCAATTGAACCTGCCAGTCGATCGATTCGTTGAATTTATCAATGAACGTTGAACACTTTGTAAACTTTTTTAGTGCCAAATAACGATATATTATTTGTTTTATTACTTTTAGTGTCAAACGGCGATATATTATTTATTTTAATCCTTTTGATGTCGAATACGATGTATATTACCGTAGTCTGCACGTACGAAAAATTAGAATTCTAATTTCTATATTTCATTATTAGACTGCGGATTTTATGAATTTATGATAAAAATGTCTACGCACAATTTACAGCAATAGTCATATTAAAAAGATTTTAGAACATCAGTGAATCAGTGTATTAGTTTCAGCTTAACAAGATTGTAATTATGTGGCGTGGAAAACAAATTAATTTTTTGCTGTCGAAACACAATTTTAATGCCAAATTGAGATATAAAAGTACAAATCAGGATTATTAGCAAACCCCAAGCCCACTAAACCTAACCTAACCTACCATTTTTGTTTGAGTGTTTTACTGTCGACTGGATATAAGACAATCAACAATAAGATTCATCAACTGCTACTATTACATATTACGGAACAGAGGGAATACAAAATATCGTTAAAAAATTGTTAATATTTTAGATTTTCATACGCGTGTTATTATTTTGTCTCAGGCCTGTTGCCCAGGCCTGATCTAACGTATTAACAACTTTCCGAGTATACACGCCTTTCGCAGTCAAAAGGTTATTTATCGAACGCGCAGATGCGCGCAACGAGAATCGACACCGTCAACGTCGAAACAAACGTCGTCGTTAACGATTGAAACATTGGGGACGTCGCATCTTCTCGGCGCGTTGAATCCTTTCAGAGGCGAGTGAAATTTTTCACCGCGAACCGGGGGACTGGACATAGGCAATTTCTGCCGGAGGGTTGCGCTCGCAAGTATCCACCCCCAGGTTCGCAGGATCGCGTAGTCGCGTGAATGCACGAGCGAGCTCGAATGCGGCACCTGAGCGAATGCATCGAATCTCCTCGTTCAACGCATCCTGCCGCCTGCCCACCTCTGTTTCCCCGTTGCATACCCTCTGGGGGGTAGCACGACCCCCATGCTCTCAGAGTTGTTACCATGCCTTCGGTTTCGAAGGTCGCGTCGGGCGCAGTCTGCACATTGCAAATAAGACGACCGGTTCTGTCGGTAGCTGCTCCGCATGGGAATCGTGAATGTCAAATTAAAAATCGAGCCACGATGACAGATTATATTCGCGCGGACACCGTTCACACAGCCTCGTTAAAACAGAAATCGATGGTTGCAATATTTCATCAAAACCAAATTCTCGAGCACGTTATCCTAAACTGGGGTTCGTATCGATGTTCTTTGAATTTTCTTGCAACAATTTGGTGGTTCACTTTTTCCTAAAGACATCAGTACGATGTTCAATCGACAGGTACCCTTTTTAAACAATTACACGCCCATTTTAAGCGACAGGTTTTTACATAAATAATTTTTACTCGGATTTCCAAACATATTTCATTTTATTTCATTTCACATGATTTTTCAAGTACACTTCACTGGCCTTTATGCAGTTTTTCAGCTCATTTATTTTTACGCAGCTTTTAACACGTTATCCGTCGCGTGGAAAGAGAATTCAATTAATTTGTCAGAGTTGTAAAAGCACACAGAGTTGTAATGCCGAGTTAAAATAAATGTATGATCGTAGATTTTGTTGTACAAAAAATTGAAATTGCATACTGTGCACAACATCCTCTAACTCGGATTGTCCATGCGAGAGGACACATATTTTGGGCCCGTTTAAATTTCATTTTAAGGAATGTTAAAATTGTAGCGACCTGTTCCCTGCATTTTCTGAATTGTTGATCTACATTCAATGCTGTACTAAGGTTTGAATTAATTTTATCGAGAATTACCTAATTTCTAAATTAAAATGGAAAGACTTACTTTGTCACTAAAATAAACCGAGTCGTAGAATTATTCTATCTGTTCAGTTTCAATAGAATAATATCAACGGGGAAACCCAGATGTAATCTTCAGAGCGCAAGCAGGATCCATATCCGTTCCTGAAACTGTTGATATTCGACAGTTGACAGTTGTATCAAGTGGCATTTTACGACGTTTTACGAAATCTCCATATTTGCTCTACCAGGAATAAGACAGCCCTCAGACGACACGATTTATCATGCGACGAGTTGTGCAACTTTCTTCGATGCGACTGTTTGAACAATGATTACAGTACGTGGGGACTTTCGCGTGTCTCAGTCGTGTTTGATGTTTTATTCATGTTTAATTCGTTGTAATAAAGTTCATCGTAACTGTGTAGTTAGAAACGATATGATTAACGTCGTAGCGAATGAATTTGCAGGATGCACCAGTTTGCAATTTATTTTTCTTCGATGTTCAACATTCCTATTTAAAAAGATTTCAAATATATTCTCCATTTTATTTCTTTTAGACTTATACAAAAGTTTTTTAATCGTTTCAATCTTTTTCAATCCTTCATGCACGGTGACTAATAATTATAGTGATTATAATCTTCCGGCTTTCTGTGCAACTGTTTATTTGATATCGACCGGTAACACACTGGTCGTGTATAAATAAAACAAAATTGAAAGAGAGGAAAAAAATTATTATATGAAAGTGTAGAAAGTAGTAAAATTATTATTATTATATTTTACACGAACGATATACATAAATTGTTATAATTGCAGTTTATATTATGGTAGAAGCCTTTCACGTTGTAATATAAACCGTTTTTTTATTCAATACATTCTATAATTATATTTATATGTATTTATTAATTCATTATTTTATTATTGTTCCCGAAAATACTCTACGTCTTCGCGTAAAGCAATTTCTAACTTATGCAATAATATCGTTAAAAGCTCCGGCCTCGGAGTCGGAAGATCCTTTTATAGAATGAGTGCGTTTCTTTGAAGAGAAGTTAAAACAGATCGCTGTTTGAAGTTGCATCTCGCTCTCCGAAGAGGTTATTGCGTCGCGAGAGTTTACGTTTAATTACTTTTTTGCCTGGAGTTACGATCCCGGAACACATCCACGAGGTGAATACAAAAACCGTCCGACGAATAAAACGAAATATGATGCATTATCGTCGAATCGATGCGGGTGCATCTTTAATTAAGCCCGCCTAGAAGTCGCGGTGTGCCGTTCGTTACACCCTTTTAATTAAGCTCGTTTAATCAGCAGGACCAAGCTACGGTCTTCTGGGTTAAACCGAAAACATGATAGCAATTCTGCTGTATCTGGTTTTTTTTTGCGTTGGTGTATGTTTTACCGTTGAGAAACGACGGAAATTTTGCGGGTTATCGGCAGAAGAATGGCCACCAGACTGAATTATAATTAAAATATTTTGTGCATGCGCCGTCGTAAATATTCATGTTGCGCTACCAATACTTTATGCTAACGTTGGTTTAATTAGTTCCCTTCTCGCATAATAATAATGGAATTTCACTAGTAATCGACGAGAAATTTGTCGGGCGAGGTGAACACACATTACATATACGAAAAACGATTATATTACGAGTTAAAAGCATTTAATAAATGTCAAAATGCACGTATGTACTAATTTTACCGCGTTACGTTAGTTGAAAGTAACTTTTTCGATGAAATTTACATAACAGTCGTGTTAGCATACACAATTTGATCTTTTACAAAATAGTAGCCATAGAAATTCAAAAGCACGATGCTGTATATGCATAAAAATAACTTCATTTTTCCTATATGGTTCAGAAAATAACCATATAAAATTTCAAGATATTCGGGCATTAACTAACAAGTGGAGTACTGTTTTTCAAAACATTGCAACACGAAAGTATATTTACCCGTCATATGTTTTTCAACGAGGGAATTAATTTGTTAACAATAAATCTGGCATCCATTGATGAAATACATTTTATTTCGGACATTAATTAAGACTGTGGAGTATTGTTTTTGAAAACATTGCGCCAACTAAAACAAATCTAAACTTTCGCGTAAGTAACGATATTTCTGCTACTATAAATAGTGTAATTAACGTAGAAAAGGACCAAGCGAATGATCGAAAAATGGAGTTGTTTCGTCTATCTCGTTAATGCACGTGTGCAAGATGGAGTAAACATGTTTGCCCGTTTCCTATCTATTTGTTTCATCCATATCATCTCCACCGACTTGCATGCCGGTTTTTCATCGAGAGACTGGGTCATTCGTGTTTTCGTCCTAAAACTGACATCCATCGCTGAAACACATTTTTGGAACGAGTTTCCCGTGTTCGTCTAAAATTCTGCAGAATTTCGAAATAAATGGATATTCACGGGGAGCAAGTTTGACGAACAGACAGGATGGATCGCGATAGCTGGCGGCAACGTTCGACGCGTTTCAACGCGACAAAGAAAACTCGCGAAACTTTGTAGATTATTCCGCGAAGAAGTAATCTGAAAGTCTGGTTGCGTATTCCGCGGGTAAAGAAAAAATCGGTGCGCAAGCCGCGCTCGTCGATTCCATATGCAATAGGCGATCCCCTAACGGGCGAAACTTAGCCGTGAGGTTGAATGCCGGCGATCCTCGTGGCCTTATCCGCAGTCTGTCTCCGTAAGTCAGAGGCCTCGCAGGACCTCGGACGATTTCCTCGCGGCATTGCGCAGGAAAAATCATCGTTGTAGTCCTGTGTTCCAACGAGAACCGGCGGAATCGATAGTCGCACATGCGCTCGCCGGACGCGAAACCATGGGGGAAGGCGAAACACGGGGATAGAAGGACAGAGAGGGAGAGAGGGAGAAAGAGGGAGAGAGTGAGACCCGTTTCTCCTCTCGTTTGTTCACGTCGGCGAGGAGGGAGCCGAGAGAGCGAGGGACGAAACAGCGACCGGCTCCACGTTGAATCCCTCGCGGATCAGCATCCAGTACCCGCAATACCACGCCAGTCGCGATCACGCCGCACGTTCCTGTCCACTTTCGAGCCGTCCACTTTGAACCTCGACCGTGATTCAACTGTGATTCATCCGGCGACCGAGAGCTCTTTTTCTCCGTCGCTCTCTGCGTCCTCTTTATCGATATTCCTCGAAATCATAGTTCCTCCGCGCGCAACGGTCAAGGACTGTTCGCAGCTCGATCCTCCGTATCGCAACCGGCGTGACAGCGATCCGCGGGAATTCTATTTGACTCGTAGACAGTGGGGGGTACTTATTTCCTCAGGGACACCGGGAAACGCGACGCGATCGATCCCGCTGTGAATTCCTCGATCCCCGGTCGCCGCTGCCGTGCGTTTCTCCCAGTCACGTGCCGGTGGAAGTGATTGCTCCTCGATCAGTTTGTCATCGCTGTCATGCGTGCGGGGCACCGGTGCTCTCGTCGACGGAGAACCATGACGACAGGCTAATCCGCGCGATGACTGTCATCGGCCGGTCGCTCGACCGAATCGAAGGATTGCCATCTGGTTCAAACGATGTTATGCTCGTCCACGGACACTCCTCGTCGCCTTTGATCACCCGGCTTGATTGGAGACCGCGGCCCTAAACGATGAACCTGCGGAAGCTGCTCGATCTAGGATCAATCGGTGCACCCCGCCGTTCAAACGATATGTTACCAACCGGCAGCTTACGGCGCGTTATCGAGCGCCCGGTTCGACGATAATTAAACCAAGATGAACAGCGGTTGAGAGATCCCAGACTCCCCGGAGAGTTGTCTTGTAAGTTCCTCGAGGCTGTGCCCTTCCGCAAACGATCATGTCGGGAACAATGCCGGCACCGCCGTGCTTATCCGTCCAAGCGAACCACGATCCCGGATCGACCGAGCTGAACAGATCGGGAACATCGTATTTCTAGAATCGTTCAGACGCCGAAGAAGTTTACCGACTTCCTGATGGACAGGTTTTTCCGCTGGAAAAGCCATAAGGCGCAGGATGACGTAAGTAGCCATGATCGAGGAGTTGCTTTGCTAAGTTTCAGGGTAGAAGAATGTGTGTGTTTCTTTCCAAACACTTTGCCTTTATGCCGTCTTCAATGTTCGTTGGATAATATCCCGTTGTTAGACTGCGGATCTTTATATAACGTATAAGATAAATATTCAATTACGTTTCAGAATTAAGAAACGCCATAATGGAAATTGGTAATAAAATCAGCAGAGATATTTTTCGGAAATTTATTGGTAGCGTACCAGATATAGCGATAATTTATCGATGCCCCTAAATTCTCTTAATGTTTTCCCTGTGTTAAATTGCATTCATTTCTTTTCGGTGATTATCTCATAATTTCTTAGTCTATGGTTTATGGCAGAGGACTTTTTAATGGATCCTTTAACGACAATAACAACTTCAATTATAAACCAACAATCCCTAATAACGTAATTTAATTATTTTGTTTGATATTGTTATGTAAGAGAAGATTTTTAAGCTTCCTTTTGGTACCGACACAATTATTGAAAATCCGATTAACTCCTTGCTCTATATACTCTATAATATCGAGTCTTAATTTAGAGGAAATTTAGAAATATAAACAATATATCTTCTTACGTTGTAGATATAAAGAATATCGTATAGCGTTGAATTAAACGTTAATTAAAATGCAATCAGTCGCCTTCGACAACCGATATATTGTTATATTTTTATAACTGCAAATGGTTGTTGAAAGTGCTTTGGGTTGATTAAGAGCGTGCACCTGCTGCAAGGCAGTATCTATTTATACCGAGAGATGAATGAAAAGTTATTCCAGCTGAGGCAGAATACTAATGAACAACGTTTAAATACTTTATCATGCTTTTAGTACGGTTTACTGTAATAGAAACACGATCTAAAGTGAAGATCTTGAATTTTTGAAGTAATTCTTATTTTAATTTGCAAGCTATTAGTGAATTAAATAAATTCTGACTGTGTACACCAAACAAGAAATTTAAGTTCGCGCATATAAACGAATTAAAACATCGCAGAACGTAAGATAGTTTTCTTTCTCAAAGACAATCTTTCTCAAATATATATAAAGTCTTATTTCAATTAATTAAATCATTCAAATCAAACAACAACCTTTCTATTACATAATCACATGGCAGTATTTACGAGTGAGAAAGTATTTGAAAAATTATTTATCGAATAAACCAACGTCACAGAATAACATCAAAATAACATTCCGCTGAATATATAATGTTATTTAAATAATCATTACTCAAATTCATTATTTGATTAATTCCCGTGTATTATAGGACCTCGTTATACTTAATGAAGAATAACAGCAAAATGGTTTGAACGCAAAATACACCGGTAACGTGCAACGAAAAGCAAATATATTACGTTTAATCAGAGTCGTTTTGCTCTGCCGAAAACGGTCCCAGTGAAGAATGGAGGTTGGAAAGATAAATGAGGAACCCAAGGAATAGAGGATCGGTCAGGATAGAAGATGAAATTATGTATGTAGTATTAGGGCAAGCCCGGCTTTACAGAACCGTTTCAGGTGGAACGGGCTTCGGCTGTGGCTTGTTTCTACCATGAATGCGTAGGATTGTGTTTCCCGAACCGGTTTCCGCGTTTAAAACACACTCTATTTCACGTAATAACCGACCATCGTGCGGAAAGTTGTTCTGAATGGCGGAGACGCAGCGGCCAGTCGGGAACCGATGATCGTAAGAAATGAGATTCCGCGAGAAAGCAAATTCACGTCGGTCTTCTTGCCCCTTTGCCATGTGATGCAAGTGTAATACCGGGAATATCGAAGAGTTTATCTTTTTTACCCTTCCCTTCTTTTACGACGTTGATTTCCCTACACGCCGATGTTTCGTATTTTTAGAATCTGCCCGACATCTTCTTCGTCCGAGAATTACGGAGGCGAACAGTTTTATTGAATCGCCAAATTGTGACGTTACGATTTTAAATTGTTATAACATCTGAACCGAGGCATATACTGATTGTTGTCTTACTGGGAAGGAACATATGTTCTCTTCATTTTTAGGATCTATAGAATTGCAAACAAAAGGCTAACGACTGTTGTTGTTTTCTGTGTTTTGTACTACAAAAATGCGCAACACAATTTGCTTTATGTACGAGTTAACCTAACATTTGTTGATCTCACTATTGACTCGGTCTTTAAATTAAAATTGAAAGATACAATTAAGATATTTATTCGTACGTTTTTCAATATGAGTTGCCTCAAAAATGGCAAAAAGTAACAGAAAATATGTATATTATTGACTAAATCTGTGAATAAATATTTTAGTTTCATCTTTGAATTTGAATTTAAAAACGCTACGAACTTCCCGGAGTGCATAAGGGAAGTCGCATGCATGTTAATGGCAATGGTTGTCGACATGTCGACGATAGGTATTGGAAAGCTCGATACACAGGGGTCGGTATCTACATTGTCGCAGTAACGTCGTCACTCAAGGAACGTCGGGAAACACTGTCTTGGCACGAAACACAGTTGCGACAGTGAAGGGTGTAGGGGTTTTCTCCAGGACAGAGATAAATCACGTATTTTTCTCACTCGCGCAGTATCTCCGTACTCGGTGCCAAGAAGAGGATTAAATACACTCGACGCAGCTTTTTTGTTGCTGTCCCTTCAGTGAATTTGAGTGGTTGCTTTTGTCAGACTTTCACCAGGATCGTGACTCCTATTTCTTCTTGTTTGAACTCCTAATCTGTGGTTAATCCTATCGGGGACATTGGGTTCCAAAATGTTTTGGATACTGTCGAGCCTTCTCAATGAAATTCTTCAAGCTTACTCGTCACGGTTCGATTCGTTTTCTTCTCGAATCGGGTATTGGCAGCTGTTACCTTCTAGCTTTTAATACATATATTGGCTGGCACGTCAGCTACGAATGCGGGCGACACCTGCACTTTCCTAGGGGCTGTTCCATCTTTATACGGCTGGCAGATCTATCGTCTGATCGTGCAATGTATCGTGACATTTCGTTGCGTTGATCTTCATCTTGCGTCCGCCGATCCATCGTGCCAGTGGTTCTTCAGATCCCTGATTGGATCTGCGAAATTTATTCCGGTATTCTTGCAAACAACTACGGAACAGACTTTGGGCACGGCAACTTTAGTTATTTATTTAATCTTCTGTTTTGTTTCATGATAGGAAGTATATTGTTTTTTAATTTTATTAACTGCTTGAACATTTTCATTCTTTTCCAGAACAAGTTCACTTATTAAAATTTCAGTTTTCTATCGGAACGACAAGTTTCGTTTATTTATAATTACGTAACTGTATGCATTTACTTTGTTTTCAGCCTTACAGCTATGAAATGTGACTTGGTTTACATTAACCTAACTTTAAATATCTGTTTTATTTCACACATTCGGTCCATACCTTCTCTCACTCTTTTTCTTTGTAACACTCATTCCTACCCTGACCTACTCTGCTTGTATTCTAATTATAATTACGTAATTATACAAAGTAAATACGTGTTGAAGTACTCTTTGAATCGACTGTACGTAACCCTTTAAGTCGCGCGAATTAGCGACTTCTCCTCAGGCTCCGTTCATTATTCTTCCCGTATCCGCGTTCGGACGCGGAAAAGGAAGTTCGGGCCAAGTCGTGTGAGATCCTGCGGGATTCGTTAGCCGAATCAGGCTCGGCTCGATTTCGTACGCGGCCTTATTGCCGAGCAATAAAGCTCGATGAGAGGCCTCGCGTCGAATAAATTGCGAGAGCACAGTGCAGCGGCGTGGTGCCCTTACCGCCTCTCTATCTTATGCCCGGGAAAACGCGAACCCTCGAGAGAGCAACGTGAAAGGCTGAAAAAGCAGAGTCGACTCGAGTCGAGAGTAAACTCCACTCTTACCTCGAGTAAACTGACACTCGGCGAGTGCGAGCTTTCTGCTCTTTTCATACTCCTTGGTGGCTCGCCGCTCGGAAGAGACTCGTCGTCGTGGCCATGAAAAATTTAAGGGCCGACCACCGAGCCGCGTGGAAATTATTGCATCAGAAGTGGAGGACTCTTCCAGGTGCGCCGCGCTGCGCTGGGCCTCGAGAATAATGTTCGTCGGCTGTTTGGATCTTGTCCCACCCCTACCACTTCGTTTACACTTGCGCGAGTTTCTGCTCGATGCTCTGTAATTGCCTGTGCGTTCTGTTTTCTCTGGATCGAACTCTGCCATTCACAATCAGTTTACAGTAGTATCACCGACGAGGTATTGGAGTAGACCAATCACCCAATGTATTTTTACCACGTTTTTATTAGCTCGCTTTCTTGTCTGTCTGTTTGTCTGTTCGGTACAAATTTTGCAATTGATTTTAATTCTGTCTCACGCTCGTAGGGCTCCAGAGCCCTACGCCCTCTACGCTGATGAACGATAAACGTTGGAACTAGACCCACGATAGCGATTAAATACAAATGGCTAACGAGTTGTGTCTGTGATGTTATGACCAGAGTTGGGCAAAAATGTTTCTTTGCATAAAATTTTTGCCCAACTCCGGTAATAACATCAAAGACACAAGTGTATTCGTGGATCTAGTTTTCATATTTACCGTTCGTCAGCGTAGAGGGCGTAAGAAACCATGGTAGTATCTCCGTAACTGTCGCATCGTCAGGTCTGCCGAGCGACAGTTCTAGAAGAGGTGCTACATTCTTCGTAGGCCACTCTTTCTTTCCAATTCTGTAGATAACACTCTTCTTCTGTAGATTCTGTGAGATAACACTGTAATCCTTCGAATGTCGCTTCTGTGATAGTAAAAGATGATTATTCTCAAATAATATCAAACAAATTTGTACTGAACACAACATCTCCACCGTATTCTAACCTCAAAATGAGTACATCAAAATTACTAGAGAGCGCGATGGTCATTTGTAGACTTTTGTTGCTCACAATTAATACGGAAGATTTCTATTTTACATAATAATATACGAGAGATGAAATAATAGTTCACTAGAAAATACAAGAAAGAGCAGAAATATGAACAGAGAAAAAAAGTGTCTGATACGCGTTAAAATCGGACACCCTGTGTTTGACAGTGTGCGGAACATTGGCAACGGACAATGGAGAGAAATGAAAACCGTGATGGACAGGTATCTCGTGCGTTCGAATGAAAAAAAAAGTTCATTTTCGCGATCAATGAGGTGTGCATCGGGTCCGATAAATCGAGGTTTCCGTACTCGAGAACACAGGGACACGCGGTATCACAGAGAGCGGTGTCGATGGCTCTACCGATGGGACGAGTGGCGTTGTGGATGTGAATGTGAATATGTGGTGAACGACCCGGTAACCACCATTCGGCCAACAGGCACAACAATTAGATTCGAGCGGATAAGCCGACTCTTCCTGTAATGCGAAACTCGTGGATGTTATATCCGCCGTATCTCGTGCGCATTGTCACGGATATTTAGCCGTGTTATTGACGTGCACGCAGTAGATAGCTCGAGCCGATAGGAGGGAACGAATTTCTCGAGGAATTCTACGCCGGTGTACGTTCATCGACAATTTAATCGATTCGTGAGCAATTTTCGAAGAGCATGCGTGGGACGAAAGTAACTGTAGATTCCGTTTGGTTGCTGAACTTACGGAGACGCGATTTCGAACGCGGTCGCTGAACGGTGCACAACAATGAGGAAGGCCTTTGCATCCTTTGTCTTCGGTTTCCTACCAGGGAACGGGTAATCGAGTGGAATCGTTCGGTAATATTTGATCCAAGCTACCAGAGTCCTCTGCATAAATATAAATAAGTGCTGCCATGCATTTCTTCTGACCGGTTAAAATGTTTCACTTCAAATTTCAAGATATTTTCGCTTCCGAAGAAATGAGGAAAAAAAATGTGTCCCGAAACGCATATCGTTTCCACGAAACAAAAATTGTTACCTTGGAGATCTTCGTGGTACAAAATGGCCACTAAATGAAATTCAAATTTTATAATTATTTGATTGCACTATAAATAGGGAAGAAATTAAAATGTTGTAACATTTTATCAATTATTACATCATCTTCCACACTCGCGTATTGTATTATTGCATAAAAAATATAGAACATACGTTTGTCACATCTAGAATTACGAATGTTGGGTCCCCATTTGATTTGATGCAAAGATTGCAAAATAAGTTACCACAGTAGACTGCGGATCTTTATGCAAAATAAAAACTTTTTCTTCGCCAATTATAAGACACAGAAGCCGTATAAAAATATCTTTCTACCTTTGCCAATTTTAATAAATTGAAAAGGACATACGGGCGTTCGTAAATCCTCTTCATGTTTTTACCATTTTAAATAACACCCACCTGTATTTGTCATAAATGCAAAAATCCACTGACAACTAAAAAGTTGCATTTTTCAAGGGTGCGACGTGTAAAGAGGGTGGTTCGAACAGTGTCTGAACTTTGCTGTACGTCATAGATGAATAACAAAAATTACAGAAATCAAAGCCCGAAAATTGTGTCAACCCCGGTCTGACCAATCGTGAGATATCCAATCAATGAAAGTAAGCGAAAACTTTTCCGTCAAGCCTGGAACGGTGATGCTCGAACGTCATCCCACAGTTCAGCGAAGAGTCACCCCCGTGGTTCGAACCGTTTCACTCGGGAGCACGCTCGGCCGTCGAGGAATCGCCGATAGAATGTGCCATGGGGTCCCGTGTGCTATGGAGCACACGGAGAACTAGGCCGTGCGGAGAAGAGAGTAGCAGAGAAGAGAAGAGAAGAGAAGAGAAGAAGAGAGGAGAGAGAGAGAGAGGAGAGTAGGCGATCTATCGGGCGTAGCGGAACGTGTACACGACGTACACACGGCGAGCCCAGTTTTCTCCTGTCCGTTCTCGGACGGTTTGTCGTGTGGGTGTACGGGGCCGAAGGCACCGTGTGTTCACCGTACGGTGCTGTTGCTTGATTAACCGCCGTAGAACGCCGCATGTACACACACGGCCGAGCGGACAACTCGACTCTCGCATTATTTACGGCTAATGGTTCAAAACGCGGAAGACCGCTGGTTCTAGCTGGCTCTCCGCCACTGCGAGGGCAGCGGTCGTGTTTCCCTCCAACCCGCAGCAAGATTTTTCATAACGTCTTCTTGTCGTAAAAACAACTAGTCTTCGATAACACTGTGCGACTAAACGATAGCATTCAGATTTACACGATTTTAATCTATTCTCATGTTGCGACTGAAATTTCTTTCTACACACTATTGCAGGATACGTGTATAAACAAAATCCAATTGGATTTTACCAACTTGTATAGCTTCATTTGACTGAAATAATATTTTTACTACTTTTGCATACTTTATTATATATGTAAAGTGCGCTTTACGTTAACTATACTTTTATTAGAGATTTTGAAAAATCTACCCTGACTAGATTCCTCACGGTTTATCAACCCCTTACTTAGGGGTTGACAACCTTATTTAGGGGGTGGCAATGATCAATCGATAGATAGTGGGACTTGGGGCTATCTTGATTCAGAGTTATAAATATTCCATTCAAATCTTAAATTTTTATTAGTTAGTCAAATCACATTGTCATACTTGGTTAATAAAGAGATCAATGTTGATCTCAAGAGCTGGATTCAACAATATGCAAAAGAAGATTGATCAGTGATCTTGGGTATCTTGAAATCGTGAAAAGCATCTGTTTTACAAGGGTTAACTATTGTTCGACGAAATCTGATTCTACAATGGAGATATCAGGGGAATTTTCCTGACGGTTTCCTGGTATCCATTGAGAATGTTTGGAACTATCTGCATCGGGATTGGCCTAATTGCTTTCAATCTTACTGGCATTCTAGGTGTGTCTCTGTGTGGGAGAGTTATGGCATAAACTGGAATCATTAAGTTTTCTTACAAGAAAGTAATGGAATATTGGTACATCACAATTAAAGTTACCGAGAACAGTTTTCTCTGAATTTCTCTTTTTGCACTTTTTATAGGCAATTACAAACCAGCTGTTACAGCATAAAGTACTCTTTGATAGTTGAATACCTTGGAGTAGTTCGAAATAAGTATGACGTATGATGTCTCAAGAATTAAGTCATTTGAAGGTGACGTTATTAATAAACTGCGGATTTTATGCATTTATGATATGAATGGAGGAAACACAGAACAGTAAAAAACATTAGAAAAATTTTAAAACGTTGTTATATTATCTGCAATGTATTAAGAATTTTAAATTAATTTCTATTTCACATCAGTCTGTTGCAATTGAGATCAATTACTTTTAATTTGCATAAAAATTCGCAGTTTAATTATTAGATTCTATGACGGTTTTTGTAGATCCAGTAATTTCCAAAATATTCAATCACAAAGTGACAAGGTAAAGTACAAAACAGTAACATAAAAAAGATTAACGAACGCAGCTATGTTTACGTAAGCTTCTTGTAATCGATGCAGACAATTTTTATTTTGCCTCTAAAGTTTCATCAAACCCAATGATTGTTATTTTGCCACGTTTCCTTATCAGTCTCTTAGTCTTCATAGTGTTCATCTTTAATTACCGTCAGGCTCTGCACGTGTGTCATCTATTTAAAAGTTACGAGTGCGAAGCCATGTGCGTTAGACGTTGACGGTTTTGAGTCGTAGATGCTGGAACGTCTGGGAGACATCATTTCAGCGCGAGAGGTTAACTGTTGCGTGTGATCGTAACGATAGTTCAAGTGTACGAGAGCAAGCATGCGGTCGCTGACCAACAGCATCGGCAAAAAAACAATTGACAACCACATTGCCATCGATCGTTGTGCACACGATACGATGGTCAACGCACTTACATCGTACGGCTGTTGGAGCGTGTCTTCACGTCTTCAGTAGAGATTGCAAAGCTGGGTTAACTATTCGCCGACTGTTTTTGTTCGTAGAAACATCCGATCGCAAATAGCCCGTTTATAATCGGTGATTATAGTAATGGGGTCTCAGCCTCGATTTTTCTTGATTGGAGGTTTAGACCTCTAACGTTTCAGGATCACAAGGAACAGTTACGTCTCCGAAGAGTATTTGCACGAACAAAAAGATTAGCAATATTAACATGAAATGTACCAAGCTATAAAAGCAGCAGGCACGTGATTGCCCTATAAAAATGACAAGAATTAATTTATTTAGACTTTGCGCTGTTCTTATTATAATATGTGCTCTAATAAAGATGTTTATTAAGTCATTTCTTATGAAAGCTCCTTCATAAATACATTAATTGTGAAATGAAAATAAAAATAAAAAAGTTAATAAAAAAATTGTTCCAACCTGAGTCTCCAACTTGAGATTTACTTTCCTTTCTTTGAGAATGTATAACTTATCTAATTACTGTTGTGCAAATGATGGGAATTGAGGTAAGGGTATCCTCCGGTCAGCTTTCGACGCTGTTAAAAGGACAGCGTCCTCTGTGGTGGTGCAGCTACCGCCCACCATGATGCTTATGGGGGTAGCAACCACCACGGAGAAGCCAGATGCGGGTGGAATGGTGCAACAGAACTTTCTTCGCAAAAACTCCTGTTTGGGAAAGCCCCCGAACGTAACATCATTAGGCGCCTGGCGTTCTATTGTTTGTTGTTTTATGAAGGTAGCAATCTGCACCATCAGGCACCATCTGCAAGCGATAAAAAGATCTCCCAGGGTCCTAACTCAACATGAAATCTGTTTTGGACTAAATGGCGCTTTGAAAGCTTGGGCCCTTGACTGCAACTGTAATTAAATTATCAATATTTATATTAATATACAGGGTGTCTCAGCTGAAGGAGGCCACCTAAATATCTCATTTATTTTTAATGGCAAAAAAAATATTTTTGGCATAATTTCAGTTACTCCGAAATTGATAGAAAATTTCAACAGTTTCATTCGACGTATCGATGACCCGCAAATCAAACCAGTCCGACAATCAATTGATTTTTAAGTCCTGTCCTCGGTACAATCTTTACAACGTACGCTCAAAGGAAATTGGGTGAAGCGAATCCACGGGCTCGCGCGAATTGCATTTCCCGCCGAGCCGTGAACGTAAAAGGATCTTGAACGGATTACTGATCGACCGTGCCGCCGCCGGCTGACTGCCACGCTGCGCCGGTGTCGCAAGAAACCTCGAAGCTACGACGAATTCAGCCTGCGTCGCGAACGCTATTTCCGTTTCAAGGAACCCATCGTCGCAGCTTGCTCGTGAAATATACTCGACCATTGATACCATTTCGCAGAGACGAACGAGGAAAAATTGCGTGAAAAGGCGTGGATCCGTGATTTCAAGACTACGGTGACTTTATTCGAGTAACACGGTTCCATTATGCCGAACGATTCACTTGTTTCGTATGTGTCGATTGAGACTTAATATTTTAGCGCCGTTCTGGATAGCCGAATGGGGAAGAATTGCGAGAAAAGGAGTAAAGCCTTGATCTAAGAAAAATCCTTGGGTCCGTGCTGTTTCTTAGATCGTGCAGTTCTACTATTTTTTGTGGCCTTGCGATAAACATGGAGCTAAGAAACAACACTTAGACAATACATAGACAATAAGCCAAATAAATATTCCTTTTAATCACTATCTACCACAGCTATCCAGATTAAATTTTTAGACCATCTAATGCCTACTAGATGTGTATTCTAGCCAAAGACAACCTTGAAATACCGAATAGAAAAAATTGTACGACACTATGCCTCCATTTTTTTCAATACTCGAGTCACTTTATTGTGCTGAGTTTTATCTCACCAAATGTCGATTCGGACCGATGAATTTGGGTTTAATATTTTAGCCTTCGGATCTGCACGTTTCCGATATTACGATTCGAAAATCGGAATCGTTCAGTAGCATCTGTGCATACGTATATCCTATAGAAACCCTCAGACAGCGATGTCTGTGTTAATATTGACTCAGGTTATCAAAAGATTGTTGCAATCTCACAATTTCCGGTGGCTGCTTCAGCTCGTGGACTCTCAGTTTTTCTGAACAGTTTTATAAAGTCCTACAGACTGTTTGTCTTTCCACGGACTTGACCAGAATATTTTTTCGAAATATCGAAGATAAACCTTACCAATCCGCAAAGCATAAATATAGAGAAACGTACGTTATTAATATTTATTTATTTAATGCTTTAAACCAGATGGATTTTATTCGGAATATCAAATAAAATTTATTACTGAATACAATACGGTCATAAAGTAATTAATAATTAGCGATATGAGATGTCAAAACAACTGAAATAATGGCGCTAAATATGTTTGATCCTCAAATGAAACCTCTGACAGCCTTTGTGTTGTCAGGTTTAATTAATAACATGCAGAAGGCAAATAAATATATTTTCAAGAAATAATAACTATTTTGTTTCAAGTAATTAAGCTAATTAAGCAAACAGCCCGCACACAGCAAATCTCTGTTGAAATAAATCCTTCATTTTCTGGATAAAAAATTAAAAATTTTTGCAAAACAACTTGTCTCATTACAATTAGCAAATGATATTTTTTTAATACTTAACACACTGATAGTGTCTGGTATAAGTTATTGTATAAAAATGATAAGATTGAATTCATTTAGATATTTCGGAGTTGGTAGAATATGTGCTTGAGCGAGTGTGCTCTCTGAACTTCAATAATATAAAATAAATAATATGAAATCAGTTAATTGATAATGGCACGTTCACTGTTAAAAATCCATTAATCCTTCGGAGACGAGTGTGTACTGACGTGTGTAAGTACTGACATTGACGAATGCTTCAAATCTTATCACACAAAATCAGATTATTAAGTGTGATACACTTTCACTACGAAAAGCACATATCAAAATGTCTGAATCTCCAGCAAATTACGGTGTAACATCTGTAACATGGTACAACGTCGGTGACACAAGGAGCAACTGGCAGTCTGACGTCGTCTCTGAAGGGTTGAAGATTTACAATTTGTATCTGTATAGGAAAATTGCAACCGTTCGTACCCCCTAACGTCCCGATGAATTGATGTTTCAGGGTCTGGACAATGTGAGCTCGGCGACCCTCAGGCCTTTCAACTCGGACATCAACACGCCGAGAATCGACAGCTATAGGTTCTCCATGGCAAACCTCGAAGGTAATCTATCTGTGCGGCGAGCAACCCCGCAGGGGGTGAGCGTCGATCGTTCCATCTAGGTGCAATTTCCGTAGCCGACGTCGCGTTTCGCCAAGAAGAAACACGTTTTCGCCCCGGCAAAAAGCCGAACGTCTTTGTCCGTGCTTCTATTGCCTCGATCCATCCCTATAGCTTGTATGTAGGCCAGTTTTTCGAAGCTACCCACCCTCGTCTGCCGCGTGCGTCGTGAATAAACAACGGACGGTATCCCGTGGACAAAGTGGATAAAATAGACAAAAGGGACGCTCCATCCGACAAGATTGTGCCACGTGCCTCCACGGAATTGTTCCTTCAAAATCGCTTCTTTTTCTGCTGCCTTACCGAACGGGGCTGCTCACCGTAGGCGCTCTCGATATTCGTGAAACTGTGCCGCCGCGCCGGCTAATGAGTTTTTCTGTGTACAGAGGGGAACGTCTGTAAAGAGCAATTCCTCGTGTTTTATTACACGCTGTAACGATTCCGCGGCGACACCGAGCATACCAATCGGTCAGGAAACTCATTTCGGCTAGACCGTCGTCTACCAGTAACGACGCTCCGCGGCTATAAATCGCGATTATCGCTATACTTCAGCCCGGAATGGTCACTTCGAGAGGATTTAATAATTCCAGCACATCGGTAGAACCCCGTTCGCCGACACTCATCATTTTCGGTAACGGATCTCGTGATAAGGATACTCTCGCGTACATGAACATTCGAACCATTATTTGCAAATATATTCGTGCAGCGGGTGACCGAATTTTTAACCCTTTGGGATGCATACAGATACATAGACTAGGATAATAATTCACCCATGTTTGCTCTACACGTGAAATCAACAAATTATATTCCATTTGTAGGCATTAGGGCAATAGACATGAAGGGATCAATGATTTTACGGTAGGTGAAAATAGTAAATGGGTGAATTTTTACCCTGAGGATCGTATAAGGGTTGATCCTGAAGCTGCAAACATTTAATTTAATTATTTACGTATGGGAAGATCAGTACATATTGTTCATTTTTCAAATGGCCAGACTAGTCAATTAAAAACAGAACTAGAATATTCATCGTTCCTCAAGCTAAATAAATACGTAAGCAATGCTTTTCCGGAAAAATAGTTCGGTTCAATCCTGCTCCTCGCAGTTTGTTCCGACCATTGGCGGAATCTGTGAATCGGACAAAGAATCATTCTCGTTCGCAGTTGTACCTGGAAGAGGGGTAGCTATCTGGAAAACAGCGGACATTGGCCGTTTCTCGCGGATCTCTCGGGCTCGATATCGTCGGTCACGTTCGACTCGTCGCGCGTCGCCCCCTGCGGCAATTCTGCAGCAGCTGCAGTTGCAACTGCAGTATCGGGCCTCACACCTACAACACCGCCGTCGACCTTATCCGACATCTTTTGAACTAGCTCCAGCCCCCTTCCCCCGGCGAAGTTCAAGTCCCGAGAAAAAGCCTAGGCTGGTCCTGTACCGGCGTCGGCTTTCACGTCGTATCAGCGGATTTATACTCGACGATGGCGCATCGCCGACCCTAACCGCACGTTCATGCGCTCGATAATATCCCGCTCTGCGGTTTCACAATCCCTCCTTCGCGCCTTCTTCTTCTTCTTCTTCTTCTTCGCCAGCCAACCAGCCAGGCAGTTCCGTCGTCCTCTTGTCTCGCGGACTGCTTTTCTCTTCCCTTCTCTCCGTCATCTGATTACCCGTGCCTGGAATTTCTTATTTGCCCAGCTCGTTTTCAATTACGCTTCCTTCGCCGCCACCGTCGTTTAGGGGTGACTAAGCCGGCGAATGTGTCCTTTCGTGCCGTGCTAACCATTTCGGCCACTGAAATAGTCTCTGAACCTCGTCTCGTCTACTGTGAAAAGGAGGATCCGTAAAAGCTTCTTTTCATTTCACGCAGCCGTTCACGAACCTGTCGGTTCTTTAATCAAACGTTCGCGTGCAACGATCGCGGTCTGACCGGGCATTGAAATCACCAGCGCTCGTGCCGTGCTCGTGATTTTAGCAATTTATTTCCCTGCTGTCTCAAATATCAAACTCTTATTTGGCAATATTTAACCCTTAATGCACCGTTGTCTCCGATACGAGAGAATAATTAGAATCATAATATACATTGATTTATGTTTGTGACAGAAGAGTATTTCATGAAAATTTGGGTTACTGAGGTGATGAGTAGTTAAGTTGTAGAAGTTGTTGCACCAGTAGTACAGTTGTATAATTAGAAAAATTACAGAAAATGAATGAAACAAGACGAGGCCAGTGACGAGAATTAAATGAGTATAATAAGTTCACGACATAGAAGGAATTAGTTAAACACCACTTTCATATAGAAATTTCGTTCGTTAATACTTACTCCCACTGAAACTCGAGTTTCAACAGCAGTATCATTATCCTTATCATATTAAAAGTTCTACTTTTAATTTTTCCCCCTCTCGAAGTTCGTGTCCTCTCGTTGTTCAATAATTCCACTTTACGAAGTTCGCGTTAATTATTCTCCTTGATGAAACTACGATCAAAGCTACTCTAACATAATTTATTTTGAAAATCGATTAACTCCTCGGAACATTTCACCGATTAACGATTAGTTTCAGTTGTTATGCACTCCATTAGGGAGAGTGGACATTCATTGGTCAGCGGAGTTAACTTAAAATACAGAATTTGAAAACTATTCCGCAAGTTGATACGCAAAAGAGTGCTACACGTTGCTATGTTCCGTCTAAAAGCTGTTTTCACGAGAACTAGCCAAATATTGTTCACGAAGACGCAACACACATCAGTAACTGCCCACGCGGTAACTCGGAATACTCCTGAATCAGTGCGTACCGGAGATAATAGCAATTTGTTCAGTATTGCGCCGGAGGCTCGACAATCGATACGGTAATACCTCGATGCATTCTCGTTCGGGTTGCGTACGGAGCGGTAGATTTATGACACCATAGCAGGGGGAATTATTATTTTAGCCGACACGGGGTAATAGTTCGCGTGGGAGTGCCGTTAATTTCTCAAATTTATCTCCATTTTTGTTTCTTTTTTTTTTTGTAAATTATACCCCTTGTTTATGCGCTACACGTAGACGTACGATGTTGTTTGTGCACGTTTGACAGCGCGCATGATTTCAGTTTGTTATTGATGTCTTGTAATTTATGTTCATCACGTTTCCAGAAAATTCGGAAAATAGTACACAATGCGCAAGTCATATTACTCTCCAGTAATGTCAGTCCTTTACAGATTGGTTGTAATCAATGATTACAATATTACTAATCATAATATGTATGTTTATAGGCTGTGGTCACGTGTACCTTGGTGTGTATGTATAATAGGATTTCTTTTTTCCTGTACAAATATTATAATTAATTTTTTAGTATGCTTCTTGCAGATTATTGCAAAGATGTACAGTATAGCTAAGAAAATATTCAGGGCTTCGGAGTCGGTAGACAAAATTCTTAACTCCAACTCCGACTCCAACTCCTCTTTTTTTTTACCTCCGACTCCGAATCCGACTCCAACTCCGACGCCGATTTCGACTCCAACTCCGACTCCGACTCCGACTCTCCAAATTGAAAAAATATGTACTCAAAATAATTAAGAGTTGTAATAAAACTGAATAAATAGTTGAAATATTGTATTAAAGTCTAAGAATATGGAACAGATAACTCTGATACAACACAACAAGACTGTTACTTTCACACTTTCAGGAAATAGTTAGAAAATACTACTACCATTTAACTGTTTCTCCTCTATATAATATATACAATACGTCTATACTGTAGATCGAATATTAGCAATTTATTTACGTATATATAAATCTATTAATGATTTATAAACAAAAAAGCCAGAGTTGGAGTCGGAGTCGATATATTTTTTTCCGACTCTGACTCCGACTCCGAGAGTCGATATATAGCTTTTTCTGACTCCGACTCCGACTCCAGTGATCAGCAATTACTCTCAAACTCCGACTCCGACTCCATGACTCCGACTCCGACTCCGAAGCCCTGAAAAATATATTGAAAACGAACAGATCTCGACTTACAATAGCGAAACACTTTCCACTTTGAAAGTTATGTTACAGTTAATAAAATGATAAGACAATGAACCTTGTTATAAAAACGACCGCATAAAAATCCGCAGGCTAGCAGTGACTTTTAGGGTGAACCGTGTACACGCTGCAGGCCTTAGACACGTAGCTATCGTAACAAGAAAAAATGCAAACGCGCTCAGATCGAAGAAAGCGATTAGGCTGGGCGTATGCAAGCGGGGCACGGGCAAAATTGCACGGCTGGCCGTTCATTGCGATCCGGTATCTTCGTGGAAGGTTCGCCGGGCTCGTCTCGGTCGAAGAGGGTAGCCTTTCCCGTAGCCGTAAAAATCGACACCCGTCGGGACGTGCATTCAATTACAACGGCGGAGGCTCGCAGAAATTTAATCAATCATCTAGCGACGCATTAAAATAGCTGAACAGCATGCCATGGGGGCGTCGTCGTCGTTCAGATCCGTGCCTGCGTCTTCCGTCCATTTTCCTCTCCCGGCCGTTCTTTCGGGCGAGCCCACGCGGAATTCTACGGCTCGTTACTGACCCCACCACTAACCCCTCCCACGATTAATGCTCGCAATTTGCATCGTTTCGGAGACCTCTCGTCCTTCTCCCGAGGCATCTCGACCTTCTTGATATGCCACGATCATAGACTCAATTGATTCCGTGACTGACAAGGGAAGGACCCCAATAACAAGCTTTTACGATGCTGGATACCACAGAACTCTGGTGAGATATGTATTGTACCCACAATCTGCGTCATCAGAGTGCCCCATTTTAATCTATAACTCCATTTATCTCCTGAATTGACACAGTATCGCTAGATCAGGGGAATTATTAAGTTGTAAAGAAAGAAATGCTGGATTTTTGTTCCTTTGTTTCAATTGCAATTTTATACCAATAAATATTTACCTTGATTTAATGAGTTATATGTCACTTTAAAGCTTGTTTTACTTAATTATGCTTTTGATATTTAATTTTATTCAAATTTTTATTAAATTATTCCTCTGAACGGGAATATCCGGGGAATATTAAAATCGTTAGCTAAACGGCAGACGTTGGGTGCGACACGCAGCTGCGGTGTTTCCGCGAGATGATAAGGCCGCGTGATCGCAGCGATTGAAGGACCGATTTCCGTTGCTTGAGCGAGACGTAATGCCATACTGATAAAGAGCACACGGCGGCATATGATTGCCGGTATCACGGAACGGCCCTCCAGAGAGTCTGGTACATATCGGTCGCGGATAAGAAACGTGCACACGTGCGATCGCGCGTCGAGTCGCGTCCGCCACGCTCATGTAGTTTTCGCCGGAACGAGCTGTGGGAACGACTCGATAATAAGTTCGCACCGAACGTCCGATTCTCGGTGGGCAATGGTCAACCGGAAGTAATCGTGATGTTACGACGTTCTCGTACTTATTCCATGGATAGCAAGATTCTCTAGGAGACCTCGTTAGAAAATTACTTACGATGTATAAATTTATTTATTTATGCACCTTGACTATTAATTAATTATCCTGGAATGATAACAGACACCTCGTTGGTATCTAAAATTGATGTTAACGTTAACATTAAACAATATTTGACTGCCGTGTGTATAATGTTACAAGTGGTTGTGGATTTTTATTCAAAACTAGCTGCTCGTCGCCTCGCAACCAGGCCCTTCGGGCGGGTTGCATAAATTGGAATAGAAATAAACTAACTGGCGGATGTTGATAATGTCGATAATGTAAACAGACGTCGATAATGTAAATTCCTATGGAAATATTGATTAAAAGCTGCGACGTCCGTTTTTTTGTTGTATTGAAATATGATTCAAAAAGCACTTTTAGTTTTCCCGGAATTTTCCATTTTTCTGGGCAACTTTACCAATTTTTTCCCCTAAAACCTTATTTGGACTATTACGAACATTTTAAAAAAGAATTAGCCAAATTGGTCCAGCCGTTCTCAAGTGATGCGCTTACCAACGAACAGCATTTGATTTTTATTTATATAAATAAAAATTGCTCAATATAATATAATATAGTATAATATACGAATATTACAAGAATTTTAATACAAGAAAACGTATAAATCTGACCAGAATGAGTTGGAAAACAGAAAATACAGCGAGGAACAAAATTTCTTCGAAGAATCACTGTGTGTGTACTTCACAAGTTCACTTTTCACAACTTCACTTTAAGTTCGATCTTGGCAAAACACAATTTCCGGAAGAAGGATAGACACGAACCAAAATATCTAGGTCAATCGTAACTTCCTGTCTCCGAATAAAAGTTCCCCCGCGCGATTGCTTGCCTAGTGGAAATGCTGGTATTATTCGACTCCGCAATAAAGGCCAGGGACTTTTCCACTGGATCCCCCTTTCACACGAGATTTTCGCCCGTAACTCTTCGACGACGGAAATATTTCACCCCTTTTCCAGTCATTTTACGATCGTCAAACATCAGACACAGTCGACATCGTTCGACCGCGCTTAAATCATCGCGCCGCGCCGCGCCGCGCCGCTCCGGGAGGATAGATGCTCTTCCATTCTGTGTGCACATCCGCGCTTGCTATCCCTGCGAAGCGCGAGATACTATATTTCACGGTCGCTTTACTGCCGAAACGTGTCTTTACACCGATTTACCTCCTCGCAAACGCGTACACTCTCTCGTGCAATGAGTTATTGCCGGCGATCGTAAACGCTCTGCACAATGTGCCGGGGACGGCTTTAATTCGCGAACGTGGAAATTGAATCGTGGAAGTTCGTCGAATGGGTTTTTGGCAGAGAGCGGAAAAATGTTCATTCCCGGCTGGAGTCTGTTTCGCGAAAGTTGGACTCGTTCGCTCGGACCTGTGTGCGCACCATAAACGGAAGAATGGAGCTCTGCACGAAGTACCGAACAGACGCCGCGCGCCGGCTTGAATTTTCATATTCTTTACGATCCCAGTACACTCGCAAAATTTTACATCGGCGGATTTATGGCAGGGATCGTACGAATCCCCATTTTTCTGATGGAAGATACGGCAGATGCGTGTGTTAGTGGTACTCTTGTTTAGTAGAATCAAGCCTTTGTATTTAAAACTGTTTTAACACGCTGTCACGTTACAACGACGCGTCGATCATTCGTGGATCACACTATTTTTTCGTCGGGTTTAGAAATTAACTTTTACTATGGTATGAAATGAGTGAATTTTTACTCTGAAGAACGTAAGAGGGTTAACTGAATAATCACTGTAATAAATTCAGCATATAATTTCTTACAATATTTGCTCATACTGTAATTACGTTTTTAGCAACTTGTTGAATACAAACAAATTTAGCAATCTGGAAAGTGTTTCAAATTATGGCATGGTACATAGTTCTGGTAGTATTTCGTGCGAGGGGCTAATATTAGAGTCAAGGACCTGAAAGTTAATTTATCACTTCATGGTTTTCGTGAACACATGTGTTCTTAGCGTCTCGTATACTACTCATCAACGATTAACGTGGCATAAATCTGCAGATATAACACGGCAGTTAGTGCGTTTGAAATATTTTATTTTGACAGTGTAGTGCATGAAATAGAAGCTTAAGTCAAACACACGTTGAATATTGAGTATACATTTGAAATGAAAGATTGTACCTTTAACTATGGTATTTAAAATTGTCAACTTTTATTTCAAATGTATATCTAATACAAACAGTGAGAAAATAAAGCCCATTAATTTTTAATAGCCCTCACATAAAATAATATCTTGAAACTTTTTTTGTAACAAATATTTTGTTTACGCGTTCTAAACAAATTCGGACATTTAGTATTTGAAATATCATTCCAGTAGATTGGTGCATAATTTATTTGGCTCTCGTTGCTTGTAATCGACGTAGAGAATTCTTATTTTGCACAAAGTCAACTCGTAAAATAGCTCAAACAAGTCACTGATGGTGCTCGGAAGCTTACGGTTAAACATTGAAGTTTTGCGTGTACTGCTTGTAAAAGTAGTTGGAAGAAACTCGTCGACTGCTCAACTGCGCTTACGAAACAGGTTTAAAAATCGTTTACCTTTTGATTGGCTGCACTTCCGAGATGAAAATATAATTGAATGTCTCATCAGAAGTTTCTTGCCGTTCTAACTATGTCAGTTTTTGCTCCCGACGGTTTTCTGCGAGAAACCAGAGGGATGCGTTTCTCGTTGACTTAATTAAAATGTAAATTTTGTTTTCTATTCAGTGAACGCGAACGATCGTCACCCGTTTTGCATGCTGTTTTTCATTCTTTTTCCGACTTCTCGGGGATTCATTCGCTTTGACAAATTGTTTCTTCTTAGCCCAGGAGCGAGCATATCCGGTGAGAAAGCTCGGGGGAAGAAATTGCCGGCAGCTTCGCGGCGAGCTCTGCTCAAACCGGTCGTATTAGGTTCCGAGTTCCTCCGACGAATAACGTCGCGACTTTATTCCTGTGTCATCCCCCTCTCCTCCGCCCCCTCTATCTGCCGCATAATTCACCCCGTGGATTTTATTACGAGTCCGAGACCATGGTTTTCCTTACCTCGACGTGGATGAATTTATTTTCTGGGACGGGTCGAGGGTTAGGTTTGTGGCACGCGATCAACGTCGCGCGGTTAAGCTGCGTCTTCGCGGAGGGGACACCGTGGAACATTTTTCCGGTTATTAATCTTCCCGTTTGTCAGCCGACGAAAATACTTCGAATTTCAAGAAAATATTGTTCTGGTCCTCGCAACGTTTAACCCCTCGTCTTCTTCGCGACGATTAGAAGTTTTTTATCTTGAAGAATTTGCTAGAAGAAGACAATTTTAATGTTCATTACGAATACAAAATTAAAGAATCGCTTGATTATACCTGAAAAATTGTTGATTTTTAATAGTGGGGAAACCGGTACGTTGGTAGTGGTGGTCGTGAAGCGACAGCGGGGATGATGTTGCCCTGGTTTGACTTAAAAGAAGCCCAGTTGGAATATTGCACTCCCTCTGTCCCATAATAATAGCAGCAAGTGAATATTTAGTCAACAAATCAACAATCAATTTGTAATCTAGTTTTTTTATAAGAAATGTTGCGTTCTATATTTCTTTTCTTTTGCTACTATTATTATAGGACAAATTAAATTCATCAACTGCTACTGTTATTATGGGACAGAGGGAGAAAGATTTTATCTCCGCGTTTCGTTTTTCACGAAAGAATTCACAATGCTTTATTGAGGGACCAATTAGTCGGGGATGCAAGAGTGAATAATAAACAATTATCGAATGTTTCCGGCACGTAAACGCAAATCTACCTATCCATTCAGTATTAACATTGATTCCAATTATGTTTTAACTTGGCAGTGCGTCTGCACGTGAAACTGTTGGCAAAGTTAATCGCACGTTCTACCGAAGCACGAAGTCTGCGTCAACAAAAGAGAACTGTAACCTTCGATCGCGTGCACGTGACCCACAGTTTGTTTAATTAACTAATGAGCCCCGCCCTGCGTCACGAACAGTTCCGTTTTATTAGGTCTGGTGTGTGCACACAAATGCAACCCCTCTCGCGTTGCGTGTGCACGCACTGTCAAGGAACTGACACGAACGTCTGGAGAAGTCGCCAAACGGTGACTATTGTGGAATCAGCCACGATTCGAGCAATAAACGAATTACGGGAAGATCGGGAAAATTCACCGTCAAATAATTTTCACTTTCCTCGAAAATATTACTCTAAATTCCTTCCGATCTAGAATATTTCCATTCCCTATGATTTTTGCAATTTTATAGATATGAATGGTATAATACCTCATACAATACCTAAATGTTTAGTAATTGGTTTATACTACTTTTATACTATTATTTATTGATGATAATGAAGTTAGAAATGGTCGAATCAGAGTGAAACTGGAAGGAAACTATTTTTCAAGTATGCAGAGATTAATGTGTTTTAAAATATCTATTTCGTTTGCAATATTGATCGTAATGCTTCTACTCTATTCGAAATGTTGTACTACAATTGTGAGAATTTCTCAAGTATTTTTTATGTGCGGAAATTGAGGAAAAGGTCTACGAACTGCGCAGCTTTAACGTTTGAACATAACTGCTGTAAAGCCGTGGTATTATATACAACTACCAGGAAGAATAAAACGCGAACTGCTGTGGTTATCGTTAATAAAGTGTGCAACGAAGGATACAAAAGAGAACTTCTCGAAAAGTTCTGGGTTGAACGGGCACGTGCAGTAAATGACGGAAAAAGTTCGCTAATGTGTACGACGCTATTGCAAGTCGACCAGGGAAAAAGGGGCTACTCACGGGAAGTAAGGATTTTTTCGTGCAATTAAACAGATCGTCGCAGACCGTAGCCCGTTCCTCGCGAGGAAACTGTATAAGTAGGTTAAATGCAAGAACTTTAAGGCTGCGCCGCGCGATAACACAGCTGCGGACATGGTGCAGCATGCGCTCGTTAGTCAGAGCTACAACACTACCGCAAGGCATAATGACAGTCACTTTAGGTCTGTCGCAAGAAGGCAGAGTGGACTAATCTACGGTAATAATTTTTTCCACGGAGCTCGAGCGAGTTTCTCTCTGGTTTCGACGGCTGCACTCGGAACAATTTTCTTATTTAAAATACTTTCGAGTTGTTGCTTGAACGATAAATAAATTTCAATCAACAAATGTACAGCTGCATTTCCTGCAACAATTCTGAAGTTCCCGCATTGCGTCTTCTTAAATTCCGTCGAATCAATTTGAAATTTCAATGACATTGAAGAAAAAGATTTTTTCAGAATTCCAATTAATTGGAACTTGGAATATGTTATATAATAACGAATGAATTTTCTTTGTCCCATAATAATAGTGGCAAAAGAAAAGAAATATAGAACGCAACATTTCTTATCAAAAAACTAGATTACATTAAACAATAAATTAAAAATATTACTCCTAATTCTTATTTTGAGTGTTCAGATAGTTTCTGGATTTTTCAATAATTTCGTTACTGCATTTGAAACTTGTAGGTAGGATCCCTTGGCTGCGAAGCTTTGCTTTTCCTATATGCGTGAGCTTAAATTATTGGAGCCATCGTTCCCCATTGCTTCCAGCATAACTTATTTCTTTTTCATCTTAATGGGTTGATATTCAACTGGAATAAAACAATTGATTTCGATCAGTGGATGAAATTAGAAAAATAGTTATAATTCGTAATAATCAGGTTAATATAAAAATTGAAAGATGTGTCAAAACAAATGACAGCTGTCATGAAACATTGATTTTGATTGAAGGCTTCGCAAGTTCGCGCTACAAGTAGACCAAAACATTCTTTCACTAAATTTGTTTCGAAATTTCATATGTGGTGCATTATACCCAGTACACATGAAGATAGACAGCCGTATAAAACGTGTTAATTATACTCCGAAAAAAACTCGGTCAATAAATGTCGCAAACACGAAATGTCAAGTTTTTTAAGTGACACTTGGTATTCAATTGACCTTTACGCGAATTGTGCCATTTCAAGAATAATTGCTGACGTACCCGCGTGTTCTCAGCAATATCATCCAAACTTCGTTTAAATTTCATGAGCTCTGTCACTGAAATTCACTAATAATTTTCCTGTGCAAATCACATAACAATTGCGAGCGGATTTAATTACGGTGCTTGAACACTCTTTCTTGTCAAAAGGATTTTATTAAAACAAGTTCCATTCACGAAAGTGTTACCAATCGATGAGACCGAGTGTAAACTAGCCTATTGTTACGGAAATTAAACAGAACAATAAATCCGTTCGAACTACCGCTGTGTTCATCTGCGCTCTACAGTTTCGAAGGTAATAAAAGGATTCGCGGAAAATAGAGAGACGGCGAAATAAACGTACGGCGTATTTCCTTATGAATTCTAGCCGCGTAGGGAGGTTGCCGGAGCTCTCGAGAGCGATGGAATAATTAATCGACGAGAAAAAAAATGTCCTTTTGTTCGCTTTCGAGTGACAGAGTCCTCGCCTCGAGCGCGCTCGACTCGAGCGTTCGATTGTTCAACAGACATTGTTTGATTTACGCTACCCGAGGCTCATTTAAATACACTTTAATACGCACGCATAGCCCCCCCCGTGTATTTACTATGCAAGCTCGTAAATATAGGCAGTTTTCCTATTGTAAAAGAAATTCACCGACGCGGCGAGACAATGACCTTTTATATATTGGAACCAATGTGTCGTTCGCTGGCGCCATTTTTACGGTGAATGCGGAGGCGCAGTATAATGAATAGATCGCGGTCGGTTACGTTAAATAAAGTTTCCCCGGTGTACTTTACAAAGGCTGCGGTTCATTTTCACCGTGAATGATTTTAATACGTGGAAGTAAACACGTTATCGAAATTAATTGTGTTTTATCGATCACATACAAGTGCGGACAATCAACGGGAATATCGCTTCAGAGAAACGCGTACGTAACTAAGAGAACGGTGCAACGATTCTAAAGTTCGTGTAAGGTACAGTGACTCGAATTAATATTCGGACGCTTTAAAAAAGACGATAACTTCTTCAATATTGTACGATCTGAACATTTTTGGGAAGCTAAAGCAATTAGTTGACTACAGGATGTGAGAAGAAATTTTTTCAGAAATTGCAATTGATCGGAATTGTAGAAAAAATACATATAAGTTGCATTTTACATATTAATTCGGGTCACTGTAGATGTTCCCTCTATTTCCCGCTTCTATTACCAAACTTGATTGATTTAGCTTTTTTTTAAATTATACATATTACACATGAGTGTCATCGACACGGACCGCTGCTACAGTGTCGCGGAGTCGGCAAAAATTGACGAACGTACGCAAAAAATCGAGGAAATTAGACACCTGGGAACGACACGCGCGGATGTCGCAACCGCTTGAAAACGACAAAATCGGCAGGCGAATTTTTCGATCCGATGAAATCGAACGAGCCGACACTTTTTAGTCGCCGTGTAGGCGAGCGAGTCTGCCCGTTATGGCGACACGCGGAGACCGGCTTTTCCTTCGCAATTGGATAAATATGACGCAGCTGCCGGCGTCAGATTCATTGCCAATAAAAGGTACGGCAAAGGTTACCCGAGCTCTCATTAACACTCGTTGGAACGCGCGAAAAATTTGAGAGAAGCCGTAGCTCCACTTTGTTTTTTCCTGTTCCTTTATTTCGTTCCCGAAGAGAGCGAGAGACAGAGAAGGTGTTTGCCCCGAGGGCCGACAGCCCGATTCGTACAGCTCGCCAGCTCGGCTAATTAATTTACTAATTATCGCCGTTTAATTGGTAGAGCGTGGAATGCTCGGCTATTCCCTGAGAACAAGAGTGCGCTTTAATATTCGCGACGGTGGAGAAGAAGGTCTTCTGCGCGGAAAATAAAACGGGAGCACTGGGTAACGTCGATCCTATTATTACGCCTCGGAAGGAGGCTTCGTGTTAATTAATTCGACAACTGCAACGCGAAATATCGACGCTCGCTCGATTGTCACCTGATGAATTGCAGGACGGCATTAGGTTGTTGCGTGTGAACTGTCCGAAGTTAGTTAATTTCACACACATTCGTTCGACTTTTAAAGAAATATTTGTTTGTTTCCAGTAGCTCGTAATTGATGCAAACAATTATTTTGCACATCAAAAATCAAATTCATATGCGACAATCTAATATATGTATTGTTTGCACGATCTAAATATTTCACGGTTTATCTCAGTTTTCCATGTATACAGCTCACAATTAGTGAAAATATCGATTGGTATCGATTATTGGTCCATTTAATGCACAAAACTGGGTTAAGTGTCCCAACGATAACGAAGATTAAATTTCGTGGAATAATAGATGTGCGTTCTAGTTCATAACTAGACTGCGAATGCATTTCAAGCTTGAAAACATCTTCATAATACAGAAAATCGTATCTCGCTGAAATCGTTAATTAAAATATTAGAACTCCACTTGTCTCATCCATCTGCAAAAAAGTTTATGTCGCAGCACGAACCCAAGGATCCGAATTAGATCAAAAGACTGTACTGTACATTGGCTAATGAAATTCTTCCACGCGAATAAAGAAAGCGAGAAGAAACGGAAAAGAAATAGAGCCTGACAATCTTATCGAATTCTGCTACGCAGAAACGGAACTGTGGGACGTAAGCTGACAGCGCAATCTGCGCAATAAGTGCAACGCGACGAACACAATAAAATCTTAGAAAACCGTTGATGATATTGACAACTATTGACACAGAATTCCCTGATCATTACATCACGAGGATCACGGGGTCAGACGCAATTGTTTCCACTGACGCCACCGTCGACATGTCACGGAAAATTGTGATTTTCGTCGGCGAAAGATATCTCGGGGAATGGCAAGGAAATATTATCCATCAATGAGGGGCTAGACCAGTGATCTATGCGGTTCAATTAATCTAGTCTATTGCGCTATCGCCCGATTTGCATATTCGCATAATTACAGAGGGTGAACGAACCTACGTTCGTGGCAGACCGCGGTGATAGAAAAATGTATGCGAATACGATGAATGCTCAAGACACGATAATATGTAGATCGCGAACGAACGATTCTTCGCGATTAGATCCGAGAACAATTCTGGGAACGTGTAATCTAAGAAAATGATCTCTGTTCGTTATAGTTAAATATTAACATTTAATTTTATTTTTGGTTTTTCAGACCGTGATTATTAAATCATTTTATCAGATTATTTAATCAGATTATTAGTTCATGTTTTCAGATTAAACAAGTCAGTAAAAATTTGAAATTTTTCTCTCTCCTTTCTATATTGAATGAAAATTAAGGGTCATACTAGTGCTTTTAAATTATTACTATTATTTTTATAGTCAATAATTGCACAGGGTTTTTATTCAATCTGGTTTATTACATGAGGCGTATAACAGTACTGCTCTGTTCTTATAGAAATCTTTTTACCATTCAATTTATATTTGACGTAACTGTTTTTATCATTATTATTATGTCAGTAAACGTCTTAATATACATAAGGTAAACAGCCACAGTATATTTGTTATAATGAAACAAAAACATTCTAAAGAGCACGCCCGGAGCTATTACGAGAGGTAACATCGACTCGCAAGGATTATTTACATTTATCAGGGCACTGTTAATGTAACCATATTGTCCGTACAATTTGTGACGTAATTATTGAAGGAGGAGGAGCGACGTCTCGAAGCAAACCTTGGTTGTTTGAGGCTCAATGGACTCTCGGGACAAATAACGACACAATTGAGCACGCGGTATGAATAAGTTTAATGATCATGGCCTCGGAAAGTAAATCTACATTCGCACGGATCCGTGGATATTTATGAAAAGAAAGATTTTTCTTTCTTGTCGAGCCGAACACATTGACGTAGATTTTTTCAATCCTTTTACCTTTACAAGGTTGTGGAAACTAGAAAAAATGTTATTTCTCTGAAAAAATTAAAAAGGACACTGTTCATTCACTATTTGAAGGTCACCCAATTTCGCAAGTTTAAACAGCAGAAATGCAACTTCGAACGTAGTGCTCACACTGTGTCTGATTTCATTCTGAGATGCCAGAATGGATTTTGATGAATTTCGGGATATCGTGAACGGAGATTCACGTCAAACGCGAAGGAGAAGAAGCTCCGACGTGCCCGCCAGACCCTGATAACCGTATCGGTCGGCATTAATCACCGCCACCCCGTATCCTCCGTTGTTCCCGACGTGTTTGACACGCTTGACTCGCTCCGGCGACACGAATTACAACGCGAATTAGTTATAAGCCCGGGGAGAATGATCCACGAGGCGTTGAACGGCGTCGATTGTAATTTATCAAATCGCCGTTGGCGCCCACACTTCAATCAATACGAATCCTCTGCTCGTGGTCCCTGAACTCTCTCGGCCGCCTTTCTTTGCTTCTTCTTCGCCAACGTTGTCACCAACGGCGAAAATTATTCTTCATATTCAACTCCGAATCTCAGCTTCAACGTGCTCTTAGCAGATGGTCTCCTCATTCCAACTGTCGTTATTCGTGTAATAGTTTAATGCATCGTTTAATGATTTTCAAACCACATTTAATACTCGTTTTATTTTTTCTTTCTTTTCTCCTTTACTATGTCTTTTTCAGAATTTGTCTCATTGCCAGTTTTAATTTGTCTCCAGCTGTCAACAATTTCATTCAGTTCAATCACATCTTCACACATTATATAGTTATTATTTTATTTATCATTGCTTTGAACGGTTGCTTAAAGTTTAAAACTGATGTGTAAACTCTTGTGCTATTTTGTAACTTTAAGTCTGATCTATCGATCTATGCTATAAAAAAAATACAATATTCCATTCAAAAAACTTAATTTGACTTTGAAATCCCACCTTCCCACCATTCTAGTCCTCAAAAAATTAGACTATATGATTGTACCCTTCATACCGAACAATTTTTGTAAACAAATTTTTTTCGTAACTCCAGTGCGTCACAAGATATTTCCATTATCAGATAAACGAAACACCCTGTAGAATAAAAATCTAGGTTGAAAGATATGTCTTGATTTTGGAGTTAAAATTGCTTCGAGTCCAAAGGGTTAAGAAAGCACATCGTTAAACTCTCAGGCTCGCACGTGGCCGGTGTACGTCGCACATCATAACCAGACAGTTTCGAAAAACAATTTTTTTCGGTACAAATTATAAAGATCATTTTGACTTTTTAAATTCCGGGTGTGAAGAGGCGCGGCGTTAGAATCCGCATGCAAATCTGCTGGCGGCTTTCTCGTCGCACCATCACCTGTTTTCTCCGATTCCGGTCGAGAGGTGTCTTTGACTCGGCGATGGCGTGAAATAATTTTTAACGGTAATAGCTGGCCAATGGACGTTTGCGTAATCCCCTTTGCACGCCTAGCTCCGGTTCGTAAACGGAGAGCCAACGGGCAAGAGCAAAGGCGAGGCACACGCGGGGATCACCTACACGCAAGCGTCGAGCGCGTCCGCGCGGAAAACTCTCGAGGCAAGAGGCAAGTGTATTCACCTTAAGGCTTAAGGCCTTTAGTCGAGCGCTGCTCTACGCGCCGTAAACATGTGATCGAGTCGCGACTCGTTGTCTTCATTGCTTCGGTCGTTTTAAACCGTTTTCCCCGGCTGTGGTTAATCAACGATCGATTTCGCTTGAGATTTTCAGTGATTTTTATCAGTGATTCACCTTCGTGCTTCGAGTTTTGCACCTGTGTACAGTGATTAATGGCTGCTCCGCGTAGAGACAGTTTTACTCAATCGTTCATCTTTTTATTATAAAAGACAATAAACAGGTTCTTGATTTGGAGTTTCTGTTTTATTGCTCACTTTAATCTATCGTCACTGGTCGGATGACCGGCCGGGAAGATTTTATTTTATAATTGGTGGAATTATAAAAATCATACAATATCTAAATACATTCAATCGTGTCATTTTTGGAAGGCTGCGCATAGCAGAAAATTTTAGTGCTCGGTTTAGTGGTAAATCATAGAAACATAAATTGTTTTCTTCGGGGTTTTGTCCTCCAGAAATTCTGGTTGGAAGATTTATCAACTATTCGTGTGTTTATTTGGTTTTTCCTGAAAACGGATCAAACAAATTTTATTTCTATTCTTTTCAATTCATCTTCTCTTGTGGAACCGTTTAGTCATACTAGTATTTTCTGGAGATATCATTTTTCAGAATAAAGAAATTTTCAATTTTAAGATGCCTTGCGCATCGACAGTAACAGTTGCGCATTTGTTTCTTACATAATTCTGTGGATTTTCCTCGAGAAGATAATATATTTTCATATTACATTACGAATATTTAAGTATGACTAATACTAGAACTACCGAAGAACCGTAGAAACAATGATTCATGAGAAGTTTTTAACGAATTTAATTTATTTAAAGCGTGATCGGAATGGTAAACTTGAATATTTAAACCGTTATCAATGAAATTAAATGAACTGTTAAAATGAGTAAGGTGTGTAGATATCTTAAACCCTGCAAATTAAGAGGTTCTCAACTAAAATTCTGAGAATCACTTTCGGTATTGCTCATTTTACCAAACCATTTAGTTTCTTTATCTCGACCGATACGTGATTTTCAGCTTCAATTAACACCGTGTACATATTGAAGGTTCTCTATCGCAAGGGGTAATTAAGCTTTCACTTCAATCATTGTTTAAATAGATTTACATATTCATAGAACCATCATCGCATTCAGACGATCCCATAGAATAATTGGCCACCGTTACATCCGCATAATCGTTGCTATTATAAAGCGCAAACATCTTCAAAATTAAAGTTCCGAATCTACCTCGGTTACAAGCCCCTGAAAAGGGAAAAAAATTAAGAATTTTAACAACTTACAATTTTTGTAGACGAATTTGAAGAGACTCGAATTTAATAAAATTTTCTTTTCCGTGGTAGTAGCCTTTTTAGAACTGAAATAAATTAAAATCGTACTAAATTCCGTCATATTTTATAAGCTAGCATTCTTTGAGTGTTCTTAAGAGCCATAACTGCATAAAGATCCCCGTAGTCTAGTAATTAGACATTCCTGAGCAAGTCTACATTAACACTAAAACTACCGAGCTCTAAAAATGGCTGGCATGTGTTGTCTTATAAAAATGACATCATACATTTTCTCTGATCTTTATTATAATATCTGCTTGGATGTGTATAACCATTAGACAGCCGATTTTATACATTTATAACAAAAATGTAACTAACAATAGTAAAAACATTAGAAGGATTTAAGAGTACTATTATATTATTTTCAATCTATTCAACATAATATTAAGAAAGGAAACAAATTTCCATTTGACTCCAGGTTGTTGCAAGTCAAGTAGAAAACTTTTATTTCGCAAAAGGTCCGCTGTCCAATAATCTTTTCGAGTGACAGCGTAATGATTCCAATAATTGTAAAATAAAAAACCAGAAGCCGGTGATACGACCGGCGGTGGTAGATTTAGTGTTAACAATGCCACATTTATAGTGACCGTCAGTAAGATACGCGACAGTGGATTGTTTACAAACAGTGATTACCTATCGGACGCCTCGTGTCGTTGGTTCGGGACGAGCCACGTCCGTGTTATTAGATTAAGATTGGTTCGATGCTGTTGACATACCGATGCCAGGCGAGAGTGATTGGCGTCGATCCACGTTTCCGCCGGGGGACCTGAAGATGCTAGGGAATTTCGGTAGCAACCAGAGCATTCTCGGTTTTCTGTCCAGCAAAGGTACGTCGACCCCGCTCAGCCATTAATTCGCGCGTCGATTGTTACGGCAGATGAGTCTCTCTCGCGATGTTAAGTCATACGACCACGCGTGTTCGCCAAGCCGAGAGATAACTCTGCTTAGAAAGCCAGATAGAAAGCGATCCTCTCGGCGTCGTTGTTCCAGGACAACGAATTCTGAACCGTCGAGATCGCTTTCGTCCCGATAACAGCGACCGTTTTGTTTTCGTTTTCTGTTTCGCGTGCTCTTTTTTCCCCTCCCCGCCACTCTCCACATTTTTCGATTCGGCCCGTTTTGCCGGGCGCGCATAATTTTCAACGCATCGCTGACGCTAGGCTCTCTGCTTTCATCGAGGCGAGTTATCGCCGTACGATTATCCCGTTCAGACCGGACGAATTGTTGCATTGAGTTTCCGCTCGCCGTCCCCGGCGAAGTTTCATTCCGGTGCACGCCGCGCGCCGGTTTCATTTTTCGCTTCTCGATAGTGTACAGTCGCCGGCAAAACGGTAGGGTAAATGTACCTATCACTGCGGTATTTTTTCCCGACGAGGGAAACCAGAATGAGATCAGAATACGTAAAAATAAATATTTTTCCCTTAATAAGTATGTACAGTGACTCGAATTAATATTCGGACGCTCTAAAAAAGACGATAACTTTTTTACTATACGTACTATACGTATAAAAAATATATGATTAAGGGACGAAATCAATTTTTATTTTACTCCTGCTTCCCACAATTAATGTACAACATTTTTATTTTTGCACAAAGATCCGCAGTCTGCTAATAACTTTGAACAACGTGCGTTAAATCCGTGCGATTCCCTTACCGCGAAATACCAGGCTGCAATCGTCACAGACGCGCGGCGCCGCTGGCGAACGTGTTACGCTCATTTAACGCTATACAGAATGATTCAGTGACTCTCGTTGCACGTACTCGGTCGTCAAAATGGCCGCCGACACGGGCCAACGTAATCGGTATTATGGATTCACCGGACAACGCGTTTGGTCCCGGGGCCCCGAAAAAATGCCTAGTTTCGTCGCAGCACGGTCTCCCACGCGCTAGGGACAAGGGGAACGTGTCGTATCGTCGAAAACGATCGACGCCACGAGCGAACGTGGTTCGGCATCGAAGGCAACAGCTCGGAAACACCAACGTGTCACGCGTTTCAGTGTTAGCCGTGCATGCTTGCGGGAATACAAATTGAACGTTTCTCAAGGCTCCCCCCTACCGGGCACCATGAAAACGGTGGCCGCGTGACTAACGGTAATCTATGGTGTATTCGCGGGTTACGACAGTTCTTACCGTGTTATTCCGCCGATTCGGACGTGGAAAGTGCACGCAGCCGTAGGCGGCCCGTCACGGTTTCATTTTCATCCGCATCGAAACTTGGATACCGATCCATTGAATAACTTGTTTGCTCGTAAATTCCCATTAGGGCTCTCCTGGGGCTTGCTTCCCGTACACGGAGCCGTGTTTCGCGACCCTGAAGAATGAAGACGTTTCTATCGCGCGTTCTTCGACCGAGCCTTGAATTGTGTCTACACTTTGCTAGAATTACGAGGGATGTTCGACGGGTCAAATACCTAATTTTCTTGCATCCAGTTTCTGCTCTCGAGAATGTATCTGTGGAACACTTTTCCGGTGAAATGACCAGAACTATAGAGATCCAAAAGTTTCAAACCCTTTACTCTATGATTTCTTCTAGACTTCGTTAAAATGTTTATAAATATTCCCACACTTGATTCGCACTTTTAGTTTCTGGTGTCAAGAATATATCTCTGTAAAGTTTTCTGAAATTCAAGATCTCGGTTTCATAGCTGCGATGATTAGAACCAGAGTTGCTAGATGAGGGGAAGAAGTTACCCTCTCTCTGCGAGTACCGGATTAGTCACGTGACGTGGTAACGCAAGCACGACAGAGACGAAACGCGTCACGTGACCAGACCGCGGCGGAAGTGCCGGAAGAAGGGGAAGGTAGAGTGGGGACACAAAAGTCTTAATCTGGCGACTCTGATTAGAACTTCCTTATCGTCGAAAACTTCGTAGTTACATTCGCCTACATTACTACAATGGCTAACTGCAATTACTGTCATTGTATGACTACATTAATTGACAACAAAAAATTGTATTTTGATTTAAAGCTAACTCTTTGCACTCGAATGGTGACTCTGAGGCGCCAGTAAAAATTGCCATACCATTATCCAAAACATTGTTAATACCATTAAATTCGTCTATATTCTATAAATTGTAAAAAGCTCAATTGTTATATGAGAAAACAGGTTTAATTTGATGTGCATAATGTAAAGAAGGTTACATAGAACAAAAATGATCCGGGTTGATAGAAATTACTTGATTTTGGGTTAAAATACATTTAATACAGTGATACAGATTGAAATACATTTTGGAGGTCCACTCAAGGATTGAGGATTAACAAAACAGTAGCAAAAATTTGTATAAAATTGTAAATAAAAATTCGAGCACATAAAATGGAGATGCTGTTAATCAGATTTTCCGTCTGCTGGAGCAAAGAGCACTTCCTCGTCGGGGTTCGTAACCGGCGTCAACGATTACTGAGCAAGTGACGAAGTCATGATGGAATGCGACGGTATCTCGCTCGGAATTGTCCAGCCATGCGTCCAGCACGCGCGAATCTCCTCCTCGTCGTCCACAGGGACGCGGAGTCGCGGGAACTCGATGAGTTGACTTTGTCAGTCGAATTCTTGTTCCACGACTCGCGTGTTGTTGGCGGCAAGCTGACATCGAGTTTCTCCGTGGAAAAAGGACACCATAAACTTGATAACTGCGTCGCGGGAACGTGGCGTGTTTCGCGAACCGCGCGAAACTGACGCGTCGAGCGCGAACGATAACAATGGGAGCGGAAGTTCCGCGAAACGTATTTATGCGAGGCGGCGTAACTTGCTAACTGCCGACTGTCTCCTATCTATGGTAATGCTTCGGTGGTTGCATTCGGGCCCAATCTTCTTTCGATGAACCCTGGACGAGCCAACTGGAACCTAAAGATGATTAACTTACCAACGGGGTTAAAAAAGCTTTTAAAACCATTACACACCGGACCAGAAAATCTGGAAACAATTGGAAATAGTACTTTTTACAATATCGCTGAATTAATATAAAAAGTGTCACTTCTAAACTCCAGCGTGAACTCCATATTTCTTCAAATTTTTTCATGGTCTCAATTTTTTCACTACCAGAATTTGCAAATGAAAAATCGGAAGAATTTGATGTAGTTCAATGCCTCGAACGTGTCAGATTTCTTTCAGAATTTTTAGATGGTTAAAATTGGTTGAAATCCCCAAAAGCCCTTAACCGAAGAAATTTCCCTCATCGATAACTGTTGTGAGGGGTTGAAATAGGATTTCTAATCAAAGAACTTAAGCTTTTAATCATGTAGTACTTTGGAAAAATCTTTTGTTTGCATTCTATGATTAATATTCTCAGCTTAACTAATAAAGTTTCGCTTACTGTTTTCTGTTGGCGATTGTAGTAGTAGATTTGACCCCAATATCAATTATTATCTATTTATCCGATACAGGTTCCGTGATTCAAACCAAACACAGTAATCTTGACCATCAGGAAAATAATAGCATAATCGCCAGCACCTATTTATTTACTCGGTTCACTTGATGACGATCCGTGATCCAAATTAACCACGATCTTGACACCAATTCACAAATAATTGATCACCTCGATAAACCGTACTGGTTCGTGTTAGTGTAGAAATACGACTTATTTGGGATTATATAGCGCGTGATACGTGGCCGGCTCGGACAAAGTGTAAAAGCCTGCACGCGTGCCCTTAGTTGCACTCACGCAACTAATGCTGGAATGCTTCACGCCTTCGCACGAATCCCAGGAATTTCATTCTTAACCGCTGTCTGTTAATTGTGATTCGTGTTATGGCACAAGGACACTCCGCAGAGATACATTGGATCCAGAAAGTATTTAACACTAAACCTACCGAGCCTGAAAAGTAACTGGTACATGTTCCACTTTCGCGAAGCAGTGTTAATTTCTCTCTAAAACACGTTTACAGGATGGTGGAAAACTAGAGAAACATTTTTCCTAAAAAATGCTGCAAATTCAAACGTGTCCAAAAGCTTGCAAAATTGATGCACGACTTTCCCACTGTTTTGTGGCGAAAAAATGAAGAAAAAATTCCACAGAGTCAACGTAATTTAATCACCGATACCAGAGGTTTTCTAAGGCCTACAAAACCTAGCGAAGTTCGGTTTACAAAAATGTGTTGCGACAGAAATAAACTTTTCAAGATGGATGACGAACCGTGTCACCCACATACGACTGAAAGACAGTCAGCAATGTCAGCATGTTAGGCAACAAAAACTCACATTGAGTGCATTCTTCATTATGGTATGTTAAATGCTTGCGCATCCGTTTCGATAATGATACCATTGAATTATTCATTGGAGAATGAATTGGAAAAATATGATTTATACTCTGTAAAATAATAGAGTAGGTGTTATATAAAACTGTAAAGAAACATTTAGAAAATTAATAAATACTGTTACGTTAATTTCAACCTATTAACTACATTAAGGAAGAAAATAAATTTCTATTTCACTCCAGTTTGTTGCTGCGTATTCAGGTAGAACATTTTTACTTTGCATAAAGATCCGCTGTAATCAATTATGATTTTCGACAAAAATGGGTGGATACAGAGAAAACAAAGAAGACATCCACAGTCTAGTATACTTAATACGATCATATTCAGCTTTCTATTCAGGATTCGATAGGAGCCTGAATAATTTTAAAAACAAATAATACCGCCCCTAGGAAACCTCACAAAACGTTCCACGTGTTTCTCTTTAGGCTGAATAAGTGATAACAGGTCGAGATTGAAATCGAAACAAGGTGTAATGCGCCTGGAAAGGATAAGGCGGTTGTGCAATTCATTTGAATAATTTCGTTTCGGTGATGAAATCGGTTTTCTAGCTACCCGGTCGAGTGCAGGCTAATTTCGTTAATTATCCTAACGAAGCCGGCATTATCGTGCGCGGGTAACGATCCACGATAATTATTACGCTACACAGAGTCGGGCACACGCAGCCGATCGTGTACGAGTTCCCGGCATATGCACGTTCGATTTCGTATGCGACCGTTCGAAGAAGAATGTTTCAACGGGGAATGGCTGGAAAGAAAAGAAACGGATGCCAACACGGAAACGTTGTTAGCTCGGTTTACTTGAAAAGAGATGTAGCCACTTTGTCCCTTTATCTCCTCCTCGTTCAAGTTGCCGTGCAATTTATTCGAACTGAACTCTCATTACCACGGTTTTCCTAACGAGCCTGTTATTTTAGCAACGGAAATATCGTTGCGGATGATGGTTATCGATACAAATCCACTGCTTTGTACCCTAATTCGAAAACATATCAACTGGAATTTATTTTCTAGTGAACTCGTTGTGGAACGCTCATTATAAAATTCATATAACATATATTAGACAATTCATACAGCATCCATTTTAGAATTTAAAATTTAGTTACTCATTTTCTCGTAACACTGTATACAATTTTTTATGAGTTTGCTTTGATAATTGTGATCGTGATTATTTAGAGGGGTGGCTGGAAACTTCAGATAAATAAACATGTATTGTATTAAAACATTGAAAAAGGAATTTTTCTAAAAATCTTAATGTCAGCACTATTTGTTGGCGATTATTTCATAATTTTTTGAAATGTATGGTCCATGGATAAGGAATTTTATAATAGGCCCCTTAACTGCAATAGCAGCTTTAATCACAAACTAACAATCCACCCTTCTGCTAATAATTTCACTGGAGTGAAAATAACAATCTTTCCGCTGTATCAAAATCCGTAATCTGGTTATTACAAATCACTATAGTTGATTAATTTTTGTTGATTTGAAAATGGATTTTGTCCAGCGAATTGTGGGAACGTATTCTCCATCGGCTTATGCGCACAAACTATCCTTAGTTTCGATTAAAGGCGTTCGTTTCTTGGTCAGCCAAGGACTTTCGCTCACGTTAGTTGCACGAGGTCAGGTACACGAGCCCGCGAGTCCTCGTTTCACGTTCGAGGAACAGACGATCGGCCGACGTGCGGTTACCGGACGGCCATACAATCGTACGGGCAATTAACGCAGAACTGGTTTCATCGACGTGTATCGTTCATAATTCCAGTCGACCCTTGTCCAGCTTCCAGCGATCGTAATCTTGCTAGTCTTTCTCTCGGGGAACACGCGACGCGCATCACTTTTACTGTTCGTGCTTCCCTTCCTTTTTATCAGGCGTGTTCTTTTATTTTTCGCGCGGGACTAATTGGTTCGTTTCGTTCTTCTCTCGTTACAGATACCCAAGATGTCGATCTGGACGCCATCCTCGGCGAGCTCTGCGCCCTGGAGCGCCGCTGCGACGGTGACATTGCTGCTACATCCGCACCGGATGCTCAGAGACAAGGTCGCCCTAACAGCACCAGGATCACGCCCGGCGACAATACCGATATCGGCAAGAACGAAGGAGGTAATCGTCAGGACTTAATCCTTTGACACCTGGATTGCGTTATCGTTGCATTTCAATCGGGACACGCTAGGTTTTAACCCTTAGCAGTCGAATGGCGACTGTGAGGCACCATTAAGAAGTACTACACTATTATTAATATAATATATGTAAAAAAACTTTTCAGAAACCACGCTTATATTAAAGTGCACTAAAAAGGAGAAAATCATTTTTTTCCTGGTTCTAAAAATTTAATATAAATTGGTCCGTTCATAAAAACGTTAATCTGATTTAAAGTGTCAGTTTTGCTCCTAATTGTACATGCTCTCGCGTATCGGTCTGACAATTTTCACCGAGCTGCGGATATTTTCACTGCGATATAGTAAATTGCATTATCCGTCTTTGCGTCTTCTATTTCTTCGAGTTTGTCGCTGCAGAATTTGACTGTGTAAAAATATGGCCGAACTAGTTTCTCTGGGCCCTAGGGACACCGTGACGCGTACTCTTGTCAGTTTATCTTAAACATCAGAGCTAACAGACTCGAAACAGCCGGTTCTAACTCGCGACTGCGTAATTAATGTGTTCTTACATTGTCGGCTTTCTTCAACCGGCGCCAACTGTTTGTTACAGCTATGCGAACCGATAGTCCTGACAATGACAGCGCATTCTCGGACACGGTCTCGATGCTGTCCAGCGAGAGCTCCGCGAGCAGCAGCGGCTCGGGACACAAACCTCCTCAGACCGCCATGCACACAGCCCCTCAACAGCAACCCCATCAACTTATGGGTAAGTTACATCAACGTCAGCACACAATATTTAATACGTACCTATAAAAATTCATTCTAACAATTTAGCCAAGCTACCCACTAAAAATTCGTGTTTGCTATCAAGCCCATTACGGTATAAGATAAGATTTCAACGTTTTTACGGAGCTCTCGCGTGTATGTATAATGTATACTACAAATATAAATAACATTTCGTGGAAAACATAAAGATATCACTTTTCATGCATTGTACAGTTAATTAGGTCGTGCATGCAATGTGGGTGTCGCGGCATATGTCGCCTGGCAGGTCTCAAGCGAATAGAGGTTTTCGATTTTTTTATTCCAGAACCAGTTCTTTTTAATCTTTTTCTGACTAAATGAAATAACCAGAATTTATTTCGGTATTCAAAGTTTTTTATCAATCGACCAGGTACACGATAGACATACGATTGATCGAATAAGATTAAAATAATTGTACTCAACCGAATTACGTTGAAAGACAAACACGAGAGAGGACGAGCTCTTCGTCTAATTAGATTGCAGTAGTTCGATATCTCATTAAGCAAAGTGATAGAAAATGGAGTGAGACATAATTCCATAAATTCGCCAGACGCTGCAAGCAGAGTCAAAGCAGAGAAGATACGATTGGCGCTGGAGAAGATGCGCGAGGCGAGTGTCCAGAAGCTGTTCATTAAAGCGTTCACACTGGACGGCAGTGGGAAAAGTTTACTCGTTGATGAGGGAATGAGCGTGGCCCATGTCTGTAGGCTACTCGCCGACAAGAATCACGTGCCAATGGATCCAAAGTGGGCTGTAGTCGAGCATTTGCCCGATCTCTTCATGGGTGAGCGTCCTCTCCGACACGATAAGTCGATCTTCGATAAAAGAATCGTAGAGACACTTACCAGTTTCGATCTTGCAGAGCGAGTTTACGAGGATCACGAGCTGCTGGTGGAAAATCTGTTATTGTGGACGAGGGATTCGAAGAATAAGCTACTTTTCGTTGAACGGCCAGACAAAACTCAGCTATTCCTTAATCCGGAAAGGTTCCTCCTCGGCCCGTCGGACAGAAGTAGCGCGGAATACGATGACCACTCGCGCAATATCCTTCTTGAAGAATTCTTCTCCAGCAGCAACGTTGGCGTACCAGAGGTAACTCGTTCTTCCTATTAACTTTTCGCAGTTTGCTATGAGCAGACTGCGAATTTTATGCATTCATAGTGGAAATGGATGGGTGCAATTTGATAGAGTATAAAGATTGAAAGAATTTGAAAGAGTATTAATATATTATTTTTATTTTTTTTTTAAGTTATTCGGCAAGGAAATAAATTTCTAACTATGAGGTTTCATGCCTTTGAAACTTGTGAAAGTACCTTTACCCTTTCACTTTTAACCGTTTGCTATGAATCCAACGTAGAATCTTAATTAACTTTTTACAATATGAGTTCGTTGCAGGACTTCCTTTACTTGACTTTTTATATTTAAAATATATTTCCTTAATAGTTGGGATTTCATCTCAGTTTCCTCAATACTGTTAACAGATTTTTTAAAAATTTTAGATGTCTAGATTATGTTATCAGTTTCCTTGTACTGTGTGTATTGGAGAGTTATTTACTCGATTTGGCAGACGCGTGATTCATATTGTTATATTCACAGTTGTCAATAAGAGTACAATTTTTACGGATGTGTGACTATAGTCACTTCCAGTGTATAGTTCAACGTTAGGTAAATATAGTCGGCTCTATTGAGCAGAGATTTAAAATCGTAAAAATCAAACTTCCCTTCAAATCAAATTAAGCCGATGATGGACTATTCGATCGCATCCAGAGACAAACATTTGCAATTGTCGATTCAAAATCGGATTAGCGATTGTTCCGCGCCAATGTGTTCGCGTGCAAAAATTCCGACACGTCGTTGTCATCGGAATACGTATTAGACAATTTTCATCGATATTCGATATAGAATCCATACACGCAAAGGATTAAAACCGTTAAAATAACTGTGAAACTTCTACATTTTTACAGTGATAATATATTGTCATAAACAGACCGCAAAACTTTATACAAAATAAAAATTGAAAGGCTCTAAAGAGACAGGGTCCAATAGAAATGCCTTTCTTCCTTTTAATAATCTATTTTATATAAATTTCACGAATTCGCTTTTGTTATAAATTCATAAAATCCGCAGTCCAGACATAACTATTTTCATTAAATATTTCCAGAGCTTTTGGCAAGGTGCGTTCTCGCTCAATAAAAATAAAAATCATTTTACTTAACTGTACATTTTAAAATATACTTTAATTCTTCATTATAGAAATCTGCTTAATTTCCATTTTTCTAAATCTGCAAAAATATAAATTTCTACGAACGTTTGTAGTTTACTATGTAGTTGAATCCACAGGGTACTATACATATACTATCTGCAATTGAGGCCATTGGTGCAGTGAGGGCGTGAGGTCATCTTGCAGACATTGGTTCAATGTATTCTACATTCAAAGTAGTATACTTCCTCGAAGTTTCACTTGAGTGTCTTCGAAGCTAGAGAAAGTACAATATTTTATACAGCTCTAATTTTTGAAGAAGTAATCAAACGCTGTTTATATTTTGTATCTATCTGGGGCAGAAGCCCGGAGCCTTGAAAGAATTCAAGATTCACATTTTCCACGAACGTCTCGCGTCTTTATTACATCCATGGTCGCAATTCTAGTAGTATCATGTCGATATCATTACAAGAATTAGAATTACCCAACTTAAAAATAAAATACAGAGAAATGTAAATTTAAGATATCAACACACAAAGATACAGGACACGTATACAACCGTTCATTGATAATAATGTTCACGAATTGTACGAGAAAATGAACGTAGACAAATGTTACATAGTTACAAACGATTCACTGAAATAGCTGCGAGCAATTCATCAAAATATGAGTAGAGATGCTGTAACCTATTGACACATGGTTACCTCAAATTTCAGGTCGAGGGGCCCTTGTATTTGAAATCGGACAGCAAGAAAGGTTGGAAAAGGTATCACTTCATCCTACGAGCTTCCGGCCTCTACTATTGGCCGAAGGAAAAGGCTCGTACCGCGCGCGATCTGGTTTGTCTGGCAACATTCGACGTGAATCAGATCTACTATGGCGTTGGCTGGAAAAAGAAGTACAAAGCGCCGACGGATTTCTGCTTCGCGGTGAAGCATCCGAGGCTGCAGCAGCCGAAATCCACCAAGTATATTAAGTTCCTTTGCGCGGACGACAACGCGTCTCTGGAACGATGGATGGTCGGGATCAGAGTGGCCAAGTATGGCAGACAGCTGATGGAGAACTACAGAACTCTGATCGATGAGCTGGCGCAGGAAGATCTCGATCTGCTCGCGCATGCCAGATCGTGTTCCGTTAGCTCGATCGCTGTGCCGCCGCAGAATCAAACGCAGTACAACACCAGCAACGACAATGCTCGCCAATTCACGGAAAATTCGCGGAACGGTACCGAGACTACCAACACCAGACAGTACGATGGTCAGAGGCAAAGTTATAACTCCGATCAACGACAGAATTACAATACCGACGGGAGGCTGAGCAGAGCCAGCAGCTCGAGTTCCAGCGGGTGTCTATCGGACGGAGCGCCAAGCAGTTGCGAGGTACAACAATTTAGAAAATTGAAAAACCCTTTTTGTAAGTGCGCGGATGAATTAACACATAACAATTTCTTTCGTTCGATGCTGCAGGTAGCTTTCGAGTGTGGCGAATTTCCAACGGGAACGATAAAGAGGAAACCCTCGATGAACCCAAAACTGCCTCTCACATCGATCACGCGACAGTTGAAGGAAGTTGGCGAAACGGTTCGAGACGAGCCAGACTCCTGCCCGAGTCCTACGAGCTCAGGATCCGGTACGTTGACCAGAAGACACAGTCGTAGAAGGAGTGGCACCGATTCCGACGGGTCTGGAACGCTGAAGAGACACCACCGATCCAGCAACGCAACTCCGGTCAGTCCTGTACCCCCCGGTACACCAGTCAGAGAGAGGGCCAGCCCTATGGGGTACAACAGAACGGAAAGTCAAGAATCGAAAACACCGACGAGTCCTATCCCACCGTCTATGGTACGTACCAGCAACATGGTTCGTTTGAACAATCTCGTATCAACAATCTGTTTATCGAATAACCTTCTACAGATGGATTCGATCACTTCGCTGCCCCCGCCACCGTCGCCATCAAGAGTCGTCGAGGAAACAGAGTCAGACAACGAACCACTCCCGCCGCCTCCGCCCGAGATGTTTAGATCGAATCTCTCCCTGGACTCGTTGCCACCACCTCCAGCGCCTGGCGAAATCCCAGTGTGCAACACGCCTGAGCTATCCGGTTCATCGTTGAGTCTGGCGTCGCTCCCGCCACCCCCGAGCCCGTTGGTAGGAGAAACGGGGACGATCCGACGTGCAAGGCCCAAACAGTCCACGCCGACGAACTCGGTGACGCCCGAGAACACGCCAACGCACACTCCGTCGAGGCCGTCGAACAACCAGCAGATGTACACGAACGCGAACAACGCTGTACAGAATAACGCCGCGGTACAGAACAGTCAGAGCTACAACCTGAACGCGCAGAACGCTCTCCACGCGAACAACTCGGCGAACTCGGTGGCTTCATCGCACAGCTCGTACCCAGGATCCAGCGCGAGTACACCCACGTACGCGCCAAGTTCTCCAAACTTTGCTTCACCTCCTCCGTTCGTTGCTCCTCCGGCTTATGGTGTTCAGCAGCAGCACGGCAATTCGCAGAGCCTGACGAGGCAGAACTCGAAAGCGGAGTCGATATACGGGACTCATTCCCTGCCGCACTCGACGGTCCAACCGATCAGGCCGAACCCGAACATGGACACCGTGCGACGAAGTGCCATGAAACAGAGCTCGAGCCATTACGCAGCTCCACCTTATCTAGCGGAACTGAAGGCGGCGTCCAGTCCTCAGCCGCAACGCAGGGTGACTATTCAAGAACCGCCGACATCGCCGAAGTCGAAAACTGGCACGGGTAAGAAGATCACCTTCAACCTTCCGCCGCAACAAGAACCGGGAAGTCCTGCTCTGCCGCAAAGAAAACCCATGCCACCGAGGAGGTCGGACAGCACGAGGCTCACGTCTCCTAAGAAACTCGCCGCGTCCGATCAAGCTCCACCCGGCGATTTCCTGAAGGATCTCCAGAGGGTGATGAGGAAGAAGTGGCAGGTGGCGCAAAAGTGTAAACTCGACACGACCACCACTCCGCACGAGGTACTTGGCTTTCGCGATCCACCGCCTGCCGTGGCAGACTACAGGGAAACTAACGTATCGAACTGGGTTCAGGAACACTACGGAGCCGACAACCTGTACGAGAACGTTTACACAACGGACCCCCATGCTCCCGTGGAGTACGCTTCCAGCCCGGCCCGGCAGCCGACCGTCCGATTCGCCGATGAGAATCGCAGCATCAACATCGTGAACGCCATCGCCAACAAGAGAAGACCACCTCCACCACCACCGAAAAGGGCAGAGACCACACATTTGACCACCACCAGAGCGATGCACTGACAATAGCAGATAATTCAGCCCCGTCCCGAAAGGCGATGGTACTGTTGTCTGTGCAGTTGGTGGAAGGACTGAGAAACGGCGAGAAGGAATTCGCTTTGTTCTGTGATTTGGTCACCATTTCGAGGTCCTAGTATCGAGTCCACGCGTTCGTTGATCGTCCTTTTTCTGTTACACCGTTCGAAGGATTTCCGTTCTTCCGGCAAGGGGAAAGGGGATCGACGATTATCCTTGAAGGGAGGGAGAGAGGGAGAACGTTCGGCTTTGTGTTCGCATATGTCGTCAGAGTTTGCATGGAATCAGCTTGGCTGGATGTCCTGTATCTACCCAACAACCAGCTGCGGCAGTTATAGGATAATCGATGTATATTTAGGAGTTCGAGGATGAAAGTCTGATCGATACTGCCAATTAAATGGTCGTCAACGCCGTCGCCGGGTTCGACCCTCGGCGTCGGTGTCCTATAGAGAATTTTTTAGCGAGAGAAAAGTTGGTGGACCGGAACCGAGGACCACCGGAAAATCGGAATTATAGATTATCAAGTCCGATGTGAAGCATCTGTCTTAACGGCGATTTAGCAACGGCCATTCAACTAGAACGTAAGGGAAACACTGCCGCACATATTGAGGATGTGATATATAAGTCTTAAGCTCCTAATTTTGGTTCCCCGTTAAACCGGGAGGAAAAACGTCGACTTTTGCGAGCGATCTTCGCTTAGGAGTGTCCACAGAGAGACCATGGACGCGGTCGGATATGAGCCAATCGAATTTAAAACGCGTGAACCGCGCTCGCCATTCTTTCTGTGCAAATCAATCCAGAATTAACTAGGCTTAGCTGTGTCTCTGGTGTCCGCCGACCAGTTAACGACGGACCTTTTTCGCTTGTTTTCTATTAGAGCGGAACAGCTGCGCACGAATCAGATGACGAGAAATTGAAACTGTTACACCGAAGACATTGTGGTTAAGGTGGTTGGCTTGTTGCATATGAAATATCGTGACCCTTGCAATCAAGATTCGTTGATTCGTTAAAATCTGTTAGCGTTTTTAAAATTTCGTAAATCTTGTTCAACTTTCTATATCTAATTCTTAGTATTAACTTCTAGGTTCCCGTGTTCATGAAACTTCGTTTCTATGATCCAGGAGAATAGAGACAATTATTTTCACTGCACTTTAATCCTGATTTTTCAATTAGATTTGATCTAAAAGAAGTAATTCGAACATTGTATCCCTGTTAACATTTAACCAGATCTTCTCGGAGAAAATTGTTGGTTAATTTAGTGCGTTCGTCTTTGAATATTCACTCCGTCCAAATTTTATCTCAGCCCATCTGATTTTGAGAACGAGATATCGCTTTTTGAGGGTACAGAAGTAGATTGACCGTGAGTCTCCCTATTAGAAATCAGTTTTCGTCAGTGAAAGTGAATCGAAAAGAAAATGGGAATATATTCTTTCCAAAGATTAGGGGAGCAAGCCGGGAAACATGGTAAACGTATTGAAAGTCGTATTCGTTGATTTTCATTCGAATGTTTTTGTTATTGTGAAGAACGACATTTCGTATGCAGAAGCCTGATACTTTGCAACATATAGGGGAGACTGGCAAGTTGATAAGTTTTTTCGGTTGCACTTCTTGTGACATTATTAAGTCTTAATTGCAAATATTCCTCTTTTTTATATTGTAATCGAAACATTGAGGTACAAAATATGCTGTTACAACTCTATATCAATCATTTTTATAGTTGTACTTGTTGCTTAGAAGTCATTATTAGACAAAAAGTTTTAATTAGTAGAATGACACTTATTGCAGTAATTTTATCAAATTTGGTACATATTTGCAGTTTGCCTCAGGGACAGTACATCTTATTTCATCGGCATATAATACATACCTTAATGTCTGAGAATTTTTAATTTATTTACAAAGAAAATGTAGAGAATGTATTGACAATTTTTTGAGATCAGTCAATACAATGCAACGACGTTCTTCAGAGAAATCTATCAATGTGCTTCACACAATATTACATAAATGAAAGTGACACAACGTGAAACCAAGTTAATTTTAAAATGTAGAGTTTCATACGTTTTTTTTGACAATTTCTAAAATCAACACGAATGTTTAGTTTTTTTATTGAAGAAATGAGACAATTGAATAATGTTGGCTAACGTACACATTTTTGAGCATGGACTATACCATATTGGAAATTCGAACAAATTACAATGGACCCTTGACTATCCGAACTGAACTGAGAAACATGAGAGTTCGTATAATAAAATAGCAACTTAATTGCGATGCAATTAAGATTCAATCTCTATTGATTGTACAACAAACAGTGTTGCTTATGTGTCGTTTTAGATAGAGCTATTTAAATGTTAAGTATGTTGGGAAACTGGTGACTTGGATGTTCGGATAATCGAGCTCACACTGTATCTTCTTGTATTTCGTCTTGGTTAAACTATACATACTATCATTGGAAAAATGTCTGTAACGACCGTTTGATACAGAGAACCACTTCTCCTCTTAAAGGAGAAAATGAAAAATCAATTCAGCCCTTGGAGAGCTAATCCTTTAGCCGATGTTAGCGGGAGACGCCCTAATTGAGACACATTTCAGCGGCCTGCTACACCTAACAAAGGTCCGACCCAGCTCTGTATCAATTTAGCCTGTCTCCCCTGCGCATGAATGATGAAAACGTTGTTCACAAAACACACGATGGTACGCAACGCGTTTCTGAAACCTTCGTAAATGGGTGTGTATGTATATAAATGGAACACGTATGAGCGTTTATATCAATATATCGACTTTGATGCTGTATGTTTAGATGATAACGTACGAATCAAGCTATCCTCTGCGACGTGGACACTTGACGGTAACTCGAACCTATTCGATGGACCTTGATCGAACGCCACGCGCGGCTCTGCTCTCATTTGTCATAATTGTCATCGGAACCTCCGAGTTTCTTTCTCACCTAGCATCATGTTTCGCATAATTTCGGACAGCTCCTCGAGACAGCTCGAACGTGCAACCTATTCCGAGCAATACGATTACGTTGATCTTCGATCGGATCGGGAAACAATCGCGCGAATCGTCATGGTCTTTACAATTGACTTGCGTCGAGCATTCGAAATCTGTGACATCCTACTGATCCACTGGTTCCGCTGAAACTACTGCTGTCATGGTTCAATGTAAATATATACACCGTATGAATTTGTAACGACTTTTTTACCAAGCGGAACGACACGAAATTGCTCGAGGATATAGTTGTTAGCGCGGTGATCAGACGCGTCTCAGTTGTCGAGTCCATGGGCGATTTCGAGGAACGGTGGTTTACAGCCGGCGAATTTGAGAATCGTTCGTTCCCGAGTTCGTGCGCGTACGCGTCTTTTTATACTCTGAACAAGCAGCGGCATTTCGCGCCGCCATTTTGCACTTACACCGCGTGTGATCGCCAATGGAATTTTTCGTCAACGACTGAACACCTCCTGTTGCCTACAGCGACCGATTTAACTCTTTATACTCATGAATTTGTACCGCGAGTTTCGGGTGTACCCGAGAACTTTGTATCTTTCTTTGTGGACACCGAGGAGAACGGCCAGCCGCGCCGTTCCGGAGGGTCTCGCAGAGTCCTGTGCCGTTTTACACTGTTAAGAATACCCAAGGACCGTGATACGATATTTTCTACTAGCCGAGTTTTGATAGAAGTCCGACGGAGTGAGGATCCGTTCCCGAACGTATACGATCCTGGTGGACGTTTTTCTAATCGATCGCACACGGACACGCGAGACCTCTCCCCAGAAAATAAACGCGAACACACAGAAGGAGAGAGAGATAGACACAGACACACGCGCACACACACACACGGACGCGTATAAACACAAACAAACACGTGTACACACACATACTGACGTCGATTTATATGTAACTGTAACTTTGTCTACCGTGCGTGCGGTCCAATCAAACGGAACCAATAATAGTAATGGTAACGATATATTGCTAACGATATACGTTTTTTGGGACTAATGTATCGAACTTACGGAATCTTGATGACTGTCGTCTGACTTTACGATAAGCGAGAATTACGGTAAGAACCTCACCGGATGGCTTTTCCTCCGGGATGATCGGGTTCTACGTCGGAAGAACGTACGCCACGATGAGAGCCTCTTAAAACACGGATGTCGAGAGCGAACCGGGACACGTTATGCTCCCGCGAGAACGTTGATGTGGGAGTTGATTGTTTAAACCTTAAGGATCTCTCGATCGAAATCAGGAACAGTTGTAGGATGTAGTACTAACGCAGCGTTAACTGAGAACAGGAGAGCGGAAGAGAGAGAGAGAGAGAGAGAGAGAAAGTTTTGACACTCTTTCAGCGTGTTGCTTGTGGATGAATATTGTAATGAAATGTAAACCGATGTACAGAGTGTCTGCAAACGATGGAACAGCAGCTTGGGATCTGATAGATACTACAGTTTCGAGTGAAATGCGTGCGGCGAACCTATGCGATTGCTAATGATTCCTTAATCGACCGAAAACTACGCGAGTCGCCGACAGGAATTCGGCCGGTCGACGAAATGGCAACACAAGCAGCATTATTCAGAGTTGTATATAAATATTATATTATTTTTTATTTAAAAACACACTCTTGTAGCTAACAAGGATATTAAAATAATTAATCACGAAAGAAAGACGTTTTGGTGAAACCATGATGTGTAGGGCTGGGGTAACGAAACCGTTGAAAATACAAAAGTTCTAGTTCTGGCAGCCACTGTATCTGCGATTGACTCAAACCGGTAAGTCCCGATCGATATCGACATCCTGATAGAGCCGCCAGATCGGGGGAGTTGGCTCGAATTGTGGGGGAAAAGTTGTCCCCACTCTGTCGGATTAGTCACGTGGCATTGTGACGCACGCACGGGGACAGGGCGTGGCGGAAGCGTGGGGACATAGGGTCGTAGGAGGGGAAAGTAGAGTGGGGAGACAAGTTTTAAGTTTCTAACCCCTTGCCCTACGATTTATTTTACGGTTTCAGTGCCAAAAACTTTTGTTTTCCAATAGCTGCATATTAACAAACCCGAAAAGGAATTAATAACATACATATATATTTATAAGACTCTGTTCAGAATCTTCGTCACGAGTCTGACACGATATTGCAGGGCAAGGGTTTCATCTGGCGACTCTGGATCCTGCGTGCATAAGATGTCTAGGCAAGCATACGATGAGTAAAGATCAACTGCTAAAGATCAAACCATCCAAAGCGTTTCCAAAGCTTTGGAGGTTAATAACTCGTTGTAGGAGGTAGAGCCACTGTCGTGTATCGGGTTTATGAACTCAACTCAGGATTCTTCCGCTGACAATACCCACATGAACATTATCGAACATGTTATCTAATGTTGCTGCGTCTAATGAACCCAACTACAGCATTTCTGGTTTAACAATTTTTAAACTTTACTGCTTTCAAATTTGACAATTTTACATTACGTTATAAAGGGAACAACGGCACATTTATTAGGAATTTTAGCGAGTTTTATTATAATATACAGTAAAGTCGCGTTTACTGTCTGCGATCGGGTATGCGATCACTGTCCAGGCGATGATTGATCTCGGCTCGGGTAATCGGTGTGAACACCACTACATTGACACCATTAATCGAATGTACAAAACGTCTTCATTTTCATTATTTTTTTTATGGGAGTTTCACTACCTTATTTCTGGCACTTTTCTGATTAAAATAAGACCAAACACTTAGCGAGTGCAAGAACCGATGACGAGGAGAGAAAAGGAAATCTTACGAACTCCCTTACGGGCCCCAACTGCGTTTCGTTTGATTTGTTTCCAGTTAGCCTACGAATGAACGAACCCTTCGGGTAACTATGTTTGCATCTTATCAAGTACTTTCTCTTTCCTTGAATATAGTTTAGAGTTAGATCCGCGTTCAGTGATTAGTCCTTTCTTTTCTTCGATTATCGTGACGTTCAAGGGAATTGCGACAATACTAATTTTCTCGATGGACCTATCTCGACGCTAATCGTTTAGGTATGACACCAAGTGGAAAACAAAAAAAAAGCGCAGCAGTTGAAATATTATAGGTATTATATTCATGTTTTTATGTAAATAAATTTTTGGTATATTTCAATGATCGTTCATGATTATTTACAGGTTACCTTCTTCTTATCCTCACCCGAAGCTGCGTCTGTAATAAGTAGACTGCGGATTTCATACATTTGTGACGAAAATGGGTAAGCACAATGTAAAGCAGTGGACATATTAAAAAGATTTAAAGACATCAGCGTATTGGTTTCAGCTTAAGCAGATAATTAAAAGAAGTAAGAAATTTTTATCTCACTTCTGTGTCTTGCAATCAATCCAAACATTTATTTTGCATAAAGATCCGCAGTCTAGTAATAAGAAACATTATTCAGGCGTTGGTGGTCTCACGACATTTTAGAATTTATTCAGAAGCTTCAAGGCCAATGTTTGGTAACATTTCAAAGTAATATTGTACATTCTTATTTTAATATCACCATTTCTATTATTATTTGTATGTTTTCGAACATTTAATAATTTGATTAGAACATGCAATATCTAATATTGATTTTTACACGATAAATTTAAGTATTGATAATATAATTTAACAATTCACAATGATTAGCACAAGCTATACCAACATTACAGGTAATTCTATTTGTTTTTTTATTTTATTCAATGCAATTTGAATCTCCAGGTAGAGATTATTTTGCCGTAATAATTCTATGTAATGTTAGGCTAGTTTTTGTTCCATTAATCCTAACTAGACTAGCGGTCAGTTGAAGACTGAAGCATGTACTGCGAAAGCGATGAAACGCCGAAAATGCGTGTTTAATTTTTGATCAGATACCGGGGATGATATTACATTATACAAGGATCGGCTTTATGCAAAAAAAAATTCAATAGCCGAACAGTTTATGTGCACTCACATGACGCGGGCCCTCTCCACCGGCACGGGAATATTAAAAACGGGGCTTTTTATTGGAGCATTTTATGAACAGCAACGAATACTATTTTATCACTTGCAGTCGCTGGAAAACCAATCTCACAATTCAAAACACCGTTGAAAAATGCGTACGAAATTGCTCTCTGGAAATCCTGCCGCGAATAAAAATACATACTGCGTGTGGGACGTAAAACTTCGAATCGTTTTCGGTCCCGAAGGTTTGTAATAAAATTTTAAATTTACTCTTCTGCGGGCGCTATATATTTTCGAAGAAGTTCCACAATGTGTGGAACTCTCGTTTATTTGTTGATTGTTCATTAACTCGCAGTTAACGTCGGATGCATGCTGGTTTGAAGTCTACGACGATGTGCGAAGTACAGGAAAGGTAAGTGTGTTTGTCACGTGTTTGTTCGTGTTTGCCTAATATAATTAACCCTTAATCCCTTTGCACTACGATTTATTCTGCGGTTACCGCGATTAGAAATTCTTTAGCATATTATTTAAGATTAAACAATCGAAATGTCCTAAAGAAGTTCAAAAAAAGTTGATATAATATTTTCAATTTTCGTACAATACAGTAGCGGAAGTTAGAATACAGAAATTTCGTTGGGGTCGTGAGAGACCCAGTATGAATTTTTGAAAACATCCATCATTTTACATTTTCTTAAACAATGTAATTGAATGAAAGAAAGAAGAAGAATGTAAAGATAATGGAACTTCAAAAATTATTTGGTACCTTCATACCTCACGCACAAGTCTCTAAGCTTAGAATAATTGAAATTTTAGTTTGCATAACTTGATGTATCATGTGTCGATTACGCCGTACTACTTCGTTTTGATAAGCAATTCCTTTTCAAGGTTACTGGTTTCGTAACGGTGGACCATATATTACCTTCACCTATGTTGTTTCATAACACGAGAAGATTGACGTAAATATATATGAAATTGCCGACTGCCCCGCTGCCCTAGGTATGGGGCACAATTTTATAGGTTCCTTTTACGACTCATGGCAGTCGTGTGTTCTACTTTGCGTTTACGTTATACACGACCCTCGAGCATTGCTGTCGAATACGTAACCTAGACTTCTAACATAGACCTCACCGAGTCTTTTTTCCTGTATACAGGGCGTTCGGCTACAGGTGGGACAAAATTTAAAGGGTGGTTCTCCATGATAATATAAGAAAAAAATGAAGAAATGCTCTTTCCCTTTTAAATTATTCTCACAGGAGTAGTTTCGAGATCACTATAAAATGGGATCATGCACGATTCCGGTATGCATATTGCGTATGTGCATTTTTATAACTACTTTCACTTGTGAGACTAATTAAAAAGTGAAAGGGCATTGATCCCTTCTGCTCGGAAATATACTCGGAAAATTAGTCTTCTTATTTTAGATTTATTATTAGACTTATTTTAGAGACATGGATAGGCTGCATTATCAAGCGTTCTCAATCACTTCGTTCAATATTTTCATAAGATTTATTCGATATTCCCTCGGCTGTTTCTTTGCACCCCACTCCTTTATATTATTTTTGTATGTTTTTATTACCCCAACTTAAATTTTTACATTTCACATTATTATTTTTGTGTTTTTATTTATTTTGTTTGTTTTTATATTACTTCAACTTCAACGTTTACAATACGATACAATACTTATTTTCGTGTGTTTTCATTACCTCAAGTTCAATGTTTGGTTGTGGTTTCTTAAGTTTTATTCATCGGCAACGCGCTGTGACGTCACGTCCACGCGAATCCTTATTTAGAAGAGAAGAAGACAGCAAGAACGGTAGCGTGGTCGAAACCGAGCGGTTTTTATTGGAATGTTGAAAAATAACCCGATCCATGGAAAGGTCAAAGAGCCGTCGGAGTCGGGCAACGTTGCCTCGATGGGGTTCGACCTCGTATAACTATCTCGGCCGCGAATGAACGAAGAGGTAAAACGAGTAGTGGAACGAGTCGGGATAGTGGAACGTTTCGAGCGGTCTGCTTTCCAGGAACACGAGTGTAAATCACGATTTTATTACGGATAATTTTACGAGGAGTTGAGCTCGCCGCCGCCGACGCTGTTTGAGTGTCGGCTACCTTAAACTTGTAATCGCGCTTGGTCCTGTGAACCTCGAGCCACGGCCGCGAAATCGTTAGCGTATTAGGAAAACTTGTCCAAACAACCCTGAACACGGTCCTCGGCGACGATGTTCTGCGGGGAAACTGTTTTCCTATCTTCTGCCAATTCTCGAAAGACAAACCCCATCGAATGGTAATAATTAGACTGCGGATCTTTGTGCAAAATAAAAAATGTTTTGCGTTGATAGTGGGAAGTCGGTGTTACGTCCTGAGATGGACGTTTTAGAGATTTCTATCGATTTTGAATATTTATTCCCATATATTATGTCGTAATGTAATAATATTACGTCGTTAAATTGTAGTACGCAGTGGAGAATCTTCGCCGTCTTTGCGACAGATGCGTCATGCGTCAGACTAAATCGAATAAAAAGTGACTGTTTGGATGAGAGTTAAGTTCCGTGCTTGTTATTATGCGATTTGCGGTTGGATCAGCGTGGTACGTTCTCAAGGAACAGCGTTACATACACGTTGGTGGTCTCAGTTTGCGTTTCTGGTTGAATCACGATTCACTCGGTGGGACGCTACTCGTTTGCGGTGCCTTTCTTTTCGGCTTTTGCGGTCACGTAAATTCGGATCTCGTAAAGCAACGAAAGGAAGGAATCCATCCTCTCGCATAAAAGGGATCCCGACGGTTTAATTACATTTTGCAAGAGGCACAGACGCAGCGGCGGCGCGGCGGTGGCATTCCCGTGCGTACTTCGATGGTTTAATGATCTTCGAATCGCATGAATGAACCTAGCGCGTAAATTAATCCGGTTCTTCTCACAATCACGGCTCTATCCCCACTCAAATATTCGGTCAGTACTAATTCCATTATGATTTATCTTGATTAATCATGCGAGAATTGAATAGTGGTAGTTCAGAGATTCGAATTGTAATATATTTCTAATATACATTCGAATGTATCTAATAATACAATCAATACAATACAATATACAATAATATGTAATAAATAACAAATTCTAATGTATTTTTAGGTTCTTTCATTCACAAGAAAAGCGACACAATTCCAAATATAATATTGTAACAAGCCCAGGGCTGCGAGCAGCACGAGTGGCCGGCGAAGGGTTGTTACCCTAGGAATATGGTTGCCGAGTCTCCCGATGCAACTCAACATTCTTATAAATGTTTAGAATATAAGTTATGTGCATATACAAAACAATCATTGTATGTATTAGTATAGAATGAATAAATAAAGAGAGTCTATACTCTCTTTATTTATTCATTCTATACTAATACAGTATATATAGTAACCAGCGTATTTGAGAATATATTTATTGAATCCTCCCAATCTTTTCCCGGACTTCCGACTTGTCGTTGAGTTGTACTACTGAATTTTCGAAAATTTTCAACCGTCTGGCTTGTCGTCGAGTTGTACTACTGAATTTCGTGCCACCTCCCTCGATATCATGTGCTCCTAATACAAAGTTCAATTTCCGGGGTTTTCGAAAAAATTCCGAAAATTTTCAACCGTCTGACTTGTCGTCGAGTTATACTACTGAATTTCCAAAAATTTTTCGAGTGCCTGGCTTGACGTTGAGTTGTACTACTGAATTCCGTGCCACCTCCTTTTATATCATACTCTCCTAATACAAAGTTCGATTTTTCGAAAAGTTTTCAGAAAATCTCGACAATTGAATTTGTATTAGGAGAACACGATATCGAAGGAAGTAGCACGAAATTCAGTAGTGCTACGATATGCCTCCGATAGTTCCGGAAAGCAGAATAAAAACCACTGGAACGCTTGCGATGCGAGCATCGACGCGCGACGGTTTCCGTATAAATATAATGCAGCAACATTACACTTTTTAAGCTGACAACGTTGTGAAATCTGGCGTCCTCAGACACACAGTTTGTGTGTTGCAACGTCGTGCAGTTCACTACCTGTCCGTTCCATTCCGACAGAGTCCGCTATCGTACCAGAGCATTTTCTACAGAGTCGGTAATTCAGAACCGTAGACAGAAAAATACATTGCATGCAATATCTGTACGGATTGTGACGGGGATTTATAAAAAATGTCGGTCACAAATAAAAGGTCAATAGTTTTTTCATTACATCTTATAGTAATTGCAACGAGAAACAAAATTCTCTAAGGAATCATAAATCGCAAATGAACCGTAAAATTTTCGTAAATTCAAAGTTTCGTAAATTATTTGATTTCATATGTGGAGTAAATTATGGTTTCCTGCATTTCGATATTTTCATCGTGAAGAAATATTTTTAATGCCATTTTAACACAAACTTTAAATATTTTCTTTTATGTTTCAGATTACCAAAATAAAAATGTCTTGTTTTATGTTTTAGGATACCAAAATAAAAATATTTTATCTCATGAAATTTCACCGTTTATTTAAAATGGTATTTTATTCGATCGTAGAACAACGACTATATAAAATGTATTTTTCCCAAAAGTTTACACAGTTGTGAATATGGCTGTCCACATCACCATTTATGTAGGATCATTGGAGTCACCTAACTATGTGATTACATTTTCCACGATTTCAGTTTCTTCCGTGGCGTGAAATAGATTTTAAAGGGTGTCCATCGCTCAACCTCCTCATAATTGAAAGACATTGCCTATATTCGGCAAGTTCCCACGTTGTTGCGGGTTTTTACTTTCTTGTTTCGGCGGCTTAGAATTATGCTAATTTAATTTATGCCGTGTTTCACGCATCCCGGTGTCTACGCACGCCGGTTCCACAGTATTTAAGTAATAATCTCCATCCGTCTGGTTTCAGACGATTCCCGATTTGCCAGCTCACAAGTCTCAGCCGCGCCGCGCCGGCGGCGTTCCCCCGTTTCTTTCAGCGCTTTCTCTCCAACTCCCCGGATCGTCTGCCACTGGAAACATCGTATTAATTGGCCGATCGAGCATCTCTAATTTATGAGTGTTCGTCGCACGTGCGCCCACCCAAGCTTAAGAATATTTTTCAAGTAGGACACCGACGAGGGAATACGATCTTTGTTCCCCCCGTAGATCGTCGATAAAATCATCGCGCGCGGTGTTCTCGGTTTAAAAAAAGCTATCCACGGCCTAATTTCTTAAGCCCTATGTTAATGAGATTTCTACGACCAGCTCTTTACGACGAGATCCCTTTGTGTGCTTCATCCCGAAACGAAACTGTGACTTTGTACCGAAGACCGGGCCATTGGTTTTTGACAGAAAGCGATGATGTATCTGGTCAGTCCGATAAGACGAACATTTTAAAGGCCCCTTTTAGATCCGACGTGGATAAAAGACGATGACTTTTACTGTTTTATATTTCACCAAACCAAATTCTTCTTAAATGCAAGAAGCTAATATAAACTATGTAGTTGTAAGTTAAGTTGAAAGGTGCTATCATTAAGAGAGCTTTTATTATTAAAAGAGATTATGTAATATGTTAATATGTTCATGTATTGTATATGGTACATAAACCATACTTGATTCAAAGCATTAAATAAATAATTAATTAAAGATCCGCCGTCTAGGTATTACATATGTATATCAATTTTGCATATCCATAAAATGAAAAAAATCATATACAATGGAATTATTCTAGGTTGGAAGAAATGTTTAATTATCGAGTTAAAATAGCTCCGAGTTCAAAGGGTTAATAGATTTTCCCGAAGGGATGAGGGGTTAAACACGGAAAGAGGTGGAGTTCACAAGGAACCACGGAAGTAGTCTTCATTCGGGCGGAACGGTTCTTAAAGAGGATGTATGGGATTAAGATAATAGTCCCGGGAGGGAAGGAAGGAACTCGGAAGGTGAGGCAAGCGAAAGCAAAAACGAGCGATATGATGTGGGTCAAAGTCTTTGGGACTGGGTCGCATCGTTCGGCTCCTTCCCAAGGAGCAGCCCGTCCCTTGCGAGTCTCTTCAGGGTCGATGGTAAGACGAAAGGTGAAGCCAGGGTTGGTTTCAATTGCCACGGTGTCAGGCTTCCTATACACTCGCGCGACTCCCGTTCTATATCTGTACAAGGTGTAACAAAATTTACTGGTTCACTGTTCACTGTTCACTGTTCACTGTTCACTGACTGTTCAGGACACGTCAAGGTCATCGTATACCAAGCCGTTGTACCCATCTTGACACAAGCAATAATAATAAGCGTAATCTAACAATATTGAGCGTGTACATTGCAAATGAAACTTTTCGTGCAACCCAACATATTTCGTCACGGGAATGATCGATGGACCTCGGCGTGCCGTTATAAATAATACCTCTCGAATTGCTCAATTTCGTCTGCAGTTGTTTCTAATACAGCTTGTCGCCCGGGAGCATCCCCAAAGCTAGGTTAAATTATGGGACGAGGCGGAATCATAAAAATCACTTGAACCGGGCCACTGTGTCCTCCAGGAAGGAAATGAAATCTCGTAGCTCTGCGACAGATTCATTACAGGCTGATATCGCGGGAGAAGGAAAGGGAGAACGATGGGGCGGCACGTTGGGCGATGACCGATGGCCCGTGGGGTAGGTCCTCTTTCTCTTCTTCATTTTTCACCCTCGCATGCTATTAACCATCCCTCCCACGCATCCCGTCAGCATACCCTTAATAAGATAACGCCATAAGAACGATAAACTTACCCACTCTACCCCCGAGTGTTATTTTATCTCGGTGTTCCAATCTCAATCTTTTCGCCTTTCTTCCGGCGGCTGTGAGAAAATACGCTCAGCTCCGGATAGAACAGAAGCAGACTGATATTATTATTTGTACGTTCTATCTGATGACGTCGTAATTGTTAGATCATGCCTCCGGTGTGGCTGCGGCTTAAGGATGCGCGAGTGATAACGGCCCGCGAACAAATTAAGAGAAATGTAGTATAGCGCCAAAGCACGGAGAGATGTACCGTGGTGAGATCAGAGTTGGGCAAAATGTAATTTCAATTACAATTACAATTACTTGTAATTGGATTAATATTACTTGAAATTGCAGAAATAAAATTACAATTACTTTCGCTCAACCAGTAATTGTAATTGCGGGCCACAATTACAATTACAGTAATTGTGAAAGGAGTAATTGCAATTACTTAACACGATTACAGTAATTGTAATTGAGTCTAACAATTACTTCAGTGTAATTGTAATTGAGTCTAACAATTACTTCAATGTAATTGTTCTTTCAAACCACTAATTTTTATGTTTTGGACCATTTAACCGTGTCTTGTTTTTTCATATTCCTGCTGGTTTTCGTAATAATTGACTGTTTCAAGATAAAAGGACCACCCTGTATATGTGCTACCACTGCTACCGAACATGGCTGAAATACGCCGAATTGCACATATTGGGAAATCGATCGACAGAGAAACAATTATAGAAATATGGAAATCCGACATCCATATATTTTAGTTTCAATACGGAATCACACTGCATTTCGATTAATTCGGCCCGCGGAGTATTTGTCGACGGGCCGCATGTTTGACATGCCTGTACTATCGGTACAAAAACATAGAGTGGCCCCCTAGATTTCGTAAAATAGCGCAGATAATTAAAAAAACACGTCGCAAGCTAGACGAACGCACGTTCAGGGGAGGAGTACGTGCGTTGGCGGAGTGAGAGGGTTGAAATTGTTTTTCATATTTAATCAACTAAAATCCCTTTTAATACATCGTCCACTGTATTATGCCCAGGTCAGCTCCATTCAAAAGGCGGCGCGGCGTGGCGCGGCGGTCCCGATCACGACCACCCTCCGCAAGATCAGAGCAGATAGGAGCGGCACGAATTTACATACTGACGAAAGTTGCCCGGCCAGTTTCCAATTATCAGCGTGGAAAATGGAAATGGCGTAGCTCCGGTCGCGTTCCCGTAGCCACCGAATTTCACTTTCCACCCTCCGTCGCCTGAACCACTGCGACCGCCGCGCGTTGTTCTGTCCTATCTTCCAGCGCTATAAATTAATACTAATCTCGGCGTCCGTTGTGCAGGCCTGCTCGGTTACAAGGCGGGATGCGAGGGTGGCCGACGGGGGCGTTTGGATTTATTGGGATTCGAGTAACTCGGTGCGACGTTATCGTACGCTGCTCCAACGGCACCGTAGTCGCTACTGACCTCTTCAAGTTCCACCGAAATACACTCGCCGAAGTTCTCAGTGCGTCCGCTCTCGCGAACCTTCAAATTATTGCGAAAACCATGCCAGTCCTGGCAATTACTCGAATAACATTACCGGGCCAGTGGTCAGACCAATATCAATATGTACTCATGAATACCAATCAATTCGGTATCCAACATTCACTTCGTCGGGTTCGATTAGCGCTCGCAAGAACGAATAGTTTGGTCCACGTGCTTGCCAAGAATTCCATTTAGGTATAAATACGCCCCCTTTGTTACACGCTTCTATCAAATGTCACGAGTGGTTTAATAATTTTTACATTGTTTACGTTATTTACACTATTTAACGTTTAAGAGATATTGTCAAAGAGGTGGGTGATCAAATTATTAGAACCACTTGCATTATCTTACGTTAAAGCAATCAATTTTTAAATAATAGTTTAGCTACACTGAATTCTTATCAGTTTCTATCGTATTTCTAGACAGAGTTGTGCAGAATTACAATTGAATTACTCCAGGAATTATAATTACAAAGTAATTGAATTACATTGTAATTCATTTATATCATAATTTATAATTCAGATCTTCATTCAATTAAATTACAATGTAATTCGTAATTGCAATGGAGTACAATTATAAAACACATTGTAATTAAATGAAAATTAAAAATTAAAGAATAATAAAGTAATAGGTAAGAAGAGGTTGACAATTCCATGTGAAGGTTTCAAACAGAAGGAATGTATTATTTATAAATTTATAATATCTGAACGGAAATAACCTGTGCGTTACACATTTCTTGTCATTTATTTGTCGACTGCAAAAAAAATAAGCACAATTTAAAGCAGTGAACATATTAAAAATATTTAAAGACATCAACGAACTGGTTTCAGCTTAATCAGATAATTAAAAGAAGAAAGAAATTTTTATTTCACTCCTGTGTCTTGAAATCAAAGCAAACATTTTTTATTTTGCATAAAGATCCGCAGTCTACTGATCACGTACCGTGGCTCACCTTGTATAATATCGATTTTTGAACGAAAAAGGTAGGAGATCCAAACAGAAAAAGCTCGGGTCGAAAGGGTTAGAAAGGACATTTGACCGGAAAGGAAAACGAGGAGAAAAATAGGGCATGCCGAGCGGGTAGAATAGAAAATCGAAGTTGCCCGTCGATTCCCGCGACTCGTCGGATCTTTAATAAATAAATGGGCGAGTATCCACGGTGGATAGGTGGAAAGGGTGAAAATCGAAATGAGCCACGCCCAGGCGAAGAGAGAACAAAGAAAAATCAGAAGTTGCGGGACGGGCCGGGCCGGGCCGGGCCGCGCGCGCGACCCATTCGGATCCCGGAAGACGGCGCGGCGCGGCGCGGGCGTTGAGGAGCGGGAGGTGTTTCGAGCGTATCAAGGCCAAGGTTTATTAGCGGCGGATCAGTTTCAGAAGCCAGGGCTAGGTGTCAAGCGGTTGCAAGTGGTCTGGAGTGGTGCTCGTAAAACGTGAATATAAACGGACGGCGAAAGTGTCGCCTTCCGCAAGCTCGGGCTCGGGCTCGGGATCGCTCCGCCACCCTGTTGTTCCATTTGTCACCCCGCGAACGAATTATTACGACTTGTCACCCGTCACCCATTGAATTATTGCGCGCCACCGAGATATAATCGAACGGACAACGACATAATCGAACCGATGATTTAGAATGATGGCATGAATTACTGGCTATTTAGGGAAGTCGATGAGTTATTGCCCTTTCAGGGACACGCGAGCCGGAATTAATGTTCCGATACAGCGATATTATACACCTTCGTATCAACGGCTAAATTATATTTAACACTGAGCCACTGCCAAATGACCGGCTTCATATTTTTTATTTTACTATTCAGCCGCTCGATTCGAAAATGGTGCATGCGAAAACAGTTAACAACGGCGGATCTTTATGCAAAATAAAAATTGTTTACGTCGATTGCAAGAAATTGAAACCCAAGTTAATATTATTTCTTCCCTTAACGATTTTAATAGAGATGTCATATATTGACATCTTCACTTTTTAAAATTGTCCATCAATTTTGCATTTCATCTACTCAATTCTGCTATAAATGCATAAAGATCCGCAGTCTAGTAATGACGAATCAAGTAAAAGTTCTATAAAACACAATAATATTACGTTTGTTGTATGCAAGTCACGCCAAAATGATATTACATTTATTTTACTTAATGACGATTAAACCCTTCATTCTTTATGATTGTTATGAGAAAACGGAACAGGAGAAATGAAGCGCTAGAAATATTAGAAGAATTAGAGGATATTGACATTAAACCGTTCATTCAATGATTAGCCTACTCCTCGCTTCCAATATTCGTATAGTCCTCATGTCCCCATATAAAACATTTAGAAAACAGTATATTACTGATAACAATGCTTAAGATGGCTGATTGCAATAATTACCCTATTTTGTTTTATTATTTCTCCTTTGTTATCAAAGAAGTTTTATATTCAATTTAAGGGTATGTTTGATAAAATGCTGTAACTATGATGACTGTTGTCGAAGCAAGTGTTAGTAACAGTCATTTAATTAAAATTCAAAGATAAAATTAAGATATTTATTCCATAACATATTTTCCATTATGAACCTTTCTGTTACATGTGTATAACTATAAATGTCGCATCACATTTTTTCTTAAATCAATATTGTTTTTCTAAGGAAATCGAAAGTGTTACAATAATGTTCACCCTTGTTATTTAACAGTTTGCACAATATAAAAATAATAAGAAAGGGGTATGGAGATCGCGTGTATACATATAAATCGCGCCACCATAACGTTACCATCGTGTAACGTAACACATGTCAAATATTTGCTTTATGTTAGGAAATGTGTAATCCTGAAAGGTCTTTGCCTATCCTAGCGTATTGGTACTGCATCTAACTAGTATACATCAACTACTTAAGCGTCACTACGTAGTCTTAATTATCAAAAGTTATGCATCACAAATTGAGAAATAAATTCATGAACACATTCAAAAAGTTTTATGAATTCGTTGATCACAATTAGACTGCAAATTTTATGCCAGAGAAATTAATTAGGTACAAAACTGTGAGAACATTAAACGAATTTAATTCTGACGAAAATGAGAGAGAATGCATCATTTAAAACAGTAAAAACATTAGAAGAATTTAAAAATACGAGTATAAATTTCTATTTTATTCCAGTTTGTTGCAATTCGGCTACAAAGTTTCTATGTTGCATAAAGATCCGAAGAATTAATTTATCTATCTCTACTGTTTCCAACAGTTGACGTGGAAACATTTTATTTTCCATAAAAATCCGCAATCTAGTCCTAACTTTGTATAAATATACGAACATGTTTAAAGACACTGCTAATAATGTTTTTTGATGGGCGACATGTCTTACGACATTTAACCTGATGGGAATGCGTTTAAAAAATGCAATACTCAAAAAGAATTTATCAGTTTTGCTTAATAGTCAATATTCCGTAGACCCTCCTTTATATTTCATCGCGAAAATCCGTTTGAGCAGAGATTTGTACAATTACTTGATTGTTTTCCGCCTTAATTTAAGAGCTAGAAGAGCAGATATTTTCAAAAAATGACAAGAACGGGAGATCTTGTTGGTCAGTCGAAAATTTCAAGTGCCGTATCTTTCTGTCCCGGGCTGTATAACAGTTTGATTGGGCCCCTGGTCGAGACAGATCCGCCCCGATAGGCGATCCGCTCCTCGATAGTTGAGCACCGCTGCGGCGTGTCTAATGTAAGAGGAGGAGATCGTAGGTGGAGGAGGTGAGAGTGAACGTGCGTAGCTAAAGGGGCAGCTCGGCAAGCCGGACTTCGAGGTCCTCCTTCGAACCTACTCCCTCTTGTCCCGCCGGTGTGCCGCGCATCTCTCTCTCCGGTTCTCTCCCCGGCTACCATCCCTTTTTCTCTGAACCACGACCCCCAGGAACGGAACAGGGCTGGCTTCGCGACGAGCTCGGAGATGGTGGAGGCGAAGGAGGTGGCTGGAGGTGGCCGAGAAGGGAGGAAAGGTTCCGAGGGGGGTGGGTTAGGTCTGAGCCTAGATCAATACTCGCATCTCTGCCGGCTGGACCAGGCCGGACATTGCGTTCCGAAGCTCACCTTCGAGCCGATATCAACCCTCCTACGGCATCCCTTTTCCTCTTGTTGCCACCCTCGCGCTGCCCCACCTCCTTTCTCCTCCTTTCAACCCCTCTTCCACGACCTCTTGGCCGGCCAACACTGCCGGCTACCATCCTGCCACCCACCCTCTCCCCCATTTGCATCCGCTTGTTTGGAGGCGAATTTTTCGGTGGAAGGATTTTTTTTTTCTACCCTCCGTCAACGTGCCGGACCACCCGGTCTCTCTCTCCTCCGCGTCGCTGTTTATTTTCGGGGGTGGCATCGTTCGTCGAAGGGTGACACGTTTCTCTCCCTTCTATTTTTTCTTCCTCCTCTCTATCCCCATCTCCGTCCCTCTTTTGCTCTATCTATTCTTCTCTCTCATCTTTCTTTCTTTTTTTATTCTAACAACGAGTTTTAGTTGCCCCGCCGCAGTTGTCGGTTGTTTGAGCTGGAAATTGAATTTCGTCGAAGGGTGGTCGTTGTCCAAAGGTCGTTGCGCGAGAAGTCTGTCCCCGCGCCTCGAATTGAAAGTGAAAGGAACAAGAGAATTACTGTTCCTTATATTTTCCAAGTACAAATTTCATTTGCCGCCGCTCTGTGTCCAGACGAACCAGCCCCCTTTGTCTCACTCGGCTACTATTTCATTATTGATCTCGCGGTAATTGTTGCACCAGTGCCTCCGAACGAACGTTTCATTCACGCAAGCAACATTGTTCTCTATTCTTAGGTTTTGTTCTCTGCAGATTTAAATCAATTTGCTTTTTCCACTGAAAGAAACCTTATCAACGAAGTTAGAAAACTGTTTCCAATTTTTCGTCGATTGTTCACATTAGTTAAATTTTTCCCTACTTTTCTAATTGTGTATTATTCGTTCCTGTTAACGATGAGTTTAAGATTAATTGATAAAATACTACTTTTCAAACACGGAAAAATAATTAATAGTTCTACGATAAAAAGAAAATGGAAACTTATCTTGTCGCTTTAAGTAAATTGATTCGGGAATGACGAACAGAGCGAAAGGGCAATGAAAAACTTGATTCCGCTCGTAATCCGATTTATTAATCCCTTTTGTCGAATCAGATCTTAACGTTGCTAATTTTTTTTACACGAAGAGGGTAACTAAAGATCGATAATCACATTTTCCGTTATCAGGGAGATACAGCGATGTCGTACAGGGGATAAAAAGTTCCGGATCGAACAGATCCCCTCGAATTGATTCGCAAGAGTGCGGCAGTGTCGCGCGGATACGCTCATCATCCGCCCTGAAAGCCGGCCGAGATACGAAAAAACTGTGTATCTCGGTCGGTTGGTCACAACAAACCCACAAGAATAACGATTATGACTTCCGCGAAATAAACGCCGTGTAAACGACACGGGAACAATTCAATCCCACCCTTTCGGTCGCCTTATACTTGACGTCGCCCCTTGTTCGATGCGGCACGCGCGTACAACTGCCTTTCCAGCGTGCACGCACGGCGATAAAAGTATCGCCGGATCCATTTCCTTAATTACGAGAGACGGTTTTCACAGTGTTTTATTCTCCAAGCAATTTTCCTCCACATTTTATTGTCGTCCCTGCCGAAAAGCGAGTATTTGTATCGCAGTAATGTATTCGATGATGTCAGTCGCTGCATCTATGGGTGTAGAAATAAATCAGAGAGAGAGAAATAAACAATTATGTTTCATTTTCAAGGAGGTGCACTAGTTTTGAACTCTCAAAAAATAAATGTTCTTATTTTTTCAAAGATGCTGCCTTGTGACAACACTTCGTCTTTTCTTGAAATTTTACAAACAATTTGATGAAGTTGACAATTTGCTTTCCATAGTTTGTTTCAATGTGATCTCACAAAAGGAATTCTCCCCTTTACGATGATACTTTAAACATTGATCTACGAGTTATCATTACGATTTTATTATACTTTGAACAATGGCAATATAATTCGTGAAAGAAAGAAAACTCAACCTTTTCGCTCTTATTTATAACTAGAGAGCGGATGTTTGTGCAAAATAGAAAATGTCTGCATCAATTGCCAGAAATAGAAACCAAACAGAATGTTATATCTTCCCTAATAATTTTAATAGATGAGCAATCATAAATATACATCTTCAATTTTTAAAATATCCCTACAATTTTGAATTTTATTTACTCAATTTTGCTATAAATGCATAAAGATTTTTGGAAGAAAACTAACTTGAGGGGCATCGAAGTATTGTACACATTATGTTTCACCGAGTATATTAAACGAACAGGATGGTAGGGTTGACTATACTTGAGAAAGATATTAACTAAACAATAAAAAGTTCACGACAAGTCGCTAAAGATAATGTAATGGAACGTTCACTGTAATGTGGAAAGTATGGAAAGTTATGTACCCAGTGTCATAGAGAATTAAAGGACGTTTATATATAGTATAGCAGTTGTTGGGAACTTTCTTCAACTCTTGGAGTAAATTAAACTGTTCCACCAATCTGCGTTTCACGTACTCGTTCTGCATTTTGAACACAAACAAAATTATGCATTCTTGCATTAATCCCCTGGCTGTTTTTTTTCAATTGATCAATCGTTATTTATTATTAGACTCCGGATGTTTATGCATAATAAAAAGTTTGTGCATCAATTGCAAGACACAGGAGCTAAATATAAAATTATATATTAATACTCTTAAAATCTTAATATTTTCACTTTTAGTTTTAATTTCAATTATGCATTTAAGTAAATGCAAAAAATCCGGAGTCTATTTATTTTCAATTTTTTACTTATTAAATAATTGTTAAGAGAGTTTAATATCGTGAACATGGACTATTTTAAACAATTACATGCTCGTATGAAAATTCTGGTTTCATTACAGACTTTTTTCACGTATTATACGATTTTATTACACGAATGACTGTTTTAATCCGTGTTTATGGTGGGGTGAAACAGTCGTACTTCTGAAAAATATTTTCATTCGATTAATTCGAGTACACTCTCGAAGCTTTGCGTGCGAAAACATAGGATGACCGACGGCGCGTACTAATTTACAATTCATCCTTTGTTTCGAAGAACAATAAAGACGGTGATGACAAGGGTAACAAGGGGTTGTGATTTTGCATAGAAAGTAAGAGATATTTATACACTCTAAGTTTCTGTCTCTTTTAAATGTGAGATGAAATTGGCTCGGTCATTATTAAAAAAATTTACGATAACAAGAATATCCATATATCATTTAAAGTCTGTTCATTTATGAGTTATGTAATAAGGTTGCATGATCATCTTGAGAGTAATTGTCCCATGTTCGATAATAATTAGTCAAAAATATCTTGCAAAACATTCATCCATTGTACTTACTATAATATTAAAAAAATAAAATTTAAATAATTTTAATTAATATTTTGTATTCAGCAAATTTTCAAATATATATCGCACTTTGTAGGGATTGTTAAAAATATGTTCTTTATTTAGGAATAGAAGTATCAAAAACAAAAAGTCTCGAGTTCGTTCAAGCGAATACGACTGACTATTGTGTCTGATCATCACTGGGTAATTCTACTAGGAATAAATATTGACGAAGCTAGGTCTGCTTCCCATGAAACTACTCACGTTCAAGTTAATATTGCAGCAAATAAATCATATTATAAATCAGTTAATTATAAATAATAATAAATAATTACAAATCAACGGGGGATTTTTATGCAAAACAAAAATTTTCTTTGCTGATTGTAAAAAATGGAAGCCAGATGGTGATAATGATGGTAAAAATAATGTAACAAATTTCTTCTAACCTTTTTACAGTCTGATTTTTACTCATAATTGCATAAAATTTGCAATGTACTTATAAATATTGACGTAAGTAGAAAAAGTAGAAAAAGAATTTTAATTAATTGCGATACCTAATTTCATTAGACATGGTATACAATTTTTTTTGAAGATCGTGTTGCTTAAAATTAGAATTTGATGTAAAAATGTTTCTTTTACATTATTAATTTATTTTTCCGCAATTAATTCTTCATCGAGATTATATATACTTATTACCCATTACAGAGTATATTACTAGTTTTCAAAAAATTGTTTAATTAGTGTAATCTCCTAGAGAAGGGATCGTGAACTAAAACTGAGACAACCTGACTGCTTGTGAATTCCTTTGAAACGGATATTTCACCAAAACGAAAGTATGCACTGACCATAAAAACAGTCTAGATTTTAGGTTGGTCATAAATATAAGTCTAGCTGAGCTATGCTTTTATGCTGCTTCCCTTCCCTTTATTTTTCTGGGGAATGTAAATTAATTTAGTTCTTTCCTTCTTCTTGTGTAACGAAGACGCGTATTCTAATTATTTAAATTTCTCTGATAACAGCGTGGTACGAGGAACGTACTTCTTCTTCGAGCGTGTGTTTTCAGGAATAAGAAGCCTATGAAGCGCGCTGGGAACCGCGTGGATGGAAGAGACAAGAGAGAGAACCACTGTGGACTGGTCAATTTCCCCTTAGTTTCGTCTCGCGCAGGGAGGATGGACGCTTTCCACCCCGAATACGCTTCCATACGTGGCCGTAAACGAGCACGACGAGAAAGAGAAATGTGTTCGCACACCCCGTATTTACAAATACACGTACAAGAGCACACGCACTCATGGGGGCCACGTAGCCGGAGCCACGCCGAGAAAATTCAACCGGTCGGTTCATTTGCATGCTCGTCTTTTTCCGAACCCTCGGAGCCTCCCACCTTTCGGAATCAACCCGGACGACACGTCGCTATGATAACCAGGAAAATTTCTCCTTGTCCAAGTCCCATCGACCTTACGAATTTATTACTACGTCGGAACTCACCTCGTGTGATCGCGACGCAGTCAGCGAAATTTCCATAGTTCCGCTAAAAATTACATGTATTCTTCATTAATAGACTGCGGACTTTTATGCATTTATGAAGAAATCGGTGAAATATAAAACAATAAAAGATTAGAAACAATTTAAGAATATTCTAATGTTGTTTTTAATGCAATAAAGTCATTAAAGGATGACGACAAATTAAATCAACTATTATAAAGCAACAAATTAAACGAACCATTATCAAACAACAAATTAAATCAACAAAATAATGCAATAAAAATAATGCAGTAAAAATTTGTGCATGATTGGAAAATGAATAATATCAGCTACGCGTGGCGTAGATGTTATCACTATTAACATTCGTGAATCATTTGCGACAACCGCGAAGGTATGCTAAATTTTGCAAGACTTGTTCAATTAAATTTGCACATATCATAGACGAAACGGAATCGCGGTGTTGCGTGTAATTAAGTTTGCATGCGTTCAGAACTCCGTGGCGTCTCGGCGTTAATTTTGAACCAGATCTTGGCCGCAGTCTCGAAGCAAAATACCATTATTATTTGCAGACGATATTTTCTCTCTCTCTTTTTTTTTTCTATCCGTTTCCTGCGTTCCGTTTAATTATTTCCAACATGGCAGCTGTTTCTACGTTGGCCAATCGGCGCGGCTCGCGTATAGAGGTTGTGATTTCTTCGGTTGCCGATTTCCGGTCTGCGTCACGGACTGGATGAAAAATTGCACGATTCGACACGAACGTAATTACTGCACTCGCGAAGGTCTCATGAATACAGCGAACCCTTGCTTGTCCAAACACATCATTACATGCACAGTATCGATAATCGAATTTTTCCGGGAATCAAATAACTTCATTCTCATACACAGTAGCATATTAATCTTATTAACAATTAGTGAAGGTCCTATTGGATGGTTAAACAATTTGGATCTAATACAAAATTGCTTCAAATTGGTAGTAATAAATTACGGCTTGTCTTTGTTGAGAATGTGCGAGAGGCTCGAATGTAGCAACAAACTATAAATCCTTCAGCGATATCTTTTGTCGAAAAGGATAGACATACCCACTTGTTCAAACATCTTCAATTATTTCGAAATAAAAAGCGTCGTCTTGCATCGGAATAAAACTGAACATATTGACATGACGCGACGGTTCGACACTCGTTCGCGTTGAATTATTTGAACGGTAATCCCAGGAATAATGAAAATTCGATATTGTACATTACACGATGTAACTGGACTAATAAATCTGTAAGATAAATGCCTGGATCTTTTCGTAGATCTGCGATACGAGACACGCGAAACAAAGGGAACGAACTTTCTTGTGTGGAAGCAATGCGATTGGTAGGTTATTGCCGGTACAGCGAAATTAATTATCCAGGGTCGCATTTACCGATTCAAGGGGAATTACTGTGTTCCTATCAGGCAACCGTAAAATCACAGTGTCATTAATCTCCGCGGTTGACTGTTGGTAGAATGAAAGAAAGAAGAAGAGAAGCGAGACAATAATAGACGTATGTTTCCGTGCCACGCGGAAAATAATAATCTGACGCGACCCTCAATTATAGTCGCGGCAACACGATCGCCGACAGTGTACACATTGCAAAAATTTTGTTACAAACTACCAATCGGGTAACCAGTTATTACCGGCCGATCACGACTCGAGTTACCCAATTAACGACACGATCAACTGGAGCCGAAACGTTCAACCGATAATTCGCGGAACGTGAGCCACTTGCTTTTAACCATCGGACAACGGTAGATTAAAAGAAAAATGCTAAACATAATAGACTAATACGAGCACCGATAACAGTGCTAGTATAAACAGTGTTGGACACTCGATAGAAAATCTATGCGTGTTTCGGTGTGAACGTGTTAGGTCAATACGAAATTTCGGATTTCACATTGTTCGCAATTTGAATGCTAAAAGGCTGCGTGTCTTTGCGAAAGTAATGGACGAAGAGTTATATAAATTGTTAGATAATAATAATAATAATACAAAAGGAATATACAATTGCTTAATATTCAACCGAAAAACCGGCTGCTCTTTACTTTACCGGACTCAAAATTTGTGCCTTTCTCCAACGAATTATGATGTATTTGGTATGTAATCAAGTAGATTTGTACCCGGCGCGGATGCAGATCGAAGTTTCGAACCCCTAGGATCAATAGTTGAGGAGTCACGAAAACAGTCACTTGTGTGTACGAACACTTTGTTCTAACGATGATGGAATCACCTTCGAAAAAAGTTCTATCGAAACTCGAAAACATAAGCCGATCAGCTACTAAAATTTCCAAGGAACTTACAGCGGTAATTCGAATTTAATACTTCCGGCGAGCGCTGAACAATTTAAAATTCCAAGCAGTGAACTTTGCACGCGTTTCGCGAACAAGCGAAACTATACGCAGCTTTGCGAAAGACAGTTCGCAGCGAAATAAAGTAGGTCAACTGTATCCAACGCAGAAGAATTCGTCCTGCAGTTTCTGGGCCCGGACGAAAGCGTCTATGTAAACGAGTCGCGAAACCCGTGATACGCGGATGCTTGGCGAAAATGTCCTCCCTTTCTCCGAGGAAATAATTCGGAAAGTTTCTTAGGCTTTCCGGTGGGCGAGAATGAGAGGTTGGCCACCACTGTTCACTTTCTCCGTGTAGGAGAACGCCGGCTGAACGAGAGAGAAGTCGCCGAAGGGAGAGAGGCCGAGGAACAGAGAGGAAGCAACCATTTCGCATCTCACCCCTTCGACTACCCGTCAAGCCAGTCTCACTCTCGCTCTCGATTCGCTCTCACTCGTGTCCTCCGCAGCCCTCTTCATCTCTCACACCCTTCAGTCAACCCCCAACCCCCGTATCCCCGCCCCCGCCATCGCAGGTTTCGCGTCTTCTCCCTCCCGGCAAGTGAGAGTGGACCTTGGTCCAGCGCTGAATCGACCCTCTTTACCTTCTGCCCCCTCCCTCTACGGCCCTGGCAACCCTCCGCAATTCCAATGATCCAGCCTTCCTTCTTCCACCTACTTCCACCCCCTCGTCGCCACGTTCCTCGAGCTTTTCTCTGGCCTCTGCACGTCGCCGCACCCTAATCCCCCATCTCAAAGATACGTCTACCCTCGAATCCTCGTATCGATTGGCAACTGACTCGCTAGAGAGCGCCACTGAGCTCTACCCACCGAGTTTCAGAAATTTCGAATTCTTCGCCTCTGTCCTATGCTCGCGCAGATTTGGGTCAGCTTTCGAACCATCCCAGGTCTTGGGACTCTCTGTCTACCCAGTGTTTCGCGACGTCGAGAAAGACCTGCCCCGTCGCCGCAAGTTTCTGTCAATTAGAACTTTCCGGGAGCTGCATCTAATCGCGCAGTCTGTCGTCTGTGGCTAAAGATTATTTAACACTAGAATTAACTCTAAATTTTTTAATGTATTCGGATTGTAAAGATGCGTTTATAGAAAATGTATTCAATACATTTATTCCTTGGGATATAATATTATGGTAAAAGCCGCTGGAAGTCTGACTTAATATATTCTTATTTCTACAAAATAATCAAAAATTGCCACTTTTAGTGCTCTGTAAAGTTAACAGATCGTTCTACGGCATTGCTATTTCAATCGTGAAGCAATAACCCACCCCCAGCAACCTAATCTAATCATTTCATTCAGAATTATCATAAAAAAGACAAATTTTAAGCTTCCCTTCTGATACAGTACAATTATTACGAATCTTATTTTAAGAATAATATGAGACAATTTTACAGTACCTAAAATAAAGAGTAATATTTGTCATGTAACTTGAACAAGAAATTTTTTATAAATGTCGTTTTGTAATTTTTCTTATATGAGCAAAATCTAGCAATGACCTTGGTCGGCGAGGTCGCAAAGAAATAGTAGAACCACAGGATCTACGAAACAGCACGGAGCTGAGGGTTTTTCTTAGATCAAGGCTTTACAGTAACACGGAACTTGCTTCCAGTGTTATCCCTAAGTTGAGCGACAACGGACACCATAACTTGAGATTGTAAATAAGCACGTTTGTCATTCGACAATAATGCAAATAAGTAGATCAAATGCAAACCAGTGAAAGCATTGAGAGAATTTAAGAATACAGCTGTGTCATTTTCAAATCAACAATTGATAAGAAAGTAAATAAATGTATATGAAGCCCCTATATTTTAAATTTTGCATACAAAACCGCAGACTGATCACAAATTATGACTCATAATCCGAAAATAAGTTACGCAGTCGTCTGCAACTCGGTCAAATGACGATGACCTGGGCCTGAGGAACTCTGTCCAGTAGTCACTGTGTCAAACATTGTTGGAACGTTGTTCAACTTTCTGTGCAACGCGCAAACAAATAGTAGTCCACCCAGCTTGATGACTTTGAATCGAAGAGCTTGCATCAATGACACCCCTTTCGAGAAAGTTTCCGGAGGCCGGAAGTCACTGACTCCGGGGAACATTATCCTACCTGGAGTTGTTGTTACGCGCGAGATACGTGGAATTTACAGAAACTTCTCCCTTTCAGCGTGCAGCATTAAGAACTATCGGATAAGGCGTTTCTAAAGCAGTCTCCCCTCGGATGTTACGAACACGGGGAAAAATTCCGGGACATCATCAATCCTCGCACGTCGTCATCAATTTAATTTTTATTGCGCTTCGCGGTTGTTAACGAGTCCTGCAATTAGATTGCGCCCAAACGAATGAATTATTTCGGATTATATTGCTCGAAGGAGGATCGTAAAATGGTACAATGTAATTTCAGAATGTGCCTAGATGATTTCCTGTTTTCATTCTAGCTTGATGAAAGAAGAAGTGCCGCGTTCTTGAAAGGCTGGCTTCTAACGAGCGCATAAAACGAGTCGCTGCGAACGCCGCGCCGATGGAAATCCTGAAAACAAGAGCTATCTCGAATAATGATGGTGTTGAAATTAAATTAATGTTTGACGATTCGTTTCACATGGGAGCGGTGGGTATTTACCTATTCGACATATTTGTCCTGCATTTAATATTCAATTTAACCCCCCAGTGCGAGGAGCACTATTACTGGTGCGTCTGTGAAATTCTTTTTACTTTCCATAAAGCTGTTCTATCGTATAAGGCGAGTACGAGTATAAACAAAATTTACTGAGGATTGTTAACGTTTATCTACTTATGGATTAATTAATCCCATAAATCGCATTATAAATAATAATATAATAAATCATAATAATAATTTATATCCAATCGTTAAATTTTAAGGGTTAAAACTTATCTAATGGCTAAAAGCTTTAAGGGATAATATTTATTTAATCGTTAAATTTTATTTTATTTGTATAATTGAAAAACATACTATAATAAAAATGGTACACAACCCAAGCAAATACAGTCTTGCCATTTTCGTAAGATAAAACATTTGAATCGATTTTAGTGTTTGGTAGGTTTAGCGTTAATACGTGCCCATAATTATGAAAGTGGTTTAAGTCATATATTTTGTTTCGAGATGTTTAAAAGAGAAGGATAATACCACTAAATGAATTCCATATAATGATGAAATAACAAGCACTATCCAACGGTTCATTTTTGAGAGTATCGTAAAAATTACATTGAATTAATTTAGTTTAAAATAATGTGACAGTTTCATGATTATGGGTACGTGTATCAAAGCTGCGGTACAAATTTCTAGGGGAAGAAGAAATGATGTAAGAGGAAGAAGGTGGATTACCTTTTTCGGTGTCCTCGATATTTCGAAGACTATTCCGTCTAATGCCGATTCTAACAAAATCTCCGGGAAGTCGTTACATCGGGCTCGTCGTCTAACGATCCCGCGTTAACCACAATGTAACCGAGTTCCTTGGTTGCCCGGGAACATCGGCCCGCCCCTCCATTAATATTTCAGGCTCAATAACGCAGAACGTTCGATTTTACAGTCGATTCGGCGCAGCTTCCGGCAGGCTTTTTACGATCGATCCGACGTGACAACCGCTCGAAATCCGACGAGTTCAGCTCTATCCTACCGAGCCGCGATCAGAAGGCGATCGTAAAAAAAAGCAATTAGCGGACAACGCATTTAACCGGCACGTAAAATCCGTCGTGCGCGTTCCTTCTCGATCTACTCCTTCTCACGGATCACCCTTCTCATTCGGACATCGGCTTAGTCCCGTTTGCCGTGTACGTCGCTCTGGAGTCCAAGAAAACAACTATTTAAGAGATTACGTACTTTATTATTTCACTGTCGGGCGATTCACCATTGTCTACGTTCTTTCTGAACTGAAGTAGGTGCGTCGCTAATGGCGAAAAAAAACATAGAGATTTTTAATTATTAGACAGCGGATATTTATGCAAAATACAAATTTTCCACCTGAATTGCAACAAACTGGAATGACATAGAAATTTACTTTCTCTCTTAATACATATGTTCAAAAGGTTGAAAATAATGTAAAGGCATTAATGTAAAGTTTTTAAATTACAGCTACCAGTTTGTGTCACAAATGCATAAAAATCCGCTGTCTATTAATTATTAAACCCCACGCGCTCCTCATAAATGATCCCACAGAATATTCTCCGACATTATTTCATTCATTTTCGTTTTACACTTTGTTTCATAATTTTGTCGATCATTGAATAAAACAATATTCATATCTGGTAAATCCTGTTCTATATTGACGTCACGAGCCTAACACGATGCTGTGTGCGAGAGCTAAGGAGCCCCTGTCCACAATCGGGCAACGGATCCGACATTGGGCTAGGATACAAAAAAAGAAACGTTATGACGAATTACGGCCACCCTCGCCCTTCGTATTCGAAGGAACAGCCAACGGAAGAAGACCTACCCCAACGTCAAATGCGTTTCGAAGGCGTTTAATGCGAGCCGTTCCAGGATTCATGCGACCCTAAATTCTCGCTGTGTATTTCCTGGTTCAGCGATTCGTTTATAATATTTAATCAAGCATTTGCATATTGTAAAATTTGACAACGCGCGGCAGAAGTGAAACTTCTTGCAGTCTGGTAATGTTTAGAAGTAAATTAAGATTGGAAATATGGTAAATAATCCTAATAAAGCGACAACAAGATCAGGAACAACTCTCGATGCAGTATTTGCAAGACATTTAGACAATAGACGGGCTGAAATCTTAGCATTCGAAAGTGACTGTCGTCCATGCTGGAATCGGCTAATCGGATCAAGCGACTAGGGTTGACGGGACCTAATAATATTTATCCAGAGATCGCATGTAGGACGCGATTTTCCCGGGCCATCGGTTAATCGATAAAGCGATAAACGCGTCCGCAGAACGCGGAAATTGCGAGGCGTGCCGGACCCAATATCACGACCCGTGGCCCGAGCGTAAATTAATTAACCAGCAGTTTTGAAAAGTGGTTAGGCATTATACTGGCCGGTTGGTCGCACGAAAATGGGAAATTACGAAACACATAGGGAAGCGTATCACCGAGCGCATAATTTTCACGAACGGCCTGCTCTTTATCTGTTTCTTGCTCTCTCTCGTACACTCTCTCTCTCTCTCTCTCCATCACTCCCCGTTTCTCTCTCGCTCTGTTCGCCTCTTCCCCTTTCGCTGTGATGGTTCGCTCCGGAATTTCCGTGCTCAAAGGACGAAAAACGAGTGGCTGTGGTGGAGGACGAGGCTAAAAGCGGGGTTCGTCTCTCGAGCAGCCGCCACCGATAGAAGTACCTCGGGCCTCGTCTGATGTCTGCGTTAACTCTATTTGAGATTTTAAAATTCAATGAGCCAATCCGATCGAGTATATTGCCGGTTCTGTCTCGGTGCTCTCTTTCTCTTTTTGCGGATGGTTCGCGGGAGCCTCTACGGAGAAAAAGGGGAGCCCGGGAGGGCCTTTGTGATACGGTTAACGGCTCCCTTCGGCCTTTTCGGATTCTCGATGGATCAAAAGCATCGACCAACCACGGCTTCGTCAACACCGACGCAGCGCCACTACGCCCGCCTTTTCTCTCTCGTCCACGCTGACATACTCGTTGCCCATAGCCATCGCCGTAGCCGTATCCGTCGTCGTAGAGCCCTAGCCATAGCCACGTGGAACACTCATAGTCGTCGCCGTCGTCGTCGACTGTTCGGGGATGGGCTTTTCTGTTGCGCGAAAACTTTTGCCAAGGCTCGCCCGCACGCTCGCTGGCACGTGAAATTTCCGGCGAGGGTTTAATAATCATACAACCGGCGCTCGCTTTGTCACGTATAAAGCGAATTGATTTGTTTTAGAAATTGGGGTAGGTCTGTTTGCTTCGCTAACTTTCGGAGGATACCGGACACACCGAGGGACGTTTTCTATCCGTGCTTTTTAGGGGTGGTTGGGACGAATTTTAAAAAGCGGGAACACTGACGACCGTCGCGCCGAGCGTGTGCGTTCATTGGCGATTTGCAAGTTTGTTCACGGAATACCGTACCCGTCCCGAAAAATTACGCAGGAAATCCCGAATTTAATACTGCAATTTGCAACAATTTATTACTGTTTAATATTTTCTCAATTGTTGTATATAGAATCGGGTCGATTTGATTGCTGGCGCTTTTTAAGTTGAACGTACTGTTTTTGGCATTCAGTAGTGACATGTAATTATATTCGCCTTCAGTTTACCCTGCGAAGCTTAAATTATTTTATTAAACTGGAATGAATACGTTGATGTTCTTAAATTTTCAAAATATGTCTACCGCTTTAAATTGTACATACCAATTTTTGTTATAAATGCATAAAATTCGCTGTCTAGTAATAAACGTTGTCACATTTCTTGTCGCACATGTTTCGCGACGAAAATCCGAAAGCAAGATGCTTAATTGGAAATCTATCGAATGGAATAGTTTTCATCGGTTTCCACCCCCGACGAATCACGTGGCTGCGTACGAAATTATCCCAAGTAATCGTTACATAAGCGCCATCCCCTTCGGCACGCAGTAAATTCTTGAGAACCGTCCAAGGTGTCGGCCGATAATGACCGGCCGTTTACGGGCGTATAAATGAAAAAGCGAGACGTTCCGCTTACCACGGTTCGAAGCCCGTAATTCTAGAGCACCCTCCACCTTCTAATAAATGCCCTGTACCGTTCAGCCCTTTGTAGATATAATTCAGCCTTGATTATATACAATATATCCTGTCGTACGTGCTCTTATACCATTATCATGACTAATTAAGTGATTCCACGCGGTCCTTACTATTGGCTCACTACTGTTAACAGTGTTCATTTTCTTAAACCCTGCACTCTGAAGCTTTATTTATTGTAATTAGTATCATCTGAATAATTTTGGTCGAGTTCAAACGTCAACGCTGTTATACTGGGATTAATCGGTTTGACGTTGATTGTGATTATATATATAATATCGTAGTTTTTATGAGTTTAAAATGAATTGTAAATTTATTATACACATTATTGACTGGTTAAAATTAATACCGTGGAAACAATGTCATTGAACATGCTTTATACAATGTGTAACAGTAGTATAGTAAATGTTAAATGAGAGACGTGATGAATTATTAGATTGATTTAAAGATTCGTAACCTATTAAGTAGATTATGCAATATGTATTTTGTTTATAAAACTGTAGTAGTTACCCAATTGGCCATAAACTCATTCACAGAAGAAGAAACAAATAAGAAATAAAATGTTATATTTGCTAAATAACACAATATTGTTATATATTACAATAGTGTTCTTTGAATTTCAACTATTTCTGTGACACCTGCCTTCATGGAAGAACATTTCTGAAATCAGGAAATAACACAGTGAATGAAAAAATGTTTAAGGTTGTACACGAGGTCGTAGGGCAGAGAAGCTGTGTTATTAGAACAGGAATGTCGAGGGAGAGAGAAAAGAGGGTGGAGACACGCTGATAACAAGACTCTGCTCGCCACGTGACTTCAATACAAATCTAAGGAAGGGGATGATATCGATACTACAAGGGAAACGAGCACGCTTCTCAATTGCGGAGAAATAGTTGTACCCGAGTTAAGTCGTTTTTTATTCCTCTTCTTATAAAATGTATCTTCTCAGATTTCTTTTAATCCACTTTGTATTAATATTTATCTATGTAACTCGAGAAGAAGATTCAGAAAAATAATCATTTAATGCAAACTTTACCTAAGCATTTAACATTTAATTTTACATTAATACTTATCTATGTAACTCGGAATGGGTACAATTTGCAAATTTTGTCATAAAAAGATGCGGAAAAATCTCGTTCAATTCAAACTTTAAGCATTTAATAGTTGTTGAAAAAATTTCCTGTCGAATACACAGTCTTTTATCTCTCCATTAGATGTTCCCTGTATTAAATTATTGTTTACATTGACGTTTTTATTAGATTAAAATAATGAAATCCACAGTTTATTTAATAGCTGCAATATGCTTCAGTCCTCTCATTGTCTTGTTTATAAACAGAGGCCAATAAGGTGAAAATAATCATTAAAATTCTTAAACCCTTTTAATCCTGTTACCGTTTCAAATTTCACTTATTCGTGTCTGTTATAAATACACAAAATCCACAGTCTAATAATAAGTATTATAAATTAAAGATATACCTAGAAACGCTCTTTCCTTAACACTTAAATTCTTAACAATATAATACGCGTTTAAAATTGAATTGCTATGTATTATTTATAGAATATTCGGATGTGGGCTTTCAAAATTTATATTTAAAACAAGTTTCTTATTTCTGCATAATGAGTAGCATATTTCACCGATGACCTTAATAAACTGTAATTGATGCGGAAACAAATCATCCATTATATCTAGCCCGAGTCGTTTTTTAATATTATAATGTTTATCCGTTGCCGGCGGGAGCAATAATAAACCGAGAAAAGTGGTTATTTATTTTGCTTTGGAATAGGAGAAAAAGACGTTTTAGTATAGGAACGCCGATTATGGCGAATAATTCAGTTGCTGGGGGAAACAGACATTCCTCGGTCTGGTTCTACGCGGCGATCGTTTTGTATGCGATAATTGCCGGTGTTATTAAAAACAGTTTATGTCAGGCAGATCAGTCGGTGTTCGTTAGTAGAACGCGTTCCGAGAAGCAGTTTTTAATAGGCGCGTAGTTTCCCGTGAAACGTTCCGAGTCAACGAAAACGATTTTACGACTGCTCGTTCGAGCCTTTTGGTACCGTACCGGCAAACAAGATGAATGGTTCTGAGCCGTTTAAGAGACTCGGCCGAATAATTAAAATTGATGTGACAGTAATATTAGCGTGTACGTGTAAATCAGATGCCGCGTTGAACAGGTGACCCAACGCTTTAGCCTGTGAATCTGTTTCAAGTTTTTCGGCTCGAAACTCTTCTTTTCGTCAACCTTCGGATCGATTAATTTCTGGGGAATATGACACACTCAATAATTTCAAGCATGTTAGGACTTCAACACTAGTACTTTCTTTTAATGTTATTCCTAATTTATCATGAAATAAGAATATGTGCAAGCATCTTATGGAAGAATGATGTGTTCTAAACACAAAAACAATTTGGTGGTCCTCAAAACCTAATACAACATAAGAAAATATTGAACAATAAAATCGGTAATATTTTATATGTACGTATTACTGCGGATTAGAATTCGAAATATACGAGTCTAAGGAAACAAACTACTTTGTTTCAATTTTGCGGCTGACTGTATATCCGAGTGGACACTCGGCTTAAGATACTCGTATATCGCGCGATTAACACCACGAAACATATATGAAGTCATTCCGAAATCACAACGTTAAATACGCATCGTTCAGCCCTTCAACGAGTCATTTAACCTTTCCGCTGCACTCGTATGTTCGGGGCCGGTACATAAAATGCGCACGCTGAAGTGTGTAAAGACCGAGCGTACAAGACTCTTGACATCCGTGACACTTTAACGACGCCGGTTAAGCCATGAGCGATCAACGGAGGCCCTTTCTCTGGAGTTCTGTCGCGTGTATGGTGTACACTGTGTATAGTGTATGTATGTACAGCACCGGGGTCCCGAGAGTTCGCGTCACGATCGAATTTTTCGCTCTTTTGTTACGGTCGACGAGCACGCGATTCGGCGTAGCGAATTCGAGAGAAGCGAGCGGCCGATCTCTGCTGAATTTGTTGGAGAACGACAGTCGTCTCGGGCGATCGCGCGCGATGTCGTTCTCGTGATTTACGAACACCCTGGACCTTGTTTCAACGATAATCCGACCGGTGTCCTAATGACGCCGCTAAAACCGACATCGGAAACTGAACTTGTTATTAATCGCCTATATACGCGAACCAATCGTAAACCTCAACGCGATTTAATTTACGATTTGTCTTCCCCTGACACGTGGTTAGTCATCGGTCGTTTTCAAAAGCTAATTTTGCTAGCCATCTTCGCGTATTCGATGACTCGAATCGTCAAGCCTCGATCAACTAAATATCTTTACAGAGACTGATTACTAGACATCGATTGCAAGAAATAGAAATTAAATTGAATGTTAATTCTTCCCTTAATGATTTTAATAGAGAAATCATAAATTGGCATCTTCAATTTTTCAAATTTTTCAACTATTGTGAATTTTATCTACTCAATTTTCCTATAAATGCATAAAGCTCCGCAGTCTACTGATCACTTCTTGTAGATGGAATGTGGACAGAGGATGTATGATGGTCATCGTGATGATCAAAAATGTTCAATGCAAAACTTATGCAAGTTAAAACAGTTAATTATTGGATAATGAGGAATTACGTAAGGTTCTATAAACTATAATAATGTCGAAAAATGGTACGCTTGTAGAGTACGCACACCGCGCTGAAATTATATTACAATTATTTTATTTAACGAAAACTAGATCCTTAATATGTGGTGTTAAACCAAAGACAGAAACCTCGAGTCACGCCACATTTACATTAAACGGTTCAACATTAGTTCTGCAACATTTCTTTAGGGACATAAACATTTACTTCGACCCTTAATTATAGCACGTTTATTAATTTAGATGTTCATCTAGATACGAAATCAGTATCTCGGTACGCTTCGGGACACCCTGTACAGTCGTTGAAGTTTGAATTTCCTGAAAAAGGTGTATACACTTAACACCACGACCACTCTCGTCTTTTTCCTCGTAAAAAGCGCGTTTGAAAATAATGAAATTCAGGTTGCGGCGCTTCTCGTGCCAGGCTCTAGTTTTTGAAGCCTGTTATTGTCAGTAGAATGAGCAGTCATGAACGAGCTACGTGAGTGATGGACGAGGAAAAAGCTCGCGAGCGAGCCTGAGAGAATCCACGTGTACTCACTTACGTTGCAAAGCGAGCAGGGAAAAGAGATCGAGGGAGAGAGGCCGACAGAACGAGAGGGAGAAAGAGAGAGAGAAAGAGAGAGAGAGAGGGAATAAGAGTGTTTGCCAGTTCGCGAGCAATTATCGCGCGTGAATCGCGCCACTTGCCGGTACGTAAATTGGCCCGTGTTGGTTATATCGATCTTGTTCAGCAATTTAGACCGAGTTAAACTTCGTGCCTCGATCGATGATAACACGGTATCTGACACACTGAGACCTTTCCCTTGCTCTGCCTTTTAGCTTCGGACAATTTTCGATGCCACCAAGATTGAGCCAATTAAAACAGAAACTGCCAAGCAAGTTGCGATTGTTATTACTAGACTGCGGAACTTTATGCAAAAGACAACTTTTCTGTGTCAATGTCGATTAAAAGTAGAAGGTACATATTTATCTCTTCTTCTAATCGTGTTAACACGTTCACCGACCAGTCAGCGACCATAAAAATTATATAGCATCGAAGCAATTTATTTAACGAAGCTAAGATTTATGTTTTGAAGTGCTTTACCCAACTTTTATTGTTTGCAGACTAAGAAAATCTAGCACATTCTATCTGTAATTGGAGAAATTAGTTTTTAGGTCTTCCAAGTACAGTAAAGCCTTTATCTAATTTACTAGATAATGTAAGAATTTTTAAAAAATGTCTTTGACCCATTTAATTATGTTGTGTCTAATTATGTGATCATTTAATGAAGTGGAAGTTATGGGAACAGAAAATAATATGAAGTTTGTAAATGTTTTCGTAACAGTCTTAATTACTATTAAAGGCCTGTAGACATATGCTATTATATGTTCTCGCAGTTTATTACTTATACTACTACTTTACACATTCTATTGTTTGAGTTTCACAATTTTCCTGATAGTTCGCTTCAATTAGGTTCAGCACAACTTTATTTACATGAACCTATCATGAACACGCAGTTCATACAACTGGGTCGTTCATAGAGCAAAAGCCATCTACAATAGTCCCCATTCATCACTATGTTTCGTTCAAATAATTGGATTCTATCAAATCCAGCAATATTTTCAACTATGTCAACGTAGAAATGCATTTACGTGCATAATAATTTCTTAATCCTCGGGAAATAAATTTTCTTATTATGCAATACCGTCCGTGAAAAAATTATTATGCAATACCGTCCGTGAAAAAATTAAATCAATTAGTAGTTTATAAAAGGTCGAATTTTAAATTAAATTAACAAAAATCTATTTTAATATATACAGTAATATACACTTATTTCACAAAATAATGATAACTTTTAGCAATAAAAATATCGAAAGTATTTGATTAAATATTGTGCAAGGGAGCACTGCAATTTGCTTTTGTTTATCTTAGTTCATATAATAGATGTGATACCCGATAATTATACCGTGTTATAAGACTGGAGTAATTGGAGTGACGCGAATAGCTATTATTCTGTCTACGAGTGTACCCTAAGGTGTTTTCTCCTGAAAAGGAGACTACAGTTAAGGAGATATTTCTATCATGAGGGGTAGAATAATAGAGTTTTGCATTGAATTTTCTGACAATACAATACCTTGAACATGTCTTTCCAAAAATTTATGCGTGAATTAATTGAAATGACAAAATTATGATTATTCTATGACTTTTTTCTTTTTCCAAAACTCGAATTACCACTTCGAGGCACCCGTTTTCAGTCGATAGATGCGAGTCAGGCGAGTACTGAAGTTGATTCCAAAAAATACGTTTAAAAAATGTTTTGATTGGGTTATTCGTTGGCATAAGTGTATTATTTCGAAATGGGCCTACTTTGAAGGCGATACAATAAATTTGGACGAATAATACATATTTCGTGTTTCATTGACCAATTCCCGGTACTTTTTCGACAGAATGTATTACAATAGATTTCCAATAACATTACTGGAAGTGTAGAGCGAAAATGGGTGAAATATCACCTGAGAATCTTTTGTGAAACTATCTCGGAGGAGCGTATGAGGGTTAAGAATACTGGGAACCGCGGAATAATAAAATTCATGCAAAGAGGACAAGTAAAATTGATGTGGTTTCAAGTGAAAAATGAGGTCTGAGTCTGAGGACGACCAATTAATACTCTCCATTTGAACGTACCGTAACAATACGTCGCGGGAGTATGTTTGCCCCCGACAACGTAGTGTCCCATCGAGGACCCTTAAAATTTCACGAGCGCCAGGATGCGCAGTACCGTGTCATAATCGTAATTAATCCCGTCGTCCTTTCTAACAAATATGCATCAAGGTAAAAACGTACTTTAGCGTAACGTGACTCTCGTTTTACCGGCGCTGCCGGTTCATCTTAACTTTATAAACAGACGTGCGGGACAATAGTTACCCTCCAGTTTTCGGAATTACAACGTCTACCGGGCCCGGGTATCATAATATCGTATATACATATACATATATAATACCCTGCCCGACAGCCGTACAAGGACCTACACTTCGCGAACACGGAACACCCCCGTCCCCCATGCACAATGCCGCCTCGCATACTTAGACGACTCGGCAGATGAAATCTTAACGAGACGCCGCCCGACCGCTTCAAAACGGGATCAACGTCGATGACAACCGCGTGACTTGACCTTTTTCTTTTTACCATCTCCTCCGGAAAAAGTTCCTTGTCTCCTTACTCCTTTATATCTTTATAAATCACCGTTTACCCTGTCGAGAGGTTATTTTGGCCTGGTACGCGATATTTTCAGCTAACTTCGCCATTTCGTTTTTTAACAAAAAACTACCGACCCTTTCTTTATTAAGCTTCGGCGTACTGTTCCATACAACCCTTATTAACATCCAGTTTTGCGGGAAAGTCAAAATTGCGCTTGTTATAACGAGCTGCGGATCTCCATGCAAAATTCAAATGGACTGCATCAATAGTGAGAGACAGGCTTTCAAGAAGCACAGTTCGCGAGTCAAACAAAATTGTCATTGTTTAATTAGTTTCACAAGATGTGAATAATATTATTTATTTCGTCCACTCTTTTCTGTTATAAATGCATAAAATCAAAGTGGCTGTCACAATTGTGATAATTTTCTAGAATTTTATGGAATGTTTGTTGTAAATATACTACGTTGAAAGGTGATTGCTATAGTAGAAAAAAATAGATTGTAAATTTGTCGACTAAATCTTTATCTTGAAATTATAAATTGAAGTAATAGTGTCCAATGGGAATTCAGATCAATTTTATGATATTTGTAGAAGATCATAGAAAATAGTTAAAGGAATCATGTAAGGGTTGAGTAATTTATATTGTAAATTATACGACAAAATGATTGAAAAATGCAAGAAAAATAAAGAAAATATTATCGGGAAAGAAAGTTCCGTGGCACAAGTGAAATTGAGTTATATTCCACGGTGATTAGCGATTCTGAGGGACAATTTACCGAGATTTTTGGAGCGTTGTAGCGACAGCCTAGGATCCAACAAGCTCTTTCCGTTAGGCCATTCGCTAAAAGCTCTGTAAATTATTGCTCAAAGTTTACGACGACACGGCAAGGCGCAGACGCGGTCGCTACGCCCCTAATTGCACTAATTATTATCGTTTTGAGAAGGGAGGGGACGATGGAAGGGGAAGTCACCACCCTTAACTTTCGCGATGTCGCACGGACGCTTTACGGTCGACGACACGGGACGATCGTCGACGCACAATTCTTGAGGAAACCAATTACCACGCGACGATTCCTCCGTCGCGTCGGTTGGGAAGAAATTGAGGTGGCGAACATTATTATGTTCGTTTGTCGTATAACTTAAAAACATATTGGCAAATATATGAGTTAATCTAATCAGTAAAACTTTTAATCAAAGTGACTAATGACCCGGCTGCATATGTGCATGTAAATTTACATTTTTCCAGACTAATTTATTAAAAAATTAGAATCTAATGTTGAGTATCTAGTGATATGTGAAGTGTCTACTACTGACGATTATAGCAAAACTTGTTTATACTATGAGAAATTTTCCCGTTTATGGAAATTCAAGCAAAATAAAAAGCGAATATGTGTCAAATTTTCAAAAGATTATGTAAAAAATGTATACAGGGTGGTCCTCCTAAATATCTCATTCAGACAGTTGTGATATAAAATTAATTTCACACATAACTCAAATCGTGTAAAAAATAAACGTGCTGCAAAGTGTGTTTGTGTGCTACGATAATGTCTCTCTGCACATGACTCTGAACTAATCACCAACTCCTACAATTTAACACGACATTCATTTCACATTTAAACAATTTGCAAAACACGTAAAATATATTTTTCGTATCACCGCAATTAAAAGACGCAGTCTGTTTGCTATTTTCAATTTTCTTTTTTTAATTATCCATAGCGAAGTAACGTGTACATTGTTTGATACTAGAAAATTGCACGATACTACAATGCTTACAATGACAACAGAAATGATTTCCAGTTGCGATTTAATAAACTAAAGTTTCTGGCCAAGGAATATTTTCGAAGTGAAGCGCAACCGAACAGAGGACCCCTCGTGTCGCATATTTTTCGCTGTTAATGTACACGGTGCATATTATAGGCATAAATAGTATGAACAGTTCGTAACGTGTATTTGTGTAGAAGATAGTGCACAAATATGTCGGAGTGCTCGCAGGTGTGCACACACGAAACTCTCCGTAATAGCAACCCCCGCGATGGGTAGTCGCGAGCTAAAGGTAAAGCACGTCAGTTCGTGCTGAGACGTGAATCGAGTCGCAACCCCCTTTTTTATCAGCTGTATGAATTGCTTTCTGTTACGGTGTAGCCCAATATTTTTGCTACGCATGTACGAGACAGGTACGTGATTTATATCTTACATCGGTTTTTTAGCGAATCTCTCGTGAACTAGATTTACATGAAACTAGTGGGTGATGTGTGTTATATTTAAATGTAGTGGAATTAATTTGTAGATAAATAATGAACTACTCACGCAAGAGTACTTTGTGTGTACATACAATGTACATATATGTATGTACAGGTAAATAGCAATTTTTACGTTAATTTTAAAGATTCAAGGGATGATACGATTCAGTCTAACGAATTTAATAATGAAATATTGTCAATGGTTGCCTGCAGTTCAGATGAGCATTTCAAATATAGTTTTTATACTATCTTTAATTAACTAGATTTGCAGTAGATTGGATTTAAATTGAACTTAATCAACCCTCGGACAGTGAACCATTCTTGCAACTATTTTTGAAAAAAATTGTTACTTAACATGTTCATTCACTAAGCTCTTCAATTGTTGTAATAAAACGCTATGAACACGTGCTTCGAAGGTGCCTTCGCTCAGCTCGGCTCTACAATTGCGCAAATGTACCGTAAAAGACAAAAGGGAGCACAGAAGAATGGAGATGATGGCCACAATTCGCCAGTAATTCGACAGAATTTGTAGATCAAGCAGGAACAATAATTCTCTCCAGACGCGTAAAATTTCGGCTTGTTCCTTAGCGGGCTGACCACGCGATTCATCATTTGAAACGTGTCTGGCCCCGTAAATTGCGACGTCTCCGGATTCGTTTCGCTTCGATTCGATTCGATTTCGCCGCGAAATTTCGGCTGGGGACCGAGAAACGGGAATGAGGCTTCGCGGTCTGAAATAAATTAAAAGTCGACGAAACCCGGTTGTGCCTCAGGTTGGAACAAAGGCTCCGCTCCGCTCTGTTCCGCTCCGCTCCGGCCCGAAGCGACGTAGAAATATCGGGACAAATCGCGTTGCGTAAGTCGGCCAGCGTCGTCGGCGTCTCCGTCGCGTCGGCCGCCTCCTTTTTATTTCCCGGAAATTTCGCCATCAAATTTATTCGGCTAGCAGCGCCACGGGCGAAAGGACGACAGAAGCTCCGGCGTGCACGCTAGTTCGTGGTCGACGTGAATTTTTATCGGGGCAATTACTGCTTCATACAGGGTGTCGATTTGAAAACCATAACTAATAACCATAACCCTAAGAAAAGCTATTTCTCCTTTTCTGGTGACTTGAATTTCCTTTGCGCGTTTCCATAGTTACATTCATACTGATTAATATACTACTTAATTTTTTTGGTATACGATCAGAAAGACTAGAATCGTCGACCACATTTTTCCAAACATACTCTATAAATAAATATGCAACTCGCGTACTTTAAATACCAACGACCATGTATGCAAAATCCTAATGCAAAAGGTTCGATAGTTTTCGTGAAAAGGTTCTTAAAAATTGGTGCAAAAACAGCCTGGAAATATATCCCTAAGGGTAAAAATCGAAGATGAAAAGAAAAATTGATTTTTAAAAAGTTCAAGACTATCTCCTTGACGAAGGTTTTCTATCTAACTTTTCCATAAAACATTTGCAATTTCCTCGTTAGTCTTTTTCATCGTAATGTAATTGGCTCATACGGGGTTGCCAGGTAATTACAATGCGATTCAGTTTCAGTAATCGGTCGGCCACAAATTACCGAACAATCAGGTTAAATGCATCTGTATGTATGTAGCTATGTGTGAAAAGTCGGCCAGTTTCTTGACAAGGTCATACCGGGGGGAATGGAATACATTGTAATTCCGTAGTGTCGAGGAAAGTTAATCGATTCCAAATGGTCGGACGTAATTCATCGGCTCGAGGATAATTTTGTCGAATTCCGATGCGATGGTTCCCGGTCGATTTTCGCCCGGGCCCGATCGATGCCCTTCGGCCTCGCGCCCGAGAAATTTCATTCCCGATTCGAGATACTTTTCGGGACCAACTATGTAATTTTGATTCGTTATTCCGCGAAACTCGAGGAACTCCACGGTAATTGGCCAAATTGCCAATCCTGCCAATCAATCGTTAAATATCAAGGATAACCTGGTCCCGTTCCCGTGTGCTCGCGTCTGGTTAGTCACCTGCGTTGCTGTTGTATCCGTTTTCTGCTCACGTGTGTATAACGCAGACAGTTGTGCGGTTGTAACGAGATGGTGCTTGGACTCGCGTGTGCGTTTTAAACGACGAGATAAAAATTGACACCGTGACAGCTGATATTCTACTAAAAGGGGACTTGCGATGATTGAGGGCAAAAAAGATCATTAAATATTGGATTGGTATGATCAACGCGGAAATTTTTTCCCGTTGCATTACGGTTTTTATCTCCATTAATTATGACATTGTTTAATTTCTATCTTGTTACTAAGGAATCTAAGCCGTGCAACTTTAATGATATACAGTTGCCTCGGATAGCAAGATAACGATCGCAATTTGTGGAGAAATGAATATAATTATGTGTAATATCAGGTTGTTGCAAATGTTATGAAGCGTTTTGATCAAGAAACACTGTTACAATCTTCCAGCTTAATATACAGGGTGTCCCAAAAATCTTCTACTTCCTTGAAAGGGGCGATTCCGGAGGTAATTTGAAGTAACTCTTTCCTTTGCGACAATGTTCTCCGAGGCTTTGAAAAGTTACTTCAAATCACCTCGGGAATCACTCCTCTCGTAGAAGTACACTTTTGACGCACTCTGTATACCGACAGTTATTAAAAATAATTAATTAATGTTTCACCCGGTTAGTATTGATTCTTCGAAAATCGGGCACGAACTTTTGCAATGAATGAAATTGTTCCGTGCAAGCGGCACTAACAAGTCGATCACCCAGTGTGTGTTGTCCCAGTTTATCTCCCAGGAAGTACCAAATTTGTTTCCATCGGGAATGATGGTGGTTGATGGTTCGTTTTACAAATCAGCATGATCATCGCCACAATTATGCGGCTGTTCGAATTGAACCCGACGAGATCGAAGAGTCCGCGAGAACGGCGTCTGCGAAAGTTCTGAGGAAGCCCATTTCGACTTAGCAATCTCGCCCGGGCAATTTCCACTTTTCCAATTCTTTTCTCTGGCCGCCGCATCGCCGGTGTTTCCCCGCGTGGTCGTGACTTTTCCACGCAACTCGAAGTCGTAAAGTCCCCGGCCATAGGCGAAGCCCGGGTGGCTATCGATTTCGTGTGTTTCCTTTCGGAAATTACCTTGTTTTTTTTCCTCTCCCCCAACGTGTTTCGAGCCACGGGAAAGATCGATACGCGATATCGTGATACCTCCTGATCACGCTGGGTGGCCTCCGCGACCTGCCACGCTCTGCGAATCTGCCTTAATTCGCTACCTCTGTATCGGTTTTAATCTCAACAGTTTGATGAACGCGCGTACCACGAAAACCATTCTCTGGGACGAGGATTTCTTCTCGAATTTTCTATTTGAGTGCAAGTTTTTACAAATACACAATTTCATAATTTCAGTTTCATAAAAGGTAGAGTTGGGCACGAAGCCAAGTGCACACGAAGCACTCCACCTATTCATTAGCGGAGACCGGGGCTAAAAGTTCCCGGGGTAAGTTGTTCCGATCACTATTTATAAAAAAGGAGAACGCGCGCGATTCGTTTTCAGTTTCTTTTTTTATCGAAGTGGGTAAAGACACTCTGTCGTCCATTTTTGTGGCGTCGGCGGTAGTGTAGCGTGTTTTTAACGAAGGCTCAACCCTTTGCACTCGAAGCAATTTTAATTCGAAAATCAAGACATTTCTTTCGAATCAGATCATTTTTATTCTATGTAATCATTTTTACATTGTGCAGATCAAACTTAATAGGGGTTGAAAATAATATAATAGTATATTCAAATTCTTACCCTAACTACGTAATAGAATCGTGCATTGCGCATCAACGCTCTAGCCGATCCGCCTATCGTTCTAACTCGTGGTCACTTTTGCAGAGTTAGTGGGTCGTTCGGAAAAAGGGGAAAATCTTGTGGATCTGGTAAGAACGAGGAAGGGAACGAGAAGAGGAACGACGAGAGAGTAACGCTTTAAATCGCTCGGCAGGGACGAGAGGACACGAGCGGAGCGAGGTCTAGCTCGCCTCGTAATCCAGACAGATGGGACTCGTTAATGGGACGCGCGAGTAATTTGCAAGAAATCTAATAACACCGTGGATGTCTTTCTCTCTCTCTCTCTCTCTTGCTATCTCCCTCTCTATTCTTCTGTTCCTCTCTTGTTCCCTTTCTCGGCCCATAATTCGTGGCTTGACTTTTCCCCCTTGCTGGTCGTCGTTGGCCTCTCTCTAATGACAATACACGGCGAGAGCACCCTGCTCGTGAAAATTAAAATTCGCCCTGAAGCACTGCTGGATCGCACGCACTCGCGCGCGCGCGCAAGCAAGCACACAAGCTGGACATCCTTCGCGTGATAGCTAACCGATGAAGCGGCATGAAACTGTGTGCGTGCGTGAACTAACTGCAGTTAATGATGGGCATTCGGTTCATTCTTTCGCGAGGCTCTCAGCGATTCTGTTGCAAACTACTATTAAATATCATTCATGAGCTGGGAAAGTATACTTGTGGAACGGATAGCGTTGTACGAAAGAGTTTAACGCTTTACGAGACGGTAAATTTTACTTGTATCAATTTTTAATAGAATGCAGAATCGCCGGATAAAGTCTTCCCATTCTACCTTTCCCTTCTACCACGCTTTTCTCCCACGCTTCCGCCGCGACCCGGTCACGTGACGCGTTTCATTTCTGTCGCGCATGCGTCACAATGTCACGTGACTAATCCGCTATTGGCGAAGAGAGGGATACTTTCTCCCCTCAATTCGTGTCAATTCCACTGGTCTGGCGACTCTTATAGAATGTTAAGTTGTTATAAAAATGAAGGCTTTGCAGCGATAATGAGGTATCTTATTAAGAAGGTACAAGGGGTACACCTTTTTTGATTAAGAAAATGAGTTAGCTACAAATAATAAATATAGCAGTAAATATTGTTACTGCAACAAAGAGGAAACTCCTGAGGGCACTATTATTATAATTATTATTGCTAAATATATTATGCATTAGAGGCATGACTACACTACAACATACTGTTTGTTGCAATTATTTCAAAATTTCTTTTTCACGTGATGTAGTAAACTAATTGTTCTAACTAAATGAAATGTCATAACATTCTTCATATAGAATTTTTCTTTCTTCATAAAGAAGGACGTAAACATTGCAGGTCTCAAGTGGGACAAAAATTGTGTTACAAAATGGCAGGCCATGCATCGTATGTTCTCAATTGTAATCCGCATAGGAAATTTTAATATTGCATGGACAATACGTAGCATTAAATATAAATAATTCAGTTTGTTCAGTGCAAAAAATGAGTCGTGAAAAAAACGAAGTACATGTGAAATGAAAACCTACTACAAAATAAAAATTAACAAATTAAGAGGTAGTTTTACCTTTTCGCCCGTGATTGTAGTATACTTGAATGAATTTTGTTTGTCTCCGGTTCCACTCGAATCCATCGCCGTTCGGGGACTGGGCTGCCGCATGCCGGGCTGCCGTGTGGGTGCATGCGATGCAACTTCGTGGCACCGCATAGAAGCGAAAAGGTGCGCGGTCGGGGGTAAAAGGAGCAGGACTCGTTAAGCAGTTTGCAGTTCGTCCCGGCCTTTTTTTCAAGGCGCGCCTTTAATGTAAACATATTCCGCGAAGAGATCGGCATCTTCTTCTGTTTCGCCTCCTTTCTCTGTTTTCTACCGGCTCCGCTCTCGTGGTTCTTTTTCCCGCCAGTAGAACTATTCTATTTTTGCTCTCTGTCCTCGTTCCTCCCGCGTCCAACCTTTTTTTCCCCGTACGGACTCGCACATTTTGTTTCGCGCGTCTTTGTTCTTTTGGAGAATCAGCTTTGCGGCCCCAGTGGTCCACCCACGAAGATCGATCTGCGGATCGATGCTCGACCGAACGGTGATCCTCCAAAATGGCGTCGAGCGACGAATCCCTTTTTTGAAAATTGTTTCCTGGTTTCTGATAGTAGCCTACCAACAGTTTACTGTTGTCGCATCACTGGCGTAAGTATTCATATTTTTTTAAACAATTGTTACACTCCAGTAAACTTTATAATTTTATCTAAGAGAACAACTAACTATTAATTATGACTAGACAGCGGACCTTTATCCACAATAAAAATTGTCTACCTGACTTGCAACAAACTGGGATGAAATAGAAATTTATTTTTTTCTTAATATGTGAAAATAATATTTCTAAATTCTTCTAATGTTTTTATTGTTTCAACCATCTACTGATGGCGAGTCGTACAGCTTCTGTAGTTATGCCAACATTTCTATGAAATTTTTTTTAAAATGATCAGAACTACAAAGAATAAATAAGAAAAAGAACTATTTTTTTGAGAGTTTCGATACTTACTGCTGTGCTCCCATGATCAGAAAACCAGAATATCTCCGCAACGATATATTTCTCAGCCTTTGAGTAATATTCTTCGTCAAATATCCTTGGGCAGTTTCACGCCAGCTACGCCCTCGTTTATTCCTTGATCCGCGGTAAAACAATGTATTGCGAAAAGCGAAAGGAACAAACAATCCAGAAACGTAACGGCCGGCTCATGGAGATTAAGTGCCGATTAAAATTCATGGCGTGTCAGCCGGTATAATTCCATTTCGTAGGTGTTCGTGCAGATCGAGTTACCCGAGGCGGATTTCTTTTTCCACGGAGACGAGGGGGCTCGGAACGGAACAGTCAGGAACCGTCGGAGCGTTGACTCGCGGAGACAAACTTTTGACGTCGATTAAAATTGAAACGTGGCTCATTATCGATTCGTCACGCTAATCGAGCGTGAGGAGCACGACTTACGGATTCCGCTTGTATCGTGTTACGCCGCGATCCGCTTGTTTCCTTGGACCAAGGACGGCCAGGACGATGATAATGCAAGATGATCGTTCCGACGATGCAGACTCTGAGAACTCTTCAAATTCGTTCGAGTTATCTGATTACTGGTGAAACAGTACTGCGGGCTGGATTAATTCTCAGCTTAAGTTTCTCGTTACCGGGAATCGTCGAAAAGTCGAACTCGCTGATGCGAGCGTATTTTTTTCATTTTCAGCACTGAACGATTTTGACGAGTCCCTAATGTTAAATCAGTTGACGATGGAAGAACATATTTTTGATGGATTTAAAAATCAGCACAAGGTAATACCGAATATTTTCTGCAATCATTTTTATTTAGCCTGTTACCCAAACGTCGGAAACAATTTATTTTCTACGCCTAATATCTGTTGGTTGATTTATTGGATTGGTGCACCTATTTTTGAAGTGTTCGCGAAATATGTTTAACACGTTGACTGCCAAATCACAACCTTAAAATATCGTAACATTATTATTTTATGGAAACAATAGAAAATCTTATTGGAATAGTATATTAGTTTCTTCAAATAAAAATTGTTTGATTCTAGTGAATCGTCTTGCTTTAAAATAACATGTAAAATGAACATTGATAGACAACATATTTCCATTTTTTGACAAAAATCAAAGTCGTTTTATAAAGGGGCTGAAATACTATCAGGTTACGATTTCATCATTATTTAAATACCCATCAAAACTTTTGTATTTACATAATAATTCCTGTGACACCCACATTTTTCCTTGTCAAATTTTGCATAAGCTACGTACACGACTCCGACAGATGAATATTTTATAGAAATATGTATAGACAAATATAAACGAGCGGGAGACATTCGTTTTGAGATATTCGTCCAGATAACTGCACCTCCCGGCTATCTTAATTAATAAAGTTAGCTTTTGTGACAACCACATTAATTCTCGTAACGTTCTGCGTTGACTATGCACGCCGTGATCGTAATCGATGGAAACAATCTTGTATCTCTAGTGAGCCAACTGTTTCCATTTGTAGCATTGTAAATTATGTTTAGATCCAATAGACACAATAAAATGTCTATATCAAAAAACTTATAAAAACAGATGGACCATTGAATGTGGCATGTTACATTTACAGTGGGTGTAAAAAGTATTCGTACGCCCTTTAAAACAGAATAACATTTTTATAATTGTACCAAACGACCTGACGTTTTGTAATGGCGTATTAAACTTTATATGGTATAATTGATGAAATACTTATTATTCGATTGCAGCTGTTCATGTGAAATAGAAATTATTTGCATCAATTACACGAAGCTAATAAGAAATGCATAAAATGCTACTTATTATTAATACTATCTATAGTATGGATAAAAATTGCATAAGAATATTTAAATTCCTCAAATAACCTTCAATTTTTCATTTTTTTTGTGACAGTAAGTCTAATCTATAAGAGATATAGCCACCACAATTGTTCAATAGCATTCTTCTTTTGTAACAGAAACTCATCAGAAGCATGTGGTAATTAAAAGCTGAACGTATTTGTCGCTCCGATATCAGCAAGCTTTGGTCACCATAAAACGTTACTCACTCTAGGACCCATTAATATATCTCGCGACGCTCGTGTTAATCACCAATTTTATCGTCATTAACGCTTCTTCGCCGATTAACTCGAGCTGCCGCACATTTTCAACACGGACACCGAACACAAGTGCACGAAACGTCGTTGCAAATTAATGGTCAATTCGGTGGAACGTACTTGCGGTCCAGCGCAACAACGAATGACAGTGAACTTTCCTTAAACGATGTTTCTACTTTAGTTATCGCTAAATTGTCCAACTGTGTGTAACTATAATCTGGAAAATCACAGAAATATTATAAAACACAGGTAAATCGAAATTCATTTATTTCTTTTAATAATTTGAATAAGTTGAAAACAGTTTAACAGAATTTCTTTAATTTTTCTGACGTTTTTACTGCAAATTCTGAGTTTAATCAATTCGTTTCACTGTCTAGTAGTAATATAATATTTAACACCTATATTATTGTTAATTCATTGAAATCGTTCGTGGTTCTGCATAATCTTCCGTAGCATATATAGTTGTTACAAAAATTAATCATTTAACAATTTATATTGTTATGTATTTATTGTGTAACCCAATTTTAAAACTGATAATGAAAATTGACCACACACTTTCTTTATGCTCTTTTCCTGATAATATCACTTTTAATATATTTGTTATGGAAAATTTTTTATATTAAACAGAGCCGGTTAAGAATGTTTAACACATTAAAATTGATATTATAAAAAGTATAAATAAAGTATTTCTTGTTTCGTCAATATGAAATTTGTCTTTCACAGCACTGTCTAACTCTTTTAACCCAGATTTCTAAGTCTCGTCTAACAAGTTGACTCACCACTTAACCAACAGTTGTTAATATTAGGTTCAATCAGAAGACCGGCGTGTTTCGGAGAAATGCGTTATGAAATATAATACATTAAGACAGAAAAATGCGTAGGATGCTGCGGTCGAAAAAAAATCGTATATCAGTTTCTAAGGTATTGTTGCAAAGGAAAGACTTCAATCTTCAAATCCGAGGGAGATTCATTCCCGAAAAAATGTCTTTACAATAAATCTGTGTCAATTATACCTTATTCTGAAAATTTCATCAACATCGGTAAATGCGGAAGAAAACTACAGTAATTCACTCTGTTGTATATATGACGCGACGTGACAATAGAAATGTTAAAGTTCGCCATTAAGCCTTTCGCGTTCGTGGTAAAACAATCTCGAGTTTTTCTCAAGCAATCAACCGAGCGTGTTCACACTATACTTTCCGAAAACGAAAGAACTTCGGATTTCTGGACGGTCTAAAGTAGGAAGATCCCTTAATGATCATTTCAGTGGAACGGTACCGGTGGTCCGACGAGACGGCGACCGAGAAAGCAGAAGAGAAGAAGGGAAGAAGAAGAGGAGGCTGGCTGAAGAAGCGAGCCAGTCGGTCAAGGCCCCGCGGCAAGTAGCCAAGAGTCGCGCGGTCGAAAACTAATCTATCCCACACCTCGGCCAGCAGCCAGCTTGGGGAAAAACAAAATTCGAAATGGCCTGCTAAACAACGCTTTTAATGCGGTGCCAGTAAGGCCCCTGGGAGAGCCGGCCTCCGCGAGGGCCGCCCCTGTCTACCGAAATCGGACGACCTGCTGATCGAGCATTACCTGAAACCGATGTACCGTTTGATATAACGCCCGCCGCGATACGATCCGATGCGATTTCGCCCCTGTCGATCTATGGGTCTCCCTTGCCGCTGATGGATCGCGGGAAACGATCAATTTAACCTGTTAAGTGGGGAATACGACTCGATTAGAAGTACCGAATAAATGCGACTGATGTACAATGAGCAGCAAAATTGAACCAGTGGAACCGTTTTTCCAGATTATTATTTATGTGTTTATTAAAACGAAATCGCGAAAGCTTAAGGAGCATTCTACAGTCATTGAACTTAAGAAGCGATTAATATTTTCATTCTATTATATTTAATTTAGTACTTATAACGTTTTATTCTTGACTCAATTTTGCACCAGCTCAAACAACTAACCGAGTATTGCTGAAAACATTGCTAAAGAAATTTTATAAATTTAATACCATCAGTTGGGTAAACTAATAACGAATCGAACGAGATATTTCTGAAATTGATCGGTCGATTGGTTTTTGAGTTACCTGCGACGTCAATTTGGAAAATGTGGTTCCGACTATAAAACAAGTTTAAAGTTTCTAATGAAGTTTCGCGATATTTACAGCTGCAAGATCTATTTAAAAAGTTAGTCCACAGTACTGGAACGATAGAATAAGACTTTCTCTTCCATGAAAAGGTCTTGCTGGATGGTCTTTTTTCGATTTTATAGACTGCACGTAATATAATTTATGACGCTTTGTTCTCGATAGCCGTTTCTCATCATGGGAATTGGCGGATACTTTATATTGTTGTCCAATCGCAATAGTCATTCAGTACACCATTTTGAAAACCTATGTTAAATATTGTGGTAGCTTCATAGAACTCTATTTATTATTTTATTACTCGTTCGTTTTCACTTTACTCTTATTATTATAAATATGGCTAACCCATTTTAGATGTTGTTTGATAAAACAATAAATGATTCTGAACATCAACAATAAGAATGGTCCACCGTCCGAGGGTTAAGGCACTGACAATAAATTATAATTAAATTCCAAACTGTTTGACAAATCTGCGTCGAGGGCTTGATCGTGTCAGCAAGAATTCGCAGCGAGTTTTTTCGCAATAAGAAGTTGTACATCCTGCGATCATTTAACGCATAATGCACTTGCTTTTTGCCGAGATTGCATTTCACCCATTCCTTGCGGTTGAACGGTGGGTCTTGTTAGCGATAGCAACAATCTCCCGGCAAATAGTTCTCGTTGCGCAAACAAGCTGGCATGATCAACACGCGATTAACCCTACCGTTCCACGATTTAGTAGTATAATTTAATCGGGCCATGTGCAATTACCTAGGTACCCCGAGGCTGACCCCGAGGAATTGCAAAACGGCACGGCACGCTACCCGATGATCTGCAACATATGATCTCGTCGGATCGTGGCGGGAATCGAGAAAACAAGGAACTCGTTACACGACTGCCGTCGGAGCTGTTTGCAACTATGTTACCCATCAGGGGAACGATGCTGGAAGAGGGATCCTCGGGATCCCATCGACGTTGAGCCTCTCAGGATCACGGTTCAAGGTCACCGATCGAGTTCACAGCCCACCGTCGTCTTTCCTCTGGTGAAAATAAAAAGGAAAAGAGAAATAGAGAGCGAGAGAGAGAGAGAGGAAAAAAAAGAGGAAGTGAAAGAAAGACGAGAACTATGGCGGATGATCGATGGTGAGAATCGGTTGGACCAGTCACTGTGGCTTCGTACAGGAGAAGACATCAGCTCGCGGAGGAGGTGCCAGGGCTCTATATTCGGCGCCTCACGCTCGAGGACCCCAGGAGAGCGCGGGAACCCTCGAGTTCAAGGTCACAGTCACCGGCACGCCATATCTGTCATCCTGCCGCCGGTTACGTACCCTCCTCCAGAAGATCCTCGAGGTATTTTCTCTCTCACTCCCACTCTCTCTGTCTCTAAGCAAGAACACGTGAGCTCTCGCTGAACAGATCATTCTGTTCGATCCTATTCGTTTCGTGCAACAAACCACAAGAGTCAATCAGCGACTACATCAGTAATTTAAGTTCAACTTGAAATATCTGCGTAACTTTTATTCGTGGAACAGGCTGCAAGGATGCAATATTAATTTGATCAGGAGAATTTGCTTATTTTAGCATTGAATTCCTTAGATATCAACTAATTTGCCTGAACTCGAACGTGAAAATTTTACTCTGTCGAGTGCATAAAACTGAGGTATGCCGAGACTCGTGCCATCAATTACAAATTAATATATCAACTATACAATTCTCCAAGATTATATTCAGAAATTATAGGACGAAGAGTTGTTATATTACGTGTCGACAATAAATTCAAAGCTGTATATTTCTTATTAATCGGTTCCTAGACCACTGGCCTCAGAAACTGGCGACTAGAGTTGCCATATGAGGGGAGGGAACACGAACTAAGGGGAGAAAGTTAATTCTCGTTAATTCCAGTACCGGATACATGCACGACAGAGACAAAACACGTCACGTGACGGAATAGTGTCGGAGAAGGGGAAGGTAGAGTGGGGATACAAGTCTTGATCTGGCGACACTAGGCTCGGGCGCCGCAGATGACTTCTCTCCCTACTCTTGTGTCCTCCCCACCCAACTCGAATAAATAGTGGGGGAACCGGTACACTAGTAGTGGCTGGCCTGGACAATACTCTCTCGGTGTCTTCGTGTACGTCAGCGTAGAAACCCATAATTAAACGCACTAAAATTTCACTGTCGGCACAAAGGGTACGATCAGCCGCGCTCGACTTAATAAAGCCACGACAGCGATCGTGTCTTCGCAGCCCGTATTATGACGATATTAAAGCAGTTATCACATCGAAAACACGAGAGAGTATTTCGACGCCATTATCATCGACGGTTTCGTCCTGCTCTTCTACCTCGCGCCAGCGTTTATTCATTGTTCATTGTCTCGCCTCCACCGCCTCCCATTGGAATTCGTCTTATTCTGCGCTCCACCGCGACGTTCCAGACGCGAGTGTAGTATTATATTTCGAGGCTGACCTCTGAGCCCAAGATCCGGGCAAGGTTACCAAGTTTATTGCGAGTTTAAAACGTGCTCTCATTTCTCGTGAATCCACCACCAAGAGGATCGGCCGGCTCTCAAAAAGAATTCTTTCTTCCTCGCTGTGCTTCCTTCCCGTTTCACTCGAACGCTATCGTCGCCCATTTGTCCACTCCCCTACTCTTTAATGCATTTCTATCTTCCACTTAACGAACGTTCCCGAGACTTCTGTATCGGAGTCGACGCGCTTCCTATCTACTCCAGCCCGGAAACGTAATCAATTGCATTATCTCACTCTCGGCTGAGATTTAAAAGACACGCGACTTTTATTAGCTCCGTAAAGCTATCGATCTGGCTCGCTTTTGTGCTTCTGTTGTTCGAGACAAGTCTTCGAATGATAAGCTCGAGTCAGTTTGACGCTTTGACTAATGGTATCAGTCATGCGTTGATAACACACAACACACAGCTCTTTAAAAATTAATTTGTGTAGAGTCTAGAGGTACAAGATTGTTAACACAGTAGTCAGCAAAGAGATCCTATTTTTGCAATTTCGTTAAATAAAGTACATCAATTTTTGTTAGATTTTTGTGAGCATCAAAACTGTATTCACGTTTTAATCAAATCAGTCCTGTAGAACAGGCCTGGGCAGCTAGTGCTCCTGGAGTCGATGAGGTGGTCGATTTTACGTCATCGACTCTCGGAGCACCAGTTGCCCAGGGCTGCTGTTGAATATTCCCCAATTTTATTTGACATATTTTTGAAATTGAGACTGATCTTCTTATTAGATGCAAATGAATAATAATACGAATTGGATTCTAGAAAATTGGAATTTAGACGGAACATTTTGAATTCCATTTTAATTTAGTTGTCTTACTTATATCACATAATTGATTTTTGAATAATATGATCCTTATTAATATTAACACTATTATTTTGTATGTATATAATTCTTCTTCACGTATCCTAGCCTTTATAGCCTGATAGATCGTTATAATTATTTTTTATTCCGAATACAGTTTTACAGAAACAACACCAGCAATTATGTGAATACAATGGAATGGTCAATTGTCTCAACTGTTTCCTTGCCATTTTAATTGAACTTTCAGTTACGCGTTCTGCCAAGGTTGACTTCAGTGTTAATTTTCATTTACGATACATTCAGTAATCTCAAGTCATCTCAATGCATCATTCGAAAGATGTGCAGCAATCTTTGTAGCAAATTGCATTATACTTGTACAAGGCCGATAAAAATAGATTTCAAGCCATTAACCCTGTATGAACCCTGAGATACTGCATTTTGTGTTAGAAAGAGAATAGAACTACTATCTTTAAATCCAGCGTATCATCCTATTCTTTCAACATTGTAAGCAATTTTTCTTTTAAGTTAGAAGAACTGGATTATTCAGATTCGTATCAAATTAGCTCACCGTTTCTCTTTTCTCGCAATTGCTAAAGATTTCCTATATATAACCATGCAAATTTTAATTATTTAAACGATACTCCCAATCATTTTCTTCCTTCATTTATACACTCTACATTTTTCACCTTGCATATCTATTTAAGCAAGATTTTCCAGATCAAATTATCCCGACTTCCACTCCTATTTTGAGAATAATAATTCTTATTTTAAAAATTCCTTTCTTTCTTGTAAGAGTTTCCGGAGGAAATGTTTTATAATCCTGTACAAAAATAGAGACGTCACGCTTTAAAATAAGTCCAGGTATATTCTTGTACTATTTCTTTTAACAAAATTATCATAGTTCAATTCTCGATAATGGGAAATCAAATTCTTTTTGGATCCACTGTGGTACTTAAAATCTCTTCTGTTGCAACTTTTGTTCTGAAATGCACAGACAAAAACACGTTTTACAGTATTTCAAATTTTTGAAAAATCGATATTACTCGGTAATCAAACACTTCAATTTTGAATCTAAAATGTGACACCTGTAAAAAAGGAATGGCAGTGCGTCTTCTACGTAATTGCACGTATTACATTTTTACAAATCTTCTCCAAGATTACATGCTTCCCTTCAATCTTCCTACACCAGTTTGTCTGCGAAGATAATTTCACGTTGTTTCTCTACAGGTATCTTTGATCGTGTCTACAGTTGACAAATACTTTCCCATGCGAGCCCCGACGTTCTCCAAGTTCGTGTTGCTGAATCCTTTCTTTGAGTTGCCTCATCATCGATAGTTGGTTCTGAGACATCCTCTAATTTTCGTTTCTTGTCGAAGTACGTTGCATGCGACATTTTCTACCTTTCCTTTAAGATTCTACTTCTTCGTTCGGGGTTCCCTGTTGGTAGCTCTGTTCGTGTCGGTCGACGTATCGAAGTGGCTCGGACGGTGTCAATTACATTCGGTCGTTTGTTTCTTCTAGTCCGCAGAACAAGAATATTAGTTCTGCCCGTTATTAAACGGTGTCTTCTTCGTTCGTAAGACTCGTGAAGAGAGATCACTGGGAAGTGAACGCGAAAACCGTAGCTTCATTCCTAGAAATCCCACCACGGTGTCGTGACACGGTGTTCAACTTGTTTTCGCTTCCCTTTCCTCTCCTTCTTTTGTTCTCCTTGCTAAAGATACCGTGAGAAGCAATGGCTGCAGTCGAGAACAACACTCGCCCTGATAAAGGTTCCTCCTATTTTAACCTAACCGTAAAAAATCGCGTTTTTAATACGTTTTCCTATAATTTTATATCTCAACACTTTATCTACCGGCAATGTCCTAATAGTCCGTCTGAACTCGATGGTCAACTGTTGATAATTTCTTCGTGTATTGTCCAAAAGCTACAGCAGTTTTGTCGATCTTTATTTCTATAAAGATTCCTATAATTTATTTCTGGCTTTAAAAATTTCAATAAGTTAAAAACAGATTAATAGGTACATAGTACTCTGCACTCATGTTTGAATTTTCGATTTTAAAAATTATTACCTCTATTTAAAAAATATATAATTAAAGTTATGTAATTTTGTAATACTTAAACGATTCTGACAATTCGTATAAACCAAATGATTGTCGTACTGCGTTTTTCAATGCAGTAACAAAATTTGAGCTTGAAATTCAAGATGTAGAATGCACGTATTCTACGTCTAAGTCAAGACCAAACATTTCTTTAGACTCTGTACATTCGTTTCCCCGCAAATTGCAATCGTCAATTAGTTATCCAAGATAACTGTAATAATTCGCAACGAAAATATCAAACAGCAACGGCGATCTGCGCAGCCGGGAGCGGGTTAAGCTAAATTTATCGGTAACAGTAAACCACGCTCGCAGCCATCATCCCCGAGGCAGAAATCAATTTTCCAGTTGAAGGACTCGTCTAATTCACGTGTCCCCTCGACGTAATTGTGATCGTGTACGAAACAGTTATAGATCTTGGCTGGAGAGGATCCGGAAGGACAGACCGCCGTTCCTGACGATCGTTTCGCTGGAGCTTCCAGACTCCCCAATCCCTTTGATCGAATCTCAGGCGAACTCACGGTCGAAGTCCGAGGAGACGAGCGAATCCGCCGAACCCAAGGACGACATCCTGGCCGAGCTTCTGGAGAAGGTCACGGCAAACAGCGACGGGAGAAAGAAGGAATCCCATGGTGGAAGGAAGAGGTCCTCGAGGAAGTCCCGGAGTGAACGCGAAAGGGGCGAGGAGCTCGTGGAATGTACGAAAGGAGTTCCAACCCTCGAAGAATGCACGAAGAACATTGTCGAAGGTCAATACAAACTCCACCGTTTTGGCGAACGTTTACTCATTGGCATTCCTAGTATTCATGAAAGCATAAGGGAACCTACTTTACCGGGCAACCGTTGTTTATAGAGCTCCTTTGAGCCCCTTGATCATCACCAGACTCCTTGTTAATTAATCAACTTGGGATTCAATCAATTTTCTCTATAGGGATCTATCTCCTTCTTTATCCTTCATTTTTTATTATGGGTTTTATGTTCGATTGCTGGTTAAGCCTTGCAATGTTTTATTTTAATATAATATGAGCAGTAACTTGTCCCGGTTCCTAGAATCCCCGTGTATTTTAAAGATTCATTAATTTTATTCGCAGACAAACATTTTAAGAATTCACTTTATAATTATTGGTATAATTAAGTATTTCATTTATTTTGTCCATGGAATTTGAATCAGAGACCAGAAATACAGGTATACATACGTTTGTAATTCAAGTAAGTGATTCGGAAATAATTAACTAAATGTATTTTTATCAATATCATAGTACTGATTTCAACTTGTTTATACTTTACTTACTATTTGTTGTGTTCACACTGCATTGATTGTTTTACTGTCGAGTAAGACAGGTTAGGTCACAATAGCAAAGTTTGTCCTTTGTCAACGAATTGTACTTCTCTTATTACATTGAGGTTGCACAGGTTGCTTGCACGCAGGTGCCCGAACATTGCCCCTATTCAATGCAACCCATAAGACACTTTTCAAATGTCAATGTCGATGCACTATGCAATACAAAATGCATGTATCTGAAATTAGATAACAAGTTTTAGTATGTATAGAAATTTTAAAAGTTTCAGAAGTTCTGTCCTTAAGTTTCATTATAGAAAGATACAAATTTTTATAGCACACTAAACATTTGTTCAATGCTATTACAAATATTTCATATAATTTAACTTTTATTTTAACATTTAACTTATTTCTACTACATAGAAATTAGAACTTTCAACAAACAATTTGAATTCTAGAAATAGTTTAATATTGAACTGTATCTACCATAACCAAACTATGAGGCAGCGAATGTACATCAACATGTACAGTACACATCAACATGTATTTACAATGTATATCAAGAATAAACAACAAACCTGTAGAGGCTAATGAACAACGATATTGGATACAATTTATTAATCAATATTGGCCAACACTATAACATTTTTAAGGCACATTTAAAATCAAGAAAACTATGTGGAAATGATTCCATAACTATTATTTTTCGATTCTATATCGATTCTGAATTGGTTCCAGAATCGATCCTTATATTGACTTATCGAGAGAAGTCGAATCTTATAGTTACTAAGTTCGTGTATAGTGTGATCCAGTGTGAAAAATGTATGTGGAGTACTCGACAGCTGCAATAATTGATAATATCGATTAGGTAATAATCAATAATCAATTCTAGAATTTTGTTCGGAACCGATATCAAATCGAAAAAATAATGGTTATGGAATTGGAGCCGAAGTAAGAGTCACAACAGAAATAACTAGACTTTTCATAACTAGACTGCGGATTTTATGCATTTATGACAGAAATGGAAACACAAAATAGAAAAAACATTAAATATATTTAATGTAAATTATTACGAGAACAAATCAATTTATATATGTGGCCCGCATGGTATGTCCGCACGACGCGACGCGACGCGAGAATCGATTATCGATCGAAATGATTGAGTGCACCGTAACCTAAAAAAAGGTGCGCGTATGGCGTATGTCAAACAGGGATGTGTCAGGCCACAGTGTTACATGTTGTCATATTATTATATTCTCGTGATATTTAACTAAATATTTGTATGTAGTGTTAATTCATGAAGGTAATTATTATCTGTTACGAACCCACAGTATGTAACTCTATTTTCTTGTAATTGGTGCACACAATCTTCATTTTGCATAACGATCCACAGTCTATTCATGACAGTTACTCAGAATAAAAGTTCTTTATAATTAGACAGCAGATTTTATGCATTTATAACAAAAATGAGTAGGTGTAATTTATAACAGTAGACACATTAGAAGAATTTCAAAATTCTGTTAATTATTTTCAACCTATTAGTTCGTTATAACCTCCAATTTGATATAATTCAGCCAAATACAACCTCCAGTTTGTCCATCAACCTCTAGTTATAAAGATCCGCTATCTATTCATAACTTCTTCATAACAAAGTTCGGTTTACTGAATTATAATACATACAATAAAAATTAATTTGCAATGCAGTGACAATTATTTTTATGGCAGTTTCAAGTATAAAATGAAATAAATAACTAATATTACAACTAGATTGCGTATCTTTATGCATTTATGAAGAAATTAACAGGGTGAAATATAAAACAGTGAAAGATATAGGAAATCCAAGAATATTGTTGCTGTTTTCAACGTGAAAAGGCTATTAAGGGATAAAATGAATTTTTATTTAACTACTGCTTGCCACAATCGATGCAGAATATTTTTATTTTGCATAAAGCTCCGTAGTCTAATTATAACAGTATCAAAAATGAAATAATTGAATAATCTTATAACATTTTCAAGTGTAAAATTAAATAAGTGGATAATATAACAGTTTCAAGTAAGAAATGAAATTAACTGAAATGAATGAATAATATGAAAAAACTGAAATTGCCACAACGTAATTTAACTGCAATACAATATAAGAATAAAAGACCTAGTCCATGCAGTCCCAAAATTTCTCATTAAATCATCCACCCGATTTAACGTTTCAGGCCCGAATCGTCGCCGATTGTCGGATCTCGATCTACACGGTATCGCGGACTGCATCTGTTCCGAAATGTTGGAAAATCGCCGGCCTCGAATCAATAAGAAACGGGAGTCGCGATCTCCGAGCCCGGAAATGACTAGCATCATTCGGATCGCGATGAACTATCACGACCAGTTGAGTTGCGGGATCGGAGAGGAGGAGGAACCGAAAGCGAACGGAAGATCGAAACCGGAAACAAGTCGGAGGGACGCTCAGGTGAAAAAGCAGGTACTCAAGGAGGACGGTTGTTGTGGCAATGTGAACGACGCCTTAGATTTCACGCTGAATTGCTGCAGCGTGCAACTGACATCCCGTGGCACAAACGCGAAGGCTGTAGTGGGTGGTGAAACGCAACAGGCACCGGGATCGCGGACTTATTCTGCCCCCGTTTTGTCCATAAACCCCTTTAGCCGTAAATTTTAACAGGTTAGTCAACTCGTTTATATTATCCTGGTTATCGAAAAATAATACTTGCCGATATGTTGATTTTTTCTGATTTACTGTGTACTTATACTGTGCCGACGTTAAATGCAAATTAATTGCAGATCGATTACTAGATTGTGGATTTTATGCATTTATGACAAATTTGAATAGGTAAGATTTTAAACAGTAAAGAGATTAGAAAAATTGAAGTCTGGAGAAAGATGAATTAGAAACTTACAATACCCAGATTGAGTAAATCTATATGCTGAAGATGGTTGTTTAAACGAAGGCTTTGTTTATGTCTGTAAATCATGTAGATAACGGCTTTCTGAAAGCATTCAAGATTTATTTAAAAAATTGTACTGTCATCAAAAAAATATTCTAGGAATAGCCATTGTATTTAGACATCACCGTGGCTTCCTCCTTTAATAAACTAGATAAATCCTTTCCTTCTAGCAGCCATTTTATGTAATGCACCGACAACCTTATATAGTCAAAAATAGCTGCATTTATAAATAAATATATGTATACAGAAAAGACAGGATCCCTCGGTTCGCATGCTTGCACTAAAGAGAGCTCTGCTCATCCGTGCGTTGCACGGTTGACCATTTTGCTTTACCGAAAAAAGTTTCGAAAGTTTTTCGAAAATCATTGCTGTGAATGCAGAAAAATTCACGGTGAATTTATCAGAGCTTAGCCGATGCACAGTGGTTCGAGAGATAGGAACTAGCTGGACAAATGTTTTTTAACATTTTTTAATATATAGTTTTAAAAAATTATTATGTAGTTTCAGTTAATAAATAATGGATTATATTTACTCTATAAAATCGAAATTATTATTACATACATGTTCATGTGGTATATTGCTACCACTTTACCAAATAACTTGAACAATTCGGTTAGATTATACAATACCTACAAAAATTCAGAATATATGTCGGCTGGAACTATGGTAACTTCGCTAGTATTCGCGATGCAATATTAGCAATTGTAATAATCAAAGTTGTACGCAACAATTACTAAAAATTCAAAAGCACATGAAATATCAAGTGGAACTATGGAAATTTCGCTGAGACTGTATAAATAATTGTCTCATTATTTCATGCAGCACTGGACAGGAGAATATCATTAGCATTTTTGCAACTTACATTTGGAGGTTTAATGAATCCCGCACACACCAAAGAGGAAGGCACCGTGGGTCCATCGCGTCGGTTGGCATGGTATCGGGCACTCGAATTACCGTGACACGGTGGCGGCGTAGCAGAAAGGAATTCGGCCGCAGGATCGATCTCTCATCGCGGGAACATCCGAATTAAAGGAATTCCGGCGCGGCGGCCGCGGATACTCTCTGTCTCTCTCCCTCTCTCTCTTCCTCTCTGGCTTCGGATTCTATTCCGGCCTGCCGTGGAAAAAAGACGCGGCCCCTTGCTTTCAAGCCGGGAAGACGCGCTCGGCAGACGAGCACGGAATCATGAATCTCTCGCGCGGCAATAAATCGCAAATCGTTGCTTCGATTTCCACGAAACCGCACACCGACGTGCCACCAACACGTTGCCGGCCGCGCCCAGTTAGCCTATTAATTAGCTCGCCTAATAAATCGCGACTGACTCTGAGACCGGGATGGCGAGAGGGCGGCGGTAGGGAGCGACTGAAAGAGAGGAACATTCAGAGAGAGAGAGAGAGAGAGAGAGAGAGCGAGAGAAAGAGAGAGAACGCTAACGCGGCGTTAGCCATCGTTCGTCAGTGTAGAAGAAAGAAAAAGGCACCACGGAATGGACGAAGAAGAGAAGCATCGTACGAGTTTTCGTCTCGCGGTGGACCAACACAAGAGATGAGAATCGTGAGTCTAGGCTGGCCCCTTGGAAGGCCAAGCCAGCCCAAACCGGGTGAGAGAAGTTGGCCGGGTTCTCTCCTCTTCGTCCCTCTTTTTCTCTTCCCTCTTCTCCTGCTTCTCTCCCTGTTGCTCGTGCCTCCCTCACGCCCCAATCCTCCTCCTCCTCCTACCCATCGTGGAATTTTTATTTTGTCTGTGCTGTGTGCGCTGCTCCTTCGTAGGGCGAAAATGGTTCATGGCCGTTTCTAACCGCCGATTTCGCCGCGAATCCTCTTGCCAGGAGGATCGACCTCTGTTCTCGTTTCTCGCTTTAATTTTCTTTTCTCCCGGGAACCTTCCCTTTATTTCGAGATCCTACGATTCAATAGTATGTATCCCACGATTGATTTTCCATTTTCAGTCAGCGGGTATTGTTTCTATTATCCGATGATTAGGCTTTCAAAGGACAGAGCAGTCCGGGTCGGCTTGAATAGACTGTGGCGTCTAGGTACGAAAACCTGGGTCACCGGTGCAGTCTGTTTCGCCTAGAACTCTGAGATTAGTTATACTTTCTGCTGAAAAGATTCACAGTGATTGCGATTCATATTAATATTCGGTCAAAGCAGGATTATTTAACCGAACAGTCTCTTCTGGAAAAGTAGGATTAAATTAATAACAAATAATGTCTGGTAAAAGAGTGTAATTGGTCAGTGGAGAAATGTAAAAATGGCGTTTTGTAGTTCTCCATACTGACCAAAAGTTGAGAGGAATTGCGATTTCGTTATTGTTAACTCAGCCATTTATAACTCATAATGACTTTAACCACTTTACGAAAACCAGGATGAGGAACAAATTCAATTTATCAACTGGAAAAATGATAAGAATAGAGTACACGCGTCATTAATGTTTTCTGGCATTTCAGAAATGTATAAATACTATAAACAGTATAAACTATAAATGCATAAAGATCCACGATCTAGTTATACATAACTGGCACAAATCTACTGAAGTTATTTTTTAAATTTCCAATAGAGTAAAAAATAAAGTTCGAATATTAATTAGAGTATAACACCGTATAAGTTGAGAATCAGAATTGGGTGTTGTTTCTTTATCAGTATATTACTTCTAGTTCAATATAGTTTAAAAAATATTCAACTTAAGCATTGAATTGAATATTGACTTTATGACTTTCAACTTATCAGGCATAAATATTGAATACTAATTAGATTAGATTGTTGTGAACACGAACATCCACATCGTGTCACAACCAGTTCATGCAACACTAACTCTCATCAATTATTCATCTATGTAATATGCAACCTATATTCTATGAAATGTTAATTTCAAGCTAATGATCTACTATCTTTTATAAATTCGATCAATATCGAATCGAACAAAATTAGAATCGCTATTAAAAATCCTAACTCCATCCTTCTTCAAGTTCACGCCAACATTTGATATTTGATATTTAAACCTTTCGCAAACCTATGGAATCAAGACTGGAAACATTATAGACCTTGATTCCAGATTGTGTAAATATTTATTCCTTTATTCTCAATGAAATAACTAGGAAATTTAATTATTTATCGTTTCATTCCATTTGATGGTTCGCCATCAATTTGACACACGAGTGACACATTAAGTTGCGAAAATGAGGAACGGATGCGGGTTAAACTGTTAAATTTGTGGTCAGACATTTTCTTCCTGTTGATTCCTTCCGAGCCGGAATAATTACTCCCCTTCTTGTCAGGATTCCTTCATTTCTCCCTCGTCACTCGATCTATATTTCTTTATCGGCTTCGCGTCACCCCTCCTCAATTTTCTTCTCCTTCATTCCCTTTACTTCATCCACGAAATCGATTAACGTGTCTACTCGATCGAGACGCGCGGCTTGGGGACGCGCGAATGCTGACGAAGTCCGATCTCGCGGTCTCAGAAAACAAAGAGGACTTTGTGCGCCGATCACTGATGAGACCGCGGCGCGTTCTACCGCCTCTTTTCCTCGCTTTTTTTTTCCTTATCCGCGCGGATACACCACCAAACCGGCTAGTGGAGTATAAAAGAGACACGAGAAGGCAGAGTACCGTGCGGATAGGGAATTGGTATGTTGATTGCCGCGTTGAATTGATGAGAAGAGGATGGAAGGTCTGTTGTGTGTTTTAGTGTGGTCGCGGAGCCATCAGCTTCAGTCGTTAATTTCATCTATTGTTTCCCTATAAACAAATTTCTTTCTTTCATCAGTCACCTAACGAAAGTCACCTAACACTAGATAATACTCAATGTGGAGGGCACTAGAATTTTATTAACACTAACTGTACCGAGCTTTTGTGCTCGTATGATGCGACTGGTATACGTTGTTTTATAAAAATCACCAGACTGAATTTATTTAGTTCTCTAGCATTTGTTCTGAATGAATAGCGGATCTTTATGCAAACAGAAAATTGTCTTTATTAATTACGAGAAAGAGGAGTCAGGTAATAGGTTGTAAATCATGTATTGTGTTTTACCAACTCATTTTTTGTCATGAATGCATAAAATTCTATTAATAATTTCTAGCGTATGTTGGTAATTTAAACAGTTATAAAAAATACTGTGAAACCGATTAGTATTAAACGGTCGAACTGACCGAAAAGATTCCGCCCGTGAGAAGCACGAGCAAAAACGTAGTATGAGTGAAGAATCCAATGAAACTAACGAGTCACAAAATGACCAAAATCCTGCAGTGGATTAAAGGTGGGAGGTTAAGTATAATCAAGCGAACACAAAAGTGCCCGAGGCCCCCTGATCACCAGGCTGCGGCACTGTAAATCAACGTGAAATCACCCGAAGAAAGGAGAGCAAAAGTGGTTTCGCATCAGGAACAGGAACGTCAAAAAAATGTCAAACGCAAATTGAAGCGGCTAACCGGTTATCGACACGGGAGTTAAACGAACGAAACGAGACGAGCGTACGTAAATCTGCTTAAACGCAAATTGCAGGGTGTTTTATAAATAAGGCCTTACATTTATTGTGTTCTTTTGCGACGGTTAATGACCGAAAGGTGGACACTTTTAAAGAAAAAAGAAGGAGGAGGGGGGAACACGGTGCGTCCTCCGCGACGCGTTTTAATTTGGTCCCAGGGCGATCGAATGAAATGTTTCGGAAATGTCAGGACGACGACGTTCCAACTTTCACGGGCCGGGATCCACTTTTCGTATCGGGACTCTTTCCCTTTACGGGCCATTAGAATCGCTCGAAGCTCCAATAAAACCCGACGAGATTGCGCTTACGGTCTCGCAGACGATCGGGGAACAGGCGCGTCCCGTACGCCGGAATTCATTATTCCGCTCCGATATGAAATTAAAGATCCGTGCGGCCCGTTTTTAGCGCTTGGTCGCGTCGCGCCGCGTCGCCTTCGGGCCGGTTTCCACCGCGCGGCCCGATTCCGTCGACAGACGAGGAACGCTCCACGCGACAACGCTGTTCGAAATTAAGATATCGAGCATATTCGCCGTCCCCTAAGTGGCGATCTCGCTCGGGGATCCGGACCGTGAACGAGCTTCTGATTAGCCCCGACAGACCGATTAATTCCACCGATTCTTTGAAACGCCAGTGGCTCGTCGATGTGAACAACCTCTTGCCACGAACGTTCCTCATGCAACCTATGCAACATGTTCGTTTCATTTCGAATTCTGACCCTTCTGCTGCCGAACAATGTCGTCCTTGGTTGTTATTGCGGAATTCTTCTAGTCTAATTTAGAGATTTCTGATCATTAGACAGCGGATCGTATGCACTTATGAGAAAACTGAGTAGGTGTAATCTAAAACAGTAAAAAAAAGCATTAAAATTTAAACATACTATTATATTATTTTTGAACCTTTTGAACATATTAAGAAAGAAAGTACCATAAATTTATATTTCACTCCAGTTTGTTGCAATTCTGCTAGAACATTTTTATTTTGCATGAATATCCGCTTTCTAATTATTATATTATATTAGAATCGCTACGTTAGTCCAATTTATGGATTCCTCTTCAATATCATTTTGACTCAGCATTTTTCGATGGACTACAGCCATTACAAAAGGATTACAGCCATTAGAAACAATAAAAAATACGTGTATTATGCTACCTTTTTTGCTCTACTCGTCTAAAATTGTTAGGTGGATATTCATAGATAATGATGCAGAAGGTTATGCTGCTGATTTTTAAGCACCCTAAAAGTTGTTAAGCAAAAGTTGTTAGCAATACTTATCTTCTGAGTAATTTTAATGACCCAACGGTAATACCACAGTAGTTTCAAATGTTTTTACTGTTTTGCATTCGTTCTACTCATTTTTGTCATAAATGCATAAAGCTCACCGTCTAGCGATGAGTTATGATATTTACACAGGATGAAGTGAATCTCAATAATGTTTAGTTTCTGCCTATAAAGAATTTGTATGTTCGATGTCATAAAATGAATTCTTCTTTTAATTTTAATATAGTCATACACTTTTAAAATTGATTACACGAGATAGTCTCGACTAGTAGACTTGTCTGAATCATAACCAAATTATAATGACCTCCGTAACATCATAATCTTGAGAGCTACACGGAAAGACTCTCTAGTCTGGTTCCTGAAGGTTGTAGAAGCTGGCCAGCCACCAACGACTGTGTCGCCTCGGATAGACAAACGTCTATTAATCGTGTTAGCATTTGCGACCGATCTAATCACGATTACAATTAACATGGCCGCGGGTGACGGCAGGGGCACGTATTCAAACGAATCGGCGCGAAATGGATGGTGAACAGAGTTCGTTCCGCAACGTTTAATTATCGTTCCCGATACAATGGCCGGCCTCGTAACAAACCGGACACTAGCCCGTGAAAACAAAAAGTATCCGTCTATCATTAAAAACGGACTCAGTCCTGGGTGAAAATAAAACTACCAAGTACGGAAATCGAAATAAAAGAGACGAACGAAAAGAGGATGGGACGGCAAAGCCGCGATACCTTAAAATGATCATCGCTTTAAAGGATCAGCCGACTGGTGGGGGCAAGAATAGAGGAGATAAAAGAAGTAGTAGGTATATCCTTGATGAGCGATCGTTATCACGATGAAAATGCAGTCTCGGATCGATCCGCTGCAGTCGATTCCTCCCAGGCTTCTTTTATTAGACTGCCAATTTCGTGGCGCCTTCTCGCTCCCTCTCCCTTCTCTACCAGTTCTCTGTCTCTCTCTTTAGCTCTCTCCAGCTCCCCTTCTTTCTCTCTCACTCTATTTCTCTCTTTCCCTCTGATTCTTTCTCTGTCGTTCCTCCACTCCTCTCCTCGTTTCGCTATCTCTACGTTTCACAGGTCCACAGTCTCTCTCCGTCCTCTTCGTCTCCTTCGCCGAGTCCTCGTTCTCCTACGCTTCATTTTTCTTCGCTCGCACGAAATCGCGCTGACTCGTTCCTTCGCCAGAAATTCCTCCTCTAATCTCGCGGCCGCTTTCCGGCGTTTATCTCGACCATGACGTCACACCCGCGCACATGTTCCAACCCGTATGAAGAATAATTCGATTATATACGGGACGGAATCATGAATTTCACAGGGAGCCCTTTTGTCGCCCCTACTCTCCCGACGCGGCGTGGCGCTTCGTTTTCTTCTTTCGACGATTATACATTTTTACTGGTGACCTCGCCGCGGACCCGACCACCCGGTATATCAAACGGATTTGGTCGATGGGAAACGCGAGTTGAATGGAACTGCTTCAGACCGCGTCTTATCTCGGAGAAATGGAAACAATACGAGAGATCCCAGTCGAAAGTTGCATTCGAGATGTTCGGATGCTTTTGAAACGCTTGCAAAATTTATTCAGCGGAGCAGACACCAAACAGTCCTGATTATATTGTGCTGCATCAATGATGGGAAGCAGGACTTAAATAAAAATTAATGTCATACCTTAATTGTTTTTATACATTGAAAATAATGGGACAATATTGTTAGATTTTTCTAATCTTCCACTGTTTTATATTTTACCGATCCAATTTCTCATCTTTGTCTAATTATAATTGATTGGTTAGTAACATTTTGACATGCACGTTCGGTGTGTGTAACAAAATTTTGTGCTGTAATAAAGTTTATAGGTTGATGAAACTACGTTTATGCAATAAGAGGTCCGATTAAACTGCAAGTAAAAATTAGACTGCAGAGTTTTGTGCAAAATTAAAATTGTCTACTATTTACAAGATATAGAAGAATATCCATAACAAACGCTTTTATCATTTCAATAATTGGAGAGTAAGGAATCCGAAACTAATTATTTTAATTGGTAATTTTACTTTTAATATTCTTAAACCTCATAGTATCTAACAAAATTTGTTATTCCTAATCTACTGTAATGAAAATTCAGGATTCACCCCAGACGGGAACTCGTGTCATCCATATTTCGAGGTTATGATAGCAATGTATTAATAGAGTAATTCATATTAGAAAGTATGCTAATTTTGGATGAAGCGTCCGATTGATTCATTTGAATGAGTCATGATGGAGGATTCGTTCTTAGTTCCATTTACGTTCACATTGGATCGTAAATTTATTATCGTTCATTCAAACTTATTCGTGCATGAAACATTCAGATAAGAAATCAGCGTATTGATATCTATAACTATACTATTTTTAAAGACTAGAAGAATGAGAAATGTTGTTTTATTGTTCTTGACATATTAAAATTATTGAAGGAATAAATCCATTGTCATCCAACTTAAATATCTTACGATCGCTTACAATATTTTTATTTCATTTAAAAAGCCACAGTTATTTTGAATACAGAGAAGAATTTTTAATTAATTATATTCTTTATATTCGCACCACTTTTGTTATTTTATCATAGCACACTGTTTTATTATTTTTCTCTTTTATTGATTTATATTCATTTATATTTCACATCCAATTATATTCGAAAAATATCCTCTAGTCTAATTATAAGCGTTCGTTTTATTTTTATTTTGAAATATCTGCTTAACAACTCGTTAATTTAGGAAGATTCTTGTAGCAGTAAGCTATATCGACCGAATGCAAGCGCACGGAAATATTTCTGCAACTCAGACTCCATTTTGTTCTATACGTATATATTCTTTCAAGGTGGGGAAGAAGGTGGAGGATTTCAATTTTCCTGTCACCGAGCCCCGTTCCATCAATCTCGGGGACTGTGTCACCGAAGTGGAAAACGAACTCGATGATTTCTCGTAGGAAACCGTTTCTCTGAATTGCGGTACTTCTTTGCGAAACTATTTCGAACAATTTAAACAGTTCCGGCCGAATATTTAAAAAATTATTTACCAATTCTTTAACACCGTTACTACGAATTGCAATTTGACGAGAAATCATACATTGACATCTCCAATTTTTCAAATTTTCCAACAATCTTGAATTTCATCTACTCAATTTTCCTATAAATGCACAAAGATCCGCAGTCTAGTCATTATTTAAACTTTTTCATTGAGCAAGAAATACACACAAAACCATTTACTACAGTTTCACAGTTCCTCGCCACAATTATAAACATTCTCGTATCATTTCAAATATGGTTATTTTCACTTGACTTCCAATTATGAAATCATTCACAGTAATAGAGAAGAAGTGGTCCCTTTTTTTTCTATCTGGAAAGGAATTGTTCGCTATCAAATCCGGGATCCTTTTGCATCATCGGTTCAATCCAGCAGGCCGTCGAACATCCAACCCCTAGAGCAATTTCCATTCGTCCCAATGATTTCCCTGCTCATCCCAGAGTTCGAGTTAATGAGAATATAATCTCAGTTGTGCGTGGTCTCGCTCAATCCATGTCGGCAATACTCTAGCCATTTGGCGTTCCGTGTCTCTTCCTTTCCAGCCGTTCTCTCTCCGAACCGCATCCGGCCCTTCCTTCCGCCAATTACTCTTGTCTCGACATCGTCGCGCGGAATTATTGTCGTTGGATTTTTCCATTTTTCACGAATTTCGCCGCGAACGACGTTTTCATTCCAACGAACTCCGCCCGGGCGACCGTCGGCCACGGGAAACGTGCTTTATGAACACAGAAAATTCCCGACGGTCGATGCGACTCCTAAGTTTACGATTGCTCGCAGGGAAACGTATTCTACTTCCGCAATTTTCGTTAAACTTGCGCAAGGAACAGTTCTTAGAAAAATACACGACACATAGAGTAACTGGATCTAATAGGAAATACCTGATTTTAAGACTATTCCTACGTATAAGATTTAACAATGACAATATTCGTAATTTTCAATGATGAATGCTTACCACAAAATATTCACAATTTGATTACATAATTAAGGGAACCATCGCAACTTGTAAGCAGTATAATAGAACCTTTTACAACAGAATTTAGCAACATAAAAACTGATTTCATATACATGAGCCTATAAAAATGTATTTATAAGATGCAGCGAAGAATATGTATCTAATCTAACGTATTACATGAGCAGTGTAAACGACTGGTACGACCCTGACTTTGTGAAATACAATAATAATAATCTGTAGTCTCGGATAATGAATATGCGCATACGTCCTGGGATATGAAATTAAAATTTCCTTTTTTCAGAAGGCAATGAAATGATTATGGAATTAGCCATACCGTTCGCATGAATAAATAAGCGTGTGAAAACGAATAAGAAATCACAGTGTCCGTTTTAATCTGAATTCAATAAACTCGGGAAATAATTAAGACGCGAAACAAAGTTGATTTTCTCACGGGAGAAGAGCGAAGTAGCGCGTTCTGTCGCCCATTCTATTTAATAGAAAAAGCAGCAATGAACAGATAAATCAACGCCGCTACATAGTGAACCGCGCGGCGCGCGCAATGCCTTTAATTAAGACAAGCTAATCGACTTTCTTGCTGAGAATGACGCACGCCAAGGCAACCGGCGCATCGACGTCGAATTTTATTATTGTCGGCAATTGAGATACAATTTGAAAGACGCTGCCGATTATTAAACGGTGCATCACAGTTGTACAATGGCCCACCAACGACCGCACAGGAAGGCTTCTATCACCGCTGATTTAGCTTCATTACTATTTTTATTAATAATTTCGCTAATTGCTGAGTTTGCCGAATTAATTGGACGCGTCTGGGAACCACAGCACGCCCTCGTACATTTCCTTTTTTCAACTGCGATTGTATCGACGCCGGAGTTCCAAACTGCAGTTGCACTTTGGCATTGCTTATCAGTAGAAGTTCTTCGATCGCATTTGTTAGGTTGTTGTAAGCGTTTTCATCGAGAAATACTGTTACAATCTACAGGTTTATTGTGTAGCGTGTTCACGATATCATTAGCCAGAAAAAACTAAAGGAGGAAAAAGATATGCTGTTTTTGTGCAAGCAATGTAATGGTATCTGTAATTTTTTAAATCTCAATTTTTCAGTTTCAATTTTCTAAATGGAATGCTATGCATTTTTTTCTATCAAATGATAGCGTGTCACAAAACGATTTATTTGTATACGGCATTAATGACCTTCGAGGTTACAGAAGGTCAGAAGATTACTTCTATTTCATGGAATTTTTACAATTGTCAAGCCGACAGTGAACGTATTAATGAAAGAAGTTATATTTCCAAGGAACTTCTGCCCGTCAAGTACTCGGCCTTATCGAGTACGAAATATGTGGCTTCTAAGAAATTTATTATGAATGTTATCTACAGAAGCTGAATGTACAGAATTATCAGTAGCGTAGCTTGGAAATACGTTCATTCACGTCGAAAAATAAAGAGTGAATGTAGAATCTGAAGTATTCAATGATTCGGGGTAGAAATGTTGTCTTTAACCAGAATATATGTAGAGGACTAGTAGTAGATGATGTAAATTTTTGTTTAGGAGAAGAGTCAAGCTTCTTATCCTAATATCAAAAATTTTAATATTATTATTTAATATAATATTTCTATGTGATTCCTCTTTCTCATGGTGTCTTCGGAAATTTTTTCTCTTGCATAATAATCCACAGATTAGTTATGAAGCGTTTCAGGAAATAAGACGTTTGAAAATAAGTACGATCAACCTAACAAAATAGGAAGTCGGTTACTTTAACATGTCTAATTGACCAAAGATAATAAAAGAACAATGATCTTCTCTGCATGTAATATAAATTGTTTGAAGCATAAGGATTGTTCATATTTATATAAAAATGATCATTGTAACAAAATACGAAACTAGTCGCATCGGTTTGTTTAGTTGATCCATAGATAACAAAGGAACAATGGAGTTTTCAAGGCGAAAACTTTTGGCAAATCTATTGTTCGTCAGAACTAACGAATATTTACCAGTGAGCAGCTGCAACTGAAATCGATGGAATGCCGTTCTCCAGGTTGCACCGAAACTCGGCTGGTAACCCGGCCCGATCAACGCACCGATAAACCACGTCGCGACGGTGGTTAAAATAAACTTTTACCATTTTTTTAATTCGCACTAAATTAATCACTGGTTCCCAAGGAATATTTCACCGCAACACGAGATGTTTTATTATACGATAACGCAACGCTCGACATGCGGCCCGTCCGGGGGAATATTCCAAATTAATTGATTTGATAAACGAGTCGCGTTTACTGATATACTGTTATTCCTTAAAATGCCTCGCCGAGAAGAACGAGGAATAGCAGGGGAATATTTATGTTTACAAATAAAGCATACTTTGACTGACGAAAATGGAAATAACGCTTCAATACCTCTCAATTTTTCAACCTGATCGAAACGTTCGACGCGATTATGCGAACTGTTGCGATTATCTTGTTCATCTGATCGACAACGTTATTTTGCGATTATGTTAATGGAAACGTGTCAAGCAGCAGTTGATACTATTTTTGGTTCCCAAAAAACTTTTGCAAAAAATACAGTGCAGATGAAGAAGTAGTAAACTGGTTTCGGGCATGGAGACCTACCTGAAATAATTAATTGTTTTTAAGCAGATCATATCAGAATCTGTGCACTTACAAAAACAATTTGTATACGCACAGTGGGTAACGAAAGTACTCGGGCGCCCTTCGAAACAAAATAACTTTTTTATAATTGTACCAAACGACCTGATTTTTTATAATTAATTAGAAGCATTGTGTGCGTATGTTAATCGATTTTTAATGGTTTCACTCTTTTTAATATTAAGTGCTACAGTTAAATTGTTATCCCAGGGATTTAAGTCTCCGAAAGAAAGTTTCATCGTGAACCGTGGGAAGATCATGGTTCGATTTTACGTTAACTACGAGAATGTAATGTAGCATTATTGATAACCCTGAAAACTTTGGAACAGAACCACTTTATACATAAAAGTTCTCGGTTCTGAAGAAGATAACTACATCCAGAAAATCTTCAAGTACCGTCGAAAGCTGTGAAGATATGAACCATCAAATAACAGAGGTTCGGTCACTCGAGAGTCAAGTGGCTCTATAAACTCGAGAGTTTAGAACGCTTTACAGATTTTAGAGAATTGGGTAAGATGTTCGACATAAATAAAACGCCTCATATTATCTTCGCTTCCATTTTCGATTGATTTCACATTTTTTTATTTAGTCACAAAAAAGAATGTAGTAATGAATCTATTGTTCATTGTTTCATTCATTTTCAGAAAATATTACATTTACATTACAAAATGACAGTTTTATTAATCAATTGATCGTCTTCCAACGTTTTGCAAGCTGGTAGATTCCGTTTTCGCGAAAACTGCTTATTCTTCAAAGGTCATTGAGAATCTTGTGCGATCATCCGATAGTTCCTATTAGAAGATCCCATCATGAATGTGACACAATATTGCATACTGCAAGGGGTAAACCCTCAGAGACTATTTATCTTGAAATTGTGACATGCGGCGTTTTTCCTTGCAACCACAGATATATCGATCACAGCAAAATAGAATTTTATTTCGGTTTAGAGGAGACGAATAACACATATTTATTAGACTCTGTTCGCAATCGCGGGTCTGACTCGACATTGTAGGGCAAGGGGTTAAGCGCATAAGAGTGATTGGTTGAATGGAAGAAGAAATCACAGAAACATCCCCTAATTGTACAAGTTAGCTGGGAATAAACGTCGGGGGAGTCGCGGGAATGCTAGCTAATCGCTGCGGAAAAGAATCATCGAAGAGAGACATCGTGGATGAAGGTTGCCGATGGAGTGTAATTCGATTTGCGAATTGCTCGGCTGGCGACGAACGATGTCCCCGCACCCTCGGCCACGGTTGATGCCTCAACAAGTTGTATACATGTAATCTGACCCAGATCCTGGGGTCTAAGTGAGGTCTAACACGAGGGAGAAAAGGGAAAGAGGAGGATGAGGTGGTGAAGGAAGAGGAGGTGGAGGTGGAGGTGGGAGCAGAAGCAGGTGGAGGAAGGAGGTCCGGAGGGTTCCTCGGAAGCAGACAAACAAAATATAACAGCGCGAGTTACAAGGAAGGATCCCGAGAAGATGAAGGGTCTCTGACTCTATCTGTCTCTCACTCTCTCTCTCTCGCTCTCTCCATCTCTCGATCCCGGTGTCTCTTTCTTTCTTGCTCGCCTCTCTCCCTCTCGATCCTCTACGATCTCCTTCAAGAAGTCTGAGGAGAAGGAGGAGGGTATACCCTCTTGAAGCATGAATGGATTACGAAGAGCCGTGTTCATTCATTCGCTCCTTAGCGGCCTAGAAACCCATAAAAAGTGTATCTCTCCGGCAGCCAACCAGTGCCGTAGACTATGACCGCGGACCTCCGACTATCGTCTTTTTGCCCGGAATTGATCTCGCCCCCTTTGAGGACCGATCAACAGTCACCCCCACGGTGACATTAATCGGGGTACTATTAATTGCCAGATGGGGGGAAGATGGATCAATCTCCTCGATAACCGATACGGCTAACCCTCGGACAGCGGACCGCCTTCACGACCGAACGGGACAGACTTCGGGTCCGCTCAGACCCACGTCCAACTTTCTCTCATGTTTACGTTACAAAGTTACTGATCTTTGCATTAGTACTACTATGCGGATCTTTATGCAAAATAGAAATTGTTTGCACCGATTGCAAGACGTAGAAACCAAATAGTGAATTGTGTGAAATATATTCTTCATCCCTCTACTGTTTAAAATTATACCAACCATACAATCCGCAGATTATTTACAAAGAGGCACTCCTCTCCGATTTTGATGAAACTTAAATATGTTATGCAGCTACACATTTTAAACAACTTTTCCCACACAACATTATCCATACTGTTCAAAGCTGGATTGTCCACTTGGCCATCGACAAACTAGAATACTTTGAAGACCGTGCAGGTTGTATGTGTATAAATTTCACAAAGAAATTCAAAATGTTTGAGGACTAGCCTAACAAATATCATATTACGGTTAAACGGATGCGAATATGGTTGGATTGGAAAGAGCGCCAGGAACGCAGTAGGGTTAAAAAGCACAAACTAAATGGTTTAAGATTAAGACACCGAGACGAGCATGAGTAACTTTAAATTATGGTATCTGACCGTGGTCCTCTCAGGCGCTCAGGTCCTTCATGACACGCACGAGAACAGAAACTCGTGGCTCGGTTGATGCCCGTTGACCCAGGTCGGTTTTCAGTAGAGATTAAAGTCATGGGATTAGAGACCCGGCACTTCGTCAAATCCAACCGATCCTTGGTTTGTTCCGCCATCTCCGTCAGCTTAAAGTGGTCTACGAACGTGCAACGTGCTCGTCAAATGCTGACCAGTAGCTCGGCCTTTTTATTTGAAATAATAATAAAAATTTGGAGTAACTGGGTTCCTATCAAAATCACATATGTGATGTTTGGTCATAATGTATTGATTAATCATTGAACTATTCATCGGTGGTGAAGAAGATTACAAAATGGAGATGATCATTTTGTAATCGAAGAATGTGACCGACCAAACAGTCTAATTAAATTAACAAGTACAGTAATCGCTCCTTCGTTGTCCTGAATCGTGGGCACGATCGTTGTCCAGTGCCTATCCACTCCTCTGCCTGTCAACGAGAGGATTAGGCCTGCGTGGATCTGGTCGGCAGATGTGTCCCAGGACTGTCTAGACCCGCGCAGAACGGAGAACAATAGGACAGGAATATGGCAAGGAAATAAGGAGTTTTTAAAGCCAGACAGTTGACTGCTTTTGACTGCGAATGCTTTTCTTTGTAATTTAAGTAGCCGTTTCACTAAAGACGCAGTCATAAATCAAAAATAGTGTCCGGGCACGGTCGTTGTCCGCTCAAAACCCCGGCCTTTGGACAACGAAGGAGCTTTTACTGTAGTTAAAAGTGCCCGGGTTTCAGACGGAAAATTACGGCGTTTTCATGCCGATCGTCCTGGGTTCGCGATTCTATAGATGGCAACCCTATCTAGGAGTCGCGAATGACTCCGGCGTAGCATACGGAGTGTTAATATTAACAACAACATAATAATTGGAGCAGCCAGAGTACAGAATGAAATTGAAACAGCGGATTTCACAAAGCGAGCAGCCGCAAGTAAGAAGGATGATGTACCAAAGGAAGCAGACTAAAGCGGAACATCTTCTCTAACGCTGAAATGGCGCGAAGGTTTAGCAGGTCGTCGCGCGTCGTCGTTAAGCAGAAAGGGAAGTCGAAGCCACGAGTTTGACCGACCTTTCTTAAACTTAGGGACCCATCGAGGAAGCAAGCGCCAAGGGTCTTTTAATGTCGGCGAGGGGCCGAGGGAAGGAAGGAAAAGGGAGAAGTGGAAGGAAGAGACACGATTTCGCGGAGGGTCGTTTGCTTTTTGCCCGGCTGAGATGTCGCCGGCAAATGTGCGAAGAAGGCTCTTCTTCACGCGCCGTTTTGCGCCTAATTGAAAGCGACAGTGACCCACTTATACCACCTATGCCACAGATTCTTCTTCTTATTGCGACTGCCGGCCTGCCGCTCCGGCTATGTAGAGAGCCCCCTGCCGACAACTATGTATTTTATTCCTGGCATTCGTCTGGCTTTCCGACTTTTTTCGCGACCATGTGCATTTCGAGTGTACAGTGAGTCACGGTCAAAATCGTGTACTGCATATAAAAATAGGATTCTTGAAAAGTTTAGAGATGATTTGGGAAAAATCTTCGCCCAAAGAATGTTTTTTCTAACAAACAAAAGTTAAAATATATTCAACTTATCGTTATCATTTGCATACAATAGTATGTTTCTTGTAGTGACAAGTTTAGAGATGATTTGCAAGAAGAAATATCTCTGCCTGAAAAATATTTTGTTTAACAAGAAAAAGTTACAATTGATTTAAATTAGGAAATATAAGAAGTACATATCAGGAAGATGAACAGAGACAAAAGGCCATATAATACCTTTGCAATTATTATATAATAATTACATTTACACTTACGTGTCCATAAACCCATTACAGTCTCGTTAAGGATTAATTTTCGCAATATATAACTGTCGATCCAGGGGTTAAGCAAACTGTAAAGGGAAGTTTCATGGAAACAATATCAAGCAAATCCTAGATTGAAACAACCCTGACTAGAACTACTCCCAAAAACATTAGCAGTTAGGTCGTAACCCTTGCTCGGCAAAACCGCAAATAGAGCAGATTTCCTGTGAAATGGTAATAAGAACAGTTGTTGCTGGCACTTCTCCGACCACAATTGCCGGCATCCTAATAATTGCCAATACACATGCATTGTCCCTACGGTTTTCCCTTGAATCAAGACCTTACAATTGAATTGTTTGGTTTAGCAACAGCCATTTTCTTTGAAGATCTGAACATTAAACACTATATCACGGTTAAATGATCGGTTTCTTATTCAAGCATTTGTTATAATAAAAATCATGTTCTTCGTGCTCCGTCCCCTCATCTGGCGACTCTGATTCCACATTGATTGACACTAATGAAGATAGAAAATATCCAAAAACTGTATGTCTGCATTTATGTTAAAAATTTACACGATTTTTACAATAACTTGTCAAAGTGTGTGGGAATCTAATAAGTAGGATACGTATTTGAGTTACTTGAAATAGTATGATAATCATTAGAATTGTCTGGTTAAAATTGATTGTTACAATGACCTCATAGCTACTCTATAAAATCATACCAGTAGTCAATTTTTAAAAATGACTGATGTGAAATATATGTAGAATTAAAATGTACACTTAAAATTAAAAAATATTTAGCAATATTTTCTTCCCCCTAATATATCGTATAATGTATCTAACAGACTTTTTATTTAATCATATTGTTATTGATACCTCCAATTGAATTATTTAGACAATGATTTTTTTTAAATGTTTGTTATAATTTGCTATTATCCCTGCTATAAATATTGTGACTCTGTACGTCATTTCACCACCGATCACCAAGAAACAAATTGCTAATATTAGTCATATTAGCCATGTTATAGTTATCGATATTAGTTATTTGTGTCCTATCGTAAATAAATGACTGGTTTCTATTATAATTGATATAATTGATTAGAAAATATAAGAAAGATGAACCACGAAAAACTTTTAATTTGAAGGTTGTAGGTAGTCTAGCAGTGGGCTCTTACAAATTATGTATATCAAAATCTACAGTTTAATTAAATCTCATATCGCAGTCTACATAGAATGGTACTGTCTAAACTGAATGCAGACAGAAAGTGGAGGACTTACTTAGTTGCAAGCTTATCTGCAGCATAGCATTTCATGTGTCTTGAATCTAAACAGTGAGTTACAAGAGTTTCTCAGCTCTGTGGAACACTGCTTCCCTGACAGTTTCAGACTATAATAATGTTCAATGTTGCACGAACTAGGAAGTGATACGTGCACAATTATGCTAGATTTATTAGCAAGATCAACTCTCATTTAATTTTCCTTAGAATCCGTATACGATACTTCCGCAATCATACATGACCCGTGTGCAACCAAAATTCACACGTTTTTCATGCATCGAATATTATAGAAAAACAGATTCCTATACACTTTCAATGTAATTATAGTCACACGGTTATCAAACGTTCTTAAATCACTGGCGCGTTCAAGCAATAAATAATTTCTCATTGCAAGGATACCGATTCATGGTACACTTTCTAACTCACTGTAGGAGTACTCTGCAATATTCTGTGCAGTTAGAAGAAATCGAAGTTAATAATAACTGGGGGTGAAGGCAACACTTTCAATAATTTAAAATCTGTTGATTATCGTAAATTTTTGAACACTCTTCATTTCTTCCCGGTAGGTTGAATAATGAAATATAAAAATGTCGTTTAACCTTTACTCGAGAATTTGAAATTTGGAAGGCGATCTCGACAGACAATAATATGTTTAAATAAAATGAACCAATTTCAGAAGAAAATGCATTTCTGCCGTAATTTTCTCCATTTTGAAGCTTTGCGAATTTTCGGGTGTGTTTAAAAATATGTAACCAAAATTTCCTAGAGTTTGAACGAGGTCAAAAAGAGTTTCGTCCAGGTTATCCTCTGGCCCACAGTGCATCGTTTGAGTTTCCTGGAATAGGGAATCCAAAATTCTGTTCGGAGCAAGTAGGGTGGAAGAATTGTTGCGATCCAACGGAGGATGGTATCCGCGTACACGTCCCGGGGGTAATTACTATCGGCAGGATAGGAAGAAGAAGAAGAAGAAGAAGAAGAGAGGCCAGGATCCGCGCTGACTTATTATTTCTTAGTGATTTTCTGAATTGCACCGGGCACGAACGCGAGCAATGTCTTCGTGACGTAAACGAGATAATAGGCCCCAGCTCGCATACCCACGATGTAGACATAATGACGACGTGCTATAGGATTATAGTTGAGCCCGGTAACTCTCGACTGTTCGCGTCCATGATGGCGTTTTCGAGTCTCCCTGGCAGCTCTCGCTCTCTCGCGCTGGACCTCTACCATGGGCAATTTCGCGCCAAGTTTGCCGGAGATACACGAATTCAGATACGCGCCGCCGGCAATTAGTTCGTCTAGCGAGATTACGACTGCGATCAAATTGAATCGGGACTCGGCAATTACGGCAAATATAATAAGCGCGCCCGTTGGCCTCTGGACTCGAAACGTAATTACACCTGGGAACGGCCATTCTCTTCTTTTGTTATCTCAATTCTTAGTTACCACTTTCGATCGAACGGCCCCCGATCGATTTTATCTAAATGTCCGCGAAAGCACGGCGCGCCGCGCGATGCAACGGTCATTCCGCTCGCGAAACTGTGTCAATTATGCCGAGATTATTCGGACGTTGTAAGACTTGACCAACGTCCCTTCGATTATACAGTCGAGTCTCGATAACTCGAAAACCTCTGCAACGATTTTGTATAATCCTATCCGCTCCGTTGCGAGGGCCTCTGTAAGTCGAAGTAAAACTGAAGGGTCATCGCAGCGGTTCAAGGGTATAAGAAACATCACCCAAGTGTAACACGCCAATATAAATGGAATTTATACAGGATAATAGTTTGTTCAAAAATATTTCATACGTATTTCTTGTTATCTGCAATGATCCGTATCTGGGGGGGAAAATAGTCCTCAAAGTTGGTGGATCTTCACCACCTATGGAGGGGGTGTTATTATGAAAGTTATTTAGTAATATATTATTGCTGTTAAAAAAATATTTAAATGGTGAACTTACGAGGTCAAATTTAAAAGCTCACATGATTGTATTAAAAAATTATAAGTAAGAATTTCTTCTGTATCAGTGACAAAAAATTTCAAATTTTTGCTTAACTTTTGCAGCAATGTTGTTGAAAAGTTTGCAAAATAAAAATTTGTTGCAATAATGGCAGGGTACTGGAACCAAAAAAATATTTGCTTTTTCCTCTACTAATTTTAATAAGATTATAATAATATATCAATGTCCTTAAATTCTTTTTAATTTTCGTTTTAAATTTCACCAATTTATCTTTGTTATCAATGCATACAATTCGCAATATTCAAACATTTAAATTTCACGACTGAACATTTTTAAAACAATGGAACTAAATAATGATCGAGTTGTTTGCGATTAAAATTATTTTAAGAAAAATTCCTTTGCGAGTTATAAAAACCGTCAGAGATATTCTGGTTTGCCGTGGGAGCTGCTCTATAAATACCATATTATGGAATGTGTTAATAGATCCCCCACATTTCATAATTTTTCAATAAAACTTAAAGAATTCGTAGATAGAAGATATATTATTTAATTTCATGTATCATGGTTCCCAGATAAATATAATTTTTTAGATTAAAATATTGTCGAATAAAAAAAGCTGTTATTTGCTAACTACTTTTAGTCGTCCATTATTAAAATTGTAAAGAAGCATTCATGGGGAATTGTTCGATAAAATTATTCCTTTGAACACATATTATGACAAAAGTGGTCAAAAATTTGAGTGGACACATTCCTGTTAATAAGGTTAATGTAAATTTACACCAGCTGCTAACTACTTTTAGTCCTCCGTAAATCCAGTGTTAATTTCGTGCTATAAAAAGCTAAAGAAAGGATGATCAAGACATTTAGCAGAATCCTAAACGCCGAATATTCTTGGATCCGAATTCCAAGGACGTTGACGATGGCATCGATAAGGTTGTTGGTTTTCCGGCGTTTATAGCCGTAAGATAAAGAAATGGTAGTGGGAAAGGATAACGGTGGAGGGTTTCACAGGGAGACCACGGACCCGGGAAAAGATAAGTACCTGTTGGGCACGGCTTTTCTCTTTAGTCCGCCATTAGAGCAATTGGAACATCTCTTGGAACCCGCGGCGGCAAAAACGCCGACGAGTCGTTGCGCTAGACTGAAGAATGATCGGAGAGGCGCCGAACCGCTTTCCCCTCTTCCTCTCCGACTTTCGATCTTTCACTTCTCTTACTCTTTCTCTTTCTCTTGGCTCGTTCTACAACCTGACGGTCGTATCTTCGTTGCACACCTGAGGAACGTGTCCGGTCTCTGTCCGTTCAGAAGCGCAAGGTCCTTCGTCCTTTTTTCGTTCCTCTCTTTCCAACTCTGTATCCGTCGTCCGGCTTCGTCTTAGCCTCCTTTTCCCCTCGCTCTTCCAGGACTCGTTAGATTCACCCGGGGATTATGTTTCGTGCTATTATAGCTCTCTTCGGCGAGAAACACCCGCGCTTCTTCTCGTTCGTCCTCTTCCGATCGTCACTACCCCGGACCTCCTCCTCGTCCTCTTCTTTCTCGAAGCCTCTCGGTCCCCACGGACAAACGCATCGTCTCGTTTCTTCTGGCCACGGGGAAGCTCCGCTGATTGATAAAATAGTTGGCTCGCCAGTGCCGAGCGCCGAATAATTGGTTTGTCAGTCAAAGGTGATCGCGTGAAAGGATAATGCTTGTCACCGGCGCAACCCGCGCGGTCACGATCGTCGCCGTCACTTTTTCATCGTTGTTTGATCGAGCACGATTCTCTGACTCGAGAAGTTGAATAACAGATACACTCAGTCACATGAGCAGTCGTGGACACTCTTTAGGATTCTCAGTGCCACGTTCCACAGTGATCCATATCCGTGGTATCCACAATATCACGACCTTGTTTTTTTATAGAATAAACATATTTTAAGAAATTATACAGGCGCAAAATAGATACATAGGTTCGATAAAATCTTAACTGCCAAGCAATTTTGCAAATTTTTAAATCATTCTCAACGTTTCGATCCGGATATGGATCCTTTTCAAGAGAACTTGCGTCTGTAAAAAACTGTATGTTTAACTGAATAGAGTAATGGCTGTTGTACCAAGAAAGCCATTACCCTATTCAGTTGAACATACATTATAACATACGGTTTTTGACAGACATAACAGTTCGAGATCAAAGTAATATAGATACTGATGCAATTATTACCAAAGTGAGTGGATGAAATTGACTAAAATAAAAATGAACTAAACATATTGAAGTACTGTCTTCAACACATTAAAATTATTAATTAAAGAAATTTCTATGCGGCTCCTGTTTCTTATTGAAATGTCTATTTTGCAAAAGAATAAGATAATAAACAGTGAAGCACAAAAGAATAAGATGTAACTTATCCTGAGCGGCAAATCTACATTGATCGGAGAGCGAAGTTCGAAATCGGTTCTTGGAATACCATTATTCAACCGGGTCCGACTGATCACATGTATTCGCGAAATCATTTTTAACGTCCTCGGTGCACCAACATCGGAGGGGTTTAGTTGGCGGAACAGCGTATTCGTCGGCGAATTTGAGGAGTAAAAACATCAATTTCGATCTCGGGGGCATACATACAACGCGGAACGTAAAAAAGAAAAATCCTGAAACGGACGTAGATCTCCACGTGGGATCAGGTATATCCTGGTACAGGCCAGGAGCTATCCGTCTCGGCCCTCTGCAGAATGGTGGAAGATATATTATACTCGAAGAGGGTGGTAACACTTGTTTGATTCAATTCCAGGAACACGCTCCGAGGCGCCTGATCAATTTTTCTTCCGCCAGGGAACTCCTGCCGCCGTCGCTCCGCGTTGCGCGTGTATGCGTGCACACCTTCGTTCCTGGCTTATGACATGAATTCGCAGTCATTACGGAGATGTTTATACGAATATATGATGTCTGACAGATATTGTAGATCCCCAAATTATCGATTCATCTTGATTGCAGGGAATAATCAATTCTCTGTGCGTTGCTACTCCGGTGAAAACAACCCTACTTTTCGAGTTCCACAGGGTCTTTCGTTAAGTTTTACAATTTACTGCAATTTGAGGCAACTTGGAGAACTGAAAGTTCAAATGTGACACAAAGTCTTCTAGTTCTTCTAACTTTCCCATGACCTCTTACATTTTTAGCATATTCTATATCTGCGTGTGAGACACAGCAAATTCCACTGAGTAATGTAGCAATTTTCCTAATATTCTAATTTGTTTACCGCAGGTAGAACGATTCGATTTAATTTGTTACTTGTTTTTCACTAAACCCTTCGTACTCCAATTTTTTTCAAAATTGTTCCCAACAACAATCATGCCAAGTGTATATTGAAAATATCTGGGAAGATTTGTAATTCTTATAAAGAAATGAATACGACAGAAAATAATTAAAAAATTATGCAAATCTCTGCCCAAACGAATAATTTCCGTGATGAAAATAAAGGAGGCTCTGCAAAATATTCTCTACGAATAAACAAAAACAGTGTAAAACAGTGTACCTGTGTGCAAACAATTTCATTTGTGTTATAAAAATTAACAAATTATAAAGGGTTGTCCTACCTTCTCGTCCTTGACTGTTTAATGTTCAAACATGGAACATCCCACGACGCCTACACCTTGACTCTCGCAGCCTTGAAGCCGATCGGAGTTCAAATTACCGGGGTCAATAAACAGTGGATGCAACCTGTTGCGATAAACTTCCTGTGCCATTCGGGTCGACCCGGCAGGACTCGGGGCGAGTAGGTCGAGCAGAAATAAAGTCATCGGGTGGCGAAGGAACACGATTCCGCAATATGATGTCTCGTGACAGAGGAGCCAAGAAAAAGAGAGGGAGGAGGAGGAGGAAGAGAGAAAGGTGAGGGAGGTCTGGTAAAAAAAGGACGGTCCGGAAAGCAGATCAATGGGTCAACCTGTCGCAATAAAAGTCTCATGGCTACCTGGGTAAACTGTAAGAGCGAACGGCTCTCCGGACCCGGGGTAGGTGGAAGCTTCGCTCCGGGATGTTGCGGATGGTCCATGTGGCATAATCAGGATTCTAGGCTACCTGGACCCGATGGATCCTCGCTGCACAGGGAATAGTAGCGAGGAGAGACTCGATGAAAGGGGGCGAGCAGAGGTGGTAGAAAGAGAAGAATAAGAACCGCGTGATGTCCGCAAGAAAGTGGGGCGAAAGGTGTCGCGATGGGCCTGTACACGCAGCCTGTCCACGACCGTGGGCATGGGCAAGGGTACGGGGCACGCGTTAGACCCCGATTGTGTCCCGGAAGGATACGAAAAAAAATCAGTCGAAGAACTCTCGCCGGAGACAGAGACGGAGAAAAAGGGCGGCTGGTTGGAAAGGAAAAGAGAACGAAACGTGACCACCGGACGAACCCTTCCCTGCGGACTTTAATTCCTGCTATTATTGAAAAACGCGACCGCCACGTGCCACCGGGCGACTCCTTAGCTGCCTTCAACGCCGCCGTCTCAACTACGTGAACCGAGGGTTCCGCACGCGAAAATCGGGACACACACATGGAATGCGAGCTTCGCCCGGGGAGACTCTGATCCTGGAACAGTCCTCGTTTCCGCGACAAGAACCGACATCTTCCCGGATCCGGTCTGGAATGCTGAGCGTGAGGTTTTTGAAGAGAAAACTTATTTAGCCGCACCGCGTACATCGTTGCTGGGCAGTGAATGAGTCTGATTCGTCACGCTTCGAGGTGAAACACTTTTAGCCGAGCGAGAGAGAAACAGACATATGCAATCGCCATAGAAGTTTTCAGTAGTGTAAATTGTCTAACGAAGAACACAAAACTACAATTTTGTTGAAAACAAACCCATACTATTTATAATTCATAATAATTCACTGTAATTCGTTAAACAAAGATACAAATAGGGTGCATAGGATACAAAAGGTTACAATTCCTTTTAAATGAACCTCATACCATTCATAATTCATATAGCTTATAAAATTTAAAAATATTTTAATCGATTCATATATATGTGTACAGGGTGTCCCACATAACACTTCTCATGATTTTTCAATTCAGTGCTTGCGATAATCTGACAAAAAGATATTGTAAACAAAAGTCGATCAGTTTTCGTCAGAAATTTTTTTGTCAGATTATCGCAAGTACCTGAAAAATCGTGAAAAGTGTTACGTGGGACACCCTGTATATCCCCTATTATATAATCGAAGGAAAATAAATAATTAATGCAACTCTTACATATATAATAAACGGAAATATTATTTCTCACGAGTTTACCTTGTGGAGCACGTTAAGCCTTGAAGTGACCTTTTACAATGTTATATTTCACAAGATTAATATTTCTATCTTGTTTCGAGCCCGACAGGATAATCCGTACAACAAACAGGCGAGGTGCATTAATGTTCCTTTTGCGTTTTCGGTCTCTCTGTCGATAACGGTAATGACAAACATTATCGTGCAAGTTTATCAATGCAAACACGCGTCGCCGCAAACACTAGATTAGATTCACTCCGGCGAGTATGCGTCGGTAAAGCCTCTCTCTCCCTTTCTGTCAGGTAGAAATGGTAAAATGATCTCGATAATCGACTGGTTCGGTGGCGGGCAAAAAATTTCAACGAAGCTGCTAATTACCGTAATCGTTAAAAGAAAGACTCCACGTGAGAATGGTTTACACTGTGTCGACGATTAAATCGCATTCGACCGGCCCCATGAGCTTGTTTTGAGCGAGTGCAACTGCAGATCCCTGATAAACACGATCCAGCCATAGCTCGGTGTCATAATATTACAGTCATTATGGTAACACCGTTTCCCTTGCAGCTACGTACACCGGACACTTATGCACCGTGATCAGCAATCTCGTCTTGTATAAACGCTCGTAAACATCATTGTGCACGGCAGACAACAAAGTTGCATCGTAACGACGGCTCACGGCGATCAACCTATTCTTAATGCAGCTATTAGTGCATTAATTGCGTCAAATGCGAGTAATTACGCTCACCATCGCAACTACAATTCTCCTATTCCACGAATATTCTAAAACTATTCCTGCTCTCGAATACACTAGAATCTCCATTCTAGGAACTAATTGGGCGATAAAGGAACATTTTCATATAATAGTGTTTAAGCAGTGGATGGAATTATCAATGTTTATTAACGAATCAATACTACGTGTAACACAAACGATATTCAAACAAATGCTCCTTCATGCATACTGATTTCTTTATTTCACACTACCAAATCCATTTCATACGTGTTTGCCTCTCACTCATTACGTTTCTGATTGACATAAGAGTTAAACAAGAAAGTGCATAAAATTAATGTTACTACATTCAACTAAACTGGGTTGGTTGAACTGGGTACAAAAATATGTGAAATAACAAAATGGATACCATCTAGCATATCAATTTCCTTCCACTCTTTCATTAAATTTCCGGTCTTGTATAATTGATCTATCTCAATGGATATTTCTTTATTTCTATATTATTCTAACCACTGAAGTAACGTTCAGATAATTGGATCGAAAATCTTCGACAAGCTATAAATTGCCAACTAATAAACGGCGAAACGGGAAGAGGAAATAACGGAGCGTGTAAGCAGTTTCGATCGTGTAGCTGCTAAACTTAGCTTCATCCGAACGATTTTCACAATGGAAGAAAAAAAACACTACCTGCTGAGAAATCGTGCGAAAGTTTCACGGAGATGGTATAAACAAGTCGTTACGGATTACAAGGAGGTAACAATTCCACGAGTATCCTGCCTAATCGTGAGATGTTCCACGTAATTCATGAATAAAATATACGGGCGCCGGCCACTCGGCTATGAGTATCCGGGCTAAGTGCCCTTCTAGGAGAAGACTAATAACTGATACATCATAAACTGTCGTTTATGGCGACACCGGCCTATTATTCACGAGATCGCGCGTTCGAACAATGGCGCAATATTTAGCGGGCGTAATGAATTCCTTTAATGAATCTTCCGTTTGATGTTTATGATAATATGTACCCGAATTCTCTGTTCGAAAGAATGCAACAGCTGACATTTATGAATACTTTCAACCTTTTATCGAAGTTTTGAACTAATGTCCAAATTCCGTATCGTTTTCGAACAGTTACACAATAAAAATTGAATGAAAATGAATCATAAATTTTTTTACAAAATACAAATCGAATGAAAATTAATTATAATTTTCGTTGAAAAAATGCAGAAGAGAATACAATGACTTTGTATGATACACTGTGTGCTGATTTTCATGAATATAAAATTACTTTGCGTGATAACCAGACTGTGGATCATTATGCAACATAAAAGTTGTCAGCGTCAAAGCCAAAAAACATTCTATATATCACTCCTTTTATTAACTTCACCAATTTAAGCTCTTTTTTATGGCCATACCTTCATTGCCCAGACCTGCGTTAAATCATGCAAAAAGATCTAAAAAAAAATGAACGATGGATTGTAATAGTAGAGGCTTTAAGCTTTGAAACGAGTCCAATTTTATTGTCGTACAATTTCATTATAACAGTTTATATATAATTTCCCAAAAATGGAAAATTTAGTGTTCTAATACATTTTATACCCTGTGTGTATATACTCCACCGTGAGAGAGTTAACCAAACAGAATACTTAAAGGATACCGTGCAACATTTTTCGAGAATTACCCTAATAGAAGCCGTTTAAGATGAAAAGCGAAGATAAGCCAGCGGTTCATGATTACAAGTTGAATACGGTTAACAAGTACGATAAATAAAAGCTTACATGGGTAACAGCCTGAAAGTACGGGATGTTTTCTTCTGGTTTGAACGTGTAGCGTGTTAGTAATTCAAAAGAATCGCAAACACGAAAAGCTAAATTACAGGAATGGTAAATGGCGCTTCCGCGCGACTATGTAACGTTTCCAGCCTCGATTCGTAACGTAACAAAGTCTCTGTAATGACTACCCGCCGGACGATACGTCTGCCAGGCTCTAAACTCTAAATTACAGAGTGTCGGCCAATATTTCGTTATTACCGTGACATAGAACTGACACGGCGGATTACAAAGTAAGTGAAAATAACAATGATTAATATGCGCAACAGGCGCACAGATAAGAAATCCCGGGGATGCATTGCATAGGTGCACGCCGCGCCGTTTGATTGTTGCTGCGGGCAAATGAGTAACTGCAGAGACAGTTACATCGTCCGTAGGGTAAGGTAAACATCCCGACGATCCACTATTGCTATTACCGGGGCCGTGCTGTTATTATGCCCATGATAACATGTAATAAATGAAAGAAAACGACCGCGCCATTATCGATAATTTCCCTTCAGGTGCACCGTACCCTTAATGTCCCTGCTTAGGCTGTTTTCTAATATCCACGTAAAACGTTGGGCCCCCGTCTATCTCGGAAATCAAATTAGCTTCAAAATACGGTAGAACCTCGCTCGTTGCGCGAAACGGTACCGAAAATGCGTGCAAACATTAATTAATTTGGCTCTCGTAGGGTCGATCTTCTTTTCTTTCTACGTAGCCACCATAATCCCCAACATGAGTTACAGAACCTTGAAGTGGTGGGAGTCACTAACATGCAACGAACGAGGTTTCAACCAAATTAAAACTTGTGTCCCCACGATACCTTCCCCTTCTACGACGGTGCCCCCCCCCATCTCACTTCTGTCGTGTCACAATGCCACGTGACTCAGCCAGTACTGGCAGAGAGGGGGTAGCTTCTTCCCCTCATCTGGTGACTCTGATTGTAACTACCGAGGTTCTACGGTAATATTAAACAATTACTCAAGAAAACATTTCTAAATTGTAAAAGAACAAATCTGAAATGCATCATTTTACCTAGCTCGGCAATTGTATTGCTAAAAGCTTCTCGAAAATAGTGACAGGCTTCACTGTTAATAAGACTAGTATTGTGCAAATGTTTATTACAATTTAAAAAAATAGTATCTACACTATGAAACAGTTTGAAAAATTATAAAGGAATCGATCATGTACCTTTATTTTTTCAACTAGTGATAGGAATCGCTAGTGTAGAACGAACGAAAATGTTGTGCAACGAACGAGGTTACAACGAGCGAGGTTCTACCGTACTTTTCTCCGAAATCATAGCGGGTCTCGAAAACTGGGGTTCTCTTAGATCGCGCGAGATAGGGTTCGCATGATCTTTGATAGATTCTCGACAGTGAATAATCAAGACACTCGAATATCTATTTGAATAACAAATTACACCTTGTCTCGCGTGGAAGAAAGTAATAAATAAGTAAAAACCTGTGGATTTCCCTCTGTGGAGTAGTGTTTCGTCGGCTTTTTTGTGCCCCCATCATCATCATCACTATATCACGGGGCCGGTTGACAGTAGGCGGGCCTTCACTCTGTTCGAGGAGCAGAGAGAGGAGTAAAAACAGGAACAAGCTGTCGTAGGCTCAAAACGAAGACACGCCAAATACTGAGTGAATCGATTTTAAAATTTCTAAATAAAAGTTGAAATAATAAAGACACGTTTACTGCCATATTAGGGATCATAACCATTACACGTAATCAGAATAACTTATAAAGTAGTAATATGAGAATAGAAAAGGGGTAAGATTACTTTTGTAACCTTCTTATACCTTGTAGATCCTAACAAAGTTTTGTTTATTTAATATATTGCAACAAAAATGGATTTTTAAGTTTGAGTAGAAAATAGGGTCAAAAAAGTTTCCATACACCCTTTAGAATGGAGTAACTTTTTTGAAAGTGGACCAAACAGCTTGATTTATCTCTTTAATTATATTTTAAATCAATAATATTGTATCATTTAGTTCAAAAACAATACGCTACATCGATGATTCCTTGAAAGTCCATTAACAACGTTGTGGTTCATGCATGAAAAGTAATTTGTATATAGTTTCATTAAAACGTTGTAGAAAAATCGACACTTGTTTGAAATAAGCAAACTGGTTTTTCATTATACATTGAATTTAATGTTCTCAAGCGGTGATTGCAATCCTGTTACAAAAATACCCGCGTATTTCTCGGATATTCGAACGGTAAATACCACTTCGATTAATGCAGAAAAACGAGATACTACTCCGATATTTATTAATACTACCAGTTAAAGATCAGTTCGCGGAGTAAAATGGGCGAATGATAAGTTGAGAAGATAATGTACTTTAATACTCCTTCGAGTGTAATTAGTATTACGGCCTGGAAGCCAAAACTGGTTTTGCTTTCAATTAGCAACAATTCTGTTAATTGGACCTTCACGTTGCTCCGACTCGAGATTTCTCGTAATTGCTGTTCACGCCATATGAAACGGTTGTACACTTAATTTTATGGGTGCTTTACTTCCGGACTCGCACAACACACGTATTTACGAGTAAGAATTTAATACAAGACATGCGTAATTACCACTTTATTTTAAATTAATCTTACAATTTTTAAACGCAGAATGAGATACACTGACCGAACCACGGAAACGAATACGCGTGATCATGTGTAGAATTTTATTCAGTGCAACTAGACTGCGGAACATCATTGATTGGAAAGAGCACGAGCTAAATGAAAAATTCTTTATATTCTTAATACGATGAAAACAAAGTAAAAATTATTTCTGCTTTCAATGATTTGCATACATCGGAGGCAAAATAAAAATGATTTCTTCTCGACTTAATTCTAATACGTTGAAAATATTATTTCATACTACAAACTGTTGAGCACCGCACGTAAGAATGTTTGAATACACCAAAAAGTGTAGTTGATTAAGTAGAAGGGGTTAGCATCCGAAGAAAGTGGAAGAGCTAAAAGGGTAACGGGACCTAAGGACTCGATTTCGGCTCACTCCCACGATGTGGGACCAAGATTCACGTTGTGAACCATAACGGGGCACCATTCAACAAATAGAGAATGCACGTAAAAGAAAAGTCGATGGATAAGAGCTGAACGCGCGCCAATAGACGTGAAACTCGAACTTGCTCGTGGAAGATCGGGCTCCATTCGACGAGTCGCTCATTTCCCAGAGCAATTCGAACAAGTTTCGTCCGGTATCCAGTTACCGGACTCTGGCATCGGGATGATTCACCGTTAGCTCCTGGAATGAATATTGCCCCTGAATAGAAATTTCTTGCGGCAATATCTACGGGAAATAGACCCAACGGCCCTTACAAACTAATTTTTAAGAATGTTTATTTCACACATGATCCACAATATAATATTCCTATTGCACTTTTTTAAAAAATATTAAAAATCGTCTGCATTCGTTGCAAAAGATAAAGCTACATTTATTTCTTTTCCTAACCATCTCAAGCAGAATCGCCAGATTGTGTCCCCACTCTATTTCAACCATGATAATTTCCTTGAAAAAATGAGTTTGAAAGTACTTTAGCAGTTCATCATTCATTTTTTTTAACACGAATACATTTTGTAACATTTCAGACGTCCTCAGAGAAAAAAGTAGAGGATGCAAGCTTTAAAATGAGTTTCGTACTATTTTTATAACGAGATTATTATAGTTTAAATATCGACAATTTCTCGAGACCGGGAAATGCAGTGCTCAAATATACTTTGGAAGCACTGGTACGTGGAACGATGGTTTCTCCCATTATATAAGATTGCAACTATCAGCCGGAATATTGAAATTCGACGTAACGCAAGATCATACCGTGCCGTGAAAAACGTTCTTTGTTTTTGCGCCGATTCCGCAGCAATTTTGTTGTCTGCAAAGCAGATCCAATTTCGTGCAAAGCATTTCTTATTGTTCCAGCTTCGTCGATGCTTGAAAATTGCAGGAACCATTATGACGGGTACCCTATATAATTTCTTTGAGTGCGTTATCGTTACGGCGATCAGCAAACAACTGTTGCAGCAACTACTTTATGCAAGCAAACGCAGCAGCGGTTCCCGTCCCGAAGTCACAATTATTTTCCTGCCGCGACGGAGTTCACACGAAAACAGGAGCAAATAAGCAGTCACGGTATCTTACCTTTAGTGAATTATAATTGTGGCAATTTCATGGAAGAAAAAGCAGCCGGTCCCACCGGCGGCGGTGCAGTGCAGCGCAGTGGGACCGAGCGCAGCGCGGAGTGCTGTGTGGCGCAGCGATCGTCTCGATATTGAAATCGTAATTGCACGAAGCACGGTACACGTCTATCGGCCATCGAACTTGACAGGCTTCGACACTTTAACGAGTGGAAACGCGGTTGCGTTATTAGTCCTGTTTCCTTTTATTTACCTCCCACCTTTCTGCCAGTCGGCGGCGGCGGTGGCGGCGGTTACGAAAAATTTTTCGACCAACGAGCGAGTCTCCGCCGCGTTCCTGGCGGCCCGTCATTATAGACGGTGACTCAGAGAGCGAAACCAGTTTTCGTCGCGCTTGTGCCCTTCGTTTTTTTTTTCGCGACACGCGGTATATGACGTTATACAGGGAGTCACCGATTGCAGTCGGGTCCCAATGGAATTCGACGGGCCCCGTGTGCATTGGGTCGCTCTCTCTTTCTCTCTCTCTCTCTCTCTCTCTCTCTCTCTCTCTCTCTCTCTCTCTCTCTCTCTCTCTCCCTCTCTCTTGCTCCTCTTCTTCCCAAGTTATTTATTTATGTAAACAGGACGGGACCCTTTAAAGAAATGCATGAATAGGACAGCAGTTATTGGATAATCGTTCCGTCGGCTGGCCCCCCCGACAGGTGCGCAATAATTCGATCGAACGGATTCAAGCGTGAAACGTGATTTAACTGGGCCTGGGGAACAGTTGAAATAGTTTATGACAGGAAAGTAATGAAAAAAAACAGGGACCATAACTGTTATAACCAAAGAGAAAAAAAGTCATAGAATATAACAGGTGTTATATAATAATAAAAAATGAACTTCTCTCATCGATAACAGTTATCGAGGAGGATCCAATTTTTTGGACACTAATAACTGTTATTTGGTAACCAAAAAGTATAAAAATCGATATTTTTAAATATTTTGTTCTTGGAATTTTTTTAAATAATCAACTGTTTATTAATGATATTTATCGTAGAAAATTTTAGAATAACTGTTATTTTTCGTCCCTGAAAGAAAACGGTAACAAAATCAAAAAGAGAGTATAGTGAAGTACACGCAAAGATCTACTTGTGGAACTGAAACCTTAAGAAACAAAGAAAGAAAGGAGATTTTAAGAAATAAAAAGGAAGGAGAACAAAGAAAGACAAAGAAGTTTACATTGTAAATGCAATTGTGAAATGTTGTAACCTTCACAATGTCCTTAATTTAAACCAGCTGCAAATATATTTAATTTAAAACAGCTGCGAGTAATACTAAAATAAAGTACCCACAAAGAAAAACTTTTAATAGCAATCACACACTACCGTCGATGTTTCTCAATCAATCAATAAATATTTCAACCTAACCGATTATTTATACGCTACCAACAGCTTTTATTCCCGGGCAGATTGCAGAAACACTTTGCGGCGCGGCGCCTCCGATGCGTCCGGTTAAAAATTTGTGCAAAATAATCTCTCATCGGGGCTACATTAGATTTCGATTATCTCTCTTCGAGCCTGTTCCGTTCACCTTGCACTTTTTCTTCCTCTGCGAGGCGAGTATCGAACACGCCGCGAGTCGGGAACACGTTCCTGGAACGCCTATTCATCGTGCTGGATTTTTCGACGATCAAAAAGCAAACAAGACCGCGGATCCTCCAATCAGCGCCGATTCAGATTTCCAGCTCGCTGTGGGTCCCCGAATCGTTGCTTTTCCACCGGATCGTTTCTGCTCCCGGCCGGTTCATTAATAAAGACATCGCCCGCGGTTTATACCGCCGCTGCTGGCCAGCGACACGCTGCGCCACGAAAATCCCTGAACGACCTGGATCTCAGCCAGTGAAAGTGAAGCCCCCTTTCGGTCAATAGAAGAACGAAACCGAGTTTTGAGACTGTCCGCTCCGAGTGAAAGTAATTCGATTCAAGTAGATGGACGCAACTTTCCCTGAGGAAATTCTGGGTAACAGGTAGTCCATTTTTAACGTAAACCTTGTTGTTACTCGGAACGCCTTGCCTGTTTCAATGCTTATTAACTCGGCCACGTTCCTTAATTTCATTGTATCAGCTTGCCCCGAAAGTTTGTTACGCAATGTGCATATTTAATATCGTTTACTAGCGTACTAGTACTAGCACACACTATTACTAGCACATACAGGGTATTCACGCTAACACCAGCGCAAGTAGTGAACATTAGAAAATAATGAAAGAGGAGAAAATTATACTGCTTTTTTGCAAGCAATGTAGTGGTGTCTACCATCTGTTTTATCTGCATTAGGTTTTTTAGAAATGAAGGTGACCTTCAAGCTTTTAAAATAGTTTTGTAATAATGTATGGTATGTATATAAATACGAAAATGTGAAAAACGGAAACGTCCTTAGAAAGCGTTTCGATTTATTGCGCGTTCCACACCTGCTTTCAGAATGAGAAAAAGATCTGCGAAAGCAAGGTAAGAGACGAAATGAAAAAAATCGAATTTCGTGGTAGAGCCTCGGTAAGTGAAGCTGGCAAATCTTTGGAATTCCAGTAAACCGGAATGAAGGAATAGAGGAATAAGGGAATTATGGTTCTCGGGGGTGAAGCGAGACTTCCACGGTGAATACAATCGACTGGCACTTTTAATCGAATACATATTTCATTTTTCAGATAGGATTTTTTAAAAGTTGCAAGCAATGAACACATTTTTAGCGACAATATTATCGTACTGTGCTGTCTATAATAACGTGTCATAATTAGACAGCGGATCTTTGTGTAAAATAAAATGTTTATGAAATGAAGTTAAATAAAGACTTATTTCCTGTGTAAATAATTTTGATTGATTGAAGAGATTGATTGTCTCCGTATTTTTACATTTTTTAAATGTTTTCAATGTTTTAAATTTGTCTTAAATTTGTCAAATTATCAAATTATAAAACCAGAAAATTAGTGAGTCTTTTCGTGCAATTATTTGTTTGTTACCAATGTATAAAATTTTCACATTCTGAATCCTAGAAATAGTAGTCTGTGGATCTTTATTCGAAATAAAGATTGTGTTAATTTGAAGGAATGGGAGTTTTTCTGAGACATACAGTCATTTTTAGAATAATAAAATCCACAGTTTTCTTATATCCATTTTTATACGGACATTTTCTTCGAGTTTTATCGGTGCATTAGCTTGTGAAAAGAAACTTGATTTATTTCATTGAATACTTTTCGCCAGTGGCAGCGTGAACACCCAGAAGCTAGGAAAATTTACCAAATTTCCAGCTGAACAAATTGTGCAGGAAACTTTCTACGAGGAACAGGCTGTGGCGCCTAATTTCTCGTGAAAATTCTCGAGAACAAAAGTAAATCCCAAAACGGAGTTCACCCTTTCCGCGGGGGATTATATCTCGGTCCCCGGGCGTAGTACGATTTTCTAACTCAGCCAAACATTTCCCAGATCATATCTAAGAATGAATCACCATTCAGGAAGATGCGGTCCTGGTTCGTGCCGATCGTTTCGAGCGAGGGACAGAGAGTCGTTGTGGGTCAGGGCATGCTGCGCGATCACGCCATTTCTGTCTGCTCTACCGGAAATGAAGATGCAACCTCTGCGATTCGTGTCGCCGAAAAAACGTTGCTGGTGGACTCGCGACGATTCGATCGCTTTCTATAGTTAACAGATAAAATGGTTTACCGGCAATTTTCTTAAACGTTTTTAAAAATACAGGGAGTTTCAGAAATGTCGGGGAGAACCTTGAAAAGGATGGTTCCTAAGATCATTTGAAGTTAGAGTTGTTAGTTATTAACGAAAAACACGGACCAATGAGAGCGCGGCTACAACGGACAAGCCGTCTGGTTCGGCCAATGGCGACGCTGCGCTTGGCGGGGCATGTTACCAAGTCTCTGTAGCTCCCTCTGCTGTAGCTGCGCTCTGATTGGCCCATGTTTTTCGCTGATAACTCCTTAGCAAAGCCGCGGAGACCATTTTCGTAAAGGAAAAAGTGACTTCAACCGACCTCAGGAACCACCCCTTTCAAGGAAGTACAACATTTTTGGGGCAGCCTGTATATTATTGCAAAGATGGCACTGTACCTTTCATTCAAGTTTCCAGTTGTAACATTTTGGAGTAAAAAGCGTCCTCGGTTTCGAAATGATCATAGTTCAAGAATTGGATATTTAGTGTTGAAATAGTGTTTGGATCCAGTGGTATTGAAACTATTGCTGTACTCGGTGGCCGCGTAGAAGGCAAGACTAGCGTGGACCGCTATCGTGGCTGGGCTAGGATGCCAAAAACGGACAGGAGGAAAACGAGGAACAAGGTGGAGGGCCGGCACACCGCGGAGGAACAAGAGGAAGGCGAGGTTAAAAAAGAGAAGTCGATGCACGAATCGAGATGCAATTTGATCCCCTGACCAGGTTCCTCTTCTGCCACTACGGAACGACGACGACGGGGCTGAAGTTGGTAGTCCTCGAGCTCACTTGACGTGAATGAGGTGACAGGCATTGTCCCCCATGTTCTCGTGTACTCGCGTCTCTTGCCCTCTTTGATCGCATATATAATGCGTTCCCCGCGTGCACGCGGCACCTTTTGGAGATTTCTCTCCTTCCCACTCCTTTTTCCTCCGCTTCTTCATCGTCGACTCTCTTTCTTCCTCCTTCTCTCTTGTTCTTCCACTTCGTTCAACTTCATTTTCTGCTGCTTCGTCTTCTCTTCGTCGTCGTCGTCTTCTTCTTCTTCTTCTTCTTCAGCCGCTTCCACTTATGTCCACGGAAATTGACAACAATTCGTGCATTTATCGTCGCTTCGATGAACTTCCACGAGTGGGTTTTAGGTTCCTGGCTCGCTGAGCAGGATTATTCCTGACAGTGATTTTACTGCAGCCTTAACTTTCGTTTCACGAGTCTCGAGAGCAGGAAAGAAATGATATTGATGCTTTGCATAGCTATGCTAACAGTGGACAGTACGCTGGTCGGGATGCTCGCGAGTCACGGTCAATGAGACGTCGACGTGAACAGCGTTTATGCCAGCTGATCGAAAAGTAGGTCTCTTCATAGTTTAGACATGTAACACAGTGAACCATTGGCATAAAGGCGAGCTTATGCTTCGTCACTTTGGATGTACAGTGAACCACAGTACATAATATTTGTTCGGACATTTTTCACTTTCTATTTAATTTGAAGATAAGGCACAGAATTCATTTCTGCAGATGTGTAATGGAAAATATACGAAATCTGTCTCTTTCTTCGTGTCTTAATTTGATAGCGTTAAATGTGTGACGTATGCATCATTCAACAAAGTCGATATGAGGAAAGTCATGTCAAAATGTTCATCTTAATTGTTAGTCGAATCATGGAACGTCGTGGGAGCATCTCACGAAGGATTTTCGGAACGCAAGCATGCACCGTGTGTTACACAAGATCTCACGTTCTTCGGGCCGAGTTCCATCTCTCTGAGTCAGTCGTAGCCAACAGCGATTAAAATCTCGGTATGACTACACGAAATCCTAAAGACTCTCTCTGGCCATTTCGTCGAAAATGTTTCACCGAATTCCGTTTAAATTTGCATTGTAGTCGTGTCTATTGACAAAATAAAAACAACGAGCACTTTTTATCCCATACACTTCAGCCACATTTTGCAACTTCATTTTTGTTAATTGTTCCGAAATGCGTACACCATTTTCTGGTTTTACACGAAAGAACACATTCCAGAATGGCACGTGTAGATACATTCGTGTAAAAAAATGGAAGACCTAAGATATTAACAAATATGATGCAGTAAAACATGATCTTCGGTCTTTGTATTAAATTAATAATCTATTTGTATTCGAGTAAGCAGGTTCTCTATAATACAAAGTACACTCCTCTTTTTACGAGCTTAAATATTACATGCTTGCATTTTTCCACGTCGATAACTTATACTTTCCCCACTATTTTAAATTAGAAGTTTTCTCTTTCAATTACTGTAAAAACCATCTGATGTTCCACGTGTCCACTTTATCACATTTTTATTAGATTCCACGTACGAACATACTCATAATTAGCACTCGCAATATAAACAGGTTTTGAAGCTAAGAGAATATCATGAAAGGAAATGAACAGTAAATATGTTGCCAGTGTAAAACACTTTGCTGCATCAACCCTTCGTTAACGGTGCCGCTATAAGTATGTATTACCCAGCAAGAAGATTTTCTTCTATATGAATATCTCATATGAATTTTACGATGACATATTGTTCATGGTAAAAATTGTGTAAATCCCCGAAGATGAAATTTTAATACATTCAATGCCCACCGAAAATTTGCAAATAATTCTATAAATTAATAGAAACTAGAAGATGTGTGTGCCAATTTGCATTAATTAAAGCAGTTTTGGGTGGAAAGAAAATTTACTAGACAATGTAATTTCGTCTTATGTCTAATAATATCGTCTATATTTTAAGAAATCTTTAAATTCTTACTATGTATTCATTTCCATAAGGAAACACGCAGCGACTATGTTGATGCTCATTTCTACTTAAATTAGTTATGCATCTTCAATCTGTGCAAATCTGGGACTAATTCTTTTTGCACTATGACCACGAACCTTTATCGAATGATACCAGAACGAGTACCAGGAAGAGTACAAATAAAAAAAACAATACTAAAGCTTTGTTCTTCAGACCTTTAACTACGACGGACAGGGGAAATTGTACGACTTATAAAAAATTAGTAAGTAAAATTAGTAGAAAATTAGTATTCCCATATTCTCGTGCCGTGGAATATGAATCTGATATCAAAATTATAAAAACGAAATAGCGGATTCAATATGGCGGGTGCGTAACCCAGAAATTGATTGAACTCTCTTGAAAATTAGTATTCGCATATTTTTCAAGCTCGACATAAAGGCATCACTCGAAACATAAAGACATAAAGGCGTGGCACTCAAAGTGTTGAACTTTTATATTTCGTGCCCACGTTCGACGACATCATAGAGTCGACACGCGGCGCGACAGCGTGAGTTTCTCAATTTATTATAGAAAAAACGAAAGCGTGAGGCAAGTTGAAACGAAAAGAGAACGTTGAACGAGTTGCGGGACCCCATCCCCGACGAAGCTTAATAACTCCATCGGGTGCAACATTCGCGGCGCGGCGACTCGAATGTAATCGACGCCCGGTTGAGGAAACATCGCCAGTAAACGCGCAATAAAAATGGTAATGCTTGTAGCCGTGGGAGAGGCGTCGCGCTAGACGCTGTGCTTAAACTGTTAACGACACCCGACGACGCGCGCATTTCGCGTTATTACCGCACATTTACGACATCTTTACACCGGGGTACCTGCAACAGGTTGCACCGGCACCCCCAGTGCATTTATTACGTATGCAGTAAACCGAATAAGTCCTGCTTTGTTAAACGAGCCGGCTCCCCATGGGAACAGAATCATTTCACCAAGTTAGTCACTGTGCTTTGTTACGTGGATCCTATCCCGTGGACCGTTTTATTAAATTAAGAACCCGCAGGAAATTAGGTGAATCTCGGATATTTTTCCGCGAAACGCAGAAACATGCACGGTGACTCGCAGCAATGCTCGGTCCAGCAACGGACACTGTTTAAAACGGAATAACATTTTTAAAAGTGCCGCAAACATCTTGGATTTTATTGAGACGTTAGATCAGTTAGTTCACTATGATACCAACAAAATTTGGAACAGATTGCAATTGATTGTTATAACTTTTTTCTGTCAGCCTGTATTGAAATTAGGAACTGTATGTTTCGTATCCATTATACACTTATGCATGTGTGACAAAGTTGAGTTAGTGAAATTCAGATATGACAATATATTATTGCCGATCTATTATATAAAATTATTAAGATTTTATATTTGGTTTCTATTCCTGGTAATTAATGCCATTTTATATAGAAATTCGGATTTTAATTATACTGTGTTTCCGTATTTCAGAAGTATTACCGAAATTACATTATCTCCAGTTAGTCTGCCAAAATTTCGTGTTTCGTGTTTGCCGAATTAAATCAATAACAATGGCACAATTAAATATTCTCGGAACCAGTCAGATTGTTAAATTATGCTAGACCTGTTCTTACAACATCGACACAATAAATTCCCGTCCGATTAGGCGGTATCAAGCTTCGTCATCTTTTACAATTCCCCAGTAGCTCGGGCACAAAACTCTCGTCTGCCCATGCATCTTAAATTTCCATTCTTCTCGCTTGCTTTCCCGCAGGAAACTCGTGTAAAGCTTAAGGAATCGTGGAATACTTTTTCTTGGGGAACTTCGGGGTCTTTACAAGGCGAAAGAGAAAAGAACACTTTTGGAGCCATACGGAGTACCGGGCGAATCTTTGAATTTAATTTTCTCAAGTCTACCGTGTTGAAATATGCATTATACCACGCTCTAGTGCGCTTGATATTTTCATAACAATATTTAAAATCATACCATGGCCAAAGATTGTGTCAAGATCGATAACACTGAACTATACTCAATCAAATAAAAATAAATTGAAAACATTGCTGAATAAAGATTTTTTAGGTAAATTGTAAGGAATGCAATAAAAAGGTACTTTTTCTTTTAATAATTCTTTTTAATATTCTTTTAATGTCTTCACGGTATTGTATTTCACTTATTCATTTTCATCATAAAATCCATAGAGTGGGTATCACATATATAATAATAAATGTTAGTTGCAGTTAATTTGAAAATGTTAATAAAACTAATTCTTTTAAGGAAATGTCCCTACCTTTTATCTGTAGGACCACACACTTGTTGATATAGCGAAATGATATAAATGACATAGCACAAGTTTCTAATTCCAATATCAAACAACACGTTCTCAGGTAATTTTCGGAAATTCATTTTCCCCCGGCGGAACCTGTTTTGTAGGAGATGTCGGTCGGGAAACACAAAAAGAAATACATTGCCTCTAGTTGTCACTTGAAAAGCTGCAATTTTCTAAGGAGAGCCGTTCGGTTCGTTTTCGAATTGAATTCCGCCGCGGCGAGTGGCGGACTGCGACAGCAGGGGTGGTTTTACAACGTTAAAACCTATTGTTGAATATTGCGAGCACTGTAACAGTTTTTCATTGTTATCGTTTCGAAGTAACCGAAGAACTTCGTCGGCAATTTCTGTTTCAGCTGCGAGAACAATCGAATATGGTTTGTCGGGAGATAATAGTTCGAGACTTCAAACTGGTGAGTAACAAACCTTAAAATTAATTACAACTGATTTTAAGATTTAAATCGTACGTGGTTAGAATTTATCATAGATGCACGAACTGTAATAATAACTGTGGAAAATTCTTGCAAATTTGCAAAACACAAAATAACGTTGACATTAAGTGACCTTGATGATATTCCCATTTTATTTTTGAAGGCCACAAATAGTAATATTGAAAATGAACTATTTCACTGTTCCTTTTATTTATTTGCAAAACACGTACGACATCATACGTGCCAATCATTACATAACTTTAAAAGTTATTGCTACATTTGACTACAAAATTGGTCAAGGGTTAATTGCAGTCAAAATGGTAATCGTAATGGAAATTACCATTTCGCTTCATGCATTGTAAAGTGCAACATTTATTGCACTTGGCAAAAAGTGTTCGTTATTTGCCTACAACTATATTATAGTGTAGGTATCATACACGCGGTTACGCAAAGTTAAACGATGAAAATTGTGTGTTTTGAAAATGAAAAATGAAAAAAGTTTTAAGAGTACTGATATACATATTATTTTCACTCCTACTTTAAAATTATTAGTGAAAATATAAATTTATATTTAACTCCTGTGTCCTGCAATTGATGCAGAAATATTTTATTTTGTATAAAGATCGGGGTCAGCTAATATTATTTGTTTATTACTAGACTGCGGATTTTATGCATTTATAACAAAAATGAGTAGGTGTAATCTAAAATAGCAAAACTATTACAAGAATTTCAAAGTTCTGTTGTATCGTTTGCAGCCTATTAAACATATTAAAAAAGAAAATAGGTTTTTATTGCACTCTGGTTTGTTGCAATTCAGATAGAAAATTTTTATTTTACATAAAGATCCGCAGTCTACTTATTACTTAGGTTTGTGATTCAAGAAAGAGTTGGTTCTTGCAATCTTTACACACTCGCTCTAGAACTAGTTCGCCTTCTATTTATAGGTGCCCTATCCTTTCTTTCGGGCGCGATTATTGACGTCACAATAAAGGGAAGAAACGCGATGACGAACTGGAAGTTTCGTTTCCGTGCACTCTAATTGGTCCGGTGCGGTGCACTTTCACGGGGGCCCCCATTAATGTTGTGAATTCTTGCATCACAACAAAATATTTGCTTTTCAGCGGGGCCTGTTTGTATAGGTGCACGCGGGCCTTCCAAGGTCTCTCCGGTTCTTTCTTTCTTTCAATACTTTTGCCCTCTCGTTTCCTGCCAGAGGATCTTTCATCTTCTTTTCTTCGGCTCGGCCGGCTCTACTAACCAATCCGAAAACATTTCCTCGCAAACAACACGTAGTAACTACAATTTATGTTCGCCTTTGCCCTCCTCCGTTTTCTGCTTCTCAATGATCGTACGATCTGCAAAAACAAAAAACGAAAATGCTCGTTGCTCGTTCAATTTTGCAATTCTACTTGTCTCTTCAAATTCTATGTTGCCTTTCTAAAGAAAATAAAAAATTTTCTACTCGAATTGCAACAAACTGGAGTGAAATAGAAATCGTTGTGTGTTCGATTTATTTAAATTTTGAGCGAGTCTTATCACATATGTACTAGCATAAAAATATAACGGTCACTCGACCAGTGACCATTTCTTGGGTTTGACGTTTCTGTGAGAATCTTACAAGAAGCTCAAGAAGCTAGGGAGAACGGGCAAGAGGTTGTCCCGCGTTTGAATCGAGATCTACAGAATCACGAAAAAGGGGCGAAATATTCGAATTCCGGAAGTCGTCTTGTTAGACAAATTGCCAGCACGGCGGCAAATGGACACGTCCCTGTCATTTATCCCGGTGAATGTTTCACGACGGACATGTCACTTGTTTCCTCCTTGAAAAATACCTCGCGCGGCGAGCAAGACGGTGTTTCCTCGACGGCACACCGATTTAAAATGTGATTCCCCACGAATCTATATTACCACGAATAATAATTACGAATTACCCTCGATAATCACTAATTTCGCATAATGGCCGCGGCTTATCTCGCAACGGCGAGGCTCACGCTCGAAATCAAGCCATTCGCGTTGCATTACGATCGCATTATGATTACCCGCACAGTAATTTGCGAGCGGCCGTAATGCCTCCTCATGCGCCGCAACGTTTTGCAACTTGAATTGCACTTATCTGTTGCTCTCTATCATTGCTCTTTGTGCCTGGAGGGATCATCAATGCTTTTTGCAACAGGGAACAGTAAATGGACCTTACTCGGCCATTTCTCTCTTCGTTTCTCGTATTTCTCTCGCGCCGCCGCTGTTGCTGTTGCTGTTTCGACGTTTCTTTCGGCCCGTGGATCGTGCTTGACCCGTTCGATCAAGGTTGCCTAATTGACACGCCGCGCCATTGCAAAATCGAGGCCAACCGTGCCAAACGCTTTACTTTTCCGTGCGATCTCCGATTCGAGTTTTATGCGATTTTCGAGACTGAAACAAAGCTACTCCCACAACGCAATACTGTAAAATTTTCATTTAAACAATTTTTTTATTTATAGTTTTATGTCGCATCAATTAGGTCGCAATTGACATTCTCAATACGATATTTATCTTATTAACTTTTACAGAAGTTCTTTTAGCAAACGTTCTGAATAAACTGTTTTCGTGGAACTTTTCTTATTATAAGTGGGGGTAGAAATATGAGATAGGGCAGGAACCCAGCAAGGAATTTGACCAATGCACAAGTTCGAACAGCATTTTCATATCAACAAAAAACTGCTTCGACCTCTGGATGAAATTCTTTATAAATTTTATACGCATCAGGCAAGCCCCCCTAGAATGACCACAGTTCCGAGACCACAAAGCGCGTTCCTCTGGAACACCGAAATTTCGCTTCCCGAGCCGGAGGTGAGAGCGTCGACGCGGGCATTGAAGTCTCCGGCACGATTAAATTTCAAAGCTGCCCCAAAATTACGAGAGTCGAGCGATTCGCGTTTCCCCGGCGGCCGACAAAGCGCGCCGTCAAAAGAGGAAACGCAACAGTTGCGCCCCGTCGACAGTCGACAGCCGAAGGAAAAGGGTTCGCGCCTCGACCCTCGGGAGCAGCGCCGGAAGAAAAGAAGAAAAAGAAAAATCTAGAAACTCATCGTCGCATAATTTGCGGCGCGCGTTTCCACCCCGCCGGGCCACCGTATTCGATTAAACGCGGAACGTGTAATTTCTTCGCCCCTTTCGATTCCCGGGTTGCGGTCGTTTTCGTCAATGGAAAGCCGCAATTTCTTTTCTCTTCTTTAGCAGCTCTTCGACCACCCTCCCGTCCACCCCGTGTTGCGAAAGAGTCCATCGAACCAGGAAAACCCCGTGAACGGTCTCGTGTTACCCGAAACGAGAACCCGAGGACGGATGTGACGAGGAGGTGGCCGGATGCCGAACAGCCGGAAGTAAATATTATTCCCGTAGGTGCATCGAGAGCTCCGCCATCTCTCCCAGGGACGTTACAATGAGCCGATTGTATGCGCTCTACGTCCATTCATCCTCGGGAACGCTGGCTTCGCTCAGGAACGCACAGTCGTCGGCCGAAAATTCGCTCCGTTATCCTGTCGATGCTGAAACGACCAGCTTAGCTCAAGGCGGTGGAGGGGGTCGCAGGCTATTTTTCAAATTTCCCGGTACTGATCGGAGATCCTGCTACAGCCCCCCGTATACGCCTTTTGTCGAGACGTCCACTCGGATTCTCCTCGCGAAACGGTTCACTGGAGGACAACTCGCAACGATTACTGGCGCTTTCTTCCTTCGCCGTATCGCACGCTCATCTTCTCGGCTCTTTTAACGACACGCTCAGTTTCGTCGTGACTCGTAATAGCGATCAGACGTTCTCGATGACAACCACGCAGCCGGATTCCGATTGTTTCCTTTCCTTTTATCCGTCAACTTCGGAGCGTCGGCGTCGTGTCGTTCGATGTTAGTCTCCAGCTGATTCCCCGGCCTTTGTTCCCATGGTCAAGCTGGAAAATTTTCCGTTTTTCGTGTGATTAGAAGTTTCGGTATACTTGGCCGACTATATTTTCTAACAAATACACGGTGCTCCGTTTAAGTAAGGCCACCTAAATATCTCTTCGGGTTATTGGGCGCAAAAAATATTTGTTACGTAATGTGCATGGTGTCAATGGACCAAATATCTGGCAAGAATATTTTCTCCGAAGGTCATTTTTTCGGAGTTGTCAAGGTGATTCGCCTGGACAGCGAATGTATTAATTTCCGTTTCGCCGAACAAATTATTCGAATTCCGTGAAATTTTTATCTGAGTCCAGCGGGCAATGAATTAACGGAGATCGAGAAAAACGATGGTCGGAAAGGTAACAGGATCGACGGGGTAAGATTTCAAATAGTCGGCTAGTGGAACCAGAGCAAAAGCAGGCGCATCGAATAGTGTAGGGGGAGGGAAACGATGGCAAGAGGGATGAAGAGAGATGGAGAGGGGTGGAGTTGGCTTACACTGGACACCCCTGCTGGACGAGTCCATTTTCTTCGACGCGGGGGTGTCGACTCGTTATGCGTACTCGGTCCCAGGGCTAGATTCCCGAAGTCTACGTGGAATTCTTGGAAGGGAAGATTTATTTTTCTGAAGAGGACGCCTAATGGCGCGCCACGAACCGAGAAACTCTAGTGGCTGAGTTACGACCTTGTAACGGAGGCTTCCACAACGTCGGCGTCGATTCACTTTTCCTTCCTTTTTTTCCCTCTCCCTCTCCCTGTCGCTTCTTTTTCATCCTTTCTTACACCACCGGTTTCCCAAAAATTCGTCCAAAGGGGTGCATCCTTTACTGCCGTCCTGCTGGGTGCGAAAATGCGGGACGGGCGGTCTTCACACTTCACGAGTGCATCTACAACGGCAAAAAAAGAATCGTTATCGGTTTTTATCTTGCCGGAAAAACTCGCGCTCCTAGAAGGGTTCCGTGAACGATTATGATTTATTCATGAGCTCGCACATTGTTCTAACACGGAGGGTGGTCATTGAAATTTAGTTTAACAATGCTTATAATAATTAATCTTTATTAAACATATTATTATTGTTTATTAGTATCTCAATCGTTCTCTTGGACCTTGGGAGGCTGCTTTTTATTTTTAAACCAGACGTTTCTCTAATTTGCGGTAGAAAATATAGTGTGTTATTTCGATATCTCTATTATATTAAACCTTGAGTAAAGTTTACTATAAATATTGGAATTTATATTGGTGTTATACTATAATACACAAAACAATTTATTTAATATGGTTAGACTACAGATTTTGTATACAATATAATACAGTATTTATATATATTTTTTTGTGTAATAAATAAAACCTAAGGTCTATGTGCACATCGAAGCAACATCAAGCAACTTTTTGTCGCCTGTTGTTGCCTTCTTCTTCTTTTATTCGGTAAAAAAGTCAGAGAGCAACAAGAGGCGGCAAAAAGCTGGTCGATGTGCTTCAGTGTGGACGCACCTTTAGATCATAAATCATAACAGTAATTTCAATTCGTTTACACTTCGTTAACTCCTACTTTCACTACCTGTCCACTTATTTTTGACCTGGACTGTATATTCTAAACTTGATTTTTTCAACTTTATTAGTCGTGATTATTGATATTGTCCAAATATTTTAAATTTGCAATTAAAAGACACAATATCTTGTTATTTTTATAAACAATAAAATAGTCACTTCTAGTTAGAGTTGCCAACTTTTAAGACAATTCCGGGACATATTGCCCAAAACTGGATGTGTATGTAATTTCACAACATTCTTCACTGAGAAAAATCACTTAAAAAAATATTAGTACAGTTTTTTAATTTTTCTTTAATTTTTTTGAAAAAGCTAGTGTTAAAAATATAAAAATATGTTTCTAATATTTACGAATCTGAGGGGCCTCGACGAAATGGGTCGCGAAGGTGATATTTCACTGAAACGATTTTACTCCGAGAGCCGTATGGAAAAGATCATGATTTTCCGCTGCAATCCATCCGTGTAGCAGCGCCGGGGAATTTCAAAAGCTGTCGAGGGTGTAGCGGGGACGGAGGGCGGAAGGTATAAGGCATAAGGGACCGTGGAAGTTTCAAACGGCTCGGGGGCGTGGAAGGTGGGGGAGGTGGGTTTTGGCAACAGGTTTCAGCCCCGTGGAAAGCCGCCATCTTTCGTTCGGGGTACATGCTTTTCGAAAAACGTTCGCTTTTCCACCACGTGGAGGGAGAGGACACGGCTTGGTTTCCATCTCTCTGTCATTCCTCCCCTCTTTGCCGTTTTCTATCTTTGTTTCTCTCGTTTTTCTCTGGGGGTCTCTCGCAGTGGATGAACGGGAGAGGCTCGTTTCTGTGTTTTGCTGGAAACCGGTTTCTTTCCTACGTTAAATTACAAGACGGCTCTTCAACTTTTCTTCCCCGGCTCGTTATTTCAACTTCTTCCGAAGTTTATTGGAGGCAACGTTTTATTTACATTGTACCGCCGCGCCGGGTGCCTCGAAATCGAGAGTCCCCGTGGAAACAGGATCGTAAACATACGCGGCTGCTAATATCGTTCCGACTTTCGCGAAATGTAATTGTCTTATTTCGCTCCTCCGGCCGCGCGCGCGTTCTGTTCCTTTTTTCTTTCGTCTCTCTCCTTTTTTCATTCCGGTTTCGGTTACGGATAATTCGCCGCGCGAGGATTTCACGGGACACCCAAAGCGTGGAACGCTTGCGCTCATAGGGGAAAAGGATCTCCGAATCGATTAAATACTGGAAACTCGTTCTCGAAGTTCGATGACCGTTTTCGCTAAAAGCATTTGGTTATACGCTACACGAAAAATGCAGAATGACTGAGACATGACCTCGATGTGAATGAAAATCCCACCGCCACGATATCCTCCTCTTCTCTTCGGATATTGCGCGCGAGATTCGAATGCAAATTAAATCATTATCGCAGCGTGCGGGCACTCCGTATCTTGGAAGTGAAATTCCGAATTAAATTCGAGTTCTTTAATTACGTATATCGTACTCCTCGAACGATAGTAACCGAGGAGCCAATTGAATGGCATTGTTCGGTCCATTAAATTTTATATAACTGATTAATTAGTCACTTTCGTTACTGTTGCGCTCTATTCGGGGAAGAGACTATAAATCGAATGGCAAATTACATATGTTAATGTCCACACTGTGAACGCTAACTTATTCACTTGCTCTACTTAAAGAAAATTGACTTGTTATCGCCGACTATTAGATATGCGCACATAATTGTTGCTTAAAACTTTAGAAACATACTTATCGAACCTCATTATAAAGTTTTCCTTTTATTTTACATTATTTAGCTTTATTTATGCTTTTGTTAGTTAATTTCCTGTCATTCATTTGTTACTCTAAACCTTCGGTTTTTATTTATTGTGTAAATTCATTCTTCAGTATTTTTTGGTCGAGTTACGGGAACTATCAGCCTAATTTATTGATAACATTATTATTAAGCTTTGGAAAAACAAGAAGGTAAGAGACAACGTGTATAGATTACACAATATTGTAAAAATAAAAAAGTATTGCTTTATCAGTTTCCATTGACCCCTTGATGTATAAAGATGTTGTACTGTTACGTTAAAGTCAAATATTGTTTAATATTAATAGCAAATATTAGTACCATGTCTACCATCATCTCATTAACACATATTTGTCTTGGATTGATTCAAAAATTCATTGCTTACATAAATGAGTAATTATCATTTGTTATGAGTAAATATCGGATATTTAAGTAAACTAAAAATGTTCTAGCAGTATTGCAACAAACTGGAGTGAAACAGATATTTATTTTCTTTCTTAATATGTTCAATAAGTTGAAAATTATTTTCTAATTCTTCCAATTTTACTGTTTCAAATTACACCTATTCATTTCTGTCATAAATGTACAACATCCGATGTCTAATTATTACGCTTTGCAAAAAATATGTTCAAATTTCATAAATATTTCAAAAGTGCTTCAGGTGGACCAATAACCTAATTATTTTGGTCACATGGAATTTCACTTAACTCGTATGTCAAGGACTGAAATTAAAAGATGTATTGCACTCGGATAAAGTACAATTTATTATATCGAAATACCACCGAAACATTATACTTAAACTAAAGGAAGAGGGGAGTACAATAATTTAAATAATTTCGAGAATAGTGTGGGAATTCGTACGAAACCGAAGCCGGGTTACGAGGCACCAGTAAAAAGAAACGCCACAGTATAAAGCACATTTCATCCGGAACGTTTAATATGGTCCCGTAGCCGAGCAGTTTAACAGTTTTCTTAAGGTCATCAAGTTAGATGAGCGAGCCGCATAGTTTCCCAACTGGCCGGGGGAATTTCAATGCAAATTAACTCCATTCGATTTACAACATATTAAAAGATCATCGGGGAAATCATTTAAATTTAAATAATATGTAGACTCGTTTCAAAGAATACCGAAACTCGCGCGCCCGTTCAATAAACGCACGGACCGGGATAGCAACACGCAAACACCGAGCCGATAGGCAGAGATAAATTCCTCGACGCGTGAATTTCGTCTCGAATCTCGCGGCATTCCAGGAGCAGACACAGAGAAAACGAAATGAAAAGAAAAAGGGAAGGAATACGAAAAGAAAAGGCAAAGCGCCCAGATCGTGCGCGCGCGCGTTCACTCGCTCTCAGGGCTCTAACGGCGCGCAAAGAGGGAAGCAATTAAGCTTTCTTCTGATTTATTTCGGGCATAAATAATTTTGTAGGAGTGCTAATTATCGCCCGCTTTGAATCTATATCTCTTCCCTCGCCATCGGCCGGCACTCTCTATTCCTCTAGTTCGTTCTCTCTCTCTTTTTCTCCTTCACTCCTTCTTCTCTCTCTCACTCGCTCCCCCCTCCACCCTCTCTCTCGTTCGTCGCTCTCTCAAGATGAAAGCACCCGCTTTTGCGTGGCCAAACTTCCCGTGAAGCGATAAATTTCTAGAAACAATAGGAAACTCCGAGGTAGACAATAGAAGAAATATATGTATGTGCCGCCTAGGATCCTGCTCCCCGTAGACGGAAGCGCGACTTCGAGTTTATTTTCGGGAAAAAAAGAGGGCGCCGCTCACGACGGGGACCGAGGGGGTGAAAGAGAAGCGGTCCAATTCTGTTTCTGGTGTTTCTCTACCGACAGCCGACCAGCGAACCTGTAGATTCACCGGGAAGATTGCGGACTCTTAGCCAAACACCGTTGGAAAATAAAAACTGTATGGTCTTTACTACTCCGTCGTCGTACCGTCGACAGAAATTTGGTGGTAGTCAAGAGGGAAGAGTTTCCCCGAAGGAGTTTCGCAGTGCAGAGTGTAATTTTGTAGTTGTGATCTAATCCGGCACAAAAATCAGAGCAAAGAAATTTTTGGTGAAATCGGGCCTTCAAAAAATTTCAATATCTTCTTTTTTGAGAAAAAACAACAAACGATATGTAAATAAAGTTGAAACGGAAATTGCATGGTATTATCGCGTCTAGTAAACTGCGTGAAAAATTCTTTCAAATGCAAACAAATTTTGAGAAAAGAAATTTTTACGTAGTTCAGTAGATATAATAATGCCGTGCAACTTTTGTTTCAACTTTTGTTTAAATATCATTTATCGTTCTTGAGATATTTCAAGAAAAACTCCGCCTCGCGAGGGTTAAGCAACTTCATGATTAGATTGTGGCTCTTTATCGAATATGAAGGTACAAGAAAATATGTAGTCCGAGGGAATGAAAAAGAAAGGGTCCAATTCTGGCGTTTCTCTTTCGACAGCAGACTTGTAGATCCACCAAGAAGATTGCGGACTCTTAGCCAAACACCGTTGGAAAATAAAAACTATGGTCTCTACTATGTATATCGTCGCACCGTCGACAGAAATTTGGTGGTAGTCAGGAGGAAGGATTTTCCCAGAGGAATCTCGCAATGAAAAGCGTAACGAGGACGTTTATTACCTGGGCAGTTGGGATTCTCCTTGTAGAATTAAGTAACTTGGTCGTGATTAGATTGTAGATCATCAAATTGAAGAGAGTACAAGAAAATGTGTAAAACTATTCGTAAACAAATTTTTAAATTCTGAAGAACACCTACAAAAATGTATTTATATTTTATTTCTACCACAAAGAATCTTTTCCTTAGTTGAATAACATTGAGCGTGAAAATGGTAATTTGCCTATGCAAATGATAGATGACGACACATTTCAAACAAAAGATGCGCGACATAATGGAGGTCGCATGATGCAATAATTCATTATTTACTACTTTTCTTTTACAGTACGTAGGCCACCTTCGGTTTTTTATCTAGAAATGTATGATGGGACGCGATATCTTGTAGTAATTGTATAATTAACCCTGCGTGGGCATCAGAGGGTTTTTCTAAAAAGTTTGAAATTATAATTTGTTGGTCAAAGGCTTAAGTTAATACAAATTCTTAAAACCGGGAGAAACAATTACAGTACTGCTTCGAAATTAATGTATCGAACATTTTTAAACTTGTTGGAAATAAGAGTTGGAGTCCAATGGTTGCTATCGTGTTTTAAAAGTATTTATTACTAAAACTGGTAACTTAAAATTGTAATGTAAAGCTAATGTAAATCTTGTTCAGCGAATGAAAATGTGGATCTGTTTTAATAAAAGAGATGTCGTCTGTTTGAATAAATTGATTAGACATTAGCATTTCTCGAATGTGGAAGGTGACGTGTGGCCGAAAGGCGGGCACATCAGAAGTGGTGTCGGCACGCCATTTAGATCGAGCCACGAATTTCCGAGAAAATATTAGTGTACAACGATGAAAGTCTTACATTTCATTGGGGCCGGAGGATTTCGTGGAAGCGACGTATTCGCCGGACGACGTGTTGCTCCGAAGATTCGTCGATTTTCTACTATTCAAAATAATGGGAAACGTCTGTTGAACGTCAGTCAATGTCAGCCGACGTAGCTCCACCCCCGTTGGCCCATAGACGGCTCAAAAAAGGTACAACAAGACACGGAAATTGTCTATTTTCGGCCGGGCGCGGAGCTCCGTTCCGACAATAGGAGCCGAATTAGTCTGGAACGTTAATTACACCGTGTTGTCGGATGACATGTTGGCCGTCGATAAATAACGGGAGAAACAAAGCTCTGGTTTCGTTCGTTTTTATCGAGACCGCAATTAGGAGAGCGAGATCTACTTTCGTAATTAACAGTCACGAATGAAACTTGCCCCACTACTTTCGGACGTGATATTAATTCCGGAGATATTCAGATGTCCTTGAAACCGGATTAATGCGTGCGACGAATGATACTGTTTCGAAGAATTCAATTTATAATATGGCCGGATGATTTAATTTAATATAGTCACGATGAATGATCGTTTTTTTTCTACAATTATTGACATTATATACTCGTCGAAAATGGATCAATGAATTTCTTTATTCAAGCACTTGTAACAAAGATTGTGCAATATTTAAATAAATCTTCTCAAATTTATAACACACGTTAGTCACGTTTAGTGCTCGCTAAGCAGAGTGTTAATTTCATTAATTGGGCTGGATTAGATTAGAAGAATATGTGGAATATAAAACTGTAAAATCATTAGAAGAATTCAAGAATTATTGTTTCATCATTTTCGACTTTATTCAAATTATTGAAATCACGAAGATTGGTCGTGCACTTACGTAACAGTTTGGTAACCTATGACCCGAGGCTCACCTTATAGAATTTTCCGTATCAACATTCATCTTGTGCGTACCGATGTCGGGATGTTAAAGAGGAATGTTGAAGAAACGGAATCGTAATAAAGGAGAAAGCTGTTTTTCCAACGACCCTAACGACCATGGCGGAAGACAAATGGAAGAAGACGTTAATTACAAGAGGTCCCTGAAAATGAATTTAACCAGGTCGGGATATCTGCAAGCGAGATCTGTTAAAGAGGGGAAGAGGCGTGCCCGCTTCTTGCATTACTCGCAGAGTCCCGGAGAGTCTCCTGCTGAGAACATTGCCACGCTAGGTTTTGCCAGATAGTTTCTCGAAAAACGTCGTGCACTTGCTTTGTGGACGAAAGAGAATAGGCAGACGGATGGAACGAAGATGGACACCGAGACCGAACGAGCATCTCACCTGTCTACGATTTTTCCTTCCCTTGCGGATGGACGGATGATCGATCACCGAAAATGAGGGTGCACGCTGAACGCTAACGAATCGCCTCGAAATTTATGCTTTGAACAATATACCAAAGATCGAAATGAACAGTTATCTTTATTTGAAAAATTATGGAATTCTTATGGAATTTTTATGAAAAGAAACATTGCCCGTAGGAACTCCTTTAACATTAGATTTACGGGGCACTAAAAGTTAAAAGGCTATTTTAAATTATTCTATGAAAATAACAAAGAAATTGTCTAACCGATAACAAGTATTTGTCTATCCAAAATTTTTAGCAACTTTTTAAATGTATACCCAGAGAAATGGATTGAATAATTGGTTGAATAATTCCTCAAAGATGCATATTTACAATGTCGATAGTCGTAAATTAGAAATATTAGAACCTCTGAATTATTTACATAAATATTACAAATACAATTATTTAATTCAGAACTCTCTTAACACTAATGAACAAAATATCTGTTCCTGTTTGTAGAATCCTTTTCATTGGCAAAGTTTGTAAGTTTTATTCAAACTAAAAAGTTTTGCTTTCAAGAATTTTATTTTATCTGTTCTTATCTGAACCCCCAATGTGAAAGTTCGTCTTGAAATTGTTCCAAAATTTTATTTTATTATGTAATGTTGGTTTAATCTTGCATTTAGGATTTGTTTTTAATATCAACCAATCAATAATTTTCTGAACATATTCTACAATTGAGGCTATTTTCGTCGTATCAGATATTTACGAATTCCTTGGGCAATATCCTGTTTGCTATTAGACATTCTACTGAATAGTTTATTGAAAACGCTACGGAGGTTTAAGTATACAGGTAGCCCTCCTACAACACGGCATCCTATAATACTGTTTCGCTCTAACACAATAGGATAAATTGCGAGAACCCTCGTATAGCACTGCAACCTATAACACTGCTTCGCTCTAACACGATAAGTAAATTGCGAAAACCTTCGTAGAACACTGTACTTCTACTTCTATTAGAACAAGATCAAGATTATATACCCATATTCAATATCCCATGAAAAAAAGGACTTATTTATTAATAAAACTATGTGCAAGATATTATTGAGTTCCTTGGACCTTCACCCGTGCACTGGACGGTTAAATCGCAAGTAAATGTAACACTGGATAAAGGTACAAGTAAAAAAGAGTACACAGAAAAGAGAAAGAAAAGAGAGAAAAGACTTGTAGTACTGACTTTTTCAATTTATAATAACAATTGTTGTAAATGCAATTGCATTCGCCGTGCATAGTATAACCCATACAAGTACACAATATTGTATAATGTTGCACATACCTTGGCAAGAACGAAACTTGATTTAAAATAGCAAAACATCAAATATAATTATTACGAACACTGTAAACAAATACCAAATCAAACATAATCCTTTTTTTCAATAGTTGGTAGTCTTATCAACCCATTATGGAATTAATAATATTTTTGCTGCGTAAGATTTGTATAAAAACCACTGCATATAATTTAGTAAATTAATTTATATTATAGCTGTAAGCGTAAATACTCTGCATTTTTACTGTCGATGTTTATTAGTCGAAATTAATGTGATAACTTAGGTAAATAGTAGTTATTATAGCGGCTGTGGATCTGTTAAAGGTATCGGATGACTAGTTATTTACTCTATGATTAATTTCTTTTCTACAGCCTCTACAAAACGAGCATCAAATCTTCCAAAATTAGTCACTCAAGAACACATCAGACTATGACACATCACAATAGTCATTCTAGCCTCCTTTCATCTATCCTTCGTTTTAATCATTATGCTAAGACAAACATTTTCTAATAAGACTAGTATAAAAATTTCACAGAGAATTTAATAATATTTTAAAATAGCATTAAATTACTATGAGAATTAATTTTATAGAAAATTTAGTAATAAAATTAAATTATTATGTATATTGAAGTTTTCAGTTTCTAATTTTTATTTTGCTGCGCGTAATTTTCAATTCTTGTAGAAATTAATCAGGAAAACTTGGTATACGTGTAGTAGAATATCTAAGCATATATCTGTTAAGTGATAAAAGTTAACCTTACCGACTGTATTTCAATAAACACAGCAAATCATGAATCACTTAAAATATTCGGCAAAAACAGAATTTCGTACATGTCTTTCCAAAGTTTTACTTTAAGTATTGTTAAAAATGCGCTTAGAATTAACACAATGACTTTCAGTGGTCACTGATAGTAAATGGTAACCTTATCGTAGTGATACATATTGTAGTGATAACTAGTAACCTTACGCTTACGATGTAGTTAATGTCGGGAGAAGGTATTTACGACGTAATTTAAATGATAACGTAAAGTAAAAACTGTCATTCAAAATGATTATTGGTAATCAGAATATTAAAAATGTTTGAATCATTTTATTTTCTGGAAAATTTCTTTGAGATTGATAACTGGCATTCGTTTAAATAAATATTAATTTTTACTCTTTTTCAAAAACATTTAAAAAATACTGTTATTGGTCCTCGGCTTTAAAGCGAGACACATGGCAATTATTAAAATGCGTAGCTCACTATTTCAGCGGAAATAAATTTCATGGGAATGGGTTAAAAGAACATAGGTCTGAACAATCGAATCAATTCCATGGGATCGTACCTTTTTTCCGGTGGTTCCCCTGTTCGGCCAGTGAATCGCCGCTGTTAACTAATGAGTGATCAGTGCAGAAAATACGTGCACCGAGTCCGCAACTGGCGACTTTGTCTTTGGTTTCGATAGTCCCTCATTACTCGACGAGTTCGAGTAACGACCTCGACGAGAGATCTCGGAATGGTTTTTTGTATCACGGGGTCGAAGTCTCTTGCCGCTGATCAGAATCGCACGATAACGTTCTCTCGGTACATCGACGTCGTAAATTATGGCGATCGAGTTCGGCGCTGCTGGCTCGCTCGTTTCTTCAGGATTCGAAGGTGAATATCTGCGGAGGATCCTTCCATCCTTGAGACGACCGGATCGAGCTGCGAGAGCCTGCGAGCCTGAGAGAACTGCGAGCACCACTTCCCGCTGCTGCCGGGATACCAAGTAAATCCGCGTTGATATCTCTTTATCCGTCGCCCTCCTTTTTACTCGTTCGCGCGATCCTGAAACAGAATAATTCTTCGCCGGGTCAATCGAGGACATTTAAGTCGCCGATAATAAAACCTGTAAACCCGGTAACGAATGGTCTGATACTTCTCTTCTCGCGCCGATCGAAATTTATAACGAAATTCGAGACTCCCCAGTGTCGAATGTCGAACGCTCGAGTTCCCAGTTCAGTTGTACTCTTTCTCTGTTTCGTGGTGTGAGCAGATTGTGTCAAACAGAGTTCCTTTGCAGCTCACAAGATTGATTTTGTTACTGAATTTGTAGATCTGAAACTTTGTGAATTTTATCTTTTTTTATATGAAATATATTTAGTATTGCTAATAGCAATACAAGCAAGAAAAATTACTCTGTTGTTTAAATCTGACACGTATTACTTTCGTGTTTCTTTGAGTTCTTTAATAGCATTGTTTTCATTGTTTTGTAATTGTTAGACGACAATTACGCGTTCATTGTATGTACTACCCCTTCAAAATTGTACGAAGACTTCATACTGTACATTCTAATATGTCCTGGTACATGCCAAGTGTATATTTTAGTATGTTCTGGGCGGGACGACATTAATTTTTGTAACAGTATTTATTCTATGTGAAAGTCCAAGAGGAATTGAAAAGTTAGGACGAGTGGGCGAATGTAGTTTCTGTGGCTAATTTCTGTGGTAACTGGAAACTTCGTCTAACACTGTCCAGACTAAATATTTAGATACTTTTGCTTTCACTTCACTTTGCAGATACCTTAATAAAGAAGACGAACCACAGAAAGAAAGAAAGACTTCACGTCTAATGGAGTTTCTTTAATGAGTGTTTTCTTTGCGTTGGTCAAACAACCGGCTCGGACATCTGCTCGCTAAAAGCTGAACCGTGAGATAAATAAATTCTGAATTTTGGCGACCAGATAATCTAGGGCTCTGGGAAGGGTGCAACAATATTTCGTTCATCTTCAAATAACCAGTGATTTTCAGTTGCATTAAATATCAGATATATTAAATGTCTGTCAAACGTTAATTATATTTATATATTGTTAAACTTAACATAAATAGACTTACACCGCATTCAAAATAAACGGTCCATTCACAAATTTAAATGAACACTGAAAGTTTCGTAAGAGTACAGTAAAAAACACACAGACGCGACAGGCGTCCGTAAACAAAATGCAGTGACCGGTCTGCAGACTGTGTCGGGAATAATTTACTCGTAACGCGGGATCTGTAAAAGTTCGTACATTTCGAAGATTGAACTGTCTGAAATCCTGTACTTTTATCCGAAGCGCTGTCGCCGTCGAAACTAAATAAGGGACGTTGGCTAGCGATGAAAGTTTTAGGCGAAAGGACTGCATAGCAGCGCGACTTGTCGGTTGCCACGATTGTCCAGGGAGGAATTGGCACACTGACACAGTGGCGCACTGCATTATTAAACCGGCAAGAGCACACCCAAGGACGCGGCCGGAATTGGCCCCAAGCAAAAATTAGCCGGTTGTCGCTCAGCCGTGGTATTAGCCCGCGAGCAATGTCGGCCTTCGAGCCTTCGAGCACCGCTCTTCACGTTCCTCGTGCAGCGCGGCCGACGATCGCGGGATCGAGTCGCGCCGCATCAATCGGTCGTAATTGTCGGAAGATCAATGATTCCGCAGCTCGCATTCACAATTGCCGACTTCGTTCCAGTTGTCGCTTACAGTTTGCCAACGACAATATTAAACTCCGCCATTCACGTACTCTTTCTTCCCTGCTTACACTCAGAAAGATAGAGCGCACTATTCGTTTTTATTTACGTGTACGCAGAATTTTAGTCTTTTTGCAGTCAATAATAAAGTTGGTTGCTTCAACACATCAATAGCACGCAAACAATTACATAAGAAGGCGGAAGGCATTGTAATTATACGACGGTATGCACACGAACAATTGAAAAAGGTTAAACTTTTGCATACACATAATAAAACAAAACCTTCTTTAAAATTGGGTCAAACGATTTCGGTTTTTCGGAGAAATTAGGAGAATTAAAATAGATAGATAACGATTCTTTGAAAACATTAAACTAAAATGTTCTCGTTTGATAAAACATTCCTTCGCTCTAAAAATTAATTCCGAGTCACTTTTTTTACTGCAATATAAATTAGAACTCGAACGCTATTTGGTCGGTTTTTTCTTATGTAAATTGAGTTTCATATCTCCGAGTTACAGACGAATGAATTAGCCGACGTAACGGAAGCATTGGAGAGTTAAGAGCAGAAAGATTGAAAGTTCGACTTTATAAGATCGATTTATAATATTTCATAAGACGAACGATGTTCCCATGAATATCCTGTAGATTAATGAATACACTCCAGGATTTCCGGTATTAAAGTGGAAAACGCTAAATCTCATTAGAAATACCGTTTGCAGTAATAGCATGATACGTGCACGAAACTACAAGAAAGTATCGTGAAACCAAAGTTAGTTAAATCGTAAATATATATGGTACAAAATATCTTTTGTACGTCGTTGTTAGTATCGAAAAGTGACTTCGCAAAGCCAATGGAAATTAGCAAGCTACAAATAGCTTAACGACTACGGCAAAAAATGTTGAAGTAATTGTTGCTTACTAAGCTTCGTGTTTTTGCAAATTCTATGTTCCACGTAATACAAACATAAATCATACATGGAGCTATTAACGACGTTGCACATGTAGTATAGTAAGCATTGGAGAACGTTTGAATAGCATTGCAATTGTAATTTGAAATTAACATAAAGCCAGTAATTTCCAACTTCTATTAATAGATCAAAGTTGTTGCCAAAGAACAGCATTTAATTAGCAATTAGATTGGGCACTTCATGCATTCGTAACTCGAATGAACGACTTTTGTTATTAACGAAAGAAATGCATTGTTATTTAACGTCTGCTTCTTACAATTAATTTAGAAACTTCGTATTTTGTACAAAAACCCAAAGTTTAATAATAATTATTGAATAATCACAATTTTCGCTTGTTAAAATACCAGAAATATTATTTTATACTAACATATGTATAGTAGGTGTACTGCACCTAAATGTACAACGATGTACATCTAAACTGAAGCGATAAAAATACAATAAGAAAGTTCGTAGCATATTCAAATTAAGAATCGAAAATAAAATTAAGGTACTTATTCATATGTTTATTCAATAACACGAGAAGTTACCTCGTAAATGGCAAAAGGTAATAGAACAGAGTGAAAAATATGTTATTGAATAAATCTCTGAATAAATATCTGAATTCTAGATTTCAATTTTAATTTACAAACGCTACGAACTTTCGTTCCCACCCCTTGGAATTCTTATGAAAGAAACATGTAGCTGTATTTCTAATTCTATTCATGATAATAATTTATTATTTTCTTTGCCATCGTCCAAATTCGGTGCAATGCCGCAATTAATTAATGTAACTACCTTCCCCTTCTACGTCACGTGACGCGTTTCGTCTCTGCCCGGTATTGGCAGAGGCAGGGTAACTCTTTCCCCTCAATTCGTGCTCCCTCCCCTGATCTGCCGTGGCATCGGTTGTACTATCGATGTAATTCGAATGCTAATTACGAGTGAACAGTTAGAGAGGGAATGAGACAGAGCAAAGCCTAGTTCACAGGACGATATTAGTCCCATCTCGTTACCCGTCTTTCTGTCTCCATCTCCTACACTCTCTTTATTTTCCGTTACCTTGCATTCGTTTTCCTCTTTCTCTCTTTCCCCGCGCACCCTTTACTATTTCTCTTTTCCCGTGCTACCCTCGTTTTCCTTCTCTTTCCCCTCGTTCCCTCTTTCCTCCCGTTTTCCGTATCGTCTTCCGTTCCGCTGTCTCGTGTTTCCTCCTTGCCTCCGCATCCATCCAGCTTCTTCACCCTTCTGTGGCACAGTACCACCCTTCACTGGCACCCTCGCGAACCATTCCAGCTATCCAACCCCCTTTGGATATCTCCATACGCCACTTACCGGGCTCAGGATGTTCTCCGTACGTACGTGCGTAGAATCTCTGCCCGCTGATAAGGTGCCGCGATTATATTCCGAGTTTATTTGCATTACCATTGTAATTCCGTGAATCTTTGTCCGATTGCCAGTCGCGACGATCTGGAACGAAGAGGTAGAGATTTTGGTACGATTTCTTATAGATTTTATTAATGTGTTCGTAATGCTTTGGAAAACCTTTTTAATGATCAGAGTGCTCACAATTTAAGATCTAAAACCATGAAGTTTTACGCCTGAACTATTTTGCTACATTGGACCTTAACTTCAACTTCGTCGTTTAAATCTGAGATTTAATACAAGATTTACTAAACTAGATTACTTATTGCATCAAGTACAGAAACTAAGATTACTTAGATTAAATCTAAGATTAGACTAAATCTGTGAAACAAAGCAATTTTAACAGTCGATATGGTTACTGAAAATAGGAAAAATTTAAATTTCAACTTTACAACTGTTACTTTGGACAATAATGGAATATCTACGGATAAACGTCAATTATGATGAATAAATCAGATGATTGGTATTTGAGATATCATGACTATTTTACGTTCCCAATATTACGATTTTTTCTATAATAATTTAAGATTACATATTTTTAAATATAACCCTGTAAGAAACTGCAACGAAAGTTCAATTTTTTAAGCCATCCAGGCAAGAAGACGCTTTGCAAGGGTATTCTAGTGTAAACGGTGTATTTTTATGTCTTTTAGGGGATTTTTCACAAAGAAACTATGTCACTTTTTGTATACAAAATTTCAGTATACGTTTATGTACATTTCAATAATATTTATAACCACTTTATTGAAGAATAAATAAACATTGATGGCTGCGCATGCTCTTGGACGTAATCGCTTATAAAACAGGTCGTCTCATAGCGACCATGATCTCAGCCATTTTGCTTATCGAGAATGAAAAAACCAAGAGGAGTCTTCATTAGGCTGAATTTTGTTGCTTTCAGGTAGAATATTTTTATTTTGCATAAAGATCCGCTGACTAGTCGTAACTTAGAAAACATAGTTTCCCGAATATTGGATAAAAGTGTTTTTAAATAAATTCGAAGAAGATGATATTAGAAAATCATCATTAACACTAATCCTACCAAGCCCAAAACATATGAAAGTGAAACACCGTATAGAAGTGTGAAGATTGGATTTACTTCAACTTTGTACGGTTTTCATTATAATACGTGCTTAAATAAAGAAGACATTCAGTCATTTCCTAGGGAAGCGTTTTTATAATTTCAATAACGATTGCATAGAAAACCGTTCAATTTGACCGGTGGTAGATTTAGTGTTAAGGAATAGCAATGTACTGTTGTATCGTTCCCAGCTTACTGTAATTATTCAGAGAAGAAATTAATATCTATTCAGCTCATGTGATTTGAAATAATTAGTGCAGACCAGTGTCGCCAGATGAGGGGAGGGAGCACGAATTAAGGGGGAAAAGCTTACCCTCTCTTCGGAACACGGAAACGTCACATGACCGGGCCGTGGCGGAAGCGTGGGGAATAGCGTGGTAGAAGGGGAAGGTAGAATGGGGACTCTGTTCCAAGCAGAAGTTAGAACCGAGGGCATGGGGGGTAAATGAGACACTCATCGACTGACCGCCTTGAATCTTTGAAATAAATTGAAAACATATTCCGACATCGGTGTCTAAGAAAAGTGAGCCGCAGGTTGGCTGGCGGCGCGGCGCGCGGCGTAACGCCCCAGGCGTATCCAGCCAAGCATCAACGCCTCCTTGGTGTTGCCGCGGGTTCCGCGCGCGGGTTCCAACCCGTGTCAAGTAATTAAAAGCAATAAAGCCGAAGTAATCCCGTGGGGAGGCCGGTAACGCGGAAAGAAAAAGACACGGCGATAAAAAAAGAAAGATTCCTTATCGCGGCCGGGCGATCGGTAGCGCGAGCTTGAGCGTCACTGTCCTCGGTCCATTCTCTCGGAAGGGGTGGTCACCCTCGTCGTCGGGCTACAGAATGTTGTCGCTGGAGGCGGCAGCTAGGATGGTCAGAGAAAACGGAGAGACAGGGAGAGCACACGGCGGAGGGAAAAAGAGCGAGAAATATGGGGTGGCCGGTCGGACGGCCAGCTAAGGGGGTGGACTTTAGAGTCCACCCCAAAGGGAGCGAGAGACTAGATGCTGGAGGAGACCAGGACAGAGAATTTACGCCCGGCAGTGAATTCCTACAGGACCTCATATCACACGCGCCACCAAGACCGCACGCGTGTGCGTGCACGCATCCGTGCGTGTTACTTATCTCTCTCTCTCTCTCTCTCTCTCTCTCTCTCTCTCTCTCTCTATCCCCCTTTGCGTATGTAGATGGCGCACATGCGCGCGATTGTGTACCGCCTGGAAAAATTCTCGCGCGTTCGTGAATTGTGCAGAGCCTACCAAAGGGAATCCATAAATTCGGTAACACATGGACCAAGCGAATTTGTTCAGGTTCTTGTGATTTGCGCTGGGGTTATTAAAGGCTGTACCGGTTTGGTCTATACTGACGCGCGACACGAACCTGGCATCGAGATTCCAAACAATGTCGCGCACACTCCCAGATGAAATCGTATGAGCCGTTTATTTTGAAAGTGGCCCAAGTCCATTTAAGTTTAAATTGAGATATTTAAGAGTTTGCGTTTGAATGAAATTAAAAATACCCGTATAGGATACCAATAATGTATCACACTCCTTACGTGTATACAAGAGAGTTAAATTTACAATTCCTATTAAAATAATAGCAATTATTAAGTGAATAATATGTGTCTTCTTACCAAGAGTGGACTTAAGCCACTTTCAAAATTAACAACTAGATTTGTCATAAAATTTGAAACAGCCCAGGTCCATTCGATATAATTTAAAATGCTTCAAATTGAAAAAACAATACTCAATTTTAAGTAGTTATTGTATTGAATAAAAATTTATTTATGTTGGAGTCGTATAAAGTTCCATAATACCAGTTATACAACAAGTGGTGTGCGAGTAACTGAAGGTTAAATGCCATTGGTTTGGTTTATGTCGACGGCCGCTACCATAACCTATAGTACCATATTCGGGATTGTAAACAATATCACGTGCGTCTGAGTGAGTTACACACGACTGCTCGACAACTACACGCATATTGCTTTTGTGATTTTCTTCCCCGTTTCTCTATTGTACACACTCCTTATTTATTATAAAACGAATTCTCTGCGACGATACTGAAAAGACTACAATTTTATTTTATGAGAAATAATAATTGTTGTAATTGTTGCAATTGGTTGCGATATTGAATGTATATATCTGCTGTTCGGGGGCAAGTTTTAATATTTCTGTGACTTGTTTTACACGTGAGCTTGAAGAGTTACTGTTAATTATAGTATTGCCATTTATTTTCTTATATTTAAAAACGAAGTTTATTGAACTTTTAATGCCCCATATTTTAATTTAACTCTTGATCCTCTTTACCGGAATAGAATTAATAAAACCCTATTACATTTGTAATTAGGATTATTAGAATTTCGAATGTGCATAAAATTAAAAGAAATTATTACTGTTTTCTATTAAATTGAGCACAATATGGTGAATATGTCTAACTCATTATATGACAGAATCAATTTCTATAGTCAAATATTTCCCTTTGTTACAGACGGAAGAATACACACATCTATTGAATAAAAATTGAAATCTTCGCAACGTATTTGATAAAATATTATACTGTAATATTAATATTTAACTGCAAAATATACAAATTTTTATTCTCATGAAATCTGAAAAATAAAATTGATTTTCACTTGCCAATTCTGTAGAAACGAATGTTAAATGAAGGAGAAGATACGAATATGAAATACCCATTTTATTTCTTGATGTAGAGAGTTTCAGAATAGTCGTAAAATGAAAAATCAAACATAGAAGATTGAAGAATTTTATGTGGAATCTGCTGTATGAACGTAGATATTGCAAACTTTTCAGAACTTTAGACATTTTTCTTTTTCTAAGTGCAGGTAAATTGAAAATAGCAAAAATTCAGATAGTAACACGAGACGGTACTAGTTCTGAGGGAAAAAAAGTTGCAAAATTCAGATGTAGAGTTAATAATGATGTAACACGATTCAATTAGACGAAGAATTAATTTTATTTTGCAACAATGTGCTTTCTGGGCGCGGACAATCGAGAATTCACGAACGAGAACTTTAATTCAAAACATTAGAAGTAAACATATTAGCTTGAACAAGACGTATAAACGGACCAGAAAAATTTCCTGAGCATATTATACAAGTGAATCGAATTATTTTTCGACACGAAAGATAACTGGACCTCCGATTGAAACGAACGCAACACCTGCTTCCGAGGATGAACGCGTTAAGGAGGAGACACCTTTTTTGAGTAATCCTGTAACAACGTCAGCTCTGCATACGCTCGTTACCGAAGTTAAATGTCAATAAACAGTCACGTAGACAGGAATGCCAAGGCACCTTGACGTTGGACCAAACAGAAGCGGCAAAGCAAGGCGCCAATCACGCGCGAAGACAAACAGCGGCTGCGGACCATCGCTGATTGCCGGGGAAGTCCTTCCAGGACCTCGTATTCCTGCTGGTAGGCAGTGCTCTACGCCATGGAGACAACATACCCTGAATACGAAATCAAAAGGCGTCCAAGTACGCGCAAGTTCTGCCTCTGTAGTTCAAATAGTCGCTCGAACACGAACTGCGCCGTTTAGAGTTAACCTTGCAATTATTGAACGTATTCTTCCAATTTTCCAATAAACAAATACTCGATCATCGATATTCCAAATTTTCCACGAATGCGTTTCACGTGATGCAAATAATTAGATCACGGATTTTATGTAGAGAGCATTGAAGACATCAGAAGAATTTAATAATATTGCGTTGCTCTCGATTTGTTGAAACTATTAAAAGAGGAGATACATTTTAATGCAGAAAGATTTATTTTGCATAAAGATCCGCAGTGTATGTATTAACCTTCTTGACAACGGACTATTCTTGTAACTACAGGGTGTCCGAAAAATATCGAAAAACCTTTGGGAATGGTTCTTGAGGTTATTCGAGACAACTTTTTCCTTTATGCAAATGTTTTCCGCGGCTTTGCTAAGGAGTTATTAACAAAAAACGTGGACCAATCAGAGCGCGGTCACAGCGAATGGACTCCTGTCGCTCGGCGACAGGTTCCGCTAAGCGCAGCGTTGCTATTGGCCGAGCCAGAATCTCGCGCTTTGATTGGTCCGTGTTTTTCGTTAATAACTCCTCAACAAAGCCAGGAAGAACGTTTCCGTAAAGGAAAAAGTTACTTCACATGACCCGAGGTACCCTTTCAGGGAAGTACAACATTTTTGTGACATCCATTAGATCTCCATAAGGGACTGATCATCAATTTGACGTACATTGCACATGCATTCCGGAGGGTAAACTGTGTTATGGACCGTCTCAAATTTTAAACATCACGAAGAAGTAGTGCCACGGAAGGTACAAAGACGCGCGGGAGGTCAGAGGCAAGGAACAAAGTTCGGCAACCTGTCGCTACGGTCATTCACACAGGAACTGGCGAAAAATCGTAGAAACGCACCCTGCGGAACGGCTTGGGCGAAGGGTGAACGACCAGAAACAATATTTCGTTATTTCCGGTGGCGAAGCTTACCATCAGCCGACCGGGGATTCGGGGATTCATTATACGCATCCACGCGGCGAAAACGATTCTGGACGTCAGGAATCAACTTAGCCGATCTTCGCCAGCCGATTTGATTTTAGGGCGTGACGTTGAAAGAAGCAGATATCGAGGGACGTGTTTCGCTTGTCCAAGCCACGGCCTCGTGAATATTCCAAGTTCTAAAAGCTTCTCTTCCCCCTTTCTGCCCGGTCTACTTGCCCAGATGTACGACGAACGAGGGGTCCATCACGTCCATAACAAGCCCCCCCCCTCACCCTATCTCCTTCTCTCTCGCGTTCTCGCTATCCCGTTCGGTCTTTCTCGGTCCACGCCATCCCTCTACTCGCCGCACGGCAGTCTTCATCTCCTCTCGTTGCTCCCTCGTCCGGGAGGCCTCTCCCTCGCACCCAGCCTCTCTAGGCCTCCTCGAGGAGAGCTCTCAAAGGGTCCAGAGCTATGGAGACGTTTGCACCAGGGGAGTGAACCAGCGCGCGCTCCAGAGAAGGCAAGAGAACGGAAGAGAGGAACGCGCGGAGGTGAGACAAAGGGAAACGAAGAGAGACGGGCAGAGGAACAAGAGGAAGAGAGGCTACCTACCGCGCCTACGTTAGGTAAATTCGATGTAACTCGAGGGGATGAGGATGAGAGGAGCTCACTGTCGAGGGAAGAGGGGAAGATCGGGAGGGAGAGAGAGAGAGAGAGAGAGAGAGAGAGAGAGAGAGAAGAGAGAGAAAGACCGCCACAGGGAGACGGAGAGAGAATTTACTAGGAGGAGAGCATCGCCCACAGGGGTGGACCAGTGATCGATAGCCACACACTTCGTCCGCCACCACCTTCAGACTCTGGACTCTTCCCGCGGTGGATAACTCTGCAAGCTTCCAGCCGGCGAAAGCCTTCCTCGTCAATGGAAAACCCCGATTTCAAAATTGCCAGATCCCAGCTCCATTCGTCACTCCATCGCCTCACTTAGAGTATAAAATCCCGTTTATTCTTTGACCAATGTTCGACCGATTCTCAAAGTCGCGAAATGAGCGAACTAGGCTTTTAATAGCAAGGTGCAACGATCCCTCTTTATTTCGAATTAGCAGACCAGGGTTGTCACTCGGCCGCGTCCGCAACATCTCCATGGTCTCCCTTAGACCACGTTCAAGAAATTCCATCGAATCATTAGTCTTCTTTGACAGGGACCGGCCGAACCACGGCGACTGGTGTTTGTTCAGGTGGCAGCGCGGATTAGAGCTCAGTTCATCGAGCTCCGATCCAGATTTTCCATGCGCTACGACCTTTCCAAAGTCGTGCGACATTAGCATCGACTGGCGTTGAGCCGATCTAATTGGGAATTTCCCAGAGGGACTAGAATGACCAGCCCCGGAAAAGCACCGAATTCACGTAACGCGCTGCCTCCGGAGAAGCATTATGCGAAATCCTGCTCGCCGTAGTACAGGACAGCCTGCTCGCGCTAGTTTCTCTTCTTAGGCTGCGTTCGAAGCTCTAAAGTGTAGCCAGGATTTTACTGATAAGTGGACTTCAAACATGCAACGAATTAGTTAATATTAGGTGTTCTAGTTTTGAGGAAACTCTCCAGTTTTTATTACAATGATAAAATTATTTAGTTATTGTTGGATTTTTTTGAATCCACTTCAAAATTTTTTTGGGGATTAATTCGTAATTATTTAAAAGCGTTTAAACAGTTGGTAAAAATATTACTTGCACATTAAATTAGAGATAGATTTAAGAGCCTTAATTTTAAAAGCCCAAAAAAATGAAATCAGACGTCCATGAAGAACGTCTGTGTTAATTATAGTTGATCGTAATTTAACCCTCATATCAATTTCATTTAAATTTATGTCGACAAGCAACAAAATTATTGTTCTTGAGCGATCACTAGCACATTATGCAGATTTATGCATTTATTGACAAGAATAAGAAAGTGACCTATAAAACAGTGGAAGGGTTAAAAGAAAACTGATTGAAATTGTCAAAGGAAGAAAAAAATATTCAACTAGCTCCCAGCATCATGCGATTAACGCTGAATATTTTTATTCCGCATAAACATACGCAGTCTAACTGTAAGATTAACATACATTTGCGCCATAAAAATATGCGTTAAAATGATAAAGTGTGTCGTTGTGATTGATGATATTGAGGGTTAACAACGCGCATTAATCCGCAGCTGAGCTCGCCAATAAAAATCACGAGTGCTGTTTAGGAAGAAGGAACGAAATCAAATTAGAGAGCAAAATTGAAAGCCAGCGTAACTGCCGTAGCTGGGAGAAGGTGACCAGCGGGATTTATCTTTGACCAGAATTTTTTACAATGGCTCGGCCGCGCTGCAGCGAAATGCACTTTTCCCGCGAAGAGGCTTTACTTCCCGCCATTACGACGCAAAGATTAACAGCGGCTTCCTGCTCGTCCGCCGTTCGCTCGGCGTTCTCCTTTTTGGCGGTCCGTCGCAACTAATTGCGACGATGCAAGCATATTTCTGCCCGCGCTAGAGGGTGAGAAAAATGGTGGCCGGCCACTACCCTCCCTCCCCCCTGTCCTCCCCTGACCGTGGTGCAGTTTTTTCCCCAACGTATGCGAACCCGTGAACGGGGTAGGTATTGTGCGCGCGGGAGGTCTCGCTTCGGCCGCAACGAGGACGCGTTTCGGCGAACACGTGCAACCACCGTGTGCACCGTCTCTTCTCGTCTTTCTTCCGCCAACTATATCTCACCCCTAACTCTATCTGGCTTGCCCGTTTCCCTTCTTGCTCCGTTTCGCCCTTACCCCAGAGCACATTGTGCTTGTCTATTCTCGCGCGTTCCGTCGGCTTTTATTGCGGCGAGTTTTCTCGCATTTGCGGCGGGCCGGGCTTTCCCGAAATCGCGATTAGCACCGGGACTCCGCGCAACCACGTGCTGCCCTGTATGTGATTTACTTTTATTACCTCGGAACAGTCGCAACGGACCCACTGCCCCTCTCTCATTATCGTCGCTACGTTATTATGAAGTTCTTGCGACTTCTTCCAGCTACCTACGACACTCAACGTGGACTACACAGTCTTCAAACTCTATGAAATTTTGTTGACGCGCAGTGGTCGACGTATGTACAGTCCGTGAAATTATCATAATTGCATGTGTAATTTCTTCGTAATTTTAAGGCAGCTTTAAAAACAAATCTAAGTATTCTCTTGTTATTATTAACCCTCGTACACCTGGCGGTATGGATAAGGCGGGAATGGAACAGGAATATTTATTACACAATTATCCCAAAGCTTGACTTAGGTACATGTTTGCAGTGTCTCTATTTGACTTTTACTAGTTCCTCTTTAATTAAATTAGTAAACACTTTGTACCAATTAGTAATATGAGCAGGATAAGGGTTGGTAACATGCGACATCTGGTTAACAGAGAATTATTATTTAAATATTTCTCATTTAAAAAATTACGTAGATACTGTGTGCTCTAGAACAGCATGTAATGGAATGGAAGCACGCAATGGAAGAACGCGTTTATTCCTAACATTCGCGATGACACTGATATTTCTAAAAGCGAATTTTCACATCCAAATTGTCAGTATCTAGTATCTGCAGAGGCATTAGCATCGCCGACAAGTTCTCGTAATTACTACGCCAGACGTAATGAATATTTACTTCCGATGTAAATGGGTCAACAACAAAATAATTGTTGCGAGTTCGGTCGTGAACTAAATAATAGAATAACGAAAGGTTAACACTCGGTATTGTTCGAACGAGTTAGACGAATATTTTTAGAGACTATCTATTGGAATGTGTACAGAATTATTTATACCGTGTCCAGGCTCAACAAGATTTGAATTCTAAAAAAAGGAAGAGAAAAGAGGGAACTGAAATCGCCGTGTATATGGATAAAAATAAGGGACGACGTCCCAGGAGTACTACAATCCCAGGATTTGTTTGCTACCACCTACCCCCGTAAACGTGCTTTCATCTAACGGAGTCAATTCCGATGGGGAAACGCGAAGGATTCACGTTTTGTGTCCTGACGAATATGGTCAGGACTCGAATTAATATTTACGAACGTCGAAGGACACCCTCCGGTCCGCGTAGCCGTGCCTCTGTTACCATTTTTCAAGCCCGACCTACGTCGGTGAGTTATGCTTTTAACCCTTTACTAAATCTATGTTTTATCAGCCTGAAAGGATTTAGTCGGCAGAGGAGGACGTGACATATGGCGGAAAATAGTATTCGATCATTGACAATAAGTAAAAATGAATATAAATATTCTAAGAAGATTGTGTGGATTTATGACAAAATATAGAAGGAACACAAAATGCTAAAAGCGTGAAAGAAGTTTAGGGATATCAGTCATAGAAGTTTAAGCCACATTACTTTCAATTTATTCAAATCATTAAGAATTGAAGCTCTATTTAACTTTCTTTATTTATTAATTCGTAAATATTTTTATTTTGAATAAAGTTCCAAGGTTTAATTCTGGATGTTTTAAATAAAGATGTTAGAATTGCTATGATCAACAATTGGACATACTGTAAATAATATAATAGGAGAGTATTCAAATTTGATATTACTATTCTCAAAATTGAATTTCTTTATTTTAAAATAATATTATTCTCAAATCTTTTCCATGAGAATTCCACAAACTCAAAGTAATTAATTCAGTGAAATAAGAAGTAACAATTTATAGTTGATCAAAATCTCTTATTTTGTTCTTATTTATTAGTGTCCGGAGTTTTATGCAAGCACAATTTTTTATGCTATAAGCATTGTGAATGAGAAAAAACTTGATTTTCTGATAATTAGATTTGAAAATCTAATTATGCTGTGTTTAACAAGCCCAATGTTGCTATAAATGCATAATTATAGATATGTTATAACAAAAATTAATTTCGGTGTGTCAACGTGTTAATATTGATATTAAAGAATACTATAATTTTTCAACGGTAACAGTACAATCTTTAATTACGCTTGGCTCTTCAGAATTTCCCTTCGTGTCTCAAAATTGTTCTGCAGTTTCATTCTTCAGATGGGAGAAATGTGTTGGACCTACAATGTACATGCAATTCGGGATTCCCCGACATTAGTCACCTTTAAGAAGATCCTTTCCAAGGAGTGGGACACGTGCTGACTCATTTTAAGATGCGGGAAATGTTCCCGTATGCCATTTTGAAAACACCGTAAAATTCCTAGTACAATCTTTCGTAAAACAACACGTGAACAAATGGAATATACCATATATTAAAGCTGAATAGTAAATGCCTCATATTGTTGCTGGTCTCAATGATGTTTTAGCAGAATAATTAACACTAAACCTACCACTGCCTGTGAAATATTTTTATATGATAGTATAGAACACATAAATGATTTGAAACACGAAGAAATGGGGTCCCACCTAGTTGTCCCAGACTGTGGATAAAATGTTAACAATTGCAGATGACTAGGGCTAGATGCCCGTGTAACAATTTGCATAGATTGTTTCTGAGAAATTGACTGCGCATCGTAATTAGAAATCTGGTGCAGCGAGATCGTGGTTCACGTGACTCGACAAAAGCAGAGGAGGGAAAGAAACGCATCGATTCTTACTTGTTGAACCGTGGAGGCACCCTCGTGCAATTCCTGTAGGTGCAGCAGCATCGTAGCTGGACGAGTAGGGTGTGAGGGAGGCAGGAAGAGAGGAGGGTGAAAGATGCGGAAAGACAGATAGAGGAAAACGTAGCTGGATGAAAGCAGCCGGTAGATTCGGCATGGATTTCCAGCGACGGTAAAACCGTCACGATTTCCGTGCGATTGTCGCCGTGAACGGTCGGACAAGCATTGTCCGTGAAGCAAGACGGGAGGGGGGAAGGCACAGCGGGTGGCAAACGTTAGGAAATTCGCCTTGCGGAGGGGCTGCGGGGAGGTCAGGGGAGGGTGGTAAAAGGCTAAGCCGAAACCTTTTTCAAGGATGAAGGGCTCTCTCTTCCTCGCTTACCACCTACTGCATTGTATCCATCGGTGTTTCTCTCTCCTCTCTCGGCACCCCGGTCTCTCTTGCTCCCCCGCAGTTCCTTGCGAACTTGCTCTGCCTCTCTTTTTTTTTTCTTTCTCGCCGCAAGCACAAGTATATACGTTTTCGTAATGCGCTTCCTCGCTACCATTTTCTCTCGCTTCTTCGTGTTTTGTCCGCTCGCACGGCACGAATGCGTGAGCGTGTACATCTTTGTCGCCGAGACGCTTTCCGCTCTGTTCTGTTTACTCTGTCGTGCGTTTCTCTCCCCCCGGAACGACTACGCAAGCTTCACTTTCATCCCCCTTCTCAGTTTTGTCTATCTTCTTATTTAACCGATAAACCGCCAGCCTTCTTTCAGAAATGTGTTTTCCTAACGTATTGAGAACCGAGTTCGTGGTCTAACCCGTGGTCACTGAAGGCTGGCTACGTCATTTAAAGGAAATAAATCTTTTTATAGTCCCGGAGAAAATGTGTAGGTACAGGAATGGTAATAGTTTTGGAGATTTTAGGCTTTCACTGGTATCATACAATTTTTACTGTTGAGGATTTATGCTGATGTCAGTGTCAGTGTGTCTTCTGACCCCTGTCGAAGCTACCTGCAGTGCTTGCGGAACGTCGGGAAAACAATCTCAGAAAGACACAAAAGCAAATCTGTAGGAATCATTTCATTTATTAAAACAGTTCTTATTTTGGCAACTTTCGCACGAGTTTAGTAACCTTTCTTTATAAACTGATGCATGCGATAAATTAATACGTTTATTCCATCGACTATTGATTAGTTTCGCTTGAAATATTTTATCACCGATATATAAAACAAGAACATCATCCATAATAATATCTGATGTTCTGTAATAAATTTTGACATATTCCTCAAAGATAGCTTAGTGGAGACACGTTTAACTCCGAAGGGTTGAAATATGTAAGTATTAACACACCTATGAATAGATTACTTCCCATAAAATAGAATATATTACCCGTGAAATAGTATAACTTATCACCCGTAGAAATATTAAAAATATTGTATTTTCCTCGCATCATATTAGTTAGTGGAAAAAATAAAAATATATATCTTCTGTCGCTACAATAATTAAATTATTTGGCTGTAACTTGAGGAGTTGAGGAGTAGTCTTGCTAAATTGCCAATATTCGAAGGGTTAAAGTAGCTAATAATTATATTAATCAGAGTCGCAAAATAGGAATATTTTTAGCTGCTTTGCCCAGGTCGCAAAGTTGCAAAGCGACGGCGGGAATGAAGGGAAAGAACGAGTACTTGGTCGCATCGCAAGACAAACGTCGTGGCCGCGCGCGTGTCAATGGCCCCGCGCCAAAATTGCAGAAACACCGTCGAAGCCGGTGATGGCTTTTCGGTCCTTTTGCTTGATTTTTGGTAATTACGCTGCACGGAAGGCTAGCAATCTCGTAGCTCGGCCGAGCTGCCTCCGCGAAACTTCTCCCGATGATAGCTCGGCAAATAACAGAGACGGCCGAGGCGAGGCGAGGTGGATGGCAACAGTTGCCAGTGGACTCTCCTCTCCTTGGACGTTCATCTTCGTCGTCGATTGTTCCACGTCGATCGTCGTGGATCGTGTAATTGGATCTGTACTTACGTGGCAGAGTCCGACGAAATTCGTTTTCGCATCCGAGAATATAACCAGAAGACTAACAATTTCCGGAACGAGACCGTTTGCGCGTTAATACGCTCTTGAAATTGATACAATGCAGCATCTTCAAGAACGTAACACACGTACTCGGTAGACATGTTGCATTTCTGGAGCGATACTTGCGGAAAGAAATTTTTGCTATTTACGTAAACTAAATTGAAATGACTCCGATATTGTAATAAAGGAGACTCCGTTTATAAAGAAACTGCCAGCGTAAATTAAGAAAAATAAGATTTGAATAGAAATGTATTTTTTTAATGATTTTAATAGGTTGAAAATAACGCAACAGTAGTTGCACTTTCTTCCGATGTTTTGCATAAAATTCTCAGTTTAACCGCGAAGGATTTTTCCAAGGATTAATTATTTACATCGGAATATTACGTGTTATTTTATGAAGAAATCTGTACTTTTATAAACAACGCTGATAGATTTATACGTTCAAACTTCACTACATACGTGCTGGGCGTCCTTGAATTCAATTCGTTCATAATGAAATAATAATTCAATTCGTTAATGTAATGAAAGCAATAATTGCACTGAAAAGTACAATACTCTGCATAGCGCTGCATAAAATACGAATTTAAAGTATTAAGCGAATTCCTCCACAGATGAGTTTTTCAATTACCCCGAGAATCTTTTGTTCCTTCCATTCCAAGCACAGCTGCAACACTCTGGCCGGCGACTTAATTAGTTCGAATTTTCTTTCTTCCGCAAGAAAGAACACCGGCTGTTCACGGGGGATCTACCATTTGCTCGGCTTAATTCGTGACAAGTGATAATTGTCGGACAGTCGGGCCTGTCGTAAATCTATTGGCGCGCGTTTCAGTATGCAAAGGGACACCCGAAAGCCTCCTTCCGTTCGGTTTCGAAGCTCTAAGGAGATTCCCAAATCGCGCTGTTCTCAAAGCGGCACGTCGTCGTCGTTCGGAGAAAGTCTGAGCTGGAAAAGGTAATCTCCGTTTCAGGAAGAGTCTCTGGTGCGAGAGTATCCATCAGCGTTATCTTGAAATCTTTAAGGACTCGGTATGGATTCATTAAGGGAAAGCTTCATTAGTACCCCGCCCGGAGACACTGCGTACATAACCGTTTCTTTCTACCCTTCCATCACGATTTCTGCAAGTAATCGTCCTCCCCATCCATTGATTTCGCTATTTGTTAAACATTCCTCATTGCTGTGCCCCTGTCCCTTTTACAATAGACAATCGTATTATTTTCAACCCACTGGACACGATTTTTATTTTGCATGAAGATGTGCAGTCTAGTTATAAGACACACCTGTGAAAAAGAATTAACCCCTGTTAAGTGTTGTTGAGTTAAGAAAATAAATTGTTACTCGCGACTGTGTTTCTTAAAATTTTTCCAGAAAAGTTACACGAAGTTCCGCAGTCTACTTATGCACGTTCCTCGAATCTTACCCGAAGCATTGCTTGCACAAGTAGTAAAAGAAAGTGCATCGTACTTCATCGTATCGTTACTTCGGCGATCTTCCTGGCTCTCTTCGCCCTCGCTCGATGTAAGCTTCAGCTGGGAGCATCGATGATCTTGTGTCGTGCCCGAGTCCTCCACGAGATCATAAATACTTCAAGATCTCGATCGTCGGGCAACCTCTGCACCATTGTTCTACGCACCACGGGAGGTTCTTCGCTAGTTTATCCTAGATTCTAGATCGTCTCTCTGCCGGCTTGAAGCCATCGTTCCTCGTGCTCGCCATGCACGTTCATAGAAATTCTAGCTATGTGTACGGAATTTTTCAAACGTTTACACTTCGGTCTGCTCGTTCTATTGTGCACCTCTAGCTCCACGAAACCAAAGCTGTTGATTTCAAATAATAATCATTCCACTCTCTTCCAATAATTCTAATAATCATTAATACTCTCTTTTATGTCACCTTGTTTGAACGATCAAGAGAATCATGTTTGAATTATTATTAATTCGCAAACGCAAGAAATTTACTAACTCGAGCATTATCGCGAGAAGCGATTACATCTGCCAACGTATAATAAAACAAAATCGTTTATACTCGGTGCACGCTTTAGCGTTTATAGGTGGCGTAAAAACTATCAGAAAACATAACCGGCAGGGATGTCATTCACACATATATTACTCTGTATATTATTTCTAGACGGTCGACAATTAACAGATACGCATGTATTTATAGTGCAGAATTTTGAGGCGGTAATTATGCTCCATCATAAAATATCAATTTCATGGATAAGTGGCTCGCGGATAATCTCGCACGCGTATTAAGCGTTAACGAGAATGAAACCTGATATCGAGCTTACGGTTAAGCAATTTCGTTCTCAAAGACCGTTGTTTTATAAATATCAACTGGTAAACGAATTTCGCAGCGAAAACTTCGTTAAAAAGCTCGCGAACGTCGCCGACCGCATCATCAAACTTCCATCCACCGCGCCGGGGTTAAGGCGCAACGATTTTGCAAGCGATAATTCCCGGAGAAGCGTTTAGCACGCCTAATTAACGCTCGGATAGCTGGGAAAGCGGTTTATTCCCAAACGTCCGATCGATCCGACCGCCTTAATCCGTAAATGACATTAATACCGGTTAGTCCGTAAAACAATGCAGCCGAGAAAACTAGCAGCCCCTTCCGAACGAATAACATTCGTAGGAAAATTAACCGTTATGCCAGAAGAACAAACTGTGTGCTTCGGCCAACGCCTCTCACTTTGCGCTCGCGACTAATCGCATTACCGGTTCCCTGGAACCTCGTGTCTAGCTCGGACGCGAGACTCACGAAATCCCACAGGTAGACAGCCGAGTCTATTGTTCGGGCCCTTCGAAAATCTTTATTGTTTCAGCAGAAATATTATTTCAGGCACCGTTTCGCCGAGCTACGAGCCGTACACCACAGAACCCCGTAAATTCTTTCGCTGCTCGAAGAACCGTACGTACGTACCTCACCCTTCCGTACCTTTACTTATATCGTATACTGGCTTATAACCCCGCGTGTACAACAATCGTAAATCTACAGTCCGGTTGACGACCGAAAAGTTCGAAACATTTACAGTCATGTTTTTATTGTTGTGGCGGATGGAACATAGGAACTGTGTACGTACTCAGCGGCAGATGGGCGAGCAAAGGTCGGAGCTTATTTGAACAATAAGCAAGAAATAGAAGAAATTGTCTATTGAGATGAGGTCAGAGTCGTCAGATTAAGACTTGTGTCCCCACTCTGCCTTCCCCTTTTACGACGCTATTCGTGCATGTGTCCGGTACCTTCTCATATTTGACTTGAATCATTTTTGCACAGAAATCTACAGTTCACTGATAACTTTAAGTAACGTTATGTATAGAAGAAACTGAGGTCAGAAGTCGTGTAAAACTACGATTCTCACCTATTTTAACCGCTTGTGTGTATGTAAATCGATTTCGACGAAATTTTCAGCAGGTGTGCAACTACCATAGATCTACGAAACATATATTTAAAATTTTTATTAAGGGCTCAAATGAAAAGTTTCAAAAAGTGCCTTTTTTATTTTTGCATTCAACCTTGTAAATTATAATTTTTAGAAAATATTTTTTGCACATCATTCAGTAAACCAATGCAGCTAATTGCGTACAAAACATCAGGTGATTTGGTATAATTACAAAAAAGTTATTCTGCTTTAAAGGGTGTACGGAGACTTATTTTACTGAGTGTAAACCGGAAAAAGGTTTCGGAATAAATTGCCTGTAATAACAGCCGTCATTTTGGAATGAAATACCGGGAAAAAAATGGTTTCTCAAAGATTCGGTTTCCGATCGAAGAGACGAAATGAGCCACGGCGAATGCGTGGTCGTCGCCGCGCTGGTGAAAACTTGGATTGTGTTCCCCCGCAGGAGACGAAGGAGTCCAGATGAGAGAAGAAATCTGTTCTCGAAGAAAGGAACGAGGGGGTCGGATGATTATCCGAAGTTCATCGGTCCTCTTCACGAACTTGTGAGCCTGCTAAGCCACGCATTAGAAACATCCGGGCGGAGTTATTCAGGTCGCGCGACTCGTTTTCTCTTGGTCCGCGTGCGCCGATTTCTCCTGGACCATGCGCGACTGTGTGTGCCCCCGTCTGATCGTGAATGCTCCTCGAGGATTATGGGGTGCGCGCGTGTGACAAGCCTCAGGACCTCGAGGACTATCCTCTTCTTCTTCTTCCTTCTCCTCCTCATCCTCCTCCTCCTCCTCCTCCTTCGTCTTCTCATCCTCTGCCACCATCCAGGTCGACTCTCTTACGACCATCGGTTACGCGAACATTGTGACACCGGCGGGATTATCCCTGCTCCTTTTTTTCCCGTTAGGACAGAAGGGGTTACATGATTTCGCATCGAGCGCATCATGAGTCGCGCAATCTATTCAAAACAAGGGTCCTCCGCCCGGGATAGACTCGCGACTTTACGGAGTGGTTCACTCCGTCGTCTTGCCTCTGTTTAGCCTGCCCTCTTTTAATCGCATTGAGACTCCAAACACGTAACGTTCAACTATGGAAACCGATTTCCGCTGAATGGAAATAGAAAAGCTCGTTGTCTCGTCACGAAAAACTAGGGTCGCATATGTGTAGATAATTATGAAAGTAGTCTAACAATCAGTGATACAAGTGAATGAATTCCATATAATGTTGAAATAACGAGCACTATTTAACGGTTCATTTTGGAATACCGTAAAAATTACGTTGAATTTATGTAGTTTGAAATAATGTAATGTGAAATAAATAAACTCATTTTTTTTACATTTTTACTTGGACCACTTTTCAGTTACGACGTAGTTGAATTACTATATAATTGAAATACAATGTAATTGAATTAGTACAACTCTGATTTCAGCCCAGCTTGTTGCGATTCAGATAGAAAATTTTTCGTTTGCACAAAGATCCGCAGTCTGGTTATTACCAATGAAAATAGGATTTCATTTGGTACCACTTTCTTAAAATTTCTCCACATAATAAAAATTGCATAAACATCCGCAGTCTACTCGTAATTATAGGCACATATATATCTCGATCAAATTCTAACCGTTAAAACGCGAATGGGGATCGAGGAACAGAAACTTTGCAAGGTGGAGAGGGATGGAACGTTGCAGAGTTAAAAATCATAAGACGTAACACGCGGGGAACGAAGTAACGAAAAGGAGGGAGAGGGGTGGGGTACAATATCGTGAGCGCTTACGACGTCGTTTTACCTCGATAAATGTGCTCCGAACCCCTTTTCGAGGGATGCAAAACACCCCTCCGGTAGGCGGGGTGCAGTGAACCTGTGTAATCTGCCATACGTTTCCCATGAATATGCATCTGCGAGGCTAATGCGATTTGATTCACGATTGGCCTAAAGTGTACGGCCAGGGGGAGATCTCTCGAAACCCACAATAATTCCATACATCGACCGTGAGGGCACAAATTAACGTTTGTTAGCATAACGTTTCTCGCGACGCTCCGAGGCGATGCGATTTCCTGATGAAAATAAATCGCTACCTCGTCCCCGGATTACCCACCGGAATCGACAAACGATATTTTCGCTTTATGGCGCGCCGATCAGTCACGAATGTTCTTATCCAAGTATTCATACATGGGAGGTGCCATAATATTAAAAATAATGTTACGTAATATCACATAATATTAAATATATATTAAACTATACTATGTTCAGTTTAAACCACTTTGCGACATTTATAAAAACCAGTTTCCGAGTATTTAATTATTAACAACGCATGGTACTTATAGATATTACTTGAAGATTTAATATAAAAGTTTAATACAAATGTTATGTTCATGATTTTTTAATTGTTTGTTTGACTACGACCTAACATGATTAATTTTATTCCTAATCACCAAAGATACAGGATGTACCACCTAACTTGAACATCCTAAATGAAATAGGAAAATGTATAATTTAGCTAACTCAACTTATTGTAATTTTGAATACTGAAATGTAGGTGTAAAATCACTCCCTTCATTTACCATGGGAAATGATATACAATTTTTCAATTTTCCTGTAGAAGATCTCCTGCAACAGGTGGTCTCATTAGAACGAATGTAATTCCCTATTAAGCATTCCACAAATTCTCCCAAAATTTGATATCGTAGGTCATTGTAAGTGGGCACTATATTGAATTAAAAATGAACCCATCATCTGTATATAGAAGTTACAATAATTATATTTCCAAATTCTAGAATTAGAATAATCCAAAGGTGACTTATTTATATATTATCTAATTTTTAAGGAAAAATAACGCTTTACGGAAAGCTATAAATATTTACCTTGATATCATGTTACATGTGTTACATGAAATGCATATTATGATCGAACGAATTCCTTATATGATTAAACAGTACCTTACTCCTTAAACTTTCGCCGATCTTGCATTTCGTTAGTATCTCCCAATATTTCTAAAAAACAGCTTCAACCCGTTAACTTAACCTATAATATCGTGTTTCGCTCATTATGAAGATTTCTAAAAGAATTTACAAAATATGAATGTTATATCATTATTAATAGTAGACATATGTATAAGGTCTCTGCGTAGCCAATAAATTACAAAGTACTGTACGACACCCCCACCGAAAGATCTATAGCGCGTTCGTTTTCAAAGCAACTTTACTACTTCAGTTTACCTTAGCTCGGCTTAGCTTAGCAACTTTTAATAAATCACCAAGGATAATTAGCAATTACTCATGCCCGTGTCCCGTTAGGTGAGGTGTTAGGTAGTCCGGTCGACCAGGTACCGACCATTGATTCGCATTCGTTTACAATCCGCTGCCACTTCGCTTCCGTTCTTTCCCTTCCATCGAAATTGCAGTCGGACCATGACAATGTCACGGGGGTGCGAAAGCGCGCAGAGAAGATTTTAATTGCTTTATTGCCCCCGGAATTTCCGAGAAGCCGGCTGTACGCCAATAAAACCGATTTTACTCGGCCCCTCGTAAACTTTATGCCAGTGTGCCCGTCAAGAAACATTGAGTTTTCACTGTCGAGAAGGAAACTCCCTCAATTTGTAATTCTCAGGGTCGGGAAAAGCGGAGCGGGGTGCAGGGAAAACACGGAACTCGCCGTTTAGAGGAGTCCGGGGAGAGGGAGGAGGTGTAAAAAGAGGAAGGTGTATAACGACTCGCCTGTTTGCCTGCGAACAAAATCGCCCAGCAACTATAATCTCTTTTTTATTCTTTAATAATTCTCCTGGTGCTTCCCTTCGCCGTTTGGCCCTCTCAGTGTTTGGCTCTTCCTGCTGCAAATGAAGGGGACAAGTGTAAGCAACTACCGAGAGTTATTAACGGGGTTGGTCTTATGGCCTCGCAGATCGTTGTCTTTCTGGAATTTCTGGCAATGACTGCGAGCTGCCATGCTCCCACAATGCGCATTGTCGGACAGGGAATAAAACAGAAACTTGAACGAGCTCCTTGCACCTGGAACTGCGCCCTTCTCCGAGTAATTTAGCAACACCTGTGTACATTACGCGTGTGATCGAGCCACGAGCACGACGGTTCATGATTGATCTACTGATCTTATCTTCCGGCTTGGCTAACTATCGTCTTCATGATGCAATAAAAATGGGACAACGCTGCGACGGGGATTATCGAAAACGCGACCGCACGGTTTACTTCCGTCATTATTTAACCAGCATTGTTTCTAATCGCCGACATTTTATGGCGAGGGATAGATACTTCTATTTCAATGAATCGCTTTTACAAATAGACGTAGGTCAATGATGAAATTAAATGTTTTATCAGATTCAATGATTATTATGTTCCAGTCTTGTGTATTGTGTCTCGATTCACTTAGTTTATTAACGTAAATATTGTGTTTTGCTTATTAATTTGTTCAGTATTACTCCAAAAATGTGTTCAAACTGCGAACACTTTTTCTCTATGACGAAAGTAGCATTTTCTATCTATCTCTAATTAAAAAGTCAAGTAAAAATATGTTCTAATAAATTGCATACAAAACATTGTTTGTATCATCAAAATTAAAAGGCGATTGCTTTTAAATGGACTACCCTGTACACTGACAAGTCAAACGAAGTATGTAACAGAGTACAAAATAATTCATAGAATGCTCGCAAGAAAATGTATCCAATAAAAGTTGATCGACATTTCTACGAACTTCGAAAAATTTAGTTGATTAATATGAAATGAAGGCCATCTCGATCTTATAAATTACATTTTTGAGTTCATAATATCCAAGCTGGTGTCGAGACAAACTCAGCGACTATATTAGCGATAAAAGTTTAATTTAAAATTGAATCTATATCTCATAGAAAATCATTCATGATGAATTTCTACTCGAGATAAACGTGAGTCAGACTTGCAGAATTTTTATCAAGTGCTGTGAAATGTTCTAAAATTTACACGAAACTTCTATTAACGCCTTTTCGAGAGAACTTAAAACTGTCGACAGCATCATCCTTTAATAAGGTTAATTTTTGCTCCGAAACACTAAAACAATTTCGGCGACAAGGAACGGGTTTCCAGATCACTGTGGCGTCGGATAGTGTATATCCCATCAGGTGGAGAAGGGTTAAAGAACAAAGATCGCAGGGGTCCGGCGCAAGATCGGCCGCCGCTTTTTCGCAGAAAACCGGAAGACACCTGCGGCTCCGATCATTTCCTGTATCGTCCCCCAGGGGTAACCAGGTTAATCCCCGATTGACCCTCCTCTACACGCAGGTTGGACCTGTCCACGGCGACGGGGCAGGGTAAAAGAGGAGGACCGATGCTGCGGAAGGAAGAGAGACGGATTCCGGTCCGGCACGCGACCAGAACTGCACCGCGGTGACAAAAAGGTTGGCCCTGACGTCGTCACACATACTCGTCTCTCTCTCTCTCTTTCTCTCTTTCGGTGTGCGGTTCCTTCGGGTCGGGTGAGGTTGAACGAGGTCGTCCGTTCGCCTCCTTAACATAAGCCTTCGGACCTTGCACACGAACCTTCCCGTGAGCGACCATCAACTGGAAGAAGGGCTTCCCTTTGCCCTTGGGCGCCGTGCCCCCCTGCCCCTAAACCGACAGGTTGTCATAAACTTCGACCACGCCGAACGGACCAACGGCGACGTCTAACGAACTCGCGAATCTCTCGACGTGCTGCAGAGAGAGCGTGTGTAACAAGGTAGGGTTTGATTAATCGACGTAAACGAGCGGCCCGGAAAGCTGTCGCAACTTCTACACCGACGTCTTTCTACGATGTTAAGGGCTGAACGTCGTCCTGCATTGTTCTACAACGTCTTCCCCGGATAAAGAGATTTGATTGAACCCCCGAGAAGAGGTGCACTTTGTGCACTCTGTAAAATGATACGTGCAGTGACGTGGGGAGCTCCAACATTGTGGAAACAAATTATTTAAAATTATTGTTGAGATAATCTTGAATGATTGCAACCGTCCGTGCTTTATTTTCTTTAATTTATATTACTTCAGAAAGTTTAATTTTGAAACGAATAGTTATGTTTAAATATTCACAATTGTCCCCAGAATGACTCCAAAATTATCCCATTCCTATAATGAATTATCTATTGTTATTATTAAATTTTAATATGGCAGAATAATGCAATAAGTTTGAGCCTCACATAGAAAATCTTGATTTTTATTAAAATTTATGAATTTTTCATGATTTTAATGTCACATAAAATTTCAAGTAAATATAAAATATTGCAGACCACAAGGACCTTGTCCTTCTTCGAGAAAAATCGGAATAACTTTTATTTAAATGAGACAGTTCTACGTCATCTACTTAATAATTATTTAAGATAATATTTTGGGGGGAGCGTATAGGAGAAATAATTTCTCAACTAATACATCATGCTCCGAAACTCATTTTACACAGTTACTTTCTAGTAACGTGTATATTCAGATAAGATATTAACTCAACAATTATTTTTCCAATAGTTTATTTGTACAGTGCCCAAGTTATAGAGTTGGTACAAAATTTTAGATTTTTTTTAAAAATAATAAAATTCCTGGAAAGTTAGTAATATCATTTTCAGTCTAACGAAACCACGCATTAAAGAAGTTTAATGGTTATTTAATTTCAGTTTCCTACAATTTCTCCGTAAAAAATATGAAACAATTTAACACTATCTGACGTACTAAGAATATAACTAAATTAAAATTGAAATGAATAAAACTTCATTAATGCATTGGAACATTCAATAGCCTTTTAATAATAAATAAAAACTTCAATAATAAAAATGAAAACATTCAGGTCTCTTTTAATAATAGATAAAGTAAAGAATTTCCTTTACGTTTGTGCAACAAAATTGTTATATTTTTGCGGAGCTACACCGTATTAAATATTCATGTAAATCGCGCGAGGAAAACTTAATTGAGATTTTAATTTACCCAGGAAACTTTAACAAAATTCCGACTTACGTCTGGGGCTTCGCAGAAACACTACTTCGGGCAAGGTAGAACAGAAAAGGGCATGCACTTTCAACGTCATTTTCAGGTAGGGCGACAGGTTGTCGATAAAGCACGGCACTGTACGAACCACGTTTACGTACACTTTGTATTAGATCGGTCTTCTCACTTTGGAAGGATAACAGAGACTGTGACCATCAAATAACATCGCGAGTGTCGCGTAAACATAAACGTCGTTGTTTTTATATCAGTTGTTATCGTAAGTTTACTTCGACAAGCAGTCTTCGTCTAAATACAAAGACCACGAAACATACTTCAAATTATCGTGTCATCTTCGATAATAAATGGACTGCAAATTTTATAAATTTATAACATAAATGAATATATAAATGAAACACGGCGAAGGCACACTATTAAAAGAAGAGATTCGTAGTAAAATTTCTAGTAAACTAATTGCTCCAACTGCTCAAACAATATCCAAGTCGTATGATCTGATATTAACACTAAACCTACCGAGCCTTAAAAGTAACTGGTGCATGATCCCTTATAAGAATGACAAGATTGATTTTATTTAGACTTTAATATGTGCTCCGCTAAAGATATCTGTACAATCATTTCTTATGGAATCATTTTCATTATATCAATAATCGTAAAATAAAAAATCTGGAACTGGTCATTTTGACGGTAGGGTTAGTGTTAAGAAAGTTATCGTCCTTTTAAGTATCCGAATATTATCGTGGTTCACTGTAAAGGTTAAGTGTCCGTATCGATTTCTGATTTTATACAATTCGTGAAAGTCTAACAAGAATAACGCGATCGCAATTCGCTGTCAATTGAATGCACGGAAACTCGGCCGAGGTACATTCTCCTGTATCGAATAGTAAGGACGTTCGCGGAGAGAAAAAAAAGTTGATTACCGTCTTCCTCGGTTCCCAGGAGATCCTAGAGGAGCAAGAAAAACAGAAGGGGGATTTTCATGGGATGTAGGTCATCGATTCAGGAGCACGGAGGATATCCTGTCCATAGATCGGCGAGAAGAAGCTGAAAAAGAGGAAGGAGCGTGAAGTGCGTTCATGAATAAGGATTCCCAAGGACCTGACCCAGGATCCTGTGCACTTGCGTCCTGCGCTCGCTCTTGGAGACACCCCCTTCCGGCTCGATGATTTTCGGGGGCTTGGCAACGCCGTATGCCGCAACAACTATCACCTTAAATTTTCGGGGGCTGCAAGATTCACCTTCTCCACCCATTTCTCTCTCTTTCTCTAGCTTCGTTTTTTACGATGGGAACGTGAAAATCCGTGGCATTATTTAATGCTTCGCGATATACTGGAAAGGACCGTCTTCTCGTAAAGAAACAACGTACGATCATACTTCTAGTGTGTAAATATTTAACGGCGACGTAAAAATCGTAATAGGGAAGAGAATTCGGAGATACAAGGAGGTACCGCCGGAGAAATTGAAAAGGGAGCTCGATCGATCACTGTGTTCTGTATGGAAGCTACCTATGGAGCTGGATCTCGTTGCTCGTAAAAACTTCGATGTCAAAAAGCATCGAGATGTCCCAAAGTTCGTTTTCGATTAATGTTTACAATGCAGAGCAGCTTTATGAGAATAACAATGGCGTGGATACGTAAGAGGGAACTTGAGAAATAACATTCCCTTAGCGAACCGATAGTAACAATCTCGAGTATGCACATTGCGGAAGAACCTTTAGAAGAACCTAATACTTGAAGAATGGTGAAATGTCAAGCAACAACAGCGCTTCTACCATTTTTCTATTTTTTAATTTCTAAGCAACAACATTAAATACGTGCAATTTAATTTGGTTCCATCATTATGTTAATTCACACTAAGACTGTGCTGAAATAGAAAAATATAACCAAACTGGGGATTTTTTAGACAAAAGAAAAATTGTCTGCATTAATTAATTTCAAGACATAGTAGCTACGGAAACATTTATTTACTTTCTTACAATTGTTCGCGTGAAACTTCACGTGATTTAACACAGATAAATTTTTATCCAATAAAACAATCACTTTAATTCAAGATGAATATTTATTAATGCAGACAAGGCCTTCATTCATGCTGGAAATAATCGATAAAATTGGCTAGTGAACTAATCGTTCAATAATTCATTTTCAACGAGTGCACGAAGACTTGTCACACCGACTGTAGATTTTGAAATTTTTCGAAAACTCCAACCGATTCCGGGAATTCGGAATAACGCGGAAAAAGAAAAGTAAAAATCCGTTCGATCAATATCCCCGCGTGTTTTCCTTGAACCCTCTAAACTATCACGGAAACGATGGTTCACGTTTGTCAAACACGAACCGTCGCTTCCACGTCCGTCAAGATTTGCCCGCAAAATGGATCTCCTCCTCTCTCCTCCCCTCTTCTCGCAGGCCTGTCGTCACAATGCGTGCAAGCCTTTTTTCCGTGGCTTCTCGTCGAAACGGATTCCTTTAACCGGGCGAAAGAGGTCCCAATGCCAGCCGGGACACGTGTGTGCACGACACATCACCGGCGGAACGTATTTTAACGTGGAAACGTCAGAAAGGATTCCGTGGGAACTCTCCGGGAGAGTCGGGGAAGAGTTGGATTTCCTGAACGAGAGGAAAAACGATCGTCCTGTCTCTGTATGTTCAGGGATAGAGCAGGGGAGAGAGGATCAACTGTATTAAGGGTGGAACGGACTTTTTTTTCACCCCATTTTCACGGTCTCGAATCATTAACTCTAACGTGTAATAAATTTATTACGCGACAATAACATTATCCCTGTCCTATTTTATTGTTCTCGTACTGTAATAATAATACCAACTCACTTTGGTCACTGCAAATATTTATATCGTTTCAAAGTGTGTGATGTGGTACTATTTCACGGTCTTGAATCATTAAATCAGACGTGTCATAAATTTATTACGTGACAATAAAATTATCGCGTTTCTTATACTGATATAATAAAACTCTAACTTATTTTGGTCACTGCAAATGTTTGTGTCGTTTCTAATGTGACTTTTAATTAAAACGATCTCAGGGGAAAATATTACACTTCTGAAGACCGTTTAATAAAACGGTATAAATATAAATATTAGTATATTAGTCTATATTTATAAGAACGTGTTCGAACAAATGTGGACATTCTTTGCAGTATAATTATTGCTATAAAGAACTACATTTACAATTATCAATAGTGTTCCATTTTACGTTTATTTTTGGGAGACATTAATGGCAGAAAGAAAATATATTGTAAGTAAAAAATTTGTTTTTATCGCATTATTTTCTTCCACGAATCGTATAAACTTTATTTGCAACTCTTTTGTATGATGAATTGCAATGAGAGTATTTTGAATGATCAAGATGAACGAAACACCTTATGAACATATTATTAACATTTGATTATACATATTTAAAAAAGTTGTTAACGATATATTATTAATATTACACATTTTCGAATACGTATTTAAAAGGAAAGATACGATCGAAGAGTTAGTGAAGTTGGGGGAATTTCTGAAAGAAATTTCTCGGGCACCATCTGTAACGACGATTACCTTGAAGGTGAATTATCACGGAAGGGAAGATGAAATATTGCAAGGGAAAAGGGCTCGATATCGCTACCGTCGATCACGTCATTCCGCAACAGAGAGGTCATAGGTCCACAATATCAAAGTTAAATAGACAGGGGTCGCGTTGATTGACGATCGATGGGGTGTAAACTTTGCAGGAAGGAGGTCAACTTTTGCGGTAACGAGACCTACTTTTCGCACGACTTGCGTCGATAAAGGAAAGCCGAAACGAAATCAATTTTTTAACGTACAATCTTGTAAATTCCACGAGAAAGGGTTGTAGGAAAGGGGTAACGCGCAGACTTTTGCTGTAAATGGGCGAATAAATTCCGCTGATTTCGGGAAGAAAGGGTTAGCAAGCAAGGAACCGTGTCCCTTAAAAATTAATTTTAACTAGAGGAGAAATATGGTATTCATTTTCTTCCGAAAGGGGTAACACGAGTGGTTTCCAACATGCTGCCTGCACACAGAAAAGTAGGTTCTTTTATGGCAATTTGAAGGAAGAGTGAAACCGTTACATAGCTTGGGAAATACAGGGTGAAAATTAGAAAAATTTATTTAATGGAAGAGAAGCTGCCATGATTTGCGATATTAATTACTCTTTCAATCCTCTTTTATTTTGGCAATGCAATGTGTTAAAGGACTCTCAATTAAAGAAATGCCTTACTAGTAAAATAATGTATTCTGCTAGGATAATGTAACATAGACTGAATGGAATGAAGTCACAGAATTCAATATAAATTTTAACTTTTAAATTAAACATTTATTCCGACCTAGAATAATTCCATTGTATACGATTCTTTTTATTTTATGCATACGAAATTGATATAATACCTCATACAATACTTAAATGTGTAGTAAAATTGATTAGATACCAACATATTTAATAATGAAAACAATATTGTGAATAATGGTACAAAAATTTTTAGTGATGACTCTGAGTCATCCCTCGAGTACTAAAGGTTCAGTATACATTTTAAATATAAGTATACATTGCAATATCAGATTCAATTAAAAATATTTAGAGAAAATTTAGATTTTTAATAATATTCGTATAGACACAGGCGCGACTCATTGGCAAATGCATTAAATTCCAGTACACTGTCATATAGTACTGATCTAACATGTATGATCGAAGCTTAATTTTTAAAAATCGTGTGGCTCGATAGCCTTCGAAAAAATGGTTGGCAAAATAACCGTAAGCCACGGTGCATTTTCGAAAGACGACCGATTCCAAGAAACGAGTCCTTATGTGCAGAAACACACGCGCGCTGCATTATGATGTGCAACGAGCACACGTTAGAACGAGACACAATTCCATTGTCAGAGGTATCCCTTGTTTGCTCGAGGATCTGGCGAGCAGCTGATTGGGATTTTCGCTCTCGTCAAGTCTCGTGGATTACACATGGCACGCCGCTTTCGTAACGACGCCGATGCCATGTTTGCCATGAGACAAGAAAAAAGTATTGTTTGAGGGCGGTTCAGCCTCGACCAGGAAGACGTACGAAGAAATCGTTGAAGAAATCGCCAGCGGACATTTCTATCGATCTCGGGAGAAATTTGCATATATTTTAATGTGAAAATTACAAATATTCTTACCATATTTCGTACCCAATAATTTATTTAATATATTTGATGTCTAGGTAATAATTAGACTGCAATAGAAACCAATGGATAAGAAATAGAAAATAAATTGAATGTTATTTCTCCTCTTAATGATTTTAATAGAGGAGTTATATATTGAAATGTTCAATTTTTTAAATTTTCCAACAATTTTGAATTCCATCCACTCAATTTTGCTATAAATGCATGAAGATCCGCAGTCTATTTGGAAATTTTTCAAATCAAATAAAACATACGTCATCATTTCGAAAGAACGTTAGATAAGAATGTAAGATATTACATCCACCAGGTGGAAGCTGTTTCGAGAAAAATGCATTAAAAATTTAAAGCGAGAACGAACAGTTCATAAAAATGTCGAATTCATCCCTAAATCTTTGGGAACAAGTGTTCAAGATGTTAAACTGTAAGAAAGTGGAAAGCAGAAGAAGGAAACGGTTTCCGCGATTCATAAAATTAGACAGGTGCCTTGATTGTGATAAAAAGGAGGAAAAAATATGTCGACGACAGTAGGTGACAGAACAGATTGATTACATTCGCGATGAGTTATGCGCGTCACTCTGTTTCCCCACGGATCCAACGACAGGGAGAGAAATCACCCCGCCATCAGATTTATTTAATACAGCGCCGAGTGGAGGTAGCGTTCGGGGTGGCACAGGACTGCAACCGTTCAGGGTGGAGTTGAGGGTGGCTGCAACCTGTTGAGTCAGACAATATCGCGTTTTTACTAATGCCACATCGTCGTCCCGGCTACGAGACTCGAAGGGGTGGCCACATTTTTGCCGTTCCGCACGGGAACCCCACCTTGGGATCGTTATTATCGAGCTTGGGATTATTAACCCTGAACTACGTGTAAATCCTCGCTCGCTTGAGAACTGCATTTCATTCTATGTTGTACGACAATTAATAATTATGTATAATACAAGGATATTACCAAGGTATCTGATGGATGTTGAACGACATCCATACGCCAGTGCCTCGAAGATTGTGAAATGATTAACATCGATTGCATTTCTCCTTTAATCATAAATTAAACTCATTGCTAATGCAGATAACTACTCATTGCTAATGCAGATAACTGTGATTAACATTAAAACTACGCATCAATAAAGATAACTATCCTCTATTAATTTCTAGAAATAACAAGAATGTATTTATTCAGATTTTTAGCGGTGTTTACACCAATATATGACTGAAGATGTTAATTTATTGAATAATTCCTCATTGATGCTTCTCAAAAATCAAACTAATCGTAAATTAAAAAATTTCTTATTTCCAGTGTGAAATACAAAGTACTCGTGATTTATAAAAATGAAATAAGGTCAATAACTTAAATTCACAAAAATTTAAAGCACTTTAATTTGAACGTCACGGCGTGAAATGTTTCTAACATTAACGTCGACTTCTGTTCTCGTGAAAGAGACAGTCGTTAAGGACAGAATTCAAAGAACTACTCGGCTAACATTTTTCAACCATATGTTGACCAGCCGCGGGCTAGAGCAACATCTTTGTTCTACCGACAAATTATATGCGGTTCCAAAATTTCTGAATGCTCGTAAAGATCTCACTCATCAATTAACTGATTCCAATAATGGATCAACAATATGAGGATATAAGAAATAGGCTGATCAATGATTATTAAAATTTACATAATTCGCAATTGTTTGTATTTCAGTAGTCATAATTGAAATTCAGTCGAAAATACTGATCAGGTACGCGTACCAAATATTAATCAATTAAATCGTACAACTATTATCAATTTCTAGGTCTCAAGTTTGTGCTTATTGACCTCGTACTGACTCTGAGGAATCTTTCAAACTTAATTACAGAGATCAGATCATTAGGTGCGACGCACAGTGGTCCCAATCGAAGAATTAGCTGTTCATTTACTAAACAATCATAAAAAGAAACAATCATATATACAGGGTGTCCCAAAATTACCTTAGTTTAATGAAATGGGAGGTTCCCGAGATCATTTCAAACGACATTTTCCTTTGCAAAAATGTTATCCGCGGCTTTGTTTAGGAGTTATTAACGAAAAACACGGACCAATCAGAGCGCGACCTAGACGCGAGTTGGCACAGTCGGCCAATAAACAGTTGGCGCGCCGGGCCGACTGTGTCAACCCGCGTCTAGGTCGCGCTCTGATTGGTCCGTGTTTTTCGTTAATAACTCCTAAACAAAGCCGCGGATAACATTTTTGCAAAGGAAAATGTCGCTTGAAATGATCTCGGGAACCTCCCATTTCATTAAACTAAGGTAATTTTGGGACACCCTGTAGAATGGAATTATTCTAGGTCGGAAGAAGTGTTCAATTGTCGAGTTAAAGTAGCTCCGAGTGCAAAGGGTTAAGATAGTTAGGGAAGATATCGAACAGTCTGAACTATCAAGAGATTATTCCAACAACTGTAACATCGTATAAGCAAACAGATAATCGTCGCCTCTGAACGGTTAACGATGCTGGGGTCACGGGAGTCCCCGCAAACAATTCCAGAAAAAAAGGAAAAAACACGAGTAACTGAAGAGTAAGGGAGGGTTAAGGCCCATCGATCAGCTCCGAAATTCCATCGATTATCAGAATACCAGAAATACGAAGTCGTTGGGCCCAGGCCCGCGAGCAAGTACGAAAAGCGTATCCCCCTGGTTCGCTCGCTTGGTTGCCAGGATCGGGAACTACACTCTGCGGGCATTCATTCGGCGGTTCACGAGCGCAGATAAATCTCGAAAGCGATGGGCAGGGCCTGTGGAACGAGCGGTGCCGGCATTGAGCCGACGTTGAGCCGTACCATCGCGCTATTCAGGTTCACGAGAGCATGTCTCACTCCTAGCAAAGGCGCGGGGTTTTCGGCGCGAGGGGGGAAGAGAGAAGGCAAATGCACCGGCACCACGGAGGACCAGGTGCATCCCGTGGAGCCTGGGAAGCGCAAACTACAGCTATGAAACGCCGGCAGATGCTACCGAGTCACTGCGGGGCCCTTCGCCTCGCATTCGGCGGCTATGTGCACAGACGCCGCTGCTCCGCGCCGCCGTCGTCGGCGACTTTGTTTGTTCACGCGCGAGACCGCGACCGTGCGCTCCGCACTGCGTTAACAATGCCAGAAATCAAAAAATCAATTTTCGTGATGGTATTTAAAACCTTCATGGAAGTGCTCCTAGTTACAGTCAGTCTCATAATTAATGGGACACGCTTCAAGTTAGGAGAAAAGCCACGTTCTTATTAACTCGCTTTCTTGTCTGTCTGTTGGATACAAATTTTGCAGTTGATTTTAAACTAAATTCCCGATGAGCTAGAGACTTGTGAATTTTTACAAATGAATTGTGTGATATCTGTATGGAGTTAGGAATCTATATGGGGCCAGGAAAGATTATTTTATATTTTTTAGTCCGTCTTAAACACGTGGTGTACTAAAAATTTTTTTTATTTAAATAATTTCTCATTAAAGTACAGTAGAAGTTGTTTATGCAACTTTTTGCAAATGTGCGATTGTGCTCTCTGGAATCATGCAAATTACATGCTGAAAATTTCATCGAAATTGATTAATTGGTTTACGGGGTATGATATTGTTAACAATAATTGTTTAAGGGGTATGATAATTCAGTGTCCCTTTATTTCGTAGAAATGTACTGAATAAATTTCCCAGGTTAGAATCGTAAAAAGGGACAGTTTGTTAATGAGAATTGAATTTCCATTCCGGATTCATCGTACTTCGACCACTATCTTTTGTAGACTTCCTCAAAGGATGCGTTCCACGAAATTTCTATTAGATTTTCACAAGTCAAGACCCTAACTCTCTAGTTCCGTGGTACCGCTAATCGTTTTCATGTATGATAACACACTTTTTGTTAGCACGCCTACTAATGGCATAGACACTCATCTCGCCTGTGTATTTTGACTCCACGAAACCTTACGGGAAATGACACTTTTTTAACACGTAAGTCATCAGCCATTAACAACTGATTATAGTTTCTACCTGTAATCAAAGTTGAAGCTCAGTAATTACTGTTTCATTACAAGTTTCGAGAGAATAAAAAGGAAATGCATAACATTTTTGTTGTTATAAAATTCCGTATTATAAATATTCGCTGAGGAATTCTACATGTAAGAATAGCCTTATATAATACTATATTAAACAACCTACTACAATTTTTAGTCTAGTAAACTAATTTTTCTGGTGATTTATAATAAAAAGGTATGGACAGAATGAGTGAATCAAGATAGAACTCTAAAGTTAGGTTATTGTAAACCAAGTCACATTTCTTAGCTGTAAGGCTGCAATAAAGCAAATACAATACAATATGTCTCTTTTTCAAAATCAAATTTCTCAAAAACTGTGCGTCGATGATTCGGAATCAGCGCGAAAAACTTTCTACGAATCGCATAGTGAAAATCGAAACGTGAGAAAAGAGTAAAAATTTGTTGGACAGTGTTATTCGTCGCACAGCGGTTCTCCTACGAGCCGCGTAAAGCCGAGCAACGAAAAGTCCGAGTGACACTGAATACTTCGATTACAGAACGACCTTGTGAAACGAACGATACTTTCCTGCGCGGAGAAGCGCCGCGCCGGCAGCATTGTTCGAAAACAAAGAGACAAACCGACTCTCGTCGAGTGTTACGAACGGTTTCGGCTACTTGTCTCGGACTTTCTCCGGGCGCTTTCACCGGAGCTGCTCGAAGGAACAATCGAACGATAATCGTCTTATTATTTGTACTATGTAAGCGACATGCGAGCGGCCACTTAGCGATCAACATCCGAAAAACCCTTTCACGTATCCGACCATCTGGCCGTAGGCTTCGAGACGCGCGAGGTAACGCGCGGAAAATCGAGCGACATGTGCATCATCGTCGTGGGATACCGGCCGAGAGATTCTGTGCGAACCAGCGCGATGACGAATCACGAAACCCAACGAGATGATTTACGATCGATCGCCGCGATCCCGGACCCGGTCCCGCCCTCCGGCCAGATAAGATTAAGTAATGATGGTAATACGGAGGCGATGGAGGTACCGGTCCAGTTACTCTTCTTGTGGATTTCTTTTTCTCGCACGATTCTTTAATGGCAAATCTGCCCCGTTTGTTATGTAAATTCGACCAGGATTGAAACTTTCTTGCGAAACAACTGGAGGCTCCGATCTTATCGACCGTAATGCTTAATGCGAGAACGTATTATAGTTTTTTTTTCGAGAATACCAATTTTACTTCCTGCTCGATTCCCACACCGCGAATCTCATCTGTTTTTATTATGTAAATTCCAGTAGAATTGGGATTTTGCACACCGGTTCCACTCTAGGAAGTCAGAAAATTGTTATTTTTAAATGTTTCGTTTTCCTGGGTTTTTAAAGTCGCATCCATTTCTTGGTTTTTAGAGATTATGTGGTCTTTCAACGAGTAAAAGCGTGTAATTTTTATTTCGATTTTATTTGAACATAATTATCAACTATAGGATCTTTTTATGTACATATTAAGTAACTTGTAAAGGACTCTTCCTTGAATAAAATAATATATTAAATTTTTTAATAATACTTTAATTATTATATCATATTTCATAGTTTATATTTTTTATTACCGACGATATTCGGATTATTATATATTACACTATTATACATATATGACATACTACGGTTAACACACATATATACATATGTATTAAATACGCATAAAGTCGGCAGACAGATAATTATAGCGATTGTTATACTCGTGAATACGTAACACTATAACGTGACCCAAATTGCTAATTTCCTTTAATTGGTGATGAAAGTGGAACGTAATTTAAATAATACATAAACAACATGAAATTTGAATTTCTGCTTTGTAAAAGATAATCGCATGGAAGAAACAATGCCAGTTTTATTGATTGAATTTCAGGAGAAGACAGCGGCTAAACGAAATCACAATTCACTTTCTCATAATTCTGTTGAGATAAAATGGCGCAATACGGTCCAGACGAAGACACGCGTGATATAATAGTACGCCAGAGGTAGCTTTAATTCGACCTTCGTCCCGTGAATGTCACGAAGTACTATAGCAAGGTCCTCCGTATTGAAACTTTCTTCGGACACGACCTACCTCACACTTGCTTCTGCTTTTAACCACTTGAGACCTGTGTAGTCGAGAGGTCCTTCGACTTCCCGCCTTGGTTTACTCACTGCCCAACACCTGACGCGACACACTTTAATAATACAGCTATCTAGCTTAATAGATTACTAGCCGTTTTATTCTGCGACCCATATAGACAGTTATCTTTCGATTTAAAAAAAAATTCTGTTTGAAACTTCCCTTAGAAACTTCTTCGAAAAGTTATATTCCATTTAACACTGAATTAAACTACTTGTTAATTGTTTTAAATATTTAATGAGCCTGGGTCTGGCAAGTTTAATAGGTGGCCTATAACTAAGTTTCTGACCAGCTGTTTTACGAATTTATTTTTATTGTAGATCTTTAAGGATTTGCCTCATTTGTGGAAACTTATTTATTTATTAGTAACTTAGTTATCAGTTTCTATTAGTTTACTCCTAGTAACTACACTGCAGATATTATGTAGTTATAATAAAAATTGATAGGTAATTATAGTTCACAATTGTTTTATGAAACATATAAAATAACAAAAATATTAGAAGAATTCTTAAGAATTATTGAGAGACCAGATAAATTTTTATTTAACTGCTGTTTCTAACAAGCGGTGCATATACTATTAATTAATTCAACGTTCATATATTAACATTTCGTTACAAAATAAAGAAGAATTTTATATCTAAAAGGGATACATTAAGAAATGTTATATTAAGTGACCCCTAGACGATCAATATTATCGTCAATATATTGCAGAATAATTGATATTGTACAATAATATTGATCGTCTGTAAATCAAATTGAAAGATTGCGCAATAGATTGAGTCAATCAAGAAGAGTTCGATTTTTATTGTACAATCTCGTAAATATTGATTCGTCCGTGGGTAATATTGCGCAATATTGGCTCAGTTCTATCTTCGCAGTCGCAAACCGAACATTAAATTTTCAAGTATGGCTACGAAGGAAAAAGAGGAAGAAACAAAATTCATTTTAGAATGTATCGAAAAGTTTCGAAAATCACAGTTGGTTCACTTATTCTCAGATCACTTAATAAGTGTACTCATTTCTTTTATTAAACCATTCCTTCATCCATCTGGGCTTGTTTTTCTCCTTCTTTTTTAAAGCTGTAACTAGGAATGGGATCAAGTACCTCGCAAACAGGTTCGAACTTTGATTGATTGAAATCGAACTCTCTGTAAGTACTTCGAAAAACAGAAATAGTACTCCTAAGTACACTCGAACCTATGCCAGACAGTTTCGAACCTTTTATAAGTACATACTTTGGTAAACGGAAATAATACTTGCAAGAAAAGGAAATTCTCTGATTTTTCTAATCATTATTTTTTCATCGTTTGCTGTGTTAGAAGTGGAAAATGATCTAAAATCACAATATTTAGAACGCAAAGAAGACCCGTTTTTATATTGGCGTGAAAATTCAATAAACGAATTTATGAACGGAATCAATGAGTTTTATCAAACATTGCACGTGATTATCTTTGTATAATGGCCACTTCTGTACCTTCGGGAAGAGTGTTTTCAGAAGCAGGAAATATCATGGATAAATCGATGTTACCAGAACTGTTTCAAACATGTTCCCCGGGAGATCGAAGATTTTTTCCGAGCGGAACGGGAACGGAGGAAGAAAGGTTCGCAGTTCGCAGCGTTTCTACGGGCACCGTTGGAATCGCAAATTCCGATCGACCCCGCTGTTATCTGCGTTATCGGGGACGATTTATACTCTCCTATGGGCTCGTTTCTCAAATTTCGCCTGCCCCTCCGCGCCTCAAACCACAATAAAGGAAAAAAGGAACCTGCATTGTCACGTAGGGCATGCATCGTCGGCCGAAAAATGCGGCGGCTACAGACGCCTGGAGGAAGTTAGCTGATAGATAAATCGACTGAGCAGCGAAGAACAGAGACGTGAGGATGCAACTCATTACGACAGCTGTCTTTACTGTGGGAAAAATTCTTGGATACGCATCGGAGAACCGAAATCGAAACTCCGGAACTGCGGGAGATTCTGCTTTGGGGGGACTGCCAAAGATCTTAACTGCAGCGATCGTGCCGCTGATGTTAATTTTTGTAATTGTTTCGAATGAGTGAATTAGCAACACCACCTTGTTGGAATTGGACGACCAACTGAGAGGTACTGACTAAACTTAAACTTTTATAGGAGCGCATCAGGAACTTATTTTGCTTTAACATTTTATAAAAGGGACCGTTAAAAAAATCTTTCAGTGTTCAGTCTTTTACCAGTGTTAGAAGGGCCTATGTCATTTTCAGCTGGTTTTTATTATTGCTCCTTTTTTTTATTGCTACTTTGATGTGTAAATAATTTTTTTGTTAATTGTCATTGGTCGCAATTGCGAAGGAAAAAGTAAAAGTCACGATTTTTAAATTTTTTATCTGTGCCTGATGAAAATTTAAAACATGTATTTTGTAAATCCAAGTCAGTTATATACATGTACAAAGTTTCATTGAAATCGATTGACGCTTAAAAAAGCTATGGGCATTGTAAGATGTAAAAATAATTTTTTCAAATATAGTTATTTATATAGAGGGTTTGCGATTCATTTAAATCGCAGATTCTTACAATTCTTGCTATTTTCAATCAATTATATTTCATAAGAACCTTGATCGATTTCGATGAAACTTTGTGCAGGGTGTATAAAAGTAATGGCTAACCATTCTAGGGGTGAATCTACACCTCTGGATCGGCGGGCATTTGTAAGAGAAACTTGCCCGTAAAATTGTTTATAACGAAGAAAATTGTTGGTAAAGTTGCTTTTTACATTAACACCTTCGACTCTTCCAGAAGAGAAAAAGTTTGATAGTAGCCACATGTCGCGAATAAATAGTTATCGAGATATAAGCTGTTAAAGTTTTTGCAAAATTTGATTGTGTGGAGGTATACGTATAGACAAAAGCCTACTACTACAGTCCACCCGATCGTGTCGAAGAGATCTAAGGGATCTAAGGGAGTATCTAAGGGATCGTGCTATGAAATTTTAATGGAGTAATAAAATTCTGCATAATAATCGTATTCTCTTATAATCACTCACTATTCTTCTATCTCGAGAGAAAGAACCACACCCCCGTCGCAGTTAATAAACCCAAATGTATGCGAAAGCTACCGTCCGTGAACGATACTGAAATATGAACGGCAATCTTTCGACGTTCCTCCCTTTAATCTCGTTCTGCGTGAAAAATGTGTTTTATAAATTTCACCGGATAATCGGCCGAATTGTTAAAGGCCGGCGCGGCGCGGCGTCGAGGTTCACGCCGTGAAACGTGGTCCAAGTTCAGGCAATGGTCTCTCTCACAACCTTGGAGAGGAACATATGGTCCACGAGCCAGCAGCATCGTTCATTGGACGACACGTAGACTCGTAATCTTGCTATTTATCACAGGATGCGAGAGGGGAGGTTGAATAAGAAGGGGCAAGGCTTTTCCTTTTTTTTCGTTTTGGATTTACGTGCATCGGAAAAAACGAGTTTAAAGAAAACGACAGCCGAAACCATCGCCTCGGAATAATCTCGCGTTTAAACTGCGCATTTGATGCACTTTAACGATTTACTATGGTTCCATATATGTACCAGGAATATTACATATTTTAATAAGCTACCCGTGGTATTTCATTTCTGCTCTCTAATTAAATTCTTAACCCATTAGGAGTTCTATTTGATTTTCAAAGTGTGTATACGTATCTGTGTTCTTAATTATTTTAAAGCCATTAGCTTGACTAAAGCGGAATGACTTTTCTGTTTTTTTAAACTTTGTTTTATAGATTATATTTTATAGTTTACTTGCATAATTTAAAATATTATTAATCCGTAAATAATCAAGATGTCGATGCACAGAATACTTATTTAATGATATAATGATATAAATAAATTCACAGTTTTCCAGAATTAAAATAGAGAATCTGTTATGTTTTATTCGTCTGCATTGACTTGTTAAGTTTTTAGATGAACTTCAGTTATTTTTTTTTTTATTATTTTGCAATTATAATGACAGTTTTCGATTATACTTTCATGAATGTAAGATAACGTTGATTAATCGGTTGACGACAGAACTGAATATGTTTGACTTACATTATTTCATATGACGTTTAAAAGAATGTGTTATGTTCCTACCAAAAGACCAAGTAACAAATAATACGTAAATGAAAGACATACTTCTGTACGTTGAAAACATTCAAAGATTATACAAAATAGAGGAAAATATAATGGAATAAAAATCATAATTAATCTTTATCATGGTTTTCAGTTAAATTTCTTATGTGGATGAAAGTTTAACGCAAAAACACGAAGACTATATTGTATTTAAAATAATAACATTGCGATTATAAACAGATGGGATTATTAAAAGAAAAATAATAATTGTAACCGTATAATCAGGTTACCAAGATATTGCTTTTGTAAGAAACATTACTTTCATCATATGCACGTTCTGGAAGCAAGTCTGAAAACTTGGTGAATTTTGGAAACTCATATACGTATCATCATATGTGTACATGTGTATAAATTACTTACTTCGTGTGCCGCAGGTCTTCGTACTTTCCTGTTCATGGGTCCTGCCCTCATCCAGCTGTTCGTCAAACATAAATTAAGTCGAAAGGATGGCCGCTCCCCATAACTCACACGTAAGCTCGGTATCAGATATTTCGAATTTTATTTACTAGATTTCGTTACAGCTTCGAATTTCATTATCGAGGAGGTACAAATATAAATGACTCTTCTTTCTTTTTCGTCTCATAAATATGTATGTTAAAAGAATATTTTCGTAAAATAATGAGCAGTTGTACTTCGTCGTACTAACACTTACAATAACCGCATTTGCCAGAAAAATCAGGAGAAAAGACCGTATGTATAATTATCTTCCGCATACAAAATGGAATCAAGGATGGGAGAGATTGTAATATAGTCCAAAGAGAGAAAGCCATAGAGAAAGTCCTGATCTGGATATTAATTATTTATTAATTAGCTAATATTCTGAAAACGTATGAACATTTGTACATGTGTTTTGTATCATGAGGTACTTGTGTATGGCATTCGTCAAATATTACGTAATAAACACGATGTCGACGCGTACACAGACACACGAGCTGTAAACCTGTGCCCGTATACAAGTCTACGTGCGCCTACATACATAAGTCGATCGTTACACTTTTTCTATCGTTTTCCTTTCTTCCCTTTTGTTACCTTTCATTTTGTGGCGGCAGTGAACTCCTCTCGAAAGGACGAATAGACGTTTCTATATAAATAAACCGATAGTAGAACCGGAGCAAGCACGCTTCTTTCATTCTTAAAATTTCCATTTTCCCTGTCCGATCTTTGCGCACGGATCATCGATCGTCTCGATTTTCGAGTCGTTACTGGATGGCTTTCGGTGACGTTATTCGGCAACGAGCTATTATATCTTATACGTATATCGTAGTGTTACGCGGATTATTACGTGACTAATTCCTTTGATGCAGAACTTCATCGTCGAACGCGAACAGATCTCGGAATTACACGCCTGGGAAATTAAAACAGTCGTTATTGTCATTTCGCTTGTTCGCCGCAACAATAAACAAGTCCCGATTCGGAGATTTTTCAATTATTGCTATAAGAACAATCCACGAGGGATTCGATACTTCTGACCCAGTTAAATTTTTGTAGACTGCGGATGTTTCGTAGACTGTGAAATTTATTTTCTTTCTTAATATGTTTGATAGGTTGAAAATAACATAACAGTATTTTATATCACACCTACTCATTTTTGTCAGAAATGCATACAATCCGCCGTCTAGTGATGACATTTTTACAGCAAATCAATCGACGATTATTCTCCAAATTCAATTGAATAGAAACCGAATGCGCAAAAGAGAATTGGATACCGATATTTCCTGACGTTGCACAATTTCTAATAATTGAAACTGAAAAGCAATAATGAGTTATAAGAGGTGGCACGCAGCTTCTCAAAAATGAATTCTAAAAATCCGATTGCCATCTGCCTCGGTGAAATTGAACATTTCACGTGTGTGTTTGAAAGAACATACATAAAGATTTCGGGAAACGACGCGTCACGGAGATCCGTTCGCGCGTCGACGATGAATATTCTGCTCCAGAGTGTTTTTAAAAAATGCATACGCTTTTTTTTTGTTTATGTAGATCTCGATTGTCGCATCGATTCACGCGTGAACGTTGAAAAATTTCTCCCCGAGGGTTGTTTTACGTTGAATACGCGGGCGGGAGACAATGAGCCGACCCCGGCCGCGCACCTCGTTGATTGGCTTACCACTTACAATTAATATCCTAGAATTTAAATATATATAATATATATAGATTCATTTATTTATATATTTATACCAAAAAACATTCGTTCACAACGAATTAGAAAACATAAAAATTTAGCTAGGAGACGCATAGTACAATATAGTGGACTACACCTAACATCATTTTATTCTCGATTTATTTCTATCCGTTCGAAGCCGTTCGTTCTCCCGCGTTTCTCTCTCACTCTCTCTCACTCTCGTTCTCTTTCTCTCTGTCTATCATTCTCATCATGCTCTCATCGTCTTAATAAATCGTAGATAAATCGCATTAATATATTGCTTCGTCATCAGGTAGATGTTGCCTAAGCCTAACAATGAACATCTCGCTGTTATTACGCGGGGTGTACGATCGAGCGACCGAATAGTATGAGAAATCATCGTGTGGATCTCTCGAATGCCCTCGTTGTATCAACGCACGATCGTCGATCGTTGTGCACCGCGTAATTTACGATTCGCCATTGACTCGCCGTTGGCTCGCGTGAGGCTGCCGGGAACGTTTCTCTCGATCTGCAACGGAACGAATCCTCCTGCGAGAGCCTCGATCACGTCCGGAACAGATGTTTCCATCAGGATTAAGAGATCGGGCGAACCGAGTGTTCCGGGAAGGATCGGCGGGAGTCACTCGCGAACCGAACGATTCCGTTCACAGAGTGCGCAACAATTTCCTAAATTACAGAATGCCCAAGGTTTACGAGTGCGCGACGAGAGGCTGGCGTTTCGGGGGAGGAGGAGGAATTACTCTTCTGCGAGAGGGTTAAAAGGGGGTCTCTCGACGGGGGCGTGGACCACGACGGAATGGATCCCGGCGAACAGGGTGATGATGCGCGAATACGATTCGCCCCGAGTTCCGACGGATATATTATTCCGCGGAGTCACGTACGCCGCGCCGGTTGCGCTCTGCCATTAAAACGAAACCGACCGACAACTGAACGGCGAACCCGCATTCCGTATGAACAATATGAGAACGCAAAGTGTCGGGGATTGTTGTTGGCGCGAGCAAGAGTTCGACCCCTGGAGCCGAAGGGCCGCGCGACGGGGATAGCCGTTCGAACGATTCGCACGGTTACTCGTCAATTATCCGGCGGTCTACCACGTGCGTGCAGAACGATACATCAGCTTTTGTCAATCTTTGAAATTAACCCTTGAACGGGGTCACGTTGACTCGAACTATACGCAGCATCCACGACCTTCTTGAAACTTTACAAATTTATTATGAGCTCTGCAGCACATAATCGTCTCCGCTGCATTCGTCGTCAACCTCTCAATGACGGAAAAGCGACAGCGGTCTCTGAGCCGACACTCGAATAACGCGTCACTCAACGTGATGGTGGCTAGCTTTGAGTACACCACCCAGTGAATTGAATTTAAATTTTTTATTGATTACTTTGAATTTAAAATTTTTTATTAATTACTTTGAATTTCAATTTTTTATTAATTTTATTATTTTTTTTATATTAAAGCTAATCTAGAATGATTCAAACGTGAATTCGACTTGAAAAATATTGTTGTCTATAGTTATAAAAATTATTTGGAACAGTGATTCTTAATATATTTCAAGCTCATCGAAATGATATATTTTAGCAAGGAACGTTGCAATAATAAGCGCACGTCTGCTTTTGAAATAGAAGTTGAAAAATTAATATGGTACTGAGCACTTTTTCAATGTGTTTGTAATTTGCAGATCCTAACTAAATTTGATACTTGAAATATATTAATGCAGAGACTAAACCTGCAACAATAACGTCAATGTGTTAATAAGATGTTTCGAGAAAGTATCATTGTATCCGTAAAAATTATGAAAGTTAAATTCTAAAACTGTACAGTAAAATAGTTAACTTATAGAGATAGATTGCTAACATTTTTTATGATATTAATAGTTTAAAATGATTTAAAATTAAGTTTGATACGTCAAATATAATATTCTAATGATTTCCTATATTACAGCTAATTACAAATATACTAATGTAAAAAAATAATGTGCTATACTTTTGATATGAGTAAACTGCGGATTTCCAGTGAACTATATTCCCCGACACAATTGATTCAAACAATTTTTGCTTTTCATAGAGATTGACAGTATAAATTTTGGAAAAACTGACGCTAGCTGTTCAAAAGTTGATGTATCGTTTCATATAAACTGAACAATATGTGGATCGATTGAAATTAATACGGTAACGAGAAATCGAACATGCAGTTGAAATAAAAAGCAAGTTACGTTATTAAAGAAAATACGTCCGCGAAACAGTCGGAGATAGATCCCGAAAAGAATGTAAGAGAAAGGAAAGAATCGAGTGAAAAAAATAAAGAGCTCGTGTATATCTGGGAAATAAAATATATTTATAAAAACAAAATTAAACGCGTATAAAATAATACAGATCGTAAATATTATACTTTTCGTCATCATAGGTTTCTTTTTTCATTTTCTAATCTCCACTCGCATTCACGCTCTTTTTCTCTCTCTCTCTTTTTCGTCTCTCTCTCTCTCTCTCTCTGCATCAGATCTTGACGTCAGATTTATAGCAAATACGACAAAGAAAAACGTGTACATATACAAAAGAAGGAGAAACATATACCGCGTGCCGTCGCACTAAACAATACATCTAATACAAGTTCAATTATTTGTTGCTCTCACGTCGGACTATTCACACACGTGTTCTCTTTTCGAACAGACTAACACGTCGCCCCGCGATAAAACTCCATCCTCTTCTCACATCTCAGCTTTTTCTCCATCGCACGTTACTATATATTTTTGTATACATATAATATATACTATATATATATAATATATTTATTTATATATATATATAGTACCGATTCTCTCCGATCTTTCACATCAACACCCACGTTCACATCTTCATACGCACAGCCAACAAGCGCGCGCGCACACTCACGCATTCTCTCCTCCATTCGCTTACAAAATTTGTCTCTCGACACACATTATTATGGCACAAAACGAGGAATGGGCGTACACGGAAATACTTGTCGTTAACCAGATAAGAATTCCATCGACTTTCCCTTTCTTTCGTTACCTGTCTGATTCTCACCCCTCTCACTCGCACGGACAAACGCATTCGCTCCGCTACTTTCACACGAGAATTATTACTTATAATCTTTATCATAGATCTCTCTCAACTTTGTCTCGTCTTTCTGTTGAAATGCCCGCAAAATTAGAATCACATGTGAAGGGGAAGCACACAAGGTTCTATTACATCGTTTGATCGCCTTCTTTTTCTCTCCCACTCTTTCCCACTCTCTCTTTCTCTCTCTCTCTCTCGCGCTCTTCTTTTTGGCACAACCAATGATAGTTTGGTACCGTGTGTATATAAATATATACACGTATGTATACATAATATTTATATATATAATAATAATTTAGCACTCATGTGCCGGAACAATTATTTTACAGTTAGAAACATGCTCTCGCACCAAAACGCGCTCACGGAACGAGTGAAAAATACCAACGATGCGCGCCTTTTCGTAATAATAATTATCAATAATAATAATAATAATAATAATCATATCCATAATATATATTAATAATAATAATAATAATAATAATAATACAAGAAACAAGTGGAACGCACCTTTTCTAAAAACAAGTCTACAAAAAATAGTATTTGCCGCTTCGTCTTCGCTCGCGAAAAATACATTTTTCGCGAATAAATGCCCAAGTGGATTGATTTCTCGTAACGCGGCTACTCTATCATTCTCGCCGTTCGTCTATTTATCTATCTATCTATCTATCTCTGTCTCTCTTTCGCCACACAAGTCCGGAGAACGTAAACGCGCAATATTTTCTTTCTTGTTATTCCCCCCCCTCCCTCATTCTGTCTGTCCCTCATTTCTTCTGACGCACGCGTTCGCAAGACGAATGTCTGACAATGATATGACTATCGGAAATATGTATATTTACGATCGCTCCCTCTCTCTCTCTCTTTCTCTATCTCTCTCGCTCCTGTAATCAACACACCGTTTACTTTCTTTCTTCCTTCTTGTTTCCACCTCTATCCTTTAACTTTACGATTATTTAATAATAAAACTGAGTGTACAGTAATACTGTTTGATATGTCTCTAAAACGTACATCCATCTCTACGGCTCCTATCGTCTCTCATTCTCTCTCTCTCTCTCTCTCTTTCTTCTGGTTTCCTTTCTCTCTATCTCTCTTTCTCCCGTTTACATTAGATCCTATATGTTAAATGCTCTAATACACGACCGGCGGGCGACTCGAGGAACTTACGAGCAACAATAAAGAGGAAAGAGAATATATTTATATGTCCGACTTTCTTCTTTATTTACTGGCTAATTTGGGAACGAGTGTAAAGATCACCAGGAATTTCCGTGTAACAAGAATAAATATCGTTTAGCGGATGGAATGTTCGAAATACTGTTTTATTTCGGATAATAACGGGGAAAAGATTGTCGAACTGGACTCTTTACGTTCGATTTTTCATAATACAAAAACAAACAACAATAGAAGTACGTCGTTCCGCTCGCACGGGTGCGCGCTCCCTACATTCTCTCTCTCTCTCGCTCTCGCTCTCTTTCTCTCGTTTTCTTTTTTTCTCTCTTTAATAACATTATTATTATTGCATTGGCTCTTTCATCTTTTTTTTTCTCTCTTTCTTTCATTCATCGTTAAATTCCTGAACTCTGAGGTAGTCTGTTCTGGGTGTCATATTACGTAGTAAAAATGGCAAGAGTGCTAGATAATTTATCGTCTTTTTGCTCGCTTTCACGTATTATCTCCTCGTCACTTTTATACGCGGCTACTTACAAACAAAAAAGAAAAGAAAATTCGTGAAAGGACGTCTTACGTGGCTGTATGTGTATGTATGTGTGTGTGCGTGTATATGTGATCGTATTTCGTTCAAATATGCTGCAATCGTCTATATACAATTCGGTTCGCGCGGCTCGAAATAATTGAAGAGCGACTCACGTCCAAAAATGCAATTATCCCGAAAACGTTTTGCATTGTACGATGCACTCATTTTCACTGAATAAATGCCGACTTCGAAAGTAAGGATCCGTTTCAATCATTTCGAGTGGTGCGCGATTGCTGCGCGAACAAGAAACGTTGTTTAAAATACAACAAAAAATACGATCACATTTGTCGAACTACATTTTATCAATTCCGAAACGATTCTTTCACCGTGCATTTTCAAACGATCAAACGATTCTTTCACGGTGAGCGTACAAATAATCAAACCATTTTTTTCACGACCGGTTTACAAATAAACAAACAATTTTTTCAAGATGAATTTACAAATATCCAAACGATTTTCTCATGACGAATTTATAAACAATCAAACTATTCTTTCACGATGAATCTATAAATAATAACACGATTCTCTCACGAACTGACAAATAATTTGTTAAAAGTGAGCGTAAATAATCAAACGATATTTCCACGATGAATTTACAAGTAACGAAACGATCTTTTTACGAACTGGCAAATAGTCAAACGATTTTTTAACAATGAATTTACGTATAACCAAACGATCGAACGAAAATTACTGCACGAGAAATAATTACGAAACGATTGCCGAAAGTCTAACGAGCAATTGCGCCGCGAAAATTTAGCCACAGCGAGGTCAACGTTTATTTTGCATCGGAGTGCGTGTGTACGTGATGCACGAGTGTGTGCGTGTGTGTGTGTGTGAGCGCGTGTAACAAGTTGCGCGAAGCCCGAAGGGAAATTCGCTCGTGTCGCGAGAGAGGAGAGACCCGTTCCTATCCTCGATGATCGGCTCGTTTCGCGCTCCGCGGGTAATTAATCGAGCATTAATTGATCGTACGTCACGGTGCCGCGCAATTAGATGCACCACGCTGCGCGGGATACCAGAACGATTATAAATTGATCGAACGAATTACGGCCGAATCAATCGCGACGCGTTCGCGCGTAAATTCGAAATGATTTGCCGGAAATGCAAATCTTCCCGCGGTGAATTTGGAAGAATAACTAATTGCTTTTCAAACAATCATATTGATACGCGTTCTTCGCCAAACGGAAAATGTTATTCGGAAACGCGACACGAGCAAGATTCATTCCGGGCAACGTACAATTCGAAACTCGGGCTATCTTATAATTCAAACGAAATGAGAAAAGACGCCACGGTGAGGCGAGAGAAACGATTCTCGCGATGAACAATGGAATGTAATGAATTTCTTGTGGAATGTACACAGAGCTTACCGAGACAGTCGTCGTTGAATTGAAAATTGAAATACACCTAATCATCGGTGAACGTGCAAGTCCATTACTCTAATAATTTAACAAATTAATATTTACAGTAACATAAACGAACGGAAAAAGGAGGTAAACGCTAATCATTCATGAATAATAATACTCGAAATTAGAGTGTACCATGTTTCTGCCGTCGCGTCTTTTCACGATTGCTTATCAATCTTTTTTTTTTTCGTGTTCGCGGTCGTTTTCCTCGACAACGTACGTTATATGTATACGCTATAAAATACGAGTATTATGAATAGGTTTGTTATTCACTTTCTAGACGATATTCAATTGAGTTTCAATTAATTACAGCGGGGATAACTAGAATAATTATACGCCTATACATTTAACATATTTTGTACAATTGATAAGCTTCGAAGGTTCCAACGTCGCATTTGACATCTCCAGTGCGCGTTTTTCGGAGTTATCGTTCGAGAGTGTTCGCGTGTGTCTGATTTTCGCGAGAAGAGAAAACCGAAAATTTGAAACTACATGGCGGGGGTTGATATTTTCGAACGGAATTCGCGATACGCCGAGTCGAGCAATCGCCAGCGGAACAAAAGGAAACAAGACGTTCCGTTGCCAATTTTTCACGGTCGAATCCGCGTATCGCGACTCACGCTGTATAAACAAGCATCGATTTGCTGTTTTTTTTCTGTTTACTGTACGTGTAAGTGTGTATGTGTATTCGATTGAAAAAAATTAACGTGCGCGACGCGAGAATGATAAACGGAAACTAAATATTCAGAATAGCCCGCCACGCGTCGCCATTCTACAAAGACCGAGTACGTAGTCTGCTCTCGTTGGAACGTGTAAAAAATATCCTCTCGATTGAATAATCCCGAGCTGGCGATTCAAATAAATATTACGCAGTTGAGCAAAACACACCAATATCTTTCCCGAGCACCGTCGCTCTTCACTGACTTGCAAGATTCGCGAGGAAAACGTTCGTCTCTTAAATAACAACGATCAATCGATGAACTGCTTCGAGAGCAAAACCGAACGTAATACTTTCTTCTGTACAAAACGAAATCACAACGGCATGAAGGGATGATTTTTGTCGTCTCCTCTTGTCGATCGAGAGGGTGATTCGAGAAGGATGTCGCGAACCGGTTTGTAAAAATCGAATGACAAAGGTATTCCGGGCTGCCTTAACCGAGAACTATATAATAAATACAAATTTGATCACGTTCGAGCGGGTATACCTATGCACGTGGAGTCACACAGTGTCTATGATTGATAATGCGCGAATTATCGATTTCGGCGGGTCGCGTGCGTGCGCGATAAATGATTCGCTCGCTTCGGGTGTGTACGATCTCACCTTTCGATAAACAAACACTGAAGACCAGGGCGCGGATCATCGGATAACGAGCGTGTTCCACGACGACGATGCACGTCCTCCCTTCGAACTGTAGAAATCACGCCCGCAGATGGACGTTGTGGTTGTTGGATTTCTTTTTGTGCGTCTCGAGGTGCTTCATCATGTGATCCTTACGTATGAACCCCTTGCCGCAATTATCACAGGCGTACGGCTTTTCGCCGGTGTGGAGGCACATGTGCCGCCTGAGGTCAGTTTTGTGGTTGAACTGCTTCGGGCATATCTCGCACTTGTACGGCTTGTCACCGGCGTGCTTCTGCAAGTGCTCCGCGTGCAGGTACTCGAGGGGGAACCTCTTGCCGCACTGATTGCATTTGAACGGCTTGTCGCCGGAGTGGAAGCTCTTATTGTGTTGCGTCAGGTAGCATGCCTTGTTGAATACCTTGTCGCACTCGATGCACTTGTGAAAGCCGTCCTGGGAAATGTAGTGCGAGCCGGTGTTCGTGCTGGTCACCTGATGCTCCTTCGTGGCCATGCTGTTCCCTTTCGATTTGTAATTCTTCTCGAATTGTCTACCGACGTTCGGGTTCAGCTCCTCCTTCGCTTGGATCATCTGCGGTAGATTGTTGTTCGCCTCGAAATTGTCGCGAGACAGGTGATGTTGGAGCGGATGATGAGACATATGATGCGTCTGGATCTCGTACCGTTTGATGATCATGCCGTCGGTGTTCGGATGCATGTCCATGTCCAAATTGGTCAACTCGTATCGCGGCGGAGAGTTTCTGTACGGATCGTAGTTTGATCCAGACGAATCGAATGATCTATCTTGAGGAGACGCGTTCTCCTCCGAACTGAGCCCCCCCACGTTAACGGCCTGAGGTTGGTTCTGGCCGATTAAAAACCCGGTCACGTTGAACTGAGTGAAATTCGGTAAGGCCCTCTGGTGGTTGCTGAAGGTTCCGAAACCAGGTAAAACATCCTGACATTGTTGCTGCTGCTGCTGCTGCTGCTGCTGTTGTTGTTGTTGTTGTCTTTGCTGCTGCTGCTGCTGCTGGAGAGCTTGTTGGTGTTGAGATTGACCGTTCATTGTTAACGGCATCTCATTACCAGTAGTAGTTAGCTGGATGGTGATAGACTCCAGCAGGCCCGGGATGTTGGTAGTAGTTGTAACGTGGGGGGGCAAGGCGTTTGGGTACGGCTGATGAGGCATCGTAGTACCCCCCATCGCCGTGGGCGAAGCCATTGCTGGGTGGACCGAACCCGGCGTTATGGGAGACGACGAACTCATGTGGTGCGGGTGGGACGAGCCCATTGGCGAAGGCGAACTCAGGTGGGGCGCCGGCGGCGGGTGCATGGGTGACATGGGCGAACTCATGGGATGGTGGGCCGGAAGCTGGGCCGACGGCGAACCCATTGGCAGGTGATGAAGTTGCTGCTGCTGCTGTTGCTGCTGCTGCTGCTGCTGCTGCTGGTGGTGGCCCAGCTGATGGGATGGGGAACTCATTTGTTGCTGATGGTGGCCCGCCATTGGTGATTGCGCCGGGGAATGGAGCGGCGGCACCATTGTGGAGGCCAAGTGGACCGCCGAAGACGGCTGTTGCTGTTGTTGCGTTAGAGCCGCCGCTGAAGATTCGCTGCTGCTGCTGCTGTTGGAATTGTTGTTGCTGTAGAGACCGGTGGTGGTGGGCGTGTGAAGCAGGCCCCTCGCTGCCTCTCCCGAGGGACCTGCCATCAAGTTTGGGGGACTCCCGGAAGCAGATAATTCTGGTGATCTCGGTGGCCCCCCGCTCCTACCACTCCCCGAATGATTATCTCTACCGGGATGGTGATGAGCGCTGATAGGCAGGTTCGCAGGATCAGGTTGATTGCTCTGTTTAACCGCGTTCTTGTGCAGCGTGGTATTGTAGTGCCTTTTCAGATGGCCCGAGCTGGTGAACCACTTGTTGCACGCGGTGCAGTTGTAGGTCTTTGGTCGCCGCGCCTCATTACTTTTCCACGATTGATTCGCCAAGGGCGGAGGTTTAGGTGGTTGTTGCAGGAGACCTCCGGGCATCTGATGTCCAGGCATCGGCTGGGTGCTTGTAATGATAGGTGAACCTGGATGACGCGGAGGCTCTACAGGCATATGCTGGCCGCGCATAAATTGACCTTGATCTGGCAGCGGCGAGACACTGTCCATCGGCCCCATCGGCGATAAGCCTGAATGATAATCGGGGCCCGGTGGCCAAGCGAGCATAGAACTCACCGAATGCGGTCCCGTCCTTTGCTGCTGTTGTTGCAACACCTGCTGCTGATGTAACTGCATTTGCAGTTCCTGATGTTGTTGTTGTTGTTGCTGATGTAGCCTCATAAGTTCCTCCTCATACCTATGAGTTTGGACTTTATGAGAATCCAAGTCGAGAATCTCGGCTTGTTCCTCGGGCTCCTGCTTTACCTCTGTCTTAATCGGCGTGCCATTATAATCGTAGCCAGATTGTTGTTGTTGACCGGGCTGCGGTGGCGACGTGTGCAATGATTGCTGCTGCTGTTGATTCTGCTGCTGCGGACTGCTACCCAGCTGCTGGTATTGATGCTGCCCCGGGTATCCACTGGGTGAATTCGAATGATTCGTCCTTACGTGTTCACCAAGTTGATTCGCGTCCTCGTACACCGCACCACACTTATCACACTGAATAGGTGGGCTCCTTGGACTAGTGGAACTGACCGAACTTGTGCGTTCCGGAGCAAAATGTTGTTGATGCTGGTACGGATGGTAGCGCGAATAACCTGCACCGCCACTACTACCACCGCCACTACTACCACCGCCATTGTTCTGCGTGTCTTCTCGCGGCGGTGAGTAGTGATGGGGTAAGATATAGGCCGGTTCGTTTTGCATAAAATAGTTCGGCTCGCCGAACATCGGCGCTTGAAAATGATTGTAACTGTGTCCAGCAGGTTGTTGCTGCTGCTGCTGCTGCTGCTGCGATTGTTGTTGTTGTTGCTGTTGCGAAGACGAAGGGTCTTGCGAGGGCGGCCTCGAGGTAGACTCGCTCGAGTCCGCCGGCGCGGTCACGCTCTCGCGTTTGACGCCCACGTGGCTGTTGTGATTGCCAGCCTTGCTATTGTTGTTGTTACTCTCCTCCTGCTGTGCCTGGCTCGCCCACTGACTCAGCAGGTTTTCCTGGTGGTACTGCAGGTGCACTTCAAGACTTTTACCGCTTTCGAAGTAAAGGCCGCAGTCCTTGCAATGATGCTCCGGATTCGAACTGCCGCCCACGCACTGTTGCTGCTGTTGCTGCTGTTGCTGCTTCTCGACACTCGTCATCTCACTCATATTGTCTATCTCGCTCTCGCGCGCGCTTTCTCCCTCTTTCTCTCGAGCCTAGGCACGCCGCCGCCTTTGCTATCCGCGAAAAGAAAGCACCGCGCGCGCGCGTGCTCTCGCCTTGTCCCTTTCTTGTCGCCACGAGCACACGACTTGTCCGTAATACAAGGGACAAAGACAACGATCGACGGCGCACTTCACACAACCGAAATAATTCTACAACACATCGGGCCGTTGCGCGCGTGGACGCGCTCGCGCGGGAGCGCGGAGTCCCCGGTAGAGCAGTCTGTCCCCGTTGTTTTCGGGTTTCTCAATTTTTCTTTCACTTACCCGGCTTCACCGGACAACAACCGACTACGGAAAGAAAACTCGCAACCCGTTTCGGAGCTGCTGGATCGGAGCGAGAAGAACACGTGCGTCAAGAAGCGACGTCTCGCGCCTCCCTCCTTTCAGCCGTCGACGACCACTGGCACGGGTTCCGTCGCGTAGAGCACATGATCATGTGATCAACAGAGATGCCTCAGTTGACGCGCGAAACAGGAGTCACACTCCTCTTCGGACACTCTCACTCTATCCGATACACACACTCTCCAGACCCGCGTCGTACGACCGCCGGCACTGTTCTGTCGGTTGGAATTCCGGAGTTTCGAGTCCTCGGGCTCGCGCCAAGGCACTGCTCTCCCCCTACCCTTCAAGCCGTCGCCGCCACCCCCTCCAAGCCGTCACTTGCTGGCTCTCGTACTGGCTCTTTCTAATCTTCGGGACTCTCTCCTTCGCACCGGCTGCACCCCTTCTCCTCTGTGGCGCTCTGCCGCGAACCTACTGCTTCTCTCTCTCCCTCTCTCTCCCTCTCCCCTCATCTTTTTCTACCTTGGTACACCTACTCTAACCTTCTCCTTGCTTTTCCCTCCTTCGCTGTTCTTAATGTTAGTCGGCCGATGGGGCTCTCTCACTTCAACCCGCACGCTCCGCGATACGTTCGTCTCTGTCTCCAGCGTCTCCCACCCTACCCTTCTTCGGTTTACAGGGAACACCCGTCTTCGTTCAACTCATCCAGCTTTATTCGTTCTCTCCTTTCGACCGATATCCTTCCTCCTCGTTCAAACCCTCCTCGAACCTCTATCCCTCTTTGTTCTACCAACGGTGTACTCTCCTTCTCTCGCCCGGTGCCTTCGCACAGAATCCCCTTCCTACGTTGTAGCTCAGACACGAGGGACAAGGAAAGAATGAGCCTCGAGAGAGAGAGAAAGAGAACCGGCCAGCTCGAGACAGCCAACCAAATTTGAGACGTCGAGCGCTCCTTGCCCCCACCACATCTTCCATGCCTCTCTACCCTTCTATTACACTCCACGGTTCCTCTGGCAAGCCTCTCTGTCTCGCCATCGAGACTTTCTCTATCACCCCTTCGCCTAAAAGGACGACGAATCCTACAGGACGGCGAACGTTCTCCCTCCTTGTCTGCTGTGTCGCTCTCTTTAAATTCTTCTTCTCTTTCGTCCACAACGAACGCTCTGTTGTTCTTCTTCTGCACCCTCTGCCCTCTCATCCCCGTCTTTTATTCGTGCCTCGCGTCTTCTTCTTTCTCGTAGTCGAAACGCGAAAAAAGGACGAAACGGAACGCGCATGGCACAGGAATCCTTGCGCGCGGCCGTATCCACCGGCGTTATCCTTACACACAAAACTTTATCCGACGAGATTTTTCGGAGCGGGTCTATGTTTTCCCGCCAGGATACTCGCGAATGTCGTTCCCTTCTGGTCCAGCTCGCTCTCTTCGTCTTTCTCCCGTGTTCTCTCGTTTCCCTCGTTTTACCTGCGATACGCTCGCGAAGGACAAGCATCCCGCGCGCCCCCGCGAGATTAAATATCTTGCCGCTTTACCCGTTCGTTCGAGTTTCGGCTGTCGGAGGTCGCTGACCATTTCGAAATTAGCCACGCTATCCTTGGGGATCCTTCGCGGAGATGTGTCCTTCGCGTTCTCCTTACTCCGGAAACTTTATGCGTACAGATTTAGACGCGCACCTGCTTGCTGCAATTCTGCAATTCCGAGCGGAATTGTTATCGCTTTAACGCTTAATCGCGGTTCCGTGCGCTCTCGCTGGAACGAGATTTAAATGGACATTTCAGATTCCCAAGTTTGCGGTCGATAATGTATCGATCTTTGTTCGGATAAACTGATTTTTAGTGAAATTTAGTAACACGACAAGGGTTGTCATTACTTTATATATTCGAGGCTGAAATACTCTTACATCCTTGTGAAAGTAGTGTAGAATTTATTCTTTGTTCTTACCCGCCTGCTATTTTAATGCTTAGGAATTGTTTATTTGTCATTGCTTCGTTAAATTTCTTGAAAGTAATTGTGCTTGGTTTGCAAATGTTCTGAATGATGTTTGTATCAGTAGATGATGAATCATGTTTTTTAAAAGATAAAATTGATTGTCATATTTATATTTTCTTTGCTCTACTGGAATGTTAGATAAAGAAAACAGTATTACCTGCTATATCTTTAAATTAATGTACAAGTTGAACAATGACAAGAATATATTAGATATCAGATGATTGCAAAAGTTCGTGCTCGATTTGAAAATAAAATTCAATGGTTAAATTTTAAAAAGTACAACTTTATTAATCAATCATACACATAGTCACCATTCTTTTCTAATTGTAGAAAATTTAACCATTTTTTAATTTTAATTCAGCCAATCTTTAACCAAATCTTTAAAATTTAACCATTGAATTTTATTTTCAAATCGGGCACGAACTTATGCAATCATTTGATATAAATTCTAAATTGTATTAATTTTATTAATAATCGTATCAATTGTAGAATTCTTCATTCTACGATTATTAAAACTATGAATTCTGTAGTTATTAACGTATTAAACATACTTTGAAAGAATATAAATTTCTATTTCACTCGACTTTGTTACAATGCAGGTCGAAAGTTTTTATTTTGCATAAAGATCCGCTGTCTAATGATAACAAATGCGACGATTGAACCATCCATATTATTATTAATGGCCCACGTTATCAAGTGCTTTGTGAACGGCTATTCTAAACGTGTAAAAATTACCCATATAATTTTCGTTACTATCTAACCCGACCGGACCTGTCAAAGGATTATTTATTTTACAATTATACAGACTGTAAAGGCGTTTTAAAAATAATAATCGCAATGTCTACTGCGACTCAGCATTACTAAATAATTTAAACTGTTCCGTTAGAAACAGTATATAAAACAGTGTCTGATACACAGTATCATCAAAAACAGGTTTCAAAAAACAGACAAACAACTTCGCAAATGATCATGAACAATATCAACTATGCGGTTGCGAAAATAGTCTACTATTTGAGCGTTACAAGACAACACAGATTAGCCACTTCGAACTAATGGTTGTTTCAGCGTTAACGCCACACCTCTCTCGTTCCTGTAAATTCGAAAGAACGAAACCGAAAGCTCGATCCGAGTTCGTACTCGAAGATCGCTTTCCGGCGAGTTAAATTAAAAGCAACGAGTAAACGTGTCGTGTCTCACTTTCAATTCCCCCGTCGACGGGGGGCGTTTTGTCTCACGAAATTACCCGCTAAACAGGTTCAAAGCGGCCACGAGCCTTCGCTGTAGGTGTCTGCATAAAAAGTGCGTCGGTATTATTCACCGATAACCAAACTCTCTCTCTCTCTCTCTCTCTGTTTTTCTCCCTCTGTGTTGTGCGAGAGTATATCCCACCTCCCTCGATTCCCTCGATCGATGCCACCCCGCAACAGCCACGAAGCTGCTCGACGGGGAGAGAATAAAAAAAAATGTGGGTAACCTTGCATTTTTTTATGATACCTTTTTTTCCACGTGACGAAGCGGGTCCCCGTGGCCCGTGCACTTTGCATACCGAATGCGACAAGTCCCTCTCCCCCGCCCCTTGAATCGACCATCCCTGTCTCTTTCTCTTTCTCTCTCTCTCTCTCTCTCTCTCTCTCTCTCTCTCTCTCTCTCTCCCCACCCCTCCACTCTGACAGCGAAAGAGATCTGCCCACCTCTCCCTTCACTCGCGCTACATTATTCCACCTATGAATATGTTTATTACGTTGCACCGCGGCCACCTGATGCAAAAAAGAAATTTGGCCCGCGTGTGGCCGACCAGGTACCGGCACGTGCTGTCAAGATGGATAAACGTCAGTCGCGCTCTCGCACCGTCCCGAGTCCTTTGATCTCGATACAATTATATCGTCGAACACGGGACTGATTAGTAATCGCTGTTTAACGACCCTCGTTAACGGCGCGGCGGTACCGCTCGTCGAAACACCGAGCCTTTTAATCCCTCCGTTCACCCGATGCTCAGGTATTTGACGGATTGTTTTTCGGTTACAGAGTTAGTGTCGAAAGTGGCGCGAGAATGTGTGCTGGTTCGGTTCTCAAAGGGGAGGATGAACCTGAAAGTTTCAAGAAACATGGTGTAATTCTGGAAGCGTCAGTATGTACTATAAATTCACTCGTGGGTGTTACAGGTAACGCAATCAAAATTGTTTACATTAATTGTAAGATACAGGAGCTATGTAATTAATTATTTTTTAAACTCCTGGTGCACGCGGGTTGGGTCTGTGGCATCTATGACGAGAATTGTTGTTTGCTCAACTTCTTGAAGTCACCCTCAATAACGTCATCTAATAGTTTCATTTAAGATTGCAATGTAAAAGGCACGCTTTCTTTTGGTACAGCACAATTATTGAAAAACCTATTAATAGGCTTCCAGTAGGTAAAGTGTTAAGTGTCCGAATATTAGTGGGAGTCACTGTAAGTAGAAAGAACAATATTTATCTAGAAAAATGTTCAAAAGGAATTGATCAGTTTTATTTAATATTCAATATTTTATAGCGTCTTGATTTTTTATCACGGAAATTATTTGTTTGAACACAGATTTGTATAACTTTTTATTGTTTTCTGCCTTGATTAGTGTCATTCATGTTCGATACCTGGTTTTCACCCATGTTTTAACTTGTGGATATCACTTATCGATTTAAGACTATCAATTTTGACAACAAGTAAACTTTTCTTAAAACAGTTTTAGACCGGTCTCCATTTCAGATGTACTACATTTTTTCACGACCCATTTTGTGCACTGCAGAAATTGACATATTTATATTAAACACTATGTACTGGAGGGTTCTCACGACACGTAATATTATCATTTCCTGCGCAGAATTACCAAGAGAAAAATACGACGCTATTATTTTGTCCCACTCGAGGTCTATAGCGTCTTTCTTAATATTCTTATTGTTAGAAACTCCGCATAATCTCCCGAACAGATATTTACAGCTATACAACAGAATTGATTTACTAAAAAATTTTCTCCCGGTACATGAAAATACAAAGACACAGTCCTTCGTATCTTTTTCAATAAGAAATAACCAAAGGAACTGCACAATATTTGAAATAAAGTCATTGTCTCCGTACTTCGGTATTGTCTCGGACGGGAACAGTAAATGTAGAAAAATACAATAGGTACCTCAATATTTTACGAGGATAGCGGTACTTCCATTGAATGCGGGTAAGCGGCCAACGCGCGACTTGCAATCATTTCCAAAATGGGTAGTAAAAGTGTAAAAACATTGAAGGTCATTAGGAAAGTACGGCGCGGTATGAACGATGGTGGAAAATCCGAGATAAGCGATTTACAACAACATTTTACGACAAGGGGGCGTGAACATGGATAGATAATATGGGGAAAGTTATATTGACGGCAATCGGCTGCGATTGTTATTGAGACGTACCTATAATCGAGTTTTTTTAGCGGGGAAGCAAAGCACTCGAAACAACTCGAAATAATGCCGGAGACACGCCGGAAAGTGTTACCTGGAAGAGAGCTGGGAGTGAGGGGGTGCAGGTTGCGGTGCACGCCGTGGATCTTGGGGGAGGAGGTCGGCGGAAAGGGTGGACGGAAGGTGGAAATTGTTCACAAATCTAATTGTACCACGCGCCTTTGTACTTCGTCCTTATTGTTCTACTTTGTACTTGGATGTTTTATTGCGGGCCATTGTGGTCGCTTTAACCATGCTACGTAATTAATTCTGACTTGTAATTTTCTTTTCCTGGGAAATCATTCACGGGGCGAAGGCCACCGACCTCGATCGAACCAAACGAATATTCTGCTGCGCTATCGTTTTCTCGAATGAGTTTCTTGTACAATGTACACTTTTTTTATAATGTATACGCTAACTTGCTTGGACGCAATGATAGTTGACATTCATTTTGCACAGTTTCGTTCCATTGTTTTAGAATTTCATACACAGACACTCGGGTGTTTACACTCTTCTTCTGTTTTCGTTGACAAATGGCGAAATTGCTACAAATTTTTACTTTTTTTGATAGTCGATTTAAATTTAAAGCATAAAAATACTCACTCAAATTGTGAAGTCGACGACGTTTTATTGGACACCATAGAAAATTTTAGGTTAATCTAAATATTTAATTACAGTAACTTCCCTATAAAATCGGGAAGTTAAAAAATTGTCAATATATTTTTACATAACTTCTTTCATTGCAAAGATTCTTTTTTAACATTCTCTGTGGTGGGGCCAGGATACGAGATTTAAATTTCAACGTTGAAATATGCGTAACAAATTACAAATACTATGCGTAAAAAATTAACTAAAATGAATAGTAAGAGGCTCACGATCATGCACAATCTCTGTTCAAAAGTTTATTATTTTTAATGAATCGTAGACACATCGTTACACCCCCCATTTCTAATCAGCTATAATCAAAATATAATGATCTCGTTTTAACTATAAATAAAAATAGTAATAATGATCATGGATTTGTTTTTGTGATCAGCAGATAGCACTGCAAAATGCATGCTGCAAGCATATTTGTTTATTATTTTTTTAACAGGAAGTGTTTTGAAACGTCGCAGTAATTCAGGCTGATAATATAGTGCAAGTAATTTTTAAGTTCACGTAATCATTTAATATCTTCACATCTCGGGTATCATCATTGATTTCGGCCGCGTACTTTGCATCCAGTCTGTGTTACTATACTTATATGGTATAAGAAGGGTGAGGCATACAGGATTTGAATAATACATCCCTCGATCGCATGCGACACGAAGAGCCAACGAAAGAAAGGTAAATATCGCCGAGACTCGGCAAACAAGGTCTATGCGGATCGGAGAGTTACTGGAACGATCTTTCCTCCGCCAGAGATCGACTTCCTGTCATCGATTTGATAAAGAACAATCTATTTTCGGGCTGGATCATCATTTCATCTTATTTCCGATCTTTGGAAAGCAGTTATGGTTGCTAACATTAATACTTACAAAATCAATATTTATATTTCTTTATGTGATATTTGAGTAGTATTTATTGGAAAATTGAGCTCAACATTTTAAACTAAAAGGACGTGGCAACCATCTTCCCAAAATCATTCGTCTAATACACATTTTCCGAATTTGACATTAAACTAGACAAAAATTTATGATTAACTAGACGAAAGTTACGACTAGACTAGACGAAATATGCGATTTTTTATTTTAATCGGCTTTTTTTGTCCGTAAAAAATTGCGGTTCACAGATTGCGAATGAGATTTGTATGAGCTGAAGCATTTTGTAAATGGAACAATCGCAAATTCGAACGGATATTTATTATAATTCCGGTTCGACCTTTGGCGTACTCTTTCTGCATTTCGCGCACGTTCGATCGACAAAGAGAACAGCAAGCTGGAGCTTCTGGAAGATAGACTTCGGCAGAAATAACGCGGTCTACGTGGCCGGAAACACGCAAAACACTCGCTGGCACCGTCACAGACACGTTCTCTAGTGAAAAACTATATTAATTTTAGGATTATTTGATGGTACCAACATGTTTTTAGTCTACAGATTTAAATGCACTTGTATCTCATATAATTATCCGCGACACATTGGCGTAGGAAGTCATACTGAACCTCTAGCGCAAAATTTTCTTCATAGCCAAAATGATCACTGTGCGGATTTTATGCATTTATGACAAAAATGAGTAAGTGTAATTTAAAACAGCAAGTAAATTAGAAGACTTCTAAGAAGTATTAGAAGATATCTAATACGTAGTTCAGTCTCCGAAATGTGTCAGATCTTTTCCAAAATTTTGAATTGTCAATAAATGTAGAAAATGGGGCAAAAACTGGTTTTTCGATTTTTCTCAACAACTACTCTTACAGATAAGATATGGTGCTGAAACTTAGCAGAGAGGGGTCTTTTTGGGTAGGCTATCGAATGGTCGAAGCTCGATTAAAATCGGGCCGGGGGCGAATTTCACCATCTCACCACCAAACCTAGATATAGCTAGGTCTACCTTTGAATTAGGTATTTTTAAACAGAGTTATATAATCATACTTGACACATGTGTAAATTATTAAGTATAAATATCGCAAAATATGGTACGAGTCGAAATATGATAAAATGAAAAGATGGGATAATTGGCTGAGGGTATTTAAGTCTTTTCTTGTATAGTAAGTTAACCGTCTTAGAATTTAAATTATATTTTAAAAACATTTATATAACCACACTCGACACATGTGACTGATATTACAATGTTTTAGTAAATTATCTAGTATAAACATCGTATCCTCATTATAATGGGATTGGTTGATTGAAAATGATAGCATCGGAATTGTCTACTTCCGAAATGGGGGCATCTGATAATCCAAATTTTGCGGAGTGTTTGCCATATCGACTCGAAACAGTCTCACCCTCTGACACTTGTCGACGCACAAACACAGCGGTACATGTGCGGAACCACGAACAATAATTTCCATACTAACGTTATCTCAAACGTCCCTGCATCTCTGGACTACGTGTTGAATTTGGATAACGCTAACTTGACAGAAGGGGGATGGTCACCCTCATGGAAATCTTGTTGCTTTTCTGCCGGGAAAACCGCATCTCCTCATCCGTCAGCAACCAACACTATATCCCTGCGATATGCTTGAAATGGTTGAACGAAGTTGAACTGAAAGTTTTTTACTTCCGTCAATGAACATTATATTTGCTGCGTAAGATATTTATATCAGATTATTGCGGAATACGTAGGCGATTACCATTAATGTGTATACTGTATTATAATTTATGCGGTGAATATACTACGCGGATTAAAATGGTATCGACTGCAATTTATTTTAATATTGCAAAGTCTGATATTTTATCTGACGTTATATAAATAGTAGAGAAGTTCAATAAAGTTTTATGAAATATTTTCCATTCATGTTAAACCATGTTAGCATTTTTCTTTGATTCGATCAATTAGTTTAGCGGCAATTGTTTATAGTCACTAATGTCATGATTTTATTTAAATTTATATTGAATTTTTCTATCTATATTCCGACACTAATTTTATAACGGAAGAAATATTGAACTAATTGCTTAAAATTTTGGAGAAAAATATTATTAATCATTTAACTGGATTCGGTATTTTATGGAGAATCAGGAAAAAATTATTTTCTGCTTTATAGTGCATTTTAATATAAGCGTAGTTTTTAAAAAGTGTTTTTTATAATATATTTTATTTTCTACTTTTATTGACGTCGGAAGCAGGTGTGTATACAAAATTTTAGCAAGATTGGACTATGGGAAGAGGTTTAAAATTCGATTACAAGATTTGATGCATACAACAACAACACGGCAAGTTAATATAAGCGTGGTAATAAAAAAACCAAGGCTTTTCGCTAAAATTCTAGGATGTGTTCCGTTGTGAGAAAGCGGAAACCGCTGATCTCGAATGTAGATTCCAGATAATTGAAAAGCGCCTGGAATATTTGATAGAAATCCGTCGAAGGTATCAGGTTACCCCTGTATATTTGTTAATTTGGAGGGGGTTATCGATAATAAAAATCCAGGATAAATCTAGCTGTTCATAACTAAGCGTGAACGCGATAGATTGAATCGGCCTAAGCAACACCGACCCTCCCACGAATTTCATCCTAGCAACCCCCTCTTGCCTTACGTTTCTGCTCGGCATTTTCGAGGTGGACACCGAGCTGACCGAATCACTATCAGCTAGATATTCGCTGGCGTGGCGTTTGCGCCCCATTTTATTAAGGAAATCCTACCCTGTCCACCTCGTCGGCCACCCCTCCTCCTCGCGTCCCTCGCCGTTGAATCCTCCGGGTCGAGGGAGGAGATTTCCTCGTCGTAACACGTGCGACGACGTGCATTTCCACCGATCCTGGTTTTCCACCTTTCCCCGATTACCCTCCTCTCCGCGCGACGTCCATGGAATTGTTTTCCCCCGAACCGGCAGCATTTTTCTCGCGAATACGCGAAAGACGGAATGAGAGACACAAAGCCGGCAGAACGGCAGGCACGCTGGATTCCCTTTCCAATCGACGACTGCGTTACGCATATCGATGAGCGACTTTCGCGGCTTCGATGAAATCCGTATGCTCTGCAAATTACGACATTTCGTTAAGCATCTAGCAGTTCATTTCGTAAAAAATTACTTGCCTCATATCAGTCTTTAATGCATTTACACCCCCGATCTCGAAAGTCACTTGTTCAATTCTCCTCTTGGAAGAAACAGAATCTTCAAGGGATTTAATCATATGCAACTATATATTGTATTGCATAATGACGGGGGAGGAAATAAATGCTGGCATCGGTTTCGGCGCAAATCTTTTGGGCTGGTGAAATGAGCCGCGAGTGAATCCGTGAAACCCCCCCCGCGACAAAACGTTACAATAAAGCATTTAAACTGGCTAGAATCATCCAGCAATTTGACCTCAGGCAGGATTTTCCAGTCTCCACACCCTCAATCTTGCGGAACGGCTCTAAACTCCATCGCGTCGCGGCCGCTAGACGGGGGGCAAAGTAATAAAAATATTCCGCAGCGCCGGCAGCGCGGGGAGGTAGACAGAGAGGAAGGGTGGCAGGACCGCGTCATTAAAGGAAATTATAACAAAGTGGGTCTTCTGCAGTACCGTGAGCCACCGTTGCCCCGTGGATGAAGCTTTATAAGAGGAGAAGACGGACGCGGGATGGAAGAAGGACGATGGAAGGGCTGACTCAGTTCGCGCGGAAAACGAATTGAAATTTTAATCGCCCACCCCCGTGGACAAAATGCGTCCACCTCTCTCTTTCTCACTCTCTTCTCTCTCTCTCTTTCTCACTCTCTTCTCTCTCTCTCTCTCTCTCTCTCTCGTTCTCTTTCTCTTTCTCTATCTCTCTCTCGGACCTTCCACCGTAACAATCCCTTCTTCCTGCGCCATACCACCGCCTCGACCTTCCACCCTACTTTTTTTCTACTTCCTACTTTCTTCCTCTACCCCCTTCGTCGCTCACTAGATTTTTATATTTCCTTTTTCCAGAACGGGGTAAATGCTTTTACGCGCGTCACCATTACGTCCCGTCGATGTCCTCCATTCTGCTTTTGTAACGCGCCTGCTTTTTCCGCTACTATTTTACGGACCGTTTTTCCTATTAATGACGTTTAAGCACGCTCTACCAACGCCGATGTACGCCACCAGTTTGTAAAACTAATTGATTATTGGCACAAGTGTAGTAATGCTTCGATATAGGAAAAACTGCGCGATCGAAATGTCACTTATATCGTGGAGACACTATTTTATCGTTTCATATTGCTAGCATTGAATGTACAGAAGGATGCCGAGTAAATTATACTAGTTCTCAATGATGATTTCCAAGATTCGAGTACTACTTGTGAAAGATTCGAATCCTTTTAACATTGAAGTATCTTTTCGAAACTTGTAAGTACTCATCTCGAGGTTCGATATCAATTTATATATCGAAACTCATGAAATGAAACTTAATTATTGAAATTAGCTCGGATTCGTGACTACATATTGAACTTGATCCCATCCCTAATTATAAGTATTTATGTACATATTTATATACAATTATTTAGATACGTTTCGTACTCGTGTATAAGTATTAATCTCCACAATTTTGAATACTCCAAAGCTTGACGAATCTACCCACAAAGTTTAAAGCCACTATACTAATTTCTGTTGAAAAAATAACCAAAATCGTATATTCAGCTAGTCACATTACATACAGAACAGTTTCTGCGTATTCAGAATAGTTTATGAGAGAAGTATGCAAAATAATGAAACCCCAAAAGTGGTTCAGATGGACATAATCAGTTTTGATACTACACAATTGTAAAATAAGAAATCTAGAACGGCGTTAATAGATTCAGTGTTCAGCACTCCGACCTTTGTTCTTTGGCCAGGTATCGGGTTACCTAATGCACGAGGCGAGCGTAAATTATCAGAAAAATGCGAAGGAACGGTAACGTGAAAACGACCCGGTTTAATTCGACGGTGAACGTTGCTCGAGTTCATCGCTCCGTCAGAACGTTAGAACCGCGAGGCCCGATGAAGGACAGGGAGAAAGTCGAAGAGAGAAAAATGGGGGCCAGATTGGCAGAGAAAAGGACGCACGTCGTCGTTGAGACGGCTTTGACGCACCTGACGAGGAATAGATTGTTCACGTTCAAGGATGAACCAGGCGTGTTCCAGGGACTCCTTCGTGGGCCTAGAGCTCCCTACCGTGTCCGTATCAAATTTTTCTCGGCCACGAGACTCGTGCGGAGGGGATGAAGAGCCCGCCTTTAAAGCCATTGAGAACTTATTGAGAAATCGTGAAAATCGATCGGGTGCTTGAACCTTGGGCGCCATAGTCTCGACCACGTGCAACTCGTCTCCGACATCGCGCGGCGGAGCAACCGTACCCGCGGACAGCGACCTGCTGAAAGAAAGAAAAAAGAGAGCATTGTGTGAAATTAGAGCCCTTCTTATGGTAATTCGACCACCGAATGATTGCCGGGTTACGATCGGTCGGCCCTTATAGTTTTCTACTGCGGCAGAAGGACGACTCCGGCGTAGGACGCCCGAGACACGTGTCTTCGGAGCTATACCTATTTCGCTTTTATGGACTCCGGAACGAGGTTAGGTGAACAGTGGGTTTTGCTGTGCTTAATTTCTCTTGGCGTTTAGATAACACGTGGCCATAGTGTCGGCGTGATGACACACTTTTTTAGAACGTTGGAGATAGTCAATTTTCCAGAAATGTATCCTGGTATAATAATTAGACGGATTTTATACATTTGTAACAAAAATGAGTAGGTGTAATTTCAAACAGTGAAGACGTTCGAAGAATTTAGAAGTACTCTTATATTATTTTCAATCTATTATACGTATTACGTCAGAAAATAATTTTCTATTTCACTCCAGTTTGTTGCAATTCAAGTAGAAAATGTCTATTTTGCATAAAGATTCACAATCTCCTAATAAAACATTTAATTTCATCATTGTCATTAGAGTAGAACCATTCTAGTAAAATCAATGCTGGTTAGAAAACGTTAAGCCTTGGATGGCAGGTCTTGGGTCTATTTTGAGCCAAAGTTACAGACGTTCGATCGGAATTTTTGTTTGTTTTTTGAGAGACCGTTTAAAGCTTCGGCTACTTATTAGGTCCGGCAAGATCAATATCGATCTCGAAGAAGTAGGTCTAAAAGTACGTAGGACAATTGAATGCGTCAGTATTTAAACAAAATCGTCGAAAGTATCCATCCTGCGAGGGTTAAAATCACAGCAATTTATTTTCTAATTCCTTGATTGGCGGAACTGGCGCTCAATCTAATTTTATCCAGCGGCGGAAGAAATAAAAACGGTATTAAAAAAATCGAAATTTGTTTAAAACTGTACAGGAGGCTCGGTGATCTCACGCGGAATCGTTAAATAATCGCTAAATCAACGGTACCGAAAGTGCCGCGAACGCATACAGCTATTTCCCCCCGGCGAAGTCGCCAGGCAGTTAATAATGACGGAGCCAGTTAATCAAAGCGGCGTGACGTCTCAAGGTCATCCTGTGTATTTTTTCAGCGTCTCGAGTAACGATCGAGAGTTAATTAAGAGAAACAAGTCTGTATAACCGGCCGATCGAAAAACTATGGCTCGGAACCATGAATCTTCCCACAGAAGAAAAATGAGGAACGGCTCTCTTGTCGTTGTATCGTTTCCAGTTTCGCGATGATCGTGGTAGCGTGTTCTTTTCCCTGATTCTTTTTATCGTTTGGTCAATCCTCCCACTCGTTGGTCTTCTTCTTGATCTGGTTACCCCGCGATATGGCCGCGAGAGACTCGCCGGCACCACGGTTCCCACAACATCCTTTGTCCGGTCCGCTCTGGCGAACAGAGAGAGAGAGGGAGAAGAAGACGGTGAACGAGAGAGAGAGGGAGAGAGAGAAAGAGAGGGAGAGACCAGGACCGACATCGAGAGCTCTCTCGGGCTCCGAACTAAAACTAAAACTAGTCTAACTGCATCCTGACGTCATCCGCGGCGCTATTTGCCTTAACCTTGAACGGTCTCTCCCCTGCCCTCCTTTTTCGCCGCGCACCGAAAGAAAAGAACCAGGATAACGCCGAGGAGAGAAGATGGAGCGGATGTGGAGCACAGTGGGGGGAACCCGGTGTGGTTCTCTTGTTTGGACCAACTCCGGTACAATTAAAGTTCGTTCACACATTTTCCTCGAATTTCAGTCGCCGCGATCGGTTTCGCGCCGCGCCACCGCACTCCGCCGTCCGACACCGAAACCATTACGAAAATTGCCGACGACGACGACGTGGGCGGACGTGGATCTTGTTCGATCGCGGACGCCTCAGAATGGTCGTTTTGATCGATCCTTGATCCTCCAGTCGATGCCTCCTCGACACCAACACCGGTGTTGGCACACTTGTGAGTAGACTGCGGATCCCTATGCAAAACAAAAATATTCATATAAATAAGAATATAATATATCGTTACTCTTAAATTGTTTTAATTTATCTCCTGTTTTAAATTGCACTAACTCATTTCTCGGTAGACAAGCGAGTTTTATACATTTATGACAAAAAGGCGTTAGAAATAATGAATAGAGTAATGAGTAGAATGAATATTACATTTCTTTCTAGCTGGTTTTATGCCGAACTCGACTCGATATGATGTTCTGGTTTATTTTCAATCCGTGTTCATGATTCAAAGAATATTTTGTATACTATTATAATGAAGAGACAGCGGATCTTTATGGAAAATACAAATTGTATATCTGAATTGCAAAAAACTGGAGTGAAGCATATTGTTGAATAGATTGAGAATAATATAACAGTATTTTAAAATTTGTGTGTCTGATGCTTTTACTGTTTTAAACTTCACCTACTCATTTTTGTCATAAATTCATAAAATCCGCTGTCTAATAACGAAGCATGCTTTAACACATTAATAGAAGTGTGTATGAATATAGACATGGCACAATATTTTATTCGTAAACAGCTAATGCTTTAAAATGAATTTTACAGCTACTTTTAATCGCCTATTTCAGCCAAATTGAAAAGGCAAAAATGGCTGAAAAGGGTACGTGCACGACTTGAACAATCGGAATGAAACTGGATTTCTAATTCGGCGAGACGCGGGTCCCAGCAATCCAAAAAATTCAGTTGGAATATCCAAGATCTGAAGCGTCCGATCCGATATTTGGTAACCAGTATCCTCCGGGAGTTAAGTGATGGAGCTTCGGCGACACCAAAGGATTCGGTAAACTGTAATCCGTCGTGTGCTCGTCCAATTCTTTCTCAGACACGAGAATTCCTGGCTATTTCTCTCATTTGGCCGTGACGAGATCGAGAAATAATTCAAACCGCGAAAACCTATAATTTTGGTTCGCCGCGTCCCGCTTCAGATCTTATCGATCGCGAACAAGAGGAGAAAGAGAGACGGCTAGGGGAAAAAGAGAACGAGAACGCAGGAGGGTGAAGAGGCGGGAAGAGAAAGACAGGCAGAGAGAGACAGAGAGAGGGAGAGAGAGAGAAAAAGACGAAGAAATATCATCGATACTATTGGTAAATACCGAAATACCGTTCCCGCGGGCGAATGCCGCGGGGACCAGTTTCGTGGTATTCACATTAGTTTTCGATGCGTCGTCGATCCGCCATGGCGGGCACGGTTCGATTTCTTCTTCTTCGTCGCGTTTCGTCCCTCCTTTTTCTGCCTATCGATTGCCCGGCAAGCCTCCTCTCTTTTTCCACGGTTCCTCGGCCCTCGCAAACACGAAACGCCGCGAGAAACGAGCCGCAAAAATCCTTTGTTCGCGCCCACGTGACGTGGTCATGAAGCATGTTCCGTTTTACGCGACCGACGCTCCTGTGGCTCCAGCCTCGTTTAAACGACCGCACGTCGATGGCAATTAGAGGCGGGGAATCCGACGCTCTGTATAAACACCCTTTCCGCGTGAATAACACGTTCCCCGCCGGATTTTCGCGTATTGTTCCCTGGCTAATTTCTCGGCACACGAACGAGCACAAAAGTTTTCATGGGAAATAATACAAAAGTGTGCGGATAATGGAATATTCTGATATTGCATTAAATTTGTTTAAATCAAAGTCAAGAGAATTGTATAGTACTAAATGATCACAGATCATTCTGGCTGCTGAATCACATATATTTTTCAACATAAACAACTGTATAGAATTGTTATAATTAATAACATGTATAATACTTAAAAGTTCGATTCTGTTTAACCACAAAATGTTGACGAACCATTATAGAATATTGCCAATTTTTTGCACATATTATGGTTGCATAGTTTTGTAAGCTAAAATACAGGAATTGAAAGAATTGAATGACATGAAGGGAATTATACATAGAGCACTAATGATTGTAATTATATTTCAGAATTTTACTTGCAAAAATAACAAAAAGCTCAGATTACCCATAATATTATAAACGTATTATCATAAAGATTATAAATTTATCTATAGTATATGTAATTTTAAAGGCAAAAGAATATTTTGATTTAAAAAATACAGCTAATGTCATTTTATGCATCAAATGGGAAATATGGAATGTGATTTATGTGTTTCAAGATATTGTGGTGTCGACATAAAGAATCGAAAAAAGAGCTGTCTAGATCTTGGAGCAGCGATTGATTAAATACAGTACGAGGAGAAAGTCTGTTAACAAATCACAATCGGCCGCCGAATCTCTCGATCATTAAGGAATTACTGGTCGCGACATAACCCTTCGGAAATCCGAACAAAATTCTTTCAACTAGTTTTATTAATTTCCACAGAAGCAGTATATCACGGAATAAAGTTTTATGGCGACCCCGTACGTTCTGGGCATTTCGTTTTCGGCCAGGTATTTTTCGCTTTCACGAAATGGGAAATAAGCGTTTAATTATTTTATGACCGACACATAATCACGCGTACCGTTGGTTTTTCGTTTCCTCATTTAATCGCTGCAAGCTATTCTCTTAACAGGAGATTATACCTTCAACGACTTAATTTCCTTCTCATTGTTCGCTGCGAGCAGTTATACGAACAATACGTTCGACAGTACAGCGAACGTAATAAAAGATCCTGAAATATTATACTTTTTTAAAAAATTTCATCGAAAGAATATTCAATTAACTAGATACACATGTAGATTAGCAGTACGTGAATAATTTACTCTCTGGTGGTCCCTGCTAATTTTACAAATGTGTACAAATTTATCTTATAAATATGTATTTTCTTTGATAAAGGGAATTTATGCTTTGTTTAATTAAGAATTAAAGGGTTGGTTTATAACGTAGCACATAGTATATTATAGCATAGTATAGTACATGTACTACATATACGATTTATTTTACAAAAATTAGTACTAGATTTTAGCCAATTTTTGTATACCTTTAAAATAAAGCAAAGCAAATCCATGGAACAATAAAGCAAAAACACGGACAGCCAAGCAAAATAAAACGTTCGTGCAACAATTGCAAGACACGGAGCTAAATATAGATTTATATATTTTACTGAAAATTGTGCTGTAGTAAAAATAGTACAATATATTAACACTCTTAAAGTCTGTCAACCTCTCTTAATATCTGTTTTAAATTGCCCCTGCTCATTTGTGTCATAAACGCATAAAATCCGTCGTCCCCTATACAATTACGATGCCTGGGGAAACAGCTTACTAGTAATCCTAAAGTTTCCGAACTTTTTACGAGGTCACCCAAACGCTAGGTCCTACGACACTCGTGTCATAAACGCATAAAATCCGCACTAAGTCGTCCTGGTCCCTGCATAGAATAGATTTCGGACCAGGTCCCGTTACTCTAAGTACCGAGTAAATATTTCGTGTAAGAATGTATGTTTGCCCGAGCATTCTCAGCGTGCTAACAACAGTAACATAATAAATCCACAAGAAGGCAGCGCGACGAGAGCGAATCGAACGGGGCTAGACAAGCCGAAGCAGAAAGCCTCGGTTGAAAAGACGATACTCAGCAACGAGGTCGTGTCGGAGGAGAATCGACAGCCCGGGGCCTCGGTCGCCGTTGTAAATTAATTAATCCCCTAAACGCGGGCGCAATTAGTTCGCCCATGGAACGATGAATATTCGAGAATTCCTGAAAAGCGTAGACCCGTGAATTCCGCACGGCGAATTAATCCCGAAATTGCGGTAATAAAACAATCGATGCCCACGGCAGCTGTGGATCGTTCGAGCAGCGGTCAAGTGGCGGAACGACGACCAACCGAGGTACCGTTTCGTACCTGAGCTCCTTGCAACAAATGCACAATGAAGCGTCGTCGTCCGAGATTCACCGCGGCTATGCGACGCGCCGGTCGCATCGCGCACTCTTCTGCGGCCACTTGGTTGCATAAAGCGCGACAGTGCCACTGGAAAGACCCGGTACACAACATTGTTCCCGAAACAATGGAATTTGTTGGCCTCCCTTCTACTGTCCCGCGTTGAACTCTCCCTGGCCGTGGCCGGAGATGCACACCTGCGCGCGGACAAGTGCACTTGTCCTTTCTTATCGGCGCTGCGCCACGGCAAATTATGATTGCCCTAATTTCTTTTGACTCACGGCCTACACGTCCTTGGGAAGGAGGACGTTCAGAATGCGCTGAGAGATCAAGTGGTCACCGAACGCTTGCCATCGGGGATGAACCGAGCGATAAGCTTGGACTCGTTTCGCGAGTGTCGCAATTAAGGGGTCGTTCTAGTTCGTTGTCTCTCCGAGTCTAGTTCAGGGGAACTGATCAATGGATTCTTTTTTGGGTCGTTAAGCCGAGCTGAAATTGGTTTAAGTCTCTTTTTAGTCGAGATAATGCGTAATCGATATGATTCCGACGATTTATTTAACCCTTAACTGGTGTACCAGGGGTCTCCTACAGCGCCAACAACATTTCTGTGCATTTAGATTGTTACTTGGGTAAGTCTAATAGGCCACATTTCTCTACAGAAATTGGTATTAGCTGAGACCAATTCAATTTTATATTCTGAAGTGAGTCGCGTGGACTGTTATCGATAGTAGAAATATTTAACTAACGACAATGCAATAGAGATAAACAAATATGGTAACTATAAGATTTTGACAAGTAAAAATTGCAAGAATCGCAACCCTCAAAAAATTCCTACAAAATCGAAATGATTTAATTAGTATAACCGAAACTGTAAAAATAAAATTTGCGATTATTCCTAGAATCTTTCTGTACCTTAAAACTTTTATTCAAATATAATTTACTCGAACCTAGTTGGAGAATTAGTGTCACATATGACCGACGTGACAGTCAACATGTTAAATAATATTTCCAGAGGGTGCAAAAATCGTTCAGTTGCTCTAGAACGAATTAATCTTGTCAATTGTGAGTTTCATTCACAAACATCGCACAATGATTTCGTCGATACTCGCGAATAATTATCGCCAGGAAAACCGGAGAAAAGAGCGAAAGGAAACGAGGTCGAAACGCGCGTGATAGAGAAGGTGGAACAGAGAAGAAGAGGAACGATCGTGGCGTCGACGACAATCAGTAATTTCTTCGGTCATCGATCATCGTGGAACGTGACGCGATTGGCCGGCGTTTCGGGGTTGTCGGTAGAACCGGGGCTTCCGATTGGTTCGCGGCAAGTGTGAGAAAACCTCCTGCGAGAGTGCTCAATGCCTGTCGAGCGAGATGATTTATCGCAATGACACTCTTTTTTTCGATTTCCCTTTCGTGCACCTCTGCCAATGTGACCAATAATACGCTACTGTTTGCGAAATGCGACGATTTTCAAGCATGTACGTTACATATTTCCGATGACAATTTTTATACAGATTTTCTATATTTTTATATCTATATACTGTATAGAGTTTCTTTTTTAAATATTGTAACATGAATATTTTCCATTTTAATTTAATGTAGCTTTTTCTAAAATACCTTACTGCCGCATTATTGTTTAATTGACAAAGTAAATGGTCGGTGAAAATAATTACTTTTGTCCAACTATTAATTTTTAAGCGTTGATAGAACTACAGTAAGCCACGAAAGTATTCGAACGCCCTTTAAAACAGAATAACTTTTTTATAATTGCACCAAACGACCTGATATTTTATAATCAATTAGAAGCATTGGTTTATGAAATGTATTATATTCTTAACGTATTATTAAAAAATTAAACAATTAAAGAATTTTGCTTGTTTAGACGAACAAAAAGCGACTATAGTATGTGTAGACTTAGGAAAGTGAAAAGATTGAATTTATTTAGAAATTTTGTTATAATTTTTGAAGATTGATAACATATAAAACCGATTAATTGACTCTGGGTTCAGTGTTACAAGACAATCGACAAGATTTTAATATGAACTTTATTTAAAAATATTTTCTTTTCGATTTATATTGTCCATTATTGGTAAACTCGTCTACCTTAACGAGAGTTTATTGAGAGATTATTAACAAACATTGACTATGCAGAATACGTGATGAATTTTGCCTGATTAGACGTTTCGCCGAATCGAACGAACCTCCTTTGCAACAATTGTCTAATTGCAAATTGAAATGCGCAGACTATAAACAATGGGCTTTAATTGAATCGGACAGCGCCGAAGTGAATTGGTGGGTAAGCCCAAACTCCTATGGCGCCTGCAGTCTCAATCACGGTCTCTTTTTTCATCCTGGTCGATGACGTGCATCTATGCGGCACGATACTCGGTGCGTTCGCCGTTATATTCGTAGCATGTAAATAATGCATCCGCTGCACCGCATCGCTGAGCGCTCCGGCGTCGAAATTTTCATAGGAGGGTGCGCTCCCAACAATGGACGATGATCGAGCTATTTTTGCAGGTGAGCCGACACGCCGCGCCGCGCCGCGTGAAACGATTTTTCGCTGTTGGAAACTCCCCGAATTGCTGTCGGACCGAAAAAATTCAATTTAACTCGCACAACGCTCTCACCTATGGAAACGCTAATTTAATCATTCCTAAAGTTATTAATAGACTGCGGAACATTATTGACTTATGATAGAATTACGTGGAACACAAAACTGTGAAATCATTGCAGAGATTCAAGAATGCTGCTACATTTAAATGATTAAAAACATAAATACATAGCCATTTTACTTATGTTCTTTACGATCAAATTATAGAGATTAATTTTGTATAAAGATCCGCAATCTAGTAACTGTATTTGATCAAATAAGTTGTTTATTAGTGATATCTTGGTTTAGATCGTGGAAGTTTAAGAATTATTTAAGTATTACCTAGGAATCTTACTTGCAAGTTTCCCGTACATCTCGAAAGTAAGCTGAAATTTCGAAATGAAATACGGAATCGAAACACTATGCATAGTGACAAAAATGTAAACTGAGTTTTTGTTGAGATATATGTATTTCTGTCAATTCTCCATCTCTGCTCTCTACCTCTCTCTCTCTCCCTTCTTATTACAATTTATGTAATATTTTAAATGAAATAAGATTAAATCAGTCTGTGATTTTTCGATGATTTCTGTTCTTAATCAGCGATTAACTTCATCAATCGATTGGATCAATCGTCCATTTTCCATTACCTTTTTTAATCGTTCATTAATCAATCAATCTTGGTTGAAATTTTCATTGATTAATGCCCACCTCTGTCTCCCAGCATACAATGTATCTGATCAAGGCTGATCGATTGAAACAAAAGAAATCGTTTTCAAGGAGATATTGATTTTTCGAGAATCATCTGTATTCCCTCGCGTACCGCTTTTTCATATTATTGCTGCGAGCACAAAGGCCCGCCTACTGGCGTTACAGTACCTGAAAACGATGTTATAGGAGGCAGAAAACGCATACGAATCGGCTCCGAACTGACCGATTATATTATGAGCACCGCGCTCTGACAATTGAAAGTTGCTATTGAAGGTTCCATTGAAAAGTGTTTAGCCACGTACCATAGATTTTTCAGAATTATGCAATAATCACCGGTCGGTAATATGTGTTAAATATTTAAACATTTAATACACAATCGAAGGCATCTTTTCCCGAGTTACCTTATACGATAGTATCACTAACGGTTTGCTCTGTTACCGTTCGAAATCTGTCGATCCCCTTGATAGTAAAAAGGGTGAACGCGTTTAGAGTAGTTCGAATGAAGGAGACGATCGAATTTATCGGTCGATTACTTACGTAGTCGTAGTGGTTCGAGCTAATGCACAGGCTGAAGAGTTAATTTAAAGAAGGTACCGCTTCGATTCCGGAATAATGCAAACGTTTCGTTGGTATCTGCTTACGAGGACGCGGGGTCTGCAGACTCTTTACGAGGGTGCATGTCAATGACCTCGAGCTTCGAATCGCGAGCTGCCACACGGGGGTGGTCCCGGGATCGGGGGATGAGCGCTGGGGACCGGTCGTGTTTCGGCATTTTTCTGCCGTTTATGGTAGGGGGTTGATGAGCTGCTGTCGTTGCTACTTTGGGGTAGGTCGCGGCACGCGGCCGCGCCGCGCCGCCTTGTGATTTAAGATACGCCCCGGAAAAGGAGAAAGGAACCCGTAAGAGAGGGTTATTTTACCGGCAAAACTCCCCGGCAGTTTGTGTTTCACTTTCTTCTTTGTTCGCGGGGATATAAGGTTTTTACGTTTCCGCGGAAAGTTCCCCGTTGTCGATTCGCCAACCGATGCAAATTATATTTTCTATGGGACAGAACGCGCTCCGTGAACGATGCTTCACAATATAAATGCCACTGAACGGTTTATTGCGAGATCGTACGCTTTATGTGCCTGTATCTTTCTCTCTTTTTTCGGGGGAGCAGAGTGCGCGGGGCGGGGGTGGCTGAATTTTTTGTCGACGTCGCTCGGGAAATGCAAGAATTGATAGTCTTTTAAGCGTTACGTACGGACTGAGTCGAGCCGAGAAGAGCCGTCAAGGGACTCTTTAAGCGCCGTCCACAACGAGATTAGATATTGCAAATGGACGTGGCTTATCTCGGACGAAACGGCTGGCTGGACCTCAGCCCCGGTCACGATAAGGCCGACTCCGGGTGGATTTCGCGCCCTCTTTTACGGTTCGACAGCCGTTTGCATTTGCATTTTTCGCAAATTTTCCACACCCTACGCCAGTTTCGGCACGCCGCTTGACGAAGTGATTACGACCCGCTCGTGCTTCATCTTATCCACATTCCTCGATAAAAATCTGCTTCACTTTTTGCACTCGTAGTTTCAGATGAAGTTGCAGTGCGGTTACCAAAAAGTTATGTAACTCTGTTAATAATCATTCCTTAATAAACCTCATCCATCTTTTGCGTGAATTTGTAACGTTCCTTACAGGATCTAAATAATTAATATGTTTCATATATTTTTTGTTAATCATGAACGACACGAATAAGCTTATTGTTAGTTTAACAAATTAACTTACGTTAATATCTCCATTTACGTTGACGCTTTTTAGTACAATTGTAGGTTCATTTATAATTATCCAAAACAGTAGAAATTTACAGCAACTTATCTTTTTTATTTTCACGAATTTAAAGAATTAATTGTTCCTCTTCCATCATATCGACATTTCACTGTATCAATTTGACACCAAGAGAGAAATCAAGTTGAAAAATAAGTAATGGGTGAGAATGTATCAAAAGTGCGCCATGAACAAAATTTTCAATGATAAATGTTCTCTAATATTTTACTAAAATAATATACAATTCCATGTGTGAGACATAATCATTTTTTCATCAATGAATTAAATTCTGTTTTGCGTGACGATGCTAATCTAAATTAAAAGTAACTTTCAGATATAAAATTAGCAAATTCATGCATCAACTCACGAGCAGATGTGGAAAAATTCTACGACACTTACTAACCCCTTGCTTGCGTCGGGAAGGGTAAAATTTGTATTTTGTATTCCGTGCAGATCCACGATAGACCGTGACACGCTCTTAACAGTCACCATGTAGAATATTTAAAGTCAACAGGGAAGTCTGTCTACGTGTGCAATTTGTAATGATGCGAGTCATAATTTACCAAAGAATTTACGTCCGACAAATGTTACCATATTCCTTGTATACGTTTATTGTTGAAATCCATTTATTCAGTATCGTTATCTTTTTTCAGTATGGTTGTGTAAAAAGTACTTAACAAGGGAACATAATCAATTATTAAGGTCTACATTATGTATATTTCTGAATTATTAACACTAAATCTACCATCACCGATCAAAATAACCGGTCCCAGATTTTTTATTTTACGATTATCGATATAATAAAAATAATTTCATAAGAAATGATTGCAGAGATATCTTTAGTGGAGCACATATTACAATAGGAGCTGCACAAAGTCTAAATAAAATCAATCTTGCCATTTTTATAAGGGAACATGTACCAAGTACATGCAGTATGTGATATAATAATGCAATAACTAGACTGCGGATTTTTATGTTAATAATTTTAATAAGCTACAAATGATGGTAAATCAATAATATTCTGTTTTCCTTCTCGTTTTTTGAATTTCCACGTGTGATTTCTGTAATGCCTGCGATGAAATTAAATTCCGGCTGAAATTACGGAAAAGTTTAACCCATCTAGTTCAAAGTCAAGCAAAAAAAATTCAAGAAAATCAAAGCGCCTCCCTGAAAGAAATAAATCGTAAGCCGCGGTTGGGGTGTGAACAGGACATGGGGATTTTTTCTCACGCGCCGAAGATAATCGTGGCAGTTCCATCCCTCAAACGGACCGAGATAAAGCGAGTCTTTAACGAGCACTTAACTGTCCCCAGCCAATAAAAGGAAACTTCGTTTAACACTCTCGAACCAGTGACACCTCTCGTCTAGCTTTTGATAAATTGAAAGCGATTAGACAAAAGAGTTACTTTATCATCTCCGGTGTCCGATGATCTTCGGGTTAGATTTAACTGAACTTGTTGAAGCTCGAACAGGCCGCGGGTTTCGTTTCGAAGTAGCCCGGGGTTTACAGATTGTTGATACCAAACAACAGAAGAAGCTAAGTACACGGACCACGAGGCAAAATCTTCGGAGTGGCATGCGTTTGGCGTTGACTGGTACAGGTGAAGGCCTGAAATGTAATATATAGACGCAGTACGCCGTAAATTCACAGACCGAGGCCCGGCTAATAGTGCTACAGCCATACAATGTTATTAATCACGCGAACGAGCTGCCGAGGGTCTTGCGAACTTAATTAATTAAATAATATAATAGCTAGAGAAACTAGGGAGCGACTCCTCCCGTTCACTCTGCCTTCTCTGGACTTCCACTTTCCCACCCCTTTCGCTCGGCATGTCCTTATTCAATCGTCTAGCATTCGTCCTCTTTGTCTCTCCAGTATCAGAAACGTCCATCAGCAGCAGCATCCCCGAGGCGCTGTTTCTCTTCGCTGTCCAAACCTCGCGGCAAACGCACGAGATATCGCCGGTATGCAGCTGTAATTGCGTAATTTCTCCCCGTGTATGCTTGTACACGCCGGATCGCGTGTGTTTATGTTTCGGGGGTTATTGTCTGCCATTCCTCCGTCGGAATAAAGACGCCGGCGATTAGGGGTGGACCGTAGCGGTAACAATTCCCGCTGCTCGATCGAATCCTCTGGAAATGTTTCGCCGTAGCCTCGGACATTAGATTTTATTCAGTTGAGAAAAGTCGATACGAGACAGTTGATTTTTTTATGTGACGCTGGGTGAGCAGCTACAGGCGTCAACAGTAATCGTAAGCAAAATTCGAAAGGATTAAAGGGTTCTATTTCTCCGGTGAAATCGGTCCAAGCCACAAACGCACGAAGCGCTTTCATCCGGTAATGACCGGCATTCGTATTCTCAATGAGGCAATCTACTGATTAGAGCAGCTCGCTGATAAAACTGATAAAACCGAACAGGATTGCGGCGCGACCGAAATCAGAGCATGGAGAAGCAGAACACGCGCGCGTACTGTTATCCGGGCAGCTGGTCCGCGACAAGAACTGATTGTGAGAGAGCTCCTCGGAGCCGTAAAACCACCGCGAATCTTCGTCCTGCGGAACGATCATTTATAATTACAAGCAGCCGGACGCGCGACCTCCCCCCTGGCTACCGCGAAACTCCCGAACACTGGAAACACCAGAACACGATTGCGACGGCAAACGAGAGAGGGGGAGGAAGGGGGACGCGACCGGAGAACTCCTGCGTCATAATTTACGGAGCTAACGTAAGCTTTCGACTTATCACCGAAACATGCAACTGGCCGGATGCAACCGATCGATAGTCTGCCCGATAACCTTGGTCCTGGCTTACGGAAAGAGTTTCGTGTCCCTTCTTCTCGCCCCCTGGTCATTGCTTTATCAGTGGATGCTCGTTTGGCGCCGGCGGTATGCATCATTAAGCTTCCAGCGTGCCGTAACGCCGACGAAGCTTACTTGCGCGGAGTTCATGCACACACACCGGTGTGTACATAGACGCTCCGGAGACCCATACACAAGCTTCCTCTTACCGCCCACCCTCTTTATTTCATCCTTCACCCTTCCCTACCTGTCTCTTTCCTCGTCCCTCTCACGGATAAACGAACGAAAAGACACACGGACAAGCGAACACGAGGGTGATCCGGACCTTCACACCGACTCGCACGTTTCGTCCACCCTTTCAGCCTCCTCTCCACCCTCGAGCTTCAACCCAATTCCCCTTAACGCTAATTTATCTTAATTACATTCTACGCGCGTTGGCTGGCGGGGCCGCGTGTGGGTGGCACTCCGCGTGCCCCGATCTACGAGAATGTGTGCACACGAAGTTTATGCACGACGCCGTTAGTCGAATCTATGGGGGTGTGGGTGCCCCTCTGTCTTCCTCCCTCTCTGTCACGGTGTTGTATGTGCATGTTGCGTAGGTGTGCGTCCGTGCGGACGCGTTTGTAATTGCATGCCGACGTTATATGGGTTTTCTGGATTTTACCCCGTGCGCGTCGCGCGTCCCTATGTGCGCGCGAACGTCCTACATCGACGAATCTCGCGCGCGTCAAAGTTTAAGGGTAATTCCGAATGCGGGCCCGGTTGATTTAACGATGCACGCCGGAAAGAATGAGCGCACCGTCCATCCACGGAACGAAGATCCATCGGACCCGCTCGGTTTCTTCGGCTCTAATGCGAGAAGCCTGTTTCTGGCGGAAGATCAAAATAGTAGAGTGCGAAATTTAGGAGCTGGAATTGGGGATGCGCAGCGTGCTTGGAATACCGAGTAGGATGAATAAAAATTTTACGAGAGCATAGGAACGAATGAGTGTCTACAATATCGTGAGAAAACTCGTATAAACAAGTGCAGATTGGATAATGAACGTGCTCGACCAAGAAATTAGGGTCACAAATTAGATAATGTTGGTGTTTTTAGATACTTCGGTGTTCTAAATTATTAACAGTATTCCAAATATACCGAATTTCCTCCGCACTGTTAAATCAGATAAAAATCGATTATCCAAAAATGTTTTAATTCGATACTGCCTTCGATATATGCTTAAAATGTATTTCTGCAATACTAGGGTAATAGCACCTAATATATGGAACACACCTGACTTTGTAAGTTTACCGGAAATAGAGACATCCTCAAAATTAATATATTTTTAGTGGACAGTTATTATACAAACGTACAAGGGTCTTAAGGTCGCGGTGAAATATATAAAACAAGTCATACTTTGTAGTTTGTAAAAGTGGTACTTATCATTTAGAAAATTTGTAAAAAAATCTCACGTACCATGACAAATATAAATAAATTTTGTTAGTGTAAAAATTCCGTTCTTTAAAATTGCTTACCTTTGCAGCGAATCTCAGTAAAAATAATTTCTGGAAATTCCTTTTTGTTTAATGTAATTTAATCCTCGGGTGCTGTGGTAGAAGCTCGGAAATGCCCCAGCATTTTTCAAGCTAATGATAATTTGATTATATTTCGTACAAATAAAGTTTTAATGGCGAAGTTTATTTTAATTAAATTGGCTTGAACGCTTCACTCTTTGTAGAGATTCTACAAACTTTACTGCGTGAAGAAAGGTAAAGGTTTAGACAGAAGTGAAATTATAGTATAGTATAGTCGAATATAGCGAATCTTCATGCCAAATAAAAATGTTTTGCATTGATTGTGGGAAGCACGAATAACATAAAAAATTGATTGTATCCCTTAACGACTTTGTTGCATTAAAAGCAACATTACAAAATGCTTGAATTTTTTAAATCTTCTACCGTTTTATATTTTACAAAACCAATTTCTTCATAAATGCATAAAGATCCGCAGTCTAATTATTACATTTTACGACTTTTGGTGAATCTTTCTATGTGTGACGCCCTCGCCGATTTTGATGATTTTTGGATATGTCATAGAAATCAACATTTTGCATACCTTTTTCGTTGCGACCGGCCCTCTCTCCCCCCACGATCCTAATCCCAACCAACTCTAAATCAGTGAGATTATAGCTTTTCGACAAGTTCGGCAAGAACTACATTTAATTTGACGTATTTTTTGAAGTAATGAGCTGAATGTATTCTACAAACAATTGATTCAAGATTCAAGTTTTTACGAATATCTCGGAAACCAAAGCCAACTGCCACAACCATGTAAAGGAAAAAGTTGTTCAAAATGTTGAGTTCTATGACATATCACTCGGCTCAAAGGTTCACTCGGCTTTTTAATACACAGAACGTTCGTGTTTGCAAGGTTTAATCATGCACGATAATAAAGTCATAATTTAGTGATAATATTGTTCTACTTGTTACTCAATGAATAATTTAACGGTAGCGTTAGACTATACCGGTGTATGGTATAGTAACTGTTATTACTGCGTATATTACAGGCTTGACGTACTTATGACGTAATAATTCAGGCCATAATATTACATTCGCGTAATTGCACTATCATCTTCGTAATATATTATACTCAAACATGCGACCTAATTTAATATCCAATGTTCATCGGAACCGGTCAAATCTAATTAATGAAGATTGATGAAAAAGTAGGTCCAGTGTTCTAAATAGGAGTACCTAATGGGAGTGGTAAACTTAATGATAAATAATGCGTATCAACAAATCAATAACGTTAAACATTAAGAAAACATCAATTCAAGATTTCACTGTAATGCTTACAATGAAGTTATCTATGTATTTATCGTAATGAAAAATATGAAGCTTAATAGAAAAAGTCAGACATATTTATTTACAATTATACATTACAAACACCTACTTACACAGTGCGATTAATTGTATACCATACAGTGGACGATCCATATATTAGCAACAATTGCATATAAGGGATGATTTTACATTAATAGGCAATCTAGTTTGAAATGAAAACCCAGCTATACTTCTTTTAATATTACACATTTATCTTATCGTTTTCTAGAAAGTATTGATGCTTGAAAATCGCAAATGTAGACTGAAGATTTTTATGCATTTATAAAGAAATTAGCTGGGTGAAATATAAACCAGTGAAAGATGAGAAAAATTTAAGAATATTGTAGTGTTCCTTTCAATATAACAAAATCATTAAGAAATGAAATGAATTGTTATTTTATTCCTGCTTTCCACAATCAATGCGGTACATTTTTATTTTGCATAAAGATCAGCAGTCTGTTCATCACGTTTATGCGAAACACTCGTACAAGGTGTCCCAAAAATATTGTACTTCCTTGAAAGAAGTGATTCCTGAGATCATCTCAAGTAACTTGTTCCTTTACGAAAATGAGCTCAGCGGCTTTGTTAAGAAGTTATTAAGTCGAAGAAGAAGTTTCCGTAGATCTAGCGTTAAAAAAATGACTTTCTCGTGCTGTGGCTCTAACAATTTGATCACCGGATTACAATGTCGAGGTTGAATTTAACCTTTCCTGTATGATGCTACATTAATGTAACAGTGTCGTCAGTGATTATCAATTACCTTCGTTCAGTTATGAAATAAGGGAGGGTGCAAGGTGGACCTATCTCCTCTATGTGACCATCGAGGGATGGAAAGGGGCGTCGGAGATGATTTGGCCTCGTTTATCTTGAGATTGAGCATTAGGATTCAGTATATGGTGCCGGCCTTGCCGGTGGGAGATAAGGGGGTAATTTCTGTTCACCGAGGGGGTCAGAACTGCCCGTAGCTCATCTCTACGGCATATACCTACCACCCCCGTGGCCACTTGGCCCACGAGCCCCCATGGCCGAAAGTCGTTTCCACGATCTTAGGGCAACGGGCTTGACTTAAGCCCCATGCAAATTAGATGCGGGATCTTATGGATGTAGATATAGCCATAAGACCGTTGATATAGATACGCGCGGCATCATGGGAAGGGGATAAATGACTGTTGCTTGGTCACCAGACTACCGCGTTAATGATTTACACTGTAGATTATAGGTGATGCAGAATTGGGCAAAAATTTAATCAACGATTGACGATTAACTTCGTCCACCGATTGAATCAATCGTCGATGTTTCGATGATTTCTTATTTTAATTGTACACATTAATCAATCAATCGTGATTAAAATTTTAATCGATTAATGCCCAACTCTGCCCTGATGGCCTATTTAGTTTGATTGATTCTGTCAACCGCCATCGAGAAACCCCTTGTTCTTCGCGTATCATTTGACTTGTATAAATATTAATTATAGAATCAATTTGCAAAATTTAAATATTTGATTTATATGGTCTAACACAACATGTGATCGAATCACTAGAGCCACGAATAGTATAATTATTCTGCATGTGTATTTTCAATTTCTAAATAATAAAAATTCAGTATAGACATCACGTGATTTAATTTAACATAGTGGGTGATCAGATCATTAGAATCGCAACACGAAAAATATTATTCATGCGAAAAAGAATGTTATTAATATCTCATTCATCAAACATTAATACCTCGTAAATAATAATAAGAATTTAGTATAGACGTGTTGTCGTTTTAATGTAAAATGTTAATGTTTAATGTCAAATTCTCATGGCGAGAGAATAAAATTACAACTATAATATTTTAAACAAGGCGCTCGTTCAAAGAAAAGCGATCACTTAAAAAAAAGATTGGCGTAAACCACGTCCTTTTCAGATTGATAACTTGGTGACTACTGCTTTTGATCATGTTTCTCCGGAGCGTGAAAGAGTTCCCATGGTCATCCGCAGCGCCGAGGCTTCAGATTTTCTTATTTCTCACTATCCAATCACCAACGGGAGATAATGCAATCCGTACAAAGTAGAGTGGAGGTAAAAGGGAGCATAAAAGAAATTGATTTCCACGGAAACTCGGAACAATTTCCCTTCGTTCGTGTAATTGCTCGATAACCAACCGGCGCGCAGCATCCTGTCGATGACGCACGAGGCTTCTCTCGTTTGGATCACACACGCGGTGACCAACACGGCAAAAGCACGCGATTCCCCGAAACCGGCCACGCAACTTTGTCAATGTCATTACGAGCATCCGACACCTGACGTTTCGTGCAACATTTTCGCGACACGCAGTCCACGATTCTCGGTACGGGATACTTTTGAACATTTTCTGCTCCCGTAAAGACATGCGATTACGTGGAATATTGTATGTCATTATGCGTTATTTCCCCATGTTTCCGTATCTTCGTGCAAGGACTTTTTACAAGCATGTGATTTTTGAACGAATACCGTGAAACAGGGAGAACCCGTCTCCTCCGAGTAATTTTTAGAAATTGCTGCTCGCTTACCGCCGCCTTTCTCTCTCTCTCTCTCTCTCTCTCTCTCTCTCTCTCTCTCTCTCTCTCTTCACGGCCTCCTTTTTTTCAGACAACGAAATAGGAGAAACCTATTCCACCCGTCCCCTCGATTCCCAGTCCCAGAATCGATTTTCCAGGATCGTAAGGGGTTCTTTACGGTGGGGGATGCTCGCCTTCCAGATTATTTACGAAGTTCTCGGGGTTGTGTGTCCGTTTTTTCGGGGGCCGCCAGCGAACCTCCGTGGAGTTTTCGCGTGCTCCACGGTCCACGTACAGGACTCTAGCAACCCCTTTGGCTTCTACATCCGGCCGACACCCTCGTGGTCATTCCTCACATACATAGGCGTAGAGCAGGAATTTTTACAAAAAAGATTTCCCCATACAGCTTGCGAATCTTTAAAATCTCTACCACTCGCTCTCTCTCTCCCTCTTCATCTCAATAGGAACTGATTAGCTTCATACAAATGGACAGACTGCGGATCTGTATGTAAAATTGACATTTTCTGACTCAATTGGATAAAACAGACGTTTACACAGATGTGGGTGGATCTAATTAAAAAATTTTCTTCTCATTAAATGTAAAACTAGGTTTTTTCGTAAGCTAATGTTTGATTGAGATAGACTGAAAAGGACACTGAATTACATTCTTATTTAACCCTTGGATGGCGAACCTATTTTACAAATATACAATTGACCATGCACAATTGATCATCCATAACTTTGTTTATCAAATTTATTAAACATATGTCTGAAGGTACGTCTTGTAAACACATTAGTCCTTCAGTTGTATTTAACATGACAGCTCCATTTAATTTAATAATAAAAATGCGTTTATTAAATTTTTTAAATTCCTCAAATGTTTGTCACAAATGCATGAAAAAAACTCTGCGCATCGCTAGCAAATTTAATATTTCGGTAACGGCTGAACCGGTCAACAGTAAGAACGCAGAATTTTCCTTCGGAAGGATTAATAACGTCGGCGGCGCAACAAGGTCGTCCGAGTCAACAGAGAACGGCGGTATAAGAACAAGATCTCGTTAAGGTAAATCCAACGAGCAAACGAAAAAAAGAGGCTCCCCGGATCGACCGGCTACGCCAATGCGCCGTCCACCCCTTGGTCAGGGGTGGTTTTAGGGTGTGTAAGCCTACGGTAGTGAGAGGAGAAAAGACGAAGGTGGGGTGGTTGGAGGCAGAAAAGAGAGCGAAATCGGACGTGTGCGTGCGCCCTTACGCACCCCCTTACGTGTATCCAGGTAACGTACACACTTTTGCATAAACCAGCTGGCGACCACAGGCGCAGCGCCGGTACACCCACGTAACACGTACAGCCGGGGGTATCTTGGTGGCAGGACTCGGCGTGTATCCACACATAAATTTCCGCGACGCAACTGTGTGCTCGCGTGCGTGTGGGCGAGGGCACGGAACACGGAGTAGCCGCGCGTCCAGGCGAAGGTTTACCCCCGGAGAAACGGCAAACAAGGACGAGCAACTTGTCGCGGATGTTAGAGGAAGGAAGACAGAGCGACGGAGATCGCTCGGAAGAGGGAAAACGGAACAGAGGGAGGCCGACGGCAAGACAGAGAGGGACGCAAAGACGGACAAGGGTCGGAGGTTGGCGGTGGACGGGGGTGGGTCTATCTCTTGCACTCCTAACTAACATGTATTTTGCATAAAGCTTACATTACTTGAATTACAATGCTCCAGTACCGTCTCATACCAGTCCGCTCTGAGCGGGCGAGCGCGCGCGCAAGCTCACGCGGCCGCCCCTTATATCCCGGGACCAGTCCAACCCTTCGTCCTTCTGGAGGAGAGACGCTGCCATGTAAATTGCTTCCAGAGCCAAGTTTGCGCGCAAGTGCCCGACGTGCGTGCGTGTGATCCGTCAACGGGACGCGAGAGTGTGTTTCACGGCCGGCACGCCGCCGCGCCGCACCATTTCGAATACGCGGACCGCGTCGCCGCGCCGCCGGGTCAGTGTTCGTGAGGGTGATTCTGGACAGCGCGCCCTCCACTCTATGCTATTAGATACACAGACGCGATGGCGAGGGACCAGCGGGGAAACGGCCGCCGGTATCGCGCGGGGGAAATTCATTAACTCAGTCATCCCGCGGTGAAAGCGTTATCGGACGCGATATTATTCGAAAAAGAATAATAACCGGACATCGCGGAGTGGGATGGCTGACGGCACAGCCGTTCGAGATGGATGAGCTTACTTTTAGATGATCAATGAAATACAGATGGGAGCAAAACTGATCACACACACTTTAAATCAGGATGACTTTTTTATGAATCGACCAAACTACTTCAATTTCTCTGTATGGCTGGATGAATTAGTTTAGTAAATGACGGATAAAAAATGTGTTGAGAAAATGCATTTGCTCGGAAGATAGATGGATTAGTCAACTTACATGCAGGGTCTATGCGTTAAGATATGTCATCGTTTTTTAGGCATTTCCGTTAGTGCAATTAAAAAATGTTTATCAGTACTTGGTGAGCTACATGTTCGCATATCCTCAAATCTGAAAAAATGCTTCTTACTTAAGAAAGTAAATATCGCCACTCGTAACTATACCATACCTACATTTAACACGAGATACAAATATTGACCCCGCAAGCTCTTCGTCGTGTATTTTGGGTTATTCTGGTGCCAGTGACACACATTCCATTCAGCGTAATAATACATCAATAAAAAAGTATTCGCTAACTCTCGTGGATTCGTTTTTGTTGGAAGTTTGAGAAAGGTTTAAATTGTGAAAGCATACTGGCATTTCTAAAATTTTTTGGATTACCCTAATGAAACTTCTGTTAGATATAGTTTTGTAAATGATAAATTTGTATGTAATTTAAAACAGTAAAAACACATTAGAAGAACTTGAAAATATTGTTATATCATTTTTAATCTAATATGAATACTAAGGAAGAAAATACGATTTCACTCCTTGTTGTAATTCAGATAAAAAATTTGTATTATCTAATAATAACTATACTAACAGTAACTAATAAAATCTAATAACAACCATATCTAATGATAACATAAACTTTCATATATTTTTATTTATAATACCCAAGTATAATATTATGTGCAATAGTGCTCTGGGAAGCAGATTTGATTGAGTGATATCTACTAATTGCTCTACTTCCTAAAATGGCCAGCCTCGAGAAAATTGTACAATTTCATTTCCATGTTTATTTGAGTAACCAATTATTATAGAACAATCCGTCCCAAAGTATACTTCATTAATTATATCGATGCAATTCGAACAAGGTCAATAAAATGCGAATCGTTGTCCCAATTATAGGACTAGTGGTAGCGAAAACGGAGGGATCAGTCAGCGGAGAATCTCTCGGAGAAGAATTTAACAAGATTCGATTTAAGGACTCGCCCTACTTTACCGTTTGCTGGCAACTGGGTCATTTATTTTTAAGTTACTTTAAGAAAACTAAAACTTGAGCTTCTCCCCGAGACTTCGTAGATTTTATACACCATTCATCCCAAACTTCCGATTCTTAGAGAGGTCAAAAAATGATATTGCAACTCCAATTTTATCTTTCAAAATCGATTCTGCAGCGTTTTATCAATCTACAACAAAGTTGTGGAATTCCTCTCGATATCAAAGCAGTTTCAGACTTCGCAGAAAATTTTACACACCATCATCCCCAGCTCACGGTTCTTAAAAGTGTCCCAAAAAATATTGAAAAATCCAATTTGAACTTTCGCCAAGAATTGATTTTCCAGCGTTTTAATTTACCCGCAACGAAGTCGTGGAACTTTAATTCCTCTCAATGTCACAGCAGTCGGGAGATTTGTAATTAAAATAATTGTTAAGCCGTTGCTTAAAGGAGCGAAGGGCGAGAGAGGTAAGATCGCGCGATGAAAGGAAGGTCCTCCGCGTCCTCTGTTTAAAAAGCAGAAAATTATTGTTCGCATTAAAGTGGAATCGACGCGAACTCGCTCGCCGCGTATCCTGTAGCCCGAGAAGAAAAGAATTCCTCTCGAGCGCGCAGAGCGCAACCTTAATTCTTCCTTTCTATGTTAAACACACTTAAATGAGTTTCCTGATATTAAAGAGATTCCTGTGTTTCTGTCCCGGAACTTTTTCATTTCTCCGTTAAACCGTATCAGTGCGTTCGCGCACCGAAGGGGACAAACGTTTCCACCCCCGTCGACGGGGATCGGCGATCTATTTCCGTACGAAAACTGCTGGAAAGTATGAAAACTTCTTTCTGCGGCGAAGAATAATTTTCTTCGGGACGTAGCCGGCGCGCGGCGATAGCCAGGGGAGCATCCCTTGGCTGGACAAGAGCCCTCGCATCTCGGCATCTCCCTTTCCCGGTTAGCCCTTCTCGAACCGGTTCTTTTCTTACGTATTACTCATGCTCACGTACTTCGAGCCGCGTCTATTCCCGCGCACGGGCCCCCGAAGAGAGAGAGAGAGAGAGAGAGAGAGAGAGAGAGAGAGAGAGAGAGAGAGAGAGAGAGAGAGAGAGAGAGAGAGAGAGAGAGAGAAAGGAGAGAACACCGTGCGAAAGCGAGCCGGACAAAGACGGAGACTTTTCACGTACTAAAAAAAATCATTTTCCTTCGCACGCAGAACAAACCACAAAGACTTTTCCCCCGCGTGCGGAAGCCCTTATCGGTTTTTCACCTCGCAGATCCCTTTGCCCAGGCAAGTTCTCTCTTTCCATTACTCACGCTCGCGTGCTCTCCATCGCGCGTGCCCAGCATCCTATGAAAAAAATAAAAAGAACCAGCCCCGAAGAAAACAAAGACTTTTCAGCAGGTACTAAAAAATCATCCTTCTTTTTTTCTTGGCTCTCTGTCTCTCTCGGACGCGCGATCGAGAGCAAGGGGTGGGGCAAACTGGGCCGACACGTCTTCTGCGCGAAGCTACCCCGTTGGACAAACCCTTATTGGCTTTTCTCCACGCCGACGTATCCCTTTCGACCAGCTTTTCCTTACATTATTCACGCCTGTGTGCCGCGAGTGGACATGCGTGGGCAAATGTGCGTGACGAGGAAAACTAATGCCCCGTGGATCTGCGACCTAATGGACACATTGGGTACGCGGCGCTACCTTCCGCGTACGATTATTAGCGCTTTCGTCCTTTCTTCCTCCTGACAGCGTGGCCCCGAGGTGCAAGATCGGCTACCGGGCTACCGTTTATGTGTCCGCCAGCGAGCTCGACCGCAACGGGGCTACCGGCCTACGCGTGGGCGTGCGTGTTTATCGATGTGCGAACAACCAGGGAAGGGGCTGCGAGCAGGATCGCACAATGGAAGACGATACCGGTAACCCGATGACAACGTGTAAATCATCAGCGAACACCGCGTATCGCTTTCTACGGGTGAAACGATAAGTTGAACATTACCGAGCCGGCCGCCAATGACAAACGCGCCTCGGTTCACTGGCTGATGATGTCCTCGCTACCAGAGTGAACGCTCGTACGCGGTTTGCTTGGCAGACTCGCCAGAATTCGTTGTTTCTTGTCGAACAGGAATGTACAGTTGCTTACGTTATTTAAATTTCAAGGAATAATATATTGCTTGAACGTTTAATAAAACAAACCGTGAAGAAATCTTTCAGTCTTCTTCCAATGGAAGAACACAACTAACAAATCTACAATGATAGAATTTCGTGCACGCGGTATCTCCCAAAAATGGAAGACGGGGTTACTTGTCCAGATTTGAAAATTAACTTTGACACTAATACATGCAGGATATTGGTGTGGTTAGGATTTGCAAAATGCAGGAATCTTGAGGAAGGACTTGTCGCCATACGTCATAATCGCCATTATCCATAAGGGTGGATGATACCTATTATACTGCCTCCATTTTTTATTATTGCAAGTCAACGAACAGTCCTCCAAATTTTATAATCTACTGTAGCACAAAAACGCATTATTCGATAATAATTGCACACGCATCATCGCAGTAGAGTCAGTACTATTAAATCTCTGAGAACGGATGTCGAAATATGGACGATATAATATGTATTGAACATTATTAATATTGAGTGCGCCTCTAATTCTCGAAGCCAGAAATATTCCTAGTATTTCAAAAGAATCTCGTCCGCGAATAGTTGAACTCAAATAAAGTAGGCTAATTTGATTGACCGACAGAAACGCTACGGGATGATTCCCTCGAATGAAACAAAAAATGTTCTACTTTCATCCTGCCTGCCGGATAACGCTTTTACGTGAAATTACTAAATTACTTTCTTGATTTGTACTACACCGCCGCAATTGGTTGTCATAATGGAATGTAGGAATATACATATGTGTACGTATACGTTGAGACATATATAATATGTAGGTGCTGAAAATCAAGCAGCGAGCATTGCAGAAGCGCAGGAAAAATCGAGCATTGGAAACTTTTACATTTAAATGACCCAGGTCTTCCAGCGAGTCGTATCCGCGGTACGTACAGGAGGACATCGTTACCTTCAGCAAGATAACTTATTTAAGGCAGACAACGTACAAGACTCGGCGTACACGGCTGGCGAGCAGGATGAGCATTGGGCTACTTTGTATGTACGCATGCTGACATCTTACCCACCCTTTCAACCGCCTCCGCCTTCCTTCAACGGTGGCCGAAGAGGAGGAGAGGGTCGCGAGATCAATACTGGCGCCCCCTGGACCAGACCCGCCACCGACTCCCCCTTTCTCACCCCCTTCCTTACCCCTCGAGCGAGAGCGAGCAAGAGAGAAAGATAGGGAGAGAGATAGAGCGAGAGATAGAGCGAGAGAAAGGAGAGCGAGAGGAACGAGGCCCACGCGTGTAAGAGCCGGACCTCTTAGAATCACCAACCCCCAAAAACCCAGCCGCCTACGCCGCTGCCTCACGGCCACCGCCGTGGCAACCACCCTCCGAACATCCACTCTCACCCTTCGTTGCTTTAAAGCGATGGAGTCGTATTAGGCTAGCTGCGTGGACCCGGTAATACTGGCAGAACTAGCTTCGACTCCTTCGAAGGTCATCCATACCTCGATATGCACAAAAACCTCCTCTCGTTCCTTTCGATAACCGTGGTAAATTCGAGAAGCAAAGTAAACGCGACGATGACCCGCCTGAATGCTAATACGGATACACTATTGTCTCCGATATTAAAGCATAAAGGGAGCTCTGGACCCTTGTCCTTAGGGGAGCGAGTGTCCCAGCGAGAAAATTTTATTCCTTCGGCAAGTAGCGGAGTTTCAAAGTTCCAAAGCCATACCGGAGAAGCATCTTCTTCCCGGCAACCCTTTCTGGACCAATCCGTGTGTCCCCTCCCCGAGTCTCTCGCGGAGCATCACGATGATCCCCTGTTTAATCATCCTGATAACTTATGCTGGTCTCTTTTGCCAGCCGGCAAAAACTCCGGGCAACCTGGACGCCGGCGAATGGCTGAAGACGGACACTCCTATCATTCCGTTAGCCATCGTGAGTTTTTGCATGGCAATTAATCCACGGAGGTAATGGTCCTGATCCTGGCCACCTGGTGCCCAACGTCCTGTAGGACAATGGCTCGTCCTGCGCTCTCTCGTCCTCCTTTCTTCTTCCGCGTTACGACTGGCTTCTGGTCCGGCTTTCATTAAGGGGGAACCGTGAGATGATGACCTGCATCTCGCGTCGCAGCCTCGTCACCGTGTGAATGCTGCAGGACCACCAGAACCCGTGTACTATCTGCATTGTTGAACACCCCGCTTCTGGCCAGTGGCATTTTTCGTAATAAACTGCCCGGCCAGCTCCTCAAGCCGCGAGAATTTAGGAAGAAGATTACTCTTTCGGTCTGCCGTAAAATTTTCGTTCCGCTGCTAGCCTGACGACCGCCGCTGATGCTAACGAAGGGAAGAACGCGTGCGAAAAGGGTCGGATTCAATGCTGCAGACGGATTTGCTCAAATAATCCAGACCTATCTCATCGCATCTTAACGGTACTCGTGGAAGTAACGTTGAAGAATCAATTTTATAAATGTTAGGTCGTAAGTAGATTAGAATTTGAAAATGTTTCGAGTATCAGAGAAATTAAAAATCACCCTCTGTTGACGCATTGTTCATCGGGTTTAGAAATTAATTTGTTATTGTAACATATTGAAATAAGTCAATTTTTATTGGAGTGGAAGGGAGCAGACAGGTTAACGGAGTAACTACTATAATAAATTTTGTGTTTCCGGTCTTGATTTCATTGATTAAACTACTTTGACTTCGCTAGGTTTCCTGGGGGTTGTAATTTGACAGTGAATGTGTTAATGATGAAAATAAAGGGGGTGGAATGTGGCCTTAAACCAAATTGATCTTTGTTCGTATAAAAAATGGATTTATTTTATCAATTACGATGAACTTTATAAAAAAAATCTTTCGAAATAAACAACTCACAAATAATTCAGAAACTCGTGCTCACGATATAAATTTGCCACAATTTTTATTCCCTTGAAAAGTTCTTGTTTCATGCATTAATTTACATCTCCTACGAAATTAACGCAAGTTGTTATAAAATTTAATTCTCATAATTGCTAAGTCGACTGGCCGAGTGCAAAATAAAGGTCAAGTGGGTAAAACCCGATGGTTCCCAGTTTTCGGTTGAATTGTTTACCCAGCGGGATCGGACCTCGCGAAATAATTAACTCAAACTGAGCGTGTCCCCCAGTAGCGAAACTTGAACGTTGCTTCCGTTGCTTCGGTCGACATTCGAACTTTCCTCGGCTCGATCCGATCTTCTCGGATGGGTCAATTAATTTCGAAGGGTTTCGATCATCCGGAGGTCTGTCCACGTGGATCCGTGACCTCGGCAACGTGACCTAGGGTTTGCCAGAGGTACGTTGCCCACCCTTTGACCCGTTGCCCGTCACGATTACACGGTCGTCAAAGTTAATGACACCGTAATGATTGGACAGCCTATAAGGTCCTCGCGAGGTGACCGTGGTCACCGAAGGAGAGGGATGCACGAGGTACGACGACAGAGAGAGAGAACGAGAACGAGGGCCCTCTGGATGACTGATGGCCATCACGCGAACAGTGGACAGTGCGATGTTAAAGGTCGGTTCTTCGGCTAATCCTGATTAATTGGGGAGCATGCCTCCCGTGCTTGTAGTTTTCTTTCCGTGCCGAGTAGTATTAAAGTAGGGTCATCCTGGAGGAGCTTGAGCTGCGGTTTCGGGCTTGTGGTCACTACATCCATTCACACTTGCACGATCTCGCAGCTCCTATTAGTTTCAGAGCGAGGCGGGTACAGGTGAACGCGAAAGTGAATTAAATCGGATATTTTCGAGACTGGATGGAAGTCTTCCTTAATCTTATTTTATTAGGTCGTTGCATATGAAATGTAACTCTGAGAACACAGTTTCGATACAACACAATGTGCTTATAACACGTTTTCGATATAGGATAACTTGCTCAACTTATACAACCCTCCGCATTCGCCTAATTTGTATGATACAGTTCTGAGTTTCCCTTAACTCGGTTTTGATATAACACAAATTAACCCTGTTCTAGGAGAATTTACTGTATAAACCTAACTCGGACTACTATTACTTGTATTAGTCTCTAGAATCGAACGAATCCAAGAACGTAAAAAGTAATATTGTTCGTGACAGAATTGTTTGAATCGAATTTCATTGCGACTTGTACGATTTAAACAAGTTCAAGGAGTAATCCCTGTGATACGCTTTAGCCCTGCTGTTTTTATTCCAATGATTAATTTTGATTTTTTGGAGGTGATTGTTTGGCAGTCTACTGAGTCGGTGTCAATTTTAACCCAGAAAGTCGGAATCATCATTCAATTACTCAGTTTTTGGCGAATTAATTAAAAGCGGATCTGCTGCGTTAGGGACAATAGAAAAATTAACGTGTCTACAAGAAGTACCGTCAGGAATGTGCTTCAAACAATTCCTACATAAAGTAGGTTGTAAACAAACTCTTAATAAATACGCTGCGGATCTTTACGCAAAACTTTACAATCTATTATCGTGACACAAGAAAGAAATTATTTGAGGTAAGCGATGAGAAGAGTGGTGAAAATAATGTGTTCGTTATAATTTTGTTTTGATTTTGTTATTCCGTGCGGGTAAATCGGTATCTGTGTATCGCGAGTACGGTGTAAAAGGAATGATATTACACCGTCCACCGATTTTACTATCGCCTCGCGTGGAAAATACTTGAAGGAATATCTAGTAACGTGCTGCTCGGCCAGCATGGACAGGATTGGTGCTCCGGGAAAGGAGTTTGGAAGTTCGGCTATAGCGAAAGTTTACGGTGAAGCGGTCCTATAACCGAGAGAATCAGGGTATTCGAAGGTTGGAAGCGAACAGCAAAACCGAGCCTCATAATCGCCGAGAATGTAACCGAACCTTCCTCCGTGTCAAAAACGGCATTGAACTTTATTAATTACGTGGACCCATTACGGAAATTCCATTTACCGTTAATCGTGATAATTCGGTCTATTAAAAAATATTAGTATTCGGTAAACGGAACATGTCTTGCTTTGCTGCGAAAATAAGGTTCATATCGAACATTTGAAAATTAAAACAGACGCAGATAGTACAAAACATACGAGCCTGTAATCATTCTGAGAGATATCATAAAATGAATTAGATTATTGTAGAAGTTCGTATTCGATTTAAAATACAAGTACATTTTAAAATGACAGATTTGTTAATCAATTATACGCAGGAGTTATGCCATAAAATATTAAAAATTGAGATTTTCATAATTCTGACACCACGTGGTGTCTAAGAATGAAATAATTTCATATATTATTTCTTTAAATTATTTATATTCGAGCGTGAAACATATCGAAAATATAATATAAATAAGATCAGTGTGATAATGAAAAAGCTTTGTCATAATCTTTTAAGAGAACAGTGCAGTCTCGACCCATGGTTTTTTCGCGCTTTTTATCCTTTCGATCTTGAAATTAATTTTGAAATCAATTCACACCCTTCACATTCCACTTTCTAAACACATTCACTATCATTTTATCCCGTTAATTTGGCTTAAAAATTTACATTTTTCCAAACAAATTCATGCAGACCAACAACGTATCAGTTTTACTCTCTGGCCAACTAAACAAAAACAGTGTAAAACGACGTAATTCACCAGATAAAAATTAACAAATGAACATGTTGTCCTACCATTCCGTCCCAGACTGAACTCACGGTCCCAATGAAATCCGAATCTAATCCGTGGTCGGTGGGAAAAATCGTGAGAGTCCCGGCGCGCAATCAATTAACTCGGATCGGCGATCGAACGTCGCAGCTGTCAGCCCTAATCTTCTGTCGCGAACAATCATTAGCGTAATAGAGCGAAGGGCATCGGGGGCGTAATATCCATGAATCGCCGTTAGGAGCGCCATTCGACAGGAAGGATTCCAGATACCATGTCGTAAAGGAGCACGTGCAGTCCCGGAGAAGATCCCGGAGCCGTCCGGGTTCGGGCCGGGCCGGGCCGGACTGAAAGAAGGTGAATTCGCATCCGGCGTCGTCATCGTCCAGGACGGAATTGAATTCCGTGCTACCCCTTCCACCGTGGCACACTGTGGCCACACCGCACCACTCCACGAGGAGGTGTTTTCGGCGAGGACCACAGGTCACAATCTGGGCGTTGCCCAATCCTATCCGATTTCAGCTGGCAGGTCGACACGGCACACGGGCCGCTGGCCAGAAATTTTCTATTGTATGCAGGTAAAACGCGTACGCTCGTTACAGGCCACTGTTCGACGGACTTATACGGCTCTCTCCTTCCTCTAGTCTCTCTCCTCTCCTTCCTCTAGTCTCTCCTCTCCTCTACAAAACTCTACGCGTGTACGTTTCTTGGGGCCAGAGAGCACGTGCTTGTCAGAAGAACTGCTCGCGGTCAAACGACAGGGATGACGGGGGTACGTTGGACGCCCTTTGAGAATATGTAGCGAATCGCGGCCAGCCAACGGACCAGGCCGACTCTGATGACCAACAACAAAAAAATGAAAGAGGAGAGAAGGAAGCTTACAAAGCTTCTCCACGTAACGCGCGCGGCGAGGAAAAAGCGAGCAACTGTCGTAACGGATAATATGCAAATTATAGGAATTTCCAGGCGCCCGCGGCCAACGGATTTTTCGCGTCGCGAGCTTTGACGAGGGCCTCCCCCCAGAAGGACTTTTCGTGTGACCACCGAATACGCTTGATTGAAACGGGACAGGGTTGCGTTACCCTTATCTGCCGACGAATACTCACGACGTCCTCGACATTTTTGATTCTTCAGTTTCGTGTCTACGCGCCAGGTGTGAAGCGTGCCATCTGTACTCGAATATGACACTTTGTGAACAAGCAGATGACACGTGTGGATTCCTCATGTTCAGTCCAGTTTTCGAGGAAACAGTTTTACAATTTCTATAGGTGTGACTAACCCTTTAGGTTCGTACACCTCCGTGCTGACTCCAACGAACGTTACAAATGTTATTACATCCGGCCAGAATATCAAGCACACTTTCATACTTTACTACAGTACGTGCTCGCTCGTTGCACGAGGCGGGACCGTCACGCGTGCAACAATCGAGGTCGTACGCCGAAAGTGGTGCCCAATCGTAGCGATTCGTAGTGTCGATCTTCTTTTGTGTCTATGTAGATTTTCACCAGGGCTTCGGAGTCGGAGTCGGAGTTTGAGAGTAATTGCTGATCACTGGAGTCGGAGCCGGAGTCAGAAAAAGCTATATATCGACTCTCGGAGCCGGAGTCAGAGTCGGAAAAAAATATATCGACTCCGACTCCAACCTTGGCTCTTTTGTTTATAAATCATTAATAGATTTATATATACATAAATAAATTGCTAATATTCGATCTGCAGTACAAACGTATTGTATATGTAATACATATTTATATACCTCGGCACTCGGCACTATGTAAAGGAGAAACAGTTAAAGTTATGGTAGTAGTATTTTCTAACTATTTCCTGAAAGTGAGAAAGTAACAGTCGTGTTGTGTTGTATCAGAGTTATCTGTTCCATATTCTTAGACTTTAATACAATATTTCAACTATTTATTCAGTTTTATTACAACTCTTAATTATTTTGAGTACATATTTTTTCAATTTGGAGAGTCGGAGTCGGAGTCGGAGTCGGAGTTGGAGTCGAAATCGGCGTCGGAGTCGGAGTCGGATTCGGAGTCGGAGGTAAAAAAAAAGAGGAGTTGGAGTCGGAGTTGGAGTTAAGAATTTTGTCTACCGACTCCGAAGCCCTGATTTTCACCATAAGTTTCTGAGCCTTGAACACCTCGTGGTGGGGGTCGGTATATGCAACGAATATAGATCGTTAATGGGGTTTTTTCTACACTTGTTAGCATAATAAATAATTATATAAAATTCGATAGAATTTAGTACGCCTTTATTTCTTTTAGATCTACAAAGGTTGTTTCCATGAACAATAGGATTTTATTCCATTCCGCTTTCTTAAAATTCGTCTATAAAAATTGGAAATTGCATAAACATCCGCAGTCTACTAATTAATAATATTGTGGGAAAATCTACAACGCTGTACACAGTACACTGGAAGGTTAAAATCATTCAGATCGTTCAAAAGTATAATTACAAAACCATGTGCAAGACAAATTGTTTTTTTCAAACAATGCTGCAACGTCCATTGTGTACAAAAAAAACATGTGCGAGCCGGATACAAGGCGGGGACAAGGGTTGATGCGGCCAATCGTCGAGTGTCGTCACGATTAATTTCTGTGTTTCTAACGTCCGAAGAACCGGACTGGGTCTTCGCTAAGGAACAGGTGTTACTCTGTATGGCCAGGGTGTTTTCAGGATCAGCTCGTTTAAAACAATCTCTGGACCACGTTTGGCAGCACGTGCCCCGGTTCTTCTTGGCAGGAGGTAACCGGTTCTTTTCCTTTTGTGTTCCCTCCTGCGACAATGACCAATGGTCACTCGAGTTCCAATAGCGCCGGTATTCAGGAGATCTAGCACGTGCCTCGTCAGCTCGTCTTAATCCGAAGATTCGCACCGGAGACACGTCGAGTGAACTTTCAATCGTTTCCTTCTTCTTCGCCCTTCGTCCTTGCACGTGGCCCCTGCAATAATCCTGTCCGCGCGTCCCACGAGATCACGATGCCACGAACTTTTACAATGAAGGAATCACGAAAACTTATGTTGCGTATGCTAAATAAGTCATTCAGATTTCTCATTAACACGTTAATCCTGGATAACTTTCCTCTCGCGAAAATTACGATTGGAATATTCGAACCTTGCGATAGCGAAAAATTATCAAAAAATGAATTATTTCAAGTATGTTCGTCGATTACTCCGAGATGGATGGACCAATCAGGGCGAAACCTTCTGCATTTGGTAGCAAATTCTGCTCGTTCCTCTAAAAAGTGTGAAATAAAAAAAAATTAAACCAACTTCGAAAAAATGCACTAAAAAAATGCACTAAAAAAATGCACTAGAATGTTTACTCGAACTTAAATACGATACAATCTTTTCGGAGGCGGCGCAAAATTGAAAATTTTCCAAATGACAGATATGTTGCTGATTATGAATTCATTGGAATATGGTGAACTTGGAAATCGGTAGGTGGGAAGAGAAGATACATTAATATGTGAAAGCATGTAGCAGAATTTAAGGATTTTCGTAATTTCCAGTGCCGAAAATGTTCAATTTTGCGCCGCCTCCGAAAAGATTGTATTGTATCTAAGTTCGTGTGTATTCACATAAATTAAATGGAACATATTTCATACTGTTTAGTGGGTTTTTTCGAAGTCGGTTTAATTTTTTTCAATATTTTGTTTAGCTCCCTCTTGCACGGACCCCCTCATACACCAAATAATCAGGCCATCCCATCTTTTGTCTGTAGCTGTGCATCATCCTCATCGCGCGTGTTCAAGCCGACAATTGTCCCAAAAACTTGATTATCCTGCAACCTGATCAATCCGGTTAATCGAACGCCCATTGTACCAGAGTCAGAGTAGGTTGACACGCGTCATTCCGAAAGTATCCAGAATTTGTTCGTACATTGTGCGGCGCTTCACAGCCGACATCGAACGACAACGGGTTCTCCGGTTTTCGAGGAAGCGGTCACCCTTTTTATTTTCCCCGTGCACGCACAATGCCGCGATCAACGCAATGAACGACGCGACGGAAATCTACATAGCGTGAGCGCACGGTGAACCGGATAATATTCTTAACCGTTGATTTCGGCTTTAGAAAGACTCGTCGCGTCGCGTCGTCGTCGTCGTGGATGGTATCGACGGGAATACCCCCGGGCACGCTGAAAGAGGAGAAATACTTCTGTTGCGTCGCGCGACAAAAGAGAGAGACTCGCATTGTGCCGGTTGCCGCTCGCGATTGTGAATCGTCCCCGGCCTCGCCTCATGAGGTGTATGCAAAATCCTCGCGAATAATTCCGCCGGTTTAATCCAATTTCCGCCCCGGTGCCGTTAATGTATGCCGGCCCTCGTTCGGCACACATTCGCGCTTCTCACAAAGTCTTTCACTGATCGATACAAAATCCCCAGGCATTCGATAATCCTAGGCTAGAATGGGCCACGGGGAACGTGCGAGAGTTCCCAACCGTTTCGTTCGCCGGCTACGTGGCAGGTTTTCTGGAAACACCGTGTCCCGACCTCCGATTCCGTGACTTCCGGCCCCTGTTCTAGATTCCTGTCACCGATAATCGAAATTGGGGTGAATGATGCAGGCTACCAGTCAACGACATGCGAGAATACACTGGATTACCATTTTGCCAATTCCAGTTTTTAGGAACCTCTGTTCCCTTCTGTTTTGCGAAATAAGGTAAACGCCCTATTACTGATTATGCGAGTACTGTTGCTATAGGTTGTTGCATATGAAATGTTTATAATATAAATGAAATATAATGAAATTATACATTTGACCAATTTTACGTAGAAATATTTCAGCTGTGCACCGACTTGTGTGACAACGTAACATACGAACCGTTCGTTACCGTCAAATTAGCCATCAAGGGAGCAGGTAACTAATTCTTCTGGGAGGCAGAATACCGTGCGTTACATGACGCAACGTTCGGCACGGGCCAATTACTTTCGTTGATAATTTAATCTCGGTTAAACGGTTTCCCCGGAAATCCCCGGAAATTAAGTAAACGCAGCGGTTGCACATCCGGGGCGGAACGTTACCAACGGTTCCGTGGCATCGATTCTGGGTCGGTGGCATAACATTTCCTTAGGATTCGCTCGGTAACCCATAAATCGGTACGTTACACCATAACGAAGGGGTGGAAAAGCTCGTAAGAAAGAGAGACAGCGAGTTCTAGAGAAAGAGGCCCGCACCGAGGGAACATTATAATGTTAAAGGGATGCCACCTAGTCGAAGAAGGGATGGAACAGAGCGATGGAGGAGAGGGAGAAAGTAAGCGAGAAAGAGTGAGAGGGTGGTTGGGGGGAGCGAGAAATAGAGAGAGAGAGAGAAGAATAGAGCGAGAGAAGAGGAAGCTTTGAAAGGCCGACGCGAAAGGGGAGAAATTAAAATGTAAAAGGGATGATGTGCGTGAAAAACCGGAGGCTGCCTTTGCCTCTCCTCATTCCCTTGTCTGCTTTCTCCCTTCTCTTCCCTCTTCCGTCGTTATCCCCGTTGCTCGCATTTTTCTCCGCTCGTCTGACAGTCATTGACTGGCCTCTGTGCGCTTATAAAGAAGGGATTTCGGTAGGAAATTAAAATTAAAAGGGATACAACCTCGCGCCGAGGGGTGCTCCCATGCTCTTTGGCCCGAGAGAAAACACGGGAGGTCGGTTATCTCCTATCGACGATACGTTTCGCGCGATCCCGTATGGTGAGAATAGACCCCACGTAAAATGATCTTTTTTCGATACCATCGGCTCCAAGATTAGTAGATCGCTCCTGGCTGATTTATTTTACTTCGGAATTATCAAAGGAAAGCAGCATTCCAATTATAAAATACAGCGAATCGTTTAAACAATCTGCTTCACCCCTTGCAGTATTATTTTTCCCACAGCTACTATTTTACTTCCCAAGCTAAATTCAAATAATTTCTCTGTATATGTATATGGCATGAATTATTATTTACTTCATTTATTACGTTATGTATGCTTGTATGCTTTATAACTGAGCAGCGAATTTTTATGCAAAATAAAAATTTTTTAACTAAATTGCAACAAACTGGAGTGAAATAGAAATTTATTTTCTTCTTCTCGTAATATATTCAATATGTTGAAAATGATGTAACAGTGCTCTTAAATTCTTCTAATCTTTCTACTGTTTTAGATTACACTCATTTTTGTCATAAATGCAAAAAATCCGCTGTCTATTTATATACAAACATATACATTATCATCAAGGAGTAGAAACATTGTGGACAATATATTGGAAAATGGATATTTTTTTATTTAAAGACGAACCAATTAAACTAGTTACAGTAGCTCACCAACATTTTAATGTTCACTGGTATTTCTATTACTTTCTTAAACTTAGTTGCTCCGAAAACATGATAATAAAACGTTTATTAATGATATATGAACTATGTTAATTTGCAAGAAAACGTTTCGGTTTTAGTCGTAAGAAACTGTCAAATAGTTCTGTTAGAAATTCTGGCGCAATCTGCAGTTTAATTAAATTTCGCTGTACAATCCCGAATGGTACTATTTCAACTGGATACAGACAGAAAGTGGAAGTCTTGCAATTAATCGAAGTCTTATCGACAGCATAGCACTTCATGTGTCTACAATTTGAACAGTGCCATAGAAAAGTTTTCCAGTGCAGTTGAACGTTGCTACTCCAACAACTTTAAACAGTAATAAATTGCGAAATTGGAGGAAGTTCAGAATCGTTCTTACACGAGTGTATACAGAAGTGTAACATTCATACAATTACGAAATTACCCAGTCTTCGAAGACATTCTATAATAATAATGTCTAAATCTTAATGAATATTCATTTTGCCACTAATAAACTTAATATCCGTTTTTCTATGACACAGAGCTACGCTCTTAGTATTAGATTTTTCGTTGTCGCTATAAAATTTATATAGGGCTTCTATAATCCCAAAATAAAAATATTTTGCAACGATTGTGGGCAGCAGAAGTTACATTGAAAACATCCTAACAATATTCTTAGACTTTTCTAATCGTCGCTATTTTATATTTTACCCAGCCAATTTCTTCACGAACGCACGAAAATCCGCAGTCGAATTGTTATTCCGAAGCTCTCGGACATTATTGAATAATATTTAACACAAAGAAACCAAACCTATCTTTTTATCCCAGACTGTAATCACTAGACTGCGGATTTTATGCATTTATGACAAAAATGGGCACGTACGATTTAAAGCAGCGGACATGTTAAAAATAATCATGGACATCAATGTATTTGCTTCAGCTTGATAGGATAATTAAAAGAAGAATACAATTTTTATTTAGCTCCCGTGTCCTGCAATCAATGTGAACATTTTTTATTTTGCATAAAGATCCGCAGTCCAGCAATCACAATCGCGACAGAACGGAAACAGATCTGTGAGCATCTGCGCGCTCGATGAGTCGTCTAGTTAGAACGGAAACGATCGGGCTGCGGATCGGTTCTGCCGACGGCAGATGACACCGATCTTGCTGGGGGTAAGGCGTTCGGTTCTCGAAGGGAGAGCTGCCCCAAATGGCTACAGGTGATCTCTTCAGCACTGTGAGAACATTCCCACAGCATCCGTGCAACGTGTCACCCCTTCTGTGCCGGATACCGCAGTCTACTCCTCGTTTCACCCCTCGTACCTGTGTTTCTCGGTGTTTCGTCAAGCACCATTCGGCTCTCGATCCACTGAAGGTGCTATAGTACTGCTCCATTGCACCCCTTCTTTCGGCCAGATAAGTTCGCGAACGGGAAACGGTTAGGGATACACGCACGGTACGTATATTCTTTCCGGGGAACCATCTCGCCGGATATTTTCCGCCGCTTGTATTATAGATCCGGTGCGTGACCGTCTATCTCTCTCCATCTGTGTGGTTCAGCCGCGCAGCGCCGCCGCCGGCTTCCAGAGAAATATTGGGCAGAAGAATACGAGACGACGACGGGACGCCATTGTTCCGAAGACAGGAAGACTGACAACAGAAACGATTCGCCGGCTCATCTTTACCTGAATGATTCGAGAAGCATGTTCGGAATCGTGCCACGCTGAAATCTACCGTGCCCCTTTCGGTACGTTGATCCGCGATCCTTAAACGGACGCATGAATGCCCCACTCCCCCCTTTTTCCTCTCGTTCTAGATCGCTCGGCATTCTTCCCTCTTTTCACTGGAAAATACGGAATTGTAGTTAGTGAATCACAGAGCTGGCTTTTTTGTTTGTCTGCTGTGGTAGTTCGCGGTCGTAGACGTAACCCTCGGGACTGGGGTCATTTTCACCCAGAGTCACTAATTTCCCATCTAAATTCTAACTTTTTGGAAGTTGTCCAAATCATCAGCTACTTCCATTAGTAACTTTGAAAATAGCTGGTTTTCCAACGTTGCATATTTAGAAAGGTTTCGTTAACGTTGGGGTCTTTAGTTGCCACAATGGTTTATTTGAAATTATAAATACGTCAGTATTACATTTTCGAAATATAAATCTTCGACCTGGATTGCGACAGACTCGAGTGAAATAGAAAATCCTCCAGGATGAAAATAACATAACTGCTTCAAATTAGACTGGGTTAGGTCTGGGTCAGTGCAAGGATTACATTTAATGAAGAAGTTGGTTCGACAATGTGTAAAATTAAAGTGTATACGTAAAGACTTTAATGGATCCACTCATGGCTACTATAAAATCGGAAAATCCATCTGCAAACTCTATTTTCCTTTTACCAGTCAAAGTATTGCATTCTCGAAATAAAAATTTTCGACCTGGATTGCGACAGACTCGAGTGAAATAGAAAATCCTCCAGGATGAAAATAACATAACTGCTTCAAATTAGACTGGGTTAGGTCTGGGTCAGTGCAAGGATTACATTTAATGAAGAAGTTGGTTCGACAATGTGTAAAATTAAAGTGTATACGTAAAGACTTTAATGGATCCACTCATGGCTACTACAAAATCGGAAAATCCATCTGCAAACTCTATTTTCCTTTTACCAGTCAAGAACTCCTTCGAGAGTTATATGGTTTACGAGAGCTTACATAAAGTTTACACGAGCTTTACGTGAAGTTTTAACTTTGTCGATTTCGAAAGAGTATAGATCTATACTAAAGTATGCATCGATACACATAACTAGACAGCGGATCTTTATGCAAAATAAAAATGTTTTACCTGAATTATAACAAACTGGAGTGAAATAGAAATTTATTTTCTTTGTCATCATGGATAAAAGGTTGAAGATGATATGACAGAATTTTTAAATTCTTCTGATGTTTTCACTGTTCTAATTTCACCTAAGGTAACTGCACCAGTGAATGAATTATTGGTGTGTTTAATTATGAATGATTTAAAAAATTGTTCAGGAAGATATTTAATTTTTTCAAAAATATGTGAATTAAAGGAATCTCATACATGCCAAATGGCTCCCTATATTTCATTTGTCAAAAATAAATGAACACAAATAAAATAAAATTATTATTTTTCTTTATTAAACGTTAAATAAAAAATATAAAAAATACCAGTTAATGAACACTACATTTTTAGTCTCGGGCTTCAAACTTGTTGACATATACAATAGCGTTCATTTACTGGTGCCCGTTTATTCACTGGTGCAGTTACCCTACTCATTTTTGTTATAAACGCATAAAGATCCGCTGGCTACACATAACATTTGAGATGTTGATTGAAAACATTCATTTTCATGTTTTTGTTCTCACTGATATGACCATTGTCAGAAACATAAATTTTCGTCTGCACTACAAATTGCGGTTTCGTTTGAAATATTTGTAATTTCAAGAAAGAACAACACCTTCTTATGTTACACTTTTCTTTAAACTTTTTCGTGACGTGTATAACGAGTTTTTTTTGAGTAATTGTAGAATACGTCGTAAATATTCATGGCGAAACAGGTGGAGGTTCCACTTCCTTTTTATTCGTTGCGAAGAATCGATCTTTCATATCCTGGGAGCAAAGGTCGGCCGTCGAGGAGAATTGAGTCGTTCTAGAACCAGATTTACAGTGGCGTCCACTAACTCGCGTACTGACCCTTCTGACTCGATTTCCGGTTCGTCATCTGGACCTCTGACCACCGAACAGGTCCCTGTCACGGTCCCCATTAGGATATCGTTTCACGGATTTCAACCCCCGAAAAAAAAGAAAGGAAAATCACGACACGTACCCTGGCCCGACTATACGGAACCCTTTGAGAGGAATGGAAACGGTCTTCGAATCCACGCCGAGATTATTTTCACCCGGTTCTTGATAAAGCATATTCAAGAGAAAATCTAGGGTAGGGATAGTCTTTTTTCAATCATGGTTAACGATGTATCTTGTTCTCACATTAATGTAAAAATTGTTCTTTTATTAACATCGTTACAGTATGAAGTTCGCTATTGTCCAAATCGTCCTCTCATTAACATTATTACAATAGGACGTACGTATCTAAATTGTTCAACCATTAATGTTGTTAACATATAAGTACACTATATAAAGTCGTCATAGAATTGATGTCTAAATTGTCCTCCTACATTAACATTACTAAAATATTAAGTACAGGGTGTATAAAAAGTAATGGTCATCCGTCCTAGGGGTGAATCTACACCTCTGGATCGGTGGACATTTGTAGGAGAAACTTGCCGCAAAATTGTTTACAACAAAGAAAATTGTTGTTAAGGTTTTTGATACATCAACGCGTTCTGCCCATCGAGAAGAGAAAAAGTTTGAAAGGAGCCATATGTCGCAAACAAATAGTTATTGAGATATAAGCTGTTAGAGTTTTTCAAAATTTGATTGTGTGGAATTATACGTATAGACAAAAGCCTACTACACAGTCCACACGTCCGTGTCGATGAGACAGAACACATGATCGTGTGCGTGCCTCAAGGCAAATGACATTTAAAGCGACGAATGTCCCTTTAAATTTTGTTTGCCTCGAGGCTCGAGGCACGCACACGATCATGTTCTGTCTCATCGACACGGGCGTGTGGACTGTGTAGTAGGCTTTTGTCTATACGTATAATTCCACACAATCAAATTTTGAAAAACTTTAACAGCTTATATCTCAATAACTATTTGTTTGCGACATATGGCTCCTTTCAAACTTTTTCTCTCCTCGATGGGTAGAAGGTGTTCATGTAAAAAAAAACTTTAACAACAATTTTCTTTGTTGTAAACAATTTTGCGGCAAGTTTCTCCTACAAATGTCCACCGATCCAGAGGTGTAGATTCACCCCTAGGACGGATGACCATTACTTTTTATACACCCTGTACATTGATATGTCTAAATTTTTTGTGTATACAGCAATTATACAGCAATGTAACAAAAACGAAAATGAAATAATTTATAGAAAGAAATTTTTAATGTGAAAATATTATATTATATTTCCATGAATGATCTTCATGAAGCTGGTTCGAAAAGTGGCGGTTCTATTTGGGGATCGCACTCATACTCCAGCAGTTTAAGTAACCGTATTAATTCAGATAGTATCCAACACATGTAGGACTAGTATTAGTATCACAGTGGCCATCACGATCCGATGGTCTCCGGAATCGCTTGTCAAAGCGAATCTTACCGAGCTCGAATGGACGATTTACTTTTCCACGGGATGTCGACCCGGACGCCAAAACCTATGCAAATACCGGTAACGTATACCTATGGGAAACTCCACAGGAATTTCAGGATTCCATAATGGGCGTGGATTTCGGACAATTTAGTAACTAAAACGGTCGGGAATGCAAGAGTAAATTGATAATCACGTTTAAATTGTTCGATCGTAATCGCCGAAGTCGATAGTAATTGGAAATACACATCGAATACCAAATATCAAAATGATATATGAATTAAATATTTTAAATATTATGTTGTCCCGCAGAAAATTGCATAATTATATAATAATAACGCGTTGGCTGGCATGCCATCCTTATTTAGGTAACCGTTTGGTTTTTCAAACTTAAAAATTGGGAGATTAGGGAGAGTAATTAACATTATAAATCTTTTATGCCTTATTTATGTTACTTACTCACTCTACTTTATTTATTTTATTTACTTATTTAGTTATTTAATTTATATAACTTTTGTCTTTGTTTCACTGAATAAATTGCTTTAATTTTGGTATAACAGATTTTTCAAATACAAGTGAGAGCACTTGAACTTTATTATTATTATTACATTTCTTAACTTTTTGTAGCAGTACCTAGTTTATTGTTTCCTACATTTCACTGACTCACTAACTTATTTAATTCCCATTATAACCCTATTCGACGATTGCATAAGATCGTGCCTGATTTGAAAATAAAATTCAATGGTTTCTTAAAGATTTGGTTAAAAAGATTGGTTAAATTAAAATTAAAAAATGGTCTAATTTTCTACAATTAGAAAAGAATGATGACCACATGTATAATTGATTAATAAAGTTGTATTCTTTAAAATTTAACCATTGAATTTTATTTTCAAATCGGGCACGAACTTAGTATGCAATCATCTAATACTTCCTAACATACATATACATAAATATAATATAATATAAAATAGTATCCCTGACCAAAAAATTAGGGCCACTTACAATTTTCCAAATTTTTGGCAAAGATCGTAGCACAATACATTCCTAAATTTAACAGGAAGATCTCGAATCGCGGATGCCTGTGTCCTAGGAACATTAGCGATCCGAATAAGCCATCAAACTACTCTAATCTCCGTATCTTTGATCGCAAATTTTGATGGCCTCGCGTAATTCAAATACACCGGTCGATAGAGGCGGTTACTCGGAGGAGTTAAGAGCACGTCGCTCGTCATCCTAGCCGGGGTCATCCCCGTGGGAGCCCGGGTCACAGAAGTCGAGGGACAGGAATAATCGGCAGGATTCACGAACCGGTCGCACAGCGGAGTCGTCCACCGAACCGGAAACTACCGCGGACCTAACCGAACGATCTTATTTCGTGTTCGAGTGGATCACGATCGGTGGTCAGCACGCGCTCCGCACCCGCAGGTTGCTGTCGAACAGGATTCCACGACGGAATTGTAACAACGCTATTCTCGAATCACCGGTTCGACTGGTAGCCGACGATGAAGTGGTTGACGTGGCCCGGGAAGGTGGAAACTTTGTCAACGGTCGTTCTTCACGGGTCAGGGTCCGTCATAGGTCATCCGCGATCGCGTGGACGACTCGTTAGAAGGGTGAAAGGTTTCCAAGATCGAGAAACAGGTCGTCTTTCGAAACGGGATAGGCACGCTCGCGACCAACTGGTCAGCCAGACTGGACACTCGTCTTGGTCAAGCAGGGTCATGTGTCATGTGTCAACGGATTACCAGGCGATCACAGTGGCTAATGACGGGATGATTATGCCGCCGGAAGATATACAGGTAACGATTATTGTGCCGCTACTGGTTCCGGTTTTTGATCGACAACCAGGCGTTTCAGAAACTTCAGCTCTTTCCAACCCTGCACGCCTAATTTGCAGGATTTTCTGATCGAGATAGCGGGACAATGGGGAATGAGTTGTACACGGGAACAGGGTTATTGCCAGTTGAATTTTATTAGAGCGTTGAAGGTGGGTTGATCAAAAAGTGGAATAGTAAATGGTGTATTAGGTTGTCCCAAAAGTTTCTTTCGGAATGTGTTCTTTTAATGTTGCTAAATAAATACAAGCAATGCGATAATCTTTATGTTGTTTCAGTAGTTCCTAACATGAATTTGCAACTTTCGAGGCAATCTGATATTTCGTGAGCAGAAACGATTGAAGAATCAGAAGAAGCATATTGTCCAAGAATTCCTATCAGAGAGTTGACATTTCTTGAATCTTTCTTGTCTAATTCGCCAGATTTGCAGATTGAAGAGATAACAGAACAACAAGGAATGAGTTGTACGTGGGAAAAGAGATTGATGTTTATCACAAATTGATGATATTTCGTGAGCAGAAAAGATTGAAGAATCAAAAAAGCTATCGAGGAATTCCTTTCAAAAAGTTGGATTATCTTGAACCACTTTTGTTTAATTTGTCAGATTTGTCACGAATTGCCTATATAATTGTTAATTATAATATTTAGACGCCAATATTGCAATGTTCAGTGCATCTTGCGTATGTTGATACATTCCGACACGTATTGGCATATCGTAATTGTATATTTGACACGTAACTTGCACATATTGACACACGTCGTCGACAGGATACATCGGTGGTCGAGTAATTAGGTCGTCATGAAGTAGTAAAACAGGAATTTAACGACGTGTTTCTTCGTTGTATATGCCCGGTGGGTTACCTTCCGGTCAGTTCGGGTCACATGTCGACGGATTATGAGGTGACGGGCTCGACTAATGGTCGTAGGATGATCTTGACCCGTGAGACACGAGCGTATAATCCGACGCTGACCAGACAGGTCCTTCGGGTCACCGTGATATGGGGTTCAAGCTTTCCAAACAAGTAATAAAAGCGAATGTGTGACTGCAAATATCGTGTAAATTACACTTTACCTACGAAGGTACGTGTTCGGAACCGTTCCACTATTTTCCCAAGTATATTTTACCTATATTTATTTTATATTTGTGTATACATACACACAATCCTGTAATATAGGATAAAACCCCAATTAATGCTCACAATGCGATTACTTCCTTAATGAAATGTCAGCTACGAAAATTTTTCTTTTTTTTTTAATTAATGCAATTTGAATCTCCAGGTAGAGATTATTTTGCCGTATATTATTTTTCAATACGTTGTGCTACTTTATATAATACAATACAAATTAAAATTTTTCTTTGAATTAGAGTACAATAAATATCTTTCTACTATTTTATGCGACAAGTTTCAATACTTTTAATGGCTAAAATGACTTGATTTTCGTAATTGCGTGAGAAATTTTAATTATTATTGAATCCGTTGCCATATAATATATAATATCGAAGAACATTCATACTTCGATTTTATTTGAAGTTGGAATAAAATTCTCTTTTTCTAATATTTATAAGCATTAATGTAGTTAATTGATTTCGATCAACGGATGAAATTGGAAAAATATTTATTATTCGGAATAATTAGGTTAACCTAAAAATTGAAAGATGTGTTAAAACAAATGATAGATGTCATGAAACTTACAGCTGCATTCGCCAATAATTCCCGTTTAAATATTCACTCGCTACTATTATTATACGACTGAGGGAATATAAATTTTCAATTATGGAAGCTCTAAGAATCGTAACCGTGAAGAACATTGCACGGCATGGTGTTAACGCATCATTTAATTTATAAAACAAATGAGTTGAAAATAATATATAGATACTTTTAAATTTTTCTCTCCATCTTTATTATAAATGCATACAATCTGCAGTCTAGTGATGACTCGAATCACTGATTCATCTCGGGGAAAGAATAAACAATGTTCGACGGGTTCGATAAGAGTGAGCTGGCGATTAAAGGTAAGCAGCTGTGCGAGACTGACAAGGTGGTATCCAAGGGTGGGAAAATCATGGCTACGCAGTCGTTTACTTCAAATGGGATGCTGCAAGGGAGTGATCTTCCTTTTTCAATGATGTCACCGACTCTCCTGAAAGCAGCTGTTAGCTTCTGGCCGTGTCTGCCCCAAGATTGATTGCTAGATTAGTCTAAGTATCCTTCGTATAGAAAGGGTTCGTTTTCGGTATCTGTTCCGGTGTAGAAAGTCGATTCGATCTTCTAGATCGAAACGGCTTCTGCACGGTCGCATTAACCACGCATGATCTCTTCAACCACGGGGACTTTGAAGATTCACGGAGATAACGCGTTAAGTGTCGATTGCCAATCCCTAAAATTCTCGCAAAATCAAATTAATATAATTAATACAAACTAAAGTCAATGTCTATCGGGTGCTACTTCGCGCATTTTAGAAAAAGTCGATTCAGTCGAATGTGTCAAACAAATGGATTTTTTCAGCCGCTATAAGGTGGAATAAAAAAAGAGTTTTCCCGATAAAAAAATAACGATGACCTTGAAAAAACTATGAAAAAATAACCGGACAAAAGAAATTGTTCTTTTATGATATTTCTCCTTCGATACCATTTAAATTATGCCATTAAAAATAAAGGAGAAGGTGGCCTCCTTCAACTGAGACACCCTGTATATTATACATACTACTATATTCTATATTCTACATAATATTATGTATATAAAGCTCTATGTCTTCGGTATACGTAATATGTTGTAGGTTCTAAAAACAGCATGAAAAATTTGTACGCAAGAAATTTGTGAACCAATGGGTAGTTCGATTGTGAAAAAAATAATATATATGACTTGTTAGGTTGAAGCGAAGAAAACAGAAATATACAGTTTAATCATACATGGAAAGTGCAATAACAATTGAGTACGATGTTAACATTATAATAACGAAATGTAACGCGAAGGTTATTATAGAGACAAACTATTCGCTACAACCGCGAAGTCTGCCTTTATTGAACAACGTGGAAAATTTTTGGTGTGACTATGGAGTCGAGACAAGTTTTGGAAAAATGTGTACCGCGTCGAATTAGCCGCGGCAGCATCTTCGTCGGATTTAATTCGCGTTTGCGATGCGTGAGGTGGCCGGGCCTGGCCGGGCCGTAGATTGTTCCTCGTTAACGAAACGAATCTGCGGCGGCCGCGTGCGCGAGCAGGCCCCGCCTGATTTTTCAGGTGTCCAGGTGACAAACGATCGTCGTACGTGCGGATGCATATCTTCGTGGATTTTCGTAGTCGGGCTCCTCAAAGAAATGAACCTGTTGCGAAGGTTTATGAGAGGCATTAGCATACTTCGTCGTTGGCTCATCTCGCAGAGGGCCGCTGTCCTCTGCGCGCCGCGCCGCGCCGCGCCACGGGCCCCGAGGACCGTTGCGCATCGCCGATGCACCGACGAAACAGCTGTGGGATACAAAGAAACTGGCAACCAAGGGGTAATGCACTTGTTGCGCCGATAGTTTCGATCCTCGCCGGCTTGTATAACCGTTTCGCGCGCCTCTCACTCTCCCTCTCTCCGATTTTTTCAGTGAATCATTCTCCTCTCTGAACGGTAACACATCCAGCGACGAAATTATGAGACATACGACGAATCACAGTAATATTCGAGCACTTTTAAAGGGACGATTTTATGTGGAACTTTCTTATGTGGGCCTATGTTGAAAATTTAGAAAATATATCTTATAGAACTGCGTCAATCACATGAAAATTCACACTGTTGCCTTTATGGAGAACCCGAATGTCCACAGTGTTTTAGTAAACCGTGTTTAAACAAATGAAAACTCGACGTACAGTGGCTGTGTACGAAGCTTAATAAATTTCCTATTATAACAGTTTAAAGAACGAAAAATCCAATTGTTCAAACAATTCTCAATCAAATGTTGTCACGTGTATTGCTTATTACATTAGACCGTGGAATTTATGCATTTATGACCCTTAAGGGTGAGTTAAAAATAAGACTGTGATGTATTTCAAACTGTTTAATCAATAATTTCTTATTGAATTCGTTGAAGGAAGAAGTACATTTTAATAAAACTTTCATGTCTTACAATCGACTCGGATAATTTTTACTCGACATAAAAATCCGCAGTCTATGTATTATACATTTATACACTTCCACTTGCAGAGACTTTATTCTTCTAAATTCAAATTACGGAGGTAAAATGATGCCCGTGGCGAAAAATAGTTCAAGCAAAAGTAAATTATATTTCGAACTGCAGAGGCTCTCCGAGCGGGATAAACAAAATGGTCGTTTTACAGAGGTTTTGCGAGATGTAGAGATTCGTCAACATTAGCGTAGATTATTTCCTTACCGCAAAATTCTGTTGCATCGGCGAAAATTCGCAGCAGCCGCAGCCTCATCTGTCGCCGGGTTCCGTCTACGAAAGCACCTCTAGCTGCGCAGGATCGTGTAAAATGTAAAAGGACACCAAGCTGCGAAAATAATTGCTTCTCGAAAGACAGAGCCGCGGCAGAAGGAAGGAAGGAAGGAACGTAGGAAGGAGAAAAATAGAAAAGATAGGTGGAAATAAATAAAGAAAAGGGGGAAAAAAACGGTTCCCAGGATTCAAATGGCTTCGTATGTCTCCTATAAAGGGAAGATTGTTCTGGCTCCATTCTGCTCGGAGGGATGTCTTCAAAACGAAGGGTCTACTCGTGGCACCGCGAAGGGTGGTTCGGAGGGATGCTGCTGCTGTTGCTGTTCCCGCTTCTGCTGCATCTGTCCTCCCTTTAGTGTAATGATATCTGAAAAAACGGGCCGGGCTATTCACTCGCGAGCCTCTCGGCCATCAATTTGCCTCTTAAATGGATTTTCGACGGGGTGAATTATCGCGATCGCCGCGCCGCGAACCAATAACCGAGTGCCCGAGTATCATATCGGGAATGAGAGAGACGCCGACACGCTAGTTATCGCGGAAACTAATGTAATCTCGGCCCCGGACCATCGGGAGAAGTAAACGAAAGTGTTCGCCATTAATTTGTTCCCGAAACCGGTCACGCTCGGGGAATATTTCTACCAGTTTCAGTCGGTCCGCGATCATTTGATTGAAACAGACGACGCGACGGACGAGATTGGTGTATCGCGTTGATACAGACAGGGACTAAACCAATTGTGTACAGTAAATGCGATTATCTCCAGAAATATTCGTTATTCGAAAAAATATTTTATACGAAGCTCTTTCTGTTTCGAGGGGGCTGCATCCAGCTCCGCTTTCTTGTTTGGAAGTGTACGCATAAAGGTATCAACCTATTTATGTCGAAAAATTATTAGTTTGGGAGATATTTTAATTTGTATATTGCGTATATTACGCTGCATGTTTTTCTAACGCGTACTGATTCATGGCATAATCGAATTGCAGATTTCAACAGTCTCAAATACGTAGCTGCCACCCAATGTCATCACAAATACATAAAATCCACGGCAGTTATAACATCAATCGATCTGTATAAATTACAATCCCTTTCCCCCATTGTCTTGTTATATTACCTCTCATGGAAAAGTAATGGAATACAAGGTGAAAGGGGACGTGCTGGAGGAGACTTTCGATCCCGTTTATACTCTCCGGCGGATCCTTAGCCGTGGATCTTGCGGGAGAGATCAAAGGGCGACGTGATGCGATTCGCCATGGTCCCGCGTCCCGTCGGTCAAATGGCACTTCACCGGAGGAATACAGAAATCAAAATCCAAGAAGGACCAACAAGAACGAGACACGGCGATTCGAGAACAAGCCGCAAGAGGAGGAGGCTGAAGAAAACGATCGTTTTTTGGTGGTAATACGGCCACAATGTGAATTTCCAGAAAAGGCGAATCGGCATGGTCACTTCACGGTCCGTTTCCTATTGTCCCGCAGGACGAGGAAAGAGCAGAAATACGGAGCAGGAGCCGGGATCTGAGGAGGGGAGAAAGACAGGCAGCCCGACACCCTATATTTTGGTCTCATTTTACTAAAAGCCGATCGTATTTCACGATTCCTCTCGTCGCGGGGACAATACCGCTCTTTTTCTCTCTCTCTCTCTCTCTCTCTCTCTGTCTCTCTCCAGATTGCGTCCCGTTTCTACAAAATTTGTAACCTGACTTGGGGAATGACAGTTCTTTCAGCTACCATTCCGATACTCCATATATTATGCAGTCTCCTCCTCTCGTTTGTTAGATTGCCGACATAGACGTGGTCATTTGTCCGCAATTTGACCATAAATGGAGCGAACGCCGGGTATATTTACTTCCAACATGGGACTTTTTTTGTCCAATGGTTCGAATTTTTTCTGTCGGCCTTTTACGGCATTTTTTCCAATGCCCGCTTTGGTTCGCTGCGCTTTTTCGTTCGCGATCGTCTTGCCGCGCGATATATCGTCTCAAGGTTCATATGGCACGTACCGTGGAAATGTCGAAGACTCGGAAAATGCACCAGATCGTTTCACGGATTTACGAATAAAGCTAGAAGCTGTGTGAAATGTAAATAGTTGTAGGGGCGCAATTTGATCGGTTTATGGGTGTCACGGTTCTACGCTTTTTTATGTGTTACGGATTCCCGAGGGAATCCAGGTGTCTCGGAAATGCGATTAATGATCCTTTTTCCAGAGGATTGCGTCTTGTGTGTGGTATTAACCATTCAGTGGCGAAGTGTCAAGGAAGATAGGTCACCATGTTAACGATTCATCAAAGTATGGATGTATAATGAAATAAATGTTGGCAACTTGATCATTAGACAGCGGATTTGATTCATTTATGACAGAAATGAGTAGATGTACTTTAAAACAGTTAAAACATTAGAAGAATTTAAAAATACGATCATATTATTTTCAACGTATCAAACATTAGTTTGTTGCTATTCAGTTAGTACATTTTTATTTTGCATAAAAATCCGCTGTCTATTGATCTTTGTATTTTCATTTTCCAATATGTTTTAAGTACTTTACATTATTCATCTTTTATTACACAGAATGCGACAGCGTTTGACGACCTGAAAATGGCACCACTTTTCAGCGTCGTAATTAGACTACGGATTTTTAATATAAAATAACAATTGTCCGCATCAGTTACAAAAACAGGTATTTCTTCTTCTAATCATTTCAATAATCCGAAAATAACATACGAGTATTTACTAATTCTTTGGATGCTTTCATAGTTTCGGTTTTCTTTCACTTGTTTTTGCTATAACTGCATAAAATCCTGTCATAATATTTGATTGTAGAGGCTGTAGTAGGACGTTCTTGGTAATAAATATGAAAATGAGTATAAACTTCTGTACATGATGAAAATTATTCTTTGAAATTCTTCCCGACAGTTAAACCGAGCCAAAAAATGACAGCTTCGGCAACTAGTCCACTGGGCCACTGTAATTGGGTCAGACGTAGACTGCTAGCCGACCAATGGCATTCGTTCTCGAACGAAAAAAAAAGCTTTACGAAAGATATCCTGCGGAAGGCCTTTGGCCACTCGTTGATTGCTATGTATAAGGGAGCAGAAGCCAGTGGAGGGGGAACGGAATCAGTAGAATCCTCGGACGATCAAGAAGGACACTTAAGAACACGGGGACAGACGGAATTCGTCGTAACAATGGCGTTTGGCCGTTGACGGGATTCATGCCCGGGCCGTTGATACAGATTTGAATATTAATTTAGGGTCGTGTACGGGACGGCAAGGATAATGTCCTCGGGTCAGCCACGGGTCCGAAAGAAGGAAGATACCTGAGGATCCTGGGCACCCGGTGCAGTCTGTTAACAGGGCGCCGCCATGCTTGTTACATTTTTCGATTAGAAGATTTGTAACGGATGCTATGGTAATCGTTCCTTCGAAATATTTTATGTATTAGGTATACGCACAAGTTTGTGTTTTCAGTTTTCTTTCGTGTTACTAGTACATAATGATTGGACTGCAAAAAATGCTGGGATATAACATTCGACATGATTTAGTACGATTTTTATTTACTTCATATCTACAAGGGGTACTGAAAATACAATAATATTTTACTTGATTCCTCTTTCTTGAAATCGGTCTAGAAAAATTCGTCACCTTCATCTTTAATAAAGTAATGCAGCTAAAAAAAACAATATACAGACACCGTTACATTGCTTGCGAAAAAACAGTATGTATAACATTTTCCTCTTTTATTCTTTTCGAATCACATAAATCGCATGCTTCTAGTGTTAAATTATTGTTGCAGTAAAATTAACCTTTTTGCAGTCGGAGGTATTTTAACTCGGAAATCAAACATTCCTTTCGAACTATTATAATATATTGTATAATACCTCACACAATACTTAAATGTTTGGTGATTTATAACAATTAATATTTTGAATAATGGTACAGTAATTTTTAGTGGTGACTCTGAGTGATCATTCGAGTACTAAGGGTTAAGAATCGCATTGTCAAGTTTCCAGGTATTCGAAACTCGTTTTAATTTATTAAAAATTAATGGAATTCCTCGGGCATATTTGAACGGCCCGCAGGGTTAACAGCTGCGTCAGTAACTCCAGTGCAATCAACACGAACCACATCTATAATAAAAACCAGCCAATAGTGTGCACGGATACGCGACATTGAACACAGTGGGATCGGCGATGATATTAGCGTCTACGCTCTCGAGAATGTTTCATCGGTTTCAAGGAGATATTCCCGGCGCGTTGTTTCGATTCTCGGAAAGACAAAATTAACGATACCCGCCGCTTTCGAGTTTCCTTCGAGTCTGGCAACGAGTTATTAGAGTGTCGTAATTACAATGTACGGATTCGCGAGTGACAGCGAGGAACGGAACGTTTCGGGAATTGATCGACCCGCGTCGAGATTCCTCTTCGACTACTTTCTGCTTCCTTTTTTCTTCTCTTTCCTCTTTCACGTTTTTTTTCTCCCCTTCACTCTCTCTCTCTCTCTCTCTCCCTCTCGCTCTCTCCGTTGTTATTATTGCCTTTAAAGAGATGCCGGCGGTCTTTCCGTCTCTCTGAAATCCGCTGATTGCCGGCGTGGAAATCGTGGGAGCGGCGCGGCGGTCTCGAATAAATCGAATTATCATATTAATACCAGCGTGTCATCGTCGCATTATTCATGTGCCCGCGACGAATATCCTTGTGGACCGGCCGCCCCGTTTATAAATCAACGGTTCGTGGAAGCCGGCCTTTCCTGTGATTTTCAAAATTCCCGAGCCCATCATTTACAAAGAATCTCTTACTCTTCCTCGATAATCATCGGATCGATCGCCGCGGCGCGGCGTTGTCGCCTTGTATTATTACGATAGAACGACTGGCATCTCAGTCTTGCCTATAAAACATGCCCACTTTCTTATTTCTATCGGGCAAGAATCTGTTAACAATTCCCGATAAAAATACCTTCGGAACAAGCTTTGTCCAATTGTAATTCTTCGACGATTACATTCATGCAATATTAGACAGAGGATCTTTACGCAAAATAAACATTTTCTAGCTGAATCGCAGCAAACTGGAATGAAATAGAAATTTATTTTGGGTGTAATTACTAGCCAGCGGATTTGACATACCCTACAAGATGCAAAAGGTTTCGTTCCGATTGGTCCATCCATCTCGGCGTAGCCGGTGAACATACATAGAAAAAAAGCGAAAAAAAGGCACATACAGATCGAATTGAGTAACCTCCTCCTTTTTTGATGTCGGTTGAAAAACATTAGAAGAATTTTAGAACACTGTTGTATTATTTTCAACTTGTTAAACATATTCAGACATACAATAAATGTCTATTGCACTCCAGATTGTTGCAAGTCAGGTAGAACAATTTTTATTTTGCATAAAGATCCGCTGTCTAGCAATTACACTCCAGTACAGGGTTAATATTGGAATATAGATGTACACAGAGTGTTCTCGCTCGTTTAAATTACACCTAAAAATGTTTGTCACAACTGCATAAAATCCGCAGTCTAATGATGATACATTTCGAGTCTCCTGCGCGAGAGTCTTCGAAGAAGCAGATTCTATTTTTGAAGTCGGATGATTTCTCCTCCGGGCCGTAGACTCCATGTTTCATCAGCATGCAAATCAGCCGTATTTATTAAATTTCGGCTGCGCGTGATGCCCGTGCACCGTGGAGAAAAAAGCGAATCGGGAATCATGTGCGAAATCAGCTGGAGAGTGATAATAAAGGCGGCCGGCTGGTGCAGAAAAACGTTTATGAAGTATGACTTCGTAAAGCTGTCAGCTCGTGGAACCAGTCTGCGCGTATTCATAATTTTCGGAAAAGGGTAACAGCCTGGTCTCCCGCGAATGAATAATTTATTCGCGCTTAACTGATCTCGTGACTGATCGGGCGGATATTGTTCCCCCGTCGAATTTATTGCGGCCGCGAGAAACGTAGGTGGTCGGTTGAGAAGAAAAAAAAATGAAGAAAAAACAATCGGGTACAATCGATCAGTGGACGTACAACGAAATTGAAAAACACGGTCATTTGGAGACGCGGAGTCCGGTGCCGACAAGAAAAGAGGAAGGATTTTTTTGTTCTCCGCGTAGATATTTTTTCTGTCCTCCAGTTCGAAGACCGAACATTGTGCGGCCGAGATTCGAGCAATAATTCAATTAGCCCCGAAGATTTAGTGGCGCCGACTCCATAATTCAAGGTGCACCGTACGAGTGAAATAGAAATGGAAACGGTTGAGGTGCGGAAGGGGGGGCGAAGGGAGATGGAAGAGCGGCGGCTAGACCCACCTTAGCATAAATTAGAAGAACAATGCGCGGGACCAAGATAGACGAGCGTAATGGCTCCGGCCAGGGGTACGAGGAGGACGCTAATAATATAAGCCGCGTGTTGCGCTCGCTAGGTAGCCGGAAGAACGGACATCGTCGGACGTTCCAGCGCGATACATGCGGACCCGTGCCTCTGTCTTTCCTTCGGACATTCTTTAAAAACGTGTTACCAGCGTTAATACAATGCTCGACAAAATAATAAGGCACTTTACGACTTTATGTATTCCGTACGTTTAAAGCTAGACACACTTTATAGGGTGACCTGTCCAATAATAATTATGTTATTCAGCGTTTGACTAATTTATCATTTTCTTCTGCATTCTTTTATTTTATGGAACTGTTAGGATGGACGTAATTATTGTCCAAGCAGTGGATTGAATTATAATATGATAATGAACGAACCATGTGTTCTGCGCAACATATTACATACACGCAACGCAAACGATTATGATTCCATCTTTCAATTGAGATCAAAGTTAACAGTGTACAAAGCAGTATATAATATAAACAAGTCATGGAATAACAAGTATTTCATCGACTAAAATCGTATAGGTAACAAATAAGGATTACAAGTAACCTCAAATTTCTTCTCTTTTGTTGGTAAATGTTATCGTTGAGAAAATAAAGTGGTACGACGTGTTAAAAGTCTAGTTGAAGTTCCGGATAGACATAAAATTACATGTTAACTATATTATGGAGGTTTAAAGGGTTAATGGCACATAACGCGGACAAAAGAAATTTGCAAATGTATCATCCATAGTGAAAGATAACAATACATATTTTTTAAATAACATTGCTAGGCAACTAAAGAGATTTTGAAAGCCACAATAAAGGACAACGAGAGTAAGCAAAGTGAAGTGAATAGAACATTATAGATTATATTTTGCAGTAATTTTTATATTTCCTGGTTGACAAGAACATACACCAGGATCATTATCAAAATTGAAGTTTGTCCCGAGGACCTTTTCTGCGCGATCAACTTGAGGACCTAGGTCGTCAGGGTAAAACTGGACAATTACACATCACCTATACAGGGTGTCCCAACATTCCTTCAACAGCCGTAAATGGGAGGTTCCTCACGTCATCTGAAGCAACATTTTCCTTTGCAGAAATGTTATCCGCGGCTTTGTTTAGGAGTTATTAACGAAAAACACGGACCAATCCGAGCGCGACCTAGACGCGAGCTAGCACAGTCGGCCCGGCGCACAGTGTCACGAGCCATTGACAAAAATCGGAAAAGTCACTGCTTCATGTCGATTGAAAACTATGTTCATACTATGTCAAAATGTCCAAATAAATCATTTATTGAAAAAAAAAATAAAAAAATCCAGTAGGAAACTAATTACAAGCGAATCTGTAAACGAAAATTTGGAAGATGAAATAGTACATCAGTTCATAGCGTAACTTGTTTACGTTGTATTATGAACAAAAGACATTTGTAAGAAATAATCTTTTTAGAAAATGATGGGTAAGGGTTCGCTAATTATAATTTATCTTCAAAAATTTTGTAATACTTATGCACTATTTAATAATTAACCTGAAATGAAACCATTAAATTTTATTGGTTCCCCTAATCTTTAGTAGAGGATAAAAAAAAAAGGTTTCAAAACGTCTCGGCGATTTTTTTGCGTTGTATTAGTAAGATAGTATATTTTGATATCATGTAAATTTTAATTGCGAAATCTTGCGAAAAACAGAGTTATTTAACAAAATATGTAGCAAGAACTGGTCAGCAAGATTCAGATTATGAAGACGAGTAATGCAACTGCACCTCGTATGCTTTGTATGTACTCGTAAGCTTTGATTAAGTATTACTACTCATTTGTTTATAAAAGCGAATTATGATTAAAGAATGTTTAGACCAGAGCGAATAGTCCTACTTTGTTATAGGAGTTTAAAACGAAGGATAATGTTATAGGAGTTTAAAACGAAGTTTCAGATTCGGAAGAACTGAACTGAGAATACATCTACTGAAAACCAGCAATACAACAAAATTTTGTTTATAAATATCGTTTTACAATGTTTAAATAAATTACTATATTTATAATAGTATCATGTTGAGATTGCTTTCAATATAAATGAAAAAACCCACTTTGTTTCATGTCTCTATCATAAACAGAACAAAAGTTATTGAATTTTGTCCAAAAAACAGGCATTTCGTGACACTGTGCGGCGCGCCAACTGTCTATTGGCCGACTGGGCCAGCTCGCGTCTAGGCCGCGCTCTGATTGGTCCGTGTTTTTCGTTAATAACTCCTAAACAAAGCCACGGATACCATTTTTGCGAAGGAAAATGTTGCTTCAAATGATCTCAGGAACCTTCCATTTCCGGCTGTTGAAGGAATTTTGGGACACCCTGTAGAGTATAATCATTAGGCAAATGGCGGCTATAATTTCACGATTCGTCGCGAAAGTCGAAGAAACGAAAAGACCGAAGTCCGGCCGAAGGGTGAGAGCAGAGGGGATGCTAATAACTCGGGGCTGACACGGCCGATGTCCTGCGGAAGGAGGAACGGACAGAGGCGAAATTCATGCGTAATGTATGCGATGCGCGAGAGGCATGGCACCGGCATCGTTGGCCTCCCAAACAATTAGAAAGGGGTCCTCGGAGTGTAGAAGCGGAGAAGACCGAAACGGCCGGCGCGGCGCGGCGCCGAGCGGCGAGGGCCGTCGTAGGGGTTGCGTTTCAATTTCGCTAGGAGCCGTTATATTGCAACGTCTTCCGAAATTAAAACGCTTGGACTGCTTCCAACGTACGCGAATGACCGAGCAGAGCGAAAGAGAGAAAGACACCGGTGTGTCCATGGTTGGCTCCCGACCCGTGGCACGAATACGTTTCTCATGAGGCTCTCGGCCGCGACCGTAGCACTTGCGACGACGACGACGCCCGGCTTAAATGTCCTGTAAATTCGTTCGGTTGAAAATACCGTCGTCATCGTCGAACCTTCCCTGCTTTACTTTCAGACGGACTGACGTCCCTGTAATCTGAGACGTCTCCGAATCTTCCGGAGGATGATGCTTCTCTTCTGTTTCGTTAGGATTTCCCTTTCATGACGCTAGATGACGAAGAATGTTTTAATGAGGGCTGTTTTTCGGGCGACCAGGTATAGGTGCATTCTACATTGTCGATGACACAGAGGAAATGTGCCAATATTCTGCCACATACACGTAGACGGATCTTTGCGCGAAATGATCTGCAAATGGTTTATGCAAAATTAAATTCTTCCTTCCTTCACCATTTTGACAGGTCGAACGAATTCTCTTAATCTCCTCATGTCTTCAAATTACACCTACTTATTCTTTACGTGATCATTTTTCGACGAATACACATCGATCTACATGGTTTTCTTTTTAAATATGATTGCAAGGAGTTGAAACAATCTTGTGAACGACAAGAATTCTTGATATTTAAATATATTAAATCGAACATTAACGAAATATGAGGTCATAATTTATTGGAAAATATAAGAAAGAACAGAGGAGGCGTTTCTTGTCTGAAGTTACATACATATTTCAACCTCCCACGACTTTCTTCTGTCAAATTGTAACATCAAACAAAAACCATTTCAACAATGAATATGACCAAAACGAAACAAATACCAGTAGCATACTTGTCGAGCTTCTGCCCGCACAGAATTGTCGCGAATTTACGATCATGTAATGAGTATGATAATTTATTCGGACGAGATGGCCGTTGGTAGGTAGCGCAGAAACCGATAGAATTGTCGACACGCCTAATAGCTACTGTAACTCTATTCAAGCGTAAAGCGAAGAAAGTATCGTAGAGCGCTATCATTTAAAATGATCCGTGATAAGATCTCGACATCAGTGGCGGACTGATCCTCGCTGACCATCTCGAAGGGTGATCCAGGAAGTAACCCTTGCCCCGAGGGAAAGGGGTCAGCCACTGGGAAACCGGTAAGGCCCGTGCCCCAAATTTCGCTCGATCGACTCTGCAGTTTCCAAGTGAAGTGTCCGAGGTCCCGAAAGAAAAAAAAAAAGGTTACAAGACGCCGGTGGACGATGACCCTTTCCGGAGGTCATCCGGAAGGGTCACTGATGTCCGACCAATGACCCAGCCCCGCCCTGACACTCTCCCGTGTACAATTATAAATGTATTAAACCCATCCCCCTTACAAGGTAATATTTAAATCGGCGGCGATGGTTTAGAGGACGAGCCGAGGCAGCCTTGAAGAGGGTTGTTTCGGAAGTGTGCTACCGACCTGTTTTAATCGCGTGAGTATTGGTGTACCTCCGCCTGGTAGCCTCGATTTTATTGCACATATTTTGCGTTGTAAATTCACTGACCGTCTTCGCGCAACCCCTTCCTCCGAGGCAAACGGGCTGAAAGGACTTCCGGGCTGGCTTTCTAAAGCGAGAATGCCCGCGAGGCTCGAACGACGCGGGTGATTTGCATGGGACGAATTTTTCCGCGGCCAGCGAATCGGAACGCCGGGTTCGTAGAAGGCGAAAAGAATCGCCGGTGAATTGTTTGCAACGGCGATCGAAATTCGTTGAGTCAGTTGGGCATATGTTTCTGAGTTTCAGGCCTGGCTTTGTCGGATGGCGATGCACCCAGCTCTGAAGCTCGAGGGGAAACAGATGTGCTAGGGGTTTAATAACTAGACAGCGGATTTTATGCATTTATGGCAAAAATGAGTAGGTGTAATTTTGAAACAGTAAGAGCATTAGAAAAATTTAAGTCTACTGTTCTATTATTGTCAAACTATTAAACATATTAGGACAGAAAGTTGCTAGGTCGTTTCAGTTTGTTGCAATTCGAGTCGAAAAAATCTTTATTTTGCGTGAAGACCCACTGTCCATTAATAAAGGCATTTATAATAAATATTGGAAGAAGGAAGGGGATAGTCCGGGACAAAAAAGCACACTTCGAAATTAAAGTAATTCCTGTTTATTGAACATTACAAACTCAATTTTCTTTATAGATATAAATCTTCAGTGTATACATGTATGCTATTGTTCCCAGTATTAGATAATTGTTCAACTCAATCTGATCACTATAAAATAAATAAATAAAAAATCTTGAACATCTCCAGTATATCAGTGAGGGTAACTGTGATCGCTAGACTGCGGATCTTTATGCAAAATAAAAAATGTTTGCATTGATTGCGAGACACAGGAGCCAAATAAAAATTTCATTATTCTTTTGATGATCTTGTTAAGGTGAAACTAATACACTGGTGGCCTCAAATCTTTTTAATACCTCCCCACTGTTTTAGATTGCACGTACCCATTTTTGTCATAAATGCATAAAATCCGCAATCTAGTGATCACTATAAAATAAATAAATAAAAAGTCTTGAATGTCTAGTACATATCGGTAAGGGCAATTAAGTGCTCAGCATATTTTCACATAGGAAAAATAGCGGCGGTTACCACCTGTCTCATAAATTCTGCGACGATCTCCACTTGTCCGACCCTCGCAATTGTTTCGTCGTTTCTATAATAACGCACGTAATCCCCCGAATGTTAGCGAGGACAAAAAATCCCGAGGAAGTTATTTAAACGGCAGCCGAGACACGCCATTTAGTCGAAACGATTGTCCGACGGCGACGGCGGGCCTCATTTTCCGCATAATTTCTGACCGGTCGTATTTTAGTAACTGTGTCACGGCGCTGTTTTATCGTGTGTATTTTCTGTCATAAATTCCACGGGAATGTGTGTCCATGTGCGACCCTTACCTCTGAAAGGGTCCCAGTTACGGGGCCCGGAAACCTCCTGGCACAATGAGCAACAGTTCGAAGAGAGATGCCGAGTGATAGAAAGAATTCGGGTGCGTGTAGAACGGAAAGAAGAGGAGAGAGAGGTCAGGTCACTGTGGGACAATGAGAAATTGCGTGCACGCTGCGTGGCGCCATTTTAGTGCGTGCAAAACGCGCAGTAAATCGCACCGACCTGACGGTCGCGACTTCTTCTTTCTTTTTTGTCGTACCGTAGCTATTTTCCCAAGCAAGGGTTCAGTCGTTCATGTTATCAGGTCGTTGTAAAATGCATCTTTTCATTAAGAATTATTCACGTTCGATCGTCTTTAACTATTCGTGTATTAATTGTTCTTTAGTTGTTTTGTATCTTCCAGGTGAGTTGCGAATGTCTTCGTTGAAAAATTGTTGCCGTTTTCGATTGATTGAACGTTCGCGTTATTAATGATTACGATAAATGATTCTTCTATTCGAACCTTTAAAAGTCTTTCTAAACCATTAGAAAAATTTAAAGGACTGTTCTATTATTTTCAAACTGTGAGACGCATTAGGAAAGAATATAAATTTCTATTTCACTCCAGCTTGTTGCAATGCAGGTAGAAGATTTTGATTTTGCATAGTAATTTTGGTCAGTGTATAAGTTAATTTCGTATCTAGGTTCGAATAACAATGTATGTATATGGACCGTTTATTTTTAAAGTGGTGCAAGTCCATTTTTTGTTGTTTCGAGAAAATGAAAGGTTAGCATATTGGTCAATTAAAAATATAAATTAATTATGTCAAGTCTGACAATGTTTCTAGTAGTTTATCAATATCTTTCCAACGGTACACATTTTTTTCCGTAATTCTCATTCTGCGAAACTTTATAGTTAAAAACAAAACGTGTTCCAACGTTTATGACAGTCCCTTATACACCATACATCTCTACCGTTAATTATCATGCTAAACGAAGGTAATCCCATAAAAACGAATCTCGTTAGACGGTGAATTTCAGTATTGGCAATCTTTGCGTTCCTTTCGTTTCATCCGGGTCGGTTGGAAAACGAGCAAAGCCAAACTTCCAAACGGAAATTCCATTTGTCTGGCGCGCAGACGAGCGAGCTAGCGGCAATTTCGAGTAGATTCCGCATTCGCAGCTCACCACTTCCGATTTCGTCTTTCCCGGTGCAGTTTCCTGCACGATGGACTGGCCAATCCGCGCTGCGGTCCTCGCGTTCGTGAAAATCTAGTTGTCGCGGAAGCTGCGTGTCTCTGGCCGAAACATCGCGAAACTTTCTTCTTTCCGCGTGTACCGTTTCACTGATCCTGCGCCGGATTTCATGTGGTGGGAAATTTCCTTTGTGGCACGAAATTTGGCGCCAGTTGTTGACCACGGCCATTTCCGTAGAAAAATTTCGAATCACGACGAGCGCGCGTGTATGCAAACCCCCGTGAACTCGACTGGCACGCAAGTGGATTTTCGGGAGAACAGAAGCAGCGCCAGAAAACCGGCGAAGAGTTAAAAGTCGGGAATAAGAATGTGCATGAATTCCGAATTAGATCTTTTTGGATTATGCGAGTCGGCGAGAGACCGGTCTAAGCCGATCGATTAAGCGAATCGGTCGTTTCTATTCGACGCAACCGGTCCGGCGTTGGGTCCAGATACCAGATAAGTGAACTTCCTGAGCTCCTGTCGTGTATCGATCCGAATTCCGATTCAATTTTCTACGCCCCCGACGCACACGGCCAAACGCCATGCATTAAACATCGCGCATAACGCATACCGTCGCGCTAATCCAGCCGGCGATATAAGCGCATCAGTCTCGATACAAATTCAGGTCCGATCGTGTGCTTGTCTAAGACCCGCTCGAATATCTTTAACATTTCTTTTTTTGCAATTCTCAACACGATTTATACACCCCGGGACAAAATGTAGCACGTATTGCATTTTCTTAGTTTCGTAGTAAAAAATTGTAGAAGTACTTCGTGTTATTACTAATTCTGAACGTCTCTGTATAAATATCTTCTTCGCATGAAATGAATTTCACATTTAATTTTACTTTAAATGTCAAGGGAAATGATGCAGTATCGATAAATACATTAGCACCACTGTACAAACAACATATTTATTGTTCATGCGACCGGTAATGTTGCTTATAGAAATTTGCAAATGCATATGTATAATGTCAATAGTTCCTGAAAATAATAAGAATTCGGTGCGATTAGATTTTCATTTAGAAATTGATTGTTTCAATTTTGTCAATTTATATGACGATTTATATACGTTATACGTTCTATTCGGTATAAGTCCGAACATCAGGAACGGATTAAGGTCGTACACCTAGGTTACACTATCTCGACCAGGTACACGATCTAAGGAAAGTTTCCACATGTTCCGAGAGCCAAGTAACGACGGTAACTGGTCTGCAATCAATTCTAATCTGGCGCGTTGTCGCGCGAATTTGCGAAACGATCCTTCGTTTACCTTCCCGCCGAAGAAATGATCCCTCGTTGAGGCGTCGGTTATTTACGCCGAAATAATGCAAATCGCCCGGTGTGCAATACCAGCATTTCCCAGCAACGGAGCGCATTGCGCGGGTTACAAAGTCCTGCGAAAAAGGGCCGATCGCCAGCGGTAAAGTTTACCATAATAATTATACGCATCGGTCGCGCCTATTATGCGAGGCCGTAATGGGTCCAGACGCGAAATAACTATAATTTACGTGTATCACCTTATTCTGTATGCCGGCTACGGTCATAAAGTATTTGAGCTGGACCAGCGCGAGAACCACCGTCGAAAATTATAATCAACCGCGAGTTATTTAAGTTGGCAATTTTATTTCCCTTCGTCCTACCATTCGCCGCGCGGTGTGGCGGCGGGACGTGTCCTGCGGATATACAAGAAGAACAGAGTTCTCGGTTTCATCCGTCGGCGAGCACCAAGAATACAGCATCCGACTGCTCTATTATTAGTCGTAATGGCCCGGGAAAACTTTCATTAACTTGTCCGATGCCTAATTCATGAGACGACCGATGCGATATACAGTAAAAGCTCCTTCGTTGTCCAAAGGCCGGGGGTTTGAGCGGACAACGACCGTGCCCGGACACTATTTTTGATTTATGACTGCGTCTTTAGTGAAACGACTAGTTAAATGACAAAGAAAAGCATTCGCAGTCAACTGTCTGGCTTTAAAAAACTCCTTATTTCCTTGCCATATTCCTTTCCTATTGTTCTCCGTTCTACGCGGGGTCTAGACCAGTGTTACCATATTTTTCTCTCGCCAGGCCCCTTACCCTTCCGCCCCTCGCCCCGCTACGCACCGTATCTCGTCTTTGCACTCTTCCCACTAACGCCGGCGACAGTGGCGACACGCTGGTGTACGGTCGCGTCAGCAACTAGAGGGAAGAGTGGGCGGCTCACGCAACCGTACGTCAGCGTTAGTGGAAAGAGTGCAAAGACGAGATACGGTGCGTGGTGTGGCGAGAGGCGGAAGGGTAAGGGGCCTGGCGAGAGAAAAATATGGTAACACTGGTCTAGACAGTCCTGGGACACATCTGGCGACCAGATCCACGCAGGCCCAATCCTCTCGTTGGCAGGTAGTGGAGTGGGTAGGCACTGGACAACGATCGTGCCCACGATTCCGGACAACGAAGGAGCGATTACTGTACCATGTAATCCACGCCACTTCCCCGCTCGCCACACGGGAAAAAAGAATCGGATTCAATCGGCGAAACGATTCGTACTCTAAGATATGAAATCGAAAGAACTTTCTGCGAACTCAAACCTCCACTGCATCATTCCCTACCAAGATTGAACTTTTCACTAATGTGCAATGGAAAGAAGCACCCGGCCATGTTTAATAGAAAATCGTAAAAAATGAAATAAGGACACGGAAAGTTTTGAAAAAGGATTCTGAGAATATATGTGTTACTAGCTGTACCCGGCCACGCGTTGCTGTGGCTCGGTCTTGGCGCTTTTTTTTTTAACAAAAAGCATGTTTTTACCTGTCACAAGTGTGAAATCTATATAATAGAGATATGTATATATATAAAAACACGCGCGTATTCGAATGCAACGTTCTGTCAAAATTTCAAAACATTCGGTGAAGAACTTTCGGAGATTTAAGATTTTGAACAAACGAACATTTACATTTTTCTTTATAAAGATCGCGGATTATCTAATACTTTAAATGCAATAAATCAATCATTGTACAATGCAATTTCTACATCAAGATATTGTTTGTAATTATATCTTATAATTATATTGGGCGCTTCTTTCTTTTGCACAGTAGTGTAGATTAGCTCGAGAAGTACGGGAGACCAGGACTAAAAATTCCCGGGATAAGTTGTTCCGATCATTATTTATAAAAAAGGAGAATAACGTGCGATTCGTTTCCAATTGTTTTTGGTATATAAGTTGGCAAGGACACTCTGTCGTGCATTTTTTAGACGTCCGCGGTAGTATAACATGTTTTAACGAAGACTTCGTCCGCGCCATTTACGTATGTTCATCTAATTTGTTGTTTTTATTAAATTAAGATATTATTAATTGATTAATTACGTGACGTCATCTGTGTGAAACCGTTTAAAATGGCAAACGAATAAATATCGATAAGTTAGTGCACCCAATAAACAGAGGCGCCATTCGTGACCAACCACAGAAATCTCAGATGATGTATAAGAATATCATCTGTGAATAAGCTTAGCTTCTTGCAGACTTACCGGTTGGACTTCCGAATGTCGGTCAAATCGGATTGAACTAAAATTGTGTACATACATTTATTTTGTAAAAACGAGATTCCCAAAGCGATTTTCGCCGACTCGAAAAAATTTCTTATCATTTTAGTGTTATTTAATAAAAATTAAACATAATTATTTCCAAATCTAACCCAGACCCACCGACAAGATACTGTTAATAGTTAATCTCGTCGGTGCCAGAACTAACCCAGACCAAGGTAGAAAACACAGACTTACAAACATTGCATACAATGCATTTTTCTGTCTACGGTTCTGAATTACCGACTCTGTAGAAAAGATTCTGGTACCATCGACGAGATACTATTCAAGACTGCCAGCCCTACGGGAGTTGGTGTCACCCCGGCTATTTCTGTGTTCAGATACGCCCTCTTGAACGTATTCTGGCTGGAGTAAGAAACAGAAGGCCATCAACGTGATCTCTCGTCGGTGCAGAAGGTCACTGAAGAGATTCTCATCGGTGAGAAGGCAAATCATTACGGAACTATATTGATGTGAATTGTTACATTCTGCACCGAACGTATTGCAGAGATTTCAGACGATGTTTTAAGGTTTAAAATATTAAAAGCAAAATTCAAGGACAAAAGATTTCTAGATATATTAAGAGAGTATGTAATATATGAAGCATAATTTTAGGAAAATCAACAATTCCTACTTCTTTATACGAGATACCGCTATTTGTAATTTTAAAATATTTCATAAACGAGAACTATTACCTTACACTTTTTTATACACAAATGTTTCAAGAATCTGAGGGAACAGAAATATATGTTGAAAAGACTTTACTGTAAAAGATTAGATGGCAAGGTGGTCAAGGAAGTGCTCGTTAACATCATTAATTAGCAAAAGGAGTTGTTATAAACATTTGTTGTAAACTCTAGCTAATGGAAATGTAAAAGGAGTAGAAGAGAAAGGTGTAACGAGGAAAGTTAACGATAGAAAGTATACTTAACGAGAAATCAACGATACAAAAGGAAAAATAATAAAATGAGAAAATGAGCAATGGATGATCGAACGAAATACGATTTGATGAGTGTCAGTATGACAAGGATATACGCACGAAAACTTTGATATGTGTCAGTATGACCAGAATAATCGCAAGAGAGTGAGAGCGACAAGGCAGCTCTCTTTTACACCCGCGTAGGCCATCGGTTTTGGACGGATTACGAAGTGGACTTTGAAAAACGAGTAGGATCACAGTAATGTTCGTTAGGGTAATGACCTAATAAACGGTGCGGCGGAGGAGACAAAGGAATAGGGTAACGGAATTGGAGTAAGGAAAACATGATGCGATGGCCCACGAGATGATTTGACGGGTTCGACGAACTGTCGATCCGGCGAGGTTTACATCGAAATATGTAATGATATATACAGAAATTAAATGGCTCGAAATCGCCTTGCAATTTATAAGAAAACTGGATTGCAGGTTTTCGAACAACATTAAACAGCCAGAAATAATAAATTTATCTGTAAATTGTATTGAATAAATTAATGCGTGCGAATGTTCATAGTTTAAAAGTTATTCCGTATCTCGAATACTATTAGCCACTTTTACTAAAAAATTAGGTGGTCAGATAGCCAAGGGATTGCACCGCCGTAAAATGGAATTGTTATAAACATTAACCAGCGAGAAATAATAAATTTATCAATAATTGTCACGGCGATCGACATCGATCGATATTCGGTGGGGTGGGGGGTGCCGCGCGAGCTCGGCGAGAGCCCGCCGTCAGTCAGTCAGTCGGGGCGGGGGGGTCGGTGCGAGCGGTCGGGCTCCGGGACCACGGGGACCAGAAGCACCAGAGGAGGACCAGAGGTCATCTACAGCTACGGTGAGTTTCAATACTATTAATATTTTTCAATACTTCCTTTGTCTACCCTTGGCCCAGCTTTAACGAACCTGTCCTTCAACTGTTCGTTCAGCGAATACCATCAATTATTACCTCTAATATGCTAATTCGAATTTCCATTGAAATTTTCGGTATTGAGTCTTGTTAAAAATATTTCTTGATTAAAATTGGTATTCCTCCGATCGGAGGTCCCTCAGGGGCTCACTCACGGATGGGGCCGTGAGTGAGTACGGGGAGTAGCGTCCCCGGGGCTACCCGAATCGCCTATAGGCCGCAATTATAATTCTCATATGCAGAATTATAATTGCTCTTGTGAGCTGATTGTATTCGCACTCGTGTGCGGGGTTACAATCGCTCTCATGAGCTGGTTCTCTTCTTGTTTTCGCACTCATGTGCAGAATTGTAATTGCTCTTTTGAACTGATTGTATTCGCACTTCTGTGCGGGGTTACAATTGCTCTCATGAGCTGGTTCTCTCGTTGTATTCGCACTCATGTGCATGATTAGGTTTGAGCTATATTTAATTTTGGTATTCCTCCGATCGGAGATCCCTCAGGGGCTCACTCACGGTTGGGGCCGTGAGTGAGTACGGGGAGTAGCGTCCCCGGGGCTACCCGAGTCGCCTATAGGCCGCAGTTATAATTCTCACGTGCAGAATTATAATTGAGAGTCCTCAATTTTAAACAATTTGTAAAATAAAAATGGTTAGGTTGTTATTAGACTGTGAATATTTACGTAATGTGAAATATAAAACACACACAGTAACAGATTGGACAGATCGAAGAATATTATTGCGCAATGCAGTCCCGATGTTCCATGATTCGCGATGATACGCGATGCATAAAAACTTGACATGTTATTGATCTGAACTACCTAATTATCTGGAACAGTTAACCCGAGGCGTTAGACGTCTCCTCGCATGTCTTGTGCGTCAAATCGGCTAAGAAATCTCGAGGTAAACAGACACGAAAGGAGGAAACAGATGAGAATGCGAAAGCCGAGAAATGTGGGGCGACAAGATCGAGAGAAAAAGTTGGGGCTTGAATACTTAGCAGAGATCTTACTACATAGTGGGCCTCGGGCCGCGGATGGTCGGCGTACCCATACCCACTAAAAACCTCAACCTCACCCGGGACGGTCAATGGACCGCCCTTCTACTAAACTTGTCCCAATTTCTAAAGAGATACGCGGCCCTGTTATCCACAATTCTCACGGATCTCATAAATTGGGTCGAAACCATAACATGTTCTTGACCAATATACTTCTGACCATGCCTGATCTATTGTAACGTTCATTTTAATCAATATTCTCGATCAATACATTTTTCCCGATTGTGATACGGTAGAAATTTAACTGTTTGGTGGTCCACGTTCTTCATTTACAAAGTTATCACTAGACAGTGAATCTTTGTGTAAAATAAAAGGTTTCTGTCTGAATTCCAACAAATTGGAGTGAAATAGATTATAATAGATAGAATTTTCTCTCTTAATATGGTTAACAGGGGAATTGGGAATAATACAACAGTATACTTCGTTATTTTCAAAATAATGACATCCACTGACAATGAATTACCGCGTAAAAGTCAAAATAATCCACTTCCCACCACGATAATTAGAAGATACTGATATGAGGCTCATTAAAACTAATTCTTAGGTTAGTTAAAGCAATTAAAAAGTTAAAGCATTAAAAGCAATAACTATTATTTCGAAATTTGCGGTCAAGAGCTTCCAGATTTAAAAGCAAAGTAAAAATTATATTGAGTTTTGTAATGTCGTGAATTTTCTTTCATTTTGCGTACTACTGAATACTTTGTACGTATCAAATACAAACTACTTATTACATAAGAACTACATTATCAATTATACGCGGTATGTTCGTTCCATATAATTATTGCTACACTACAATCAATCTGAATTCAGCAGTCTAATGGATGCTTATGCAATTGACGGGTTTACTATCTGTATATGCGTTAATTTTCCTCATCAGTCAGTAGCGATTTTCATGGGTACAATAATTGACTTATCAGCACATCGTTGCAGGGAGTAATAGTTGCGAGTACGTGTGTGTCTGCAAAAAGTAATGAAATACTGAACCGCTGATTTTCGAAATATTAATTGCCATTTAAACTGTCATTATTTCGTAAAAAATGATATACATATATTATGCAAATATTTTTGCATATTCTCGCAGTTCGCCTTTCACTTAAAACTCAATAAAACGATTTAAGAAAATTCAGATCAGTTAGGAAAAAAAATTTCCCAAGAGAAGATTATTTAAAACACACTCGATCTTGAAAATTGTGCTAGAGGTCAACTTTGCGGTCAACTTTTTTAAAGGTATGAAATGCATCTATAATTGCTACGAAAATCATTTCTTAACATCCCGTACATAACACATACGTCTCGAGAACAAAGATCAATCTAATCAACGTGATTGCAAAATGTCATATGTTTGTTCGATTAAGTTATATTTAGGCTGCGGATTTTATGCATCCACGATAAAAATCTGTAGGAGGAAAGCAACACGGTAAAAACGTTAGAAGAATTTAAGAACATTGTCGTAGTATTTTGAATTTGTTTATTACTGCATATTTTACTGCAGCTTGTTGCAATTAAGGCAGATCATTTCTATTTTGCATTACGATCCGCAGTCTAGTTGCATTACGTATTTACTTAGCTACTTTTAATTATAGTACTGGAATTGTACAATTATATAATATCGGTGTTTCTGCAATTATTTTTTTATGTATTAATAAAAATATTTTGCTCGATTCATTATATAATTTCTGACTGCAAGTAGCTTCTTTTCAGTTACAGTACGTTTACAATGAGTCATAACTAAATAGTTAAAATTCGAACGTATTTATAATTTACAATATTTTCAACAGTCAATTACAAAATACGTACACGTTATTCCATAAATAGTATTACGTAAAGATATAGAATAAAATGTTCTGTAATACCGTAGCGAAAGATTACATACTTCTAAAAGTTCTGAAAGCTTTGACATTCAATTGTTAACGCGACGGAATTTCGTTCAAGAAATATTTCAGCTATCATGCGCCGCGCGGACGGAAACATTCCATGCAGAAAAGTGCAATTAATTACGTCGTTCCTTCTTCCGTGGCTTTTGTCCTGTCGAGTGTCCTCTGCCTCAAATGCAGAAAATTGTCACGACACGAAAATTGCTGCGTTGTAGCAGAAGAGCGAGGCGTGCACGCATGCAACGATTTCTGGACGGCACGCTCATATTTTTTGCGCCCCATTGTAAACGTCTATTACACAGCACATAACGTGCCGCGCCGCGTCGTGGACTGAACATGTCAGGATGCATATATACTTTGTGACATTCGACTGCAATGCACGTGACTGTTGTTAGTGACAGACTAAATCGCCAACCAATTTTATACATCTTATTTACGTAGTGTTTTGAACTACAAGAAACTATCTACAGTACAAAATAGAGAAGATTCCGCCGGGATAGAGAGGAACGCGCCAATCTTATCGCAATATCATTTCCACAGTATATCGTATAACTTTTACCTGAAACCATTTTTTACATCTCTGAAAACGGACTTGACATATGGACCGTTTATTTTGAAAGTGGCGCAAGTCCATTTTTTGTTGTTTCGAGAAAATTAAAGGTTAGCATATTAGTCAATTCAAAACTATAAATTAATTTTGTCAAGTCTGGCAATGTTTCTACTAATTCATCAATATGTAATTTTTGATTATACAAATTTCTATCAGGCGAATTTAACTAAAATAATATATATTTACGGGCTGTAAATGGACTTACACCATTTTCATAATTAGTCAATTGTAAAAATCATTTAATTTCAATTAAGAACTAGAGGGATATTGTTGCTCGCTCGCTCGCGAATAGGGTTGTTGTTGCTCACTCGCTTCGCGAGTTCGCGGTTCGCGGGTACGACTGCTCTTGCGAGAGGGTTATTAGTACTCATGGCTAGTAGGGTCTACAGCTATTAATGTTTTATATTTGGTGTGTGACTCTTGGAGAGTCACACAAAGAACTTCCCGATTCGTTAGCATTAGTTGCATAATTGAAAAAAAAAATTTTTTTAATTAAAAAAAAAATTAAAAATGAAATATATATAATTACGTTTGTTTATTCGGTGGAAAATGTCCATCCTCTCGTATAAATTGCATTGTTGAATGAACTTCTTTCGAAAAAAACTAAAAAACTAAAAAAACTAAAAAACTACTGGTCCAAAGTGGACCAAAATCTAATCAGCTCTAAGTTACAGCGGGACACATCGATTGCATCATTCATCATTCTGATCGCGTTGTTACTTTTTCAGAAAACGTTAACGAAAAATTTGATAACATACAAACGGCCATACGCACACACACTCACACACACACACATACGAACATTTTGCTGAAAATAGTCTAAAATGACTGCAATGACCATGAAACGTGAAGATCTGCAAAAAAATCGATTTTCGATTTTCGGGGTAATTACAGTAACTTCCCTATAAAATCGGGAAGTTAAAAATTCAATATCACTTAAAATATATTTTGTATTAATCGAATTTTGTTTATAAATAATAACAAGAAATGAAATAGGAATAATATTTTTTATTTTGAACATCAATTATATTTAATAAGGCATGAGTATTTAATCGTTAACCGCAATTAACGACTACACACAAGGAGATTAATTGTTAATTGCGATTAACGATTGAAGTAGTAATTTACTAAACCAGTACAGTTTCAATACAGCTGCTGCAGATATTACCAATCCGGTATCTAACTGCAATGTAGCACGCGATCTCTTTGTTTCAGAAGATATCTTCTCATAGGCAGTGACACGTATCGCGTAGTCACGTGATCACGTACTTACGTACCTCTTGGAAGAGGGGATGGCTACATATATAGGAACATGCATGTAGGTATAATTAGTAAAGCGACAAGTTTCTCTAGTAGTTAGTGAAGTGCCGTCAAAGATACGTGATCGTACAACGGCCTCCTCCTCTTCAGCATAATATTGTGTCTTTTGAGGAGTTACTTACTGCAGACTACTACAAATAGTAAATATCTCACACCAGTATCTCTTACTGTAATCGAATTTCGAAATAAATTGGAATGAGATAGGAAGCGTCCGTTACCCTCGGTTACACAATTATCTGAAATGGATAGCATTTTCGATTTTGATGGTTTGAAATGAAAATTGACTTTGGCCAGTAAATTCGCGTTCTCGGACCACTGTGCGGCGTTAAATCGCATGATCCGAGCGGCCAATTCTGATCACCAAAACGGGAAATTACACCACTATTGTATTGTTTCTCGGGCTGTCATTATTCTTAAAATATTGCTCAACAATGAAAACGCGTTGTTCTTTCGTGTTCAAGGTCAATTTTGCGGCACTTTCCTTGGTTCAATTTCAACCAAATCGAAGGTGTATGTTCCGTCGTGTAGGAACCATACAAAAGGTTTTCTTTCGAATTATATTATCCGTTCGCGACTAAAGACCTTCGTAGAGGATTAAACAAATTAGGGTCATTCGGCGACCAATCGAGGAATTTGGCCTAATGTTTAGTTTTTCTACACCCTTGAAATACAAGGTGCCATAAATCTAGTCCCTCCGAGGTAACACCCACGACCGTTAAGTACGGTGTCTTTATTACCGGGACCCGTGGTCGACCGAGTTTAGGTATTGCCCCACTCCTCCTTCCCTGGGCCTCATTTAGAGCTACGGGAAGGGGGTCCTAACTGCCAAAAGTGTACTGATTGGAAAATGCAGCTTTCTGCAAGAACCAATCAGTGCATCTTATTTCCCGTTCGAAGGGCCTGACGAGCATCGCGTAAAGACCGCGTTCGTCAGTTGAGTTTTGCTCTAGAACGCCGCGTCGTGACACTCTTCAGTCCTCGGATAGACGAGACAACGCACGAGTCGTTTAGTGCAATAAACTTGCATCGCGATAGTTCGTTGTCTTGCGATCAGGACATCCGGCAAACGGGATCGTATCATTCATCAGATCCGCGTGCGTCATACTTCAAGGTCTCGATCAAGAAATACTGGTTACCATTTATTCAAATCTGTGCAGGGCCTGCTAGATCAGCCTTACTGGTGAGTCCACTGGCAGGTCCGGGACGAAACGCTTCTTTTGACGTATTCCGTATTCATGCGGACCGAGAATTTGTCTCTTGCGCCTTTTGTATCATTCTATAATTTGAACCAGCTGCCCAAGATTAATTTGGCGGGCAACGATCCGAAGCATTCGCGAACCGACAGTGTCGCGACGAAACTGTGTAGAATCATCCTATGGTAGCCGCGACATATAATTTCCTTACACTCTGTATATTGTCTTTGATCTTGCTAGTTTTCCAAACTTACAGCGGTAGTAATTGTTGTTCTCATTCTTTCAGATCACCCGAAAATGGCACTTCTCACACCATACTGGGGACTCGACGGCCTCTTATTTTTCGCGTCGCTTATCGTCGCTGCATACGTATACGCGACCCGAAAATTTAAATACTGGGCGAACAAAGGCATCATGGAAATCGCGCCAACCCCATTCATTGGAAATTTCACAAAGTGCTTCTTACTTAAAACACCACCGGCGCAATTCGTGAAAGACCTGTACGACTATGGCAAGGGATTACCTTACATGGGATTCTATATTTTCGATAAACCTTTCTTGCTGATACGAGATCCAGAACTTGTGAAACACGTGTTGGTGAAGGACTTCAACGTGTTCAACGATAGATACGCTTCGCCAGATGTGACTGATCGACTTGGATACGCTAACGTTTTCATGATGAAAAATCCTGGCTGGAAGGTCCTCAGAGCGAAGCTGACGCCAATCTTCACGTCCGGAAAGCTGAAGAAAATGTTCGACCTGATGCTGCTTGTCGCAGACGATCTAGATCAATATCTGGAGAATCAAAATTTGGGTTAGTATACACTAAACATATAAAGAGCTTGAAACCCATGACATCTCGGATATATTATTTTAATGCTAGGGATTGAGCAAATAATATCCAGTCCGAAGTCTAGGTTAAACTTCACTTTATGGGACGAAAATTTTTGTACAATTCTGTAGATTTTGACGAGAAGATTCCATAAATCCAAGTTTTAACGTTAGGAATTCACTGGTTCAGAAGTTACGTGTGTTCAAAGTTGAACGATTTCAAGCGTTTATGATGGACAAGGGCGCCGCCAGGTTGGAATGTAGTCAGTGTGGTGCGTCGTCTAATAAGCGGACTATCACAACTAACAAATATTTATCGCGTCACACTTATAACTCCGTTAAATTCAGTTATTTAACTATTAGGAATTGGAATAATTTGTACATTTAAGTATGTGGTATTTTGAGCTCTCAATTTATATAGATCTAATTTTACAGAAGAAGTTATCGGCCAAAAACGCTTAAAATCGCTCATGTTTAAACATGCATAACTTTTGAACCAGGGAATTACTAACATTCAACTTGGATTTTCGGATTTTTCTCGTCCAAATCTACAGGATTATATTTAAATAGTCTAAAACTTTCGGTCCCATAAGGTGAAGTATAGCCGAAGTCTATCACATAAAGATCATTCACTGGTACTTGTATCCGTTTCAGGTACCGGAAAGGTGCTGGAAATGAAAGATATTTGCGCAAACGTGATGACGGACATGGTTGGTAGCACCGCGTTTGGTTTGAAAGCGAATTCGTTGCATGATCCGAAAGCACCGTTCCGCGAAGCTGGCAGAAAAATTTTCGGCTACAACATGTTGCGTGGCTTTGAGTTCCTCATCATCTTCTTCATTCCGTATTTAACCAAATACACCGGCGCCAAATTCTTCGGCAAGGAAAGCGGCATATTCCTTCGGAACGTCTTCTGGGATGTCATCAATCGACGAATTGAGTCGGGAGAGAAACGAAATGATCTCATCGACCTTCTAATCGAACTGAAGCAAAAGCATGAGAGCGAGGGTGACCTTGGTGGATTTAGTAAGTCATGTTCTCAATACTTTTCTAACCTCTATTTTATAAAAAAATAATTATATAATTATTACAATTAAATTGATTTTCTGAATATGCTCTTTATAATAATAGACTGCATCGATTGCAAAAGATAGAAACTAAATTGAATGTTATTTCTTCCCTTAATGATTTTAAGAGACTTTTTTAATTTTTTTAATTTTCCAACAATTTTGATTTTCATCCACTCAATTTTTGCTAGAAATGCATAAAGATCCGCAGTCTGTCTTCTTGAAAAAAATGGCTCCATCAGCTTATTTTTTATCTTCACTGTAGCTGATTATTTCGAAGTCTATCAGAAACTACGTCAAGTACGACGTCAATGACACTGTGTAATTACATAATTTCGATTGATTCTCGATACAGAATTCAGCGGTGACGATCTGGTGGCACAGGCAGCCGTCTTCTTCACCGGTGGTTTCGAAACTTCATCAACTACAATGTCGTTCACCCTTTACGAACTCGCATTGAACATGCACGTGCAGAAGACTTTGAGAAAGGAAATCCTCGAGGCATTGGACAAAAACGGTGGAAAAATGACGTACGACATGGTATGCAAAATAAAGTGCACATATCACTGTTAATTAGAAAAATAGATGTGACTTGCAGCGTTGCAACAGCAATCAAAATTATGCAATCTTCCACGTAAAATGCGTGCTTGGTCAGTAATTATTAGTACATTTGCTAGAGAGATCTTACATAATCTACATAATCTAATCTGTTTCCTTATAATAAAAAATAACAGACCGACACTGTGCGTGTAAAACCACATGACCAATGTGAAAACTTCTATGACGATTGCACACTTGTTTATTTCTCGCTCGCTCGGCTAAACTCGACCCCCCCGAGATTACCCGAATAACGTTTCACTTCGGAGCGTGACGGATCAGACTCATTCACTGCCCAGCGATCGCGTACGCGGTGCGCTTAAAGAAGTTGTCACTTCAAAAATCGGTTTTTTGAAAATGAAACGTGGCTTGATTACAGATCATGACACTGCCATATCTTGATATGGTTGTCGCAGAAACTCTCCGCAAGTATCCACCTCTGGCATTCCTGGATCGAGTAGCTGCAGCCGACTACAAGCTTCCTAATTCTGATTTGGTGCTGGAGAAGGGCACCCCGGTCTACATTTCAATGTTAGGAATGCATTATGATCCGGAATACTTCCCTGATCCGGAAAAATATGATCCCATGAGATTTAGCGAGGAGAATAAAAAGAACAGGCCATCGTTCACCTACTTCCCCTTCGGCGAGGGACCACACATTTGTATCGGTTAGTAATTTTTATTATATTGATCCAGTAAATCCTCTAGCGGCGCAAAAGCCTCGGGGAGGTTCGTTTGCGTCGATCGTAGAGGGACACTATCTCTTTTGAGCTTCAAAGGCCGAGCCGAACGTAGAGAAGAACTGCGTATCTTTCTTTCCCATACGCTGTCCTTCCTTGCGCCCGAAACGTTCATCGTCAATTAATCGCACGGGCCTTTGAACTGTGCCGACGATTGCGACCAGGGTTGCCATATTTTATCCCCTCCGGCCCCTTACCCTTCCGTCCCTCGCCCAGATGCTCCGTTAAGCCTGCCTTCGCTTCTCCCACTCTTACCACTACCGTTGCCGCGACCGAATCGGTAGCACGCTTCACGCGGTACGCGGTAGCGGTAGTGGTAAGAGTGGGGATAGCGGAGGCAGCATCTAGGCGAGGGACGGAAGGGTAAGGGGCCGGAGGGGATAAAATATGGCAACCATGATTGCGACTCTTCGCGTCGCATTAGTAGAGATTATTGTAGTGGAGGGATATTTTTTTGCGTCCATCGTGTAGCACCTTCTTGCGTCGATACAGGATTTACTGTATTACTACATATGTTGTTGAGACTTGTTAATCGTCGATTGCTCAGTCATTAAGCGAACGCACTAACTAATAACACGTTGAATACCGTGCGAATTACGCCTCGTAAACGTACAAATAGGACTTTTGAGGGCGATTGCGGCCTAAATTGATGTTTTATCTAGCGCTTTTGACTACTGAGAAACCCCATCTTTGCATTAACGAGTAATGAGAAGGCGCATCCCCTTGCAATCCTGGAAACCAGTCTACCTCCTTAAGAACCCTGAATTGTTACCCCTATTAATACAAACTGTATTACATCTTCAGTGAGTTATAAATAGACTGCGGATCTTTATGCAAAATAAAAAATGTTCGCATTGATTGCAGGACACAAAAGACAAATAAAAATGATATTCTTCTGTTATAAAAGATTAGAAGATGATTATAAGTATCCTATTAAGGTGAAACTAATACATTGATGTCCTCAAATATTTTTATCCTTATCCACTGCTTTAAATTGTACGTGCTCACTTTTGTCATAAATGCATAATATCTGCAGTCTAGTTATAAATGTTACTTAGTGAGCGGAATCTGTAATTTTTTTAAATTTTACTAACAGTTATTTTCTCTTACAATGTACTGTCCTTTAGGGCAACGATTGGGTCTCATGCAATCGAAGCTTGGACTGATGCAGTTCTTGAGCAAATATCAGGTGACACCTTGCGACCAGACACCTAGTACACCAGTGGTTATGGACCCAAAGGGACTCACCACCACGGCACTAGGAGGATTATACTTAAACGTCCAAAAGATCAGCACGGAAGCTGGTTAAACCATCTCGTGCGAAGTTTTACCAAAATGTTCAGAATTATTTCTTCACTTGGTCAATGATTTATCAACTACTTTGGCGCTCAAAACATGTTGTTTATGCCATATTGCGAACGCGCTGCATCCAAGAATAAAAGACGAAAGATACAGTTTATTTTATCTAAAACTTATTCGAATAATTTTTTATTTAGATATTGCCCATCTCTGTACATAGTTGGAAATATATTGTCAATAGTATTCCTTGGTTTTTGTTTCCTTCCAAGTGGGAAGGTGGTCCTTCGAGTGTTTAGTCTTTAGTCGGCACACCCAGTGCAACCACCACAAAGTCCGTAAAATTGTCTGATCTATCGCGGACAAGAAACATCACGTGTAGAGAGAGAGAGAGAGATTAAATTACGATTATAGATATCATTCAACTAACTCTATTTATTTACATGGCCTGCATTACGAAATCAAATGACACAACAAGTTCTTATGCTTCGTCACGCTGGATATACAGAAAGTAATCTAGCTTCTGTTAACAACATTGTAGATAATAAAGTGTATTTACGTTGTATGAACTAATTGGAGGGTAACGGTGTTTACGTAAAGGAATGGCACGAAGGGAGCGCGCGAAAAATCGGTAAAAAATCGCAGATCAACTTTTTTGGGGCCATCGTCGAGAAGAGACTCCCATTTAAAAGGCCACGTTAAAATGACTGCGACAAAAAAACTGTTCAAACTCTGTTGAGTCGTTGAATTTGGAACATTTTAGAAGAAAAAAATCAACTGCAGTTTCCCACATCGTGTCATCGTCTTGTAATAAATTGGAGACTTTGAAAACATTTATTTCGGAGACACGAAGGTCGAAGATTTACCCTTTAAAATGAGCGCAGCCAAAATATTTAAAATGTCTTCACGCAAAACTGTAATAGTTCAAAGGTCGATAATATTTCAGTTCTTAAATCTGTTTGTTTCCGATAAATAATACGATTAGTTCAAGAGATATTACAATTTATCGATGATATCCACGAGATTGACTCAACAGATTAATTATATTTGTTTTATTACTTGGAAAGAGGCATATCCTTATCGAGTAGATAGCTAAGAAAAGCGAAGTTGGAAAACAACGTAATTTTCCATTTTTGCCGTTTGCTACTCCCCAAGTCAACACACAAACTTGAAACTTACCAGAAATTATTCTGTTTTGTGAATCTATCGAATGACCCGTTGCAAGTCGAATTTGGTTCGGGGGCACGTTCGACCTCCTATACTCTTCGTCTTCCGAATATATTTTCCAAATTTATTTTCTTGACATTATCATGCGATACAGTGGGATAGGCCTTGACACCACTGACACAAGAAGCGCATTGGCAATAGTACCTGATAAGTAGACTGCGGATCGTTATGCAAAATAAAAAATGTCTGCGTCGATTCCGAGACACAGAGGTTACGGAAAAATTTCTTTCTCGTTTTAATTATTTTATTAAACTGAAACTAATACGTTGATGTTCTTAAATGTTTTTAATATGTCCACTGCTTTAAATTGTACGTACCAATTTTTGTTGCAAATGCATAAAATCCTCAGTCTACTGATCAGTAATGTGGAAATGTATTGATAGGAGTGTCGCCGTGCGTCACGTGCAGTCGATATGATACGTGTCTGAGGAGGATCGAGCACACGGCCGTCGCGTCGCGTGATTTGAAATCGTCAAAACGCGTACCAAAGTCCAATTTTCGACTTTGTTAAAAATGAATGATTTTTGAGTGTTCGTGATTTGTTTACATTTAAAAAGGTAGAATGAATTTAGTCCACAATTTGACCGCTTCGAACCACTGCACTATGTGGGTGGTGCTTCCGCGAGAGTACTTATCGTCCATCAAAGGATGGCAGTGAGAAACTCGTAGCAACCACGTGATATCCCTACTACGCGTACACGTCTTTCGCTATTGGTCGAATGGTGACGCTGGAAGCCTATGTCGACCGTTCCCGCCAGTACCTAAACCAGTGGTGGACACGGTAGACGCCCCTCAAACGCCTGCTTCCCTATATCTCTTTCTCATGCATTGTTTTCATACCTGGCTACCTGACAAGACTTCAATGTATACATTCAGTGTAGTTTAAAGTCCGTATTCCCCCATATAATAAAGTTTTACTCTGTAGAATCAGGCATGCCCAACTCGTAGCTCTCGGAGCCGTGACCTAGCTCGGACGTATGGAAGGGGCACCCACTAAGCATGAGAGTGTAGCACACGTTCACACGCACGCTGTTGCGGTTCTCCCCACCCTACGTGTGCCAGCCAGCTCCGACCCAGCTCACGAGCCGAGTCGAGAGCTCCCGCTCCCAAATCGTCCAGTTGTGCATGCCTGCGTAGAACGTTGGTAAATATTGAAAAGTTCTTCGATTTTGTATGATTATTAACTTACTAGTAAGTTATTATTAAATGTACAATAAGAATTGAAGTTCAAATACACACATTTTTATTAAAGTATCACTGACGATCGATGTACTAGTATCATTATTTGTATAGGCAGAAGTTGCACTTGAGGCTTATTTTTCTTATCTCAATGCGATGAAAAGTTAGAAACAGAAATGATTCTGGGTTACGGAGGTAAATGATCGGAATGTCACACTGTGTTTCGTTGTGAATTGCGAGGCCTGTGCACGTGGCGATCCTCGTGGCCGTGACGCCGGTGAAAACCCTCCAAAAAGACTACAAAGTCCAAAATATTAGGCTGAAATAAGGTTTTAAAGAATGCCTTTTTTATTTTTCCATGTAATTCTTACTAATTGCAACTTTTTCAAATCAATGGTTCTAATTGGTTCATTTTTTAAAAAGTTGTTCCGACTTGAAGGGCATTCGAACACTCTCGTGGTACACTGTATATTCAGAATTTATTTAATTTTGTCATGATACAATTTTGTAAGGCTCTGACAAGTTTCGACTCTTTCTCTACGCACGCGGCTCATGCGATGACTCAAAGATTTGCTCTCTCTGCATATATTATATCAAATTAAAAATTATGTGCTGTGTAATAGGAGATACTCCAGTAGCCACGAATGACGAAGCATGAAACATTTTTCTTCAAAGAGGGGATAGTCGTACATATATCAGTTCACTCACGAGTACATAAGTCACATTTACGGTTCTAAAAGTGACCAAAAAACACAGTAGACGACTTTGGGAATGTAATTGTTGTTTTGTTTCGGGCCACGGGATTGAGTTTTTACTGTGTCGATAGTGGGGGCCTGTAACAAATTTGTAAGTATGTGTTGTTCGTCCTAATTTTATTTATTCTTTCTAATAAAAAAAAACATTGTTGTGTGTGTGTGTGTGTGTGGAAAAATATAAACTTTCATTTCCTCAACCCTGTATAAAAAAAGTTCAAATCCCTTTTTGGAACATCCAATGTAAGGCAATTTATTAACACTAAACCTACCGAGCTCTAAAAATAGCCGATACATGATGCCTTTTAAAGATAACAAGATTAAATTTATTTGAACTTTGTACGATTCATATTATAATAATAATATCTCGAAAGCATCTTTATAATTTCAATAATTGTTGAATAAAAAATCTGGAGCCGGATATATGACCGGAGGCGGTAGGTTTAGTGTTAATTTATTTAACATTGCGTGCTGATCCTTCTTTATGGGAGACGTTCCAAAGAAAAACATATATATTATGCGCTAAACCTAGTTAAGTACTCCATTACAAAAACAACGTTTTACAAAAATACGTTTTTATAATTTAAGTGACAAGTGTCCGAGTGTTAAATTTGCATGTGAAAATAATAATCGTTCTCATTTTCCAGATTTCTGCAAAATGGCCCTCCTCACGCCGCACTGGGGCCTGGACAGCATTCTAATTTTCGCGTCCCTAATCATCGGCGCGTATATGTACGCGACTCGAAAGTTTAAATACTGGGTGAAAAGAGGTGTCAAAGAACTTCCTCCAACGCCGTTCGTTGGAAATTTTGGAGACTGTATCACGCAGAAGAAATCATCAGCAGTGTTCGCAAGAGATCTGTATGACCAATTCAAAGGAGAGCCTTACGTGGGATTCTACATTTTCGACAAACCGTTTTTCCTCATACGAGATCCTGAACTCGTGAAACATGTGTTGGTCAAGGACTTTACTCTGTTCGTTGATAGATACGCTGCGGCAGATGTGAATGACCGACTTGGATATTCGAACCTCTTTATAATGAAGAATCCGAGCTGGAAAACTCTTCGATCGAAGCTGACACCGATTTTCACATCCGGGAAGCTGAAGAAAATGTTCACCCTGATGATTCCAGTTGCTGATGAGCTAGATCGGTTCCTGGAAGAATCAACTTCAGGTTAGTATAAGGCAAAGTTGCCAACATCGTACAACTTGAGGAGTTCCACACCTTTCAACTGTTGAAAAATGAGAGCAATTCAACGATTCTTTTTTTATATGAAATTATGTAAAATATCAATATGGTGGTTCGATTTGTAAGAAGGTTAACAATTTTAAAAAATAAAAAGTGACCTCTACTCCTCCACCTACAAAAAAAATTGTAACTTTTGTTCGAAATGTTTCTCGATATCATCAATAATTTTCATCAATAATTGCAAGCCTAAAAAATCCTCTAAAAATTTGTCTACTCCTTTAATAATTTCAGTAAGCTGAATTTTTCATAAATGGATAGAAATCCGAAGTCTAACAATAACAATGTCTCTGTTTCAGCTACTCCAACAGTGATGGAGATGAAAGAACTTGCCGGGAACTTCAACACGGATTTGATTGCAACTACGATTTTCGGGTTTCAGGTGAATTCGTTGCATAATCCCAAGGATCCGTTCCGGGAGTTCGGCAGGAAAATCTTCGAGTACGACATGCTCCGTGGTTTGGAGTTTCTTGTTATATTTTTTCTGCCGTATTTAACCAAGGTAACTCGCGCGAAATTTTTTGGCAAAGAAACCAGCCAATACCTACGAACCGTATTCTGGGAAGTGATGAATCGACGAATCCAGACAGGAGAAAAAAGGAACGATTTAATCGACATTCTAATCGAATTGAAACAGACACACGAGAAAGAGGGCAGCATTGGTGGAGTTCGTAAGTTATTTCTTCGGTATTTTATTAATTCTTAGTTCTGATGAAAATGGATTGAGGGTAATAACTTATCAACAATATAACGTTGACTATTTACTGGTACAGTTCTAAATTTGTTTTCGAATGAATTTTAACAACAAAAATGGAACCATACCAGAGCAAGGGAAGCGCGGAAGGGAAGCTTTTTGAAAAATACTTCCTTCGAAGGCCGTTTCAAGGTTGATATTAGAGAGTTTAGATAGAGATTATTAGATTTCACGTGTATGCAAATGCACGTGTACATATGCAGCAAACGAATCCAGATCTCAATTCTTCAATCAAATCAATCTCAAATGTGTCCTTGATGCTTTTACGTTTTTCGTTTGAGAGAGTAGAAAAGAACTCGATAGAAATCACAGATCCGTGTAAGTATTTACACGGATCCGTATTCACGATTTAATAAAAGTAATAAATATAGAAAAGTGACAAGTGTAACAGATAAAAGTTACATCGAGTACTAATTGACTTTTCTATTTCCATTTGAAAGGCAGATAATGCCTTTCAAGTGACAAGGCAAGATAATGCCTTGACACGATAAAATGGTTGTATTGCAGACAAAGTATATATACTATATATACAGAGTCATAGAATAATGACAACAAACTAATGTCATCAGTAGACTGCAGATTTCATGCATTTATAACGGAAATGAATAAGCGAAATTCGAAGCAGTGAAGATTACTGGAAGTATTTGAGAATATTATGTAAGAATTCAGAGTCTAGATACACATATGTGTTGCGTGAAAGCAGGGCCGGATTAAGCCCCGTAGCAGGAGTAGCAAATGCTACGGGCCCCGCGCTGCTGGGGGCCCCGCGCCATACAAACAAGGGCCGATACATGAGCGCCTGTTTAAGGTCCTTGCCCACTAGACCGTAACCTCGGCGCGGCGCGGCGGAGCGGCGCGCTGTTTTGGATTGCCTCCTGTGTATTTCAATGGGAGTGCGCCCACTATACCTGATCAGAGTATGTACAAAGAAACAGCGCGCCGCTCAGCCGCGCCGCGCCGAGGTTACAGTCTAGTGGGCAAGGACCCTTATGCCAGGGGGCACAGATAGTTTTCCTAAAAAAAGCTTATTCATTGTGGTTGCCGCAAAGGTGCGCTAAAATTTACACACGAGCGGCCCTCTGATGCAAAACCTTGGGCCCCGCCATAACATTTGCTACGGGCCCCGCGCTTGCTTAATCCGGTACTGCGTGAAAGAAATGAAGGAATGAGAGATGAACATATCAACAAGAAAATAATAACTGTTCGACATATTGTAACTGATAATTATCTATAATTACCCTTACAGTTGTTACACCATTTTTGACTTAATTAAAATATTGAAAGAGGAAATACATTTTCATTCCACTGCTGTTTCATCCAATTGACTTACGAAATGTTTATTTTGCATGAAGATTCACACTCTAGTGATCAGTATGTATGTGAAAACTTTTATCATTATGCACAATGAAAATGTCACAAGTCAATTGTAAGAAACCATTAGAAAATTAATTCTTTCTTTAATAATTATAATGAATTGAAAATTATATATTGACATTTTCAAATTTGTTTAATTTTTTTAAAATAATATATTGACACTTTTCACAATTAGTTTAATCTCCTTGCTACTTCAAATTTCACCTATTCGATTTTGCAACAAATACAGAAAATCCACAATTACTTACATTACGTCATCAACGCTTTTTTCGTCTCTCTTTTTGCACAGCGTAAAATTTCGATTGATTTTTTATTGCAGAGTTCAGCGGGGACGATTTACTGGCACAAGCAGCCACTTTCTTCACTGCCGGCTTTGAAACTACTTCCTCTACCATAGCCTTCTGTCTCCATGAACTCGCGTTACACATGGACGTACAAAGAACTTTGAGAAATGAGATCCTCGACGCACTCGAGAAAAATGACGGAAAAATTACATACGATATGGTATGTAGATTCAATTATGATTATACATTTCTTTCGCTCGGAAAAACTGCGAAGGGGCGGGCGCGCGCACAGTGGGCAATTTGGACGGAATCTTTGAAAAAATCAAAGAACTTTCGATAGAAATGAGATGGAGCGATGAAATATTTTTTAAATTAAAGTAAAAACATTGCAGAATATGGGAAAAATAGGGTATGTCGATTGGATACGTCGAGTGGCCGTTAGTCAAGTGATATACGTCAAGTAAACGTTCAAATACTTCATTATGTTTAATTTCATTCTGTTTTATATGTGAGAATACAATATACCTTCAAACTAGTGGGTTATGAAAAAATTATTTCATTAGTTTTGTTCGCAAAAATCGATTTTTTGCAAAATAAAGAACATTCGTACCTCAATTTCCCTATTTTTCCCATATTCTGCAAAGTTTTGCACATTTCTATCAAAAATTCTTTGAGCGGGGCGCTTCAAACGCCCCTCAATTGATACGAAACTGCCCAGGCCGGAGTTACAGCATCTAACAAAATGATATAATCAATTGCGTCAATTTATCGTAACGTATGCGATAAGCGAGGTTGTCGTATTGAACTTCATCAAAAAACGGACAAGCTTGTAAAATTGATAACCGATGCGCAATTAAATGATTTTCTTAACATTCCAGAGGATCTAACTGTTCTAACTATTTAAAAATAAATGGAGTGTAAATCGAGTTTTATATTTTAATTAATATTAGTGCAAATAGGGATTGCATCCCTGAAGTTTCAAATTCGAAATGTTTGCGAAATGCGAAATGACCGGTTTCACATTTTTTACTTCACAATTATTGAAATTACGAAGATGCTTCTATTAGCACTATTTCTACCACGATTTTGCGTATACCTATTTCGACCGAAAGGTGTCTTTTGACACCTCTGCGTTTGAATGCAAAGAATTGCCAAAACTGTCGGGATTTCAAATTATCAGTTAAATATAGATAATTTGAGCAATATGTATTGATGCATTGACGCGTGAAATATTTTCGCCTGTCGTTTCTTTGTACGGAATCCATGCGTTTATTCCGGCTAAATCGAGGATATTGTATAATACATGCAAAGGCCTGCAGCATTTACATTTCATACTATACTTTCTCGCGATTTGGTCAGTCATATCGACTCCAACAGTTTCTGGAAGGCGTCTATTGTTTTTTCCACTGTGACAGATTATAATTGATATAATGCTGCAAAATGGTGTTGAAATCCTTAAGGTGTCAAAAGACACCTCATGGTAGAAATAGTGTTAGACATTATTGAATTTTCTTCTTTCATGTACATTATTATATAATATATTATATCATGTAACTGTTGTAATACAACATACAGTCACTTTTAGTGTTCAATACGTTCACCGTGAATGCATATTGGTTACGGATAATAACGACCAAACGTGATTATAAGAATATAATTAGAATTCGAAAAATTATTCTGTTCTGTATCTAGATTTCTTTGTTACATTAATTGAAGCTAACATAAAATGCATTTTCTTTATAGATAATGACACTGCCATACCTTGATATGGTCGTCTCGGAAACACTCCGCAAGCATCCACCACTAGCATTCCTGGAACGCGTCGTAAACACCAACTACAAAGTTCCGAATTCCGATTTGATCCTGGAGGAAGGTACTCCGGTGTATATCTCTATGCTCGGGATGCACTACGATCCGGAATATTTCCCTGATCCGGAAAAATTCGATCCCACCCGATTCACCGAGGAGAATAAACAGAACAGACCATCTTTCATTTATTTCCCGTTCGGCGAGGGACCTCGAAGTTGTATCGGTTAGTATCCCTTCGTAACAGCTATCGAAATAAACAGTTATCTTTTGTTTTCAACCCTTGGAATTGTATAATTGTTTGATGATTAATTCATGTTCCAGGACTTCGAATGGGTCTTATGCAAACGAAACTCGGACTGTTCAAGATTATAAGCAAACGCGAGGTCTCACCTTGTGAAAAAACACCGGAGAAGGTGATTTTAGACCCAAGAGCAACGATTACGGCGTCGATGACAGGATTGCACGTGAATATTCGGAAAATTGTTACAGAAGTTCGTTAACCACTTCTGTACAATAATTGTAGAAATTACGAAGACAGTAAACACTGCCTGCATAAGCAGGCTAAATGAGAATATAGCTGGTTTTATTTCTATGTTGTATCGCAGTAACTGCGTGTCATACAGCTGTCCGTTATACAGTAAATTTTCTATAATCGCAAACAGGGCATGTACGATAATCGCAAATGAAATATCCCCTCCAACTCAATACACTGATCTCGGCTCGGTATATCGGTGTGAACCACTACTAACGCGACGCGGAGAGTCGCAGTCGTCGGCACAGTTCAAACGCCCGTGAGTCATCATAACGTTATACCAAAATTCTATCTTCTTTATTTTCCATTATTTTTTCATGAGACTTTCACCAACATATTCCTGGCATTTTTCTAATGCAAAATAATACCAAACACGATATAATATGAACTAAATTTAGTGGTTTAATTGACGATGAGAGTTTCGAACGCAAGGAAGGACAGCGTATATGAAAGAAAGAGACGCGGACAGGTGCCGTCGCATCGACGGTTGCCGTGGTGTCTCTTTACACGCGCTGTCCTTCTCTACGTTCGGCTCGGCCTTTGGTTCCTTCTCTACGTTCGGCTCGGCCTTTGAAGCTCGAAAAAAGTAGGACCAAGATCTATAAATGTAAACAAATCCCCCCGAGGCGTTTGCGATTATAGAGAATTTACTGTACAGTGAATCCTCAATCGCTGTCCAACAGCCGTGTTCTGCACGGACGGCGGTCGTATAGGGACACTATTTATTTATGACTGACAGATTTTTTATGAAGGACAGAATGAAATACGGATCGTGTGGCCGAAGCGTGTCGCCGTCGCAGTGTTCTCACAATGTAATGACAATTAAAAATGCTTTCTTTATTTTTCATTGCGTATTTTTTATGGAACTTTCATTGATTTATTTCTGGCATTTTCCTGATTAAAACAAGACCAAACACGATATGATTTCAACTGTATTTAGTGGTCTAATCGTCGATGAAAGTTTCGGTAGCAAGGAAGGATAGCGTCTAGGAAAGAAAGAGACGCGGACATTCGCCGTCGCCGGCACAGTTCAAAGGCCCGCGAGTTCACTGTCCTTCCTTGCGCCCGAAACTTTCATCGTCGATTACACCACTAAATACAGTTGAAATTATATCGTGTTTGGTCTTGTTTTAATCAGAAAAATGCCAGAAATAAGTTAGTGAAAGTCCCATAAAAAAAGTAATGAAAATTAAGAAGTTTGAATATTCGATTTATGTGTCAATGCCCTGCGGCGCGGCGCGGCGTTGGCCGGCAGTGGAGTGGGTAGACACTGGACAGTATTCGCACAGACGACGCTAGACAGCGATCGAGGATTTACTGTAGTTCGCGTTAGGTTTCATAGAACTGTTACTTATTTCGTCTCGTACCATGAAACCGTTCTTCCACATCCGCAGTTCGATCCGGCTGAAACAGAAACGAACGAACCACAGTGGATTTAATTCAAATTTTTATTTTTTTGTATTTTGCACATTTTCTTGTACAATAAATCCATAAAGATCCGCAGTCTAGTGATTACACGAGAACGACAGCTGACATACATCCTTGACCATATCTATGGACCACTTTTGTTTTCACGCATATAATAACTATACAATGTCGTGGTAGTAACTCGCCCGCGAGCTCAGCAAGCATTCTGCGTCCATCGTTTCACGATTCTGTTTCCCGTCAGACAAATATACATTATACGTAAACTAGTTGTTTTGCTCGTGCGATTCGTACATCACAACTTGTTCCTCTTATTACAGTAACTATAGGTCGTTAGTTTTTCTTAGTTGATCTCTTAAAAAAGGGGATCGAATGGACGATGAGACCGGAAACATGACGATCACGCGGAAAAGGAACTCGAACCGAAGGTGAACACAGTAGTGCACACTTGAACCTCCGCACGTTTAAGCGTCCGCGAGTACCCAGCTAATTCCAAAAAAGAAGAAATGGGACCTCGGACTGAGCTTCGATCGGGCCGATTGAAACTTGATACATCGATATCTCGCTCACGCACATTCCTTGCTCTTCCAGAAGCCTCTCCTCCGCATTCGGTCCCGACTGCGGACGCTCAACCGTGCACTACTGTCGTTCGCGGGGAAGTCTCGAGTCCAGACGCTGCCACGGCGTTCATGGTCGCGTTCTTAAGCTACTTCCACGCTGAAGCAACGGCGAGCAATTTTTAGTTGACTTCGCATGTGTCTTGAGAAAGTCGCCGCTTTTACCGGATAAAAGTAGAAGAAGGCAAAGAAGAGGCGACGAAACTCGACGTTGCTTCACCGTGGACGTTTGCTTTACGTTCGTAGGAGAATAGGGATGATCTATTACGGTTCCACGTAATTGACGAGAATAATTGGGACACGAGGACGACCCCGGGCGCAGATAAACGACGAAATTGACGAGTTGAAACGCACCACGCCGCGGCACCGTCGGACCGTTCGAGTTCCGTATCATCTTCGATCTTGGCTCCTTCGAGAACCGAGTGGCTTGATCGGGGACTTGCGACGATCAACTTGTTGCTCGGTTGTGTTATGTCGGTGATTGGAAAGTACGATTGTCGGCACAGCTGGTCCGAAAGATTTAGGAAAATCGCCTCAGTAATACATCTGACGGATAATCGGTTTTACTGTCTAGGAGGAGACAAATAAATATTGACAAAGGTGTCAGGCACAGACAGCGAGCGATAGAACAAAAAGAGTGTTTGACTTGGATCGACGACTTCGAGATATCCGAACTCGATTCGGTCGTCGAGTACGTCCGCTTCTTATCTTTGAAGTTGATCGGACGACCCCGGTTTCAACGTCGCGCTGACCCGTCTACGTACGACCAAACACTTTTTTCTTTCGTACCGCCGGAAGTTTAATAATTTATATTATAGCGTGTATACAACGTTATTATGGTTCGACGTAGCTCGCTCGCTCGAAGACACCGTTGAGTTTCTCGTATTCGTCGAGACTTTCTTTGATCCTCCACACGTTTCAAAATTGCCGTGGAGCTTGCACGAGCGGAACGTTCGTTTCTCCTTACCTTCTTCTTTTTTTTTTTATTCACTTCAATTTATTGTTACGGATGGCGCGGCGAGATTACGTATCCAACGCAGGAAGGGTCGCGGCAAAAATCATTTGCACAAATCTGGAGCGCCGCGGGAAGAGATTTGTAATGGAAACGTCCTTGAACGTTTCAATAATGTAAGAGTTTGAATGTTTCACGAGTGGAACGTTAATATAGAATACAATAAAGAATGAGTTACGCGACGAACGGTGTCCCGAATAACAGTGTTAATTAATGAAACGCGGAACATACAGTTTAGTAACAGTCTCTCAGTAATCGCATAAAATAAAAATATAATAAACGAACAGTTTGGAAACATTCACTTTTATTACATGGACATGATAAATGTAAAAATAAAATAAATTATGACTAATTTTGAGCAGGCAGACGAAATTGTTATTGAACACACTTGAACCGAAGATAGCATGGAGTCTTCCTCTATTTAAAACTTTGCAGCACTGACTGTAAAGAAAACTCGTCGTTTTAACGCTTTGTTGAAAAGTTATCCAGAAATGTGCGACGAATTAAAACTCACGGAGAAACATTGATTCCGTGATTCGAATAAAATATATTGTAGACAGTTCAACATCCACCGCAAACATGAACAATTACGTTTCTAGCATCGTCTCTCCTTGCAGACAATTCCCGCAAGGTGGTGCAACGTCGCGCAGAGGTGAATTCGAATGCTAGCTAAAAGTCGACAACAATTTAGAAAAACGCAGTGGACATTTTCGAGTTTTTCTTTCGCTACCACTGCTTTTTATCGCTGCCGGAATTCCCTTGGCTCGCTGTTTGTGTACGCTAACTATTGTGTTCGGATCGTTCGTTTCGCGCTCGCCAATTCGCTCGAATCTCTTCCCGCAGACTCGAAGTGAAATATCGAACAACTGTTTACGCAGAACGCAGAGGGTCGCTCAGTTCGCGCGAATTGCGAATCGCGAATTGCAAACGTGCGCGGGTTCCTTCTTTCCGCTCTACGATCGCCGTAGAAACCGAAGAGAGTGCCCAAAAAACGAGTTTTTTGGGTGCTGAAGACAATAACGTAAGACTAGAGTTCAACAATACATGCGGTTTTTAATCGCCGTACAGACACACTGGTTGGAGTATAAAAATATAAACATCTAAAAATGATAAATGAAAGCGAGACGCCGTTAGAGAACTAATCGTGTTCAAGACTGAGATACACATGCGTAATGGCGCGCTGTGGACGAACTAGTCACGTGGGTTCCGTTCTCCACGAGGGAAGACCCTGTTAGGCTGTGCACGTGTGTATTTTCTCGGTCGATCTCTCCTCTGAAACGTAGTCACGTGTCCCGGACTCGGAGCTGACTTTGTCGATCTATTAAAAATTTAGCTTCTTCGGAAACAAACGAAGAGAACGAACGAAGACTCGGAAAATGCCGTGAATGGAACTTAAGGGGGCATTCCCCAACTTTGGGCAATATTCAACACTATCACGACTGATGACACACCACCCTAACGTTACTTTCATTCGTTATATGTTCAGATACTTAAAATTATACAAGTCAGGTTTTTTTAAAATCTAAGCAAAAATGGAGCTAGCCATTCATAAAATGTTACTCACAAGGCAAGCCCTCGCAGCGCTGCTATTTACTTTCTACAAAAATGGATGACTGTTTGTTCATAGTATCCATTTTTGGCACTGATATGTTCATCCCAGATTCGTAAATTGAATCTGACTAGCTGTAAATTCATTTTAAGATTATGAAGTAAAATATAAAAATCTAATATAAAAGCATATTTAAAAAGAATCCACCGTTCTTCACTGATTCATTTGATTCCATTCGGTCATTTCAGAGAGGAATTTAAAAATTCGATATAAATAAATCCAATGGTTCAAACAACGGATGTGTATATTCGAAAATTGCTTAACTTCCTGAGTGAGAATACCCCGTTAAGACAAAGCCGTAAGCATCGTTACTAGAAGGTAGAATCGTTCCATCGACGCGTGTCACACGAATTACTATTGACTCTTGATCAGAGGAAGACACATTGTCACGAGCAAACACCATTTATTTAAACATGCATCTAAATTTCTGACAGATCAACGAAATCGTTGTCCAACACGTTCTCCATCGGTGTTCACGGTTAATTCGTCTCTTTCCTCGCGGTGTTCACGATAAACGAACAAATTTCACCCGTACTGTTCTCATTACTTTTGATCCTTTTATGTTGTCTCAGATGTTCAATTGCAATTAGACACGAGGTGTCCGTCTCGAAATCCATTCCATTTCCTATCTATCTACGCGCTTAACTCTCCTCCTGTATCGTATAGATTCGATCTTCTTTATATTTTCTTTTTCTTATATGTCTATATATTTATATACGTACGCATCCGATCAGAGTTGCATATTTTTTTTTTCATGTCTTTGTATACATTGCATCTTGCATATATTTTTATATATATATGTATATAGATATACGCATATAGAACAATATATATGTATATGTATATACATATGTACATATATAGCTTTTTCTTTATGTATATATGTATAATAACGAACAACATTAATGATTAGGCTATTCTTTTAATTGGACAATAAATAAAATAGTTTATATACCGCGCATCATACTCTCTATCTCTTTCTCACTTCAACTCTCTCTCTCTCTCTCTCTCTCTTACTTGACATCCCACACAAGCCAAGTGCATTTTTCTCTCCGACTTATCCGATCACGTTCTCCTCCTTTGCTATTTCACTCTCCTGCCGACATTTCCCACCCTATGCTTTCAAAACGGAGATCGATATTTAGGAGCAATATACATGTATATTTGGTATTTGCCACCTGTTCGACAGTTTGGCTTCGACACGAATGCTAATTAGATTCACACACTTCTCTGGCTACATTTGGAAACAGCTAATCGACCTACTACACGAACGTACTAAGACATTTTTTGAAATTGCGTTTGATCCTCGTTTACAACATGTTATTTTGCGTCGCCGTCTCCTCCTCCTCCTCTTAATCTCTCTTGCATCCATACACATACACAATTACATCGAATCATTTCGTTTCTCCCTTACTCTCTTTGTCACTTTCACGCTCGCATGCACACAGCATCATACGCTCTTCCTATCTCTCGCTATCCTCATCTTCTTCTGTTATTATGTTACAGGCCGTCCTCGACATGGCGAAGCGATCGAACGCTTCGCGCGAATTTTTCATACGTGTTCTTCAACGTTTCTTGCGCAAGGCGATCGAGTCTTCTTCAGCCTGGCGAAACGAAAACACTCGACCGGTAACGCAGGAGCATCCGTAACGAAGTCTGCCGCGAGGACGTGTTTCTTAACGGAATGCAGATTCTATTGGACAGAGGATTGTCACGGTTCCGTAATCCTTGACGGGCTTGGCCGGTCGGGTCGTGATGCATAAACCCGAGTAGAATTCGTGAGAGCTTCGTCGGAACTCCCTTTTTTCGAAAGGACGTCTACCGTGCGAGATCGAGCTAAATAACAAATTCTGAAACTAACAGAGATCGCCTGGAACGCAGTCGATCCGGGTCGCGAGTGAATTGCGGGAAGACCACGAATCCTCGAATGTCGATCTTGGCTCGTCCGATGCCCGGGTGTCTTAACTACTCCTCTCTCTCTTTCGTTCTCTCTCTCTCTCTCTCGCTCTCTCTTTGGCTCCGTCTGCCTCCTCCGATCTGCTGTGACTTTCCCTCCGAATTAACATGGGAAAGAAACAGTAGCTTGATCGAGGACTGACGACCGATATGAACGCGTTAACCACTGCAACAAAGGAAATTCTCAGCCAGCCACCTGTGCAGGCCCGACAATTGTTTCTCGGATGAGTCCTCGGCGACCAGGCCGTATCACTTGATCTCCTCCCGGCTGAGCGAACGCGGTGGATGCGAAGACAACGGAGCCTCTGTCACCTGTCTCTTCGGCCGGAAGCTCGCTGTCAGAGTGGATATCCAACCACTCGTCGACTGTGAACTTTGATCGTGCAAGGAGTCGCTGTTGCTGTTGCTCCTCGTGCTGTCCACGCTCATGCCGGACTTGAACCGCGACAGCAGGCCCGGGGACGCCTTCTTCGTGGACGCCGGCGAAGAGAGGATTGGCTTTTTTCGGGACTTGGTCGAGTCCTTGCACAGCATCGAGTCGAGGCTACCAGCGAGAGGACGCTGCTCCGCTTTCTTTGGCTCCAACGATCCGAGCATCACCGCTTCCGTCTGTTTCGTCATCTTTGATATGTCCTCCATGCTCGCCGAGCTCCTTCGTATCTCCACCTTGGCTACGTCGCTCTGCAACTCCTCCCCGGACCCGTGTTCAGTCTTGACAACGATCTCTGGCTTCGGCTGGTTCTTCGCGCGCACATTGATCTCCCTGAACTCAATGTCCACGCTCTTCTGCTCCTTTACTTCCTTCATGCTCTGCGATTTACCTTCAGGATTCGAAAAGTTCCGTCTATGCTTCGCCAATGAGATCTCCGCCAACTCGCTCGGCAACGCCTCCAACGAGGTCGACGATCTTTTCTCCTTCGCGAACACCGTCCTCCAGCTCTTGTTCTTGCAATCCGCGGACTTCCGGACCTTCGGTAGAGTCATCGCTCTCTTGTCCACCGATCGCAGCTCGACCACCGTTGCGATAGCCTTCGGTTCTTTGGCCGGGGGTTTCGCGAGGTTGCACCGCTTGCACACCGATAACAAGTTATTGTGTCTAGACGATGTGGTCGGCGCGGACGCGTTGCTTACCGAGTTGCTTTTGTTCAGCGTCTTCGTGACGTGTTTCGTCGGCTTCGGCGAAAGTGAGTCTCTCGACTCGAAGCTGATGTTCAGCTTGTCCGTGAAGTTCCTCAGCCGGGAGAGGATGGACTTGTGATTATTCGATCCGGTTTTGTCATCGCAGCAGCATCGCAATACTATCGATTCTCTTTGAACTTCTTTGCGACTAGACCTGACTTCCTGATCGTTCTCCATCGAACTACTCGGTTTCTTTAAGTTGTTTCGTTGCGGCTGGGCCACCACGTTCCCGTTCCCCTCGACCAATCTTCCCTCGCGTATCTTCGCGTCCTGCTGCACCGTGTCTTCCTCCTTGCCCAGCTCCTCTTGGATCCTCGTTTCCTCCGCTGACCGCGCGCTTACCGGGGAACTCAGGTTGCTACCAAGATTCTCTCCTCTACTCCGTCTTCTTTCGTGCTCTCTGACAGCCCTGACCAGGTCGTGATTATGATAATCCAGTGAAGATTTCTCCCGACTACCCTTCCGGCTACCAGGGTAGCTTTTCCTACCTGTTCCCGAGCCTGATAAGGTGCCCTCCGTCGAGATCTTGAACTTTAACGTCTGCTCGCTGATCTCTACCTCCGTCGCTGTCTCCGGATCAGAGCTCTCGATGTTCTCGGCATCCTCCCCTGTCAGATTCTCCGTGAAGTCCTCGTCGGTGGATCGTGACCTCGAATGGGCCGTGCCGGCCGAGCGCTTCGAGCGCATGCTGTGCGATGAAATGGATTTCACCACGGTTGACGAACTCGTACCACCAGGTGTTGTGGCCATAGGTGTCGATTCGCCTACATCTGCTACGCTCTTTCGATGGTGGCGCTCGTCCTTCGCCGCCTCGTTCAGTCGGCGATAGTACTCCAGTGCCTCTCTCGCTGGTTGGACTATTAGACTCTGCAACGAAGATGTTTCCCCACGTTATTACCTGTCCCGAAACTTAATCGAGTTATAATAATTGGACAGTGGATTTTTATGGAAAATGTTTATAGTTAATTGTTTGCACCAATTACAAGATACGATCTAATTATCCTTGTTATAATTAAAATAAAGTTGACCTCAAATATATCTGAATAGTTGCAAAATAAAATATATTTTCTTCCAAGTGATTAATTTAAAATATATGTATTTCTGATGAAGTGATGTGCGAAATTTATTTACTTTATAAACTCAAAATGTGTTAATGATTCGTGCTAATGTGGTATTATATATTGCTCCCATTTTTGAAAATAATTTGAAAGATACTCAGGGAATTTTCAATTAAAGAATTATTCGGAACGGTAACATTTTCCAAAGTCAAAAAAATCGGTAAGAAGGACCTGATTCTGAGTTAGGTTAGGATTGAAATTTATGCTAATGAATGTGAGAAAGGGGCAGGTAGATGCATAATAAAGTATAATACGAATAGCCTGCGGATCTTTGCGCAAAATAAGAATTTTTTCTGCATCCGTTACAAGAAAAAAAGGAATCATAAAAAAAAACATTTCCACACTCTCAGTACTTTCACGAAGTTATATTAATGTCTGAACAATGAATGAACGTTCTTACTGCTCTCTATCTAGTTTGATCAGAAACAAGAGTCGGTCTGTATCACAGAAACCAATTTCGTTTCTCTCAGTAACGGAAGTATCGGTAGACATACCTGCAGCTCTGGAAGCAACTCCCCAAGGGACTCAAACAAAGGAAGTAGTACCAGGCCGATGAAGCTAACCTGCGACGAAGGTTTGGTTACTTTGTCACGATCCATGAAAGGCGTCACCGGAAGTCCTTCGAGCTTTTCCGCGTCGCTCTGCTTAAAGAATTCTTGCAACAGCATATCCAGCCACGGCTCGGCGACTTCCATTGGCCGGGCTTCGTTACTAATGTCGGCTACCTTGATGAGAATCATCGATAACTGGAACAGCAAATCAATATTTGAACCTGCACCCTACAATTAGTTCTTTATTCTTTTCTAATAATTTTAATAAATTGACGATAATACAAGCAACATTCTTAAGTTCTCCTGATGCAAATCAATATTCAAAGCTACACCCTACGACTAGTTCTTTATATACAATTTTTTAAATCATTTTAATAAATTGATAATAATGTAGCAACATTTTTAAGTTCTCCTGATGTTTATGGCGCTTCATATTTCACCTATTCATTTTCAGAATAAATGCATAAAATCTACAGTAGTTTGTATTCATATACAGTGAGAAACAAGTGATCGAGTAAACCATAAAATAAATATAACGTTAAATGTACCGTGACATTGAAAATAAGTTCACAAAAATTGTTAATTTTTGCAACGTTCACACTCTGTTGGGACGTGTTCAATGCAGAACATTTTCCTCTTTAATATATGAACTTTCAACGGAGTTCCGTGAGCATTTCTGTAACTATTTCGAGGTGTGTCGCGGACACATGTTCCGAAAAGGTAACTTACTAGATTGATATGGGCTTTGCTGGAGTAATCGAATTCCGGGGTGGTGTCGGTGAATTGCAAAAGGATCTCGTTATGCCTGGCCATATCCGTTGCAAGGATGCATCTGATGATCCCTTCGCGGACTATTCGATACGTTGCGTTATCCAAGGACGCCAATATGTTGCATTCAGGAGCCTCTAGAACGCGAAAGGCCACGGAGCAATGATGGTTCTCGAGAGGCGAGATATCATTGTACCGGAGCGCCAACTCGGTACGGGCGTTTATTTGATAGATATTGTTGTATCCCGGGTGATCTAAATCGTGGCAGATGCAGGAGACAATGAGTATAAAAACCTCAAGGTCACCGATCCGTGACGGCAGATCCACTGCCCATATTATCGCGTACATCTACAAAGTCACAAGATTGATTAATATCATTATCAAAACTAAAGTTTAATTTATCTAAACTTCAAGACTAAAACAGGCTTGGGCATTATCGAAATAAATTATTTGAGGAATACTCGTTGATAGAATATATTATTTATGTGGTTACATATATCATTTGAAATGTTCGTTCCATCAGCCAAGTAATATTCTTGAAATTCAAGTAAGTTTTCAATCAACTTTAGTAATGTGAAAGTTGCTTTGAATAATAATGGTGTCAGTTCAGGATTTCCATTTGATACAATTAAATGATTGTATGTTCCCTAAATTCCATCTATAAAAATAACTGTTTGAAGAAAAGAACAACTTCTTTCCGAGTGACACAACTACAAAGTCCGTTCGACTACAGGTGGGACAAAATTTAAAGCAGGAGTGACCAACCGCATTTCGGACGGATTTTGAATTGTTAACAGCTAAAACAGGAAACTAAACGAAAAATTCTCCGTAATAAAAAATCGTCTCGGAGAGGAAAAGGGGTATACCTTTCTGTTCAAGTGATATTTAAATGCGGGCAGTGCTCGGAAGTTAGAATTTCAGGTGTCGATCATAATTTCCGTAAGGAGCGTATAATATAAAGTCGGTTCATTAAGACGCTCCGCGTCGCGATTAAACGGAGACGGGGGATTCATCCTGGGAAGCTAATTTCGTACGTTTCTGAACGGTGTAGATGCGCATGATGTGTACTTGCCATTTGCGCCACGCAGAAACAGTGCCTGAAGTTATGAAATGGCACCTCGTTATAGTTGTTGTAGACTTCGTAGAGGAAGTTCCTCAGGATTGGTAAAGGAATGTTAAACTTTTGAGGTAGGTCGAGCTCGACGAACATCGTCTGCAGCATCAACAGAAGCTCTTCGTCTTCCCACTGTCGCGCGTCGAACGCAGGCGAACGGAGCCACTCTCGGACACTCGTTGACACTGACACATCGCTGGAACACGATCGACCACATTAAAATAGGATTCGTGCTTCGTTGGTCGACTCACAGCCTCGACTCCATTCGCACAAACATTGTTTCCCGTTTGCCTCGTATGTTCCTAGGCGCGGGTTATTGTTTAAAATATGTATGGGTATTGTTCCCATCGAAAAGGGGAATTTAGACATATAAAAAACGTAACCGGCAACAACGAGAAGTTGTGCTTTAAAACTGCTTTGCTTTAGTGAATCGCAGGCCAGCTTTTGTAGCCGAGTTTGTCGCTTCAACAATGGCGGTTGCGTGCACCGGAAAATAACACCGGCGGAATAACTCTCGTTTCCTCATTTTTCTCGCGTTGTACAATAAAAAATTTAATATGGTACGAGCTAAAATAAAATTATTAGTCGGAGATTTTATTTATGCTGACGGGAGAAACGTGTTTGATTAAATGTAACGCGGATTACGTTACACGGTGCGAAACATCATGCGAACGTAAATTAAATCCATCGGAACAACGTGGAAAAGAGGAGAGAAACAAAAGGTAAAAAGAGTTCACTTGTGTAAGGGATTAGCTGCTTCACGTCTCCAGAGTTCGAAGAATTTATGATAACTAATAATGTGCAGCACATTAAGATTTCTACTGCGTCACCTCAAGCGAATGGTCAGGTTGAAAGAATGAATCTGCGATTCTGCCTATGACTGCGAAATTAGCGGATGAACGAAATGTGAGCTGGAGTGAAGTTCTTTTGATTATACAGGGTGTCCCAAAATTCCTTCAACGGCCGGAAATAGGAGGTTCCTGAGATCATTTGAAGCAACATTTTCATTTGCAAAAATGCTATCCGCGGCTTTGTTTAGGAGTTATTAACGAAAAACACGGACCAATCAGAGCGCGACCTAGACCCGAGTTGGCAAAGTCGTCTCGGCGCGCCAACTGTCTATTGGCCGACTGTGCCAACTCGCGTCTAGGTCGCGCTCTGATTGGTCCGTGTTTTTCGTTAATAACTCCTAAACAAAGCCGCGGATAGCATTTTTGCAAATGAAAATGTTGCTTCAAATGATCTCAGGAACCTCCTATTTCCGGCCGTTGAAGGAATTTTGGGACACCCTGTATAATATGTACGAAAAATTTGCGGAACCAAAATTAATGATCTAGAAAACAATGATACCACATTTTAAAGGGCCGTACGAAAAATTGTAAATTCTGTTCTTTGCGTTTCGTTTCCAGCAGAAAGTGAAATTCGCGTGGCCACATTTTCGTGTTCTTCTCGAATGTCGCGCCAGCTCGCAACATTTGCATTATGTCCGGATCAACGTACTCTGTATGTCTCTGGTTTGGTATGCACAACACGTTTGCTCCAGTTTATTTGGTTGGTTTCAACGCGGGAATCAATTCGCTTCTGTTTTCACGCGCTGTTTTTTCCGCGGAAAAGAAGCGTTCGCAAACAACATTCGCGATTTGTTTTTCCTACAGCGGACTCGCGGCGAAGAAAGACGCTGTGATGCTCGTCTTTAAAACTGTTGCGCCCTCCGCGTGATATGTTTTACGAATCGTCGAGAAAATAAATCGCAAAACTAAGAAACGTATGTCCGTATTACTACGTCCGTACGTACTACAAATTGTAATTTTGTTTACGTGTATGTGAAATAAATTGCATTCTTACGAGTTTTACATGGCCTTAATCCCAGTCTTCAATTTTCTTGCAACGGCTGATTCAATTTGTCTTCAAACACTATTCGACATTTTGCACGTGCTGTTTCCTCAGTCTCGAAAACATTTTTGCAATTGCACTAACGGGCCCCTCGAAACCAAAGGACTTCTGTCTGAAATGTTCCTTTCTATCTCAAAAACTGTAGAAGTTATTCAGGTGGCTAATTATTATTAAGCTCGTGAAATGAAGTGAGTGAGAATCTTTATTTTATCTTCGTTAGAACTTGCCAGGCTTGATGTCTGGCCGTACGAGTGAGAATAATTATGCGTGTTCACCAGGCGACTCATGCTGGTATTAAATTAATCTCTTTGGCAATGCATACTGGAGATGCGAAGACAGCCCCCCAGCCATCGTGACAAGATCCTGCCCCTCCGAGCTGATTACATCTCCCTTTACAGCGACGCAGGATGATATTCTTATGTTGAATAACCGACTGGATCGCGAAGTCGTATATTGTTACAAAATCGATGCATTATTACACATCATTAGAGGCGTGCCAGAATATATGCAGCTCACGAGAAAATTCATTTAAAACAGAATCGGTTTAATGGCTTAATTCGCGTGCCAACCGTACTTGATTCACATTCATTCGTTTTCGCAATTATGCTTGCTCTTGGAACCTGTCAGCCCTTTGGATTTCTCGCGGGAAATTTGGGAACGCAGAACGTCACGAAATTCTCTCTACAAGATCATAACTACACTGCGATTTTTATTTCTTAATTTTCATTTCTTAATACTTTTAATCGGTCGAAAATAATGAATATTTTCACTGTTTTACATTTGATCTACTTATTTTTGTCATCAGTGCACAAAATCCGAAGTCCATTCTAAAGGTAAGAATCAGAATTCGAAATAAACAGTTTGTATTGCGTTTTTCAAACATTCTGCTCGAACTTATTCGGTTCGTTTCACAAAGTATTTGTTCCCATGGATTTTTATGAAAAGGATCGTTACGTTTCGAAGCTTCTTTAGAAAGAGCTCTTTTAAGAGAACAGTGCTTTCAGAAGCAGCATGATAAAAATTTCATGAAAACAAGTCATTTTGGAACGATAATTAACGAAGTTTTCATCAAATAAATAAAAAAGCCATATTATCTATAATTCGTAAAATTGAATAAACAGTATGAAAGTCATCAGTACTGCTAATTAATAATTTAAAAGATGCGTTGAACAGAAAATATGAATATGCATCAGTGACCGAAATATCCTGTATATATTATAAATAAATAACATTCAGAATGTCAATTTGAAGATCTAGAATACTCATTTAATATTCTTGTAATTCTATTTATTGAATAGTATTCGGTATTTGCTATATAAGACTGCGGATTTTATGCATTTATGACAAAAATGGGTACATCTAATTTAAAGCAGTTAACAGGATAATTAAAAGAATACAATTTTTATTTGGCTGCTGTGTCCTGCAATCGATACGAACATTTTTTATTTTGCATAAAGATCCGCAGTCTAGTTATAATGTTGCCTAACTATTATTTAATATTTGTTATTAGTTCTGTTTAAATAAAACCTTTTATTTTCAGAAATATTTCGTTATTTGCTTCCATCGGAACTTCTAATAGCAGAACTTTTTCGAAAAAGTTCCACATAGGTATAATAGATTTCACTATAGCTTGTTAAAAAGTTCCGGTACTCTTTCGTGTCCTGATAAAAACCTAACTTTTCTACCAGCCACAATACGGTTCCGAACATCATGATAAAATTGCCCTTCCGAAATCACCCTCGAAAAGAACGTAGAATTTTGTTTCTCGCGGAACGTTATTCGCACAACAGTGTAGAAAAATTGTTTAAACAAAAATAATATTTCATGTTTTCGACTTATTATGGAGAAATACGTGATTTATAACAAAAAATTAAGTGATTTATATTAAAAGAAATAAAGTAAATACGAATAAGTCCATTGTACATGTTTTTACTGTTTTAAATTAATGTTATAAATGCATAAATTCGCTGTCTGGAAGTAATGATTATTTAATGTAAAAGGTGCCACTGCATAAAGAAATGAATCGTTTTAGTGATGGTGTAACCAGGGTAATATAAATGTATAAGAAATGTCTGCTGTCTTCTGGAGCATTTCTATCGAATTACATTTCGATCGGCAATTCACATACGTTCAAATTAAATTTCCTTGTTCGATTGAATTACCCGACTCTCGCCTTGAAATTACATTTACAAAAATCCCTCCAACTACGAGCCTGATCAGCCACGAAACGATTAATACGCATATGTACATATATCTACACACAAATTCGCGATCCAAATGTGTGAAAACTTCAGCAACCCAGCGCAACGTGTTTTAATAGAAGCATGTTGAAAGTTTTTATCGATAGATCTTCGCCGAAGGAAAGTTACACGCGAAATTTAATTTCGATATCAAACTTTTCAATGAAATGAAAACGGTATGAAAAATTGTAAAACTTCGAAAGTCATAAAACATATCAAAGTTCTGCTGTAACAATTTTTTTTATAGAAAAAGTTGAACCACGCGGCAACTAAATTGCTTGATGGCAAGTACACTTTTAGCAAGATTCTTCACGAACCAGCGACGACACATCAAGAAAATTGAAATTTTTCGAAAATTTCTTGGTTACGGTGTACCTAGTTCTTTAATGTTTGTCAGCTGTCGTTGAAAATGCGGTCAAAGGGATGTTACGTAAAAGAGACGTTCTCCAAGGAATTCACCTTTACAAATTGCTACTTTCTCAAATATTAAGGTTTCATATTAAAAGTACGCATGAAAATATTCGCTATTTATATTTCTATCCAATTAAAAAATTTTATCTGATACGCTTCATTTCATATAACAACAATAATTGAGCACCACAAGCACAGTCTAAAACAGCACTCGAAGTTTCAAACTCACTGTTCTTGCAATAATGTTTTTCAACCTGCTAGATCTCGCATTTTTATTCAAATATTCATTTCCACATGTTATTCTACAAAAATCAGCATATCTGTTTTCCTCACACTAAAACATTTTCTATGGCAAGAATAAAGTGGACATATCTTTACTGTTTATTAATGCAAATTTTTTCATAGATCACCCTGCACAGATGCACAAATATTTTCAGTTTATTCATAGCCACCCATTTTACTTTAAACTTAACGCGTGGCACATTAATTATTACAAACCAACTTCTCCGCAAATTCGGAATTGTTTCCTTCAGATGGCACCATTTTTTTATTATTCGTTATATTTTATTCATTCCACTGTAAACTATGGCCACACTCGCGCCGCATAAAATATTTTCTGAATTTTCCAGTTCAAGAAAAGTGGCTGCTGTTATGCCCGCCTTGAAGCTAAGTTTTCCTTTACTGCACCTCGCGATAAAACCGCTGTAACTTCGGAGAGAATCGCTATTGTTTATTCACACGAAAATTCCTCCACGTTCTACAGAGATTAATAAATAATTGACATTCAAAGAATGGAGAAGCCTCGACACATTTTTCAAAAGCATTAAAATACAGAGGTGGATGGTTCTTGTTTATCAACCAGACATCGAAAACGCCCCCGCGGACTAATACGTTCGAGAACGATTTCATTAAAGCACCGATGCTATTTTATTAATCGCAATATCACTCGAATAAAATTTGATTGCATGCGCGCAATTCCTCTTTGTCCGCTGGATCGCGTGCACTCCCACAATATTCCCTCCTCCTCCGTCCCGTGTACCATTTAATATTTTCCTTTCTGTTCTTCGGCCGGAAAATGCTTTTCATAATAATTCGCTGAAAAAATCATTTGCACCGACACGTGTACTTTGAACTTCTCTGCCGCGACCATGGTCAAAGACGTCCGGATCACGTGCCGGTGTCGTTCTACATTTCAAAGCGTGCTTCACGTGCACACACGTCATCGCGCTGTGACGCGAACCAGAAACGGGTTCAACCGAGAAAAGCGAAATGTCGAGATCTTCTTATTTCAAACTCAGCCGGCCTGTTCTGTGAATATTGCCGCGTCAGAGGTCAACGCGTTCCTGTAATTCGGGGGAACATGCCGAATACAGTGGGTGCTCAAGTTATTAGGGCGATTCACAGTGAACGATTCACGGGCAGGTATTCATACCGGTATTTTTCGGCTGTACCTTCGTAACCTTCGTAGAAACCGAAATACCGAATTTTGTGATTAAATGCACCACAGTGTTGCGAGATGCTGCGTTACGATGACCAAAAGACGTGCGGACTTTTCGAAACGTTTCTCCAAATTTTTCACCATTTTTGTCGTGACTTTTCACAATTTCTATGCGTTGCTCGATCGTGTAATTCTCCGTGACTAAACCTCAATACTTCCCGATGCCAATTGTCAAAGATTAGTACACTCTATGTTCGCTGCAAAAAAAATGGCGCGCAATTTAAAATGTCAGATATTGACCGGTAAGTTTTTCAATTTTCTTTTATATCTCCTTTCTTTATAATCACATAACAAATGTTTTCAATGCGATGTAAATGCAATCACGAAAGGTGAATGCTTTGGAAAGTTTATTAGTTTCTCTGGGTCATATTTCCAGATTTTTCAAGGTCACCGATATTTTATCTTGCAAATGTAAATTTCTTTTCAAACGTTCAACCAACTGCTAAATAAATTAATGTACTGCCAAATGGGTTACAAAAAGAGAAAAGAACTCTAGCGAATTTGCAATATAGTTACTGTATAAATTTATACGAATTATGATTACTCACAGGAAGGTGTCCATTCACTGGACGGCTCACCCTCTGTTATTTCTAGGTTTCCTCTACCGAAAAAATTCGGCCAACTTTGCTCAGCGAATACTGAATTCGCAAGGACGGAAGTTCCTTCCATTTGCCGCGTATTCGACGAGGACGGTGTCTTCCTCCTTTCCTAAATCATTGAAAATTCCAGGCGTATCTTACTCGCGGCACAAACCGGTGCCGATCACATCCTGCCGCGCGGGATCGCTGCGATGCACTCGCGCAGATAAATGGATAAATAATTCCGCTGCAACCTTCCCGGCCCTTCCGTTTTCGCCGCCCAAACTCCTTAAATAAACTGCGCGTACTATCAGCGATCAACGAAGGACAACGAAGGATTAATACGCCGGGGTGACGACTTGATTTATTATGAAACTTCGTGTTTGCCTCACTTCGCGTGCGCCGCGCGTTCAAATAAAACCGGCTGATTTATAATCTCCCCGAACGTGTGGTCGACCAGGACAGGAAACGAATCTTTCCTCCGCGACGTCTCTCCTCTCCAGTCAATCTCTACCGCTCGGTTGATCCGGCGAATTTGTCACCGGTGACATTCGATCGCCGGTATTCAATTATTTCTGCAAAATTCCACTCTTCCGCCACATTTTATTGGGTTGCACAGTTAAGGATGTTCTGGAGGTACAATGGGAGACAGAAGTACAAGAAATTCGAAATCCATCAATATATGGGCAATGAAAGCCATTCATGAGTATATTTTGCATTAAACTTTTGCGAATACTGTACCCTCTGTAGCTACATATTCAGTGGTCTACACTTGTCGCGCTTCCATGCTAGTAAGAGACAACACGATAAATTTGACGTTTTGTAACAGTTTATAATTTTTTTGCTCCGTAACTGTTTAGTGAATTCTAATACATTTTGAACATAATTAATTACATAATTTTTACTACATATAGAAAAAAACTGGAGTTTCTAGTTGCGTTTTTTCAAGGTTTAAATAGGGTTTGAAGTGGAATTTTGTGAATTCTCCATAAGAAGACGTGTTAAAATGCGAAAACTTTAAGTTGCTATAATTCTTAAACGGTGCAGTGAATCGAACCCAAACTTTGGTAATTGCATTAGATTTGTAAGAATTATATCTTGTCAAATTTTCAAAAATTTTGTTGCGTTTTTATATTACCTCCAGAACATCCTTAATTTCTCCGGGAATTATCGAATTTCAGTATTCTTGGTACGCAACAATATTGTTATCCGACAGATCTATTTTTTCCAACGTGAACCAAGTTTGCTTTCCGAATGATATCAAAACTGCAAAGTGCCTATGAAATTCATCAGTAGATTGCGGATCTTTATGCAAAATAAAAATTGTCTGCATCGATTGTAAGAAATAGAAACTACATTGAATGTTACTTCTTTCCTGAATGATTTCAATAGAGGAGAAATCATATATTGACATCTTCGATTAAAAAAATTTTTTAACAAATTTGTATCTCGTCTACTCAATTTTGCTGTAAATGCATAAAGATCCGCAGTCTATTCATTAGCATTCATGACATGTTCATACTGCCAAAAATATTTGTTTCAAATGTGTTCACGAAGCTTAAAAGTATAATATATCGACATTTTGCATTTTTTTTTAACAATGTGCTTAATTTTAGGTCGATGATATGTGAAACGAGAACGTCAATGTTATATTACAAACGTAAAAGTAAAGTATATTTACATTTTAAAAGTGTACGTACAGGTACGTAATATTTACGTCTGACTAAACGTTGACTTAGACTACTGTGTCTCGTCCCGGGGGACAATAGCCATTTGTCGTGCAGAGATTATTTAGATTTCCATTATTTACTTTCTCTCGGGGCTCTTTAATTTAACATTTGTATTTCTCAGTTCCTTTTTCATTTTCCTGATTCGTGTAAAAAAGACTTTAAATTGAAAATTACTGTTCGTTAATTTTCTATTAAAAAAAAATTTGTTTCCGTCTCGATTGATTGCGCCTAATAAATTTATATACGTATGTACTCGAATAAAAATGGAGATGGTTTTTACTCTGTGAAATGTTGCAAATGGACGCTGCAAGCGTAGCAGCGAGTTCAATTATTTGCGTTCAATTTGTTGCCATATTCAAACACTGAAAATGTCATCGCAAACGCAGCAGTACGTTAAAAAAAAAAGTTAAAAAGTCCATATCTCTCACGAAAGCGTAAAATTCACTGGATTTCATGCAGGTGCACCGTCGCTTGAAAAGTTTCGAGTGTGTTATAATTTTAAAAACAAACAAAACGCTCCTGAAAGTTAAAGTAACGTTTCATGAAAAACATTATTCTGTGGCATCAACGGCAGTAATTAGAATTCAATTTCGAAATGCTAATTAAAACGTTCCGCACATCGTGAAGTTTTCCATGATCGTACTTGTGTACGGCAAATATTTAACAGCATTTCACATTTTCCTACCTGCATACAGCATATAGTTCTTATTCTATGCAAGTGAAATTAACCTCAAGCTGCGTAAAATTGGAAGTGCCTTACACGTTTAATTATTCTGGTAAAAATATTAGGACAACTCACAATTTTTCATGTTTTTAGTGAAATTTATATGCTTCAACGGCGCTCAATAATTAATCTCATCAGATATTACATTTATGTATATTATTTTTTATCGCACCACTTGGGATTATTTTTCTGTTCATCTTTCTTACTCTATCAGATTACTTAATCACTTATCACTACACCAAAGACGTGTCCTCCGTTTCCGAATTAATAGATTTCCAAATTTCACAATCGGAAAGTCCAAATTTATTATTGTTCTATTTTCCTTAACGAAATTATTATAGTTCAAATATTGACAATTTAAAATAGTTTTTGAAACCATTGTAAGTGTGCACTTTCATCCCTGATTATAAATTCGTAAAGATCAGCTATTTGACAACTACGATTGCTAATTACAATAGTGAACTGCAATTGGATAGATGAAATATAGAACAGTAACATATTAGAAAAATCTAAAAATATTTTCATGACATTTTTAATGTGAAAAATCGATTAAGGGATAAAATGAATTTTTATTTAGCTCCTGTTGCCCACAATCGTTGCAAAACATTATTGTTTTTCATAAAGATCTACTAATTAGTCTTGCCTTCAGCGACATGTCGTAAATATTTAATTAAGTAGTTCTCGAACGATGAACGTGGAAGTCTACGGGCACCCGATGACAAAAGTGTCAATCGCTTCGAACGCGATGACTTGTCAGAATCGATCGTAATCCTTTCTGATAAGAACCTTAGGATTAACGAAGCCATCAATGTCCATTCAACATTGTAGTCGGAAACAACAGCTTAATAGATTAGGTTATCAGCGGTAGTTAATCATCTCGAAACCTCCTGGCCAGATGGCCTCTGTAGGTTAACGGGCTCCTGGTGCCTCATTGATAGTCCCCGGACGCACGATGTGAATATTCGATCCTAATTTAATGCGATAAGTGAATCTTAATTAACTGATAATGCGTCCTTGGAAAATGTCACGTTTATTAGACTACACGGAATATTGAAAATTATATGGAGCGCGCACATGCAGGACGCACATAATTCAATTAATTACGTGGTAATTTTCTGTTCGAAGGAAATTGTTGTAAAACGCAGCGAATCAATTGCAACTTTATTCCATATATTTTCATGCAAATAAGGAAAGTAGACAAACTTTTCCTCACAAAAAAAGCACATTAATTTCTAATTTGAATACTATCTAAATAAAGTTCCCTGTTCAAATCAATGTTCAGATCCATAATTCAGTTACAAATTTTAACCCAACGTTTGAAGTTCTGCATACACAATTTGGACGAATCGATGGAAATCTTTCTGCAAACAAATCTGTAAAGCTGTGTCAGTACTTTTGTTCCCGACTGTATTTCTGTTTCACATTTTCTGTATCGGATTACAATCGAAATACGAATTGAAAGGAAAGGTGATTTGACACGGGGCGGCGGTTCGAAAGAAGAATAGCAGAGGGGTGGAAATGGCAATTTTTATAGACTCACCAGATATTGAGGAACTTTTCCCGCACCTTCCGCTTCATGCTGTCGCTCTTCCGACGATACTGCAATCTGCGACAAGAATCCGCGTAGATAGGCTCTGGAAGCTGTTTGTAGTAACCTGAAAGCGACAGCGGTCCGGTGATTGAACCCGAAACGTCGGCCATATTTTATCAATCGAATCTCACTTGTCATAGATCGAAATTTGATTTACAGCGCTCGTTTAGATTGGGTGATCAAGTGTCGCGATTCATGAAACAATATTTCATAAGAATTTAGTGGAATCGTTCAACTGCGAGTCTTCGTGCAAAATAAAAACTTTTTCATCCATTGTAACAAACAAGAGAGCTGGAAATTTATTCCTGTCTTTAATAATTTTAGTCAGTTGAAAATAACATACAGGTATTCATAAATGTTTCTCTCCATTGTTTTAAATTTTACTTTTGGAAATGAAAACTCAATATAAAAATTAGGAGTAATATTTTTAATTTATTGTTTAATGTAATCTAGTTTTTTGATAATAAATGTCGCGTTCTATATTTATTTTCTTTTGCTACTATTATTATGGGACAAATTAAATTTAACAACTGCTACTATAATTATGGGACAGAGGGAATACTATATACATATAATATAGTATATAATAATTTTGAAAAATCTATGGTTCATGGCTAAACACTTTTTAATGGAAATGGAACCTTCAACAGTGTCGGCAATTTCCATTGTGAACTTGTCACCCTCAATAACGTCATCTAATATTTTCATTTAAGATTGTCATGTAAAAGAAAATTTCTATGCTTTCTTTTGATACAGCACAATCATTGAAAATCCAATGTAATAGGCTTTCGGTAGGTAAAGTGTTAAAATAAGGCTTTACGATCGTTCACAACGAATAAAAGGAAATGTAGAACATTCATTCAGAAACCAATGGACAAGTGGAACGGGTAAAAGTATGAAAGACCATCGTATCTCTCGACGAAATAATGCAAAGGAACTTCGCCTAGGCCAAAAGTATTTCGCACAATGGCATCTTCCACGAAAACATCTTTCTCGCAGCCACGAAACTTCAAGAGATAATGGTACGTTTACACTTCGCCGAGGACACACAGTATATATGCGTTTGGCTAGAAACCGAAGATAGGAATAGCTGGGACGGTTCCTTGCATGGGCAAATATTTATTCAGCGGTAGGCGTATTCAGCCTGGCCGGTGTTTATCCGCGCGTATATCCATCGTCCCCGTCAGATCGTCCACGGGCAGATTGATTTTTTGATTCGTTCCGAAAGTCCGCGAATTTTGCGAAACGCGCTGAATTAACAAAAAAAAAAAGAAGTAGAGTCGGCTTTCGACGTTCGTTGATCGTGGCAACGTCCTACGATCGCGTTCGCCGAAAAATCGAGGGCAAAACCAACACGAACAACTCGGGAAATCAGCTTTCGAGATGAAATCCGAAGCCGTAGAAACATGTCCGTCGCGGATGATACCTCGATTTTTGGAATCGGAGTGAAGCAATAGATCCGCTTATCAGGTTTCAGCGTTTTCCGCTCTGACGACAATTTTTACGTTTAATCGTAGCTTAGGTGGACAAAGCGAAATTAATTTCGTATGTTTTTATTAACCGTTTGCCAAATACCTCCACCGTTTTCGATTTTATGAGAAACTTGATTGGGCAAAGTCACATTTTCAGGGATGGAAAATTTTATAACAATATTATTTCAACTGAGATTTATCAAGTATCTCTTTTAAATTAAAAATTTGATTGTTGTTAAAGAAAACAAATGTTCAGATTTTTTTTACAATTATTATTGTCACGAAGAAATTCTTGAAGAAGTTTCTCTATGCACACAAATATTATAATAAAAATCGTGCACAATTTAAATAAATTCAATCTTGTAATTTCTAGAAAACAATACATATACTGCTTGATTTTAGTGCTCGGTTTAATTAAAAACTACTGAATTATGAAAGCAATTTTAAAAGCAAAATAACCGTTGATTGTTTTAGTATAAAGTCGCCAATTTATGCAAGAGATTCTAATATTTTCTACGTAAGAATTAAGAAACTGCTTAAATCTGAAAATTTACAATTAAAGTTACCGATTATTGAAGCGTAAAAAAAGTAGTAAAAATTGATTGAACAATGTTATTAATATGCATATTGTTTCTACATTTACAGCAGAAATGAGCCAGAGACACGAAACAGTAAAAAGATTAGAAGAATCGTAAAATATTGTTACATTATTTTCAAGTTGTAAGCATATTAGAAAAGCAAATCGAGGAAAACAAAATGGAAGACATCAGCAAGTTTTTAAGTGAAACAAAATTACTGACAAAAATGATACAAAACCCGAAAAGTTGACGCGACTTTACAAAACCCGAGAGGAGAATTTTTATTTGATTCTAGTTTGTTATAATCGAAATGGAAAAATTTGCACGAACACGATCCGCAATCGAATGCTTATTTTGATTCGACGGGCGTTCTACTCGATCATACGACGCCCCCGATAAAGTGTTCCGCGCGTAAATGTGGTTACTTGGTGGAAAACTTACTCAGCCAATTGAGCTGGTCGTTGTGTTCCAACTTGTTCTTGAAGCTATCGACTTGCCGCTTGAGTTCACGAAGAGCGAGCGATGGTGACGCGTACAGAGCTTCTTGTTGCTCCCGAAGTTGCCGTTCCAAGGCCGCCACACGTCTCTCGAGAGCCCACAGCACTTCCGCCTCGATCACCCCCGACGAGGCCGGATGCGATCCGACGATCTTCAACAGACGAAACACGTTTTACGTTCAGATCTCCGCGTGTACAGAGAGCATGTCGTAAGCTCGGAGAAATAGTAATCAACAAATACAGGCTGAACCACTTAACACTCTGAGTGCCGGTTCTCACAGTGGCCCGATCCCATAGTAATGTTTAGACAGCGGATTTTATGCATTTATGACAAAAATCGGTGAAACATGAAACAGTAAAACCATTTTAAAAATGTACAAACATGAACACGTTACTTCCAATCGATTAAAATTATTTATATAAGAAATAAATCTTTATTTGGCTTCATTTCCAGGGAAATAAACATTTTAATTTGCATAAAGATCCGCTGTCAAAATTTTACATTTTGCAGCGTTATTTATTGCAAGGGCATTCAGTATTAAATAATACCTTGGTGAACTTTCTTTCTTTTTAATTTCAATTCCAACGACTCTATTTCACGACTTTTCCTAATGTGCACAATACACACTGTTATAATTCTGGTAAATCCAAGAACGAACGGAAAAAATTTTGAATGATCAATGGAATTTTGTTGCACTTTGTGATAAATGTTACAAATATGTTATCGAATTACAAGCTTCTCCCCATTTGTTTTTAATCAGTGTATAGATAATGTCTATTTGAGTACATTTTGCTTTTGGCTGCATTTTTGTCAGAAATTTAATTTAATTGTGAATATTGCAAGAAAAATTTTGATGAAACTTTGCACATTTATAGTTTAGTCGAAAATATTTGGCAAGTATGTTTATCATCGACAGAAAAACAGGCTTCGGAGTTCGGAAAAATTTCAAAAATTTATAAAATACCTTTTGTCTGTCTACTCTTAGAAGGGAGAATTTTGAAAAGGCAGAATAGCGAAGCTGGAAAAGAACTTAGGGTCATACCTTACAAAATATACTACGATGTCAGCCTGTTTCAATATACTTCCGTAGGAGGTGAATAAGTGACTGCACAAGTCTTTGGAGACTACTTATGTGGGTAGTACTTGCATTTATATTGAAACATGCTTTCCGAATTTATTGCCGCAAGTTTTCCGACGTTGTTATAACATCTTCTCTAAATCTAAACTTAATTTTCTAAATAAACAATATAATATTGTATTATACAGATTACTCCATTTTAACCTAGAGATGCAACTATCGAAATTATCAATGAGCTTTTATTCTATACGTCTGATTAAATACAAAATACAGCTTCTTGAGAAATATTTTCATTAAAAGATCCAATTTTTTACCGATACAACCTCAGATAACTTTATTATCGAAGCCAAGTATACTTTCGGTGCTCTGAAACTTTCTTAATTATGTTTCTTTACGCCATTATTCTCGGATAACAGTTTTATAAAGGATTGAATTTTTAAGCGTTCCATTGAAACCAATTTGCACGAACTTTTGTGAAAGTATTTCCAGCTTGCCGAGTTTCGCAACAAAGTATGCTTGTTAAATGAACAAACATAGGTAATTGAAATAAATAGACTTTTTATCGGTGTAATGTAAAACAAAACTCTGTCGAGATTTTCTAAGCGAAAAAAGAAACAGAGAAAACACGATTTCCGGATCATTACCTGGAGAACATAGGGTGCTTCCGGCGTGTTCCCCGGCAAATTACTTGAAATGTTTAAGAGCTTGTCCCCCTTGCAAAGCTTCAGGATGTCCAGAGGACCAGCCTCTGCCGCATTTCTAAAGAGTTCTGTAACCAAAAACATTTTTTAAGTAAAAAATGTACCGAAGAACGGTTTCTGAAAAATACCACAACACTCTAATTTTCGACGAGAACGGGTAGCTAAAGTTTTGGGAAATAATAGCTAGTATATTATTACTATTATAACAGTATATTATAACAGACTGGAAAGAATTAATAATAACACTAACATGTTCTATAAATTCGAATCCAACAAAATACATTTATGGTACAACGGTGCAGCGATATTGTACAAAATGTTTTATTATTTTAATTCTAGTATTTCATCGACAGTATAAATCTGTAATTTGTGTGACGAAAGTATCGCGTTATTTTAATTTTATCTTTATCTCGTGAAATGTCACGTGCTAGTACACACTCCACATTTATTATTGATTGTAAAAAGTAACCCGATCACGCTGAAACTCATCCAGGATCGTTGTCAAAGACCCAGTTACTAAATTTCCAATATTTCAGTAGTATAGCGTAGCAATGGTCATACATTCCATACGCGAGGTACACACTCTTGTTTTCTTGTAAACAACGTGGCATGTTGACGCGCGTCAAGTGCCATTACCAGCTGACGTGATGAAGGTACTATTATTATTATCCATTACCTACCACGAATGAATTTAAGAATATCAATGTACTACTTGTGAGAAATTGTGGAGTTCTTATTAATTGGTTATGAACTGCGATACGCGACATTGTAAAAATTCGATTATGAATTGATGTAGCAACGACTTTCTTATCGACATGTAGTTTTATGGTAGTCTTACATAATATAAGTATTAATTATATTTTTTATTATTTTTATTCCTACAATTTTGTCGTTTAGCGATGTTAAATATAATTATTCGGATAAAAAAAGATATTCGGAATGTGTTAGTATCTTTTATGCATTTTATACGTCGCGATATAAAAGTTGCATGTGCAACGATACATTCTACAGTGTTCATTTAAATATGCAATTCAAATTGCGCTTTAATCGTTTTCACTCCGTCAGAATTCCTGTGACACATATTACCAGGAAACAGAAAATTTAATTGCTCTGACAAAAATTCAATTTACAGTTACAAATTACTTTCTCATGAAACCAATAAGTATCTTTAATTTCTGAAAAATTCTTAAACGAGGTTTGATTTCTAAAAATGCTTGTACAATTTTTAATAAATCTTGTTAAGCAATATACACAACATTGCGACACCATAAGCAATAATAATTCCTGAAGATGGACGAAGGTTGAAACGATTCTTGCGGCTTCGTACATGGAAAAATATACTAAAAATATTCCAATTCGAAAAATGAAGATTTAATTTAAGAATTACATATTTAATAAATGACAAACTGTACTTCTAAATTTGAGGGGTATACATTTTCAAGATAAAAGAATACTCTTCAATTATAAACAAAATTTAATTAGAAACATTAAATAGGTTCGGCAGGAGTCGCAAAAGAAAATTAGTAATTTCTTCGATCGAAAATCATATTCGCAAAATGTTCATTTTTATAATTGCTTGTTCTCATTGTAATTTCCATTAAATTTCGTTAATATTGACATTTTCGGCATTACTAAACATACAGAAACTTATCTTTCACTAAACGAACTGCTAGATCGGCCGCCCGGACCACTGTGGGTCGCGTAGTTTCGGAAATGTTCGTGGCGCCTATCGCGTTGGACATGTGATTCATTTATTACGTAATGGGCGTATACAAAATGAGGCTCGCGCCATAACAAACGACACATCACGTTGAAAATCAACGGGGAAGCATTCACCCGATATCCGCCAGCCGAATACATTATTTAAATGTCGCTGCGCAATATACTTTCTATTATATCGAGCGTAACGCGCGAGAACAGCATTTTATAAGTGCATGTTTTATTCATAATCGAAACAGACTGTCCAGTTATGTGCAACTCGGGTTAACGTGTGTATTATGCCGGCGAAATGACTGTCACACGGGGACACAATGCTGAAACGACAGGCATAACGTTCGTTTCCCTACGCTTTTAGTGGATGGCTAAATGATTTAGCGCGACGAATCGCTGGAACCCCCGTACAATGCGCGACATGGAATTTAAAGTAGCGAGGAGAGGACAGTATACTTCACGCTTCCTCTTCCGCCTGGTAGTTTAATCTTTCAACTGCCTGAAAACTGCCAAGTGATCCGGATCGAAAAACACGTTCTACTTGTAGCGATTCACAAAAGTATTCGTACGTAAATAAGTGATTTTTCAAAATTATTTTTCGAAAAACTAATGATTATATGGGAACAGGCTTTTTTGGGACGTATACAGGGTGCCCCAAAACTCCTTCAATTCCGGGAAATGGGAGGTTCCTTAGGTCATTTGAAGCGACATTTTCCTTTGCAAAAATTACTGCCGCGGCTTTGTTTAGGAGTTATTAACGAAAAACACGGACCAATCAGAGCGTGACTTGGCACAGTCGGCCAATAGGCAGTTGGCGCGCCGCATTGGTCTGTGTTTTTCGCTAATAACTCCCAAACAAAGCTGCTGAAGTCATTTTTGCAAAGGGAAATGTCGCTTCAAATGACCTAAGGAACCTCCCATTTCCCGGACTTGAAGGAGTTTTGGGACACCCTGTAGATACATCCAGGGACCATAACTGTTATAACCGAAAAGAAAAAACTCATAGAATAACAAGCATTTATGAATAAGCTAAACTAAACTTTAAGCGACCATAGCTTTCGTCAACTATCGATCCTAGAGGATCGAAACTTCGATCCGCATCCACGCCGGCTACAAATCTACTGGATTACATACCAAATACATCATAATTCGTAGGAGAAAGGTACTAATTTTGGGTCCGGTAAAGTAAAGTTTACCCCTAACATTTACTATACCACGGATAAACTATCCGTTGACCATAGAATTTAGGAAGCTCATTCTATGTACAGTTCGCTTCACTGATACAATAACACTTTTAAGGTTGGACAACATTTTCGCGACACCCTGTATACAGTTGCCAGAGATTAATTGAAGTCTTTTTCTGTTAGTATTTCTTTGAAAATGGTCATGGTGCTCGGTCACTTACGGGTACGATCACCCTATTATCTGCACCAGTGAATGAACATTTAAGAAATTGTTCAGGAAGATATTTAATTTTTAAAAAACCATGTGAATTAAAGGAATCTCATACATGCCAAATGGCTCCCTGTACTTCAATTGTCAAAAATAAATGAACAGAAACAAAATAAAATTATTATTATTTTTCTTTATTAAACGTTAAATAAAAAATATAAAAAATACCAGTTAATGAACACTACATTTTTAGTCTTAGGCTTCAAATTTGTTGACATATACAATAGCGTTCATTTACTGGTGCCCGTTTATTCACTGGTGCAGTTACCCTACCAAATAAATCGAAACGCATTCTCCAGAGTCTCGTTAATCTCGGTATCAGGCTCTTACACTTGTTAAGGCAGAGTCGCGGAGACTCCACGACGCAGGCGAAAAAAGGTACCCGCTCAATGAAATGATTCCATTGAATGATGATCGGTGGACTAAAGTCAATAAATTGAACGTTGAGCAAACTTCCAGGGCATAATGAACTAACAACGTGAATTAAGGACAACCGTATAAATCTCGGGCGAAATAAAATTACCATTTAACAACCAAGCAACGCGAGCTATCCTATTTGGAGGGTAACGCAGCTTGGCGAAGCGCTGATGAATGCCGCGTGTAGACGGGGAGCGAAAAATATTCTTGGCGCTATATTATAGAGGATTAACACGTTCCTCAATGAGTAATGGTGGCGCGAACGCGGCCGCTCTGGCAACAATTAATCATCAGTTCGTAGATGCACGGTTTATAATGTAGATTTATTCCCGCAATAAACCGATACATGTTGCTATGCCCGAGCTGCAAATAATAAACGAGAAATTAGTGAACACTGCAGGTTACTAAATAATAGTTGCAGCTGTCGTGAACGTGATCATACTCCCGCGTTTATTCGCGGAGCTATTCCATCGTGAAAATGATTAAATCGTAGGAAAGGGTAAGTTTATATTAAAACTGATGCTGTCGGAACAATATTCTATCTGCTTTGCCGCTCATCCTTTGTCTTTTACATAATTTACTTTGCATTACCACGATTCAAAGCCTTTTCAAGAATTTTCATTAAATTTAATCCCGCGAAAACGGTCCCAGCATTTTCACTGCTGATAATAATACAGCTTTCGTAATGAAATTTGTCGAGGCAGGTTGAAGCTTAAAGCTGTGCCACAGAGACGCGTTTCGTTTATTTATTAAACAGATTTATCATTGCCGACAAAAAGTAAAATTTAGCTTACGAGTATATAATTCATGAATATATATAATTATCTTGAAAAGTTTATGAGGCAATTCAATTATTTACACGAATAAAAGTGACACAAACATTTAGTTCAAAATTTTAATATTTCTGTTTAGAAACTATTCATATTTCTAATAGTCTACCACGTTCGGTTTCAATATTGTATTTTCTCATACACTATTTTTTAAAGATTTTTTACTTTATGACATTGAATTAGACGCACTTTTAAGTAAACTTGAATCTTTAATTGTAAGTATTATAGTGATGAAGTAGTCATTTCCAAGTTACTAATAGCGATTGAAAAGAAATGAGAAAATTTGATTTATAAAAAAAATGTAAATATTTATAATTAAAGTGCAGATTCAATAATAAAATATTAGCTGTTACGAAGAGTAATAAATGTGATGAAATTGATTTTTATTCATTAATACACACACACAAAACTTGATATATGGTACATGTACTTGCTGATTACTACTGCTGGTTACTTCCACTTGTTCTAATGCTTTGAAAAGAAATGACATCATTCATTTGTCCGATTACTTCCTATGAGCAATATTATGAATTACAAAATACTGAAAATATATGTTAACTCCTGTTCCCAGCAATCGATGCGCTACATTTTGATTTTCCATAAAAATCTGCAGCCTAGTGATCACTAGTGATCGTTGCAAGTAGAAACAGAGAACAATAGGCAGACACGTTAGCGAGGGAATTCAAACGCTCCCGTGTACAATACACATATTCTTTACATCCTTAAAGTACTCGATGCAAATTATACAAATGTTATACAGTTTGTTATAATGAGACTGTGTATTTTTTACATTTATTACAAAACTGGGTAGTTCCCAACAGTAGAGAGATTAAAAGAATTTAAGAATATCAACACTACTGTTGAGACACAATAAAACCAAAGAAAAATAAATTCCTATTTGTCTTGTAAATTTTGTGTCTGCGTCAATACAAACAATTTTCACTTTGCATAAAGATTTGTCTCAACTACTGTTCATATACATGTTCGTTCGCGATTATCGCCTGCCAAATTAATTGTAGGTGAATATTTCTAAAAATGAAAAAGCCGCGTTTCAAAATGTTCGTTCGCGATTATCACCTGCCAAATTAATTTCGTCCCGAGTCTGCCAGTAGCGCCAGTAGCACCAGAAGCGCAATTTTAAATTGCGTCTGTTTGAAATCAGAGAATTCTTTTCCCGTGGGTATCGCATGGCGACTCCGCAGTGGCAACTTGAATAACATATTAATTATCGATTCGACGCGATGGAATGTCGGCCGTGATTCTCCCTTATATCAGGAAGATTCATGGTTCCGGGTGAAAAATGAGTTTCCCCGCGGACGTCATACAAGGACCATTTATAAAATTCAGCTGTTGCTTTTTCATTTTTCCGCGCGTCCAACAGTTTTTACGCTCGTGCATTTACGATGAGACAGGACGCGCGCACGTAACGCGGGCCGAGGCGGTTTTAATTAAATTTCCTTTGCTTGATTTCGAGACCGAACGCGCGCGCTCGTTCCTCGAATAAACAATTTTACGTTACGGAATATACGGATGTATACACACAGTTTATACCGTTGCTGTATATCTACCATCGATCTGTGAACGATGGGGGACGACTGCGCGAACAGATTTCTTCTTCGACACGCCCCTTCTCAATTTGTTCACTGGCAAATATACAATAAAATATAGGAAGCTCCGCTCTTTTGTTGGGGAAATCCTCCGGTGACCTGTTTCGCCGGCTCAAACCGAATTGAAATCGAAGAAAAGCGGATTGGCGGAAGAGCAGAAAATTCGTGGAAAAACATTTTCATTCGCATTTTTTTTTCCACCTCGCCCCATTGCACGTTAATTTCGAAAATCACGCAGCAGCCGCGTATGCGCTTCACGGCCGTAAAAACGTCTCACATTGTTGTAAATCTATGCAAACCGTCGCACAGTGGATTATTTCAACGGTCTAGATAGACAAAATTCAATTTTAGAATTCGATAGTAGAATGTCCATTCAGCAAGGAAATGTACAAATTATTGCAGAATATAATCTATAATGATATGTTAGTAATATCTAAAAATGTAGTTCACTTCGTTTACTCTTGTGATCCTGTGTATTATGGCTTTCCAATACTCTTTAATCGCGTTTTACCATATCTATACGAAACTAAAGAGCAGTTTTGACAAAATTATGAGATCCATTGTTTTTTTCCTTGTTTTGTTACAGCTGTCGCGGGCGGCCGCCGCACAGCGGTTTAATAAAAAATGATGGTCACCAAAATTTTTTCACTGCCACTATGTTCTTTTTTAGTACATATTGTTGTAGCTAACGACAAAAAGAATCCAGTGATGATGAGAAATAATGCTAAAATATTTTTGTTCCGCTAGATCATGAAAATCTCGCCCACTGTGTGTCTCGATGGAAATCATGAATGAGTGCGCCATTTTCCTTGAAAGGGAACGCGCCTTACAACGAATTTTAATTGGATTGATAAACAAACTTCCGCTGCAATGCGAAGGTAAATTACAATTAGTTAAATCTTAATGTGTCCTATCTTCGAAATTTCGAAATGAAATACGGAATCAAACTCTGTTTACGTGCTTAGATGTTTTTTTCGAAGATTTCCTTTTTTAATCACCGATTGACGATTAACTCCATCAATCGATTGATTCAGTCTCCGATTTTTCGATGATTTCTGTTTTTAATCAACGATTGACGATTAACTCCATCAATCGATTGACTCGATCGTCGATTTTTCAATGATTACCTTTTTTAATCGTACACATTAATTAGTCAATCTTGATTACAATTTTAATCGATTAATGCCCAACTCTGATTGGGTTTTTATTTTATATTTCCGAGAATGTGCAGTATCATGCTGTGAAACTTGTTCCCTGCAAAAAATCGGTTATTTTTAACGCTGTCCTTTATCTATGACATTTATTCTGAACCTGGTTTTCTAATACAATTCCCTGCGACAATGATTTTCTATTTTTACACGTGAGGGAAAACTTTGATTCGACGGGACGCACCGGAACAAGTTCCGAGACAATAATTGCATCAACGGGTTAATTACAACCCTTCTAGCGTCTCTGTCGCTGGGACCCCTACCGCGCCACTGCGTCAGAGGACACGATGATGCTTATTCACCGCAAAACTTTCCGAGCAAGAAGAAGAACGATCGTCGCGCCGCGCCGGTCGCAATGAGAGATTATTTTCCGCCGTCAATAATGCCTCTTTCAAATTACTAAATCAAATATTAGCGCATCGATTAGCCGCCGTTTCAATTGCCTACGAAAGGGGTTCCGGTGAGTTACGCCAATTTCGAATGGCGGAAAAAAAACTGGCGAGAGAGAGAGAGAGAGAGAGACCCGTGCGAAAGCATAGAGAACAATGGGGTCTTGAATTAGAATCGGGGACGCGAGCGGAGGTCAAAAGGTGCAGGCTGTGGTTTACAAGCTATAAAATTCAAACGCGCCGTGCGCAATCGTTTGCCGAGTAAACTTTTTTAATTGACGCGAGGGGTGGTTACGTCGAGGCCTCGAGGAAACCAATCGAAATGCTTTTCTGTTACTGTTCGTTGTTGTTACAATCTCCCGCAATACCATGGTACACCGACAATTTCAGTGAGTATCGCGGTGAATAGAGTGGGAATTTTTGTGCAGAATCAAATGTTTGTGCGTCGATTTCAAGCAGACCTGGATGAAAATATTTGACAAAGTATTGAAAATAATGAATGAAATACTCTTGTTTGTATGAAATAGTATTTCAAGATTTATTTGACGTCATAGAGATGAGTACGAGTGTTGAAAATAGTTATTTACGTTGTGGTAGAGATTAATTAAAATAATGTTTTCTTAAGATGTAATAATTATTTAAAATACCATAGTATAAGAAATAGTGCAAGAAATAGAAACTAACTTGAATGTTATTTCTTCCCGCAATGATTTTAATAGAGGAGAAATATTGACATCTTCAATTTGTCAAATTTTACAACAATTTTCAATTTCATCTACTCAATTTTCTTATAAATGCATAAAGACCCGCAGTCTAATCATAAATTTCAGCATTTTCTGGAGCACATATTATAATACAATAGGAGCTGCACAATATCTACATAAAATCAATCTTGTTATTTTTATAAGGGAACATGTACCAGTTACTTTTAAGGCTCGGTAGGTTTAGTGTTAAGTACTATCAACTCAGAGAGAGAGAGAGAGAGAGTCACCACTAAAAATTGCTGTATCGAAAATATTGTTTACATTATTAAACATGTTGGGATCTAACCAATTACTAAACATTTAAGTATTGCATGAGATATTATATCAATTTCTCATCCATAAAATGAATAAAATCATATGAATGGAATTATTCTAGGTCGGAAGAAGTGTTTAATTTTCGAGTTATTATAAAATAGCTCCGGGTTAAACCTATCAGGAAAGAGCTTTCAGTTGTACACCAGTTTGCTATGATTGAGACAGAACATTCCTGTTTTGCATAAAGATCAGCTGTCTAGTTATTAGGTATGCTATACTCTCTGGACTTCCCTTATAAGTACCGATTTAGATCATTCATAACCCACCAATATGACTGTCATCCATATTCGGTCGAAGCGCACAATTGGGGACTACATGTCTCCTGAGTTCTGATGACATGGAAGTGACAACGTCCTAATACCGTCGGGATGGCTCTGTCAATTTCAACTAGACCTCGATATACAATGGATCAAAAACGCATTTGCACGCAGTTTTCTGGACATGGAGAAGTAGCATACTAATGTAATGATTTAATGCTTCGTTATGCACCAAAACAACAGGCTCGATTATAAATGTTTACAATCTCCAAAAAATAATTAAGGGTAATCAATAAGTAAGTCGTGAAAGAAACATCTTCTTGTTTAAAATTGTTAAATCTTGTGTGTGCATATTTTTAAAATACAAGAAAACATTTATGATAACTAGACTGCGGATTTTATGCGTTTATGATAAAAATGTAGAACACTGGTTGTATTAAAAAGATTTAAGGAGCTCCGAGAGAGTGTATTAGTTTCAGTTTAATAAGATAATTAAACAGTGAACAAATTTTCTTGTCTTGCAATCAATGTAAACATTTCTTATTTTGCACAAAGATATGCGAGGTATGTGAATAATGGATAATGAAGTTGATTATTTAAACACATCGATTGTAAACGAGCAGTCGCACAAGCAGGCGGAAGATTATAAACTATTCTAATTCCAAGCCATTACGCATGAACAAAAAACATATTCTGATTGCAAGTGTGCACCATCAATTATGGGATTGTACATATTCGACCGAGCACGATGATCATCCTATTCCTTGCTTCCAGCTTCGCGTGTCCATATAAAATATTTAGAAAATAGAGTACAACAATAACAACGCGTACGATGGCTGACTACAGACACAATTACCCTCTAGTTGAGGGTTAATCGTGCACTACTGTACTCCAATGGACGCTAGAACAAATTGTCCCTTCCAAAGTGGCCCGACCCTAAACAGAGGACGTTTCGAGAACAAGGGTTCCCGTGCACGTCCTCCAACAATGTCGGTACAGAGATCTCTGTTCGCAGAGTTGTCGACAACGTGCTCCCAACATGGCTCGACAGGAGCAAATGCGGAGCACGGTAGTCGCCGGTGATTCACCTAAAACGGGGTTAAATTGCCGTAAAACGGTGAACGCTTTCGGTCCGGCCACGGGTCACACCCGGTGGGTACCACTTCGGCCACTTCGATATTACAGGGTTTCCCCTGTAACCTCTGTACCTGCTGTACTCTCTTTGATCACCCCTTCCCACCTAACCCTGGACAAAGTACCCCTCCCACTCCCACTGCTCCCCCCATGCCGCCCACCGATTCGGTTTCTCCCACGCCCCCAGCCGAGTTGATAGGTGTCGTGGTCGTACCGAAAGTAAAGTTAGCCGGTTGGAGAAATCAAAGTGGTCTTGTTCCTACCTTCTATCGTATCGTTCGTCTGCTTACACGAGAGCTGTGAACACGTGAGGTTCGCGTAAGCGAGAAGAGAGAGAGCAGTGTGTCTTGGCGGCTGTGGCTTTTACGGGCGACGGCGCGACGTGTTCGTCGTCCTGGCTCACACGACGACGCGACGCGCGGCTCCGTACGAAACGAAACGAACGTGGTGGCACATATACAGAGAGCCGAAAGAAGGGGGAGAGGCTATCTTCCGACCATCCATTGGCTCTAATAGGATAATGAAACGTGAATCATGGATGTACGGCGGACGATTATATTTTTATTGTGACCCACGCTCAATTTATTCATTATTTTGTTGAGGCCAATATCATTGGTACGAGGTGTAGGAAGCCATTGCTGGTCGGAAAGCATCGCTCGAGAGTTCCTACGGGATACGAACCCGTACTATTATTATTTTTCATTGCGCGCCCCTCGAATTCGAAGATCAAACTCTATACAGAGTGCCGCGTTCAGCGTTCGAAACGTTGCTCGGGAAAGCGTGGCGAATCAAAGTCACTCCGTTTCGAGGGTGACGTCTTTTACGGGCATCGGCAAAGTGCGGATCTTTGCGGAAAATAATATTAGGAGTCTTTCTTTTTCAGTTATTTCAGTAGGTCGAAGGTAATGTATCGTTACTCTCCACACTTCTCTTCAACTCACTACTGTTCTCCTAAATTATTCGAAAAAGTGTTTCACATCAAACTCGTTCTGTACCATAGAAGATGTCTCATGATGGCCACCGGACTTGAGTGCAGTCGTTTTCGAGATCTCAAGGTGATCTTTTGGTTTTTCGAATGGAATTGTATGTTCTCGTTCAGCTAGGATTATAGTCAGTTCCTTGACGAATTCGTCGATCTGGATATTGTTGGCGTCTCGAGGTCGTTTAAGGTAATTTCTTGCTGCTCGTATGGAATTGTATGTTTTTGTTTGGCTAGGATCGTAGTAATTTCCTAGACAAATTCGTCGACCTGAATATCGTCGGTTTATGTTTTGTTTCCAAAGATACAGTGCGCGATGAAATTATTCAAGCCATGGTATAAAAAACATATTTCATAGTTGGCGACGTTACTGCAGGTAGAGACACACGAATTATATTTTATTTCATGACTCACGGTGGAAATGTTTTACGCGACAGACAGTTATACGTTCGGCGTATAGTCGGAGAATCAATAACTACAAACGACGTTAATCAATATCACTTCGAGTTACGCGAAACGACTATTTTCAGCAGACACCAAGGGATTCGTTACCACGAAACCGATGCTTTTCCAATACTCCGGCCCTCTGCGGCCTCTCCCTTTAAAAAGTGAAGTAACCGGCGCAGTCTATCTCGCGCGGCGACCATTTCGAATCCATCGGAATGTCCCGGAAACGGCCGTTCGACCACCGTCAATTTCGGTCCGCTCGATTTCCGTTCGGATTCGCCGTCCCGTCGAAAGTTCATTCGGTCTCGCCTGGTTCGGTGTTACGGAAAAATCGACGCTGATTGCGCGCCACGGAAACTTACGCAGGACTGGTTTTATTTTCGGTACGGCTGCGCCCTTCGCGCACACGCGGAATTGTCACTGAGCCTAGTCAAAAATACAGTGGACGACATTTCTATAACACTACTGTTTTCAATGGAAAATTTTAAGGGGTGTCTGGGTTTTTCATTTTAAAAATAAAATCGATTTTTCAGTTTTTGTGTAAGTTTGTTATCACAAACCTTTTTACTTACTTTTTATACACCCTGTACATATTAGAGAAAACATATATTGTTATCGCTTAATGAACTTACGCGAGCAAATTTGCCAATCCGGAGCCGTGAGGCTTTGTTTCTGCGAAGCACGTTCCAAACGTTAAATGCACTCCACCGTTCGGAATAATTAGTAGCATTAATGCGCTGCCGGAAACAATTAGGAAGTTCTGAATAACAAAAGCCGACTCCGTGCCCGGTTATAGTAATATTATTTATTCGACGGAAAAATATTTTCACTGCGCTAAACACTTCCCGCCGCTCGGAGTCTCGGAACAAGGATCTCAAGAACAGTTGGAAATTTTAATGTCCGTGCTTTCCGGAATAGGAAAGCATGTTATTTAGATTCGTATTACACGGACACCACAAGATTCTACAATGGGGATATTATCATTTGTGTAATTGCTACATAGTACGACATCCCGGCACCGTTTTTATATTATAATGCCTCTCGCGCTTAAATGTGAACGGACCATTAACTGCTGAAGTATTGTAGGTACGGTGCGAATGTTTAAATGTAGAATTCAAACCAGCTTCTGTACTATTCAATTTTATTAATCAATTCTGAAAAATTGAGGTGCGTGGAAGTAAACGCGTTCAATTCTCCATGCACGAAATTAAGAATTCATATCATTGTTAATTTAATAAATGCGCGTATAATAATGGTGTTAATGCAACGCCCACAAAAAACAATTGCCATTTCAAGACTAGTAAAATAAAAAATCTGCCGATGGATTCCGGCTTCAACCTATTATAATATAAATCCAAGTATACAAAATATAATTTTCCGGCCTGTTAAAACAGTCTCGTACGAACAGAATATGAGCGATAACTCACTACAAATATTTGTTCCAATTTGGTAAAAATAGCAACCAGTTGTTTACCTTTAATGTATGCGCGTTAAATTTGACCATAAGCTGCGAGCACACGAAGTTAATCACAGAACACTCTTGTAACTTTTTTCTCTCCTGCCTTTCATCCTGTTACTAAGCGTTGGCATAAAATTTAAGACAAACAGTTAAAAAATTCTGATGTAAATAAAAATAGCAATAGCATAATAGCTCACGAAAGTACTGGAATAATTACATTTATAATCTTTCATAGAGAAAGCATATGTGTTAAACTAAAAGATTGAAAAAGGTGTGAAATTTTTAATCAATGAAAGTCTCAATATTATGTTACATGCAGTATTTACAATATTTTGTATTTTTAATAGAATTCTCTTTTACTTAAAGAAGAGTAGGACATAAGAGAGGGTTGCCTTGATTATTTTTAAGAGTAATTATATTGCAAAGGGAGTCCGAATATTAACTTATTTAATACAATATAGCAAATACGAATGATCGAATGTTAGCCATCTATCATAATGATCATCTTTGGAAAAAAAGGATCTGAAGGGACACAGCTGGATGTAATCGAATCTCTTTTATGTAATTCCCAGAGGATCCTTTTGGAAAAAACATGCTGCGTGGCTGGCCATTCTTGTTTCTGGCGAGATAGAAAGACTGTGTTCAATCTTGCTACTGTCGACGTGTATTGAAGGCCCGAGGTCGAAGTAAGGGATGTTCGCAGAACGCTCGGATTGATTTGCAGGCGGGGTTACACGAAGCTAACCTCACCTCCCTAATCGATACATTTGTACCTGAATAGTTGGTTCATTGCACCAGGTAGGCCCATAAACACTTACGGACAACGCGCACGGTACACTTCAAATACTTCAAAACGAGCATTGAAGTATTGGGATGAAACTTATTTCTATGTAAGAGATGTATGTATACAGTGAGCCACGAAAGTATTCGAACGCCCTTTAAAACAGAATAAGTTTTTTATAACTGTTTCAAACGACCTGATTTTTTATAATCAATTGGAAGCATTGGTTTATGAAATGATACGCTAAAAAGATTCTCCAATATTTATAATTTACATGGTTACTTGCAAAATATATATTTTAAATTTTCATGAAGGGCCTGAATAAAAATGTTTTAAGAAATGCCTTTTTTATTTTTGCATGTAACCTTATAAATTATAATTTCTGGAAAATCTTTTTCGCATATCTTTTTATAAACCGATGCTTCCAATTGATTATACAAAATCAGGTCGTTTGTTACAATTATAAAAAAGTTATTCTGTTTTAAAGGGCGTTCGAATACTTTCGTGGCTCACTGTAGATATCTTTAATTTCTTCAATTTTGTCATTTTTTGTAAAGGAACATGTACCTACCAGTCACTTTTAATTTAATTATTTGATTAACTATTTTTGTCATAACTTGACTACCAGGTATAAACTAAAGATCAAGTAGAAATTAATTTGCGAAAAATTCCTAAACAGCATTATTTCACCAAGATTTGTTACATTCTACGCGTAATTGGTACAAACTCCTGATGTTCAAATTTAAGAGGCAAGGTCATAATCGGATATGCGATAGCAATTAAAATTCTTTGAGTGTCTCTTCCAGAACAGAATAGAAGTTTACACCACCAATTATGCAGCATAATCCGTGTTCCGCGCACGTGGAGAGCAGCATAGAAATCCCAAGATCGTACTAGCTGAGATGCACTTGAGTTCTAATTTCATGGAAATTGCTATCTTCATAATCTAGATACGGCTTTTAATGGTATGTATTTCATGCAAAAAACTTTGCAATTCACAAATTCTCCCATCGAAACGGTGATGTTCTAGACTGAATTTCTGTTTAATACTTTTGTTCAAATGTTACTCAGGAATTACAAATGAATATTTTTAAGGATAATTAAAGAAATATTAGCACCCCTTAGCCATAACGGAGACTATTAGAGATAAAATTATAATTTCAACTATTTGAATTTGTATAATTTCAGACGAATAAAAGCAACTCAATGAAATTTTACAAATTCGAAGTATAATAAAATAGGGTCCTTGCAAAATTGAAATTCTGCGTATGTTAATACTGCAATCCTTTAAATTAATGTTACAAATGAATTAAAATTTAATGAACTTTTAATTTTGTGGAGTAGTTTATTTAGAGTGTGATTACTAACGAATTCTAGAGTATCGTTCGCATCAATTTAACTCGTGAGCAAGTTTTCGATTTTAATTACATTTCCGTTGAATGGAAAAATATTGATTAATTTAATTTGATCAGTTCGTATTTAATACGATCTATTAAAGAGTAAATGTATTGCTTTAATTAGAAATCAATGTTTAGATAGACGTTTGTAGCTATCACAGATTAATTCTGACTCATCCAGTTTGATTGACTAGTAATCACCTCTGGTCAAATATTGCAATTGACGATATATAATTAGTTGCTTTGTGTTCAAAATTAACCTTTGACATAATGGAAGAAAAAAATATTGAGATTAATCGTTTCTCACATTACTAAACACTACAGATAACTAACCCAACATATATATTGTACTTCGTTTACATAAAATCATTCAAGTATCCACTAGAATGATTTAGTTCCAGCTAGATTTAATTTGCAATGAATGTTTAGAATTTCGTAGACCACGAATTGATTAACCATGATTGAAAATTTAATTGCCAATTAAATACAACAAATCCATGTCTGCGATTTAACTAATATAAAAATGTCATTGCACGAATGTAACATTTATCGAAATTCGTTGTAAAAAATCATTTAGCATTTGGAATCTCACTGAGCAAGAAAAACACTAACGATGTCACTAATTAACACACAAACGAAACTATACCTCTATTATACTTTCGTAACGAATTCGTCGAAAAAAATTTCGGAACAGTAGCGATAACAAAAGCTCACTTAGTTCACACAACTAAAAGTCAGCCATGGTAGAGTCAGAAATTTTCGCCTACAATATCTCCAGAATCATCAGCGTGTCGAGGATGGACAAATTAAAAAGGGCTTGTAGATGATATCGTTAATAAAAACCGTTGTCAGCAGCTCTAAAACATTTTTGGGGTGAAAGCTTGTGTAAAAAATGTTTTGTTTAAAAATACATCGCGGCAACCAAGTTCTGTTACATCAGAAACACAAAATAACGGAGCAGTCACGTATATGAAATCGCTTGTTAATATTCAATGGCAGTAGCATGACATTTTAGGTGCCACAATAATTTAGTGGTCTGGTAATTGCTGTGAAATCGATATGACGATATTGACCGGGCAGTTACCAATTTCTACAACTGACACAACGACGCTGGCAACCGTATGTATAATTAACGATTCGTTAACCCGAATTAAGCATGGGGATCATAAATTTGTGGCATCGTGCGATATTGGAACGATAAGCGACACGCAAGAAGCTAATAAGGAAAATAAAATTTTCCGTGTTGTTGTCGGTGATTTAAATGCGCATATTGTTGATGGTATGGTTTCAAATTTCAATACTGCTTGCTAATTCTGCACAGGATGCGTAGCTAATTACGATCGGCCGATATTTGCTGTCAGTTAATTAGGGTAATCCTCTCTCTTTATTGATAACGCACCCCAAACAAATACGAAATTATATGATAATTATCACTGCGAGGAGAAATATTATTCAATTCTGGTACAGCTTTTAATAACGTGATGAGTGTGATGAAGTTTAATGTAAAATGTATATCCATTCTTTCTTTGTTTTTCTCAAGTTTTCAGTTCCGTAAGTAGATCTTTTCGTGCACTTCACTTTACTTTGTTCTCTATTTTTGTTACTGTTTTTTTCGTTTACTTTTCAATTTAATTTTTGCCATATCTTCTTATTTTATCTATAATACTCTTTATCCAGGCTACTTGTTTATCGAAACGATTTTCTTTCTTCTTTGGATAATATCTCGTAAACTATTAGGTTTAGGACATTTGAAGGTGAACACTATTATATTCAATGACCTTGAAAACATGATGAAAATTTAAAATGAATATGAATGCTGCATCAGCCCCTCCTTGACTTAAACTTTTTATTTCAAATATATTTTCTCTGGAATTTAGTTTTCGAGATATTCCAGGTGGCCAGGATAAATGCCCCAGCCTGTATTTTATTACATCGAAAAATAGGTATCTAAATAATAATAAAACTTTCCCCTATGCAATTTAAAGCAATACAGTAAATCCTCTATGGTCGCAAAAAGGTCGTACACGATGAATGCAAAAAAATATCGTATTTCAACCTTTTATGAAGAATGTTTTTTCCAAATCCTGATATTATAAAAATATGAGAATGATTGATATTTTTGTTTGCCTCGCCAACGAGAATACATTCTCATTGAATTATACAAATTTATTCAAAGCAAAATATTTATTTTTACGTATTTTATAATATCGTTGGGAAAAAATACCGCAGTTAAAACGTACACCCGAAGTTATAGGTACATTTACCCTACCACTATTTCGACAGGAGTCCGTGAAAGCGATGATACGAAGAAAGTTCATCACGAGGCAATATTTGGAATCGCGATCCAATTCCGCCGCGAATAGCCGGCAAGAGCAGCACGAAAATTTTCGGTTAACCACACGGACATAATGACTTGCAGGGTAATCGACAAACCCGAAAATACTTTCGAGCTGCGCGGCCCCGTTTCCGGCTTGGTATTCCGCAGAGAGGAAATTTCGCAATGCCGGCTGGCCAATATAAGGGTCAATTTAGCCTGCAAACGTTATCGATTCACGGCGGGACACCGTCGGCATGTTTTTTGCGGCTCGACTCGGCGACCGGCCTCGTTAAAAAGCTTTCTAATTAAGTAGAAGAGAAGAATGTACCGGCGCGGCGGCGACACGCTTCGCTCGCGAAACGGTCGTATCGCTGCGGGGGTGACAGGGTTGCGAAAGGGGTTGGGAAACCGACGAACGACAAGTTTATTACGCCGAGAGGCTCGAAAGTTTTGCGACTAAACGGTAGGAGGTATTCGTGGATCGTCCCTATACAGGGTCGTCGGGGTAAATTCGGCAAAGTCATTGAATGAAGAAAAACCTTTCAAATTCCAGCAAAATGTCGGTACATTCTTTCGTCAGATTATACAAAAGTCAGAGATAAAAAGATAGGATTACGTTTCCTTGTGTTTCTATACGTCATCAGAAGGAAATGTACGCGGTGCTTCAAACTTATGTGTCGCGACCACTATTGCGTGATTCTGCACCTCTGGATAGATGGAGGTCGGTTTAAAAAAATGGACCAATTCCAAAAAAATGGCAAAGTCACCTTGACTAAGGTCAAAATTGATTTGATTGCATCCCATAGCACTCATCGCGAAGAGCAATCTTTTTCGAGAAAAAAAGTCTGAAAGAAACCATGGGTCTCAGTCAACCGTTCTCTAAGAAAACGACTTTAATGTTTCGCAAACTATTTTATTCCATATGTCTACAGGGTTTCCCAAAATGGTATAAACGTGGACGGGATGTGTCTACATCTTTCGTAATTCGATGCAATAAAAAAAGCTATTTTGACCTTGAGATTCAAGGCTAAGGTCAGTTTTGCTGTCCACTTTTTTTTACAGATCTCCACTGATCCAGAAATGCAGAATCGCGCTGTAGTGGTTCCAGCATTCTATTTTTTTTGTCTGTGAGTCTATGTATGGTTTCATTCGCGTACTTATTGGACTATAAAAGAGCCACGAAACGAAAAACGATTACCCTCTGCCTGAGACACTTTTCTCAGGATGGAAATGAGATAGCAATTAGGCGGAATCTCCGTGGAATTGAATGGAGAAACCAGGGAAAAGGTAAAAGGGATTTCGACTTGGCTCTGCGAAGCCCGAGGGCTGATATTCGTTAAGTATTTGCCAGTGTTGAACCCGTTCGCTTGCAAACACGGGTTAATTGTGTCTCTTTTGTACAGGGAAATGAATTACAAATTGCGTTATTGGTTTATTTTTGTCTGAACGGATTAATATTCCGGTTTTGTTGGCCGTGTTACTGGTTTGCCTTTTCCATCGCAATCTCTCGTTACCGAATGATAGCCAGCTACGCACGTTTCGGTAAGTCCGTCCGCTATGACTAGATTGCGAATCTTATGCAGAATAAAAATGTTCTTCCTCGATTGTGGAAAGCAATAAAATAAAGATTGATTTTATCACCTCATAATTTTAATACGCTGAGAAACACGTACCGATATTCTGAAATTTGACTAATCTTTTACTATTATTAGACAAACAGAATTGTTCTTCTATGATATTCCTCCTTCGATATCAATTAAATTATGCCATAAATATTTCTTGTGCCATTAAAAATAAAGGAGATATTTAGGTGGCCTCCTTTAGCTGAGACATCCTGTATGTACAATTATAAATAAGTGGAATAAATTATGGACTCCATAACTCGAATAAAATTTAAGTTGAGAAGATAACAATATTCTTAAATTCTTCCAGAACATATTATTCCCATGAGGAACTCTGCCAGTAGGAAACGCCGAAAATTATCGTTGTAATCAACGTACAATACTAATTTTGTAAGCAGGTAATCTTTTGCCACTTCTACTTTATTTGTTCCGTACGAGGTCTTTTGTCGGTCGCCGTACGTAAAACAAATAAAACAGCCTCGCGCTTAACGTCGCGCCACAGAGTGCTCTATCTTAAATTGCTAAAAGCATCATCAGCCGATGAAGTATCTATCATAAATCACAGAGTAGCGCCTCCAATCCCTCAAGCAACGCGCTTTTTCTTGTCCCCCTTTGACAAGGCTAGAAAATTGCCCGGAAATTTTTCGCCCATCTGCATTCGACGTTGGCAATCTTTGAATTTTTCACGACGCCAAGAATGTATTGATTAACGACAGTCAACAAGTCGCGCATCTTCAGAATGTGCGCGGAACGCTCTGGCACGAGAAAAAGTCTATGCATGTTTTCCTCCCGTACTCCTTTTGCGATTGGCTGACACGGGATCGAGAACCGGCGAAGCGGAACCAAAAGAAAATTGTACAGCGGAAGGCAACAAAGTAAAGGCGAATTTATATCGCTGGCACAATATGCACTTACAGTGAATCCAAGAAGTGTTGGAATACTAACTGGAGGAACAGCCTATAGTTAAACCATGATCATTTGGTAGAACAATTATCGTACTACAATCAATTTGGACTCATTTCAAAGAAATAAACCTCTATTTTCGTAACACGTTCTTCACTTTGTTCTAAGATGTTCGTCTGTGAAAACTTTAAACAAATTTTTTCGTGACTGAAACTACCATAGAACTTGTTCCCCATTTTTGTTCCATAAAACTGTGAAAAAAAAATTCGTACATAAATTTTTAAAGAGTCGATACAAAGAGAGATACTTCAATATTCAAATCTATGGCAGTTTTATTCAGAAGATAAATGATTCAATCTTTTTGGAGATATTTGAATTTGCAATAAAAATGAACACTGTTTTTCGAAAGTAGAGGCTTCAAGCTTCAAAATGAGCGCGGGCTTATGGTTGTATTATTTTTCCGAAATGTAGAAAAACGACGAAAATCATCACAGTTCACTGTTGTACCGTTTCACTGTTGCATCGTGCGTGGATCGACTAATTAATTCATCGGAAATAGAAACTGATCGTACTTTGTTCACTAATCACTTTGAATGATTATTTTGCATAGAACCCAGTTGAAAATAGTCTTTGATTTAACTATTAATCTCAAAGTGGCAAGTCTGAATCGCATCATAACGACAATTTACTAGAATTCATTTCGTTGTTCACGATGTTTCTGCAGTGTTCCGAATCCCTTGCAACTGTATGTTTGTAGCAAAGCAATTCCCGTTAACTGGCCGGCAACAAACCTGCGCAAATTGGAATGATGTTATTAACCTAATTACGTGACGCACTTCAGCACAAAATCGTTTGTGTGTCCACGATGCAGCAAGTTGCACATGAATGGAGAAGATCGGTGTGCATCTGACTTCTCGTCCGATGAAATGCTCATTTCTATTATTCAGTAGAATTACCAAATCAGGCACCAAGATTCGAATATACTTGCGAGTATTATTTCCGTTTACCAAAGTACTTGTAAAAGGTTCGAAACTGTCTGGAAATAGGACTTTTGAGGGTGATCGCGGCTTCGATTGATCTTTTATCTAGCGCTTTTGACTACTGAAATCCCCATCTTTGCATGATTGAGAAATGATAACGCGCATCCCGTACCCTTGCAATCGTGAAAATTTTTCAGAAAATACTACAAATATATAATGCAATATATATAAGATGCGTATATTGATTTTTTAAAGAAACGCAAATTCATATATAAAAATAATTATCTAATTTCGTTTATAATATTTCAACCGTTCGAAGGTATGAAACCCTTTAATGATCGATACGGGTTAAAAGCGGGCTAAACCTTAGGGCACCGCAGTGCAAATACTCAAACAAAACTAGTAAAAAAGTGCTATTGGTCGAAGGGAAAGCTCTTGAGAGCTAAGTGAAGGATCCATTCAGATCTCGAGCCAAGAGCTTTCGGCTCTACGGTTGATTTACGAGCGTAGCGGAGGTCGGTTAAATTAGCTATACTCGGTGTTACGTTTATGAGACAGTAAAAGAATACAAAAACTGTACAAGGAAAGTGTACTTTATGCTACGGTAATATTAGTTATTACATTGTTACATTCGTTCATTATATAATAATGAGTGCGATCTTTATGCAAAATAAAATAGTTAAAATGCAAGGAACCCAGTTGAAATGTCATAAATAAGTATAATTTTTATGTTGCCACAAAAGGCAACATTATCGGCAGTTAGCAAGTTTGCGATTCCCGTGATCAAAAAAGCACTGAATTCAATATAGAATTTCGAAATGAGTTCCGCAAGTAAGCGCTTCAGAGGCAGCTCGAGATTCATTAATTATTAAGTTAAGTGGTAAGAGAAATTTCAAAGCGTTAACTAGATGACTAATATTATTTACATCATGACATGGGACATGTAAATTGAATATTCTAGGATCATTTTCGAGCAGTTCTGTAGCCGATGTCGATGGATTTATCGACCTTGTGAAAGAAAATAGTTTCCGAAAATGGGGCAAGTGCGTCTCTGAGAGTTAAAAATGCTTTCAAACCTTGTTTCAAGTGCTACGGGGCAAGAAAAGAATTATTATCAAGCCTGCTACAAAATGCTTTTCATTGCATTAAATATATTGTTTAGTTTTATAATTACCTATACAGAGTACGCACTTACCCGACCGTGATACATAGTACGTACTTGCCCCGTGTAGTAATATTTACGGGGCAAGTGCATCTTGGCGTTTCTCTCTATAAATTAAAAAAAAATACAATAAAAGCGGTTTATTTAATGTCAACCTTCATCAATATTTGTTGTACTTACCTAAAATAACAACGCAGAATGCATTAATAACTTGTAAACCATTGCACGTTCAGGGTAACCTCAAAGTTGTACGTGTACCTCGCACATGACCATTGGTTGATTTAAGCGAGGAAAACACCTTTATTCTTGGGCGACATCTATGTCGAATAGTTCATACTAACTTATACGACATTAATAAATACAAGCTAGAGAAATTTCGTTCATATTATACTAAAAATAACCAATTAACGCATTTTGCACCGTTTACGCACTTACCTCACTCCACCTTAATATAGCTTTACTTCAGAAAATAATAGCAGGTACTGAGACAAATCCAAAAAGAGTTGATTAAAGGTAAATCGTTACTTTACGTTCTGCATCGACCGATGGCCGACAGCCAACAGCCGCTACTGAGCGGCGTAGAATCGGCTGTCGGTCGATGAAGAACGTAAGCTAACGATTTACCTTTAATCAACTCAGAATAATATCATGTAGCACCTTTTTGGATTTGTCTAAGTACCTGCTATTTTCTTCTGAAGAAAAAAATATAGTATTTCATTTAAAAAAAATAGATTGATCTTCAGATCTCCTCCACCACTCCACCCACAAGAAAACAATGAATACTACGTAATGTAGCCCGTCATACCAAGCAACTTTTGTACGAACACTTTTTTGATAACGACAACGCCTTCCGAGATATCCTGCTGTTCTCACTTAAACGGAACAACCTGTAGACTGCAGATATTTGCAATCCATTAAAGTCAGTTATTTGAATAATAATTCCCCTGAGAAATAGTTCTAACGTTCGACATTGCCTTTGGCACGTGGTCAAAGAAGCTTAAACCAATATTAGCTTATAATCTGCTCGTCCACGTGATCGGAATGGGTGAAAGCGTTAATGACGAGATTAGGGGAGCGTCTTGGAGCTCGCAAGTGCAATGATGATAGGAGCCGCGACTAATTACGCTAAACACACTGTTGCGTTCAAGACCAAAATATGGAAACGCAGTCGTGAGCCGGGATTAAGGGGAGCACAAACGGTAACGAGCAAACAAGCAGAAAATCAATTCCGCCGATGCACCGGCAGGCCAGTCCTGGTTGTCATAATTCACTGAAAGCGAAATGAAACGCGCTGACGCGCTCGATTCACGCGGACCGTTTAGCTTCGCACAAAAGAGACCGTCCCGAACCGCTATAAAAGGGTTATATCACGCAACCGCAGACGTGTTCGAGTGGTTTGCCATTTTTCGAAATGAATCTCTGAAGAGCCGTCAAAGAGGTACATTCGAATACACATTGTTTGAATATATAGATAATATCGAAATTATTCAATCCGATCATTTTTCCACTTTTTAAATCCAATGTTTTCGTTACTCAAGACACTTGAAATTGTATACGAATATGTATGAAGGACGTTCATTAGCATGAGCAAAGTTAGTGACGTCTGAAAACCATTAAGTTGTGAGTCAGATAGTTGACTGTACATGTATCGAGGAGATTGTCAAAGTTGATATTTTTTGAAAACGAACAACAAGTTGCATAACATCCTGTATATTAATATTCATGACTAGATTTTATATTTCATGCATTTATGACAAAGAAGAATAGACGAATCCAACTACAAAACAATTTCATGTCAACTCATATATCCGTTAATTACTTTCGCAGTACACATTCTGTTCGACATGCTTTGCACTTCTTTTAATAAGCCACTGTATGGGAAATTCAAAACTACATATATGATATCTAATAAACACATATGTAGTATAACACATACGATGAAATTAAACAGTCTCGTAGTACGTAAAATTTCTTATATCGCTATGAAAAATTCCATTCTTCTCATTAACCGACTAAATGAGTTTCATAAAGGCTGTCCCTTAGTATTTATCTGGCGACGTAAAAGCTTCTTACGAGCGGATAATCGTACTTTTAATTTGTCGTGGAGAAAGCGAAGGAGATAAAAAGGCAACCCTCCATTTGTGACATAAATTTGTGTTTTTAATTAAGTAGAGTACTGTCAATGTACGAAACCGACCATTCTTGACAATAATGAGACTGACGTTGCCTAATATCTTAATATTTTACATGGTTAAACAAATGATGTGATAGTGTTCTCGGCGCAACAGTTCGATCATGTAATTACAAAAAAGCAAATTGTGCAAGTTAAATTAAACTTTTTACACGTTTTGTGCTAAATCTATATTTATCTAGCTGCTCGTTAGAAACGGGAAAATTAAACAGTTGATTGGCAATTCAAGTCCCATATGGCCGCTTTCGGGAGGCCTCGTTCGACCGATAGGTCGCGACCAGGGCTACCATATTTTTCTCTCGCCAGGCCCCTTACCCTTCCGCCTCTCACCGTGCCATGCACCGTACCTCGTCTTTGCACTCTTCCCACTAACGTTGGCGAGAGCCTCCCACTCTTCCCACTAGTTGCTGACGCGACCGTACGCAAGCTGTCGCCGCTGTCGCCAGCGTTAGTGGGAAGAGTGCAAAGACGAGGTACGGTGCACGGCATGGCGAGAGGCGGAAGGGTAAGGGGCCTGGCGAGAGAAAAATATGGTAGCCCTGGTCGCGACTCCAAGTATGTGTAAACATAATTTCGGTAGTGCTTACGAGCTCTTTCATATCGGCAGCCCAGCCGGGGGAAGAAGTTGAATGTTGCGGGAAAGATTTCGTTGGAGATTACTCGAGTTTATTGACTGAAGGCCGCCGATCAATGATTGAGTGGATTGAACGAGTACTGAATATTCTTCAAATTGCATTGCGCATCCGAGCAATCTCAATCTTTCACGAATAGCTAAATGCCTCGATAGCTGTCGTCGGGCTCGAGAGAAAAGATTCGATCAGTGGCTGTCAAACTCTCTTCTTGAGATATTCCTCCGCTTCGAGATACTTTTTACCGTTTTACGACCCCTGGCAAAAAGTTTTCGATCACATTTTAAAATCGCATAATTTTCTTAAAGGTGAACCAAGGGTGATAGGATCGTCGGTAGGGTCGTCGATTATAATTAAAGTTTTTCTGGTGAATCTAGAGCAAAAATAAGCTAACCTATGTCCGAGCGTTTTTGACAATAGTCATATCATTAAGATAATTGATATACTTCAAGTTTAATTATAATCGACGACCACACCACTGTGACCACTTGTTTAGTTTACTAAGTAACGGGTAAACGAAATTTTGAGAAAACTTTATTTTTTAAATTTTTTCTTCGCAATTCTGACCATCAGCAATTTTCTCAAAATTGATTGAATTATGAATAATGAATTACGAATTAGGGCTCCATCTTGATCTCTCTCCCCTACGTATACACGGACTGCCGCCCGCTAAATTAATTTTGAGTGACTGATCCAAATGGAGAGCAAGTGGTGTTTGATGATTCGTGTCGTACGATTTACGTCACGAATGTTTAACGCAATAAATCCAGCTCTCTAGGCACATTTGTAGAGGGTTACACTCTCCGCGTGCCCAATTCTATCGGCACCATCGGATTGTACAATAAGGAATACCTACCACGGCGATGGCGGTGGTAATAGACTGTCGTAATGTCATGATTGATGTTCATCCGTGAACGCAATCATCATACTTTCTGCAGAGAAAATGTAGCTGGCAACTGTACCTTCCCAATGGAGTACATTCTTTTGCGTAATTCTCATTCTATGAAATTGTACAGGTAAGAAACGAAACGTGTCCCAACCTTTACACGTGAAAGGTCCCTTACAAAATTTTCCGCAAGGAGGTCATTCAACTTCTATCAACGTGATGATCAAATGAACTTACCCTTAAGCTCCATGTCCGTGACCTGATCCGTTTTGTAGGTGGCCATCTTCCTGCGATCGCCAACGATGAAGTAAATATTCGTATATTCGTCGTCGTTATTCCCGCCGGTTCCGTTCCTCGCCTCGAGGTCCATGGCCAGGCGAATAATTTTGGCCTTGAACCGGCTTCCGCTTCTCTCTGCTCGACCTTGCGACAGCTTGCGAAGCGACCCGGCCTTGCTACTATTCGGGGCTGTGAAACAGAAAATCCAACCACGATGTTAGTCAAGTTGCTATCGTTTCACTTTTCACGGATACCATCGGCCGGGAACGGGATGAAAACGAAGCATATGTACGAGGTCACGCGAAAACGAAAATGTTGACCGAATGATAGGACTAGACGTATGTATCAAAAATGAAGTGAATAAAAAGAATTTACCAGTTTCGTTTAAGGGAGTAGACTCCTTTTTCCAGGATTGCAACGGTGCGGGATTCGCGTTCTCATTTCTCGATAATACAGAAATGGGGTTTCCAGTAGTCAGTTTCCTTGGCGTAATTTGCATTATTCGGAAGCATACAACTATTTTCGTAGTTTCTTCATACAAGTATTTTCATAAGAAAATTTTCTTTTTTTTTCTCTTTTATATTTTTGTTATTTTCTATTTGTTTTTGTCAGTTATACAAAACGTCTGTAAACCCATGTATAAAAGGACCTCGGTCCGTATATAATAATAATAATAATAATAATAATTTCATAGAATAATGCAAATTACGCCTCGTCAATGAAAAAACAGGACCTTTGAGGGCGTTAGCGACCTAGGTCGATCTTTTATCTAGCGTTTTTGACTACTGAAAAACCCCATTTTTGTATTATCGAGAAATGAGTCCTACCGCCTTAATATTGCGACATTACGTGGAAACAATAAAACGTAGGGTGTCCTATGACTGCAGATGAGTCGACGGTGCGAGAGGTCCAAGTTACTTCCTCTATCTATCTTCGTGTAATTTAAGTTTTCGATCCTTGCATCATGTACGTACACGGAGATCGATGGACTTTTCAGAACTCGATTCGTCTCTCTTTCTCTACATCGCCGATAGCGGTGTCACGACTTCATGAAGGGTCATTTTGCACGAGCTACAGTTGATCCAAAAACTGTTTCTGCACTAGTACACCAGCATACCTGGACCCATTTTAAAGCTTGAAGCCTCTGCTTTCGAAAGCCATCGTTCATTTCTTGGTTTTAAAATAATTTTTTATGCTGATTACAATGAGATTTAGTGTACCCTCAATTACCCGAACGATGGCTCCATTACCGGAATATGTGTTGCGCATGTAAATAGTTCAATTTAAAGCGACCCATGTAAAATTCTTCATAGAATTATTAATTGATGAATTATTAATTGAAGTATACAGATATGTTATTTAATAATTATTGAAAAATAATTAAGACATAGTCGTACACAATCGCGATCAAAAACTCGGCAACATTGAACTAATAAATTCGTTGGAACATTTTCGGACGTCGACTGATTTAAGACGTGTGTCTGCTAAATGATGTTGTAGTGACCTAAGAAATGGTAATCAAATGGAACTATGTCAGGCGAACAAGCTATCAGTCAGAGTCCCTTCACTATAAGCATCACGACCATTCGGGTGGCTTCAGTCACGGTTTCTCCGAGATTGAATGTAAATAGCGTACATTGCCGAATATGCAGTTTACTAGGTGCCATAGTATGCAGTATACATATGTATAATACTACTAATTTATAGGGTTACGTCTGGGATTTCAATATTAGACACTGTCATGCTAATTGTTTAGCGTGGCGCTTTGATACCAGCCCAAGTGGGTGAGAATATCTCTCCTTGTTCTAAGATGTTGTTTCTACTTGAATTTCTGTTCACTGTTCTTCACAATTTTGTTCAAAGTTCACACGAAATGTCAAATATTAATTTTATGAAATATCGATTTTAGATGATGAAAAAATAATTAATACTCAACCTCCGTATATTAATGAGATTTATAATTACGATGACACCATACCTCCGATACTGTATATAGAATTAATAACAGGAGAAACATTAGGGATTAAGGGGTTACGTTCCATTAGGAACTATTGCTGTTAATTGACTTCGTAGCACGCATAGTACAGACCATTATTAATATCTCCCAGAAAACGGTTTGGGAGCAATTCATGTCGAGCTTCTAACTAGCCGAACCATCAGGTGCAAAATTTATAGCTTCAATATTACTGGCCAATCCCGTAATTGCGGCCATTATTTTCAGAATTTCTTTTTTCATGAAATATCGTGTACCTCTAGTATTTCGTTTTCCTACATTAGCTGACCGTGAATAGTTTAATGCTGCACTGTGGTGCTTAACAATCTCACTTTTGTAATCTGATCTATGAAAATGAGAACCCCCAAGTGTATTAATTATAAATAAAATATTTTATTTCCAATGGTGCCCAAATGAAATATATGTATTGTTGAGCGCTGACAAGAAGATCCCTGGCAGGAATGCGGTGACGTAGGCAAGAATGCGCGCCCGATTGGTTGGCTTGGAGGGGGCGGGCCTAGGCTCACTCCCCATTTCGACTAAAGCGTTCTATTGGCCGCAGCAGTCACAAGTTCCTAGAATCGAGCGAATCTGGGAACTTCAACGGGGCGGGGCGGCGCGGCGCGGCGTAGGCACAAAATTCAGATCACTGCTGATATTGTCACGATGTAAAAGAGAGAGAGCGGGAGAGGAAGAGCGGAAGAGAGAGACAGCGGGAGAGAGAGAGAGAGCGGGACAGAGAGAAAGAGAACGGGAGAGAGAGAGAGCGGGAGAGAGAGAGAGAGCGGGAGAGAGAGAGCGGGAGAGAGAGAGAGCGGGAGAGAGAGAGCGGGAGAGAGAGAGAGAGCGGGAGAGAGAGAGAGAGAGAGAGAGAGAGGAGAGAGAGAGAGAGAGAGAGAGAGAGAGAGCGGGAGAGAGAGAGGGGGGGAGAGAGAGAGCGGGAGAGAGAGAGAGCGGGAGAGAGACAGAGAGAGAGAGAGAGAGAGCGGGAGCGAGAGAGAGCGCTCTCTATCCCACTCTCTCTTTCCCGCTCTCTATCCCACTCTCTCTCCCACTCTCCCTCCCGCTCTCTCTCCCTCTCTCTCTCTCTCTCTCTCTCTCTCTCTCCCGTTCTCTCTCTCTCTCTCCCGCTCTCTCTCTCTCTCCCTCGTATTCACGGCATTGAATATTGGCTGTAATTCGTGAAACGCCGTAGCCCCCCGTAAATACGGGAATCCTACTACTACGCGTCGTGTGACGTAGCAGCCGAAAAGGCGTGGTCACGCGGCGACGACGGGAGCGTCAGAGGTGGGGATGGGCGGAGCTAGCTGGGGACCCTTCTTACCTCTGTGCCCCCCCGGGGATCTTCTTGTCAGCGCTCAACAATACATATATTCGTATTGTATATATTATTTTAAATTATATTCTAAAAAGTTTTTCTTCTAAATATTTTATTCTAAAAATCTCGGTTTTCAAATAAAGTAGACTAATTTCAATTCACTATTGGAAATAGTATTTTAGCCTGATAATAGCGCACTTTATTGTATTAAGAGAGGCACGAAAATGTTTTGTCAGGAACCCACAAATTGTTCATTATAAATATTTATTTTCGTGATTCCAAATAGTACTTGTTACGGGAAAACTCAAAGCAAAGTGACTTTTGGGTTCGATCGTACCACTCGAAATATTTCCGTCGAGTGCAATTCACGTTCGCGTTACTGAAATGGGATGCAGCGCAAATAAAGCTCGAAATTCGAATATAAAGGGTTGATCGAAGCTAACCAAAGCCATTTCCCATTTCCGTTTGAGCCGTCGCGCGTCGACGACATGAATATACCGCGCGTGTAAAACGTGACAAAATACTAACTCCAATAGCGCAGGGTACTCATCATTCCAATAGCTTGACTCGTGTTTCAATCAATTATATAGAACGTTAAAAGAAAAGTTATGAAGAAACGTATACAATTTATTGGAAAATACAAAATTGCATGCAAAACACGACCCAATCATGCCTCTTTTCTAGTTCTACTTTTATCATATTATGATTTAATACGATTTAAATGGCGGTGATGTTTTAAACTTCACTGATTGGAATTACTTTTATACATTCAAATATTCATTTATTAATATCTAGGCCTTTTCTTGTTCCTTTGCCATTGTGTTTTGTAATTTGTACAACTCGACTTTGGAACAAATTAAATAGAAAATGTGAAATGTGATACTTTCTGTTACCTATTATGTTTAAATATAGGAAATTCAAGAATAGTAAATGCAAATTAAAATGTATATGACTTAGCAACGAATTTAATGATTGGTGTTCTTGAGCATTTCTAAATTTAAGAATATTCCAACAATTTTTCAAACCATGCTTTCCTTGCCTGATTACGGGATTCGAAACTTCATAAGGAAGAACACGGTAGCCAATATCACGATTGAATCAAGAGATGAATGACGAAAAGAATTAATTTCTCACTCCGTAAATTGTGATAATCAAACGTGCAATCGTCCGGTCCGTCTAAATTAAATTCTTGTTCATCTGAGAAAATTATATTATACTATCGATTGGTTTCAACTCGTGGATATCCGCGCAAACTCGAATCAAGCTTCAATATTACATTTCATAGAGTTTTTTGCAGTTTTCTATGTTGTATGTACGAAATATATTCTCTGTTCCTCGTTTAACAGTTAAAATAAATAATAAAAAGTTTGTAATAAAGAAACATCGCGTAGAGCTAATATTATTGTTTTCCTTTTCAGCTTTGTTTCACTCTGTAGCTTTTCTAATATTTTAAAAGTTTTTAAAAACATTGTTAATTCTTTCAATACTTCCAATCACTTTTTTTCTACCAATTGGTGTAGACAGCCTTCTTGATTAAAACTTTACTTCCCCTATCCCGTCGATCTTCAATGAAGTTTTACTGTTAGCATAATATGTAGCGATAATAATTTAAAAATTACTAATATTCCCGAAAGTATTATCTGAAACTTTACAAGATTGTACGTTTTCCTGATAGTTTAACCCTCCGTATACTGTGCCGAAGTCTATTTTGACCGGGAACATCCAAATTGTCATTTAAGTACTCAATTTGTGGCAATTAAACTAATTGAATACCTGTTTCATTTAGGATATCGGGAAGACTAATGTGTCTACACGAGATATCATCGAAAGTAAATTTTAAAAATTTATTAATTAGAGCTGTGAACGGCCATAAGCATTGCCAATTATATAGCTATAAAAATCGTCCGGTGTCCGAGGGTTAATAATATTATTAATGAAACATTGGAGTATCTATACTCCACTTTTTTATTACATTATTCAGAGAGTATTTATATTTGCAGGGAACTGTCCAAATGTATGCAAATTAAACTCTAGGAACCATTGCTAAAAAATCAAAAAAGTTCATATCTTCATTGCTTTATTCCTAGTTATATTATTACTAAAACCAGCTACGAGTGTTTCACGATAAGTACTTTGTGTACTGTCAGCGAGTATTGTATTGGGTTGACAAATAAGTTCGTTCGGTTTTTGTGATTTATTCCACTGTAAAGAACCGAACTTATTTGCCAACCCAATTGATTGAATTGAGACAAGACCGTCCCCACCATAGCGCCTACTGATCCCCACGAGCATCCGTCGCGTCGTTACGATGGAGGATGGACGCGTTTCGTCTTCGTGGCGAGAAGCGCCACGTGCACAGGCCTTGCGCATCGCGACAAAGACGCAAGCTGCATGAAAGTGAGGTCTTGATGGGGGAAGCAGGACTTTGAGGGGCCTCTTCTACCATGCTCACCCCTGGTTTAAACCCACATTTTCAAAACCCATGCTCGATATCCCGAAACCTACACGGGTTCATTTATTTCAAACTCTGCAGGCTTGTTTCCGAGTTGAAAATCCGGGATACAACGGAGGTACTTTTTTCCCCGAGCTTAGTTTACGTTTTACAGGCGAAAAATAAACGATTCCATAGCCAGAAATCAATACCTTAACTTTCGGCTACAGCCGTTGTATCGGGGCTTTGTTTTCCAAAAAATTTTCTCTCTTTCGATCCTAGATGCTCGAATATGTTTTATACATAGATATTGACATACTTTTCTCAAATTATCTGTTAGATGCAATCAATTACACATATATTACACATTGAATTTCATTTTAACAAAAAAATTACTGCATTATTTCGTAAGTAGAATTTATACGTTTAAAAACAAATAAATACCAAAAAACGATTCATCAGTATTCATAAAAAAGAAAGATGGTAGCAGATTTTGCTTGGTATTATTAACATTTTTTAATAACAATTAAATACTATTTTTACGTTATATATGCTTTTTGGTATTGTATTGGGTTGGAACGAGAGTCCATAGCGTTTGTAAATTAAAATTGAAAGCTAAAATTCAGATATTTATTCATAGATTTATCCAATAACATTTTTCCATTCTGTTCTATTACTTTTTGCCATTTTCGAGGTAACTTCTCGCGTTATTGAATAAATAGATGAATAAATACCTTAATTTTATCATCGATTCTTAATTTGAAAACGCTATGAACTTTCTTTCCAACCCAATATAAGCTATACTATACATATAATATTACGTTATCTTATATGGTATTTTGTATGCTGTATATTATGTTTTATGTATTATACTATACCATACATAAACCATACAAAAAGTTGATAAGTAAAACCCGTGTATGATCCTAGGCAACATTGATGATGCGAAAAGGTTTGTCGTGCAAGGGTTAAATATGAAATGCATTTCGAAAAAGTAGCAGGGAATATATATGCATTTTTAAATGTGAATTACTAACCTCTGGTCGGGTGTAGAGGGATAGCAGTATCCTCGGCGAGCTCATCGTCGCATCGCCGCCCCGGCGGCAGCAACCGGGTCACCCCCGATTATTGCACCTGTCGACCTCGTGCCTGCCGTGCGCAACACCTGCAGGATGAATGATCGAACGTTGCAGGAGCCCGTCGACGACGGTCGTGACACCAACGGAGAGGACGACCGCTCGTCTACTACCAGCTCGCCATGCGCTCCTTCATGGTCCATTCTGAAAAAAAACAAACGATATTTTCTTCATTCAATCGTCGTATGCAACCCTTGAAACGTATTACAGTCTGCTACAAAGTAAAATATATTCCATTGCAGTTGACCTTCGACGACTTTGAGTGACCTTGAAGTTCGTAAGTTCGAGTATTTTCATTTTTAAAAAATCTGAATATCTCAATTAACAACCGAAAAAAAGAATGATACAGTTAATGGTATTTACCCTCATATCATTCTTATATGAAGGATTACTTAAAATTTTAGAGGGTTATCTGCCAACCTAAAACCATAGTTTTCCACACAATCTCATAAATCTTATAAATGCATAAAAAATCTCATATATTAAAATAAAATTACTCATCATGATCTTTTCTAAACCAGCGCAATATTAAAACGTCGACGATTTCGTCGACGCACATTTGCGATACGCACCGTATGTGCATATGCAACAGTTCCGCAATTAGGTGAGCGATAATTGGTGTATTAAAAATTCAATAACGTCAATACTAACTTGAGGTTATTAAATTTAGCAGAAAGTTTGCTAAATCCAGTGCGGCACGAATAATTACGAGTTACGAGCAAATTAACCACGATCGAAATACATGCCGATCTTTTGCGGAAAGAGTTTCCCTCTGTAATATAGTCAAGATCAAATTACTACAGCAAGATCAATCTCCTCGCTTCCGACCGTATCTGTTCCTCTGGGATCGGCAACATCATTTTCAATTTCCTCTTTCTTGGTTCCCGTAATGATCAAAGGACGGCGGCGTTTAATGACGTGCCTCTCTGATGCGTCAAAGGACTCTGCAATCCTCGTGTCTCGTTCGTAGAACACTAGGAATTTAATTTTTGGACTCGGCCCGAGAAATAACTGGCTCGGCGGTTAGAACAGATCGCGCGCGAGATACACCTGAGTTGCTGATTATCAATTGTAGGTCTCGCAATACCTCACGATCATTTCGTCCCGCAAATGCCAGGGTTCCCGTCGTTCCTTGTATTTGAAATTTTCGTGTAAGTATACGCCCAGCCAAGTATTCGAGGTTGCCTGACAGCCGACTGCTCAACGAAAGGAACAATATTTACTACTTTTGAATGTCGACCGAGAGGGAGCTGATTACATTATCAGCTAACTGAACTTCTTCTTCGGCAAATGAGCAACAAGTTTTTACGGTAATTACGGAATAGATGCACCACATTTTGTTTTCTGTTTACAAAAATTTTATCATAAGAATTGAAAGTGTAGACTATTAGTTAACTCTCTTTGATAAAATATAACGTTAAATGAGTAAAACTTTTATATTAATATATTAATATACTGTTTAAAAAAGTGCTTCTCTCCCTAGGGCCTGGGGTTAAATGCCCTTCTAATTGGGGATAGATGCACTCCTTTATTTATAGTCTCTTCTCTCTACTCCTATTCCTTTTTTTTCTCTACCACAAATGTTACATAAATTAGTACACATTGTACATGTTTCACCTCTGCACTTTTGTCATGAATGAAAATAAATGTTTATTCGGCTCCTGTTTCTTGCAATGGATGCAGAAAATTTTAATTTCGCAGAAAAATCCGCAGTCTAATAATAACATGTCCAGTCGAGAATGCGTCGAGCAACTGAAGAATTTCAGAAATAACGGGCACAGAGTAGTGCAAAGAGTAGAGCATAATGAGCTCGAAACGCGTTGAGTTCGAGCCTACTTGTGATAAGCGAAAAGCCTTTGAACAAGAAGCCGGGTTTCGCGTCAATGATTTGAGATATAAAGAGCTGCTAATAGAGGGAACAGTGCATATTAAATATATTAAAATAATGGCGTTCAAAGATGTTCAGTCAAAATAACGAAGTTTACAACAACACGATATCTCCAGGCTATCTAGTGTTCTATCTATAAAGGAACTTTGTAAATAGCTTCATAATATTACAGTAAATTATAGGGGTTTAAATGTTAACCCTTGACTGGTCACAAGGGTCGCATCGTGGCACACATAAGCCCTAGACACCTGTGTACTCGGCTGTTTAATCACTTTTTTAATCACCATGTAACACTCAACTAACTTGGCTACTGCTTTAGGGGATTTTAAAGAGAGTTACCATCTGGATGGACGTAAAAACTTTAATTTTAGTACAGTGATTGTAAAATTGCTAATTATGGACATAAACGGCTTATGAACTCTTAAAAATTATTGTGAAAAATGATTCCAAGCGAAGTTTGTCTCGTTTATAACAAATTTTTGTTTGTTATAAAAATGACTCTTAGTTGTTGTAATTGAGGTAGAAAACTTTTATGTACAAAATACCTCCAGAAAAAGTTAACGTTATTTAATATTCATATAAAATTCGTATACAGTGATTTTCTTTAAAAATTGAATGGTGCGGTATCGATTCTGAACATACTCGAAGAAGTATGAGAAGAGAATTTTTCAAGAGTATTAAATAATATTTAAGGTATAATGATTTTAGTTTGCTGCCCACGGTGTTTCCCGACGGTGGAAGATGAAAGAGTGCCATTCTAGAATGAAACTCGATTTGATAAATGGAAAAGCGATAGAGCCCAGACGTATGTATCCTCTATTTGTTTTCTCACTTTCTGAAAGGGCTACGCCCAGGTGAGGCATATGCGGAGGAAATTTACGATTTCTTTGCTCAAGGTCGTCGGCGGAAATTAAACGGCCCCGATATAGTGTGGCTCACCCTTAACCCATGACCTCAAACAACGCCTTGCGTCAGACGACAGAGATGTACGAGCGTTGACGTATATTTATGACGTTCTCGTTAAATTGTGTTCCGCTTTGAAACACCCTGTTCCAGTCACGAGACGTAACAACCATCTTCGCGACACTATGACGAAACTCTAAACACATTAGCCGTATAAATCGTGGCTGACAAAGACAAAGGCGTGCCTCAGATTTCTGTACATGTGTACAGTGGGTCCAAAAAGTATTTCACCCAAATCTTTATTGACCATTTAAAATATAAATATTAATTATTTCCAGATTATCTAGCTGGAGTAATTAGAAACTGCGTTTTTGAAATAAGAATTAAACAATCAATTCGACTGATCGTACTTGCTAAATAAACCGCTTGGTTTCAATTTAAAGCAATAGTAAATGACCTCGGCAACCACTCCTCTCAAGGTTTGCCGACATGTTTAAGCACCCCTAAATATGTGACCCGAAACGTACTTTTCAAAAATGGTGAGTGGAATGCGATGCAAGCATAACAAATTTGACCTGGAATTTCAAGGTCAAAGTCGATTTTGCGGCAATTTCTTTTAACAAATCTCCACCGATCCGAAGGTGTACAACCATCTGCCAAAACCATGACACTAAATTGTGTTACACCCTGTACAGTTTACCCTATCATTTATTAAATCTTTCACACTTGGTAGATCAGTGTCTCAAAATCGCTGAAACGTGTTCGCAGTACAGCGATTAACCCACCGTTTTATTTAAGTTACCTGAGGTATCAAAACAAGCGTTATCTATCAAAGAGTATCTGGTGCGGTCTACGGACTGGTATTACGGAACCAGGATTATGGCTAAATGAATTGCTGGCAGACCGTGGTGCAATTCCGCAGAATTTATCGCCGCATGGCCACCGCGAGCATAACTTTTAATCGATGGAAAATCTCGACCAGCCAGCGACATCCGCGGCCGCAAACTGCCATAAACGCCCCCACAGCTGTCACCACAAGCTTCCAACGGAACCAGATTACATGAATAATAATAATAATAATAACATCGCCGGCAACACTAACAATAATAAACAGTCTCTCCGCGACCGATATAGATACCGACATGAATATTCAGAGAATATTTGTACGCGGCATTGAATCGCACTCATTGAATTAACATCAATGTCGACATTCTGAGTCTCCCTACCACACCGTTTCGAATTTAATGTTCCCTATGTGTTACGCGTATAGGGTTGACCACGGACACGTTAATATCTGAGATGTTCATGAATAGACCGCTGATTTTCGCGGGAAATAAGAATTGTCTGCATTCGTTGCAAAAAGTGAAAGACACAAATTTCTTTCTTTAATCATTTTAGTAGGTGAAAAATAATATCTGGCATAAAATATTCGATTGAAGTCGTGAATGTAATTGTTGAACAAATGATATATTTTCGAAAAATATTAATAAAATGATAAATGTTTTTTATTTAAGCAGTGTAACGATTAAGATGATAATAGACATTGCCAGAAAAAATGTTTTGAATGTTTGGGGGCGATTAAACCCTCTCTTCTATCAATTTCCTCAGAAAACAAAAAGCTTAATTTTAAAATTGATATTTTCCTAACACAGGGTGGGTCACCATTGCTACCTTGATTTACATAATAATTATTATTTTTCACAGCGAAAAATGTTTGCATGGAGATTAAATATTTCCAAGAGATGGAGGGCTTATGAAGATCAACTTTGATTTCTTAAAAGGAACCGTATATATTCTTATGCACCAATCGATGCAGTTTTTTATTTTTTATGAAAAGAGTATTCACCTATTTATGTCGAATAAACTACATTAGTGTAGGAGATATTTTCTGTGCTCGTAAATAGATATTTCCGTAAACTCTTCTTATTATTTAATCTAGCCCTTCAGATGCCGCGCACGTCACGCCGAGATTTATAGGAAACCTGTTGCGGATCAGTATCCAGTACGAAAGCGAATTGCCCCGTGGCGCTCTGCTTAATGGTTGCCAATTCGTCTCGTATCAAATCTGGATGAAAATTGACGCTGCAACGGAGCCGTCACGTCACCGTCGCGAAGTACAGAGCTATGGTTTTAATTGGTTTGGGACGTTCTCACTTGATAACATGACAAGACATCCGCTGTGATGGATGCAATCGAATAAACTGCGTCAGATGCATCGACGGGAAGATGCAAGTCAACGTTTCCGGGCCGATCAAAATGGATACGTCACCAATCAATCGCAGTGCCTTTGTTCCAGCAGCTTTGCACAGAAAACGTGACGTTTATATCTTCTTTATTCATCACATTCGTTTCCCTCGTATCTGTCATAGCAGCTTTTTTGTTAGCTCGATCGCTCTCGATTAAAATTCTAGTTAAAAAATCGATCATTTCTTTGACAAAATTCTACATTAACAGTGCTGGTTAACTGATAGGTTTTATATGTTTTACTTTGCAATTACTAAAATTATTAAGATCTCTCTACGAAGAATGATGGAAGCTGTTTTTATTGAAAATTTAAATAAATTTAATCTTGTCATTTCAGTTCTTTTTATTTTGTTCTACGTAGAGTATATTTTCAATTAAATATATTGTAAAGACGATAACTTTTTTTTAATATTGGATCATACGACTTGGATATTCTTTTATAGAAGTTAGAATAAAAAAGTCTTAAAATGAGAACAGATTAATAAATATGGAATAAAATTATAGAATAATAATTTACTAATTAATTGTATCTCAAACATCAAAGTAAATATCGAAACAATTTTCAAGTCCTATTATTGACCGTTTCTTTGACATCTATATGTATTAGAGAAGTCAAAGCACGATATGCGTAAACCACGGAAAATGAAAAATTAATAACGCTGGCAACTCTGCTGGAGATAATCACATCAGAGAAAGTATAATGAGTGTCGACAGATCCGGCATAGTGAGAGTTAAAACTAATATTACAATCCGTCGGTCGCCGCAAGCCATGCAACTTTTGTAGAGCCGGTTTTTATGAAATTTGAATAGTAGTAAAAACATTCCAGCTTTTAAAGTAAGGGAAGCAGCCTCTGTATACTTTCCGTGTCGGAATTCCTGAATTGAAACGCCACTACAGGACCCAGAGTGACCAGATGAGGGGAGGGAGCACGAATTGAGGGGAATAAGTTACCCTCTCTCTACCTCCCTCTCTCGATCCGCGGAGCATGTTTACGTTTACATAACCTGTAAAACGTAGAGAAACATATCGCAGTTCGTTCGTGATCGCCGATATTCGCGCCGTTCCAGCAGCTAGAGAACTGTTCCATAAAAAAGCACTTCGTAAAATTGTCAAGCCAGAACATTACCATGACACACATGCTCGTAAAAGGGACGATAGTGTCTACATTATTCAGAATGTTTCCTATAAAAAGCGAATCGGCGCGTTCTACGAGAAAGAGAATAGGGATCGTTTTATTCTTCGTCAATCAGCATCGCGGTAAATGGTACCTTGGAAAGGAAGGTAGCGTGGTAGTAATTGGGATCTTTGCGTAATGAAACGGCCACACAATGAAATATCGGACAAGTGTAACGTTATTCAGAAAATGGGTTCGGGTTGTTCCGTTGAACGCGAGTTGCGTGCGCCGCGCCGGTATTATCTCTAGAAACGAGATAAGAAAAACACTCGGAACAACGACGCGAAGTTCCGTTTCCCTGTTGCTTTTCGCCACGACCTACTTTCCAAGACCTAATTAACCACGAAATAATCTAACTCCCTTTGTTTGTTTCCCTTCAGCGTTCACGGAGTTTATGGTATCACAAGTTTCAAGTGTTCCCGCGCAAGTTCCTGCTAAAAATGTTACATCTTCGCTCTGCATCCACTTTCGTAAAGCTTTCGCCAATTTTCTCGTACTCGTCAGCGGCCGGAGGAGTTATGGAGGTCTTCCATAGGTGCTTTTCGAAATAAGCATCGTGAAACATTTTTAAAAAGCATCCTTGTATCGTTCTTTCATCAGAAAAGTAACACAAGTCAAAAAGAGGAAATTGAAAATTACGTGAAATTGTCAATTCTTTTAATTGTATTTGTTCTTATTTAGATACTGGGTTAATTGTCATGACATTGGTTATAAAGTACACATTTCTTATGAATGAATCACGAGTTTCTATAAGAATAGAGACAAAGAAGTTCTTCGGAGTAAAAGTCTTAGTTTTAACAGAATTTTTCTGATCGCGATTAACCCATTCTCCCCTGCGTTTGCCGTAGCTTTGAGAAATCATGCGTGCTCGATTTCGATGGGCGAGCGTGCACGAGAACCGAACCCTTTCTTTTTATGAGTACTAATGCGACTCTTATTGAACTCGGTCTCGTCATCAGTCGAGATGACGACGACGACGATCGTTCAGCCGACTCTGAATGCGTCCGAAGACTCTTCCTGTCGAGTGTCGTCGTCTCCTCGGCGATTACTTCCACTACGATGACTCAGGGAAAAAGGAAACGTGCTAACGAGCCCCGGTCAGCATTAATTGTAACATCCTCCTGGCGGTGGCGGACCACTTCCGTCGCACGATCTCTTCGGCTCTGAAACGAAGGAAGCTGCGAAGACGACCTCAACGCCCACGCGGCCCGCTGGCTAAAGGCCCTATCCTCCCGGTTCCGTTCTCTGACGATCCGGCCCGACGTCTCTAACGCCGTTTTTAAAACCACGCAACACCGACAAAGGTACAAGCTGGAGAATCCGGTCCGATGAAAATACGAGCCAGTTATCTCGCGGAGGAAACGAGGCGAGACACCGTGTTCATTTATTGCACCCTATTCCCACTCCTACGACCTATTCCGCTGTTTTATGAAAATCTCCGTGCTGTCGCGTACGGTTTCCTTACACGTTTCGCTTCCTCTGTTTTCGAATCAGGGTACTCCTGCTAGACAGTAAACCGTTTTTATAACTGTCGTTCGCTGAGAATGGCACGGCAGATTCCGCGATACGCTAGACACAGTGATTGATATTTAACACTCGGACAACGAGCCATCACCTCGTATACAGTGCTGGACAACATAACAAAGCTGTTTCCTTATATTTCGTATATTTAAAGAATACGCACTTTAGACACCAGATTGTATATTTTGCTAACCATCTCCAGACAGAAAACCGTAATATCATTATTTCCTGACGGATTTTTGTTGCAAAATAAACATTGTCTATATTAATTGCAAGATGCAGGAGCTGCCTAGACATCAATTTTTTCCCTTAATTACTGAGTTGGAAACAGTACAAAAGGCATTCTTAGATTTTTTAAATGTTTTCACTTTATTAATACTTTTGTTTCAGTGAAAACTGCTTTTAATGCTGCATTTATATTGTTAGTAACCAATATAAAATTCGTTGTATTGTAATATTCCGCAATTATAAATCTAGTAGTTATGTTTTATACAAAAAATTAACCTAACATTGTGTTTTTTCTTTAATTTAGGTGGATTTGTATAATTAAAAGCCAGGTGTGCCACTACTTTTTCGTTCGTAATTCTTGCTTTAAAATTCAAGGTTAAAAGTAGCAATTATTTTTGCACCAACCTGATGCATGTAATATTGAATATCTAATGTTTTCGGCGCAGAGGTTCGATCAATTGTTATTTTTACAAAGCAATTTTGCAAATTACTACAGTAATTCCAACTCTTCCAATCCATTCGAATGCATGTAATAGCAATCACCATACTGCGGATCTGTCTGTGAAATAAAAATAGTCTGCATCAATTGCAAGTACCAGGGACCAGAAAAAGAAATTTCCTTTGTTTAAATTTATTTAGTCTTCCCGATATTTCAAATTCCACGTACTCAGTTTTATTATAAATGCATAAAATCCGGAGTCTAGCAGCCGCAGTTGTACAGCGACGACCTTATCTAAGAAAAGAGACTTTTCCGCTATCGGTGATAGACAATTTCGTATTCACGGAGCCAATGGGATTCCGGAATCTCCAAGCTATGCTGACAGTAACAGGAAGAAGCTATACCTGAAGCGATCAACGGGTCTATCTGGGGCAAACCGAAGGAAGAGGAAAATATCAGCGCAGATTGAATCACTGCCCGGCGATAGGACGTCAATTAAACGAGTTGATACAGCTCGCAGGCTCGTTGACGACCCAATCTTCATAGGACATTGAAGCTGTTCAGAGCAGACCGCGTCCTGACAACACGTTAACGCGATTGCACGGCCGTTGTCGATCAGTCAGGCCGACGGCGTCCGCCACGTTATCCGAGGCTCCGACGAATTTCCAGGTGGAATCGCGTCATGTCGGGCCACGATTTTAAGTGCATTAAGCCGTTTACGAGGCAGTAGCACTCTCATTCAGGACACACAGGTACGAGTCGACATTAAATTCCACGCACGACGGATCGCGTCGCATGCGGGTACTGGACAAGTAGTCCAGATCCCTCTCGCCCTCCTCCGAGGATTCGCGTTTTACAATCTCGCTTTATTGCACACGCGCCGATAAAACTGAGACAAGCAATACACTCTGATCAATTTTATTGGCGAAATACACGGCCGATCTAGGAACCTTCCGTCGAATGTTCTTGCATGCTAGCGATCGCCCTGCGATGACGTTCGCTGGGGATTGTTCCTCCGGGATATTGTTTACGAAACTGAGGAGGAATTGTCTGACTTCGATGTTAGCCCTTAAGTGGTACAGTGTTCACTCAGATTAAGAACTTTCTCAGGAGACTTTTCATGAGGAATATTAACAAATTCTGAAGTTTTTCAATTTTCGCTTCTATTTTTCATGTTATAATTAAGGAACAAGTTATCGTATTTCATATATGACATATCGTATGTCAGTTTGTTTTTTTTAAATCAAATGTCTTCGAGATTTTTTGCAATCTCAACTTAAATGGGACACCCTGTATCTTTAAACAAGAAGAGAAACTGAAAATTAACTATGCAGAAACGATGTGAAAATATTTGTTATCTCTGGTAACATTACTTAATTTCGATTGACGAAATATTTCCAATCCATAATCGTTTGTATATAAGGAAACCAATAAATATGATTTATTTGTACAATTAATCGTTTATATGATTATTTGTACCGATATATTGAGCTAGATTAAAACACGACTTTCTACACACGTGTGAAAATTCAATTAGTTATTTTATAACGAATTAAGAACTTTATCGACAGAGGGATCGAATAATTTATTGCTGCTGCAGGAAATTATTGTACACAATTGTCTCGGTACACAACAGTTCAAATTGACTTCCGTGACGTATGCGGTGAAAGAATGCTCCCTTTGTAATCGGTAAAGCACCTATAAATTGCTCGCAATCATCACGATTTATTGATGGCCTAATGAAACGTGACGTAAGCTGAAGTTCTTTTCCATGGTGACGCTTATAGGGCACGGTTATTGATCTCGCGTAACGTTTAGTTCACAGCTTATGCCCTGAAATGTACTCTTTCGTCAACAGCATGCAGCTCGGTATTTAAGGGGCTAATGCAGCGTGAAGTGTTACTGGCGGTTAGTCAAATTCGTATAGATAACAGAGCGACCAAGCGTTATGTGGAGGAAATACTGGTTCACTGTTAGGATCATTGTCAGAATTCTCCAATATTTCCATTTATACCATAAGTGTATGGACTGTTCAATAAAATTCAAATTTGCAAATTCTATCATGCAAGCATTTTAAAAAAACGGATCAATACTGTGCGTATAAGACCGCACGACTGAAGTGAACTGATTAGACTCATTCACCGCCCAGCAAGAATTGTGTACGCGGTGCGACTAAAGAAGTTTTCACTTCAAACACTTGTTGATTTATGAAGATAGTTATGAAGTATTTAATCATTTAATATTAGAAGCATTCGAAAAGAAAGAAGAATGGAATTGAAGGAGGTAAACTTGAAAATGCTTCGCACTGTTCGATAAAACATAATCGAACTGCAATTTTTGTTGGACAGAGGGCGCCGCGTATAAACACGAGCGCTGTTAAAAATTCACCGTGTTCGTGCGGATGTGAAACAATCTGCATCGACAATTAATCAGAGAAACGTCGGACGGCGAAGCTTCCGTAAAAGTTTCATGTTCTGTTCGTAAATGGATTTCGAGCTTACAGCGAACGTTATAACGTGAACGGTGACTTCGCAATTTAATTACTCTTTTGCGAGGAGCGATCCATCGTAAACCGCGGCCGCATTATGCTCCGATGAGGCACCAGTTACCCGAGGGAAACGAGCGGAGCGACTCGCAACGATACGGTTATCGGATCCTACGGTTTTAGGCGAAAGAGAGACCGGGGCCCGGCTTAATATCCGAAATCAGGAAGTCGAACAGACGACGAAATTTCAGGATAACCGGCGCCGTTCGCTGTCCAATTAAAACCTGTCCGCTGACAGTTATAATAATATTCCCCCGGTACGCAATCTGCCGCGGTGCAATTAAACGAAACCGCCGCGCCGGGCGGCTGTGTTTCTCTCCGCTTTGCCGCGATGAAATATTACATCGGTGAAGCCGCCTTCGATGTTCATTATATCGCCCGTGGAAACGAGCCACCGACCGGACCGTCTCTTGTCGGATTTACCAGCGAACTTCAGCCAAATCAGTCGCGATGGCCCGATATTGTCGACAGTAAATTGTTCCGTCCATTAAAAATCGTGCCGCGACCGTTCGCTTGATCATTATGCTATCCGACGATCTGTCTGTCGGAGGATTTTCCAAAAATTTATCGGCAATTACCGGGCTACCGCGTTACCGTTTATAATGTTCGGCAACCTTTCAATTGAAAGGACTGCAAATTGTAATCAAATTTATTATCTGTAACGCGCTTTCATCGGCACTCTAACGACACAGATGCGAGTCGAAATGAGTGTATGGGACATTTGTGGGTTCTTGAAATTAGTACGATGTTTGCAGGTTATACTGTGACACAGAGTCACCAGATTAAGTCTTGTGCCCCCACTCTACATTACCCCTTCTACGACGGCATACGTGACGCCGTAGTTTCAAAGAGTTATTTAATTTTTAGTATATTATATAAAAGTTTGTACCTTATTTTGTCGTATATTCACTTTCTACGTGTATTTGTGTACAAATGAATGTTCATTGCTGAAAACCTTTAGGTGCCTTATATCATTTCGACCACCAGTGAATACAGTTATTCAGAGTTCTATGTATATGTACAACTGTATTTGGTCTATCGATTTTGTGTCCGACTCAAGCCTCGGTCAAACATTGACTCCTCCACTGTCAGTTGGTTAACAATTTCCTGACAACCCCTCTCACCCATTGTTTCCTTAGGGGTTGTTCATCGCAGACCAGTTTTGCATTACGGCAACTTTATATAGAACAAGCTGCGGTAACAATATCAACAAACTGCGCGAACAATCTAGCAACACAGATTCCAGATACTGTTACAGAGGAGTGCAAACACAATATACCTGTCCATTGTGAAAAAATCGATCATGTATTTTTTCCACATAGAAATGAAAGCTTCAAAAATTCGTTTAACAATTGTGAAATTGGAGAGTGCAAAATGCCAACTTAAAATCATTCAGCATACGGATTTCTAAAATATATCAGTTTTATTTTACATTTCACAGACTAATTTTTGTGCAATAAAATTTTCAGTCTATTGATATTTATGAGTTTCCTCGTGAGTTAACAAGGTTTCATTGATTTCATTGTATCATATAACATAACTCTTATACATGAAAACGTGATACGTGCAAAATTTGGGAAATGTCACGGAAAATAATCAGAACCATAAATGACATATTGTGGCGTTCACATCATATAGCCACCATACTAACTAAAATTTGTTCATATTTTCGAGTCACGAAATATTCGAGAATTTCCAACTAAGCGAAACATTAAATGCATATTATGGTCGAATGTTCGATAGTTTCTCGGAAATTTTAGAACACACCCTGTAGAACACAGTAAAGTTCGATCTTACGCGGTTTCTATTCAGGAACGTTTTCCACCCAGTGGAACGGTAACGATAATGAACAGGTCACAGGCAGAAATAGAATAGTTGCAAGGTAAAGTTAAATAAAGAGGAGAGCATGAAATGAACTTTGTTCCGTTCCTTATAACCCGGATTCAGTTTGTACTATTCAACGTTGTTCGGTCTACGGGAAACTTGTTATGAGCACCTTTACTTACTTCTAGGTGGGTGAAGGAATGGTTGACTGCGGATTATTGAAATGAATTCGCGTTCGTTGCTCGTCCCCAGTACAGTATTTAGTACTATTCCATTCAATTCCGAACTGTTCATTCTGCGTTGACCCTTCTCAACGTCATTCTTCTCGCGCCGTTAATGAAAATGAATTTCACATTCAAGACGCGGATTATTAGTTCTAGTATATCGTCGAATTGTGCTTCATCAAATTCTCTACTTCCCTCTACTGATATTATTTCTCACACACAGTTCATAATTTTGCTACCTTCATCTACCTTTTGCATCTTTTCTTTAGATCTAGAGCAATTTCTTTAGAGCAATTTAGAGGAAAGTACTCAGTACCCGTCCGTGGCACAACAGATCATTTAATTGTGACAACAATGACACCAAATTTGCAGTTTACGTGTTGAGACCTGTGAGTGTGTTCAGTCATCGTTAGACTGTAAATGTTATGCATTTGTGACAACACTAAAAACATCAGAGGACTTTTTGGAAGTCTATAGCCGTAGCTGAGGATTTTTTAACACATTACCAACCGGTGAGTCTGATTTTGAAAAATCTATGGTACATGGCTAAGCACTTTCTAATGGAACCTCCAATAGCAACAGCAATTTTCGTTGTCAACTAACAAGTCACCCTCAATAACATAAACTAATAGTTTCATTTAAGATTGTAATGTAATAGAAAATTTCTATGCTTTTTTTGGTACAGCACAATTATTGAAAATCCTATTAATAGGCTTCCGGTAGGTAAAGTGTTAATATATCTTTAGTTACAGAAACTAGCATAAACTAGCTCCATCTCAGTAACGTAATCCAGAGCTGGGAAACTGGTGGCCCATGGGGCTGCACACTGTTTCTTTCCCCTGTTCCGAGTGCCCAGTCTCCCACCATTCGATTGGTATCCTATGAAAGAAATAGGGTTCCCCGGCTCTGGAGATAAAGTCAAGCTAGGAGTGGTTGTCGAAAAGAAGCTAGGAGTGGTGCCGAAGAGTGGGAAAACTGGAACATTAATGGTAGGGGTCGCGCAGCGACAGCAGGGAAGAAGTTCCCCGGCTATGATGTAACCTAGTGCACGGTTGGGGCCCTTCCATCGCTTGCTTTCCCCACTAACCTTTTTTCGCTGGAGGGAACGGTGTTTCCTCCCTCAACTAAGACAAATGTGCTGACGTAAGCTAATAATTTCGCTCGGGATTATTTTGTAAAAGATTTTTAAGTTACTTAAAATGATTGGAAAGCCTATTAACAAAAGGAACTGTTGCGAAGGAAGCGGAAGTCAAATTTGTTGATAGAAGCCTTTCCAATTTAGACTTCTCTTTTCAATTTCTAGCACATTGTCAAACCGCCGAGCCACGCGATCATAAACTGCGCGTAGGACGCGTTAGAATATCAGCTGCTTGATGAAAATTGGCAGATTGATGCACAAGGGTACAGGGAAGTGACTAGCAAAGCCATCAAATTTTATCGTCGTATGTAAACTGGCGGAGTATATCGGCTAACGGTCCTCGCTCATAATGCAAATTCTCTTTCACCATGTACCGGCGCGGCGGGTTAAATGTTGAATTTTCGCGTTCTATCAATTTGACCCGACCAGAACAAACGGGAGGCTAAAGTTGTGAGCGCCCGCGCGATACGCAACTACGGCAGCAGTTTAATTTATTTTCTCACCTATGGTTCCGCTGTCCCATAATTTTCCTGCAAGCCTATGCGCACCGGGGTAGACGGGACTGTTGCGCACGCCGGGCTGCGTGTCTACCAGTTTATTACGCGAGTCATATGCATTATTCAAACGTTTCCCGTCCGCGTATCGGATGGGATGGCTCTCCCTCCCGCCTCTCCTCGCGCGTTGTTTCGAAGCCGTGCCTCGCTCCTTGTAACTGCGGTATCTTCGGTATCGATCGGCCATCCTCAACATCGGGGATCGTTTTACAAGCTGGCTACCGGCGAACGCCACCGCCAATTACGAGCCATATTTTACGCCCACGCATTTCGAGCGACAAATTCCGCGTGCCCGACTAATCATAATGCCGAGCCGCCTGTCGCGCGTTCCACCCAATGCTCGTCGTTGTGAAAACGACTCGTCGATTACTATCGATTCCGTCTGTTGAAGCTCCACGGTTCTTAAGAGCTACAGTCGGGGGCAAAAAGATAGGACGCCGAACGTTGCTTTGCGCGTTGGAATATCTATTCCAGTAGATCAATCACTCAGGGTGATCAAAAAAGGGTCCGTTACGACTGGAAAATTACAACGATAGCCGTAAGGAACTGTTGTAAAGATTGGAACACGTTTTGCTTCTAGCTGTAAAATTTCATAGGATGGGAATATCGTTTTCAACGATGATTCAGTTGAAAACGAATCAATAAGAAACACGATGAAACTTGTTAGGACATATTTTTAGTCATTTTAGTGAACACGATTTGTTGCATCGAATGCTCATTAAAAATGTTGGTTTTATAACAGAAATAAAGTTGACAACCGTGACATTGGTGTTTTCAGTTCTGAACTTGTACGTTGTCTAGCAATAATATACATTGATGAAACTGCATTCATATCAAGAAGATTACTTTGTGCGTTTACTAAGATATTATGCTATTGTTAGCAATCCCTTGAATCGAGTGAAATTATTCTTTTGAGACACTATAGCCGACGACTGAGCTGTTTAACTAACAAAACGAAATGGGCCATTTACAGAAGAAAAATGGGAAAACTCAAATTAGTTGTGCATTTATTCGGTTCAATCAATTTCAGAACAATTTTACTATCTAAATTCTGTAAATAAAGTGGAAACTTACAGCAACGAAATTCCCTGAATACGTGTGACAAGAACTATCGGCAAGAGAATGAAAAAATGTTGATAACTGGAAATATCGCATTATACATATCTTGCAGTGCATTATTGCGTCCGTGCTTTATCGAGCTGTATATTCGTAGGATTAACAAATAGCAAAAATGATATATCAATCTTCTCTGTATACTTTCCGATATGTACGCAAGCAATGATAAAAAATATTTTATCTTGTACCACAATCAGCTTTACTTCGAATATATCAGTACACGCGACGTAATTCCAGATGAAAAATAAGTCGAGTAACAAAGGAAAAATAATATGTACTTCATGTGAGTCTACCATTCTGATAAGACCCACTTCAAATCCCTCTATCGGATAGGAACTGATTAATATGTTTGTTCATGTTTTTTCGTTCTTAACGAAACGTCACGACATTGTAACAGAACACTAAATTACCGATTCTCGAGAAATCGTTGATATTTGATTTATGATGATTCAGTTTTTAAAAAAATAGTGCGATAATAAATATGGACATAAAGATTCGATTAAAAATTTTCCAGACTCACGAATATATTATTATTGAAAATGTAATAAATAGTTAAATTCTCTGTTCGATAATTATAAATACCAACTCATGCGTATCAGAGAAATATTCGATATCAATTATCTGAAAAACGAAATTTCAAATGGACAAAATTTTATCGCCTCTTTCCGATTTATTTTTTCATGCAGAGCATGCCCCGCATAAACGTAATAGCATCACCGTCCGGTACACGTTGCATCAAATAAGTTGTCGATGGAAAGTTTTCCCTGGAACCGAAGCGAGAACGACGGAAAATTGTACATTACCGTAGGAAAGTTCACTGAAGAATATCCACGCATTAGCCGAAACCAACGAAGAGTAATCACGAATAAATGTAGATGATTAAGAAAAAAAGTGGCTTTAAGGGCCAAAGAGAACGCAAGTTTGAAATTATAATCTTTTGGAACGAACAAAGCAATCGGATGTGAACAAAAGTTGAGTATAATTCGAGCACGACCAGATTACTTTCCGAGTTTTCCGAGCGGGAATAAAGCTTATTCGTTCATGGTGACTCGAACGCAGCACTCGAAGTTAGAATCACGCGATTTTTTACTTATTCCATCGGCCTGCGGTGAATGAAATCCTGAAAATCTGAATCGATAATTTCAAGTTCGTGGTTATTCAAGTGACTTGGAAAACTTCAATGAAAAGCAGAGAATTGTGGAGGTAATGAAAAGTATTATTGAATATGTATGAACACCAAAATGGATATTTAACGAAGCAGGAAAATACGCGTGAAATTAAGAAAATTAGTGTTCATTTACAAAATGAGCAGACATTGAAAATTATCAATATTGAACTATTAAATTTGTTAGTAAAATTTTTAGATAATAGTTAATACTGTAATTGAAAGTGTAGCGAGTACCATTCATGCTGTATTTGGTTTACGAGTTCCATAAAAGAACAAGTACTACAAACATTATTAAAAAACTTATTGGTAACATTAAAAGTTTTTCAGTGGATTTTGAAAACAATGTCTACTAATTAGTTCTTGCAGGAAAATGCAACCTATTAATAAATCATCAAAAAACTTCTCAAACTTACTGTACTTCTGGACTCAGCTAATAAAACCATTTGCAATCGAAGAGGAAGCGAATACATCGCCAGCGAATCAAATGTATTCAATCTAAAGAGATCATTACAATAAACACAGACGTTGGTTTGCAAATGCGCCCAAGAAAATATCGTTAATAACAATGTCGATAAACGTAAGAATATCGACAATTTAAACCCGTAAAATCGTTCGAATAATTATTAGCAGAATATCGGGCGATTTATTCATCTCGTTTCTCTCATGTAAGTTTCATTTCCGCATTTTTATTAATGCGAAAAGAAGAATTTTCTCCGCGTCCCGTCTCCGGCGGCGTATTATTTCTTTATCCACTCTTTCCATCCTCTTATCCGCTGCAAGTAGGTTGCAATTTTACATATACAATGAAATATTAAAGTAAGCCACAAACGACTATTAATGAAACCGTCGATACCGCGGAAGCCACTCTTTCCGCCTTATTGATGGGATTCAAAGAAAATTTCCGACCTGCCTCTTTCCCTCTTTCGTCTTTTACGATACATGTTTTTCAGCGAAAGAAGAAAAAGAGAATCGCAAAGGACGAATATCCTGCAGGCATGCGAAATGAGTTCGCACGCATCATCCTCTTCACTGAAATTGCACTTTATCTCTCCTTAACGACTTTTGCGTCGTTACCGAATCGAGGAGCTGCTTTCTTGAAATTTTCTCGTAATTAAAAAGACGAAGGTTGTAAAGATCTCCTCGGTACTTACATCGAACAGTGGATATTGAACAATGTCGAGTACAAGGTCGTCGAGATAAATCCGGAATGTTCTCTGGCAGTCCCATAAATAAGATGTGAGCAAGGCAAATATAAATAATTTTTTATGTCTAACCCTATTATACCTGCACTGATTTATAATTGTTTGTATTCTGTTCCTTTATTATTATTTATTATTGTTCCTATTCTGTTCCATCGGCAGTTAAGGGAGTAATTGAAAGAAGAATAATGAAAGGAAAATATTTCCGATTCCCTGCAGATTTATTATCGCTAATTTTATCAGACGGTGAAAATATAACGGCTCTTCAATCCAAGTTATGTTTGATGCGTCTAATGGTTATAAAAGTTTTGATTACGAGGAATAATTAAATATTGGATTATTACTTGTAAGATGGTGTGCAACGTCCGTAATGACGGGTTGCCGGCACAGTCTGTCGTTCGATTGTTAGCCCACAAATACCAGCTCACATGACGTTGACATATTCGAATTATACACCATGCGAATGTAATAGGACTGCGTCGAGCCTAAGATGAAATGTATTCGTTTGAACGCAACTACTTATTACGTCTCGATTGCATTATAATTACCCGCTGTGAAAATGACGCGCACCTTCATTCTCGTTTCGTTTTATTCCTTAATGATGTCTCGTACGTTTTTTTCGGAATATTAAACGCGTTTGAGAATGCGGATATCATGAACCTTAATCTTCGCGGTTTTTACCATTTCCCCGGTTTTTGTTTGTTTGCCAACCGACATACAGGGTCGTCGAAGTGACTCCAGAAAATTCATTAAAAAAGAAGGAACATTCGTTCTACACGAACGATTAACCTAATATAAGCAAGTGCAATAATCTACTGGAGGATTCACACATATTGTATAACAATATGTGGGTCATTTAAGAAGTCCACAATAATACTTACAATTTTATTAATTTCACTCACAACCTTAATGGTTGAACTTGATTCGTGACATAGTTTGTTGGAAAAGTTAACGCCTGCAGACATTTTTAAAGAAACGAGTAACATTTTGGCAATATATTTTTCGACCGAAGCGAATACAATTCTACGCGAATATTATTATAGTTTCAAAATCTTATTCTTTAAGGACATGCAAACAATAATTCTTTTCGAACTTCTAAATTCGTAGTCACATGAAAATGACGAACTCAACAAGACACTGAGAAGCAACAAATCATGACAGCTTAAAATTATGTATCTCTAGAAACGCTGCTGAAATAATAGGTTGCGATTTCAGATGTTCACTGTGAAAGTCATCATTTTATTATTCCTACTGTTACTGAGGGAGATAATGTATCAAAGTCGTAGTTTGCTGGAGTCCACGCAGAAACAGGTTTAATGCCTCGGGCCAAGTATCTGGTCAGAAAAACTGGAGAAGATGAATGAAGTCTCGACTTCCAAAATGTAGGGAGACTTCGTTGCGAATTTCCGTGAGATACACATGTGCTCGTTTCATACGATGTTGTTTCATACATCAGGTCTCATTTTGAATAACATTCACCAGAGGAGACAGGAATACAATTGATGACAATCAAATATTAATAATTATGGAAGCGTTTCAATCAAATAACATCAATTACATTTAATAACGATGAGAGAACAGAGTATGTACATAATTTAATTAACCATTAGAGTTATAGAAAATATTGTAGCTTGATTTTCAGAAAATAATGTATTCTCCAATGTGTCATCAAAGATGAATAATACGTAGATTGTAGATTTTATGCATTTATAAAGAAATTAACTGGATGAAACATAAGAAATCTAAAAATATTGTTATTCAACGTAGAATGACTATTAAGGGGTGAAATATTGCAGAATATTTTCATTTTGCATAAAGATCCAAAGTCTAGTGATAAATAGGTCGCAAATTTTATGCATTCTTATTAAAATAGTATAAAGATTATTGCTATTAAAATATAAATTTCGATTTGCTAAATATAATCATTGAAGGAAGATGGACATTCGTAACTGGCTCTTGTTTCTTTGAACAATTGTTATTTTGCATAAAGATTTGCAGTCTAGTGATAAGTGAAGAAACTGAATTTGCGTGAGGGTATATGGAAATGCAAAATGAAATACTCGCTCGTGCACGTTCGTCTTTAAAAGCATTTACTTTGAAACTTCATAGCGTGCTGTTCTCGGAATGTCTGAATAACGTGTCTGACTATTGCTCGTCTTTTCTACTTGCACTACACCCAGGCGGTAAGGCGTTATGATGGGATTTTCTCAGGTCTCCTACTATTTCCTATCAATCCGTTTATATGCAATTCCAAAACTTTCTCACAGTTCAAGTATATTTTGTTAAATTTTTATTTTACAAACTACACGGCAGTGAAAACTTGTTAGCGTTTTTTATTGTCTAATTTTTTAATTATTTATTATCCAAAATATTGTTTACATTATTAAATTTTTCGTAGTATCTAATCAAATACTAAACACTTAAGTATTGCACGAGGTATTACATCAATTCCATATTCGTACAAAAAAATAAATTAATATAGAATAGAACCGCCAGGCGATTTTATATTCCTATTGAAACTTTTGTTTCTCGTTGTCTGTATACGAAAAATATGTGTGTGTGACAAATTTTTTGGAAGATCAAATTTACAAAGGGTTCATTACGTGCTTCGTTAACTGATGCCAATTTAGAAAACCAGCTAACAAAAGATGTGCAACGTCGAACATAAATATAGATTTACAAAAATTAAGTGAAAGAAAGGATAAATAATATCTCATTAATTAAGATTCCAGAGTAAATTATATTGAATCATAGTATAACGATAAAGTTTTATACATTTTGTATTTGTATTACATTTTTTAAAAGCATGTTTACCTAAAGTGTAACTATTTGGGTTGCCCAGGCCTGTTCTAGTGCAAAGGGTTAACTATTTCCTGTTTCACGGAATTATCCAGCACTCTGTCTGTATCGGTGATTGTGGAGCACCCTGTACATGACAGAAACTGCAGTATTATTTCCGTTACAAAGAAGAAAATGCAGAAATTAATTTTGCTAATGCACAAAACTGCGGATAAAGGGTAAGATGTCCCGTTTCTACAATAGAAAAAGCTGCTCCGTTTTATTGCGCCCTGAGAACGATACGTGATACCGACGGAGCCGTTCCTCTCTTCTATTCTCAATATAACGCGTGCTTCATATCGTCAGACATATTCGTATCACATATAAGGTGCATTTCATGCCGGCGGAGATATGCTCGATGTTCCGAAGGGGGTCTAAAGGAAAGCGATCAGTCGGAAAGAACGTTTTCAACCGAGAATAATGTTCTTTGATTCATCGAATGCATTTCTCGGCTGCGTTTCATGCGATGCTGGAATTTATTGACTTCTTAACATCTGAAAAGCCGGAAACCTAAAGGGAGGATTCCGACCACCAACCTGCACTCATCAGTGTAGGTATGCATATGACGCGCAACCTTTCGTTTTAATATTTCACTTTGCCGAACGAGCTTGTCGTCAAATATTCAAAAGATTTCTTTGAAAATGCGTGAGCTGTAGAGAATTTAATTATCGGGAACCAACCCACGTGTTTTGATCCATCAATATTTATCGCTAATCTGTTAACCTTTATGCGAGCATGGCGTATGCAGAATTGCGTGGACTCGAAATAAAATATACTGGAAATTGCGATAAAAGTACTTTTATATTAAATGGGAGGTAAAGAGAATTTTATTTGTTACGAGAAAATAACGAAATTTACACGAATGAAAACAGGAATATTTATTTTATTATAATTATTTGAAGTTCGTGCTGATAAACATACATAGTGAAATCAGATAAATATTTCAAATTGTGTTCCTGGTAAGACGAAAGTGAATAATTTTTGAAAATTAATCAACGTGAACATAAACTTCGAAAACATTTTTATTTTATTTTCATTTTAAATAATGAACATATTTTGTAAAATACTATCAACATCTAGTATACTAAATACTATCATTCTAGTTTTCAGAAAACAATCTTTAATAATTTTAATTTCTTCAGCTGTCAGTATATCACAAATCGATTGAAAAGTAAATTTTTCAGAACGTGAAACGACTCAAAAATTGGTACGACGGAATGCAAAATATAATTTTGAATATACTAATACGAAACTGTGGTTAACAATAAATGTATAAGTGATATTCTCTTCACTTTGTTAAAATTATTAACAGAAGTGTCGAACATTCAAAGATTAAATAATCCTTCCAACAATCCCAAAATAATAAATCGGATATGAATTCTAGCAACTCCAGTATGAATAAATAAAAGAGTAAATTGCAGAGTTAGTTGGAAATCTCGCAGAACAGCAGAATTGATGGCAATAGAGCGTGAGAAGAAATTGTTTACTCGAACAGCTAGTCTGCGCCCTAAAAGATTGCTATACATCCAGTTTAATAAACGGTCTGGCACACCAAGTGAACGCAATTTAGTGATTAGAATGTTATGATCAACGCAGTCAAGTGCATTTCATAGTCATTAGCGGTCCCATGAGAAAGAAAGTAAAATAGTAAGCATCACACAAATGAATTTAACGGGGTGTATATTTTTCTATCAGTCATTTATTATACCTCATGTCATTTGAAAGTTTCAAGATTGCAAACTTTCTCGAAAGAATGAAGAAAGATGTGAACTCTATAATGATCGTAAAAAATTTTAATCAATTTTAACACAGTAATTAGAGTGGCTCCATTCTTTAAAAAACAGAAACAAATTGTTTGCAAGAAGTGTGTGAAAGTTTTAATTTTTATATTTTCGACTATGAAACATAATATTGTATTTTTAATTTTATCACTTCTTCAAAATTGGAAACACTATACCAACTATTAAATGATTATAAAAATTGCATCATACGATTACCATATGTACACAGCGATTTTGTACGATAAATATAAAAATTTTCTGTAGGTTCTTGTTGATAAATCCATTTTATCCACTGTATCCACTTCCTTGGATAATTGAAAATTAAGCTTATACTATTGTATAGGGGATGTATATGTATGTAGAAAGTATTAATGTAGGGGTTCAAAAGTTCGCTTCCAGTGTCATACATGTGTGCTAACTACGATTTATACGTACAACGAGAAATCAATTTCGCCCACGCCATAAACCATAGCACAATATTCGAAGAATTTACAACTTTTCTGTGGCGATGTTTTTCCTCATATTTGACAAGAGGTCTTTGTGATAAAGAAAATTGTATGTAACAAAATATTGTAACTATGAAGGCTATTGCTAAAATAAATGCTGGCAGGGCACGCGTCAAACTAAGAGTTTATCCGACGTAATTAACAACGTCGGTATAATCTCGCAGTATTTCACGCAGCTGATTGTATCGGATCTGATAAAATCAATACACAAATTGTTGACGGAGAGCTCTCATTAATTATAGATACGTCGGACATTTGATATCCGAACGACATTATATAATTTACTTCCACGTTAAAAAATGAATTCTATTCGCTAATACAATGAAGCGATGATCACGTTGAATGAAAGAAAGTTTAGTGGGTCCAAAAAGTATCTCTGCATCATAAAAAATCTTAAGATAAAATGAACAATGAATTATGAAACTAAACGCGTCTAGCTTTAAAACGAGTCGAAATATACAGGGTGTCGCGAAAATGTTATTCCTTGGCAAGGGTGATTCTTGGAGTCATTTGAAGTAACTTTTTCCTTTGCGAAAATGTTCTCCGCGGCTTCGTTAAGGAGTCATTAATGAAGAACACGGACCAATCAGATCAGAGCCCGCCCCGCTGTAGCTGCGCTCTGATTGGTCCGCGTTTTTCCTTAATAACTCCGCAACAAAGCCGCGGAGAACATTTTCGCAAACGAAAGAGTTACTGGAAATGACCTCAGGAATCACCCCTTTCAAGGAAGTACAACATTTTTGAACCACCCTGTCGTACGATCATTTTTTACGAAACGATCACGGCTTAAATATCGACGATTTCTCTTAGAGTTCAAATACTTCTTGGCTCCACAGTATGTATATACGACAATTGGAGGAACCGGGAAACAAGTGTGCGCAGTTGGAGAAGGAAAGGAACCGAAGGATAACAAACGGCGGCGGTGCGGCCGCAGCGCAAGAAAACAAACGCTCGTTAACGAGGCGCATCAGGGCAGATTGAAGAGATTTCCTGCCGCAGTTTAGCCGAGCGACTCGCTCCTTCTCTCTTTCTCTCTCCTGCCCCATGGACCTCGACGACGACTGGGACCAGAGGTTAATTTATCGAATTAAACGTTCTACAATTGCGTTATAAGACCGAGTCACCGGGACTTTCTGTTCGCGCGCATGTGTGTCAACATACACGCGTGTCGACCGTGCAAGTTTCTTTTCGACGACTCACCACGAGTCGATTGTGCATTTCGTCTAAAACAGAGCGGGAAATATATGCCCAACCCTCGCATCAAAAACCTGCAGTGACTCCCACTAATATTCGGACACTCTTAGAAAGACCATAACTTTTTTAAAATTGGAATGTACGATTTGAAATTTTTGCAAATTCTTTTGTAATTGTAGAAAAGAATTCTTCTCTAATTGTAGAAATGAATGGTGACTATATAATTGATTAATAAAGCTCTATTCTTTAACATCTAACCATTGAATTTTATTTTCAAATCGGGCACGAACTTCTTTTAAACAGATTTATACACTTTCATTATCAGTGAATAGCATCTGAGTCGTCGAGGCTGTTCCAACAGTGGCATGGCAGAGTTAAATGGGACACCCTGTAATATACATTTTATGTGGCAGCAAGGGTACAGACATTTTAAACAATTTCTTGTACATTCACTAGCACATAAAATTGATACAGTCTTCTCTACGAGGATCTACTGCACAAGTATAAAATTACTAGAATGCATTTAGCGTGAGTTGTTATTAGGTGCACTCGCGCAAAGTGTTAAACTAATATTTCTACAAGAAATATATTAAAAAACTTTCTTCACAAAAGAAATAAAATACTCTGGAGGTTTAAACTTGTTTCTACATAAATTCTTATATCGCACTAGTCCATCTAACACCACATTTCATCTAATATTGATGCGACGCAACGTTCGATCAATGTCGAAATCGATTGTACGGATGCAGAATGATGGAAGAGAAAAAGGGAAATATCCCGTTGTCCTGTGCAATTTCATGGAAACGGAGTTGCCTAATTACAAAAAAATCTACCTCTGCCATCAACTCTCGAAAATTGCTTTACCGTTGGGACCAAACACAGTGCATGAGGCTAATACAGTTAGTTACACGTATCGGAATTGCATTGCACAATCGATTAGTCCTTTTAGTGTTCAACAAAACACTCTCTTTCCGTTTTTTGACGTTTCTGTGTTTCGAAAATAATAGTGGTCCCGTTATTAAAAGTCAGCCATCGACAAAAATTTATTTTGGTCTTTCCCATCGTGCAGAGTATCTTAGAAATCCTGCGATCCGAGGAAGGGTTGCTTAAAATAATTCCTGAATCAAGAAGATCCGCGATCCTCTTCGGACCTCATATGACTTTCGCTTTTAGATCAAACACAGATGAATGTCACAGAAAGATAGAGGATATCAAGAAGTCAACTATAGGGTAAAAAGGATTCTCGACGCAACCAGTGATTACGGGGTGAGACGTCGAGTTTGCAGACACGCACACCTACGGTTCAAAGTCGCCATGGAAACGCTGCCATACCCAACGAATGCGACGCAATTTAGAATCCGTTTCGAGGCCAAACGAGAAACCGAATAAAAGTCTGTTCGTTCGCAGCTCCGCCGAAATCAAATTGTTCTTCCGACTTTGACAGCATTCTCGTCGAGCCACCGCGATCCGATGATCCCTCTCGATACCGGCAGCGCGGCTGCTTTTGTAACGAAGCGTACAATGAATTTGTCTGACAGCGTGCTTCCGGCTATGATGTATTCACTTGTTACATGCGAGGAATATTCGATTTTAATGTGCGAGCGCTACGTGGCGTTTTGATCGACAAATAACATTAGATATTAGGCATATGAAAGCACATTGATCGAAGTGAACGCCATTATGTGAACGAATTGTTTCGCGATTGTACCTCCTTAAAAATCAAATTTATAACGTTATATTAAACTAGTAACATGAAAAAATAATGACATTTTGAATTTGTATTCGAAGATTAATTGTAACAAATGCTGAGTATTATTTAATAAATGAAATTACCACAATATTAAATGATACCTCTAGTTATATTTTAAATTGATATTCTGATTGCGCTATTTATTTATTTATAAATAATATGTATCAAGAGATATTGCGTTGCAAGATGTCTATCTTACTTATAGCATGTCACATACGATATTACGTGGCAGGATATTTGGTCCACCAATGCGAAAGGAAGAAATAGCAGAATACTAAGCAGATGGATATTCATATTTTCTATCATAAAAATATATACTCCCTCTGTTGTAGTGCAAAATTGCGAAGCCTTCAATCAAAATCAATGTTTCGTGACATCTGTCATTTGTTTTGACACATCTTTCAATTTTTAGGTTAACCTAATTATTACGAATTACAACTATTTTTCTAATTTCATTCGCTGATCGAAATTTTAATGATAATTGTTTTATTTCAGTTGAATATCTACCCATTGTAAAAGTAAGATGAAAAAAACAAGTTATGCTGGAAGCAAAGCTTCGCAGCCAAGGGATCCTACCTACAAGTTTAAAATGCAGTAACGAAATTATTGAAAAATCCAGAAGCTATCTGAACACTCAAAATAGAAATTAGGAGTAATATTTTTAATTTATTATTTAATGTGATCTAGTTTATTTTATAATAAATTCTATATTTATTTTCTTTTGCTACTATTATTATGGAACAAATTAAATTCATCAACTGCTACTATTATTATGGGACAGAGGGAGTATATTATTATATATTATTGAATTTCTACCGAGATACAAACGAGAAGCTTCGTTGATAGAATTGATTAATTACACATTCAATCTTGTTATTGGAAAATATATTCTAGTATTAATATCCTTTAAAATCAATTTATGATCTCCGCAGAAATAATTCTACTGGTAACCAGAAACTAAAATTTACATTCTCCGTATTGTCAATATTGATTAAAAGTTCAATATAATTCTTTTGCAAAACTATCGTTTTTATATGTAGGAGAATACTTTGATATTCGAGAATCCCGGTAATTGAAATGCGTATGAATGAGTTCGAAGCTTTCACATGCTGAATAAACTTCCATTTTCAAAATGTAAATTCAGGTAAAAGGGTCCAGGGAATCCGAAAGAGTTCTGCGTTAAAGCAAATAATGTAGAAATGTTTATGCTCCTCAATTTACAGAATAAATTAAACAGTTTTGTACGAATTGCGAAGACATTAGAAGCATTTCAGTTCCACCGTTTTAAATAGAACAAATCACAAAATTCCAGGCCTCTCGATCCATTGTCCTTACTGACGAACAACCATTAAACTTGCAGTTCAGCAAACTCGCAAAACTTTCGTTTCTAACCCATCAAACTGCAGCCTCCAATATCCCTCCATTGATATTCGTCAATTCAGTGGGCATGAATAAGTCCGAAGCTTTCACATTTGAAACGCGCTGAGTAATGTTTTATTTTCAGAATGCAAATGGAGGTGAAAGGGTCTAAAGATTGATAATCCGAAGCAGTTCAGTGATAATTCCACAGGAACACGATGAATGGTAACATCAAATATCGAAATAGTCACGCAAATGGTCGTGTACCCAGTGAACCACGCAAAGATTAAAGAGAAACCAATTTGACGTTGCAGAAAATTCAATGATCAGACACAGCGCAGCCTGGGCAACGTCAAAATGCTCGATACGAAACGACAGCATCAATCAATAAACTACCATGTAACAAGTAACAACCGTTCATTCCGGACTGAGCCAATTCGCAACGGACAAAGCGCCAGCACAAAAGAACAATAGTCTCCTGCGAACTCGTACAAATGGCGAGCAATTACAGAAACACGTTTAAACAGTTCCGAGACTGGGAGCCATTCGAAAGCGACGGCAGCCTGATGGACTGAAATGTCCATATCGAACGCTGTTATGGCGCAAGAAAAACCACTCGACATAAATATCAAGCATCACGACCACCCCTAAACACCGCGAGATCCTATCGCCAGAATGTCCGGGACTCGTTAGAGCAACGTGTCTCGAAAGAGAGAGGGGGACAGAGAGGGAGAAAGAGCGAGAAGCGGAAAACGATGCGGCGAAGTGGCTGGTGATACGTAAAGCCTCGTTCATGCCGGTGGTCATGGAAACCGGCTTTAAAGCAGCTCGCGTCGACGGCAGCGAAAGCCGATTTCGCCACAGAATACAGGAATATCGATCTCGATGTTCCTGGTGCTCCGATGCACTTCAGACCTTCCTGGCGAGAGGCTGACCCGGCCAGACGCCGCGAATCAGACGTCTGAATAGCAGAGCCAGGTGAATGGGAATACCCGTTCCTATTCCCTGGCGAACAAGGTGTCGGCGGGTACCACCGGCGGCTTCGTGTACACTCACCAGCCGACAATGGCGCCGATGGACGGGAAAATTGCTCGATCGATGCACCTTGGGTGCTCCCCGAGTCCTTCGCAAGTCCAACGGAATTGCCAGATGATCGCGAGGAGGACTCGCCATCAACCGCCACCCAGATATCGAGACGGACCAGGAGTAATCTAAATGTATATTAGGTCATGCTAGGATTTCGATGGCTCCGATCCAGGGTCAAAGGAAAGATGGCTTTGATGGGATTCGCTGACGGCCCGCTTGTAATCAAGTGTATCTTAGGAGATGACTTTGATCCCCGATTGAATACTCGACTGGAGCGAATCAGCTGAGTTTGGTTGTCGCTGAGCCGCAGATTACGAGCGACGGTGACCCGGCTCACTGTGATCATGGATCAAGGAATTCTGGTCACACGTTCAGAAACGAGTCTGTTGTTCAGAGTTGAGGCTTCTCTATTCTGGCGTGTTGAATGTCGCAAGAATTTTCGGTGATCGGCGTTATCGATGACAATTGTTAGCTACGGTAGGTATTGTTCGGAGCTAAACAGAAGTGACTTGGACGGAACGAGTCTTTTCGGCTCTAGCGAAACATTGGCCAAGTAGCCACACATACTACGCAGCGTGTGTTGTTAAAGACTAAAGGGGCCTCTGGACCAGTGATGCCATATGGGTACCGATCGGTACCCAAATTCTCGGAAATACTCTCCTCCTTTTCCCCTTCCACTATTCACCTTCCCTATTCCACCGACACGTTGCGTATGCCCCGTCGCGCTCTGGTCATCAGAGAGGGGGTACATCATATATCTATCACTTCCCCCCGTATGGCATCACTGCTCTGGACGTTCAATAATATTGTCAATATTTGGTATAAGTCCAAACACCAGGAACGGATTAAGGTCGTGTACCGAGGTGCCACTGTAGTTTGTTAATATCTTTGTTATACGTGTCACCGACCAACCACAGAAACGACCTCTCATCCTTCTGCAACGTGGTAGCTCGAGCATCCGAAGTCGGAGAGGTAATAGAACGTGTTGAGTCGATCGTAGGTCTCGCACATTTGGTACATGAGGGTGCTTTCATCGACTCCGTGGCTTTGTCGGGCTCGCAGAGAGCGAGAGATCGCGTCGTAGAAGTGCTGAGTGAAGTTTGAAGATTGGCTTGAAATGTTCAAAGGCATCGTCTCGCCTCTTCTCTTGCTCCAGCCAGGCTGACGTGAAATTGCGTTTGCCACGAAAGTATTCGTATACGTGACGCTGTTTATTAGCAGGAAATTCAAGAATATAATCGAATCGCGGATACTCCCGCACTGTACTAATTCGATCATTCGCCTGCACTCTGCACTACAATGCATTCCACCGACCCCGTTTCCATCCCCCGTGGCATGGCAGCGTACAGAGGCGCAAAGCTGCGCATACACAGAGAGGACCTTGGACACCTACACACAAAGGATCTCGGGCACAAAGTGTAGTCGGGAGTTGTCCATCCAATAGGACGTCACAGGGGGAGAGAAAGGCTTTGGGCTTCTGTTGTGGCAGAAAGCACTTGAGTCGAAGTCGAGAAAATACGATAATATGGATCTACCGTGAGCAATATCGCTGACATGCAGGTCATCGTCTTTATCACTATTTTCAGCTGACCGGCACGGTTTTTGTTTCGACGCGTGAAATCATTTCATGCGGAAGGGTCGGTTTACGATGGAGTGAAGGGATAAGGGCGGAAGGCGTCGACGGAGTGAACCTTTTCTTGTCGTGCAGCTGTAGGAGAGGCCAGAGTCCTTTCATTCGGAACCGGACTCGAGAGTACCTTCTTTTAATTCCTACGTCGACCATGTGTGGCTAACGTAAATCTTCGATTAGGTTTAGAAGTTCATTTTATTCTGGTTTAGAATTTTACTAGGATTTTTAGAATTAATTTTAACTTTCTAGTTCCGGTTTCATAAATTACTTTGGTATAATTACTATTACACTATATGTAGCGTAGTGCTTACATCAAAGTAATTAATGGAACCGAAACGAGAAAGTTAAAATTAATCATTATGGATGCTACTTTGATCCGTTCACATCCCAAAAATCCTAGTAAAATACGAAACCTACATAATTACTTGCTACATAATTATTATGACTTTGTAGACATTTTTTTGCAAATTAAGCAGATGTGGAACTTCAAAGTAGCCGAGCAATATGGAAGATGGAATAGTTGCTACATTAACGACGCTCGCCAATTTAATGTCCCAAGAGGCAGAAGCTACTTACAGGTAACGGTGTAATTATCAGCAGTTCGACGGTAAAGAACGTTCAATTATCGACAGACCTAATTCCAACTCTTCAATGAAATTGGCTGCACGAACGATCCAACCGTTTAACAAGAATTAGCAGCAACCGTGGATAGCGCATTTGATTAGCAAGGGGACGTGACAACAGACGAATTATCTCGATACTATATCGCGCTCCAACGATTTCGCAAACGCTTGAGGGTCTTGTCATATTGCCTTATTCCCACGATGAAACGCTCTACTTTATACTGGAATATCATATTTCACGCATGATATTGATATTTCGTGTATTAATTAATTATCGATGCGAGCTTGAACAATCTGATGCAGTTATAAAACAAAAGTAAACATTTGCGATTTCGTTTTGATGGTATACAGTATTATCTAACACTTTCCTGTACGAATTTTTCTAGATATCATAAAATGAAATGTTAATTATCTTTATAAATAATGCTGCTCATTTTTGCTGTAGATTCGCCGGAGAAAGTATAATTAAAACTCCTTGTTGGTGTTAGTCATTTATATTCAAATGACGAAGCTTCTTTTTCTTCGTTGTTAGGCAATGGTCGGACGAAAAATAAAAAAAGTCAGGCGTGTCTTTTTGTAATAATAATACTACTGACCATAATTGCCCGCTGATCGCGATTACCCTATTCTCCCCTACCATCCCGAATCCCAGCGTTACGAGAAAGAAACGCTGCCTGAAGGATACCAGCAACTGTCACAAAACGTTATCAAAGGGAGGAAGTATCGTATCTACAAACGGTCAGTGCGGTGGCGAGGTGAGGCGAGAGAGAAAGGAACCGCGGTTCGTGTAACACCACGAAATTACAGCGGACAGATCGTAAACCTCGGCTGGTTCTCGAATGAACGGCGAGGTGATCCTCCCACCGACGGAGATCGTTACATCCGATATAAAACCGATAGGGAACGGCGCTATCGATGTCGTATAGAATCCCGTCGCGGAACGCATTATCAAACGGATAGCCGCGAAAGCGAGCGGATTGTTTCCTCGCTAGTCGTGGTAACAGTATTTGCGGAACACTTAAACGGAATCCTGTCTCAGGGGCCGGCAATCGGGCCGTGTTGCACCGCCAGCCGATACTGTGCATATAGCGCCATAAAGTATGCGCTATTATTATGTCCGTCATGGCGCGAGTATACGTATACGCGCACTAACGCGCTTTACTTGAACGCGGGAGAACGAGTTTGTCCTGGGGTGGAAAGGTGGCACAACCGTAGACAGATCAAGTAAAGCGGGGTACAAGGGAGACTGCCCACGCGTGAGAAAGTCCTGATCGCTTTCCTTCAGGACCCTCTGGCCCTTCTGACTTCCTGGCTCTCCAAAAATTATGCTATTTTTTTCAGATATCAAGGTCACCTTCATTCTCATAAACGGGAACCCTTTTGAACACCTACGATGATGTGTAGTCCCTTTCGTGAGGAATTCAGGGACTATAAGTACCCAAGGTCATTCAAGGTCACAGACTGATCGGTGTAGTACGCTTCTGAAATGTTGTATATCGCTTCCGTGCCTTGCAATTGAAGCAGCCAATTTTTGCGTAACAATCCGCAGTCTGCTTATAAGCACCGACAAAAAAGTTGATCACATCTCACAAATTATACAGGGTGTCCCAAAATTCCTTCAACAGCCGGAAATGGAAGGTTCCTGACGTCATTTGAAACAACATTTTCCTTTGCAAAAATGTTATCCGCGGCTTTGTTTAGGAGTTATTAACGAAAAACACGGACCAATCAGAGCGCGACCTAGACGCGAGTTGGCAAAGTCGGCCCGGTGCGTCAACTGTCTATTGGCCGACTGTGCCAACTCGCGTCTAGGTCGCGCTCTGATTGGTCCGTGTTTTTCGTTAATAACTCCTAAACAAAGCCGCGGATAACATTTTTGCAAAGGAAAATGTTGCTTCAAATGACGTCAGGAACCTTCCATTTCCGGCTGTTGAAGGAATTTTGGGACACCCTGTATACAGTGGGTGTACAAAGTATTCGTACACCTTTTAAAAACTAATATCTATTTTATAATTGTACCAAACGACCTGATTTTTCATAATCTATTTGGAAGCATTGATTTTCGAAATGATATGCAAAAAAGATTTTCCAAAAATTATAATTTACAAGGTTACATGCAAAAATACAAAAGGCATTTCTTTAAACCTTTTTATTTGGGTCCTTTCGATGCGAGTCGTTTTTTCCTGCGTCGACCGATTTCGATGAAATTTTCAACGTATGTATAACTAACATAGAACGCCTTTTTTAGTTTTGCATGTAACCTTGTAAATTATAATTTTTTGAAAATCTCTTTGCATATCATTTCGTAAACCAATGCTTCTAATTGATTATAAAAAATCCGGTCGTTCGGTGCAATTATAAAAAAGTTATTAATTTTTACACTGCAAATCCCACGTTGCGCTTCTGAATATTCGCAAATTCTCCGGCAAAAATTTAATTTCACCATCACACTGTATCGCTATACCATTTAATAAAAATAATGCACGTCAGTTTGTGTAAACGTTAATTAATTTCGAAGCAAGAGCCGAACCCGAACTTCTTTCTTTCTTTACTTTACCGTTTCATTAGTCGTTTCATTACTCTGGAAGCAATGGAGGCCATTATTACCGCAACCATCGTCCCTACGCGCCTTAACCGCGGAACAATTTCTGCAATGATTATCCTAGCAGATAGGACTACGTGTATCCGCGTAAAACGAAGTGTAACGCGAACTCCGCGATGTAGTATTATGTTCAAATGTTAATATGCAACGTGCGGCGGCAGACAATAATTACATTTGGAATCACGGCTTGGGTAGGTCGAGCACATTGTAGTCTTTAATAAGGTATCGCGGAACGTTTCGTTTTTCTGACTGTTTATTACCGTGAGCAATAATTTCCCGATGCCCGGTACGTGGCACTGTTTCTCGTTAAATACATCCGTGTACCGTTCACAGCTGCTATTTACGTTCACATGAGCGTGAACATCAAAGACGTCGGGCATCCTCTCGCCGTAAAGAAACCAAGCCAGCCACGATGTTTTCCAATTACAATAATCTGCGCTGAAACTGGTCCAACTGCAGGGAACGTTCCATTCGAAAACGTTACTTGAACAGTTTCCATGATCTCTCGCAAACCTGCTGGTCGTGTTGGGTGCGCATATCTCGGAATGGAACTTAATGACTCGACTGGTAGATTTGGATGGAAAATGAAAATTGTCTGCATTCATTGCAGGATGCGGAAGCTACATAGATTTGTTTAGATAATCATTTAAATTAGTTGACAATAATGTAATGGTAATTTGAAATTCTTTAAATGATTTTACTATGGGGACCGGAAAGTAATCTCGTATTTTTTCGTAAAATTAAAGTAGTAGATCAGTGAAATAGTCACCATCCTTATCAATGACTTTCTGCCACCAAGTAAGTAACTTTTCAATTCCAGATCGGTAGAATATAGATGGTTTTTGATAAAACAAATTTAGAAATGTAGGTTTTTAGCTCTTCTACATTTCGAAACTTCTCTCCACTTAAAAAATGCTGAATTTAAATAATTTTCCGAGTTGTAACTATATGGTACAGTCGTTATGGGAACTATTCGTACAGCGACCAATTTAAATAAAAATTCGTATATCCATGCCAGCAATAAATTTCACCGCGAAAAAAATGATTAATAAATATTCCCAGACGTTTTTGAAATAGACTTCGAGTAAATAAACTTTCATGATGTTTGATATCAACAAAAATAGAGACAGCTGCAGAAATATTAATGTATCCATAATTATAACTTCATTTATAGAGTCTACTCGACAAGGTAGCATTTCATAACATCCTGTCTTACATCCCACAGGATACAAGCTTAAGAGATTAAACAATCTAATTAATTATAAAACCTACCGTATCATTACAGAAAGAACATTTCGCTTCTTCAAACGCGTGTTTGTCGAGAAGATACAAATAAAAGCAAAAATGAGGATGCCACGAAGGCAAGACCAGACTACGAAGGATATGATAAAATTCCTTGTCTCATTTATACCGCGAAGCAAAAAATAACATTGCAGAGGCCACTACACGTATCAAGGAGGTTCATTTCAGAGATTATACCATAAGGAGATGTTAACCGGGGGAAATGAACTTTTCGAAAATTCGAACGAGAGATATACAGGGTGTCCCAAAATTCCTTCAACAGCCGGAAATGGGAGGTTCCTGAGATCATTTGAAGCAACATTTTCCTTTGCAAAATATTATCCGCGGCTTTGTTTAGGAGTTATTAACGAAAAACACGGACCAATCAGAGCGCGACCTAGACGCGAGTTGACACAGTCGGCCAATGGACAGTTGGCGCGCCGGGCCGGCTGTGCCAACTCGGGTCTAGGTCGCGCTCTGATTGGTCCGTGTTTTTCGTTAATAACTCCTAAACAAAGCCGCAGATAACATTTCTGCAAAGGGAAATGTTGCTTCAAATGATCTCAGGAACCTCCCATTTCCGGCTGTTGAAGGAATTTTGGGACACCCTGTATATTTATAAGTGGAACGAGGTCAACAGTGCGAATTAATCGATGTCGACGCGAGGAACGCAATCCTGACGACTTTCTTGGAAACACGTCATTTATCCATAAACTTGTTGACGGGATCGCGATGTGCACCGTCTACCATGTCTCCTCGCTGCCAATTATTTTCTCATCTATACCACCGTCGCCATCACCATCTGCATCTCCAAGATTTTTTTACGGAACAGCGATTATTCCCATCATGGTCGACGACGAATCTCCGACGAGAACATCAAAGTCCTAGAACTTCAAGGGTCTTGCAAATCCCACGCGCTTTTCGCCGACTTCTCGTCTCCGCGGTGAATCTTTTTCCACCAAGTAATTGCTGAACGACAAGTAACTGGTGGTCTTTCAGGTTCTAGGTGTAGGATGCAATTTCCGATCGCATGTGACACACGCTGAATATCTTATCAGTGGTCGCAATACGTTCGCGATCTGCAGTGCGGTGTTGTCAACTTGGATTTTTCAAAGTAGGGGAGACCAAAATGCAATAGGAAAAAATCAAAGAAATTTGCTCATGAAAAATTTTCCATGGAGGTATGCGATAATCACAAATTTTTTTCACGAGCAGCTATGATATTACAATTTTCTTGTACGTCGAAGATTTATGGGATTCTAAAGTGCAGTAGATCTTTATGCTACCGAATGCGTGCAATTAATCATTTCTTGTTCGCAACAGGTTCCTCAATAGTATGGAACCTATCTACGGTTTGACGCAGCCATGATCTCGTCTACGTAGACAATTTATTACTTCCTTATCACTCGACCGACTCGCGTTCTTTCTCTTTTCTTCTGGTAGCACGCGTGCTCTGTTATCTACGCGCGCGGCACATAAGAAACTCGTCTGCCAACATGCTCGCGTTTCCAACATGCCAGTGATCCCGTATTTACAGTCTAGAGCAGATCAATTAGTCATTCCACATAATTTCCTCAACTGTAGAATGTGTATAAACATTGTATAAACCGCGAAAATTTGTTTATGTAAAAAAAAATTGGGCACTTAATCTTCAGTAGGTTCTCCAGGACATCGTTATGAAGAAAAGGAATTTTTTCGGTGATAAATCGTATCCGAAAAAGTTTGGTCTTTGAACGCTTATTGTAACGAGAGTTTTTAATAACTTTAATTAATGTTATCGTTTTCGAATGTAATGGACATTTAAGCAACTGAACTGTTCTGAAAAATTACGTCGAAGCTTCGACCATTATCAAACTGCAGATTTGATGCATTTATGACAAGATTGTAAACGCATTTTAAGAAAGTGGAGTCAAATAAAATTTTATCTTCAGTGGTAGTTTGTGCGTGCTTATATCACGCTGATTAAATATAATGCTGATTTCAAGTATTTTTTGAATATTTTCAGGAGCCACAAATGCATAAAGATCCGCAGTCTAGCGATAACCGAGTCGCACTAGTCGGAAGGAAGCATCGCGATGTTACCATTCACGTCGCGTCGCTGATAACGCGCGACCGTAGGATGCTCGCGAGCATTGACGCTGCCGTTTACGATACCGAAGTCTGCTACAGGCCCGACAAAATCACGCGACCAATGCTACTATTCCGCCATCACGCTAAGGCTATGTCTTCGATATGTCCAAGGATACGCTAAGGAAATGTCCACATTAAAGCAACATCGTGCAACCTGTTGCCTCCTTTTTTTTTACCGAATAAAATTATTAGTATTTTATAAACAAAATGGTAAGAAACGGAATAATGACTTAAAGTTTCTGAAATTTTACGTACAATATTCGCTTTAATCGAAAGTCACATTGGTCGCGAAAAATGCTCCGTTTAGTCGCAATCAGTAGATACAGCAAGTCTCGTGCAGACCTATTGGTCGATTCTTACTCGACAGCATGCACCTAACCGACTACAACTGCGATTTTCAGCCGAAAAATTGAAAAAGATATTCTAATAATGTGGCTAGGTAAATAAAAACTGATATTGTAATTTTTACGTGAACTGAGCTTCGAATCAAAATCAAAATTTGAAGCTTGATATAACATGTTTCATTTGATATACGCACACTTCTGACCCTCTCGAAGAAGAAAGTTAAGACCCCAAAACTCTCAAAAACGGTTTTCCTGCAAACTTTCTCTGAGAGTTTCAACTCCGGAAAGACAACGTTCATCTCCCTGAGGGTCGCAACGGTCACCCTCTTACTTTAGCTACTTCCGTTTTATCGGCTGCCTCAAATTTACCTAACTAAAACAAGTAGGGTGAAAAAGGTAAGGAAAGTTAACATCAACAAACTTTTCAGACTTTGTACAGGGCACATCAGTCCCTTATAAAATATTGCGCAGAACGAACGATCAGTTGTGGCCAAACGTCGAGCAAGTTTAATATCTGAAATGGGATGTTATGTCCGAAAGTTTGAGATCATGTTTTCGATTTATTTGTGCATTTATGATCAAACTGAGTAGGTGTAATTTGAAGCAGCAAAAATATTAAATAGAAGAAACTAAAGAGGTACCATTACATTATTTTTAATCTATTAAATATATTAAGAAAGAAATTAAATTTTTATTTCTGTTGGTGTGCAACGATTGCCACTTCCATAACTGTAGGTTTAAGGGACGGTGTACAGTCCTTAGGTATAAGCGACGCTTGCAGTAAGGAAAAAGCGAGGACCCAAGTCGCAAGGGAACCATCGAACCTAGCACGTAGTCACATTTTATAAAGAACCATTTTGCTGTATTTCGGTCATAAAATTATACGTACTCAACTATACGTATCTTTAACACTGTACACGCGGTATTGTAGGATTCCACTACTTAAATCAAGTCTAACATTTCACCTCAGATAAGGTACAGAAATTTACAGCTCCGTAAATGTACAATATAATTGATTTACTAAAAGTGTACTTTATTTCCTGATATCATATGGAAGCACAAAGAAACTTAGAGTGTCCTATCTTTTTCTCTCTGACTGGATCACAGTACCACGATTCCTGAACAGCGCAACCAGCATGTCGGAAGAAGAAGCAGAAGACCAAGGTAGTCAGAGTCACGATCAGGAAAAGATTAACGCAAAGCCCGGCCTACGGTTCAACGTAACAATCGTTCTGCTGCGACGGCCACGTCCATTCAGCTGCGCCAAGCGATTACGTAATCGTTCCACTTGCCAGGCGAATGCACTACGAGATTACAGCTGATAAAAGCGTGTTGTATTCGCGAGGTCAGTCGACCGTTTTTATGAATGAAAATTTATATTGTTCGCCGGCGGCGTGTCGTGGCGTGGCGTGGCGTAGCGTGGTGCGGTGATTCGCAAACGCTAAACAGTAGGTACCCGCTCCACTTCAAGCCGAGCCGAGCCGGTCCGAGCTGAACGAAGCGGGTCGGGGAACACGCCAGACGCAGGCGGTACGTAATTAATTAACGCGCGCGATATTTTCACTCGCCGAGAGTCTGCGAAAGAGGGAGAGAGAGAAAGAGAACGGGCCGAGACGAGCCGGGCCGGGGCGTGGCGAGGCGACACGGTGTAACGAGCCGTGCTATGAAACTCATCGACCCCCGTAAATCCATTTAACCGAAGTTTATTCCTTACGGAATAATCGTGTAATCTGGCAGCGACGTTCAATTAAATCAGTTCCGAAGTTGCGCTCGGGTGTAGACCTCCGACGTCTCATAATTTAATCCGCACCAGGCATTCGGCACGTCCCAGCGCGACCCGCGCGGGATGAAATTTAAACTCTTATGAATGCGCACGCTCTCTCTCTCTCTCTCTCTCTCTCTCTCTCTCTCTCTCTCTCTTTCTTTCTCTCGTCGCGTTATAACGGGCATCGGTTAATAATGGACATAGTCCTTTCCCCAATTAACAGCGATTCCCAATAGCAAAATATGATTGTATTCAAGGCACGTATGAAAACATACAGTTGGAGCTAATATTAAATGTACATTAAGGTGGCTCTCATTTATTCTTGACGAATATTTTGTTCGAAATTTCTTTTACGGCACTCCTCAGGATTGTTCCAATTAATAAAAATAATCTGTGCAATGTTTGAGATCGATCGGATAACAGGAAAACTTGTCCAAAGGCTCTTAAACATTCATATTTGTTTAACGGTTCATTTTAGAGAGCTTATCAAAACTCTTTACAAGACCTTTGATTATTGTAATCAAATAAATTGTATACATGAACAAAGTTTCATCGAAATCGGTTGACGAATCTTTGAATTTTGATCATTAGACTGCGGATCTTTATGCAAAATAAAAATTGTATATATTCAGTGCAAGGCATAGGGACCAAGTCGGAATTCATTTATCTCTTTAGTGGTTTTATTAAGTTGTAAGAAATGTATTGATACTCTTGTATTCTTGTAATCTCTTTATTGTTTGAAATTACACCCACCCATTTTTGTCATAAGTGCATAAAATCCGCAGGCTATTGATTATTGATAGCTCGTAGTAACTTTAGTCGAGTTTGATGAAACTTTGTGCATGCATGTAGCACACTAGTTGTTTTCTAAGAAAACGGTCGACTCGAGACTCAGAGTCCCTTCGAGGCTTTTGCTTTGGGGTGTTGCGGCCAATTTCCAGGCGACGAGATGCAATTTCTGCACGGTAATTCCGCTCTTCTTATCGGGATTTCTTTGGTTCCCCCGCGATCCTACGAGAACTCTGCACAGATCCCGACGGAGGCGTTTTTGACCCGGCCGCGCTCATCAATTCGGGATTTAATGAATTCCCAGCGGTGCTTCGATTCGACGAGAGGCTCAATGCCAAGGAATACATTTGTCGGGTCGTCGGGAAATGGAATTGGATAAGCAGAGAATGTAATTAAAGAATAGAACGGAGAACAAGGGACACGGAGGTGGACGTGAATCATCGGGGAAGCGGACGAGAATCAAGATTTACAGCTTCGGTATTGCGAAAAGTTGCGCGAATCTCATTTCGTTTGATAGACGAGGCCGGGCTGGAAAGTTTGGCTTGTGTTGGAATATTTTTAAATGTAAAAGAGAGAGATGTCGTAATGTCACAGCTAATAAATGTATGAATTCAGCAATATGTAATATATTGACCTTCAAGTAACCTTCGGCGGAGTTATACGTACATCACTCCATTTAAAAAATCAAGATAGACCTTGAAATTTCGGAAAATATAAACTTGGGAAAACCTAAACCCTAACGTTTAACGTTGTTCCCGATTTTCGAGTGCAGAAAGAGCAATGGGATTGTCTAATTAAATATCTCTGCTTCCGATTCCGCGAATGATTCTGCGTCGCAAAAAGAAGGTAATCTTCGTCGACCGCGTGGCACCTTCGCAGCTGACGAAATATGAATTTCCGTCTGACCGTCCGTGACGACCGCAAAATGTCGATTGAATCGATCGCGCAACCATCGCGTACAAGTCCCATCAGAATTTCATTACGCGTAAACCCCATGGCCAATTTCAGGTCATGTTCTCGGTCTACCTCGAACGATCCACGAATAGTTCGCGTGTGTTCAGTTTACAATCGAACGGATGCTTTTGGATCGACGATATTGGCCCTTTCAATAGATGGACCATAATCGGCCGGGCATTATGCGCAACTGGTCAAAAATTCTCTTGAACTCCTTCCGTATGGAAATACTGGAAAACTGATGATACGGTTAATGATCTAAATACAGTTGAGTCGGAAAGTAAGTTAACGATTGATGATATCGCTTATGCACAAGCATAACGTCGCAAATATAAAAATACAAATTTACAGGAGAGTGCTTAAAAGTCCTTTAATAGTTTAACTGGCTGTGGCTGCCAGTAAAAACAAATATAACCTAATAGGTAGACTGCGGATGTTTATGCAATTTCCAGTTTTTATAGACAAATTTTAAGAATGTGCGACGAAATAAAATCCTGGGTTTAATGGGAACACTCTTTGTAGATTCAAAACAAATAAAAATAGTATCGAATTCTATCGAATATTATTTTCTAGCATTTTTTGAAAATTTCCTAGGGCTTTCTATTTAATTATTTATATAATAATAAATTGAATAGGGCTATCTATGGGGTTAGTTTTATCAGCATGTATTAACATAAAACTGTGTTTATTAATACTCTTCAAGTATTGAAATCAAATTATCGTAGTGTTCTTATGTAACAGGTGTAAATAAATAATTTCATTTACTTTTTTAAAATGAAACATATTTTTTATTGCACCACTTGATGCATCTTGGTATTCTTTACAAGAAAGTGTGAAGACATCGACCATATTTTGTGCATATAATGTTTATTAATTGAAATTAGGTCCGCTATAATTCAAGCATTTATTCACCATGAAATAAGTACACCTATCTTGTTTCAGTTCTACAAATCTCCAGTTCGGAATTCGCCACTAATTAATACTTCGTAATTACTATTATGCAATTAACTCCACGTAATTATACGTAATTAATACTACGTGCAGTTTCCGCTGTGCTTTGCCTAATTTATATTCACACGCGAAACATGCTCGAATTTAACTTTTCTCTATGATTTGGTGCACTCTGCACCATATTGTTTCTAAACAATCTGCCAATATTATTTATTTTAATTAAATATTATATCCATATGCTATAAGTGGCATTTGCGAACGACTCTTCCTTACGGAAATGTTTAAACATTGATAGTTCTTCAAAAATAAGAAGTATTTAAATACTCTTTGGAGCAACTGCAGCTAAATGATTTATTTCCAAAGTACTCAGACAGGCATTCAAGCCAGAAAGAAGAAGGAACAGTCACTAATGGCGCAAAATGAAATAAAAGAGAACGCAGGACTGTTTCTTGAAAAGAAGCCGGAGGTCAAATGTCAATATAAGAAAAAAGAACAGACGAAGCTCTTTGAATCTCATAGAAACCAACAGTGGATACTCGGAGAGATTCTTCAAGAACAAGCAGTGTGCAAAGTTGAATGTAAAAAGATGATTTAAGCTAGTCGGCGGTCGTAAAGTTTCAACGTAACCGTTGAAGACGGTCTGTCGTGTAACAGTCCGTGCACCATAAAACGCAGGAGCTACGCTCCGCATTCGCTATCAGTCTCTTTTTTAATGAATGTCCGAAATAACGTGACGGAAAAAATACCGGCGATCCGCGAGCATTATTGCGATCGTAAAGGCTTTCGCATGGATAGCCGAAGCTAGAACGCTCGCGCTGAACATCTGGGCAGTTACGGAGAATTCGTGATCAAACGCAGCGTGAGATCACCGCGACTAGGTGAACTTACGATGACGGTGCTCCGCATGGAAAAAAAGGAAACGACCTGCGCAACCGGACCAAGGAATCTCCGCGAAGTACATAGCACGGCGTTCTGCATTTTCAATGAATAAACGGGCCGGAGTTATTAGCATCACGTGGATCGCGGCGGCTGCTGCGTCTCCATTTTGTCTTTCGAGGTCGCTCGAGTAATTTTAGAAACGCAGCGAGTCCAACAAATATGTTTTCTTTTTAAAAAATAACCTTCTACTTTTGCCATCCATCGTTCATTTTTGTCTAACAAGGAGAGGCTACAGTGGTAGGGTCGTCGATTTTAATTAAACTTTTTCCCTGATGAATCTAGAGCAGGCCTGGCCAACACGCGGCTCGCCGCGCCGGGCGATTTTATATTTCTATTGAAACTTTTGTTTAAAAAAAAAGATGAAATTTACAAAGAGTTCATCACGTGCTTCATTGACTGATGCCAATTTAGAAAACCAGCTACGATGTGGATAAATAAATATCTGATTAATTAAGACAATAAAGGTTTATTCATTTGTTATTTGTATTAAAGATCCAGAACAAAAGTAAGCAGACCAATGTCCGAGCGTTTCTGACAACACTCCTTATTTATAAAGATACTTAACATTTAATTCTATGATATCCAGAAAATATCTTGATATACTTCATTTCTTAATCATATCTTAATTTTTCCAGGCTTTATCTGATTTCAGTATTCTCAGTACGCAACAATATCTGATAAATACATTTTTAATTGCATAAAAGTAAGAGAGCCTAAGGAGATTACCCATTTTATAATGGGATTGTATTAAATCAATAAGTGGAGGATAATGGGAAACACGGAACAAAAAATCAGAAGTACGAGGCAAAATGTTGTTGGAGTTGCTTTCTTCCCGAGAAAATTGAGTTTGATTTTCGACAAGCTACGCGTGCACCGAGATGCAGTTACACGCGTTCATGAGGCACATTGAAGTATGGGGAATGTTCATCGCTCGCAGTAGGAGCTTACCGGCTTTCCCCCGGCCCCTGCATACTCCTCGAGCACCATCAACCACACTTTGCTGCACATGTACCCGGTCGAAGTTGAAACTCAATTTTCTCGAAGACGAAGCAATTTACGAAACAATTTTATTCCATATTTCCTTTTTCTTATTTTCCCATCGTAGGATTACCACTTTTCGGCTTTCGCGATCTTCTCGCTTGTGCCGGCAGTTACAAAACCCATCTTTCTGCCTTTAAATTGAAGTTTATGCTACCTTACATGTTGACTGACGAAGATGTAGCACACGATACAATTTTATACGATATAGATCAATTTTTCAAAAATTATAAAGACAACACATTTAAAATTGCATACATATTGAACAATTATTTTCTGAGTTTACTATTATTAGACTGTGTATTTTATGCATTTATGGTAAAATTTAATATGGTAAAAATATTAAAAGAATTTAATAATAGAGAAAATAGCTTTTCCCAGTCATCAATGATGAACATTTTAATTATTTGTTAAATTGTGTCCATCCATATGAACGTAAAAATTAGAACACTGCGAACTAAGAGAGACTCTAATTGCCCCTGGGATGAAAAGAACACCATCCGGAAGCCAGTACGAAGCACAGGAAAGAAAAAGTCAATTTTCATTATACTTCACTGTGGCTTGAGAATCCTCTGCAAGTTCTCTTTTCCATATTCTTTTTATACATTTAATTTTTGCTGCACTCGCTGTTCACAGAAATTTTTATGTGTGATACAATTTATATTTCTTGTTTGAAATGTTCCATACAGGTATCCATGAATACGATTAAACGTAACCAAATTATTTAGGAAACAATGCGTAAAAACAATGCAACTGTTTTACAGAGACTTGTCAAACTATCTGTAAAATTTTTCAGCTGCCACAACTGCCTCTCTGGTGCGCCAAATGGGGAACAACATGTTTTGTGGAGCAACGCGACATTTCCATATTCCGCGTAATTTGAATGAAAAGCACGGTTTGCAATAAACCGGGCAATCCGCCATTGCAGTCGTAAAAGATTGCACAAAGCTAACTTCCGAGTCAACATTTAGAATAAAAATGTAATCCTGAAGGCAATGAATGTGTAATTCTCTATGAAAGAATTTTTTTTTATTCTGATTATTTTTTCATCGCATATTTTTTCAATATAATGAATTAATTATTCATCACTCAGTATAAATTGAATAATCACAAGGGACTGTCATAAAAAGGTTGGTTTAAATTATAACTAAAAACATTATTCAGTATAAATTGAATAATGAGAACATTTGTCGGTGGGATTAGACAGATTACATTCAAAGGAAACGTTCAAACAGAATGGAAAGAATTTCGTCGAATGGATTCATTCGGATCGACGGTTGCTTCATTATTCCATGCGGCGAATGCAAGAATTTTTCGTGGGATTTAATTTCAAGATTACATGAATAAAAAGATGAATTAAATCGCTTGCGTATTACAAATCCCAGCGGCGTAACCAAATTTTCATTACGGTGGAATTGCTCGGTCGATCGCGACGGCGCATATAATCTTCGTCCCGTCGACTTCGTATCATATTAAAAAGGATTTGCGCGCAGCCTTCCGCCTTGGTGCGCAAGGTGAACTCCATATTAGATGCCATAATTTAACTGAACCTCGGCAGACTGTAAACTAAAAGCGCGAGCGTTTCCCGCGTTCCTCTATCTGCATGTAAACATCGACTGCGCGATCCAGTTTGCACGAAGAAGATTCGTTTCGAAGTCAATTTGTCATTCCGGATGTGCCGCGAACGCTTTTCATATTAATCGTGACGATGCGAAATGTTAATTATAGGTAGACTGCGGATTTTTATATTTGATTAAACTCTTCTGCATTCACTGCCTGTACAGAAACTAAATCCACACAAGATTTGAATTTCGCGCCATTTGTGCGGTAAAGTGTTGCCAACGGAAAAATAGACAGCGTGACAGCTGACAGTTCAGGGTTATTAAAAATGAAGTGCTACACGAAAGAACTGTCTTCGTAGCTAACTGTCATAAGTGGCATAAAGTCTCCCACTCTACCCTTCCCCTTCCACAACGCTCTTCCCCCATGATTCCGCCACGGCGCGGTCACGTGACGCGTTTCGTCTCCCTCGTGCATGCGTAACAATGTCACGTGACTACTCCGCTACCGGCGGAGAAGAGGTAACTTTTCCCCCTCGTTTCAAGTCAATCCCCCTGATCTGGCTACACTACATAAAACCCGCGATCTATTTAGACATAAATATTAATAGAATATTTTAACTGTGAAGGCTATCGTTAAAATAAACACCGTGTTGAACCAAGACTTACGGAAGATGAAAAAGATATAAAAAACAGGTATCGAGACGAGAAGAAAGGGCTGATAAACGGAGAATATCGGAATTTAGAAACCGCAGCGCAAAGTGATCTTAATTAAGCATCGCGTCTTGATTCAATTACGAAGCAACCGTTCCTTCTTCGCCTCGACATTTTACTAGGGCCGACCACTTAACATAGCGACGTCCCCAACAAGCAATTATGGGTCTCTCCATTAAGTATACGAATCAGAGAGAAGCCAAGGGAACCTGGCAATTATTCCGGGCGGCTAACAAATTTAGCTGGCCCATGTATAAGTAGACCGGCGCGGCGTTTCTCGTTCGTGGCTGTGCAGGACCGGGCCGGAATGGGCCGGGACGGGCTAATATTGTTTACGACGCGAAGTTAGATTAATCTTATAATAACGGTACCAAAACGTGACCGTGGTCACCGGAGAGTCGAGCTTTCGCGACACCAACGATTCCCATGGTAACGATCAAACGCAACCACAGTACGATAGTCGTCTACCTATGGACGTGGCGGGCATCTTGGTCTACCGAGGGTTAATAATTAGCGGGTGTACGTGATCGTCTGCACAATCCCCATACGTGATTTTCTATTACGTTGTTACATATGTCCGATTTTTAGCAGTATAACTTCTTTGTTATTCATCATTTCTTAGCAGGAAGTTTGTTCTTATTGTACGCCTTGGTATTATTAATAAATATACAAGCTGTTTCGTTTATCTGATAACGAAAATATCTTGTGATCTTGTCTGTATCGATTGCGAGAAATAAAAACCAAATAGAATGTTATTTCCTCCTTTAACAATTTTAATAGATGAGAAATCATATATTTCTTCAATTATCAAAATTTCAACATCTCACATCTTCAATTATCAAAATTTTCCTACAATTTTGAATTTCATCTACTCAATTTTCCTATAAATGCATAAAGGTCCGCTGTCTATGATAAATAATAGTATTTCTTAATCGAATGGCTCTGTAACGTTTCGCGTTAATTAACTTGTTCAAGTGAGATAACAATAACCTGAAGTTGCGACTTATTTAATTTATTTACACTGGAACACAAGATATATTTTATTGTGTAACCACATTTGTTCTCAACATATTATACTAATTGGCGGTTATTTAATAGATTTTTGAATGTTTACGATATACAGTTACAGTTGCTATGTACACAGATGAGCAGAATGTTCGAACGACCAAATATTTTGCAGTTTCCTCTTCCTCTTGAGAGGAAAGTCATAAAAATCGGTTGCCATCGCTAAACGAGAGGTCTGCGTTAAATGGAAATTCCTGTCGGAGGCTCGGCTTAAAGCGCGTTGAAAACATCGCGGGAGGGGACGGGGGAAAGGGAAGAACGGGGGTCAAACACAATCCAATCGACAGTAATTAAACAGACAAGACACCGGGTAGGCAGGCAGGCGGTGAAACAGATCCGATCAATGCGAATCCTCGCAAGCATGCTCGAGTTAGATTAATTTGAAGACATTCTTTTGCGCGCAAGTTTAATTAAAGTTGCACGCCCGACGCACAGACACGGGCTGCTTGTGGGGGTTGAATAGCGATCGAACAAACGAACGGATGATCTCGTTACTCGACGTCGACGCGGAGCCGCGGAGCGCAATGGAGCGGAGCCGAGCGGACCGGAGCCGAGCGGAGCGGATCGGAACACGGAGTGGCGCAGCGTATCGTTTTGACTTCGTCCGTTGCGCGCCAACTACAAAACGCATTACGGAATAATGCAATTACCCTCGACGCCTCTTCCGCCAATTTCACGGCAGATTCTCTACCGGTGCCGCGGGTGATTTTTTCTCCGTACGTTCGCGGGCCAACCCGACCGACGATCAAATTATTCACGAAGAACTTTCATTTACCCCGAAACCCACGGAAAAAAACTTCCCCCGCAACAGCGAAACGTAATATCGACGACTTTCGTGGAGAATTCCGGCCCGGCCGACGGTGTTTGCCAGTTTAAAATTTCATCGTGCTACGGCACGGATGGATGAACGAGGAAAATGAAGCCAGGCTACGCGTGTTATTGTTGGAATCGTCTAGGATCACGCGCCGCGTTCGAACAGTGCCTCTTTGCTAGAGACACCAAGGTTACGGAAATAGAGCGAAGAACAAAACTGTACACACAAATGAAATTTGAACATGTGTAAATGTTTATTCTGCTTCCGCTTTCCGCGTGCAGTCATTTTTCTCCCCGGGGATGAAATTAAATGTTTCATGCTTGTGTTGTATTTTTTATGTGAGACCGGTGGAGTACAGTTTATGTTTGCAAAGTGGCTGGAAGCATTTCAATACTTCCCGAGAAAAACACGCAGAAATGTCCTTTGACGTGTTTTCTAAAAGTAGACCCACGTCAATTTTACAAAAATGTGTTGCTGCTAGTGAGAAATGGATTATTATGCTCGTATTACGTATTTTAACATTTTTTGAAAATTTCCATTCGCCATAAATGCATAAACATCCGCAGTCTATTGATAGTTGAGTTTATAGCAATATTCACTTAATTCTTGCAAAGAAGTATGTATAAACGAACTCATTACTCGTCCTAATAAATTTTGTGTGAAATCTTCGTTACAAGGCTGAGTCGTAGGGGTTAGTATGAACTGCAGTGTGGAATTTGAACTACATTCTTAATCGTCGTTGTTTATTGCGGCAGATAGCGACAAGCCGTTTCGGTAGCACAGAAAGTATAAATGGAAGAGAGTTATTTGGCCGGGCAGGTTCAATGAAGTCACGACAGCCGAAGGTTGAACGAATTCGAGCGAACAATTTCGTGACAATAGGTTGTAATTTCAAGTACTCAGAGCTTTGCATGCGACTGACGTATGTAGGTTCACGACGTCTGCAAACTTATGGGTGAGTGTGCGGGAGGACGTGAATTTATAGCTACGACAGGGCCATGTTAACGCCGATGTTGCCTGTTTCCTTTGAAGCCCGACAGCTATTTCATTATTATTAACTGAACTTATTTGATGACACAAATCACGCGGAAGCCTTTCCGAAAACACATGATAACAATGAAGATACTGGAGCCTGTGGTGGTCTGCCCAAGGTGGTTCGGAACCCACCTTATAAAAACTGTAGGTCCCGTCGCGAAATAACCCTGAATAGGAGTTCCAAAAGCGACGTAAAATAAGGAAAAAAGAAAAAAAAAGATACTGGAGCATTCTAGGCATTCGTCAAGAGTATTATTAACCCTTGGTTACCCTGCACGAGATATCTCGCGCCCCGATACTTCCCGATGAACGCTTTTCACGAGATATCTCGCTAGCTAGCACCAATATTTTAACACCGTAGACAAATATATTTTATACGTAACTATATTCTGATTTGTAAAAGGAAGAAATGAATGAAATCTTTATCTCGGGTAAAATAAACCGAAGTCTAAAATCTTTTTGCAATGCTGAAATTTGAAGTACGAAGTACATTATAGTTTAGAGAAGTTAATAATTGAACTGTTGAGGTGTGTTCATGCAAATTCAGATTTCAAGAATATTTCCTTTTTTGAACAGTTTTAATAAATTAACATTCGATACTTTACTCGTTGATATCTCTATGCACTACTGTATAAACATCTAATGTAAAATAAAGATCTACAGTTAGTGTTATATTTATATCGAAATTGAAGCTCTGAAATTCGTATGCACTTGCAAGACTGCATTCCGAACCAGAACTTTTTAAAATTATGATATGCGATATATGCACATTGTGAAAAATCTAATCTAACGTGATGACCATGGAGTCTAAAATATTCTCGAAACTCGTACTGGAAGAGATAAATGCCTGATTGATGACTGTTTCTGTTCATTTGTATCACATTAATATCCACGGGATATTTAATCTTGTATATTACCATATACAGACATTATGTACCGTCATATACTCATTAACCTCTTGACGCCAACCGCCTATCTCGCGTTTTTCAAGTCACCGGCGTCAGTAAGAGATACGAGTCTATGCAACTATTATATTTAGTCATACTCTGTTCCTGTGCCGACATTCGGTACACCGAAAATATATCAATTTTTCTCCTGCATCGGAATATCTCTCGTGTATCTTCAGCAGCTCTGCACATTCAATGCGAACCATTTTCAGCAAAAATATTTGAAACAAATGAAATACTTCAGGACGAATTCGAATTAAATATTTTATTTTCAAAGGCGTACATTTTAATTCTGAGGTTAGAATTCTCAAATGTAATAAATTTAACAATATTTATACTATTTCTACGTCATTTTATGTTTCTTCAAAATCGGAGCATATAGTCCCGGTTTTCCTACTGTAAAGTAAATAGGACTATTTACTCTTTAAAATATTATTTTAACCAGCTCTAAATGTGTTAATAACCCGCGTTAAATAATCCGCACCTAATGTATCATTTAATCGGCGACGGCGCATCGGTTAACCCGAAATCAATATTTCTCCGCGTGAAATCAAATAGTACTACAGTTGCCCCGAACCGTTCCCCCAAGGCGCATAAATTATTTGCGAACAGTTATTCAGTCGGGAGAGAAGCACGTAGGCAGGAAGAGTTCTGAATGATTGATGCGGCGGAGTCCTAAGTCCTAGCCGCGACTTAACGCCAACCTATGCGAAAAGCTGTGCCTCGAAGACTGCCAAGCAGTGCTTTAACCCTGCATAGCATTCGTTTATATGATCCATGATTGCGAGCACTCGCTCGGAAGCTATAAGAAAAAGACTAAAAGAGTATTTCCACAGGAAACAGTGCAAATGTGCAAAATTTTTGCGTTTTGTTTCTTAACCAACTCAAACCTTTGTGGATCTATTTAACATCAAAATTATACAATTACAAATGCATATAATATAACAAGCTTTGACGTTAGGTTTCATGAACACGTCTATGTTTAATTTAGGGGTCTTCGAATTGTACAATTCAAAATTACGTGGTTTAGGGTTGCACTACTTAAACAATAACAAATTGATCTGATAGAATTTGTACTATCACATTGAGTGACATATATGTATCATCCCCGGAAATCACACAAAATTTTCTGTGACTCAGAAATGTAGTAAATACTTCCTCGACTCTCTGTGAAAGTTCCTGTGAACGAAATTTTTGTCAAGTTACACTCGACATAAGAATACAAAGGGTAAATTAATGATTTAAAAAAGTAAAAAGATGTGTACAGAATGTTCTTGTTAGTTTATATGTTGTTTTGATATATTTTCCTCGCAGAGATAGAGGTAGAGCTACAAAGAAATCAGTTCCTTAGATGTAGCACGAGGGAACTGTAGGACACACAAAGACTGCGGCAGCTAGAACGTGAAACTAAGAAAGAAACTGCTTAATTACCTGTCCGCAGCAGCGCTTCGAGATCTCGTGCTTTATTTTTAAACGACCAGACGGTAAACTTTCACCTCGAAAGGGTAATCTGACGGTAGAAACTAAATTGAGTAGGAACAAACATAAAACCTAAAAGTGCTCTGTAGTATGAGCTGTGTGGAAATTGAAAGGGAATTCCTAATGGAACAGAACAATAACGAAGTAATGAACTAATTTACAGCATGGATTTCTTAATTACCATCTTTTATAAAGCTGGCAAATGAAAATATCCGACACAGGGTATTCGAGCAAAGGACGAATAATATTCTGGAAGTTTACAGAGTGTAACAAATTAATTCAATAATGCATAGTGTATGTACAGTGTAGCTATATAAAATTAATCAAAATCGTACCACATTCTATTGTATTTCATATTGGAATATTTATCGAAAATCTGCGTACCCCATAAATGCATAAAAATCCGCAGTGTATTTATTATGTACTGGTTCCGATCCTTGCAGTTTCTAATTGCTGACTAGAATTTAATGAGGCGAAGGAGTTCAGATTGTTAAAGTGCTAACAGATTGTTCAATGATTTGCATCAACTAGAATAAAAGATGTGACGGAATCAAGGGAGAATAATCAATCGTTTTCCGACGTGACTATTGGACGACCTATATCAGTGAAATATAAGGGCTTAACTATGAAACATCACGAAAATAGATGTCGTCGACGTCGTCGTCGGTGGTCTGCCACGAACAAATCTTCGTTAGATCCTTGGCACAAAGATTGCCACGGTCCATTACTCACACCGGTAACCGGGAACGTCTGTGACAACGCGAAATAAGTGTCGGAAGGATCTCCATGTTGGTACATTCGAAACTCGGATCTTTTGAAAGCAGAAAGAAGAAGACAGAGCTCGGAGAAGAGGCACCTACTTATCCGCTAAGATTCGCCGAATATACATCACTGCGGATTACATCCGGCGATTTTTCATTCCTGCGAATGCAGGTTGCTGGTAATATGCCAGCCCCCGATCTACCTGGCAACATCGCAGAGGAGAGAGAAGAATAAAATGATGCTTAAACGTCCTCGTAACATTCGAGTTGACGCTTTAACGGTTTCTTTTATTGTACATTTCTTTTATTATACAGCCTCGGACGGCCGCACATTGGGCTGGCTCGGGAAGTTTGGTGACATTTTACTGTAACTCTTGAATAATTCATTAAAAAATGATTCCTATCTATACTGATAATTCTGTGGTTGCAAGGAAATACGCCGCATGTCACAATTTCAAAAAAATTGGGTTTCGTAGTATAGGATTGACCTATTTACCAGAAAAAATAGTCATGAAAACAAATTCGGAAGGCTCGAAATACTCTACTGTTACATGGCGATAAAAAAATATATAGTTCCATTAAAAACAAAAATTGATGACCTGGATATTTAGAAAAAAATGACCTGGAAAAAAGTTTTTTCCCGATCATTATATTGCCCCTTCGGTTAGGTTAATATTGTCCTATAACGTTTTTCTTTCTATTACTGAAACTAAGCGAGATATTCAAGGTGGTCGAGTTAGCTGGGACACCCTGTATAATAAAATTGTATCTGTCTGTCTGTTTGTGACGGCTTGAGCCATTAGACGCAGCGATTCTTCGGGAAGGTTTAGGAGAAATCCGCAATCGAAAAAGTCCATTCGTTCAAAAGTTGTGACGTCATTAGTGACCAAAGACGACTTTTCCGCCTTCTTTTGGGCACGTTTCTGCTTACAACTTTTGGATTTGTTATTGCACGTGGACAAAGTCACGGATACAGCTAGTCTGACTTAAAAAGTAGTTAAAAGTGTTTGGGTTTAGGATTTTATAGGTGGCAAGCCTACATGAGGAGGACTCGAAAGCAGGAAGAGGGGGCCGAGAGTCTGCAATTCGCGAGCCGCAAGCAATCCTGCCAGATCAAGACTTGTGTCCCCACTCCAGCTTCTCCTCCTAGGGTCACGTGAGGCGTACTGACAGCGTCGAAGTCGAGTAGACAGTCGAAGGGGGATACGAATTGCTGAAATTTCCTATCGCGCACGCCAATAAAAGCTGTCGCGATAAAACTCGACGCTGGTTTCTGAATGAAATTCTCGCGGGTAATTACGCCCAGGTTCTTTTCTTTCTTTTCTCGCAGCGCGCTTCCTCGTTGCGGGTATTTCTGTGGCAGTAATCAGCGAGCAAGCTCGCGAAAATATGAATGCGACGAGCACCAGGCTGCCAGGAGCCTGGCGCCAACAAAGAGCAACGGGGCGGCGTTCTCCCGGCTATAAATCGGCTATGATAATAATCGATGCCCTCAGAACGAATCGATTTATATTACGTGCTGCGAATGTTCTCACGTGACAGCCGGGAAATGACGGCGCAATGGCCAGCAGGCTTCGCAGATTCATGCGATTTAGCGTTCTCGTCCATTTCATTTTAGGACGAAGCGGTTGAAGAACGTTTATTTTTATCGGGACTATTGTCTTGGACAATTTTTATTTTGCATAAAGATCCGCAGTCCAATTATTACGACAATTGCTAAATATTTTTTGAATTGATCAATTGAAAAGAATAATATTTTGTTTCGGGACTATCCAGATATGTTTTTAGTCCACCCAATATAAACAGAAATAATTAGATCGTATTTGTTTTCTAAATCTGACTGAAAATTACGAAGAAATTACAATATTGTTACTCCACATCGTTCGCTCCAGCTGAACACATTATATTTCACATGTTAAAAATTAGTAGTGTAACGTACGAATTCTTTCATGAATAAATGTATGCACGTATTATAAGCAAGAAAGACTTCGCATGAATGAAAACAAAGTGATAGCACAATACTCCATATTCAGAGGAAAAATGCATACGCTTTAAACGTATCTTCAAAGCAATGATTTATATTGGTCATACCGAGTCAAGAAATACACTGTTATCAATAAGAAAAGGAAGAATTAATATTCTCTTTCACAGTTGTATCTCTTTGCGTGGTAAATACTGATTGTTATGTAGATTCATAAAATGTGACAACCTCTTGAATCATTCTCTTGTTATTGTATTCGACGACGGTCGATTAATGCTCGAATGTCGATTCATAGAGCAGTGAAAATGCAATAAAGCTGCATATGTGACGTATAGAAGGATAAGGAGGTATTATTATGTCGATGATACAATATCATAACGTCGTCAATATTACTGGCATAATATTTTACTATTATAGTAAACCTGACTACACCCGAAGTGCCATTAACATTGTGGCCACGTTGACAACACTAATCATGGGACATTTATCGATAAAATACTGTACCTGTTCAGAATGGCGAAAAAGTTGTTCGGAATGGTGACCTTGACAACATATTTAAAGCCCATTGAAATTGGTGAGGAGGTAACACCTCGACAAGTGTACTCGTACCTCAAGCTTGCTATTTTTTCAGAACGGGTCAAAAAAGACCCCCCGAGCGCCGGCCAGAGGTGAACGTCGCGCCGCGCTTCGAATCCAGCAAACGTTTGCGAGTCGGCCGCAGTTTCGCGGATTCTGTTTCTTGTTTCCCTGACTATCTTAATAGCGTGCTTGTTTGCTTGCACAGTGTGCGCCGCTCGTTCGAGTGCTCGCATTAACTAACGCGGCGAATTGCCTTGGCGATTACTTAACGCCATTTTCAACGTAAACACGCTACCGTATCGTCGTGTGGCTATAATATGTGCTTGTAGCGAAGCGTTTCATTCAGATTGCCCTGAATAGTGGTCGACAGGAACAGCGGACATTCATTCTTGGCGATCCTCCTCTAGGGAGGAATACTGTACCTCGGCTTACGCCATACCAGTTACGCCGACCGGATGTTCGGGCCCATTCCTATTTTTTTGGACCTACTTTTTATTAAGGTGGATTCCGAACCACCTATATGTCAACAACACACGAAAAACAGCACATGGGCCACCCCCGGCTTTTTCACCGAGCGGTCACCCATCCTAGCTGTGCTCCGTGCGCCCGTCGTTTAACTTCGGTGATCGGACGAGAACCGGTGCTAGCAACGGGACCATGGTCGTTGACAGGAACAGCGGACATTGGAGAAACCTTCGCAGGGCAAATTACACGGCACTTTACACTCACGATTAAGAGATTCACTGCATTATTTTATTATCATTTAACGCGAATTAACCTCTCGCCTTATTCGGACTCTCGGAGAAGATTTCGAGTTACTCTCGATGAACGAAAGGCTCAGAAACTAATCAGTGGAAGTGCAATTTCATCGTATCAATTTACTTGAACCATCACGGTTTAGTTACCGTATCTTTTTTTATTCTCAAGTTTACTTGCAAAGGAGTGCCGTTGGGAAACTCCAATGTCATGGTTGTCAACTTTATTTTTCTTTATACACAAACTTTTCATGAGCATTAGAAGCAACAACTCGTGTTCACGAAAAAGTATTATTGTGTTTCTTATTGATTCGTTTTCAACTGAAAATTTTTCACCCCTGATTGCTTAAATTTAAAGCCGGGTGTCACGTGATCTCTAAAACTTTCTCCCTGCCAACTGCTGATGGACGCGATCAGTACCTTTACTTTGCTGACATCTGTTCGCACAGCTGAACCAAATTTCAAGCATAAAAGAAAAATCATACCACGCATTTCAGTGAAATTTTCCAGGCTAAATTCACGTCACTGCTTCGATTGCTAGTGACTTTGCTCTCAAACGAGCACGGGTTTGTAGAAAATTGGAAAACTTAATAGGAAAGTTGTTCTCAAAGACTGGAAAGCTTAATAAGGAAATTGTTTCAAGCAAAATTCAGAAACTTCAAACGGAAATTCTTTGAAGAATCATCATCTTTCGGTACCGCTTCGTGTAATAACGCGCACGCTCGCTGACATAGTTTCAAACATTTCACGATCGTCAGGTTTTTATAAATCACCGGAATACCATGACAAAACCGACTTGCCGCGAATGAATTTTCCGAGGGGGAAAGAAAAATACAGAGCTCGAGGCAAGGAAAGTCTTTGATCCCCGAGAGATTATTGGATTGCTTTTCCTAAGAAATTCGGAGCGGCGAACTAGAAGAATGCAGGAGCCCGTTCTGCTCGGGAGAGTGTGTTCAATCGATGAGGATACAACAGGGAAGAAACGATCGCAGAAAGTTCGCGACGAGTAAAGTTTACCCTGCGGTATCTTTCGTGGACGCGGAAAGTATTTTTCATCGTGGTGCGCTTTTGTGTTTCCATGTCTGCCAACCTCGAAGGAAGTAAAAGGAGAATGTCAACGGCATTGCATTTCAATTACACAATAAAACCGCAATAATACAGTGATGTGGCAATTCCTCGTGCAAATTCGAACAATTAGTTCATTTCTCTTTGCTTAACATTCACTCTGCGTACGTATATTCTAATATTAACCCTGCACTGGGGTGTAATTACACGCCACTCATGTTTTCAGTGCAAAGTGCGACGAAAAAACTGTAACTACGTAACTGTTTGGGAAATTTTGTTGATATTCATGACGGTAGGTATAAGAAGTTTAAAAAATTGAATTGAATATAGAGGGTCTATATTCTCGAATTAATATGAAGGTGAACTTCATTTTTTTAAACAGAATGCCCATTATTTTTGATCGAACTCGGATAAAGCAAAAAATTCTGCGTAAAAAAGTATTGACCTTCATATATCATAAATCTAATAGTTAACAAGATATTATCGATATAATTTCCCATATGTATAATAGCTATTACCTGGAAGCTAGTAGGTGCTTGATCCGATATCCCTCAAGTTGAATAAGTACAAAAGAGAAATTATTGCGATAATATCTCGTTATCTATTAGATTTATGATATACGAAGGTAAATACTTTTTTACGCAGAAATGACTAGACTGCGGACTGATATGCAAAATAAAAATAGTTTGACACAGAAGCGACATAGACGTTTATTTCCGAATAATTCGAAGGAGTTGAAACTAATACGACAGTGTATCTTTAAATTTTCGAAATGTTTTCACTGTTCTGTATTCGATCTACTTATTCCCGTCATAAATGCATAAAATCCGCAGTCTAGCAATGAGTATTTCAGAAGCACGCGTACGTAGACCGTGCAATGAAGTAATTGCTACTGTCGTTAAATGCCGACTTGAAATTTATGCGTTAGCCTTTTATGCAGCTGGGTCGCAGTGAACTCATTGATCGTGCGACGGTGGGGGGGAGGGGGGTGATTGATTAACACTCAAGTTTGAATTGAGCCAATCAATCAATCTGTTCAGTTAAACTCTGTTTATGCGCGGAACGGGCTGAATAAAATTTCATAACACTCCGGGACCGTTTCTCAATCGATTTTTCCGGTAAAGACTCTTCTGTTCTGTGCAGTACGAGGCAACACAGACCATTTCCTGGATAGCGGAAGCCATTTTTAAATCGTCGAGAGCTCTCCATTCCGCCTGGCGCTTCTACGCGAACTAAGAGAGACCTAACAACCGGAATACCGGCCCGACGCCGCGAAAATCCTGGATAAATCCCGAGAGAGGAATCTGGACGCGTTCTACGGGAGTCGTACATTACGGGAAAGATACCGGGTCTCTCCAAAAAATAAGACAAAAATTCCTGGGAGAAAATGGCAATGTGCGTAAAGGTACTTCTCGTCTAAATCGATCCATAAATCAGATAGATAAAAAGGTAGATTAGAATATAGTAAAATGTACTGGAATATACTATAATATACTAGAATATTGTACCACAATGTACTAGAATATAGTAAAATATACTGGAATGTATTACAATATAGTAGAATATACCGGAAGATACTAGAAGTATATTCTATTAACTTGAGACATGTCTCGCAGCAACTGATTGCAAGGACCTGCAATTAAAATTGCGTTCGTATCTAGATGCAACTCGCATCGGCCATCGTCGGCAATGCACCACGCGCGCAACGTTAGCATAAAGTAAGATACACGGGACAATAGGGGAGACAAATCGAGCCAATAGTTGTCGACGGTGGAAATGCAAGGGGACGAGATCGTTCTCCTCTATTATTTCGAGCGGTTCTCTCGTCTACGCGACCTTCAACCTCGCGGACCTTAACCTGTTAACTAGTTGATTCCTCAGCCATGGCTTTCCACGTAGGCGTAATTAACGCTCGTACAGTATTTAGATGATTGTCGCATTAATATCTTGAAAATGAAACTGGATGGAAGCTGAGGCGCAGGAAAAACATCGCCGTCCATACGTAATTTCTAAGTCAATATTGTATTTTGTGATCAAATCGTTTACGTTTCTTCACGCAAAGAGTAAGTACCATCAGTTTCGTATAAAACTGGAATATTGATGAAGTAGAACATGCCTATAAATTATGATTTAGTCGAAACATTGGTAACCCCTTTTGTTACATATCTGGAATTTATTAATCTTGCCATTTCATCGATATAAAATTTTATTGGCCTGTCACTCGTTTTTATCTTCTAGCTTGAAATCATTGTTCAACCCATCAATCCACCACTGAATATTTTTCCCAATTCTTTAACACTTTTTTTAAAAAAAAAAGACGATTTGCATTCCTTGATGAATGTAATGATGTAATGATATTTCATGGTTCATCATGAAATTTCATGAGACCAGTACAGTATTCTTTTTCATGTACTGCTGATATTATTATAAATCAATTTATAAATTCCTTTAACAAGAAATATGATCGAAATTGGAGATTTCCTCGAGGACGTTGCAACTAACCTTATTTCAGGGCGAACGTAATTGGCGGTGTCCTTCCTTTCCGCGTTCTTCCCTTTCTGTTTACTTATCGACCAACGTTCTGGGATCCTCCTCTCGTTCTTTATTCTCCACTCGAGCAACTTTAAAAGAGAGCGATGAGTTCGAGGAATTAGCGCACTCTTCTGTGGGAAAGCTGCCCGGGATCTCAGACGACGACGCGTAGAATTTTATTTCCCGTGGAGTCGAAGGCCATGGTTCCCGAATGTTTTGACGACCTGCGGAGAGAACAAGGTTTAATATATGATTAGATTAGATTAGGCACAATGCCTCCAGCACATTGCGTAACGCTCTTGGTCAAAAACTTGTTTAGATACTCCAGCGAGAAAAGAATCGCTTGCTCGACGCTCTCTTATACGTGGATTGCTGATATTCGTGTGTCCTTTGTTACCAAAAAATATTACCGTTTATACTTGCTAGCATCTCGTATTTTTCGAGATTCAATTTTCTTTACTTCAAATTTTGCAACAACCTCTAAGTTTATTATGTGCATTGCATTCTATTAGAATATTAACTCTTTCTTTACATAAACGCTCTCTTATACGTCGTCTGCAGATATTCATCATTGCTTTGTTACCAAAAAATATTACCGTTTATATCTCGTATTTTTCGTATAAGATGATAGGAAGTTGTTTGGAATAAAATTTAAAAAAAAAAAGATTAGCGATTCAACTGAGATTGGATTCTACGGTTGCGTCTTCGATACAGAGCCAACACTGTACCGTCCAAGATAGGCATTCGATTTCCAATCAACGGATTTTCTTTGGCAAACAGGGGACGCTCTTTAAGAAACATTAATTTGCTCTATAAACAGCCGAGGCCAGACATCCACTGTTTATTCAGCCCCACGAAGAGAAAAATCCTTGCGAGAAAGTACGTGAGTATCTGCGGAAATCGGACGCAGAAGAAAACTTGTGTAAACACAAAGAGGGCAATTTCGTGCAAGAGTCACGATAGCTGCTATAAAACTGGAAGAAGCCTCCACAGCTTCCCGCTCCTCGAGCTTCTCCAATCTTTCGGGGCTGTATTAGCTTACATAATCGTCCACTATGAAGATATTTCGGGATATCCGATGGGACGTTTCCATCTAATTAGAAGTTCCATCCCCACCCTCTCCCCGTATCGTCTACGGTCTACGGCGAATCTAACGAAACAATCTCACGACAAAGTTCCGCCATTGTGCAGCTTTTTCTTCGTCATTTCGTAGTTGTGTCGGAGGAAGAAGAATAATTTTATGGCCAAGGCAACCTTACATCATTCAAGTTTACTTAGCACCCATGCTTTACTTAGAGACAGTGAAATTTATTTCGTACACTTTGGTAGTTAAAGGTGTAGTACACAGCACAGTATTCAGAGTTCTATCCGTTCTGCTTTTTTCAGGTTTATTTTGTAATACTATAATAATACATTTATTTTTGAGTTTTAACATTTCATAAGTAGATCTTTATGCTATTTCTTCCCTCAATAATTTTAATAGTTCAATTCTTAAATAATTCAATTTTTAAAATGTTCCTACAATTTTCAATTTCATCTGCTCAATTTTGCTATAAATGCATAAAGATCCGCAGTCTATTCATAAGGGAAGAAACGACTTCACTATTTTCATCGATTGCCCAACTTCTGTGAATTCTTTTTACCGAAGATCAAGTGAACGTCATGGTAATAGCAACACTTCACCACATACATCCACACATTTAAAAGTAGTTTACCGTCAGACTTATTTTCTCCTAGTAGAATTATTTCGAAACGTGTGTAGGACTCGATGGAGTCCCGAGAGGATTTCATTGAAACTCGGTGCGACTACTCGCGACACAGAGGCGACGGTGTGGGGATAGACAGAAAGGATGGAAATGGAGACAGCATAAGAGAGATAAGTAAGGTGAATGCTGGAGGCTAGAGCTCCGTGCACCCTGAGCTACATAGATCTGAATGAAGCGAACGGAGTGAGAGCGAGAACAGGTAAAAGAGCATTAAGAATGAAAAAGGGAGCGAGAAATGGAAGGAATGCTGGGTCAATTTCGAAGAAATGCTTGCAAGAATTAAAAAGGAAGAGGGTGCAGAAGTAGATTCGATGTGCAGGAAAGGAGAAACTTGCTCGAATAGAGAGATTTTTCGCGGCAGACATTGGAAGTGGAAAAAGTGGAATATATAGTGGACGAAGTGGAATGCTGCAACAAACGATTAAAGCAATGAGAGACCAAGGGGTAGGAAATAGAATTACTACGGGTAATTGGGATAAATGGTACGGCGAGGTGAGCATTTCCCAGGACCGTAAAGGGGAAGAAGAAGTGCAGAGAAAATAAGAATAGCTGCGCGCCAGTTTAGAAGAAGAGAACAAAGTCTACAATATGCAGATGAGAATTGTAGCGCTGAGACTATGCGTTGAAAAATATATTTATAGAGGCTGAAAAAAAGCAGAAATATGTACATTGTGGAAGAGTGACAGAGACTCGGCATTCAAGACTAATGTAGGGAACAAAATAAAAGAATGAAAATAAAAGTTTCTTACTTTTAATTTAGAAATTTAACCCTTATCCGTCGCTCGTGACAATTTGAAACAGTTTGCCCGAAATAAGTTACACTGTTCTGTTATTTGTAGGTAAATTCGTTCGAAACTTGGTGACTCTTATTTTTTTAATGCGAAACATATAACTGCAAAAACCTAAAATGTAAATGTTAACTCATCGATTACAAGGGGAAAAACATCGAAAAGTAACTATTTGACTTGTTAATTTCTCGATTTTTTGTATCACTGTGTCAATTTGACACCGAGGGACAGATTCAGTTCGTGAAATGAGGGATGGATGAGGGTTAATAAGCTGAATTTAATAGATTGGCGTCCTAAAATTCTATTGATCTGTTTACCGCTTTAAATTGTACCTGCTTATTTTTATCACAAATACAGTGGCGTGCAAAAGTTCCCGGCCAGATGATTTTTGCGATTTCTCTTCCACAAGAAAAGCGTTAAGATATATGCATAAATCCGCAGTCGAGTCAGTATAATTATAGAAAAATTGTGAATTATACTACACGGAAATTGGAGTTATGTTGCAATACTGGTGACTTCAAACGAATTTTTTAATAACTGATGATTCATTCCGTAAAATATGTTTATAATGTTACTGAAAACTTAGTGTTCGAATACTTTTTAGCGCGTGACTAAATATTTCTGGACAGAAATGTATAAGTATATACCAGTGAACTTGCAGAATGTAGTCACAGAGTAACTCAAACGTACCCTACTACGCAAAGGAACAAGTTAATTAAGGACCACCCAGAAGCATCCCTCTGTTTCCGCCGATGTTTCACAGCGTCCGATGGAGACGTGCCAAGAAGACGCGCGAATGCCGATTCTCTCGTCGAGCATTACGTGCCTCCGCGTAATTCGCGATTCTCCGTGAAGAAAACGGCGAGCTCCTCCGGCGGATTCAATTATCGTCGTAAAACAGCGGATGCTTGTCTTTCGTTGTAATTATGCTGTGCGCGTTGAAAGAACTATCAACAGACAGTTACGAAAGGTAGCTCAGGGCTGTGAGGAAAGAAATTGGAAGTGGCTGCGCTCTTTGATGAAAGGATTCGAATCGCGTATATTGTAAACACGTGGATCCTGAGAGAGCAAAGCCAGCGAAACGAAGCAAACAGATGGTGGAAGGCTGCGTACCAATGAAATTACTCTGCAAATGAAACCTGAACTGCATTCGGTATAGCGGAGCTTTATTTTACGCGTTCCTCTTGATTTCGTTCGGTCTAATTATTATTAGACTGCGGATCTTCATGCAAATTCTAAATGTCGTGGGTTAAATTCTAAAGGTTATTTTGCGCCACCCTGTATTTCGAAGTGACTATTCTGGACAATATTGAGCATGTCATACGTGTAGAATAGTAACGCCAAGGCATGCCAAGAAGTACAATAGTAACATGGAAAATGTATTTTCATCAGTTTTCACTACGAAACTTTAAATAATGCGATGCTATGTCTTTGTCACGCAGTGCGCGTATTATCCAGTTGCATTGGAAGTATAAAATGGAAGTGGCTCATATCGACTGTACAGTTGAAGTTTTCCAGGGACGTCCAGACCGAAGACGTTTCGTGGAAGCGACTCTTCTTATTGCCGAAGCATTCTAGGATATCGTCGGTGGTCCGCTGGTACGTATCGTGTTTTTCGTTTTATTCTTTATCCGCCGATGCACAGACAAAAGAAGGAAGCCGCGGATAAGCGTCCAAAGCAGCGGTAGCGTACAGGATCAGCGCGGCCGAGAGGTATTTTCAAAAAGAACCGACAACTTTGTACCCCGGCTTTCTCCGAGATTCCTCCAAATTTATTGCTCTTTATCCCCGAGAGATTAACACCGCTCGGTGACAACGGCCCGGGGAACTGCGCGGAAATTTATTACAAAAACAAACTACCTGCCTTAAATCGCCGATCACGCGGCCAAGCAGGGTCGCGAGTTGCGAATCTGAATATGTGCCGAGAACGATCTAGTGATCTTCTACAACCAGAGTTGGGCAGTATTTAAATACTTCTGTACTCTGTACCACTTGAAATGTATTGACGGGCTTGAATTGGGCAAATAGAGCCTCGGCTCTGCAACGCCATCTCTGTACTACGATATCGAGTAACGAATAAACCATTAACCAACCATGAAAATTATTTAAATACCGATTGTAATAAAGGATACATAACTTCTATTCGTTATTATTCATCGAATACATTCTCGGCGAATACAAGATTATTTAAATAAAAGTTGAATAAAAGATACTTTTGTATTCGAACCTTCGAATAACGAATACAAATTTTGTATCTTTTATTCGTTATTTGAAATTTGTATTTAAATACAATTTACAGACATACGTACGTCCATAATGATGATAAATATGCATGTTAAAATACAGACTGGGGAGTCTTTGTGTCAGCCATACCTTGGATAATTTTCGAACGTATTTACGCCGGGGATACACAAAGAGCCGAGCAAGTGTTCCAGTTAAACATCGCATTGCGTTGCCACAACGGACTTCAAAGGGTCCACGAACGGGAGCAGCGTTCACCGCTGCACGCACAAGCGAAATCACTGAAATCTGTTGCTTCCCATTTGCCCCGCCGAAATCCGAAAATTAACCGGAACCGCATATCGCGTCAGCGAAGTTCAGCATCCATGATAGAGAGACTACTTTACGTCCGAACTATTTTCCGTGTCGAATCACGTTTCCGACGATTACGCGATACCATGGTTATTTGTTTTTGGTTTATTTGCATGGATACAAATTCGAGGTAACTCGAACGCGTGACGTCAACGAGGAGCACGTGTAAATTCGCGGAACTCCGGCTTTCGTCAACCGGTAAAATAAGTTTGACGAAGGAACAACGGTCGGGGAACGCGAGTGACTGACACGAATTGTCCATTGAATGCGGCTTATTTGCCCGGGACTTCAGTTCGTTAGCTTCCCCGCACTAGGTGCTCCACCGATAAATATTTACACATCACCGAATGTGGGTTAACGTTTTGCATATCGCCCCCACGAAGGATATTGCCAGCCGAGACAAATGTTATGGATCGAGAGCAGCAACGTGGAAACGTGGCCGTGATAAGAGCTTCCTTTTGCCTCGCAGTCTTAATTGCTCATTCTTATCGCCACACGAGGGACCGCCGCATTGTTCCGTTCCCTGAAATTTCGCTGAGCCGGGCTTCCGGGCTGCGGGAGGACCAACACATGTCACGGAATTGTGAATTGTATACCGGCGAGCATGCACGATGACTCGCAGTAATATTCCACCACATTTTACAGGACCATCATTTTTTTAAATATTAAATCGACTTGGATTTCTTTTTGGAGAAGTTGGAACAATTAAAAAAAGTTTTGACAAAATTTTTTGTCACGAAGTCGATTGATCCATTCATAAAAAAGTTATTCTGTATTAAAATGTGTGCTATCAATTATGTGACTGACTGTATGCACCATTTCTATAGCTTTCGCGATTAAAGTAGAACAAACTCGTACAATTGAAAAGTCGACTTGTGTTCTTTGAATTCGATTTTTCAAAAACGTGTGAGCAAAATGAGTTTCACAGAAAAGACTGTCGTCATCGGTGTTCCTGCATTTAGAAAGAATAAAATGAAATTTTTGTAAAATGACAGCCACGTGACTGAGAGCAGAGTTTTCAAAGAGAAAATCAGACAGTGGACACGGTAGAAACTATTGGTATGTCTGGTATTTAAAAAGTCCGATACGGATAGTGCCAGTCTAGCGAAATATGAGATAGTTATATCGAACTCATACGATACGATATCGGAAACCCTAGTTTCATGTCTAGACCTGAATCACTTAAAGTTTGCGTGCTGAATACATACCCGGTCTCTTGGGATCTAAAGGAAGCTGCTCCAGGCTCGACAAAATTAATGTAGGCAATCCCCTGGCTAATAGAACCCGATGTAGACAACTATGGATTCGTGAAGCTTGATAAAGAAGGTTACAGATTTAAGCAAATTGATCTAGAGATAACCGCAGACGCGACGAGCTTGATAGAGATGGAACTCACTACGGATAGTTTGAAACTCGTAGGACCAAGCAACCTTCAAGTTTTAGACCTCGATGTAATTGGCTCTGCAAAATTAGAACCCAGAATCTAGAAGTAATTGCAGTTCCAGGACGTTTAACTCGGTAATTACCAGACCGCGGATCTTTATGCAAAATGAAAAACATTCCGCATCAATTGCGGGAAGCAGTAGTTCAATAAAAAATTCATTCCACGTTGTAGACAACATAACAATATTCTTGGATTTGCAAACATTAGATAAAATCAAAGCAAATTGTTTAACGCACTGACTGCCACGTCGGTCCAGAGTCGTCAATCAGGGGAATTAACTCGAATTGAAGGGAATTCAGTTACCCTCTCTCTGCCAATACCGGATTTGTCGCGTGACACGTGGGGCAATAGCGGTGTATGTAGAAGGGGAAGGGTAGAGTGGGAGACAAGTCTCAATCTGGTGACTCTCTGTCAGTCATACATGGGAGACCCTATTTTCTCATCAGATTTAGAAATTACTATTTTCTCTCGCTGTTTTAGAGGATCTTAACTTTTATTAGGTCAATACGAGAAATTTTATCTTTCCAGTTTTGGTTCTCTTAACGAAATTATGTTGATTTTTTGGGGTTCTCGAGGACATGTAATTTAATTCAAGTAATAATAAGAAATAAGAATAAATAATAAGAATAAATAATAAGAATCATTAGAGTGATTAATGGAATCAGTGCACGTTTCATTTAACGAGACATAAAGCGATTAATTCAGGTAACGTACAGTCCCGAAGCGAATGAAATTTTCAAAGGCGTTTGTAGCTGCTTCTGGTTACTGAATATTTTGCGTAAGGACTTTTCGAAATGCTGCGGAAGGTAGTAGTCAGCTGGAAAAACGTCTGTGGAATAAGCTGCGCGAAATGAAGTCGCATAGCTCAGTTCGTTCAATTTCAGCAGAGCGATTTGCGTGATATGCAGTCGAGCGTTCTTACGAGAAAGCAAAGGTGCTTTCTGAATGATATATATTTCAGTTCTTCGAACCACTAAAGTTGTATCTTTATTCATGATTTGGCGAAATTGTTGGTTGGAATAAAATCGCCGATATTTTTCAATTTTACTTTGGCAGCGTCACGCAACAAGTGGATAAACTTTGAATTAATATTATAATTTTATTAATAATCTTTTTGCGAAAACCCATTTTAAGCTAACAGAGCTAGCAATTCGAAGCCATAGAGGAATACTGTGGATTTTTATGTTGTGAAACATTAATGCCACTGAATATTAATTTCTTCTGCAATGAACTGTATGTCAGTGAAAGGTGCAAACGTCATTAACAAATAGCTAATAATTAGACTGCGGATCTTTATGCAAAGTAAAAAATGTTCGCAGTGATCGCAGGACATAGGAGAGCCAAATAAAAATTGTATTCTTCTTTTAATTATCCTATTAAGCTGAAACCAATACGCTGATGTCATTTAATCTTTTTAATTTTAAAAAACTTTTTTTAAAAATCCACAGTCTACTAATAATAATTATTATTAACCTCGATCGCTTTCACGAATTGAATAAGCAAGCTTAGCTGAGCAGCACTGAATTCTAAAAGAAATAACAGCGAAAAATGGATACTTCTGACCGGAAGATTTTATGTAAAAATATAATCCCGAAAGCTTATCGCACTGCACACTCGAAAATGGTTAACTGGTGGAAGGTGAACGTGAAACGTCGGAATCTGAAAAGTCCGGCAGCCTTTCATGCGAGTCTACTTCTTCCATCGCGACATTCCGGTAGAATGCTTATTCAAATTCGATTCCGAGCTCGATAACTAGCTTCGCTGGCTCTTGAAGGGCGGCTTTCTACTCCTCGAGAAGAGCCGTATATCTTTCACGGCGTATGGATATTGTCTAGCCACGCGCCTGTGTACGTGTATGTGTGTGTACCTGGAATTCACGCGAGTGAATGATCGCAGCAAGGATTCCTGGGATTCCCAGAATCCTGTGTCCGCATCTCTATTTCCGGCCGCAGACGTCTAAATTCCTTGGAAATCGCAAACGCTACTTCGTAGACGCTTGGCGGACACTCACGAACGTTCCCGCCGTTTTAGAAAGTGTAACAAAAAGAAAAAGGCGTGTCAGTTGCCTCGTAAAATGCAGGGCGAGTATCGTAATTTTCAAACAAATTTCAACAAAAAATTTTCAAAGAAAGCATGCTTTGTCTTCACAGCTTTGCGTTTGATCATTTCTGTCGTAAACGCATAAAATCAGTCTATCGGTAATCGAGCGAAAAACGCGAATATTCCCAAAGATAAAATCGATTCATGCCACATCGCTTTTAAACAAATGAAAGTTATTCATCTGGAAATGCATTGTTTTCATCTCCACTAACAGAATTCATATGGTACAATGTGATATTTCATGTTTGTTTTGAATGTTTCAAACATTCTGCACGGGAAATTGAATGGGAGATTTTCTGGAAAACCCTATCCGAGACAATGCACATAGAAAATAACAAAAGATCATGTGGAGAGTTTATTGCGTGCTCGAGCGAGCTTGGTCTGGCAATTTTCGTGTAGTAATTGGTGAACCGAACAAGTTTCGATTCTGCACGCATGAACGTGACCACCTATACTTCAGTTTTTGTGGAGTTATCGGCGCGATTCGTTCGCCCTGAACGCTCCTTCGCCGGGTATTACATCGCGTCCTTGAATCGTCCATGCGGTCGATGAAATGCCATTCCATTTTCTTCGCATTTCGCGATTCTTTCACATTCCTCGCTGGTACTTTCGGTAAATGAATGACTGATTTCACATACAATCGCTTATTCATGCGATCCTCATAAATGAATCATTGTGCATTCGCTCGGTCTTTATAGGGACTGACAACTACGTTTTATTTCAATGACAATTACGCTCGCTTTCAATATGCATTCGTTCACCTTGATGAGCGGGAACCAATGCTCGAGGAGACCTTAGGAATTTCACAACAATCCCAATTTCCCGATTCCTCGGCAACTCCGTTTACCTATTGTCAGACATTTAGTTGCGAATGTCTTCGTTAATGATCCACAACGATGATAGCACAGTGACAAAACGTCCAAGAACAATGAAAGCTTTGGCAATTAAATTTCATAACAGTAATGAAGGATATACATACATTAAAACGTGAAACTCGGAAATGAATTCAGTTGGCGTGCAAATTGAATGAAACTCGATGTGATCAGAGGTACCATTTATTATTTAACTTGTGATGTAGAGATGTTACTGGTAATATTTACCGCTAACTTTAATATAATATTTAACTTAAGTTAATGTCGAACAATATTTTATCTCAATGTGTACAATTGCACAAGGAACGATGGTACATCCGAGACTTCTTTGTACTTACGTCAAAGGGTTAAATATTAACCGATCCATTTTTCTGTCACATTAATTTCATGCAAGGTAGTCCACCATGAAGATCACTGTACATCCTCTTCAAGTACGACGATAGAAAAAATATTTGATATTCCATTTGTTGAAAATTAGTTTCATAATTAATTTCCTTTGAAAGTCGAAGAAAATTTGCACGCGATTTTAGTTCCTTATGATTTATACACTCACTGTCACGTTGGATTACGAAACATCTATTTTTTGGACAGCGAAAAAATATTTCAGTTAGATCAAGATCTTGAAATCCCGTGAAAAATAATATTGTAAGAAAATTCGCCCATTGGTATAATGTAATTTGGTCCGAAACAATTCTTCTATAAAATCGACAATAATGGCGATAATTGGCACGTCCAGTTATTTCCCTTATTCGTTCCACTGTGTGGCGTGAGTAGAATTACGATGTTAACATTTTCCTAGAAGGCAAGTTCAATTTTGACCGGTATATCATCTTTATCACTAGACGGAAGCTGGCAGAGTGGTTCGATCGTTGAATTTTCTGCTAAGAGGACTGGGAAGACGTTTATGGGCGGCGTTGCATGTCGCTTTGCATAATGTATTCCACTACGAAACGTATAATACGCGTCTAAGAATAAAGATATTCGAAAGCGTTTAATCTACTGAACCGGTCGCGTATAAAAACAGTAAGCAGTTTCCTGTCTGCCCGCAATAACAAAGCTCCGACCGCGTTATCTCTTTTAGGGAACTCTGCGAGCTTTCCAGCGGCGGCGCGGCAGCCAGAGCGAATCGGATTTGGATATTGGTGCTTTCGAAGAAGAAAAGAAATTCTGAAGAACAAATTCTAGGGAAACCCGATTCCAACATGAATAATTTAACCCTCCAGTATATGGATTGGGTATGTAAAATTCGTAAAGTAGAATTTAATTTTCTCTTCCGCCTGTGTTGAAATTACTTAACCTTTGCGGACAAGGATTTTGTAAAATATTGGAAATATTTTCCTCGGGAATCTGGATAGGCACTGTATCAAAATTTGTAGTTCAATTTTTAATTCAATCATTTGTTTGTAACTTTCGGAATTAAATGCAGATTTTCTTATCACTTCACCACGCAAAAGGTAGGTCATTTAAAAAACATCCAAGAGCAGCCGTTTTTTGTATAAATAACAAAGTTATGAGGAGGTAGCAGAGTTAAATGAGACACCCTGTATATATAGGAGGGACGAATTCCTTTTCACAACAGAGATTTGTACAGTTTCGTATAGTGTCTTGTGTATTTTCACCGAATGGACGTACTATCGATTTCTAAAAGAAGAAGGAAGAAGATCGAAACAGAATGAACTCGGCTCGAGAGGGTTAGATGGTGAGAAAGATTCGAAGTGTTCCCGGCTACTTAAATTTTCGCTGAGGTGACTGGTCGCTCGCCACTCTCGCCACCCATGAAAATTCCAAGAGCGTCTAATGGCGCTTTAACGATCGATCTCGACTTGGCGTACAGATGAAAACATTACCGGCGTGTATCACTGACCTTCGTACCGAATGAAACCTCCATGCATGTAACCTAAATACAGACGATCGCCAAACGAGCATCGAGACAATTAAGCCTGCCGGAAGTCGTACGAATAGCTGCTCAAAATCTAATTGACACACAATGATGGCACACACGATTCGCCTTCTCTCTTAATTACATTCCAACGTGGCGGCCGACAGACACGCATCTAGCATTACTTTTGGGCCTCTTCGACTAACTCTTCGGCTTAACGACGCTATCGTGTAATATTGGGTCGTTCGGAGAGTCATTTCGTTTTCTACGTGGAAAATGAAAGCCAATTTTTTACCATTTAGAATAAGTTTTATGACATTTTGTTCCATGATCTCGATTGCGATTTTTCCGACAATTTGACACTTTATCTACCGAAAACCTATTAATAGGATTCTCAATATAATTATGCTGTACCAAAAGGAAGGATAGAAATTTTAGCAAATATTTATTTTGCATTAGAGCAGTTATTTTGTTGAACAAAAATTTATTTATGTTGGAGTCGTATAAAGTGTCAGGTAACCAGTTATGCAGAAAGTGGCTTCCAAGTAATAACTGAAGGTTAATTTTGTATCTAGAAAGGTTATTGCCACTGATGTTCAATTAATTCTATTTAACACCACTTTCATGAAATTTGTTTGCAAAAATTAAAAATTACATGAACATCCGTAGCCATAAAGAACAAGCAGTGGCACGCTCTATATCCAGTGTTGTTATTTGCCACACACAATTCTGGAACATTTTTAACAGTGGTGGTGTTATATCACCAGCAGCATGGAAACACGATCTCCGTTTGAATGGAACATATTGAGACCGGAAACGGTCGCATCCAGTCTTGGGTAGACTTTATATTTCCGTCGACGAGCTGACTGAATAGCATGCATTTACATTGACATTTGAGCGACGTACTTTTCTATATTGTGTCGCGAACATTACACAGCGTTACGTCCCAGAAAATTAAACCAGCGACCCCTCGTGAAAAAAAAACGTTAACGTCAGCTGAGGCTGAATTGACGCTCAGTTTTGAAAGAGCTTCGATTCAATGCGAAAAAGCGCAACGCGGCGCACACCTTTCACTCGTTACTTTTTCGTTGTCGAGGGGAAATCTGTCTTTTCAACAATTCTTTGCGTTATAATAATTCATTTTAAAAACGTCATTTTAGCAGAATTGGACATTGTGCCATTGTAAAGTGAAAACGCATTCAACCATTTGCCTTATGATGCCTGACTCGTGATGGAGATTTCGAACACAAAAAATACAGATTTTTTAGCTTGTATTTTTTTAAATTTTCAATACAGGCCCACGTAAAAATATTTTTTTCCAAAATTTCTTTTTCTCGTCTTATAATGAGTGCTTTTACCCTTTTTTAAAGTGTCCGAATATTACTGTGATTCACTGTATACGTATTGCAGTATGTCCATGAAGAGATTAATTTGTTTAATAATTGCCTGCGACAGCGATTTTAAAGCTAATGTTCGTCTAACCACAGCTCGGAAATTTAGTTTGCCAAGGAAATGATACGGCGAATCAATGACCATTATAAACAGCTATTGATTAAAATTCGACGTGATGCGGAATTCATCCAGCATCGGCCGTGAATTTATCATAAACATTTCACGTTACCCTAGATTATTGAGATCGTATTAATATGTCAGATTTGTTATCTGACGAACACCGATGTTTCATTTAACGAGGTGATAACGCATTACTCTGAGCATAGAGTGCTTATTTCATTATGCGTTTCGCGTTAGGCAACACGATAATGCTATACAATCCCCTGCATATTAAAGCAAAATTGAAAATCAGTTTGCGAGGCAAACGGCATACATGGGTAAATAAACTGTTATGAATTTCTCGTTGAATTTCAAATTTATGACGTGTCTGTCGTTAAAGGATCACTAAATTATTCTGCATGCCATGTTTCGGTTAGCACAAAATATTTTTGTAAAATATTTTAATTTTGTCAGTTTTTTTATTCCAACATACTAATAGACTAATTTATTCTTCTAGTTTTTTTCTATCCACAACCTGATTGAAACAACCGTTGTATAAAAGCTCTAAGGTAGTAGTATACCTACGTATTTTTAATATATCTTTCGAATACACGCGAAGTGTTTACTAATGACGTCTATTAATTAATCCCAGATAGCGGCTGAGACACCGATAACGTATAAAATCTTGACACGACAGTAAATTTCTATCGCGACATTTTAAGACACGCTCTCGAGTATCCCGATAATGATCCAGAAGTTCCGGTGGTAGTTTTCCAAGTGGAAACGAGCGATGCTAGAGAAACGATGGATCAAACTACTGTAGGTAACACGAAATGGAAGTTTCTATTTCCACGTGAACAAGCTCAACTAGAGCCGTGTTACGCAGAGAAAACGAGCTCCACTCAGAGTCGCCAGATGAGGGGAGGGAGCACGAATTTAGGGGAAAAAGTTACCCTCTCTCTGCTGGTACTGGAGTCACGTGCACGACACAGACGAAATTTGTCACGTGACCGGGCCGCGGCGGAAGGGTGGGGAATAGTGTCGAGGAAGGGGAAGGTTGAATAGTGACACAAATCTTAATCTATGCTCTGTAGCATAGGGTGACCGATTTGAAGAAAAAAAATTAAGTAATAATAAATAAATTTTTATATTGGTATTACATTGTGAGGACACGCAAGTTAGTAGTGGTTCACACCGATATACCCGAGCCGAGATCAGATTACTACAGTGGAGGGGATATTTTTTTGCATTCATCGTGTACGACCGTGTTGCGACTATAGAGGCTTGACTGTAGAACTATTTTCCAGTGCAACAAGTTCAGTCCTACTTAACAGAATGAGAGCTTAGGTGTTCGCGGTCAAATTGAAAGTACATACTGAAGAATGCTTGGTCAAAATCGCTTAGCTATAATTTTGAACGATGTGGATTGCTCTAGATAGATGGACACCGAATGCCAAACGGTACAAATAATCGTGGCAAATAATGGTAGATGTTTACGTGATAAGCGAGCATCGGTGTATTTACTGTAGGAGGAAGGTCGGAATAGAATTTCTCTAGATTGGACGCAGGAGATGGCGGAAACTAACCTAAGATTCGACAAGTTGATAGCGACGGACGAGAATGGTTCAAGATATTGATCATCGAGGAACGAGATGTACGGCGAGCCCGCAGGTGCATCGACGTCGTGCCGCTTTTCGAGGCGCAATGGCGTTTGCTATTCCTGCAGGAGTAATTCTTTCTTCGACCTTCATTTAACATTTACAACTGCCGTTATCTTGTCATCAAACTGCTACAAATTTCTACCAAATACTGTTACTTGTCCGTTCGTCGAGTTCATTTAATTCTCATACAGTGGACTGCGGATTTGATACAATTATTACAAGAATGGGAAAGTGAAATTTAAAATGGTAATTAAAAAATATTTTTTGCTTTCATACTTGATTTTTGCGTCTTACAATTGCTATAACTTTTTTATGCGTCAACCGATTTCGATGATACTTTGTAGGTGTAATATAACTTTTTAGATTTACACAAGACATGTTTCAAATTTTCATTACAGGCACAGATAAAAAATCTTAAAATTGTGACATTTCCTTTTTTCATCGCGACTTTGAAAAAATTATTTACACATTACCCGTAACGAGCAAGCTAAGGTGAAATGCCCTAAATGCCCTAAATCTGGATAATTGAATTTTTATAGTAAAACCAATAATTAAGAGATTAAATAATTATTTTATATGGAAAATGGAGAAAGAAGTACTGTCTCTTGAAATGCTTGCTTTGAATCAAAAAATGAAAATTAAACAGGATAGAATTTAATATAATAATGTCCGTATAAATTTAAATCATTAAAGATTTAATAAAGTTCGATGTTATAGATATAGGTAATTATGTATATGTAAATTCAATTGGTCCCGGTATAGGCTTTACTTCTGTCCAGGTACTAGCTTAGATTGGTTTTAATATGGCCAACTATAAGTTAGAATTATTCTTGGTAATACAATTAAAATATTAATTTAAACAATAATTTTAGGATTTTAAATCACTTTACAAAATCTGAATTTTACGTTAAAACTACTAAAATATTATTTTTGTTTATCTAAACTGATAAAATTAAAGGTAGCAAAAAATGCTGTCCAGGCTTAGAGCATTCCACCTTTTCGGAATTGGACAAGCCCGTAGTGGTAGAAATGGCCCGGTGCGATGAGTCGAAATGGATGTAGGTTGTATTGCGAACAGTAGGTCCCTACATTCATTTCTGCCGGGAATGAGGCATGAAAGGGTTTAAAGTCCCTTTGGTGGTGGGGTTTTAGTGGGTATGGGCAGGGAGTTAGTCCCGTTTTTTCCCCAACTTTCATCACAGGGGAAGCCGAGTCCCACACTACCCTCTCTGCCCGGTTGAGAGGGTGTGCGTAACAGCATTTCCCCACCACCTTAAAATAAAAATAAAAAAAAAGGCTTAGAGCATTCCACCTTACCCGACAAGATCCAGGTATCCGAATTTTCAGATGCCGGACTTTTTCCGGCTCGACTCGACTGTCGGAATACGCGTACACTCCTAGCAGGTAATCACGCAAATCTCGTTTCACGAATGCACCCTCGGACAATCATTCCTGTCAGCTTCTCTGTCTTCCTTCTTCTCTCTGTCTCTCCGATTGTTAATTCCCTTCGTCAGCGTCATGTCACGTCGTGCAATAATAATATTCCATTGCCAATTATACGCACCCTCTGACGCACGTTGCGCATAAGCGGTGGCCCAGCACGATCCACCGTCGACATATATTGCGTGTGGATGTTTGGGACCTTGCGCTTTTACGTCAGAAACACAATGCAACAGTCTGTCCAGAATTTAAATAGTTCCAAGCACAATCTAAATATAATCGACCGAAGCACATCATGTTGAATAATACTTGACGGATTTAGCATCACTCCAAAAACAGATATGGAAGCCATATCTGCGCAAATATTTAAATACAGTAATGTCTTGACGTACACACAAAGAGATAGCAGCACATCTTGCATTGTTTAAAATGCAAGAAAACAGAAACGAAACGGAACAAGTTTCGTATAAAACATTATATCGAATGACGAACAGTTCTGGAGATATTCGCATTTTTTATTAGACTGGAACACACTGGAAGTCTCTTATTATCTTGTGCAGCACTGTGTTACAATGTACGAGATAAGTGAGGCGCATAGCTATGGAATCAGCTTGTATACGCGGATTCTTGTAATCCAATGAATAGTGGCGCAAGTATTCGAAGCACTGCTATAATTAAGAGGTAATAGCACCGGCCTGTCTTGTATAACGCAAGGTCGCGCGAGATATCTATAGTCTCACACTTTTGAATTATAAGTAACTAGATAATGATAATGGACTCTCTCTGTTAGCTCGGAGAACTTGGATTTTCCCTTTGCTCCCTTGGCGGTAACGCCACGGATAGTGTTCGTGCGTGGCGCAAGCACTTTATGTCTTGGCGCGTGCGAGTCTGCCGTTAATGGAAACAGAGGAGTCTATATGTATATGTAGTTAGCTAAACAATCCTTGTCCGTGCGGGCAACTCTCGAACGAGAATAGTTAATACACGGTTTGTGGGACCACTGGGAATTAATTGAAAACGAAACGTAAGTGTCTGTTCGAGCCGCTTAATGCCACGCAGACTATTAGGAATTTCGTGCCGCGATTAAATATTAATGTGCTTGCTATTACAGGGCGTCGTTTCATTAATCCTTTACGAACACATATGTATATCGTATCGCATCAGGTATTTACACACCGAGCTGCCGAGCACGGTAGCGATCGCTTCAATTTGCTAAATCTACAGGGTGATCGGTAACTGGTAATATGCAAAAGAAATCCTCAAAGTCAAGCTCACTTTTCGATCTCATCGGCGTGTGTCCCCTCAAAGGACTTCCCTAAGCCAGAGTAGGGCAATAATCAACTAATATTTAAAAATGACTAATAGTCTTCTTGAATGTTAGACATAGCAAAATAGTCATTAGTCATAACTTTTTCATTAGTTAGTGATAACTAAATTGCAAATAGTTAGTCACAGCTGTAAGTGATCGTTAGCTATAGCTTATTAGAGAATTAGTAGTTGATGATCAGTCATCAATCTTTAGTCATTAGTCACTACTGTGTGCGATTAACATACGTTAATATTATTAATTAGTTTTCACTAAGTAATCAAAAAGTTTTGACCAATGACTATTTTGCTACGACTAACATTCAGAAAGACTATTAGTAATTTTTAAATATTAGTTGATATTTGCCCTTCTCTGTCCTAAGCATGTAAAGGACTGTCATAAAGGTTGGGACACGTTTGGTTTTTTAGCTATAAAATTTCAAAGGATGAGAATTACGCAAAAAATTTACCTTTGCTTGGCTCAGCTACACTGAACACGATTTTTAGCACCTAACGAAAAAGTTTATCAACAGAAATAAATGGTGTTTCCAGAGTGCGTTAATGTGGAAAAAAGCATTGTCCCAACTTATGCGGTGTCCCAACCGCGTTCGGAAGTGGTTGTGAAACGAGAAATTTGTAACATCCGACCCGGTGGAATGGTATCGTAATTCTGGTGGCGAATTACGTATCGCAGCCACACTATTCCGGCCTCTTTCATTTCGTGCAGGTAATTTTTGCGAACGTCAGGGTTGAAGAGGGCGAGGGAGGAAGAAGGAAGGAAAGAGAGGTAGAAAGGTTCGAGCCAGCATGTGGCCATGGTGCTCGTAAATTTCAGGGCTGCCAGCGATGGGCACGTTTTTACGAGCACAGGAGTGTCGGATAAACGTGGCTCCTAATGTGGGCCTAAACCGAATTATGCGAATTAGAGGCCGGCCATGGACAGATAATGGCCCCCCTCGGAAACCGAGCAATCCCTACCACACCTTCTCGTCTTCCCGCAGCTTTTACACAAGAGATTAAATGTTATTAATGACTGCAACACCGGTGCGCGTACTTTGTTGCCCCCACCGCCTCCAAGTGTGCTGCAACATCATCGTTTACGCACTAATTAAACCGTAACGTTTCACTTTCTTTTCTTTTAAATTAATTGTTGGTCGTAATTGTGCATTTTCCGTTTTACTTAATCCAGATGGTTTTTATGCGTGAGCATTGAATTGATATTTTTATTAGCTGTAACGTTACAGTAATGAAAATATATATTATTTTTTCCGCATGCTAGGAATCTTAATGGAATCCAATGCGTTCGAATGTGTATGACTATGGATTTTGACAAAAATAAATAGGTCAATCAATCCGGTCCTCGATAACAGTTACTGATAATTACATTGCGGATTTGTATGCAAAATGGAAATATGCTCCATCGATCGTGGAAAGCAGTAGCTAAATAAAAATTAATTTTATCCCTTGATAGTCTTTTTACGTTGAAAACAACATAACAATATTCTTAGATCTTTTATCATTTTCACTGTCTACAGTAATCAATTCGAAATCATATTATTCATTGAGAACCAAAATTTGTTAATTGAATAAGCTTTTAAATTTTGTCTTATAACGTAACGAAAACGTGAATCTCGTTGAATATCGCGGCGGCTCGTTCATCTCCCAGTATCCATTCGATAAACAACTCGAACGACGAAACCTTCCCGAGGTAAACATTAGAAATATGTACTGTTATGGAAATGCTGGGCAACAGAGCCTCTATAGCGTGTATCTATGTATCGCGACTGGAGACCTCGTGTAACACGACGTATCGAGTTTGCGGAGTTTACTCGTGTCTCGATATACGTGGAACTCAGACTGCTTCCCAGTTCCTGAGAGCAATTACTCCTGTCTACCATAATTACGCGACGTTGCACCGGCGTTACAAGCTACTCGAACGTTGCTAGATAAGGTCAGGACACGTCTTTCTCCCCTCACCGCTCCCCGATCCTCTCTGTCCGCCGTCGCTCTGTTTCATACTCGTCCTTTTATAGACAGGAGTGTTATATCTGACGGTATCCCGATCGATATACTGCCAGCATAAATCGATAGTAAATAAGGAACTTGTTACAGATCGCTGCCCCTTGACAAAATAGAACATGTGTAGGAACAGACTGCGGTTTTACGACAAAACTGAGCAGCTGCACTTTAAAATGATCAGCGGTAAGCAAATATTTTTATTTTGATCATTTATGGATTTTTCTCCAATAAATATTTAAACCAGCAAACACATTAAAAGAATTTAAGAACACCAATATGTATTAATTTTTTAGGTATTAACCAAATAAAATATTTTTATTCTGACCATTTATGGATTGAAAAGAATTAATCATAGCTTATTAAAATCATTAAAGGCAGAAAGGAATTGCAATTTGGTTTCCATAATTTTAATTTTGCATAAAAATCCGCAGTCTAATGAGAACACCAAACACAGAGTACATAAATAGTTTAAAGATGATTTAATTAACAGTGGCAATATAAAATTTACTTCTTATCATTCAGAACATTCTGGTGACGGTTCATGATAACTGGTTTGCCACGAATAATTCTCGACTCGCAGGATATCGGGCATTTCTATGTAGCGTGTATCGCAAAGGACCATAACCGAACCGTGTTTGGTCGTAACCGGAGACTAACAATCCAGGTTTATTCCACAAACGTGCTCCGAACCTGTGCCCAGAGTTTATTCACGACGCGATCATACGACAAAAGCAAACTCGGGCGAACACTTTGCTCGTAACGCGGTTTCTCTGTATGCTAGCTTCTAATAATACTACTTCCAATATGGCGGTGGTCGCGTTAAATTGTCTTTCGGCGGAAACTACGAGGGTATTGTTGCCGTTTCGTGACGGTTGATCGGTTGTCGGATGTTGCAAAGGGACTCGAATTGTTCAAAGAACTCAAAAAGGGGAAATTCACATAAAAAATATAAATGGAAAATAGAGTGTACAATTCTTTCGTTAGACATTTTCAAAGAACGTCACCGCAGCGGATTCTTATGCAAAATAAAAATGTTCTACCCGATTTGCAACAAACTGGGGTGAAATAGAAATTTATTTTCTTTCTTAAAATGTTTAATAGGTTGAAAATAATATACAATAAATAAATGACTGTTTTAAATTACACCTACTCATTTTTGTCACAAATGGAAATGTCAAAATAAAATAAAACATCGATTCCAAGATACAGAAGCTAAATCAAAATATCTTTCTTCTCTTTTAATTATTTTATTAAGCTGAAATGATACGCGGTGATGTTCTTAAATTTTTTAAATATGTCCACTGCTTTAAATTCTTCGTACCAGTTTTCCTTACCAGTCACTTATGGTGTCTACTAATTGTGGTATTGTCAACCACACATTGACAGAAAATATCGTTCACATTGTTATCGCGATTGTTTAGTGCAATTTTACAAGTCGACATCTTATTTCGATGAAAAGTTACAGCATTTGACAGGTCTCGCATAATAAAAACTTTTATTACCCTCCTCTTTTCAAACTCGAAGCCAACGAAAAAAGTAAGTACACGAGGACGACGTCAAACTGGCAAGACTAGGGTGCAAAGTTTGAAGCTAATCGATCTCGTATCTTCGGCGAATACTTCCATATGTATTTTGAGCGAGGTCCTCTCCAACACCAATTTATTAAACAATAAATCTTCGTGAATATTTCTTCACGTGGGGTGCAAACATTTTCAAACTACCATCCCAACTTGAACTAATAGTTGCGCCAGCTCGAAGATACCGCGCATAATGTCGAGTGCAAGTAGAAACAGTCACTAATGGGCAGACCAAGTCAGTAAAGTTTGAACCGTTCGAAGTTGAAATGTTGAAACTTTGATTGTACCACACATTTCAGAGAATTTTGTTATTACTGCCTCGCGGCTATAAGGGCGGCGGGGTAGCTGATTAATGAGGATAGTTGACTAATTGTCTTTAATTATATCGAACCGTAGATGTTGCTTTTATTCGCAATATTGAAATATATGAACGGCTAACTAGGTCGTCATTTAATGTGTCATCATGACGAGAAATGTCGGTGGAAATAAAAATTGTCAATTACCAGCGGTAAGCAAATATTTTTATTCCGGCTGTTTATGAATTTCTGTCTCGTAAATATTGTTGGACTTTTTTCATGAATATTTGTCGAAATACTAAAGCTATACTTCCCAGCGATAGAGACCCTGAAGAGGCACATCCTGTCAGTAGTGGGGATATATTTTTTACAAATTTCGTGCACATTTCTTTCCCATGTACCAAGCCGTTACTGTAGCTGCTGCAATGAAACGTTTAGTAAGTTCTGCTGAATGGAGAAGAGGCTGAAGGTAAAACGAAACGAGAAGAGAATTGGTCGGTGCGACGAAGCAGTGGAAAAGAAAATACCGGTAGAAGGATAGAAAGCAATAAGAAGAGACGAAGCTGAAAGGGAGACGGACAAGAAAGAGAACAAGTCGTCGCGGAGAAGGACGGGAAGAAGGACACGGCGGAGGAGGTCGACACGTGATGCTGGATGCTGGATGAGGACGAGAGCCAAGTGGAATGCAAGAATGTATCCGGCACACCTGCTTCGGGGCATCGGCTCAAACCGATCGTGAGACAGTCTGGACCATGATCATGCGAACCTGAAGAATCCTCCGCTGGCGTGTGGGTGACGCCTTGCATGACACTAACAACGAAAAGACAATCCACAAAAGTTAGCACATATCGACATTTTACCTCTGTTCTGGTCTTTCTTATATTTTCTAACAACGTGAAACTTTGCTAACCAATTTTCTATACTCATTTTAAAACTGTGGATTGATTTGCTCCATTTGGGTTTAATCGCCCAGTATATAAATCAAGTTGTTTACAAAAACAAATAGCGAATCGTTCCTTCGCGACATGATATTGATTTATTAGACCTGATTCACTCACTCTTCCGATAAACACGGTTCTGTTCGGATGTATATTTTGTATGTTGTGTTTCCTCTTTACAATTGTGTTCGTAATAAATTATTTTTTGGTAAATGATCTTTGGGTTGCTTGATTTAAACTATATATCAAACCTCCCACAAAAACCAAAGATCAGCAGTTGATTTTTCAGCAAATTTGTAGAACACAATACAACAACATCTTGAATTGTTATTTGGAAGAAAATTATTGAGATTCTTTACATACAACTCGATCATTTTTCTTGATAGCTGGAATGATTAGAGCAATAAATTTATATTTGTCGTGTATGCCTATATTTTCTTTAAATATTGATCACAAAAGAATGGAATTTTATTTCGTCTTGAAATTAAGGAATATTCATCGCTAGGCTGTGGATTTTATGCATTTATAGCAAAACTAGATTGGTGTCATTTCTAGACTGTCAACAAAAATTGACCCAGTCAATTGTAAGAAACTGGAGTTAAATGAAAATGTATATTCTTTTTGAATCATCTTAAATTAAAAAGTCGGAAATAATATTAAAATATCCTTAGATTCTTCTAATGTCTTTTCAGTTTTGTATTTGACATTTTTACTATAAATGTATCGAATTTGCAATCTAATTTCAAACGATGGAAAATGAAATGAATTTAAGAATATCGATACATCTCTTACGGCTTAATAAAACCACTGAGGAGAGAAATAAATTCCTACTTGGTTCCTGCATGCGACTTGCATCGATGCAAACAATTTTTATTTTGCATAAAGATCCGCAGTCTATTCATTACGTCTGGCAGTAGTGGCAAGTGGCAATCGATACGATGCTTATTTCATAAATGTAAAGTAGGTTTAATCGAAGGAACTATTAAGCTGTGTATGTTGCGTCTTTGCACCGGCGGATTTACCATTGATAATATAAATCATCTCGGATCGACGGTCAAGTGGAGCTTGATAAGTGTGGCAATTCAGAGCTTTATCAGAAGCAATTCTTCCGTCCGCGAGTTGGTGTACTCGGATATCGATTTCGTTTATGGCGCTTACCTTCTTCGTAGTTGTATATTAAACTAACAAATAGAACTACTCGACGTCAGGAAACAATTTCATACAATATGCAGTTCTTCTTTCCCATTTTTCACTTGAGTCGAGCATTAACAGTGAAATTATTCAATATCAATCCAGCTTCCTTTAATGAAAACAGCATTGTCTCGTAACCTACATTTCCAGATTTTGCCAAAGTAACTTAAAAGAATGGTTATACTATGGATCATAAATATGTATTGTTTCCCTGTAACCAAATTCGATATATAAATTTAATTACATAAAATTGACTCGAATTGATGGGAATACAGTTACCCTCTCTCTGCCGCTACTGGATTAGTCACGTGAATGTCTATAGAAGCGTGGGGGAATAGCGTCGTAGAAGGGGAAGATCTCTGTATGTAACTCAAAGCTTCAGATTCAAACACATTACTGTATCCGAAAAACATGAACAACCATAAATGATGTTCTAGGATTTCCGACATCTTTACGAAAAAGAATACGCACAGGTATTTAGTTGGCTTATTTACGTATCTAAAATAAGCCGTGTGATTTAAGGACGTATAATTTCGTTCGAGTGGCTGCCGCCTTTTTTCACCTATAGAAACAGCACGATAAAAAGGAAATGATCTTGAGCTACCTGAAACTTGATTTAAGTTCGTTGGAAGAAGTTCTGAAAGGCATAAAATGTTTCTTGATACGAGCATTAAACTTGCCAGCGCACTTTGGTACGTAATTAAACGCGGCGGCGGACTCGATATTAACGCTATACGTTTGCATTATGCTTAAACGACGTAGTTTCGTGCTCGTACCTGCTGATTATAACGGTCGCGAGTTTTCTCCGCCGCGCCGCGCCGGTGCTCTTCCGCGGTCGATCCGTACGAAAGATAGTGGCGGAGCTTTCGTAATAGTTTACACGCGCGTATAATTAGTAATTGGTTCCAGCCTCCGGGCATGAATTATCGATGTTACAACAGATACGTATCTGACCGTTTTATTTTACAACAGGGATCCTTCTCTCGCCGCGCCGGCTGCCACCGACGCGACGTCCGTCGCACTCAAGAATGCTACATTGTAAAAGGCTCTAACGTTTCTCGGCGCCTCTAATTATACCTGTTCTATAGACATCAAGAAAATAGGACAACTGAAGCCACTGTGGCCGCAATAAATTTCCTAAATGTTCCGCGATCAAGGCTTCAAGGGTGATGAATGCCGTCGATGCGAACAAATTGTAAAAATCTAATGGCCGCTGCCTGTCAACCTTTTTTATGCGCGAACACTTACGGCAGAGCTTGCAGCTCGTGAATCTGAAATTAATTTAAATTAATCGAACTACCCGCAGCATTTAAAGTACAATGTACTCTGCTGGAGATAGACGCGTTTGGTCGACTGATTATTTTTCTGAGAAACGAGAAATTGAGTTCGCTGGATACGTCTCATCATCGTATATTATTATACACATTCCCACTTGATCATAAATACAGACAATTCGAAATGCTGAGAATCGGAACACTAGATTATGTACCGAAGTCAAATAACTGTAAGAATGAACAGTATGCACTTTATGTTATAAATATTACGTTATTCATGAGGTGTTGAAACTATTAAGTTCATTGAATGGAGGGGTTGAAACGATTGAATAAATTTTATAATCCCAGTATCTATTATGATAAAAAGACTGGTTGAAAATAATATACAATGAATAAATAACTGGTCTAAATTACACGGGTCCCAAGTTTAATATTCTGTTTATGAACCTTGGACTACCCTGATAGATGGAAATTGTCATGGCATGTTTGTTACTAGATTTTGAGCTTCTTGAAATCTCTGAGACACTGTCTTAATAACTACTTTGAAAATAGCCAAACTTTGGCCAGGTTTTCGGGACCACTGTGCGCCACGGTCAAAGGATTCGGTCCTACGAATCACGTGGGAGTTTACAGATGGCGCACCGGAGCCGACGATCTGCTGATTAACATTTGTCGGGATCGTGGAACCGCTCGTTGCGGAGTCTGGACGCGAACAACGCGTGTCTGGCGGAGGCATCGTCCAAGGCGCGGCGATTAAGCGCCGCGAATCGCGTGGGCAAAGCCATCGGGAAACAATAAAACCGGCGCCTCCGCCAGACGCTCCTGGAATCCGGCCAGATCTCTTTGCTTGCGCTCACTCGCTCGCTTACTCTCTTACACGCTTACTCGCTTACTCGTTTGCTCTCTCGGTTCTACGCCTAACGGTTGCCGGCGCCGATTAGCGCCAACTACTTTTTGCACAAGAGAGAGGAAAGTCGAAGAGCTATTAGAGATTACAACACGTGAAATGTTCGTTTCCCTTAGCTCCGGCTGGCAAAAACTCGTCTTCTCGACTTCGCTTAACACGCTGACGAGTTCTGTGTACAGCGGTGTCAACGCTTCTGGGGATTCGATTGTACGCAATCTACAGGTACAGTCTAGGACTGTATCCAACGCGGCGCACACTGGGGTATTCGGCCCGAGAAGTTGGAAAAATCTATTTCAGCGTTATTTCTGTGGTTTCAAGGAACAACGCATGACACAATTTCAAAAAATTAGAGTTTATACATTAATTGAGCTCTATAGTATAGGATTTATGTAACTGCTACTTCCACCTACCGTTCTACGAGCTTTTTAATGTACGTGTTCTGAACATTTTTTGCAATTTAACGAGAAATATTCTTCAAGACCGGTTTTGTCTTCTTCACAAGTTTCGAAGCTTTTTCCACTCCGGTAACTTTTAACGACCCGAACGGCGATTATTCGAGAGTGCTGAATCAGTAGAATAGAGGGGATGTTCCATAATTTTTCAGTTTATGTCTTCAATTCTATTTTAATTCGTAGAATTTCTGAGTTAATAATCTGGTTTAGGTGCAAAAAGTTCATAAGAGAATTATTCTTTTCATGTTTCGCCGTAAACATCGAGTAGAAACTTTTCCTTCAATGCAATAAATGTTGATACTTCTTATTAATAGATCATGCTGTAATGATGCAATATAATATGATGCTGTATATTATCTTCAATGGCGTAATGTAATATGACGCTGTATATTATCTGCAACGATGTAATATAATATGACATAGTAGGTATGTTATTAAGCGTTTTTATTGTTTCTCTCTACACAGCACAATTTTCGAGAAATAATAAAAACCTAGCTACTCGCAATACAGTCATGCGTCACGTTCAAGTTTCACATACACCCTGGAGCGAAGCCCTTTATTTACTTTAGTACGAGCGTGACGCCCCAGAGTCAGTCTCTCAGCCCAGCCTTTCGATTTTTAAGAGCTAACAAGTTCGTTATCAGTCTACGCGACTCGAAATTATGCATAGAAAGAGTTCCATTATACGTGATACCGGAAAGAATGAATGATACCCCTTTGTTAAAAATTTTTTCATCAAAAGAATTCCGTAAAATTGTTGAAATGTGATTCGATATACGGTCGGCTATTATTTAATGAGTTGGTAGATTCATATAGCGTATAATGTACCGCGAAAAACAAATTGGGGAAAGGAGTCGTCGTTTTCCTCATATTTGTTATCACGCGTTGCAAACATTTCAAGGCTCTTTCCTGTATTTATCTATGATTTCAATATTGTGTAGATAAAGTCCTGATCGAAGCAGTAGTCAGATCAACGAACCACAGTGCAGTGTGGGCGTGAAAAAATTGGAGCCAAATAAAAATTGTATTCTTCTTTTAATTATCCTATTAAGCTGAAACTAATACACCGATGCCCTTAAATATTTTTAACATGTTCACAGCTTTAAATTGCATGTACCCATTTTAGTCATAAATGCATAAAATTCGCAGTCGATTGATGATAATATGAAGGTTGAGATTTCCTTGACAAGGTGTCAGAAAAAGAAATTGCTCAGTTACTAGTCTTATAAAGACTTTTGTGCAAAGTGTCACATTTATTTTCTAGTCGCGAAACATAAAATTTCTAGTGGCCCTATGGACATTTCGCTGACTATACATCTTACAGGTCTTCAAGTTATTCCAAAGCGAGTACAGAAACTTGCAAAAAGAACAGTGTAGCACCGGTGTGTACGCCTAATAAAACATTTCGCTTGGACTTTGGCGCCTGTATCGCCGGCGATGTAATCAGTGGACCAAAGCCTCTCGATAAGCCATTGATATCTTATCGATAATCATTGGTAGCATCGTTAGCAACTGAGAGATCCCGCGCGATATGCGACCCGGCGACTCCGAAACGCGAAGGAGAGGGCTCATTATCGTGAGCGCGCGGGCTGCAATTCCCAGCGATTAGCATTTTCATGTAGCTACCTATCGAAGCGACGAGAAAACGCAGCAGTGATTCATCGAACGAGTTCTGCGACCAGCAGACAAGCGCCAGAAGGTTTTAATACTTGTCCCGATCGAAGGCATTCGAGCAATGGCGGCCTTCGTCGTGGTCCTTTTTTCGAAGGCCGACGATAAATCTGCGAATCTATAGGCATCTATAAAATCCGAACACGTGTTACTATTTTTCGATGGCGACGTTGTTAAAGGAAGTGCGCCGCGCATGCACACCGGCCGCTGCTCAGTTTGTCTAATCGAGGAGAGTTATCGAATCAGGAAGAAACGGATGCAACCACGTCGCTGTGGAACTTGTCACTTTTCTATTAAAACGATATTTTCTCAATTTCCAGCTGCAGTAAATATTCCCGTTTGTTTTGTTCACGTTACAGTAGAATTTTCATTATACAGGGTGTCCCAAAATTCCTTCAATAGCCGGAAATGGGAGGTTCCTGACGTCATTTGAAGCAACATTTTCCTTTGCAAAAATGTTATCCGCGGCTTTGTTTAGGAGTTATTAACGAAAAACACGGACCAATCAGAGCGCGATCTAGGCGTGAGTTGGCACAGTCGGTCCGGCGCGCCAACTGTCTATTGGCCGACTGTGCCAACTCGCGTCTAGGGAGCGCTCTGATTGGTCCATGTCTTTCGTTAATAACTCCTAAACAAAGCCGCGGATAACATTTTTGCAAAGGAAAATGTTGCTTCAAATGATCTCAGGAACCTCCTATTTCCGGCTGTTGAAGGAATTTTGGGACACCTTGTATATATGAACTGAATGGGGCTTCATATAATAGAACCATTTAGCACTCGTGCAATCCTTCAGGCAAAATATACCAAGATTGGTAGAATTTAAAATTTGCATCTCCTTTTCATTTTTCATTAATTTTCCTAATGATACTCAATCCTAAAATTTGTCACCTCCCACTTTAGCGGAAGAAATGGGGGTACGAGCCAAATGTGGCTCGCGGCCAGCGAATTGCACAGATCTGTATAAGTAAAAAGTAAGTTGTAAATAAGATAAGTTCGTAGTGTCAGTACAACTAAATTTTGAAGTAAAATCAACTTTGATATGTCAGCTTGTGAGAATGTATAAAACATCTGAATAAAATGATAATTTCCTCTCGTTCCGCGTTATGTCGTGTTGCTTAACTACTGATAGCAATTACAATCCTGATATTATCATTACCAGAGCACACCTGTTCGAACGAGGTTAACGACACACACCTCGTCTATATCTTCACTATACAATCGACCATTATTTTTGTAGGTTCTGAAACGGAAGTGAAACGAGTGAAAGCAATAATGCTTATTATCATACGAGGATCAATTTCTAAACAGTTATTTCCATCGGAAAAATCACAGGAAGAATAAGAGTAACAACGATTTCATAAAAAGATATTTCATCAATTGATTCGATCGTTCGTCATTCATTTCGCTACGTTTCCCACTGTATTGTGCATACATAAAATCCCAAACCTGTTGTAATAATATTTTAATAAAAGCAACAGAAATCGCTGCACGATTTCCAAACGCATTCGAAATTCTCATAAATCATCGAATGTTATAAACTGCTTTGGCGAGTCGTATTAACCGAGCGCGGCAATCTGAAAATTTCAAATACGATAATGTGCATTTAAGTGTTGCGCTGAGCCGTTTTTATGGCGGGGTATTAATTTCCCATTGTGCGAAAGATTGACGATTAAAGCGGTAGCGGAATAAACACGGATTAAAACATCTCCCTCGCACACATGGCGTTCGTATCTCTTCACGCGGTTGCCGGTTCTTATGTACACAAGATATCGAGCAGCACACTCGAGTTCTTTATCAACACTCAAAATTCCACAGTCGGCATTCGTTAAGTCACTTGTAAAACAATAATTGCCACGTTTCTCGTCGATCGGCTATTTTTCTACAGATTTTCTGCGTGATCTTCCAAGAACGTCGTCGAAGCGTTCAACTTCATGGAAGCCCGTTTACTTCGAAAATCCCTATCTCTCCATATACGCGTCGCACAATCAACGTTCCAGCGTGTTGATGGAAAAACAGATACCTCGGTGGAAGAACGCAATTCCTAGTTACATAAGGATCTATAATCAGTGAGAAACGTGAGCGTAGAACAAGTGGTAACATCCAAGTCTTCCGATTGATTTCATTTCGTTTCGTCCCGGTGTGAGAACGTGTCGATGCTTCATTCACATTTTACCCTGTTCGCCCATTCGCGATTAATAGACCACAGCCAACACAGCAAATACAGAATTATGATGACTGCGGATTTTTATGCACAGTGGAAATTGCCTGCTTCAGTTGCAAGATGCAAGAGTTACATAGCCACTTGTGTAGTATTTTTAGAGATACAATTTTTATGGAATTTTGATGACAAACGCGTTGAAATTCTTCTGCAAGTGCTTACGTTTGTTTATATTTCATGTATCTCTCTTCTGCAGGCTTTCGGAGTTGTTTACCAACGTTTCTATTATTTCCGTCGATTTTTAACATTGGCCCAGCTAAAAAAGTTGTAAAAATTAATTTTCACTATTGGTTTTCACAGTTCCGACCAAATGCATTTTTTCAACATATTTTTCAGACGTCATTCAGTAAAGTAATTCTTCTAGGCTTACAGAGAAGTTCAAGTCGTTTGGTCCATCCATAAAAAAGGTACTCTGATTTAAAGTGTGTGTGATCAGTTATGCTCTTAACTGCATGTTTCTTTGAAATCGGAACCTTCTAGCCCCGGTCTTGCCTGCATTAAAATCATTAGTGAAAAATACGAATTTATATCGAACTCCTGTGTCTTGCAATTGATGCGCAAACTTTGTATGTCGCATAAAAATCCAGAGTCTAATCATTATGAATGCTACGATTACCGCGTGACGAGCTGCGGTCTGCTTTTATTCCGGGCCGTTCTCCCATTACTATTAATACCTACTCTATCGCGGTGAAAAGAATCACGGCAGCTTTTCCGAGTGCATTCATTCCGGGGAGTACTCGAGGCGATTAGTGTGTACCCGCAGTAGAAGAACTAAGTAGAGCGAGACCAGTACCAAAGGTGGACAAGTCGCACAAAGTGCGCCGTTTCTTGTTAATCGTCATTAACATCTTCATTCAGCCGATGCGGTTCAAAGACTCGGGACCGGCTCTTTTGGTCGAAAGAGATCCCCAACCGGTAGGTAATTCTTCGATAAATGGATTAGCCGAACTCATCAGCAGTGCGCTGTCGCGCGCGACAGAAAAATTGATATCGCGGAACCGGTGCAAAACCACTTTTATTGCATCTCTCGGCGGGAAACGTGCCAACACACAATCACTGATCCCGTTTCCGAGCGATCTTCCAGAGATCCAATTTGTCAATCGATTCCTTCCAACCTGCTGCTTCTCTGCGCTCTATCGATCCCGGCACGAATCAACCGGCACAGCTTTTGATCGCGGCGCACGCATCCCATCAATATTCAAAGCGTCGAGGCTTCAATAATTCAACATCCGGTTTCGAACGACACATGGCACGTATCGATCTATCGGTTGACACGATCCGCGGAAACGTTTCCCCGAAATCCCCGTCGGATGCCAGTACACTAGTGCACGGTGAAATTTACATGAAATCGGCACGGGTTAGTTTACACGAGTCGAGTGCGCTGGGTAAAATACCATTTAAAATAGTACATATTAGTTAAATGTGTTGATTATATCGATCGTATATTGTTGTTAAGAACTAAATTTTAAATGCTTTCGGCGCACTGGTTCGATCAAGTATGCTACATACACTATTTGCAAATTTTCACCAAATCTCTATTTCAGTACATATTAGTCCAATGTTTAACGATAACGTTAAACAAGTACAACTCTTTTCTAGGGGTAGAAAGAATTAACATAAGTATAAAAAAGATAGTACAGGAGGAAAGAGCGTGTGTGTGGGAGAAACAGTAGAATGGTTTAGGAGTGTAGAGAAAAAAGGAAAGAAATAATCAAAAGGAGGGAGGGAGAGTCAAGATTAGCGGGGACATTGGGATAGATCAACACAGATATAGACAATAAGGCACGTGATATGGATGGATGGGCGGAGGAACGGATGGATGGATGAATAGAGGGATGAATGACTTGGAGAACTGTAAATCCAAGTACAATTTCTTGGCCGCGAGGCTGAAATTAATAAATACTACTACTGCAACTCTTTTCTAACTAACCTCATCGATGAAAGTAAACATCATTTTACTCTACGTATTCTGTCAATGAAGTACGTGTTTCCCGATTGTATCGCAATAGAAATGGAATTTAGATCGCTCATATTCTTAATTTATAAGGTGGTCATCTACATTTTGCAGTTCTTTTTGCCATCAAAGAATAATTTCTTCGTAAGTGAACGTGCACAGTTAGAATTAGACATGTAAATAAAAGCTGAAGATAAGGCCTTATAGTTGGGTACCTTGAAATTATTTAGATCCATGGTTTCTTTTGCACTGTTTATGCTTGTATCTTTTGCGCTTATAAGACGCAATAAAAAACAAATTATTTCATATAGAAACACGAAATAATGTAGAGCGTCGTATCCTTTCTCTCACTTTGCGGAGCCGTGCCCGAGCCAGTTCCCGAAGGAAAGATCTGCTCGCGAGAATTTTACCGGTGGCTCCCGAACCGACGTAAATGTAACCGTGCAGTATTGCAATTCCGAGGTCGCGCGGAAAATTAGCGTGACGAGTATCGTCTATAAGTCACCGCAGACAAATAAACAATCGAAGATCTCTCTCGCTCTTTCTCTCTGCGACTTGTCGTCCCTTTTTCGCCTCCACTGTACCGTCTCTGTCCGCCGATGGCACCTCTCTATCATTCTGTATCCTTCCATTCTTCGGCTGGTCTGTCCCACTCCGCGGCGAGTCGCGGTTCCCTTCTTCGTTGCACTTGACCACGGTGGAATCCAACGTGCTCCGTCCATCTCGATCGCCTCTGTATATCTGCGGGTCGTTGATATCGCTTTGCCTCGTGTTTTCTCGGATAACGTTATATAGTAGCCGTCGTCGTCATCGTTGTCGTCTGCTGCCGCTGCTGCTGCATACGCCACCATGGCGGCGGCTACGTGCTCGACGATAATAATTATTGACAGATGCGACTGACTAATACGGCCACGCTACGGCGATGTTCGTCTAGCGCGGGCGAACTTTCAGCTTACGCGCTCTCCGCTGACGAGCCTCGCCTTCGATCTTCGACACGCCAGCCGAACGGCTCCGCGGGAATCGACGCCGTCTCGATGTAACTTTAAAGGTCGCTGCCCACTAGACCGTAACCTCGGCGCGGCGCGGCGGAGCGGCGTGGCCAGGTACTCAGCGCGCCGGTGGTTTTGTCGCCCACTAGACGACACGGCGCGGCGCGGCGCGGCGGAGCGACGTGGCCAGGGCTAGGAAAAATCAGAATTTAGCCTATTTTCCCTAGTTCATGATGTTTAGAAATTCTGAAAAAAATCTGCCATATGTCAAGAACCTAAATACATACTTTGCAATTGGTTTCAGATTTTTAAACTGAAAAGTCAGCTTGTAAAAAATCAAATACCTCAAAAAAATCGACATGACTACTATTTTTATTGCGTATTTTACCTTAAACTATTTTTTAAGTATCCAAATATTGCTTTTAAAAGAATTTCTAAAAAAATACCATTTACTATTGTATAGTTGCTAATAAGAAAGAGAATTAATCAAATTTTTAAAAAATATAATCTACGACCGGGCTCGAACTTAGTATACGCAGGTCCATAGTCAAACGCCAAACGGATTCAGCCAACCTAGCTTTCAAGTACTTCATTAATATTTTCAGATGTAATGTTAGTGCTGTAGAAATACTAATCAAACTGATAATGTGTTCAAGGTTTATTAGTGCCTAATAGACTAACAGAATAAATGAAACGCAACAATTTTAAGGTTAACTTAGTTCTTCGCGGAAAAAACGTCGAAAAAATCGGTTTTCATTTTTTTTAGCTACAGCGCACCAAACCATAAAATCTAAAACAATTGATGAACAATAATTATAACAATATATCAGCACTGTAAAAATATAACTGATGCCTCTTTAGAACCTTCATGCGACATCTGCATTCTTTCAATTTTTTTATAGGGTTTTGATTTTTTACAAGCAGGATTTCCGGGATGTGCAGGAATTTTGCGGCACCCTGTATAGAGAAGAGATAGAGATAAAGTATATATAGTCTCTCTCAGAGTTGGGCAATTTAAATACAAAACTATTTAAATACCGATTCGAATATAAGATACAATATTTGAATTCGTTATTCGAAGGTTCGAATACAAAAGTATCTTATATTCGAAAAATATTTAACTACTTTTGTATTCGCCGAGAATGTATTCGAAGCTTCGAATACAATTTGTATTTAATATTTAATTTTCGAAGACCGAATACATCCACGAATGCTTTCGGCCAGCTCGAGACTCCAATGAACACGTACCGAGGCCCGAGGGTCGAGCCCCGAGGCCTGAGCTCAGAACACAATAGTAGTGCAATAAACACGACCGGGCAATCCCTCGGCCAGCTATCTCCAGGTATCTCGGCATGAAACCGCTAACAAGTGAATGCTAAACTTGTTATTTCTTATAATTTCCTCAAGGAAGTGACACGAGCCAGTTCGTGGCATTCTTCCGATTAAGAAAAGTCTAAACCCGATAGAAATCGGACTGTTTGTAGTGGATTTATTCGTGAGAATTTCTTCGGAAAATATATTTAAATACATTTTCGCCCCTACTCTGTGTTAGAGCGACGAAGTGACGAGGGCCTCGGGAGCCTTGTCCAAGTGGTGCAATAAACACCACCGGGCAAACCCTCGGCCATCCAGGTATCTCGGCATGAAACCGCTAACAAGTGAATGCTAAACTTGCTTATTTCTCAAAATTTTCTCACGGAAGTGACACGAGCCAGTCGTGGCTTTCTTCCCATGAAGAAAAGTCTAAACCCGATAGAATTCGGACTGTGTCTACTGGTTTAAAGTCTCTCTCTCTCTCACACACACACTTTCTCCCCCTCTCTCTCCATCTCCATTTATCTCCCTCCTCATACGTCATCAGTGGAAAATTAATGTGTCACTAGTTTCTTGGTTTCAGTATAGTTTATCACGATTGCTTCGCGACAGTAAGCGAGACATCTTGTTGATATTCACTAAAATTTTAACAAGTTCATATTATAAAATTCGTGAAAAAACGCATAATAATTATGTTCGATAAATATATTTTATTGTCATTTGTAAAATTTACCAAAATTCGTATTTACATAAATTATTCATAAGACACTGTTCCGTGACAACTTGCCCCACAGCAAATGTATGCGTATGCATCTTTTCTTTTCATTAACAACAATCGCGAGAAACTTCAACATCTGCCACCTGACTTTGTTCCGATTTCTTAAAAAACGAAAAGATGGACAAGAGACTACAATAGGATACAAAAAAAAGAGAACCGTCTTTAATGAGCATCAAGAAAGGATTATGGCAAAGCAGCTCTGAAATGTTTGTCCATTTAATTTTAGGCAAATTTTAGTTTTCAGGAACAACTTGCCCCACAACGGGGCGAAAAGCTCCGCTTCGCCCAACGACAAACAAATGACAAAATATTAAAAAACAATTTTTAACTACTTTAAATTTTCCTTTGCCGCTTTGACACTTTGAATTTTCACCACAAATGAGCATTGCTAACGCGATTTTCCAAATATTCTACATCCGATGATCCGACAAAAAAATGTTTCCAACAAAAGTTGCTCAGTATTCACTTTTCTACAAATCACCATATAAAAAATTGAAAGTAAATTATTTTTTATAAAAAACTGAAGGGGTCACCTCAATTTTTTAAATATTAACATATATTTTTTATTGCATAATATTCTCACTGGTATCGAGACAAATTCAACGATCTATAACAATATAACATTAAACGTTGTAATAACGGTGCAATAGAAAGTGCTGCTGAGTGCTGCTGCGTGTATATCCTCGCCGAGGCATTCCCTTTTGTCGCCGAGTGCAGGCGCGCGCCGTTGCAGGTACAGTGGCCGCACCCCCATTGTACTCCATAGGAGGCAATGCAACACGGCGCGTCGCTGCGCTCCGCCTGCCGACGGTACAGTCTAGTGGGCGCAAATTTTCCGCGGCGCTACCGGGCGCTGCGACGCTGTGCCGCTCAGGTATACTGGGCGCACTCCCATTGTACTACATAGGAGGCAATGCCAAACAGCGTGCCGCTCCGCCGCGCCGCGCCGAGGTTACGGTCTAGTGGGCAGCGACCTTAACGATCCCATGCATTCCGAGTGCTTTCGGGACTCGACCCCGCTGACCCAACGCGACCCTGGAACTTTCGCGATGTGCGTGCGGACGACTTCGAACTTTGCGCGCGAACCCGATTCAGAAATAGAGCAACGAAATTCTCGAGCACGATCGACGATCTCCTCGAGAATTCCCGGCGCGAATTCTGACGGCCGAGGTGGTCGAAGTCGACCGCCCAAGTGTCGACCTTTTTGGGGATAGTAATTAAAATTATTAGAAAGTAATTATAATAATTAAAATTATCAGAAAGCGAACTAAATGTTTATATATGAATCACGTTTAACGGTAGAGGGGAAGCATTTCGAGCGGAATATATCCTAATGTAATCTAATGTAACTTCACGACAAACCACCAAACCGAAGAGACAGCAATTTTACCCACAAATGTAAAGTTAGTTACAGTTACATCGAAAGTTTCGGTTGACCCAAGTCTCAAGAAGCAGCGAAGTTTGCAAACCTGGAAGTCTATTTCTCGAGACATTCAGTCGACGATTTTCCGACTCCGAATTTGTATATGTAGCTTCGCTTCTCCAATACTTGCAACAATTGACTGGACTGGAGATTTTTATGCAAAACAAAATTGCTGAATTAATTCCAAAATACTAAAGTGGTATAGACACGTGTTTCTGTTATGTTTTGCTTGTTCTTCATTCAATCGACAATTTCCCAGCTCTGAATTTGAATACGTGGCTTCGGTTCTCCAATGTTTACAACAACTGACTGGACTGCAGATTTTTATGCAAAACAAAAATTCTCTATTAATTCCAAAATACTAAATATTATTTTATTATGTATTCTTACATTCCTTAAATGTCTTCACTGTGTTGCGTTCAATCTTATTCATTTTTGTAATAAATTCATCAAATTATGTATAACTTTCTTGGCGAAGAAAGCTCCCGTGTACCAAAAACGAAAAAATGGCCGAAACCTTTTCATCTGGAAAGCTTGACGCGTTGAAGCGACCGAAAGACACGATGGTCAAAGACACCGCATGCATTGTTCAGCCGCATACGCGCGCAAGCACGCACTAAGCACGCACAATGCACGCATAATCGGTGGCCCTGGTTTTCAATTCCTCGCCGCACCGCGTGCACTCATCGAGATGTTTGCGAGAGCTGAACCATATACCCGGGCTAATTACATAATTTCCCGTAATAAGCCTTTTCTCAGCGAGTGTCCTGCGGTTCTAGACCACGTGTCCGACACGCTGATACCCGAGTCACGAAGTAAATAGAAGATTACGGAGAGAGGAGTTTAACACCTTTCTCGCATTGGCGCGTCACGTGTGATGCAATCCGTGCGGCGAGAGTTCTACAGCCATTCTCCTCTCACAGCGTCAAATCGAATTTCTCCCGCGCGCCTCTGTATCCCGGGAGATCGGATTAGCCGCAAACAGCTCTACTAATAACCTCTTTTATACATATAAACGGGGTGAGGACCATGTACAGGGACGTCGAGACAAATCCGGAAATTTTTCAGTAAGTAAAACAAATATAAACAAAGCAACTGTTGACAAGGTGATTATATAAAGTATCAATCAACGAACAATTGGGAGGCGTTCGTAAGTGTGTGTAAAAGTTTAGTCTCTCTCAATCGTTCATGCTGAATGACATAATCAGTCAGCAGATTTTATGCATTTATGGTAACAACAAGTAGGTGTAATATAAAACAGTCTTTTATATTATTTTCAACCTATTAATTCCACTCCAGTTTGTTGTAATTCGAAAATTGTTATTTTGCATAAACATCCGTTATCTATTTAAAATTATAATAGTTATAATCGCCCGCATTTTTGTGCAATTGTTTGTTTGCTGCTGATGTGTCTAAATAACCAATTTAGTAGCTGGTAACAAACTAGTGTCGGTAACACACCTCATATGACATGCAAAAATATTTTAAAAAACAGAAAGGAGACTAAAACTTTTGCATAAATAAAATGGTATAATGTTTATGTATACCTATGACTGTAACCATCCCATGGATGTTAGACAATGTCAGTATGCTAGTACCTCGCAGAATGTCAAACGTATAACAATGATTATGTTCCTCACACATTTCATGATAAATTATATTTCATAAAACCCTCCAATAGATTATTAGACTGTGTTGCATTTGCTAATGATATCTGGTTTATCCAGTTCGTTCGAGTAGAACGAATGTTCCTAGTCTTCTTTTTTAGATCCGACGCCGATAAAAGTCGATGAAAAGCGAGTGATCGAGTGTAATGACTTGACACTATGGTAAACCTACCGAGCATTAAAATTAGCCGATATACATATATTGCCTTACAAAAATAACAAGAATGAATTTATTTAAATTTTGTGCGATATTTATTATATTATTAATCTACAAAAATACATCTAATACAATATAAAATATACATTGTACTTTCCAAAATAAGCTCCACCATTTTCTGTTCACAAATTCATTGGTAAGTAGACTGGTAAGTAGATTGGTAACTAACCTGATATCTAAATCTACAGGTTGTCCCAAAAATATTGTCCTTCCTTGAAAGGAGTTATTCCTGAGCTCATTTGAAGTAACTTTTTCCTTTGCGAAAATATTCTTTGTGGCTTTGTTAAGTAGTTATCAACGAAAAACGCGGACCAATCAGAGCGCAGCTACAGCAGACGGCCTCCGCCTCTGCGACAGGTTTCACTGCAGCCGTGTTCTGATTGGCCCGTGTTTTTCGTTAATAACACGTTAACAAAGCCTCGGAGAATATTTTCGTAAAAGAAAAAGTGATTTCAAATGACCTTAGGAATCACCCTTCTCAAGGATATACATTTTTGGGATACCCTCTAGACATAAGACAAGATTAAGCGAAAGAAGGGTTGGGTTAGGTGCTATTTGTATAATCTTTAATTTAGAAATGGGAGCGAGAAAACTGCGGACATTTTAGCCCGAAACCCGGACACTTTTAAACATCTCTTAGATTATGTATGCAAGCTATTTTCGATCTGATGGCGCAGCCAGAAAAGAAATATTCTGCAGGAGATTCTACAGTAAGTCGGAAGTATAGAATAAAATTTGCCCACACAACAGTTTGCTTTCGAGAAAATAAGCTTTGAGAAGTAGGCTCTTAGACTAGTACAATTTGCAATAAGTAGAATCGGCAAGTCCTGACCAGACGCATCAGCCTACTCAACAGCATGCGCACTTGATGAATCTTCACATTCCATTCTCTCGAAAACAAAGCCTCGACTAACAAGATTTTATTCCTCGTTTCCGCCTTAGTTTTACATCTAAATTCGAATATATAAATAAAACTACTTCAACCCTCCGTATGCTATGCCAGAGTCATAGGGGTTTTGAGGGGAATATAGTTACCCTCTCTCTGTCGTTACCGGACTAGTCACGTGACACTGTGATGCATGCAGGACAAAGACGAAACGTGTCACGTGAGAGAGCCACGGCGAAAATGTGGGGACGGTCGCCGCCGGGGAGTGGGGAAATGGCGTGGTAGAAGGAATAAAATAGTGTGGGAGACACGTCTTAATCTGGCGACACAGGGTAGCCGTGAGGATAAGCTCGAGCGACCGTCAATATGTATTAGTGAAATTTCAGCGTGGGTCAGAAATGACTTCGGCAAAGCTCTAGAACACGCAGGCGTCAGAGGGTTAAATATTGTAAGAAGAACAAATCGTGGTCTGAATGAGATCAATGTGGTCTCATCATAGTAAAGTAATATATTTCTTTATATAACAATTGTAATAGTGAAGAAATAAAGAATGACAAGATTACAAATGTGGAAGAACGTGCACACTTGAAACGTATTTACATAGTTTCTCGAAAATCAATAATATTTCAGTTCCACAACGCGTTTATCTAAAAAGGTCTGCTCTATTGTCGGTTAGACAACATTGATAAGAGCAACACTCGCGGAAGAAACTCATTTCTCGGTGCACGAACCATGACCCATTGCGATAATTAATTGTCAAAAATATAAACGAGCGAATAAACGAGACAGCGATGATAGCAGCGCCTCCGTTTGTTTTTTTCAATGATAAAAACCATGGTTATAGATCGACGACTTACGGAAATGTGGATTTGCTTTCCGTGCAACAAGCGTTGTTGCACGGATGGTTGCCCGGGAATTTTGTCGTTAATCGCGCTTGGGTCAAGCCAGACTCGCGATTTTATGCTCGCTCGGACGTGTAATGCTATTGTTACTTGGCGGGCACTTGTTGATATCTGCACGCCAGAAAATCGAGCACGTTGCATTAGAGTCCACTTTTTCAGTGATTCGTATCTCACAACCAAAAATTCCTTTTTCTCACCGAATTTATCAAACTATAAATTATCAGTTTCATTCATATGGAAATGACTGTTAACGAAGCATTGTTACTACACATGCATATTAATAATGAGTTTGAAAATTTTAAACTCGCCATTATACTCTGGCGAATCATCATTAAATTTAATTATCCAGAATTAAATGTAGAATAATGGTAGAATTATGGAAATAAAATGTTGCCAGAATCATATTTTCCACCTCATTAAACAAATGAATCCCCGCGTACGTATGGCATTTATGACCGATGCAACCACAGTCCGGCTTAAATACATATAATATGTACACGTGAAATCCTGTTCGTTTCTTGACGAACAATACTAAATGGTATAATAGCGAATGTAATAATTGCCATTGCAGTGTGTCGCGCGGTGATATTACTCCCCTGTGCGGAGATACTGTAATTAAAACTTTCACTTTGACAATGTATTTCGACAAAGGAACTTCTGAAGAGCATCGAAAACTTTTGCGGTGCTTATAAATCATTAGATTCCTTTTTGTTGGAGAAGTTTAGAGCGGGGTATCTTGTGACAAACTGCCGGAACATTGCAAAACACTCAACAACAACACAATGCAGACAATAATCCTTGCAAAATTCTAACAGAATAATTCTCAATTGCATTACAAACATTAACACCTCTTATCATCACTATTCTTTATTCTTGTAAAATGTTTCATACTTAAGGCTATAATGGACTAGAAATTGTTATCTAAATTTTAGACAACGATGTTTTTTGCCATCGTTAATAATATTGGTTTGAAGTAGCATTTTTAATAAAAATGGTATCTTCAGACTTCAAAGAATTCAACTTGATTTGTTTTATCATTAAACATTTTCACACGATATACAAACCCACGATGACTCATAATTAGTATTTCTGAATGATAAATAAAGGATATTAGTACGTTATCAATGAAATAAGCAAAACCTCCGTAATTGCAACATTCTCTTTTCTAACTAAATAAAGGCAGGATTTTGCATATACATTTATAATCAAATTTGAGGTGAACACGAGTTGCCTAATAACCGAATATATGTAACAGCAAACCGAGGTGTACTCCAACAGACTAATTTTCAGTGAAACTAAATTTCAGAGCAAAACAATTTTAGAAGGAATATGCACACGGTGTTCTAAATTCGTTTTTGTCGTTATAAAGATAAAACGCAATGGGGTATGCTACAACGAACATTTATATGGTTCACCCTGTATAAAGCCAAATTAATCTTACTTCATTTTTGTAAGTTGAAATTACTATACATCATTACATGTAAAATTGTTGATTAGTTTACTCCATTTAATATAATATATAAATTAGTTTACCTACTCCATTTCATGTGAATATATAAATTAATTTACTTAATCTCTCATCTTCCACAATCAATATTTAATGTTTGTTAATATTGCTCTTCAAAACGTTGAATTATGAGATCTCGCAACAGATTACTCCGAAATACGTGGATTTCAACATATGTACAAGCTAGAGAGAACGATGTTTTATAAACAATTACGCTGCAGCAAATTCCACTCTAATTCACCTTACAATCTCGTCATTAAATCGTCTGTTTATTCTAGCAAAATAGAAGTTGCGCGGAAAGCAAGCAGGCTTAACTTCAAATCCGAGGGCTCTAGTGAGTTTGCAAGCTTAAAATGTATAAAATGACAAGATTTAATTTATTTAGACTTTGCGCGGTTCTTATTGTGCAAAATGTGTGCTCCAATTAAAGATATTTATTAAATCATTTCTTACGAAAGCATCTTTACAATTTCAGTTCGCATTGAGAATTAAATTAAAACAATTTTTTTGGTAAAAAATAACTTGTCTCGTATCGGTATTTAATTCAATAAATCTACATTACTTTCTAAATGTTTAGCAATGCCGAAAATGTCGATATTAATGAGACTTGATAAAAATTATAATTAGAACAAGCATGTGAAAATGAACAGTTTGTGAATATGACTTTCAATCGAGAAAGATACTAATTTTCTTTTGTGAATTGTGCCGAAATTTTTTAATATTTCTAAAAAAATTTTTTTCAATGAAGAGCATTCTTTTACCTTGAAAATGCATTCCTCAAGTTTAGCATTACACAAACACAACAACAAACAGTTCGTCATTTATTAAATAAGTAATTTTTAATGAACGTCCGGACCACCGAGCGACAATTTAATCGGGAATAGTCCAAAACAAAAATTACCAAACAGACACCGTAAAAGACAGACGTAAAAAGAGCGAAAATGAATTAATTTGACACAGATAAGTTTCAGGCAGCGAAGGTACGAGGAACAAAATATTATAGTTCCGGCTGAACAATTGGCGAGGTGTCCGCGCGTGCGCGACCGCGAGTTGCCGAACGGTAGCGTGAATGGATAGAGACGAGCGTTACTCACCTCTCGCGTGAAAACGTCACGGTGCCGGTGTATTCCTCGAACGGGATGTATTTTAACGTCTCCCGTTGGAGGGTACCGGGGTCGCGTGGGCGCAGTCCGCGTCTCTATGTAAACAAAAACACACACGGAGTGGTAGAGGGAGAGAGACTTCAAATCGTCCGTCGAATTTCCACGAATGTTCCTCTCATTCTCCGCTGACGGCGGGGCAGGAGGGGTAGAAGTTGCAGCGGCACATCACTTGCGTTTTACGAAGCGGTCCTCTTTCATTCGTGTGATCTCGCCACTGACGCCGCGAGAACGGAACGGCGGAACAGAACGGAACCAGAAAAGCAAATTACAGTTGCGCGTTCGGGTAAGAGACAGTCGGAAACGCGGTAAAAAAAGAAGTGTGGCTGGATCGGAAGAGAGAAGAGACGATACTACGCGGCGGGGCACGGGAACCAGAAAGAGAGACAGGGGGCGGGAGGGTGGAAGGGAGGGAGCCGGACAGAGAGAAACCAAGTGGAAAGGAACAGAAAAACGAGACACGAGAAAAGTGGCCAGATAACGAGCACGAGTTTCCTGCACTGGAAGAGTGTACGTGATACGGGAGTCTCACGCGTCAATCACCACAGAGGCGCGCACACACACGCGCAACACGCACGCAGCACGCACGCACGCACGCGCGTACACGTATAAACGAACATCAGGCGCGCACGGGAAATACCGTCGATCTGGCCTGACGATTTCGCCACCTAGCCGGCTCGTCGATGTCCCGTCATCATCCGCACACAGCAAATCCACCTTTCCCCGCGGCTTTTTCGAACCGTCTCTCCGGACCGCGTGCGCGAGCTACATACGTATCCCACTCTGGTTCTCTCGGAGTTTCCCGAACGTCACTCGCTCGCGGAAATCTTTTTCCCAGAGAAAGAAGAAGAAGAGAAGCGAGATCTTTTTATTTCCCGTTTGTTACTGCTCCTTTGGATGCGTGGCTGCGTGCGTAGCGCGCGCGTGTAGTGGCTCCGAGTCTCGCGACGACGAGGGAGAGACCGTCCTCTTCCTCCGTCGTGTGTTCCTGCTCAGGATCCGATCGAGCAGCCACTGACCCCACGAGACGACGACGTCGGACCGGAGAAGAGAAAGAGAAAGAACGCGTCTCGTTCCCGAAGGGAGAGAGAAAATGACCGGAGGGAGCGTACGAAAGACGAACGAAGAAAAGCGGGAAGGGGAAACGAAAGAGAGAAAGAATCGGTGAAAGAGATAGAGGAAATGGATAGAGAGCGAAAGAGCCGTGATTGGAAAAGAAAGAGAGCCTCTCTCGGACGCAACGGGCTCTCCCGTATTATACACACGGACTCACACAGTTGCTCACGCTCTATCACTCCTCTCTCTCTCTCTCTCTCTCTGTCTCTTTCTTCAGGTCTTTCTCTCTCTCCTTTCGGTGGATCTTCTGCCGTGTTGTTTCTCTCGACACGAAATTAAATCGCGCCGGAAAGACACACACGAGTTCGAGTCTGTCCGAGTGTAGCACGACGCGTCTCGAACTGATCTCTCTGTATACGTGCACTGTGGTTTTGCTTCACGCGATTAAAACACTGTCGCAATGTCACCTCCTCGATATTTCAGCATATCGTCCCGGCGAGACACAGGTTCGCGCGCACAAACAAAACGTGACAGCACGTCGCGCGCTTGTTTAGAATATACTGAATACATTTTGACCCGAGCGCTCCGTTCAGGCTCGGCCAGTGCTGGCGCTTCGCGCGTTCGGCCCTGCTCGGCCACCGTCGCCGCCGATCGGACGCGCTCGCGCTCTACACACGAGCCAACCACGATGCCCGGCCGACCGCGAACGAAACTCGCGCCCTCGCTCGATTGCAAATTACCTTGCCAGGGACGATGCACCGCGATTCACCGCGATCCGTGTTTACTGAAATCGTTTCATTTTGCGTTTCGCCGTTTTCCACACTGCCCACTATCGGCTCGCGAAAAGCCGCTCTTCCCTCCGTGTACGGTGCAATGTTCCAACCCCCCTCCCAACATTGGCGTAATTCGAATTAACCTTAACAAACTAATCCCGTGTTAGCCGCGCGCGGCTCAGACTAATCTTCGTCGCTTCTATGTACTACGCTATTCTATCTAATATGTATCTTATCTACCGGGGACGGAGTAATCGTTTTTCATTGATATACAGGGTGTACTTTTTGGGTAAAATAGTACTTTAAATAGTACATAGTAAATAATCCCCTTTATTTTAACACTAAACCTACCGACCATTAAAAGTGACTGATGTGCATAGTTATTATAAAAATAACAAGATCAAATTTATTTAAATTTTGTGCGATTTTTTACTACTCCCTCTGTCCCATAATAAATAGTAGCAAAAGAAAATAAATATAGAACGCAACATTTATTATCAAAAAACTAGATTGCATTAAACAATAAATTAAAAATATTAGTCCTAATTTTTATTTTGAGTGTTCAGATAGTTTCTGGATTTTTCAATAATTTCGTTACTCCATTTTAAACTTGTAGGTAGGATCCCTTGGCTGCAAAGCTTTGCTTTTTCTATATGCGTGAGCTTAAAATTATTGGAGCCATCGTTCTTCATTGCTTCCAGCAGAATTTGTTTTCTTTCATCGTTTACAATGGGTTGACATTCAACTGAAATAAAACAATTGATTTCGATCAGCGGACGAAATCAGAAAAATAGTTGTAATTCGTAATAATTAGGCTAACCTAAAAATTGAAAGATGTGTCAAAACAAATGACAGATGTCCTGAGTCATGACACATTGATTTTGATTGAAGGCTTCGCAATTTTGCGCTACAATGATTCCCGTTTAAATATTCACTTGCTACTATTATTATGGGAAAAAATATATTCAATAAATTCCCATGAAAACACCTTTACAATTTTAGTAATCTTCAAATAAAAAATCTAAAATGGGTCATTTGATCCCTCGTGGCAGGTTTAGTGTTAAAGCATGCATACATCTTATATATGAAAAATATATTATTAACAAGATTTTAAACCGTCATGCTTATCCGTCCACCTCTAAATAAATTACAAGAAATTAACTTTAGATGCTAGGTACTTATAAACGATTTTTTCGAATGCAGAAAAATAGTTACAATAATATGTACGCATTGGTAACCTTGTGATGTTATTCTACTATCTGTTCAATCTGAAAATCTTCCAAAGAATTGAATACTGTAGCGCGGGATCAGAGTCGCGATTCTCTAGAACGGAACTATGGAAATGCCAGCTACTCTAGAACGAACTACATATGCAACTGATCGAACCGCTGGAAGACAGGTCTTTATCGGTTTCTTTGTCCAATCTACGGGAACGGTTCGCAGCGATTTCATTACCCAGCCAAGATTGAAAAGCCCTTGCGCCACAGTGGAAACAATGCATCATAGGCAGGTGCCAGACGTAGAAGCGCGGAGTGGAAGGGAATCGGAAACGACAGTAAAGAATGCTGGTGTCCTTTGCATGAATGTTGCCGTCCAAATGCTGCAAGCTTGTCGAAACCTCTAAGTCGTGTGTCACTTTATCAATATATCCTTGCGCTACGTGAATCGAGACTTTTAGCAAGTTGTGACGCGAACTTGCACGCGTAACGTGAACACCGAACTACATATATATGCATTATTAACTCTTACTCGGTCACGCGAGATCTAGGGAATACTTTTATCATTTATCTAGCGATTCTTACAATTCTCAGAATATCCATGCGTAGCAAGAGTGAAGAGTCATCCTTCTCCTGAAGCTAAATTGCTTAAAAATATTGTATTAATAATAATAATAATAATAATACTTGAGGTGACTGACTACTGGCCCTAAAGCTCATGTAACGTCCGGGAACATATGTAATGAATAGACTGCGTCATCTTTATGCATTGATAGCAAAATTGAGTAGATGAAACTGAAAATTGTTGGAAAATTTAAAAAATTAAAGATGTCAATATATGATTTCTCCTCTATTAAAATTATTAAGGGAATAAGTAACATTCAAAAATTAGTTTCTATTTCTTGCGATCGATGCAGACAATTTTTATTTTGCATAAAGATACGCAGTCTAGTAATGAATGAGCAATAATGAACAGACTCTAAAAATTTAGATTGTAGACATCAACAAAACTCATGGTCAAGAAAATGGCTGACTATTGGAACCATTGCTCAACGTGTCAGCACAAAAGAGTAACTGTTTAAGCATTTCGTTCCTCCGAACCGTTCCTAAAAGGGCAGCCGAAACTCACGTATCAACTAATTGATAAGTCTACGTGTGCATGAACGGTTAGCACGTTCTAATTTTACAATTTCATGAAACATTCAACAGCGCACTATAATCGTAATATATAATGCCTGTCATTAGACAGCTAGGCTTCCTTGGTACCGAAAAAATCCTATCAAGAATTCTAATTGCGTCGTGTACGAACGCGTGAGCCCCCCGCCTCTGGCCAACGATATCACCCGGCAAAGCAATCCAACAGCAGTATCGAAGAGCATTGTGGAACATATACTTTCGCATGTATACATTATGCAAATTGATTCCATCGATTGGCCGGTGGACCCTACACACGCGTAGGCGCAGACTTCTCGCGCGGTTCAGCGACGCTACTCTAGCTTCTGCTCCCGGCAACACAACTATCCAGGGACTTCGATTTACCAGGCAATTTCGAGAAAATGGCATCGTTTTCAACCGGAGGCGAGAAACCTAGAAATAGTCGCTCGCAAAATTACTTTCCGATTACTTCTGCACTACGATTGCCACTATTAGCTTGCTAATTAACGTCGTCTCAACTTTTTTTCTTCCATTTTCCCATATTCGAAACAGGTTCAATCCACGAGGTATACATAAAGATAAGCGATAACATGGAACGCAACTTTACTTCAATAACATCAATCTCTTGTTTTTACATTTCATGATCGGACTGCGGATTTTATGCGTTCATTCTAGAAATTATATTATTTTGGGCAATTTCAAATTATTATGAAAGGAAGTTTTATGTATCTTCTGGTACGATTTTACATAACATGAAAATGCGACGTTCGTTTTCTGTAGTGTATATAATTATTTCCTCCAATGGATTTTTCCTTGTTCCAATACATCTAAAGAACACGCATGTTTAATGAATATACTATAATATTTTGTTCGTCTTATCGACAGTACAGCAACAAATTAAAATGCAAGATGTCAGTTATCTTTTTTTTTAGTTAGCGTTTTATTCTTAAAGAAATTAGTAGGTACATCACAAAACACAGTAAAGATATTTCACGACCTTAAGAACACGATTATATTATTTGCAACACCGCCGGAAGGCAAACGCGAATAAAGAATTCGATCCTATTATTTGTAATTTATCAAAACTATTAAAAGAAGAAATACTTGTCTCTACAGTTCCACAAAATTTTTGTGTTGCGTCTGTCGTAAGCTACAAGGGCCACATGTTTTCCTTTTTCTAATAATTTCAAATTGCAGTTACTAATTTTTGCCATAAAATTCGTAGTCCGCTGATAGCGTATTGTACAATAATTCTGTGTGATTCAATGCAGCAGGTGTTTCGCGAATGTTTTCAGATTTGCTGTTTCCCTCTACCATACAATAATGGTACACCGGGTATGAAGTTTTAGTCTATAAAGTATGTTATAACTCCATCGTAACTTGACTTTTACTATCTCGGTAACGTCGCGAGTTCTCGTATCAAATGTGCCAGTGTTGGCACATTTACTGCGGGAGGATTCGTATATTTCTAGATTAAGAGACGCGTTACGCTTTCGATTATTATGAAACGTGACGTACACTCTTATACACCACCCGAGAGAGACACTATCTACCTCCGACGTTCGTAAAATAAAAGATAAAAAGATAATCTTCGCGTGAAGGTATCGGAGCATAGTCGGTTTGCAGTAATCCAGATAACACTTCTTTTCAAATCGACTCGGTTCTAGCTGCTATCGAAACGGCTGGTGCACGTATTTGCGAGCCACATGATAAACCGGGCAATATTTTCTTCGGGTTTACAGACGATTAACGATCTCTGTAATTATCTTAAAAGGTTTCTTCGTGGGAGTAATCGAAGGACCGATTATCGTGTACCGCCCATGGCGACGTTGCTCTTCTCAATAGTACGGTGCAATTAAAGTAAATGGGCGAAGAATAGAATAAATAGACTGGAAAAAAAACGCGTGTAAAACGCGCGAGGATAGCCGAGCAGACCATTCGCATTTCGGCGATGATTAAAAACATTCTACAGGGTGACTAGTCTGTAGCGAGTAAACAATAAATTCAACCTGTTCCTTTTGGCTTGAAAATGTAGCAGGAAATTACACGCTGCAGTATTACACGAAGGCAAACCATTCAAAACGTGCTGTTTTATTTGTTGCATTCATTATTCGTGAACGAAAAACTATTCCGATCACAATTAAATTCGTTCAACTTACAGCCTTCGATTAGTGTAGCAATATGAAATATTTGACTGTTTGTATTTTTTCAGAAATTCGTTGTACGATTAAAAAAGTTTATTTGTTATAATTAGACTGCGGATCTTTATGCAAAATAAAAAATGTTTGCATTGATTACAAGACACAGGAGCCAAATAAAAATTTCATTCTTCTTTTAATTATATTATTAAGATGAAACTAATATACTGGTGGCCTTAAATCTTTCTAATAACTCCACTGTTTTAAATTGTACGTACCCATTTTTGTTATAAATGCATAAAATCCGCAGTCTAGTTATAATATATGTTTCCGAACGATTTTACCAAACGAGAGTCGTCGCGAAACTACTGGTTGAAAAGATGGCGTCTCGCTCCATGCTCGACGAAAAGAAACGTCGATGCCACAGTTTCCTCTCTTGCCTCTATTATCGTACGGAATAATGTTCAGTTTACTAGCTGTTAATACTCGCGCATCAAGAAAATAATTGGGAACGACCTAGAAATCAATCTCACAAAACGGTAGACGGTCATTATCGCGTAAATACCACATAAGTAATTATACAGCCACATCACTGATTCTTATCGTACATTTCATTCCGTCCAGGAAACATAAAAAAGAAGACGGTCAAAGACGATTTAACGGTTGCTCAAGAGCGAAGTATGGTGATAATGATGGTCCATTCTCGCGAGCAGTTCACTGTATACAATTATCTGGTGGTAATGAGCGGTTGTCGTCAGTGAGATTAGCGGGTGTTTTTTCGAAAAATTTCTTCAGCTCGTCATCAAATAGCGAAATTATATAACTGTACGGCTGCGCTTTAAGAGACGTGACATTATAAAAAAATGTTAGACTGAGAGTTTATTTTTTTGGACTAATTGAAACCTTGAAACCTCATTTTGTTATCGAACGCCCAGCGTTTTCCACGGTCACTGTACTTGTCAAAATCTATGACTAATTAAATCTAGTAATAAAAATGAGTTGTTTGTAGACTCACTACTTGTTGGGGGAAGAGAAAGCTGCGTTAGAGTCCTGGAATGAAAAGAAGAAACATGATATTATTATTATTATTATTATATACGGACCGAGGTCCTTTTATACAAGAGTTTACAGACGTTTTACACGATATTAAAAATTGTATCGTGAATTGTGAATGTGTACTGTGAAAATATCTTGGTACTTACATTCTCTTCCCCTTGAAGAAAGCTCGACACGTTTCCCACGATCTCGGCTATCGTTGTCGTCTTTGGCCATCCAGGTAGACATCCTCTGAGTCTTTCAGCCCTTACGGCTCTGTAACAGACCAAACAAATTCATTTAATTTCAATCGACCGAAAGTGAATTAATAATTCGTTATTAATTTCTCATTATTAATTTGGCAAGATAATGTTCAATAACAAAATTTAATTGGAAAGTTATAGTGGTACTCACGTCCTCCTGCCTGAAGAAAGAACGATTCGTTGCGTCTCGATCTCGACTATCGATAGTCGAGATCGATGGATTCTCTTCCCTCACTCTCTGTGACAGAAAGAAAAATTCTATTTATTTCATAGAAATATATTAGGAAATAATATTCGGAATTGTTAGGAAATAATATTACGAAATAAATAATTCAAGTTGAACATAAAATCCAAATTAATTTGAACGAAAATTAAATAAACTCGATTTCTATCGCACGACACGAATTTGAATACAATTAATCGTCACAACACAAAAGTAAATTATCGCGAGATGACAGCACGATTCGAGAATGAATTTAAATAAATGAAAAATAAATAACTCGCTTGAACACAGAATTAATTTTAATAACAATTAAGGTAAATAATCTTGATTTCTATGGAATGATGTAACACGAAAACGATACGTACCGATGTAACGGTCCCTGCTTTGTATCGTATACTTTGTGCTTTTCGATCAAATCGACGTGGTGGGCAAGGTAAGATTCAAATGGCAAATTCGATTAAATTCAATCGATCGATCGTCAAACAATAAATCCGAATCAATAGAAAATGGAAAATAAATCGTTCAAGTTGAATGTAAAATCAAAATTAAATAAACTTGATTTCTATTGGAGGATGTGAAACAAATGACAAATTCGATTAAATTCAATCGATCAACCGTCAACGATAAATCCGAATTAATAGAAAATGAGGTTATATGTGTACCTCCGAAAACCAGAAAGTGTTACCTCTTTCTTATGCAATCCTGTAGATTTTGGCGAGAAAATATAAACAGTCCAAGTTTCAATCCTAGGAGATCAGTGGTACAAAAATGCGTGTTTAAACTTGAGCGATTCTAATCGTCGTTGACAGTTGACAGGTGAACGCACCGCCATGTTGTTATGTACTCAGCTTCGCGCGTCTTCTAACGAGCTGAGCCGCTAGACGGCAGCACAAGTAAACTTTGAAACTTGAATTTTTAGCATTTTCGCGCCAAAATTTACAGAATCAAATAAGAGAATTCTTCCACTTCGTGACGATCGGTTGTGTTTTATCGTGCAATAGAAATCTAATTTATTAAATTTTGATTTTACATTCAACTTGAATGATTTATTGTCTGCACTATACGTACGGTAACCAGAAGTGGAAGAATTTCTCTTATTTGATTCTGTAAATTTTGGCGCGAAAATGCTAAAAATTCAAGTTTCAAAGTTTACTTGTGCTGCCATCTAGCGGCTCAGCTCGTTAGAAGACGCGCGATGCTGAGTACATAACAACATAGCGGTGCATTCACCTGTCAACTGTCAACAACGATTAGAATCGCACAAGTTTAAACACGCATAAAGTTTTGAACCACTGATCTCCTAGGATTGAAACTTGGACTTTTATATTTTCTCGCCAAAATCTACAGGATTACATAAGAAAGAGGTAACAATTTCTGGTTTTCGGAGGTACACATACAACCTCATTTTCTATTAATTCGGATTTATCGTTTGACGGTTGATCGATTGAATTTAATCGAATTTGTCATTTGTTTCACATCCTCCAAAAGATATCAAGTTTTGATTTTATATTCAACTTGAACAATTTATTTTCCATTTTCTATTGATTCGGATTTATTGTTTGACGATCGTTCGATTGAATTTAATCGAATTTGCCATTTGAATTTTATCGTGGAATAAAAGTCAAGCTGATTTAATTTTCGTTCAAATTAATTTGGATTTTATGTTCAACTTGAATTATTTATTTCGTACTATTATTTCCTAACAATTCCGAATATTATTTCCTAATGTATTCCAATTAAATAAATAGAATTTTTCTTTCTGGAGCTAATGCTGCGAAAATAAAACAATTCCCATCTCTGCTTCTGCAATTATATTATATTAATTCATCCACGTGATTCTCTCTCGAACTCTTTTTCATTCGGAATAGTATATAAAAAATAAACGTTACTCTGTCTTTCAACATATTTCTGTTCTCACAGACCGATTCTTGGAACATGTATGTATAAAAAAAATGCAAGAATACAATGCTCGTTTATGAAATATTTTAAAATTACAAATTGAGGAATTTCATATAAAATTTGAAGTAGGAGTTTTTGATTTTTCTAAAATTATAAAACACAATTAAACCGCGATTCTTATCCTTAAAATAATTTGACTAAGTCCATTGTCGAATTACATTAAATCTTTAAAAAGATTAGTTTATTGAAAGACATATAAAATGATTACAGACAAGATGAATATTCAGTATTGTAGCGAACGTTTTGTTTGTATGTCATCCAATATTGTTCTGAGTTCTTCATCCTCTAAACGTCCTTCTAAACTGGGAATCAAGGCTTTTGCTTCTTCCGGTGTCTCTGGACAGAGATTTGCAAGCGATGCAAGCTCGAATTTGTGAAGTTTCTTCTGCATAAGTAAACTGCAAACAGAGCATTTTCATTACATTATAAAATTTCAATTCATTAAGAAAGCTGTCACATTATTATGTAAAAAATGCTTACTTTCGAACCGCAGCGATAGTCTCCTTGTTCTTAAATCTCCTGAATCGATTTGTGTAAGTTAAACTCTTCATGAAAACTTCAGAGAACTCTTGTTCCTCTTCGGCTGACTCGTTTTGCGCTTTTCTGTGCTCCAACAGCATCGAAACTTCCGAGATTAATAGTGTCTCTGCATTTTCAAATTCTAAACACAAAAAATACATTTGCACGTGGTACTTAAGTATTGGAATAAGTATTGGTAACATTACTACCGTTTTTCCAATTAATAATCACCAGTAACGAATTTTTCAGTATATTTTATTTATGCGACTCTTTATAAAATACATTTTATTATGTACGTAATTAAAAATTGTATAAAATGTGAATAATGAACATATATTTACATATAATTGATGCATGGATATCTATAATAATTATATTACTCTTTACATTATTTGTACAATATTACATGCGCCACAGCTTGTAGAAAGTGCATGCTCTCTCACTGAAGAATCAAAGACTTTCTCCATTCTAAATTTTATTTAAGAAACATTTAACATATAAAGAATCATTTGTAAAAATCTTTATGGTCCTTATTATTAAAAACCCTATCTTTTGAAAAATCAACACATTATCGAGTAAAATAAATTGATGTGGGTAATCAAACTTTTTCAAGCAGTACTGCATACTCAAGTTATTATTTTTTGCTAATTTCCTTAATTCCTCCACTCATTTCAAAAATCTTAGGTATAAATCTTAACAATTAATATCACAATTCTGGCAGTCCACACGAAATACAAAATATTTATAAAATTCAAATATATTTACTACACTAATGAAGTGTGCGTCATTGATTTGGTTTATTTATGTATCCTTGTTCTGTAAGAAAATCATAGATCTTACGAGTTTTATTTACATCAATTTTAAGCAAAACTCTAGCTTGTGCTAGCCTGAGATAACCATTCTTTTTATTCTCTCCTATCAGAAGTTGCTTGAAATCAAGGTAGTTAGCAGGAACTATACGTGTTACTGAACAAAGCTCTTTCTCTGCAGGGGTAAGTTTCTCATACCCAGGAAGACCTTTTATTGCAAGAGGCGGTGCTGTCTTTCGTTGTGAAATTGTATTAGGTGTAGAAGTAGTTGCAGTAACATTGCAACCAGGCAATATAGACTTCCAACTGTATTCAGGATTATTCAGATACTGTTTTCTTTCTCTATCGTTCTCCTGTCTCAGTTTAGTCAACTTTTGGAACAGTACAACACTATGGAAGTGTGTAAGACCATTACTTCGGAACTCGTAAAGTTTATGTAAATAGTTCTTAAGTTCCCCCACACGATGCAGTCCTTCCATTATGAAGTCAAATTCCAAACCTCCCATTAATTGCATAAAAATTAGTAATCGCTCTGCAATTGTTCTAGTTATAGTACATTCGTATCTTTGTATCCAAGAAATAGTTCTTCTGAATGCGGTTAAACCATGATTACGTATGATTCTTCTTCTCCTTGTACGTTCTTTCAATCGGTTGTTATATGCTTGCACCATAGCTATTTGTAAAGCTTTCCCTAACTCGTAGTTATCGCTTAAATCAAATTCATCATAGTCCAAATCAGAAATGATCAATTCCGCGTGATTGTCAAAATTTACTTCGAAATCTGACCTTGCGGGATTATATCCTGCCAAAAGTTTACAATTAAGTGTATTCGATGCGAACCGTGGTGGCTCTTCCAGATCTTGTAATTTATATAGATAAGGTATCGGATCGCAACCAAACAAACTTGTTTTAGTTTCTTTGATTTTTGGCAAACCAGGTATACTTTGATTATCGATATAATGTTGAAGATAATGGTTTCTGCACTCTTCGGCTGACTTCCCTTGCATTCTCTTGGAAATGTCTCCCCAGTTCCCAAAACCACATTCTTGCAACACGTCTAGAAATTCTAATTCTTGCTTAGCTGTCCAACCACTTCCATGGATCAGAGGAAACTCATTCTTTATAATAATATAGTCATGATCGTTTCGATGATCGTTAATTTCACATCCACTGGAGAAACAAGAGGGACACAAATCAGTGTTGCTACACACTGCACAACGAATGTAAGGCTCCATCAAAGCGGATTTGCATACGCGGCATGTTGGGTCTGAAGTAATGATTTCATCCTTCACGACTGACACGTCGAGTTCTACTTCATTCTCGATATTTTCTGTTCGACTCGATGAGCAGTCTGAAAGAGAAAATCGTTACTTAAGGCCATGCCGCATAATCAATGAAACAGTCGATTTTCAAACGTTTACGTATGTTGCTAAATGAAACGCTTATCGAGACAACCGTTGACAAGTGTCATAAAGTGCAGGTTAGAATCGATAATTAAACTTCCATTTCAACCGATAGAATGTACCTTTGGGAAATTGTAAATCGGCCGCATCTTCTTCTGTCATATCTGTTAAATTTGGATTAGCCATAGTTCTTTTTGTTCACTCTGACAAAAGTAACGTAACAACACAACCTCTTCGTGAATGTTTACTATCAAGTTATCAACGGCAACGGCTAACGGCTCACGGGCATTCTTACAGCATAGAGTTAAGATTCATGGAGACGTCAACGACTGTGTAGTTTTGTTCTTCAGTTGTGTGACGGGCCTGCTCCAACATCTCGTCTGTGAAATTAGTTCCACAGTATTAGTTCCGACCGATAAAATAGGATGCGACAATGCGACACAGAAATGGTAAGGCGGCTCTACAGTCTATACTCTATACTGTATAGACGTGAGACAAAAGAAATAACAGCTCCAAAAAATCGATTTTTTTACAAATATCGAAAGCACTTACATTTTAAAAATATATTACAATTTTACAATCGTATTCGAGGATATAACGAAATTATAGCTCATTTAGTGTGACGCATCAAAAACTAGCGGTAGAAAAAAGTTAAACATTTGCATGCGTTCTTCTCATACACATGTTTTTCGAGATGGTCGCCATAATATCTCATAAACTACTGCACCCCTAGATTTCCGCTATTTGTCGGTACTATAGTTATGTCAAAATATACTTTTTTATAACGTTTACGGTCCCTTAAAGACAAAAAGAGTTGGACAAATTTTATATTCAAACTGCCATCATTTTTATAATTTTTAACTTTTTTATATACATACCATCTTTTTGTTCCATTTGAGAAGAACAGCTCAAATCATGGAAACCATATTCAAGGCGTACCTATTTTATTTACAATTAGTTTACATATTGAATACCAGATTCGATTAGAAACTTTCTCTGTAAGTTAATCGACGATACATCGAAAATCTAGATTAAATTCTGAAAATTTCAACATGTAAATAAATGTACAGAGTAAACGACTTCCGTACGAATTTAGTACGTTTAGAGTGCGTCAAGTGTTGGTAATCGCGAAAGGTTTGTGCCGACACAGCCTGAATATGTAAAATCACGAAGGTCAGTAAAATAACTTGCCATTCGAATACAAAACAGAACAATCCAACAGCAAGGTATTTAACATGCGCGTCGTTGTATTGTTTAAATGAGATACGATGGATAGACGTGATGCGTTCCTAGGTATAATGTCCTCGGCACTAAACAAGCATAACAAACTACAAAATAGTATACAATCAGTGAAGCTCTTTGATACCTCATCCGCTAAAATTACGGCTCAGAGGACAATTACGGCAGTATTAACAAGAGACGTATCATCCAATACGCAAGCGGCTATATTGTGATGAAACTCTGTACACCGGTACAGCATCGAAAAATATTCGAAACGTATTTTGTATTGCATATTCGAAAAGAAAACCCTATGTTAATGTAACGCGGCTTTATTATAATTGACCTTCTCCTATATCTTTGTTAGTATTGAAGACATATTGTAAAATTAGTTCTTCGTCTCTAATTATGAATTTGGACCTCAGAGCTATAGTTAGTTAGTTTTATATAACTTAAATAATAATAATATTTTCTATTTCGAAAAATGACCATGTCCAGTAGATGATTTCACGAAAACTATATAAATCTTTTAATATAATATATTCTGGCAGGGGGTTTCAGAATTATTTTTGATGCTTCAATTTTGTGCAAAATTCTACGAATATAACAAGAACCGATCAGACAATAGAATATTTAGTTATTCAATATCTCCGGCAATCAAAATTTCAAATGCCTTTGTCAATAAATAGTGAGCTATTTATAGATGCCAATAAAAGAAAAGTGTTTTTATGTATCATAATTTCCTCAAATCACTGTCCGCAACGAAATTCCGGTTGTGCCATCCGCTAGGCCAGCATGAATTCTCAAACATTCGTGAAACAATCGAGAATCGGCATTCGCGAGAATCCTTAAAATAAAGATGGCCGACACGACGCCAAAGAAGTTGAAGATCGCTGTGACCGACGACAGCGTGGTTCATTCGGCAACGTAATTCAAGGCGAGTCTTTGGTACGACCACACCTGAAACTCTTTCAAAAGCATAATAACGCGCGTGTATCGCGGTACGTTGATCGAATACGTATTCAACCAAGTCCTCGGGACGCAGGATTAGGCGAGCGTGTTTCGCGTCGCGTCGGCTCGTTGACTTCCGTATTCGCGATAGAAAGATAACATCCTCGAGATCAAACAATGAGCTCCGAGGAGCCCGACTTCTCGAACACGAGAACGCTGCAGCTCCACAACCTCGAGGTGGAAGACAATGTGCAAGACGATAGCGTTCAATCCGCACGAGGACACGTTTTCGACAATGTCTATAAAGTGACCACTATCAAAGGGTAGGACACTCCTTCATTCATTTAATCAGAACACTTATTAATTCCTCTTTATAGGATATTATGTGAAAATCTTGCGACTGAAATGCCAATTTTATCGAATACAATATAATATACCAAGCCACTTTCATTTTTAATTATTTTTTTATCAAATGGTTATGGTAAAATGTTCGTGAGATTTTTCTTATTGAAACGAGACCAAACACGGCAAGTTCTAATCGTATTTACTCGAATATCAGAACTGATAAGCGAAGTATGAGTATTCGAATAATAGTACAGTTACATATAGCCACAGTGCTGGGTTAAATTTACTGATTTCTACAATGAATTGCGTTGTGTATGGATCGCTTTCGATTGAACTGTTTACTGAATCACATAGTCGGATAATCAAAGATCCAATAAATCGTTAATTGCACAAGCAAATATGCTCGGAATTGTGTCATGTTGGTCTCCTTTTAATCAGAAAAATGTCGCGAACACGCCGAAAAAAGAGACTCGTAAAAACGTGATTTTAATTAGCCCATTACATTTTTGCAAACGTGAAAATAGAAAAAGAGTAAGAAAAGATTTATCACGCGCAGATCAATTGGTATCATTAAAAATGTGGAGAAACAAGTAAAGCGTATGTATATTTTTTGTTTCTTTTTGTGGTAAAAATGGCAGGATTTTCAGTAATAAATAATGTTACCCACGTCTGTTACTATTTGATCTCGTACTCGAACCCCGTATCCTTGAACATCTTCCATTGAAATTGATACGGATTTCATCAGGATCCGAACACAGAGATCTTGATGCAACTGCTAACAAATTTCCAAGCGTTTATCGAAATTCGATTTCCATACCAATGATTTCGAAATGCCGATAGATCCTTGGTCGAGATCACCGATTTATTTGTCGTCCCGTATGATTCTCCGCTCGGTAAAAGGAAAAAAGTAAAGGAGATTCCTTTCGAAAGGGTTATCGGACCTTTTATGGCTCATTTTTTACTTGAATTTACCTCATTAGCATCGCCGTCGGCGTTTCTATAACGGGACAGGCACTATATAGACGCAACGAATGCGCTCGGACATGAACGGTTATGTATATGTTTCACATTGTAATGCATCTCATTATAGCAGATGGTATTTCAGTGGCCATCGAACTCGGTAACCGAAATTGCACTTTTTTGCCAAAGCGACGTTTTCAGATTTCTGATAAATTAATGTCAAACAAGCACGCCAATATTTTCGCAAAATCATAGTAATTTACTTAACCCTCTTCGCGTTTTTGTCAAATATGTATGTCCGTATGTTTTGAATTTTGTTTATGACTCCCACTTTCATTGTTCAGAAGGAAATCTCTGTAAATACTTCATAATTGTTATCGCAGTACTCGGTTGACTGTTTATAAAATATATACAGTGATCGTTTGAAGAAAATTGTGGATATTGATACAAATCTAAATAAACGTTCTGTGAAAAATGTTTTTATTACGTAAAACTCGTCTGAAATATTCAACAGCGAAAATAAGTAATCTATTGCAACAGAATAACCTGAAATTGAAAGAATAAACAAATTTATGCAGTGATTTCTAACGTTATGGTTGATACACGATAAAAGAACCAGATCATTATTTAATAGTGAAATCAGTTTCACATTTTACGCGTACACGCCACTTCGATACTCTTCCGAAGGTTTCACTAAAAACAATGAATTTCTTCTGGTAATGAAGTTTCCAGCCATAACAAGGCTCATCTATTCACAGTAGAATTAGCACGAAACATAGAAATTTCACTCGGTCATCTACATGATAATTAGAAACACCGTAGTCGAGAGCTTCGAACATAATGGAGACAGTGAGACACCATGCTAGAGAAAATATCCGAGGATCTCTAGTCGAGAGCTGCCTCTGTTTTTTAATAAAATTATGAATAATGAACTACACCAATCGATGTAGTTCATTATTCTCATAAAAAATTATTTACCTTCTTGTATCGAGAAATCATTAGTTTAGGGTGATCTAGATGCTTTTGTTGCTATTTATGCTATATATAGACAATTATATATTGTATAATAAATATATGTTAAATGTTAAATATACTATACATTAACATATATTAAATATTAAATATATATGTATATTCTCTTAGTAGATTCAGGTACATCGATTAGTGTATTAAAAACTACATGGTCCCATTAAACAAAATTGAAAGTGACTTTCGTACGCCCTCTACTCTTCCATTTATAACAAAATCATCAACAGGATATGTTTCCCTTGGAAGAACGTAAAATAAGTTTAAACAATTTTATAAAAAATTCACTAACAGAATATCTTTTCCTTGCAAGAACGTACAATCATTTTAAACAATTTTTTGTCTACTGTATGTATCACACCTTTTCTTGGCAAAATTTGGTGACCCATACAAGCTAGAGGTTCTCTAAAAGGATTGATCGCGTCGAAACGCAATGGAAGATTTGAAAAGGGCGTCAAAACACGACTATGATTTACGATGTGTCAGAATAGTGATGTACAGCGCATGTCAGCATCCAAACGTTTAAAAATTGAAAAGGTGGGACGTATTTTTGAACCTGAGAACACACGGGGCCGATCTCCGGTAAAACGGTCGCAACGACCTGAGCCTAACGGGATAACCTCGATAAACTTTGGTTATACGTTGTTACGAAGCCACTCCCAGTAATGCTGATGCTACAGCTATCTCTTGGTGCTACGGTGTATGTCGGTATGCGTAGGCTAGACGTCTGATAGCGACGTGCATAATCGACCCAATTCGATTAATCCCAGTTTGAGACAGGTTTCGGCGGTGCTACAAAAACAACGTTCCGTGTAGCCCAGTTATACACTATCGTCAAATGGTAGTGATCCACTTCATATTCGCATATGATTATTTTATTGTCACCCCTCTGCGGCCTGTGCATAAATTATAAATAAAATCGAGCACTACTCAATTACAGTGGAACATTTACGACGTGTCGCTGGGGGCAAGACTAATTACCAGTCGTAATTATTCAATAGCTTTCTGAACTTAGCCAGAGTTCGAAATAAACAATTATTTTAAAAAAATGATGATTGACCTTGTAAATACATGTCGTTTAAGAGAATCATTACGAGAAAAAATGTCACCCTCAGGAACTCTTAGGACACCAACTATTTTAGAACATTTATTAAAAAAGATTTCGTAAGAGGAACACAAACAAACTCAATAATTTGAAATTACTCGTAAATTAGTTGTTATACGAATAAAAAATCTTTTCCCATGTGATTCATATAAAATGTTTTAAAATGGCCTTGACCTTTCTCTAGTAGACTGTGAATTAGATAAATATCAACCTTCGCGCACGGTCCGAGTTAATTTTATCCAAAAGCAAGCGTTAAAATGATTACAATATAAAAGTAAATGGAATCGATCGATACGATCTTTTCCACAAACGTTGCAAAACATCGATCGATTGGTTGGAAGGGCGCGGATCAATAACATCAGCTAGCAATCCGAGCTCTTTTTACAAGACAATTGTCTCTGAAGAAGTGAGAAGCATAGTCCCACTGAGCAGCATGACTTCGTCAGCATGGCGACAATCCGGTGAATTAATTGTCAGATCATTTGGTCGATTCGAATCGATTCGAACCTGTCGGTCCCTCTTCTCCGTTCTCTTCTGAATCCGGATCAGCACAAATTATGAATACGTTAACGACGAATATCCGAGCAGGATCTACGGGAGCAACGTTGTAAACCCGAACGGGTCCCACCGTTTCTCCGCATTCGAGAGGCTAGCTCGGCTTTCTAAGAGTCTTGCTCGTCAGATTGTCATTAAAAGTAGAACGCTAGCAACCCAGCTCAATTAACTCGTCTAGGCGAGCATGCTTCTCGTGGCAGATATGCAAAAAGTCATCGGCGAAAGAGCGTTTCCTGTTATCGTTGGCTTTCGTAGCCAAGCGACTCGGTATCCCGAAGCTAATTATATTATTACGCGGGCCTGATGTTCTCGGTCTTCGAAGAGTCCTGCGCCACATAGCATCGCATACTCGCGTGTCTGCAACAGTTATAACTGTATCTCGAGTTTCCTCGAGTTTTTCGCATTTAAATCTCGCACACGATGCCACGTCGCGATTGCCACGCGAACGGCCCCGCGGACGGATTTACGTGTAAACTTGAACCTTCTTTCGAAAGCAACCAACGCGGAACTCCGATTAGAAAAGGTTCGCACAGATCGGTGAATCGACATTCCTTGACATTCCTCGGCACAAAAGAGTACCGTGGGGACACGCTTTCGCACATACATTCGTCGCTGGAGGTGTGTCCCGCGCATAGATAGCACATGGATGTCACTTGCGACACCTTTTCCACCGGATGATTTCTACAACAATTTCAATTTCCCTGGCATCGCAGCGATTTCAGCGTCACGCTAACGGTATCTCCTATCTTCAGCCGATGCATGTACGGCTATACACAGCAGCGCACGAAAGAAAGCACCCTGAACTAAACCACGTGAAGTGGGTCCTCGGCGAAAATGGCTGAATTTGAAATATGTTGTACCTTTTGGGTCACTGTCAGTCACAGTTTCGTTGTTTCAATCCTTCAAAAGCCTAAGATATTATAATATACAGGGTGTCCCAAAATTACCTTAGTTTAATGAAATGGGAGGTTCCCGAGATCATTTGAAGCGACATTTTCCTTTGCAAAAATGTTATCCGCGGCTTTGTTTAGGAGTTATTAACGAAAAACACGGACCAATGAGAGCGCGATCTAGGCGCGAGTTGGCACAGTCGGCCCGGCGCGCCAACTGTTTATTGGCCGACTGTGCCAACTCGCGCCTAGATCGCGCTCTCATTGGTCCGTGTTTTTCGTTAATAACTCCTAAACAAAGCCGCGGATAACATTTTTGCAAAGGAAAATGTCGCTTCAAATGATCTCGGGAACCTCCCATTTCATTAAACTAAGGTAATTTTGGGACACCCTGTATAATTTTTAGTGAACAGAATAGTTTAAAAAAATGTCAAGGTAGGGAAGGTAGAGTGGGGACACAAGTTTAAGCTCGGTACAGGCAGAGAGTAGGTAATTTTTCCCCCTCAATTCGTGCTCCCTCCCCTCACCTGGCGATTCTGCTCGTAACAGGCGAAGCGCGTTCTTTCTCCATGGTAACGGCGTTTACTGGAAGGGGACAGTAGGCGCTATGGTGGAGACGGTTTTGCCTCAATCGAGGCAAATGTGCCCAGCACTGTTCTACAAGCTTTAGGCGTGAGCGTGCTACCCCAGATCCAATTAAAATCATCCAAAGAAAAGTAAACGATTGAGGTTGAGTCTTGCAGGAATCACATACTTTATCTATCAAGGTTTCGTTACGGTTTTCCGCCCTCTTCGATAGACAGTGTTTGATGTTCTCTGTTCCATTTTCCTCTGGCGGTAACACGCTTAGTTAAGCAGCGTGTTAAGCAACCGCCGATGATATTTCTTTAATTAACATCGACACACTTCTTTAGTCGCGGTTCACTGGCTTTACTCCGACTGGACTGACCGCTCGCCGATGTCCCGAATCGAGATATCGAACCACGGAAACACCGCAGGACCGGCGCGATTCGCCGAGCAAGACGTAAGGTGAAATTCATAACGGTATACTCGTCGCGATTGACCTTAACTATTGTCGCGGCCGGATACCACGCGCAATCGATAAGCTAATCAATGAATGGGACTGAAAAGAAGAAGGCATTATTGCAGTTGCCCTCGATTGATGCCTGTTATCAATCGACGTTGTTTTGTGTTACGAACAGCGGTGCAATCGGCGTCGAGGAATAACGTAACCGACCGTGCACCGGTTCTGATAAACAATTTCAATCGCAGTGTTAAATTATATGGTGCCTGTTCTATTATGCTCGTATCGTTCACTTATAGAACAGATTTATTTATATAAAAATGATTACTGTGAAATTAAAACATTTCTTTCTTTCGGGCTAAACATGGGCAAGATTTTCTTCTAGAATATTATGTTAGATATACTCACTTTCCAAGCGAAACTAGCATGTTGTCCGGTGTTGACCAGCTTCTGGGCGTTTTTGTACACTGTGTAACGCTCTGAGGGCATTAATTGTTCACACGAATGTATAAATACCAACGTTAACATCCACAATCTATTCCGAACGCGAACACTTGGTGGAACGGTAGGTTTCGTAGTGTTTCGCGTGTTCCATGCAATTCGTGTTAATATGGGCATTGTAGTAAATTTCTTTTGAGCATGATTTCGTTGTTTTGCCGTGAGTAATGTAATCGGTTGGTTGCATCGTCTGTTCCGCGCCACGGAGAACAGTTTTCTTCGAATCTAGCAAAGAAGGTGAAGGTCGGATAGATCTCGCTGCAGGTACATACATGTATGTATATAGTCGTGGGAACGAAATCTCTTCGCCTTGACGATGATTTATCTCTTCCAGGCTTGATAAAGATATTTCGCGTAACTGCAGAACGTTAATTCCATGGCGTGTTACGTGTATCTTATAAAGCGCAGATACCGTGTATTTATTGGTAATGTCGCGCAATCATTTCTCCCACGACTCCTTCTTCCTTCGCCGTATAATTGCCAATTGCTTGATTAGAAGCCTCTTCGTCCCTTATCTCCAATGAAATGATTCACCGCTGAACAGACATGCTGTCTAATTGCTCGAGAGCACAATGCACACCGTACATTACACAAATGTCCATCGCAACGATAGTCACGAACAATGGAAAGCGACGTTTACGTACGTTTAATCTTCGCACATCGCTCCGGTGCTTGTTACATAAATATTTCGTGCATTATACAGGCTGTTCATTTTAACTCGGCAGCTAAATTATCTTCGATTCTAGAAAAATTACTAAATAGGATGTATCGCTGAGAGCTCACAAGATGATCCGTGGCAGGAATGCGGTGACGTAGGTAAGAATACGCGCCCGATTGGTTGGCTTGGAAGGAGCGCGCCTTCCATTGGCCGAAGCTGTCACACAAAACAATAGACCCCTCTTGCCTCTGTGCCCCCTCGGGGATCATCTTGTGAGCTTTCAACGATACATGGGTAAAAAACCCTGTGAAGGTCATCGCTTTTGTTTACATGTCAACATTTATTCTTTATAACGCGATGTGGTAGTTGGAGTTGAGGCGAGTTGAACGACCTACACACTGTGACCTTGAAGGCGAAAATTCATCGCCTCAAAAAACCATGTGCATTCTATTTAATCATTTTTTCTTACCTTCTAGGTAACTATGGTAAATTTTATATTACAGCATTTATTACAGTACCATTTATACCTACATAAAAATGATAAATATAATAAAGAAAAACTTGTAATTGATGTATGAGCGTCGGTTGCAGCCCGACATCAACAAGGCGCATAATCCAATTTCCCGTTAGCATTTTCGATACGATCGATCATTCTTTTCTTATACATGCACAACTAGGATCGCCGAGTTTATCGAATTTCTTAACTCCCGCAATTAGCCTTAGTGAAACGTAACTTCATAAATGCTGGATCGATTTTAAATCCCATGATTCAGCTGGTCAGTTAAGGAGGGCAACTCGGTTACCTTTGAATCATTACATGACGCTCTTTGTTTTATACTTAGGATCGTTATCCTGCATGCACAACTAGCTTGCTGACCATCGTATGCATATGGTAACTTCTTTCGTAATTTGTGTTGGTCTAATTTAGCCTTGAAGATTAATGCGTTCCCATATATTGACATCACTGGACGGATTTCACGCTTTTGTAACGCTAGTATTAAACATACAGCAACGTGCACACCTCTTGATGCATTTGTAATAAATTCTTATTAATTCTAATCGCTGGCAAATAGGCATGTTTAATTTGCAAAATAATCTGCAACCACTCAAAGATCATCTCCATGGTTCGCAAAGGCCATCATGAATCTCATGTCTATTATTTGCTTTAAATAAATCATACTTCAATTTTCGTCGGATCAAAATAATATTTAACATTGCTCTACTGCTTGAGCAATGCGATTTTTGACTAAGTTTAATCGCTAAGTGACACACTTCATTAATCAAAGGATTCATGTGCCGAAATTCCACAATAAAGTCAGCTTTGTTTGTTCCGTTGCTCCGAAAATATTTATGTCTTTCACAGCAATTGAAAACAAAGATTTATTTTGGGTCAAATTGACCGAAGCGGTGCGCGAGAGTTAAAAATAAAGTGAGAACATGCGATAAGCCTTTATCGTCGCAATTTAATGAACGAGAGTTAATTGGTCGTAAAATTTGGATGCGAACGTTGCGGCACATTGACCTGAATATATTTCAAAATTTATTTTCTCAAAAACGAACCATTTTATAACGGTAAGAAAAACATAGAAATATATCGCACTTCTTCAAAGATCTGGGCTATTTGCGTAATAGAATTACAATGTAATTGAATTAGCACAACTCTGGCTACACAATTGCACATTGTAAATGAATTTCTTGTAACTAGAAATGTGCTAATCGTGTTGTCAGAAGAATGTCGTAAAAATTAATGTGTTAACGTGTTCTGTAAATATACGAAAGAACACATTGTAAGTACGCATGCAGTAAAATCAGCTTCATTAGGATGTCGCAGTAATGAGAGACGCACCGAGAGTCGTTCTAACAGGGGTTAAAAACAGCTGACATCGATTCCGGTTCTTGAAACAGTTACGGGAACCGAAATGATGTTATAACTGTTATGAGAATATCGGTTACGGTTACGGTTCCTGAGAACCGATATTATTTCGGTTCTACAGGGTGTTCCGTTTATCTGATAACGGAAATATCTTGTGACTCATGGAAGTTACAAAAAAAACTTTACAAAAATTGTTCGGTACGAAGGGTACAATCATATAGTACAATTTTTTGAGGATTAGAATGGTGGGGAGGAGGGATTGCAAAGTCAAATTAAGTTTTTAAATGGAATGTCCTTTTTTCATACCATAGATAGATCGATAGAGTATCAAATTCTGAGTATAATAGTCTTGACCTTCATATGTCCTAAACCTAATAGTTAACGAGATATTATCCAAAGAAGAATGAAAATTGTTTCGATAATATCTCGTAAGCTATTACAGTAATCGCTCCTTCGTTGTCCAAAATCAAGGGCACGATCGTTGTTCAGTGCCTACCCATTCCACTGCCTGTCAACGCCGAGTCGCTCCGTAGGCGGCGTCGATTGATGTCGGCTCGGGTATATCGGTGTGAACACCACAACATTGACTCGAGGAAACCGAATTTTCAAACTTCTTAATTTTCATTATTTCTTTATGGGACTTTCACTAACTTATTTCTGTCATTTCTCTGATTAAAATGACACCAAACACGATGTAATTTCAACTGTATTTAGTGGTTTAATCGACGGTCAAAGTTTCGAAGGCAACGAGCAACAGCAACAATGTGGGCCTTTAAACTGTGCCGGCGACGGCGACACGCTTCGGTCACCCGATCCGTATCTCATTCTGTCCTTCTCTATGTTCGGCTTCCTATTGAAGTCGCTCGGCGCGGTCGGCGAGATATCTAGACGCAGTCATAAATCAAAAATAGTGTCCGGGCACGCTCGTTGTCCGCTCAGCCCCCCGGCCTTTGGACAACGAAGGAGCTTTTACTGTAGATTTAAAACATATGGAGGTCAACACTATTATACTCAGAATTTGATACTCTATCGATCTATAGTCACAAGATATTTCCGTTATCATATAAACGAAACACCCTGTATAACTGTTATGTTTCAGTTCTGGGTTTCGGTTTCGGTTATCATATTCGGTCCTGTTATTTTGTATTCTTCATAACATAACTGTTTCAATCCGTGGTTCTAACAATAAGAACAGATTAGGTATTTCTTGAACAAGAGACCGGCTGTCAGGAAGAAAAAGAAATCAGGATTGTCTGGAATCCATTTGACTTGCATGACCGTATGATAATCGGTCGACTAACTTCAGCTAACAATGTAGTGGAGTCTGACTGTTCGCAATTTTGCATCTCGAGATTGCTGCAATGCTAACGTGCTGTCCTAAATCGACTTCTGATCTCACGTATCGATAAAACAAGGCAGATTGTCATTCGCTATTGAGAAAGTGGATACACTAAACCTCAAAAGTTGCTACGTACAGTTTTACAGTCATAAATAATCATTATAAAACTGGTTTCAAGAAACAATCACACGTAGTTACTGTGTTTGGCAATCCTAGCTTATCTAGAAATTTAATTAATCATGCATGCCGGGGACAATACCTGGAGGTCATATTGAATGCATAATATCTGGAGGCCATTTTGAAACCAAAAAAATTACATAACCTGTATACTTTTGAAGAAAATAATTTGTTATTATCGTAACACCTCGATTCAACGACCACGAAAATTGGATATACCAAAGCAGAGCAATTTATTTGGTAAAACAAAAAATGAATCTGTTAACAACAAAAATTTTTTCTATGGGCGTGTTAAAATAATGAATGCTACCTTTGATGTCTTTTTATTTAGACATTACAAACCGAGAAAACTATGAAATCTTGAGTACATTCTCGCACTAGTGGCGGTAAGACGGACAACCGTGTAAAATAGTGGGGGAACGTCACCGTCTGCTTTGGTGGATCGAAGAAGTGGGAGAACGGGCCAAATGTGGCTCGCGTACTGCGAGTTGGACAGTCCCGATGTACGCCAGAAAGATACTATGTATAAAAAATTGATCTGTATGACGTAGTATCACAGTTTGAAAAAAATTCCTGAAAATCCGTCCGATATTTCAGCGTTTACATGGGACAGCCCTCTTAACTTGCTACTTGTTACACGGATTGTATTTTCATCAGATTCGATTAAGAAAGAACGCGAAGTTGCTGGCAAATCCTCTCGGTTCAATGAAAGAAGTACATCAAACTGTCAATTAAGCTTTCCAATAGAACGGTCGCTGACTAAAATACAGATTGATGTCTATAACGAATCGACCCGCAACTCTCTGGCCACCCTATGTAGGTTGAAGCCCTACTAGAGTTCCGAAGTTGTTTCTGGGACAGTGGTTTTAAAGTTCCCGTACGTACGCGACAGTTTTGAAGCACGGAGTTCGAAGATCTAGCGTCGGTTTCTATAACTTTCGGAAACTCGGCCAAACTTACGCATCACGCTTGCCATATATTATATCTAGACAGCAGACATTAACAAATGAATCTCGCCGCGGGGAATCCGGTGTAAATATACGCTGGCAAAGCACAACTTTTATTCGTTTGTCGACCGACGTTCCATCCTAGTCCGCGTATCTCGATCTTCACACTGGAACCAACCAATCCTTGACCGTTCTTGTTTACATAAATCATTGATGGACTGCGGATTCTCATGCAAAATAAAAGTTGTGGCTGCATTCATTCCTCTAATCAATACAAAATCGGCAATTTCATACATCCGGATTTTTTTGAAAAATCGATTTTGCGACCAAAAATTCTAAAATAATTCACTGTTATGTGTACTGTTAGGTAGAGTGTTCGTGAATTTTTTCGTAATTTTTTGTCGAGCAGAACGAAAGAAATAATTCATTGAACCGTGCTCGCCCTGTAACTACCCTTGTGGTGGGTGTACCGATTTCAAACTACAAAGACTAAAGAAAAAGCCAAAAATATAAAATCCAAAAAATTATGTGCGATTGTAATAATTCTATTAGCTTTGTAGAATAAGCTCTTCGCGTCGATGACAATATGCACTTCGAGTTTTGTTAGAATAAAATAGAACGACTTTATTTTAATATTAATAAAGTAGAAGGAAAATTAAATGTGGATTCATATAATTTATATCTTTCCATTAAATATTTACAAAGAAAGGATAATTTCTCAAAAAATTAGTTCATGGCCTGTATAACATCGAATACAGTATTCTCTACTGTCCCTAACATTTATAGTATTGGAATACATCCAAATTTTTAGATTCCCAACCAGAGCAACCTTCATAAGTCCACAGAGCAAGTTATATTTTGTTCAAATATTATCCCAAACACTGCTTTATTATGTTTTTAATTTCGTAGCATGGTTATTTTGTCCAGAACCACAGATCGGTTATAATGTAACCTAATCAACGTCAGTAAAAATAATTGATTAAAAATTTTAGCAATTGACGATATTGGAAGAATTTAAGAACATTGTTACGCCATGTTAGACTCATTGCAATTGTTAAAAGAAAAAGTTCATCTTCATGCAATTTCATGCAATTTATCTTGTAGGAAGCATACTTGTATCGCGATGATATATTGCTCAGGCTCGAAACCAAATGACGACAATGGGCTGCATTGACGCAAGAAAATTTTGAACCGTTTTAAAAATAATAGTTGGTCCCGGTTAAGCCCATTTATCCAGTTTTGGCCGGATTTCGCTTACATTTAAAAATCACCCAGCAGACAATTTATTTCCGTCATTCAATGCTTTTTTATTTCCGGAAGGAAAAAAGTATTGACGAAAATAAGAATAGACATCTGTGACGCGAGTAGTGATGACGTTATTAACGAACGTGTCCGCAATAATCGATTGAAAAAATCAATGGAATTTTTCCAAGATATCAATTCAAGATAGCAACCTGAAGAACAAAATATCGATGTAGTAGATCGAGAAAAATTAACGTTGATAAGATCGTAAATTTAATTGAACAAAGTAGAAATATGTTACAAGAAAGGTTATCAATATGAAGTTATGAATTTGAAATACATCAATTTCATTATACTTAATCTTTTAATTGGGTAATATTACGATTACAATTATGATCACTTGCAAAGACAAGTAACAATTGAGATAACAAGAATTTTAATAAATACAATATATTGTACTTTATACTACGACATAATGAAGTGAAAGAAGTAAGATGAAAATAATACATTTTCGCATACATATGATGTAATGTCAAAATAAAAACTGTGAAATAGAAATTTATTTTCTTTTTTAACATGTTTAAAATAGGTTGAAAATAATATAAGAGTATTTTTAAATTCTTCTAATGTTTTTATTGTTTTAAATTACAACTATTCATTTGTTCAGAAATGAATAAAATCTGCAATCTACTGATTATATTTTTTTTAAACCTTGTATCAGCTGATTTTCATTTATAGCAAATAAGAAAAACGAACATTTCACACAGAGAAACAATACTTACTACTAAAAGCGTCGATTCAGTACAGTATAATGCAAGTCCTAACTGCATGAAAATCCTAATCGAACGATTACGTGGAGGGGATTGTACTCATTGTGGATTTCGTATTGTTTTTCAAGCTTTAGCGTGCAGACATGCGCGCATTACGCATCGGTGTTCATCGGAACAAAATAAATGCTTCCGCAATGCATAGTAATCTCGGTGTCGGCCATTGAGAGGAAGAAACCAATTTGTTCGATGCTTCGGAAATCACTAACGCACACCGTATCTGTGCTTCGTGGAGCCTTCAAATAGAAGAACGCAACGAGAAGAATTGAGCAGCTTGGCTATCGTTCAGATAGCTTGTTAACATAGTAGAAAGTAAATATTATCGGATCGATTTTATAAAAATATTATAGAAAAGTTCCAACTGATCCTGTTTTCTCATAAACAAATACGAATAATATCGTCACTTTCTAATTTTAATAGTTTAAGACATTCAGTGAAACTATTATAATAATTTAATTTTATACTTAATTTTAGAGGAATTTTCAAGCTTAAATTATAATTTCAGAAAAATTTTTATAACATTCCAATTTAGTGGGATTCTATAATAATTTAATTTTAGACTTAATTATAGAGGAATTTTCAAGTTTAAATTAATTCGATAAGAATTTTTATAACATTTTAATTTAGAGGAATTCTTTTAATATACATATACACAATAATTTAATATTATACTTAATTATAGAGGAATTTCCAAGTTTCATTTAATTTAGTGGAATCCTTATAATAATTTAAGTATAGTATTCTTCAGGTGTTCAGAGCCGGAATCCATCCACAGTAGCCGCACTCTGATTGGTCCGTGTTTTTCGTTAATAACTCCTTAACTTAATTATTGCATTAAAGTACTAACCTTCACGTTTATAAACGTACTCTAACAAAACAGTAGACGCAATTACTGTTCCACATCACCTGTTTTATGAGCTGGGGAATTTTCCTCCTGCAATTTGTTCATTAGACTTTATCCGGTCAGATTATTGCCTGTTTCTAAAACAATAGGGAAAAAGTGTCGAAATATTTTTTCGGAAAGGAATTCGTCAGTTACCAAGGTCAGTAATAGTTACGAGTATATCGCGGATTAAAAAGTTTCCGAATTCTCCTAAAAATAAATATTAAAATTTCAATGGGGTGCCAAATTAATTTCTACGCCTATTAATTTCTCTTAAAACTGGAGATATTGACAAGATGGATGAATCGAGAAACCGCAAGACATTCTTCGAAGGCAACAAGAGTTTTTAGAAAAAAGAAATCCACCAGCTTGCGAAACAATGGAAGACAATTCTACAAAAATGATGGCGGCCGTATAATTGGTTAACAATTAGTTGAAAATGTAATCGCGCGTGTTTCATTTCGAAATCGGGCAGGAACGTTTGCAGCGATCTAATCTGAGATTAATTTCGCCGATGATTTCGGGCGAAGTTGTGCGCGGTGCGTAGGTACCGGGGTCGAATCGCAGATTTTCAGCAAATCGAGCAGAACGTCTCCGCGAGTACGGAAAAAGGAAGAGGAGATAACCGAAACGCGGGGCGACGGAATGGAAACGAGAAAGAGAGGGCGAAAGAGGTAGGGAGAGGGCGTTTAAATACGACGAGAGATGCGCGTGCTCCTTCAGTCCGGCGCTAACAGTCCAAACCGATCCACATCCGGACTCCGGCGAAAAAGGAAAACTTAGTCCTGTCCCGCTTCACAAAACCAATATCGATCAAAAATCACAACAAAAAAAGAAAACCACTCGACGAGAACGAACGAGGAGGAAGAACACGGTCGAAACGGAGCGAGAACTACTTCCGGGAAACGCGGGAATAGTGCCGGCTTGAGAAGGGAATTAGAAGTGGCGGAAGGTTGTTAATCCGGAGCACCAGGACAATAGTGATATGTGGTAATGTGTCAGTGAAACAACAGTTGGTCGAAACAGGATCGGAAGAAGTGGCGGTAACTTAAATAGACACTCGAGGAGGATCCAGAATGACAAACAGCATGAAGCAAACAGTTATTAAGTGAGTCTACATTTGTGTACACGAAAGTCGCTCAAAAATCAAGAGACTCGTCGAACGAAACTCGGTAAACACGAGGAACTCGTGCACAATTCATTCTGCAACCATGGAATTCATAGATTTCTGTCAAAATTTTACGTTGACACAGTCGAGCTGTTATTCCGAGAATATAAAGACTGCAGTTTTTGTGCGTTTATGGAAAATTGGCGGATGTTATTCCAAATTTTTTTACTTCAATTGCAACGTACAGGAGGAAAACAGGAATTTACTTCATTCCGTGATTGGTTAACATTAATATAGTTGTATTTTAACGTTGACCATAGCGAGCAAAAAATTATTTTATGAAAATTACAAGACTGAGTTTATTTGGATATCTTGCAATGAACAATACGCTTTAACTCAACAATTTAATGTCAATAATTATAAAATAAAAAATATGAGACCGGTAGTGTTTTAAAATTCTTCGGATTTCTTCAATGCTATTTATTTCATCCATTTTGTCACAAATGCATAAAACCCACAGTCTGATGATTATATTATTGAAATCGTGATAAGAGGGCATGCATGTCTAATAAGTTTATAAAGAATGTTTGGGCTAATTATTACTTGAAAACATTTGAAATTTCATTGACGATTTGAAATGTTCTTGCAGTAAAACAAAAGCATCCTCGACTCTGATTAATGCTCGACGCCCGCTGGGTTTTACGCGTGTGAATATTTCATAAACGCTCTTCTTTTTTACAATTATTTCTCATTTTTACGACGTGTCTCATTAACCGATAAAGCAGAAGGTTAGAAAAGATTAAAGCGATGATAAACCAGTCGGCACGAGGAGGTATAAAATATCTGTTTGTTGTTAAAAACTCACATTTCCCGTATTTACAGTATCATCGGTGGGTTTTGTAATATTTCACTCCGATTACCGAGCGAGTTGTCGCACTATCGATTTGCAATTCCATTGACTTGCAAAACAGTTTGACGAGCAAGTTTCCAAAACCGTCAAATGCAATGGCTGTCTCGAAATACAATGGATTACAGGGATGACGCTTGTGGACGCCATAAACTTGCGTTACGATCGCTGTGGTCGTGTTCACTTTCTATTAAACATTCGTTTATCTTGTTGTTGGAGTTTCCTGATAGAGTACCCTGCAAATAAAATGAGCAGTCCACGCGGTTGGAAAAACGGAGATAATGATCGATAGTTGGAACTGCTCTCGAAAACTGCATCGATAGTATCTCACGAAGGCGTCCATATTTCCTTTCGATTTCCTTGACTTCGCGGTTAAATATCGCTAATGTGTTCAATGAACAACTGCAGTTGGTTCAATGCATCATATATACAGGGCAATTCTGAATTAACACATAAAATATTAGGTGAAGTAATTCTGAACTCTGGTATTTATACGTGAAATGCGCCTTGTTCAATGAAATTAGTTTAATAGAAAATTTTATATTCACCATAATCATGCAATAGTATTCTCAATTAAAAATATCTTATAAAATGCATTCTGTGAATTTAGCTAAATTCTCCAAGCATTTAGTTGTAACAAGTACGTAAGCATGTACAAGGAAATGATTAACCTGTTGTACAATGTTCTCACTTGCTTGTGTAATCAGAATTGTATTTTTAGAAACAGTTACTTTATTTCTCAAATTATTCGTTATTTGAAATGGTACATTATGAAAAAATGTCTTCATCTTGTAGTGATGAAATGTACACCAATTTAAGAAGGTTACATACAATATCTTATATTTTAATTTTGTTTATACAATACACGTGAAACGACTTGGTGTTTCTTATATCATACTTTTCAACATTAAATGTAATTATAGAGAGAAAGTAACCCAAGAATAAACCTAACAGTTAAGCCGACTCGAGTCGTTTGTTTTTGTTGCCTTCAGCAGAGTAAAAAGGTAACAGTGAGATAACTTTATCATTTAAATAATTATAGTAATTCTCCTACTATTTAATGAGTTTGAGCTCGATGCAGTTCTCCACGGAAACAATTTCGAAAATTCTTATCAGCGACAGACAAAAGTCATTTATAAGGTTTGTTTTCCGTTACTAGTGTTATCGCGAGTTTGCTATCATTTGATTGAAGGAAACGGTAGAAGTAACAACACAAACACCTCCATTGTGTAAAAAATGGACCCTCCGTTCGTGAAACATAAAATAACATGTCTGAAAATTCCGTGACATTACTGATGTGAAATATTTCTGTAAATAAACATTCTGTCAACGTTTCGGAGAGAAATCGTGTGATTTCAATGCAGGTCGACATTCACGGAGATAAGCATGTCGCCCAGGCGTTGATGTTACGCTATACTCCTGCCATTAATCTGGCAGCAAAATTCCCCAAAGCCGCTGAAATTCATTTGTAAACTGTATAATAATTATCTTCGAATCTGAAAATGTACAGTATCTAGTTTTGACTTGGAGGATAAGATAAGGGGACCCTGGAAGAAATTCCTATACTCACAATAGTCTGACAATATATTTTAACCACTTTTAATAGAAAAGATTGCGAAGCACTATTTTACACGTGGTTTTTATTTTCTGCTGTAGAACATATTCACGTTCTTGAATTTTAATGTTTACTGTACTACCACTGCAAATGTTATGTCACATTTGATAAAAGTGAAGAATTTTTCCTGCTAGCATCTGACAACTCGAGATGTGACTATTGTTGGATTGCAAAATAGAGACACACGTGGCTCAAGATAAAGAAGACTTTGTTGCTCGTCTTGAATACACACGCTTAAGAACTCGGAAATGTACAGAATTAATTTAAAGCCAGTATATTTTTCATTGATTGTCTCTCGCCTAATTTTCTCTCTAGTAACGTATTAATTGAAAACTCAATTCCCTAATTGAAAAGTGGGCTGATAGATATCTAGAGACCATTCATGCGACATTTGTAAAAAATAGGTATAATTATCAAATTAAGAAAATTGCGACCAAGTATTTTGTTTTATTAAAAATTTATGTCAATTTCAAATTTTCCTAACTTATTCAACTTTTGCCTTAGGCATTCGTGATTCCCACACTCACTCCTGTACCCAGCAGTTTATTCATCGTACACTTATTATTCAATTATATTTTCCGTGCACTCTTTTTGGTCAATGGTATTTCCATTTTCTCTCCGACAGTATACTATAACAAAGTTAAAACAGCGATAAATTGACTCCACTCTGGTTCTAATGCACTTCCTAGTTTGCAAGACCAATTAATACAGTACTGCTAAAGATCCCGTTTCGCAGCTAGGAAAAAGTGCTAGCAGGATTGAAGGCCGTGAACTGCCACAACCTGTGCGATTTCTTTTCCATGTGCCGAATGTTTGTTCGTCGATTCGATATTTTAAACTGCATTTTTAATAATAAATCCGCTTTAGAAGCTTGTACACATGAATATTTTATGTGAAAATTTCTATAAAACATGAACCAACAAATAATATTAGGACAATTTCAAATAATTCCTACAGTTCGATTAATATTCTGAATGTGATTTATTTGCAACATTTACATGGATAATTCATAGTTCAGAGCTTGTTTGCGTTGCTCTCGTGGAAACTTTTTTAATAAAAATTTCCATAGAACCTTTATTACGCGGATTCGAAAATAAATTAACAGTTTCGATAAAACTAAAAACTGTTACAGAATCATGCGTTTAATTAAATGAAACACAAGTTCTAACAGAATTTCTTTCACAACTGTTTATTTCGATCCCAGCTAAACCTGTTCTACGTTTTATTCCTAGAGAATATTCCACGAAGAAAAATTCTCGTTTTCCTCGCGGTATGTTTGATGAGAATTGAAATGAACTTTAATTTTATAAGGCGTTGAGTCTCCAATTTCTTGATTACGAAAGTACTTGAAGGTCTTCAATTAATTAATCTCGCGACGGAGTTTTGCGAAAGTAATCGGAGATATTCGAAAGAAAAAACCCCGAAGCCATCGAAGTGTTAAATTATAAATAATTGCTTCTCCTCTCTGCAAACATTTTGTTTCTCCTTGCTAGAACCTCGACACGATTTCGTCGAAAGTTTCGCCGCATCTGTAGTTCAACAAAACGCGACTGTTTCGTGTTGCACGTAATTGAGAATTGCGTGTATCGGTGTGTGTGTGGCTTTGTCCACGATCGGCAGCGTTTTGCGGGAGGCCATTGCGTCAAAAATGTTTTGCGATTGAGTTTGTATACGGGACACGTATCTGGGGGAAGAGGAAACGCGTGGTGAACGTACGCATAAGCTTGTAAGTTGCAACGAACGTATGCCCAATCAGTTCGCAAACTCGTCGCGGTGAAAGTCCTTCAAAGCTAGTTTCACGTTCCACAATATTATACTGTATCTCCGGATTCGCAAATGCCTCCATGTACGCGGGTCGGCACTCTAATCGGTTGTCGACGAATTTCTAATGACTAGACTGCGGATCTTCATTTGCGAAATTTCATTCTCTCATTAGTAAAATTAGTAGATTGAATATAATTCGCCAACACCCCTCAATTCTTTTCATCATGAATCACTTATATCATAATTATAAATATAACATATTTTGTCATAATAATAAGTATAAATAAATTTTGTCATAAATCCGCAATCTAGTCATTGCTATTTCAGTTTGTGGATAGTTATGTGAAATAAACATTTTCTGCATGTGTTGCAAAAAATACAAGCCATTTAGGAATTTCATTCTCTCATTAGTAAGTTTAGTAGATGAATTTTTTAATAAAATATGTAATGGTTCAACGATGATCATTAAATAAGAAATTTGTAGCAATGTAAATGAAAGAGGCAACATTTATTTCGCTTCATTCACAATTCGCGTATGCAGTTACTTAAAAAAGGAAGAAATTATAATTCAATGAAAGAAGCATGTTATTACTTTATTTCATTGTATTATAATGTGCACTTCTCGAGGCCTGTATAATTAAACATGTGAAATGAAAATCATAAACACAAACGGGAGAAAGTGAGAAGAAAGTAATCATGAATTTTATTTTAAGACTCCTTGAATATTGTATGCAAATTTTGTAATTAACGTTCGTTACGAATCAGAACCTTGTGATAAAAATATAAACTTTTTACTTAAATAATTTTAAAAAATAAAATATTTTTTACACTCTAACGTTTTTTAGAAAATAATTTATACTCTAGTACGGCAGTAAATATTAATTATGTAAGAGTTGCCGGTGCTTTTACACCAAGCTCCGTATGACGGTATTATTCTGTTACGATACCTGTGGCGCACATTATTGTGCGACCATAAGCAACGTCGGGGGCGTCATTGCTCGTCGAAAATTTCATAGCCGACGGTTTAATTAAATTCGTTTCTATCTAATAAACAGAGTATGGGACGAACTTGTACTTCCTCCATCGTGAATTCTGCTAACGATCAATAAATCTACTTCCAGCTATGCAATATCGTCAAGGAACTGCGTTTTCATCATTTTATTATACAACAATGTTTTCATTATTAATACGTGTCGAATCACAATTCTGTCATGTTAGCCCTTAAATGGATGAAGGAATTGTAAATGTAATAACTAGACTGCAAATCTTTATGCAGAATAAAAATTGTCTCTATTAGTTGTAACTGTTGTAAGTCGAAGCAGCTACATACATATTTATTTCTTTTCTTGATAATTTCATTGAAGTTGGTTTGTAAATAATGCAATAATAGTTTTACATTCTCTGAATGTTATTTTTTAAAAATTTTAACATTTCCCCAGTGTTGTTGCAGATAAACTTGAAATGTATTGTTTCTTTCAATAATTTTAAAACAAAAATGTATAGATGATACATAAAACTGTGAAGACATTAGAAGAATTTCAGGGTTTGTTACACGACATTGTTGGTATTATTAAAAAGAGAAATTCATTTTTAGTCAGGTGACATGACCCGTTTCAGAGAGAGAGTTGTTATTTTATAATTATTCAAATTACAAAGATGCTTTTATTAAATTTTGTGGAATACATTTTTTCATTCAAGCAGATATTGTTATAAAAATTGCAAGAAATCTAAACAAGTTTAGTCTTGCAAATTTTATGAATCGAGCTAGTTATTTCGGATTGCTTTTCATAAAGATGGAAGAAGCTTATAACGAAGTTGTCAGTGAAATATTCAAATTAAAGAACAATTCAATAGCGATTTAAGAAACAGAACGGGTCTAGGGAAGAAACGTTCTTTCCCTAAATTTTTGCAGCAATTTCGTAAGAGGAGAAGTGAAAGTTGCTCGAGTTTGTTGGAATAACGAAACGGGAGAAATCTGGTGGTCTTAAAATAAAGGGACGCAAAGACAAGCTTTTCGTGCCCGCATGAATTATGAAAGCGGCGAGACGATGTTGCAAACCCGGCGAGTCGCCGCCTTTCCGCGACTTTTTGCAAATCGAAGGATTATAAAACAGAGATACAGCTGTCGCTGACCGTGCAAATATTTGAAAACAATCACTGGCGGATGTCGTGTACACGTTTAATTTTGAAATCGATTTCGTTCATTCGTGTGCACACACAAACAACGCCAAACCAAATATCTTGTTTAAACTTTATACGGTCACGTGCTGTCGCTGCTTCGCTTGTAAGATTTCTAGTAAATTTAATGATTCCGTGAAAACGTGTGCTGTTGCAATGTATCAACACGGAAGAGCAAATGTTTTAGTTGGGCTCGTGTTAAGCGGTAAAAATTTGCCAGAGAGTTCCTACACGTTCCTGAAAATTCCTGTCGACAATCATGTATTCAAGCGTCGATTCTCTGTCATAGTTGCAATTTATTGCAGTAAATTATTTGTTTATTATTTAATTGAAATAGTTATGTCCGCGTTGAATGATCGTCATGTAACGAATATTGCTAACAAGAAGTACACACAATGAAAGTCCTTATTTACATCTTTCCTTGGGTAGAACCGGTTGTGCCCGTCGACAGATAATTGTCATATCAGGCACACTTCTTCGGCTTCTCTGCAAAAGGTCCGTTACTTTCTACAGGAAGTGAATGTCCAAAGCGGTACACACTGGTTAAGGCCGATACCTTCAATGGGGTTTGATCTGATTGCAAGCTGAAATTGCACATGTAAAGTATTTACACGTCCATTGAATTAGAGTAGAAAAGTATTTACATCTACCAAGATCCATAGTATGAACACTCATTGCTTTGAGACAAGAGCTGAACATATTTCAGTATTCAAATATTTCCTAAAATCATAATTTTTTTACATAAATAGCTCAATACTCTGTTTTGTAAAGAAGTATCTGCAATGATTGGAGCATTGAAAAATATACGGTTTCGTTAAAAAAGTGCATGTCACCTTCATGCGACCTCTAAGCGTCCCTAAACTATTTACACCAGATTGTGCTCCCCTTAAAAGTATTCTCTTATTATCTAAACTGTTTTTGACCTGTTTATAGTGCCCCACGCTGTATAGCATATAATATTCAAGTCATTTTTATTTAACAGGTCAAGAACCAGTCACCCTGTATTGTATATCCGATCCCACAAACGGTGTTTTGCAAAAATGGCTGCCGCGTCCGTCTAGCTAAAGATATTCAGCTCAAATACAATAAAAGATGTGCATATTGATTTTTCAGAGAAACGTAAATATATTAAAAATGCATGAAAAAAAATTTGTTGAATTTCTCTGACGTTTCAACTGTTCACAGGTACACTTCTTGTATGAGTTGAAATGTGAAGACGGACGGTCGCGTATTCTTGTCAGTTCTTTCACATTTCGCTTTGTCCGGTATTCAACCTTCTTGTGTCATCGTTATGGCACTTCCGCGATGATCATTTACGATCACCTCGACACCGCAAAATATGACACCAGTCGGAACTAGATGCTTCTCACAGGTGGCCAACGCACAGCCATTTGTATTCCACTCGGACGGACTGCTGTTAACATTTCCTTATCACGTTTACCCTGAAATCACTGTCTAACGCGAACGAGGTTTCCGTGTTTCACGTATTTGCGGCCTCTTAAGGAACATCAGCCAGAATAAAAACATGGATCGATGCCAATTATTTAAATATTCGGCATGAAAATCCTATTTCAGCTACGTACTTCGGATCCCATTTGAACAGAATACTAATTAGATCATGTGGTTATTAGATTGCGAGTCGTTGTGCAAAATAAAAATTAAGGAAGAGGAGTTAAATAAAAATTGATTTCTTCTCTTAACAATTGTAATGGGTTGCAAATCACGTATTATTAATGCGCATCTGATGTTCCTCTTGGGTTGGCAAGAAAGTAATTTCGGTATTTTAAGGTGAAATAAAACTGAATTTCTTTATTCAAACGATGAACTTTAATCAACAAAATATTTTCTTGGTTATTCTTTTTTGCAAAAGATCATCGAACGAAAAGGAAAGTGTCTCATTCGTTAAAGTTTATTGCGTGAATAAACAAATTGGGCTCTGTTTCACCTTAAAATACCGAAATTACTTTCTTGCCAACCTTTTTGTTTTACTTACATATTTTAGCTGTCCTAGAAGCTATATAAAAATTGAGAAGCAAGTTATAACTTGGCTACGTCTAGTCAATTTTCGGCAATGTTGCGCGAACTCGGATATTATTTTTAGGAACTAATCAGTACGACGGTTGCTCAAAGCTTATTTGATAAGAAAATTAAACAAGGTTCTATCGTAAAGACGAGATTTTCGGAATGAACCTGTAGCAAGATCGTTCGCCGTTTTGCGCAGAACTTGAGAACGGAGGAAACGTCTAAGGCGATCATAGTCTTTGTCAATTTTGCGTTGAAACTAAAACGAGACGAATCGCATAATTCGCGGAAATGAGTCGATCGCGTAATTCTCTATAATTGGCAGTTTAATTCAGTTGGAAGAAGTTCAGGACAGGAAGATCGCGATCAAGGAGTACCGAATAAGCAGCGAAGTAGCGAAGCAACGAAGTAGCAAAGAAATCATCCGGAGAACTGTCTGAATACTTGGAAAAAGAAACGCTATCCCAGCCGAGCTATGAATAGCCGTAATCATCGAATCAGGCACACAATAGACACTGCATTATTTCATTTCCAAGCACGTGAAACTATAAAACTTCTTAAGTATGTACGTTGAAACTTGGATTGAAGTCATTTTCACGATAATTAGCCAATTGTTCGGGATAGAAAGAAGATGGACAAGACCTTGTCCCGGGAATTGTTACCGTTCGGAAGTTCGCGTGAAACGTTTACGTCTTGCATACGAAGTGTGCACGGATTTTTACACATCTTCGTGCAACATTGTTGCATGCTTGTCTGAAGCTGTCTACATCGATTCACCAATTTGTACGATGTTTAGCGGCGCTGCATGATTGCCTGAGCATTGATACGACAAATTTGAAATCGATCGGGGCCCTAATTCCGTACTCCCGAGGGCAAATGGCGGCGAATTACCGGGGAGGTCATCCCATTTCTGCTTGAATGCGAACTAATGGTATCATGGGACACGTTATCTTTCCATATGTTTTCTGTCGGCCAATATATTTATCTATCAGTTTTCATTTCTATTATTTGTTAACACACTGTATACGTTTTTGATGATTTGGATGCGTTTAGAAAGAATTTTCAAAGATCCCTGTAATTACTAGACTGGATTTTATGCATTTGTGACAATAGTAGATCAAATGCAAAGTAATGGGAATATTTAAAGAAAAGAAAATTTTCCAAAAAGGAATAAATGTCTATGTAGCTGCTGTACCTTAGAATCGAGCGAATCAAGTTTCATTTTACTAAAAATCTGCAGTCTATTAATAACTAATAAATTGTAGATTTTCATTTAATCTCTTCTTTAGTTTCCTGGATGATATTTTACCACCATAAGCCTTTGCCATTTTGTGCAAATAAAAATACACACTCACGTTTCCAAGTATCATTTACTTCACTCGCAAGGAAAATGAATATTGCTAACCACAATTATTAATTATCCAGTGGTCTAGCTTTTGTCTTACGTTATTTTTTCTACTTGAATACGATACTAAGTTTATTGTAGTTCTTTTCTATCTTTGTGCACCGTCTCGAATCAAATTAATGCAAAAGAAAAATTCGACATTTTACAGCTTTTAAATCAATGGTTTGTTAATTAATTATTTATTCGAAACTTATCTTTTTGTAATTCGAGAAGTGTATATATTAGATTGTATCTAAATGCTCTTTAGTTTGTGCTATTGCAGTTTCTGCATACATAGTAAAACGAGTTTACAAATTTGTCAGGTATCTACACGTGCTATCGAATAGGTATCGGCTAATGAATATTCAGAGTCCAGTTGTCGTTACTGATACCGTCCGGGTCAGTCTGACCTGGTTAAATGTCTCGCGTATCTCGTGGAAGAACTTCAGACTTATTTTTATTATTATCATAGCATTGATTAGCGTTGTGCCCGAAAAAAACTATCAGTTTTATTATTAGCCTGTCTTTTTAAAGAGCATTGTATCGTAATAGATATACACGTAAACATACATGTACTATATTTACGCAAAAATACTAAATAAAACTACTATTTTTAGTATTCATACAAAATATTACCTTCACAGAATTTTACCTAACCGAGACTGCTATAACAGAAATTTAAAAAATTTAAAGGATCGCCAGTCATCCACGATCTCGATGGCAATCAACGTGTTAAACGGACTACTTGTAGATTCGGAAGTACAGGATAATTATCTGACTCCATTATCTGACCGTTCTGAGTAGAATCAGCAAGCATTAGACAGACACATTTATCTGTACTGGATAAAACAAGAATTTGTGCACACAATCTCTCTTTCTCTCTTCTGGATATTATTCCTAACGAGGAAGCAGCACGTTAATTAATATATACTTTTTAGCGGTTCGCAATTATTTTTTTATGACAATTTTACCAACATAATGATGTTCCTCTGATCGAAATGACGCCAAACACGACACAATTTGAACCATATTTGTTTGTTCAATCCACGATAAAGTGGAACCTCGATTATCCGAACTGATAAGTGGAACAGATAGAACAGTTACTTAGTTTTAATCTCGCCAGTCTTTAGTCTCGTCAGGTCCGTCGCCGGAAAAAGACGTTTAAAATAAAGATCATCCATTGTCACGGCATTCATCGTTTTAATCCCGGCCATCTCTTACAAATAAAGGTGACAAAATATTCTGTCATGGAATTAGCGAATAGATTGTCAGCGATCGAACTCCGGGAACTAAATTAAGGATGTTCTGGAGGTACAATGGGAGACAAAAGTACAAGAAATTCGAAATCCATCAATATATGGGCAATGAAAGCCATTCATGAGTATATTTTGCATTAAACTTTTGCGAATACTGTACCCTCTGTAGCTACATTCAGTGGTCTACACTTGTCGCGCTTCCATGCTAGTAAGAGACAACACGATAAATTTGACGTTTTGTAACAGTTTATAATTTTTTTGCTCCGTAACTGCTTAGTGAATCCTAATAAATTTTGAACATAATTAATTACATAATTTTCACTACATATAAAAAAAACTGGAGTTTCTAGTTGCGTTTTTTCAAGGTTTAAATAGGGTTTGAAGTGGAATTTTGTGAATTCTCCATAAGAAGATGTGTTAAAATGCGAAAACTTTATGTTGCTATAATTCTTAAACGGTGCAGTGAATCGAACCCAAACTTTGGTAATTGCATTAATTTAGTAAGAATTATATCTTGTCAAATTTTCAAAAATTTTGTTGCGTTTTTATATTACCTCCAGAACATCCTTAAATATCGTATACATCTCTGTCGACTCGCTGTGCACCAGAAAAGTGGTGCATACAAAGCTTTCGAATCCACTGTAAAATGCTCGGTAAATGTTGAAATGCGCGTCTGGCGAGCATCGTAACTATCTCACGCGTGCATTATCGATCGGGTGATCGGGGTGGTGGATCCGCACGATCTTTCACGGTTCTGTTGATCGCCGATTGTTTCGCTTTTCGCTCCTTGAACAGAGCTCGACTTGGCGCGGCGCGGTAAAGTGTGTCAGGGTGATCGGTGTCGCGTTCTCACGTCGCGAGACGGTCACGCTCGACATGCTGGCATGGCTAGTAGGCACGGAAATTCGATTGCTCTTTCCGAGGGATTAGATGTTTTCGCAAGCGACGACGACGACGCGTGTAAACGACAAATTGTCCCCGACCGATCGCGAGTCCCGTCGCGCTGGCTAACGATTACCCTCGGCCGCGGTCGATTCGAAACAGCTCGCAATTAGGTTTCTCGCGCGCGTGCAGGCCGTTGACTTGGCCGCCGCGGAACGGTGCAAGGCATCCCGATGCAAACTGTCCCTGGAGGAGGTCAATACACTCGACTTTACAGAGCGCCGCGCGAACTTCATTGTATGCTCGGCGTCGTCCCGCTTTTTACCGCTGGGAAGCCGCATTAACGAACCTAATTTGTTTACTCCGTCCTTATTGCATAGGTTTCGACCACGTTAGGGATGCCACCGCGGGGCTAGTCCGATGCCCGATAATTGCGGAATCAAACGACCCTTGATGCGACGTCCGCGGAATGCGACCAAAGTATTCGGCGAAGTGTCCGCTCGTTCAACGGCCATTTAAATCGTCTTATACCTTACACAATGTTTTCTTAACGATCGTTGTTTCTTCTTCCTTGGGATAGGAAACTGGTGATTAACACTGATTCAAATCTAGGAGTAGGGGATGGTTGGTTAATTTCCTCTAATTAGAATTTTATAGAGTAGATGATGATTTTAGACGCCATATTATGTGTCAGCAAACTGCGGACTTTATTTTTTATGAGGAAAATGGGTAAATGCCACTTGAAGCAGTGAACAAATTAAAAAATTGTACGGTACGCTCCCGTATAACAAGACCCGAGAAATTGTTTAAAACGACTTCGTATGTGCATCTATTGTGGTAGTAAGAGTACAATCTTTTTAAACAATTCTTTGTAATATTCAATTACAAAATTACTCCAGCAATACAAGATTGACAGTGTTCTAAAATGGAATATATTAGTTATTCTTGTTTTATAAACTTTCTCCTTGAAATTGTTCATTTATAAAAATTTAACATAATACAAATAACTGTACTCAGGGCTCAACAAATTTTGAACGCGCACTTAGTGTGTAAGAAAGTTTATTTAACTTGAACCATTTTTGTCGTTGAGTTTTTGAACGTGCTCCGAGAAATTACCTCGGCTAAGCGCTGCATTGTTCAGCGGTAACTTCAACTTGATTACGTGGGAATATTATGTAGCGTTCATACGTGACAATTAGCGAGTTGAATCTGGTTGACATTTAATATGATCTTTAGCGATAACACTATGCAATCACTTATGAAGAAGTCTTATTTGTTCAACGGCAATTTAAATCGTATTAAACCTTACACAATCTACGTGCGGTATATAATTTTTTTAACTACCGTGGTTTCTTGGGGCTTGAGAACCATAATAATGGTTTCAAAACCGGAAACAGTTTATTAAAGAAAATACAATAGTTTGCACATTTAATAAAAAGGTAATTAATTTTCTGGATTTTCAAAAGCTTGCTTAGAAATTATTTCTTGATATTGCGAGAGTAAAACATAAAAGAATTCAAATGCAAGATTATTTTTGCAGAACTATTTTTGAAAAGCTAATGAGTAGACTGCGGATTTTATGCATTTATGATAAAAATGGCTACGCACACATTAAAACAGTGGTTATATTAAAAAAAGATTTAAGGACATCAGTGTATTAGTTTCAGTTTAATAAGATAATTAAACGACGATCAAAATTTTTATTTGGCCCTGTGCGTTGCAACAACGTAAACATTTTTTTATTTTGCATAAAGATCCGCAGTCTACTAATGTGGGTGTTAACCGTTAAATAAAATTTATCACAATCGTTATTGTTATATATAATGAATAAATAAAATTTCTGCACGTGCCACGTTAACTGAAATATTTTCGTTGCCTCGAGAGTTGAAGTTTCTGTAGACTTAGCGAACGACTGCAACATTGTTAGCTGACAAACCTGTCAACTGATAACTTCACCTTCATTACTTGAGAAAACTATCTAGTGTTCGTCCATGTGACGTGCAATAAGTTGAATCTAGTTAGCCTTGGACTCTACCGCATTGATGATGAGCATCGCTGTGACGGCATAACCAATACGAGTTGTTCAAGAAAAGTATCCTATAAGAACGTGCGCACTGTTTGCTTCGTTCCGTGCACCTAAGTCGTTCCCACCATTATACAATACTAAAGTTACTGCAATTTAAAACAGTAGAAAGATTAAAAGAACTTCAATATGTCGATATATTAGGTTGGAAAGAAAGTTTGTAGCGTTTTCAAACCACTCGTAAAATAAGAACTAGAATTTTCTCTCTGGTAATTCTCCATCAGTTATTTCAAGTTTGCATTGTGAAAAACAGGTTAATGGAGATTACCAATAGCCGTTAAATTGCATGGAAAAATGTCCTCTACCTATAGAGGATGATTTTTTTAATCATCGCTGGGTCAATGGAAGTAAAAAAGGGAAAAGCCCATCATTAGCCGGACATAAGTAGACACTAAACCGAGAAAACAATTAGACACATCGAGGCAAGTGTGTCAAGGTGGACACAGAAATTCAACGTTTCAAACGCGACAAATGTTCGACTGCGGACAATGGGAAATGCCGTATTCAGGGGAGACCACAGAACAATCTACTGCACAGCCGTATTAGTTCACGCTTGGCCGCCACACCGCGCCGGTGTAATCTACTTCTCGCTATCGAAAGTCAAGCTAGTTCTACAGAGCGCCACTGTAACAATGTAGAGTTACAAGTTGCGAAATTTTCGTTCCCCAGTCGATTATTTGCCGAGAGTAAAAGGATAAACCGCGGTTTCTTTAGGTGCAATAATTTTCTGAAAAAAATTCGTAAACCAAACTACCCCTTTAATACCGCATTTCAAGGGTTTATTCGTCATCGAATAAAATAATTATAATATAATTTTAACGCGGCTTGTATAAGACACAAATCCTTTGTTATTAGATTGATGCATAACACTCCTACTTAAATCCTCATTATCAAATGATTAACTGTTTTAACTTGCACCATTTTTGAATTAAACAGCTCATACGTTCAGGAACGGAAGAGAGTACGTTCGCATTGAATCGAATCGATTCGATCGAAGGTTACTAGAGGACACCCATAATTAATTGTTACATCGCCACTGTTGAGCCTCAATTGCATAGTACGATACTCATTGTGACTCGGTGGACAATGATCGATGTTTATTTCGCGAGGTAACAACGCTTACCGAAATAGCAATCGGCTTGAAATAAACAAGAGCTACGTTTTCAGAGAAAATTCTGCTTTCTTTCTTCGGGAACGATTTTGAAAAATGTATTTGAAATTCCTTAATTACGAGAAGTCGTCGATATTTAAGATGATTAAATATTATATTAATGATGATTAAATATATTAATGATGATTAATTATTATATTAATGATAATTAAATATTTAGTGATAAAATTTCGTTGGGTAAATTTTGTTGCAATGTTATCCAGTAGATTTGTATCCTGGGCGGCTGCAGATCGAAGTTTCGGTTCTGTAGGATCAATGGTTCAGGAGTTATGCTTGCTCAAAGCTGAGCAATTTGCGAGCACAAATTTTGAGTCCGGTAAAATAAAGAGCAGCCATTTCGTTGAAAAATAATAACATAACAGTAAACCTAGTCTCAACAGCTTCTGTAAATGTAAGTTTATTCCGTCTTTTTTTGTCATAAATAACCTTCGTTGACTTTCGTTGATGTAAAAAAGACGAAGGTGACCTTCATATCTCTGAAACGACTCTATCTTCTTTCGAAAACTTTTCTACCACGATCATACTTTCGGAGTTATTCTAGGTGGTAATAGTTAGTGCCTCACCCTGTATATCGACAGTTTTTCCAGAATTAGAAATTTAGTATTGAAATACTTTTTGGATTCACTGTATGTTCCCCTGGAAGGATGATAGTCTACGACTATTTTGTCCGCAGTAGTCCTTCTCCTCGGTGCAAAATTGTATGGTAATCTCATAATGGACATGTACTTATTCATGCAACCACTCGTGGGGAATAATTGCTTGAATATTTCATCTTGAGACTTGCGTAATGCCACAGCGTAACCATAAAATAATTCTTTTTTTTAATAAAGCTTCTTGTTATACGGAAACATAATTTTCCGAGCTTCGCGACTACGTTCGCCCTGAATTATGTTAGGGACGCTGTATTTTAAATGCGATTTGACAACGTCGGATTCACGACAAAAAATTTTCTGTTTTATTCTGTCTTATGGTTAAAATATGATGCAGTAGAAAGATAAAATAAATGTAAGTGTATCGATACATATTATCATCAACTGATTCAAATTATTAATGGAAGAAACAAATTTTTATTTGGTTCCTGTACCTTGCAATTAGCGCAGACAATTTTTATTTTGCGCAAAGTTCTGCAGCCTAGTAAACAGGTGTCGTTAATTCCTATCTCTTGGTCCCACTCAACGATTTTACGTTTCATTCATAATACATAGAATTCAAGGTCTACAGTGTCGTTAACTCGAAACATCATAGACGCTCTGCCATTAAACACTAAGTTTTATTGCTCGCAACCACAGACCACTTCGATCTTACGAATTTTACTGTCTTTTCGGCTCCGTTCAAGGATAAACGCAAGTGGAACGAAGTAAAGTTTGCCTCTGGTCGCGTGAACAAAACGGAGCGAGCTTAACAGCACCGTTCAATTGTTATTCGCTGCCAAACTTTCGTTCTTATTCGCTGCTTTCGAGATTTTTAGGTTATTGTGTCACACAAATAAAGAATGTTACTAACAGACAGCGGATTTTATGCATTTATGACAAAAATGAGTTGGCGTAATTTGAAACATTGAAAACATTAGAAGGATTTAAAAATACAGTTATATTATTCTCAATCTATTAACTCTTTTATGTAGCCAACCAAAATGTATAGCTTCTTTAAAACCTGTTATATTTAACAAATATTGTACAAATTCTCGTTTTAAGACTTTAAATTAATATATTAGCGAGCAAAGAATGGACATTCAGAGTTATTTTGTCTAGTTATTAATGTCACGAATAAATTCTGTGTTCCGAACGCAGAACAATAAATTAAGTCGATGGCGACATAACATGCGAACGTATTTTACGTTAGAACGAACTGGGAGATATGAAATATTGTCCTGAAACATTTGCTTTAAAAGCACCATAAAATTATGCGGAAGCTGAGTAGGTAAGGGCTCGAATTTATCAAGGAAATAAAAATTGCCCAAAGAACATCCATTCGAGTTTTCACTGTGGAGAACGACTATAAAATTATTCAAGTTCTAGGAGAAACAATTCTCTTTTACAGGAATCCGACATGGTGGAAGAGGCGTTCAGGACTGGAGCGGGGTTTAACTGTGATAGCCGTTTCCGGAGTCCTTTTGTGCGTCGCGTTGGTTGTTGCAATCGCAGTTCTTGCAACAAATTCCTCGTCCTGCAACACGCAGTCGGGCAGCGGTAAGAATCTCCTCTGTTATCCACTGCTACGATAAAACAATTAATGCATACATATTTTCACGTAAAAACGCTTGCCGCTATTTAAATTGCGTCCATTAAAACTGTTGCTCGCAGTCAAGATCACCCAACCATAACACACTGTTTTTCACGGAACTCTGAAGTAAAGTTTAGAAAAGTATTCGACATATTTTTGTAGCGACCCATATTGATGTTAAAACAGTGAAAGAGTTTGAGGTGAACTTGTCGATTAGGGTCCTCCCTTCAGATTTCAATGACCTTAAGGGGGCCGATCCAACTCGAGCGAGAGTGTGGTGGCACACTCACACACCGCTAGATAGTGTATACGTATACAAGGTTGCAAGGGTTCAGCCCGCGTGACGAATCACGTCTCGCTAATGCACATTTGGGGGCCCTACGTAGTCAGAATCGATAGATAAAAGATCAATCTAGCGCTGGAGCTTGCGAAAGTGGTCTACTTTTGCGTTTCCGAGACGTAATTTACATTATTCGGCAGCTTGATATCCGCCCGGGAGGCTCTGCAGGCACGACTCCTTAAGATATGTTGTCAAGTCATCATACTGATCAACATGTCCCTTTAAAGTTTTTTGCAATTATCTCGTAAACTAAAGCCGACCAACGAGAACTTTAAAGGGAAATGTTGTTCAGAATAGTGATCGTGACAACACATTTCAAGATCATTGAAATCCGAGGACCCTAATCGACAAGTTCACCGAGTTTAAACCAATTTTCACCGATGGATTAGTTTATCACTGTTCCAACATTGAGGAACGAAAGTTGTTTGCCCGCAGAAATTGAAAAGTATTTATATAAAACGGAGAACAAAACGTGTTTCACGCCACTGTTCCTGCGAAACCAAGAAACCTCAATTATAGATTTGTTGCTCGCACTTTTTCCCGTAGAAAGTCGCCCAGAATATAGGTTTCTCTATGAAAAGAAACGAGAAATGGACACAGGAAACCGGTATCACCGCGGCAACCTGAATATTCTTTTCATAATAATGTTCGAAGTTATCGCGTTCGGTATTTCTATTCTCTTATTTTATCGTGTTTTCCTCTCCCGCGAAACTCTAGCCGGCAAAGTGCTTTTCGCAATATTGTCGCAAACAAATCTGGTTACCTTTACGTTCGATAGCCGTGGTCACGGTAGAAAAGGGAACAGAACGCGTTTGAAGTGTGTGAAAGCTGCCCCGACGGGCTTGCTACCGTGTTGTAAATTTCATTGACAACAAACGTCACATATGACCCGTATCCTCGGTGCTTTGATCCCGTAAATCATTGTTGTCTTGGTAGTTAATTCTTCTTGGCGGTTCGACTGCACTAACTACACGCGTCAGTAAATACATCTTGGGTAGACAAGAAAGTAATTTCGATATTTTAAGGTGAAATAGAGCCAAATTTTTTTATCCTAGCAATGAATTTTAAAGAATAAGGTACTCTCCCTTTTGCTCGATGATCTTTTGCCAAAAAGAATAAATAAGAAAATATTTTATTGATTAGAGTCCATTGCTGAAAAAAGAGATTCGGTTTTATTTCACCTTGAAGTACCGAAATTACTTTCTTGCCGACCCAATAGAATGGAGCACCCATTTTTAACAATGCTATATAGCACGCTCTAATGTTTGCATAAATTAATTTGTTCACGCAAACGGAGTACTCGCGGTATCCATATTAAATTACATCTTATTTTATATTTTACAAGCTACGACATTCTAATCGCTTTTAGTTCTCGGTACGTTTAGTGTTAAATATCGACAATTCCTCGAGAATTTTAGTGTTCAAATATTTCTTGTAACCGCCGTATTTCTCGTTGGTTAACTACGTCGAATTCCCTGCTACGTACACCACGGATTTAGAGTATCTTGACCAATCGCAGCGTCCAACAGAGTCACACCCCCGCCGTCCGCTATCATTTCCTCAGTCACCTAACATAGTAAGGTGCATCTTCGACCGCGTTTCTTTTCTACAACCATCGGGGAAAGACGATGGTAATGGGTTAATTCGGAACGCTTAATTTGACGTCAAGAACACGGTGACGTCAATAAGCGTATTCGTTCTGACGCATCGGGGTAAATTAAGTATTGTTTTTGAAGTTACTCATTCGGGCCAAGTCATACTTTTCGATCACACCTTCTCGGAGAACAGTCATGGACTCCGTGGGGTGGTTCGATTGTATATTTTGATTGAGTGTCGATCGCGGACCGCCCAGGGCGGTTCATAAAAGAGTCTGAATCACTGGAACACTTTTAGAGATCATCGGAAAATATTGATGTCTTCGAAGATAATCGTCGATCGACGGGCGCCACCGCAAATGTTTCTCTTTCGCCTCGCGTACGCGAGCAAAAGCTGATTCGATCGATAACGAGGATCAATAATAGACTACTTGCGCGGAGGCAGCGTTTCTTAAATTGAACAACTATGGATCGTAAATCTAAGATTGGTTCTAAGAGAATGGATCTAAGATTTTGATATACTACTTTTGATAACCTCGAATATCGGTATTAACTGCTTGATGTGGTACAAAAATGTCTCGGATACGTCATTATTATGACGTCACTTATGATACAAATAATAGAGCAAATGCGAAACAGTGGAAACATATAAATTTCAACTCATTAAAATTATTAAGAATGAATTATACATGTACCTTCTATGTCTTGCAATTAATGCAGACAATTCTTATTTCGAAAAGTATTGCTGAATATTAATAATAAATATGATCAGCAACGTGTCTATTATCATCCCAGGAACATGTTTTGAATTTATACGAATTCATTGTTAAGCTTACACAAATAAGTTAAATCATAAATGGCACCTTTGGTTAGATTGAATTTTAAATAATAAATAATCACACCTGGAGTAATATAACATAGAAAATTATTCAGCTTCTCATGCTTCTCAGGAAATATGTGCCGTAAAAAATATCATAATTAAGCTTAAATGTGCGTGTATCAATTGTCGCTAAATAACCAGTCCAAGCTATTGTTAAAAATGGGAGCAAGCAAACAGTCTATTGCTACAGCTTGGATGAACGCTATTACTAACATTTATTAACAGCATCATTTTGCATTTTGTTTTGCAACCGCATCTGCACCTGCACGAGAATAGATGCATCTGTTAAATCAGAGGAATTACCGTATACAGCCGACGCCTTGAACGGGTACCAGCACACGAAAGAGATTCAAATCGTCAACCGACCAACATGCGACGAAGAGGTGTGCTACACTCCCGAATGCGTGCATACAGGTTAGTATGAAACGAATTTTATTTAATATTATACCTTGGCACCGGAGTCGCCAGATTAGGGGAGATAGTACGAATTGAGGGGAACGTGGTAAAAAGTTACCCTCTCTCTGTCGTTACCAGATTAGTCACGTGACGTTGTGACATCGTGACACATGCGCGACAGAGCAGAGTTGTGCAGAATTACAATCGAATTAGTCCAGCAATTATAATTACAAAGTAATTGAATTACGTCGTAATTCAGTTATATTGTAACTGATAATTTAGATCTTCATTCAATTAAATTACAATGAAATTCGTAATTGCAATTAAAGTATAATTATAAAATACTTTGTAATTAAATTACATTAATTACGAATTACAATGTAATTAAATTAAAATTAAAAATTAAAGAATAATAAAGTAACAGGTAAGAAGAGGTTGAAACGTATTTTTACGTTTAGAATTTTTTTCATGGGTCGCACCTGGTTAAAGGTATGCTCGTAGATTATTGTTTAAACAAATGTTTGTAATCCAACATCGAGTTTTAAAAAATCGACGAAGGTACACCGTCGTGGAAGGGGAAGGTAAAGTGGGGAGACGTAGAATATATTTTTACATTTAGAATTTTTTCTTCATTGCTTACACCTGGTTAAAAGGTATGCTCGTAGATTATTGTCTAAACAAAAGATTTTAGTCCAACATCGAGTTTTAAAAAATTAACGAAGCTATAACGTCGGAGAAGCGAAAGGTAGTGGACATTGAAGGGAGTGGGGACACAAGTCTTAATCTGGCGACTCAGCTAGGTACATTTAAGTTCCCATTAATCACGACCATTTGCGGTGGGGATTCTTCAGCATCCAGGATATTGAAGAACATGGATCCGGAGATAGAACCGTGCGACGACTTCTATGATTTCGCTTGCGGTGGCTTCCTGGAGACCACCAATATTCCAGACGACAAAACTAGCGTAAACACGTTCACTGAAATCAGCGACGAGCTGCAGAATCAATTGAGAACTAGCATCGAAGAGAAGAGCGCGCCGAACGAGCCGAAACCGTTCAAGCTAGCGAAGAATCTGTACAAAGCTTGTATGAACAAGAGTAAGTGTCATTGCTTAGCGCACTCGATGAATTATAACTTCGCGGTGCCTGTCGAAATGACGGATTCTAATATTTTTAGTTTACGATCATTGATATTATAAAGATGCATTTATAAGAAATTATTCCACAAAAATTTATATTTTTTAGTATACAATATTATTCCTTGTTTTTATAAATTAATATATTATAAACTAATTTCTGCATAATTGACCATCTGTACCAACATGTATACTTTGTAATATACGTATACTAAAATACTTTATTATTTAGAATAGAAATTATTTTCTAAAAAATAGTATTCTAGGAATGAAATTATTAATATCCAGTGGGCGATAAATTATTAGAGCAACTTGCACAAATTAAGCCTTTGCAGTAAGGTGATCAATTTTTAAATAAAGCCCCAGCTACGTCGTATATTTTGTATCTCTTCCTGAAATATTCATCATTTTTCAGCGCTTATCGAACAGCAAGGTCTCCAGCCGCTTCTGAACATATTACAAAAACTGGGTGGTTGGCCGGTGTTGGAAGGCGAGAAGTGGAACGAAAACGAGTTCAATTGGAAAAAATCGGTGTACAAGTTCCGCAAGATGGGATACTCTGTCGATTATTTCATCGACTTCAGCATCGGTGTCGACTTGAAAAATAGCACCAGACGAATAATCGATGTACGTAAGAGCTCGCATAAAAACCTTATCCGAAACGAATTCGACAATATTTGTACGAGACACTGTCGCCTTGAATGCCTGCACTAGCATAATTCACAAGTAAAGTTACGCCAATAATGGTGAAGTGTCGCGTAAAGTAGGGTGTAAATTAATATCGTACATACACAGTTTCTTGCACGTTAAAAGCCGCGACACTTAGCGGTATTATACATACTGCGATAATAGCTAACGACTTATGTACAGATAGGGAAAGTGGATAAATCAATGTTTGGATAAACTTTTAACGTCTCGGTTACAGTCTACGTTTTCAAAGAATACTCGCACATGCCACACTAATTTCAATGTCAAGATTAAATAACCTTATGGATGTTTAATATACGAGCATATGGTTTTACAGCTCGATCAAGCATCTTTGGGACTCTCGCGGGAATATTTGTCGAAGGGTTTCGATGAAAAAATCGTGCAAGCATACTATAGCTACATGGTGGACATCGCCACCATTTTGGGCAGCGATAAGGCCAGGGCGAAGACGGAATTGAAGGAATCGCTGGAGTTCGAGATGAATCTTGCTAACGTAAGTTTCAGAAGCATCAATTCCCCTGTGAAAAGTTTGTTTTCAATTGAAATTTTACTTCATCGGTCACGTGTAAGATGGAGTAAACACATAGAAAATAATGGGGATCATTTTGCGAACATTGCCGTAAAATATTGTTTATATTCACGGAAAACATTACTCAGACCAGCAACATGTTTGTTATGGAACTTTTGATCACATTGAATTTAATTTGTACGTCAAGACTCGATTAAAACGTGAATTTACTCACTGAAAACACGAACCCACAGATTTCATTGCCGAACGAGAAACGCCGTAACGCCACGCTTCTCTACAACCCCATGTCCGTGCGGGAATTGTCGAAGACTTACCGTAGCATTCCGTGGATGGAATACTTCAACACTCTGTTGGCGCCGAACCTCCAAGTCGACAATGACGAGGTCGTAATCATCAGTGTTCCTAGCTACATCTCGAGCCTGGAGAAGCTATTGGCCAGCACACCGAAGAGGGTCCAAGCAAATTATGTGATGTGGAGGGCTGCTGCTTCGTCCGTCAGCTATCTGACCGAGACGATCCGGAAAAGGCAGTTGCAATATTCGACGGCGTTGAGTGGTAGAACGGAAAGGGAACCTAGATGGAAGGAGTGTATCGATACCGTTTCCGGTAGCTTAGGCATCAGCGTCGGCGCCATGTATGTTAGGAAGTACTTCAAGGAGGACGCGAAGAAAAACGCTGTGGAGATGGTGGCTGATATTAGAGAAGAATTCACAGAGATACTGAAGGAAGTACGTTGAACTTTCGTCGAATTTTATTCTTTGTGCGATACCTATCTTGTCTTTCTGTTAACATTGCGAAAGTGATATCTCCTTCCAATGAGATAAAATCAAAATATGACCGCAAGGCACGTGAAACCATTTTAATACTTGATTGCCACGTGCTTTACGTTGTTCAAACATCTCTACAGTATTATAACGAACAATTTTTGTTTTGCATATAGATCTAGTCTGGTTACAAGTAGAACTGTTAGATGTCCACGTGTTAATAAGAGCCAGATAGACATTTCAGACTTCAATCATAACACATCGACGTTCTCGAATCATTTTCCGCAGCCTACTACAATTTTGATAACAATGTTGAACGTTTCCGATCTTCCAGGTCGACTGGATGGATGAAGAGACGAGGAAGAGCGCACTGGACAAAGCAGCGTCCATGTCCAGTCATATTGCCTACCCGGACGAACTATTGGACGACAAGAAACTCGAAGATTTCTACCAGAAACTTGAACTGACGACCGACAATTATTTAGAGGGAATCTTGAACTTGACTCTCTTCGGGGTGGAGTACTCGTTCGGAAAACTGAGAAAGCCCGTGAACAAAACTGACTGGATAACGCATGGAAGGCCAGCGATCGTGAACGCGTTCTATTCGTCGATCGAGAACAGTATTCGTGAGTATTTCGGAATATTAGACGATTGCAAAAGTTCCTGCCAGGCTTGCAAAATAAAACACACGCGGTTACATCTTTAAATAACAATGGTCCAATAACTTTGACCACCTTGAATATTTCCGTTGTTTATCTTGCTTTCTTTAAATGGAATATCCTACATGGTATCCAATTTACTTAGAAACCTAACCCAGGTACGTCCTAAACCTAATAGTCAGAAGATTTGCCCCAATACAGTTCTGTATATAAAATAAATAAATCTGTAAATGAAGTCTTGAGGTTCCAGAAATTGGACACGAACTTTTGCAATCAGATATTCTGACAGAAAATGTGTATTAGAGATAATCACGTAACCCACTGTCCGCAGAATTTCCCGCTGGCATTCTACAAGGTGCCTTCTTCAACAACGACAGACCGAGGTACATGAATTACGGTGCCATCGGATTCGTGATTGGTCACGAGATAACACACGGCTTCGACGACCAGGGCAGACAGTTTGATAAAGCAGGAAATCTCGTCGATTGGTGGGCGCCAGAGACAAAGGAAAAGTATCTTGAAAGAGCGGAGTGTATCATTCACCAATACGGAAACTACACCGTCGAAGATGTTGGCCTGAACGTAAGGCACTTCCTCTGATACTGTTTATTTATTGTTTATCTGTATTTAGTTCTTTTCTTTCGATTTCGACCGGCCTTCCGGCATTACAGTGTCTGTCATGACTCTAATCTCGTCCTATTTTCTCACTTTCTTTGATACATATTTTAGTGCTGCTTGCACGAACTGTTTACGAATATTTGTTCGATAAAGAATTGACGGGTGTAGAATGCTCAAGCAGACTTCTTTTATCGTATGTATTATGTAAACAGTGCAGACCAAGAAGAGGTCAAAGTAGTGCATACGGTACACTAGATAAGTGGGGAAACGTATGAGGAAAGTGACCAAGCAGTAAATCCTAAATACTACAAACTATAAAGTTGCTTGTCAATTCCAGAATTTGATTTCTTTAATTTTTATCATATTATGCCCGATGCCTCGACAACTGTAGCGCAAACTAAAAGAGTATAGTAAAAATTCTTCATTCGAAATCTTCGAAAAATTAGGTTTGAATAAATATTCGATACACTGCATTTAACTAATTTCTGATCAACTATAGGCAACACCGGGTTCTTCCATTTGCGAAAAAAAATTATAAATCTAAACTAAGAACTTTTACTAAAACACAGTCTGAAAATCAATTTAGTAGCATATCTTTCGTGGACTTGTTTGCTTACGATTGGGGTTGCTATTGCTGTTTGAGGATCCATTAAAAAGTTCTTAGCCACGTAATCACAGACTTTCAAAAATTATGGAACAATTGCCGGTAGATAATGTGTTAAAGAATGTTCGTTTCTTGTTACCGTTTACAGTTGAATGGTATAAACACCCAAGGAGAGAACATAGCCGACAACGGCGGTATCAAAGAGGCGTATTTGGCGTACAGGAAATGGGTCGAGCGAAACAACAAGGAATCACGACTACCAGGTCTTCCTTATACGCCAGAACAATTGTTCTGGATCAGTGCTGCGAACACCTGGTGCAGCAAGTACAGACCGGAAGCGATGAAACTCCGCATCACCACTGGATTCCATAGTCCAGGCAAATTCCGCGTCCTAGGACCGCTTTCGAACATGGAGGAGTTCTCGAAGGACTTCAACTGTCCTCTTGGTTCGAAGATGAACCCCGAAAAGAAGTGTGCGGTCTGGTAAAAGCAGACCTTGAGGAATAGTTAAACGATTACAGGAGTTCAGTAAGCGCGCTTGCCGCGGCTGCCATTGGTTATTGTTCTCCAACATTTTGAAGAACATCGATGATCCAGCGGAGATGTTTCGAGGTTCTGCGAAGAACCTCGATATTGTCTGATCGAAAACTGTTATTGAAAAGGTTCGCGTGAATTTGAACAGACCACCGTGAATCTTCATGGTATCCGTTCGAGGAGAATGCAACAGTGACGGTGGAACTTATTGGTGGAACTGATGGAATTCAATTTTTAAGGCGTAGTTGTGCTATTCCAGGAAAAAACCTCACCTTCGTGAACAACTATTGAATTAACATGGTTGGTTACCGGTAACGGTACGCATCCGCTATAACATTTGTTTATTAATACATAAGTCTTTTTTATAAGAGAAAGTTCGATGTGCAAATGAGTATTGTAAATAGGATTAACAGAAGAAAGGTATCTGGGATGGCGCGCCATGACAACTTTCAATTCTATAGAATTACGTTGGACAAACACAATCGGAAAACCTATAACGTTGGGTTCGAGTCGTCAAAGAAAAGCGTACACACGTTAAACTGTGATGATTTTATAGGAGCTGACAATAAATATTGACACGATCTTTTGGTTAAACCATTAAGGTGACGCGCACGAAAAAAAAATACCGACAGGAATACATGTAATTGTTAATTATATTTTCAAATGATATTGTTCTATCGACCTTACAAGTCAATGTGCTTTTTGCTATCTGTATAATGTTCGTTAGGCTCCGTTGAGCAGTATAAGGTTGTTGATTAGAGTTACCATTTTTAAGTACTTAGACGACGTAGTATTATTCGTAGTTTCTAAATAACACAATTACTCCACAGGCAACAAAACAAACAAGCCTGTGATTACTTTTGTACCGTTTTTGCTTTTCCCATCTACGTATAGCAATCTTCCGCCTTGCGATGGTATCTCTGGAAATTGTAATTTCTTTGTTACCATTTTCCAATGACAAATGTACCGCATTTAACGTAGAACCGCGATACTCCTATTTATTGCAATACTGTATTATTTTAAGTTTAAATAGATGAATGTGTATTAAGTGTACTTGTTGAGCATAAAGTTTTAATATAAAAAGATCGAAGAAACGTTTTACCTGAAATTTTTGTTGTTGTAGATCTAATCCGTTGAATAATAATAAATAAACATTTTGTAAGAAAAGCGATGCTAAAAAGAAAAGTTTACTTTGAAGAGGAAACAATGTTTTTATTTTTTATTGTGTTGCTTTTTGTTATCCATTTTTGTTTAAGGATGGAGTCAAATGTTTTTTCTTATTATAGAATCTCTTCAGTAATTGAAATCGATAATAGCCAGAACAGAAAATTAATAATCTAAAGCAAAGAATTTTTTATGAAATCAAACTTTTTTGTTTCATATAACTATTAAAAATAATTTATATTAGATGCGGTTTATGACACACAACTACATGTTACATTTTAATTGATGGATGTCCATACACTGCTTCTAAAATTTATGATTATGAACTCGATTCAAAGCTTAATTTATAAAAACATGATCTTAATAAAATATTCGAATATTCTATTACTGTTTTATTACAAATCAAATAGAATACAATATTTGCTGAAGTATTGTGTATTACAAAGCCATATCATTCATCATTTTCTTTGACATTTCCCCAACATATTTTATTATGTAACATGATTCAAGTAACGAATGCAAAAGCTTATTGCATATTATTTATTTTCAAAATAAAGAATGCTAAAAATACAAAATGATACATTGTCACATTATACAACCGCGAATGGTATCACTTTAAATTAAAACTGACAGGAAATTGTAACACCAGAAGCAGAAAACCTTCTTTTAAAAGAATTGATCTCATCTAATGTAAGTACACATCTATATTAATACTATCAATAGTCAACTGAATATACCTTATCTTCCCTTTATAAAATATTGAAAATTGATGTTGGATACTTCATTGTTTTCTGCTTCTGGTGTTATCATTACGAAACAGTTATGTAGCTCTTCTACAGATGCCAAGGATCAAAGTTTAAAGATTGATTAGTTAATTATTTGTCGGTTGTGGCTTCGACCAATCTACATTTAGAATAAGATGGTCGTAACCATAACCGTTAAGTGTAGCAATAGCTTTTGCAGCTTCCATTCTAAATTTAAAGTGGACATATGCGAATCCTTTACAAAGATTGGTTTGTTTATCTTTAGGAAGATAAAATTTGAGGATTGTTCCAAATGGTTTGACAAGCTCATCTAAATCTGAATCTGTAGTACTTTCTGATAAATTGGAGATACGTATGGTAGTAATATCGTCGCGTCTTTGCATTTGCATTGCATCCCCTCGTTTGTTGCCACCGTCACGCATACTAGGCGGAACATATTTGCTACCTTGAGGTTTCAATTCAGCTACGGCACCAGGAGCACCAGCGCTAGTAGGCGGTTTCTTGTCATCAGGTACTTTTCCTAAAAATTCAATCTCATAGTAAAGAAGTTTTACAGATTTTTCAATATTTACATTGATAGTAACGAACATACCTCCAGCAAGAACTGTATCTTTGTAAGGACATTTTGAAGTCCAGTGATCTCCGTTACAATTACGGCATTTAACCACACCTTTGTCACCCATATTTTTCAATTTATCAAGATTATCTTCTTCAACCTTATTTTCTTCTTCCTTGCTAGAAATGAACTGCATAAATACATCTTCACCGCCAACTGTAGTAGCAGGATTGGGTCCAGGCCTGTCATCCACGGAATCTCCAAATTTAGCCCAATTTTTGCGGACAGCAATGGTCTTCGAAACTATACGTCTTTCTATTTTATAGGTTCGAACAACTTTGACTTTTTTATTGTCTTGATTGTACTTGTATTCAGTGAGAATCTTGAATCCATTTTCATAAGTTTCAGACGACGGTGGTAATGCTGCTACTTCTTCTTCCACTTCATCAGCCCAACTGGACTTTACGTCTGCTACTGGCATTTTTTAATCTTACGTGACTAAAAAAGAATTATCCATTATATATAGTATTTTTGCGAAGGATCAAGGTGGTATGTATTCACCGAACAACATTTATTTTCGTATTAAAAACAAACCAATTGTACCAAATACATATGTGACAGACGTGATACGATAATTTATAGGTTAACTATCTAATCGATTATTAAATCCAATTAGAACAAGCTTTTCACATGGCTTAGAATGTGTAGAACATGAAAACTCACTAAAAGGGAATAAGTGATGAAAATAAGCAACACTAACAAAGATTGAAATACAGTTGTTGTATACAATGAATGTTACGATTAAACACGTTTATGATACGAAAAGGGAAATGTGATTGAGGAAGTGATATTTCATTGAAATTATGTTACCGTAAATCGTTGGAATGTTAAGAAATCAGGAGAAAATCGAGACTAACACAAACACTGCAGAAAGTTGACAGGAAAGCAGGATCTCTCTTGCAAGAACGAAAATTAGTCGAAATGGAGGAATTTCCGCATGTGATACTCGGCGTGTCAGCAACCCTGGCGAGAGTTCTGGGAAACACGAATGCTCCGAAATTAATGGCGACGTCTAGCGTTGTCGTGTTCACTGTAAAAAAATAATGTTTTCCGGAGTCGAGTTTCGATTGTGTGTAAAAAGGTGTTAACAAAACTAAAAACGAACGCAATCCAATTCCGCACGAAAGCAAAAGAGTAATCGTGATAATGGACCAGGCACCTGCAGGTAAGAAACGAATGTTATGATCTGGCGATTCGGTAAAACACGGTCTTGCACATTCCCTCTCGAAACGAGCATATTAACAATCTTTTTTTTCTTATTAATCGTAATGTCTGTGAATTATGATTTTAGCATTTTAGTTAGTCAGAATTCAAGATTCGTGAGTTTTGACACGGCGCAAGTAACAGAACATATTCGGAAAAGAAAAAGGCTAGATTCTAGATAGTAGGTTATGTAAACCTGTGCAACACACATTAGATTACCGCTATAAAATTATTCGATCAATGAATTAAAAATTATCCACAGACAGAGATACTTCGTAGAAACATTCACGATATGACAATCTTCAAAACAGATTCAATATTTCAGGTTACGATGGGCTGATTTAGGACTGCGTACTTTAAAAAATAAGAGATCCTATTTCAGTACTGTATTTAAATATGTATTGCCATTCATATTATACTACTTGTTTAAGTGATCGCACGCGCACAGACGACCGACATACTAATTCTGCTCATTTTGGTATAATACCTAGATACAGAATTACGGAACATCATAGACAAACTGGCACAGTTTGTGGCTCGCAATGGACCCGAGTTCGAGCAGATGACGAAAAACAAGCAGAAGGACAACCCAAAGTTTGGTTTCCTGTTCGGTGGAGAGCACTTCAACTACTATCAGTACAAAGTGACTACAGAGCAAGCCAGTAAGTGGGATACAGCCCCTTAACAGCTACAACAATTGAGAAGCATAATGGCCATGCTTTATTCAACGAAACGAGGAATGACTTTGAAAAAGAGATACGGGTGAAAGGGTCTGAATTCGTCATTGCGAATGTACAAAACTATTATTCATCGAATATCAGCACTTGATTTCAAGATTTTGGGATTGCTATTTATTAAGCAGAATGCTTTAGCTAAAGACATATTCTATTTCTTGGCAATGGTGATTTTAAGAAGATGTAGTTTTAAGATTCTTACTGGAGCTTATCTAATACGGACTACATTGTCAATATATTGCTTCAATCTATATGGGAACTGTAATCCATCTGCAATAACTATATGCCCTGTAATGCCCTAGTACTATAAAAAAAAGCTAAAAATATATGTATATGTATGTATATATGTATATATAGAAAAAAAAACAGGGAAGAATATAGTGTTCCCAAAAGACTTATTGAATTTTCACGATATACTTCTCTCATAAATGCCAAGAATTTTATTATGCACTGGTAGAAGATAAGACTCAACAGAAATTGGACTATTTGTATACTTTTTCAATATCCATTGAAGGAATCAAACATCTTACAATAATCCACCGTCATTCGTTTACAGTTTTAAAGCAAAAAGGAATAAATCCAATGCAAAATGCAGACCCACGTTTAAACGTTTCGCAGCAGCAGCAAACAGCCGCTACCGTCGCGCAGCCACTGAATAACGTCAATCTTGCACCTGGCCTAAATACTCAGAACAATGGATTGAACCCAGTAGTGGGAATTGGACCAGTTGGGAATCAAGCTGGTCCCGTTATACCTGGAGTACCTGGACAAATTGGAGGATCAGGAAATGCAGGACCACCGATCGGACCAGTCCCTGGTGCTATGGGAGGTGTGAATCCACCGATTGCTGGAGTTACACAACCGGTTAACATTGGCGGTCCCCCCGGATGGCTTCAGAATGAACTAGCAAACCTGCAATCGCAGCAAACCACACTACAGGAACAAGTTAGACAATCAGAACAAAATCTGGCTGCACAACATGCTGCATTGATGGCACAACAACAAGGAAGGGTTGAAGATGCTGTTAGACAAGCTCAAGATACAGCTTTGCAAAACAGTGCACAAAGCACCAGCACAGATCTCGCTGCGTTCGATGCAGTATTACAACCTATTATCGATAGCTGCACAAAAGATAGCATAAGTGCGGGAAAAGCCTGGATACTGCAGAATTCCGTTACTCCACAAAGTAATCAAGTTGTCGCGGATCATTTGCTGAAAAAGTATGTATATCTTAAAACTATTGTCGCATGATTTCGAGAGTACACGAAATAGTTTCGCGCGCGCGGTATAACGAATATTATTTATTTCAGAGTAATTCAAGCAACAAATTTTAGTCATAAACTTCACATTATCTATTTGGTGAATGATGTCCTGCATCATTGGTAAGTATGATAATACTTAGCAACAAATCATTTGCGGATTACATGCTTTGGATGATTGTAAAAATTAAGTGCTCCACGAATATTCACGTTTCTTACGTCATAAGTGTGTTTTATGATACAATGAATATCAACCATCAATTCCATTATAATAGAATCTATAGTTTGTAGAGGTGTGCGAGAACCCGTAAATGTCGGGTACCCGATGGTCGAGACGAGTCGGGTTCTCGAATATATCTGGAATAATTGTCCCCGAAAATTGTCGAGAATCCTGATACATTCGAGAACCCGGGTATCTCGATATATTTAAGAATCTCGAAATTTTCGAGAACCCATCCTGATCCCGACTAAAACTCTCGACCCGTCCCGACCCGACATTTTCGGATTTTCACACACCTCTGATAGTTTGTTAAAGTTTGACAACTTCCACAAAATGTTTGTGCACGTTATTTAAACTTAAACTTCTTTAGTGCAAGAAAAAAATCTATGGATCTTCGCAAGGCAATGGAAAGTGTTGTTGTTCCCATGTTCTGTAACACTTCACTAGCTGCATCAGAAGAACAACTTAATAAATTAAATAAACTGCTAAGTTTGTGGGAGTCAAAAAATAATTACTTTGATGAAGGAATTATAGATAAGTTAAAGCAACCAAGCGCATCTTGGTCTGAATATCAAGCTAATCTGGTGGCACAACATGCCAGTGCTATTACGCCAATCACAACGTCCACGAAGCAGACTTTCGATAATTATCAAGCTCAACATCAAGCGTTCGTTACTCATGCATTGCGACAAATTCAAAATATTGAGCAACAAAAGATAGCGATTGACCAACAACTGAAAGCCCCGCCACCGCCACCTCCGCCTCAACTGGTATGTCTCTAATCCGAATTAAATATTAGTTTATGAACTATGAAAGTGATAAAACACGAAGATAAATATTTCACAGAATCAGCAGAACATGTCTATGCCACCTAGTCATTCCGCTCCCACGGCTCCGATAGGCACAGATGTAAATTTCAGTCAACCACCCCCTGGGTGGGGTGTACCACCTGGAACCGATCCACCACCGTTCACAAACGTTCCATTACCGGACTTTTCGAAACCTCCGCCTGGATTTGGTCCGCCGCCTGTTATACATGAGCCATCCGTTGAAGATTTAATGCCCAGTATGCCTTACTATGAACTTCCTGCTGGTTTGATGGTACCTCTGATTAAATTAGAAGACGCTGAATACAAACCATTAGATCCAGATGCTATTAGACTGCCACCGCCTGCCCCACCGAGCGAACGGCTGGTAGCGGCTGTGGAAGCATTCTACGCGCCGCCAAACCATGATTCGCCACGCGACAGGTAACATTCAAATAGATATCACTTTCAATTTCAATTTAAACCATAATGGACACCTTGAAAATCGAATATATATTTTTATTCCAGTGACGGATGGGAGAAGTTAGGTTTATACGAGTATTATAAAGCAAAGAATGCTGCGCGTAAACGTAAGGATGAGGATATCGTGGGCGGTATAAGACAAAAATCGAAGTCACCATCGCCGATTTTGAGGCCGAGATCGAAAAGTCCTAGCCCACCAAAGAAACGGTACCGAAGTAAATCGAGAAGTAGATCGCGGTCAAGATCGAGAGGTAGAAGCAGATCCAGATCACCAGCAACTAATCATAGGCGCAATAGTCGGAATAGCAACCACAATAACAGAAGTAGGAGGAGAAGGAATAGTAACAAAGACCGAAGTCCTGATAGACGGTTGGATAGGCAAGATCGAAGTCCAACGCCGCCCAGCTTCCTGTGAGTAATATATATTATTAATAGTCTGTGAACTTTTTTATATAAAACAAAAATTGTCTGCGTCAATTGCAAGCAACATAAGTTTGTTTCTTTTAATAATTTGAACATATAACATTACATGTTCAATATGTCGTCGCAACTACGTTACGTAGTTGATTTATTATGGTTTATTATTTGAATGTCTCGTTTCAGTGGATCCACTTACAGTAAAGCTCCTCAAGAAATTGGTATAGATGAAAGTAACAAAGGCCATCAGTTGCTCAAGAAAATGGGGTGGGGTGGTGCAGGACTTGGTGCCAATGAACAGGGTATCGAAGCTCCTATTTCAGGAGGTGAAATTAGAGATAAAAATGATCAATATAAGGGTGTCGGTATTAATCTAAATGATCCGTACGAGAACTTTAGAAAAAGTAAAGGCCAAGCATTTATAACTAGAATGAAAGCGAGGGCGGAAGAACGCGCCGAAGAAAGAGGCGAACGGGACTGAATATAACCAAGTAAAATAATGAAATTGTCTATAATCATTTCGACGATAGATATAATTATCGCGTACAGTGTATATCCACGTGGTTACATGATCGACACAATTCTAGGATGGTTAATCGTGTGATTCCATCGTGCAGAGTCCCGCACTACAGCCGATGAGGATTGATTTTCGAGAATCGATTATATTATTATTCGAGTATCATTGAAGTGCATTTTTATAACGGTTTCTCGCTTGATTGCAGAAATGTTACACAGTAATTGTTTATCATTGGAATTGCCAAAGCATGCATACGAGTGTTATGTAGTTTTACGTTCTTGATCGGAATAACGATCGATTATTTTATAATATTTGAGAAGTAGGAGTGTACGTAATTTCGCGATGAAGTGTCGGTCATGATCGACAGCGGATACAAATCTTTTATCTGTATAGTCCGATACGAGGAAGATACAATGAATGAATGATGGAAAAGAAGGACAATTATTTATAAATGATGGTTGCTTGTTAGTTATATAAATATGAGACAAGATCACCGTAACTTTTGCGATACCAAGAGTGCACCAAGGAGTGACTGTTATTTACTACATCGACTTTATGTGGTGCATGGTGCAACAAAAGAACAATTTTATACATCCCCTGTACATTATGTACAAAAAACCTTCGGCAAGATAACCGCTAAATAATAATAATGATAATAATAATAATAGATGAATTGTCTGTTAATAATTTGATTAAATCGATGATAAATATTAACTTTAATCATACCAAGAGGACCGATTAATCGTATTTAAACAAAAGGAAACTGTCATCTAAGGAATCAAAGTCGACCAATTGCGCAGTTTATCGTCCATTACGAACATAAGCATACGCTTACATTTTAATTGTATCCATCAACAAGTCGCGTACTAAAAGTTCGTTATTCTCCCATTTCAAATGATAAACTAATTGACGAAACGTTAATCGAGCGATCCTACCCTGTCGACGTACGGGAATAAGAGAACGCGTGTCGTGTGCAAGCGTTGTCTGCACGTGAGAAACGCGAAACTAAGAAGAAGAAGAAAAAGTACTTGTATCTAGCAAATTAATAAATGATTATATTGGATACATAAGAGTAACCCGGTGAACGCGAGTGTTGTGCGTTCGGTTTCGATAAGAGGCGAGCAAGAAAAACTAAAACTGTGGAGGAACGCGCGAGTAATTAGATTAACCACGACTTGATTGCGTGCACAAAGTACACTGGAACTCCGTCGAACTTCCAGCGCGAAGCAGAAAACTCGAAGGAAAATGAATTTAATTGGTTTACAGATATATCTCGGAATAATAGGGCTTCTTTTCGATTATTTTTGTAACGCGCTTTATCGCCGATTATATATGACGCGTGTGTACGCGGATCGGAGCAAAATGAAAAAAAATCTTGGTAACTGGCTGAGAACGGCTCGACGCCCGACGACATTGTTAATCGCCGGTTGCCTTCTTGAACTCCCCCAGCAGCAGTCGATATCGAAACCGAATAAATCCAACAACGAACCGGTTTCGCAGCGATAACAGCCAGAATGCTCGCTTGGTGGCGTCAACAAAGCTGCGGACTGGTGTGCGCGTTCATACAGGCATCCCGCAAGGTCGACGAAGCTCCGATATTCTTTTTACATCACGTGATATTTTTCATTCGTGCGTTCGTGCACGAGAGTCTTGCACGAAACGAATATAGAAAACTTTCGCGAAGGCGTCGAAGTTTCGATATAGAAGCCTCTGTATGTATATTTTTTAGATAACGAGAGAGAGAGACGGATGCTTCGGATTTTGATTCGCGTTACTACATGCCCTCTGCAGACGTAATATCCGCTGATAACGATTCTCGAAATTCTCAAAGATAACTAATTTTAAATCCAGGGTCCGTAAACATGTTCGTTACGATCGTGACTCCGCAATATCTGCCACGCTTCGTAGGAGACAGCTATATCTGAAGCAAAGGTCACTGATAGGGCGGGAACGTAACGCTGGTACTTCGATGTGCCACGAAGGCAAGTACTTCTTTCCGTGCCGTGCACGTAGGACGAGTTTCGAGACGCAATCGTGTCATCGCACTGCGTCCGATGCGGCAAGCAGACTTCGAATTCCCTACGCGACCGATAAGTGGACGATTTAACAAGAAAACTTAGCTGCGAGGAGACCACGCTACGATCAGGCAGCAACGGCCGGCGAACCTGTCGGGAAACGAGTGATACCACGTTGGAAAATCAATTGTACACGCGACGATGAAATTGCTGCGTTTCCTTCGGGTCGATCCGTTACTTATCCCGCATCGGAAGACGACTATATTTTCAAGAACCGCCTACTTACCGTTCACGGGAAACGATATTACGTACATACGTGCGTGCGTGTATGGACTCGATTGACTGATGCATCACGTTTAAGCAAAACGTGACAGAGCGGAGAAGTATGCGACGATAAAGAGTGGATTACGTTAACGATTTGGCAGGGCACGTAGCCATCGGGTGCACGCGCTCGCTGAAACGGTTATGTCTAGAACGTAGTTTTTAAGTTTGCAAAACTATTCTTAGAACCGAGTGCCGACTATCGAAAGAAAATAGGAAATAAGAGAACGATTCCTTTTGTTGCCGCCTTCCTCAACCGAGGCATCAAATTTTTTAAACGTTTCGAATATATCTCGTACATTTTAACAAAGTGTTCAGTTCATTTTTACACGGCTCCTAACTCTGAAACGCCTACAAACGCCACTATCAATTGTAGAAAAATGAACATTAAATTTCGATCTGTTTTTTGCAGATGAATTAGTTGAACATTTCTGAAGTTTTCTTGCATGAACCGTCGGTTTCGAGAAAATCGAATTTGAATATTCGCGCGTGCTGAATAGCATTTTGAATAGAACTGCATTGGTTTGCCTGATCATTACTCGCCGTTTCCACTTGCAGACAATGGCGGGCGAATGTTCAAAATCAATTTTCTCGAAAACAAAATTCTCTGTAATTTTAAATTCTCGTTACATTGGTAAAACAGGTAAATACTTTTAAAAACAGTATGAGTTTTATAATAACGTCAACACTGATATGTGTATAGTTCTCGAGAGATCTGTTGAAAATCCATTGAAAAGTTCAAAGCGACTAGACGTCGAACTTTTTGTCTCCATCGAAGTCTACGATCCTTCGCCGCCAGCCACAAGTAGCAGGCGTCGCGTATTATTTTACCCTTGTTTGTCAGGATTTTTCACGGACGACGTCAAATTAGAACGACTCGCCGTCGACTCTCCTTGTTGCGCCCGTAGATCCTTATAAAGACACATGGCGATCTTGTCGATCAATTACGACACGCCGCGACATTCTACATAATGTTGTGTGCGCGGACTCAATGGAAAAACAGTTGTTGAAAGTCTAGATAGCGAGGGAAAAAAGGACAGTGGGAGCTGCAAATTAGCACTTTAGAGGAGGGAATGCATAATCGGTTACAAGGAGAACAATTCAATTTTCCCATTCAGCTGTTTATCGATTTCAGGTGAACATGCCACCTTTCGAAAGCCTGCATAAATCACGCTCTGTCACAGGTGACCTCATAATCGTCACGCAGCAACCGGATCTTGCACTCGGGACGCGTATTCGGGCCGGAAGCGGACCCTGTAGGGGGTAGCTTTAAATAGTCACTCGCCATGGTGATTTCCATGTACGTAGGCGTCGATAACGAAAATCCATCGTCTATATCAGAAGAAGTTTCTGGACGGTCTATTTTTATACTGTAGATAACGAACCCTCCCATGGTTAGCTGTGATTTATAATGCTAATGTAGATACAGGGTTTTATCTGAATTACGCTTATTTTTCACATCAACTTCTCAATTAATTTTCGCTCTGGAAGTTGACACATTATCTACCGTCGATTATACGTAATTGTTTCAAGTTAATCCATGGCTACTGAATTTTAGCTCCGAAACCTTCAACTGTCCCGAGTAACGTAACCTAATAAAAAGAGGATCTTCAAGTATCCTTTTAAAATTTAGTAAGTTGCTATTACTGAAAATAAGTTGTCCTAGCAACATCTGGCTGGTAAATAAGAGGACCTAGAAACACCAAGATAATACACAGTATTCAGAATGAACAGGATGCTCGATTTCTTTGCGGAGGAAGAGCGAAATGTAGCAAGAGGTGAAATCAGCAACATTTCTAACGTACCCAATTAGCCTGGGCAAGGATCGCGGGATCGAGATCAATTTACGGTTTCGTTGTTAATTTCAGGGGATCTAAAAGCAATACGCAAACGTATCCAGGATTGAGCGTAGAGGATGCTCGCTTTCTCTGAGGGAAACGAGGTGAGATTAGCAACGTCTCGAACGTTCCCAATTATTCTCGGCAAGGATCGCGGGATTGCCCTCTGGAGATCGGTGGACGGTGTCGTTAGGAGTTGTTACAGCTGGCTGTGCTGGTGGAAGGTCTTCGAGCAGGTTTTCGTCCTTTTTCCCGTGGTGTTCTCTTTCTCCGGGAACGAAACGGTGCACGCAAAGGGATGCCACAGTGGTCGGCATACCTCGGCGCGGCAGGCAAAGAGCGAAGAGAGAAAACGGATAAGCTCGGCTCGTGAACTAGAGAGAAACGTGGTGCACTCGCGGGTCCAGCGCCGCGGTGGGAAAAAGAGAATGAGACAACAACGACGAGACACTCCGAGTGTCTAAGAAAGAGGGAAAGATTGTACCGCGTTACATTCAACGTGATTGAGAGAAGGGCACGCCTCGGCCGCCGCCGAGTCACGCGCTCGACCACGCGTTTACTCTTACCGACACGTGCATGCAATGTGTCCGACCGCGCGAGCTGGACAGAACAGAAACTGGTTATTTTGCGCCACGGTGTGCAATGACATCTCTCCTGAGCGTTGCTCCGTTATGGACGTCGAATCAGGAACGACACACCGCCCAGCTGTATCAGCGCGATGTGCAATCGCGCTTTGAAAATCCTCGCGTTTTTACGCGATTCTGTTTAGATAACGCAACGCCCCATTGTGCAACAGACCTGTATCGTTGTCCGATCGTTGATACAAGACTTTAACAGGTGATAGGTAGACATATTCTGTGTCCTTGTGTGGCCGAGATGTTTTCAGAGACAATTATTAGGATGATTGGAAAGTACCTTCAATTTTGAATTTATTAGCAATCTGTTATTTTATTTAATGGATTATGTAATGATCGAATGAATGCAACAGGAGTTGAATGAAAGTGCAAAACCATGTCCTTAAATTCCTTTGATGTCTTTACGGATTTGATCTACTCATATTTATCGTCGATTGCATAAAATCCACAGTCTAGCAGTGGCAATGAAGGCCCTTCTTCCTCAAAAGTGTCCCAGAAAGTTTCAAAAATTTTTCTCGTATATGAAATTACCATAGATTTGAAGATCGAAGCCTCGTCTTTACAATGACACCTCAAAAGTTGATGCACGATTTTTTTTCACTGGTTTATGGAACAAAAATGAGGAATATGTTCGGTGCAGAGCCGCCAGATCAGGGGAATTGACTTGAGGGGAATAAGTTACCCTCTGTCTGCCAGAACCGAATTAGTCACGTGACATTGTGATACACGTACGATAGAGACTTGTACAGTAATATCCCAAAATAACGGGGATATATTTAAATTTAAAATTGCGATTGACGTTTACGCATAATATTATGTGTCCTGAAGTAGATACAAGCGTTCCTGATAACTTAATTAACGGTTTACAGCCTATCGCGTGAAATTATTCGATCAAGTCCACGGCAAACAAAATTATTTTATTCTTTTGTTGAAAAGATCGAATGCTTGAACGTTTATGCAATCGAATGAGAATAGTAAACTAGCTGTCATAAAATCTACGCTTTCTTTCGCGATCTGATATTTTCCATTATTGTGGTGTGATGGCGGCTGAATGCTACGGCCGGGATCGTATTTCCTTTGGTGGTTAAGATTGATCGTCGTTGATTCGTAACAAGGGAACTTAAAATAGAGCGTGTGATAGAGCAACGCAGCCAGTTGGATCTGCTCGCGTACAATGAAAAGGAAAGAAATCCCGTTCGTGGGATTTTCAGGTTCAAGTACATATACGACGCTTCTTGAGAACGCGCGGACCTATCGGGATTTCTTCTCCGCAGGATCCGAGAACTATCCAGGGCTAGAAGGGAACACCGTTACGGCTATAATTATGCTCGGAGCGAGCGAATGTTCTAATTTGCCAAGGACAAACGAGCGGACATTTCTGCGAGACGTGATTTTCAGACGATAATCGAGGGGAAGCACCTCGATGCACCGCGATGCAATCACCATGACGTAATTGCTTTCACGTGCCCTCTCCCGACCCTTGTGTAACTTTTTTTTTTCTCTCCTCTCTGTTCTAAAACCGCGGGCACATCAATTTCACTTTGTCACGTCTCCGCTAGTTCACCACAACGCTCCACCACGGTTTTACATAACGCAAATTGCGCGATCGCCGGCGAAAAATTCCGATAAGACAGCAACAAAGAGACGGAGACAAAAATGGAATTTTCAGACGGTAACATTTCAATACAATCTTGCTTAGCTACGGGCTTTGTACTGCGTGGCTAGACTGCGGAACTGAAAATGCTTCAATTGCAATAAACAAAAGCGAAACAGTATGTCAAGAAATTATATAATAATTTGAGTAAGTTGAATTTAAATGTATCATTGCTGTAAGCAATAATTTTATTTATTTTTGCTATAAATGCACACAGTATCCGCGGATAAATGCAAGGTGGCTGTTGCAAAACAAGTCGAGAAATTTCATTGAATTCGTACGTCACAAGTAGACTGCGGATCTTTATGCAAAATATAAAATTTTTGCATTGATTGCAAGACACAGGAGCCAAATAACAATTTCATTCTTCTTTTAATTATCTTATTAAGGTGAAACTAATACACTGGTGGCCTTAAATCTTTTTAATACCTCCACTGTTTTAAATTGTACGTACCCATTTTTGTCATAAATGCATAAAAACCATTTGCTATAAATACATACGATCCGCACATAAATCCAAAGTGGATGTTGCAAAACAAATCGAGAAGGCAGAATGAAATGTCGTTACAGACATCTCGTTTTTGGGAAATTCGAATGTGAGAATTTATCGATCACACGTGCGTTCTAATTTCTAAGTGGAGCCAGTAAGTCATGAACAGACACGTTGGCAGATTCCTATTTAACGGCCACGCGTTTCAGAATGAAACGTTCCTTCGAGATTATTCCAGACATTCATCGACCGTGTTCATTGTTTTGCATCGCGGCGGCTAAAAATACGCGAGTGAAATCGAAAACATGCAAACACCGGTGACTATTCAATGATGTGTATCCACCCACGACAGCCGTTCGACCCGACAGTGGGCTGAATAGCCGCCTGTGGTCACTGTTCGAACGATGCATAATTGAATTCAGATTCGAAGAGGAGTCCGTGGATTGCTCTGGAAAGAATTTAAATCAGAAATCTTGTCTCCCCACTCCACCTTCCCCTTCTACGACGTTACGTCCCCACGCTTCCGTCTCGGGCCGGTCACGTGACTAATGCGGTACTGGCAGAGAGGGGGTAACTTGTTTCCCTGAATTCGAGTCCCCAGATCTGGCGACTCGCAGTGGAATTTGAAATCAAAGGTTAAAGCCTCTTCGTCCACGATAACAAGCTGGTGGCACCTTATCGGACCCCGCTGGCGTTTAACATTCGGAGCCACCGAAATATCGACGTCTTAATGTAACTTAATCGACGAATATTAGCTCCAATAATTTCTTTCGAGGCGGGGCTCGGGCGAGGCTCGAACGAGCCGATTAAACGCGACACGATGCACGTAATGGTGTACCAGATCAAGAATAACTCGAAGTTGCCACGGATTGCGTTTATTTTCTCCCGAGCCGTGCAGAAAATAAGACACCTATTTTCGAATCGGTCGCGTTACACGCGTACTCGCGCATACGTCAAGTTCGTAGCCGCTTTAAAACTGTCGCGCCAGCCAAAAAGTTCACTTTCTCGGCAACGCTCGACACATTGTGACTGTTCCCTGTCAAACGAAACTTTGTTTTTCGGAAGTTTGTCTGAATTGTTTACGAAATCTTCCCTCCAACCAACTTATTCGCATGTGCCCAATTTATTAGATATCCTGTTACGACAATAATTTAGCAGGAACATTTGTTTGTTCGTCTCTACCAACTTTCTGGTTCCACGTGAAACAGAAAAATTGTTGTTATTTCAACTGTGATAACTTCGTAAAAAATGATCGCACGGCAATAAATTTGGACTTGTTTTAAACCTAGAAGCCTCTAATTTCGTAACCCATCACTCTGCATTCTAAGATTTGTTTTCGTGATGTAGCGGGCGAGAAACTGATGACACATTTCTCTCAAAAATGCTGTACTCTCAAATGCCTATGGAAACTTTGAAAATTTTTTTCCGTGACCATAGATTTAAAGATTGAAGCTTCCTCTTTACAACGACGCCTTTAAAATTGATATTCGATTTTTTTAGACATTTTATCGAGTTTTGGAAGGTGGATGGACAGGAAAATTTAGAGGGCTTTACAGGACCTAACTTATTCCTCTTGCTATCAAATCTGTGTCGACGGTTGCTCTAAACGGAATTTTAAGTTTCAATTGTTTATAAAATTAGCAGAGTAATGACCAGTTTGGAAACATTCTTTATATCGTTCGAGTGTACTCTATTTAAGGTGACAGTGATTTCTTACAATTAGAATTCAGCTGTCCACTGACAGACAGACCACCTTTTACATAATCGCCGACACTCACACTTTCTAGTCCGTCTGTGGATTTCAGCATTATAAAAATGTTTCGCAATGGGCAAATCCCGTCAACAAAAAAAACCGCATCGTTAGCTGCATTCTTTCCATACGACAGCCATAATTTCTTTTCAGCTTGAAGTCAGTCGCATAATCGGCGTTTGGACGTAATCGGTTGCGCAGTTGTCCAATCGTGTGCGACTGAGACGAAATCTAGATTCCGCAGGTGACCTGCAAAACTAGAAAACTGCATATGTGTATCGTCTAGAATCTAGACTCTAGATCGGCGTTCGGCAGAGTATACTGTTAGATCAGCAGAGTGACGCGCTTCTTCTACTTTTATTTTTCCACCACAATTAATCTACATCTGCGATGCAGTCGTGCAACGACCTACTAAAGGTTTTACTCTTCTTTAATCGTCGCCGCTACGTCTATTATTTAAAGTGGCTAGCTATTGTCAAGCGGCGCACATTCCGAATCGCTATAGCAATAACAGGTCTATACTTTCCTCGAGATACTATATCGGAATCAACGGTATGAGATACAGCAAATGTTTACATCAACCAGTTACGAGTACATGCAGATAGGAGCAGAACTGATCACACACTGTTTAAATCAGAATAACTTTTTTATGAATGGACCAAACGACTTCAATTTCTCTGCAAGGCTAGAAGAATTAGTAAAAATTGATTGTTGCGACTTTTTTAGCTGGGCCAATAACGAAAATTTAAAATGTGGAGTTCACTCGTACTCATGGTGCAGCTGTCAAAGATTTAAGATTATACAATTGGTACATTCACAGCTGTCAATTTTAAACAATTTATCAGATAAGTATAGTCAGGTTATTGTAGATCAAGTCTTTAGAAATTTTGTATACATAATTACCTGAAAATAACACAGCGCAATTTTTGTGCAACTACTTTGACAACTGTTTGAATCATCACATGATTCAGCATGGTTTTCATGATATACATTTTTTATCTCCTAAATTGTTTAAAATTAGCGACTCTGAGTATCCCCCTAACGATTGAAAGTGACTAACCGATGAATGACTAATTAATGACTCAACTAATGAAAAACTGAACGTGATATCATACTTTAGAAATCGAGAAGTTCTGTAAGGGGGACACGAAAAAAATTTCATTAACATCTACAGTTTGGGATACTATTCTGCATAGTATGATATTACATCACTGTAGCATCATCCATTGATAAGAAATATCAACACCAGTGTAACCTTCCAGGCATTGTTTTTAGGAATTAATCCAAGAAAACGATCATCATCACAAATCACGACAAACAAAGGACGAAACGAACATTCTTGAGAGTATGTATTGCACGATCTACGGTGACACAAGGGATACAAGTTTCAACGAGCCTGCTCCAATAACCCAATTCCCATAGCGCAACCAAGCACCGGAGTTCATTGGAAGCGACACCGCTCTTTCCGACGCTGACAAATGAAAATTCAATATGCTTCCCTGAAAATCCACCCTGATCGCATGTACGTGTGAATGATAGCTCGCAGGGCGCATTGCCACCGTGCAGTTACAACAGACACATCGTTCGGCTGTCCTGGTGGGAGGAAAGGCTATCATTCTCTGGCGTAGCTGTGTCACGGTGAAGTCTGAATACATACTCGTCGTGTCTGTGACCGTACGTTTGGATACAACCGCGAGGAAGATAAAGAGAAGTCGAGGCGCGTTATATGGGACCCGTGATCTAGCGATGGGAATGATCCAATGCCCTCTCGTGACTTTCAAGCAAGTCGTTAATCGAATGGAAATTGAATTGCCAACTTTTTCTGAGACGCTTCCGAGAAAAATATTGGCCAAAACTGAAGGATATATATAATTTGATCACTGGGAAACCACCTAGTTTTCCAAGGAAACTTTCATGTACAAAAATATATAAAAACATAATAATACAGTTTTAATTCCGGGACAATCCCAGACGGTTTTTTATATAATATAGCATGAAATTTAAGTAGCAAGACAAAACATTAGAACGCTGTTTAATATTTCCAACAATGAAGATGACGATAAACATAGCCAAAAGATTGTTCCGAATGGGTGATCAAATACTTCTTAAGAAACATATTAATATTTTCTTCATCATTGCATTTGGGTTTATTTATTAATGGAAATATGTTCGTGATACATATGTTATTGAAAATGTACATTGACAATTCAAATAATTGCAATGATAGTTGATTCGTTAGATTGAATAATTATTGCCAGTGGTATTTCTATAACACGGGAACTGTTGAAATGATAATTGACTGCATACCTCGAGTACAATCATACTTTGCTGTTAGAAATCGATACTAATTGAGAAGAATCATGCCCATCACTGCCGCGGTCGAGAACGGGCGAGACAAAGCGGAGGAAAATAAAAGGCAGACAGAGACGGCCGGTGGTCTCGGCGGTGGTAGAGGCGCGGAATGGTGCGGAATAGTTCGTGGTGGTGCGGGGCGGTGCGGGAAGGGGAGAGAGCCGAGCGCGTGACAGAACACGTGACCGGGAGCACACGGTGCTCGCGTGACCGGCCCCGTGACGTCACACGCACGTGTCACATAGCGTGGTAACTGCCTGTTCCACTCCTCCCGGAGCTCTCGTACCCAGCAAACGAACGTTCCTCACCTTCCGTGCCCCTCCACGCGCTCGCCATTCCACGTCCTGGTCAGTAACGTCTCAAATCCCCGCTTCACCCCCCTCGTCCCAGACTTTCACCAGGAAAGTCATCATTTTTGTTCGTCCCCTCTCCCTCGGGCTGCCGTTTCGTCGCGACCACCGGATTTGCATCATCGCGCGGAATAGTTACGCGACTCGACTGTGATCCTCCTAGTCGAGGAAGGAAGAAAAATCGCCGGTTTCACCTGAACCGTTCCGTCGAGACGGTATCGCTTCGGCGGCGCGACGCGACGCGGCGAGCTACCCGGAGAAATGGAAGGGTGAAAGCGTAGGTAGTTGGCTCTCGTACCCGCCGGCATCGTGTAATGTAACCATCGCGCGCTCGATAACTACGAAAACACGGGATTCGTATCTGGCGCCCGTTGTCTTCGGAGCGATTAACCATCATCGCCAAGCTACGAAATCGTTCGGCTTTGAATTCCTGACATTCTTCAATGATACTATACACTGTATTTACGTGTATTCAGATTGCACGCGTCCCCCGGTTTGTTTACATGAATGAACAAGTGACAGTGTGTATTCGTACAATATTATACGGTGTCGTCGACTCGACGGCCCCATTATCATCGATTCATAATTTTCATTTCTACGTGGAACAAAACCTTATCTGCCGGTACATTATTTTTATGTAACGCTCCGACCCCGCTGATAAACGGTTCTTACGTTTTATTACGAACCTATCGATTACTTACCAATTAGTTTTTGGATGAACCAATCGACGGGGTGCGAACATTCATCTTGGATTAATTAGGGACTAAAGACAACGGTGATATTCCGATAAATATTCGTTCTGTTTTTGTTTTTGTTTTTATACATTACGAACATTATCAAAACATGGTGCATCGAGAGGCGTCTTATCTGCCCAACTTACCGCTATCGTTGTATGTATTACCGCAACTCAAAAATTCCAATGATTAAACAAACAAACTCGGAGCACGTACCGAGTGATTATTGTCTGTCAATACGGCAATTTGGATACGCTCGAGGAGAAGATAGTCTAACTGTGACAATTCTAGAGGAACCTATCAGATCCGACAAGCCCTTACTACTTACTATTATAAAATAAAAAATCTAGGCTTATGCTTAGGGTCATTATCTCCATAAAACATAAACGAATTCAATTTTCCTGATTTTTGTGCACTGATTTTCATTTCAAATATTTTTGAGTGATTAATTTCATGGTCGAATTGTAATGTTTTATCCCCACTCTTGATTTGACTTCCGCGAAAGTTTATAACTAATATATTCGTTGATAGGGTCACCTGTCCAGCGAATGAACACGTAAGCTGCATGTCTGTTGAAATTAATATTCGCAAATCGTTATTTAATTTTCCGAGTGCTAATTTTCCCAAGAAGGCTGCGTTATTGTAAATATTTTACATGCCAGAACACAGAACTAATAACATTTGATAGTTACTGCTTATTAGAATCATTTGATCACCTCAAAATACAAATGGCTGATCTGACGATAACAATACACCCGTCCCTCAATTTACGCGAATATCCGTTCCACGTGGATTTGACTTACGCGAATAAAAAATCTACTCCTAACGTTTTCCTTCCTTTCCGTGTAAATGTAGGTAAAAGTTCCGCGTAAATTGAAGTAAATTTGCCGCGTAAAACAAATACTCGCGTGAAAAAGTGGCGCGTAAATTGAGCTTTGAATAAATCAATGTACTGCCGTGTAGGTCATAAAAAGGAAGAAGACCTAACAGGTCTTAACTGGCAATAGAATTATTGTATAAATTTGAACACGGAGAGGGCATCATAAACGTTATTTCTCATTTAATACAAATTATATTGATTCCCTTGTAAGTACTCGCTCACTGGACAGGTTACGCTACGATTTTCCCTGTGACTGTAAGCAACGTGGCACCGGAGTCGCTGGTTTCGTGCCTGAGACGGCTGCGGATTGCTCCCACCAGTGGTCTGCATGCCACACCGCGGCCCATCGCGAGAATTGAACAGGGCCGCGTATTATACGCTTAGTGTAACCTGCCAAGGGAACGACGCACGCTTCAACACGACGCGACACGAACCGTTCTCGAACGATCCACTTTCATCAACTGGAATCCTAATTCATAGAATACCATCAATAATTTAAAAATACAGATAAAGAGAGTGGAAGAGCGTGCGTGCACAATTGATAAAAGTTTTTCCTAACGCGACCGGTGGTCCAGGCTGTAGCTCGAGCGCCGCTGAATTTTACCGCGTGAAATTTTCAAAGTACGTTACGCGCTCTCTACCGTGGGCAACCCACACATACACGTTAACGGAGGATGCGCGAGTGAATGCGCGGCGGCACGTTCAATTTTTACGCCCCTGCCGGTTAGTATATCGTGGAATTTCACGGTCGGACGAGTCAACGGCCTTATCGCGGAGCGTTTTAGGTCTCGATATCGAACTGTATTCTCTTTTCTTTCGATATCGCGCGCGCGCGCACGGACAACGTGGTTCTTCGTGGGAGTTGGGCGTGGAATCGGATTGAAATATTCGATCAATTGGTTCGCAGAGATAACGAACAATAAGCGATTCGAGGAGAGAAAATACTTTAATCGGCACACGGGAAACAGGAAGGAAAAAGAAGAAGCAGAAGAAGAAAAGAAGAGGGCGCCAGTACAGATATATCGGCGAGTGTGACTGGACGGAAAGACGTGGGCGATTCCCAAGTACCGGCCTCTTGGTCCGCCGTGTCGTTACGAGTGTGTCAGTGAGTATGCGGAGGCGAACCTAACCTATTCGTCGAGTGCGTACTATCGATCAAGGAGTCATCGGTTTCTAAGAGGACCCGGACTCTCTCGTTTTCGGTGCACGCTATTTATGCATCCGTGATCCCGGAATCTGTGGAAATACCAACTGTGCGTTCGTCATAATTTTCCCGCTCACGTACACCACGAAACAACCGAGTTCCGACGTGCGTGAGTTCCAAAAGGAAAGTGTCGTCGTCGTATCGAAGGATCTAAGAGGACTCCCGATAAGATATTTAGCTACCGAAAACCGGAAGTGAACGTGTCGCGTGTTGGAAGTGATTCTATGCGTCAAGATGATGGAGACGCAGAATTATTGGGAGGACAACTCCGCTCATTCAATGCAAGTCAAGTACGAGAGGTGAGTATTTGATGGCTAAAATTAATCATTAAGTAATTGTTATTAGCTGCGAATGATAATGTTCACTCGTATTCCTCGGGCACCGTAATGAAAGGTTTACAGCAATGTCCGATGCACGTGTCTGTAATTGTCTGGAATAATTGCGCGTGTTGCACGCAACGCGAATTGATCCTCGTGCGGTCTTCTGCTCGTTTCTGACCAATTAAACCTCTTTTTTCGGTGTATAATTGGGTTTCGGTAAGCACTTCACTTTAAATATTAGCAAATGGTTCCCGAAACGCTTATCGGTTTCGTCGACGTACATTGTTACGTCAGTGTTCGTGGTCGAAACTGACCATTAAATAAAATTCAAATTATAATTAATTTCCGGTCCTGAAGGAAACGGTTCCCGAAAGAGGTGTTTGTGGTCTAGTAAATTATAATTATCTGATTGCACTGTGATTAGGAATTTGTTTGGAATCAGCAACTTATAGTAACGATAGTGAGAATATTGGAAACTTTATTTCTTTATAATAAGGTATAATTATTTCTTTTTGCTTAAATAAGATAATTATTTATTTGATGCAAGTAATAAAAGCTAACCAAGAATACCATTAATTATTTTTTGAAAGGAGATCGTACAAGGCTTAATAGTCGTTTCTGAAATGTCAGAATCCGGAATTTGCTGCCCGAAAAACGGACAGGTACACTGCCACTGGGGCATTTTTAACCCACGTCAGAATGTCCGTGGCACACGTTGTGACGTGTTAACGAAATATAAATAGGTTATAAATATGTATAAGATATTTTGCCCGTGTATTAAACATTGTATGCGCTTTGCATTACATTGGTGAAACGTGTGCAATAGTGGATCACCATTACAATGTTGCAACGGGTTGTATATGTACTGGGATTGGGCATCGCAGATCAAATGGAAGGTCGAATAAAGGATTATATTTCTATAATGAAAGTAAAGAATAATATTATTTAAAGTCTCATCTTTCTAAATTCGTCGAGTACACTCAGTATTTAGAATTCAAGTCAGCAAGCCACAAATCACGAATTTTCGAGTCGTTTCTGGTCTGTTTGGCTTAACATCGCGTGTCGAGGTCGTCGTTAAACAAAATAACTGTAATATAATTTTAGCGTGTGGCATGAAACAAAATATTGCTGGTGTTTTATAGAATTTTTACTGAATTCCTCATTATGAAATAATTAACTGTTTTGACTATGGTTTAGATCATTTTTAGACAGCGAATTTTATGCATTTATGGCACAAACAAGTAGGTGCAATTAAAAACAGTAAGACCGTTAGACAAATTTAAAAATACTGTTATATTATTTCCAACATAAGTTTCAAAAATAAATTTTCTAGCTGTTGATGCGACATAAAACTATAAATAAAAAAGTCTATTGCGTTACACAGTTTGTCGAAATTCAGGTAGAAAAAATGTTTATTTGCATAAAGATCCGCCGCCGCCTACTTATAAGCCGCTCGGTGTTTGCGTTATGAAAATCCGGAATGAATAAGAAGTAAAATAACAAAGGTTAGTTCGCATATATTTATGGTCGGTCTATGTAGTACGCAAATGCTAACGTGACTAGCGTGTTGGACCACGTGCAAGTGATCGATCAGTGGATTGAATGCACAAAAAGCGGAATTGTGCATCAAGCAGGTAATTATCGCGCGATCGTAATTTCATTACCCGTATTACGCTAATTTATCGCGCGCGGGGAATTCGCGCAATAAAATTGAGATTAACGTAACAAAGTAAGCCGCATTTACTGGAACAATCGCGTTATTATTCCTGAGAGTGCGATTGGCCTTTGCATCAGAAGTTTCCCAAGGAATCGCGCTGGCACGAGCCTATGTCAGAGAAGGTGACGCCTTTACTTACACGCATTCAGGTTACGCGTTCAGAAGCTCGCTACGAGTGACATTCGCGAGGCCTGTCGGCGACCCGATCGGTCATAAACACTTGTGAGAGATCGAGAATAGACTGGAAACACGGTTGCGTTACAGGGCGATTCCAGAAACTGGGTCGGACCGTTTCAGCAAAAGCTATGGCTCACTTGAAGCGGAATAAATTAATGATATCGTATCTTTTATTAGCATCGGAACCATCGGCGATTAACGTATACCCGGTTTTCTGGAACGGTGGAAATAACAGGTGTCCTTAATATCGTTGCATCATTCCCATTTCGTCTATGTCTATAAGAACAACGACGATAATAACGTAATATTATACAAACACCTCACAGAACTACGAGATACTGTACTTGCACGATTCGGTTAAGCAGATCCATACAATTAATCGAAACTGTTTCCTTGATCTCGATCGACAATTTCTTAATAACGAATAACTGATTCCAGCGCACTGGTTCGATCTGATGCTACTACTTGAGCAATTTTGCAAATTACCACGAAATTTTCAACGTTTCGGTCCAAAATTTAGACCATTTTCAAGAAAAATTTGTATACAATTGCGCCTGTAAAAATGATTGAATTAATATAAAATTTTTGTTGTATTCCGTACACAATTAATCGAGAACTGTGAAAATATATTAGAGCGTATAATAAGTTTGTTTACACAATCGATGAAGATATGCATTTCAAGAAAGGAATATTATGAATGGTGTAGGAATGTTTCATTATAAGTACCAGTCAATTCTTTCAAGGTTTTGTTAGGACGAAATACATTGCGGATTAAACGAAAAAAAACCATTGTTTTCCTTATTTAATGCTTCTTGATCTTTGATGGTGATGTTACTAACAAATGTACCGTCTAAAAGTTGATCAAAAAAGTTAATTTTGCCGCGACTGTAGTTAGAAGCGTCATATCAGAATGCGACTAATGTTGGAAACGCAGATAATGTAGAACAATAGACCACGTAACATCGGGCTATAAAATGCCTACAAGAAGATCTGAATAGACAGTGTAGTAGCTGAAATTATACACCATGAAGTAGCTCGAAGATACATTACGAAGAGCATAAGCATTTTAGGTACGTTCTCACAGACATAATCAAAACAAGGAATGCACGCTGGTCTTGAGATCTGATTATATACGCGGAGAAACCCGGAGCATATAATAGACCAGGTAGAACATTGTTGCATAGAATAGCAGGAATAACACATTGAATGGACATACATAGTAACCGCGAACGTCATCATCATACGACAGACTACAGGGAGGAGATCAGGAACATCATCGTCAAACGTGGAATTAGTAGAAGCCTGGAATTAGAAGGCTTGCGTGGTATCAATCTTAACGTCAATCATTGTAACAACGCCATGTTTATGTATCACGGATCTTACGAAACTCTAATTGAACCGATACACTCGTCGGGCCAGTAGAGAAAGCAATGAAACTGAAAGGCATGGCTTCGAACTTCCTATAGTTGATTGATAAATAATAATAAAACCCGTCTGTGACTTAGTTACCTTGAGCCTATTATAGAATAGAGGTGTACAGGTCAAGACAAAATAAATAATCATGGCAATATGGTGTTTTTATTCAAAATTGTATTACATCAGATAATGCAGGAAAATAATGGATAAATGATTTTATTAATACACTTCATGCGCAATGTAGAAAAATAATGGAAATAATTATCAGAAGATATAATAACACAACTGATACATCCTCTGATAAAAAATGTTAATTGTAGTTTATAATTTGTACGATGCACCGGATTCTTGTCGGTCGCAGCAATCAACTGATGCACAGTGCGCACGCGACAGGAACGTGATGAAACATGATTATTGTTTACTTTTGTCCCTCTACGATCTAGCATCTACAACATACACACAGCAGCTCGGCAAAGTTTTAACCCTCCAGTGAAAGTCCTAGATAGAAAATCGTTCACACCTGCGTTTTCATTAATAGATATTCTTCTTTGTGGTTGTAACGAGGTCGTCGCTTTGTCGTAAAACAGTACGGCAAACAAAGGAGGAGAATTTATGTAAGCTGTCAAGTAATTCTAGGAAGTTGAACGCCACGGTGTATTGCTTCGGAGTGATTATCGTGATTAATGGTGTCGAACATCAATTTATCACTGCCGAAATTAATTAGATTGTCGTCCTTAATAACGCTGATCACTTTCACGAACGAAATAAATGAAGCTTGCGTTGAAGCGCACAGAAATAAGAAGACATCTTGCGGTGGTTACAATTCTTCTCTAGGTGGACGTGTTTCCGAGATTTCCAGGTGACCTCTGTTTCTTTTTTATATCAAACTGTGTGATTTCATTTAGATACGCGCGTAGTGTATTCCGAGACGAGTTCAATGACTTCCAAGGTCATTCAAGGTCATCTGGTGTCGTTCAAGATTTAGCGAACGACAGTTTTAGCGAACAATTTGTGGCTACCATGAAATGTCTAACCCGAAACAGAGTAAGCTTTGTTTGAAATATTATATTAATTGTTCTAACTTCTCAAAAGAATCCAAGTCGCATGGTCCAATATTAATGGTAGATTTATTGGACCCGTCAAAATGACGGGTTCTAATATTCTTAATTTGCGATTAATAGCCTTTAAGCAAGGTAATGTGGAGTCTCCCCTGGCAATAGTTCAGCACAAAGTAGAATTGGTTAATCATGGTCAGACGATTCCTATGCAATAGCACGCGCACTCGCTGCATTTTCAAATTCGATTTTCTTGAAAAAACGAAGCGTCAAACAAAAAAATGTTATTCCTTTGTTTCGACTTATTTTTACATGTAGTTCAGCCCCCTGCTCGGTTGTACCACCCGTCCGGTCACACCCTGTATATGTGTACGACGAATATGTTACGGATAATTCAGAGTTTAGTGGTCAGAGCTGAAGAATTCAGACCGGACTCGTTGGATCAGCCTGTAGACGAAGCACCGAGTGCTCGCAGCAACCGGGCAATTTCTTCAGGCCACGCTATAGGACGTCGGCTTCGCGTCTTGGCCGCTTGCGTCGTCGTATCGGCCATTGACACTGCAGATCGATTCGTACGGATTTATTTGAGCACCTTCTGTATACTGCGTGAACGTGTGGAATACCCATCCCCGCACGTATGCACGGCGTCTCGACGGCGATTTAACTTGGAAATCGAACGACACATTTTTTCTTTTCGGTTCGTCTCTGCGGAGACGCTGCGGTACTCTCTCGGCCTGGATCGAAGATACCGGGGTACGGTCGCTGACACGAACTAGCTATGAAAGGGACAGGTTTTCATTAGGTTAAATTGTATTGTCAAAATTAAGCTCGATTTTTCTTGAACCTTGGATAGCCACGATGACCATTACGGGCGAAAGCGTGTGTCAAGACAAATTCATTCGTATACGATACAATGACTTTCAAGGTCACACAAGGTCAGAAATGGAAGAAACATTTCTAATGTTTTCTTTTTCATTTTTTCCTAATATTTATAATTTGTACGTATAATTTGTATTGTAGATATAATTTGTACGTATAAGTACATATAATTTGTACGTATAAGTATATATAATTTGTACATATAATTTGTACGTATAAGTACATATAATTTGTACATACATATAACGGTATAATTTTTGTTGCTCATCAGCTAGTGGACATCGAAACGAATTCACGAAGGCCAAGAAACACTTCCTATGAACAAACATATATTTAATTATCTATAATGAGTGATTATTAATGATATTATTAGAACTGAGCGGTCAAAAAACATTGTCCCTTTCGCAGCACCTCTCCCCTACGTGAATCGATGGTTCGAGAGCCATGTCCGTGAAATTCGATGAAATCATCGCTTTAAATCTGGTGTAATAATGGCGAGAGGTGATATTGAAGGCTCGTTGCTTTGCAGCCTTCCGATTTTAGATAATGACGCGTTTCTATAAATACGAGAAACCACGCGACATTGCCCGAGGACTCGATTTGATTAATCGGTCATTTGACACGCCGCGCCACGGGTAATTCCCCTCTCGTTGTTATCGCGTCCGATGCAGATAAGACAATGGACACGATAAGCTTTGGACACCACGCGTGAGTATTACGTCGGTCCACGCAATTCGGCAGAAGCGACTGGCTCTAACCGAATCCAACAGGAATTTTTTGGAAAGTTTGCGAGTGGGTCGATGTTCGTTTTATTATTAATGTAGGTACGGTGCTCAGTTCCACAAGACAGAGATTAGATTCGAGGTATTAATATATTAACAATATATATTTTACACTATTAATACAGGGTGGGGCACCTAACGTGGCCACCTCAAACATCTTTGTTGTTTTAAAGATACGTCAAATGTCTAAAGGACAAGGTTGAATGGTAAAATATGGCTCATACGATACCAAAAAATTTTTGTTTTTATGTAATTTTTTCAATTTAAATATCTCCTGAACTACTAACTCTTCGACATACATAGGTTAGTACTTTTTTATAACGAATGTCCAGCTGCATCGATTGATGTATTAAAAAATACCTCATTCCATTTAAAAGAATGAAGGTGACCTTCGTATCTCTAAAAAAAAATTACATAGAAATAAAAATTTTGTTGGTGTCGTATGAGTCCCATTTTACCATTCAACTTTGTCCTCCAGACATTTGACGTATCTTTAAAAACAACAAAGACATTGTATTTGAGGTGGCCACGTTAGGTGCCCCACCCTGTATACATATATTATTAATATATTTAATAATTTTAATTACTATTACAGCGACGGATAGTGCCGTACAAAGGTAGTAAAAAAGTTTACGAACAAGATCTGGTTAATCGTTTCAGCCCCTTTTTTCAATCGCTATCCTTCTCTACGGCACACTACAAAGAATGTAGGGATCTAGGGCACTTCGTCGAAGACATTTCGTCGATGGGACATTTTGTCGAAAATACATTTCGTCCAATTTCTTGACCCAAGTAAACCAAAACCAAAACCAAAAACAAAACAAAAAATTAAAACAAAAACTTGGGTCAAGAAATTGGACGAAATGTATTTTCGACGAAATGTCCATTCGACCAACTGTCCTTTCGACGAAATGTCCATTCGACGAAATGTCCGAATCCGATTTTCGACGAAATGTCCGGGTCCCAGAATGTAGTACCTCTTCTATAACTGTGACTCTGCGCACCCGAAGGTACGACAGTTACGGAGAGATACTAACGCTGTGGAATAGTCGCAACAGAATCGCAAAACGCGATTCACTCAGATTTGGCAGGCTCAGAGATCCGATCAAACAGAAATGCACCTGCAGCCTCGCACAATAGCGTCGCTCGTATGGAGGTCGACACGACGCGTCGGAGAGAAGGGAATTTCATCGATCAGCAATAACTTGTGAGTCCGTGAGACGCAGGGAGGCATCAATCCGGCCGACAATGACCCGCCGTTCCATTGAGCGCAATTATTAACGTCTCTCACGTCCGCTGGGTATCGATGCGTAAACACAAACCCGATCCCGTGTTTCTGTTTCTCCATCTTGACACAGATATTTCCCTGGTTTGCGTTGCCGCTTATCGTGAATCAAACCGAAGGTCCTTCGACACACTTGCCGAGCATTTCAGTCGTTCCGTCAGCCATCGACGATCTCCTGCTCCACATCGATCCTTCTTTCCTCCGCGAACGCCGCGGAATGCGATCGTAAATTAAACGCGAGGCGTGTTAGTCAAATTCGAATGCACCTTGCTTCCAACATTCCGAACCTGTTCCTATCGATCTGATCTATCGCCACGAGGAAAAATATTGTCCCCTTGTATTTGATATCTAATGACTAGACGCGGATTTTATGACAAAAACGAGTAGGTGCAATTTAAAACAGTACAAACATTAGAAGAATTTTAAAATACTGTTATATTGCATTTAACATAATAAACATATTGAGATAGAAAATAAATTTCTGTTTCACTCCAGTTCGTTGCAATTCAGGTGGAAAATTTTTATTTTGCGTAAAGATCCGCTGTCTACTGATGACGAAAACAAGTGAGAATTATTATAGCATTTTGAATCAATATTTTTATTGTATTGAAGAATTCAAGGATATTAATTATTTTTTACTTTTTAAGCTGATTAAAAGAGAAGATATATTTTGATGTAACATCAACTTCTTGCAATTGATTTGGACAATTTTTATTTTGCATCCGCAGTCAGTAATTCCTTTTAAAAGACAAGAAACTTAGCAAGTGAGATTTATTATAAGTATTTTAATCAGTATCTTGATACCCTCTCGAGTGGCTGCAATGCACGAGGTATGAATTCAGTCTTCTCAAATTGCTCCCGGACATTCTCTGATTGGAAAATTAATTGGAAAATCGTGTTGCAAAGCGACAATTGAAAAGCACCTCATTCCCAGCATTCTGAACCTGTTCTTATCGGCTCGATCTATCAGGGCTATCAATCGCTACGATAAAAAATGTTGTTCCCTTGTAATTGATTTTTTAAGATATGTACAAACCGCGGAAAGTGAGACTCGTTGCAGGATTTTTAATCAATATCTTTATCATCGTGCAATAGCGACAATATACGTTATTGTAATTCTGGAGTTTATGCATTATATGATCAAAATGAATAAGTCAAATATAAAACTAAAAAGAAATTATAGAAGAATTTAATTAAAGCAACGTTGTAATTATGAAGAAGTGTCTTGATAAAAAAGAAGTACGTCTAAAGAACAGATGGATCCGCTTCGAAACGGACAGTCATCGCCGGCCTCGTGATCGCAAAACACATTCACCTTCCCAAAGTGAAGAGGAGAAGGAGGCGATAAGATATAACGTCAGCTGTGCGGTATTGTTCTTATAGACACTCGAATGTGAGGATTATCAAACGAAAGTTGCGGACAACAATTAGGTAATCTTCCTTTCGCGAAATCGCGGCCTAACGATAAAGCACTTCCTGGTCAATACGAATTTATTTTGTAACGCCTTGTCCGCTGAAAAATTTTCCGCTTGCGGTTCCCAGACGCTTTTAAAAAATCCTCATCCTTTGCCACTTCGCCGAATAACATAAAGCTGTATCCACACTGAAGCAACGACGATCAACTTTCATCGGATCAGATTCATTTGTTAGAACGACCACCTCCGTCGCACTTAAATCGCGACTTTACTGTAGTTTGTTGGCAGGATATGATGATTCACACACGCACAATGGTGCTTGCTTGGGCGAAGAAGATTTATTTAGGAAGAAGTTATGTTTATTTGTTGTTACTGTCAAAACCAAGGCATTTCATGTGCAGCAACCTAATAGTTGATGTTGCTTGTACCGAATAAAAGGAGAATGAGAGGCGACAGAAAGAAAGTCGCTCGATGATGCTCCAGTGTGGACATAGCTTTAGGTACACGGCAAACAGATCTCTATCTCCGAGGCCGCGAGAATCGCCGCTGGCTGACCATGATGCCACGGAAATCTCTGTCATAGGCGAATCAACCTTTCCAGATCGTTCCTCGAGAAATCTGTTTTGCTCATCTTCTTTCTTTCGATTTACTTTCTCGCATAGGACCCCCCTTCTCGGTTGTACCAACAGCTACCGAACCACTCTCTGTATTTGTTGAGACGACAAAGTGCTCCATATTTGTTTACTTTGTTTCACTTTCTACGATAAACTGGCCGGTTGTTGAAGTATTATTCCACACTCAGATAAATCCCGCAATTCGGGATAGATATATTGCTTCTCCGTCGTATTCTAAAATGCAAGTTCACGAATTTATTAACGCGTTGTTTTGATATATTGTCGCTGGATTTGTTGCGAATTATCGTCAACCAGCGTTCGCTTACGTCTGAAAACTTTCCAATCGACTGTGTCCAGACGCCTTAATACGCATCCTCGCGTCCTTCATTTGCAACCACTGGTTCAATAACTCTCCGACGATTGTTTGTTTACCGGGCCGAAGACGATAGACTTGTTAAATTTGTGATTTATAATGTATTCTTTTTCTTTTGTTTTCAAATTCGGTGTTTTAGGGAACAGATATCGCTTATTAACATTATATTTATCAGTCAATAATAAAAATCGCTAGAAATCTTGAACAAATACATTTCTATTATTTTTATGAAGTAATGCTGCCTTATTCCTTTTAGTGCCAACCTAAGGTTTGGGAAAAAGCTCATAAAGAACAATATAACGATGATATTTACAAAATTCAAAAAGGACTATATTACGAAATAAAGAGAGAATAAAGTAATGCCAATTGTATTTCAATGTTTGTTGAAAATCATACGAATAACATAAATTAAAAGTTATTAATTCGTGCAGTTAACAAAAAGTTAAATCCATAAACAATCTTTTCAATTGTTTTGCAATTTATTTTGAGATAGAGTTCTCTCGCGATATATCGCCGTTCGGAACTAAAAGAGTTATGCTAAGCGAAAAATGGTTCGGTATCGCAAATAATAAAATTAATGTCATCCCACCGTAAGAAAACACTGATAAATTTTTTTGTTGAACCTTCGCAATTTTTAAGTATGAATCAAATATCATAAATTGTGGTACAATAGGAAATTTTTCGAATAAATATAATACTTTGTTTTCGAGTAACACTAACTTCGGGGATCTGTCCAGTACACGTGCACTTAGTGTAAGCTGTAGGCTAACAGAATTCCGTAAATGTATCTAGACTGCCTCGACCTGTGTGTGTGTGTGTCCCAAATCTTAATTCTACTATCTGAGTGCACATTTACATTTCTCGTTTTCGCTTTGAGCATGCAGAGATTTTATTTTTACAAACTGAATACTATGTCGTTATGGAAATTGGTAGGATTTAATGTATACGCTTAAAACACATTTATTAACGCAGTATGTATTTAAATTTAAGAGCGCAGGAAATTCAGTGAAAATGTAAAATCCAGTTGATGAAATTAGTTTAATTAATCATTTTTAACAAGTAGTGACTTTACGCTTAATACATACGGGATTACAGTCTACACAACCTATGGTTTTTCAAATCAATCACTCAATCTTTTAATTCATTAAAACTCCTTTGTCATTCATAAACTCTTATAAGAGGAAGATAGTGGATATCTGCTCTGCTCATTTGAATGTTTTTTCTATGGGCATTCGATCTACTCAGTTTGAATTCATAAAATCTGCATTCTATACCACTAATAGATATTTGATAGATTTTCATTTTTCAGTATTTTCAGTATCAACCAAGTATTTGCTTTGAAAATTAATCACAAAAGCTTATACTTGTAAAGATGAGCAGATCAAATGCAAAACAGTAAATTTATTTAAAGTATTTAAAAAAGCTATTGTATTACTTTTTACTTCAATAAAATAATTAAGAGTACAAAACAATGTCTATGTAGCTCCTATATCTTGCACTTGGTATAAACAATTTTTGTTTTGCAAAAAAATCCGCAGTCTGCGTATGACCATTGTTTCACGTGAGATTCGAAGATCGAGGCAGGCAACGGCTCCGTGAGAGCATGCAGAGACAATGTTTTCGGATGCCGATGAAACCGGTGGAAAATTTTAACAAGTGCCGCGCGATAAGGCTAGAGTCCCCACCGCCCGGACGCGATTCCATTATTCCTGACGAAAATTCCGTTCCGCCAGCGACGCGCGTCGCCAATTGCTTTTTATTGGCAATGGCCGGCCCATATTTCTCGTAATTACGACGGCGTGCTTCTGGGGACGATCAGTGTCGTTCAGAGAAAAAGTGAGAGTTACCTTGGCGGATACACGCCGCTCGAATGTGTGACCGTGTGGAATCGCTCGTGCCCGCGAGCACGCACGCCAACAATTTCCAGCGAGAGAGCTCCCGGAGAGGGGCTTCCCTCTATCGCCGATGAATGCGCGTGCCCGAACGTGCGTGGGCGTGGAAAATAGTAACAGCGATTTTATTTGCGCCGGAAAGGATGATTCACTCGGAAAAAATCTCGATTATTGGAACGCGCTAGAAACTAATTTCGAGACGCGGCCGTCCCACGCCGAAGAGTTATTTCACTTTTCAGAAAAACAGAAAACCTACGCGACCACAGCAATCTCGAAAACACTCGACGCTACTGAAATACAATGGATTGAAAAAGTACATTAGGGTAGATCGGGGCTATAAGTTCTCCGATTTTGGGGAAACATGGAACGACGATTACTAACACTGATATTCTCATTTTTAACGAGTAATTTATTGCGAAATTTATTATATTTCAAAATTCGAATCTCTTAAAATTCAAATATTGTAATAAGTTCTTTATATTCTTTCGAAGCGGAACATCTTGCCCCTGGGGCGTAAAGAATACAATTTGCTAATAATTAAAACTTGAATGAAATACTTTCCTTGTTAATGAAATACATTATTATCTAAATAATATTGATTGATTTAGGTTTAGGTTCACAAAAATATGCTATTATCTTATGCATTCATAACATGTACACATTTTTAAAATTCAAGAAAGCAAGTGAGAAATATTAACGGCGTCTCTACTCTATGCTTACAATAAGGAATTTTCTAGTTGATAAATTCAACTTGTTTCTCACATGTTTTTATAAAACAAACGACGAAATTTCGAATTTCCGTAAAGTACCGCAGTCTAATTATACATAATAACTGGGTAACCGGAATCCTGCGAGTTCTAGGCCTATGCCGGAGTCATTTCTGACCCACACTGATATTTCACTAATACAGTTTTATTCCGATATAAGACGATAGCTATGGACCGCCTTTCGTCCTATTTCGAATGTCGACCATAAAGCGGTCGGCCGAGCAGCGGTACAATTGGGGTTCTACTGTAACGCGGAATCCATTGCAATTATGCGCGAGAGATTTATGAAAATTGATTATCTCCTCTTGTATCGAAAGAACAATATTTCATGTTGCACATTCGTCGCAACGATGATGCAACTCGGAGCCACGATTTCCTCGCGAACATTCTGTGGCGTTATTATACGTGGGTAATTGAATTTGAATAATGGAGCGACTGTCAGCTGTACACCTGATTTTTCTTTCGAGGTTAGGGTGTTTTCGCCTTCTTAACCGCGAACGGAGAGAGTCAAGGTTTCGGCTCGCGGCTACGCGAAATCGGGGTCGCCGCAGACAGATTTAACTGCGCCAGTGAAACTATTTGTAGAATTATGAAATATACGCTGTGGTCGTTGCTCACAGGATAACGAGCTCGCGTTCTGCGGCGTGGATGAATAAGTTTCTCGCAACTATGTATGTATGTACCTCGTTATTTTCTGATCGTACGATCTCCTCTTCTATCTACAATATGGGGTATTTGGCCCGAAAAGTCGAAAAAAGACTATTTCAAAATTCTTTGTAAGTATTGTTTTATGTTTTTTAAGACAATTCGAATCGTAACCTGGGAGAACTTTTTATTTCCATATTGTCAGAAAGGGTCGAGTAATGTTCTTATACTTTTGTTCTTCTTAGAATTTCTAAAGTACTATTGTTTGAACGGATTGTCGACACAAGGTGGAAGATTTGGTCGATGGCTTATCTACGACATAGCATCTCACGTGTTTGTAATTTGAACAGTACTTGGGAGAAGTTTTTGAATGTCGTAAATCAACACGAGGCGGAGCGTTTTAATCAGTAATAATTTGAAAAGTAGGACAAAATAGAAAATAATTCTTGCATAATTGGATAGAGGAAGAATGTACTGAAGATATTTCATTTTGGAGAAATGCCAGACTACTAAGGACTCGATAGATGTTCTTTGTTCATTGTACACAATCTCCTTATCGACTAGGAAAGTTCATTTCGATCACTCATAACAGTTATTAAAGAGAAAAATTTATTTCGATCGCTCATAACAGTTATCGATTACAGTTTATTTCGATCGCTTATAATAGTTATCGATAATCGAATTTCTTTTCACTTGTAGATCATAATTATTGATGAGAAAATTCATTTTGGTTGCTTATTTAATTATTGAGTTGTCTACTTCTTTTTCGGATGGAGCAAGCCTGTGAAATTCATTGAGAAGGTTTCGGACAAAAAGACGAATCAACAGACCATAAGAACAACACAAAATCGGTTTGTTTGTCACATTAAATTTTGATCGTAGCAATCAAATTCACGAATAAAAAATTTATGAAATAATTGATTGTCTACCATTTGAAAGTTGTACTATTTAATAATAACTATTACAAATTTCCTTCATCAATAACTGTTATAAGTTACCGAAATGAACTACTCTCATTGATAACTGTTATGAGCGATCGAAATAAATTTCTCTTATCAATAACTCTTATGGACGATCGAAATAGATTTCTCTCATCGATAAGTGTTGTAAGTGATCGAAATGAATTTCTCTCAACAATAACATTTACCAACAAGAGAAATTATGTTCGGTTACTTATAATCCTTATTTGTAACCAATGCGATTTTAGTCGATGAAATACTTGTTCTAATTTTTTTCGTTTTTGTTACAACTAGACTGCGGATCTTTATGCAAAATAGAAAAATATTTACGCTGTTTGCAAGACAGATCCAAATAAAAAATTTCTTCATCATTTAATTATTTTATGAAACTGAAACTACTACACTGATGTCCTTAAATCTTTTCAATATGACCACTGCTTTAAATTGTGCGTAGCCATTTTCATCATAAATGCATAAAATCCGCAGTCTAGTTATAACACCCATGGTTCCTGGGAGTAACTACTTCAAGTGGCAGACAAAATAATTGTAGTCATTTATAATATTTATTCACAACCAAAATGTGAATTCAATTAACAAGAATTATGACGTCTTATGCGAGTGTAGAAGTTCGACCAGAATTTTTTGAGAACCGAAAGATAACTGTACGTTTCGACCTCTGATAAAGAGGGTCGCAGGTGTTCGCCTTGATGGTCTGTACAGGTAGCGTCGTCCTCCACTTTTTGGGCGAGCTATCCACGTTGCATGTAAACGTGGTCGCGTATAGACGGTGTCCCGACGACGCGACGCGACTCGACTCGACAAGGCAGAACGAGCGCACCGGTTGGCGGGGAGCAGCAAGATTGCTGGCACATATCGGCGAGTCAGAAGTCACGTTGCTCGACACGCGCTTCGAGGCTCGGCTGGATGTAGGTTAGTATTTTTAAGTAAGCGAGCAACCCGGTATATACAAATACGGTGGCCGAGCAGCTCGACTTGCAGCGCAACGCGGCGTGGCGTGGCATGGCGTCTAGCAAAACAATACCGGTGTGTGTGACCGACCATGCCACGTCCTAGCCCCTGCCTAGCCGCTTTAATATTCTGTCTACGATAGCGACGCGATTAAGGAAACAAGGACCGCGGCTGTCTCGCCGGTTGCCTGCGCACCTCTACCGGACCAGGCGAGGTCCTCGCCGCAACCTTAGATGGAATTTCCTTACGCATGTTTATGTAAGTTCCGCGGTGAGCTTCTTGCACTATCGTGCGAGTTTGCTAATGGCTAACCTAACCACTAGACTGCGGATCTTTATGCAAAATAAAAAATGTCTTCATAAATTGTACAATTTGTTCTACAATTGATTTTAAATCAAAAACATTATTTACAAATCAGTAATATTTCATTTGAATAATTTTTCATGTCAATTACATTGTTCAAAGAATAATGTTCTGTATTTCCGATTACGTCCATGCACAGAATTGCATGAAATTTTGGAAATCCCTTTGGTTCCTTTTTGACTAAAATGATGATTGTCAGAAGAATTTTTGGCGACTCGAAAAAAAATTTCTTACCATTTCAATGTCAGTCCCTATCTTACCGACAACATTTTTTAAATATTTTAATGTCACTCTCTACCTTACTGACAAAGTCGTAGGTGCGATTGTCATCTGTGATGAGATATGGTGCGCTATTAGGTCAACAAAGCTGGTAATGATCCATTGTTGCAATTAGTTGGAGATATCAAATATGTATACTCTGGAGATTAATATGAAATGTTTCAAAAATTCCAATTGTTAAACCAATTAATTGAATATCTACAATAAGAAGATTATGCGATCAGCATGAGTTTGGGTTATGTGGTGGGGGGCCGTCCACGCGAACGAAGATCCTTTTTTTTTTTTTTTTTAAGAGTGAGGGGGAAAATGCATTACGCACACCCCAGAAGGGGGTAGTGTGGGGCTCGGGCCGCGGTTGGTCAGCGTACCCATACCCACTAAAAACCTAACCTCACCCGGGACGGTCAATGGACCGCCCCTCTACACATCGACTGTTGATCGGTGTAGAAATCCGGGGACCAACTCTTCGTATTACGCCCGGATTCCTGTCTCGATTCCTAACACCACGCATCGTTCTTGTCGATTACGCGGACGAAAATCCTGGAGTAGTGTCGGTGAGGTACAGAGTGACATTAAAATGGTAAAAAGTTTTTTTTCGAGTCGCCAAAAATCCTTCTGACAATCATCATGTTAGTCAAAAAAGAACCTATTTCCAAAATTGCATCCAATTCTGAGCATGGACGTAATCGGAAACTTCGCCGAATAATGAATAATTTCACCCCAAACAGAGGTTATTGCAGTGACCAAATTAATGATGAAATTTAGAGATGATAATTTTTGTAGTTGAATGATTAAAGTTGCATCCGCTGTTAAAATCGGTCTCTAATACACGAAATAAATAAAATTTTGGGGAATGCGAATCATTCGATCGAATGAAAGATGAGAAATGAGGAATTATTCGTTTTAATTCACTGGGTCCGTTCTCTGAAGGATAATAAAGGTCCTTTCTGAAACCTTGTTGAAGTTCGTGTAATCTGAACACTCCGGTTTAGCTCAGACTGCGAGGTTGACCTGCCGATATGAAATGGTGTGACAAAAAGGCGTTTTCGAATGGGATAAGCGTCCGATTGGTCGAGGTAAATGGAGCTCTTAACGCCTTCCGGCATTAGAGTGTCTGGCGTCTAACGTAAGCATTCTACCAGCGATCGATTAGTTTCAATTCTTTGATAAACGGTTAGAGGGGACGGATATCTTTAATCTTTAACACGTTCCGTGACACGTGGATCATCAGAGGTCCACGGTGCACACGGTGCGGCGTCATTCATAGTACGGGTACAGTCGGCTGCAAAAGTCTGCGTGCACGTGTTCACTCTCGCATTCGGCGATTCGAATCCAGAGATTCGTGTTCGGAAGAATAGAATGACGCTGGGTCCGAGTTCAGTGACTTTGAATTCAAGATTTTTTTGCAGGAATATTTTGTGAATTTTATTGATTAGGTATTGCCAATCATAGAAGACAGGTTGTATTTTTGGTAGAGAATATACAGAGGGTTTCAGCTGAAGGTGGCCACCTAAATATCTCGTTTACTTTTAACGACACAACAAATATTTATGGCATCATTTAAATGGTGTAGAAGAAAAATCTTTTTTGTCCGGCTATTATTTTTTCATAGTTTGCACAGTTATGACATAAACAGTTTATATGTTATCCCTATGTTATCCTAAAATTTTATCATATTTTTGGTACTTAAGGTCACCTGAAGGTCATGACTTAAACGTGAATTAGAGTTAATCCTTTGATGTATTGGGTTGGGACAATTGTATAAAATTGCAATTAAAACAAAGGAACAAAAATCCTGCATTTCTTTCTTTACAACCTAATACAATTCTCCGTTCCCGAATGACCAAGAATTACTGATCACAAAATTCCAGATTATGAAAGAAACGATTATCGAGTCGATTTCAAAAGTTTCCTAGAACTACCGATCACGTTCGATACTGTCTCTAAGAAATCCAGGATGTATAGTATTTCCCAACGTTTACCAAGCTTGTTACATCCCTATCGACAGTTCCGATTAGTGAGTTTTATAGCGATGATTCATCATTGGGAAACTACAGCTCATTGCTGTAGGATGATAATCTTCGGTATCGAAACCAACAAAAGTTTGTATCTCCAAGACAACTTTAAAAACATTATTGGAAATTGTTCAAATTCAAATTTAGAATAATTCGCAAATCATCGTAGGTTTTTAATCATTAACGCGTTACAGGTATAAAAAGTGCGAGTCTATGCATAACATTAATTTAAAAACGTGCCATGAAACGTGCGAGCTCACGCTCGTTTTAACTATTACTTGTTACACACGTGTCTGTTCATTGCTGGTTGAATCTACTAAGCTCCGTTCAGACATACGCGTGCTTTAAGACGGTCATTTAATGTTACTCAACTACCAAATTAGGATGATAATTAGTTTATTATCTTATGCTTTTAATCATTCCCGGTGTGACTGGAAAAATTGCGATTATATTAATAACATTAAACGAAAAACGTGCGGAGGAACGTGCGAGTTCACGTTCGGTTTAGTTACTACTTGATGCATGTGTCTGGTGAATGCAGATTAAATCTACTTACGCCGACGTTCTGAGGTCAAGCAGCTTTGACAAAGTTGCTTGGAGTTGTTCGCTTCTAATTTAGAATGTTAATTCGTAAATTACCTTTGGACATTGATTGTGAGGATGACTTTAATGCCTAGACAGCGGATTTGATGCATTTATGACAAAAATGAGTAGGTGTAATTTGAAACATTAAAGACATCAAACGAATTAAAAAATTCTTTTATATTATTTTCGACCTATGAAACATGTTAACACTTTACCTACTGTGCTATATCAAAAGGAAGTATAGAAATTTTCTTTTACATTACAATCTTAAATGAAACTATTAGATAACGTTATTGAGGCCTCAATTTGAGGGTGATCTGTTAGTTCACAATGAAAATTGCTGTTGCTATTGAAGGTTCCATTAAAAAGTGTTCAGCCATGTACCATAGATTTTCCAAAATTATGCAATAATCACCGGTTGGTATTGTAAATTTGTAAATAAAAAAATATGTAAATTTCTATTTCACTCTAGTTGGTTGCAAATCAGATACACAATTTTTCGTTTGCATAAAGATCCGCTGTCTATTAATGACTTTGTTACGCTAACAACACCACAATATTCTTAAATTTTTCTAATCTCTTTTACTGTTTTACATTTCACTCAACCAATTTCTTCATAAATGCATAAAGATCGGCAGTCTAATTATTTTACACTTCTTAAAATTCGAAATTCCGCTAGGACGAAAGGTGGTTGTACAAATAAAACTGAATTAAAAACATGCAAAGAATTTTGAAAGTCCACGTTGGTTTTAAGTAGCGAAATATCACTGAATGCGTGTGTCTGCTCATGGCTATCTGGATCTACTTACACTGACGTTCAGAAATACAGCAGTTTTAGAAAAAGTTATATGATCTCGTTCAAATTTAAGATTAGAATAAAACTTAGTAAATTATTGTACATCTCCGAAAATGTACGCTGTGATAAAAAAAGTGCAATTCTACAACTACAGTCAAATGAAAAACCTGCAAATTGTTATTGAAATACAGCAGCTTCCGAAATGTTGTTTAAAATTGTGCAAATACGAAATTCGATTAGTAATTTAAAGCATCTTATGTTCTTAAAAATTCACGCCACGGTTAGAAAACTTTATTCCACGAATACAATAAAAGGAAATAGATGGAAAAAGTCCGCAAGAATGTGTCTGTTCGTGGCTGTATGAATCTACTGAGGCCCGTTAAGAAATCCATGTAAGGGCGACAGGAGTGGTTGTGTCAGCGGTTAGTGTCACGTCGGATTTTTGTTGTTTTTCGAGCACCCGTTACGTACACGTGCGCGAGCATGCGACGCCGTGCATATTTATACATCGTGACTTTCTACTTACGTCTAAGCGCGTCCAAGTACCGGCCACGTAACACGCGATCGATCGGATTATATGGTCCACACGTGGCCGATAAGAAAGTGCATGGGCAAAAAATGCTCGTTGTACAAAGAGCCAGTGGACGGATCCATGCTCGAAATTCTTGGAAGCCTCGAGGTTTCGCCGGCCGACTGTTTGTTGAACAGTGTCACGGCCGCATATTGTCACGAAGCGTGTGCGTGCGTGCGCGCGTGCACGAAACACTCGCTGGTATTCACGTGCCTCCGCGTTCACACTATCAACAACTCCTGCTGATTATCGGCACACAGACAGTCTTCTCCACCAGAGAATGGAGTTTCATTTTTGGTTTTTCCAGTTATCATATTTCTCGTCCCTTTTTTCCAATGTTTCTCGGACACCTGGTATAATCGGTTGTACTGTGAAAATTCCGGGCGAGATAAACTCGTGACGATGATACACAGGCTGTTGGAAAGTATGATAATTGTACCTTGTAATAATGGTATCCGTGGCCTCATCGATTTCCAAAGTCCAGTACACGTTTTGCTTCTTGAAAACCAATTAGCTGTTCCTATAGATTTTGATGAATTTCTGAAATCCCTTTTTGTCTTCATTACGTTTTTTTGAAAATGCAGAAGAAGAAGTCAGATTTTGTAGTTAAAGAATTTGTATACTGTGCTAACCTTGTATGGTAGTGTTTGATTCAAATTGTGAATATGATTCTTGGAAAAATGAAGAATAGTGTTGTACATCAATGATATGCATTAATGCTAATTCAGAAAAGTATTAATGAAATGATAAACATCCGTGTCTTTTCATGTGAAAATTGCGAGAAGATCTAAGTAGCATGACGAAGCATTCTGAATATTCCAAACGATCGAGATGACGATAGAGATCGCTAACAAAATTTTCTTAACGCTTCAGGATAATGAAACTCTTCCTTAAATCAGTATCTCTCATCCTGTACCTCATGACGAAAAACACGTATTCGTTTTTACATAAATATTTTCATTATTATATAATTTCATCATTACATTTTATCACTGCCTTTATCAATTACAATGACACGCATGAATGACAACATGAATTTGTTTGGTTGAATACTTTCTACCAGGGATGTAGACTTTCCCATGTACAATGATTTTTCGATACCCCTACCACAAGGGTAGTTTTAGGGTATAATGAATTATTTCTTCTGTTCTGCTTAACAAAAAATTAGAAAAAGGTTCCGAATTTTTGGCTGCGAGATCGATTTTTAAAAAATCCCGGAAGCTTAAACTTGCTTACTTGAAAGTTATCAGGTGACCACGTTTACATAATTTACGTTGTAGTATTATTGTTTTCAGATTTTTCGATTTAACCAAACGCATTTACAAAAAAATTAAGATCTTAAAAAGAACCGAAAAAATGGACGTTTCTCAAAGAAGATTTAGGGATGTCAGTTTTATAAAAAATTCAGTAGTGAGATGATTGAGCGTTCAGTACATAGAAATTTTGCTTTGAAGGGAATTATCAAGAACGAACAAGTTCCAATCATGGTAGCTGTGGAAGCAATCAGAAGGGCAATGGGTTAATCGAAAAGCGTTATCTGATGATATGAAATGGTTGTGGGACGTTTAAAATCGTTTCCCATGGGAAATAAGAATGCATGGCATCGCGGTCAGTTCTTAACGCGTTTCTCAACCGTCGCGCGATCCTTTCACGGGAACGCAGACGGTGGAAGCGATAAATAATCTTGAGAAATTCTTATTGTGGCGGTGATCGGTCGGTATTCGACATCGCGGATTTATTTGTTATTTGCGCGTAGGCAATTGCGTGGCCGGCCGAGTGTACGCACGTGCGTGAACTTGTGCGTGCCGGGAGTAGTATTAACGAGAAAGTGAACGGTAGCAGCCGATGAATACGCGTGTCCAGGTCGGCCAGAAACTTCTGGGAAGGACGTCGCCGGCATTGACTAACATTCTGACGTTGACTCAAATCCGAATTTAAATTGGATGGGGTTACGTAACGTCGAGAAGTGGTCCCCCGCCAACCTCTCCTGGCGATTGCATGATCATCCTGCGCGATACTTAATCTGTAGAAGCACTTTGTTTCCTCGATCGCCGACTCCTCTTTCTCCCTCTGTCGAGTGCCGTCAGGTTTACAGAAATCGCTGGATTCCTGATAAAGGTGGGTGGTATGTGGCGATTTCGTATCCGTGGCGAATCGCGTCTTATCGGGAGGTACCGATAAGTCCCGGGTTATTAATCTTTCAGCCGTTTGGTCAATAATATACATGTCTCCGTCGAGACGCCAGAGCTTGCTTTTATTACGTGAACGATTTACTTTGTCCGCGGATGTGTAAGTGTGTTTATCGTCGTCACAGATATGTGACGTTTAAATCAGCTTGCTCAAAGATAGTCAAATCACTTTGTTATTTCAAGTCACAGCAGCATGATCTTCTGCCAAATTGTCGAATCCTTAACTGACAGTGATTACTAAACTGCGTGCAAAAAAATCTTTATGCAAAATAAAAAATGTACGTACTACAGGATTTGGTACGTAATTGCAGGATACAGGAGCCAAATAAAAATGGTATTCTTCTTCTAATTATCCTATTAAGCTAAAACTAATACCTTGGTGTCCTTAAATATTTTTAACACGTCCACTGCTTTAAACGGTACGTGCCCATTTTTGTCATAAATGCATAAAAGATCTTTCTAAGGTTCTGTATACATTTTCTCAGATATCTTTAAGTGTATAATTTAACAGTAGGTTCATGGAGCAGTAAAAGTGTCTATTTTATATTACTTCATAAAAATAAGGACAATGTATCTCAGTTTAATAATTCCTCATGGGTGCATCTTTATCGTCTAATAACCATGAATTAAAAGTACATTTGCATTCGTCATTTTGGCCGGTCCCGTACGCCCATTATACAGAAATTTTCTTGGTGTCATCAGAGACCCCAGTATACCAGTAAACACAGTAACTACTTATGGCAGTAGACTAGTTTCCAGGATTGCAAGGGTGCGCGATTCGCGTTCTCATTTCTCCATAACACAATCACGGGGGTTTTCAGTAGTCAAAACCGCTAGATAAAAAATCGATCTAGGGCGCTATCTCCCTCAAAAGTCCTATTTTTTCGTTTACGAGGCGTAATTTTCATTATTCGGCAGCATGTAGCTATGAAGATAGCTATGAAAAATCGCATTTTGGTATTATTGAGAAATGAGAATGCGAATCCCGCACCTTTGCAATCCTGGAAAAAGGAGTCTAGCTCCTTAAAGGTTGAGTTAACACGTCAGTAACGTGTTAAAATCATTTTTTGAGCAAATGGAGTGTGCTTGGTAGCCCAAAGCGGCCAAAGAATGATCCCAGCGAGCTACCTAAGTCAGTAAGCAGGTCGGTCGTCTTCCAACTGGTTAACCGAGGCACGTGCACGAGGCGAACCACTGGTAGGTGCAACCATATGTGAAAGTGACAGCCACGCACGAACAGCCGAGCAAGGTGGTGGGCAGTAAGGTCGACGAAGGACGTTGCGAATCACATAAGCGCTGCTGGCGATCTGTCGTACCCTGATTCCGAGCCAATTAAAATCCGAATTCTAATTAAGGCAGGTTGGAATTTTTGAGCATTCATCACGAACCGTGTTAATCGCGTAGGATATCGTTACGGTCAGATTTTATTATTAGCCCTCGGACGGCTGACCGTTCTTGTAACTGCAGGGTGAATACAGGGTGATTTACAATTAGTGGTGCAACCGAACGGGGGGTGTGTAATTTACGTAAATCGAAAATATAATTTTCTCGATTTATAACCATGTAAGTAAGTGATTAGTGCCACACGAAGAATGTTCTTTTTTTTTAGGTCTCTTTTATGAAATAGTGTTACTTCTTTTCTGTAGTAACTTTGTCCTAAATATGTCTTCCTACAATTTATATTTCTTTTCTGAAACGAACGTAATAAACAAGTTTATTTTTGATCACGCAGCACGAATTTATGAATAATACCATGTTGATCAGTGATACTAATCTTTTTCTTTCTCCTCCTCTTATTCTTCTTATACACATATAATTCATAATTACGCTGTACTTTGTAATTGTAATTTATAATCATAATATACTGTAATTTGATTGAATGAAACGACTGAATTTTGAACTGCGAAATAATTGAATACAATGTAATTGAACTACTTCGTAATTATAATTCGTGAAGTAATTCAATTGTGATTCAACACAACTCTGATCCAGTTGAAAGATAAATAGTCTTAACAGACGTAACAATGTTAACAGTCCCAAATGTTTAGGAGATTCCTTATAGTCGTAAAAGCCTTGGAAATATTGAAAGTATCGGCGTTGGAGATTCATACGAACGATGACGTTGACGGTGATTCATAACATCATCTTCTTGGTATCCTCTTACTCATCCAGATGTTTCGTACAGTAGTGTAATGTCGGAAAACTGCTAAACCTGTTTTGACTGTTAATTGCCTGTTTTTTTCTTAAATTTTTGCTACCGTATAAGAAAAAGACGCTGACGTCATTCTAAGGAATGTTCTGCTTTCTTGTAGATAGTCGCACAGCTTACGTCCTGTAGGTGAAATAAATAAATTATTCGAATTATTGTGTCTGATCATGAAAAAATTAGCATTTCTAGTTTTTGTATATCTTGGTGCATCTCGACGAATTTCAAAACATATTTTTCGAACTATTCTACATTTTCGACTTATTTAACCTTCCCGGTTGCATCTTGAATACTCGAACAGTTTGCATATTTAGATCGTGGATGTTTATGCATTTATAGCTTATGTAAATTTAGGAATCACAAAAAAGTCTCGTCGGCACAATAAACGTTTCTCCTATCCTGATTTCAAGATGCACTTACCAACACAAAAAAGGTTTTATAGGAAACACCTTCCAGACGGACAGAAATTTTTAAAGAACCATTATCTATACATAAATTAACTTAACTCTCATGTTGTCAGATATGGTGGCCACTGCTAACTGTATCCGCTTTTATATTTTCGACAGCTTCGTTAGTTCAGTATCCAATCAAACAAACAAAATAAGAGTTTTAAATATGCACTACTTTTTGGATGTGTCAACACAGGTTGGAAGCTAACTCAAGAAGATTTTCGTTGAGTAAATACCAACCGATTTAATGAATGCACGAATGCTTATTTTCGGTGGAGCATCCTTGATCCAAATCGTCACTCTCTTATAATATCGATGTGTAATTCTGCGACGACGTGTATATACAGCAGTAATAATGTTATGTTAATGGAATCGGCACTAACCTGAAATATGCATCGTTTAGAGAGACAATTCGCTCGAACTAATCTTTCTTTGAGAACCAACCTTCACACAGTAATTGTATAAATGCTGGTCAAATTCCGGACCTGCATTAATGCTTAACCTAGGTCAAAAAATTATTTATTATTAGGTTCCGTATCTTTATGCAAAATAAAAAATGTTTGCATTGATTGCAAGATACAGGAGTCATATAACAATTTCATTTTTTTTTTAATTATCTTATTAAGCCCTAATCTTTTTAATACCTGCACTGTTTTAAATTGAACGTACCCATTTTTGTGATAAATGCATAAAATCCGCAGTCTATTTATTATATTTTATTAAAGTTCGTTTATTACATTTTATAGCATAATGACTGAAAGGTACCTCTAACTTTTAACCTGGATCTAGGAAGAAATAATAGAAATTGCTAATAACTAATAACATAATTCTGCATAATATCTTTTGTAGTAATTTAGGTCTTTTAGCCGGGTGTGTTTCCAAAGAGAAGTTGAGATCCGGTTGCAAACCAACGTTTCCAAGACAGGAGATGTTGTCGATTCCTTCACGTTCGACGTCTTATTGTTAGACATTCATTGATTGAAACGTCTGTTCTCGGTATGCGCACAGTGTCGCCAGATCAAGACTTCTCTCCCACTCTATTATACCCCTTCTACGACGCATCCCCACGCTTCCGCCACGGACCGGTCACGTGACGTGATTCGCGCACCTAATTCGCGTTGCGTCTGCGTCGTGACTAGCGCGGTAACGGCAGAGAGAGGGTAACTGTATTCCCCTCAATTTCCCCTATCTGACGACACCGTATACACGTGCCGCGTCTTTCACGTCGACTCACGATCGCAAACGGCGCTTCTGTTGCTCGCGGACAAGCAGAACGGGCAAACGTGCTGCGGTCGGCCCATGATTTCGTAACAAGACTCCACCAAGTTACTCCATTAATAGCATCTGCAATTACACGGATCCACCCATCGCCTCAAGAATATCTGCGAACTCTGTTCAGCGAATCGTGATCATGACGTAACCCGCGTTCACGCAAAAGACGTGGCGTTTCCGATATCGAGCGAACCAAGTTCACTCTACACTTCCGGACATCAATCCATCCAGTGTCTAGGTGCACGGTAGCCATGTTCTCGCACTACCTCCTTTTACACGAAACAACTGAGCCGTTTTTTAGAGGCTTATAACTCGATTATAGCGTTATCTCAAAGAAATTTACCATACTTATCGAACGACCCTTGTAGATCTGTCCAGTATTAACTACATTACTTGATTTTTCGAGTCTTCTGGGGGTTGTAATTTGACAATCAATGTCTTGAAAGTAGATTTATCCAGTTTTATTTTATCAACTAAATCAGCGCTCGGATTTGTTTCATCGCGGCGGCCGAGAATCGAAGGCTACGCCTCCTGGAACCGGCCGCGCGTCTCGCTCCCTGTGGCGGTCCTAGTTCGGAGCTCCTCAGGCGCGTTCCATACTCGCTATTCGTGGCGCCTAGAAGAACTAGGGCCGCCACGGGGAGCGAGACGCGCGGCCAGGTCCAGGAGGCGTAGCCTTTGATTCTCGGCCGCCGCGATGAAACAAACCCGAGCGCTGAACTAAATTATTTGATTTTATTGCATTTCTTTTTTAAAACCTTTCTTTGAATCTGTGACATTTCTATGGTTTATGACTCAGCAATCAACGATTTAATTTCGTTGACAAAAATTCCAGAGAACGGTTTCATTAAGATCGCAGCAAGGAGTCGTTTAAACAATAATTAGCGAAATATTGCGAAGCTGGAAAACGTGCGCGCAGAGCTTTGCTTTTCTTCTTTATGTAACGCTTCCTTGCAGAGATACTTTCGTATCCGCGTTTATTTACGAGCGATCAGGTTACGAGGATGCGTGAGTTCAGCTATGGATGCACAATTGCACAGGTGTGCATCGTCGAGTGCAGATCGGAGTGGCGGCGCGGCGCGGCGAGATCGTGCAAGCGGTGCATGAAACAATGAAGAAGGAGAGAATGCTCGCGAGTCACATGCCGGCAAATGTCAACCACGTGCAGGTACACGAGGTTCTCGCCTATAACCTGTTCAACGTGATTACGCTACTGCAAGTAACGATGCAGAAAATTGTTGCAGATAATTCACTTGGCTGCGTTACATCATTTACCGTGTGCCGCGGAAAGAAAAATATCGTTTAAAGAACCCCTTACTCGTCGGCGAAATCAAAGACATTTCCTTAATTATCCTCTCATTCTCATCAATTATTAAAGACAATTTTGTGTATAGTGTTATAAAAATAACAAGATTTTTATTTATATTTTGTGCGATATTTACTATAATATACATATACTGGAGTCAAAAAATATATTCAATAAATTCCCATGAAAATACCTTTACACTTTCAATAATTGTCGAATAAAAAATCTAAAATGGGTCAATTGATCCCTCGTGGTAGGTTTAGTGTTAAATAAATTTCTGCTCCTTCTCTTGTTCACTACTTCACCGCGACGCGACACCATCGCTACGCTCTAATGTAAAATAAAAACGCGGTGAAAGATCGATTTCGCATTCAAAATAGCACGTTATAAGAAACGTGTAATTCGACAATTAGCTCTCTGTATAGAATAAATTAAAGTATACATATAATTTCATAAGCATAAAGACGGATAATTGTCTGAAACAGAATCCGAAAAACTTCATTGCAATGCCACGTGTTGTGTCGCCGCAACTATTTTCATTTCGTTAATAGGCTGACACTAAATGTCGAATTATAACAGTGTAGCGTCGTTGACGTTGGAATAGCGTTAAAGTATAAATGCTACGTGAACCATTACGCTGAAAGTCATTGACATACAGGAAGCAGTAATGGCTATTCCCAGTAATAACTAACGCAAACGAAACGTGTTTGAATTTTCTCTCGATATTATGACGAACAAATCGGAATATTTTTCCAGACAGCAGATCGTTTATACAATCAACGCGTTTTACATATTCCGGTGTCTCGCGGACACTACTACTGCTCTTACTTAACGCTTTCGCGATTGCACATTCGATGCGCTTGGTACATATGCTCTCGCATACCGTCGCGCAAGCGGTTTTCGCACAAGTATATTTATAGTACAATAGTGTAATTATAGCATTCTTTGACGAGACAAGCATTGAAACTACCGTTTAATTAACATAAGTGACATAAGTAAAAAGAAAGAAAATTTTACGGGAGAGCCATTTTTTATTGTATATCATCAACTTAGGAATGTAAAATAATTTGTTATTATTTAGATACTGGGTAAATCATAATGTACATTAGTTTGAGGAGAACATCACAATTTATATATTTATCATTACACTTTTCTTCGAAATATAACTCGAATTGTGTCACTTCTGTTATGAATGAACGCCATTCGTTGAATCAATTGGAGGTGCATTTACAGCTTCAGTAATTGCGAAATAAAAAGTGGGTCATTCAATTATAGTAGGTTCAGCGTTGAACTTTCTTTTGTCCGGCACTGTATGATGCGCGGGACAGCAAACTCGTTAGCGTCCAGAAGTACTAAGCTAAAATGCACACACGGATTCCAATGCTGGATCCTACGGGGGCCTAGCAATTTATTATTGGCCGGTTATTATACAATCGCGGGTAATTGCACGCGCGATGGCTCTCGTATCGTCCTCGACGTTGCCTGCACCGCTATTGCAATTCCGGCGAGCCGCCGGAGAAATAACAATCCCGCGATTGGTTGTCGCAGTGTGGACGAATTGTATAACATCTTGGTGTGCAATTATATAACGTGAAATGTAATTATGTCACGGAGCGGGAACGATAACGTATAAATAGAAGCTTTGCGTCACGATGTTCGAGGCATCGCGGAGGAATGTTCTCCCGATGCTGATCGATGTCGATCACAGTTTCCGCGGATCGTTCCGAGTATCCTCTTCGTTCCTCTCGAACGCTTTCAGCCGTGCAAACTTGACACAACAAACATTAACTACCGGTTCCGTTTCGGAACGAGCTGAGCGTCCTTTCGTGTCGGTTTAACGAAGCGGAATCAGTAAACGTATCAATTATTTATAATCTTGCATGACAAGCTGCTGTCGTTAAATCTTTATGGGATACTTTCCATTGACAGCGCGTGCAAATCTTTTGTACAGCTATATCCAGAGTCACCGCATTAAGACTTGTCTCCCCACTCTTACTTCCCCTTCTGCGACACCTTCTTCCCCTTTTCTTCCTCCACGCTTCCTCCGTGGCCCGGTCACGTGACACGTTTCGCCTCTGTCGTGCATGTGTCCGTTACAGGCAGAGGGAGGAGGGTAGCTTTTTCCTCTCGATTTTATAAAATCTCTCATGCTATAAAATCAATAGCTTAACCCTCATCCGTCCCTCGTGTCAATTTGACACAGTTTTCCCGAAACAAGTTACACTGTTCTGTTATTTGTAGGTAAATTCGTTCGAAACTTGGTGACTTTTATTTTTTTAATGCGAAACATATAACTGCAAAAACCTAAAATGTAAACGTTAACTCATCAATGTCAAGGAAAAAAACATCGGAAAGTAACTGTTTGACTTGTTATTTTATCGATTTTTCGTATGACTGTGTCAATTTGACACCGAGGGACAGATTCAGTTCGGGAATGAGGGACGGATGAGGGTTAAAAATGCATATAAATTGCTACTATTATAATATTAATACTGAATGCATATTTATGTAGTAAATATTTATATCTTATGGGCAGAAAACGATTATATTGGGCTCAGGATGCAGCGTATATTCTATATGTTTATAAGAAGGTAAATAATTAGGCGCATAGAGCGGATTTTTCAACTTCAACGAGGTGACTAACAAACTGTTTATCGTTCAAACCGTTAGCAAGAAATGCGAGTCCGAGGCGTCATCGGTGGATCGTTAGAATTCCACGTTCCTAGATCGTCATACGTGTTACGTGATCGATGCAATGTTTAATTTGTCGAAGAAATATTTCCCCGGCACGTGTCGCGACGGGGAAATTTTTCGCGCTGGTCCGTCACATGTTTGTCTGCGCTCTCTCACGTTTCGAATAATAATTAATCGTGTCATTATCTTGCGAACGTAGATTCGTCGCAATCTATCAAACTACACCTATGATGGTCACTGTTACGTAGAATGTTTGACCCGAATGGGCTATTTGACCCGAAAAGTCGGAAAAAACTATTTTAACGTTATTTATGGGTTCAAGGTCATAATATGCGAATGGTTTCGCTGTTGCTTTATCACAATATACCTTAACGATTAAGTCTCCGCTAATCAGATTCTGTTTCGAGGTGCAGTTCTTCGAAAGACAAACAATGTTCACGCTTCTAAAGCGTGGCAGATGCTGTACAGTCGCCGAAAACATTAATGAGAATACGTATAGACAAACAACTGATTGCCAAAGCTATGCGTGCTATTCGCATTCTGCATCTTAAAATAGTCCGTCGTGTCTACATTGTAATAAGCAAATTCGGATCACTCGTTCTTTGTTTATACCGTCGTGTACAATACGCGACAACAATTAATAGAGTGAGCGGCAGAATATCTGATGGAAAAAACAGCGAAATATAAAGGATAACAGAATAATACTAATAATTAGACAGCGAATTGTATGCATTTATGACAAGAATGAGTAGGTGTAATTTTTATAATACAATAAAAACTGTTTGTTGCAATTCGAGTAGAAAATTTTTATTTTGAATAAAGATCTACTAACAATAATTTGTTTAACCTTTGATCTTTTTCATTTTGTTCGTATGACACCGAGTGTATTTACTTGGACCACGCTTCCAGTACGAGGCTAGCAATTTATTAATATAATAAAAATATAGATACAAGAAAATATGGAAAATTTAAATGAAAATAGGAAGACAGTTGGTGATTTAGGAATTGTTTTGGATTATAATGTGACAATTAGACCGTGGATCTTTATGCATTTATGGCATTTGAAAATTTTCAAAAAATATTAGAGTACGAAGTTCGATACAATTTGGTACGTATGTACGAACTGTTATTTGATTCCAGTTTCTTAAAATTTGCTTATAAAAATTAAAAATTGCATAAACATCCGCAGTCTAGTGACAATTTTCAGTGGTGCTTCAGAGGGAACAGTCTGACAGAGGGTAAAAAGCGATGTTATTAAAAATACTTTCTAGAAAGAAACAAATCACCGTGCATTTCGATTTCTCGTTAGAACTAGTGAGAAGTCTAAAATGCACGTGTCGCACAATTGACCTTGCTCGTCTGCGTCTGAGCATGACTCTGCTGAAACACGTGACGTTCACGACGAGGGCAATAGAGTTTGTTTGATTCATCTCCGTCAGGATTTTCGTCGACGCTCTAAACCAGCCCTGGCCAACCCAAGTGTGGACAAACCAATATGGCGGTGCCCTTAGCTGTCAAAAACACTGCAGATTGCTCAACTTTGAGCAAGCATAACTCCTGAATTGATCCTACAGGATCGAAACTTCGATCTGCAGCCGCCCGGGTACAAATCTACTGGATTACATACGAAATACATCATAATTTATAGGAGAAAGGCACAAATTTTGAGTCCGGTAAAATAAAGTTTACGCCTCAATTATATTGGGTTGGAAAATAAGTTCGTTCGGTTCTTTAGAGTGGAATAAATCACAAAAACCAAACGAACTTATTTTCCAACCCAATGTCAAAGATATCAAATATACAGGGTGTCCCAAAATTCTTTCAACAGCCGGAAATGGGAGGTTCCTGAGATCATTTGAAGCAACATTTTCCTTTGCAAAAATGTTATCCGCGGCTTTGTTTTGGAGTTATTAACGAAAAACACGGACCAATCAGAGCGCGACCTAGACGCGGCTTGGCACACTCGGCCAATAGACAGTTGGCGCGCCGGGCGGACCGTGCCAACTCGCGTCTAGGTCGCGCTTTGATTGGTCTGTATTTTTCATTATTAACTCCTAAACAAAGCTGCGGATAACATTTTTGCTAAGGAAAATGTTGCTTCAAATGATCTCAGGAACCTTCCATTTCCGGCTGTTGAAGGAATTTTGGGACACCCTGTAGAACTGGAGTTCGCAGTCGCACTTACGCATTATAACAATGACACTTCATTTATTTAATATTTTTTGCATACATACAACGAGAAACAAGAGTTTCAATGGAAATATAAAATCGCCCGGCGGGTCGCGTGTTGGCCACGACTGCTCTAAACTCTCGACGTGAATCCCGAAGCTGCTGTTGAATATTTAATCCGTCGCGGTTCTCGAGGTGGCCACCTAAGGTTCGTTACGCCGACATAGAACAGAGAGATGCCCGTTACCGGCTACAACTTTCATGAAAAAGACATTCCTGGAGTTATCAATACATAATGCGCGATGGCTCGTGCCTTTTTCCGTCGACTCTATTTACGGAGTAAAATCTATAACGGTGCAGAAGTGGACGTGGTGTGCTCCGCCGGGTTATTGACTGAAACGTTCGCAGCGATTCGTTACGTAAAGTCGGAGACGACCGTGGGCGAGAGCTAGATGTTTCCGCCTCGAGATATTCCACTAGCCGATCGCTAATCGATTGACACGTGGTCGTCAGGGGTAACCCCTCGAACGATTCGAGAGTGGATGGGTATTTACCATTGGCCCGGACATGAATTGCGGCTCTCGCGCGTGACATTTAAGACGTACATGTACAAACAATTGCAAAATAAGAGGAATTCAACCATTTATTTAGTAGACAAAATTACGTTTCATTGAGAAATCATTATGTATATCTTATTACGGTAAATCCTCTATAAACTCAAAAAGGCCGTACACGATAAACGCAAAAAAATATCCCCTCCACTGTAGTACATAATCTGATCTCGGCTCGGGTATATCGGTGTGAACCACTACTAATGCGACGCGGAGAGTCGAAGTCTGTAAGATCGCACAATATAATTCTATATAAAATCTTTTTTATTACTACTTATTTTTTTATGAAACTGTCTGCAAAATATTTGTGGCATTTTTCTGATTCAAATAAGACCAAAAACAATATAATTTCAACTGTATTTAGTGGTGTAATTGACGATGAACGTTTCGGGCGCAAGGAAGGACAGCGTATGAGAATGAAAGAGACGCGGAAAGTCGGCTGCGTGCGGTCTCTCTTTACACGCGCTGTCCTTCTCTGCGTTCAACAACATTTTTGGTACCAGATGAACAGGGTGAGCCAATTTTTTATGTATAAAATTGTTTCTTTAAAAAATCAAGATATTAAGTGATATTTGCTGAAAAATTGAGTGAAATATCTTCAACTACATGAACGTGGCAGCCATTTTCCCAAAGCCATGTCTAACTTTAAAAAATACAATTTTTTATCTAAATTTTAATGGTAAAAGGAGTACTAAAAATAGTTTTGAGAATGTTATTGCAAGATTTTATCAAAATTCGTCAATATCGTCAAAATCCGTCAAAATCGTTAGTAAAATGTATTTGAAGTTTACTTCACGGTAAACCAAAAATAATTAAGCACACAGGGGTACATACTTTTAAAATTAAATGAAACACAAACTCTCAAGAAGAAATCAATGGTCGTTCCGAGATAATTTCCCTGATAATAAAGGGAAACGAAAATGTTTTCCGAGTCGACCGGTTGCGTAAAGTTCCTTCACGAACATTTCCACACGGTTTGTAATTGTTGGCGGGCAGAATCCGGAGTTAAACGACACCGTAAGGTTTCAAAATAATCCTGAGAATTTGATGGCGTCAGTCACGTAAGAATCGTGAATTCTTGCCGCGATTGTACCGTGACGCATAGTGTTCCGACGAAAAGAAATTTCTCGCGACAGTTCCGTGAACAATGGCAGTAACGGCATAAAGGATGTCGTGTTCAAGTCACTTTCGTCGCTTTCACATTCTCACGAGTTACAACAAAGTACACCAAGTTTTGTAGCTTGCGAAAAAAATAAGAATTTTCGTTACTTTAACAGTGAAACTAACGACCCCATCGAAATGATAAACAGATTTATTCTTTTATAAAATCATTTAAATTAGGGATATGTTTTCTAGAGAAATTGTTGAGTATATTTCTCTATTCAAGTAATATGTTTAAATAAATTTAATATTAGTATTATTTTAAAGGCATAAACAGTCATGTTCAATGTTCGGTAATTTTAGTGTTAAATACTTTTACTTTTGCTGGTTCCTAGTATTTACGATAATATTGACAAATAGTTCCTCTTTTACTAAACAATAAACTGACTCTTTATCATTATATAATCATTAGTATGGTATCTTAAATTTCAAACATTTATGTAAAGGTAGAAAGAAATAACAAAATCTAAATCCGTGTCTGGTTTAATATGAATGTAGATTTTATGCATTCATCAGAATTTACAATGATTAAGAGAAGAAATTTTCCACTTCACTCCTGGTCCCTGCAATCGACGTAGAAAATGTCTATTTTCCATAAACATCTGCAGTCTAATATAATTAACATTAAAAAACCGTATCAAGATTTCCAATAAGTTTGTCTAAGTGCACGTTTTCTTTGTTTACAGTTTGGACAGTAGATCATGCAAAGACGAGATATGCAGGATGGGAATAGGCGCCGGATACTGTGAAGGAAACCTGAATTTTGCTACAGCCTCGGAGGATGACGAGGTTTATACCAAGAAGAAGGTTTCTAGAGTGAGTCTTTGATTTATACAGAATAATTAGGTCATCTCATCTGTCGTTTCATTTCTTGCCATACTTATATGCAGGGTGTTCTCCATATACGGTAATGTTCAAAGTTGACATAGTTATTGCCCCACCCTGTATACAGTGTTTATTTGCGACCACGTTATACAATCTAATTATGGTATTTTAAACCTATCGCACAAAATATAAATAAATATAATCTTGTTATTTTTATAATACTATACATATCAGTCACTTTTGATGATCGGCAGGTTTAGCGTTAAAGAATTTCGCCCTTACGTGTTAAAAAATTGATGTGTTCCGAACGGTATCGAAACATGAACGTGAGTCACTGTACATCGAGTTTCTCGGCAAGAGATCTCGCGCGGGCGGGGGGTGGGACCGGAAGGAAGATCGGCGCGCCAAACACCGCTGTGTACACGAGGGACACGCGTGCAGAGTCGATCGACGATTTAGGCCGACATGACACAGAGAGACGGAGAGAAAGGTTTTCCGTGTTGTCGTTCGTATCGGCTCGTGTCGCAATCGATGGTCGCGACGATGACGGTCACGTTTCTCGAAATCGAGGATTGCGACAAACGGGTATGTCCGGGCGAAATCGGATCCACGCTCGTCACTCGGATCTTTTATTAATTCCGATCTATTTGGGGGCCGTTTTCGCCCACTTTTCACAAGCTGATCTCGCGATAGTTCGGTTTTATCCGAGGGCCCTCTCGCACGTCTCGTCTCTTGACATTTCATTCAAGCGGCTCGTGTTACGCCCGGCGTATTTATGGGACGACACGCTGGCCTCGCCTCGCAGAGATGCATCCGCTTTCGGGAACGCACCTGTTAAAGTCGCTTACAAATCGTTCGAATCGTCGCAAACATAACGCGCAAGCTGGCGCGCCTGTGATCATCCGCTCGTAGTGGACCGGTTCGGAGAAGTTGATGACGTTTGATCAGAAAGTCACCTTCCTCGAATCACTGTCCAGTCAATCTGTTCTGATTTCTAAGTGGTCCTCAGAAATGAAGAAATCAATGGAATAGAATAGACATTTAACTCTCATCCGTCCCTCGTGCCAAATTGACACATTGTTCGCATAAAGGATCATGTTAATCTGCCATTTTTAGAACAATTAATCTGGAACTTTGAGACATTTATTTTTTTAACATGAAATATATGTATAATTTATTATATACAGAGTGGGTTACCACATATTACCACTTCAATTCACATGACTTTTATTATTCGTAGCGGACATGTGAAGGTTATTAACTTCTTTTAAAATGGATATTTTTTGTTGTACCACTTAATGCGTCTTGATATTTTTTACAAGAAAGTGGTGTAATAAAAATGATATGTTTCCATTTAAAAGAAAGTGAATGACCTTCACATGTCCTCTACGCGTCCACCCACAAGAAAACTATTAACGTCAGCATGTTCTCCACCTGATACCTAAAATTGAAGGCACAAATCACCAACAAAAGTATCAACCACAAATGACACCTTTGTAAATTGTATTTGTAAATTCAAGTGTACGGTTTTGAATGCGTGGTTAATTTCCATCGCATCTCAGCCTTAGAGAGTTACATTCGAGTAACGAAAAATAATTTTTCTGTTTTGTATGAATTATGGAAATATCGTTCATTCGTAAGAAAATTGACACAACTCAAAATATATTTCTAAAAGAAGTATAATAATAGATATATAAATTTAAATTACACCTACTCATTTTTCCTATAAATGCATAAAATCCGCAGTCTATTAACGAGGGAAATACATTTTTACTTAGCACCTATACCTTGCAATCGATGTATAAAAATTTAATTTTGCATAAAGATCCGCAGTCTACTTATAAAAACGACAAAATTGATTTTATTTAGACTTTGTGCGTCTCCTATTGTAATAATTTCTTATGAAATCATTTTTATCCTTCCAATAATTATAAAATAAAAAATCCTGAAACCGGTCATTTTGATCGGTGGTGGTAGGTTCAGTGTTAAACCAAATATCCTCATCCTGTTACTAAACTCAGCTAAAATATCGGTCGACTCATTGTGTAGAATTTTGAATGCGAATGACTAGTAGGAGTAGCACGTGCATCCTAGTCACTCGTAGTGCATTGCTTGGCGCGCCGAGTTGAGTCGAGTCGCGACGCTCCGCGTTGCATCGGCTGCGACGACGCAAGTGCACGCAAGCAATTGTGCAAGCTGGTTTGAATGATCGTTCGACGGGACACGACATCCGTGCCACGTTGCCCGGATATATCGAGTCTATCCCCTGCCAAAAGTGGCGTTTCACGCTCCCGTTCGATGGCCGACGATGCCAGGATTCGAACGTGCTCCGTCGTTGCACGTGATCCGCGGCGCAATTGCAGACTCGAACGGCGCGCATCGATTCACGACCGGGCCGCATGGCTCCACGTGTGTAAATATTAATTACGCGCCGCTCAATTTTTCTTTTCCGGCGCTCGCAGCGCGCATGTTTCGCTCGGTCACGTTCCGCCAAGGCATCTTTCGCGACACAAAACGCGAGCTTGTTCCTCGACGTTGCCGCCGGCGCGTGCACACTTAGCTAGTTTATAAGTTTCTGCGACTCTCGTTCCGATGAGCGAACAGCTTCCGTTATGGACACCTGCTGTATCGATGTATGCCGATTTAACTGTGGTAATTGCTAAATACAGTTGTGGAAGTATTTGTTAAATTGTATTTAGTATTTGCAGCAACGATCGAGAACTCCTTTAACGTTGATAGACAAAATATTTGTTGTAGAAAACTGTTTATTTTGATTCTTTATGAGTCCCGTTTAAACTAAAGCTTCTCTTCAGATGTTCCCATCGACACTTCCAACGTGAAAATATTTTTTCCAAAACAAGTTCCACGGTTTTAAATAGAATTAATTACACAATTCTAGGCCTCTCACGATCCTCGTTTTATGCAACGCTCGATAAATTACTGAAAATGGATGTTCCGGTGTTATTTAGGTAAATGGATATTATACAATTGGCTGGCGTGAACTGTTGCGAAATAGTCGAACCGATTAGTAACATAAGCTCACGCTTATTTTCGTGAAGCGAACTTACCGCGCCGGCTTAAAAATAATTTACTTTGCGTCCACGCCTCAAGTGTTGACGCTCCCTAGCATCCTTGACTCGTTTCTGCGGATCACCGCGAAAACAATCCTATATCTTCGGAATCGTCTGGATTGCCAAATCAAGTTGTCGCCGAAGTTGTTCGACCGAAAACGAGGCGAAAATCTCGAAGAAGCCTTTATCTCCGGTTACACAACCAGGGGTACGTTGTAAACTGTTGCGTAAACGCGATTAATCTTTCGACGATCGATTATAGCGACGCTGCGGCCACGCACGGATCGACCGCTTTTTTTCATGTAAAAACAGATCTCTGAATACATTATGGATCGTTTTCGAGTCGCTAGACAATGATGAATGATTGATCGAGACAGACGTAAACAGACAGCTATAAATCGCGATGCACGGTTTGCAATAGACGTATTAATAGACAAAGCGTTCTTTTCGAGGATGTGACTCTCGCAACAGTGATAAGTCGACAGTGGATCTTTATGCAAAGTAAAATTATTTTATATCAATCAACAAATTGGAGTGAAATAGAAATTCATTTTCTTTTGTAATATGTTTATTAGGTTGAGGATAATGTTACAGTATATTCAAATTTTCCTAACATTTTTGCTGTTTTAAATTCTACCTACTAATTTTTGCCATAAATCCTAAAAATCCGCTGACTAATGCAGAGTCCCCAGGTTAGGATTTGTATCCTCACTGTACCTTCCCCTTCTACGACGCCATTGGGGCGTGATACAATGAGGTACCATTGTATTGAATTAAAATTATTAGCGAAAAATAATAAACTTAGAGATCCGGCGTTTACCGATGAGATTTCACCTGGTCAATTCATTTCACTTTGATTGAGATCTGGTTCACTATTCTTACATTTTATTACTGTTTTACAAGCACGTGGTGATACTTTAAATTAGGTCAACCCTTTGCCATATAATGTCGAGACAGACTTTAGATGAAAATATATATTTCAAGCAGAATCTATTAATCCTTGGTCAGCCATTTTTGTCACTGTACAATTGATGATATTCAAGATCGATTCATCGGTTTATTTAGAAATTTTGTTCTCTCTTGCTGCTAGTGCAATCTGATTTATTCGCTAGAAATTGAGTAATTTCTAATCGTTTTCATAATACAGTGGTTATATGATGATTTTGATATTGTGAGTCAAAATAGAGCACCGCGTAGAGTTCAACATAATCGTGAATCATTTCTTTTACATATTTTAATAAGGTGCTTGTTTTAAACAAAAGTTTATTCATTTTTCCAGAAAAAAGTTCTCAAAAATCACACTTTTTCAGTCACAATCTCATTCTATCTCGACGATCAACATTCATATGCTACAGTCTCAACATTCAAATGCTTGTCTCTCAACATTCAATCTTGACGACTCACGTAACTTCAAAAAAGAAAAGAAAGTGATTGCGTCAGTACTTGTCTGATCCATAATGTTTGAGATCTTGCTAATGAAATGTCTGCGTCGCGAGCACAGGCATTCCAAGAAAATTAGATTGAAGCAGAACGTATTTCCTAGCTGAGCAGAAGTTAAAATAAGATAGTCGCGTGACTCGATCAATGTTGAAGATATGCTTTATCTCTTCCTTTGGTTCGTCACTCGCGTTCGCACGTGTTAAAACGTTGCGAGTTGCGACTCATTCATTCGCTGGGCACGTGATGCCATCTAGTCAACGATTGGTTAAGCTCGGTATCGGTTCCGTTCAGTGGAATCGCTAATTCCATGAACACCCGTTATTATCTTCGTCGGACGAAGTATAACAAGAAAACGGGAATGACTAAATGACTAAACAGTTGCGGATCGCGTGTGATAATCTTATTTCTCGTAGAAATAGAAGAACTGTAACATTGATAACAGCATCGCGAATCACGTTTCCTAGATAGAGGATAGTCACCTGAGGTTTATTCATTTCTTGAATGGAACTCGAATATTACACTGCGTTGGTGTAGTCATGTCATGTCATGTATTCCATCATCATGTTACATACTATGTAATATGATAGATAATACTGTGCAGGGTGTTTCGTTTATCTGAAAACAGAAATATTTCCTGACGCGCTAAAGTCACGAACAAAATTTGTTTATAAAAATTATTCGGTACGAAGGGAACAATCATATGGTGTAATCCTTTGTCAGGACTCGAATGCTGGGGGAGGGGAGAGACCATATATTTTTTTGTCAGAACACGGTAGCATTTTCCGAGACGAATTCAACGACATATCGAGAACTAATAAATACTAAAATAAAAACATAATCAATTTTTGACAAATATCACGCATACATTTTTCCAGTATATCAAGACCAGAGTTGTGCGGAATTACAATTGAATTACTCCAGGAATTATAATTACAAAGTAATTGAATTACATCGTAATTCAGTCATATTGTAATTTATAATTCAGATCTTCATTCGATTACAATTACAATGTAATTCGTAATTGCAGTTGGAGTGCAATTATAAAATTGCGTTACGTATTATGAAGGAGGACGAGGAATAGAAACTACGCCGCATAGACAGCAAACAAGTATATATGAAAGAAAAACATGAAAATACCAGCACTTATTCAAAGTTCTGGGCTATAATTTGGAGAGCTGTATTTTAATTATATTGTATTTCAATTACACATCTGATTAAAGTACTTGGCAATTGAATTAATTGAAAGGTTTGAATGATGTAATTCAGTTCCAACGTAGTCGAATTAGCAATTGAAGTAGCACAACTCTGATCAAGACATTACTGTGCTGTAAATGTTTTTTATCACAAATATGTTGGTAAAAGTATCGCAAAAAAATAATGACAAACAATTTTATCATTGGATTAATATACCCCCTATTAGGAATAAATATTGGACAAATATCGCGCATATCTTCTTCCCGCATAACAAGATAATACTCTGCTGTAAATGTGTATCGATTACACAGCATCCTGATGGAATGTTTGCTATCCTTTCACCTTTCTCCCTGCTCACCCCCGTTATTATCGATTTCATATCAGGAAACGAAAAGAGAGGATCAGTTTCCTCTTGTTACGCACGTTCCTCCCTCGGTGTTTTGTTTTACGGAGAAGCGTCACGAGGGCTTGACGTAGACGTAACGATTGTTATGAGCTTTCCGGCGAATAAGAGACAAGTGCGTTGTTATGGGATATATATCGTCTTGGACTTCGCGCGGTGTCATTAACGGAGTCGATAACGGAGCTTTCTCGATAACCGATCGGAGGTTAATCATATTATGGACCGGCACGAGATACACGAGTGTAACGCTGATTCTGGAAAGTGGTTGGTTTGGACTTTAATACAAGTTATCGTGACCGATTGTTGTGTTTCGTGTATGTAAGTGCGTCGATGTAATATGTATCGATGTCCTATCGGTTTTTCAACAGCCACACTCGTCACGTCTACATTGTCGCAAATATTATTGACCGTGTGAGAGTTGCCACTTTTGTTCAAAGGCTAATCTCCGGTCTCGACTATGCAGAAAATAGACGACACGCTACAGTGTGGCTGTCTAACAAAAGAATACAAGTAGTTCCCAAGGTTTCCTAACCTTTCAACCCCCTACGCACTCGGTGTTTTAGATTCATAAAACCATAAATTAAAATCAAATTATCGGCTTCGTGACAAGTCCATTCTTTATGCAAAATTCAAATTGTTTCTATTAACTCCTTGCTGCATTGGTTTCTTCACAGCTGCGGTCATTGGAACTTTGACGAAAAAGAAAATCGATATTTAATGTGTATCTGCAGTACTTTATTGCTTCGATATTGATAACAGAGCCATACAATTTGATTTATAAGGAATGGATACTATTCGCGTTTAGTAGACTCTGTTTGAAACATTGATCACGAGTCTGACTCATTACAACAGTGTTTCTCAACCTTTTTTGGTTGACGGCGCACTAAAAATATCTGGAATTATTTCCGGCACACCTGAATATAAAAAATCTCAAAGTTGTATGATACAAAAAAAAAGACAAAACAAAATATTTAGTTACAAAATTTATTCGATGGGAGGGCCGAGCCTGTTTTCTTGAACAAATTAAATCAAAAGGAGGTCCTTCTCGCTTTTTGGACTCGATTTCTGTCGATGCTGAAAATCCGAATTCACAGAACCATGAAGATGCAAAAGGCAGAAGAATTTTAATAGCTTTCAAGCTAATTGCAGGGTACAAATGTTTTTTGACAGGAAGCCAAAACTCGTCGAAATTTTTTCCGAAGAATTATTTGTCGAAAACCCTTGCGGCACGTTTGACAATCTCTCGTGACCCACAGGTTGAGAAACACTGCATTCTAAGGAGAGGGGTTAATTGCAAAAACAGGTGCCAAATAGAAATTTGTTTCCTGTTTTGGAAAATTCAGGGGAATATAATTACCCATTCTCCGTGTAAGCAGGTTGCGTGAAAGTTCAATATTATTCAATATTAAAGTTGAACTGAAAATTGAATATTATGCAATTGAATCATCAGAGATTGAGTAATTAAGTGACGATTTCAATACTCTGGCTGAGAATAGTCCCGGTCACCGTTGTGGAGGGGTTAAACTGCCCCTAAATGTTATTGTCATGAGTGCAAAAATGTTAAAACCAAATTCATGCAAAGCATGTAGTAATACAATCTGTTATTTTTAGATACGACTATGTTTGCAGATAGTGGACAGTTTTTAACAACGCCGTCTTATCCGCGAGCTTATAAATAAACATGCATACAATTTGTCTTATGTATAGTGATATACATACGTCTACCACACAAGAAAAAGAATGTTGGAAATTTTGCGCGTTCACGTGCACTTCACGAGTCGTTACGAGTAGATACAGGAAGCAATAAACAGACACGTGAGCCAGTTGTACGTATTCAGTACGACACGTACACGGCGTATATTTCTTACATTTCTTTGCAAGAAAAACTAATGTTAGGTTGTCCCAAAAGGCAACGAACACAATGCAAAGTCAATTTAGTTTTTCAAGAAAGCAAGACATTTTGCCAATTGATAAAATATTAAACATTGGGAAAAAAGTTTGGGTTGCAATTTATTTACTAGTACAGGACAATGAAGAAATGAGGAATTTACAAAGATATGTTATTTTCAACGTTTTCAACATTCCAGAAAAAACATAAATTTCTATTTCACTCCGGTTTGTTGCAATTCAGATAATTCTTATTTTCCACAAAGATTTATATTGTAACATATTTTAATAATTCATGTTATTTAACCTCAATATGAACAATTTATTTCCGTATCAAGAATCGTCTGGTTTCCGTGCTCTCGATACTGGATCACGTTGTGCCTGTATAATCCAGCGCATTGTTCCGATCGCGACATTCAACCGTGAAGATCGAATCGTTGACCAACAATTACGTACATATAATTTTCGCTATTCCGCGCGAATTGAGGCTATAATTAATTGCCGCGGATTGTCTGCGTTCATCGTGGACTCGTCATAGTATTCGCACGTGACAGAAATAATATTGCTGATTGCGTCAGCGTTGCTGAAAACGGCACGTGTTTATTCAGAGAACGCCGTCCGTAATCAACGTAGTCACATGTTTGTTCTCGTAAACGTATCTTCCACGTTCAACGTGATCATTCACCGGCCAGGGACAGTGGATGGACAGACGGCATTCTAGAATTAGACGACTTTCGCGAAAAACGACAGCGACCGATGACAATGATGACAAACAAAAAATCGAATTTGCTGCTCATCGAAAATCATCTATAGGGTTATCCGAAAGTACCTGTAGGATGTTGAATGAGAATATCTGTCAAACGCCATGTTTGTTTCTTGTCACTTTCTTGTGTTTCTAACCTACAATGACAGACAATTTTAACAATGGAGTCGTACACGGTTGAAGAGCGTGTTAGTTATTAAAATTTATTTTGCAAATCAGTGTTTAATATTAGGCGAAGTAAAAAATACCCATCGTAAATTGTGTGATTTTTTCGGCATCAGAGCAAACAATTCAAAATTTGGTTAAAAAATTTGATGAATCTGTTCATGATAAATCAAAGTCTGGCCAGCAACGATTCATGATTTGAAAAACAACATTGGAAATGAAATTGATGAATTAACCGAGCAAATATGCCAAAATGTCATCGAAAATTTTCATGTTCGAATTGATGTCTGTAAACATGGTCGTGGTGTTCATTTGACAGACGTCGTCGTTCACACATAATTGTCATAGACGATACCTGATAATTAGATAAAAAAAAAACCAATAAGATGCAAAATAGTCTACTTTGGACAACTCTTTATGTATCGAGCTACCGTGATCACAGGCGTCATTATCGTTGCGATCGTACGAATAGACTAGTCAGGATGATAAGCGCCAGAAACCAGTCTTCGAGCTGTTTAGACGCGTGACGCGTTTGTTCACGCTGCCCATTGATTAGATTTTAATTTATAGAAGGCTCGCATTATCGCTGCGTTGCGCAGTTCGCACTTACCCCGGAGGCCTTTTTATGTTTTCTTCAGCCAACACCGTGAACTCTTCTATTCGCAACAAACGTTTCCGGGTACGAGTGTCGAATGAAAAACACGTTTCGCAATACGTAACGTCTTCGAAAAATCAGCGACACGCGTGCTTTAATTTTTCTTCCTTGAGCCTATACGTCCCCTGCTTGCGACTTGTTAGGTTGCTGCTAAAGTTTTGGCAGCAGCAATGATGCTGACATCAATCTTATAATTAGACAAAAAAGTTGCGGCTCTTCCAGTTAATTGTAGCTTTATTTTCAATTCTAATCATTCGTGAAATTCGGAATGCCGCTGTTTTGTAAACGGTCAAGATTTTTGAAGTGAAAACAATTCCATGTAATTGTAATTGGTAATTGCAATTACTTAACACGATTACAGTAATTGAAATTGAGTCTAACAATCACTTCAGTGTAATTGTTCTTTTAAACCACTAATTTTTATGTTTTGGACCATTTAACCGTTTTCTTATTGTAATTATAGTCCACTTTTGCACAAGTAATCGAAGATGTAATTAAATATTCATCTAATTAATCACTGCCCAACTCTGGCAATCGCCATAGAAGTTTTCACTTCGGTCGTACGGTCTTACGCGCACAGTATTGATCTGTTTTTGTTTATTTTGGTTCATAGCACACGTTATTTATAAATGCGTAAAATTGGACTACTAGAACAATGAATCGATGACGTCTATCATATAATTTATTAAATGAATGACGTCGAATAAGATGGAATTTGAATTCCGTCGAGTGGACGTTGCACAATTACGAGGGGAAGCAACTCGCGGTGTTGTCAGCTTCGCTGTGAACTAGCCGTGGCGGGAAAAGCCACCGGATCCGGTAATGCCCGGTTATCGTCTGAAAAACACTGCAGGGGCCACCGTGGTCAACCGTTTGCCGATAAACCCCGGTCAGAACGCAAGCTGCGATGTCAGCCGCGAAGATCTCCCCGGTCCGGTTCTAACCAGACCGCCGATAACTCGACCCCATTAAAGCAGTTCCCCGCAATTTTTTCGCGATTCATCTCCTTTCCCGGATTGCCAGCTCGCTGGTTCGCTCGTGTCGCGTCGAACAAGTGGAAGCTTCGATGTCGGGGGGTCAGCAAGCTGTTTTGATGTCACTACGCTGTCCCGGCAGCTACCAGCGACCGTGTTTACTGCCGGAACGATATCTGCACGCGAACCATCCTTTCACTTCATTATTCAAAGCAACGACGACTGTTTCGGGAATCGCTATCGTCGCGACGATGTCTCGGTGCGATCAGATTTATGAGATTGCGGTAGGGGATGTATTTACATAGCTATTAGGGCGTCGCATGTGACAACAACCGATCTCGGAATACAGTTTTACGAGCTGTTTTAATCGAGAAACACTATCATTGGGACACGTTTTGTTTTGTAGCTATAAAATTGCATAGGATGAGAATTACGCAGAAAAATGTATACCGTTGGAAAGGTATAGTTGCCAGCTACGTTTTCGCTGCAGACAGTGCCGGATTAAGCCAGCGCGGGGCCCGTAGCAAATGTTACCCCGAGGTCCTAGGCTTTGTACCAGGGCCGCTTGTATGAAAGACCTTTCCTTTTTTTAGCAGAAATATTGTTAATGTTCCGGCGCCCCTTCGATGAAGCGCCCGTGTGCGGGGTCCCTTTTTGTATGGAGCGGGACCCCCCAAAGCGCGGGGCCCGTAGCATTTGATACTTCTGCTACGGGGCTTAATCCGGCCCTGGCTGCAGAATGTATCATGATGGCGTTAACGGATTAAAAGTTATCGCCTATTTTCTGCAGACAAAGTTTTCTGCCGGAAAAATTTTTCGGTATAGGTTGGGTCACACCGAAAACTCGGGAAAGTAAGTGTTGAAACGAAGTCAAAACGCCTTATATTCAATGTTTATCGAGTATTTATTTCTTAGATCATGATTCGACACAAAAGTGTATTGTTCATAAAATAATAACTGGCTTAATCGTCCGATTCACTTTCACGATGTATCCACGTGAAATAACTTGCGAGCATATTAGCGCATTCAAGTGCACAGCTCTTTCGCAGGTGTTGCATCCGATGGAATTCGAGCGATTCAACTTTTTTGGCATGATCTTCGTGCAGGCGATACAAAAATCTATATCTTCTGAAAGAAATGAATCTGAAGAATCAGATGGAAATGACAATTCCCGCTTTGCACGTTTTGCTGCTAACTTGACCACCTCGAATAACTTCTAAATTATATAAATAATTTTACTGCAATTTTGGAATTTATCTACTGATTTTTGCTAAAAATGCAATAAGGTCCACAGTCTACTGATCAGGACCGGTACGGAAGGAGTTATTTCCTCTTGAGCGGTCAGGTTAGGTTCCAAAAAATTGTAATTATGACAAAAATAAATAGGTGAAATATAAAACTTTGAAGACAGCAAAGGAATTTAAAAACACACCGTTACAGTATTTTAGAATCATTAAAATTATTGAGATGATTAATTTTTATGCAATTTCTACTTCTTACTATTTTTTAGATACAAGAGTACAAAGTTCCTTTAATTTTCAATGGAATATATGCACGTAACGCAAAATATATGTACGTCCATGCAATAGATAGTAATTATATAAAACTAATGCTACGTCAATCAGTACGACTACACTGGTTCCAAGAAGTAGTGGAGATAGCGACGGTGCAATATCAGTTCGGATAATCTAGGTTCGCATAATTGACGTTCTTTGTCATCGCGACAACTGTTATTTTTCACATAAAATCTTGAACTGATTCTTTGAATAATTGTTCTTGTACTTGCGGGTATCTAGTTTCTATCATGACTAGATTGCAGATTTTATACGCTTCTGATTAGATTCCGGATTTTACGCATTTATGACAAAAATGAATAGATGAAATGTAAAACTGTGGACATTTGGTAGCCTGTTCTAGGTGCCACACTTTGTATAATTAATGCTTTTGCATCGAAGGAAGAATTTGCAGTTAGATAAACATTGGATGGATACGATTACGCAGTTATATGACCGGTTTCGAATATTTGTTAGTTCGGCGTCAGGTTCTCAACAATCTGCGAGAAGCAATTTTTCACGAAACTCTTGCGCGCGTCACGTGCCTAACGATTGCACTCTCATACACGCGAGTATCTGGTTCAAGGCAGTACAGTGTGCTCTTTGCATAGAAAACTACGTGATCCCGATGACAGCCTGGATTTTTTTTCTAGATAACTATTAATGTCGAAACCGTTCGGAATGAAAATCAGAGTTCGAACGAAACGGTTAATATCTTTTTTTCGCGGAAGAACAGTTATTCAGTCGGATTTCACTTTCAAATCGGTTGGTTCTTGCTCGACATGAGTGACATACGGTGGCGGTCAAACTGCAATTCTTATAATGAGACCATTCGAAGGACCATTGTTAATTTTTCAAACATGCTTTTCGCAGTACTTCTTGTAGAGCATCCTAGTAGTTAATACAATATTTTCACATTTTCTTATCAGACATGGTAACAAATTCAGTATTTTAAACTCTGCATTCTCATCCATTCTTACAGAAAATTTTATGTTTCATTTCTCAAAAAACGCACACAGCATATTTTTAACCAATTTATTGTTTCTCCGGTAGAATTCTTTACCATTTAAAAAATTGCATCCTCCAAAAATCTTTTTCATACGAAATCCTCTTGAATCATTTCGTTTAAAATAAAGTTATTACCTCCCCAGCACTTCTTGATAACATATCATAATCTTGAGGGGAGAAACAGTAAATTATTTTTATTTAATGACATCCCTACCACGCCAAAATCTCTGTCATTCGGGAGAAACGAATGTTCTGATACTAAGAATTTATGGACCATATGATCCATATGGCCAACTGACAAATGGACTTGGGCGACTTTCAAAATAAAAAATTTGTATCATTCCATTAACCAGCTAATTTCCTTTTTACAAAATCTTTGTGATTTCACATATATTAGTTACAATTTTCTTCATAATTAAAAGATAACGTGGAAATGTAAATATTAATATTGCTAGCTTGATTTTTCTCAAAAATGGACTCGGGTCACTATCAAAATAAAATGCTCAAATATTTATTTTTACGTATCCGTATCTCTCTGGGAAAAAATACCGCAGTAATAGGTACATTTCTCCTAGAGATCACTCTAGTCGAGTGAAGAGTTCCATTGAGCGACCGGGGAAAAGTGCTACGGAAGATAATTCCCGAGCGAGCTTCCTTGGCGGAACGTGTTTCCTCACGTGTTGGGCGTTATGCATCGCGTTTACAACACGTGATAGCACCGCGGCGTCATCGTCGAGCGACATCTCCCTCCTCGTTAAAGGAACGTAAGCGCCGCCGCCCGTGGATCGCAGTCGTGATCGTGCCGTATCAGAGCACGCACAGTACCGAGACCGGTATCATTTCACGCGTCATTCGCGACATTGTGCGTCAAGCCGTGCCGCAGCACGCATCTATCCAGGTTCCTTCCGTCGCTTGAAACGATCTTTGACGCCGCGTGTGCTCCATCAGCGATCTTTAACATGAACGATAGTCTGTCGTTTCTATAAAACAATTGTGCAGCAGTCGTATCCGCGCCGTTTCGTTCAGTGAATTCTGTCAACACACTGTTCACCGCAGTTTGAACAGCCAGCAGGAAGCAGCAGCAGCAGCAGCAATACTCGTGACTTGCGGACGAGGGGGTTGACGAGTGTCTTTCAGAGCTCTGCGCGATCAGTGCGAAGAACGATTTAGTGTGTTTGCTACGTTTGATCCTTCTGGTGAGGCTCGGTGACCGTTCTTAACATAATGGTGACGCATAGTATGGACAATATTCTGAATATGCAATATTACCCGGCGAACAGTCACGTTGAGGCGGCGATGCACTCGTCACCGCTGCGGAAAAGGCGTTGTTTGAATAAAGAGGTGAATTTTTTATTCGTGACCCCTTGCTGCTCGTACACCGTGCTGACACTTTGCAGAAAATTTGAAAAAGTTCGCCCGAGCTGGGAACAATGTTTCCGCTTTTCTCTCACGGTTGGAAAAGCGAATTTCTTGGATCGTTCCATGCCGGGTTCTTTAACGTTGTATCGTTCAGGGTAACGATTGTGGATTTTATACATTTATAGTGTCATGCATTAAATAATATAGAACAGAAGGCACGGTTCCGATGGAGATTTTTATTTCATTTCTAACTTGTCGAAACTATATTTGCACAAACTCTTCCGAATTCGTTGTATTTTTGGGTCCACAATGGACGATCAGCGCGCGATTTTTGGCAATGTGAAATACTTTTATCTCGGCATGAGTAATTCATGTGGGTCGGTGTTTGCTGCGTCGAATGACACACAATCACGAGAACCGATGGGGGGGATTCCCCTTAAAGTTTGTATCACTTACGATAACGGTGGAACGATAATGGACGAGCGTGCTCGTAAATTCAGGTTTTAGATAAATACCGTACTAGGTATCTGGCAATTAGAAAAACGTTAGTTTCATTTAACACTCAACATTCGTCTAAATGATATGCCAAAAACAAGTGAGACGTTTGATCTACCGAAATTTCTAACGCTGTTCTTAATTCTTCTGTTACAGCAAGATCCAATGTCTCACAGAATCATCGAGAAACGGAGAAGGGACCGCATGAACAACTGCTTAGCTGATCTGAGCAGACTCATACCTGCCGAGTATCTGAAGAAGGGCAGAGGTCGCGTCGAGAAGACGGAGATCATTGAAATGGCCATTCGTCATATGAAGCATCTTCAGAGTCTTCGACCAGGTACTAATCAGATCAGAATGCACCACCATGTGGTAGCTGTTCTCGGTATTGCACCATGGTGTCCATAGACAGTCTTGTATTCCACCCCCATTCTGGCGACTATCCTGTGGATTTACTTCCCAGTCACTTTTAACACAGATTATTAAATAAATTTAAAGAAATCTAAATAAATTCAGTTGTGTAATTTTCAGGGGTGTGCGAGATCCCGGTCGGGACGGGATTTCTCGTGAAATTCTCGGAATTCTCGGAAATATCTGTGATTCCCACATATTGAAGCTTTTCTATATCCCGGATATTCTCGGAAATCCCGGATATTTTCGGGAATCTCGCACACCCCCAGTAATTTTGTTTAGCGTTAGACAGACTGCCTAGATTGGCTCCAATAAATCACAGTACTCCATTTCTAATTCGCTATTGGCCATGTTTTCAGAAACGAAGCACACTGCAGTGACGTCAGCGCCCACGCACCCCGAGGATAGCGTGGACAGCGTCTCCCACTCAACGGTGACGTCTACAGCAGCCGAACACTATAGACTAGGTTTCCAAGAGTGCCTCAGCGAGACCATGCACTTCCTGGTGGAGGTGGAAGGTTTCTTCGCAAGGGACTCTCTGTGCGTGCAGTTAATCAACCATCTGCAGCAACATTGCGAGAGAATCTTAGCTACCAGTGAGTACCGACATCATTATACATTAAGCCCATAGAGAATAGGGACGTTTGAAGGGGCAGAGTGTCTCTAGCAAATGGAATATTACAATAATCTGATTGAATGAATATGTATATATTGTACGCACTCGAGTATCAAGTGTCATAGATAACCGTCTCTATCTCTCTTTCTCTCTGGACGAGTTGAGTAATCAACCGTCTTGCGAAGATTAGGCCGACGTTTTCACCGATAGAATTCAATTAACACGATACGGTATCGATTCGATACCCTTTTCAATGCCGGCACACTTCGGCGTGGACTGCTGTCCGATATTCTCGAACGATTCGGTCTTGCTGAAACTGGAAAATCGAATTTCAGGTGACAGACTAGGCTTCCCTCATTCCGAGATGCCGACGTCGAACGGCACTGTGAACGGCGGCTACGCTCACACCAGCATTCCCACGATATGTCAGCCGAACGCACACTCGGACCAGGGCTCGAGCTCCGGTGTGAGCTCGTTCGGAGATCCAGAACGTCCCCTGCAGTCGACGATCATCCCGCCGCCGATGATCGTCAGCGACGACAGCAATCACAGCACCCATTCGCACAGCACGCCGCCGACCACCAGCTGCAAGCCTTCCAATTACAAGTTCAAGAGCTCCATCAAGCAAAGGTTCTCCGCGGAGAGGATAAAGTCAAGTCCCCCGCCAACGACCGCCGCCGAGAAGCCATCGTCGTCGCATGGGGTGCCGATTTTCGCTTTGCACGACGGCGGTGCTTTCTACGTCCCTTTGACGGTCGAAGCGTCGTTGTTGAGGCCTCACCTGAACTTCATCCCGGACACTGGCCCAGACACGGTTCTCCATCCGGTGACGATCTCGGTGAACTTCAATCAGCCCCCAGCGTGGTCGCATCATCACAGCCCCACACATCAGCAGACATAAAACGACGAGGCGTGTTTGCTCTTTTCTTTTTCGAACGTGACACGATGTCCCATCGATTCGCCGATGCATGCACCATTGACGCACGTCAGGCATACTTCATGAACAGTATGAACACTCTTGGTAGAGCTACTTGACTTGGCGAGCGAGCACGAGAATCGATCTTCGAGCTGATTGATCGGCGATCACCGAATACGCGACGGTCCAGCGAACTATTCCGGCGGGTCGTTCAGCAGCGATAGAGAGAAGCTGCTGCTGCTTCTGGGATTCTAGGAGATCGTGGTTTAAGTTTCTTTCTGGTTCTCTAGTTCGTAAGATCCGACGAACACTGCTTACTATCATACCCGTTTCACGAAGAATGGAGGTGTCGAGGATATTTTTGTATATTTACCGAGGCTGTGGGTTGTCTTAGCATTTACAAGGTTCGAGAGACGGAGCGATAGAGATCGGAGGTAGAGATAGAGTATTAGGGCGTGGAGCCCCTCCTGGTTACTTTAGCTTCGGTGTGCCTTTCTTTGTTTTCGTAGGCGAAGCATCGTTGTACCCGTCGAGTCCCGATCCTCCAGGTTCTTCTAGTTTTTTTTCATTTTTAATCTTCCGCGAAATCCGTTCCATCCTCCTCTCTATCTCCGTTCCGTTCATTTCTCCGTGCTTTAATTCCACTTTTCCTTTTTGTTTCCGTTCTGTTTCTTTTTCTCTTTATTCCTCCTCGACCCGACGAACCACGAACGGTGTCGCGGTGTCACAATTTCAGCAAGGAATTCTAAGTATCATCGACGTTTGCCAATTAGTATTAAGAAATTAGTTCTCTTTTCTTTTTCTCTCTCTCTCTCTTAATCTCTCTCTTACATTCAAGCTCTATTTCCGACATTGCGAACGACCTTGCGAAGTGTCTTTTCGGCAGGAACGTTGAAGAACCGTTTCTGCGTTCGGTCGGCCGACGAAATTTCTATTTTTCGGGACGTAAGGCGACCGAGAGAAGTGCCTACACACTATCTGTTTTTTCCTTTTTTTAAATCGATTCCAATTCATGTGATTAGTCCCGTGTGTACGAAGAAGAAAGTGTTTAGTTTCTGCGAATTATTGTGTGTCACGTGTTCGATCGCGGACGCGGATCGAAACTGCTTGACGCTCCGGCAAAACGGGCCTCAGAAATTAAAGACTGACCAAGACCTGCATTACACTAAATTCGTTTAAGATCATTGCATTAAATATATATTTGTACATACCATGTCTAGTTGTAACGTTAATGAAGAATTTATGCGGAATAAATTATATTTACCATAGGAGTGTACTTCTGTTTCTATCTGTGGTTGTCAGGAAGAACGCCGCATGTCACATACTTTCACTTTCGAGATATTGCCGTTTAAAGTTTTGGTCAACTGATGACTAGACTGCGGATCCTTGTGCTAAATAAAAAAGGTTTGCATTGATTGCAAGACGCAGGAGCCAAATAGAAATTATTTTCTTCTTTTAATTGTCTTATTAAAAAACCGAAATTAATGTACTGATGTCCTTAAATCTTCTTAACACTAAACCTATCATCACCGGTCAAGATAACCGGTTCCAGGTTTATTATTTGACAATTATTGAAATAATAAAAATGATTTTATAAGAATCGATCGTGTAAATATCTTTAGTAGAGCATGTATTATAATAGGAGCCGCACAAAGTCTAAATAAAATCAATCTTGTCAGTTTTATAAGGGAACATGTACTGGTTAGTTTTAAAGCTCGGTAGGTTTAGTGTTAATTCGTCGACTGCTTTAAATTGTACGTGTCCATTTTCGTCATAAATGCATAAAATCTAAAATGACATAGGACATAGGGCATCGGTTAAATTGCATTATTTTTTTGAGCCTGTCGAATTTGTTTCCATGACTAATCCTGTACTATTAAGCTGAATTAACGGATAATCTAAATTTTTTTGAAATTATGACGAGCGAATTTTCCTTATAACCACAGCTATATGCCCATAATGTATCGTGACGTTTTCTACATCTATAAGTTCCATACTTGACTCAACTACATTTAACATTTAAAAGTAAGTATGTACTCTCCAGAGCACGAGAGAAAGGTCAATTTTTCCGAAAAATTTTCGAAAACCCCGAAAAATGAATTTTGTATTAGGAGAATATGATATCGAAGGAGGTGGCACGAAATTCAGTAGTACAAGTCAACGTCAAGCCAGACGACCGAAAATTTTCGAAAATCAGTAGTGCAACTCAACGACAGGCCAGCCGCTCGAAAATTTTCGGAAATTTTTCGAAAACCCCGAAAATTGAACTTTGTATTAGGAGAACATGATACCGAAGGAAGTGGCACGAAATTCAGTAGTATAAGTCAACGACAAGTCAGACGACCGAAAATAGGCGAAAACTTTCGAAAATTGAAAAGGTATTAGGAGAACATGATATCGAAGGAGGTGGCACGAAATTCAGTAGTATAAGTCAACGATAAGTGAGACAGCCGAAAATTGGGGAAAATTTTCGAAAATCTCGAAAATTGAGTTTTGTATTAGGCGAACATTATATCAAAGGAGGTGGCACGAAATTCAGTAGTATAAGTCAACGATAAGTGAGACAGCCGAAAATTGGGGAAAATTTTCGAAAATCTCGAAAATTGAGTTTTGTATTAGGCGAACATTATATCAAAGGAGGTGGCACGAAATTCAGTAGTATAAGTCAACGATACGTCAGACAGCCGAAAATTGAGTTTTGTATTAGGCGAACATTATATCAAAGGAGGTGGCACGAAATTCAGTAGTATAAGTCAATGACAAGTCAGACGGTCGAAAATTGGCGAAAATTTTCGAAAATTGAGAAAGTATTAGGAGAAAATGATATCGAAGGAAGTGGCACGAGACTCAGTAGTGTAACTCAACGACAAGAACAGAGTTCTCGACGATCGGTGATTGTCCTCGAATTGGGGCCAGAGCGGCGTAGAGGGGAGGCGAATTGTCCATTCATTTTTTAAAATTGTGACATGCGGCGTTTCTCCTGGCAACCACAGAAATATGGCTGGGATAAAATTACCTTCGAGCAGTGGGGCACCCAGGGGGGAGCGAGGGGGCCAAGTCCCCCCTGAAGGGAAAAAAACGAAGAAAAAAATGTTTAGCTTCCAAAATTAAAATCGCGGAATAGCCCTGGGTACCGTTGACAGATTGTTTGGCTAGAAACAAAAAAAGGTCCGCGCAAAACATAGGGGCTCGGTTCAACTCGGCTCCCCCCAAGATTGCATCCTGGGTGCGCGCCACTGGCTTCGAGACGTCACTTTCCGAAAATTGTCCCACTAACTTTGGTCATTTTCGTGGATCTAGTTTCAACGTTTATCATTTATTTAAAACCAGTTGTTATTTTGTGAGACGCGAAACCCCATATAGTGATTGGTCTACTTTCATATCACCGACGAAATTTATACCTCGTCTGTGGCCCGAATAGGCTTGGGAATCTACGTGATCGACATCAGCTCGTCCTTGTGGTGCCACCTAGCGGCTGCGTTCTGTAAATGTCGCGCGACCGTCACTACGTAGCAACAAGGCGGCACCCTTACCTGTCAAAAGCACTGAAAATCGCTCAACTTTAAACGCTCATAACTTATGTGAACCACCAATCCCCTAGGACGGAAACTCTGATTTTTGGTATTTTCTCGTCCAAATAAACTACAAAGGAGAACCACAAAAATCTCTGGTTACGAGCGTTATTTATGATTGGAAGCGTCGAAGACAATAAAAGACGAGGAGTTGCAATTAAAATTTTTTTTATTACATCAACATAATACTGGCTAAGGGTCAAAACAATTGTAGAACGCGTCTATTAGGGGTATGGAGATTAACACAAGCGACCCGTAACGCGAGACCCTCTTTGCGAGCGAGAGGAAGGTGCTTTCGTTTTCTCCTTTCGCCGTGAGAGAAGGTTCGCTCGGGTCGCGACGGGGACAGGAGGGGTACAGTAGTCTCTAATGATCCCTAACTAGAGATAAATACAATCTTATAGAAGTAATAAAATTAATTGCAGCGAGGCAACAACCAAGTCTTCAAAGAAATCAGCCTTAACGAATTCTTCGAAATAAATCGGTTAAAAAGTCGGGGATGCGAGGCAGCGGTGCGTTGTGTCCGTGTGATCGCGGTTAATGTAATTGCGCAGGTCGTTGAACGGCGTGGTGTCATCGCGGTTAGGAGAGATCGATCTGTGAGCACGGTAATTTTTGTCCTTTTTCTCGAAAAGTCCCGAAAGAAATATATGTTCAGGCTCGACGCCACTTACATTTACGGTGGTACAGAATATCTGATCGCGGGTGGAATCGAGGATCCGGCCTCGAACCGCTGCCTCGAATGTCTTCGTTCGTGTCGCGCGACATCGTCATCCCGGTCTTGTCGTCTTTCGGTGTGTATTGTAATGTGTGTGTATGTATTTAATTGAAAAACCTAACTACACAGAGTCCAAGGGAACTGAGTATTACCTGTAATTGGACACATATCTTCGTCAATGTAAGAATGAGTAAAAACGTAAGAATTCCACCTAGCATATGTGGGGTGTGCGCGGGGCATGGGTGAACTGAATGTGCAGATTCGGATAGATGCGCGGATTCAACACTACCGGATAATGTAACGGGGGTAAGCACAACATTTTTTCATTTTTGGTATAATTAGTTGAGTATGAGTTGAATGGAGCAGCCGCGGCGTACTGCATCCGTGAGGAGAATCCCCTCGACGAGGAGACGACCGCCGGGAGCCAGCCAACGGACTGCGAGCTTCCGAGGAAGCTTGATGGTTACTTTTTCTTCTGGGCCTTCTCCGCGGCCTTTGTGACCTTGCCCTGGGTATCCTTGAAGGTGACACTCTGCGAACACACCGACCGGTTCATTATTCCCTCTCGCAATCGCATTGGAGAAACAGTATAGGGTAAACCTTTCCGTGTGGGACCAGAAATTTTTGCCTTTTTCCTATGTTATCCGATAGTTTTGTACGAGAAGATGTGGAAGATCACAGTGGGCTGGAATCGCGAGGAGCTGGACAGAGCTCGCGTCTCTGTTTATACATTAATCACGAGCAGAACGGTTTTAGAAGATCTGGGGTGAGAAACTGTCTTCAACACTAGACGTGCTATCACCGGTTCCAGATTTTTTATTTTACGATTATTGTGATATGATAAAAATAATTTCACAAGATTTGATTATACAGGGTGTCCCAAAACTCCTTCAAATCCGGGAACTGGGATGTTCCTTGGGTCATTTGAAGCAACATTTTCCTTTGCAAAAATTACCGCCGCGACTTTGCTTCCACCAATCAGAGCGCGCGACCTAGACGCGAGCCGGCACTGTAGGCCCGGCGCCGCCAACTATCTATTGGCCGACTGTGCCAAGTCGCGTTCTCATTGGTCCGTGCTTTTCGTTAATAACTCCTAAACAAAGCCGTGGCGGTAATTTTTGCAAAGGAAAATGTCGCTTCAAATGACCTAAGGAACCTCCCATTTCCCGGACTTGAAGAAGTTTTGCGACAGCCTGTATAGATATCTTTAGTGGAGCACATACAGGGTGGAAATTGTAAAGCGTTACAGACAAATATCTCCAAAAATATTGATTATACGCACGAATGTTTCAGATGAAAGTTGTTCGTCAGAGATATTCGTCTGTAACGCTTTACAATTTCCACCCTGTACTTCTTTTATATTATGTTGCCAGCGCAAAATTGTCCAGTGTCCAGCGTATTCGCGAGCGAGGCTCCTGAAAAGGTTAACGACCCGAAATCGACACGTACTTTGATGACGCCTACGGCGACGGTCTGACGCATGTCGCGCACAGCGAAGCGACCCAATGGCGGGAACTCCTGGAACGCTTCCACGCACATCGGTTTCGTAGGCTGCAGCATCACGATCGCCGCATCGCCGGTCTTGATGCTCTTCGGATTCTCTTCAGTGGTCTTGCCGGTACGACGGTCGCACTTCTCCTTGATCTCCGCGAATTTGCAGGCGATATGAGCGGTGTGGCAGTCGAGCACAGGCGTGTACCCGTTGCTGATCTGTCCCGGATGGTTCAAGACGATCACCTGCGCGGTGAAGTCGGACGCCCCTCGAGGAGGCTGGTTCTTCGAGTCCCCTGCCACGTAGCCGCGTCTCAGCTCCTTCACCGAGATGTTCTTCACGTTGAAGCCGACGTTGTCCCCGGGTAACGCCTCCGTCAGAGCCTCGTGGTGCATCTCCACGGACTTCACTTCGGTGGTGAGAGCGGTCGGAGCGAAGGTCACCAACATACCTGTGCGGCAAACGTAATAGAAATTTAGTAGTTGCCAGGGGGCGAAAATCTTACATCTTTCATGTCGTTTTTTCTCTGCGTCAACCGATTTCGATGAAATTTTCATCGTGCAACTAACAAAGATTTACGAAAGGCATGTTTTACATTTTTAATTCCAGTTGCTTTTTCCAGATCTTTTTTGCGGTAAACCATTGCTTCTACAGTAATGTCTCATTTAAAGTCATTCTCGGTTCTGTGCTGTGACATAAATTGGAACAGGACACAATTTTTTAAACATAACTAATCCAATAACAAGACTTTTTTATTTTTCATTATTTTTTTACGGGACTTTGACCAACATATTCGTGGCATTTTTCGAATGAAAATTATACCAAATATGATATTAGATGAGGGACCCGGACATTTCGTCGAAAATCGAATTCGGACATTTCGTCGAAGTCATTTGGTCGAATGGACATTTCGTCGAATGGACATTTCGTCGAAAGGACAGTTGGTCGAATGGACATTTGGTCGAATGGACATTTCGTCGAATGGACATTTCGTCGAAAGGACAGTTGGTCGAATGGACATTTCGTCGAAAATACATTTCGTCCAATTTCTTGACCCAAGTTTTTGTTTTAATTTTTTGTTTTGTTTTTGGTTTTGGTTTTGGTTTACTTGGGTCAAGAAATTGGACGAAATGTATTTTCGACGAAATGTCTCTTCGACGAAATGTATTTTCGACGAAATGTCTCTTCGACGAAATGTCCCATCGACGAAATGTCTTCGACGAAATGTCTTCGACGAAATGTCTTTCGACGAAGTGCCCTAGATCCATTAGATGATTGCATAAGTTCGTGCCCGATTTTTGGTGGTGGAAACAAGCGATGAAGATGGAAATCCCGGTACTGAAGGAACTATAGGGAATTATGCAAGGCAATAGAATCTGACTAGATTTTGGATCGAAACATGGGTTTGCGGGGGCCTCGGCTTTTTATCATTATTATTTTATCCGTATACGAGCATATTTTGAGCGGCACAAACGTTCATTTGATAGAGGAAGGTTCAGCGCAGCGCTCTGTGCCCCATCGTATCCCTCAAAACAGTCTTTTAGAGACAGAAATACTTTGGACACTTGTATTATCAGATATAAACATAATCTCCTTAAAACAGCGAGTTGAGCGCGCTGCATTTAATCTTCCTCTCTAGAATGAGCCCTCACCCAGCCCTTTTATTAGGTTGGTGGGGGAATGTCACTTACGCACACCCCTTCCTCAGATGACGTCTGGAGGGGGTAGTGTGGGACTCGGCACCCGCCATATGGAATTTGGGGGAAACGGGACTATACAGGGTGTCCCAAAATTCCTACAACAGCCGAAAATGGGAGGTTCCTGAGATCATTTGGAGCAACATTTTCCTTTGCAAAAATGTTATCCGCGGCTTTGTTTAGGAGTTATTAACGAAAAACACGGACCAATCAGAGCGCGACCTAGACGCGAGTTGGCACAGTCGGCCCGGCGCGCCAACTGTCTATTGGCCGACTGTGCCAACTCGCGTCTAGGTCGCGCTCTGATTGGTCCGTGTTTTTCGTTAATACCTCCTAAACAAAGCTGCGGATAACATTTTTGCAAAGGAAAATGTTGCTTCAAATGATCCCAGGAACCTCCCATTTCCGGCTATTGAAGGAATTTTGGGACACCCTGTAGAGACTATACCCCTACCCATACCCACTAAACCCCCACCGCCCAGGGCCTCTTGAGCCCGTCGCCCCAAAAATCGCCTGCGGCTAATGGAGGGTGCGCGACCTGCTTTTCGCATTTGCGCCCCACCTACCACAGAGTTAACCACTCCTGTTCTCGGCTTTCAGCCCTCACCCAGCCCAAAATCTGCTCGAATAAGGACAAAAAGCCGCAATTCTATTTCCTTGCTAGTTTTGTCGCGTGACTACTCTTCCCCCTTACGGGGCCCCGACCGTGCCCAGCACTGGATCAGAACATACCTGGCTTGAGAATACCAGTCTCGACGCGACCGACGGGCACAGTTCCGATACCACCAATCTTGTAGACATCCTGGAGCGGTAGACGAAGGGCCTTGTCGGTGGGTCTGGACGGCGGCAGTATGGCGTCGAGGGCCTCTATCAGCGTCTTGCCGTCAGCATTTCCATCTTTGCGCTCCACTTTCCATCCCTTGTACCAGGCTGTTTTTGGGGACGGTTCCAGCATGTTGTCGCCGTGCCAACCGGAGATCGGCACGAACGCGACGGACGCGGTGTTGTAACCGATCTTCTTAATGTAAGAGGACACCTCCTTCTTGATCTCCTCGAAACGGCTTTCGGAATAAGGTGGCTCGGTCATGTCCATTTTGTTCACGCCGACGATCAGCTGCTTCACGCCCAAGGTGAACGCGAGCAGCGCGTGTTCTCGAGTCTGGCCGTTCTTCGAGATCCCAGCTTCGAATTCACCGATACCGGCTGCGACGATCAACACGGCGCAATCTGCCTGACTCGTGCCGGTGATCATGTTCTTGATGAAATCGCGGTGACCAGGCGCGTCGATGATCGTCACGTAGTACTTGGCCGTCTCGAACTTCCACAACGCGATGTCGATCGTGATACCGCGTTCACGCTCCGCCTTCAGCTTGTCCAACACCCAGGCGTATTTGAACGAACCCTTGCCCATCTCCTGCGCCTCCTTCTCGAACTTCTCGATCGTACGCTTGTCGATGCCGCCGCATTTGTAGATCAGGTGACCGGTCGTGGTCGACTTGCCCGAGTCTACGTGGCCGATCACCACGATGTTTATATGAATCTTCTCCTTACCCATGTTGCGGGTGCTCTAGTCACCTGGAAGAACAAGCGGAACGCTGGGAACTTCATTTCCATTTTCAGCCCTATGGCTAAAATTACTGAACCATGGTGAAAGGGCGAGTGAGTATTTTTAGAGTTACCGGTCAGTGCGGAATTGATGGCTGATGTTTTCGTTTTGCGGTTCACGAATCTCAGCATTCTCAACGAAAATTGCGTCTTCGGTGTTTCACCTACTTTATCGTTAGATAATGGATCCTTATGCAAAATAAACATTTTGTATCTGAATTGCAACAAACTGGAGTGAAACTGGAGTTTTCTCTCTTTATGTGTTTGATAGATTGAAAAGAATATACAGTAGGACCTCGATTAACTGAATCTCTATTGTAAACAAATATGCGTTTAAATATGATTATATATTATGAGGGGAAATAAATTTTCAAAAATAAAAAATTTATTTTGGAATGTAATGTACATTTTTATTATTTCCCTGGGGTCTTGGTTATCCATCGGGCTTGATTAAATTCGGGCTGTATGGGTCCCCTACTGTAATAGTATTTAAAAATTCTTCTAATATTTTTATTGTTTTAAATTACCCCTTCTCATTTTTGTCATAAATATCATAGACAAATATGAACAATAGTCTTCAATCTTTACAATCAGTCCAGATCAATTGTTGCATTACTTTTTTTAACGAAATTATCAAAGTTTGAACATTTTTTTCAAGAATTCTAGGTGTAGTGTTTGAACACTTTTTGAATCCACTGTATAATGAACGATGTGTACATGGTACATACATGTAAGAACATAATGTACAATCATCTATAATAAGCGGCACGCTTATAAAAACCGAGGGGCGTTGCTTAATCAAAGTGACAGCGATCTCAAAAGAGCAGTGGCCTATAGATTACGACACACATCTAATTTTCTCAACCTGATTTATATTAAGTAGTCTTGTCTAAGCCAGATCGATTAGCCACCTGTCCAATTTGATCCACTTTTCCTTAACTAATCCTTATAAGAACTCATGACTGAAAAGTCAAGAGATTGAATAAATGCCAGAGTAATATTGGCCAATAATAATAGCAATAATAATATTTTGAATGCATATTAAAATTGTGATTTTTATTAAAACAATCGTGAACAAATTCGATTCTTCGGTTTCTTTGATGAAAATTTTGTTCGCCTTGTATGGTCCATAATAGGATCAGAAGGTATCGAAGAGAGACGAGCTACACGCAGCAGGCAGATATCGACCGAATTAATTCGTAACATGCAATATCTGTGCAGAGCCCTCTCGATTCTCGCATAATTGACCGTTCACGTCACAGGATTGATCGAGTAGAATTCGATATCACAGAATTTTGGTTATTTGTTGTCGGTTCTACCTGACGGGATTACATTCAAAGATTAATACTCGCGGCGAGATATTGCCATCGATCGATCGTCACGGCTGACCATCCGTGGACTTATACTACTAGCTCGCTGAAAATTCAACTCTTTCCGACTGTTTTTCTGTCAATTATCGATATCACTTGTTCCAATCTAAATACAAATTATCAATGCTCCGTGAGAAGTAAACTGTGATTAATAGACAGCGGATTTTATGCATTCGTGACAAGAATTAGTATGTAGGTGTAATTTGAAACAGTAAAAATATTAGAAAAATTCTTGTTTCTGATTTGGTCTTGCAAAATTATCAAGACTAAAAATATTTTTCTATGACATTTTTAAACAAACGTTCTCACGACTTGTTTCTGACTGTCTTTTACGATTATTAAAATTATAAAAATGTTTCTATGGGAAATTTTCTAATTAACCCCGTTATAATTTGTATCTTATTTTGTCTTTTACAATCACCAACATTATAAAAATGTTCTCTGGAGAAATTTTGAAATAAATAACCTCACGACTTGTTTTTGATTTTGTCTTGTAAAATTATCAAGACTAGAAAAATATTTTTCTACGAAATTTGTAAACAAACATTGCACGACTTGTTCCGGAATGTTTCTATGCGAAATTTTCTAACAAACCTCATCATAATTTGTTTCTTATATTGTCTTTCACAATGACTAAAATCATAAAAATGTTTTCATGAGAAATTCTACTAAAATCCCATGAGAAAATCCAATAAACCTCGTCACGACTCGTTTATGATGTTGTATTTCACAATTATTAAAACTCCAGAAATGATTTTACGAGAATCTCTCATACAACCCTTTTCTCAAATACACACACCACCGAGAATCACATAAAATCGGAATAAGCACAGCACAAGAGCGGCGTAAAGTGTTCGATACTTCGTGCGTTAATTAGAACTGTTACCGAGCATAAAACATTCACGGCTGGCTATAGCCTGTATCCCCTAGCGTTCACGATCGCGCGATTATATCCACCTGTGGCAAGAAGAAAAAAAAAATCTCGTATCGTAATTCTACGAGTTTGTGCCGATGCGATGGCGGGATTCTCGGTTCCGGTTCCTGATTCGAGTGCACGTAACCGAGCAATCTATCGTCGTAACGAGCCGCTTAGGAACGTCCGTGCTCCTCCGGTTATCGATCCCGGCTGCATTTTTCCGGCAGGGTAAATATTGGATTACCGTGGCCGGTCACGATTATTACCATGAATCCGATTACAAGACGATTTCTCGGGGATTAGGTTGAACGAACTGGCGTCGTTGCCGCTGCGATGGTAAAGATCCGTGTGCCTGGACGCGCGGCCGGGTTTGTAACAGGCGAAATCGACGCCTCCGTGTTACATCGACGAGGAGGATTAATATTTACGTGTCACCGAAGAGACTGGCTAGCGAACCCCGAAAGGTATTGATTCGGAACGGACGATACGCGGGCCTCGTCGAAAAATGCGGGGTGTGCGCGCGGTTGTTCGCTCGATCGCCTGAAAAGAAAGACGGACCTAACGCGGAGAGCAAAAGAGAGAGAGAAAAGAGAGTCGGGTCTCGGCATCAGCCTCCCATGGAGTATGCCCTCGCGACCCAATACCGTCGGCGATCGATATTATTCCTCTGTGCCGAAAATCGTGCACCCGGGCACCACCGGCATATGCCATCCACGGGCTCTGTCAGAGCGGCAAAGTGCATTTCACGTTAGATAGAGCGCAACGATTCGCATCCACCGGCCTTTTCTAATAATAGGCACAGCGGCCGGAGCAGCCATTTCGCGGACCAGCAATTCCAAGCTCGCGATTCCGGCATCGGGCTCGTGCGAGCCGTCCGAACGCGATCGGTCTCGGCGTGGATCCTAACGATCGTATCGACTTACTTCCTCCGATTTCGATCGGCTGGTTTCGCATCCGCCACGTAATTCTTCGGTACGGTCGCGCAATCACCGCACGGGTAGGAGGTTATACGGAGACCCGGCGAAGACTGACCCGACGCGACACCGGTCCCGGGGCGGTTCGTTGGCCACTTACCTGGGGATCGATCGCGGGAGCTGGCTCGCCCCGTGAATTTTCCGAGAATCGCGGGGGAGAACTTGCGGAAAAAACGTAGCCCAGGAGTAGATCCAACTGCGTCGCAACGATCGCACGCCCTCCGGATCGCGTAATGGCCGCGGCAATGAACTGGCGCGGCGCACACTCGGCTTGGTTTGGTTTGGTTTGGTCCCGTTTGGCCTAACCGGCGCGCTACCACCCCGTCCCGGGTCTACGGGTTAGTTCCTCAGGTGGAATTTGGTCGAGCGGCAAAACTCAGCTCCGGGGACCGGCGGGGAATCGATACGCGCGGATTCCGTCGCCGTTCTAATCGAATATCTCGTACGTTCACACCAGGGGGCACACGAATTCGCACACACCGCGCGCACCGGGTCGAATCAATATGCCCGTCAGCCGCCGCCGCCGCCGCCGGCTCCGCTCGGTTTCCCGTAATGTGCGTCGCGGGACAAGGATGATGCTATTCGACGCGGCGACGATTCTTTGTTTCTCGGCGATTGATTTCAGACCGCTCGGGATGCTCGTTGTTTCGAGAGGTGGAGGGGGGAACAGAGCAGACCAGGTTTACTCACCGGAGTCAACGGGATGTGCCGACGCTGGAAAATCCGCGTGTAATCGCACGTATTTTCGCGGCCGTTTGATGGCCACTAGGACGAGACACAGCCGATGGGAGCGCAGAGGGATGCGAGAGGGTGCGAGAGGAGGCCGAGAGAAGAGCGAGAGGAGCGAGCAGGGGTGAAGTCGCAGTGTCATCTGCTGGCCGTTGCATTCGGGATAAGGGGGCTAAGGGCGCATGTGCCATCGTCATGGAGGACGACGGTCCGCTGCCATGATTGGACCACTCGATTCGTCGTCGACGCGCCGCCGGCTGCATCGCCGATCGACAAGATGCGCCGCGGACGGCGTTATCGGGACTCTTGCATCGCCCGCGCTTGTTGCACGCGCGCCTCCCCGGTGCCACATCCGCCGCCAGAGTTCGCGGTCTCGAACAAAACTTCGACGGACGAACGATCTTTTTTTCATTCACCCCGGCGAGCATCGATTTTTCGACGTTCGAGCTAATCTTGTTGTTTCAAACCGCGCTGCCTTGCACCGCAAATAACTCGCGACGCGGTCGGGAACATGGACGAGAGCCGGCATTTCCGGTGGGAAATTCGAAATGAGTTCTTGTACATTAACCCCTTGCCTTATAATAGCGTGTCAGACTCGTGATAAAGATTCAGAACAGAGTCTAATTAATTAATATATATGTTATTAATTTCCTTTAAGCCGAGATGAATTTCTATTTCGATTTTGTTAATGTATAGTTATTGGAGAACATGTAGTGATACAATAGATGTAAAAGTAAGGAAATACCTGGAGGAGAAAGGAGAAGGAGACAGTATTTATATATCGACACCGATTTTTCAATTTTTATTAAAAAGGTAATTAACCAAATTATCGGGTTCATTATATCCGGATTATTATAATGTCGGGTTCCCGAAAATTTCGAGAGTACGACATAAGACACTCTTGAATCTTTTCAGAGTAATCATAGTCACTGAACTCGTAATGAAAGAGACTATCGTTGTAGATGTTTAGAAAAGGGTGGTTTCATTTAAAAAAATGAAGGTGACCTTTTATATATCTCTAAAAAAGTTACATAAAAACAAAAACTTTTTTGGTGTCGTATGAGCCCCGTTTTAACGTTCAACTTTGTCCTCAAGACATTTAATGTATCTTTAAAAACAAGAAAGATAGTTGAGGTGATAACAGTAGGTGACTCACCCTGTATACGGACATATTCTCCATTTTTTAAATTACGTATGACTTTTGCACATATTCGAACTGTCCAAAGAAAATGTTATTTCACAAATTCTAGGGTCCGGTTAAACATAAAACTGAACAATTGCATAAAGATTCGCGGTCTGGTCGCTGAACGCTTTCCTAGTTATACATCGCGCTTCAGATCAGCTGGAGAACTTATCACCTTCGTTCTCGTCGATATCAATTTCCCTCTCGAGAAAGTGGGAAGATATTGTGCGCGCCAACTTGAATTTCCCCAGCAATATGTCGACTGAATCACGTGTTTCCTTTCCACCAGAAATAGAGCGACGCTGTTGGCGCAAGGGCACTTTCAACGAGATCGGTGCTCATTGTGAAAACTGGTACACTACGAACGCATCTCTCGAATCGAAAGCACTTCCTTATTTTGACTTTCTCGCTGACACGCCAACGACCGAGCTAACTTTTGGACATTTGTCGATCGATTGACTTTTCCCTGGACACGAGATGGATCCTCAAAGCCATCATAGCGATACCGAGGAGGTCAGTGCCAGCTTTAGAATTTGTTCTCGTGTCCGTCTGGTTTGGAACGTCAGTCTGTGAAGCTGCGAGGTTACGGGCAAACCGCATGTCGATAATGAAATTGTTCTCCCTTTCGTCTAACTCCCACGATGCGTTCTTGTACGAGTTAATTAGTTCCTCGTACCTGTTAAGACCCGTCGTTCCACTATGACTATAAACTCCTGTAAATACAACAACGCGTTAATGCACGTGTCATTCTAGTGCACATGTCAATTTCTCAATATTTCACCATTCATTTATCTGTTAATACAGATTCTTTAGAAACGACGCTTCTGTATTTGTTTAGAAGAAAATATGAGTGAATAAAAATTATTGCGAAGGTTATTAGTAGGTTCTCATACATTCGTTTTTTTTTTTAATAATTTTATACTTTTGTATAATTTTATATGTTTGAAATGATTACTAGACTGCGGATCTTTATGCAAAATAGAAACTGTCTGCGTCAATTGCAAGAAATAGTATACAAAAATGTTATTTCCTCCCTTACAAGGGGGTAGACTCCTTTTTCCAGGATTGCAAGGGTGCGTGATTCGCCTTCTCATTTCTCGATAATACAAACACGAGGTTTTTCAGTAGTCAAAAACGCCAGATAAAAGATCTTTATGCATTTATGGCTTCAAAACTTTTCAAAAGATGCTCGAAAATAAAATTTCACAGAATCTAGTACAATTTTTATTTATTTCGGATCTGCGAAGACTACTAACACTGAAAACAAGATTTTACATGATTCCACGCTCTGGAAATTTTCCTACAAAAATTGAAAATTGCAGAAACATCCGCAGTCTGGTTATAAGTTATAATACAACAATTTGATATTGTATATCGCAATAATAATGAACATATTCGTGCGTATATAAACATCTCAAATTGTGATTGCATAATAAACATTCATACTTTTACATAATTCTTACCTATATATGTATATTGCAACGCAATTACATATTAATAATTCATGTATTTTTAACTTCGTATATGACGTCACAAAAACAATATAAGTGTAACAATAATGCGAACACAATACGTTCCTCCTGGCTGTATAGTTAGCTTCCTGAGTTTGTACTTTTGAGTTATTTATGTTTTCAGGTGAACAAATTTCAGAAACGTCGTGTTCTCACAATCAGTTTAATATCAATTTACAGTTAATCAGCATCTATGAAATGGATAAATTATTAGTTAATTTAAATACATTTGAAAATATTTTAAATATATAATTTTAAGATTATTTTAAAATGTATTTTCTAAATATTATTTTCGAAATTCATTACGTCTATGCAAACTTTTATGAACAAGTGTATGTCTTTCAACTAGAAATGGCGAACACGACATAGATATTTAATTTAGTCAGAAAAATAAAGTTTCTTACCTGAATATAACAGATTTCGTTCTCGATAAATTAATAATTCGAGTACAATAAATCACTTTCGTCCACTGTGTTTTTATCAGTGTGTCTAAGCTTGAGAAAGGAGGCGCCATCTTTATTTACACGTAGTGATTCCCATGTTGACAATAATATAACTGAGTATGCTTTGGATCATTTATACATTTTTCCAGTATATTTTTTAAGGTACTTCTTCTAGACACGTTCATTTTCTGTAGGCTCTAATGAAACATACAAGAACTTAAGAATTTAGTTTGTTTTGAGAAGTTAGGAGGATTAGTTAACTAGACAACAAATTATAGAAATTTTTAAAAAGTGCAATTGTTTCGAAAAAATTCAGAATTGCTTGATTTTACAATTATTTACTTGAAAAAATTTCAAAAATTCCCCGTTAGTCTCTCGAATACTATAAATGCAACAAATCGAAAACTATAAAGTATGCGAAAAATCGGTTTGTTACAAGAGCGAATACCGTTTAGTTAACATTCGAAAATACTATATATTTCTAATTTAAGATTTCACACGGACGTTTTCAGGAAGTAACAAGATTTTGTCAAACAAAATTGATTTTTTCCGATAAAAAAGGAAATCCCGTATAAAGAGTGTCCGAATGTTAACGGGGGTCACTGTACATGTCGACGCCTTCGCATTTCGCGGAACGCTATATTTGCTTATCCCCAGGAGCGGATATCCGCGAGGAGGCCTCGGTATCGGTCGAAGATGATTTGCCACGCGAACGTTCGCCGATTCGTCGTTCCGCGAAAGCCGGAGTCGTGACGCGGACTGACGAAAATAGTGTCCACTCACTTGAAATAACCGTCGTCGGCCCGAGCGCGCCGCGATTTCCGTGTCCGCTCGAAGCGACGCGACGCGACGTCCGTTTGTCTTCCCGCGATTCATCTGTTATTTCGATAAACGCGGGCGTTTGACGTGTCGTTGATATTTCTGCCGTCGATCCGTCAGCGGCACAAAATTCCGCGATGCGTGATTCTTTGACAATAGGAACCACGAATTTCTCGCAATGTCTAGATAGAGTTCACGTGCATTTTCATTGACGCGAGAAGCCACTCTAGAGCACGAAAAATATGTCGAATTTCGAGAATTTTTCACGGACACGTATACTTTGGTGGACAAAATGATAAGGCAGTGTTGTACACACAAAATTTCACATACAGTCGCCCACAATACATAATAACTTTTTGATAATTGTACCAAACGACCTGATGTTTTGTAAGCAATTAGAAGCATTGGTTTACTAAGTGATGTGCAAAAAAGATTTTCCAAAAATCCTAATTTACAAGGTTACATGCAAAATGTTTGATTATATCGATCGTATATTGTTGTTGAGAACTAAATTTTAAATGCTTTCGGCGCACTGGTTCGATCAAGTATTCTACATATAAACACTATCTGCAAATTTTCACAAAATTTTTATTTCAACGTTTCGATCTTTTTTTAGAAAAGGCAATTTCTTTAACTTTTTTATTTGGGCACTTAATGGATTTTCAAAATATATGTACTACTAATTTTTATCACGAATTCATAAAATCCGCAGTCATGACGATGTTTCCAAATTCTTAAAATCTTTTCATGGATTTCCATTTAATCTACTAATTTTTGTCACGAATTCATAAAATTAGCAGTCATGACGATGTTTTAACCCTTTGCACTCGGAGCTATTTTAACTCGAAAATGAAACATTTCTTCAGACCTAAAATATTTCCATTCTCTATGATTCTTTAAATTTCGTCGATATGAAATTGATATAATACCTCGTACACTACCTAAATGTGTAGTAATTGATTACATACCGATATATTTAATACCGTGAACAATATTTTGAATAATTGTACAGCAAATTTTTATTGGCGCCTCAAAGTTACCGTTCGAGTGCTAATGTTTAAAATTCTTCTGACATTTGAGCCGTTCCGTGTTTCGCCCATTTGGTCACGCGAGTGCATACAATCCGCAATTAATGATTATCTCTGCAACGATGGATGAGGAAGAAAAAGAAATCAGTGAAAATGTTGCGTCCTTCGGAACGGATATTTCGAAGCGGTGGACGAGTGAATGGTACAACTGCGGCGCAAGCGGTTGGACATTATGAACGGTCGGACAATAAAAGCGCCTCTTTCGAAACTCCGATTTCCTCGGACACGAGATTCGCACGTGGGCTGCGTGTGAACGTGCGATTTAGAAGTTACGAACGCCACGAGCAATCCCGGCCGATTCACGAACGCCAACGAGCAGAGCTCGCTGGGAGGAATGCGGGAACAACGGGTTGCAACATTAGTGTCAACGACACGCGGTTGACGTTTGTCCATCAGAATACGATGATTTTCTTCGTGGTAGCCTGACCGTTCGCTCGCAGATTTGGCAGTAGCGAGCGTATTAGTCACGGGGCGGTATGTATTCGCTAGCAGCGTATCGTTTGTTGTCTTTTGGACGGCGGCCACTCGCTTTGAAATGGGAGAGTGTCATGTTCCCTTTCTTCGAGGCAATTTTCACCTGAGATTTTAATCTTGAGCGCGAATTTGTCGGGCTCAAAACGGGCCGAGCCGACAGCGCTGCGTTTGCATTATTGACTATTCTTTTTACATACCACGTTTTTCACGAACAAAACACTCGGATTGAGGGTATACAGTAGAGGGGTCCCATAGAAATCACCGACACATTTCACCGACTCCAGATTTGATCGACAATAACTTTGAATTTTGCGATTAATTTGATAGAAAATACTCGTGCTTAAAAAATACATATACAGGGTGTCCCAAAATTCCGTCAACAGCCGGAAATGGGAAGTTCCTGAGATCATTTGAAGCGGCATTTTCCTTTGCAACAATGTTATCCGCGGCTTTGTTTAGGAGTTATTAACGAAAAACACGGACCAATCAGAGCGCGACCTAGACGCGAGTTGGCACTTTCGGCCAATAGACAGTTGGCGCGCCGGGCCGATTGTGCCAACTCGCGTCTAGGTCGCGCTCTGATTGGTCCGTGTTTTTCGTTAATAACTCCTAAACAAAGCCGCGGATAACATTTTTGCAAAGGAAAATGCCACTTCAAATGATCTCAGGAACTTCCCATTTCCGGCTGTTGAAGGAATTTTGGGACACCCTGTATAAATGACTCCGTTTGAGAAAATGTGGAGTTCGCGAACTTAGTTACCAGCCTAATAATATATTATTATGCAATCCGTTCGATTATCCGAAACATCTCGGCTCCAATTAGTCCGGAAATTTGACGTATTATGCAATTTAGTGTAACGAAGGCCGAAAGGCTAAAGAAGATATTTCTAGCATGTGCACAAAAGGGGGTCATCGGACACTCGGAAGGACTCAATTTCTTTATCCGTGACCTTGGTCAGGCGCCAGCGCTCGCCCTCATCCGGACAGACGGACGGCACATAATTTCCTTTTTTCATTGTATAAAAGAGGGTCGAATGGCTGACACGATCGAATTCCGCGGGAACTCTTGCTCCGAGGAGCTCATAAAGCCGTGTGTTCCCGTCAAAATCCGTGTCCCCCAACTTTGGAATTTAATATACGTAGATCGGAAGGCTATTTTCAAAAGTCCTCGATAAACTTCTCTCATAACTTCGCGACGAATTCACTGCAGTGCAGCCGTCTTCAATACGGGCCGGAACATGGTTAAATTTTGGCAACGCTGTCTCACGTCCGATTCGAAGTGATCTGAAGTCGTTCGCGTTATATCCAGGGTTGGCACCTTATCATTATAATTCGTGTAATTCGCACATGAAACCGGAGATGTAAAAAGCAAAGAGAAAGATCTGTTCTCGAACAGAACAAAAAAGTACTAACCTATGTATGTCGAAAAGTTAGTAGGTCAGGAGATACTCCAATTTAAATAATTCTAAAACACAATTACTGTCGTACCATGACCTTGCACTAATAAATAAACGTTAATGGCTTAGTACGACAGTAATGACGTTTTAGAATTATTTAAATTTAAATATCTCCTTTTATATATACTAGTGCTTTTTTATAACGAATGTCCAGCTGCATCGATTGATGTATTAAAAAATACTCATTCCATTAAAAAAAAATGAAGGTGACCTTCATATCTCTAAAAAAAATTACGTAAAAACAAAAATATTTTTGGTATCGTATGAGCCCCATTTTACCATTCAACTTTGTCCTTCAGACATTTAATGTATCTTTGAAAACAACAAAGATACTCAAGGTGGTCAAGTTAGGTGAAATACCCGGTGCAACATTTTTTCATATTCCTGCTGGTTTCCGTAATAATTGACTGTCTCAAGATAAATGGACCACCCTGTATGTTCAGGACTGATGTTCTGTCTGCATGCAGTGTTGCCACATCCCGTGTTCCGGCCTAGACATGGCCTGCACCCTTTCGCACCGGTACAACATACCCTCTGACGAGGATCGCGTACTCGGGCCCGACTATAAACACGCGTAAAAATAAACGCGGCGCGAAAAAGAATGCTAGAACTATCCGCGGAATGTAATATATCAGACGCCGCCGAATATAGAGTGCTATTTCTGCTGATAAAGCCTCATAGAAAATGCGCGAGGCTCGAATAAAGCACGGGCAAACTATTATTTTCCGTCGGAGCTCCGAGTCTTAGCAGACTTTTTTCGTTCCGGACAACACCCGCCACCAGAGACTTTATTTATAATGCTCGTTCCACACTTCGCGAAGAGGAATTCAGCCGTTTCGTCGTTCAGATCCTCAGCTACAATCTCGGTTATAGTCCTCCACTATAGCGTACATATTTCGTCATTCGCGTTTCCCCGGGGCAGGGTATCGCCAGCAGAAAGACGATCTAAATCGTGGCCCGGTGTCATCTCGCAAGTTTTATGAGTCAAATCCGCCGTGATTATGTAATTCCGTTGACGCGGATTCGCCTAATTACTTCGGGATCCCGCGGTACGTGCCAACGGCTGTCGAATCGCTCGCTGCGCAGTTCATAATCATCGGAAAGAGACCGCAGCCGCAGCCGCCGCCGTCGGGATAATCTTGTTCCCTAATTAGTTCGAGCAGGGGAAGCTCCGAGATTATGATTAGCACGATAAATCGTTGCTGCCTCGAAATGCAATGTAATTTTAGGTCGTGGGAAACTGGTTAAACTGTAGTCGCGAGGAATTGAACGATTTTGGCGCTGGTTCTGAATGTATCAGCGGCTGCGAGAAGACGCGTGTCGATTTTGATAATTCGGGTTTATCCATTCGTTGAATTGTTAGTTTTTTACTATGTTTAATAGGCTCAAAATAAAATAGTCTGTTTAAATTTTTCTAATATTTTTGCTATTTTAAATTACACCTACTCATTTTGATCATAACTGCATAAAATCACTGCAACACACTGTATAATAATATCGATTTTTTATGGCACGTTGCAGGCATTCAGAAGAAAATTACGCGAGATTACTTGTTAATGTCGTACCTGTATTTGTTTACTTTTACGCTTGTTCTTGTTTTTTCTTTTTATATTTTTATATTTTCCATTTGTTTTTATCAGTTCTACTGAACGTCTGTAAACTTTTGTATAAAAGGACCTCGATCCGTATATAATAATAATAATTATTATTATTATTATAATAATATCGTATCAGACTCCAGATAAAGATTCTGAACAGAGTCTAATAACTAAAATTCTCTTTTGGTTTTGTTAATGTGAATATAGAAAATTGGAGAACATTGAAAGAAAATTGCCGAACAATAGATATAAATTTTCTCCTTTTTTAGGAAATTACGGACCACAAAAAAGTTCCAACCACTGAAACAGTAAAATAAATCGTAGTGTAAGGTGTTAAGAAGAGATCCTGTAAATTATATCGTTCCCGCGACACCGTGATTCGCACGCTCCTATGAGATCCAATTATTCGCGATTTGTTGGGCCGAAGAACACGAAGTTTCCAGCCCTGAGGAGAATTCCTGCCAATATCTGTCGCGAAATTTATCGGCACCGCTTCGTTCGGTGTTTACAAGGACGCGTGTCAACTTCATTCAGACGAAACGGAACGTCGCACGAGCTTGAGCTCGTGGCTTCTGGAATTATTTATATCTCGCACGTGCTCGGGCCCTGATCCGACGTGTTACGTTAGGTTCGCACGTTCCGAACTGTTTCGTCGCTCACATACCTGTATTTTTCCTTTCTGGTGACAGTTGACGTGCATCCTTGACACACGAATTAACACCTCGAGTGCCATGTTGGTTATATACACAATCCTTCACCAAACCTGAAAATCAATTTTTACTTCTGTTCACAGTTGTATCACAAATGTTGGCCGAGACTCTTGATCTAACCAGTCCATACATGTATATCTCGGCGAATCTGGCGAGAGCCGAAACGGTTACCCCACCGGGGTAAATAAACAAACTTTCGCCTCTAGCAGCTAGTAATATGCGCGTGGGACGCGTTCCGAGCAACCTAATCTTTCTAGATGATTCTCTTATTATTTATTGATTTATTATTTAATGGTCCACTTCCGAAAAGCAAATAAAAATTATAGTTTTTTTATTTATTTCCGTAAATAATGGGAATTTTTAAAAATACTTGAGATAAAAGTTGTAGACCTCATCAAGGTACATATTTTTTGTCCTATTGACTTTTCTCATGAAGGCAATAGTTTCTGAGAAAAATGATAGATCAGAGGAGTTATATGGAGTTTTTAACATTAAATATCGTTTTTCTCCAAAACTATTGCCTTTATGACTAAAATTAATAAGACATGAAATGTGTATCTCGATGAGACCTACAACTTTTATTTGAAGTATTTTTCAAAATTTCCATTAAAATCGGAGGGGTACCTTTTTTTAAATAATTATAGTTTTTTGCGAATATCTCGGCAACCGTTCATTTCCGCAAAATAATTTTTTCGTTATCGTATTACCCTCCTCCCCCCACCATACGCGCCTAATACCCACCACCGCAGGCGTTGTCACTATACTAAACCGCCGCCCTAAATTCTTTTATTGTTTGTAAACGTTGTCCCCATATTGAAAAACAATAATTCGTGATCGAAAGCGTTAAAATTAGGGGTGTGCGAGTACTCGAAATTTCGGGTTCGGGTCAGGAAATTTGTTCGGGATCGAGTCGGGATCCCGATAATTTATAAAGTTCCGGTACCCGAAGTGGTAATCGGATCGGGTCGGTCAAGTAGAACAAACGCGTTCGAAGTGACCACATGACGAATCGGGATCTGTGCAACCATAAAAGGAGCATCTTCTCACGCCGGTCTGCGTGACCGCCACGGCCGGAAACGCGGAATTAGATTCGATTTTGCGTCGTCGAACGCAATGCCGACGCGATCATCAATGAACGGCTACGTCAGCCGCCGCGATGCCCTCGACTATAATAGTAAACCCGAATTCCACCGTGGCATACTCACGGACGTCGTATACGTAAATTTACCTGGGATGCGTCAGAATACGTTTTCCGACGGGGGTTCCACGACATACGGAGAGGCTGATTCACTGCTCGAACAATGCGAGTTCAATAGGAGGTTCATTCCCAAAAGGGTTGACTTGATTTTTAGCAACTCTACTACTTGAACTCTCCGTTAGGGTGCTTTTATACCGAAGTTCGCGGCGGACTTGAGTCCGCGGACTCGGCTATAAATTTCAAGCGTGGCACAAAAAAAAGGTCTCTATGGGCTCCACGGCTTCACGGTACGTTAAGTTTAGGGAAACGATAGCTTCCCTCTAAAGCGGTAGGATAAAGATATAAACTTCTTCGGTTAAGCGGACTTCGGTATAAAAGCACCTTAAAGGCGCTTTTACGGCGGGCCTCCGCGGCCCGGGCCGCCGGGGCCTTTTCTCGTAAATTTTCGTGCGGGTCGACAGGCCCGCTGTTCCCCGCTATGCGTGGCAGAAAAAAAGGTCTCGTCTCTTCACGGTTACTTACAAAATGAAGGTATCCTACTGCCTTAGAGGGAAGCTAATGTTTACCTAAACGAACCGTGAAGAGACGAGACCTTTTTTTCTGCCACGCACAGCGGGGAACAGCGGGCCTGTCTACCCGCACGAAAATTTACGAGAAAAGGCCCCGGCGGCCCGCCGTAAAAACACCTTTATACGTCATTCTGCCCGTGTCGATCACAGTGGTCCAAACGGCCGATTTAGGACTGCAAAAGTCAAAAAACCAAACAAGAAGTACTTGGGCATTTAATACTATTTCTTACATCAACACACATGTCTGTAGATGTTACAATCGACAATTTTACTTCTCAAATCAATTATTATTAAGCGTGGCAAACGTTGAAAGTAACATTTTTCCCGAACGCCCATATACTCGACAGAGTGTGCGGCGGTATATTCCGCTGAGCGTAACGATGGTGTCGTGCCGCGGTGAAGTAGCAAACAAGAGAAAGAGCAGAAATTAATTCAATTAGAACTCACTTATTCAGCCGTAAATGCAGTTGCTGCTTCGAAGTGTATCAGCATAAATCAAGTCACAGACGGTTCTAAATGCCTGAACTTCTGTTGTTTTCTTTTTGAATATGCACGAACGCTGATCGTTCGACTGAGAGTGCCATTTGTGCGCCAAGGGAAGCACCAAAAGTTTAGTATCGAGAATTCTTGGCAAGCACGAAGCGCCATGTTGGAACAGCGTAGTACCTCAAAGGTTGCACGTGGAGGTCTTTGAGTCACGCATTCCGACAGAAACACAAATCAAGGGGACATTGTTCTTCATGTTACCAGCTGACTTGGGATTATGGAAATTTGCGCATTTACGCGAATTGCGTAAACTTCAAACATCCTTGGAAGAGATTGCTCGTACTGTGCCTATAAAATATTCCTCACTAAATTTGATTATACAAAAATTAACTGTATTTTATTAAAATTCATTAGAAATACGAAAGTATCAGCGAAATTTTAGAGACAGAAGATACAGTAATGGCTACCAAAAAGTACGGGAAAATCAAAAAATTAATCAACTTGTATGAAATTATGATTCTATAGATAGAAATAATACTTGAGATAATAGAATTGAATTTTTGAATTCCACAGTAAAAATAAACACCTGTTTAATAATTTTTTTATTTGTTCTTCAAAGTTACTTTCACGGAGCATAAAATAAAATGTTGTATATTCAGTGAACTTGGCAATTTAATATCGACACAAATTAAAAATGAAAATTATTGTAAGAATATGTACTATCTAGAAAAAATAATAAACTTTTTAATGGAAATAAAGATAATAGTAAATACCATGTGAACAAATTTGAGTGATTGAAAATAATTGCACTAATTTCGAAGTACGAGACTCAGCTTCTAAAAATATTAGCTCTGAATGAGAAGGAAATTTGTCATGTTATATAATTACACCGAAAATCGACAAGAGATTCCAAACTTTTGGCAGCCAGTGAGAATACGAAATTCTATCGTTCGACCGTTTTCTTACTAATTACTATTTCATCGTTTATTTCAGAAACTAACATACACTGGTTCGCGTGTAACATCTTTGTCTAAGATCGTTCAATCTAATTTCTGCTGCATGAAAAATAAATCGAATTCTCGAGTGGCGGAAAGAATTCGTTATTATGGCCATGTGCAACGACTGGAATTTCATCGAAATCTTGATACTTAAATTTAGCCAGGCATGCGAGCTGAGATTCCTTCGTATTGGTTTAAACCAAGTTTTGATCACGCTGTTGTGTACATCCTCTTCAAGGCGAAACTCACTTATTTATAAATATTATAATGAATACCAAGTGAATTTTATGATAAACACGAATAGATGCAATTTGAAGCAGTAGACAGATGATTATTTAAGAATAGTTATATTTATTTAAGGATATTAGTATATCAGTTTTAGCTTGTTAAAATCATTAGAAGACAGGAATTTCTACTTGGCTCCTCTTTCTTGTAATTGAAACAATTTTTATTTTCCATAAAGATTCGCAGTTTAAATGTAAGAATTACTTATTTATAAGAATCGTGAGATGGTCAATGTAATTTTCCTAGGACAACCAAGTCAAACTAGAGAAAATATAAGCAAGTGGTAAAGGTTTGTAATAATTCGATACACCACAGATTAGATTAGACTTAAGCACAGTGTTTGCAATCTGCTGCACATCCGTATGCATCTAATCTAATCTGCAAGATTAAGTCATTTCAACCATCGTTCGCATTTTCTACTTTATACCGAGGAAGACGAAAGTAACATTACAACGAACAAATAAATTACAAATAAAATTTCAAATCGAATAAAAGTAACACACGATAATTGCTCGAACTTCTCATTAAAAACAACATAAAAAAACGAATTATTAAAAAAAATGTTTAATATATTGAATGAATGAAATGAATTTATGTATTATAATAATGATTATTTATGCAAAATAAAAACTGCCCGAGTCTATTTTAACAAGTCAAAAATAATGTACCAACATTTCTTAATTTCGTGAGTTTGTCGATTGAAATTTCCCCTTAAATTCACAAGTGAAGTTTTTCACAATCATCTCGTAAGCTAAAGCCGACCGACAAAACTTCTGAAGGGAAATGTTGTTCAGAACGGTGACCTTGACAATATAATTCAAGGTCATTGAAATCTAAATTCTTCCAATGTATTTACAGTTTAGCAAAATCCGCAGTCCAGTAATTATCGAGCAAAACAAGAGTGCTATTCCGAATCGATATTCGTTCTATTTATTTGGAAGAGAGCTCGTTGGAGCCAGCCAAGATGCTCGCGAGGAATTCACAGTGGTTGCGATCAGATCAGGTTGAATCGTGAGGTGTCTGTGTAAACAAACAAGCGGTTTAGAAGCGTCGGTCGAAAAAGCGGCCGCGAGTCGGTTCATGAATGAATACGACAGTGACCGCAAGACGCGATGAGGAAAGGATCAAAAATTCATCATTTCCGGCGAACATGCCAGCTACTGGCAGCCAATCAAAATCGTCGAATCCGCACAGAATTGGCTCGCAAATGCGGCAAATATTTCCGTTAAGCCGGCCCTCCGGAAATTCTTGGTGGGAGCTTTTTGACGTCGGTCCTGTCTTATAAAAAGATGCTCGGCGTCGCGACGCCGTATTCACCGAGCGATAGTCGTCAAGATATTATAGAACACGTGACGTCGCGATAAAACACCGCGAAAGTCTACGACTAGTCGGTTTCGGTTTACCACACTTAATTCATTCGCATCGAACAGTATTATTATAATAGTTTAGGCTGTTTCCTGTCTTATCGTACTCTTGTTTTTAATTAATTTACTGTGAAACAATGTCTTCAGTGATGTATGTGAGTATATACGGGACACAGTGTATGCATGCATCGTTTGGATCCTAATGTAGCCGAAGTGTGAACTAGGTGTTTCAAGCTTAGTAATCTGTTCGCTCGTTGTCTGATCTAAATCGTCCCGTTTCACTTTTAGTGTACCTATTACTCCTGTTACTGTGGCTGGACTGCGGATTTTTATGGCAAATAAATATTCTTTGCATTAATCACTTTAATCGGTGGAAAATAATGCAACAGCATTTTTGAATTGTTTAAACGTTTTCAATGTTTTGCAGTCGGCCAACACAGTTTTGTTGCAAATGCATGAAATCCACAATGCAGCTCTGACTTTGTTCAGTTCTTTTAATGTTTCTATCAATTTCTTATCGCAGTCATTAACGATATTCACTCGTCTTCTTTCTAAAATATTTTACGTGTTCGTTTACACCTTGATCATTTTATTATAGTCGATTAAGTTCTGAGAATATCTTGTAATAATGCAAATATAAATTGGAAACATGTGCACATTTGCAAAAACGGATAAACGAAGCTCAATAAAAATGTATTTTTCCTTTTAATAATTTCAATAAGTCGAATTGATAAAAGTTTTCTACCATCCATGAAATCCGCGGTCTATTCATTACATTCCTTCCAACGATCAACTCTTTTGCAACAATTCAAACAATAAGAATCGATAGTACTGACGGCCGAGGGACAAAGCATATCAAAGGCATAGATAAGAAGAGAAAAAAAAGAGAGAGTCTAGAAAGACAAAAGAGAAGTTATTTTATAAGCTGCGAATGACATATATATCTAAAAATAATTAAAATTCGAAAACAAAGTAAGAATAACAGACCGATGCTGCTTAAAACAAAAACATTAAAAAGGACAAAGAATTTTCAATAATTTCAAATTAAAAAGTTTCAATAATTTTTTTAAATAAAACAAGTTTCCAGGTCAATTACGTGGAGTAGAAATTAAATAAAAATGTATTCCTTCTTTTGATAATTTGGAATAGTCCAAAATAATCTAAGAATTTTTTTCATACCTCTGATGTCTTCAACGTATAAAATTTAATAAAAATGTAGTTCTTCTGATAATTTCAAAAAGCTGAATAAGGTGCAAGAATATTTTTCCATACCTTCAATATTCTCGAATTTAGCTATTAACAAGGAGGGGATAGAATCTCGTGCGAGGATAACGCGTCGCCGGTTGTATAAACATGGCGCGGTAGTAACAGTGGGTGAAAATTTGACAGAATGCCATCAGACTGACTTTTATGGTCAGGGCCGGTTAAATGGTTCAGGCTGGCTGTTTTCCAACATTCCGCGCTGATTAGGCGCACCGTGACACTGACGTCGCGGAGAAACTTCTCCCCTTCGAGTGTCTGAGCCAAAATATTCGAGAAAAAAAAGTCGCATTCTCCCTGAAATAAGTCAATTTTTCGTTTCGCTTTCGTCGTCGCAAATTAACCCCATCGCGTGTAACAACTAGTCAGATTCATAATACAGACATGTACTAAATATTGATATTATGTATTTCATCCGTTTCAGTCGAAATGAAATTCTATTTTTTTGTAATTAACAGACTAATAACTGCAAGAAACAGGAATTTGTACATATTTCATTAATAATTTTGACGAGTTGAGTGTACGTTGATATTTTTTAATTACTTTCTCTTCTGTATTAAACGGGTACCCATTTTTGTCATAAATGCATGAAATTCGCAGTTACAGTGACTCCCACTAATATTCGGACGCTCTCAAAAAGCCGATAACTTTTTTAAAACTGGATTATACAATTCGAACTTTTTTGGGCAGCTGGAGCAATTAGTTTATTACAGGATGGGACAAGAAATTTTTTGGCGATTGCAATTGGTCGGAATTGTATACAAAGTACTAAAAGTTGCGTTTCTCAACTTTTTAATGTGGACCTACATTGAAAATTTAAAAAATATGTTTTGTAGATCTGTGTCAATTATATGCACCGTGGAAGTTTCATCGAAATCGGTTGCTGCCGGATAAAACTACAGATATTGAAATATGTAAGAATCCTTAAAATTGAGGTTGGAGGCCGAAAATCGTGAAAAACTGCAATTTCTTGTAGCTCATTGCAACGTCGACCAATTTTAATGAAATTTTCAGAGTATGTTTCATTGATACAGATCTACAAAACGTGTTTTTTGTAGATTTTCAACATAAGCCCATATAAAATAGTTTCGAAATACAACTTTTAGTATTTTCTCTGCAGTTCCGACAACTTGAAATTTTCTTCAAAAATTTTTTTCACGTTGTGTAGCAAACCAATTATACCAACTTCTCAAAAAAGTTCAATATTACGAAAGTTATCGCCCTTTTAAGTGTCCGAATATTAGCGGTAGTCAATACTGGAAGTAGAATTAGTCGATCATGACCAGACGCGTCAGAAGAGCCTAGTAATAGCACACGCATTAGCTGCGTTTCTCCAAACTCGATTTTTTCGAAAACGGGACGGCGACCAAAAAAATGTTACTCCTTTTTTCCGACTTGTTTTTGCATTTAGAATCGTAAGCCGGCCGCTTGTACCGTGATTTCCGACGCACCCTGTATATTTCCCCGTTCTTTTAAAACATTACGGAAGACAATCTTGATTATTGTAACCGTGAAGAAACTAGTATGGCAAGGGGTTAATTCGAGGAAATTTGTTTAACCCTCGAATATCGGGACTCGGGTCCATTTGCGCCCAGCGTTACAAACGTGTCATCTGGATTCTAATTTTCTAGCAGCCGATTCAAAGAATTAACTATTTATTATACCATTAACTCTTGTTGATGATTACACAAATTTGTTTCTGAAGACTGTGAGTGGCAAATACGTACTTCAGACGCACATCTTGATGACACTAGGGGATTAGAAGCCCCATTGTTCTCTCTGACGCTTTTAATTCTAACGATACCAACGTTAGTTCGAAGACGCGCCGTTTCGGTCACACACGGAAATTGGAACTGCTCTTTAGTGATTTTAGGAAGTGCCTTTAGTGATTGTGAAGTAAGATTAGTGAATATCGCACGAATAAAATTAGTAATCATTTCCGTCTTCCAGAGAATAAATGACGATAGTTTCTTTCAATAGAAATCAATAATCATGAACGACAGATCGAACCATAATTTATTAGAAAATATAAGATCGAACAGAAAGGTCGGATGTGTATTAACAACATAATCAGTATAATCATTTGATTCATGGAAAATAATATTGAAAAAGTGATTTTTGAGACACCCTGTATAGAAATAATGTAATCTACGTGTTTCATATTTTACTCGACTGTAGTTCATTCTACGCGTCGACGAACAATTAAATTAGCGCGGCTTATCTAATGTAATATAATTTGTTTATGTCATAGGAATCCTTAAGTGACAAGGTGGCGATGTTCAACCAAGTTGCGAACCAACACCAGGACAAGCAAAGTAAGAATCCGTTTACGTCCGGACTGAACCTCGAGAAGAAGACGTTCTCGAAAGAAGAGTATGGCAGGTAAAATTCCTTGCGGATAAAATTAACCAGAGACCGAAATAGATATATTTTGTATGAAAAAAATTCTGTTCGAACTTGTATGCTCCGTTTACTAAAATGCAGGTGCTCTTGGCAAATTTTGTTTTATTGCGAACTTGAGAAAAATAAATATTTAGACTGTTTTTCATAAAACGAAAGAAAATAAGAAAAGTATTGTAGAATGCGCATTTTTCGTGTGAATATTTTTCAAAAAATTACTACACTCTAAGTTTTAAATGAAATAGAAAAGTTCTTTTCAAAAGTTTCATATGTTCGATCTCTGAAGCGAACAGTAATCGCACTAAAGTAATTAATAATTTATATTAAATAAAGTAGTAATCCCACTAAAGTTCATATTTTGATTTCTATGAACGTCTACGATTTTGATTTCAGACCAAAAGCCGGCTCCTTGACGGACATCCGGGGTCGCAAAGCAGCTGCGCATATCCTCAAAGAAGTAGTTGAACTCTGCGAGATCATCTACCAAGAGGGCACACCGTGTCGGGACCATCCTGAAATCACCGCGATCACATTCGGTGATTTGTTCAACCTCTACACCCACATCAACGACAAATGCGTCGGCCTTCTATTGAGGGCCAGGAAACAGAAGTTCCTTGACTTCGAAGGGGAATGTCTTTTCCAAGTAAGCACCTCATTACCACAGGATGCATAAAAAATGCACGAATTGAAAAACATTTTCGCCAATGTTCGTGGATTATTTCAATTCGTTTCGCATTAAAAAAATTAGAGTCATTCATCCACTGCAATACACAAATGATTAATATTAGTATTATGAGTCATGTTGGTCATTTGTGTCTCGCAGTAAATAAATGACGATAGTTCCTTCCAATTGAAATGACTAATTCTAGTCACGTGGTTAGATATACAGAGTGTTCCACGTAACACTTTTCACGATTTTCCAATTAAGTGGTTGCGATAATCTGACAAAATAATGTTTTAAACCAAAGTCGATCAGCTTTGGATAAAGACTTAAGAGTCTTTTAAGAGTCATTCTTATGGTATATCCGAACAAACCAAACTTTATTAGGATTTTTAGAATGCGAAAGTGTTAAAGTAGCATCCACAATGATAAATTTTAACTTTCTAGTCGTCGTTTCATTAAATTGATAAGTTATAGGTGATTTGATATTGTCCGATAACGTTTTTCATGTTAGAGGGATGATACTATATTTCATTAATAAATTTTCGTAGACTGTGGTTTCATGAATTGTTGCTAATTTGTTGCAGAGGCGGGACGACGACGTGCCAATATTCCTGATCAAACCGATCGGCGAAATTCGCCAGATGTTGAAACAGCGGCTACAGGAGATGGCAAAGGAGATGCCAATAAGTTAACACTTACTTTCCCCATCGTTTTCCCGATCCTCCGAACGATTATCGACGCGTTGTTGTTTCGCCATTGTTGTCCTATATTGATTCGCAGTACGATCGTAAGAGCAACGCGAATTGACCACTATTGTATAGTATGTGACTTGCGTTTGAGTTTGAGAATGCTGAACCGAGTGATTGCGAGCTGGTGAGTGTGTTGACGTAGGTAGATCGACGTAAGAAATTGAATACCTAAAAATGTGATATGCTATAGGATACTAGAAATAAAATCAGGTTTTGTAGAATCTGCTGTTGTTCTTCCGCGCCGTCGCTGCGCGACCCCCACCATTAATTTTCCGGTGCTCCCACTCTTTAACACCACTTCACTTTATCTCTAGGGGTGGGGAACTATTTCTTTCATAGGATACCAGTCGAATGGTGGGGGACGCTGGTAGCCATTGAGAACCAGTGACGCCAGATCAGGGGAACTGACTTGAATTGAGGGGAATACAGTTACCCTCTCTCTGCCACTACCGAGTTAATCACGACGCAGGCGTAACGTGAATCGGCCGCCGGAAAATGGGGGAATAACGTCGTAGAGGGGGAAGGGTAGAGTGGGAGACACTGCTGAAAACGGGGGAAGAAACGGTGTGCGGCTTAGAGTCGCCAGATTGAGATTTGTATCTCCACTAACACAAGGAGAGAGGGTAACTTCCTCCCCTCAATTCGCGTTCCTTCCCCTCATCTGGCGACTCTGCTGCCAGTTCCCCGGCTCTACCGTAGAATTTATATCGAGCACAACGAGGGGATGGTTCCATCGTTTTTCAAACCTTTATTCGTACAGAGCTGTTGGCGTACAACATTAAAAATAACGCAAGGTTTGTCGCTGTTTTAGAAGAAAATAATGAAACTTGTTCTTCGACACTTTCCCTCGAATTGTGGACGATTCGAGCGAGAACGATTGGAGCGTCCGCACAGCCATTCAATCTTATACAAAAGGAACGACGAATCGAAAAAATAAAACGATACACGAGAGAACAACGCATACACTACTTCGATAACATCCCCCAAAACTGGGGGAAAAAAGATAGAACACTTTGCACCTCCGGTTGTCTTTCGATGAGGGGATCGTCGTGAATAACGATGTGCTTGAACGTACTGTCCAATATCCGGTACACAAGCAATACATTCTCCTTCGACGATTGCAAACTCTACTATGTTAAGTCTCTAGTTGCTAATTAGAAGAAATGAGCTCTTACTTTAATGGATAATGAGAAGAGACGACGACGAGAAGAAGACACGGAGAGAAAGAGATTGAGAGAGAAAAATAGAGACAGAGAGAATGTAGTGCAATTACCGTGAACGAGGGGTTCGTAACAAGAATGATCCGAAGGAGCCTGGACGGATCGATTCCGTTTCTTTCGAGTTTTTTAAAAAGGGGCATCCTATTGTCTTTCTGTTACAGAAACGTCGTTCAACCTGAACCCTGACAGCTTCGGACGGGGGTGGTCGCCGCGAGAAAACAAAGTGGGAAGTAATATGAAAAATAAAACAGGTCAAATGTATTCTTTATCTTACATTTATCATCACTGAACAACACAGTATTCTCTTCTTCATCGCTGTCGTTAACGTCACCGACGTCCACGTGCAACCCATCGGCTACGATAGGGATCGTGCTTGCAGATTCACTGAAACGTTAACAATAGAACGCGCGACGTTGCTCTTCGAGGGTCAAACTCAATTCTTCCAAGGATTCTTTTCGTTACGAACTCCCCGAAGTTGAGAGACTCGAGCGGCCATGTCGTCGCTACGGTTTCTCAATCGTTTCGCATCGTTATTCGCGATCGAAGTGAGGAAGGCTCGCCATGAAAAATAAGAAACAAAGAAACAAAGAAACAAATAGAAGGGAAGACGACGCGGCGGATCGTCTCGTCGAGACGGGACACGAGACTCGAATTGGCCAACGCTGTTGTCGAAATCATTGTCTGACTCTAGTGCCAGACCGGAGCATTATTAATCACATTCCCAATTGAAATGTGACCTCTAGACAATGTTTCAGGTAATCTCTTCCAATCCGAATGAAGCATACTCGTGCGCTAGTGGTTCGAAGAAAATTCGCAACTCCTAGACTACTTTTTTCAGGTAATCTTGGATACTTTTTTGACCTTGACAAAGCGTTCCACGGCGATGCTAGGAATTCGACGAAACTCCTGGTAGCTTCTGGACAAACTTTTTCAGGTAATCTTCGATACTTTGACCGTGACGAACCGTTCTAGTTTCTAGACAATTTTCCAAATAATTTAACGAAGCATTCCGACATTCTAGGAGTTGTCCGCAAGAGTGATAAATCATTCGACACGTTCACTTTCGTCGCGCGCGTGGAATAACGTCTGCCCGGGTCTGGCAAGCACGGCATCTCTCATCAGTCTTGGCGAGGAGTCGGAGGAACTAGCTCGAAAATGGACTCGTCAAGGTCGTCGAGTATCTCTCCGTAAGTAACAATCAGAACGTCTTCAGGCGGCTAAGTCCACCCGTGCGCTGCCAGGAGGGCATAATCACGGCGACAAACGTAAGAGGGGTTCGAAGCAAAACTCGTCGGAGAAACATAGAAGATGTTTCAGGCAATTCAAATCCTTCTCGCTTGAGGTCCGATCTCTGTGCGCTTTCTTTACGAAAAAAATACGTATGTATATATATATTTAATGTCTCTTAAAATATATATATATATAATAATAGTAGTAATAATAATAATAATTTTACCCTTTAAACATCGCGCGTGTTATATACGTATTATGTACAATGGTTAAATCTTAAATCGCGAGCTTGATCGATGTCTCCAGTGGCGTAAGTTTCGCGCGCGCAGTGACCGCGAGAGAAAGGCTTCCCCGCGAATTCCGTATCTTTCGCGATCCTGCCGGCTGCGATCTGCACCGCGTCGAGCTTCGGATGCTCGCGGAAGCCCTCGCGAAAATTACGTCACCGATCAGATTACAGTTCCTTTGGTTTCGTCCTAAAAAGTATACCACTCGAACCAAATGGCAAACGGGCTGACGCTTCCTCGTTCCACTGCTTTCCGCTTCACTCCCGCAGTTCGCTCTGTCTCTCGTCTTGCGTTCCCATTCGTCGACGTGGTTGTTCCCTGGTCGCACTTCGACTGCGCGAATAACGTGCTCCCGCTGCATTTCGTTTGGTCTTGTCCCGCTAGTCCGGCGAACGCGTCCACCTCCGGGCTTTGGAAGAGCAACGGCTCTGCTATCGTACCAGCTACCTGGCTCGTTAGCTACTCCGGTCGAACGACAGAGGGGAAACAGATTGCGTCAACCGGTCGCGTCGGACGGGATCCTCTTTCTCGGGGAATCGAGAATGAAGAGCGACCTCGAATTTCGAAAGGGTTTCCCGGTCTGGCTGGACGTCCTGGATGACTGTTTGCTGGTCGTTATAGTTAATCCCGGTGTGAAGACGAGTTAGTCTAGGGCGAAGAAGAAGCGGAGAGAAAGATAGAGAGAGATAGAAAAGAGTAGGGAGGTAAAGAGCACGCGTCAGAGAATAAAGAATGAGATAGGTGCACTAGATGCTAGTGAAACGAAAGCTCTCTTTCATCGACGACAAGGCTGGTGTCGACGCGGCGTTCGATGTCCTCGCGACCGGAGTGGAAAAGAAAGAAATAAAAGCGTAACCGTAGCTTGGTTAGAAGAGTTCGAAGCGTCTATCACAGTTAGAGGGTCTCGAGGGTGGCCAACTACTTGCTTCTGTCGAGTTCATACGTGGTCGTCGCGACCATCGATGGGGGGGGGGGGTGGGGGGGGGAGAGAGAAAAGAAAACGAAACGTCGCCGAGGAGCGTTCAACAAGATGAGAAGTTCTCAAAAAGCCGAGTGGGTGTCTGTTTCATTGATGGCATTTGTTTTTTCCAATCCCGTCTTTAATTTGCTCTCTTTCTCTCTCGTACCGACAACACGATAGACTACACAATAAATAAACAGAGGTGTTGTTTTTTCTTTTGTTCTGTTCTGTTGCGGCGGTCGATTAATTAAACGAAAGCAGCAGCGGGCGGTGCAGTGCGTGGCCAGCGGGAAGGGCGACCTATGATCTCCACTTTATGCAGCGACGTCGACTAAAACGTTATCCGATACCGAGTTGTTATATTCGCAGCGCTCGCGCAAAAGCGGACGCGCGCGATCCTAAGTCCCGCTTGTTCGTCTGTCTTTTTTGGGCTGAGCTTGTTCGGTTTGTATTATTATTCTTTTTTTGTTGTTTTTTTTGTTGTTTCGGTTTGTTTTTAAGTGTTCTGTGCTTGGCAGAGGAACTGTCGCCGGTGGCACAGTGAGACAAGCCTAGGCCCACTTGTCGACGACCGTTTCATTGACTGCAACATAACACAGATACAGCCATTAGTGGATACTGCCGGTTGGAACTACTGCGGGCGAAAACAGCAAGCCGCTCCGATTACACGCATTATTTCTCATTGGCTGTCCGAGAGGCTCCCCCTCTCCTAATGTTCACACACGCGGTTTTACACGGCCCCGAGCGAAAGCTCGAACCGTTTCTCGATTACTTTGACAAACGTTATTTCTCTCTGCACCGAAAACAATTGTTCCTCCTTGTGTTTTTTTGTTTTTCGTTTTGTGGTTTGGTTCTCTTCTACTCTGTTTTGTTTAACATCCCCCTGAACTACCCTTCCGAGGCGACACAATAGATCCACGATCGAAAAAATCAAATAATTGGGTATACGGCACACGTGTGCAAACGTGTTCGCTCCCCCGAACATCTTTCGAAATATAGAGACTCTCTACTTGGCTTCTTTTTTTCGGCTTTTTTGTCGTTTTCTTTCGTTTTTTGGTTCTGATACGTGTGAGTATACGTGTGTATGTATTGTGTGTTTATTCTCGAGTGTCGATATAGTATTTCTGTGACTCTGTTTCTTTTCTGTCGTTTGATCCCATCGAGCAGCTTGCGGGTTGTTGCGGGTGGGTGTTAAGTGCCTTTCGACGATTTCTCGTGTCCGGACAGGTGTCGCATTCGTCCTACGCGTCCCGATCTTTATTTCGTCGGCGTCACTGGCGGTGCCACTGTGAACATATCATGGAATCTCTATTAGTTAGCGTTCGACCAATCACATATTATGCTCACTACGGTTATTGTTAAAATATCAATAATCTGAGTTTAACATGCCGCTATTTTGTAAATAATTGATTCTTAATTTATTCTAGTTGTAACCATAGCCACATTCGTGTTGATTAACCCTTAGCACTCCGAGTATTGTTTGATGCCAGTATTCCAGCTATCAAAACAAAAATGTTGAGAACAAATTCCTTTCTTTTACATCAAGATATTTTTAAATTCAAAACAGCGGGTTCCAAATTTTTGACGTTACAATTATTGAGACTGCAAAGGTGCAGTAAAGGGGAATTATTCAATAAGTCTATTTCTTTGAATACACATCACTAAGACTGCGAATTTTATACATTTCTAACAAAATTGAGTAAATCAAATGCAAAACAGTAAACACATTTAATGGATTTAAAATCGCTACTATTTTCAACTCAATACAATTAAAAAAAGAAGCAAATGTCTATGTAGCTCCTATTTCTTGCACTTAATATAAACAATTTTTATTTTGCATAAAAATCTGCAGTCTCATCATCAGTATCATGATAAAAGTAGGTCTTTAAAAGTCACTTTAAAACCGAGTTTAATTAAGAAAGTTCTCATTGTTTTCACTTTTAAAAAAATGTATGTACTTCATATCAAATACCCATGAATATAAATTCAAAATTCCATGTGCTATTTAAACTGTGGTGCCCAGGTGGTTCGGAACCCACCTTACAAAAACTGTAGGTCCCGTCGCGAAATAACTCCTGAATAGGAGTTCCAAAAGCGACGTAAAATAAGGAGGAAAAAAAATATATAAATTCAAAGCCCAAATGCAAAAAATTTGGAAGTTCTTCTGAAGAAAATTTCTAAAGAACACCCTCTTAACACTACCGGTGTAATTCGTTGTTCTTCGGAGTACGTAATTATGCGACAAAGGCAACCATATGCAACGCGTCAATGAGAGCCTTGCTCGTAGTTCGTTGCTCTGAAATTCAATTAGAATGAGAAATGAGAGCAAACTCTTTATGCTTAGTCCATAATGGAGTCGACCGTAGGGGTGGTGAATTCTAACTTCGCTTTCGATACACAACAAACTCGACGTCACATGTCCATTGTGGCTTTATCGTCTCGTACGTCGACGAACGGTAAAGATATTAACAAATTCTTAACATATAATATAACAATTACAGGTTCAAAAAAGATTACCTGATCGATCCCAGTCGCTCGGACTACTTGCTCCAGGTTTGCAACAATGGCGGCCAGTCTGTGCTCCTTCGACTGAATAGTTTTTTTCGCACACCAACAGGCAGGAGTTAGCAAAAAAAGTGTGTCGGGTTGCGGTGTCGGGGACAACTTCCTCGATCGGGAGTGTTGTTGTTGTTATTATTATTATTATTATTGTTATTATACATATATACATATACATTAACGGGCGTGGACCCCCGGTCAGGGGTCATTGGTCATTCCAGGCTTGACACGACAGTTATCAAATCGATTTGATTTTTCTGTCCAGAGGGTGTATGCAAAAATTCAAACAACAACTCCGGGGGACACAGAACATGGCGGTGATGATGTGATTGCATGATAGCTCGACGCAAATACCACGGCGGACGATCGCGGATCCACCATCGATCGTTTGCTGGATCATCGAACCGCTCCGGGTTCCATCTCCGCGATTTAACCGCGAACGGTTAATCAAGGACGGTACTTCCATCGTCGTATAAATTGAACTTTCACGTTTTCCGTAGTATTTATAAATCTGATGGTTGATGAGGTGACAAGATACATGTACATACTCGGAGGTAATCCATCGTATACGGGGTGAAATACGGGGCCAGATAAGAAAGAGAGAGATAGAAAGAGGAGAAAGTGCTAAAGACATAAACAGGAGATCACATAGGTTGCTGGAAATAGATTGGACCAAACACTTATTACGTTGTCTTTGTATTAAGTGTTCAATGTTTCGTACACGCGACAGATATACCAGTGTGCACAGCGAAAAACTCGCGTCAAGGTAGGCCGATCGATTGACTTTGAACACGCATTAGTAACATTAGTGATATTCTTTTGTCGGTGTTTCTGTTTTTCTTTTTATTATTATTATAACAAGTAATGCACTGTAAGAGACCGTTGCTAATCGTCGCGGTACTCTCACTTGTTATAATATTCCGGTCTGAGTACACGGTTAAATGATAAATAAAACGCGATAAATAAACAAACATTTTCTAATGCGTCGGGTTGCCGCGTGGACCTCTCCGCGTTTCTCGAGTAATTACAATTTCTTTGTTTCTTGTTGATGGTAAATGGAACGAATTCGATTGCGTATCGGTAAATCCGGCATCGATTCTTATTGTTCTTCTTTCTACATCGAATCGGCCGGCAGCGTCGGACCGTAATATGCATCTCGGGGGCTAATTAATTAATTAGGATCACACCGTGATTCGCCACAAGTGCGTGCTGGCGAATTATGCATCTCAAAAATCATTCGATATAATCGCACTCTATATAAGTTATTAATATTAATTATTAATAATATTATTATTATCTTATTATCATTAGAAATAGGTACTTCCTGCACGAACGATGGGGCCGTGGCTCTCATCATCGTTGATCTTTTACCGTGCTAGGTCAGATACAGAGCGTTAGGCAAAGGACCACGCGCGTGTCGGGCTTTCTATAATATATCATCCACGATGGATCAACGTAGTATTGTTTCCGAGTAATTCCAAAATAGTCTTTCTACCAAACGATCCAGGAGATATATGTATAGTGTACGTGCGTGCGAGCACTCGCCAACACTTCCGACACACATGATCCGCAAAGGGTCGGTTACGTCTCTTTTGCATAACGCTGCCATAACCGTAGTGTTGGTATTTTTCGTTTCGTCGATGGCACTACTCCGTCGTTTCTTTCCGGTTCCAGATTAAGAGCACAATCCACACAATCAAACCAAGTACTTACAAGATACGGTAATTACCACGAGCGAACGCAACGATTCGACGATTCAATCTCGCGAACGTTTCACGCGCTTCGTGATCGGCCTCGAAAAAGTATTCTCTGTATCTGCATCGTGATTTGCGCGCAATCTCGAATTCTCTTAAACGAATACACACAAGAAACAGAAGTAGAAAGAGATAGAGAGAGAGAGAGAGAGAGAGAGAGAAAAAGAAAGAAAAATAATAGACAAAATAAAGAAAAAGTAACAAAAAAATTTAATTGAGATAGGAAACCAGTTAAACGCGCATGTTCTTATTCGTCGTGTTCGCACAGGTGGCCAATCGGTCGACAAGAATCTGCTGGTACACATCATCGTGATTATTATTCTCATGACATCGCTACAAAAGTCAAATTCTATTTGCCTCGAACAAAGAAAAAACACACACAATGTTAGTGCTGCGTTCCGGTACGTTCAAGCGGAATCGGCGCACTCATGCACGGTACAAACGCCTTTTCTCGCACAGTTTGCCTTTGCCTAATTAAGTTTAGTTATGCCCATACCAAAACAATAAAAGAAGAGGAAAAAAAAACGTAAACGAAAGTATCACGCCCTAGCCGATAATAATAATTATTGTTATGCTATCTCGGTGTAGAACGCGGATGAGCGGACAAGACTCTGCCGCGTAGTCGCCCAACGCAAATCAAGCGAATTTGCATATACGCGTACGTTTACGGCGGAACGGCGGGGGGAGGGGAGCGCAAACTACCCCTCGAACCGCATCGTCAGTCTTGTTGCGTTTGCACGGGTCCGAGGGATGGTTCGCAACGAGTTAGCTGCCATTTCGCGCCGTTTCGAAACGTTCTCGATATCGAAATTTCACTACGTGACAGTCGGATGCGTTAAAAAGGCCCACATAGTACTCGTGACGACACCCGGTCTCTTCTCTTCCGTTGTCGCATGTGGCGCGTGTTATAGTTCTCTCGACTCGACTCGACTCGACACGGTGTCTGAACGCGATACTCGCTCGATTCTTCGGATAGAATGACCTTGCTTTTTTGCACGGCGTACTGAGAGGAGGAACAAGTACAAAAAGAAGATGCGCGTCGGGAAAGCTAGTCTCTCAGGTACGGTCACGCGTGTCACGACTCGCGACACGATCGTTGCACCTCTGCGACCCGACTAAACCGTTCGGAACCGTGTGATTGGAATCTAGAAACGAAGATACGTATACTTCGAAACCGAGCGTTCTCGTGTTCAGACCACTATCCGGATGAGAAAGGGGGTTGATACAATGTGATACGGACTGCTGGGAACGAGCAATTTTCTCAATGTCTTTTTTTCGTTTTCTTAACTTACATACACGAGCCTTTGCAATCCGTACCCATAAATTAGCGGTATACAAAATCTATTGTGTGGTATCGATCATTCGACATGGAAATCACACACAGAGATAAGGTACATGTAAAAGACCAAGTGGATGCGATGAGAGTGCAGGATGTTAGAGAAATTCTGCTGTGCCCATTAAGAACGTAAAATTTCTCTTTCTCTTTCATGTGTTTCTTTTTCGTTGTTTCGTTATCTTGCATTCTGCTGTGAAATTTTCGGATGCATGATTTAGAACAACGATCATGATTTTTGTTTGACGAGGCGCAGAAATATTCGCTAACTATCGACAATGGGTGGTGAAATTCGGGAATGTATTAACGATACAGTTGTGCATGCATTATCTCTACGGGAAGGAAGACGTAATATAAACGGGTTTCATGCATGCTTGTTTTGAAATTTCACCAACGGATCAGGCAGTTCCAGTTTTGACCTCTTGATTGAAGCAGACACTCTGGAGGCTGAGAATTAATTAATATACCATCTTTAGTAAGCAACAGTGAAAGCGATTAGAAGTAGCGAAGAATAAATTAATAAATTAGAGGAGCGGAAACATTTAACATAAATCAACCAAAAATGTGTAGTGAGCTTGCTGTGTGTGTATGTTTATGTGTGTGTGTGGGTGGGTGGGTGCGCGTGTGCGTTAAAGTCAAGTGTCCAGGATTACAACTGTAACAAAATCTACACTAACATGCTAGAAGGACCCTGTATTCTGTCATTGTATCGACTAACTTTTTAGAATCATTGTGTGTTTGGATTAAAAGCGATTCTAACACATACGATGACGATTACTTCGGATTTGCAAAAGATATTCAGTGTGTTTAACTTTTGGCAGCCGCATCTAAGACATATCAGCGTTTATGTAGCAGTAAGTACAATTACAATATTCCAAGAATTGAAAGGTTTTGAACGACAGTTATCTAAAAAAACGTATGACGATTAAATGTGCATTGTGCTGAAAGAGCATGCAAATATTTTGAAGGAGGATTGATGTGTAAACGTATCAGATTAGAAAAAACATCAACGGGTATTTTCTTGCAGAGGAAAGTTAATGTTTAAAAGGCACTCGTAGAAAATAATTCAACAATCACAATTCGTTTTGATTACGATGGGTGTCTTTATCACTCGGAGCCACTGAAATCCGTTACGATTGTAGAGCGACGTCAGGATACGGTGTGATGTGGACATGGTGGGCCTTGATGGCAAATTTGTATGGTTGTACTAACACCATGCACAACAGTCAAACTGGTTAAAATCTCACTTAAACGCACTTCGTTAATAACTTATCTCTCGTTCTTCCCGGGCAACGGGGAAGAACTTTAGTTTTAAATGCAATTGCGCAAGTCCGAGAACTCAATTACAAATGTTTTCCATAGGAAAAACATCGTCTGTTCGACTAATTATTATTTCACGGATGTTCTATATGGGGAAAATGTTGCATCGGTAAAAGAACACAGCCCACATTATAACGATCCAATGCACTGTGTAAATGGGATTCTCACCATCTGCGATCTTTCTGGCAATGAATTTCAGGGTTTCGTCGAGAAGTACCACTGGGATGGAGAACTTCATAACGGTGAGCCACTCTTCAACCGTCAGGGGGGTAACTTGGAATACAGACTGGAACAGACGAGATATAATCAGTCATATTGGATTGTAACAATGTTACCGTGATGGGGTAAATCAAAGATTATTATACCGAAAGTACGTCGACGTAAAGGATGACAAAGTGGAGTGTGAAAGAAAGAGCCATAGAGGCAATGAGCCACATGTTAGACCAGGGCGGCATAGTGATGAGAGATTGATTCTCAGATAAACTGAAAATAAAAGAACAAAATAAAGTATAAATTCATGCTAATCCAACTATCCCTGAAAAGATTTGTTTGGATCGCGGTACCTGTTCATAGCGTTCAACATTTCAATGGTTACAAGTACAGACAGAGCCATCGTCATGGGATGAGGATCCGTGAAAATCTTGCAGTTGACGCCCTTGAATTCTTCACCACCGCCCAAGCACGCCAAGTGATGAGTCTGGATTTATAAGACTCGGAATTAGATCTCAGATAGCATTCGATTGTGCCACTTGCGCTGCAGTATTATTCATTGTAAGTATTATAAAGTTTCATTAATCTTTTAAGACATATGTATACATATATGACACATCGTACGCAAACATAAAGCAATGGAATAAAGGTGTGCAGACATAAATATTAGAGCTTCTCCACGATTCTATAAACTTGAAGTAATCATTACCAGTTGGTAGTAGTTCATCTGCGGGCCATGTGGACTGTACAAGAACCACCATGCGGCTGATCCAACAGTAGCAGCACCTACATATCCACCAATTGCCAGGTAGCGGAAGAACAGCCAGCCAGAGATAAGGGATTCGTCGGCTTTGCGGGGAGGCTATAGTATTACAATCAAATTATGTTTTTCTTCTTTCAATTTTGACACAGTATTAAAAAATAAAATTATAAAATGTTAACAATTTAATATAGCTTTCTAATACAATCAGAGGTGGGCGAGAACCCGATGGGGAACAAATTCTTGTTCCATCCCGACCCGACATTTTCGAGTTCTCGCGCACCAGTAAATACAATATTGGCAATATTACCTTGCTCATGATGTCCAAGTCGGGAGGATTGAAACCAAGAGCAGTGGCTGGAAGACCGTCAGTGACCAAATTGACCCACAAAAGTTGTACAGGGATCAATGCTTCGGGAAGACCAAGAGCGGCAGTCAAGAATATACTGTAATCAATAAAGATATGTTATGAAAGATACCAATCAATTGTTATTCATCAGGTATTTATTACATCGCGAGGGAACGTCTGGATAAACAAACCTCACGACTTCACCAATATTGGAAGAGATAAGGTAACGAATGAACTGCTTCATGTTGTTGTAGATAGCACGGCCTTCTTCAACAGCAGCGACGATGGAAGAGAAGTTGTCGTCTGCCAACACCATCTCAGAGGCGGATTTCGCCACAGCGGTTCCAGATCCCATAGCAATACCGATTTCAGCTTTCTTCAAGGCTGGGGCATCATTTACACCATCGCCAGTCTATATACGTGAAGAAACATTTCATACATTTTCGAAATCAGTTGCATCGTAACAACCATGTTCTGCTTTTCAAAAGGAGAGACCTAGAATGTAGTCAGAATAGTTTCCCAGCTCACTCCAGTTTGATAACTAGATTACGGATCTTCAGTATTTCTGACAGAATTGAGGAAGTGAACTAGAAAACAGTTGAACCTCCAATTAAACTTATTATAGAAAGGACGAGCGTCCTACTTAGTTCCTATTTCTTGCAATCAATGCAGAACATGTTTACTTCACATAAAGATCCGCGTGGAGTGAATAGCTATTGTGATTGTCAATGAATCTGAAGTCTCTCCTTTCGAGGAAACCACAGTAAGAGAACATACCATAGCCGAGATCTCGTTCATGCTCTGCAAGTACTCAACGATCTTGGATTTGTGAGCCGGTTCTACGCGAGAGAAGAGACGAGCCCTAGCGCAAGCGGATTTCTGTTCAGACGGAGAAAGGTCGTCGAATTCACGTCCGGAGTATGATTTGCCAGTCGTGTCCTCATCTTCCTCAAAGACACCAATGCGTCGGCAGATAGCTTCAGCGGTGGCTTTGTTGTCTCCGGTGATAACAATGACTCGGATACCAGCAGCGCGACACCTACAGATAGAGTCGAATACTTCCTTGCGAGGCGGGTCAAGCATGCCAACGACACCGATGAAGGTCAGATCCTTCTCGTACGTGTAGAATTTCGTGGAGTCGCCAAGGTCCATTTCGTCGGGCTTCATCGGATGGTCAGCGGTAGCGAGGGCAAGGCATCTGAGTGTGTCTCGTCCGGTACCGTACTGGCGAGTCAAGTCCAAGATACGATTCTTTAGAGTGGAGGTAAGAGGAACCTTGGAAGAGCCAACGCGGGCGTGCGTGCACCTGTCCAAGACACCTTCGGGAGCACCCTTGACGAACAGTTTCGGTCCATTGCCCAGTTTGCTTGGTTTCAGAGGTGTGCAGTAGGACGACATAGATTTACGATCGCGAGAGAACTCCAAGGTAAATTCTTTCTTCCACTTGGTCTCCAAATCTTGTCTGACAGCGATGGCAGCGTTACGCCTGTCCAGTCCGCTCTTCTGAACGCCGAACGGATTGATCTTCTCAGCAAGTACAATAAGAGCAGTCTCGGTAGCCTCACCGACTTTCTCGAACGCCTGTTTGAACTCGTTGAAGTCGATGGCGGAGTCATTGCACATGATACAAATCGTACCGATTTCGTTGAGAGTCTCGTATTCCTGTCCCTTGATCTTTTTCCCCCTCAAGTACGTTTCGCCAATAGGTTCGTAGGTCGATCCGGTGATCTCGAATTCGTGGAAGCTGCTGTCGTTACCCTCGATCTTCTCAAAGACAAACATTCTGCAAGAAGTAACGATGAAGACATGTATTAGAGACACTGATGCAATCCTAAATGTTAATCGAGACCAAGTATTACTGCAGCCTGACGACATACCGGCTAACAGACATCTGGTTAGTGGTCAGAGTACCAGTCTTGTCCGAACAGATGACAGATGTGCAACCAAGAGTCTCGACAGATGGCAACGATCGGACAATGGCGTTCTTCTTGGCCATACGACGGGTTCCCAAAGCCAAGCAGGTCGTGATTACAGCCGGCAAACCTTCGGGAATAGCGGCTACGGCGAGGGCGACGGCGATCTTGAAGTAGTAGATAGCTCCCTTGATCCAAGATCCACCGTGAGCAGGGTCGTTGAAGTGTCCAATGTTGATGGCCCAGACAGCAACGCAAATTACGGAAATGACTTTCGACAATTGCTCGCCGAACTCATCCAGCTTCTGCTGCAGGGGCGTCTTGATCTCCTCGGTCTCGGACATCTCGGTACGGATCTTACCAATAGCTGTGTTCAAGCCGGTTCCAATGACGACACCGCGAGCCTTACCAGCGGCGACGTTGGTACCAGAGAACAAGATGTTCTTCTTGTCCTGAAACCAGAATGAAGCCTCGTTCATTTCACTGAAGTTAATTGGACTCTTTTTGTGAATTAAGGATTTCTACAATTAATATCAACAAGTGTACTCCCGCTTTAATAAATTCGATTAAGATTTCAATATCTTTTTAAAAATGTAAAATACAAATTGCTCGGGCGACGAGGTCTGAAATTTTGTCATATTTGAAGTTATTGGACAGTGAAACCACTCGGCTGAAATATTGATAGTACTTCCATAAAGATAAATGAAGCGAAGAATAAAAAATTTTATTTTCGCCAGCAGATAACTTTATTATATTCTGCATGTAGGTCAAATCGCACTTAGTTGTAACCCCGGCAGTGGCTAGGTATGGTATGTATATTCGATGTTGCTCCATTTTGGTCTAAGTGATCAAATAATTTCAGGGAGGATCCACCCAAGCATGCGGTAATTAGGTGCCCTACTTCTCGAGACGCTGATCAGTGGTCTAGGATGAGTGAGGTATAATGCCTGTGGACACCACGGGACAATAATTTTGGTTTACCAATTAACCATGTACCTCATATTCGGAGTTCAAGTGGTTAAAACACCGTGGCCTTTAAGGTTATAAGGCCACGTATCTTGCACAATAAAAGCACGTTACTGTTATTTGAAAATCTAGGTAATATATAATATACTATAAACCGTTTCTATAAACTTAAAAATTCTCACTTGTGCTTACAAGGAATATGTGTGACCAAATTAAAGCTTCTGTTAGAGAAGAAGATTTCAAGGTCAACTCTATTTTTTTAAATGGAATGCTTGAGACGACTTCCGCGAGCCATCATTGAAGGTCGTGCAAGGTCAAATGTGGTAGTAAAATAAACTTCCTTACATTACAGGAGATGCTCAAACTGGTGACCGTTTGCGTCAATGCAAAGTTGAAATCTTCGTATCGCTGCATCGCGTGCATATCTTATCGTTTCTGTTGCATAAACGAATGGACTTGTATCATTGTTTATGTTGTGGCAATACATCTCGTATAGTTAGAAATGTAAACATCTAATCAGTTCGTAACGTTGACACGAATCGGTAGTCAGTCTCGGTCGATTGCTAAGTCAAGTAGCTGCGTGATCATCAAAATTAAGTTTTCTTTCGACGAGCAAGTGGATATGATCCTCATTTATGGTGAAATGCGATAAAATTCGATAAGAGCTCAATCCTTGTATGCTGAACGATATCCAAACCGTACACATCCTTCGCGACGAACATTTCAATGATTGTGCAAAATATATGTACACGGGTTACAACAAAAGCTGAGCATCAACGACAATGGTCAGTCAACGTGTACTGGCGAAAGATAACCATTTATACGAAGTAGATTGGGGACTTTATCAGAACATGTACCGCTAAACGTTCGCCACATAATGTGGTTACAGCACGACGGATGTCCAGCACATTATACTCGGAGAGTAAGAGATGTACTAAACTTTACCCAAATAAATGGATAGGTCGTGGAGGATTAGTTCCTTGGCTAGCTCGCTCTCCAGATTTAACCCCATTAGATTTTCTCTCTGGGGACCATTGAAAAATGCTGTTTATCAACAAGTACTCACTACACCAGAGAAATAGGAAACAACGGATGATTGCAGCATGTGCTACGATAAGTTCAGAAACGATAAGGCATGCACGTGATGCAGCGATACGAAGACTGCAACTTTGCATTGATGTAAACGGTCACCACTTTCAGCATCTCCTGTAATGTAAGAAAATTTATTTTACTACCACATTTGACCTTCCATGCATGACCTTCAATGACAGCTCATTGAAGTCGTCTCAACACCGGCTATCACATCGCGATAAAAAACAAAACATAGCATTCCATTTAAAAAAAATAGAGATGACCTTGAAATCTTCTCCATGCCTCCACTCACGCAGAAAATGTTTCTGTCACAATATACCCCCCTCTATACCGTGTAAGCTTTGTATACCATTTTTTCATATTCTTACAAATAACGACAATATTCAAAGTGAACATACACTGCCGGCCAAAAGTTTGGGACCACCGCATAACAGAGATGTCACGCGGAATTATATTATTATACGGTGAAGGGTTTTCGTAAAAAAATTACTTTGTCCTATTACTTACACACACGTAAACTAATTCCTACTACCTCTCCCTAAACCCAGGAAAACATTACAGAAGCCCTAAAAGCCACTTTCCAGTACTTGTGCTGTAAAATGTAATGAATCGACTGCGGATTTTATGCGTCTATGACAAAAATGAGTAGCTGTAATTCAAAACAGTAAAAGGATTAAAAGGGTTTAACAGAATTATTAATGAACAAAATAGATTTTTACTCAGCTCCTGTAGATTGCAATTGATGTATAAAAATTTTATTTTGCATAAAGATCCGCAGTCTAGTAATAAAATATAGAGTAGTCCCAAACTTTTGGTCGGCAGTGTATTTATTACCCCACCCTGTATCTATTGGGCTTCGCCACAGCCCGCCTGAACAACGAAGAGTTAATGTGCGCAGTTTTTCATTAATTTTTAATATAAATCCTTGATGTATCGTCGATATTGAAGTTGTTGGGCCAATTTTTCGCCAAAAGGAACCCACCTGGTTGACGGCACGTGGGTCGGGAACGGGGTCGGTATGCTTGATGACCGAGATCGATTCACCAGTCAGGATAGACTGATCGATCCTGAGGGTGGTGGAGTAGATCTTGGTGAGACGAATATCGGCCGGGATCTTGTCACCGACGGACACCTCGACGATGTCTCCGGGCACGATCTCCTTGGCTCGAATTCTTTGGACACCAGCCTTGTCCGTTCGTAAAACTTTACCCATCTCGGGCTCGTACTCCTTCAACGCTTCGATCGCAGATTCGGCGTTACGTTCCTGCCAGACGCCGACCACGGCGTTGGCGATAAGAATGAGCAAAATGACGAAGGGCTCGACGAAGGCAGTGAAAGCATCTTCGTGCTCTTCAAATAAAGCTAATACCTGCAACAGAACACCGTACAATATCATTATCGATTCACTATTAACACCTGTGTCTGAAACGTTCGCCTGCATACATTGCTGCTCGATGAATACCTCACTTAACATTGCATCTACGCAGCACAGTGACTATTATTTTACATCATAGAAATAACAAGAACGCATTTATTCACAATTTCCGCGTGATTTTTATGGATACGTCTAAAAAAAGTTAGTTGAATAATTCCTCGTGAATACAGCTTTACATCTGTGACGATTTTAGACTATATACATCATTTTAATGGCCGCTACTATACTGTGTGTTTAATGGCTGTCAGGATTTTAATTATTGTACACACCTGAAAAACGTCGGAAGCGATCGTTGTATAGGAATAGTTATTATTTAGTGGTTCAATTTATAGTGGAAATACTCGTATATTAATACCGGCGACATTAACGTAATTCTAGTTTGCAAGTTAGAGGAACGTTTAATTAATATGTGCATAAAATTTGAAGATTGATCGATTCATTGTCGTGGCAACATGGTTAAAATTTTCGGAAAAACATTTCCAAGATGTTATACCTTCAATAAACAATGAATTATTCCATCCCTTCGAGTGGAAATATTAACGTCTGGAAAAGTGAAATGATCTAGAGGCGGATTTTCTTCCGAGGAAATTAGAATGAAGTCCATAATGCAAGATAATACTGGTCGACAGTGACCCATTTCCGGAAGACTGTGTAAGTGACAGTCATAATCTTTTTCAAGACGGTATAAATAAGAATATAATAAAACGCTTCGACAAATAAAATTCATCCGATTCGTTACGAAAGGAGACACTGTGTATCTCAAAGAAAACCTCAAGATCCCATTTTCGGAGTGCTAGGCTCGTAGCACAACACACTCTATTCAAATGTATTCAAATGCGAGGTATCGCACAGAATCTAATCCTCTCTGTCACGCGACGATAAAATTATTCCGATGATCTTGTGAACGAATTCTTTTATACGTGCGTGAAAAATAATGAGCGCGGAGAAATCGATACGCTATTTTTTCCACCTTTGGAAGTGGATGTATTTATAATAAGTGAGCCTTGAACCTTTGTAAACGTAGTATGACTTTGACCAACTAATCATTACTCACATTATAACGCGGGGATTCGAATTCATTAATTAATGTGTTTCGCGCGTCGCATCTAAAGATAAGGACGGTCATCGACAGGGCGTTACAATGATTTCAATGGTTTTCGAGCATTCCACGAGTCGCGTGAACGAACGACACCCGACTGAACAGAAAGTTTCTTCATCGCGGTCGCGCGACTTTCGTCATCGTTGACGACGCGATAAGCAATAAAAATAAGTTTGTGTAATAAAGTAATAATCTTCATCGAGCAGCAATCTTTATTTCCCAAGCCACTCTCTCTCTCTCCCTCTCTCTCTCTGTCTGACGCACATTCTTTGTCATAATAAACTGTGCCGAAGATAATCTCACAATTAACTCGCAATCGGCCACGGATTATCTGAAAAACTACTTTGTTTATACGTCTCTGGTAATCCCGATGATTTTGTAAACATTGTACGTGAATGTGCTGACGCGGAGGAACGAACGATTAAATTCTGTTGCATCGAGTTCTGGGAATTCTGGTTTCCTCCTATTTTCCTCATGATAAAGATTATACGTGGTCGGTTATGAGTTGAACGAGCGTATGACTGTGACGTAGTATTAATTGAATTTATACGTACAAAAGAAATAATAGCGGCTAATAGAAGAATCTTAACTAGAAGGTCGTCGAACTGTTCCAAGACGAGCTGCCATATAGACTTTCCTGAAATCAGAAAAAATCAATTCAATATAGTTTCGAGAAAAGTTGTCTGCTTTTCACGAAAAATACAACGAAAATTTGTTTTTAAACGAACATTTTTATTCATTCGACGCACATGATTTCCGTCAAGCCAGAGAGTATAACGAATTTGAATTACAATTTTCCTTGGTGCAAAGATAATAGGTTACCCTTGACAAATGTGTCAGACATGAGCAATTTCCACCGGAAATATTGCAATTCAATAACACGAGCACGCACGAGTGCAGGTCCTTCAGTTGTGGTTGCGTACAAAATATTGGGTTGGGGAATAAGTGCGTAGCGTTTTATGTTTTCCTTTATTCTACAACGATTTTTTTGTTCTTTGGCGAAGTGTTGTACATCAATCGAAAGAGCTCTTTCTGCTCTACAAAACTGTGGTAATGATTGTTCTGAATAATTTAATTGTTTATTATTTTCCAGGCTTAGAAATGGAATATCCAGGAGGCAAAAGTCAACATTTTCGACACCTGCTTTTCTTCGCTTTTCATCGAAAACCACTATGTTACTTGTGGCTTATTAAAATTATTAAGATAAAGAATAAATGTTTCGCATAAAGATCCACAGTCTATTGTTGAGAATGGTATAGGGGAGAGTAACCTAATTTAGGCCAACTTGTATTGAACCACCATGTATCTTGAGAATGAAAATATTCCAAGAGATAATAATAGTATTAATTGATTATAAATTATTTAGTTATATTGGTTTGGCAAATAAGTTCGTTCGGTTTTTTACAGTGGAATAAATCACAAAAACCGAACGAACTTATTTGCCAACCCAATACATCCTTAACAAGAAGAATGCTTACAGTATTCCTGGTGCTAATTAACTGATTTCTAAATTAGGTCCAACCTAGGCGCAGGTCTAAATTCGGTTACTCTCCCATAATCTGTATTTCGCAATTTATCACCTCTACGATAACTGTTCCCGCAGCAAAAATACACAATTCATATGAATTTGTTAGGTGCCCGGATACCAATGGACATGATTAAATAAACGTTCTAATTGCGGACGCGAAATTAGAATCTGTGGAATTCGGGTTTGTATCGCGAAGACGCGTGTCAGTTTACGTGCGAAGAAAAAAAAATGGCGGAACTAAGAGTAATCGGGGCCAGGCGATGGCGTCCTTGATAGCAAGTGCCTTTTTCCAGTATGCGATTGACGTCACGCCGCGGTCGTACCAACGTGCTCTACGGTCGACGATTTCATTAATTGTAATCTACGATGGCGACCAGAGAGACGAGTGAAAATCCGATTGTTAGCCAATTATAGGAACAGGTTTCACCATGGGCATCCTTGTCGCGCTTTCGGGCACCCATCTTCAGCGGTTCAATTTCCGTTCAATCTTCCGTAGCCTTGATTTCCGGCTATTATTACTGTGAAACGCGCGACCGTCGTTGTTTATACAGCCAGCTTTTTGTTCGAAGATATCGGTGAACTGTTTTCTCCGCGCTCGTTGCGCTTTCTCATGGTACATCATTTAATATCCTGACCGTCCACTCAACGATTAAAACAATTAGGTAAACAATCAGAGAGATTTATTAAATAGAATCTCCCACACAAACATTCAGAAATATAGATTAACATTTAATTGGAAAAACTGTGAAGAAAGTGCCATTTTTCAAGATATTGTTTATTCATATAGTGATATTGGAAATCTGTTTCCGGAGATATATTCGTCATTAAAAAATACAGAATTTTACCATTTACACCATCCCTCTAGCTCTAACAGTTTCCGAGATATTCGATCAAATTGGTTACGTCCCCACTCTACCTTCCCCTTCTAGAACACTACTTCCGCCGCGGCCCGGTCACGTGACGCGTTTCGTCTCTGTCGTGCGTGTGTCACGATGTCACCTAACTAATCCGGTACTGGCAGAGAGGGGGTAACTTTTCCCCCTGAATTCGTGCTGCCTCCCCTCATCTGACGGCCCGGAAATACTTCCATAATTTCATCATTACGATAATGTTAAGATGCGTCGGGATATAACAACTTAGTCAGCTATTATGCTACTTAATTCGAGTATAAAGTGTGTCCACAAACCTTGTGCATACAATATAAGACGTTGTAAGATCAGTTGTGCTTCGAGATTTAATCTATTTACGATAATGAAATGTCAGAGTAAAAGGTCTATTTAGTGTGGTGCGAAAAGTTTTAGTAGTTCAGGAGATATTTCAATGTAAATAATTCTAAAACACCATTACTGTCGTACTAAGACGTCACAGAAGTAAGTAAACGCTAACGTCTTAGGACGACAGTAATGGTGTTTTAGAATTATTTTAAGATGGTCAATATTTTCAGACATTTAAGATGGTCAAGTTAGGGTAAATACCCGGTATATGTAGTAACATGATTAATAGTAGAGTGCAGTAATGTAAAAATGACTAATGATCCCAGCTTATAGATAGCTAGAAGTTCCACGATATGAAGTACCATTCGATAACGTTCCATAGTCGTGTTTGTCCACGCAATACAGGAATTGTCGGTGGGGATCAATGGCGTTTGGACACGTAATGAGCTGCAGCTATGACGTCTACCACCGCTTCCATGATCGCGTGCGTTATTGCTATCCCGTAGATTCTTACCCGAATGTATATTTTCATACTTTACACACTCCTAGATCAAGACAAAGATCCTTTCTTACACGGTTTAGTGGCTACAACATTCTATATGATAGGAACAAAGTGCAGCGATCCTGTTGCGTTATAATAAAGTGCAGAAATGCAAAAATAAAGTGCAGAAATCTTGTTGGGTTCTTGAGTTTCCTTCTCACCCATTTCATTCTTCATTTCTTCAACGCTGCCATGACTGTGTATCATATTTCTGGTCTAGTCAAGTGTTTATTTGTTAAAAATGATTTTACACTACCTTAAACATCGTAAGGAATCGAGTATTTATAATTTAAAGAGCACAGGGACAAGGGAACTAGATTGTTTATATCCACCAAATTGTTTATACCAATACTGTTTATCTCGTCCCTTGACGACAAAATAAAAAATGTTTGCATTGATTGCAGGACACAGGAGCCAAATAAAAATTGTATTCTTCTTTGAATTATCCTATTAAGCTGAAACTAGTACATTGATGTCTTTCAATATTTCAAACATATCCACTTAAATTGTACGTACCCATCTTTCTCATAAATGCATAAAATCCGCACTCTCTAGCGGTAACAAACATTACCTCTAGTCATAAGGAGTTGTCAGGCTGATAAGTTAAACTTGTTCCTCATCCTGGTTTTCATAAAATAACCCATGAAAGTTGAAATTTACATACAGATCCGCAGTCTAATTATCTATTAGATTGTTCGCGATAATACATTAATACAGTTTGCAGGTGCTCGGCACCACTCGGAGTGCAGCAAAGTTCCCTGATCGAGTTAAACACGAGGCATTATGGTTCCTGGAAGTAGCTAAAACTTGGCGCCAGTGTGCAAGATGCGACAACGACGGGAACCGTTCAAACCGAAAGTAAGATGGACGTCGGTAACAAGTGGAATAGCAAATTGCTCGTCAGCCAAGTATGCGACACGTGTCGTTTAGCGGTTGGTGGTAGCTGAGGATCGAGAGCGACGGTGAACACGCGTCGATTCAGTAAATTTGTTTTGAAAAGGAACTTTCGAATCCCCACCTCCAAGCTTTCAGCACCTGATATACCACCACTGATTGGCACGTGGTCATTCCACTCGTTTCGATGTGCTGAATACGAGAATGACTTTCGTTTTCAGCGGAAACGGCAAGTTCTATTCTGCAACATGTACAATGTCAATTATGACAGTCACAGCCTGATTACAAATGGACAAGTGGCTTCGCCTCTTCCCTCGCACATCCCCTCTGGAGAACCTAACCCAGAGTAAACCAGTGTTGGTTCAAGATCCGTGCCGCCGCTATTAGCTAAGCCTGTGTCTGTATCACGGACACACTTTTATTGGCAGAAATTTGTCACAACTATCTCGGAAACTTGTAATTTCCGGCAGAAAGGAAAGTCATATTCGTATTCAGCACGTTGAACAGGATAGAATGACGTGTAACAAGTACCAAAAGCTTGGGGAGATTATAAAGTTCGGTCTGCGGACGTGTGTCACACCTCAAGTGCCCGCGGTAACGTGGTCCACATACCGCAGGATTGTATGAATCAGTGAGAACTTGATCAAGCACTGTACCCAAGTGATTGCTCTATCATCCGAGTACCAGTCCTTCCCTGTCTGGTTCGGATAGCCGAGGTTCTACCGTCTTCTGTGTCGAGAAAAGTAGTCTTTTCAAAGTAGCCTCTTCCGAACGTGATCAAAACATAAATCGAGCTCTGCAAGTTTCGTTGGTAAGTCCGAGATCGAGTTAAAGCGGAAGCTTTAGGGCTTCCGGAAGTGGTCAGAACTTGGCACCAGTCTGCAAGAAGCGACAACGACGGAAACCGTTCAGCCCGAAAGTATGGTCGTTAGCAGTGAATTGCTCGTCAGCCAAGTATGCAACACGTGTCGTTTAAGAGAAACCAAGGGTTTAGGAATTGTCCTTGGCACGTGGTAGCTAAAGATCCGGAGCGACGGTGAGCTTGCGTCGATTCAGTAAATTTGTTTTAAAAAGGGACTTTCGAATCCCCACCTCCAAACTTTCAGCAGCTGATATTCCACCGCTGATTGGCACGTGATCATTCCACTCGTTTCGATGTGCTGAATACGAGAATGACTTTCGTTCTTAGTGGAAATGACAAGTTCTATTCTACATACTCTACAGTATGTAGAATGTCTATTCTCGCCAGATGTGTGTCACATCTCAAGTGTTCGAGGTAAGGTGGTCCACATACCGTAGAATTTATTTTATGCATCAGTGAGAATTTAATCTAGCACTATGCCCAAGTTTTGATTAACCGAGATGCTGCCGGATTTTGTTTCGATTTTCCTCCAAGTGGAAGATAGCCCGAAATAGTCCTCCCGAATGTGTAATGTGATCAAGAAGAACTTTGTAAATTTCGTTGGTACGTCCGAGATCGAGTTGAAGCGGAAGCTTTAGGGCTTCCGGAAGTGGTCAGAGCTTGGCGCCAGTGTGCAATAGGCGACAACGACGGAAACCGTTCAACCCGAAAGTATGGTAGACGTCGTTAGCGGTGAATTGCTCGTCAGCCAAGTATGCAACACGTGTCATTCAAGAGAGACCAGGGGTTCAGAAATTGTCCTTGGCCGTGCAGCGACTCGTGCTAGCTGAAAATCGAGAGCAACGGTGAAACACGCGTCGATTCCACGCGGAGATTGAAGGCCGCGGGGCTGAAAGGCGACGCGGCGCGGCGCGGCGCCTTATGTTTATGTTCGAGTGCATCGAGCGTAATGCCGATGCAATTACTCGGAAATCGAGTGGCACGGAACGCGACGATCCTGCAACAGACCTGGGCTGACACGCTCGCTGCAGCAGCACCAACTCCGCGCGCACACGTGAAACGGTAATGCACATGCACCGGCGAGGTCCGTGTGCGCTCGAAGCCTGGCCTGGCCTGCTTTGATAGCGACGCCTTCCATCATCGACGGCATCTGCAACTGGCTTTTCCTCTTTCCCTCCCACCCGGACGCTAGTTGCCGACTTAACGTCGTTCCACGTCCCGTTTGCCTAAGTGCTAGCATATTAACGCGTTCTGGCCAACGCCAGAATCGCATTTTCGAAGATGCACCGACCACCTACGCTTCGCGCGCTTTCATGATCGATTGGCCCTCTGACGTCGGGTGACGCCTAACATCCGGGACCACCCGATTTTCCGATGAGAGTTTGCTCGACTCCAATACTCCACTCGACGTGCAATACACACACAGAAGTTGTGGCTGGTCGCGATTCTACTGGGTTCATGACAAAATAAATGCCGCTTTTTAACATCGGCAACTAACTTCCAGGTAAGTTCGTAAGGCAAGATGTACGTAGGAGTCATCAGCGTCTACACGTTCTTGACCACCAGAGGCTAGGGTACTTGTCCCAATTATGTTATTGGGTTGGCAAATAAGGTCGTTCGGTTTTTTACAGTGGAATAAATCACAAAAACCGAACGAACTTATTTGCCAACCCAATAATATTAACCCTTTGCAGTCGGAGCTATTTTAACTTGAATATTAAACATTTCTTCATGTAATACTTAACATTTTGCCTACCGAAAGCCTATTAATAGGATTTTTAATAAATGTGTTGTACCAAAAGAAACCACAGAAATTTTCTTTTATATTATAATCTTAAATGAAAGTATTATTGAGGGTGACTTGTTAGTTCACAATGAGAATTGAAAAACTATTTAATATACTTCAGGAGTGTTAAAAAATGTAAATAACATTTTCCTTCGTAACATATACATTAATAGCTTAATTGGATTGATAAAAAAGTAATTTCTCTATTTATCGTTTCAAGTTAGTTTTGACTACTATTTAAATACGAAAGCACATTAATAGGGACAAGTAGCCTTGTGTTTATTTTGGTATATAATATTGACTCGCGGAGAGCAAATAAAATAAACTCGCCACCTCCATTTTTGTTGAATATTCAGATGTTTGTTGTATTAAGATGGGTCGTGGGTGGTCGTAAGCAGGTTGGTGCAAAAATAAATACTGCTTTAACACCATTAACTAACTTTGGGGCACTATAGTTCAGCTTGGAATACGTCCAGAGAATAATTATTAGGTGTATGCAACAGTGTTACATACCTGTTTTCAATCGCGTGCATGCAAACTGATTTATAAATCTAATGGTTGTAATCCTCCGTATTTTTTCTGCAACTGTTTGTTTGTTACTGATGTATAAATATAAATCAACTTCACTATTGATTGGCAATATACCTCGTAGGTCGTGTATGAATCAAAGACAATTGAAAGAAAGACTGAAAGTTTTACATAAACCTAATAAGGGACCACTCATGTGTGTCCTTACCAACGAGGAAACTAGTGCATTTATTTAACATAGTATCAAGCGTGCATTTTTGTTAAATATTGAAGTGTTTATTGTATGGAATGGGATCGTGGGTGGTCGCGACCTGCTAGGTTGGTGCATAAATAAATGCGGCTGCAACAACTAACTCTGAGGCAGTATAACTCGGCTTGGAATACATCTGGCGAATTTAACGCGTTCGCTACCAGCATTTGTTTATGAGATGTTAAAACTGTTCAGAAGATAATTATGGATTCTCTGAATATTATGCTTACATTGTTGTCTCTGATAAATTCCCAGTCGGAAGGAAAATTTTTACTTATTCTAAATATGAATATTAATTTTTGGGTCAAGTGACTCTTTTAGAAAGAGAATGAAATTTTTCTTTCAGTTCATGTTAAATCAAAATCGTGTAAAAACAAAATCGAGTGTATCGATTTGAGGAGTATCAAAACTCCTCAAGTCAATTTTTAGAAAATATTGAGATATTTTTTGCAATCTGATTCTGTTATCTCTGATTATACTCTACAAAGTCCAACCTGAATGCTGACTTAAATCTTCCAACAATTATTAAATATATTACAAATTGGAATTGTTGTCACAAAGCTCTGAAAATGTTTAAAAAACAAAGGCAAACATGCATATTACTTTAATCAAATTCATCAGGAAAGGTTTTTAAATATTATAATTATCTTGATAATATAAGGTCATGTAGTATACTATTTATCATTATTCGATTTCATTATAATCACGTGGCTAATCTGGTACTGGCAGAGAGAGTTGTGTTGTTAATGCCCTAAAATGATATGTTACATAAACAAAATAAATATTTAACAAAATTATTTTTGCACAGACTTAAATCATTGACGCGGTTACAAAACTTGAGTTTTCTTTCTTCAGTATTTTTTTTGCCTTATTTCTTCCATGTTATTCACCTAATCGCGACATAATTAGAACTAACAATTTCGCAAAAAAGGTTCAGCGTTTCTAAGAACAGATAGTATTCGCTAAACAAAAGACAAAGTCTTAGTAATCTTAAAAAAGCTCGATACTTATAAAGCTGTAAACAGCTTCACAATAAAAACGAGTGACGTACTTACTAGCTTTAGGAAAAACAGCAGATTATCGTCTTCCCATTAAGTACTTCGCTTTACAATTACAGAATATTTTCCGTGCCAGCTTTCTATCAAGAACTTACGTACTCTGAACGTTTCTTAGTTCCGCTCTAATTGCTTCAGAGATATTTTATATTTTCTAACATAGTTGTAACAATTCTCTGATACATTCTACTGATAAGATTATCCAAAGAGTGCAGATAATTGTTTTCCTGACGTAATAGAAGTGAACAGACCACCTGCTTTAATCGAATAAAGTATTGGTTTTAGCTCCGAAAAATTTTCTTCTTTTTCATCTTGCAAGGGTTAGCTACCCCTCAAATTCTAAACTAAATGTTTTGTTGCCATCCCGGTTCATGTGACATAAAAATAGCTCGGTTATATTTATTAAGATTTTGCAAAGTTTATACTATAACATGTACTCTAATAAATATTTTTGAGAAATTTCTCAATGTACATATATTTAATTAAAAAACATAAAATATTCAACTAAAATTCAACTAAAATTGACTTTACTTAGTTATTTTTATTGGTTTGGTAGTTCGAGTACCAAATCTTTTTAATACTTATTCGTGCCATACAAAACAGTCTGGTAGTCGTTTCTCCTACAAAATAATTCCACGAAATTCGATCGAACTGTCATTTAACTGCCAGGCAGGTTGGTTGTTGCATTAATATTTCGTAAAACGAGTTGAATCGTAGTTGACATTCAAATAACAGTTATTTTCTGTTAAAAATATTCGTAAACGTATGATGCACAGTGGAGCAAAATTTCGCGAACGTGCTATTCCCAAAGTGTTCCACATATTACAGAACCATAAATTAAGCTTTTACAGCCTCGACGCACGTGCAGTGTAACTGAAACTTTTGTTTACCTATTTCGAGTCTTTTATTGACTTCTATGTCAATAAACGAGTATCTGCCACGCACTTGCTTCAAATTCCTATTCTTCGAATAACTTCACATTGATCTGTATCTGCGTTATAAAACCATACCGCTAATGTTTCATACACGAACACTTCGAGCATATTGATCATCGTAAAATGTCGTGGTTATTGACATAAGGTTTGTAATGCTGTTTTCATTGACACTGGATGCGGTTACAAGAGTACTTCAATGGTTATAGCGAAGAATGAATAATAGAACACTTTAGCACTGAATCATATTTTGCAGTCATCTTAAAAGAAACATAAAAATATTGACAACTCTTTAAACTTTTGGATTTCCAACGAGCTCCAGCGAAATTCAATTCTAAAAGGGCGTCGAGCTACAAATCATGCTTAAATCTTTCATTTCTACAGCTTACTCTGTCTCTTGATTACTTACTTATTTTGACTACTACTTTGTTCTCAATTTACGGAGAGAAATGAGACCCCATTATTTCTACCACGTTTTCGGGATTCTCTCACGGGGAATACCGACTACGTACAAGTGCGTCTATTTTTAAGGGACGAAAGAGTACGCCGGATTATGCGTTAAGTACGTAAACAACACACGGCGGGAGAAGCCTCGATCTTGCGCGACCCGATGCTAGTTAGGAGAACCTACGACTGCCAGAGATCAGGCATTAGACATTTACAGGCTCATTGTTTGTGTCGTGCTCTGATCAGTAAAAAGTATAATATAAACGGGCAACATGCAAAGTATCCGCGCAATAGCTGTAGAATTAATTTTAATATTTTGAGTGCCACCAAAACGGGAGACAAAATTGTTTGATCAGGTTTATACACGAATTTCGAAAGAGAACGTTTACCTCCCCATCGAATATTTTCTGTATTGTAGTATAACGAATATAAAACATAAAATATTTTTCTTATCGATCCGAAAAAATTTGGAGAAACAGCCGGTGTTATCATTTTAACGAAACACTGTATTTTCAGCTTCCCTCCCAAAATTTATGCGACCCAACGCAAACCCGAATCCCTCGTTTAAAACGTAAGATAAACTCAACAGAATTTTCATCTTTGTGATCGTGATGGCGGTCAACGGTTAGCTAAAAATAATTAGGCCCTTGCACATTACGTGAGAAATATTATAAATCGATATTCAGCCCTACCCACTTGAATACCGTAGAGTTATCCCCATGGCTATTGAAATCATGTCGGAATTTTAAAAATGTTAACCCTTTCAGTACCTCGGAACGAACGTATAGGCTTCGTTTTTAATAATATTAACACCTTGAATCGATATTTCAACTATTCATATTTAACACAGTCTGAAAAAATCTAAAATTTTATTATTACAGTGAAAAACGCATTCACTGATCCACGACATTTTTGTTTGACCAAGCTTTGTCTCGAATATTGTTGCAAAAAACCACGTATGCTTTCCGTTCATATTAATTAAAGGAAAAACAGTATTCTTTTATATTCCATAAAACACAAAGGTTCTCAGAAAAAGAGAAAATACTTCTACAGAGAAAGAATACTGTTTTTTTCGTCATTTATTATGAACTTTAACTCGTTCGCTACCAGCGAATTCGTAATTACAAAATTCTATTAAAGGCGACGTATTCATTCTATAAAAAAGGATTTATCAAAAGATCAGTTCCTCAAATGCAATATTGTAAATAACAATAGACGAAAGATAATTTTTAAAAAGCGAACGTATTAATCTATGCAAAATAATTTTGTTCCCTCATTTAACTACACGCCTTTCGCAACAAAATTTGAAAACGTTTGAAAGACGCTTCACTTTCAAGGACAATATGTTCTGTTAAACAAATATCTCCGAAAAGCATATTTTTCAAGGTACGTCCGACAGAAAACTCATAAGTAGATTGCACTAAATCCACCGAAAGTGGACGATATCCTTGAAGTCTTTTACTCCTCTACAATTTCGTTCCATTTTCGTCACGAGGTACTAGAAAGGGTTGAAGATGGACTCACCGAACGCTTTCACAAGAGTAAAACGGTTTGTTGGACTTACCCTCCTCGGCTGGCAACTCTGAAACAGAAAAACAATTGGTTGAGTACAGATTCGTCGTCGAGGCTCGGTGAATACATAATTCTATTGGTCGGAACAATTTCCGAGAGGGTTAGGCTCGTGCGTGGAGTCTGAACGCGGGACTGGCGGCATCGCCTTTAAGTTGGCCTAGTTCGGATTGCTGAAGCATCGTGGTGTACCGACATCGAAAACAACGATTTTTCTCGACGATAATAAACGCCCTTACAACGGTGACGGCTCATTGACGCGTGTCCCCCTGACAGCACGGAGAAAAAAGTGGGCCGCGGCAGAAAGCGGGGGGAAAAATATGAAAAAGTTCGGCCGATGATTTCCCGCCTGAAGAAACGGCACTGAATAGCTGAAACTGATGCCTCTCTGATCGGGCACGTGCTGCATTTGACACACTTCTGGGTCCACCATCGCCGGAAGGGCAGCCACTCGGGTGAATCCTCGGGGTTTGAAGACCGCAGGGGATTTGACGTTTTTCATCGTTCGCTCGCGTAATTCACTCCGGGCGGTTTTCACGCGACACGAGAAGCCTCGCTACAGTTTGAAAAATGTAGCCTTCGGTACGCCGTTTTCGAGAGGGCATTGTTGTACATGATGAGTGATGGGCGCAGATAGCTACCGCTACGTCGGAGGATGGAGGACGAGATCAGGGTCGCCAGAGGAGGGGAATTTACTCGAATCGAGGGGAAACAGTTGCCCTCTCTCTGTCAGTACCGGGTTAGTCACGTGAGATGAAACGAGTCACGTGACCGGGAAGGTAGAGTGGGAACACGAGTCTTAAAATTGCCTAGTTTTGCATACTACCCTAACAAGATTGATCTAACTATTTTTAATAATGTTGAGATCAGAAGATCTCGTTGACCAATTTAAAATTGGAATTTTTTCGGGAAAATATTCCTTGATTTGCAGCATGAATATCATCAATAATTTCTAAATAATTTGAGCTATTCATTTTTACAGCAATGAAATTTGAGATCGTTGTCCCGTAATAGCCAATACTGGAGGCGCAAATTTTCTTCAAATTCTTTTTCGATCCACTGTACTGTTTCAATAAAAAGTGCTCAACTACATTCTTCCTAATTGGTGTCGTTATTTCCTCGCAAAAAGAGGCAAATTCTTCTGCTGTCGACAAGCTTTCGAAATCAAGTGTCCTATATGTACAAATAGTAATTTCTTGAAGTATCAAACGGAGAAGTTTTCATCCCCTATTTTCGTCGCAGTTCGCCTCTATTTCAAAGCGAATTCCGCGAGGGATCTTCCTCGGAAAGCGATAAAATCTCAATTCCTTCAAATCCGACGTAAATTGCGGCAGAAAATCAAGTTTGCTTCCCGTTTACCTCACAGAAACCGTTCCGCGTCGTCCAGGTTATCCTCGTGGCATTTCTTCGTTTGATAATAATAACAACGTTGCCGTAATTGTAAATACCAGCGTATTCGTTCTTACCGAAGCGAACGAGTGTTCCACGGTGTTATATCGACAATAATATTTTAACTTCTCGTAAATTTCGGATCGTATCACTGTGACGCAAACGGGTCTGTAAACCCGCGGTAAAGTTGGAGAACGGCACAGTCTTTTCGCAGCGAGAGCCGACGGACAACAAGAAAAGTGCTCGAAATATTTTTAGACCATGGCATTGTTATTTATTGGCTCGAGTTTTAAATTTGTACGAATACTCGGTGAGCGTGGCTGCATGTAAATATACAAAATACACACAGACCGTTTACATTTCACGGTGTGTACCATCCACAGATTCGGATACCGAATGCGTGTATTTCTGAAATGTAGGTTACAGAAAGCTAACAAATGCAAGTGTCTGATAAAGAATTACGTAAGTTTTGGCAACTGCAGTGAACATTTATTTGTGTTTCGAGAATGCCGCGCTCGTATTATTATTTATTAACTCGCGCCGCGTAATAATAGCTTGCACTGCAATTAGCATTCGCGCGGGCCCTGTCTCATACGGGGGACCAATAAACAGTGGAATTGCGCGGATTATGGACAATATCCGATAACAAGCCAATTTTCCTAACTTCACAAGCTTGTAATATGTTACGTCACCAGGCGACTCATTACCCACCTATTTTTCTTGAAGGATTTCACTAAATCACTGCACTATATACGCATTATAACATTAAAATGGCGTCTTGAATTGTTCTTGAATTTTTTGGTAGGTGTCGCTCAAAGGCTTGCAACTCCTATCCCTGAAGAATAACTTTTTCCTCCCCTTAATAATCTGATCACAATTGTGAAAGAATATATGAAATGTACGAGGTAAGTTCGAGTATTTTCGTTCTTTTCTCTCCTTAGTATGTTAATTAAAAACCGAGAAGTTAAATGATAAAGTTAAGAGTACCTTCATATTATCCTTAAATAAGGGGTTAATGACTTGAAATTTTGGGGGGATTATCTTTCAACCCATAAAAGTTCTTTATCCAAGCTTATCCTGCTAGACCCAATTTTGCTGGGGTTATGAGAGACCCCGGTATATGTACCAGTTAAGGATTAATATGATTTAACTATGTAGCTGTATTTTGCGCAACGGTATGCACGCATGCATGCGTTTACATTTCCTCCGAGAATTATTAAATCAGTACATATATTAAGAGCTGCGCCGTTAAGAAAGGCCATCGATTATCGTGTTCGCAGGTGCATGCGTTTCTCACGGACCAAATGTTAATTGGATTGGCTTAACTGAATTACGTCCCCGGAGTGCGAAGTTGAGGAAACGACTGGCATTGATGCGACGACAGATGTGTCAACCTTTCAAGCGATACCGTAGTTATCGAGGGAACTCCTACGCGTTATTATTTCCTAATGGAACGCATCGCTTCAAAACAATGAGGAAAAACGATGATATTTCACCGTCCGTCATCCGTCGAACAGCGCCGGGTCTGTCGGAGGCAACAGGAATCCTCGTGCAACGCAGAAACGAGGTCATTCGCGTGAATTTTTGCACGCCAATTACGGGCCGCGCAACGTGGAATCACGATAATGAAACGTTTCGGGACGCGCACGCACCATCATCGCCAGCTATATTTGAACTAACGAATTCCCAGCGCACAAATAGCAAACCTCGGCTCTATGATGACCAATCAATTACTGTCTGCTACAGATCCAACGACAATCCTGACCTATCATTCGATCATGCTTCTGCGGAGCGACGCTCTGACTCATGGAAAAGATCATGCCTTTATGTCGCCAATGATTGAAATGCATTTTTAAGGAGTGATACGGTAGAACAATGGCAAGATCAAGAACAAATTTGTTTCCATTCTGTTGAGTCATTGACCTTCATCATTATTTTTCAAATTAAAGTGTGAAGTGGGGTAAGTGGAAACTGGTTTTTGTAAAGGTGGCTTTTAAACTTATGGATTTTCAGTCTGGTATGTGAATAGTCAACGCTGTCGGTATAAAATGCTTTGCACAGTTATTACTGGTGAATTAATATTACGTAGGATTCTAATTTTTATTGAAAATTTTTATTTTGATAGGATATTGTACAAAATGTCAACTGCTCTGCACATGTCCCTGAAAATGGAGTAAGAGCGTAACTTGAAGATAAAAATGCTTTCAAACCTATTGTTTCATGTGCAACGGAACAAAATGCTTTTTATTGCATTAAATTATATCGTTTAGTTTTATAGTTATCCATTTTTAAACAAACACGTACCTTTTGTTTCAAACGAGGAAAACACCTTTATGCTTGAGTACTACACATAGTACATTAATAAATACAAGCTACAGAAATCTCGCTCATATTATAATAAAAATAACCAGTATATGCACCTGCCCCGTTTACGAACTTACCCCACCTTACCTTATATGAATTCATAATTTTTAAATTTATAGAAATATTTATTTATTTTATCTCTAGAATTATCCCAATTTTAACTGTTTTTAGATTTTCTAATCATTTTACTTTTAATGGACTTAATTGTATTTTATCATTTGGATTATGATCAAAATTAGAGGCTAATAACTATTATATTTTAAAATATAACAAATTTAATAAGACTATCTTTTTTACCTTTATTGTTGTTATTAATTTTAATTTTTTCCTGTATTGCAGAAAAATAATTCGTAATATAATAATTGCTAAATTTTTAGATTATTTTACAGGACATGAATCAAATACAGTTTACTCGTTACTGTCATTCACGTTAGATCTGGCGAACCAATCATTTGTATGGACTCTAATTGTTCCTATAAATTTCAGATTTTATGCGCAGATTCGTGCCGCATGAGTTCATAAAACAGTCTTTAAAAATGTTTAATAAGTTATCAATCGATTCAATTAAGTAACACTACCAACAACGAGAGCGCGTCTGATGTTGGTAACTCTCGTTGCGAAATAACAGCGCGATAAGTGCAGTTATCACAGAACTGCGTGCGTTTAGGCAAATACAGTTTCGTACGCTCTGGTTTCGAGGCATGGAATAATATTTTAATTCTAACACAATTATTCGGAAAATAACTACAGGTTGTTTCAACAATTTCATTTCCTAATCAAATACCCCGTTTAATTCCAAACTCGATGAAATCCTTGTCCGTGAAGTTTCTGTTTCAATTCGTCAGTCCTATTTGAATAAACATCCCTAGGTCGACGATGTAGTAGACAGTTCGTTTATTCGATCCTTACAGTTCGATATAATATGCAGGGGTAGTTCCTGAGGTAATTTGAAGTAACTTTTTCCTTTGCGAAAATATTCCCCGCAGCTTCGTTAAGGAGTTACCAACGAATAACACGGACCAATCAGATCGCGGCTACAGCGGACGGATTCCATCTTGGCCAATGCCAACGCTCAGCGAGGTCTGTCGCCGAGCTGGAATTCTGTAGCAGCGCTCTGATTGGTCCGTGTTCTTCGCTGATAACTCCTTAACAAAGCCGCGGAGAACATTTTCGCAAAGGAAAAAGTGACTTCAAATTACCTCAGGAATCGCCCCTCTGTAGTACAACATTTTTGGAACACCCTATGCAAGCTACGTTCGCATTCCAAGAAAAACGTACCAAAGCGAAACTTCTCTTTTTAATATTTCCTGCTTCCGCGCAGAAGTGACTATTCATAGTTGACCCGTCACGCAAAAGCGTACCGAAGCGAAACTGCTCTTTTTTAATATTTCCTGCTTTCTCGCAAAAGTGACTATTCATAGGCAGCCTGTGACGTAAAAGCGAACCATTATGAAACGGACCTCTCACGGATCGTCGCAAAAATTAATAAGCCGTTCGGCTCTGTGCGGTTCGGCGCCGCGCAAGAGTGCATACCAAACGAAAACGGCAACTTTGCATTCGAGTCTCGTCGCTACGCTGCGTAATCCGTTTTTCCAGCTTAAGGTCATCCGCGAAACTAATCTTTGGACGTGTGCGACTGTCACTCGGCGAAAACGTCACGTTGAACATGCGAACGCGCGACGTCCGAGTAGATCGTGTTAACAAACCGCGGGTTCTAATCGCAAGATCCACTATTATGTAAATACTAATGGAGAACAGGATCTCGATAAGATCCAGTGGAATGATGACATTTTCCAGTGAGTATCGATCGCGTTTAACTGCACGTATTGCGCCGAGATTTACTGACAATTTACTACCTGTTCCCGCGATAAATATTTGCTTTAATTAGCTCGGAAACAGTGATAATTATTGTGACATATCTCCTAACAATATGGCACCAGTTCGCGCGATGTTCGTTTTAATTGACTCTTAAATACTGGTTTGTCTTTTGTGATACCTTCTAACACACAATAGCTATTCAAAATTATGTTTATCGTTGATTAATATTCCCTTCGTTTATGTGAATTCTGTCGTTTCAACGTGGAGGTATGTACATTGCATGTCGCGGTGCACGATATCGCAGTACATACTGCGAACGCGGTATTTGAATAATGCTTAATAACAGGCATGATAAGCGGGAACAGTTACGGAAGACAATATTTATACTGATTGCGAGAGATAATAAATGAAAGCAGTATATTTCTTAGTACACGGGAAAATTTCCAAAAGAAATATCTAGATCATTAATTAGTAGACTGCGGATCTTATGCATTTATCACGAAAATGGGTAAGCACAATTTAAAGCGGTGAAAATATTAGAAAGATTTAAAGTCATCAGTACATTGCGGATCTTTATTCATTGCAGGACACAGGAGCCAAGTAAAAATTGTATTCTTCTTTTAATTATCCTATTAAGCTGAAGCTAATACACTGATGTCCTTAAATATTTTTAGCATGTCCACTGCTTTAAATGATATGTACCCATTTTTGTCATAAATGTATAAACTCCGCAGTCTAGTCATCAGTGTATTGGTTTCAGCTTAATCAGATGATTAAAAGAAGAAAGAAAGTTTTAATTCGCTCCTCTGTCTTGCAATCAATGCCAACATTTTTTATTTTGCATAAAGATCCACTGTCTATTAATTAGTCATAATGTAGGATATCCTTTAGGATTTTATTATATTTGTTAATCCTCTTATTTGGGTCGCGAGATGAACAGCTAATAATTGAAACTTGCTGAAGAATTAGAATTCGAAACTAAAATGTCCGACATCAATTTCGACATTTAGAGGTTGAATAAAAATTTATTTTCCGTCGTAATCATTTGAGTAGGTTCAAAGTAATATCATCGTATTTTTAGATTTTTTATAATAACTGTATAAAATCCGTGGTCTACTTAATAACTCCGGGTCAAAACGAACCCGAGGGCGAAGCTCTGGAGATATCACCTTAGGATCGTCACTTATGCTTCCTATTTGTTCTACTTCCTGTGTGCTGTTGATGAAAAATACGGCCAGTCGGAACACCGTGCGCGTCAACAAGCCGCTTTAACTTTGAAGAGCGGCCTTAAAACGAATTAACCCCATTTGCTGCGATAACTCTTAATGCAATTTCACCGTAAAGCGCACGATTCGTCCGACACGGCTGATTTTTATGATCGCGCGTGTTAACCCTTTGTAGGCGGGAATTTTATTTTAAATGTCCAGGGTACATTTCGCGCTGAACACCCGACTCACCCGACTCCGCCAGTTCGTGTTATTTAATTCGAAGAGAAACAGAGGAACGATTGTTAAGCGGCGGTAGCCATTTATATTTTTAGACATGAATTCCACTTTGGAAACGACAGAACTCGGAACCGATGCTCAAAGAAATTTTCACTATGAACCATTTGAAATGCTTGTACCGTCTAGCTTTCTAAAATAAAATGTTGTTTTCGCGACAAACTTGTTTGCGTAGGTGTACATAATTTATCTGTTTCGTTCAAGTCAATGTTTTCTTAACGACACGCGTCATTAACGCTAGAATTACCCGGCAGGTCAAAATTACCTGTTTCCGATTTTTTCTTTCGGAATTACTGAAATTAGAAATTGTTATAAATGTGTTCATACAAAACTTTTTTAATGGACTTTGAAAAGCGTGAATATATACAGTCTTGTCATTATTATAAAGCAATGTATGTCAATAATGAATGAATCAAACATCAATAAAATGAAATTTTGTTTCTCTAATTGCTCCTAAAAGTGCTACCTAACAGTCACGTGATCAATCAATAGTAATCCACTGTGACGAAATTAATATGTGCCAGCACACTTTATTTAAACGGATATCTAGAGACGAAATTGAGATCGTATTTTTAGAACATTGCCTATAGAACACGAAAATATTTTATTCAAATCTAACCCAGTTAAAATCTCACAAATTCCTTCTATTTTTGTAAAGTAACTGTAATTTAACATCACGGAAAACTTCCGACAATAGTAATAATGTTACTCAACGTAGTCGTTCAAGACAAGGTTACGTTTGAAAGCTATTAAACCAGTTCTCCACTCACAATTAGTTAAAAGATTATTTAATTAAATTATGCAAAAATTGTATGCAACAGTCTTAATGCTCCCGAGGGGAATATAAAAATGAACAATGTAAAAAGAAATTCAATCCGTATGCAAAATCTTTATGTAAAATAAAAATGGACTGCATCAATTGCGAAACATAGGAACCAAAATAGATTTTTATTTCTTTTCTTATTCAACTGTAAGAAATGCGTGGATATCCTGAATTATATTAATTTTTCTATTAAGCCTATTCTTTGTAAATTCTATTTAATACGTATTTAATCTATTTGTAATTGCACCGACCCATGTTCGCCATAAATATATAAAATTCTCAGTCTAGTAATTTACGGAACACATCCCCCACTAAAGCAATTATGATTATCATGGGCGCGTGTACGTGGCATCATGGAAAAAGTTGACGGAAATGGTCTATCCTCGCCAACCGTTTATTAATAATGAATCAGGCGCGGAATTATTCTGACGTGGTTGCTTACGCTCCAACTCGTCCACGTCAGGTATATCTGAATCGGCTGGGAGGAGGAAAGTGCAAAACAAAGAGTGGATATAGCGCGAAGTAATTAAAATTCCTGACGCAACACTTAGCCGGCACAAAATTCTCTGGCCTTTCAAAGAAGTATACAGGGTGATCGGTAACTTGCGCTACGCGTGGCTTATGATCGGTAACTGGTGCTACAACATCTACTTTGAAAATCCGTCAAGTTCGCGTGCTCACTACTTTTCAGTAGAACTGGCAGGCCATGAGCAGACGCGTCAGACGATTTCTGTTCAATAACATGAGTGAAACAAATTTTATTTCTTTTATTTCTTATTCTAACTAAATGACAATGAAATTAACAGGGTTACACGAAGCTTGACCGTTCAGAATGTTAACACATTAAAGTAAATTTATGAATAGCAATGTCAATTGTCAATTAACACTAACAGTACCACAAAAGAGTACGTTGTATTTTATTAATTTAAGATTTTTCGCAATGTTTACAGTAATACATGCTTGACTGAAGAAATCTATTAAACAATTTCTAATGGAAGCATTTTTATAATTGAAATTGTAATTATAAACTAAAAAAAAAACGTTAGTGTTAAAATAAATCACCCTGGGTAATAAAATAATTTCTTATGGGATTGTTGTGCAAAAGAATACATTCAATTTTCTTCTCAATGGAGCACAGTTATTGGGAAGCTTATAGACAAATTAGTTATCGGTAAGTAGAATCTTGGACTAATATCAATCTGAATAAACGAGATGGAATTAACTATGAACGACTCTAAACTAATGTCACTGCGCGACGATAAAATCTAGGTAGATAATTCCGAAGTATACGGTAGCTCTTCCCGATTAACAATCAAGCAATATGTACAAACAGTCAGCTACATAGATCAAGGTTCTTCAGCTAATCTAAGATGTCGCGTCGGTGAATTTCGAAATTGTTTTACGAGGTGTTGGGGAAGCACGAAAAGTGTCGGGGCCGTTGTACAATCAAACAACCGGCTCGCGAAAAATACCACATACGATGGGCGATATATTAAACCAAAATAAACCGTAGGGAAGGAAGATACGAACTCGGGGACTGAAAAGGTTCTGAAAATAACAGATTCAAACTGGTGTGTGTATTTTGGTTCTGAGTGAAACAGTTATGAAGAACCGAAATTATGAGCACCGATTATTTTTTCATATATTGCACAAATCAGCATTTTGAACAAGTAATTATAAAAATTTATTTGCATATTTATTATTAGCCGACATTCTCGTAACAGTCACAACATCATTTTGGTTCTTCATAACTTTTTTGGAAACCGAAACCTGTATTATAACTGTTTTCAATTCCGGATATGAACGTTTCGTTAATAATGAGCGCGGCCATCGGGCCCTGATGGAGACAGTTCGCTAACTAATTGCGGTGGGGCTGACGTAGTAATTGTAGCGCACGCTGCGACATTAATTACACTCGATAGCGAAGAACGTGATAGTTGGAAAACGGTAGACTCGCGCGGACGTTTGATTTCTCTATCTTTCGTTACGTGAAACGTTTATCATTGTTCATGATTATTTCAATGTCTTAGACGTCGAAAACGTTACAGACTATTTAAAAAGCACAAGGTTAAATACTTTTTTAAATTTACAGAACAAAGAAAAATTTAACAGAACTATTACACCGAATTCACCTTTCTAAAATTATTAAGAGAACATTTTTTATCAAAAATTCTGTTTCTTACAATTGACATTAATACATTTTAAAGTTTGATCAATGATGATCCGTAAATTGGATGGTGCTTTTTGTAAAAGTGAATCTTTATACAGAGGATTGAATGAAAGTGAAAAATACTTTACATAAATGATTGCAGTTTCCGAACACCAAAGAAAAGTATACTTCCACTGCAAAACCAAACCTGAAGCTTAGATCGTCATAAATTTGTGTGCTGTTCATAATAACAACGCTGGAATTGCAACGCAATATGGGATACCTTGCTCATGCTCCCTAAAGTAAAGGGTCAGCACAAGATTGCCGAGACGAAGGGCGAGGGAACTATAGTCAACCTCTCGCCATGGGTAAGTGAATAGTGAGGAAGCCTTTCTGGTCTCATCCAAGGAGTTTTAATAGAAATGCGATGAACGAAGGGGTCTGTGAGGTATTCCCATAGAATGCTTAGAACCTGAAGATGATCAATGGACCTGCATACAGAAATGACCACCTCTGGGGATTCGAGCAGGTAAAAATCTTGCGCTACCCTTGACCTTCCTCCAGGGGAGTGGTCAATGGTGTGCTTCGCAGACTTCTCCCCAGAGAAAGAGAGAGAGAGAGAGAGAGAGAGAGAGAGAGAGAGAAGGATAATTAAAACGTCCCCTGCAATACGCGACCTTTTCTACCTCTTCCATACGTCTCCTGAGCGCAGAGTACGGTAATGTCTCGATATTTATGAAAGAATTATTAGAACTTGTTTGTTTTTAATTCTCTTGTTACGACACCAAACTTAAAATAACACCAAACACGACAAAGTTCGGAGCGATTCAGTAGAACCTCGATTATCCGAACGAGATTTATTGTACAGTATCAGTGACGATTTAAGTCAATACTGTAGATGACTATTCTATTATCCGAGCACTGGCGTTTCACTGATTAGTTCGGATAACCAAGGTCGTAAAGTATCGTGGATTGAGCAAGTAAATATAATCCGAATTGTGTCGTGTTCGGACTCATTTTAACGAGAGAAGTGTCACGAATATGATGGTAAAGGTCTTACAAAATTAAAATCAAAAAAGTTTCGTCACTGAAAAGAATCGGCGTTATCCGGTGAACTGGTCGATTCACTGGGAAACAATCCTGAAAATGCGAAAATCTCTTACGTTGATGGAACAAGAATACACGAAAAACTTCAGAGTCGAAAAGAATCATTTCGTAACACGCGAGGCCGGTATAACTCGAACCAAAGCAAACACTGTCTCGCGTCAAATTTCGCAGCATATTCCCCTCGAATACTGTGCTCGAACGACTCCCGCAAAAGAATTATCTTCTCTCCTCTTGTTTGCCTAATATTTCCGCGCATCTTAACGTTGACGGCGAGCCATCAGCGAGAATGAAAAGTCGTCGGCGATGAAAGAGCACGCGAGCGGTAAACGCCGTTTACGAACAGATGAACGTATCAACGGTCGAGGAGTATGTATTTCTGGAGCAGGATGAACGGACTGCGAAGTGTGATGATGCTGTAAAGTTTGCGAACGGTCCCAAACAGGTGCCTCGCACAATTGAGCATCTGTTAATTAAGTGAAATCGATTTAAAACTAATTATTTCTTTCACAATTACTGAGATTTCAATTACTTTAAATATGTTCATCTAATCCGAAACAAATACACGTTAATAATAAAGCACAACTACAATAATAAAAACGTGGTCGTCTGGTAACTTAAAATCAGCAATTTTTTAACTTTCCAGAATTTTTTAAAAATCGCTTTTGCAGAGAAAAATTCGGAAAAAATTCACAGTCGCGTGTGCCGTCAGGTAGAATGTGCATGAATTTTTACATGACTTTTTCTTGAGCAGAAGGAATAGAATTCATTGAACCGTGCTCACCCTATAACTGCCAATAACTGCACACAAAATAAACGTTACCTAAGTCTATTCTAAGCAACAGAAGTTGAATGACGTTCTTAAATTCTTTTATCATCACGGGTTTGCATGTCACCTATACATGCTTGTCCTAAATGCATTGCAGTCCACTGATACCCAGAAAATATCAAAAGAATTTCCTAATTTCCTAATAGGACCTAATTCAATAAAACAATCACCTAATTTTTAGCACATTGCACGAGGAGCTGTATCTGTGCTTGGGGACGACTGATTTATGGGTCTGAACAACCGAGTTTCTGGTTAATCGTTTCGGCAGCGTGCGAACTCGACGAAGGATAATTAAACGCGAGCGTGGAAGGCAAATCAAACGGCAACTGTCGATAACGCTCGGAACTTCATGGTGTAATAACCTCGGTTCCACACCGGCTCTGCGACGCTATCGTTCATCAAGTTTATACCGGGCATAATCGATGTAGGTCGTTACGATCCGTCATTCTGTTTGCCAGCCGCGTGTTACATCAGAACCGCGGTTATCGGAACAAATCAGTAACATAACGAGTAAATAATCTAATTGTCCAACGCGATCTATGGGTCGCCATATACGATTAGGTCTCGAGTATTCCGGTGATTCGATATCGGCCGATACAAGATACCGGGCGAAGTGGCCCGGGGCCGCGTGTCGAACCTTGCTAAAAGATATTCCGCGAATTCGTATAAATAGCAGACAGACAGAGCGAGGAAAATGAGATCAGCTTCGAAAGAGTTTAAGCACCTAGCCAGGGACCAGCGAACCGTGAATTTAACGACACTGCGAATAATGCTAGTACGTGTACGCGGTACCAATTTTAGATCGCGAGATTGTCCTGTTTCTTTGCGGATACTTGTCCCTTTGAGCAACCTAATGCACGTTTAACCGACCGCCGCGTCGAAATGCACCGAATCCTCGAAGCTTCTCGGCCGGAAGCCGAATCAGAAAGGGCTGTTCAGCGAAATGCGTCGTCCTCCTGTGCGAACAAGAACTTGCTCTCACGGCGTAGTTGATTTTCGTAAATGAAAGATGATACTTTAGAGCGAACTCGCCTATTTCGTGAAGCTCGTAATCGCAACGCGTTACGTTCAACAGAAAACCAGGTGTGCTCAGAGCTAATTTACTAGCAGCCCTGACAGGAAATATTCGATAGAAATAGCGAACACGATTCTTGAAAGAATTATTTGAACGTGTATATTAGGTTGGTGTGTATACAGAATGTCCAATTTTATGTCTTTTGATCTAGAAATACTATTGTAATGTACTGATCATTATTAGACTGCGATTTTACACGGTCTAAAGGTTAAAAGAATTGATAGCAAAAATGTAGTGAACTTATTAAAGAGAGGAAACCGTTCTTAAATGGCTCCCACTGGTGACCTAATAGAACAGAGTCGTAAACCCACAGAAACACGTCGGGTCGAGTTCCCGGAGCCGAGAATGTCACAGGGGAAAGGTGTAATAAGGTTGGCCAATCTCCGACAGACTCGCATTTCCATCGAGTGTTGTTAAAAGTCTAAAGAGATCGACAGGTAACTGGACATAATGGTGTACGATTTATAGTTAGCTGACGTCTGAAGCCTAGACCTAGCAAACGTCTTAAATCTAGACCTAGCTAATGTCTAAAATCCAGACTTAGCTAATGTCTAAAGTCTAGACCTAATATCATTGAACATAATGATCAATTGATGCAATTTGCAATTTTTACAGACGAATTTTAAGAAAGTCGAATCAAGTAAAATCTTAGGGTCCTTGCCCACTAGACCGTACCCTCGGCGCGGCGGAGCGCCGTTTTGGATTGCCTCCTGTGTATTTCAATGGGAGTGCGCCCACTATACCTGATCAGAGTACAAAGAAACAGCGCTCCGCCGCGCCGAGGTTACGGTCTAGTGGGCAACGACCCTTATTTTCCGTGGCAGTAGCCTTTTTAGATCCGAAATAAATAAAAATCGTACTAAATTCGATCGAATTTGATATTTCAGCAGTTTCCTTTTAATTTTCTGGAGCTATAATTGCATAAAGATCTGCAGTCTAATAATGATCTACGACCTAGCTAACGTCTAAAGTCTAGACCTAACAGAATTGAACATGGTCTACGACTTAGCCTAGCAAAAATATGAAGCGACTCGACGTGTCTACTTCCGCGGCTGTGAATCCGCAACCGATAACAGTGACAATCACGAAAGCAAGCAAGGAGCGGAAGGTTTCTCGGTGCTTGAACCGGCAAACAAGCACTCGAGTAGGCGTTCGTCGACGCGATGAGGACAAACACTGGCAAACACACCGTTGGAAAATTCTGTCCGACGATTACGGATCGACAAGCGGATAACGAAAAGCTGATCGAGAAGGATCGGTCAATTGCGACGAGTGCCACGATAACCGACGATCTCTCGGGCACGAGTTTCTGCAAATATCGCTCATTTTAGATTCCCTAGATCAAGAAGATTATTTGCATCGACGATTCTTACGAATGATAAAGTATCTGGTGGTCGGTGTTTCACCATCGGTCGTGCGAAAATAAACTATTGATGCCACGTGTGATTGCCTGACAGAATCAGCGAGGCGCGCGCGCTCTCGCGCGGCCTGTAAAATTGATAAAAAACGGACGTTTGTCGGTATAACGGTACCGTTAGCCGCGTATCGAGAACGTAATCAAACACTTTGTTTGCCGAATGATTGTGAATTCATTCACGGACCCCGGGATTACGTCAAAGAACGGTCCGCGGCACTTGGTACCGCTGTGTGAAGGGAATATCAGCGCTTTAAAACTTGAAAAAGTTATCGTGGATGTTTTATAACTATCGTAGAGTTCGTGTAGATATTAAGAAAACTGGCGAAGTTACGAACTGCACGGTTCTGAAAGCTCATTCTACGTTCAAATACTTCAAATTTTTCATGCGACTCCTAACGGGATTGCCCTTCTATTAACGAAGCCTTTTATAATCCAATTCCCGACCTTTTAGTTTTACCGAACGAAAGTGTAGTTTTCCGTCGGACATAAGCTTTTCTTTAACGTGCTGCTATTTTTTTATTTTTTAAATCTTATAACTAGACTGGGGATTGTTATGCATTTATCAAGAAATCGGCTGGGAGAAATGTAAAACAGTAAAATATTAGATAAATCTAAAAATATTGTTATAATGTTTTCAATATGAAAAATCTATTAAGTGATGGAATTAATTTTTATTGAACTCCTACTGCCCACAATCGTTGCAAAATATTTTTATTGTACATAAAGATCCGCTATGATTTTAGTGAGATGAAAGCAATACAGTGTCTTTAATTTCTTCATTTATTTTTGCCATAAATGCATAAAATCGACAGTCCACTTGTACCAGATAATCACTAATATGATCCATGAAAAATGGCGAGGACTTGTGATCATCTAAAATGAAAGGGCCTTTGTAAATATATTTATAAAGTTCGAAATAAAAATATGGCTTGCACGTGGCATGTAGGTGTCTTGCACATATATTAATAGATAAAAAAAGTGTTTACATTATTAAAGCATCCAGTGACTGTAATCATAGCTTCGAGGAATTGCCCTCTCAGGTTAATATAAATAAAGAATTGGTATCCAACAGATTGGACACGTGACATTTAATAAAACACAAGACGGAACAGAAAGCTGTCACACTGAACAATAGTGTGTGTTAAAATGATCTGTAGAATTTGGACAAGTCGTTGCCCGTTTGAGAAGCAGTGATAGATTTTCTAAGTATAGGTCGTGTGCGCGAAACGTTAACAGGTTTCATTAATCGTTTCATCAATTTCAAGCGGTTCTCGCTGCAACGAGCACGTTAAACTCCTTCTTTCTTGATTAACGCGTTTCATTGATTTCACGTCAACGTGCCGTGCCGCGCGCGTTTCCACGATGTTTCTTCGGGTGAGATGCAGCGCGCATTTTCCAACTGGTTGTTCATGAATGCCACGATACTGGAATCCAAGGCCATTATTGACAGTCTGCATCCTACTGTTTATTATTTTGGTATACCGCGCGATCGCGACCTTGCGCTCCGATTCTTTTTCTCGATCCGTTCGTCGCGCGACCTTAAAACAATCGCATACCTTCGAACGGTTCAAGAATAAGAGAAACCATTTCTTTTTTTATATAGTGAATCATTTCTCTTTGGAAGATCAATATGTACTACATATTATTACATTCCCCAGGCTTATTTCTTATTTCATTCCTTTGTTTATGCATTCTGCGAACGGAGCTTAGGAAACTTTTTTCTTGAGCATTTATTTATCTTCCGGGCAAAGTGTTTTTGTTATGTATATAATTCACTTCTCGAGTAACGTTTCTGAAGTGGAATGCACGGTTTTTATCAAGCTCTTTTTAGCCTTTCGACGAATCGTGTGATAAGATATTTATCATGCGATATTACAATGACTAATATACAGAGATGTACAGATAATCTCCTTGGTTCTTCTATCAATTTTTACTGTTGAAATCATCTCTTCAATAGTGAAGTTCAATAGTATATTAGCTGATCAATTTACCATTTTAACGTGTTCCCTTTCCGTTTCGAAGACACGTCAGAAAACAGTCCACATTATAGAGTTCAATCAGCACGAGACATTTCTTTATTTTGTAATAGTGATAGTGATACCAACTTTTATTAGTATTAGACACATATCCTATCTACAAACATACATCAAAATCTACATCAAAATCAGAAGAAGAGTAATAGAAATAGCGTCTCTTATCTGTACTGAAGCTTCGAACAAGTCTCGAACATAATGTTTATAATAAAGAACTTTATAATATCTACACAGTAGATAATGTCGGATATTTTTGTAATACCGATGACACGCGAATAAAAAGTTCCAGTACGTGCTGTCATAATATAGAATTCCTTGAAAAGCAATCCCAAACATTCCACCAAAATACGAGCCAGACGACCCCCTTCATCTACAGGTAAAATCTTCAAGGGCATCGCACACTTTTTCTGATAATAATATTTCTGATCAGACAACTTGTAGATACCTACGACTCCAGTGACTTATCTCACTTTTATCAAGAGGGGAGCTCGAAGCTTCCGATATTAACGGTCAATATCATCGTCGGTCGACGCTGTTGTTCTTATTTGCGATTGTTATCGGGTGATAGTATCAAGATTTCGAGAGAAAAATAATATAAATTTTTCAGAAACGTTAGCGTTTCAGAAATTCGATGCACCGCACTTTCTCGGAGAAATGAACAGCAGCAAATCTCCGAAAGAACACTATCAAAATTAAGTGTGAAAGATACACGGCATCTCTATACAGTATTTCACTCAACCTTCCAAAAATTCTAATAAGAAACAATGCAGATGTTTTTGCAAAAACTACTTTTACAAGCTGCACAATTATAGAAACAATTGTATTCGAATTGTAAAAAAAATACCTCTCCAATTGTTAGCACGCTACTTCTGGATACAATAAACTTTAACACTAAACCTACCGACCATCAAAAGTGACTAATGTGTATGGTATTATAAAAATCACAAGATTAAATTCATTTATATTTTGTGCGATTTTTAAATCTTAATAATTGCCGAATAAAAAATCTAAAATGGGTCATTTGACCCCCCGTTTAGTGTTAAATGGCAATTTCCACGTGCGTTTCACGCATTTCCGATAACCTAATCAGACAATTTTTCAAACAAAAATTGATCGGTACGATAATAAAAATTGCAATGAAAAAGCATAGCAAAAAGATAGTTATTATCCCTTCAATTTTTCATAGCCACATGGTATTTTTTTTCATGAACGTATTTCCTGCCGCTTCCCATAAGCGATCGAACACTGGGTCTGCCCCAATTGAGACGACTCGAGAGATACAACTTCCGAAAGTCATATAATTGAAAAAGAATGAGCCCGCATATCGGAGAAGAAAAAATTCAGAGAAACTATAGAGGACTGGACGTTTTCCAGTGATGCGGGCCATTGAGAAAACTTGGAACACGTGTACCAACGGATTGGTAATGGAATCAGCACGGGTGGGGATAAACACCGTGCGGCGCCGTGTACAGACCAATGCCAAGCCAGCAGCTTCATAAAGTCACTTTTACCGCGCTACTCGACTTCAGCGAGCGTACAGGTATCCGTTGCACGCGCGACTCGATTCGACGATATCGCCTCGTAACCGACAGTGCGAAATTTCTGTGTGGCTTCTTTGCCAATCACGAAGAGATAGAAAGTCATAATTCCGGCGTTACGCGAGCCCCGTAATGTTACATTTGCTCATCAGATAGCGGCGCGGCGCATCACGTGACGTTTAATTATGTATACACAGAACGGAAACGCGTACTTGTTCTGATACACAATGACTAGACTGTGCACCTTTTATGCAAAATCAAATTTACTCTGTGCTATTCGCTCGAGCTACGCAGAACCATTCCCAACGGTTACTCCACACAATTAACACTGGAACTTGGATTTTGTACTTTATTGTGTTCCTCCTATCTGCATGCGTTATTAATTCACAATCTAATCGGAACGATACCACGTACTCTGCCAAGATGCAATGTTTTTCCAGGAATATGAAAATATTTGAAACTACAGATTCGAGAAAGAGCTGAAATCAAGTTCCGTAAAGGATGTATTCAACGCGTATCCTGTTGGGTCTGTTACACGCACGAGCCTGTGGTACTTCAACACATTTGAGACCGGGAACATAGACATTTCAACGTGGTTTCGTATACATTTACATAGTAGACTCTTATGGTATTCAGCTATCGACTATTGGAAATTATATGCTGCGTTCCACTGGTCGCAAATGTGTTAAGATGAGAAATATATGTTTATGCATTTACTTACCGTTCAGACCATATTTCTCCTGGTTCCTCTTGACCTGGTCGCCAGACAATCCTTTCTCTGGATCGACGTTAAAATAATCTACTACCTCCTCCACGGTTTTGCTATGGCCGTCCTCCATGGTTCGCTTTGTATTAGTACGTCACTAATGTTATCTGTTCAATGGTTGTCCACGTTCATTCACACTGTAATTTCTGAAATACAAAGATACCTTGCGTTAGAACTTCTAGAGGACCCGAAGCGAATAATCATGAATCACGATTCGCTGTTCACGCTAAAATGAAACTAGTGATAGAAGTATGATGCATAGTTGAGCAAAGGCGAGGAAAACTAACAGCAGGAAATTTCTATGGAACAGGCACTCCCAAGTGGAATAAAAAGAAACGTGTGTCTATGTAACTTTGATGTTAATCCCTATGAAAATGAGAAGGAGAAAAAGTTTACGAGGATAATTATCAAATGAGAATGGAAACGAGAAATATGGGGGGGCGATAGAAAAAATTGGAGCGCGGAAGGAACACGCGAAATCCACCGCGCGCGTGTACAAAGTTCGCGCACCGTGTCGCGGGCCCGTTAAAGGTTAAAACCTGCTTGAACTATGATAGAGTTCATCGTGGCACATATACGGCTTGGTTTTTTCCGGATTCTGTTTTCGGGCGAGCACGGGGCGGGACGGAGCTCCGAACGAGAAAACGAACTCACCAGAAACGGTGTCGAAGCGTTCGATGACGACGACGACGTGTCACAGAAAAATTACGTTACGGTTGCCGAATATTTAGGTTAGCTACAAGTCTCTAAGTTGCACTCGAGCACACACAAAAAAAACTAACGAGGAAACGTAATTGGCACGGAGAAACTGGCCGGACGCTAAGAATAATAGTCCTGCGGCCGGAACACGACGTATCACGATACGCGGGCACAGAAATTCGAGACACACGTCATTTTCTTAACGGATATATTTCCCCTAACTGCTAAGCAAACCTCCTCTTCCGTGAGACTGACGCAGCGAACGGCGAATCATTGCACAGGCGCGCCACCTCGCGGAATGCCCTATTAACAAGTTGCAGAGCGCAGTTGCCACCGCGCCGTCTGCGACTCGCTGCTTTCAAACGTAAATATCACAGAAATACGTACGGGATCGCTAAACGGACTGCCGGTTTCACGTAATTCGATCCCTGTTCGTTTCCTGTTCCGCGGGTATCGCGCGATCAACCTAGGCATTCACCGTTATTGCATTATTTCGCGAATCCCGCGTCACGGTCGACGCGCCGTGCCGCAAAAAAGTGCGGCCAGTCGAACGGACCGAGCATGTGGAGCGACGCCATTGGCTGGACAGCGTTCGTGAAGTATGACGTGCTCGGCTATTTTCAGTCTTCTGCTAGTCTATTTCCTTGGCGCGTATTTTAAGACATTCAAAGGACATTACTATATTGTCGTTATGTAACTGTTGCTCTCGTACTCTTATTATTTCATCTCGGGGATTTCGCCGAACGAATTAACATTCCGCCACGGCGATCCGCTCAGCTGATTAGCGATCCGGGGCCAAAGAATTCGGCAAATCGAGTAAGAGCAGTCCCGTTTAACAGCGAACTGTTCGTTAGTTATGTAAAAGTGAAGTCACGGGGGCTGGAAGCTGTATGAACATTTTCGATACCGTTATGTAACGAGGAGAGACTTTGGGTCGACTTTGATCGCTCATACTTTGTTCTTGAATGGAGAAGAAGTTCATACCCTATTTGAAAATGATATGCGAGGCGGTTATGTTTGAAAATAACGGTTTCATCAATCAATTGCATCGTCACCACTATTTTCTACAATTGTCTTCGAACATTTTCACAAAAGGTCACGAGGTAAATTGGGTACGAACTTTTGCAACCATCCAATATGTACACACATGTATTGTTCAATTGAATTCATTTTTATTTTAATATGGAACTATGTTGTTGGTCAATGATATCTTATAAGGTAATTCTGGATTATAATGTAAAAAATAAGAAAATATGATCAAAACTATTCTGTTATTCATACGTATTAATATGTATATTTAATATTATAAGCGTTAGCATAATTTCATGTATAATTAAATGTATAATAAAAAAAAAACATCATACACATGTATAAGAAAAGTAGTAAACGTTAATTATAACTTTACTTGAAGTATCAAGTTATCGTAACCCATCAAGCACCAGGAACGTATTGTGCAATGCTTTCAATAAGAATCTAGAAAAATGCTTTAAAAAAAAACTCGTTTATTAATTAACATCGTTAACATCGATTCGTCCACGAGATCGGCAACGTCAGCAAAATTTTTCTTTCAATTCTGCAGAAGAACGTTCGTCTTGTATTCGATGACACACACGAGCACGTATAGCGCGCAGAGTTCTAAGGGGGACACCTAGATCCCATCAGTTTACTCGTTATCCAACCGCGGAACGGTGTTAGTACGTAAGCACACCGAGAAATTACTGCACGATCGAAAGTGTCAATGTCGATCGATTCGGTAGCAGGTTCAAGGTCGACGATCGGCGAACTTCAGGTTTTCGTATCAAGTTCAAAGGTCCGATATAGTAAACGTCGAAGCCAAGGTTAGGAATGGGAAGGGCGGTGTGGTCCATCGGGGTTACGGTCACCAAAATCGGTCACAAGCGACAACCACGTAGAAGGAGCAACCTGTCCGACGACGATCCCGGGGATGATCTTTCATTCCGACCCGAATCCGTTCGACTAGCAAAAGTCCTCAAATAGCCGATCCCGATGGAGCGACACCTGGGTCCGAAGTGACGTTTGATCGAATCTTTGTCAAGGACTCTGCCACTTTTTCCCGCCACCTCTCCTCCTCTAGCTTGCTTTCTGCTTCTTAAAGCGCATTCAAACGAACAAGAAAATTATTAAAAAACTCCCGCGGAACTAACCCTTTCTAATGTAGTGGGCTGTCTGGTTGCACCAACGGAAATATGCGAACGCTCATATCAGTCGGTTTGACAAACTTTGAATAATGACGCGCGCTAAAAGACCAGACGACTGCGGCTAGACGATTGGTCGCACGGGACTGGCGGGTACACTTGGGAACCGGTCCGAAACCTGTCAGGTCGACCAGCTCGTTGAAACGCCCGGGACGCGACTAGCCGGCCAAATCGCGCGTGCCCCAGCGGACGATTTTAGCACGTCTCTGACGACGACTTCCTAATTATTTTGGCAGAGATGTTCAGGAGGCACTCTGATTTCTCTCTCCCTCCCTCTCGTTTCGCTCTATCACGCGCTGCCACTGGCTGTGCGTTTATGCGTGTTCCCGCTCCCTCGGCCGTCTCTTCCCTTATCTCTAGACCGGGATCCTCTCTCCCTGCTTTTTACCAACCGCGCGCATTTTTCTACGATCTACCTTAGCATATTCTCCGCGTCTACTTTTAGAATTACACGTTCCGCATTTTTATTTTATCCGGTAACCGAGCAACGTCATCCTCCCACCCCTTCTCTTCCGATCGGAGTTCTTGCATGTGCATGCACACATTTTCGTCGAGGTTACGTTGTTTTATTATTACAGGTACCACTCGCCAAAAAACATCGAATAAGCGACGACGGCGGTGTACACGTAAGCGGGGTGAGTCATTTTAAATTAAAAGGAGCGAAACGCTAATGCCAAAATATTGTTAGGTAACCGACTGGCGGTGATATAATATTCCAATCGTTGCGGCGTGGCGGAACGGTTTCTATTTGAAGATGAGATGCAACATGGTGGACGGGCTATAAAGATAGGAAATGTAGTATTTACGTTTGTTGGCAAACAAGTGGAGGTCGTGTTTGTATGTAACGTGAGTCTCACATCGACACGTCTGATGAAGCAATACACTATGTTAGTCTAGCTCAAAGTTGGGTATGTTATGCTAATCTAAGATCAAACCAACTGTGCTGAACGACGGTTTCCGTATCGTTCATTACTTCCGGTAACGTACAATTTAAAACAACCAGAAACGGGAAATTACTGTATCGTCGCTACGGGTATTTGGCAAAACATTTCGAGAACTTTTGGCGAACTATGAAGAATTAAGTGAAAATTCAACGTGTTTTCCGGGAAATTGGACCGATGTTACGACGCTTCCGGTTAAGCTTTCTATTCAAACGGTTTCCCATGGCCAACCCCCGTTGCCGGTCGATCCCGTCGAATAGATCTTTAAAGGGAAACGATTCGAGAGATCACTGGACACGCAGGACTTTTCACGATTCCGTAACAAATGCACAAGAGTCCACGGTGCGGCTAGTTCCTTTTAGCTTTGCAATCACACAATCACTTTCCGGTGTCCATGTCCGTTCGAATTTCCCTCTCCGGCGTTCTATCCTCCTATCGTTCCCATTAGTTCGCACTTGTGTCGGGTGGGATGTACCATCACAAAACACTAACTCGGCGGTGATCACCGGGCGCTGGCGCAGCGAGTGGGACTTACCAATGCTTCTCTCTTCAGCGGAGGGCCCGTTCTCCGCTCGTGTCTCGTCGCTTTCGTGGAAAAAAGCACCCGGCACCCGTGGGCAGGTCCCGGTCCCGAAACACTGGTCAAGCGGCACGAATTCGGTACGAGCTGGCTTGCGAACGGTAATGTACAATCTCGTCGTCGAACACTGTGTAACTGAGAGTCTAGAAGAGAATTATCCGGATCGGCTACTCCTCCGTGAGCATCGCTCGAAACGCGTGCTTACTATTTACTCTTTACATGGAAGGGTGAGGGCGAAAACAAACAACAAACATTCAAAGGGCAACGCCTGCGCTGCTGAACGAAACGAAGCAACGAACGTCGCCGAAATTCCTTTAAATAGTCCGTAGGCGTCGCTACCTGGCGGCGAGACACCGAACGAGGGAAAACTCTGGCCGGAAGCCAGTGGTCCCGGCGACTGCTGCACAGCCTCCTGTGGCTGTCGTCGCAGTTTTTTCGATTTAACCTTCGAATTCGGTGAGCCGACGCTCAAGAGGATTCGGAACAACGCGTGGAGACCACCCTGTGCGCCTTTGTTCACCGTCGCGCCGGCAACAATTACGCGAGGAACGCGCCTCGCCTCGATCCTTCTTCCACCGACTTCCGGTACCACGACGCCTCGGCCGCCATTGCGAGTCGTCGAGCTCTCCGCAAGGAATTCGCCGTGAAAAAACATCCTTTTCCACAACGAATCGCGAGCATCAAACATTTTTATCGGTCGAAGGTCTTCTCGAAGAGTCCGTTTGTTAATCGAAGCAACGTTAATCGAAGGATTATAATATTCGTGACGATTGTCCGACGACATATCGATTGGTACAATGTTCGTATTGGAAATGTTCAAGGTACAGGGATTTTTCTTAAGATCGAAAATAGGTGGTTGGCTTCTGTCCAAATGCGATATCAGGTACAACCTCAAAGGTAATTTATCGGCGGCGACCCCCAACGACCGAACTTGTCCGAGAAATTTGTTATTTCGCCAGTTGGGACACATCATTTATATTATCACGCCGAACAAGGCAAAGCCGCCGATTAAGCTCCATCGCTTTGTTCTGTTATTGTCTCGGCGCTGACAGGCACGAGGCGGTGAACCTTGATCGTCTCGAGGGGACCACAACTCGTTACATAATTTTCCTTTCGTGACGTCTGGTCCGGCGTGTAGTAAATTTAAAATAAGTTGCCGCTTGTTACCAAGAGTGAGATCTTTGACATCGCCTCCTGCACGATACACCTATAAACTCGCAACGAGTTCCAAAAATACAATACTTTCAGAGGATATTCGCAATCGGAGCATAGAATGTCTCTTGATCTGGAGGCGCAACGGTGCAATTTGGAATTCAATTAAGGAGATTTACCAACTCGACTACGTGAACGGAATCAGCTTATGTTCTTGCAACTCTGCCACCTCGGATTAGACGAGCGACTGATATAGCGAGCGTGACCAAAGTCTCCTAGCTCGATCAGCGATTCTCGTGCATTCGAATTCAGCCGGAGAAGCAGCATGAGCATTATTCATAAATAGGTGCAGAAAAGAAGCATTAGCCGCCCACGCGACGGCGCTTCTTGAACGCTTCAAGGGTAAGATCGGGCGGGAGCAGCGGGCAAGCGAATGGTCGCGGAGCAGATGGGGGATGAAGGAGATGAAGGAAGACGTACGGACGGTCAACGTTCTGTGCTTCTTTCTCGGTTTCTAAATACATTTAATATCCGGCTACGTTTCGGTCCGCGTGTCGTCCGTGGGACGGCGGTTCTCCCGGAGAAAATTCCATAAATCGGAAGTGAACGCGTCGGCTGCCATTCAAAAATAAACGTGCACCAAGTCAAGGAAAATATTGGGTGCAATCGGCACCGCTTATTTTCGGAAATGCCGTTGCGAATCGAGGGAAACGCGTTTCCTTGGGCCGGCCAAATGAAACGGGATCGTCGGTTGTTTGATTGTACGTGTCACGAGAATCTCAGCCATCCGAGTCCGTAATGTATCCATCGGTACGAGTTCCATCGAGAGAGAAAAAGCGAAAACTCTCTCTCTCTCTCCCGTCCAAAGGTTGCCTCTTTCACGGGAATCGGTTGATAAGTTGCCGCGATAGGCCTCGGGTAACATCTACGGGCATTCTCTCATTACGACGAAACGAAAATAGACGTCGTTATTTCGTCGGTAACTCGTAGTCGCGGTTCAAAGCATCACGTTATTTTTAGGTAAAACATAAAGTGTTACGTAAAAGACAGCCCCCGGTGTACCGACCGTTCCGGGATTCATTAGGCGAACCGTATTTTTCTGTTTTTTATTCTAGAGCCGCCGGAGAGAAGTCGACGGTGGCCGTTCTACGTTCATTAGCGAAAATAGTTTCCCAGCGCGCCGGTGTTTTCCGAACCGTTGGGAAAAATGTAAATCGATCTGGACAATTTTTAAGCGTCACGAGCGCGTTATAAACGGGTATTGTCTCATTCATTTTAATTTCGATGTCGCTGTTACGCCCCGTTGTTTACGAAACCAGCCGACGACGTACATTGTAACGACGCCTATTCTATTCAACGGGAACACGTGTTCGGGCAATTTTGATTCCGCGCTAACGTGAATTTCAATGGACAGACCCCCCGAAATAGAGCTACGAGCGTGTCAGCCTCAACCTAGTCGCAACGGCGCGGCATGGCAGCCCGAGTCCTATTTATTTATGGACGTTTTTCTGAACGAAGTGCTAAACACTCGTGATGAGACAGCGTGTCAGCTCCAGTGATCGATAGAACGTAACACCACCGTTCCTAGTCGAATCTTTTTTTCAGATTTGATAAAGAACACAGACACGCGCACACCAGTTTCCGCGGAGCATGCGCCAGACGGGGCGGGTGGACGCCTTGGCTAAAATATTGCCCGGTGCTTTAAATGGGACAAATCGGAACGTCGATAGAAAGTTCGTCGGCGGAGTGATCTATATTCATGAAAACCCGGCGTGGTCGGTTCGGCGCGCGAGGAACGGTGCGAAACGAAGCTCGTGGCCGGCTCTAGCGTTCGGCCGACAACAAATCATCGCCGAAGACGGCGCTCTCCGAGATTTAAAGGGAGCCATCGAGAGGATCAAAGTTGAGATTTCGTATGACAGATAGGGGTTACGGGGAGTAGCAGAGCGTGCAAGATACGTCTATTCTGAATTCTGGCAACGATAATGCCTCCCAGGGACAGGCGAGTGGATCGGGTGTAACACGCGCCCGTAGTCCCGCAAACAACTAATGACGCGTCCCGTACAAAGGCCGCCAGTTCTAATTTCGTATTATCCTGTCGGTTCCTAAAAATATGCGCGGGACACGGATGTGAAGCGTGGGTACGTTCACTTTTTAACGAGGAAACGGAACCTCTCACGCGCCCGCCATCCGACCATCCCGAAACAACTGTGTTCCGAGCTGCATGCACGCGCGGCCGCTCGCCGTGACAAGGATCTCCGTATATTCGTGAGGCTTTCAAGATCACCATCGAACGGTAAAATCGTATTTTCGTAGCAGCTGTTATCAGATACTAAAATAATGACTTCTAAGTCCAGTCCAGATTTTGAACAGACTGAATGAGAAGGGCCTTATAACTTTGGCGTCAGCTTGCACTGAACATTCGAAATATGTTCTAAACATAGAGATGTTTCACTGGATGAGATAAGGTTGTTGCTCCACGACCATCATCGAGAAAAGGGGACAGTGTCTCTAGCCGCACGCTGACAGATGCACGCATAGCGCGTTTATTAGGCTGTGAGATACATAGATCCCGCGATGAAGGACGTCCACCGGTTCCGTTCCTCCGTATGACGAGAGGTGATCCTGCTCGGAGGATTCAGTGCGGGACGAACGATCGATCGTTACTTGTTGCACGTTCGAGGGATGCGAGGCCTGTTCGTCCGAAATATTTCGGAGACCTAGTTCTGCGACGATGTTCATCAGACCTGGGACGAAGAGCGTGCACGTGTGCATGCATAAAAACAACAACGGGTCTTTGGCTCAGCCGGCTTGCGTCAGAGAGACATTCTTTCCGGTAGGAAGTCTGGGGACACGGAGTCAACGCGTCTGTCAAGCGAGCCTAACAGCCGCGGATCAAGAACGATCGGCCCGTGGACGTGCGCAGGGTGCGCCGCCGTCTTGTTGCGTTGCGTCTTGTCGCGTTGCGTCGCGTCGCGTCGCGTCGCAGGCGATTTTCAGGGTTAACCGGAATATCGGTGCCACTTATGTAAAATCATGTGCGAGTAACATTGGTCTAATTATAAACACGGCAGAGTCAGCCTGGTCTGTACACGTTCATTACCTGCGCGTACGCTGCTCGAGTAATTTGCGATGCAGTTGCTCTTAGGTGCTTACGACCTAAACTAAAAATACGTGGGGTCCGATCAACGGCCAACTGGGCCAGTGAAGTAACCGTAGCTCAACGTCCCAAATATAGTCTGACATCTCTACATAGGCGACTGCCGATAGTTGGCATCCGCAGCAAAGTGCAAGAGCACCGAGGAGTATAATAGCGGCTGTCACCAAGATTCCCTAATGACACCGCTATCGTTGAACCACTCGATTCTCCAACGGTTAATTTTAGTACGTATCCCGAAACTCGGTTAAGGAATCCACCGTCTCCATATCAAGGACTAATCGTACTCGGCGATTTCTGGATCCCGCGGTATAGTGGCTGCGTCGTTCCTGAAGCTACGCGTAGATGCTCGGCCGCGCCGTTTTGTGCTAGTGTTCTATCCCTTCGAACGCGTATCTTCGAACAATAAGACGTCCATTCCGTAGAGATCGGCTTTCACAGATTTAGACGTCGCTCGGGACGCAACGCTCGGGGATGAAACGGCTTAGAATAATTTAGATCGCACCGTATCTTTTATTGGAGTAGGTTATCGAGTTGAAGAATCAATTTTACCGCGGACCGTTTTGAAGCCGATTCGTGCCAGAAACTTAAGTTCGCGATATAGCACGATATTCCGCTGAGAACACCGGCGCGGCAGCGGTAAACTTCGGGACCGATCGCTGCCAAGATTCATACGCACTTTCTTGTACGTTTGTTTTAATTCAATCCCCCGACGACACGTGGAAGGGCTATAAATAAACGCCGTGCGATTGTTTGTACGTCGATACCGACCGATGCTGATGGCATTGTGATAGTGATCGTTAAAGTTTGCAGTCTGTAACAAATGCTCCGCCGCGCGAACTATAAATGCCAATAGATATAGACGGGAAACCATTCTCCCCGGGACGTCGCGTCGTCGATGGTTCGTGCAAGGTTCTGAACACCGAGGGTGTAAGACTGTGTTTAACTCTCAAGGAAAAACCAATATAAATAACACACTGTGTATCCTTTTTCCGGGTTATGAATTCTTTCACTCTAAAGCGGGATATGCTCTCAAGGACGCCGGATCCTGCACCAAGAAAATCGCTCGACCCGTTCAGTGGTCTGTAAATGTTTGGCGGTAAGAATAAATTGAAAGAAAATGAAGAAAAACACAAAACCTTTTTCCTATAAATATCACGTATTACTGTGCTACTATTCTGTACGGTAGAATCTCGTTTATCTGAACACTACTTGCATCTCCAGGCCTTGTTTGTACTGATAACAGAGGTCGACGTACGGATAATGGAAGCTTGTTCGTTTCTCCCCTTTGTTGGAATCGGTGCATGATGGTCAATGATACGTGTGCATAGAACTAATAGAGACATTAGAGACTCGATAAACCTTTAGAGGTCTGGACTGACCACTATGGTTTTGAATTAAGAAAGATATTATAGATATAAATTGTTCATAATTAACAATTCGTATACATAAGCTCTAGCTGGCATGGATCGACTCGTATAAATGAAGTTCCACGTATTTGCTTCGTGATAACGTAATCTAGGTGTATCGAAGCTATTTTAACAAGTTTGCCAAAGTCATCGAGTTATCGGAGTGGCTACAGTTGCGCGGCTCATCCTGTATAAAAAAAGGAAAAGGGTCACGGTAAGGCCTGCTGTTGCCTTTCATTACACGTGCTTATGACTCGATGAAAGCAGCGAGGAAATCTATTTTTATGGCGTGGAGTCCGTCTGTAATCGAGCACGCGCCAACTGGAGAAGGCCCGGTGCTCTCGCCCTTATCGGACCTGTCCGGTACCGTTTCCTCGTTGGTTCGGTGGTCCGTCAAGTGGGTGCAGGCTCGAGAAGGGCGGCGCGAGTTACAGGCAGACACCGGGGCCGAAATTCTCGCGATCGTTTCGAGATGTAGAGCAAAATCTGTTGGCAGACGTTCACGATAGGCCAGAAAGCCCGCGGCGACGCGAAGCAGACCGAGCTCGTGCGATATGCGAGCAAACGACAGGTATTGTCCGCGGTCCTAAATTATTCAACGTTTTCTGCCACTGGGGAGAATCTTTGGCAGGTTTCGAGCAACGCGACGTCGAGGAAACGCAGAAAACTCCCATCTATCATGTCGAAACGCGTAACGCAAAAATAGTCGCAAGGATACACCGAGGTCGGACTTGGCGAGTGTGGACGTGGACGTGGACATGGACGTTGGACGTGGACGACGTCAAGGGTGCGCGGATTATCGGGACGCGTACGAGCTATGATGCCGCGTTACCATAATCTCCGGTACACATCGACCTCCATAAGTCATCGAACACGGTCCGGTATTTCGGGAAAATCGGAAACACGCTCGATTTACGGAAAGATGCCCAACTTTGACTAGAAAATCTCAACGAAACCCTGTCGATAATGATTCAATTTTATGCATTTTTCCAGTATGTGGAGTACACGCATTTATGATAAATATGACTAGCTACAATACTAAACTGCGGAGACATTGGAAGAAACTAAGAATCCTGCTACTAGACTGCAGATTTGATGCATTTATGGCAAATATGAATATATGTTTGTTATGTACGATTTAGTAAAATGATTAAGAGAAGAAATCAATTGGTATGTAAGTCCCCTTTAATTTTATCAAATTTGAGAGTCAATTTTTACTTCAATCTATTAAGTAAACCAAATTTTATTAGGCCCTACGAAGTGTGAGAACGTTACAAAAATCACTGTTGTGATACATCTGATCTTTTTCTATTCACGACCATTTCTATAAATTTTATATTCTAATTTAAAATTTCCTCTAAATTTTAAATTTTATTATAAAATTATTACTTTACACTTAATCTTCCTCTTAAATTTTATATTTTAATTTAAAATTTCCTCTATACATAATTAAATAAGTAGGTTTTATTTAGTATGAATTTATGGACATTGGAGAAGTACTTGACGTGTTAAAGAATCTTTGTCTATGAAAAATAAAAATTTTCTACACCTGTTACGAAAGACAAGCGTCACTTAAAAATATCCTTCCTCTTTAACCCTTACGTGGTCCTTCAAAATGTACTTTAGAAATGCAATGGTTCAATGAAATTATATTTAATACTCATCTCCAACGAAATGGTAGGTAGAGACGTAGTGAGACAGTCACATTATTAACACATTGAATAATTATCAGCATAAATTTGAGTGGGGTCAAGTCGGCCCCAATAGTTAAGGGTTAATATAATAATTTCAGTAAATCGAAAGTAATATATTAATACCGTTTAATTCTCTTAATGTTGTTCGAAATTATCGCGACTTATTTTTGTCATAAATGCATCAAATCTGCAGTCTAATAATGAGGGTATTTTAGGAAATATCGGTGAGCTTGCGGATAGGAGAGCTGCTTCGTTCAATGTGCGCATATATACAGGACATTTCAAGAGGCGTGACAAGATAGGAAGGGGGGGTTGACAAGTTACATGTCGGCAGTCAGTGAAGTCACATTTTTCTTCGCGAAGAAGTTCTGCCCTGACGTCACGATACATCCTTGAAAGAGACGCTAAAATGGCCGGTCAAAAGCCTACGCTCTAGGCCAGGGGCTAGGCTAAGCTATTTCCGCTATTCAGCTTATGGACAAAAATAGTCCTAGAGAGCTTTCGAGTAAGAAGTCGCTGGGACTTCTCGTGCCCCGCCACCAGACAAACGTGATTTCCATACTTCCGCCGCTGTAGTGGGAGCTCTTTAAACCTGCTACACCTATTTTCTTTTACGTAACGCTATAGGAAGTTCGCCGCGATAATTTATGAATTTGCATCGTTCCGTAAACTCGTTCGATTAATCCAGCCTCTCTCGTTTTTCAGTTCAGCTGTATACTCGAGACTTCAACCTGCTTCGATCAGCATAACCTACGAAGACAACTCGCAATACTTTCTTATAATTTATATGAACAATTTGACTGTCTAATAAAATTATGAGAGACCCCCAAAAAGGATCTATTACCACGTGTAGAAATAATTTTATTTTTTAGATCTTATGTGGATCTTAAAATAATTGTAGAAAATTCGTTAACAGTATTAATGATCTTATGTGGAGTAGTAAGACTAACATGTCTACCAAAAGTACCCTAATGATATTTCTCCCGAGGATTAAAATTCTTCAGATGCTTTCCGCTGAAGAAGTATACATTATAAAAGACATATATCCTATGCACCAAATATAAAGGAGTTCCACAGGTCCCACTGGACTAATTGCGAAGTCTATCGGAGTTACAAACCAAAAATTGTGAGAAAGAATGGGAAAGTGAATGATAAGAAGCACACAATGACCACAGTTCTGGTCTGATGAGTGGTGTTCGGTTTTTGACTGTAACGCTTAAATTTGCACAACTCATCCCCACTCTTCCCCCACCGCCTCGAGCTCAGCGGAGCCTCCTCTCGATAGACAAAGAAAGAGAATATTTAGTGACTATAGCAAAGGAAGCAGACATGCTTCAAAGGTAGCAAGTAATCATGCAACAAAGAAAATTTCAAGATCAGTAATTTTTGTCTTATCTTTTCAAACGTAGTAGCAATGGATTGTTGGGATCGTTCTGATTAATATGAGTCCAAACACGACCTAAATCGAACTAGTTTATGCTTAATGTAACAGAATGGAGAAAAGTGGACCAATTTACGCCATGTTTGGACTAATTTTTGATCGGAAGAATCCCAGAAATCCACTGGTACTATGTTGGAGAATGCAAGTCTTCTTTTAATCTGCACTGCAAATCTTCGAGTTAATTCCGGAAAGAGAAACGCTATCTTGTAACGCAAGAATTCGACTTCCGGATCCCGAAGTTTGCAAAGTGAGCACTACTGCATAGGCTCGCGTCATTGCGAGGATGCAAGCCGTTTACAATTATTTCAGTAATTGGCGCAAGCAATTAATCTCGACGCACCCACGTACGCATTGCTCTATGCCAGTGGGTAGCAAACCGCAAGTTTCTTCTCGTTGCAAACAGCTATTTCCACTGTCGGCGACGCGCGACAGGTGCCCATGCCCATGCCAGCTAGCTAGCTAGCTAGTCCCGCCGCGGGATACTACAATTCTCGGGCACGGATTTCGAAACTGAAACGAAAACCCCGAGGTATTTTCAATCGTCTTCTTTGCTGGCAGTGCCTCCGGTTGCCCCTCGGAGCAATTCTTCGTCCTGGCCGGACCGATAGGTGAAGGCAACCGAATGCATTTGCTCCTCGGCATATTTTTGGCGGGCACGTGAAGCAAGATTTTACGATCTGCACAAGGCACTTCGGAGTTTTTCGAATTTATTTCGACGCGCTAGCCGCGTTCTATGTCACCAGACAATGTAGCACAGGCAACTATAATTTTGTTAACGCGTTCACCGCCGCAGCAGCGTCCATAAAAGCCGGTCAAAAGGGAAACAATTTATTTAGTAGTGGTGTAAGAATAGAAAATAGGAGATTTATTATAGCTCGACTGCAGCTACAATTATTTAGCAATGTCAAAATAGGAAAGATGAGATTCATTATAGCTAGACTTAACCTACAGGCGCTACACAAACATGTATTTCTTTCCTTAATCATTGTAATAAGCTGGAAATGGTACAACAGCATATTTGAATTATTTAAATGTTTTTACGGTCCAAGAGGCTGGGTCGAACAATTGTGTCATCCACATTTCTGGAGTATATTAAAATTAAGCGATTTTGTCTACTTCAAAAATTGGCAATTGAAAAAGGATTATAATTTACAGTGATGTCTAAACGTTTTTTCTACTGGATCCTTAATTAAAGAAAGCTGCCAATAAAAAGATCAATTTCTGTTTAATTGTACTAGCGATAGGCAGATGTTATTTGGTGATGTTCACGATAGTCACTATTTCTTTAAGATTTAAGATAAATAACTAATGATAAAAACTAGTCGCTGAAAAATTAGAATTAGTGCGGGACGTTACTAAATTTTTGTCAAAATTGACCCAATTCCCGCCGTCCGATGGTTCGCCAGAGACTGAATGATTGAGTAACGATTTCGATACTCTGGGTCGAAATAGACCCGGACTCTGCGGCCGGAGTGTTAAAATAGAAGTGGCTTTACAGTTTGATGGTTCGCCTAGCCTGATCACAAATGCATAAAATCCACAGTCCGCTGATGGATCTGAACTCGAGCCTATTTTATCCAATAATTGCTGACGGTGTAGAAGGCCGATAAAAATTACAATGGCGATTCGAAAGTCCGTACAAAGCTCGGGTGATTTGACGATACGTATCGGCAAGTGGAAATTCAGAAAATAGTAGTCGATTTGGTTAACCCAGTTCCATAGACCTAATTCTCGGGGCGCGCGCGACCTTTACATCTGTTGGTTTGACTAGCCGAGATAGAGAGGGATCCACCTCAAAAGCTGCTCCACCTGCCACCGGACACCAGTGTGACCAGGCTGACCGTCCGGCAGACCGCCCACACGAATTGCTACTGCGTTATTTCGAGTGTTTTAGCCTTGGGTGGCGGCCAGAGAAAACTTTTGAAATATCGGGGAACGCTTCGCGAGCTCTCTTTCTCGGCCATCAGAGTTCCAAGATAAGTACAGACCATCGCCGAGTGTTCACGAGTAGTAGCTGCAATGAGTCTATGCCATGAACGCGTACATTCCCGAAACTGTGACACTCTGCTATCGGACAATAATACCAATTTTCACTAACGAGGGACTTAACCCTCACACGCTCCTCAGAAATAGTCGCACGACGGATCTTTATGCAAAATAAACATTTTCTACCTGAATTGCGATAAACTGGAGTGATATAGAAAGTTATTTTCTTTTTTATCATGGCTTAAAATAATATAGCAGCGTTTTTAAATTCTCCGAATGTCTCCGAGCTGTTTTAAATTGCGCTTACTTTTTTTTTAAATTTATTTTACGTCAAATAAAATAATAGTATACTACAAACTCATAGGTGCAGTAATGCAAAATAAAAGATGCAGTAGTTATGATTAATAAAAAAAGCTAATCTAATATCGTGCTTTTTCCTCCATTTATGTGCGTTCGTATAGTTAAAAGCCGATTGTGTCACAACACAAACAGATAGGGATCAATAATTTTATAGACCGAAATTTTATGTCCATTTCTCATGACGATACCTTGACATAATGGACTTTGACATAAACTTTGCAATTTTGATTCAATATTTACCCTTTTATCCCACTGGTATGTAATTTGTGGGCATTGATTCAGGCGATGTCTACTTCATCGTAAATCATCAGACGTTGAATTAACGTTGCGTTCCTCCTCGAGATACCGATGATGACCGGACTGACTGTCAGCCAAGATTACAACCGAGTTATGATATATTTTGTCACGTGCTGCTTGCACGTTCTCATTTTCCGACAATCTGTGCCGTGGAATTTACGACCAAATCGCGAAAATTATGCAAGTTAATTGCAGATTAACCCCTTGCCCTACGATTTATTTTACGGTTTCAGTGACTAGAACTTCCCTTGAAGTTAATAATTTCCTAAAAAAGGAGAAAATGTATATTTATTGTGTACCTACGTGTTCCTCAATAACTATACATTAAGAAAACCAAAATAGAATTTCATCTCGGTTTAAAGGAGATTAATAACAGACATATTTATTAGACTCTGTTCAAAATCTTCTGATTACTTTATATTAATATTTCAGTACTTCGATGAATAATTATATTTTTCATTTTGTCTAAATCTGCGTGGAATTTCCGCCAATTATGTCTACTTTTTTTCAAGAATTTCTCAACACATAAACGTGTCCCCGTCGAATTTATAAAATAATTCATTGAAGCTGATTAAGTGGAAATTGCAGGAGGAAGTTTGCTTATGCACAGTCGCATTTCTCTATTCTAACTTAAACAGAGGATCATTGGAGAGTAATCATTGGACCGACGAGGGGTTAACGTTGCCGTTGAAAATCGGGCATATCTCACATGCAACAATCTAATATATTTTTCAGCGAGATTTCCCAGCAAGAAAGTCTCCGAGGAATTTTCGTCGACTGTGACGTCACGTGCGTTTCGTATTATTTGGCACGGATTGGGTGTGACGCAGTCGACGAAAGGCAATACGTGTCGAGGGGAAAAAAGTATGATAGATGGACGTGCGTGGCAATCGACGCGGCTCGGCCGGGGCGGTAGGGATAATTGTATTTTTCAAAAGAGTACGGGCTTGGCAGCGGGAAACACTTCCTTGGCGAAAACGAGCGCTGGCCCCGACACCGAGAGCGTTCGGCTCGAACGTGAAATAATAATAACAGCTCACGCAAAGATTCCACTCATGATTTCTCGATCGGAAATTTAAATAGATCTCGCGGTTCGCCGAGGGACGACGTGCGGAAGAAAATATAACCGGTAGTCTGGAAACTGAATCGAAGTTTGTTTTCATTACTCGCCCTGGTCTCTCGTCTCCACCATTCTATTTTACATAAGATCGTACAAAAAGTTTTCACTACAATCACCATCGTCAGCTATTGTAAAACGATCAGTTTTGTCATCTCTCTCCGTTTGGTACGAGCGTGTCGTTATACGTTTTGTCTGCATCATTCTCATTCTATCCTATTATGGCGCAAACGCACAGCATCCCACGAGAAGAGGTTCGCCCTAATCAGGCACGTTCTTAAACATACGTCGGATCATCCAGGCGACCACCCCACTCGTTAAGATCAAGCCGCTCCTATAAATAAAAGTAATTGTTTTTAGCCTGCTATGCACAATTGCACGGGTTTAAACCCTTCAAGCCTTCTCCGTTAGCGCTCGTAGTTAGAGATCATCTAATGCCCAATAGTAACAGCGATAGTATTATTTTTATTTATCTTGCAATAAAGTAAATCAACAGAAGTAGTAAATTGATTCGTAAGTGTTTTCAATTTTCTGTTTTTTGAGGAATCACTCCACCGAAGGTCATGCGAAAGTCAACATATCATACGTAGTTGAGTTTGTTTTTTCATCAGCTATCCCATTATACCAATCAAAACAAGTCATCTTGTTCAAAAAAGCAACGACAACCTTGAAATTTCCATGAGTCAAACAGTTTCCTTTTAATTTGGGTGAAAATTTCAGGTGACTCGTCTTCTATATCTAGCGGCACAAATGGTGGCTTGCGGAAACGGCTTCAGAAGAATGGCTGCCACGTCCTCTTAGTTGAAGATACATAGCTCAATTTTTCAGGGAATTTCACTTAAACTTCACGCGATAAGAACGTGCACATCTAGTTTTTAAAGAAACGTAATTTTACACTTAAAAAAGATTGCTGAATTTCTCTTATTTCCCAACAGTTCAAAGGTACGTAGCCCCTCAATCCTCAGTAATCGGATTCCCGGGAAGCGATCACGGCGATTATTCGATGCTTTCCACAAAAGGGGAAACAAACAATTACGTAACAGAAGTTTCGCAAGGGTTTCGGTGGAACGTCGAAGAGGAGCAATCGAAATCGGAGCATCTCCAACGTTTTACCTTAGTGTTGGGTAACGCGATGGGTGCCACGATGCGCGGCTGCCTTCGCAACAATTGGCACCGTGAACAGTACTTGTGCATCTACGGCAATCTTAGTGCTAATTAGAGATTTTGCAGGCACACCGGCTCTTCGGCCCCGCTAAGAGGGGCCATTAATTTGTTTGACGCAACGAGCGGATAGCCTCGTTTTAATTCAACGGATTGAATTAAACCCGCGCGTATCGGTATCGGAACGGCCCGTTTAAAATTCCGATTACATCACGCACACCCTGGGGTGGTAGAATGTTACCGAATTAGTGTATACCGCGTGACCTCGGGAAAATGGTACACGAACGGAGCACGGTGGCTTAAGATCGTAAAAATTCGACTAAATTCGTTAGTTTGTAAGTTTCGGAGATTGGTTTTAACGATTTCATCAAAGAAGTTCCAAGACGAATAATTGGGAGGCTTGATGATGATTCATGTCGGACACTCAAAGAATTGTCAGAAACACCATCACTGCTAATCGTTTCTGAAAGCAATTAGTCAATTCAAGTCGAGCATTGAAAGAAGAACGGCCAGAATATGTAAAAAGACATGAGAAAGTTTCCGTACGAAAATGCTAGATCACACATTGCAAGACTAGTGAGAAAAACGTTGTGATTACTAGGATAGGATGTGCTACCACACCCGCCATATTCGTCAGATATTGTCCCATCAGATTACCATTTACTAGGTAATTGATAGACCTGGACAATAGGCCTGGTACTTGATAGAGAGGACAATTTTAGATCACTGTGGCGGCGGCCCCCAGGCATCGAGGGATCGTAGCCGGCGCTCCAATCGTAAAATATTTGGTCCTCGAGGATTGGTCGCCGAATTCTGCAGACTTTCCACCGTGTATAATAACTACTATACCAAACGCAAGAGCGCATGGTCCATGTAATTTTAGGACCGTGTGATAATGCGGTAAATTATGCGGCGATAAATGTCGCCCGCCGTTAAATCACTTACACCGACAACTTTATATTTACACACGAGACGCGTTGAAACGTGCCGCCTGTTAGTGTTAGTGGTAACACTGAAACTGTACTTTCAAAAAATAAAACGGTTCCAAGCGATCGTAAAAGTGTAAGAAGGACAATAAAAGTTGCAGAGGAGCATTCCTCATGCGCCTTGATCCTAATGCACCCCTGTGCAATTATTGGAGCACTGTAGCCTCGGAAAATGAATATTTTGTTGAAATTACTAGACTGTGGGTTTTTATAAAAGAATAAAAATGTTCTATCGCAATTACACCTGGGCATTAAATAAATAGTTTTCTTCCAGTTTAAGCATTTGAATAGCTTGCGATTTTCAGTTTAAATTTCTGTGATCTTTTAAAATAAACCTTTATTGAATAATATTTCCTTCAAGTAAATGTTCTTTTAATATATCTATGTCTGATGAGAGAAATTTATTTCGATCGCTCATAACAGTTATCGATGATCGAATTTCTTTTCACCTGTTCATAATAATTATTGATGAGAAAATTAATTTCGGTTGCTTATTTAATTATTGAGTTGTCTACTCTTTTTCGGATGAAGCAAGCCAGTGAAATTCATTGGGAAGGTTTCGTACAACAAGACGAATCAACAGACCATAAGAGCAACACAAAATCTGTTTGATGACTGTCTTTGTTCACGGACGACTCTGTTCCACTCGGGAAAAACGTATCGTTGTAGACGAAAATATTATAGATTACTGGGAAAATCAGAAATATAGACTCGCGTATTTATCAAAACTAGCGTGCATAATTCACGCTGTGTCCCGCAACTCGGGTTAGCGTTGAACGAGCCTTTCCTGCTCTAAAATTAACGCTGGATGATTTGTGATGTAATTTGTCAGAACAAAATTTGGAAAAACTCATGCTTGTCACATTAAATTTTGATTGTAGCTATTAATTTTACGAATAAAAGATTTATGAAATACTTGATTGTCTACCATTCGAAAGTTGTTCTATTTAATAATAACTATTACAAATTTCCTTCATCAATAACTGTTACGAGCAATCGAAGTGAACTTCTCTCATGGATAACTGTTACGAGCGATCGGAATAAATTCCTCTCATCGATAATTGTTATGAGCGATCGAAATAAATTTCTCTCATTGATAACTGTTACAAGTGACCGAAATGAATTTCTCTCAATGATAATATTTACCAAAAAGAGAAAAAATTTTCGGTCACTTATAATCCTTATTTGTAACCAATAAGATTTTAGTCGATGAAATACTTGTTATTCCATGACTTTTTTTCTTTTTGGTTATAACAGTTAGGGTTACAACTCTAAAACATGTATTAGAGTGATGCACGTCATATTGCTCGACGCACGACTACTAACAAAGTCAATTAATTCAAATTACGCACCATAAAGCGATTTTCTTCGGATGAGCGTGCCTTATTGAGCTGTATCTAGCCACCTGCATTTCCTTGCTGTCTTGGAAATGGTTCAATATGTCGTGCGCACTGTAACAAGATTTTTAAAGCGACCACAATTATAACACTTGGGTAAAAATAATTCTCTATCGATTATGTTAAGCAACGTAACTGGCTTACCATTACTGTTGTCGCAGTGGGAAACAGAATTAGAGAACCAATAAAATGATTATTACTTTTTCAATCCTTGTATTTTGTCTTAAATGTTCGAAGATCTATTTACCGAGATATCAATAAATAAGCGATCTTTGCAAAAATACTGTGACCGATGATTAAACTGCGGATTTCTATGCAAAATAAAAATTGTCTGTATTCATTGTAAAATAGCGGAGATACAATACACATTTATTTCTTTTCGCGATCATTTCTATAAGTCGAAAATAATACAACGCGCGCGGTATTATTAAATTATTCGAATATTCTCAATGTTTAAATTTCATCTACTCATGTTTGTTAGAAATGCATAAATCTGTTCTAAAAATGAGATCAAATGAAAACAACCTTTTGGAATGGCCAGCAGTATTATTATATTATACTTATCAACGAAAACAGTGTGCAGTGAATTCGGTTTGCATAATTCGGATAGGCGGCGGCGGCGCTAATACAAAAGTGCGTTGGTTAGAAACGATACACCGACTTTGGAACAATGCCAGTACTGAAGAAAATCTGATACTTATAATATATGAACGTCGGTAGGCCGCGAGTGAATTGTGCTGGATGGTGAACGTAAAAGAGAATGCATCACGCTCGTGAAAATGCATACTTGATAGCGGGGTACCGGATAATTCATTTTGATCTAATTCGGGAATGGTGAAGTCACCTGACTTGCGTACCCCCGACACGCGCGATGGGCTTTACGAGCTGAACGATACCCTTTGTGTTCCTAATCGAAGTTATCGTTGCAGTTTCGAACGCCCCACTCTTAGCTAGATCCACGATGCAAATTTTCGCCGCAAGAAAACTACCCAATCGTCCCTCAACACGTTAAGTGTTAAGGAATACCAATCCTTAAAATTCTCACAAAATCAATTGCCTTATTTACACACTCATAATTAGACAGCGGATCTTTATGCAAAATAGAAATGTTCTACCTGGACTTATTTTCTTTCTCGATATGTTTTCAATAGCTTGAAAATAATATAACAGTATTTTGAAATTGCTCCCACTCATTTTTGTCATGAATGCATAAAATCCGATGTCTACTTTTAAAAACGGTTTACGAATGTTTCAAGCAAGTTTCCTGAAATTCGAAAATGATCTAAATTGAATTTCTAACACGAGACGAACATAATTCAATCATATAAATGTTATGTGCACTCCTTTTAAAAGGAGTAGACATTTAAATCTTCATCGGCTGTTTAAATTTCATCGCGAGTTTCAATGAAATACCAACGGCAGGATGCAACAATTTCCCGGTTACGATAGTTCTTATATAAGTGCTCGTTGTTTCGGCAGCTCGTCGAATGAAAAGTAAACCTATTTTAATGGATTCGCTTGCATTCGATATTTCACTGACGATGGTTTGTGATTCGAAGCTATCTGAATTCAGAAAACGTGATCGATTGTTCACTCGAACTGGTCAAAGAAATAAACTTATGTGTGAGGGTTATTGTGACTGTGCGTGATGATTCGATTCGTGCAGTGGGATTATTTATAATGAGCTTTACGCCTCCAGTTCTAGATATTACTCATTCTAGTTTACCCGAGCGCACGTTAACGTATTCATGATGCTTATTTCAATAAATTCCTATCCTATAATTGCTGTTGAATTCTTATCTTCATTCTTAAATCCTTATGAGATTCATATACTATAATTTAATAAACAGCTTCTTTCGTGGAAGATGTAATGAAAATAAAATTCATTGAGCCATTCTCACAAAAGATTGAAGTTTAATGATAATTGCAATTAAACTTTTGACACAAACTCCAAATATATAATTCTAAATGTAACGAAACCTAAATGTACATCACACAAAGTATTGATTGTATAATTAAATTTATATGGAAACTCTAATGGTGAAAATAATCTTCAAGGGATCTTAGGTCGTTCACCTCTCCCGCCGATATTTATAGCTTTCCTGTTGATTCACTACTGACAAGTTGTAGAATTATACTAAATCTGTTTCCAAGACTAACGTTATACAACAGAAACAGGTAATCAATCTCCTTTGATTTTATCCGTATGCGTACGCCTCAGCCTCGAAATTCCTAACGATCATTAGCCATGTGATGCGAGCCAATTAATGCGAGTTTCGCAGAGAATTTTTATGAAAAATATCTTGTCGAACGGTCGGGGTAGGGCTAACCAGAACAAATATCGGCAAAACGAGCGTATATAATAGTTACGTATAAAATCGCATCCACTGATAATACACTTTGTAAGTGCAACGTCGAGTATACGTGGTTGCCCTTGGATATGATCCAAAATAGTTCCGCCACCTTACTTCATAGCAGCTTCATACTAAAATACCAACTGCGTACTTAATACCTAATTATATTTGCCTGGTGCGTGAACGAAAGTATAATGTGTAAATAAAACGTTTGCTACTAATGTGTCTATATTTCCAGACATGCTCAGTCGACGGTTATCGTGACGGAAATTTCAATATGTCACGAATCACGCAAGAGATTCATGGTACCCGGTATCTCCCTTTAATCTCCCTATTGTTTTCTTAACCCGGATACTGTGCCGTACGAACTGTAAAATATGAGTTTCTGTGAGAGCATGTTTCATGTCAGTACGACAGGCTGCACTAGGGTTATTTGTGCTCGACGACAACTGTGTTTAAATTTGTTTCGCTCCGAACGAGTTATCTGCTTCAACAGTACATGTATATATTGTACATATATATGTATGGGCAGTTCCATACTTCTGGGTTATTGATTTTGCTAATTGAATCTTTTTATTTCTGCAAAGTTATAAACCCGCGACACTGTATTAAACGTTCAATTACTATGTGTATATACTTGTATGCAAGGTTGCTGGACTCTCGAATGTTCAAAGTAGTTTTCAAAGTTAGAAAAGAATTACTTATGTAGTGATTTGCAGAAGGTAAAATAGTGCGAGAGCATTTTTAAGTTGAATAGCCTTCTTAACATCTTTCCTAAAGTATACAATAAACCCACGTTTATATATAATTTGTGAATCCGTGCGCAACATCTTTCAAATTAATATCACCAAAAATGTAATGTTATACCAACCTTCTGTGATTCACAACAGCTACCAGTACACGTCTTCGAGTAAAAGGCATTACATCTACGGCTCCAAAATGTGAAAACTTATCAGCAATCTATTAATGAAATTATTAATTAAAATAATAGCAATAAATAATGATATCGCTATACATATAAATTAGTATTCTGACACACCTGTTTCATGTTTAGAGATGATGAATTTAATTGAACATGAAGCCATTGTGGTCTTGTACGTGTAGGGTCCTTTCCATCAAGTTTCTGGAACAATTACAACTTCACTTAATCGCTCGTCTCATTGTGTTGTTAATTCCAATGATTAGTTTTCTCTTACCGAATATACTTCATTACTCCTTGCTATATTTATAGAGTTTACAAAATGTTTTACACTGCTCATGAGCTCAGAATGAGTCACAGCACGCTCTTCTAAACCCCTAAAATTTAAATAATTAAAAATGTGTCAACTTTTAATAATTGAAATTTGTTAAGAAATGAACACACTTTCCGTATTTTTGGATAGATAATACATGACCCATTCTCACGAAAATATATCCGGCTACATAGGCATCCCAACCCGCAGTATGATAAGCATTTTGTTCTAAAAAGGAGTTTAAACGTTATTTATCATTTTAAAATAAAATTGGAGGCATTACAACAAATTATGAATTAATTACCTTCACATGTACCATCCATTTTAATGTCTGGTGAATTGAATGCTACAGATTTCCCTTTGATCGACTTGAAATATTGATATATTGCACTAAGTGTATTCGTTTTCCAGTGTACTTGAAAAAAATTGTCAAATCATCATATTATTATGTGTTCTTGTTTGAATTTTGCACTACCATTCCCATTACCTTCTTTTCTGCTCTGCCCTTTCTTGAATTCATTGCTCAAAAATTTTGTATCATACAATTGTGGAAACAAAGAATGTATGTTACTTTTAAATTCACTGTACTTTTCTGAAATGAATATAATTTAATCTAATTAGCTTTAAATATTAATAATTATGAATAAATGTTACATATGAAGCAATTATGTCTAGAAATATTAATAACTACTTATAACAGGTAAGTTGTACTAGTTATTTAAGAAAATAGAAAATTCTTTTTTGAACTCTGATTTATCTATTTGATTCTAAACATATGTGCAATGCTTTTGTGACAAGACTAATTGAAAAACCCGGACCTACTTAAGATACATGTGCTTAATCCGATTCTGGTTTAACAATAAATAAATATACTTTTCCCATATTTTATGGACTACGTAATATGCAACCAATTACAAAAGAAAGTAAAGAACAAATTTTGTATGAATATAAAGTTACGAATATTGTCTCAACCATCTATATACGCAAAATAAGTGCAGCAACCTGTACTACCAATATTTTTCTAACTAATTTGGCACGTACTACATCATATTTGACTTCATTTGAAATCCCTGACATCAACTTCAAAAAATTATTTGTTTGTCGTCAGCCTTGTGTAATTTAAAAGTACAGATTCTCACATTTTCTGTGATCCTTTTTAATCTTAGAAAATTTGAAATGAAATTGATAGAAATATACTTTATTCGTTTCTGTTAATAGGATTTCAATATTGATATATATTCTTCAACAAATCTGCTTGACGTCCACTTGATCTCTTAATTAGTTGAAGCATAGTTACGTGGTAATGGCTTGTAGAATTGTTGATGCATTAAAATTAAATCCAGAAGAACATTATGTCCTATTATTGGTTTCTTTACAGAAGTTAAGAGTTTAAATACTTTAGAAAATCCTATATAAGAATCCAACAATGCTTCCTCTAATTTAACACTATCATCTAGTTCGTAAACGTTGCGCATGTCCTGTGACGTCCTTATAATGATCACCTAGAAACAGTATAGAATCTTGTAAAACATTTCATTCGTGCAAGATGTTTACTAATTACTTTCTACATACCGACTTGTAACTGGACATTGTCCAAATATTTTTAAATGTATTTCTTAGCTCTTTATGTATCATATATTGTAAAATAGGACTTGATGTTGCCAGTTGAAGAGAGATTTCGTTCGGTTCATTCATAAGCCACTGATGCACTCTCTGTTTACACTCCTTAAATTCATCTTCCTCCGCGTACGATAAATGTTCTAAATTATTATCTAAATTGCCTTTTTCTACATATTCTTTCAATAGCTCTTCATCTATCTGGTTCACGAACGATATACCATTGTGCATACACTAAAATGCGAATAACATTATTTACTTTCATTAAAAATTCCTTAAAATTATAATCATCTTCGTACTACCAAACTGAGAATTAAATATATTTGTTTCCTTACTTTGTTAAAATCAAAATGATGTATGGAGAGGAACTCTAATGCAGACACTTGCAATGAGAATTTCCTATTTTTAAATGGTACAGATCGTGGCAGCAAATAAAAATTATAACACTTTGCTTTGTAAACATTTTCATTGGGTATATGCTGAAATGCAGCAATACCAAATTGAATTATTATGAAGGGGTTCAAGGTTTGTTTTAATAACTTGTATCGATCATCGATAGTATCGAAAAGGCTGAAATAAAATAGCAAGCATCCTAAACAATATCAGCATAATACAAATTATTGTTATGTGTAAATATTTAGAATCGTGCTAACCTGTACTTCTGTTCGTGATCATGTGACTGTATTCCTGAGAATTCTGAATCCATCGCTATAAAAGTTGCATTTTTTATGCTATTCTCTATATCTGGATAAAGCCCCAGAAAATTTTTATCCACAACTTCATTCATTATTATTGTTTTATGTACTCTGTGATCACAACAGTATCGAAATATACAGAATAGGAAACTATAACCTCATTCTGATAAGCGATTGTAGCACCATCGCATATTGTTTTTTGAATTTTTTTATTATCTATTTCTACATTTCTAGGATATATGTTTTTTAAATAATTTTAATATATCACACATTAGAATTATTTCTTTTCTGAATATGCTAAGTTATAAACAAACGTTTACGAAGCATGAAGTAAAATTTATTATACATTCACATTTCTTCTTTGTAGTTATTTTCAAATATGAACCACTACTTGAATTATTTCAAAGTAGATCTGTGTACATTTACAGCGAATAAAGTTTAAACAGTGTTACTTACTTCAACATGTATGTTGTTTTATGTCATTTAGAATTTATTTGAAATAATTTTCCTTTTTAGTTTTTAGTTCATCAAATACTTTTTCAACTACGTCCGAAATACAATAATTCAGTTAGTTAATCAATTTAGGTCAACATTTTACGTAAAATTATTTGTTAATTTGAGTCAAGTATTGGAAATAATAAATTATTTGTAAATAGTTAATTTGAATCAAGCATAATTATCTTATTTCAAATGAAATGTGCTCAACACTCTATTCTATTATATCAACAATGTTTTGTCAATATACGTTACATAATTATATATACAACCACAACACGTAAATGTAACAATTTCATGTAGAATTTGCTGTAGTAAAATTTACGGTCAGTTAACCAGGCAAACAATTGTTATATCTACTCTAGCAAGAATACAAGCAAAAATTTGTCGACATATATGTTTATGGTAAATAAAGTTTAAACAGCATGACAATTCAGCATGTAAGGTAATTTGACTTGCTTCCTATTCTAATTGATATTAAAGCAGACTTCTATCGTTACTGCATCCTAAACAATCCTAAATTCTCTATTACATGATCAATGTTTTTATTGTATCGTGTTCTGCACGTTAGCATATGTTACAGACTTTCTGGCAACGTATAAGTGTAACAAGCTCGTGTAGAATTTACTACGGTAAATTACAGTCAGCCAGTTTTTCAGCTATTCCGGCAACAACAGACGGTTTTCCGGCGAGAACAAGTAATTTGTTCGTTCTTTACGAAGCAAAAATGCGATCCGCGATATGCGGATAGTAGGAGCGCGAGCGTTTTCGCAATTGAAAGATCTTTCTTTTTAATCAGGAAACAACTCTCTCCCTGGCAATGAACTTGTTGGTAACGTGCTAGTGTACCCGCGACCACGAAACCGTCCAGTTCGGGCACCTGATCGTTTCGTTCTCGCTGCACACGCCGAGTACTGAACTCTCGCTGGATCGCGCGGATCTTTCTCTTAAACCTCGAAGTATAATGTTCTTCAGATTCGCAATTTTTGTCGGTCTGAGCTCCGTCGTCGCCACCATCATCTATTTGACACCTATACCAGGTCAGTTTCGTACAATATCATCCTTCATGTCCGCTGCACCCTCTCGCAGTGAAAATCATTCGCGAGGCTTCATCTCGTAATGCACATTTCTTGCGCCACATAATTCAACTTTGATTAATTTCATATATAAAACTGTCGTTACAAGTATATACGTAATTTTCACCGATGCGAGAAATTATTGGATTGGATTTATATAACAATAATTAAATTGTTTAAATTTTTCGAATGTGGGATTCTAATGATTCGTACAGATTCGAAAATGTGTTATCTTGAGTGGACATACAGTTTAAGAGGATGAAAATATAAATTAGAATTCGACTTCGTTTATTACAAATATGTGAATTGTTGCTATTATTGACTGGTGCAGTGCTTGAGCAATTTTAGAAATGTTTTTGTTTTTACTAAATTATGTTCATGAATAATGAATTTTGATTTATGAATTATTTCATTATTTATTTCTCCGTTAAGAAACATTCCTAACGTTACTGTATTATTTTTGTTTTTAGTTTCGACAAATATTTTTCATTTATAATTACGTTTCATCTGTCATTATTTTCTATCGAAGGTACGCATAGTGCATCTAGAGTTCATGCAACGAAAATTTCGTACTGATTGGAGGTCGATGACCTCGTCTTAAGATCGCACTCCTCATACCAGTCTTTACCTCAAGAAACCCAACCACAAGCAGCAATATCATTACATATATATCAAAGATACAACAACCGTTATGAACGCGAGATGCGATTCGGTATAACCTGCTCTTTACATCAGCAGTATCTCTTTCATATATGGTGTTCCATAATAAATGATTCAACCAAATAGTAGATAAATAGTGTTATATAAATCTATCCGGTTCTGAGAGTTTTTCCTTAAAAATGTAAAAAGGCAATAGTTTTTAAAATACTGCACAATTTTTAAAGAATTAATATAGTTATTGCAGAATTAGAAATTTATTTCGCGACACAGTGATGCAGCATCTTGTGCTCCTAGAATAACCTCAAACAAAAGTGACTTGACAGGTGAGAGCTTAACATGTTCGTCTCTTGATGAGTGAATTGGACTTAAAAAAGTTGGTTAGACCAGATATTTTCTGTTCTTCGGAATATATAAAAAAGCAAAAACTTTTTAACTCTGGTACCGGAGCAGAGTTATGATTATACTTTTTAGTTATACATATTTTTCTCTACCAGAACTAATAGTGAAGTAAAAAATTGATTTTCTGGGTCGTGCAAAAGTATTTTCACATTACAAACTGTATTCAAGTTCTGAGATAAACGTACTATTTAATTGTAAATACATCATCGACTTTTATCTCAAGACAGCGACTATAGTGTTTACCAAGGTCCGTATTTAAATAAACACATTAACGTGCTTGACAGCGAGCAAAAGTTAAGCGTGAAAGCGTGGTACAACAGCCTTCTGTCTGCAAAAGGAAGACATCTCGACTTTCTTCCGCTTTTAACATCTGCTCGTTACAACGTTAGTTTTGTGTTTAAGATTTCGTTTAACTGGTAATTATAATTCGAGTGTTCATATCCGTCCTGCCGCGTTTTATCTCGAGAGAAGCTGTTTAAAATCCCGATGAATCATTTGCGCCTCACTTTCTCCGTCGTTCGTCAACATTAAACATCTGTAAAAATTAAAGAGCGTCAAATTACATAGAGAGCTACGCTTTTAAAGTTTGATGAATCGTGAATCGGTCTCGAAACATCACGTTGTTGCGCAACTTGCACGGCGCAGCAAAAAATCGCGACACAACAAAGTTGCTAACCGAAGTATCGTTTCTCGGCCGGCGAAAGTGTTTTTGTTTGGCAAAGAACATTTTGTTATTTGCAACGGTGGCAATTTGGAGACCCGCAGGAAACCAGTTTCAAGGGAAAGTAATTCGCCAGGAATTACATAACTGGGAGAAGAAGAAAGTACGTTTTCATCATGGATAGCTGTTATTTTTATACATACATATATCAAACAGTTGTCTCTGCGACGGCGTGAATAATGTGATTCTTTCTGGAAATATATAAATACAGAGTTTGCATATACGAGCCTCCGCTTTCACGAAAAGTATTAGCATAGGAATAGTCACCGTCAGAAATGATCAGTCATGATTAGGATTTCATACAGTTACAGTGGGTGCACAAAGTAATCGTATATCTTTTAAAAACGAATAATATTTTCAAAATTGGATCCTACAGTTTCAATTTTTTTGAAACGTTAGAAGGATTAGTTTACTGGCTAATGTGTGTAAGCAATTTCTATTTTTAATTAAAATTTTTTATCTGTGCCTCTAATGAAAATTTAAAACATGTAGTTTCTAAATCTAAGTAATTTATACACATGTACAAAGTTGTATATGTATAACTTACTTAGATTTATAAAATACATGTTTTAAATTTTCATTACTAGTTTTTCAACCATTTGTCACTAGACTTCGGATCTTTATGCAAAATAATAAATGTTTGCATTGATTGCAGGACACAGAAGCCAAATAGGAATTGTATTTTTCTTTTAATTATCCTATTAAGCTGAAACTAACACATGGATGTTCTTAAATGTTTTTTACACGTCCACTGCTTTAAATTGTACGTTCCCTTTTCTGTCATAAATGCATAAAGTCTAATTATAGCTATTTAATTGATGATAAATTTTTCTCATCAATTTTTTGCAAAATATTCTCGCAGTAGCTGTTCCTTTTAATTCAGAAACTGAGTAATTGAGCGATTTTGATACTCTGGGTCAAAACAGACCCGGATTTCGAAGGATTAAGAAAGAAAATAAATTTGTATTTCTCATTCACATAATTACCACGAGGCAATCGATTTCTAAAAAACGACGCTTCATATGCAAAAGTTTGATTCCGAACTTTCATTAGCCCGCGTACTAATTTCTTCATTGGAAATCAAGCTTCTCCTGGTTACGATTTGCGGGAACACACTGTACACGTGGACTGAGTTGTACAGTTCAAGTGATAATCTGATAATAACTGCAAAAAATTTGTAAAGAAATGAAATGAGCTCACGCGAGTATGAAATGTGGGGTAAATTAGATAAAATGAATCTCAGGCGTTGAATCCTGCGATATGCATGGTTGCGCATTGAGATTGCGATTTCATGCCTATCGCGGTGGCACGAAAACACGGTTTAGCAGTCTTTCGATCGGCGTCAATATCAATTGAAAAGATAAGGCGATGCATTAAGTTATCATCATTCAAGTTGAAAGTTGTATGGAAACGAAAGAAGTTGAAAGACGAAAAACTGTAGCAAACTCCTCCAAACGGAAGTGAAAGCGGCTGCATATTTGACGCAAACACATGCGAGCAGTCGAACGCACACACGAATGCTTCTGTTTTTTTTCTTTATTGATTAATGCGAGATAGCAGTGAATTTAACAGGTGCTAAAGTACTTGACTGAAATTCCACACGTGTAAACAATACAAGCAGCTTTCTAACGTATGGAAACGAGACGGGTGAAAGATTGGATTAGTTTCCGTCGTCCTTGTCTTTCGCCAAGCTTCAATGAAAGTTTCACAGATAGGAATCTAATCGCAAGGTATTCGTTGGTTTTAGTTCTCCATTTTTGGCTACCCCTTATGTAGGTTGTGCAGTTCTATTCATTACTTCGCAAGTAAATGAAAACGCATTATACCTATCGTATTATACCAGTTCCTTCGTTCGCAAACTACAGAAATATTAGTTTTACTTCAAAATTTGTTTATGCAATTTCCAATTCTTGTAGACGAATTTTAAGAAAGTGGAATCAAATTACATCTTATTGTCAGTGGTAGTAGTCTTTGTAGATGTGAAAGAATAAAAATCGTACTAAATTCTGTCGAATTTTATATTCTAGCATTTTGTTTTAATTTTCTGAAGCCATAAATGAATATAACAAGGTGTACTATAAACATTTGGGAAGTAGGACAGCTTTTTCTTATTTCAATCGTATGCAACGTTTCTCACTGAAGCCTTTGAAAGTGACTGGAACGGAGATGACAGCTTGTCCCGATAATGACTGCAGCATGGCCCCGAAACAGTGTCGCCGGATAGGGGAGATTGAGGGGAATTCAGTTACCCCCTCTCTCCACCATTACGTCCACGACGGAAACAAATCACAGCTATTGCTCGATAAGCTAGAGCCCTTCAAGGGGGAACAACAATGTGACGGGTTAAAAATCGACTTTTTCTCCGGAATCTCAAAATTGTAGTAATCGTCAAATGTAGGAAATGAATTCCTCTGTAGGGATTTCAATAGTCATTATTAATACATATTGATCCGGCAATAAGTTCTGATTAGTACTAATTAGAAATTTTTTGAAAAGGTTAAAAATTTCAGACAAATTGATTTCAACTTTTACTTAATGAAAATGCGTTGTGTTAGTCTGGTAGAAATTTTCTAAAGTTCTATAAAAATAATTATGTATAATGAAAATTCCTTATGCACATTTTGAATCAACACTCACACAGATCGACATAACATATCAAGTTTCTTATTCCGACCAACAAAACGCAAACGTGAGGTCACACTCGCCGCGCAGCGCGTTACAATAACCTGTATGACGTGATCGAATATATATTCACTTTGTGGTGAGAAAGTTTACAAATGTTATCTAATACCAGCAACACAAAGTGCAACCATCAAGTTCCATCAAAGTTCATGCATCTCGAAGTCTTGTTTACCATTAGGTACGCATAAATTAGAATCGCTATTCCGTTACTCACACAAATTACTCGCGCTCGCGCGCACTCTTCTGTCTCACCTGAGGCTGCCATCGTTACGCACCTGTAACTCTAGTAAGAAAGCAGACAGGACGGTAGTTGAGAAGATACGCGTGTAGTTGATCCTCGAGATAAGTGGATTCAGCTCCTCGAAAAGCCCTGGAGCCTCGTATTAGCAATAATTAGCATGCTCATCGAGCATGCACTGTATACCTTTTTTTTTTTATTTTAAGGTGGTGGGGAAATGCTGTTACGCACACCCTCTCAACCGGGCAGAGAGGGTAGTGTGGGACTCGGCTTCCCCTGTGATGAAAGTTGGGGAAAAAACGGGACTAACTCCCTGCCCATACCCACTAAAACCCCACCACCAAAGGGACTTTAAACCCTTTCATGCCTTATTCCCGGCAGAAATGAATGTAGGGACCTACTGTTCGCAATACAACCTACATCCATTTCGACTCATCGCACCGGGCCATTTCTACCACTACGGGCTTATCCAATTCCGAAAGCATGCACTGTATACCTGCAATCGAAGTTTGAAACTAAGAAACCAAGTAACTTGTTTATCGAATAATCAATATTTTATGATCGTGCACATTGCAGTATTACCTTAAACAATTATTATGATAGCCAATTACTCACAAACCGAATAGTACAGAAGCAAGGTGGCTAGGCTTATTGTTATGTAACTCTAAATCTATATAAATAAAAATTAAATGCAGTTCGTTGGTAAGCGCATCACTTGAGAACGGCTGGACCGATTTGGCTAATTTTTTAAAGAAAATGTTTGTAATAGTCCGAATAAGGTTTTTAGGGAAAGAAAAATTGGAAAAGTTGCCCGGAAAAATGGAAAATTCGAGAAAAAATGAAAGTGCTTTTTTCTATGGGATTTTTCTATGAACTCAAGATCATAACTCACGATTCGAACGATGGATGTGCGTAATTCTTTTTGTGTTTTGTTCGTTATAGTCCTGCAAAAGTTTTCAGGAAAAGAAATTCGAGACAATTACAAAGAAAAGTCGGACAAACTGCAAAAATCATCATTTTTGAACCCCCACGGGGGGACTGGTTGCGAGGAGCTAGTTCTAAATAATCCTAACCAGGAGCATCATCTAGTACATTGTTTATAACATTACGCCTCGTAGTATCATCTGCCAGATTTTTTACTATAATACACTGATATAGGTTGTAGGTGCTCGGCAACATAGACTGTCTGCACGTTGAAAACATCAACTCGCAATTAAGTGAAAAGATGGAATTCGTTTAGCTTGCGATTTTTAGTTTAGCGTGCGTCTTTTTGGAGTGCCGGCCCATAAGCTAGAACCAGTAATTATAAACGGCACGCATCGAGTAAGAAGTTTTTATAATTACTCACGCAACTAGTACAACGATTATAGAAAGCTATTTGGAGTAGACCGATCTCAAAAAATGCTGTCTCTTGCAAGCATCCCGTTTAATTTGTTGGTACGATTTGCTGTCTGGTTGCTTTGGTCAGAGACGAATCCCGGCGACAATTAGAAAGCGTCGCTGTTTGATCAAAGGAGAACGGCACCCGTTCTCCAGTCGGGGAGGATCAATAGAGCTGAGCCTCTCTCAGCGAAAGTGAAATCTTTTGGACCAAGGATCATCGGCGAGAGGTTGGGTGTGTAATGTGCAACCAGAGGAAAGCAGAGGCAGGTTGCACCAGAGGGAGAGAGAGAGAGAGGAGAGTGGGGAGAAGGGAGGGGAAAGGGTGGGCTCAGAAATGTCGAGAGATGAAAGTATGCGTGCAGTTTCTTGCTAGACGTAACGAAAAGCCTGAGGTAAGATACGCGGGTGTGTGAAACCGTCTGCGAGCCCTCTGGGCAACTTTCACTCGGTCGTTTCGACGTGACGCTTCTGACACATATTTCGAACAAGGAACCTCCTCCAGCGAACAGGAGGCCGGCCTGGTCGATTGTCATCGGAACCGGTTGTCGATCGCGAATTCTGTTCCGGAGGAAATGCTAGAACACGGAATCTCGCGATATATACGCGACTAGAGGCAGAGCCACAAGGGAGGATCGGTGTCACGAGAAACAGAGAGAGAGAGAGAGAGAGAGAGAGAGAGAGAGAGAGAGAGAGAGAGAGAGAGAGAGGGGAGAAAGGTCGCCTCCAGTTTTGGCAACGAAATTTAGACGAAAATGGTCAGTCGTCGACGAAAACCGCGACAGTGACTTAGTTCGGATCGTTCCGAGTACACGTGTCCAGTTGATACACGGTGCAGTGAAATCCTAAACTTGTTCCCCTACCGACGATCTTCATTCCGGGATCATTTCACCCGATCGATCGGCGCATTCAGTTTTCACCCGTCGACTCGATCCTCTCGTTTCGCCGCGGCTTTCGTGATGCATGCTTGCTTTAATCGTCTCCCCTGTTGGTGCTGGTTCACCGCGGACATCGATCAAACTTAGCAACCGGGAGGACATGATTTCGTACGGGACTCTTTAGAGTCCTTTGGGCATTATGTTGATGAAAGATATCTTCATTTTATCTAATGAAATTATGTGATCATTGAATATTTTATATTGTAGGATGCATAAATCTCAGACACTTTATTGCGCGCAGGCTTATATGTAAACGATTTCAGTGGTTAGCGATTTAGTGAATAGACACTTCGAAATAGTTGATAATAGACAGTGGATCTGATGTAAAATAAAAATTATCTACCTGAATTGCAACAAACTGGAGTGAACTAGACATTCATTTTTTTTCTTTATATGTTCAACAGCAGTATTTTAAAATTCTTCTAATGTTTTTACCGTTTTAAATTGCGCTGTCTAATAAATAATAGATTAAATTGTATAGAATTTTTACATGTTTCCATCTTGTTGCAATGTGTCACTTTTTAAAGAGAGTGTAAGTGCAGGACATGAAAGCTTGAAGATACATATACATCGTCACCCAACGCTTCACAAGATGACAAGAGCTCTTCGTTTTTGTTTTCTTGAAAGTTATCGCACCTGCTTTCTAATGCCTTCGAGCCTTTCTTTCGAATTTCACCAATCTTTGGCTTGAAGTGAGCGTTTTCTCGAAAAATTTGCAATTTGTTTGCGAACACGTGGTCGTAAGAGAAAACAACGAGGTGTGTAAGACAACTTAGTTTGTGTTATCCGTTGTCAATTGTCGATTTTGACAATAAGGAGCTTTTCCTTTCTGTTATCGTGCGACGTAGGCACCATTGGTGAACTCCAGTGAAGACGTAAAGTAAAATATTCTAAGAATTCGTTTCTAATTTCTAAGAAATGTTTAAAGTCTTGGACATTTATTCTAAACTTGTTATGGAAAAGAAACGACGAACTTTCGAGCATACATTTGATCATGGAGTACATGTAACATAGTCGTTTGAGGCTTTCATGCTGATACCAAAATGGTTGCACTTGACCCCTTACGAAATCAACTACTGTTCATGTATTTACTAGTGTTAGATGTTATATGTAACCCTCCGACAGCGGACCATTCGTCTATACAATTAAATTGCGAATTTTCATGCATTTACGGCTTCTAAAAATTTTCAAAAAATGCTAGAATATAAAATTTTATTCGTTCCCACTTTTTAAAAATTTCCCTACAGCAATTAAAAACTGCATAAACGTCCGCAGTCTATACGTAACTATGCAATTGATAATGTTTAGCACCATTACTTTGTTTATCAATTTTTTGAAACACGCTGTGCTTCGTGCAAACATGTTAATCTTTCAGCAGCTATTAATTTGCCATTAACTGAGTAATTGAATGACGATGTTAATACTGTGTATAAATATATATTATAATTATATTATATTATTTTATTATATACAGATTTATAATATAAATGGCTATGAAATTAATACTTACCATCGATCGATATCACATCATCTTTACACATCTTGCAGTAAAAATTCTTCTAAGCTCTCCAACACAATACAGTGAAGACATAAGTAGACTTTAGGAACATCGTCTTCGCCTGCTGAAATGATCGAAGGAAAAAGTTTGCCCTCATTTCTCACAATTGATTTAGAAAATCTTTGCGTTTATTTCTGCTCCGCAATCTAGCGATCATTAAGTAAGATGATTGCGTCCAGATTATTACGGTAAGGCTGGGTAATCAAAATTCTCTTAGATAATTGCTAGTTATTAGCATCGAGGGCGGAAAAGGAAACATAGAACCCATTTTCTCTCGTGACCGGATTTTCTCGGTAAAAAACTGATTGGACTGCCCGCGGATGACCGATCTAGAAGCATTAACAGGTTGTGCATATCGCGCGGGAAAAGAACGAGAACGTGAAGAAGGAGAAAGGGAAAGCGGGAGAGGACACCATTCGGTGTGTTCTGGCAACGAATTTCGGACTCGTGTTGCCCGGCTCAGTTGTTCATGAGAAAGCGCAAGTGTTTACGAGTTTCGAGTGTTGGGTTCAGGTTGGGGCAGTCGTGATGCAGTAGAATATGGCATCCGTCATTATTTTCGGCTTTATGGATCATATTTCACAGCTACCATATCACACGCATTACTAATAAGCAGTTTCCCATTTTCCATTTCTTTCTCGATCGCTTCGAAAAATGTATCATTTGTGATTGTACTTCGCCAACTACGTAGTTCTCTTCCAAAACTGCGTTCTTCCCTCAGGGTTTGTTTAAACAATTCGCACCAGTGTGAATTTGTCTAATTAATACGAACAATCTCAATACAAATTCTTGCGACGGCGTCAGATTTATAGATCTGCTGTGGTTAATAATTAACTGGACAAACGTATCTCGACTAGTGGAGTACCATATCACTCTACATCACTGAATGTATCCTTTATCATAGATTCTACTACTTTCCCTCCATCGACGTACAACCACCATCCATTTTGAATCTCTTCCGTGCACATATTTTTCAAAATTTTCTCGAAACAGTTCGAGCACAAGTAGATGGTCCGTGGCTGCTCCTTTTGATCATTGTCTTGCTTCTCTGAGGAAAGCATCCTTCAATTCTCACCGTTGCTCAGGGTGAAAATTCACCCATTTGTTTCACTATCTCTGGACTGCAGATTTTATGCATTTATGGCAAAAACGAGTACGTACAATTCGAAGCAGTGGACGTATTAAAAAGATTTAAGGACTTCTCCAAAAGAAGACAGACATGTCCATCAGGCTCCTCTTCATTGATTTCATTGATTCTATATTTGAGGATTAAAGTGTCAAGCAAGAAAGCAAGAGCCTATGGGGGTTGATAGACATCATTGCTATTTACCATTCACGATTAGGATTCATCACCATCCTCATCAGAACTTTGCTTCCACATGTTACGAATTTCCATCTCCGATATCTGTTCGCAATTCCGCGTAACTCTCGCTCGTTCCTATCATTCGACCAAGGTGATGTGCTCCTCGTTTATGAATGACATTTGTCGACCCTGTGCGTTCGAGCGTGGCAATTTTCGTTTTAATTGCGGTGCGGGACGCGTGTGGACAGTGGTGCTATAACCCGAGTGACGCGGCACGGGGCTAATTAAAATCGCCACCAGGATTCCGTGAGATTGGCGCCAGGAGTGATTCTGCGTCGACCATGTGAACGAATCACGCCACTGGGGTGCATTATGCGAGGATTATACAAGATTTTACGTAATCATAATGACAACGTTTAAAGGAGAACAGGAACGAGATTGCGTGGCCTTCATGCATCTCTAGAAGACATTATTTAACGTCGCTTAGTCTGCTCCCTTGCCCGCGATAGTCCGCGAAAGAATATCGGGGGAAAACTGATATTAACCTTACGTCATCGGTGCTCCACAGAACATTCATGGCTTGACTGTGGCATAAGATTCTGATTACTAACTCGTGATGAAAAGATTAATCTGGGTAAATTCTGCAACCGATCAGTGAAGCAGTTTCAGTTAAACCTTGCATGGCTTTTGACGATTTTATGGCAGCGATTCATTAAAATCCTTTTCTAACTGTAACATAAATGATCTAATGATTTAGCTTGGCTAATTCTTCATTTTAGTTTTTCTTTCGTTTCAAATGGTACCTACTCAATTTTCTTATAATTGCGTATGCAGTCAAACAATAAATATAATTTTTCTTTTACGGGCGTTATTCGCAACAAATTAGTTCCAATCATGGTAATTGTGGTATAAATCACAAGGGGTTAAGTATGTCTATTCGTATTCACCTCCACAGATATTAAGATTAATATTCATTACAATTTGATGCACCATGAGAATTGCAAGAGAGACATGTACAAACGAGCGCATAATTTTGCCGGCAATGAAAGAATCTAAAAATTCAGATTGTATTAACATGCTGCGCCTTTACATAAGCTCCCAGTGAAATTCAGTGAGCTATCACTTGTTAAAATTTTTGTTACATAAAAGAAGATGAGATTGCCATTAGTTGTAATGTATTATCTCAGAAAATCTTTGCCGGCTCGGTTACGAGTTCTCTATTAATGGTCGTTTGGTTATCTCTGTCGCATCTTCGAGTTCGTCTTCGAGAGAAGGGTGTCGTTTCCCGTTAGTGGCAACGACCTCGTCGCTTTAACGTAAAGTTACATCGTAAGTGTTACAGCACGAGCGTTTACTCGGTTCGCAAATTGTTGTATGCAAAACACACCTTTGTGCGTCGCGAATAATGAATGCAGTCCAAGGCGTCTATCCTCGCGGAGTATGGTAACGAGGCGATCAAATTCGAACTATTGTGACTTTCATCTTCAACGAAGCGATTACTTTCGCTTTTTTCGGCGCTAACTTTCACTTCGTGACGTCAAAACTCCGGCGTCCGGCGCTGATCTGTCGGCATTTTCAACCGAACACATAAAACTTGCTCATCCTACACGTGCCATGACTCGACATCGCCATCGTCTCTGCCGCAGTGTCGAACTGCGGAACATTTAACAGTCAAACCAGAGGCTGGCCCATTCATTTGGATCATTGCGGACCCGTGTTCCTATTATTTGTACCTAGTATTGTCTCGATATAGTTTACAGGCTCGACATTTTTTTGTTTCTAATAATTTTTTTATAGAACTTTTAATAATGTATTGGTGACACTTTTCTGATTGAAACGATACCAAACACGACACAATTCGGATTGTATTTACTTGTTTAATGCACGATACTTTACCACCTCTTTTATCCGAACTGAAGATTAAATCGTTGTAATAGCGTTGTTATAACTTCGTTGTAATAGCGTTGTTATAACTTCGTAGTTATACGTTGTATAACTTATTCTTACAATGAATCATGTTGAATATGAATGAACCTATTTATATGTGGAGAATTTAGGTACCATCGGTTCGGATAATCGAGGTTTCGATGAATCGTGAATTAAACAAGTAAATACGACCCAAATTGTATCGTGTCTGGGCTCATTTTAATCAGAAAAATGTCACGAATACGTCGGTGAAGGTTTCATAGAGAAATAATTATATCCTCATAAACGTTTGTTACTATTTTCGTTCTCTTCCACATAATATCGAGCCATTACTGCATATCGGTAAATAATCTTTCGTGACATAAACACACTGATTCGGCGTCACAAATATAACATTTACTCACATAGAAATATACGGGAAGTGTAGAAAATGATGTATAGTAAGAGTATACCATTCATCATCTATGTAGGTGCTGGTTATGCTTCGTTTCAGCAAGCAAAATGTGAAACATGTACGCTTAGAAAATCACTGACATAATTCTGACATAAAATGGATCCGATAAAAGTTGATCCAGTTTTACCGTCAGACGGTTCACTGTTGCACCCCGTGTTTAACCTGTGATTCTGGCTTGTTTGCGGAATAGGGAGAACTCGAATATAATTCTCAGAGGTCTAAGCAGCTAAAGGTTGCTTTTGAGATTTTCTGGGAAGAGAGTTGCTGCCACCGAGAATGCAGTCACCTTTTGTTATCGTTGTATAACAAACCGGTTAGACGATGCAGTCTGCAAAGGGTGCGAATTGCGCGATGACGTCGGCCACCTACGGCCTACGGTTTCTGGTGGTCGTTTTTATGATCGCGGCTGCGGCGACCTTTTTGCACGTTAATAATTACAGGCCCAGTAAGTGTACATCATCACGCGATTATCGCGACTAGACACGAACTAACAGTCACATCTCACGAGCAGCATCGTTCAACTGTCAATCACCGATTTTTATGAAACTTTTCACGTTTATAGTTCAGCCAAAATTATTGCACATTTTTATCGGCGGATAAACAAGTTTGGAGGGTGAAATTACCCCTCGAATTGGGGCATAGAGGTGCGAGAACTTTTCAAGCTCAATAACTCGAAAAGTAGTAGACATAGGAAAATATGATACAAATGAAAATCACTTGGATATATGCGACGAGTACTATGGCGAAGGCGAAATTTTAGTGAAATCTTAGGTCGCGCCTTAATAGCCAGGAAACTCTATTTTTAGCCAGAAAAGTTTTTTGGTTATTCTGGCGCCATCTATGATTTTACTCAAATTTTGCCTTCACCATATTATTCCTGCTAAAAAACCAATTAATTTTCATTTGGATCATATTTTTTTATGCCTGTTACCTTTCGAGTTATTGAGCTTAATCAAACCTCTACTTTGAGAGGCTTCATCCCTTAAGCCTTAACCCTCTATATCCGCCGATGATAGAAAATACGCGTAAAATAGTTTTGGCTAAACTATAAACATGCAAAGTTTCATCAAACTCTGTGATTGATAGTTGCCCGACGTTCCTTGTCAGTATTCTCTCAGAATTTTCTTTTTCATTCAGACCAGGGCACGAGGTACACCTGGGAATTAATTCAATTAACACTCAGACCTATTTATTAAGAATAACGATAGCTTCTGTTTATATCTTTTACTTTTATTTACTATAATTTTCTTTCTCTTTATAGAACAAATATTCCTTTCCTGCGAGAGACCATGTCATCACTTGGATTGGCCGATGATTTGCCGAGTGAAACTCACCCTCGAAGTGTTCCAGTCTCTTAGCAAGTAACGTGTCATTTTCTTTTATACGAAAGCTTATTATTCCGATGCTTCTTCGACATTTTTAACACTTTCAACTTTTATAACTACTATAGAACATTTATTCTTACTGCAATACTCCATTACTGCGGTACATTTACTTTTGAAAGAGTACAGTAGTTTATTGTTGGTTTAGAAAGCGTCATTCTTTGTAAACATTTTAAAACATCGTTTGCGAGTGATTTTCACAATTTTTGTCTGAATTCTTGTTGAAAGAATTTTGTCAAAATAAAAATTCTCCGCATCATTTACAAGAAACAAGAGGTGCAAAGACAATTTTTTCCTAACGTAGTATACTGAAGTTCTTAAATTCATTGATATGCATAAATGTATAAATATCCGCAGTCTACTAGTGATTGACAATTTCAACAGTGTTCAATATCCTGCCAATTAATTGTAAAAATAGTATTTTCAAACAGTCTTCATGAAAATATTTCCAGTTTTAGTATCTCACCTCAAACCATTCCAATTGTTCCCCGGTCTAGTCTAACTCCTACGAAATAATAAAGCCTTAAATTTTGGACATCTCTATTTAGAATCCTAGATCGAGTTAACAACCGTTGAAACAACCGTTACGTAATTTCTCCGCGAGTTGAAACGCGGAAGTCTGTCAAGCGAGCGGGCCATGGCTTTAAGCAATCGCCTCTGTTTACGGCACGATCGTAATTTCTTATAAGTAAACTTTTTGCGCAGATCATGCGGCGATTGCCCGCAAAACGAGACAGCATGCTTGTCGAATCATTGTGTGTCAGCCGATGGACAGAGACGCGGGATCCTGACGGCCAATCGGCAATTACCTGGTCCTACTATTCAGGTAAGCCAAGAGTTCATAGCAAGACTTTGAAACTGGTAGGTCAAGGGACACGAAAAGGGCGTGGAAAACACGAGATAATCAGCTACAAATTTTTCTTATAAATTATCTTAATTCTCGTAAACAACCTTCGCCTTAAACGGCTCATGTGTAACTTCATTGATCTATTTAGAACCGTTGAGAAATAGTACAATCTTTTAGAGAGGATTTTAGAGAAAACATTCACAATTTAGAAGAATAAAATAATAAAGTAACAATTGCGAGAATCACGAATTAATTTGTACACCTGATGTACACCTAAGTCAGGATCAGTTTGACCTTGGCAAGTAGCGTGCAAGTTGGAAACAAGTAATTATCAGGGTAAAGTTATCACCTTCAGCGATTATCGCCGGCATTATTTCATCTCTAAACCGTTTATACTCCTGTTACGTTATATAAAATGTTATTTATGTTTCCTGACAAATCGGCACGGAGCACTGATTCATCACGTCGCGTCGTGACTTTATACATAATCGTAAGAACCTTAACGTATTTGAAATGATTAGAGTGCGAATCTTTATGCAAAATAAAAATGTTTCGCATTGATCGTGTTGAGCAGTAATAACATAAAAACTGATTTCATCCCTTAACGAGTTTGTTACATTAAAAGCAACATTAGAACATTCTTGAATTTTTTAAGTCTCTTACTGTTTTATGTTTTACCCAACCAATTCCTTCATAATTGCATAAAAACATCCGCAGTCCAATAATTATTACTACTTAGAGGATAGTTTCCAGTAATAAAATAAACATTGGCTGAATATCTCTTCAGCACGTCGTCTGAATAACAACTTGGAAACGTAAATGGCCAATTAAGAGTGATGGCTGCATATTCACAAAAACTTTCGCTGGAGGAACAGTTTGCGCGATGTTAATACTCTGTGTAGAATTAGAAAGCGATGTTTCATCGGGAAAAACGCTTGGAACATTGATCGCGTTATTTGCGAAACTTCTTCGAACGGTTTGATGGAAGATTATACGCACATAATATTAAATGCTGATCCACTTGGCGAGCGGATCGAATTTTCCAGATGGAGAACCTGATAGGAGCTATTCGCGTAATGCATATATTTCGCTGCGTTCTCTGCGTTGATGAACACGCGTTACTTACTTTTACCCTGTACACCGACTTATGTAATACGAATACGTATTTAAATAACCTGTCACCGATGTTGCAATACCCAAGAATGAGGAATTACATGGTGTACTCCGTTCTAATTTCGTGTACACGTTAAAGGCAATTCGCGTTCTCGTGAGTCATATAGATTACTTTCATTTTTCCTCTTCTGAGGTTTCCATTAACTCGTTCACCGGTAAGTTATTTTGACAGACTTTCTGTTCGGTTAGACCAGGCCCGGGAAACTTGTTCTCCGCTGTCGTTTCACGATCCCCACTACCGATCTACCGGTCCCCCACTATCAATATTTCATATTGCCCTTACCGTGCTTTGCCTCGCGTGACTACGAGGATTCTAATCTCCCCAATCCCCTCCTACACGCGACAGGAGTTCGGTGGGGAAAACCGAAGAGTAGGGAGAGGAGTCGTCTGTGGCTCGCGAGTCTGATTAAGATGTTTGTCCCCACTCTACCTTCCCTTTCGTTGCGGCCAGGTCACGTGACAGGTCTGGTCTCTGAGAGAGAGAGGGTAACTTTTTCCCCTCAATTGGTGCTCCCTCTCTTCATCTGGCGATTATGGCCGCGAATTGTCCAGGCCTTACTTAAATAATATTGTATTAACCCCTTGTCGTATAATTTTCTCTACCCCTAACGATTTCAGTGGAGAATGAAAACGTATATTTATATTAGGTTGGAACAAAAGTTCGAAGCGTTTTCAAATAAAAATTCAAAGATAACATTAAGATATTCACAGGTTTATTAAATAACATGATAAGTCACCTAAAAATAGCAAAAAGTAATAGAAGAGAATGGTAAATGTTATTGAACAAATCCTACTTTTATCTTCGAGTTTTAATTTAAAAACGCTACGAACTTTCGTTCCAACCCCAATATTATTAAAACCCAGTGCAACGTGTAAAAATAATGTTATTGAAATGTTGCCGAGGAGTTAGTCTTCGAAGCCTTGACTTCGACACGAGCCAGATAAGCCGTCAACAAACGTGTTAAAAAAGTGAAAGATGAGCTTCATCGAATGAAATTGTATACGTATAGATAAATCGTCTTTTTCAGTTATGCACTGGTGTGCTGAAGTTCCTTCAGCAGCTTTCCCTTTCGTTTTGTGAGGCCTATTTACGGGCGATGCTTTAGAGTATGTTCGCAGACAGGTTGTTGTAACAGCGAGATATGCTCACTTGACAGCGATCACCAACCACAAGCTCTTCTGCCATTCAGGTTTGTGAAAACGACATCTTGGTGGTGGACGTGATCAATCGGCTTCCGGGTAAAGCAGCTGCGATGCACTGGCGCGGTCAATCGCAAGTCGAGACACCGTACATGGACGGAGCACCTCTGATCACACAGTGCCCGATACCGAGTTACACTACTTTCCAGTACAAGTTCCGGGCTTCAGCCGCTGGAACGCATCTTTGGCATGCTCACGCTGGTAATTCACAATCTACATTTATATCAGTACCTGTAACGAGGGATGCGATTGAAGGGATGCGAAAAAATTGAAGGTGACCTTCGCATGCCCTTCACTCGGCCACCTACAAAAGATCCACTAACATAGAATCACATCCCCCTTGAAACCACACAACTTTTGTATTCTTTTTTAATATTTCGCTATCGTTCATAATTTTAGAGATATTCGAGTGATTCACTTGGAATGGGACATCCAGTACATACTTGATGAATCGTGAGATTAATTTTACGTGATGAAGTCACTTTTACAAAAATACATCTACATGAAAACTATTAACGTCAGGATGTGTGTTTCTTTTGATACCATTCAACCTTACGCGAACCATTTTTAATAATAATAGTCATACGAATCGAAGTGGTAATTTGTACTATATTTGTACTGATGAAGATGTGCCCAGGTATCGTCATTTATAAATTGTACAGAATTTATCAGAAGAACTCTACGCTGATTACTTTTCAGGGGCGGACGTTACGAACGGAGTATTCGGCGCGTTGATCGTGAAACAAGCGGATATTCGAGACCCGCACCGACCCCTCTTCGATATCGATGATCCGAAACACGTGGTCCTGGTGACCCAATGGCTGCATACAGCTGAGACCACGTTCAGCCAAGGTTATACGAAGCCAGCGATGCTTCTGATCAACGGGAGAGGACGTCAGCCAAACGGACCGAGTGTTCCGTTTACAACGTTCACCGTCGTTCCCGGCCGTCGTCACAGGTTCCGTTTGGCGAACGCTGGTGGTGCTGGAACCTGTCCAATAACTATTTCAATCGATGCTCATCCCCTTCTGCTGATTGCCCTCGATGGGCACCCGGTGGACCCAAGGCAACTTACATCGATTACTCTGGCTACAGGTATGCCTACACAAGCTTATCCATTTAGGGGGTATTTTAGTTAATCCATCCATCTTGGCAGAGAAACTGAAGTTGTTTGGTCCACTTAAATATAAAAATGTTATTCTGATATCAATTTAAGACTGGAATTAAAAGAGGCTGTAAGTGCCAAAATAACAATTCCGAGGAATCAACCAATTCAAGTGTAACCAATCGTCAAAGAACGTCCAGCCTTATTTCATTGATTGGCGTTGAAGCTTACATCCTTTCTTGCGGAAAAAACAATCTTTAAAAAAATGGCACTTGCAGCCTTTTTAATTCCAGTTTTCAATTGCGTGCCATAAATCATGTGACTGACTGTATATGACAATATTGCTGCGAAGAACTGACGTTTTAATGACATCGTTACTGTTTACTGTCTCGGCAGGTGAAAGGGCAGACTTCATCTTGAAAGCGAACAAGCGCGTCGCTTCATATTGGATAAACGTGCACACATCGAAGGAATGTGGGCCCAGTCCTATAAACGGTGCTGCGGTTTTGAAGTATACTGGAAGCTCGAGCGAAGAGCCGCTATCCGCGTCGGAAATTATCGATCAGATCGAGGAGGAGCAGACAGCGACGAAACGGCTCGCTATGACAACGAATCCGGTCGAGAAATGCGGAAATCCTGAGAGTCTTTGCGTCACAGATTTGAAGGCGTTGCGGAAGATATCTAATTCTCTGTCTGCGCCGAAGATGGACGTCACGATACACTTGCCGATAAATTACAAGCTCCAAACAAATTACATAATTGGTACGTTACCGATCCGTCGAATATTTGATTACCTCGCAAGACCACTTACGTCGTCACATTCGCATCTACTGAATGTTCGTCAGTCATCTTGTTTTACTTTCACTACTACATTTATTAGTTTCTTTTACAATTAGTGTTGCTGTTTAATTGGAGTTTGTGGTATAACGATCGTTTGCCAGGATGCAGACTAATTGCTCAAATCTATCCGAAGATATGTAATTATTTTCTGTCGATAGCTCTGGAACAGGTTGTTCTAGTAATGTGATGAAATTATATCTGGTTCGTAATTTGTGGAAACAAAATTAATGAAGAAAATGGCCCTATTATATTTTTAAACCGAAACGATTTAAAGTTTGAGGAAATATTTTCCATTCTTATTTCAGGCGACAGCGGAGTAGAAACAAGAGTACTTAACGTGAACAACGTTACCTTCACGTATCCCTCGTCGCCTCTGTTGACTCAAGGCGATGATGTCTCCAAAGAAAATCTGTGTCTCTACGAAGCCGACAATGACTTTCACAACGAAGATAAGGGAACAACATCATTGTCATCGCAGCCAAACTGCCGGCTCGGTAATGGCAACGTGGCCAGCACGTGCGAGTGTGTTCACGTGAGGCACATACCGCTCGGAGCGACCGTGGAAATTATTCTTCTCGATCAAGGTAACCAGTGTTCAACTGAACAAATTATAGAAACGTTACTTACATCTATCAATTTTTAATCAGTCGGTAAAGACAATATCAATCCAGTTACAAATCTCTCTCTCTCTCTCTTTGTTTTTAATTATTTTTTAATGAACATTTTACCAACACGATCATTTACCATGAATTGTGCCATGTTTGTGCTCGTTTTAACCAGAGAAAAGATAGCTAAAAAGGAAAAATTTTCGTCACTGGATAAATATTGTCTTATCGATGTACCTAATTCGATAACTGCTACACTGCTCTGTTCACTCTGTTTTTCGAAAGAAGATGGCTGTCTTCCATCAGCTAACTTTCATCATGTTTGAAGTCATAACAGTGGGGTGGACAGCTATTTTCTTTCGGAAAACAGATGACAGGTGGTTCCACACTCGAAAGAGAAGCGTCCTGCAACATTAATACTTCATCTTTCTTATTGCCTGACTATCCACAGCCCTTTGATGTGACAGCTTGACTCTCGACTCCCTTAGGGTATCCAGGACACTTGGTCCTTGGCAATCCTGCAAGTCTTCATCCTTTCCTCTTCTCATTGCTGAACACCTGATAGTTCGATACTATTGTATACTATCTTTTGTTTTGTAACATTGTTCCTCTTAATTTATTATAAGATTTGAAATTGTATTGTTGCTAGATGAAATCCTTGAATTGGCTAATGCACCATGACTCACATAATTGATCAGAATAACTTCTTTTTAAAATTGAACCAAATGTTTTTTAAATAAATTGAATAGAAATTTTGAAGCAGTAGTGTACTTGACCAATTTCAAAAATGCAGAAAGGCCCTAAGTATATTAATCAGTCCCTGCCCTGCTAGATAAAACATTTACGGAAATCGGCATTAATATTTAAGATTGACTAAACAGGAAATAAATTACGTGTCTTCTGGAATCACGTCACTGTACCCAGAAGCGAACGTGTCATCTTTAAGAGACCTCATATGTGTAACGTTCTACGGCTTCGTCTGTGATGAAACGAAAGGAGAATTAGATTTTCAATTACCACCGCGGTAAACACGCAATTTGCAACAATCACTGCTCTGTCGATGCAACGCTGCTAGACTTCAAGAGCACCTGTGAGAATCTAAATGAACCATTCAATCCACTCGGTTTATTCCACGTGCAGATCCGTCTGCGATTTTCAAAATTGACTAACTATTTTTTTATAAAGTATTTTAGAGTTAATTGTTCTTTAGATAGAGATCTGATTATGTCTAATAACAGGTAGAACAGTTTCGTTTTCTACAGGAAAATGAAAAATATTCCTTAGCACTGTTTTCTATTTTTTGAATTACGCCTTTAGAACTTACGTCACTTCTGCTACGTTAAAGTAATGCATGCAAGTGCACTGTTGTTTAAACGTTTATTTTTTGTTGTTTCGAATCTTAACGTCAAGTTACATATTTTTAATTATATACGTCAGTGTCTTTGTAAATCCTTTTAATTATAATGCCTCGTTAGTTCTAAAACAATTTCCAAAAGTCTGATATCGCAGTCGCGTGACCTTGTTAGAGTGTAACCTTGCGTTAAGGATCTTGATCTATATTCAAACTGCTCGTACAGCCTGGGAACATTGATCTTTATTTCAACTCAGAGAGTTACTTCTCAGAATAAACACGATACGATCACATTAAAAAACCCATTTGAACGGGTAACAAATTTCTTGTTATCCTCTATCTAATTTTCCAACTGCTAATTTACTCCATGTTTTCACTGAACAGTATTTCACGTTAGAAGCTTCGATGATCTATCTTAAGAAACATCTCATGCGTGAACCAGTTTATTTACACACATGTTCAGTTTATTCTTACATCTTCACATTTCTAATTATGCTTCCTTCCTGGGGTCTTCTTCTACCATACTTTCGTTTTCTAAACACTTTTATGACCGAGTCACGCTTTCTAATTTACATAGTAATAAAAAAATTGAAAGAACATTTCTTTTGTAAAATTTTGCTTCCATCGTTTTCCCAATTTGGAATATACATTAAAATTTTATCATAAAATTCTACCACACTTTAAATCAGAATAACTTTTTTATGAATGGACCAAACGTTTAGTAAATGACGTCTAAAATATATATTGAAAAAATGCATTTGGTCGGAATTGCGAAAAACAATAGTAAAAATTGATTTTTGCTCCTAACTGTAAGTAGATAATAATTTGAACTTGCTTCTAAAAGATTAGTCTGGGTCAAAATGGACCTAACTACTGCCGTTGGGAGGAGGGTAACATGCTAATTAATAATAAATAAATGAGTGTACAAAATTTGATTTATAGATACGGTATGATTATGTATTATATGCAGTATGATTTTGCACATATTGTTCGCACCTCTTCAAAGTCTTTAACCGACGTCAAACAGATACAAAAACATTTTTAACAATACTGTATTAAATGTTATATCTTGTTCAAGGTGGTCTCGACGATCTAGTGTATCATTTGCACGGATACACCTTCCACGTGGTAGGCGCTCGGAAATTCGGACGCAGCGTGAGTTTGCAAGAAATGATAAATCTGGACAACAAGGGACAGCTGTTCTCTCGAAATTTGGACTGCGCGGTAGCTAAGGACACAGTGGTCGTACCAAAATTCAGTGCTGTGGCTATTCGATTCAAAGCAGATAATCCAGGTAAAATTCCCACCACAATTATCCAAATTGTTCAATTATGAATAGCTGCATTGTTACACAACAGCTTGAAATCTCTGAAAACTTTCAAGTAAACTCTAGAGTCCTCTTAGTTCTGTAAATGTCGTGGAACGATCAAATATTTAAAAAGCAAATTTCTAAGGAAATTTTAACACCAAAAATTTGTTTAATCTTGAATGAAGGAAACGGAAACTTTTTGAAATGGAACACTCTGGTTTTTATTATGTAGTGTCAGAGGTGACAATGAGACCTTTTCCAAAACACTAGTATATGATCTTCTTTTGGTACAAATTTGCTGAGCTATGACTTTTCAAAAAATGGTGGTCCAATAACTTTGACCACTATGAATATTTCATAATAAATAAATACACACAAAGTTCCGGAGATTTCAAGGTTTTAATGGAATGACCTACCTTTTATACCGTGGATCGATAGAGTATCAAGTTTTGCGCGAAACTGCATTCACCGTCATATGTACGAAACCTAATAATTAACGAGATTTAATGTAGGTTACTGGATGCTGCGAGACGAGCACGCTAGTGATTGGACTCGCGGTTTGGACGTGATTCTTAAAGTTGGAGAGACGAACGATGTAGTACCAGCTCCAGAAGACTTCCCCAGGTGTGGATCCTTCGTTGGCCCGGACTATTTTCTTATATAGACTGCTGAAGACTACTATATAGACTACTTAAGACGCGTTTGTATATATGGTTGTAAATAGATACATGGAGACTGAAAGTATGTACGCATTGGTAAACATTTCATTACTGCTTGATTTTTTCTAATAAATGAACGTTCATATCATATTTTTCCATTTATCATTTATTAGTATTGTAACGAAATTGAGGTATGCGTATTTGTGATTCAATTGAGCATTTTCGAAAGTCGGAAACGAATTCAGAAATGGTTAGATTGCAATAAACTTGTTTATAAATAAATACAATCGTAACCCTCTATTTTCCCATTGCCTTTATTTTAGGCGTCCCCTACTCGGTCAATCAGGAAAGAACCAATGAAAATTAAATTAAAAAATTAAATGTAATTTTCACAGCCAATGAAAATTATCTGGAAATCCGTCAGTCCACTTCATCAGTCCATTAGTATTCAATCAGAATGACAGTCACGTCGAAGATTGACATTCTGATTGACCGTGTAGGGGACGCCTTAGAAAACCCTGCGAAATATCTTTTAAGATCTCTGTGAGATTAAATGTAGGGATCACGTGATATCCCTACTCCGCGCTGCGTATCTTCCGCTATTGGCCGAATCGTTTGACGAAGACGTCTTTGACGAAGTGGGGTCTTGCAGCCCCCCCAAAATCACTGCCATCTCCTGATGGACGATCAGTACTTACATATGTTCAGAGCGCAAGAGAAAACTAGCGGGCGGGGAACGGGGAAACAAGCCTGACCATTCAGGTTGCCTTTGCGTTCCTCTTGCCCCGTTCCCCTCCCGCTAGTTTTCTCTCGTGCTCTGGACAGTACATTTATTACACCTATTGTAACTCATTGCCACGTTGGCCGGTTTTGTCTGCGCAAATCTACGTATTTTTAAAATATTCATTATAAACTTAACTCTCAATATAAACAACAACTTTTAGTATTGTCTCTGTAATTGCTATTTCTTCCCAATCGTGTTTTTCCACGTCATGTAGTAAACTGATTGTTCTAACTCCTAAAAACCTTGTAAATCACTGTAGGTGAAACTCGTGTGAACTGCACAAAATTCGCGCAACCTTCAACGCAATGAAGTTGCCCGAGCTGACCTCCGACCTCTGCTATGAAATGATTAATAATAAACAAAGGAACTCGGTTGGTGCCGTGGTTCATTTCGTCTGCAACGTCACGTTCCAACTGCCTCCGACTACATATAACCGTAATTGCGGCAACGCTCGATGCTGGCGTGATTAAATTCGCAAGGATCGGGCTGGCGGCGTTCGGCCTTGTCAGCGATGTCCTGCCTGACCGCCCTCTACAATCAGACAGTGACCTTGCTCTCCGTCCCACAGGAAATACTTTTCCTGCAGCACAAAGTCTTTCAGGAGTATGCCAAAATCACCGTTGGACCGGACTTTATACACACGTTGCCGTCCTTCTTGATCATGGCAGCGTTGACGATGGCTCTATGGAGAAGTCCACCGTCCTTCAACAACTTAGACCATCTGATGGGCACGTGGGTTTACAAATTTCTCCAGGTACGATGATATCCAGGTTTCCGACTACGAATGGAAAAGTTACAGGCTTCATCTTTTCGTCTTCACCTGTATTGATCAACCTTCAACATTGTTCGAGACTGTTGAAGATTAATAAGACGGAATATTGCAAGAACGAACGAAGCGAAATATTTTAAGCAGAGCATTATTATTTATTGCAAGTAGCACTATATAGGAACTTTCCTTATTCTTTGATCATTTTCATAAGTTGAAACTGATATATTGATAGTTTGAAATCCTTTTACAATTTGCACCATTTTAGATCGCACAAACTAGTTTCCCTAAATACATAAAATCCGCATATTAATATTTGGGTTCACTTCGAACTGGTATTACTGATATAATTAATACCCACGCGCTTGCTTCATTTAAAACAACAAACTCTTGGTATCTTCAGGTAATAACATCTCAGTTTATTGCTTTTCATTGCAGCACATGAGTCTTTCAAATAGCTGTGTTCAACACGTTCGATCATTTAACTCTTTGCAATAATGTTCATGTATCACCTTTAATTTTGGTAAATTCGAAGTTTTACTTCGTGTGCTAGCAGATTTTCTCTCGAATTATATTGATGATCGATCAGTATCTGCAAAAGACGAAGATGAATCGTGACGCCTCAGTGAACACGATCACTATCATCTTTTCATACTTATTCTGATTTCTATCCTGGTTTACATTTGATGCCATCCTTAACAATTATTCGCTTTAGCTTGCTTGGTATCAGCAAAGATTTACTTTTTTAATCATTAACAATAGCATTAAAACATATAGAAGGCGTCTCGAAAATATTTATTTTGCACGAAGATTCACAGTCTAGTTGTCAGCTGTTGTCATCTAACTTCGTAATCCTCTTGGAAATACTAATTGCAATATAGTGTTTGAAGAAAGTCTCCTCAAGTAATATTTTACAGTAATACAAATAATGTAATAGAAATTCTTTTTTGCAACTTCGGTTAATATGGTTTCATAGAAGTTTTATAGAAGTGTCTTATAATATTGTCGCGGAGTGTAATTCGTCAGCGAAGTTGCTTTCAAGGTAACATCTGGTACGTTCGTGGTTGAAGGTCACGGTCGGCTGGGTCGTTGCTATCACCGGTTTATGGTTCTGGCTGGTCCTTCAAAGGTTGCTCTATTGCTGCATCTGGAACTACTGGACTTGCGTGAGTAGAAGTTTCACGAGCCTATCAAAACAATTTTATTTGGAATACTTTGTTTATTTTAATTTATTTTTTTCCCCTTATTCGTGACGATCGAATATTATTTCTGAAGAGATTTGTAGAAAAAGGTTCGTGCAGAACGTCCTTGACCTTGACTTTCAAGGTCAACAGTTCTTTCCCTTGCATCATATAGCACTCGTAACGAGGAACAAAAGTAATTTTCATGCAGAAAACCTTAAATGGTTTGGTTCACTTTGGAAAATGTTATTCTGATATGGAGGGTATTTAAACAATTATGTCGGTCACTGTACATAATTTGCAAATAGAAACTTTAATTTCAGACTCATCTGAGATTGAACGATATCAGTTGTGACAGTAGTTGGAACGATCGCATAACTTGTCAAAAATTTCATTTCCCACAGGAGTCTGAGCATCGTGACATTTCCTATCAGTGGTGGCAACGAGTTTGGTCTTCGTATTATCCTTCGCCGTTGAAGCCGCCAACGGTGTCAGCTGATTTCATCAGTTGGATCGCATCTATGTCAATCGCGATAACCACTTTAGGTTGCACGATCTCGACGAATCCAGTGCGATATGCTGTCCAAACTTGCTGGACTGGATTCAGGGCTGTTTTGGAGAGGCTGAAGTACTATGCCAATTGTCTTCTTAAAAGGTTGCTATGCAGTTCTCGATCATTGACTACGCGATTTTAGACACTAGACGTTCAATATATTATTATTCGCTAATCTAACAGAATCGCACGATTTCATTTTATGAAATATTATTAGCAGACTGCGGATGTTTATGCAATTTACAATTCTTGTAGATGAATTTTAAGAAAGTCGAATAAAATAGAATCTTAATTTCCGTGGTAGTAGCCTGTTTAGATCTGAGATAAATTAAAGATCCACAGTCTAATCATTAGATTTTCATTAACAGATTAAAGTCCTTATACAACAAATTGGCAATCTGAACAGAAACAATAGAATTTCACTTGGACAAATTTCTACTCAATACACGAGCGTCAAGAAACTGTGTAAGATTAAACAAAACTGAACTAGAACTTTCTTCTGCAATCAAGAAAATAAAATATGTCCAAAATTTCTTTTTCACGTCATCATTATTAGATTTTCATTACCAGATTAAAGTCCTTATACAACAAATTGGCAATCTGAACAGAAACAATAGAATTCCACTTGGACAAATTTCTACTCAATACACGAGCGTCAAGAAACTGTGTAAGATTAAACAAAACTGAGCTAGAACTTTCTTCTGCAATCAAGAAAATAAAAATGTCCAAAATTTCTTTTTCACGTTATCAGTAAACTAATTGTTCAATCCTCCAAAAAGAAATCCGAATCGTAAAGTCCGTTATCCAGAAAGTTCGAATGTTATTTCGGCTGACTGTAGTTGAAAATAGGAACAGTTTCGTTCGATCTGTGCCAGTCTATAGACGACCGCGAGATGTCATATGGTGTTCGTCTTCTGTCGTTCAGAATTCTGCGGTTTCTGTTGCAACACTGGCCGCAGGAAGTGTCCGTGACGAAGTCCATCGTGCCGGCGGACGAGAAGAGCGAGGCGAGTTCAGTCTGCGACGACTATCGATCCGAGATCTCCAGCGACGCGAACAATCCGGCTCGGATGAAGGTCCATCCGATCTCTTATGGGACGAACTGGACGCCGAAACCGTGTTTCTCCGGTTACAAAGAAGGCCAGAGGAAGGCGTCGATGCACACGGTCGCCGTCGTTAACGACATCGAGGACTCCGACAAGCTGACGTCCAAACAGCTACGACACAGACGGGGCTGTCACACGGTGGTGCCAAGCAACTCCAGCGACAAGTCGAGTTGCTGTTGAAGAGGACACATCGCTCGACGCTGTCATGACGCAACGAGATGGCGTCGAATCGCCGCGATTCAACGGTTGGCTCATCGAGTCCGAAAACTGTGACCGCTTTCTTCCGGGTCCTCTGCCTCTGCCCGCGGAGGACAACGCATAAATGTAAAAATATTGACTGCGACACGGTGTTCGTGGCCCACACGGCTAATAAGCGGACAGATAAACATGCATATGTACACGCGAGGCAATCTTTATGGCAGTATCGCGTGTTGAATCGTGCACATCGGTGAATCACCGGCGAGCCTGAATCGTTTCGACGGAAGAAATATCCGCAGGTCTCCGGACAGGTTGCAATTTGAATCCGCGTACCCTATACTCCTATCCTAGACCTACTTTAACGCTTGGAAGTGTGTAAGATAAATAGTAGAAAAAGAGATATAGACGTTACGGGATGATATCGTAGGAAATATATCATGCTGACACTTATTCGATCATGTAGTTGTACTGAAGAGCCCCGTCAAGGTCAACTTGAAATTTTTAAATACAAATTTGTACTCTTTACTCCATACTAATGACTGTTGTATTTTTGTATGGGACTTTCAACAACTTATTTGTGGCATTTTTCTGATTAAAATGACACTAAACACGATATAACTGGTTTAGTTGACCACTGAACCAATTGAACGTACATTATGCCTCACATGTGGGTACGGTAAATATGGGCCAAGTTATACCTTGTTTGGTATCATTTTAATCAGAAAAATGTCAGAAATATGTTGGTAAAATTTCGTTAAAAATAAGTAAAAACGAACAAGTTTCATTTATTGCATGAAGCGGTCTCATCGGTACGCTGTTTTCTGCTGCGCTTCGGCCGCGCGCTGTCCTTTTCTACGTTCGGTTCGGTCTTTGAAGCACAAAAAAATAGTCTCTATGATCTATGCAAACGAACCTCCCCGAGGCCCTTGCGTCCATCGAATATTTACTGTACTTCTCGCACTAAAGGGGTGAAATCAGTCCTTGAAAAAATCTTCTTTCTCGTAAAATATCTCGAGAACAACAAATGATATGCAAAGAAAGTTCCAACGAAAGTTGCACGGTATTATCGTGGCTACCAAACTGTGGGAAAAATATTTTTTAAAATGCATTTCTTTCCTCAAAAATTTCCATGACTGTAGCATCAATCACAAACGACAGAATCGCAAATCGTTCTTGAAAGGCTGGCAGATTGATATCTCGGCGTGGCTAAACGGCGCCGCGTGGTCTGTCATTATTCAACAAATGACGATCTCGCCGACTCCTCTGATTATTTATCAGAAATCAGATTTTTTATCGAAAAAAAGTTCCGAGGATTTTCCAACCGCAGTACGAAAGTCATGTTCTCGCTGCTGGAGGGGTGGCTGTTTCTTGCGCATGCGTTCGAAAGGGGTAACACTCCCCATCTTGAAACTGAGCATTATTCTGTAACCACATCCCTTGTGGGGTAGATCGACACGAGGCACGCTTTCGAACTGACGCGCAATAAACATTCGTCGAAGCCGAAATCGCAATTTGTTGATTTGGTGTCCCATCTTGGTGATTCTCCGCTTCCTCGATTACTCGACTGCGCGGGAAGGTAGTACGGAGTCTGTTACGGGCGTGAACAGATTGTTTTCCACCGTGGGAATCATCCCCCGCCACGACGTCGCAACGCAAGTCGCAACATCCGAACGATGTAAATATCTTGGGGGAAACTAACATCGCAGCTACGGACCAACCATCAGTTTCAGCTGGTGGATCGACGTCGATCTCGACGCCAGCCGACGGAGTCGCGTTCCGAGGTACGTCGATATCCTTTGTCCTGAATCCGCGAGCATGCATATACACTTACTTCAGTCCAGATTGCCGGCCATCCCATCTGGAAATTACGCGGATGTCGACAATTCCACGAACCGATTTGCAAATTTGAAACGAAAACACGATATTTCGAAATTGTTTAAGTCACTTTTGGTACGAAGCAGACATATAAATAAAAGGAAAATAAACAAAATCGATATACAAAATATTTACGGAACTACTGAAATGTACAACAAAATAAAATATACTCGAGATATATTTAAATGAATAACATCGAGATATAAAATATTTACGGAACTACACAAGTACAGATGAGACAACTAAAATTAAAGTGAATAAAATCGATATTGATAACATCAATATGGAACTAATAAAATACAGCAAAATAAAATATACCCTATACAAGACTGAATCACTAAAATTAAAGTGCATAAAATCGATACATTAAATATTTATGGAACTACTAAAATACACCACAATAAAATATATATCCTATACGAGACGAAATAATTAAAATTCGTAGAAAATACACATTATAAATTTGCATTTTGTTTAAATCGTCCTTTCGATTGAAAACGTTATCGTGTCTAATTAAATGGTTTATTCATTTTACTATTCACACAATTTTAATGCAATTTTGCGTTGAAAAAGTTCTTCCGATTATTCTGGTTGTTTACAAGTCGGTTTACGAGCGAGATTCGGCTATTTTCGCGATTAAATGACCGTCCACGTGTAACGTGAGAGGACAGAAACCTTGTTATTGATTTTGCGTTCAGCATCCGTAGCGCGCAGACTTACCGAGAGTTTGTACACAACGACAGACGCACGCGCGTTCACTGACACGTGTACGTGTACGAGATCGTACACAATAGTAAGAGGCACACATGGACAGGTGAATGCAGAGCTATCCACGCACACGAGTACGCGTGTAATATCGACACGTGCAACCCTCCGCCCAATGATAGTAAGGATAACGGTCTGCGTGGGTTAGGGCCGAATTTTCATGGTAGGGAATTTTTCATTGAAAACGAAACCGGCGTCAGTGGATTGCGTCTGTGTGGATAGAAATGGCACACTGAAATGATCGCGGAAGAAGCCGACAGTTCCTCCAACTTGACCTAAAAAATACCATCGAGGTTGACTTGTGCTGGTTGTGAGATTTCTTCTATGCGGCTTGGTTGAACAAATTACTCGGAATAAAAAAGTACTTCTGTACTCGTGCACTTGCAATCTGTGAGTAATTCATCTATGCTTTTATTTTACCGAAGCAACGCATCTCCTTCACTTTTTCACGTGAAATTATTAGACTGCGGATGTTTAAGGTCGTTGATCAATTTTTAGAAAGTGGTATCAAATTTTATTTTTAGCGGCAACGAGCTTCGCAGATACAAAATTATATTGTGTATCCTAATATTTTTTGAAAATTTGCATTCGCCATAAATGCAGTCGAGAAATTATATTTCACATGTGGAAAATAAAAAAATTTCATTATGAATGTGATTTAATTTGTTGGTTTTGGAAATGACTGACTAAACTACTAAAAAAGAGCAGTAACTTGTCCCAGTTCCCAGTAAAATGGCATGCATAGAATTTAGTATAATCAGTAAACTGATTTTATGCATTTATGATGCAAATTAATTTAGAGAATTCTTCACGATTATTAAGGAAAGCAGTAAATGTGTATATATGTCCTGTATATTGCAATTAATCCAGATAATTTTTAATAAATTAATCATTTCAATTTTATAAAAATTCTCAATCGAATAATCAGTATAAAACTCGGCGTTTCTAACGTATTTTGCACGGTTCGTAGTTCTGCGGAAATGAGGCAGGAAAATGCATTTCACGATACCTGTTTATTATTTATCGATTTTGCTTTCAACAATGCGAGAACAGGAGAAATAGGGATATGCATTGTACGTCATCTTCAACGTCCCAAGAACTGCGCAATAAGTTTGCACGTCTCTCAGTCGTCGGCGAAACGTTCAAATAGACTTTGATAAAATACTAGTTAAATAATTAAAACAAAATGCTAGTTTATTGTTCATCGAGTATTTACTAAGATCTGAGAGTAGGTAGAATTTATACCATAGCTCAAAATTGAACTACAAGACAATTCTGAACATCTTGATCGCTTGTTTATTACTTTCTTCTATATTTTGTGACGTTAATTAGGTATTAGTAAATTTCCCAAATCTATTAATTCCACAAAAAAAAGTAAAGAAAATTGATAATGTACATTAAATTTTAAAAGCTCTTTCATTCATTGTTCTTGTATATTTTAAATTTTTTAAATACTTCAGTTGAGCCTAATTATTAGGTAAAAAAAGTGAAGCATAAATTAAGTGTATTGGCAACTTATTAATTCCTCTTTGATTATTATCGAAACACTTGTTTTAAATTTTTTTTAGTATATATCAAATGCATTTGAAATTGAACTTATGAGCCTTTCGTAATATTTCATACGTGTTCGCCAGTGCCATTCATCGACGAATTTTCAAGTGCACGTCATATAATGTTTCAATGCTACTTAAAGACATTTCGCATGTAGAATACCTTGCGAATCAATTTGCCAATTATTCTATTTAAGTAAAAGCTGTATAGCAAGGACATTACGAAACTTCAAAATTGGTACATGTCATTAGGGTAACGCGTGTCCACTGCTTATCGAGATAATTTCGCTTCTACAAGACGGTTTTACGTAACCGCCGTGATTATAATCGATTATCCTGAATTAGGACACCGAAGCAATTTTCTAAGGTCACGTTTCCATTGCAGCGAGATGCAGGGAATGTCTCACTTGTCGAATCGCGCAACATTTTAATCTTTATAAGCCACGCTTCAAATCAAATACATCATATACTAAACAATACCTCGTATACGATCAATATGTATAAAATAAATACTCCGTGTTCATGCTGTATCTATTTTAATATATTTTATACATTTTCCCAAAAAATAACTTTATGAAATATTTGCTTTTTCTAGCAAGGAAACACATAAGGCTTTTCAAACATTTCTGGCATCGATTTTGAACATTTCATTTTGAGAGAAATTCCTTTCAAGTTTTAATTATCAATGACGGCTCACGAATGATCCGGTCATTGCATACGGAGGGTTGAGCCTATAGGAATTATTAAGGGGACATTACACTTTCCTGGTCGAAAATTTTATTAATTTTTATGGGACTGATAAAGTAATGAAAAAACATTTTTTGAGTCCGTCATTTTTTTGACATATATCTTGTCTTCAAATACAAGAAAAAATTTTTATATAATTTTTAAAATGATTTTTGTAAATGATGGGGCCACAGTCATACTTTTTCTAAGGATAATTCGTTTTTTCACAGCAGATCACAATGACTTCCATGAGGCTGCAAAAAAAAACCCTATAAAAAATCATTTACAAAATTATATACATTTTTTTAATTACGGACTCAAAAAATGTTTTTTTCATTACTTTATCGGACCCATACATGTTTCATGCATTACTTTATAGAATTGTGAGGACAGCTATGGAAAATATCAAAATGTTTGAATCTTCTGCAAATTACAGTAACATGATACAGTAAACTAACAACTGCGTGTCGCGTCGTGCCCGAAGGATTAACTGACTGTCTTTGCGATTCCAGGAAGGATGGCTGAGAAAATGTACTATTGGGGGGAGGAGAGGGATCAAGTGGATCCGGATCAGACATTTATAGAGTTCAAAGCCAAGTCGGTGGCATCGGAGAAGAGAAAGGAATCTTCCCGGGCTGATCCCAAGACGGCAGTGTCCTTTGCGCAGGGCAAGGTGACGGAATTCGGGAACCGGGAGGAAGACACTGAACGAGGAGGTTGGGGCAACAAGCTCGATTTCCTCTTTTCTTGCATCAGCGTCTCTGTGGGTCTGGGAAACGTCTGGCGCTTCCCTTATCTGTGCTACAAAAATGGTGGTGGTAAGTTTGGCCCTTGTTCAAACATTTCTGAATATTGAATAGCATTCTGGTAACTGCGTACAAGCGATGTCAAATTAGGCATGCATTTAACCCTTTGCACCCCGAATTATTTTTCAATTTTGTTGCCAACAACTCTCTACTATTTCACGTGTTTTGTTTGAAATTTACTTTATAGAAGAGTTCCTCGACTGCTACTTATTTTAAACAATTTTGTTTACTAATTATATTAAACATAGCTCTCCACTTTGTTGTAATTTATATTTGTTTTAACTAAAGAATAAGACAATTAAATAAATAAAGGAAGAACCAAACACATATAGGAACCCGTTTTATTTACATTTTTCTTTCTCTGATGTCGAGTCACACTCGACAAAGGAGTGCTAGCGCCTCCGCAAATTAATTTATGCAAGGATAATTCAATTTTTACCAATACTCCGACTTCCACCGCTAATCCTGCATTCGAATCGTGTTTCGTATCGTCTAATTAAAACTGCTCGCTCGATGCATACCTGATCAAACATTAATCAATGCGTTTCTGACGCTTCGTTGGTGAATTACGTGTGAAATGTTAATTGCAGGAGCGTTCCTGATCACGTATGGCATCGCCATGGTGTTTTGCGGGATTCCCATATTTTTCCAAGAAGTTGCCATTGGCCAATACCTTGGCGCTGGAGGGATGACACTTATGGAACAACTGTGTCCCTTGTTGCAAGGTACATATGTTTATTTTAGGATATACACAATTGTAGATGTTTTATTAACACTTTAATATTACGGTTTTAATATTTAATATTTACGTTTATAATACTACGTTATTACGTCTCCTATCACGTACAATGGTTAAACAAAATTATTCGATCATCCCTTAAAAAAGAATTATGAAGCAAAAAAAAATTAAAGAAAAAAGTACAGGTCACGATTTTTAACTTTCTCACATAGAGAAACTTTACGATATTTTAATTTAAGATATAATTTTATAGATCCAAGTAAATAAAAATAGAGTAAAAGTGATGTAAATATTCAATATAAGTGATTCTGAATCTTGATGGTAATCATATTTAATAGTTGGTTCTGATAATGTGTTGTAGGTGTTGGATACGCCACGATGACGATCGTATTCTTCCTGGACGTATATTATTGTATCATAATCGCTTGGTCACTCTTCTACCTTATAAGTACAATCGTGAATGCACCTGGAGTACCTTGGAGTGGTTGTGGTCAGTATAACAATTATAAACAAATAACGAGTGGAAGGTCTGGGTTGGGACAGTAAACAATAGTTCCATGATTTTCTAGGCAATTGGTGGAATACCAAGGATTGTTACGATGCTTCGAACGTTACTGAGCATTTCTATAATATGCATAGTAGTCCAAACAATACGAACTCGACGATCAATGCCACTTTACATCATACAACACCAGTCGAAGAATATTGGGAGTAAGTAAGAGCCTTCTTAGCCTCATCTTCGTTAGCCTTCGATTAAACAAATCGATTTTATACTGAAGACATTGTTAGCATACTACAATATGTAACAATTGATTTTCTCTAATCTAAAATCTCTCGTTAATTATTAGGCTGAGGATCTTCATGCAAAGTAGAACTACAACTGATAATATAATTTGACTAAAATTCTAATCTGGTGGTATGAAAATTGAACGGTGGAAATAATATGAAAACATTATTTTTATTTTAATATACAGGGTGTCCCAAAATTCCTTCAACAGCCGGAAATGGGAGGTTCCTGTGATCATTTGAAGCAACAGTTTCCTTTGCAAAAATGTTATCCGCGGCTTTGTTTAGGAGTTATTAACGAAAAATACTGACCAATTAGAGCGCGACCTAGACGCGAGTTGGCACAGTCGGCCCGGCGCGCCAACTGTCTATTGGCCGATTGTGCCAACTCGCGTCTAGGTCGCGCTCTAATTGGTCAGTATTTTTCATTAATAACTCCTAAACGAAGCCGCGGATAACATTTTTGCAAAGGAAAATGTTGCTTCAAATGATCTCAGGAACCTCCCGTTTCCGGCTGTTGAAGGAATTTTGGGACACCCTGTATATATATAAACTAGACTGCGGATCTTTATGCATTTATGGCTTATAAAAATTTTCAAACAACGCTGGAGCACACATATTTATTAGACTCTGTTCAGAATCGTTAACACGAGTCAGACACGATATTGTATGGCAAGGGGTTAATCCGGCGACTCTGAACCGATCGTCGGTAGTCATACGATTGATCGATAACTCGCGATAATTTTGAAATTTTAGACGACGAGTTCTTGGGATCACCTCCGGTATCGAAACCATCGGTGGGATGCAATGGGAGCTGTTCGGTTGTCTGATTCTCGGCTGGCTGCTCGTTTACTTTGTCATCTGGCGTGGTCTGCATCAGAGCGGTAAGATCATCTGGTTTTCAGCCTTGTTCCCGTACGTGGTGCTTTTCATTCTTTTGGGAAGAGCGGTGACATTGGACGGCGCCAAAGACGGATTACTATACTACATCACGCCCAGGTGGAAGGAGTTGCTTACAGCCAGTCCATGGATCGACGGTGCCACGCAAATATTCTTCGCGTACAGTATCGGCACCGGAGCTCTGCCAGCTTTGGGATCGTACAATAAGTTCCACCATAATTGCTATAAGTAAGCTTCCCCAGGTTCACATACATCTCATTGACGTAGCAACACATCGCTCGGTCATTTCCATCACTTTTTTACTACCCTTGGCAAACATAATTCGATCGGAGCATCGATTGCGTCTGTCGTTGTAGTTATTCATATTTAGAACGTGGAAAATATTTCCATTAACGATAGAAATAAATGCAATAATAAAACTTGTCATTTACAGGGTGTTACGAAAATGGACTTAAAAGGGGTAGTTCCTCAGCTCATTCGAAGTAACTTTTTCCTTTACGAAAACGTTATTTCAGATAACCTTAGGAATCAGCCTTTTCAAGGAAGAACAACATTTTTGAGACACTCTGTATAAAGATACTATTGATATAAAAATATTTGTTTTTTTATAATGTAGAGAATGAGCAAATTTACTGATTTAAGGGAGGGTTTAATCACCTTCAAGCGTTCAGGATATTTTTATTGTATAAGCATTGCTTTGTGATATAATGATTTTATCTAGTAAATGGACGAAAGGTTTTTAGAAGAATTGATTTTTCACTAAATTCAAACGTAGAATTTCATTAAAAACAAATCCTTGGTTTATCTACTAAATGGAGTCATATGTAAATTACCAGAGACTCGGTCATATATTATATTAACTGTTACACAGGCACTTCTTTTAAGGTTTTGGAGCACAAAAATTACTATAAAATGTACTATATATTCTTAATAAGGTACTCGTTTAAAAAAAAAAGTTCATTAACCTTTTTACAGAAAATTTGGATTTGTTAGATACTTAGGCATGAGCTCTTAAGGGTTCTTCATAGTTTGACGGTTTGTCCGAATCGTTTTCTCTTTTCTGTTTGCATTTTCATTCAGTTTATTATCCCGAAGCATTACGGCTGCATTCGAATATTGAAATACTGAGTACTTTTCCTTCAAAAAATTCTCAAAAATTACCTTGTAATCAGAGCATCAAACTAGTGTTACCTAGTTCGGACTCCGAAGGTTAGAGGCATGTAGGAGGATCATTAACGTTGGGTCCTTTCACGTGAACAGTATCACTTTTTCGCACTCTTGGATTTTGCTGAAATTGAGATATGTTTCAGTTCAAGTTATCCTTGAAAATGTTTAAAGTTTAAAAGATACGGACCATCAAAATCTGTAATTCTTACCTATTTTTAAATTGCATCTTAATTGCAAGGCAATTTTGCAATTTAAATTAACCTTTCGACGTTTCGATCTCTGTTTAGATAATTTTCAAGAAAATTAATGACTGCGTCTGTGAATTATTAAACGAAATAAATAGTATCGACTATTACCATGAGTAAATTAAATTACGAATACGATTCCAGATACGTTAAATTCGCAAAACAAAAATATTTTAAATATTTTTGCTTCAAAAAATTACGTTCGCAAACGAAACGATAAATTATTTAAAAAGATTTACGATGACGATTAAAACAAAGAAAATCTTTCTGTCTTTAATAATAATCGAGATATAAATTGTTTTGTAAAGGTCCTCAGAAATTGCAAATTTTGATGGCCCGTACCATGTCAACAATTTCGAAGATAACAAAGTGATGACTAGACTGCGGATTTTTATGCAAAATAAAAATTATCTGCATCGATTGCAAGAAATAGAAACCAAACTGAATGTTATTTCTTCCCTTAACGATTTTAATAGAGGAAAAATCATACACTAACATCTTCAATTTTGAGTATTTCCAACAATTTTGAATTTCATCTACTCAATTTTCCTATAAATGCCCCCACCTATTTTGACACGGACTATACCGCATTTAAATTTCAGTAAAATCCGAGACGTAGTGCGAAAAAGCTGATCAGCTTCCCATGGAATGACCTCCTTGACCTATCCTTTGTTTATTGCCGAGGGTTTTTGGGTGTGCGACCAGTTCTTTTTAGACAACGCTAACCCAACGAAGTCTTTGAAAGTGTGAGTTTTGTCTTCCAGAGATGCACTAATCACTTGTATTGTGAACACCTTGACTTGTCTTCTGGCTGGTTGCGTGACGTTCTCCATATTGGGTCACATCGCGTCCGAACAGGGTACGGAAGTGTCCGAGGTGGTGAAAAGCGGTCCGGGTCTTGTCTTCCTCACGTATCCGGAGGTCGTCGTGAAGCTTCCCGGTGCTACTATGTGGGCCATAATCTTCTTCGTCATGCTGCTCGTAAGGAATAATTAACACTCGAACGGGGAGGAGTGTACAGCCCCGTTTCTTCTGTGATCAGATATTATATACGTATACAATTTCATCCACGCAACAATCTCGATAATCGCCGATTTCGACTCTCTTCTATTTCATAATCTGCTAGCGAAACGTTGTTCGCAATTTTTTCCATTGCTTCTCGAGAAACGAAAATTGATTACACGATTTGATTCTGTTATTTGAGAACAAGGGTTGAAAATGGTTTAACGAGTGTTTCTCTGCGCCGGGAAGTAATCGCGGTTCTCTTTTCTACAGATACTTGGGATCGACAGCGAATTCTGCATCGTCGAGTCGTTTGTCACCGGTGTCGTCGATAACTGGCCTGAGCTCCTTCGACCCCATAGAAGGAAGTTCACCGTTGCTATCTGCGTTGTTATGTTTGCTATGGGCGTCCCAATGGTCACCAATGTGAGTGTTCTTTTTAATTAGAGGCTGCAATGTTTCGAAATACACTTCCAGTCTAAAAGGTAACACATCGCACTCCCGCAAAAATGTGACACAACTCAAAAATGCAGCATTTGAGAAAAATCAACTTAAAGAATACTATGAAACTTATACTAAAATAGTTTAAGCTTCTTTTAAAACTAAATTGAATGTTATATCACCCCTTAATGATTTTAATAGAGGAGAAATTATATATTGACATCTTGAATATCTTAAATTTTCCAACAATTTGGAATTTCATCTACTCAATTTTGCTATAAATGCATGAAGATCCCCAATCTACTGATCATACACTCAATTCTCATTTGAATTGTAATGAATAAAGGATTCTTGACAGGGAAAAATTGTACACATATTTTCCAGAAAAATGGTTACACTATGAACGATTGATCTTGTTCCAGGGAGGAGTTTACATATTTCAATTAATGGATTTCTACTCGGCAAGTGGCATGTCGATTCTCTGGGTCTGTTTCTTCCAAACGATCGCGATATCGTGGATCTTCGGAGCAAAGAGGTTTTGCGATTGCATTCACCAAATGATGGGCATACGAATGAACAAATTCTGGTATATTTGCTGGGTAGTGTTGGCACCAGCCATCATGGCCGTAAGTATTAAATTCGCAAACAAATTATGGTCGTTAATACACGCAGAAGGTAGTAGAGTCGATGCTCTTTCCATTGCATTTTGTCCCATCCCGATATTTCAATCCGTTCTCAAGATATAAGCGATACAGTAAATCTATAATCGCAAAAGCCTCGGGGAGGTTCGTTTGCAAAGTTCGTAGACGGACACTATTTTCTTTTTGAGCTTCAAACGCGGCCGAAGCGACTGCGACTCTTCGCGTCTCTTTCTTTCCCATTCGCTGTCCTTCCTTGCGCCCGAAACTTTCATCGTCAATTAAACCACTAAATACAGTTGAAATTATATCGTGTTTGGTCTTATTTTAATCCGAAAAATGCCACAAATATATTGGTGAAAGTTTCATAAAAATAATAAGTAATAATAAAAAATATTGGTATTACTTTGTGAGGACGCACGAGCCTTTGAACTGTGCCGGCGACTGCGACTCTCCGCGTCGCATTAGTAGTGGTTCACACCGATATACCCGAACCGAGATCAGATTACTACAATGGAGAGGATATGTTTCTTACGTTTACCGTGTACAGCCTTTTTGCATTTAATTTTACGTGTAATCCTCATTAGTTGTCATTTTCAAGATATACACTTTTTACAGTTTTCATTTGATTTATATGTTACAGTTTATCTTCGTATTCCTAGGCGTTCAAGACAAACCCTTCAAATACGGAAGCGATTATGAATACCCGACGTGGGCGAATTGGGTGGGCGTACTTCTTAGTATATCCTCCATGATTTGGATACCAGGATACGCCATCTATTACGTCATCGTGAATCCAGGATCAGTTTATGAGGTAAAATCATCGCCAAGTAAACGCATAACAATATTTGCTTCGAATGCAACCCACCTCTGCGATTATTAAAATATTGATCACTTTCAGAATCTCAAGAAAGGGTTAACACCGAACATAAAATCGCATCCGAAGCTACCGAAGGGCGAGAAGTCTCCGGTGATACCGATGTCTGAAAGCAGTGCTGGCTTAATCACCAAGAACAGCAGTTTCCTAAGTCAAACATGATCGGCGCAAATGCCTCCATTATTCCTAAATAGGTTGTAATTACCGTAAGCGTAGTATTTTTAACGGGTTTTAAGACACGAGGCCGGTGGACAGCAAAAATTCGAGTTCAATTACTATTAAATCCACGATTATTCCCGTTTAAATTCAGACCATTGTAAAAATAGCAGCTCTCAAACCTTTGTTTATTTCGAAATATTTTAACACATTTTCAACACAATGTGAAGCTGGCCTGGGCAACTAATGCCCCGAGAGTCGACGACGTAGAATCGGCTCTCCCCACCCGGCCGGCCAGCGAAAGGGGACAGGTGACCGGAGCGTGATGGTGGGGGTAGCTGATTCTACGTGATCGACTCTCGGAGCACTAGTTGCCCAGGCCTGATGTAAAGTAAGTGAGCAGAATCAGAAGAAGATAGTCAACCTACTGTTGACACTTAGATTGATGATTGATTGTTAATTAAGCGAAAGACCGGCCTTGTTCCTCTAATGATTAAATAAATTGATACCATGTGAGACGTGTTTGCAACTAGAAAAATATAAGATGGGTGAAAGCAGAGGCGAGTAGATAGGCGACTACGCGGAACTTATATAGATACTACGATAGCGGTCTAAAACGCTAGAAGAGATCTATTTTTCCATCGCGATACGGTTTGCGATGCATGTACAAGGGATTATTAAAAGACAACGTAGTTTAGTTGGTAGCTTCGCTGGTTTAACCTAAGGGAACACAAGTTCTTGCAACAAATAGTACCGAGAGGAGATAAATATATTTACAAGATATTATTCATATTCTCCTTTTCAAGTTGGAAGGTTTTTCTACTTTAGTAGTTGGAGGCGAATTGATCGCCTTAAGAAATCCTGAAGGGACCCAGGAAAACATCTTTCTCAAATACCGTAGATTTTAGTTGATGTTTATTCAAGTTTTCCAATTTCTATAGTCGGCGCACTATCTACAAAGAATGTTCGAAAAGTATGAAAACACTAATAGAAGTTGAAATTGATAGGGTAGTGAAGCCTATTTTATGACGTCGTTCTACAAATTAACAGCACAATAACTTTCCAAGTAACAAATCTAAGTTTTAACCCTTAGCAGTCGAGGGGTGGCACAATATTGTTTACATTATTAAATTATTTATTACATTATTAAATATATAAATTTTATATCCATAAAATGAAAAAAAAATGATGTACAGTGTAATTATTCTAGGTTGGAAGAAACGTTCAATTTTTAAGTTGAAATAGCTCCGACTTCCAAAGGGTTAAAGGGTATTTAGTTTCAGTATATGAAAAATGTTTTTCACTGGATGGTATAATGAAGTATAATGGATCGGTTCAATTTTTTTTAAATGCGAGATATACCAAGCTGGAAAAAATGACTGATAATGATAAAAAACACGCCTAACACTTCGAACTAACATTCATTATACATTATACAAATTAAAAGATAGAGCAAGCCCGGGTAACTTCTTCTCCGCTGTCGCTGCACGACTCTCACTACCAGTGTACCGGATCCCCCACTATCCACCTTCTCCTACTCTCCACAGGAGTTTCGTGGGGAGACCCAGGAGTGGGGGAAGAGTCGTCAGCTCGCGAGCCGCAAGTTGCCCAGGTATGAGATAGAGCATCAAGCTAAAGTAGAAAAATCGTATTTTATTACTTGTGCGTATATTCCTCAATGGACAAGTTTACAACCAATTTCATTCTCGGAAAGTACTTGTTTTTGACAAAGTTCGGTGACACATTCCAAGCAGGTTTTCCAAGTATTTTTTAGCTTTCATGCGAAATGCGTTGAAATAAAAATAAAAATTTGTGCCTGAATAAAAATGCTGTTGTTCGAGATATAATCAAAAAGTGAAAATTATAAAAATAGCTGCGTACACTTTCTATCGAATTTTGTACTGTTACGTGTATCAATAAGGAATTCTATTTGTTTTCTGATTTGAGATTTACGGATTTATCGTCGCGTATACAAATGTGTAATTGAAAATGAAACGGAAGCTTTAACAGATTCGTTTTCCGCGTAAAGGTTATGTACAAGTTCTTACGTGATGTTGTTTATTAAAGTACTTACTCACATTTTTACATTTTTGTATTGCAAATTATATCCATGTGTTCCTTTCGGTACAAATTGTACAAATTTGGTTCTCGATTTTTTAAAATCCCGAATCTAGTGTTACTCAGTCTAATCATAAACGTATGCTTTAAGGATGTTACAAACTTACAGGTCACGGTACTAATTCCATTGCATGGTAGCTCTGAGCCTAAATTGAGGGTTCCGAAAATTATTTTTCGGTCCCATCGTCGATGTACAGGGTGTGAAGAAAGTCTTGGCTACCATAGGCGTATTCTATTGGGTTGGTAAGAAAGTAATTTTGGTATTTTAAGGTGAAATAGAGCCCAGTTTTTTTATTCAAGCAATGAACTTTAAAGAATAAGACATTTCCCCTTTTGTTCGATCATCTTTTGCCAAAAAGAATAAATGAGAAATTATTTTATTGATTAAAGTTCATCACTTGATTAAAGAAATTACTTTCTTGCCAAGCCAATACATCTTCGGTTCGATGAGGGTTTGTAATAGAAAGTTGCCTTTGTCCCTGACCTTGAATTTGAAGGTCAAAATTTGAATACCATTGTATTCTACGCATCATGCTATAAAACAAATATTTGACCTTGCAATTCAAGGTCAAAGACAATTTTATGGTAACTTTTTTTACAGATCCTCATCGATCCGAAGATTTCATTACACCCTGTACAAGAGTAAATGGAATAAGAGGAAAACGTGGTTACAGTTTAATCGAGTTATTCCAATATAAATGTAACAATATGCTGTATTAACGACTCTCATTGTCAGTGTTTGTTATTACACGTCCCTTAGAAATTCGTATAAGTGAAATTCGTGGTTAAAGTGAATGTTGTTCGACTAAAGAAACAATATCGATCATATTTGAGAGGGTTGATTTCAAGAAATGTTCTACAGACTTTAGGGATTCATGTTGCTATAAAGAAGATTGTAATTCTATGTATTTTGCTACGTGTAGAATTGAGAATTTTTGAAGATTGTGCAACAAAAGAATTACTACAAGTTGTACCATACATGTACTCTTAAATAATACACTCGTTTAAAGAAGAGTCCGCAAATCTTTTCAGAAAAGATTGCTAAAAACACCTTTTTTCTTGATTGTTAACTAGCCATGACCTCTTAATGAAACATGATAAATTTCTGGTTTCAGTTACAAAACATTAATTGACAAAGCTGTAATAAGCTGTTCATTTTTGCCGGCCCTAGCACAGGCACTAACATATGGCACTAACGGAATCATCGGAGTTCTATGCATAATAAGTATGAAACATCGATTTCGATACAGTGCCGGATAAATCAGTAGACACATTAAGGCATGTCTAAGGCTCAGTTTTAGTGTTTTTAGTTCAGAAGAAAATAAACAATAAATTTAAGAAAAAAAATTGAGAGAAAATATTTTTTTAATAAATCTTTAATATAAAAATTTTAACTGACATTATTTCAGATTTCTTTAGAAGTAATTTATATAAATGTGGCCCCAATCTAGATTTTAGCTAGGTCTCGTTAGAGACTTGATCCGGCACTGTCTAGATAGATCGTCTCCAGGTATACATAGATATTTGGTACGAGAGCAATAAAAATATTCGTAATGCAAGGAACAGGTACAGTTGTCACGGGAAGTAAGTTTACGATTGCAATTTCTGGGTAAATGAATATAATTATAAAAATAGTTTATCTGTTTAGTTTATCGCGTACAAATAAAAGCAAACCATTTGATTTTATTGTAATAGGTAGACTGCGGATCTCTATGCAAAATAAAAATTGTCTGCATCGATTGCAAGGAATAGAAACTAAATTGAACGTTATTTCTTCCCTTAATTTAAAAAATTTTTTTAATTTTCCAATAATTTTCAATTTCGTCTTCTCAATTTTGTTATAAATGCATAAAGATCGGCAGTCTAGTAACATGGATATTGAAACGACTGAAAAATGTATATTTTGCTCATTGCAGACTTGATGTGCCATTGAATTGATTTATTAATAATATTTTGATTAACATTGTTCCATTCAGATTGTAACATGCTCTATTATTTTTTGTAGACTTCTTTAGAAATACTCCCACATAATATTTTTTCCAGAAATTTAATTGTAACCTGAGCTTCGAATTTTGGATCGCTGGCCTCTTGATATATGAAGCTTCATATCCTATTTTGCAGAATCAGATTGATGTTTATGTTTGTTTATGTTTGTATTACATACCAAATAGAGAATAATTTATAGGAGGAAGGCACAAATTTTGAGCCCGGTAAAGTAAAGTTTACCCTTTAAATTAACTAATTATTTTTAATTAACTAATGTTCAAAATCCAAATATTGTAATGAAAAATTCACAAAATTTTAACCGCACAGGCTTGTTTATATGTTCCTACAACATAATTGCATTCATTTCCCCACAATAGTTGATTTATTTTCCTAGGCGACTATACAAGACGGGCCTAATACGGTCGAGCATTTCATTTACAATTTAATCTTATAGGCTACACGCGACTGGTATTTGCGGAGTTTTGAAAACAGTTGTTAATGTTGTACGATATTAAGAAATGTTTGAAAGCTTTATACGATGTTTGTTTATATTTTACGAGCGCATTGTTACGGCACATTCTCTTCCAAGAATAGCGTAAGGGTCGTAAGTGCTGTGAATTTACGAGAATACTGTCGACAATTCAGATGAAAGGCAATTTCACCCAATCTGTAGCAACCGAAGGAATTAGTTTCCCAAAATTCTGTTGATTATGCTGTTGAACCGTGTAACTTTGTAAACTTTTCTATTGAAATTACTTTATCACCTGGAGAAACAAGTATTTGAAAATATGTTAGCTCGTAGTACGAAATATTAATTTGTAATCAATAAAATTGTCTTACAGCGAAGCCTCTTACCAGATAGGATTAAGTTTTTTTACTAACAACAAAATCGTTGTCGTTTTCACCAATCGTCTTATGTTAGTGTATTATAACGTGTAGCAAAATTTTTGATTACGAAAGCTTCCAGTTTATTTTAACACATTCGCAGTCGATCAAAATTAAACGAAATATATATTTAACTAATATTATACACAATGGATAAAAATGATAAAATTTGTTTTGAAATATCAAGGTTGTAGGACAGGCCTGTCCAACTTGTTTTTCGTTGCAAGCCACAAGTCAAATAGTGGTAGAACGTCACCTATCATCTCAGCTAAAAGAAGGAGTGGGGGTACGAGCTAAATGTGGCTCGCGGGCCGCGAGTTGTACAGGACTGTTGTAAGAAATCGTTTTTTGAAACAAATAAGCTTAAAACCAGAGAAGCTTACAAAATATGTGAATTCACATCGACGACAGCGAATGTGTTAATTGCAATATAACCTTCTGCACAGAACTGATATTTTAATTTTACGAAATTTTAATTATCTATAGATTGTAAATTTATGTATTAATAAAACATTTATTGTCTTATCCTTATATTTACTTTCATTGTACTTTGAACTATGACGAATATACATTCTACACGCTTCGAGTAAAATGGTTATTAACAATTCTTAGAGCCTGTACAGGGTGTATAAAAAGTAATGGTAATCCGTCGTAAGAGTGAATCTACTCCTATGGATCGGGGGACGTTTGTAAAAGAAACTTGCTGCAAAATTGTTTACAACATAGAAAATTGTTGTTACAGTGGATTTTAAACCCACTTTATTCGAAATTTTTATTTATTTATATTATATAATTTTTATGTTGTATTTTAAAATTTATTTATTAATTTAATAGAACATTTAGATTAGGAAGTTTTCTTCTCCTCCAATTTCATATTTAAATATACCTCCAATTGCTATACTATTTCACCAAAAGCGAAATCGAAATCCGATTGTCTGAACTGAGCCTAATAAAATGAACGGATTCAAGTTCGTCAAAGTCCCGACAGTTTTATTAATTGTTTGTGGCGTAAACATTTACATTTCCTGTAATTAGTTAGGTTAAAACAAACCTTACTTGTATATTTTCATATTATTTTAGTATTGTGAAAAATTGGTGTAAAAATGCAGATTTGTACTCCGGAACCGTAAGTTTCTATTTTCTTTGGACAATTAATACACACGTTTAATTTTAGTACGCATTGTAGGCAAAAGCGTATGCTAACGAATTCGAATCCTGATTCGTTTAAGCCGCTTCGAGTAAGTTAAATCACATTAATCCTCTCCTATAAAATACCTTTCTCGTATCTATAGAAACAATTTGATTTACCTGTGTTCTTTAACTTCTACGAACCACTACAAACTAAATCTGCTATTCCTACCACGCAGCCTAATGATACATGACAATTAATTTTAATTGTGTAAGTAACTTTCCATGTACATATTTTTTATGCTGTTTTTTTTGTGCTGAATTAATATAATTCTTGATATCTGTTTAAATTGAAAGATCATCATTAAAGAAACCATACACTATACTATTTTCGTTTTATTTGAATGGTTTCAGAGATATTTAATAAAATAAATTTTTCAGTCCCAACATTGAGGGCTGTTTTCACCCCTTGAGCATGACAAATTTCTTTCCACAAAGTTCTACTGTTTGTTTGTTTCTAATACAAATTCTTTCCTAATATACGCCAACTTGCAATTAGTATTACTGGAAATCGAATATACCTATGGAAAATGAGACGACATATCGGCTGTCCTATTGGGAATCTCCCCAAGTTACCATGGAGCCAGTTCTACCACGAAATAGTTTAGTTTCTGGCGATGGTGAAATATCGGACGAAACAACTTACAACGTAAGTTTCTGCCAACAAAAAAATCGTGTAGCAATTTCTAAGGTGTCTTTAGAAAGGAAAAGCTTCGTCCTTCAAATCTACGGTGTATGCATTCACCAGAAAAATTTTATTTATTTGTAATTGCATTTTAAACCTCTTCCCATAGTCCAATCTTGCTGAAATTTTGCTTTCAAGTGTAAATATTTTTATTGGCTGAAATTGATTTGCAAAAGGGCGTATTTGACTTGCAAAAGGGCGAATTTGGAGTGCGTTACCTGTACAACTCGTTACACATAATATTGTTCTAGGCTAGTTACCTCGGAAATTGGTGTATGAAGCCGGACCCTTCCATCAGGCCATGTGAGAAACAATGGCTCGGCAGAGGTCCCATTCAGGACGTGACTACTCAGAAGCATGACTATTCGTGGAAATCTATACAACCGGAAGCACCGATCAAGCCTCAACCGAACCTGTATCCCTATGCGGAAGCATTATCTGGTAAGAACAAGCGAAATAAGATCGCATTCTTCCATGCAGCGCGCACAGGGTTGACATCCGCCCGGTTTCCCCCGCATTTGGCCTACTTTTTACTGTCTCCGGAGACATTCGGGGGGGATTTTCTTTAACTCTTCGCACTGCTTTGTCGAGTGTGATTCGACATCAGAGAAATAAAAATGTAAATACAACGGGTTCTTATATACATATATTTGGTTGTTCCTTTATTTATTTTTTAGTTAAAAACAAATATAAGTTCCACAAATATAAATTACAACAAAGTTTGAGAGCTATATCTAATATAATTTGTACAGAGAATTGTTTAAAATAAGTAGCAATCGAGAAAACACTTTTCAGATTGGCAATTTCAGACAGCAAAGGGTTTTAAGGATCTGGGTTTGTCGATGTTCCTCGCTCACACTTGCTCTACTATCATCTAGTGTCATTCCACGCGAAATCGTACACTTTTTGGCATTTTTTTAGTAACGGCGTTTACTGGAAGGGGCCAGTAGCCGCTATGGTGGGGACGGTTTTGCCTCGATTCAGGCAAATGTGCCCACGGCTATTCTCCAGGACCTTCTAAATCTGCTAAAACTTCTTTTTTCTTTTAGATAATACAACATACAACCTAAGCTACTATCAATCGGGCTGCCGACTCCCCGCAGTATCGTATGCTCCTATAAGGAAATACGTTAAATCAGATATTCCAATAGAAGACTGTACAACGTACAAGCTTAGTTACTGGCCAAACGAAACCCCACAACCAGTAATTTCAATTACAACCATAATTATACCATTCTATAAGTTTGTAGCCATTTGGACGAATGAATTTCTAAATATTACAAAATTTAATAATATCGAGCACGATACAACTGACATGTACAAAGGCTCCGAAAGAATATTCAGATTACATTGCGCGTTTAGTAATATTTTTTATTCAACTAGATAATTTTATATCATTTTATATCTAACTATATACACACTCCCATCGCGTTATAATAATAATTTCGCTGTATCTTATAGGAAAGATCATGGGGTCCTGAAAGAAAATACACGCCCCCTGTGAATCCCATGGAGGGCTGTACAACTCATAAATTGAGCTTCTGGCCACACTGCGAGGAAAGACGATCCCCGATCGTCAACCCAGAAACCGAGAACATATTAAATGCCGGGTGTTGTTCTGACAATAATACTACTTACCGTCTCAGTTACTATGGTTCCGAAAGCGACAAACAAAATCCTATTCGACATCCCGAAAATGTCCTGTTCCCATCCTGTCCTTTATCACACGACACCATACATCGAGTAAGAAAAATTAATCGAAATATTAGATTGTTGCATATGAAATGTCTGATTTTAGAATGCATTCACTATCCTTTCTTATCTTTGATAAAGTGTGTAACCATATTGCCAATAGATTAATTACGTGTATATAATCAATATGTTTCTTTCAGATGAGTTTCTTAGGAAACTGGTGCATGAAGCCAGATGCAGCGATAACACCATGCAGTAGGCAAATGTTAGGCAGAGGACCTATGCAGGATGTAACTACCCAAAAGCATGACTTTACGTGGAAGTGCATACCGACAGAATCAGAAATTCGTCCTGAAGATAATCTTATCTGTCCAGCTATACCTTTGGAAGGTATCTACGATTAGAGAACTAATCGTCCATCAGGAGATCACAGTGATTTCGCAGAGGAATCTGCGGACCCCACTCTTGCGTCTTCGTCAAGCGATTCGCCCAATAGCGGAAGACGTATAGCGCGGAGTAGGGATATCACGTGGTCCCTACAAGTTTCTCGCCGCCATCTCCTGATGGACGATCAGTACACTATTTCACCGTAAATAAGTATTATTGTCTCGATTACGGGCAAATCAATAGAAATTGAGAATAAAGAATATTTGAAATTTTTTGCAGGTTGTACTACTCACAGGCTCTCGTATCTATGCAACAACGCCCAACCGATGGCACCCATACAAAATTATGCCCCCGTACGTCGGTACAGCGCACCATGCATCCCAATGGAAGCAGAAACTACCATGCAACTGAGCTATCAACCTGTAGACGTTCCAGATCAAGTCCCGAAGCCATGGAGCAAGCAACAAGCTTATTATCCACCTGCTACACCAATGGAGGGCAATACCACATATAACAACAGGTTTTACTTAGTTTTGTTTATACTGTCTATAGTAAAAATTTTCTTTTCTATTTCTTTGCTCTTTCTTACGTTCTTCAATAAACTGTGAATTTATCTTTGATTAATATTCGTGGACTATTTCAATTCATTTCGGTGTCAATCACCTGGAGTCATTTATGTACTACAAGTCACAATACAAAATCTGTTCAGTCTACATTTAATTTTTTATTGTACTGAATTTTAAATTATTAACACTTTTTTAAAAGTGGATCACACGACTTGAATTTTTTTTGAAAAGTTAGAAGAGGCTCGTATGAAGCAAGCTTGCATAAAAAACTTGTAAAAGGCAGCTTTTATTATATTTTACAATTTCTCCGAAATTTTCATTACGCGTCATCTACTAAAGCTTCACAGAAAAACTGAATTGATTTAATCCATTTGTGAAAAAGTTCACTGATGTAGTGTGCGTGATCAATTATGTGAGTCATCGTGTGAAGAATGATCTCCAATTGCATCCCCTACTTTACCGCATCTTCTACACAATTTTGCTATAATTTATTGTTCCTAAACAGTGTGCACGCTCAATTACATTTACTTATTTGTTTCAGCTATTTTACGCCTGGTACGCCGTGTGCATAATCACTAGTGCCAACATTTTGCTTTCAAGAGTTCAAAATGTAAGTCTTTCACACATTGTTATCATTAGACATCCATTAAATTATTATATGTGCCTGTATTTTTACCAGCATATACGTCGGGAGTCGAGAGAAAATTATAATTAATCCAATCAAACTTAATTGCTTAATTGAAATACTTTACCACCTCTTTGAACAATGTATTTTTACCGGAAGCATTCAAGTGATACAATAGAATCTTGATAAATAATTTAACACTAGATAGTGTTTACAAGTTGCCTCATTTTCAACATGACTCGTAGACATATTTGTAAGAATGTTTATAAAAATATTCTGTAGACACATGTATGTACAATAACAATAAATTTTTCATACAGAAATTCCTCGTATTCATCATCTTTAGACAAAGAATCTGTCAGTACCAACATTATATAAAATATTCCTGGACAAAGTTAATGATCGATTTTTAACTGAAATCAAGGAGAACTGTATAATTAAATACACATTTAATTTCTATCATAATGTTTTATTAATTACATCTTTTTTTGTATTTTTCATGCATCTTACTCGAAATATTTCTTATAACGTAAACTACAAGCTAGTAAAAGTCAAAACAATGGTTATCTAGACTAATAGAAAATCGAATTTTGTTGTACGCATTGAATTTTTAATGTTTAATCGGAGACATAATTATTTAATACTAAACCTACGGTCAAATGACCGGTCTCATATTTTTCATTTTACGATTATTGAAATTATGAAGTTGCATACATGGAAATTGATTCGATGAATATTTTCGTCCAAGCACATATTGTATTAAAAATTGCGTGAGATCTAAATAAATAGAGCCTTGTCATTTTTATCAGCACAAATATTTGAATCGCTTTTAGAGCTCGGTAGGTTTAGTGTTAAATAAAAGTATTGTTCACATAGCAATGGGCACCTCTAACGTAGGGTGAGTCGTCAACGTGTTCAACAGCTGACAATGAGTTTACTATTGATATCGAAACACCGAAATATTTGTCGAACGAATGTGTAATCAAATAGATAAAAAATTCAGTTGTTTATAATGTCTGTAAAAAACATTTGTTAAAATACGACACGTTTTAGACGATTTCCATTGGATATGAAATAATATATACGTCTTCATAAATGATCTGGTTATTTTGCGTTTTCTACTCAAACATTATACGATTAAATTATATAATTATTGTGTGACGTATTAATGATTCACACATGTAACAAATAATATTACAAAAACGTTTTTGTAAATAAGTAATTAGAGTACACTATTAGCGAAAAAACCACGTTGTTAAACAAAGCTCAACGAATTTCCCATACTTCCAGATCTGGCTCTAGGCACAATGTTATCCGTGAATCTAATAATTACTTCCGTGACAGCCATATTTCCAGTTAGGAATTGAGGCATAGTCTCTATACCTGCTCGAGGTTGACGATCGAACGGATAGCCCATAGGACGTGCATCAGGATACTTCTTATCTCTCAGGCCACAGTAACTCACTGCATCAGAACAACTAGACGATTCGCCTTGTTCCACCTGAATGTAAAAAACACGCTGTTTTTTCTGCATTGTTTGCTTCCAGCTTACTTTTCACTAGTGACGGATAAAATTCCGAAAAGCCCATACCTCCGATTTTTTTAATACTTTGGATCCTTACGTTGGCGCAAATAAAAATTATAGTTTTTTTATTTACTTCCGTAAATAACGGGAATTTTGAAAAGAACTTCAAATAAAAGTTGTAGGTCTCATCGAAATACACATTTTATGTCGTACTGATTTTTGTCATAGAGACAATAGTTTTCGAGAAAAAGGATATTAACTGGCTTCGTTAACGGTAACGGTGGCTCCGTATTTAACGAATAATTTCATTTTTCTCAGAAAGTATTATCTTTATGACAAAAATCGATACGACGTATAATGTGTATTTCGATGAGGTCTACAACTTTTATCTGAAGTAGTTTTCAAAATTCCCATTATTTACGGAAGTAAATAGAAAAACTATAATTTTTATTTGCGCCAATTTTCACTATCATATTCGTAATCAGCACGTCAAAATACGTAAGAATCCAAAGTATACAGCAAATGATTACACAAGATGTACTCACAGCATCCGCGTCATAATCTGACACCATAATGAAAAGATCCGTACGATAGCCAGCTTTGGTTCCTCTAGGCACTAACATATGCTGCGGCCACCCACATCCACAGAAATTAAAAGAGTCCAAAGCCTCGGCACCAACTGGTCTGTTCTCTTCTAAATTTCGGAATGTTCTTTCGAAGGGAATGGTCACCGATGACTCTGTTGACTTGCGCTCAATTGTGTTCTGTCCTGGTTGCACTGTAATACAACGGACGACGGAATTAAAAATATTCCACGCAAAATCATACTTTCTTCTTATACGCCCCTGGTGTTAATTTGACACAGTTTTTCCGAAATAAGTTATACTGTTCTGTTATTTTTAGCTCAATTTATCCGAAACTTCGTGACTTTTACTTTTTTAATGCGGAACACAACCGAAATGCCTAAGATGTAAATGTTAATTTATCAATTTGAACAGAAATAAAAACGTGGTAAAAAATATTGAGAAATAACTTTACCTGGTTCCTTTATTGATCTGTTATCACTGTGTCAATTTGACACCGACAGATTCAGTTCGTGAAATGAGGAACGGACGGGGGTTAAGAAAGTACCGAAACAAGAAATTTGTGGATATGCAATTTAAGCGTTCGTCATTTTACTAATTTTCAGAAAAGAAACTCAATTACGATAAGAACTAAAAACGTAATTAAAACGATTGAGAAAATAAATAAATGTGCTACCTGTACATTGAAATTAATGGAATTGTTATTTTGCATAAAAGTTTGCAGCATTACGTGTTTCATCTCAAATGGAAAATCCTACATGAACTGATTAAATGTTTGAAGAAGATAACAATGATGAAGAAGATAACATACGGTTGACAGTGAACTTGTCCAGCTCGATCATCAAATTCTTCTGATGTCTATACGTGAAGGGTAGTCCGCGTTCATCTTCTTTGGGGCCAATGAAGATGCGTACTGTTCCCCGTTTCAGTGATTTGCCGCGATTGTTAACAATAATTGTATAGGTGAAGTCGGAATGGTTCAGGTGGGTAAATTTGACGAGCACTGGTCCTCGAGGAGCGAAATCGAGTCCTCGAGACATATCAACCACGCTCTGAGTCCAAAAGGTGTTTAAAACGTTGCGCTGCTGATTTGACGTCAATCGAATATCTTCAATTTCAACTCCAGGATAATCCAACTAATAATATTAATATTCGTTTATTTCCATGACACATATTCTAGATTTATACGTTCCGCGATTTCATGTATGTACAGGGTGTTTCAAAATTATATGTCGCCACCGCTCGAGCGTGATTCTGCACTTCTAGATAAGTGAGGATTTGTTACAAAAATGGACTGCAAAATTGACCTTAATAGTTTTTTATTGCATCCACTCGGTACTGAGCAACTTTCATCTGAAACATTTTCGCGCATAATCAATATTTTTAGAGATATTCGTTTGTAACGCTTTATAATGTCCACCCTGTACAGAATAAAATAGTTGGCGAATCTTTAAAGTCGCTTTGTAAGAGAACGGTTGAATTGAGACCTATAGTTCCTTGGCGACTTTTGTTCGTCGCAATAAGTACTATACGATGAAATAAAAACCAATTTTGACCATGTTAAGGTGATTGAATGTTAAGGTGAATTTTGCGGTCCACTTTTGTAACAGATCCCCACCGATCCTGATGTGCAGAATCAGACTATAGTGGTCACGACATATAATTTTGAAACACCTCGTACATTTTATGTACACATATGCTAACCTGTTCAACAGAATACGGTGGCAGAGTGCTCTTATACTCTTGGAAAACGTCATCAACAAAAGCATGCCATCTATAGAACATTGGATCCCTCATGTCAGTGGCTTGGTCAGACATAACACCGAAAGGTTCCTAAGAGTAACGCAAGAACGAATCCATTAATTAGTTATTTATACAATAGAAATGCAAGATACAATCAGCATGAAAAATCAATTTTTCGAAGATACTAAACGGGTGGTTTCAAGTGTCTCTCCGCTCTATCTAGTTACTATTTCCAGGAAGAAACATTAATGAAGCTTGTTGCTAGATTGCCTCGAGTTGTACACGCCGTAATTGCCCAGCGAGGTGGATATATTGATTAGTGATCGGACCGATACCAAATTGATACTATCGATACCAATCCGCAAGCTTTGATACCGTATCAAATAGGTATCAAAAGTAAAGTATCAAAAACATTGATACCCATTTGATACTTCTACGAATGTTTCGATACCTGTTTGATACTTCAATATACATATTTGATACTTTACGAAAGTATCGATTACCGGGGGTCTTTTCCAACAAACGACGCTCGACAGTTCCACACTCACTCACCGCTAGGGTACACTCACACACCGCTAGACCACGTATACGTACGCGAGGATTAAAGTATCAAACAGGTATCAAAACATTCGTAAAGTATCAAACCGGTATCAATACTTTCGTAGAAGTATCAAACGGGTATCGATACTTACGTAGAGGTATCAAATGGGTATCGATACTTTTGTAGAAGTATCAAACGGGTATCAACTCATGAAGTACGTATCGATACTTCGCATTGAGTACTTTGGTATCGAATTGATTGAATATCATCAATAGTATCGGTATCGGTCCGATCACTAATATTGATAGACGAAGTGTTTAATAACTTTCATCCATTTACTGGTAAAATCCTTAACATGTAATTAATGCAATGCTTCCATGTCAATCATATACATTTATATTGATTCCACTTCTTGAGCGAGGGTGTACGTGTAAATGAAATTCCACGATCCCGAAATACTTACCAAGAAACGATGATCCGGATCATGGCAATAACCGATAAGAACATGGCCCATGTTATGAAGATCGCCATACAAGTTTTGATTAGGAGACAGGATGCTGGCTTCCATGATATTCCCCAATACGTCGATACCGGTTTTCTCATTTAATGGTACTCGTTCGCCTGTTGGACTAGTCACAGATCCAGTGTGAATAGCTTCGTATATGCGATCTCGCCATCTTTCCAGATCCTGAATATCGACGTTTAATTGATCCGCTGGACGATTAACGTCTTTAAGAACGGCGCCACTATGGCGAGCAGGCCAGGTACGACTAGATACGATGGAGTCCAGTTTTGGGAAATAAGCTTCAGGAATCGGCTCGCGCCAATTAATAAACCGCTTCACACGACCGAGCCGATTGCACAAACGTTCGCAGTTGTACCTAAATGTGTAACAGATGATCTGTCTTTGGTATCTGATATTAAGATGATCGCGTTGTTTGTGTATTGTACAGTAAAAGCTCCTTCGTTGTCCAAAGGCCGGGGGTTTGAGCGGACAACGACCGTGCCCGGACACTATTTTTGATTTACGACTGCGTCTTTAGTGAAACGGCTAGTTAAATGACACAGAAAAGCATTCGCAGTGAAAAGCAGTCAACTGTCTGGCTTTAAAAAACTCCTTATTTCCTTGCCATATTCCTTTCCTATTGTTCTCCGTTCTGCGCGGGTCTAGACAGTCCTGGGACACATCTGGCGACCAGATCCACGCAGGCCTAATCCTCTCGTTGACAGGCAGTGGAGTGGGTAGGCACTGGACAACGATCGTGCCCACGATTCAGGAAAACGAAGGAGCGATTACTGTACATTGTTTAATGTGAACGTACCGTGCTTGGATTTGTTGATGCATGTAGTAAAAAAGTTCCCCGCGACGATCTTTGCCTACGATCTTAATGTTCCCTTCGAATGGGTAAACCAAATGCCAATGCCAATGATGCAGATTGATACCAAGGTCCTCTCTCCAGTATGCGACACGATGCTCCTCATCGAGATCTGAGGCACTGTAATCTCGAGGAATCTCAATTGGGATCTGCATTCAACGAAAACGTCTCAACTTCAACGAAATCTCGTGACTTTTAATGAATGAAGAGTAGCAAGATGGTTTATTATTTATTTTCTCATGTATTTGTAGCATAACCATAACCAATCATTTTGTACCATTACATGGAAATAGTAGTACCGCAAACAATAATATAGTAAAGAAATGTGAAACTATAAAATAGAAAATGTAATAATTTTAAAAATTATGAAATTATATAGAAAAAAAATTGTTTTGCAGCCACACAAAAATGTTCCTACACAAGGACGAGGTTTATTCAATTGTATTTAATAGTACTAAACCCCTTAAAGTTCGTAATCGTGAAATATTATTCGAACCTCGCGTAAAAATGTTATTAAAAAATTAGAATATTTGAGTTGAATAAATCTCAAAAATGTCTCCGAATATAATTGTGAGCTACAGCATAGTCTCGTACCCTTGATCCTGGAGGCACAAGATTAGCTTCCTCCTGGGCTCTAGTAAATATTGCACCATCAACGAATTTATTCGGAAATACTTCGGTCAATGGTGGTACTGGCAGATCCTTCGTATCAGGGCGATGTAATATTGCTACAGAAAGAGCATAAATAAACATGTACGGGTTTACACGATCGCGACAGTAAACTGCTACGGATAGGAAGTCATCGTATGTCCTCATGCCTGTAAAATATAACATTACAAATGGTTAAATAGAATGAAATGTAAATGTATTTATTTAAACAGATTTAAAATACTAGTATACACAGGTATAGCATATTGTAACAGTTTGTGAAAAGATTTAAACATCAGAATGCAAACACTTAAAAAAGAGAACGACAAATTAATTAAGTAAAAGTACCCGTACATATGAATCGATAGTTTGTTAATTCACCAGAAAATTGTACATAAGTGTGCTATTTACAATAATAAAAATTCGTACTAACTATAGGACGGTACATGGTAAATCTTTTGCTTCCTCTATTAGCAAAACTTTTATATTTGTGTTGTAGATTTTAAATGTGTGATGAAATAACTCTCTCAACAATCGTATTAATCCAACACTTTAGACGAAGTGTAATATGTAGATTGAAGGTTTCTTCCTTTCACGACAAAAATATGTGCTTCAAATCACACTAGTCAAAGTTTCAGCACAATTTAAATACGTTAGCGTGTGCCTGCCAACTAATTAAAGTTACTAGAAGAGGAAATAAATTTCTCTAAGTATTTCCTACTAAAATGCATATGAAAGTACACTTCTTGCCACTGACATAGACAATTTTTATATTGCAAAGAGATCTGCAATCTAGCAATGTGTCAAATTAATGTAAATTGTGTAGAACACTACGTACCCATGAAAATATCGATTAGCCGTCCTGCTAGTTTTCGATGCGAGGGAATGAAAATCGAGAATGGCTCACGCCTACCCAATTGCGTAGCAAAATTAAGATCCGGGAGGGTGATGTGTTTCACTTGAAGTTTCGATTCAGTTTCATCGGAGAAGCGGTTGAATACTTGGGTCGCGACAGGACGGTACCTATCGGACTAGAGAAACAAAATCAATAGCACATTATTTGTACATAAACATTTGGCATTCACATTTGTATACTTCCATTTTACAGGAAAGTGACGCAGCAAATTAAAAAGTACGGAGAACACCAGGAGAATATTGTTCTTTGTTATTATGCGGAAATGTTACAGATGTAAACGAAGGGTGAGTATCGATTCAATGTAAGAAATAACTGATCAGATTCCTCTACGTATCCAGCAGTTGAATCTTTCCTCGAAATTGCAAAGCTTTCTGGTGAAACTTATTATGGGGATTCATACTTGAGTATTAAAATCAAATACTATATAAATTCTGTATCACGTTCAAGTATATATCGTGCACTTTATATTCTGCTATTATTAATATTACACAGAAATTAATTAATATAATAAGAAATCAAAAAAGAATACATAACAATACTGACCAAATAATCGTTGGGTATCTCGAAAGCGACTTTCTTCTCACCCTTGGGTACATAGACCGGTTCAGCAGGTCGATCGAACAGATACAAAATCCCCAATTTATCCTTCGTCATCTTAATGACTTATATTTTACGAAAATCAAAAAGAGAATCTAATAATGTGCTTAACAATTACACTCAAGCAACCAGTCAAGTTTTTATAATTCTACGATTATCGTAACACAGCTGGCGAGGTATTAATAAAATCTACCGAAATGAACGGAATGCATACACCGACGCGATGTAATATCATTTATAGGATAATGTTCCAGGAAAAAGTGGTCTCGTTAACCGCAAAATCCGCGTTGGTCTAAACTAATCAAAAATGAAGTTGATTACTGATATGTCATCCACTGTATTCCGTTCTGCATATTTCCTGTTTTCGAAGGAAACGGATTATCATTGAACGTGGTTATTATACTTAAAGAATGCATATTTATATTACATTGACCATGATATTGTTTCTCCGAATTATTAATCTAATCTTTGTCCAAACAACTGTTATACATACTTGGAAAATTATACAGGCCTCATAAAATTATGTGTATTGACTTGCAGAAGAAATAAGAATAAATATTCTTTATCTATAATGGCGTACGTACGATTGATAGAAATAACAAGCCATTATTTATCTTACACATTCATTCCCGAAAGAACAACGAGAATGTAACAAATTTTAACAACTACTAAATAGGACTGATTCTATTATTTCACCCTTGTTTCAAGAATTTTTTGTCTGATATTAGAATTTATTCTTTCGTTCCCAAAGAGTTTCGAAGTATATCTATAATAAAAAATTTGCTATTTGCTATTGGATATAGTGTTTACTTTATTTGTAAATGTGGAATTCGGATCATTACATATAATTAAACGTATAGTTAATTTTTGTTGTACTTTTTTCTTAATTACATCATTTTTTTGTATTTTTCATGTCTTGCTTGATATATTTTCAATAACATACTATACTATAAACACATAAAAGTGGAAATGAAGGATACTTGGAGACAACACAAACCAAAAATGAATGGGTACATATCTTAATAGTATACACAATTTTAACGACATCTAGTCTAGCAAATTCAATAACCGTAGGTTGTACCGTAGGTTGATGAAACGATTCTTGAACTATCTATTCTAAAAATGATTAATTTTCTAGTTAAAATATCTCCGAGTGCAAAAGGGTTAAAAATGAGAATATCGCTATCCCCTCTTTTTCTTTTGAAGTTGTTAATTCGAAATCGCTTAGTGCCAGAACGAGAAGGTATGTCATATTCTATCCTTTTCCAACGAAAGATATCGCTGCTCAGCCGACCACAATATCGGCACGAGTCAGATATGACTCTGGCATGGGCCTAGAACTCGAGGAGTCCGAGGTTTAAACAGATTTAAAATAGTTGTATATTATATACACAAGTACAGTATATAGCAACTGCTGGAGGAAAGATTTAAACATCAAATTGCACACATTTAAAAAAGAATTTATTAATAACATCAGTACGTTAGGAGAACATTTGACAAATGTATGTGTAATGAAATAAAGTAAAAATCAATGCAATATTGGTTTTTATGACAATTTTTATTATAGACTTTATTGTTTACAGTTTTGTTTACTTCCCCTGACAGGTGTATCTAATTTTACCAGATGGTTTTCTAACTGATTCGACATTCAGTAACAGAAGAAGATATTATGTTTTTTACACCATATTCCGTTTTCAATTACACCATATAAGTATAAGTTGATACAAACCTCATGTTTGTTTTTAGTTTTTATGATTTGCAATTAGTTCAAGATTAATCTTCATGATTGAAATAACCCTTTCTCGCTTCCTTAGCATATCTCATATTTTAAAAATCACCATTGTAATTCAATATAGCAATATGATTTTCGTTAAGGTCGCCATGTACTAGTCGTACAGGGTCTAGTCATACAGGGACGACTGTTCATACAGGGACTATTCATACAGGGACTAGTCAAACAGGGATTAGTCACACGGACCACGTCAGGCTTAATTTCATCGTCAAACTTAATCTCCACGCGATTGGTTTTCATATTTTTAGTTAGAAAGTCTGCTGTTTTTCATACCAGAGCAATGATGATATTGCGAAAGATTTCATTAATAAATAGAATATTGTCCGTGATATTTTCATACTACGTTATTCATGAGTAACTGAATAAAATGTGTAAAGTTTTATAATTATATATATTTTTATAATTATATATATTTTTATTTCATGTCCCTATAAATTTTATTCGAAGACATTTTTCTTAGAAATAAAATATTTCGTTCCCGAAAATTTTCGATATCTGTCTAAAATAAAAAATTTGCTATTTGCTATTGGAAATAGTGTTTACTTTATTTGTAAATGTGGAATTCGGGTCATTACATATAATTAAACGTACAGGTAATTTTTGTTGAAGTTTTTTATTAATTACATCATGTTTTTGTATTTTTCATATATCTTGCTTGAAATATTTTCAATAACATACTATACTATAAACACATAAAAGCGGAAATGAAGGATACTTGGAGACAACTCAAACCAAAAATTTTTTGTCTATCTGTACCATAGGTTGATGAAACGATTCTTGAACTGTATTAGTTTATCATAACACATTACCTACCGGGAAGTAAATGTGACTGGCATGTGTCGTTTTATAAGAATAACAAGATTGAATTTATCTAGATTTTTTGCCATTATTATCATAACATATATGAGACTAAAATATTTGTTCAATCATTTCCCAAATTCTTTATAATTTGGACAATTTTAAAATACCAATCTGAAGCCAGTCATTTGACCAGCGTTCATAAGCTTGGCGTTAATGACTGAGCGGTGCCTAGAAAAAAGCTCAATAATGTTCTTCCAGATAATAATCTCAGAAGATGTGGTTGCATTATATTGCTTGCAAAAATTTGTTGAACTATGGATTTAAGAAGACTATTAGAAAATTACTGTCACGTAAAGCACGTAACTGTTCTTAGTACTAATTTGCTAATGTTAATAGACCGCGCATGTAGATATAATATAACAAATAGTGCTTGAAAAATCTGTCGACAATATGTTTACGGGATACATCATCTTAGCTACCACGTTGTTAAACGAAGGCCAGCGTATTTCCAAGGCTTCCGGATCTAGCCCTCGGTACCACGTTATCCGTAAACCTAACAGCTATATCCGCGATGGCCATATTTCCGGTGAGAAATTGTTGCAGAGTCTCCACACCAGCTCGTGGTTGACGATCGAATGGATAACCCATGGGACGTGCGTCGGGATACTTCCTGTCTCTCAAACCACAGAAACTAGAGGCATCCGAGCAACTAGTCGCCTCATCCTGTGGAACCTAAACATTCGGAAACAAATCTTTTCATTGTATTGTTCACTTTGAATTCCCGATTTACTATTACAGCAGTAAACTTGCTCGAAGAATAGGGTATAAGATCGAAGTACAGTAAAAGCTCCTTCGTTGTCCAAAGGCCGGGGGTTTGAGCGGACAACGACCGTGCCCGGACACTATTTTTGATTTATGACTGCGTCTTTAGTGAAACGGCTAGTTAAATGACACAGAAAAGCATTCGCAGTCAAAAGCAGTCAACTGTCTGGCTTTAAAAAACTCCTTATTTCCTTGCCATATTCCTTTCCTATTGTTCTCCGTTCTGCGCGGGTCTAGACAGTCCCGGGACACATCTGGCGACCAGATACACGCAGGCCTAATCCTCTCGTTGACAGGCAGTGGAGTGGGTAGGCACTGGACAACGATCGTGCCCACGATTCAGGACAACGAAGGAGCGATTACTGTATAGGGTGTAAAATGTAAAATATACTCACAGCATCGACACTGTAATCCGATACCATAGCGAAGAGTACCATGGGAAAACCTGCTTTGGTTCCTTTAGGTACTAGCATATGGTGTGGCCATCCACATCCGCAGAAATTGAATTGTTCCAAGCTCTCGCCACTCAATGGTCGATTCTCGTCCAAATTACGGAACGTTCTTTCGAAAGGTATAGTTACCGATGACCCTGTTGAGTTCTGCTCGATCGTGTTTAGTCCTGGCCGCACTATAACGTAACAGGTGACATTCAATAAAAAATACTAAACACGTTCACAAAGAAAAGAAACAAAATGCAGTAGAAAATAGTGGTATATACGAGAAAACCTGTTTTAGTTATGCATATTTAGAGTATCTACTGGTTTAATGTCAATAATTGTACCATCTTATTATAGTTTGATCCATTAGGAAGTGTAAACCATAAGAAACATGATACTGTTTGGTAATGGAAATATATATTCTTGCCAAATATTGGTCTCTTGAGACCATTTCTATTACGTAGAAAAATTATTGAGCATTATCGTAATGAAAGAGAATGAAGAAAGAAATCCATACTTGGTGTCCCAGTTAAATAGGATCGCCTAAATATATGCCTTATTTAAAAAAATTTAGAAAAAATATTCTCGCGAGGTAATCTTTTAACGAGATTGCACCGTCATATTTTTGAAAATGAGATCCAATGTGTTAAATATTATTTTACAGCGTAAAAGGACAAATCGAATGGCGTCACTAACCATATAGTTTCGATCAATCAGTTTTTGCATGTTCTATAAGAGGATCGAAGAGAAAACTTGAGATTTCATTTTTGAAAATACCTTGAGGAATGATTCTTTCCAGTGTTATATGAATCTACAGGTAGTATAACTTTATTCTGAATAGTTTCTTCCAGATAAACTAGGACACCCTGTAGAATACTGACGTTTGCGACTTGTATTTTACATGACCTGACAAAACGAAATTAACATACGTGTAACGGTGAACTTGTCCATCTCGATCATCAAATTCTTTTGATTTCTATACGTGAAGGGCAGTTCGCGTTCGTCTTCTTTGGGGCCAATGAAGATGCGCACCGTTCCCCGTTTCGGTGCGTTAGTGCGATTGTTAATAGTAATCGTATACGTGAAGTCGGTATGATTCAGGTGAGTAAATTTAGCAAGCACAGCTCCCCGAGGAGTGAAGTCGAGTCCTCGAGACAAGTCCACAACGCTCTGAGTCCAGAAAGTGTTCAAAACGTCGCGCTGCTGATTCGTTGTCACTCGAACATCGTCTACTTCGACGTCTGGGTAGTCCAACTGCAAACATCACGAGAAAATTCATTAGCAACCTGAATGGGGCAACCTGTTCAGCGAATGAACAGAATTCGTATTAACCGAAAAACAACAGTTCTAATCGATAGCTATTTATACAGTCGAATAAGTAGATCAAGTCGATCTCAATAAAGTTAAAAAATATATTCCAAAATGGATACGTAAGGATTTCAATGGTTCGTTTCCCCTCGTATCATGCATATTTTTCATTGACGACGAAATGTATATGTGCTGACCTGTTGAACAGTATATTCTGGCAGAGTGCTCTTATATTCTTGGAAAACGTCGTCGGCGAAAGCATGCCATCTGTAGAATATAGGATCCCTCATAGCAGTAGCAGAATCGCCCATAATACTGAAATTTTCCTAAAAATGACACGAGAAAAGAAATTTAATACAAAATACAAAAAAAATGATCGACGTTCTGATATTTAATCGGTATTCGAGTAGTAGGTGTAACAGTATTCCAGAATTAGTAAAAATTCCCTTCTATAATTATTATGTAACTAGAATAGTTCTTCTAATGAAATATAACGGTCAAATGTATTCTAATAAAACGTATTTACCAAATAACGATGATCCGGATCATGGCAATAAGAGATAGCGACGTGGCCTAAATTATGAATATCGCCGTATACGTTTGGATTAGGGGACAGGATACTAGCTTCCATGATATTCCCCAATATATCGATGCCGTCCTTTTCGGTCAGAGGTACTCGCTCGCCTTTTAGATTGATCACCGATCCGGTATGTATAGCTTCGTAAATGCGATCGCGCCATCTTTCCAGATCCTGGATATCGAAATCCAATTGATCCACCGGACGACTGATGTCTTTAAGGATGGCTCCGGCTGGACGAGCTGGCCATGTACGTCCAGCAACGACAGAGTCCAATTTTGGGAAATATGCTTCGGGGATCGGTTCACGCCAATTAAGAAGGCGCTTTACGCGACCAAGCCGATTGCACAAACGCTCGCAGTTGTACCTAAAAGAGCCACAAACGGGTCGTCTTCATCATCCGATATTAAATCGATCGTTGGCACCCTTAACCCTTTGCACTTCGAATTATTTTTCAATTTTGTTGCCAACAATTTCCTACTATTTTAAGTGTTTTACTTGAATTTTGCTTCAGGGGACAGTTCCTTGACCAATTACATTAAATATAGCTCTCAGACTTTGTTGTAATTTATATTTGTGGAACTTATATTTGTTTTTAACTAGACAATAAGACAATCAAATAAATAATGGAAGAACCAAATAATATAAAACCCGTTTTATTTACATTTTTCTTTCTCTAATGTCGAGTCACACTTGACAAAGGAGTGCAAAGGGTTAATTTTTCGGGCATTCTTACTAACGAGGTGTTGCTGATCCATAAACAAAGCAATTGTCGATAAGGTAGCTCATTATAGAGGGTGTCCCAAAAATGTTTTATTTTCTTAAGAAGGGTGATTCCTGAGATGATTTACAGCAACTCTTTCCTTTGCCAAAATCTTCTCCGCGGTATTGTTCAGGACTTATTAACGAAAAACATGGACCAATCAGTGCGCGGCTACTGTGGACGGATTCCGACTGGGCCAATGCCAATGCCGCGCTCAACGAGACCCGTCACCGAGCCGGAACTCGTCTGCTGTAGCCGCGCTCTGATTGGTCCTTGTTTTTCGCTAATATCTCCTTAACTAAGCCGCGAAGGACATTTTCGCAAAGGAAAAAGTTACTTGGAATGACCCCAGGAATCATGTGTTTTTCGTTATTCAATAACTTCTTCAGGTTTACCTCGACGACTCTGTAGAGTCTACATCGTACAGTTCATACTTTGATACCAATTTATCAAAGTGTAGGGGAAAGTATACTTGCAGACTCACCGCGCCATAATTTGTTGGTGCATGTAATAGAAAAGTTCACCACGGCGATCTTTGTTCACAATTTTAAGGTTGCCTTCGAACGGGTAGACCAGATGCCAATGCCAATGGTGCAAATTGATGCCGATGTCCTCTCTCCAGTATGCGACACGATGCTCCTCGTCGAGATCTGAGGCAGTGTAATCTCGAGGAATCTCAATTGGTAGCTGCGTTCAACGATAAAACTCCAATTTTAAAGAAACTCTTTGACCTGGCTCGTTTAACATATTGATTAACATTTTTGGAAACAAAAAACAATATATATATATACTTTTTCTGTACTCATGCATATCCTTTTTACAAATTAAGCACCACAGATTTGCATCACGAATAATAAAACAAAATGGATCTTAATCAAAATGTAATTAATTTGCATAAAGATTCGCAGTCTCGTAATTAGTTCAGATATATCTTGCAAAATGTATTATATAAAATAGCAATGAATGCTATTACTCTGGATGCTGGAGGTACAAGATTGGCTTCCTCCTTAGCTCGAGAAAAAATTCCACCATCAACATATTTATCCGGAAATACTTCAGTCAATGGCGGCACTGGCAGATCCTTCGTATCTGGACGATGTAATATTGCTACTGAGAGAGCATAGATGAACATGTTGGGATTGACACGATCGCGACAGTAAACTGCTACAGATAAGAAGTCCTCGTACGTCCTCATGCCTGTAAAATAGAATATTACAAGTGGTTAAATAGAACGAAATGTAAATATATTAATTGAACCCTCTGCAAGTTTTGTTCTCATATAAGACGACGCTGTTAATTTGACCCTTAGCACTCGAATAGTAACTCTGAGGCGCCATTAAACATCACTATACCATAAAATTTAAAAAATCATAAAGAATAGGAAACATTCTATATTCTGGAAATATCTATTTGAAAAACCCCGGTCCAGTAACTACGATTTTTCTAATTACTATTTCGTAAACGCACAGTGTTTTTAAACATTTCTTTTCGGAATATTGCATTGTCATCCAGTTCTGAGCTATGTTTAAAATTTCAAGTCTCTAGCGCATCGGGAAGTTGGTTTAAAATCAATTGCAAGATTTGTACCGAACAAACAGACAAACAAGAAAGCGAGCTAATAAAAACGTAGTAAAATGATTAATTTTCTAGTTAAAATAGCTCCGAGTGCAAAAGGTTAAAAATGAGAAAATCGCTATCCCCTCTTTTTCTTTTGAAGTTAATTGAAGTAAATTGCATAGAACGCTACGAACCCATGAAAATATCAATAAGACGTCCTGCATATTTTCGATGTGCTGGGATGAATAACGAAAAAGGATCACGCCGACCCAACTGCATAGCAAAACTAACATCGGGAAGAGTGATTTGTTTCACTTGAAGTTTCGATTCAGTTTCATCGGAGAAGCGGTTGAACACTTGGGTCGCTACAGGACGGTACCTCTCGGGCTAGAGAAACAAACACAGCGACACATTATTTCTCCACAAACGGGTTCATTCTATTAAAAACACAATTTTTTCTTTCCACAAATTATTCTATAATATTTGATTATCACACTACTATTACAGTATTCAAACAGTAACACTAGGTTCACGGAGCTCTAGAAAAGCTATTTCACATTATTTTATAAACATATTTTATAAGCACATGGATAAAGATCCGCAGTCTAATAATAAGAGATCAAAGAAGAACACGTTACAGTGCTTACCAAATAATCAGCTGGTATGTCGAAAGCGACTTTCTTCTCGCCCTTGGGTACATATACTGGTTCAGCAGGGCGATCGAACAGATATAAAATCCCCGATTTATCGTCTGCCATCTTAATGAATTATTTGTTGACGAAATCGAGAAACGAAAATGACGAAGTACGTAATAATCCCGCACAACTGTATTTCCGTGTGATTGTACCTTTCTTGTAACTTAACTGCGATTTATTAATAAAATATAACGACCGAAAAGGGATCTGTACTGCGATGCGATCGAAAGCTATTTGTTAGAAAGTCGACACAATCTGGCCTTTATAAGACAATGCATCAGGAAAAAATAATCTCATAAACCGCAAAATCCGTGTTGATTACTGATACCATTTACTGGATTCCGTTCTTCATACTTCCTGTTTTCGAAGGAAACGGATATTATCACCAGACGTATTTAGAGTTACTTAAAATAATACATAAAATAATACATCGCATGACTGGTCAAATGCACCTTTGTTAGTTCTACATAATATAATCTATACTCCATACTGTCATTATATTAAATTACGGTTACTTAGAGAATATTTATTAACAACAGAATTTATTAATAATATCAGTACGTTACGAGAACATCTGACAAATGTATGTGTAATGAAATAAAGTAACAATCAATGCAATATTGGTTTTTATGACAATTTTTATTATAGACTTTATTGTTTACAGTTCTGTTTAATTCTCCTGACATGTGTATCTAATTTTTCCAGATACTTTTCTAACTGATTAAACATTCAGTAACAGAAGAAGGTATTATATATTTCGTACAATTACACCATATAAGCATAAGTTGATATAAACCTCATGTTTTTTTTACTTTTTATGATTTGCAATTCTTAGTTGAAGATTAATCTTCATGGTTGAAATTACCCTTCACAGTTCCGTTTTAATATTTCTCGCTTTCTTAGCAAATTTCAAATTTTAAAAATCACCGTTGTCATTCAATTTAGCAACATTATTTTCGTTAAAGTCGGCATATCTTACACATAGGAACCACGTTATTAAGCGTTAGGCTTAATTTCATCCTCAAACTTAATCACCACGGGTTTGGTGTTCATATTTTTAGTTAAAAAGTCGGACAATTGTTGCACATCTTCGCGAGGTGGACGGTCGAACGGATAGCCCATGGCACGCGCATCGGGATACTTCTTATCTCTCAAGCCACAGTAGCTGACGCCATCCTTACAGCAGGACGACTCAACCTGTTCGACCTAAACATTGGAAAATAAACAATTTTACTTCGAATATTCCCCTTCGTTTCCTAAATAACATTCGTATGTCACCGAACTAAATAACACTTTTCAACTGTGTCGATTCGTATTTACTTACAATGTCGTGGGTGTAATTTGACACCATAGCAAAAAGTACCATAGGAAAGCCTCCCTTGAGACCTTTAGGTACTAACAGATGTTGTGGCCATCCACATCCACAGAAATTGTCAGGTTTAGGACATTCCGTAGAGTCTGCATCTCTAGGCGGGAACGTTTGTTCGAAAGGTATAGTTACCGACGAGTCTGTTGACTTCTGTTGAATTACGTTCTGTCCTGGTTGCACTATAACGTTAAAAATGCGTTCTATATTTTATCTAAGCTTAATACTTTAGCCAACGAAAACTGATTGTTAGATTGGCACAATTAGCTTCGTGCTTTGCTAACAATTTTTCTGGTTCAATTATTATTCATATTACTTATTCTTAGACTGCGGATCTTTATGAAAAATAAAAAATGTCCGCGTCGATTCCAAGACACAGAGGCTAAATAAAAATTTTTTTTTGTTTTCATTATTTTATTACACTGCAACTAATACGTTGGCGTTCTTGAATTTTGCAAATATGACCACTGCTTTAAACTTTACGTACCAATGTTTGTTATATAAATGCATTAAAGTGTATTGTAACATTTTGTCCGGTTGCAAATGTAACTATGTTCTAATTGTAACAATATGTTTCATATAATCACATATAATCTCCAACTTATATAATTGATTGATCAGTTCACCATTTTGTTAATTAAAGAAACAGAAGATATCGAAGAGAACCGAACGAATTTGTTACGACTGAATATCTGTCGCACCTAATCCAGACCAACCTAATAATATACTTTGGTAACACTGTGCTTTATCTAAGATGAGTTTAATAATTACTGCAAGAAAATAATCTCTACAAAAATTGTTACATTATGTTACTTCGGAAAACTGACACGATATCTCAAGAGCCAGCTGTCCGATAAACTTCAAAGAATCTTTAGCCGCATTACCGCTATCGCATCAATCAAAATCTTCAGTATACCTCGATTTTTGCTAAGTTTTTACTACGTCAAAAACCAATCTACCTTGGCAGAGGTGGTACAATCGAAAAGGAGGTGATTCTACATAACAAATTATAAGCCAAAATTGTAGAATAAAATTGTATCATTTGAGGACTTTGTTCTCGGAAACAAAGCTTTACATGATCAAATTTTATTCCACATCCAGTCCAGTTGCCTATTACACGATATTTTACGAGTAATTTAGTACATTTGTGAGAAGTATCTGAAAATGTAAATGTATAAAAAAGATAACATACGTGTCACAGAAAATTTGTCCATTTCGATCATCAAACCCTTTTGTTTAGCAAAACTAAACGGTTGGCGAGATTCGTCTTCCACCGGAGCGATGAAAATTCGAACTGTTCCCTTTCTTGATTCCGTAGTGGTGTTGTTAATAGTGATTGTGTATGTAAAGTTAGTATGATTCAAGTGGGTAAACTTAACGCGTACTGGTTCTGCAGGCAACCAGTCAAGTCCAGATGTCAAATCCACTTCGCTCTGATTCCAGAAAGTATGTAAAACGTTGTCCTCGTTATTAGTTGTCAATTTAACATCTTCTACTTCGATACCTCGATAATCCAACTACAAATGCCAAAGTGTATTAGTTAATATTTTTGTATCACACACGTGACCTGTTTAGAAAAGACTGAGATATTTATTAAGGACTTTATTAACTAGTTTCTTCCAACCACATTAAAATATGCATATTTGAATATTCAGGGCTCAGAAGCCAATATAAGTCCCTGAGCTTCAAAATTGAGACAATTAATTGCGTCCATTAAAACTTGCAGGAAATACCAGTATATGCAGGGCGGACCGGAAATCGTAGAAAATTGGATTTACTAATTGACTTCTGGACTGTTCATGTGTACACGCACTAACCTGTGAAATTTGATACGGTGGCAGAGTGTTTTTATATTCGACGAAAACGTCATTAATAAAACCATGCCATCTGTAGAATATGGGATCCCTCGGGGAAGTGGAATTATCACCCATAACGCCCAGAATTTCCTAAAAATACCATAGGTACCGAAATATTATTATTACTTATTGGGTTGTGTAATAAATTCCCGCGTTTTTTGTATTTTAATTTTTTTCACGCACTTTTGTGTTTTGCTAGGTAAAGTATATTATATATTCATTTGCAAGTCTTTTTCTTGCTCTACAAACCTATCTGCTTTAATTTTTCAATGATTACCTTTCTTAATCGTACACATTAATCAATCAATCTTGGTTAAAATTTTCATTGATTAATGCCCAACTCTGCTTACATGGAAACTGATTCGATAAATGTCTTTATCCAAGAACATATTGTGATCAAAATTGCACAAAATATAAATAAATAGGGTTTTGTCATTTTTGTAAGCTAAAAGTTAAGCTAAAACATTTGTTAAAAAATATCAATTAATATGTCTTTCGAATCGTCAAGTCCCTTACAATATCGTGAAACAAGATCGTACAGTCCTATTTATGTAAACAAAGTATTTTCTCGCGCTCTACTTCGAGAGTATAATTACCTTGTTACGATTGTCTGGATCATGGCAATAAGCAATAGCAAGATGGCCATTGTTATGAAGTTCGCCGTAAAAGTCACGATTAAGAGACAAGATACTGGATTCCACGACATTCCCTAATATATCGATGCCGTTTTGTTCGGTTAGTGGTACTTGTTCGCCATTTGTATTCATCACTGATCCGGCATGAATCGCGTTCAATATGCGCTCGCGCCATCTTTCTAGATCTTGGATGGTGAACTCTGCACCGTCTTCTGGTCGCTCTAGATCGTGGAGAACAGATTCGCTAGGACGAGCTGGCCAGGTACGACCAGTGGGACCGTGCAGCATTTTTGGGAAGTAAGCTTCAATGATTGGCTCCCGCCAGTTGATAAGGTGCTTCACACGTATCAGGTGGTTGCACAAACGTTCACAGTTGTACCTGAAAACGCAACAGACAATTTTTAGTCGACATCTAATAATAGGGGATGTACAGAAATCGACAAGGGACACCATTTAAAAAGTGCTCTTCCAAAATTGGACCACAAGATTTGAAATTTTTTGGGATACTAGAACAATTGATTTAGTAGATAACGGGACAAAACAATTTGGTTACATTGATATTGGTCGTATTCGCCGAAAGAAAAGTGAGGGTCAGGATTTTCAGCTTTTTTTTTAAAGTCTACAATGAAAATTTAAAACATACCTTTTGTAAATCTAACAGCAGGTAAAGAAATGTATCTCAGTAGTTTTTTATTCCGAATTTACCATTATATTGAAGTTGAATACGAAATAAGCCGTTTTATTTTCAAAAACCAAAGTGACTTTCAATTCTCTATGCGATTCTCATTTTCGAAAGTTAGAAGACTCGATTTAGAAAGAAAATAGAAATGCTCTTAGTTTTTGTTGGCATTATTGTAGTCTAATTATTAATTGGTTCAAATCCTGTTACTTTTAGTCGAAACATTTTCGCGTGTTGTCTAAAGAACGAAGATATTTCAGGTGGACAGAGTTCGCGGGACACACTGTATATGTAACACGTACCGGGCCATAACTTGTTCATGCATGTAGTAGAACAGTTCACCCCGGCGATCTTTGTTGACGATTTCCATTTCCGCTACGAACGGGTAAACCAAATGCCAATGCCAATGGTGCATATTAAACCCAAGATCTTCTCTCCAGTATGCAAGACGATGTTCTATGTTAAGATCCGAAGCGGTGTAATCTCTAATAATTTCAACTGCAGTCTAGATTCAATAAAAATATTTCGGCTTTAAAGAAATTCTCCGAATACTGTAAGTACCACGAAGTCATTAAGCCTAATCATGTAAATTTGGTGTACATAGAGGGTTCACGAAATGGTGCTACAACCGGAAAGAGCTTGAAACTGCATTAAAAAGTAAGACGAAAATGTAAGTTGCAATAGTTTTCAAAACCTTGGTTTTAAGGGGGCAAACATTGCAAAATTTTAATTTACTTTTCATTTGATTTTCGACATACTCTCTACTCTCCCGACTGACTCTTCCTACTCCTAGGTTTTCCCCTCCATACAGTAGGGGCAATATGAACTAATCAATCGGTAGTGGGGGACCGGTACACCGGTAGTGGGAATCGTGAAGCGACAGCGGGGAAGAAGTTGTCTGGGCCTGACCAACCGGATCTACTTACAAATATTAAGCGCGCAAACGTGGCGAATTTTCAGACTCGATGTTCTTAAAAACAAAGTCTCAGTCGAAAAAATGTTATTTTTGCTGTGATAAATTAATACAATCCTATTAAACTTTAGAAAATGTTACTTACAGCTGCCTGTGCGCCGGATTCTGCAGGCATAAGATTAACGTTCTCCTTGATTTTAGTTAAAACCAGATCACCCACAAATTTCTCTGGGAATATTTTATATAATTGTGGTATTGGCAGATGCTTCGTCTCAGGATGATGTAAAATGGCTACCGAGAGAGCGTACATAAACAATTCTACGTTCAGACGATCACGACAGTACACTGCTGTCGATAAGAAATCATCGTACGTCTTCGTGCCTGTATAATATTGTATTAGATATAGTGGTGTGTAGACTGCAGATCTTTGTGCAAAATAAAATATATTCTTAAACGATTGTAAGATTTTAAATAAAAGTGTACAACTTGTTTGAATAATCGTAATAAATTGAAGAGTATATCAATATTCATAAATTCTACCAATGTCTTCTCAGTTTGTATATTTTATCTAACAGTTTTCATAATATGAACCGTGAATTGCTACGAACCCATGAAAATGTCGATAAGTTTGCCTGCTAATTTGTGATGGGTTGAGATAAACAGCGAAAAAGGCTCGTGGCGACCCAATTGCATAAGGTGTGCAAGATCCGGTGGGTTAATCGGTTTCACATCAATCTTATGCTCGATTTTATCGGCGAAGCGCGAGAAGATTTGCATCGCTGAGGATCGCAATTTTTCAGGCTGAAAAAATAAAAAGACACAAATATTGAACAAGCGAGGATTTCGTCCATCCTCAGAGTATCACAATTTAATTTCTCAGTTACGTCAGGAACAACAGAAAGACTATCTATAAGAAGGACCACTAAAAATATGTTTCAAAAACTTTATGAATAATTAATGACAAAATTTTCGTTGAAGAAAAAATTACTTGAAATGACCTAAGAAATCATCCCTGTCAAAGTTCTTCGGCATTTTAGGAACACTCTGTATTGTGAGACGAACTAGCGCTGTCGAATCGCTCAAAAATGATTTTCAGCGAATGAATGCCACCAAATTTATTCAGTTATTAATATTAACAACATCGAATTCAATAAAAAATTTTAAAAAAATGCCACAGAAATACTTACCAAATAATTAACTGGTATATCAAAGGCGACCTTTTTCTGCCCCTTGGGCATGTAGACGGGTTCGAAGGGTCGGTAAAACAAGTATAAAATGCCTGACTTGTCGATCGCCATCTTGAATAGCTGCACAACGAACTTCGAAAGCAAAAAGCACTGAAATCTAATGGAATGAAAGAAGTGTTGCCTCCAATGCGACCGAAAGTGATCTGCAGAGTCGAGGAAATCCTTCCTTTAAATATATACCCGGAACAGCCAACAAATATTCGTATCTATGCGTATTTTCATTTTTTACTTTCAGAGATATAGATCTTGTATTTGTATTTGATTTAAAATGTACTGAAAGAAAATGACGTTTGCGCAAGAAAATTATCTTTCGGCTTAGTATTTCAATCAAGCCGCCCGACGTACCGCGACAGATACATAATTATGCACTTAGCGTGACACTTGCAGGATCATTGTTTTAACATTTGTCCATCGTTTAACAATTTTCATCGAGCACTTCGAAGATACAATTTGTGTACTATTTATCTGGGCACTTTGAACTCTCCAAAATTATCATAGTAGGATCGAAATCTTCAGGCCGTAGGCAAACAGTCGTCGACGAAAGAAAGTTTAATGTTGATACTCTTGTACATATATTATATATTATATTGTATATTGAATATTAGACACTTTTTAGCAGTAGACGATTTTTCCAATTTTGGTAATATTCATCCAATCCGAAGCATCCCCTCAACACTGTACGAAACTTATGTTTATTCGTCTGTTTTCAAATAATGCATTAACAATCTATTTAGTTCGACACTCGTTCGCTGCTGTATGTATGTCCAGGTAACGGAAAATCAACATACTCAAGTTTCATCTCATGGGTTTCGATTATACTACTTGAAAGCAATAAAAGTTTCAATGATTATACTTGAGAAGTATTCATTGTATGCAAATAGTTATCGAATCTCGAAATGAGTACTTACAAGTTTCGAAAAGATACTTACATAAGTACTTCGATGTTAAAAGTAATCGAAACTTTCACAAGTAGTATTCGAATGTTGGAAATCAGAACTGATAAATTCGTAACTATTTAAGGATATAATATTTAATTTACAATATGTACTTGGTTTTATCCTCTTTCTTTTTTTATCCGTGATATTTCCTGCTTTTGAGCAGGAAATATTTCACTCTTTCTGCAGGTACAGAAGTGGCCATTCTACAAAGATAGTCGCATGCAATTTTTGATAAAATGGGGTATTTCATTGAATTTTCACGCCAAAACAATAACGGGTCTTCTTTGCGTTCTAAGTACAGTAATCGCTCCTTCGTTGTCCTGAATCGTGGGCACGATCGTTGTCCAGTGCCTACCCATTCCACTGCCTGTCAACGAGAGGATTAGGCCTGCGTTGATCTGGTCGCCAGATGTGTCCCAGGACTGTCTAGACCTGCGCAGAACGGAGAACAATAGGAAAGGAATATGGCAAGGAAATAAGGAGTTTTTTAAAGCCAGACAGTTGACTGCTTTTGACTGCGAATGCTTTTCTGTGTCATTTAACTAGCCGTTTCACTAAAGACGCAGTCATAAATCAAAAATAGTGTCCGGGCACGGTCGTTGTTCGCTCAAACCCCCGGCCTTTGGACAACGAAGGAGCTTTTACTGTATTGTGATTTCAGATAATTTTCCACTTCTAACACAGCAGACGATGAAAAAATAATGATTAGAAAAATCAGAGAATTTCCGGTACGATATTCATAAAAGTTTCGAAACTGTTGGACCAAGATTCGAGTATACTTGCAAGTATTATTTACGTTTACCACAGTACAGGGTGGGGCAATAACTATTAGCACCTCAGATATCTTCGAAACTATAAGTTTCACAGAAATATTTGCTGAAATAAAATTGCACAGTACGAAGGGGGCCATCCGGTGGCGATAATATTTTTTTTGCAGGTGAAGGCACTCCGGACATTTGAAGGTCACCTCGATTTTTTTAAATGGATCGGTATGATTTTGCTTCCGTATCATGGTAGAGGATCTTAAAAGAGTTCAACGACCTATTACATAAGGTCATTGAAGGTCATAGAAAGTAGAGAAAGGCGACAATACTTACGGTTTTGGTAGTAAATGAAACATGCGAATTGGAAACAGTAGAGGAAGGTGTTTACTTCACTGAGCATAAACATTTCTTGAAGGACACTTTAATAAGTTTGCAGAATAAGATAAACATGATAAGATTAGTATCGATGAATCGGTGAATCCGGCACCATGTATCTGTTTGAAGAGCAAATCGGTATGCTTCTTATTTATGGCGAATGCCAACAAAATTCTGTAAAGGCGAAAAACTTGTATGCTGGACGATATCCACATCGGTCTCAGCCTTCGCGTCGAACATTTAGAATTGTGTGTGATAAACTCGGGCAAACCGGTAGTTCGGAAAAGTGAACGCCAGAAACGAGTAATTAACGAAGAAATGGAAATCGGGCAGCGGAAAATCCACATTGGCTGCGACGTGACAGGTTGAACATCAAAAACAATGGTCTGTGAATGTATGGTGCGGTATCATAGGTGATAAAATTATTGGTCCTTATTTTATCAATGGAAAGAATGGCAACGTCTATGCTAATTTTATTAAGGATACATTGGGTCCTTTGCTAGAAGAGTTAACTTTACTTACACGACAAATCATGTGGTATCAACATGATGGATGTCCAGCACATTATTCATTGATTGCGCGAAGGGAACTCGATGAAAAATTTCGAAATCGTTGGTTTGGACGCGACGCGGCGGCAGTCCAATATCGTGGTCAGCTCGAAAGTGTACAAAGAAGTACCAACTACGCCTTACGACACGCAACAGCGAATTATTGCAGCCTGTGCGTCAATAAGTTCTGACGCTGTAAGACTTGCAAGTCAATCAATCGTAAAAAGAATCCAATGTAGCATTGACAGTGATGGTCATCATTTCGAACACCTACTACAAAGGTATGTTTCAAAGGTACGTTTTCGAGAAAATCGAGTTTAAAGTTCTGCCGGGTTCGCGTGCTTTAGTATATGGGCAAAGTAGAATTGGTTGATCATGGTCAGACGCGTCAGACGATTCCTATGCAATAGCACGTGTATTCGCTGCATTTTCAAACTCGATTTTCTCGGAAACGAAGCGTCCAACAAAAAAATGTTATTCCTTTTGTTCGACTTATTTTTTACGTGTAGTATCACCCCCTTCTCGGTTGTACCACCCGTCCGGCCATACCCTGTATACAGGGTGAGTCTCGTAACGTGGCGATATCAAATAACTCTAATCTATTTTTTATTACTTTCCTATTTGTCGAAATATGAGGGTCACCTTCAGTTTTTTAAATGGAATGTCTAATATTTTTTCTCAAAGTATCGGAGTCCCACAAAGTGGGATTTGAAATTAGTTACCTTCTATTAGGGAATACTATAGGAAATTCTATAGGAATTCTACAGGAAATGTCAACGTGATTCGTGACACGACTTTGTTTGCGACGGTCCCAGATAGCACGCGACGCCTTAAAGACGTCTTTTTGCGTCAATTTCAGGTTTGAAAGTCTTACATCCTAAAAAGACGTGTTAAAGACCAGAAAGAAGACCATAAACCCAACGTTTATGAAAATAAAGCAAAACCAAAACAATTTCCTTCCTCCTTGTGCTGTCAATTCTCGATATATATGTATTTCACATTTTTTATAGGATTCCTGTTGAATGCATAATAGCGCCATTAATAATTAATAATAATAAATTATTAATTTCAGAACTGATTAAATCTATTGAGCGTAAAATGTGAGAGAACTCGTTTATTATTACATCATTACAAGGAAATCCTTACGGAAGTCACGTTGTTTAATTTACTATGCGATAAATAATGCGATTAAAAAAGAATTGGTTAATATGAGAAATTATTATTTTAAAACTAACATTACGATTATGTAGAAATGAATATTTTCTGCTGAAATTATATTTTCTTATTACAGGTTCTTCTTGTATATTCTTAAAAGTATAGTACTGTATTGATCAAACACATCAGTATGTATATCTCTGAAGTGAAAGATACGTACACATATTTTGGAGTACAGTGATTACATATAACAATTAAAACTGTGTTTATTATAGATTGTGAAACATATTATTATATTGACGAGTCTTCTATTACATAGAATACGAATTATATAAAAATGATGAAACAACGCAAAAGTAATAGAAACAGTAAATTTGCTCGAATGAGTGAAGAGGAGCGTGCCCGTTATATGCAACATCGTGCTGAATTTGAACTTGAAGCTAGGAGGCGTAAACAACAATTAATTGCAACCTACATTAAAGTACTAGACTTATTAACGTATTGCTACCCATGCAGATTTTTTAAATTCGCAGGGGCATAAAATACAGCAAAAGATAAAAATTCAATCGGTATTTAAATAAGAATGAGATCTAATTAAAATTTAATAACATTTCGTTCATGCTTTCAACTTATAAAACCATTTAAACTGAAAAATAAATTTGCCTCTGATTCATATTATTCTGCAATGCGCACTGAAATTAATACTGAGCAATAAAAAAAATTTGTTACGATTTTGTTACATCATTGTGAATATTATCCATATCTTTACAGAATAAATTAAAACATGAAAACGTATTTTCGAAATTAAACACTGCTAAAATCAATGAAACATGGAGACTTGTTTTGAGACAAATCAAATGTAAAGAAATTTATGAAAACGTGAAGGATCTTTCTGAATCTTTCGATAGAGTTGTAAATTTGAAAGATAAAACAATTTGTCAGTTGCAAAATGAATTAAAAGTAGCAGATGAAGATCATAGAAAACTGCAAGAAGCTCACATTGAGTTGATGAATGATATAATCGGTATTAATCGAATTTATTTCAGCATACTTCTAGTACTGTAATAAATCACAGATATGTAAACAAATCTAATCTCTTTTTACGTTATGTAGGAAAGTATAAACACAAGTTGCAGGACTTACATGATTTATTCAAATTAGATAACAATAAATCGAGTGTGTTAGAATTAGCATTTTTGAAAATTAAAATGGAACAAGTCTATAAGGAAATGCAATCTACTGTAGTAAAGAAAACTGAAAAGTTGAAGGAAGAAAAATTTACAGCGAAGACAAGAAACGCTATTAACATCCGTAATATTTTAATTTTGGTAATACCATAAGCATAAAATGTTATTAATCTTTAGACAGTTGATAATAGACAAATTTATTGTATGGTAGGAAGAAGAGGTAATGTCGAACCTTATACATATATCTTCGCAAAACGTTAAAAACCTTTGGGAACAATTGAATAGAACACTTATTGAATATGAAAGAGTTACAAAAAATAAAAAAAAGCAATATGAATATTTAAAAGAACAAGATAGTGTATATCAACAATGTATACTACAATACCCAAAAGTACAGTTGCAACTACAAAACGCTGCTGAAAATATACGATGCAATATACAAATTCTATCATTGAAGAGAGATGAACAAGTTGGAAACCTTAAAATGAAAAATGCACGTATAAAGAAGGAAACAAGAGATATGAAGCAGTACTTTGGTACAGTTCAAGCTGTAGACTATGTACAATTGAAGAAGTTGACTGTTTTTAGCAATGATGCATTAAAGGTTAAACAATATATACTTTCCTTCGCCACATACCATACTATTCATAATGTGAATATTATCATTTTATTTTTAGAACTTGCAGAAAACCATGCAAAAATGTTCGACTATTCTTGAATTAATTACAATATGCTCTAATTTGGAACCATGTCACGTTAATTTCACTAATTATTTTATTGACGGCGAGGTAAACCTTTTTACAACATTGTAAGATAAATTAAAATATTTTTTGACAAAACTTAAAAGCTGGAAAAATTTTTCAGATTCCTAGTTCACATGATAAAATTGAAAAATTCTGGCAAAAGTACAATGACGTAGCAGCAAACAACATTTTATTAAGAAAGGAGTGCAAAACACTTAGTTCAGAAAACAAAAGATTAAAGTACAAGTTACAAGCCCACGTTGTAAGAATTTCTGGGGTGCCTGAAATACGCATGAACACGTCAACTTCGATTTGAGAAATCTTTATATTCAAATTACTTTTTATAACTGCAAAAAGTAGGTAAGTTATGTTTACACTGGAATCTAACATATATCGCACAATATGCATTTATATGTTATTTAATATCATAGCGAATTAACGATGGATAAAAATTCCACCTCCCAATTCCAAATATTTATAAGGTCTAGCACGAGTACGGCCTTTTATGGGATGAAAGAAAATTTTTTCCTTTGATACTGTATTTTCTGTTTCCAAATAGATATCGAAACACGCTCTTAATCGCTGCAATTGCGCAGATAAGGTTGGTGGTTTCGTCCACATTACATTTACTTCTCTTTCAATATCTCGTAAAATGTCGACAGCAACTGGTACCGTAGGATTTATACTTATATTAAATACTGCTGCTATCTTTGGATAATCAGGTTTTATAGCAATTTTTGCAATTAACTCGTCTGAAATTGATAACGTATATTTAAAAAAAAATCTGAAATAATAATTTGTATATCAAATAATTTGAAAATATCTTACTATTTCCACGTCGAAGAACAGCTTCATAGAATATGTCTAATGAAGTCACTAAGCCTTGCTGCTGAAGAGCAGAATTCGCAGAAATAGGATAACAAGACATTGTTGTAAATTTTTGGAGAATTGTATTAAGTTTTTGTGGTAAGATGTCGTTGGTACTAGCAAGAATTGGTAAACTTCCAGATTCCAAGTGTCGAATCTCCATACATAATTCCAATCTAGCTTTCAAGCGTCTTTTAATCTCTCTTAATACACTTTCAACACTATCTTGAGCTGTTTCGCAACGTGTAACCTAATAACATTCAAACAATTTTATCAGTTGAAACAGTTTAGAACCATAAAATACATAACATACGATATTTATGTTTATACCTTCTGTTCACGAGAGTCAGGTGAAATGAAATTCAAACCAGCCATTCTTTGTGCCCATTTATATGGAATTCCTAATCCAAGCGATGAAAAGTTACCCAAATTATATCGACTTAGTTGGTAGTAATTAGCTGGGTTTGGACTTTCGAATCCTAAATCTCTTGGGTACAATTCCCTTAAAATTGATTCTGATGCAAGCATATTTCTGCAAAATAAATATATAAAAGTTTCGAGAAAGTATACATAAAACAGCATATACTTATTAATGTATGAGAAAATAGCATACCCAGTACTATTGCTCTCAACACCTTCAGTTTTCAATTTTGATTCTACTGTAACTACTTTCAGGAACATTATGTAAAAAAACTGCAATGTCAATTTCGTTTCGTCTGAAAACGTTAATGTTTTAAAATATTTTACATTCATTTAGAAATATTGATTTGCATTCTCGAAACTAACTTTTCAATTTAATAATTATCTTCACGTGTAAGGGGTGCCTTTGAAGCAGCTTTAATCTTTTCTCTTCTTGTCTAGCTTCCCTAGATAATCTATGGTGTCTTTTCTTATGAATGTGGGTTTCCTCTATGATACTTTCGGATAAAGTTTCAGGATCTGAATCTGATTCCTGCAATCCTTCCTGATTATTTGCACGTTTCGCTTCTTCCTCGTCGCCTTCTATTTTTACTGTTATAGTACTGTCTGTAGGAAATGTATATAAAATAAAATGTGTAATGCCTAACAAAATTATAATATCAAACGTACCATATGCATCTCTATAAGCAGATGCTTTTGCATAAAGAACATAAAGTGGCGAAGCAAGTAATGTCGCTTTGTGATGTTCTTGTCTGATTCTGTCTAATGGTAATCCAAGGCTTTCTTGGAGTGGTTTGCTTGCCTAAAATATAAAATAGTTATTACTTTTCTGTATTTCCTGGAAATACAGAAATATAGGTAGACAATACGCATATTACTTCTAATATTGAATAAAGTTGAGGTGCCAGATTGTCAAGTCGAGATTGTTTAGATTCTATGCTTAATGCTACTGCTTTTTTACTTTCTGTTAATTCATCGCACAAAGCAGCAAGCTGTTTTCTTTGTGTTAATTCCCACTCCAAGCGAGCCAGCCTCAATTGATGTGGATTATGTTTTGCGATGTCCTAAAACAAATTAATTCATAGTATTATAGAAGTAAAAGTAATAAATCTTACTTGAAATTGTTCTATTATTTATCTCACAGGTCTCGATATGTTCTCAGGGGCTTCTTTATAAAATTCCTCTTCCGATACAAGCTGTATCAGTTCATCTTTAGACCTAAGCAGAATCATATTAATTTGATGTGCATATTACATTTTAAGAAGATTGTATAATAGGAAATATTTACTTGAACTGAAGACACTTAAGAACTTCCTTCTTCAAGTGCATCACTTCGTATAACAAATTCTGTAAATGTAAATGTCTACTGTCAACACTGCCTTTCGAAGCCATTAAAGAATCTCTGGCAAATTTTGTACGAAATTTTTCCATTCTGTTTAATTTTTTAAGCTCAATAAATGCTAACGATGTTTGAATTTGAAGTTCACGTATTTCATCCTTGGCCTAGAAGAGATAAAATTCTGGTGTTCAATAATCAAATTAAATAAATACAGAATAATATTTCAACAGAAGTATAAACAATTACATCTCCATTAATTTTTAGTTCCGCTATTTTATTCATAGCTTTACGTATGTTGTCACAAGTTGATAAGAAATTTTCAGAATCATTTTCTGACAATCTTTCTGTGGCTTCTTTCTCTTCGTAACTGATTATAGCCTAAACATAAAAGAATGTTTTATTGAAACTAAAACACGAGATATGCAGTTAAAATTAGTGTTTATACCTTATAAGTATCTCCATCCTTAAGAGAAATTCCAGAATTCCCACTAACTGATTTTCTCCGCTTTTTCGAATTTTCGGAATCAGTTTCCTTACCCATTCTATTCACAAACCTTAAATTATATAGAAAATTACAAACATGAGAGACTTATCATACACACTAAACTATTATTTCTTTTATAGAAGTCAAAATTTATACAACTAAATGAATATATATTAACTATTTAATAGAAAAAAAATAATGTAATTATGACCACTTGTTTATAGAAATGATTTAATTTAATTTTTTAAAACTCTGTACATGTCCATGTTGCATTTTATACACAAAGCGGCACACTGAGTGAGGTTATGTTTCCACTCTCTAAAATTTCAAGAATATACATTCATCTATTACAGGCTATATTTACAACTTTCTTCATTCGCACGTATTGCACTAATATGTAGATTATTTTACAAATTTTTTATTGAAAAGAAAAAGACAAAAATGAATTGACCCCGACGTGATTTGAACACGCAACCTTCTGATCTGGAGTCAGACGCGCTACCGTTGCGCCACGGAGTCTTCGTACAAAACTCTTTTAATATGTAATTTCTTTACGAAGACTACGAATGCAAGTACAAGAATATATTGCTTCTTCTACATTATTGATATGAAATATTTTCATTACTTTTTATAGACCACCGAATGAAACAAAAACTAATAGTATAGAGAAGTATTTATACACTGCTGTGCAAAATAAAGAAGCATCCGGCCCATAGTGAATAGAAAAGCGTAAAAATGAAATCAAATAAGAACACAGTAAGTTTTGAAATAGGAGTTCTTAGAATATATATGTGTGTTATTGCGGATTAATCATTAATCATATCGCATCGTACTATTTATATAATTTATCATTATCTTAACGAGATTAAGAAATAAAACATGATATATGATCAGAATTATTCAAACATCTTCCACTCATTTTATTTGAACAAGATCAAATATGTGTTGCAATATTGATGCGAAATGAATTTTAGAATTAAATTGGCCTTCAAATTGCATTGTTGATGTAATTTATGCGGCTGTGAAAAGAAAGAACAAATAATACAAATTTTATTAATCGAATTAATAATATAAATTACAAGAACGTGGGCTCTATGATTTCAGAACAAAATCTCGTTGTGGAGTTTGAATCTTCTTCCAGCTTCTTCACTCGTGTCTTTCCTTCCTTAGCCAATAGAAAAATTAGGATCTTTCAGCTGAGTGTTGATTGGTGTTGATGTTGATTCGTCGGGTGACTCCTCTCCCGGTTGCAGCTTGACGATCATTTTTGATTCCTCGATTACTCTTGCCAACTAGAATTTTGTCAAAGAGAGATCTTTGAGAAGTTCCCACAGAGATGTGGGAACTCTCTCTCTCTCTTTCGTCATTTTCTTATCTATTCTAAACTATTGTGCCCGGATAAATTAACTTAGAGACCCCACTCTTGACACCAAATTGTGGACCCCACTCTTACGCTTAGGTTTTGGCGGGAATGGCCGACATTGGAGCTCAGCGTCAGCGTCACTATGGCAGGAACGTATCTACGTTCTAGCCAGTTCTAGCGTCCTAAGTTTGTGGGGAAAGTAGTGGGGAATTTCCGGCAGTTTGTGTCGGGCAGAATCCAGGACCGAACGGGCAGATGCCTGGTCTTTCTGCCAGGCATATGCGCGCACAGCTGCCCGTCCAAAATCAAGCATCTTGTGCTTCGAGTAGCTTTGAGCATCGTTCTGTCAGCATTATGCCCGTTACCTGCTCGCCAGGCTGGGCTCGATTTCTGCTCGAGGCAGTCCTGGGCCAGGCCTGGCTGACTGGGTAAGTATCGTATGTATATGGTAAATACATCAGCGCTTTCATAACTACGTGATATTATATACTTTATGGCGAGGAGCAAAGTAAAAATGGATTATAGTATATTCTCTATGTTGATTTGTATAACATGTGCTTGTTCGTTATGTGCGTTACTTTCAATTTGAATCTGGGAAGGCGTTATTTCATAATTATTTAGATTAAAATAAAGTACGATTTCAGAACTATCGTTTTCTACGTATTTGCATTGGCAGTGGAGCGATAAAATTGATTACACTTGAGTCACGGTTTTATACTATAGATCGTACTATAAGGTAAGTTACAAGAATCCAGTGTTCTTAGTTTATCTCTTATACAGTGTTTTACATATGTAATGTGTTTTTGTTGTGAATAAAATATATTGTACACGTTCAAGCAATGTGATACTTCTATGAAATATAATCTTAAATTGACATTTGTCTAACCTATAAGTAATAACTTAAATAGACTCCGGATTTTATGCATTTCTAACAAGAATGAGCAAGTGCGATTTAAAACACTGAAAATATTAAAAGACTTTAAGAGTGTTAATATATTATTTTCACCACATTAAAATTATTATTGAAGAATGTAAGTTTATATTTAGCTCCTGCGTCTTGCAATTGATTCCCAAACTTTTTATTTTGCCTAAACATCCGGAGTCTAGTAATTACAGTTACTTTTTTTCACGTGATTTTATTCAATTTTCAGATTCTGTAATGTGAAGAATATACTATACTAAAGTTGAAATGAGTGGAACCCATGAAGCTGATCGAAATAAAGATAGTAATGAAATGGAAGTTGTTGAAGACGCTATTATAGATACCGATGATGAAGGTGGATTAAGAGTAGACGATGATATATATATTCCACCACCTATCAAAGCTGCTCATGAACTTGATGTTAATGGTCCTAGGCTCATGATTATCAAGATTGTTAATGAGAACTTTAAAAGTTATGCTGGCACTCAAACAATTGGTCCATTTCATAAGGTATACGGCAGAAATTTTCATGAAAAGTATGCATCAGGGTTGGACAAAAATAATAAACCGAACAGTCACGAATAACGATATACGTTGTGTCGCATATCATACAAATTCGTCTTATACCAGTAGAACAGCAAAGTATTGCTGGAAGATGACAAGAAGATCCCTGGCAAGAATGCGGTGACGTAGGCAAGAATGCACGCCCGATTGGTTAGTTTGGAAGGAGCACGCCTTCTATTGGCCGAAGCGGTCACACACACACTGCTACTACTATGCAGCACGATAGACCCATCTTGCCTCTGTGCCATCCCAGGGAGATTCTTGTCATCTCCCTACAATATCTTACTCCTCGATCAACAGCTAGAAAATTGATTCGAATAATGCTCAACTCCGGTACATATAAATTAACTAAATTTTCTTTTTTGTAGTGTTTCTCAGCGATTGTCGGTCCAAATGGTAGTGGCAAAAGTAATGTGATAGATTCAATGCTATTTGTATTTGGATACAGAGCTAGTAAAATTCGGTCGAAGAAGCTGTCAGTTTTAATACATAATTCCAGCCAACATCAGAATATCAACAGTTGTACAGTATCTGTACATTTTCAAAAAATCATTGACAAGGTATTCACTAGAACATTTTCTATTTAAATTACAACCAATTCTGAAATATAAATACTTTGTTGTAGCCTGGGGCAGACTACGATGTTGTTCCTAACAGTGAGTTTAGTATATCACGAACAGCACATAAAGATAATTCTTCGCATTATGAAATTAATAGGAAAAGGGTACAATTCAAGGAGATTGCAAAGCTGTTGAAGTCCTATGGTGTGGATTTAGATCACAACCGTTTCCTAATCTTACAAGTATGGAATGCAATATTATTTTACCAATGCTTTCTATTTTACCGTTATACCAATTACATTCATCTGCAATTATAAGGTTCACTTTCTGATCCCATTTCGTATTATGAAATATATTAATTATGACTATGGAGTATTGATAAAACGAACAAAATTTTAAAATAATCTATAGATAATGTGATGATTAGACAGAGGATCTTTATGCAAAATAAAAATTTTGTACCTTAATTGCAACAAACTGGAGTGAAATAAAAATTTATTTTCTATCTTAATATGTTTAATAGGTTGAAAATAATAAGATAGCATTTTTAAATTCTTCTAATATTTGTACTGTCTTAAATTACACCTATTCATTTTTATCATAAATGCATAAAATCTGCTGTCTAGTAATTGTGTCGCGAGAGGGATTTTATTTTATTATAATTATTTTTCCTTGATCTATTATACAAGGGAGAGGTTGAGCAAATAGCAATGATGAAGCCTAAAGGACAAAATGAAAATGATACTGGTATGCTTGAGTTTTTGGAAGATATAATTGGGACAGTACGTTATAAGGAACCATTACAAAAATTATCAGAAAAGGTAGAACTGCTTACAGACTATAGAGTTGAAAAGTTAAACCGTTTGAGAATTGTTGAGAAAGAGAAAGCAGCTCTGGAAGAACCGATGCAAGAAGCAGTGCAATATTTAGAATTAGAAAACACAGTGACACAGATAGAGCATCAACTTTATCATTATAAGAGGTACCTTATTAATATTTACAATGATTTTATGAAATTAATAAAATTCCTTTTTGTAGATTCGAAACTGCGATCGAATTAGAACAACAAGAAAATAAAGCTAACGAATTGGATACGGATATTGCAGATCTTGTAGATAAAATGAAAGAAGTTCGTGATGAAAAAAGCAAGCAAAATAAAATAATCGAGGAGAAAAACAAGAAATGGGATAGCTTACAACTAAAAAAAGATGAAATTTCAACTCAGTTTAATAATATTCGCAAACATGATGAATCACTTCATGCGGAACTTGTGGAGACCAATAAACGTCGAAAAGCTAACATCGCGACATTAAAAACAGTAAGCTACATTAACTATACTATCTATAATGAAAAGGTTGAAATATGTACCGTGTAGATTAAATAATTAAATAATTGAATATTATTTGTAGGAGAAAGCGAAAGTCGAAGAACTCCGTAACGTGCCTGAGAAAAGCATGGAAAGTATTCAGGAATGTGAGCAGCTTATTGAAACTAATGTAAAAAAGAGAGAACACGAGGAATCAGTACTGGAAAAGTTAATGGTTGGATTACGCGAACAAACGGAACCACTATTAAACGAACGTTCTGTACTTGAAAAAGAATTAATTTCTCTAAGGAAAAACGTTGACGAAGCTCAAGCAGTTTTCAATCTTGCCCAATCTGAATTTGAATTATATATTTCCGTAGAAGCGACAGAAAGAGGCAAGCTAGAAAAGTTGCAAAACTCTTTAAAATCAACAGTAGACACTTTAGCAGAGAAAGAGCAACACTTGAAGAATTTACAAACAAAAATTCCGAGTACTCAGCACAACTTGACCCAAGCGCAACACACATTGGAGACAATAAAACATAAAGAGATCGAAGAGACCACAAAATTGAAACGGATGAGAATGTCGTATGAAGAACAAAAGTGTGCTATGCAAGCAAGTCGATCAAGAAACAGAATTATAGATAGTTTAATGCGAGAAAAGATGGAAGGAAGAATTACTGGGATATTCGGAAGATTGGTAAGCAAATAAAAAATTCCATTCTTTGTGAATGTTAATTTGATTTATACGATGTTCGACAATTAACGCCAATCGACATCAAATTTAAATAATCGATATTTTCAAACAATTTACTATTTAGAATGTACCAGACGATTGTCGCTTAGTTTACAAGGTCTGATAAATTTATAATTAGACTCCGGATGTTTATGCAAAAGAAAAAATTTGTGCATCAATTGCAAGACGCAGGAGCTAAATATAAATTTACCACCTTCGTTAATAATTTTAATGTGGTGAACTGTTTTCGGTAATGTGGTGAAGGTTTTCACTGTTTTAAATCGCACTTGCTCATTTCTGTTAGAAATGCATAAAATCCGGAGTCTGTAATATTTAATTTTATAATTCTATATGTAGGGTGATCTTGGAGCTATAGACGGAAAATATGACGTCGCTGTTTCAACAGCTTGTATGCCCCTGGACAACATTGTAGTAGACACAGTATCCACAGCGCAATCATGCATCTCATTTCTACGTCAAAATGATATAGGACGCGCAACGTTTATCCCTCTAGAGAAACAGCAACGTCTATTGGACAGATGTAGACAGAAAATACAAACACCTGAGAATGCACCGAGGCTGTTCGATCTTATACATGTCGAAGATGAAAGCGTACTGCCGGCGTTCTATTATGCATTACAAGATACATTAGTGGCAAATGATTTAGATCAAGCTACGCGTATTGCGTACGGCCAAAGACGGTTCAGAGTTGTTACACTGAAGGGTGAATTAATTGAATTGTCGGGTACAATGAGTGGAGGTGGAAGAACAGTACTGAAGGGTAGAATGGGGCAAAAGGTAATTCGAAACGAATTATCTGCCAATGACATTGAAAAACTGCAAGGAAATTTGGACAAACTACACGAAGAGTGTACTAAACTTAGAAACGAACATCAATCTTTAGAAACTCAGATTCATAGCCTAAGTGTAGATCTAAAAGATATGGTTGTTGAAAAAGAAAAACTGTGTATCCAAGCTAAAACATTGCAAGAGCAAGAACCATCTTTACGACAGCAGCTGAAAATTCAGAAGAAAAAGGTTTCAGAGTCTGTTGCGGATCCGAAAAAGGTCGAACAGCTCAAGAAAGGGATGAATACAGCCGAAAAATCATTGGAGGAAGTGAAAGACAATTCAAAATCTGTTGAAAGTGAAGTGCAGCGTATTAGTAGAAAAATAGAGGAAATTTCAGGAGGTCGTGTAAAAGATCAGCAGAAGATGATAGCCAACCTGAACAAAACAATTGAAAAAGCTAAGGCCGAGATTTGTAAGTTGCAGGTTGCAATGAAAACATCTGAAAGGAATTTGAAAAAGGTCGAACAACGCATAGATAATCTGGAAAATGATGTTCAATCCGCTGAACAAAGGCTTCGAGATATTCAGAATGAGAAGCAGGAATTAGAGGTACAAGGGAAACAGTGTATGGACGAACTAAGTGAACTTAACGAAGCTCTTACGGAAAGAGACACAGCTATGTCATCCCTTAAAGAGGAGTTGGACGCTTTGCAAGCGCGGGAGAACAAAATGAAAGGCGTTAAAATCGATTTAGATCAAAGGATGAAAGAGTGTAAAAGCGGAATAAAAATGTTGAAACAACAAATTCCAGATTACACGCGAAAGATTGCTGAATTGAAGCTTCAAGCTATACCTGGCAAAGCCTTAGTGGAACTGGAGGAATTGACTGAAGAACAACTACGCGAGCTGGATGAGAAAACGCTTTTGAATGACTTACAAAATGCTAAAAAGAGATTACCGACCGACGTTCCAAATATGCAGGTTATCGCAGACTATAGAGAAAAGGATGCATTATATTTGAAACGTGTAGCAGATTTTGAAAAAGTAACGGGGGAACGCGACAGAATGCGAGAAATTTTTGAAACTGCGAGACATCGTAGAATTCACGAGTTTCTCGCTGGTTTTGGGCTAATTACAAATAAACTAAAAGAAATGTATCAAATGATAACATTGGGCGGCGATGCGGAATTGGAGTTGGTCGATTCTTTGGATCCTTTCAGCGAAGGCATTGCCTTTAGTGTCAGACCACCCAAGAAATCGTGGAAAAATATTTGTAACCTTAGCGGAGGTGAAAAGACATTGAGCTCCTTAGCTCTTGTGTTCGCGCTGCATCACTATAAACCAACTCCCCTCTACTTTATGGACGAAATCGACGCCGCTTTAGATTTTAAAAATGTATCGATCGTTGGAAACTACATCAAGGAGAGAACGAAAAATGCGCAATTCATAATTATATCGCTGAGATCGAATATGTTTGAGTTAGCGGACTATCTTGTCGGTATATATAAAACGTACAACTGCACGAAGAGCGTTAACGTTGATTTGAGGAAGTATTACGAAAATAGTGGGATCGCGCCACCAACGCAAATTACATCAAAAACCCAGCCAAGTGCCAGCCAAGCACAAAAATTCAGCTTGCACAGTCAACAGAAGGAGAAAGGTGTATCACTAAATCCTAGTAATTTGAGAACCCCAGAAAAAAATCAAGAAGGGAACAGAGAAAATGCATTAAAGTAAGTAGAGATAATTGATGCAAGATGCATATTTTTACCAATATGGCTATTTTGCCAATCCACCTTAAAAGTGGCATTTAAATAGGGACTCATCCGAAGAATTCTTGAAATTGTTTAAAGTAGTACTTATAATACACATAAAAAGACAGATAGAGGTATTTCAAAGCCGAAGAAACATGAAATAAATTCATGGAATTCTCCATTTCTTTTTTAGTTCACTCGAGTTAGGATTGTGTCCATCACCGCAGAAAACACCTGTTCACAATCGACGGTCTAAAGATGATTCCGCATTAAACACAGACAATGAGGACATCAGTGTGACTCCGTCAAAAAAAAAGCGTAGGATATGAATATCGTAAAAACTGTTTTATGTTTTTGTATAAAAAGTTTAAACTTATATTCGAGTACGTGAAACTTTATGTAAATTTTTTATGAGATGCGACAAAATGATTAATATTTTTATTTAAACTTTGCGTATGTAAAAAGTGTATATCATATTTTATATTTTAAACTTTATTTTATATTTATTTCTATTGAGTTTATACATTCTGGTATTAAATACTAAGAACAGTATAACAATATTTTCTTTCTGTGTTTAATTGCTTTTGGAAGCAATGGTGATGATTGTATGATGAATGTATGATTGGTTATACCTGCTTCTACCTACCTAGAGATATACTAAGTCCTGAGTTTATATGTATTAATTTTGTCGAGATACATTTCCGCTATATTTCTTTTCACGAAGTCTGTTGTGGTGAAGGTTGTCAGTAGGAAACTAGCGAGATATACGTGCAAGAAAAAGGAGAGGAAGCCGTTTGACGGTGGGGCGCATGTGTGATATAGGTAATATCGAGTACGAGATTAGAATTTGAACAGTCTGTGTTTGAAAGTGTCAGAAATAATGTCTACAAAGAAGGAGCAGTTCGTTAATGATGATTTTCAAATGGAAGCCGCCAAATCACCAGGTATGTCATTGAATATTTTACGTTAAATATTTCCTCGAAAAAGTTACAAAATTTGTTGAAAGTATTATCGACGCAGTATCGTCGATCCATTTGAATATGTTTAAAACTTGAACTGTATCGGTTTAAGTCAACTGGAATTTTGAGAATATTAATAAAACGTTAGACTGCCTCTTTTAGTTAATAGTTTATATAAAATTCTAGCAGATAAAACACAATCAGTTGATAACCTAACGACGGTTTAATGACGTTTCTAGTACGCTTTGAACTATCGAATAGCTTCCAAAAACAATTCGATAACAGCGTGTTAGTAGTTAATAGTTGTGTTTTGTTCTACTAACAATCTACAGAGTTATTTAAATATATGTACTACCTAGTAATATTAATACTGCGTATGGATATTAGTACAAATTATATATTCTTATTACAAAACCTAAAGATAAAGACAAACGTGTTTCACTCGTTAAGCTATTTCTAAAATTAAAACTAAAATGCAAGCTTAATAGATTTTTATTGGAACTAATACACATTATTTAGTACAATTTTCTTTTAATTTTAATTTATAACAATTTCAATTATTTATTACACTTTTGTTATAACATATGGGATCATATTATGTGTATCGTCAATTTTTAAACACACACTTTTATACTATATTATATACTGGAGGCGTAATATCATTTATATTATTATTTCTTATAGTTCGAAAATGAGTCTGCGAAATATTGGAGATAGACATAATTGTGTAATGTTAGCGATATCAGTGTAATGGTTGATCGAATTATTTTTAAACAATTTATGCTTCGTGTTTGCGTAATAGATGACCGAGAAGTTTAATGTCGATAAAACGTCATGGAAAATATGGTATGTAGCGAAGAAGAACATTAAGATATGAAGGATATTCTATTCCATTAACTTGATAATGACAATCGAAGGGAATAGGACTGATAAACTGTTAATTGTTTTGTTTATTGTCTATTAAATGCGACTCCGATTACACGCGTAATTAACGTAGGTAATCAATGTTAATTTTTCAATCGGACAATGTGAAAACTAACATAATCAAATTTATCTCGATTTCTAAATCTGTCTCTAAAATCTTTTAAAAAATTGATCTCTAAAATCCTTGTAAATTACTTATACAATCATATAATATTGTGAATCGTCGAACGTTAGTTGCATATACATATGTGTATTGATCTTATCAACGATGTTATCAAACATATAAAATGATATCGATAGAGCAATTGATAAATCTTTATAAATACCTCCCGTTTCGAAGTATTTATTATCGGAATGTTCAAGACAGTTAGATTTATTAAAGTTGTCATAAAATACAGTAGTACTTAAAGGGTGACAAATATAAATTATAATTACAATTGTTCCGAGTTAACTGAAACGTCTCCTTGCATTTTTGGAGGAAAGACGACAAGTGTTACTTCATTCAATTAAACTTTGTTAAATTAGATATCGTATATAATGAATGGAAAGCTCAATGCTATTTGCATTTATTCGTAGTAATTAAAAATCAAATCAAGACTCTTTCGATAATTTCGTGATATTTCCCTTCAGCATTGTTGATGCTTCTGTTCACGTTTTACTTTTATACCAAATCTGTTCCAAAAGAAGTTGAACGCATAGAAAGTTATTTCTGATCATTTATTTACAAGGAAAGACCATTAGTATCCCTTTTCTTAAGTTTTCATATAGTATGGGTGACGAACTTATTTGTCCAGATTTCGAAATTAATTTTGAGGCCAATATATATTCAGTGTACCACATTTGACTAGGATATGAAAAATGGAAGAAGGTAGCAAGAGTGCTCAACATCGCGTGTCTTAATTTCGTAATGTTCATGTAATTAAATAAATTACTGATTTCATGGGATTTTTGAGGTTGCTGGGCTACCAGTGAACACGTCAAGATCCTGTAACCATGGATTTATAATTTCTTAGAGTCATTGCCGTTGAACCTTCTGGCATTGAAAATAATCAGAGCACTTTCGCACACAATATCGCGCACCTCAGCGGCGGCCTGTTTTGGTTTACGAGGTTCGCACTTGTTTCGATCACCTGTTCAGAGTACCTTGACCACCTGCGCCACTGTGCGCTACACGTTTCCCTCTCGAACGTGACATTGATCAACCAGCTTTCCGTTTTCGAAGGCGTTCAAACCCAGAAACAAATCTCTGCCAAGTTCAGTCTTCATTAGACGATCGTCACGAGGCAATCTTCATTAGACAATCTTTACTACATAATCTTTACTAGCCATCTTCAGCAGTCAGTCGTCAAGACCGAGGCAGTACATAGTTCGAATCCTTGACGCTTTGCAGCGCAGATAACGTTGCAAGTATCCTTGCAAATAATTCCTTCCTTTAATTATCAAAACAGGTGATTTGTACAATAAAATTGCACAATGGTATTTCGAATTGTACTGCGGTGATCGCCATTCCATACCACACCGTGATTCTACACCTCTGCATCGTTGGAATCTGTTAACACTTCGAAGCATGGTAGAGTGTATTATATGTTTATCCTTGATCGAGATTTGGTATATAAATAGTGTTCTCTCAAAAAAATAGTGTATTGAAACAATATTTTTTGATCGGAGTAAGAATACGATAAAACAAATCCACAGTGTAGTCCCTGCATACAATGCAAATCACGATTAATTAAAAAGAAAACGTTGCTAGTTAATATTCTTTATCCCTGATCGAGATTTGGTAAATAGTGTTCTCAAAAAAAAAAATGTATCGAAACAATATTTTCTGGTCAGAATAAGAATATAATAAAACGAATCCACAGTTTAGTCCCTGCATATAATGCAAACCTCGTTTAATTAAAAAGCAAAATGTTGCTAATTAATATTCTAGATTTAAGAAGTTATTCACAGTCCTTTAGATTAAACATTTAAAAGTTTTCAACAGTATTTCTTTTATTCATATACTGTGTTTTCTAGTGAATCTATATATTCTGCAATTTGTTTCTCGTTGACAAGGTATTGTCAAATTATAATCGTACATCAAATTTCAATACCTAAATATCCACATCGATACATTTTTTATATCCCCTCGAAAAAATAAAATGGCTCGGAACACGTTTCGCATTCCGCGTAATTAACATAGTTAGTATCTTTGTATTCTACGTATTCATCTGACGAATTCTCTACAAATTAATAGAAACCTACTTTGTTAAATTTCGAACAGTGAAAAAAAGGTTTCCACACAGTTGACCTTCACCCTTTTCTTAAGGTCGAATGTTTCCGCGTGGTATTTTCACTCGTTACTAGGAACAAATGGAACTACGGATCGTAACTCGATCGTTCTGTTGAAACACGATGGACAAGTTTCGTCATCGATTAAATGTCGTTGGCGCATTATAGTTGATCAGAAAACAGAGGCGACGCTACGTGGAAAAATAGGCGAAATATTGGAAATGAAATATTGTTCACCCATGATTCCTTTCCGAGAAAAAGATTGAATTTGGAGATTGACAGAGCACGAGGGAATAAGGATCGGGCGACGCGTCTGTTCAGTACTTGCCAATTCTACTTCCGAAGGCGTTCGAAGCGTTTCGCTCTATTTAAGCATTGTCAAGTGTCCATAGTCTGATCGATAAATATTATTTGATAAGTTCTCGAAGATGAAACACCGATTTCCTTTCGAAAATTGGTGTTGGTCAGTCTAATTGTTACGACCACAGAGCTATTCATTTCAAGTTAAGGCAATACGGTGTAAGGTAATACTACCGTGTACACCTGGACGCAATAAATATAGTTTATCTGTACCCGTGAAGGCTTAACTTAGAACATAACTATGTTAATAAATGAACTTGCATAACAGAATACCAATAACACGCACTTGAATACTGCTTTGTTTTTTAACCAAACTGTGCAAGTGGAATGAAAATGAAAAATATTATGCGGAAGCGTTTGTTGCACGTTTCGTACGACGGAGATATTTCACGCCTGAAGGATGCTTTGTTACCTTCACTATTATGTGGATGCGGTTTAATTATAATTATCAATATGTATCTGTTCCCACGTGTGCGATGGTCTACCACTCGTACAAATATCCGTAGTTGTTAGAGTGAAAAGTTGATCCTTCCTTTAGAAGAGTAGTTCGATCCAGACTTAATACCTTTTGGGATATTTTTCATTCCATGTATTCTCCGATTTGTATAATTCCGACTTGTATTTGATGTGTGTTTCAGAACACACTGAAAGACGCGGTTGCGAGTAGCACACGTGTTTATTAACCCCTTGCCTTACAATATCGTGTCTGACTCGTGTTGAAGATTCTGAACAGGTTCTATTACAATAAAAATGCATGTCAATAATTTCCTATAACCGAGATAACATTATATTTTGGTTTTGTTAGTGTACAGCTATCGGAGAACATATAGGCATACACTAGATACAAGTTTTCTCCTATTTTAAGAAATTTCGATCTACGAAAAAGTTTCAATCCCCGAAACTGTGAAATAAATCGTAGAGCAAGGAATATTGCGCCCATTTACAAGCACGTTGTCTGTTCAACTTCAGATTAGAGCTAATCGTATGATCGCAACAAACTAGAGTATTATTTACATCGATATCTGTCTCATACTTGTCAGCGAAGCGGTGCTCTAAATACCTGCACTTTCAAATGGCGCAGCTGAAATCGATCTTGACCTCTCTTAATGAATTAATCATTATTTAAACACTACGTAAAAGGAAACGATGAATGGAATACCGTTCTTGCAACAATTCTTTTCCTGCAACGCACTATTCTTAGATTACAATATATATATATACAGGGTGTCCAAAAAATGTTGTACTTCTCCGCCGGCCTGAGCAACTTGCAGTTCGCGAGCCGCAGATGACTCTTCTCCCTGCTCCTGGATCCTCTATGAAGTGTAGGAGAAAGTTGAGTGGGAATTACGAGGGGAAAAACAGTTCCGTCCGACGTACATCATCCTTCAAGGATAACGAATAGGATGTATTGGCAGAAAGCGATGTGCAACGCCAGCGGGGGATTCATTAACCCTCTGACAACGGACGATTTTTATAGCTATTTAATTGGCAATTCGTAGGACCGTTCACAGCTTTAACACTAAACCTACCGAGCTACCTATTTCAGCTGATAAAAATGACAAGGCTCTATTTATTTAGATCTCGCGCAATTTTTAATACAATATGGACGAAAAAATGTATCGAATCAATTTCCATGTATGCAACTTCATAATTTCAATAATCATAAAATGGAAAATATGAAACTGGTCATTTGACCGACGGTGTTAGGTTTTAAGTATTTAAAAATTTACTTTTGATGATATCTCGTGTAGGCATAGTAGTCTTTCCGATATCCTCAATGAAACAGCTATTCAGTTAGTTTAATTGCCACAATGAGAATTTGGATGCTCCCGGTCAAAATAGACCCAGACACAGCCGTCGGAGGGTTAAACGATTCTCGTGTGTGAAGGGGTTGAAAATAGTTAGTTGAAAACAGAATACGGAATGACAGAACCGAAAAATAACAGTTGTAGAACGAAAATACTATCGAAAATAATATCAAGAGCTGTAACAGTTCCAACATCATTGCGGTTCTTCGTAACTGTTACAGTCACAAGCGATATATAACCGTTTCAAACAGTTATTATCAGAACCGTTTCAACCCCTGGTGAACGGTAATGATCAAATACAAAAGAATGTCGTTTCCTTTCGCTGTGTTTTTGCGGAACTTTCGCAGACGACGCGGTGAGGTTCACTGAATAAACGCTGAGATTAGACGTAATGCTGCTCTAATAACTTCCCGATAACTCCGAATACGTTACGTAGTTGGAAATTACGAGTTAGTGACGCAGGAAATCGACGTCTCTCAGCTACAGTGGCGAGCATATAAATAGGGAAATTTATCTGCAATTATATCGCACGATATAATAGTTGCTAAAGAATGGGTGAAAGTCATTTTCACTGATGAATCCAAATTCAATTCCTTCGGATCCGATGGAAGATGTTAAGTAAGACGGCGAGTAGGTAAATAATGAAATTAAAATGAAAAAATCCAAGTAGCATTTGAACACTGAATACCCGATTTTAATGAATTTTTCAGAATGTACGACTGACACAGACTGCAAAATGTATTTTTTAAATATTCGCTATTTTCAAAGTTTTACTTTACTTTACACTACTTCAAAAATGTATAATATATTTAGTGTTCTAAAATTACTCCAAGCAAAAAGAAATTAAAGTCTGTGAATTACAGACGGTAAAAACAACAGATTTTTATCAAACAAAACATTAAATCATTTTGTTTCCACTTGGAGAAACACATTCTTGATTTCGATAATATAAAATCATCTTTTTATTGACATCAAATTATTGATTTTCGGTGAAATGGTATATTGTGGTTAGATTTTCTGCTGAGGTCAATATTCATGAGAACTGCTACTGAAATTCTGATGATAATTTTATTAAAGGAATAGGAATGCGATTATTTGTATGTTCTAATATTATCAACGCCTGAGTTACGAAAAATACTTAAGGCAGTTTTGCGAAGTAATTTAAAACGTTTGATTGTCATCTCAGTCTAATTGAAAAACAGATTTGATTTGGAAAAACCAAATTGAAATTGATTAATGTCCCTGATTACTACATTATAACATGATCTTATCTGTGATCGATCGTGTCGAGATCAGATTATATGATGGTACAAAAAAATAATTTTCCATCTTTTAGATTTGTGCGATAAACAAAAAGTAACAGATCCTGTAGATTTAATACTTGCAATTCATATGCAATGAATTTATTCCCTTCCTTTTCTTATTAGTAGACTGTGGATCTTTATGCATTTATGACTTGTGTAAATTTAAAAAAAATACTAGAGTATCGACAGAATTTAGTATGATTTTTATTTATTTTGAATCTATAAATGCCTATTGCCAATGAAAATAAGATTTTATCTGGTCCCACTTTCTTAAAGTTCGTTTACGAAAAATGAAGATTATATAAACATCCGCAATTAGATTTATAGAGTAGTATACCACAAAAACATGCTATAATATAGTGATATATTGTAAACAATTAGGAGGAAGAATACAACAGAAAATAATGCGTACTAGGAAAATTGTTCTAATCTGAGGGGATTTATACAATCTTGTAATCAACTTATGGCTGACGTTATCCTATTGTGCTGATATAAAATTTTAAGTCTCGAGGAGAGACTCTGAACTTGTTTTCCTTTCTGCTATTGTCAATTGTATGTAACGAGCTATAGTTCTCGAAAATCGTGAGTTAGTAAATCGTGTTCTCAGAAAAAAATAGAAATAAATAAAACAAATCCAAAGAATAGTTCCTGCATATAATGCAAATTACTTAGCAACATTCTATACATAATTAAAAAGCAAAACGTTACTAGCTAATATTCTAGATTTAAGAAGTTATTTATAGTCTCTTCAATTAAACAGTTACAAAATTTCAACAGTATCTTTCTTATTTATATGCTGCGTTTTCTAGTGAATCTATGTATTATTATAATATATTTTGCAATTTGTTTTCGTTGATAAGGTATTGTGAAATTATAATAGTACATAAAATGCTAGATAAAATAATTAATGTTCTTATTTATTATTTATGCCACTTGAAACAACTGGAAAGTGATAAATATTCAGATAAGACGTGCTTCGTTCGGCAGCGATCGTAAATTAATGGATAAAACTTTAAAAATGATACGATATCTCCGAAGTAAAAAAGAAGTGGCCTTAGAGGATATTTCAACACGAGGTTTTGAAAATACTAAGGCATGGGAGATTTTATCGACATTTTGCATATGATAAAACACTTCGAAGGGTAAAACTAAATGTAATTTATTTGATATAGAAACGATGGAACCATTCCATTAACTGTGTATATTATATTTTATCTACGAGTGTGTACAATCATTGATAAAATTTGATAATCAGTCATCCGAGTCTGAACTATTTCGACGTTCACTATATCAAATTATGGATAACCAAGAGAATGATCATAATAGCGAATTCCTGAAACTGGACATTTTTTCTTAAACGAGTCTTCATTCCGTTCATGGAATACTTCTAACTGACACTGAGGATACTAATCATTGCACAATACACTACAGAAATGTTACTCACAAGCAGTGCTGGATGAAATAGTATTTGAAATCAATAACAATACTTTTAGCGATTATTATCTAGAGTATGTTACAATCCCACTATACATAATTGTTTGATGAAGAAAGCTTAAATTCTAGCGCAAGTTCTATGTTTCAGATATTTATTAAATTATACAATTATTATATACAGCATTGTAAAAAATATGGGAGATAAAAATACATGTCAAACTATTGTGAATTGCAAATACTGTGCCAATATGTTTATATTATCGCTGTGTAATTTCTAAAATAAGGGAGTCCAGTCGTTTGCGTCATAAACCTGTTCGTTTCAATTATCTTTCTGTAGTAAAAAAAATGCCCGTACGTCATAACGTGACGCACCTTCGCGAACAGGTATTGGGTCAAGTATAAGATTTTCATGACGATCAGGAACAATTAAGACAATCCTGATAATTATTCAGGACATATCCTCGACATGTTCACGCATCACAGAGAAGCCGAGAGAGACCATCCTTCATTAATGTAGGAATGTTTGATAGCAATCAAAATGTCTTCCCAGAACTCGCTTCACTTTTCCCTGTTTCTGCATTCTGGATTATTTCACACTCATGCAATATACCATCGATCCTCAGAGGAGTTAATTTCGAGTTAATTTTACGCGTTTTTCTTTGAATGCTCGACCTCAAAATATTGAACATATCATTTTGTTAGTATGTTTCATCTTTCACTGGTGCAAAAATTGAGTCGAGAATAAAATACTGTAGCTAGTATATTAAATGTAACAGTTTCTTAATAAGTAATATGAATAATGACTTTTTGCGAAAATTGTATCATTGGTACGATTCTGCTCTTCACTGTAATTACAGTTAGTATAACAACACAATTTCGTTTATAACAAGATGAACAACACCCTGTTGAACAAAGAAATGTATGTATTTCAGGTCGATTTGGAACACGACACCTACAGCTTCTCCTCTGGTTCTTGGGGAACGTGATTGGATATTGCCTCCGAGTATGCATGTCGGAAGCCATTGTGGCGATGGTACCATCATCGACGAGTAATCATACGTCCGATGCCAAAGTATGTTGTATCATTTGACGAACTATACAAATCTACCCATTCGACACAAATAAGAAAATCTATGACTGACAAAATGTGTATTTTCAAATAATATACATGATGATTACAATAATAGGTTACAAAAATAAATTGTGCTAGGTGGTAGTGTTATAGATAAACCGCGGATATTATGAACTTATAACACAATCGAGTAGTTACAGTTTTAAGCAAAAGAATTGAAGAGTAGGGATATATTAGATGATTGCATAAGTTCGTGTCCGATTTGAAAATAAAATTCAATGGTTAAATTTTAAAGAATACAGCTGTATTAATTAATTATACAGTCACCATTCTTTTCTACAATTCCACCTAAATATCTCCTCCAAAAATGCAGTTATTATAAATGTAGTTAAAACATGACGTTCGGAAGAAGATATTGTTTGCAATGTAATGGTTCCTTCAAACCATTCAAATAGTACACAAAATATTTTTTGTACCCCGACAATTGAAGGAGATATTTAGGTGGACCACTCTGTATAATTTTTTTTACACTCCGCCGTGCAGTACAGTTTTGCGACATCTATGAAAAGTCGGGCACGAACTTATGCAATCATCTGATATTATTTTCAATCTATTAAAATAATCAAAGAAAGAAAGCAATTTCAAAGTGGCTCCTGCTACTTGTAGCAGATGCAGACAATTTTTATTTCGCATAAAAATCCGCAGTTTAGTAACAAGTAGACTGCTGATCTTTAAAAACCAGAATGAATGTTATTTCTTCCCTTAATGATTTTAATAGAGGAGAAATCATATATTAGCATTTTGAATTTTTAAAATTTTCCAACAATTTTGAATTTCATCTGCTGAATTTCGCTATAAATGGATAAAGATCCGCAGTCTAGTATGTGTGAAGCTCTTTATTGTTCTGACGACCTAATCTAATTACAGACCTTTGATTGGAGCTCAACCGACAAGTCTACCATCCTGAGTTCCTTCTTTTGGGGATACACAGTTATGCAAATACCAAGTGGCTACATTGCAAGAGTTTGGAGTGCGCAAAGGCTACTTGCTGTGGGCATGCTACTTTGTGGTGTTCTGAATATTTTAACACCGACTGCTGCGTATTACGGGGATATGATCGCTGTCTGCATTTGTAGGGCATTGATGGGTCTCTGTCAGAGTTGCCTCTTGCCTTGCACACACACCTTGCTTTCGAAATGGGCACCTCCGAATGAGAGAGCACGATTCGGTGAGTTACCTTTGTTTGTTAGTTCTCCTAACTGGAGTCTATCTTACATGAATTCTACGACTTTGTTGGAATAATTACATGAGAATATGTGGCTCTGAATAATTTCGGACTTGATCACATTTGTTTTAGGTGCGTTCGCTTATGCTGGAGGACAATTCGGTACCGTGATCTCGTTCCCAATTTCCGGAATGTTAGCGGATTCCTCTTTGCACTGGCAGTCTATATTTTATGTTTTCGGAGCTCTAGCTGTAGTTTGGAGTATCATATTCTTCGTTTTCGGTTTTGACAGTCCGTCCAAACATCCACGGATGTCGGAAAAGGAAAAGCAATATGTAGAGAACAGTTTAAAGACTACTGAACAAGAAGAGTCCGAAGGGTCGTCCGGCGAAACGGTAAGAATATTCATTGTTTGGTATCGAAGTACCGTCTTATTATGAATAAGTCACAGTTTAGTAAAGAAAAGGCCTTTGTCTGTGTCCAAGTATGTTTGAAATGAAATTTCATTTTGATTTTTCCATGTATTAAGATAGAATCTCCATGTGCGCGCGTAAAGATCTACCCGAGTCTCCTTCACAAAATATTTTTCCTTGTGCGAGGAATATGTTCTTTTAATAACATCGCGATGAGTTGTTAATTACAGTAACGTTACGTGTGTCTGGTAACAGCCATCAGATTAGCGGTCGCGGTTATTTAATCATGTTGCATACCTGCTGCATTATATAAAAACGAAGTTTCCATATAAATTGAACGAACGGTTCATTCAGAAATGGTATTTACGTCTCTAGAGGAAACGGTGATCCATTTTTCATCGCTGACGTTATCCCACGAATTCCAACCTTTTTATACGTTAGAATTACTAATAGACGATCTTTAGATCTTCTAGATACCATTTTTCTTCATTGCCCTTGGTTTTTGGAAAGATTTCGTACCAAACAAAATTGTTGAATTTTGTTACTTTGTAAATATTATTATGTTTTAACCGTAAAAACTTTGCGAACGTCTCCGGATTGGTTTAAAATGATTTTTTCATTAAAATTGATGACTTCTTTAAGAAAAATTCTTATAAGAATACAACTTCTATTCGGAGTAAAATCTTTCCACAGTTATGAAAAATTGCAACGGATTTGCAATGGATTTCGATTTTAATGGAATTTTTAGAAGACGTTGGCCAAGCATTTTACAATGCACAATTCAATATTAGATACAAGTCCAATAAGAATTTTCCACATGAATAGACTTACTTCTCGTATTTCTGGATTCCACTTGTATGATGCAAACAGAGCATGCTACATATACAACAAATATTCGAGCTTCATAATAAGTATTATTAAAAAATCAGTGGTATACAATACAGTAATATGTATAATATGCTTACAAGGAGCTAACTCAAGATTTTAAACGGTCATTGTACGTAATGTTTCATGATTTGACTTAAATGGGAATTCATCTAAAATCAAACATTCTGAAGTGTGTAAAATGTAAAAAGTGAGCATGTGAAACTAAAAAAAATGTTCATTCTGTCTAATGTTGTTATTTATCGTATCTAAGTAGTATCTGCAACAAACTTATTATCTATTGAATTCGTCGCAACAGTATTTTTCCAAAATTACAGTAATTATCAGTTGCGACAGATACGCATACATAGGAATTCAACAATCACTTTTGATCCACATAATGATTCAATAAGAATGTTTCAAATAGCCTTGGTTGGTGAACCAAGAAGGTGTTCTTGCTCTAATAATACTTGTTCCTTGACCTTCCAGAAATCCGTGTTTCCCGCGTAGAAACTTATTATAACATAAGAGAAGGATTTAATTGTATTACGTTCCATTATACACAGAATTGATAAAACTCGTTTGAAGCGATTGTACTATCGCTGGCTGGCAATCGAACCACTGATGTGTAACTGTCTCTACAGTTTATCTCACAAGCTTGTAATTTATTTTCTAATATAATCTCTTCCGAGGATCGCCTATTTTCTAGTCAAGGCTACAGATAAGATTCACTTTTTCAAAATGCTGCATTGCAATCAGACGTATAGCACTGACAAATAAAAATTTCAAGAATTGAATGAAACCAGGAAATGAGGTTTCGTCGGATTTAATTCAGATCAAACATAAAGTTTCTTGTTTACAAGTTCACACGCGTGTAATCGATGACGTGGCAATTTTCCATGATATACACTACTGTGCAAAAGAAAGAAGCACCCAGTATAATTATAAGATATAATAACAAACAATATCTTTTTGTAGAAATTGTATTGTACAATGATTGATTTATTGCATTTAAAGTATAAGATACTCCACAATAACACATATTCTCAGAACTATTCACTTAAATAGCGAAATCCTTTCTCAAAACTTACTGCGTTCTTATTTGATTTTGTACGCTTTTCTATTAAATATGGCCGGGAGCTTCTTTCTTTTGCACAGCAAAATACTAATTTTTCGTAACGATTACAAAAGGCAAAAGTCCAAATTTTTTCTTTCTTTATATTACTATAAATATTAATACTAATTGTATCAAACGACCTGATTTTAAAATGGCACATTATAAACATAAACAGATTTTGTTGTTCCAAGGCAGAAGAAAAACATCAACAATGCACTGAATGTCCTCTAATTGGTGGATTAGAATGCAAACGATATTTGTAAAAAGTGCAAATGCCCGGGAAAATTAATGTTTCTGTTAAGTACTGCTTGAACTGGTATTACACATTTAAATTATTTTGTTATCAGGAAATGTCAGTACCATGGAAATCAATTTTCACGTCAGTGCCGATGTGGGCACTTATAATCGTCCATTGTGGTCAAAACTGGGGATATTGGACCCTTATCACTGAAATGCCAACTTATATGAACGGAGTTTTGAAATTCAATATGCAACAGGTAATTAGAAATTTATATTAATCAATCCTGAATGAACCTGAAAACTATTTAGTATGTTTACATTAATGGATAATTCTATCCCGAAGAGGTGAAAGAAGTGATAAAGTTTTGTGACACAAGAAGAGTCGCCATTTAATGCCAATATTTTAGTTCAAGGTCAGCTCAAGGTCATAGTGTAGTATAGTAGGTCATTGAACTCGTCTAGAATTTGCCTACAAAACTATGCAATCCGATATATTATACACAGTTCCATTAAAAAAGAGTCAAGGTGATCTGGACTTTTCAGTGAAATAAAACTTTCTGTAAAATTCCTAATGGTGCAATTTATAGACCATTGAGAACTGATCAACATTTCTTCGAAACATGCTTTTGTCTGAAAAATCCTGGAAAAATATTTTTTCAAATATAGAAAATAGCACAACTCTGAATATCGGTATGCGATAGTTGTCCGCTTAGAACACAGGCTGTTTGACAAGAATCGAGACATTACTGTATTTCAACAAATGTCCCATTTTAGATTTTTTATGTGACAATTATTAAAATTGTAGAGGTGTTTTCATGGGAATTTATTGAATATATTTTTTGACTCCAGTATATATTATAGTAAAAATCGCACAAAATATAAATAAATTTAATCTTGTTATTTTTATGATACTACACATATCAGTCGTTTCCAACACGTTTCTATTTTGCAGAATGGATTGATGTCAGCCTTGCCCTATCTGACGATGTGGGTCCTAAGTTTCCCAATGAGTTGGTTTTCCGATTATGCCCTGCAGAAAGGTGTTCGAAGAGGTGTAGTTAGAAAAGTTTGCAACACTATCGCACACTGGGGGCCAGCAATAGCTTTGATTTGCCTTGCCGCGGTGCCAATCGACAGTCCCGCTGTCGTCGTAACCATGCTCGCAATAGCGGTGGGATTAAATGCTGGAGCGCTTTGTGGATTTCAGATAAATCACGTCGATCTGAGCCCTAATTTCGCTGGGACAATGATGTCCATTACCAACTGCATTGCGTCAGTAATTGCAATAATCGCGCCTCTAATTTGTGGAGTTATCGTACAACACGAGGTACATTCGATCATAATATTAGATACTGTCCGCCCGTCGGAAGATGGGTAGGTAAAGTGTTCACACTATCGACTTCCCTACCATCGCACGCATTGTCGCTATTGGAGGAAGACGATGACGAAGTATTCTTTGCCTACCCATCGGACGAACTGTATTTGAACAAGCTTCTGCTGTTTATTGATAAATGGCAGGACTTTCATTTCATTTACTTTCAATTATCTTATTTTTTCAAAATAATATTATTAATAATTAATATCTACTTGCATGTTCTAATATGAAAGCAATCGGTGATAATTAGACTGCGGATTTTTATGCAAAATAAAAATTTTTTGCATTGATTATGGGAAGCAGGAATAACATAAACATTCATATTTCATCCCTTAACGATTTTGTTACATTAAAAGCAACATTACAACATTCTCGAATTTTTAAAATCTTTTACTGTTTTACATTTGACCCAACCAATTTCTTCATAACTGCATAAAGTTCCGCAGTCTAGTGATAATTCTGTATTTTATTATCTAAAGCACGCAACCACTAGACAGCGGACCTTTACGTAAAATAAAAATTGTCTACATGATGAATCACAACAAATCGGAGTGAAATAGAAATTAATTCTTTTTCTTAATATGTTTAATCGGTTAGGAACAATATAACAGTACATTTAAATTTCTTAAATGTTTTTACTATTTCATAAACGCATAAAATCTGCTGTCTAGTAAACACAATCGATCATATTCTCTATTTTTCTATACAAACGAAAGACTCTAGTTTACGAACGGCAGGAATTTCTCCAGTATCTAATAATTTTGTTATAAAAATGCTTATATTTACAGCATGCTTTATGTGCATACGTTTCTTTTTCAGGATAACAAGTCGGAGTGGTCAATAGTATTCTATCTTTCCGCTGTCGTTTACATTATAGGAAATTCAGTTTTTATTATGTTCGGTCAGGCCGAAGTTCAACCATGGAATGATCCCGCAATTCCGAAGACTGCGTAGAAAATACTGGCGCGTTATGTGTACATACTGTGTACAGTATATTAGAACCTCGATCGTTGCAAGGGACAGTACCGGAAACGCGTGCAAAAGTCGAAGTTGTGCAACGAAAGAGGTAACAACAATCGTAGTACAGTAAAGTCGCGATTCTTGTCGTACCTCGTAAGATAGATTGCAGAAATCGTTCGAATTTAGTGTCTTGCAATGTTACGGTCTTGTTGAACGGTATTTATACTTCGTCCTAGTATAACGAGTTCCTATAAACACATTCCCAAACCGTTCTGGCGAGCGATTTTGTGTACAGCTGGTAGACAAAATCCAAAGAACTCGTAACATTGTTTTGCGTACACAATGAGTAGACTGTGGATCTTTATGCAAAATAAAAATCGGTTGCATCGACTGTAAGACGCAGAAGCTACATAAAAATGTCTTCCTTCTTTTAATTATGTTGTTTAATAAATTATGTCGTGTAATTAAGTTGAAACTGATACGTTGATGTGCTTAAATGTTTTCTCTAAATTGTGCGTGCCTATTTTTGTTGTAAATGCATAAAGTTCGTAGTCTAATAATGAGAGATCGCAAAATCTGGACCGTTCTGCTACGAAATGTCAATGTTGCCAAAGTGGAGCTTTAACTCTCCTCGAGCTTTAACGCGATGTCCATTTAAGTTTTACCGCAGGAATACTCTGAGAACTTGTTCCACGAGTTCATTACGTTTTGTACATCTGTTACGGCCATGAGTTAGTTCATTAAGGACGAATGTGGTATGGATTATGAATTACTGATCGTCCATCAGAAGAGGCCAGTGAGAAAGTTGTCGGGACCACGTGACATCCCTACTCCGCGCTACACGTCTTCCACTATTGGCCGAATCGTTTTTGGTAACGCCAATTCCTGCTAGAATCTAAGCGTAAGAGTGGGAGTGCCGAAATCACTGCCATCTCCTGATGGACGATAAGTATGACCACTTGCAGTATGCATGGTAACAGAATAACGTTCCGCAAAATTCGGAAACCGTTTTTAGTCGAACAATTTGACGACGAAGTTTAGCATTTAGGCGGTAATCCTGCTCGATAATGATTTTCGTCGGACGTGTTCGCAGTTAGAGAAGACTCATTAATAGATACTCAATATTGGCCGAACGTTGCCGTAATTGGTCTCACTCTCGTCCTGAGAAAACCTGACTGATTCATCGATAGAACTTTCGTCAGAATATGCAGGACTACAGTAGTAGTCATATTAAATATTAAATAATAATTTCTTTCTTTTTTAATGATCTCAATAAAATAACATACTGAAATTCTTGAATTCGATTAGGTTCTTGCACATGAAATGTCGGATTTTAGAATTTAAATACATATTATAAAGTGTTTTGATCGAGTCGTTTACAGGATTGTAAGGGTGCGGGATTCGCGTTCTCATTTCTCGATAATATAAAAATGGGGTTTTTCTGTAGTCAAGAACGCTAGATAATAGATCGATCTATGGTGCCATGGCCCTCAAAAGTCCTATTTTTTCGTTTACGAGGCGTAATTTGCATTATTCGGCAGCACGTAGCTATGAAAATAGCTAGTTGTACGGTTCTGAATAATGCAAATTACGCCTCCTAAACGAAAGAATACAAATTTTGAGGGAGATAGCGCCCTAGATCGATCTTTTATCTAGCGTTTTTGACTACTGAAATACCCCGTGTTTGTATTATCGAGAAATGAGAACTCGAGTCCCGCACCCTGGCAGTCTTGGAAAAAGGAGTCTACGCTAAATTTGATTTTGTTTAACGCTACTGTTGACAATCGGAGAGCTCATATGCAACGATCTATTATTAATCTTTGTACTATTTTAAATTGCATCAACTCATTTTTTCCGTAAAGGTATAAAATCCGAAATCTATGCATTACTTCGATACTACTGACATTGCATTTGGTAAAATGACGAATCAATGGTAAATCGATATATGTAGCTAGAATTAAACGGTAACAATTGCTGAATTGTTAATGTAAATGATCGTATTATTAATGGTTAGTACTCTAATCAATTCGAATGGTTATTATCATAATAGCCGTTGTTATAGATATAGTTAAATAATACACAACGTGGCACAACATAGAAATAACGTAGTTAGAACAACGATAAACAAATAATAATGATAATTCTCTAACGTTCGTTGTAATGTCGGCAATAATGATTGCGACAGGCACAAGACATGAACGATGATTCATGACGATTATAATTAGACTGCGAATATTTCAGCGAATGCATGTTATCATAGGAGACAGAGTATCCTAGGAGATGGAATATTTTCGGGATCACACGAAAACATTTTTTCATTTCACATAATTTACATGTTACATATCTCCTGCATACTTTTTGTAAATATTATTTTCATTTTGATGTTTCATGTACGCACATTCATTCGATTGATTGGCTCATAAATAAATTTATAAATTCTTATAAATGCCATGTATTCGGACTGGAATGAATGCATTTAATCATTTTTAAAAGGCTCTCATATATTTTCAATGGAGTTGAAAGTATAATCACTATACTGCGGATCTTTGAGCACAGCACAGGCCTGGTCTGACTGGGAAATTGTCCGGGCGAGGCAAACAATAGACGTGATTAATTTATTTAAAAATTCATAAATTTATTTAAAATTCGGGGCCCTATGATATCTCGAGGCCCCACGCGGTCGCTTAGTCCGCTTACCGTTAGATCCGCCACTGGGTTTTGCCTAACATATTCTTCAACGCGATAAATAGCTTAGAAGATATTCAGGAAAAAAGATGATTTCGACAATAAAATTTGTGATTTATTTATTAATATTGAAAAATTTTATGGCAAACGAGACTCATCTAGCTCGATGAATGCGTAGTCGTAGTCGTTAGTGTTTGATAGTGGATCATTGATAGTGGACTGGTAGTTGCTTAACGTAGAGGGCGTAAGAAATCGACTGGTTTTTAACGATGTCGGTATTTCAGATCATGCGACTCGAAAGTTACGAGTCTAAACTCCACATGGTGGGCTGAGAATCATAGTGGTGTAAGTTACATGTACATTTCGAGTAAAATAATGTGTTGCGTTTGTTATAAAAGAACTCCATATACGCATTGAGGTTGCAAAAACACACCTATGGATTCAGAAAACAATAAAATATTTCTGTATGGGAAAAATACAGCACGAAACGGAATTGTATAAATGTACAAGCGAATTAGCTAATGAAGATTTACTTATACAGGGTGATTCTTATAAAGTGATCGATTAAACTATCCCTGAAATGGATAGACATACGAAAAAATCGATTCAACGAAAAATGTTCTGCTCGGAGGAGGATATCTACTGATGTGTGCGTCGGCGTTCTAGGTGGAGGATCCTAGGTGATCCCGAGGTCTTTAAAAAAGAACAGGAGTGGAAGGGAGTCCGGGAAATAGCGAATAGCGGTACCCTGAATGTCCTCAAGGACATTAGAGAGGAGAAAAGGGCTCTCAGTCCAAGACGTGTGGTTTTTTTAGTGGGTATTGGGGACACCGACCACCTGTGTCCCCGGGGCCCACACTACCCCTTCTGGGTGTACTTAAATGTATTTTTTCACGCATCTTTAAAGAAAATAAAAAAGGTGATCCCAAGGTCAATTTAATTTATCAATAGTTATGCTACACATTGTATTTTTTCATAGATCATAAGTGTTTTTACAGAAATTTCGTCTATTGCACTGTCTTATTGAAATAAACATATTTCGATTACTTTCTCTGATATTTATTATTTGAAACGTACCCAGCTCTGGTCGTAAGCATAGTTAGGCGCCACTGCATGTATTATCCTTGTCCTAGAACTTCGTGTATTGTGATAGTGTACGAAGGTCTGTTTAGGACCGATCCATTACGGAATGTGGTACAGGTAAAATTGCGTAAGAAGTGACATCGACGGTAATGTCACAGAATATTAATAGCATCAATTTGCAATCCCATTATCTTGTAGTAGTTGTTTTCGCAGCAATTCGATGGTCTTAATTTGTATGAGAATGGGACCTGTTGGAAAGTTTTGTTTCCTCTGTCTTACCCTCGATCAAGTGTAATTAATCCCTGTCATCGCATACTGACTGCCATGTCTCTGTGGTAATGTGCACTGCAATGCACGATGCATATTCGTGTACAAACTGTTGACACGAATGGTACGTATGCATATGTTCCTTTAAATAATTACGAAATTGAATTCACTCAGATTTTGTACGATTTTGTAACATTTTTACGACTTTTACATCGGAATAACTTTTTTTTAAAGTGAACCGGACCACTTCACCTTTTCTGTGAAGATAGAACAATTAATTTAACAGATGCTGTGAGATGAGAAACACGTTAGAAAATAGTACAAGTTGCTTTTTATAATTTTTCAATTTGAGCCTGTAATGAAAAAAAATTTGTTTTGTGCATTTATGCCAGTGATATATATTCTGGAAATGTCTGAAATGTTATGAGCTGCAAACGATTAAAAATTTAGTGTAGCATTTAGTATGCAGGATGTCTCAACTGAAGGAGGCCATCTAAATATCTCCTTTTTTTTGTCCGGTTATTTTTTCACCTCCTTCAGCTGAGACACCCTGTATAATGAGAAAAATGGATAAATTTGAAGGATGAGCACATAATAGGATAAAATTTTTTAACATTCTTACGGACTTCAATTTGTAACATGTTTTACCTTAAAAGATAAGGTTTCTCTGCTGCTGAATCATGAAAAAAATTTCTCAGGCTAACACCTATTGTGTAAGCCTAAACATTATTATGTATAATTACAGAGGGAGTGAAATAATACGTACACCAGTTGCAAACAGGAGATTACAAGAACTGAGATATGGATTCCCGTCATTCTACTGCTTTTGTTACTCATCACTTATCTATCTGAAAATAATATGCAAAGATTCGTTATTAAAATCATTACGTTCACAGTAACGGAAATAACACAAAATTTTAGAAGGATGTAATATTTGCATTGTAAACGGAAATATCGCATTTATAATGAATTCTATAATGCAAATTGAAGACATTTTATTCGTCGATATTTCTTAAAATTTGATTCAATATTTATTAATGGTAAAATTTCCTGGGTAAAATTTAGTTTTATTGGGTAGTATAATGCGAAAATCACGTTTTAAACTTGAAAATCCGGTTTTAGATGCTAACGTTAATGTGCAATTGACCATTTGACTACAGACATTAACTTTAAAACTTCCGATCACCTCGGGCTACAAGATGAAGTAATCGTTCGGTGAACATTGTATGCGTTGTGAGAAAACGGAATAAGTATTTATGATTCACATTTTCTACGAATATTATTTATTTTGCTTAGTTGAGGGAATATTTTATTTTGCTATATTTGATTATTATTTATAAAGTCACAAGAAACAAACATGGCATTTAACAGATATTCTCATTCAACATCCTAAAGTTACTTTTGAATAACCCGTTTCTAATATTTTTGTAGTAGCTGTATAGTATAAATAATTGTTTACTGTTCCAATTATAATCCTATTGTTTTGGAAATACTGGAGTTCGAAATCCGGTTATCCTAAATCTCGATTTTCACGTTGACCGATATGCTGTATATACAGGGTGAACATTATAAATCGTTACAGACCAATATCTCCAAAAATATTGATTATACTCAAAAATGTTTCAGATGAAAGTTGTTCAGTACAGAGGGGAACATCATGCGGTGGAGCTTTTATTTTTACCGGTGAACACTCCAAGGTGAGGTGAAGGTTAACATTCTTTTCTTAAATGGAATGTCCCATTTTTATACCATAGATCGATAGAATATCAAATTCTGAGCATAAAAGTGTTGACCTTCATATGTCCTGAACCTAATAGTTAACGAGATATTATCCAAAGTAAAAAGAAAATTGTTTCGATAATATCTCGTTAACTATAAAATTTAGGACATATGAAGATCAACACTTTTATACTCAGAATATGACACTCTATCGATCTACGGTATAAAAATAGGTCTTTCCATTAAAAAAATCAAGGTAACCTTCGCCTCACCTTGGAGTGTCCATCGGAAAAAATAAAAATCCCACCACACGATGCCCCCCTCGGTACTGAACAACTTTCAGCTGAGACATTTTTGAGTACAATCAATATTTTCGGAGATATTCGTCTGTAACGATTTATAATGTTCACCCTGTACATTATCTACGAAACGATGAATTTACAGAATTCACTAACAGCGGCTTTTACGTTAAAAGATTAGTGCGTGACGCCATGATTTTTGCCAAGAATTTTATCAACATAAATATCGATGTCTCGGGATTGTCAGGAGATTGTCTTCTGTTATAACAGATTTATCGGGCCACGGATCATTTTGATTTATATCGGCCGCTTGATCATTGCAATTACAAAATTGCTATTTAATCTACAAGCAGCTGCTTCTATCTCTGCGAGGTGTATCTCGGTCGTAGTTTTTTCTAGTGAACAATTTCCACGGTGCCGATACTCCAGCAGTAGTATTTAAATCTTATTAAGCGATCAAATCATTATATAACTCCCAGCGCATTCGTCGTTTACTGCTCATCCTGGATTCCCTGTCGCATCGGCATATTCTCGAGCACGATCGTCGCGGTTTCGAACAAATTATATTATGCTTTTTAATTACATAACGAAGAAAAAGTGATAACCACGCGGCCGTGTCTCTGTGTCTGCGCACTACGTTGTATACTTATTATATGTATGTATACGCTCGGCGAGCACACAAGTGTCGACCGGAAGAGTGGGAGAATCCCTTTTCGGTGATGGACTATAAAACCACGATCAACTGATTGATGGATCGTAGTGTCTTTTTCGCGAGTTAGCTCAGAACTCGACCCTACCGAAGAAATCGTGTGGCGCGAACCAATTCCGTTATCAACATGACGCACTCGCACAGCATGAAGAGGGTATCCGTAATATCCATCTCGGAAAAAATGAAGATACCGGCAACAAAACCAGAAGGTATTCGCGGCAGTTTTGTTTCTCCAATTTTTCGATTAGCACATCGCCTCGGCAGACGGCACAACTGAGCGGCGCGTTGTGTAATATTTTCCGAATTGGAACACAACAATACCGATCGACGTTCGAGTGGTAGTTCTTCGCGATCATTATCGCGGTTCCAAGTTGTTCTGCGGCGTTAACGGTACCGTCCGACAATCATCGCCACTTTTGGGGAAACTACCACAGCCTACGATTCGTCGCGTCTACGAACGCAGACACGTTCCACGAGTGTATCAATAATCCGGACAAGATAATGTACGTAATCGATCTGATCGTGATTTAGTGACGGTAATCACAGATAACGCGTTACTTGTTACCACTTCTGCAAAGATTAGCCTTGTTTGTCCTCGTTCGGAATCGTGATTTTCACATGCTGGGGAACTCCCGCTTGCAAAACGATTCCACGTCACGATACACGCTTGTATTTTTGAAACGTGGGTCCGTAGACTGGTTGGCTGTTTCGATAGACTCGTCGAAATTTTCGTTATGATATTCGTGTAGACAAACGTCAAATTTAGTGTCGATTTATGCATCTGCGACTCGCAGTTTCTGCTGCGTTCGCTTCCACGAGTGTCACCTGAGTGATTCGGTAAATACGCTCCCTAGTTTGAATAGTGAGGGACGTGGAAAATCGTCTAGGACCGATACAGAAAAAGTTTCCCCGGGAGCGGCGATAGTAACTCGGCAAATACGCTTCCTGGTGGTTTGTCATCGCGTTTTATGCTCTATTTAAACTGTAAACAACGTCGAATATCATCTAGGACCGATATAGAAAAAGTTTTCCCGGGAGTGGTGGGAGCTCAGACAAATTCTCGACGCAGAACCGCCGACCTTTGAAAGGAATACATCGACTATTCTCTAATAACTCGGTAAATACGCTTTCTAGAGGTTTGTCATTGCGATATATGCAGTTTTATGCTCTATTTAAACTGTAAACAACGTCGAATATCATCTAGGACCGATATAGAAAAAGTTTTCGCGGGCGCGGTGGGAGATTAGACAAATTCTCGACGCAGAACCGCCGACCTATGAAAGGAATACATCGACTATTCTCTAATAACTCGGTAAATACGCTTCCTAGAGGATTGTCATTGCGATATATGCTGCATAATACCTCGTTTAAACCGTCAATAATGTCGAATATCATCTAGGACCGGTACAGAAAAAGAGCTATCCCGGGAGCGGCGATAATAACTCGGCAAATATGCTTCCTGGTGGTTTGTTAGCGCGATATATGTAGTTTTATGCCCCATTTAAGATGTAAACAACGCCGAATATCGTCTAGGACCGATACAGAAAAAGTTTTCCCGGGAGCGGTGGGAGATTAGACAAATTCTCGACGCAGAACCGCCGAACAACACACCGCCGTACTTTGAAAGGAATACATCGACTATTCATTCGTTAATAACTCGGCAAATACGCTTCCTGGTGGTTTGTCATCGCGATATATGCAGTTTTATGCCCCATTTAAAATGTAAACAACGTCGAATATCGTCTAGGACCGATACAGAAAAAGTTTTCCCGGGAGCGGTGGGAGATTAGACAAATTCTCGACGCAGAACCGCCGAACTTTGAAAGGAATACATCGACTATTCTCTAATAACTCGGTAAATACCCTTCCTAGAGGTTTGTCAAAACTTTGGCATACTTGCATCAACATCATTGAATTTATATAATTCATTTACACTTGGCAAGTATGTCAAAATTTGATTGGTATTACCCGGTTTTGTTGAACGATTAATTTAACTTACAGTATTTTACAGACGCAAAATTTCTCTTGAAAATGAAGTTGAGAACAATTTAAATTGCAAAATTGTTTAGAAGTAACATTTGATCGAACCTGTGGCGCCGAAATCATTAAATTGTTTATTAAAATTGCTAGCTTGATTTTTCTCGGAAATAGACTTAGGCAACTTTCAAAATAAACGGCTCAAATGTGGAATCGCCCCCTTTTCTGTCGAACTACAAGAAATTTTATTATAATTAATGATCGTGGTGTTTTGCACACGGTCCGCAGTCGAGTAATAAGAAGATGCGAAGGCAAAGCGCCCGTTAATTAACTATTTAAAGTACGTTTGAACTTGGAGTTGTCGAATCGCAAGGACTATTCGGAGCACGATGTACGCTTGCAAGCAACGCGGTACAAGATAATGAATTTTCGTGCAACGTGTGTAGCATACGTACGTGACGATCGCTTTGAATTCCAAAACGTGACGTCAACGATTCGCCTCAATGTCAGATTTCTCGCGATGTCCTAGAGACGCAAAATGAACGATTTGTTCGTCCGCATTCTCTGCATTGCTTGGCCATGGAATGCAACAAACACATGCTGCTGCGGTTGTTTCTCCGCGCGAGAGCATGCGCGATGATAAGTGTAACATATAAATAGACTGCGAATCTTTATGCAATTATGGGTTTTGAAAATTTTCAAAAAATGCTAGGATACAAAATTCTACAGTATTTAGTACGATTTTTATTTATTTCAGATCTAAAATGATTACTACCACGGAAAATAAGATTCAATTTTACCACGCTTATATTAGCTTGCCGTGTTGTTGTTGTTGTATGCGTCAAATCTTGTAATCGAATTTTAAACCTCTCCCCATAGTCCAATTTTGCTGAAATTTTGTATACTCACATTGCTTCCGATGACAATAAAAGTAGAAAATAAAATATATAAAGAAACGTTTAAAAACCACGCTTGTATTAAAATGCACTAAAAAGGAGTAAATAATTTTTTTCCTGGTTCTCCATAAAATACCGAATCCAGTTAAATGATTAATAATATTTTTCCCCAAAATTTTAAGCGGTTAGTTCAAAATTTCTTCTGTTATGAAATTAGTGTCGGAATAGACAGAAAAATTTAATAGAAATTTTAATAAAATCTATACAATAAACTATAAACTTGTATAAGACTATAAAAATAAAAGCATAGAGTGCTAAACTCTATTGACGTAATCTTCGTGGACGCTGAACTAATAGCTTAAAATTTTGGGGAAAAATATTATCAATCATTTAACTAGATTCGGTAATTTCTGGAGAACCAGGAAAAAATTATTTTCTCCTTTTTAGTGCATTTTAATATAAGCGTGGTTTTTAAGAAGTTTTTTTATATATTTTATTTTCTACTTATTATCTTACTACTTTCTTCAAATTCGTCTAGCAAAATTGAAAATTGCATAAACATCCGCAGTCTACTTACAAGTGTAACCAAAGTGCAGAATGGCTCTTTCTGTTTGTGTATCCCCCGAGACTGACTCGACGATGCGGGTCAACACTCAAGTCGCGATAAATTCAATGAACTTTCTTCTCCCGCATAAGGCTAGAACATGAAATTAAATTTAGATTGCACTGCTACACGCGGTACATAGGTCATGTGCGTGTCAGATCGTCCACGCATGTGGATAGTGGAGGATCTGCATGATTTTATTACGACGTTTATTAAAACAATGTGCTTTTAGTACAACTAAGTGGATGCTAGATGGATTAACACTAAATTATCGCCTGATCAAACTCTTGACCATCATAGAATCACTCGATTTCTGGCGGTTAGGTTAAAGGAATAGCTTACATTAGAAACGTCAGGAAAACTGATGAGTTCGCGCGAAGGATTCTTAAAAATATTTTGAAAATATTGATAAATGACTTCCATTCTGGTACCACTCCTTCGTTAGTTTTTCCCTTCTTCGTGTATCCATTTTCCACCGCTGCCTCTGTTACGGATTTATCGTTACTTTCCGTTACGGGATCGTTCCGCTTTTGAATTTTGCATGTGCCAAACAGAACGAACACAAGATTTCTAAGGAACTAAATTACAGCTGATAAGAAGAATGTATTTCTCGATTGCAACATGTGTGACTGAAAAGTCACTAAAAAATATTAGTAATAATATTTCACAGCAGAGTCTGAGCGATGTGATAACGTATATTGATTAAAAGTATTGTTTGACATCAGATTCGTCAATATCTTATCGGCTATCGTTAATTGAGGTAAACATATTATTTGATTGAATTGATAGTTGGTTGTATATCTCCTGTCCACTTAAATAGGCCATGCGTTTCGCCGAAGGTGTATGCAATTACATTCTGGTGTATTGTCCCGATTAATAAAGTGTAAATGGATTGACCACAGTCGCTGTAAATTCACGCATTTGTATACAGGTTGTCCCAAAATTCCTTCAACAGCCGCGAATGGGAGGTTCCTGAAATCATTTAAAGCAACATTTTTCTTTACAAAAATGTTATCCGCGGCTCTGTTTAGGAGTTATTAACGAAAAATACGGTCCAATCAGAGCGCGACCTAGACGCGAGTTGGAACTGTCGGCTCGGCGCGCCTATTGTCTATTGGCCGACTGTGCCAACTCGCGTCTAGGTTGCTCTCTGATTGGTTCGTATTTTTCGTTAATAACTCCTAAACAAAGCCGCGGATAACATTTTTGCAAAGGAAAATGTTGCTTCAAATGATCTCAGGAACCTCCCATTTCCGGCTGTTGAAGGAATTTTGGGACACTCTGTATAGTAAACAAACAGGCAACTCTCATTATACACACGAATTACGTTGTTCTTGTGTTGGGCAAAATTAAATAAATTAAAAATACACCTGCTTGACTTTCGATTCCTGAAGAGCATTCTTTTTCTATGAGTGTAAAGAAAACAACACATCGACATTAGAAGTCTGCGACGTTTGAATAAAATGTGGTGATTAAGCGAAACACGATTTCTAGCCTCTACCCACGCCATCCGCAAGTAGAAGCATCACTTTATCGTGTAGAGTATTATATTTTCTGCTGCATGGTTAATTTTATAAATGAATTGAACAACATCTTTGCGAAAACTGGCGCATATTAGATGCTTCTAGTCGTCGTCTCAATATTCGCCGTAAAAGTACAGTTATTTATCATGCCCTTCATAATTTGCAGCCTGGTTCGGATGTAGACATGTGCAAATTTCTTTGATGGCCTTCGGCTTTATGTGCTGTTATGCTGTTCGAGTTACTACATCCGTGACACTGGAAGCGATGACCAATGCTACCTCTGCAAATCCTGACTTTGAAGTATGAATCCTCTTTTATTTTAATTTTTTTTTTAATCTTAATATTCCGTGGTATGATGGGGTTATTCTGCCGTAAATCTATAGGTTCCCCCAACACAAAGCAGAGAGACTGATTTTTCTCGTAAACCAATTAATCAGGCTCGATGAAATCTTCAGCATATATGTATACGTACAGGGTGGTCCATTTATCTTGAGACAGTCAATTATTACGGAAACCAGTAGGAATATAAAAAAATGTTTTATATAAAATATTCTTCATATGAAGGGGCACATTTAATGATGCTATGCAAATTTTTCCATAATTGTCCTTTAAGGGTCAGATGAAGGACAACTTCATTTTTTCACAAATGGAAACCCATATTTTTTATTTCATATTCTTATTCCACATCGAAAAATAATAATATTTATTCTATAAATAGGAAGAAAATTTGTCCGAAGAGGTCCAATTAGGTCCATTAAAAGATATACCTTGCAAATTCCAAGGAAGTATATCGATTTTATTCATTTCATTAATTATTAATTTTTAATACATTGCGAGCAAACATCCTCAACTAACAGCGTTAATTGTTACCCCAAACAACTGTTTTTCATTTACACAAAAGCGGCACAAGAAATATTAAATAGGATAATCAGGACACCTCGATGAAAAAAAGCAATTTTCAGCTGAAAAATACTGCATCCCAAATGTCTATCTTTGTCAATTTATATTAACTATAGTTTTTGTGGACAAACATTAATTTTTTCAGCTTCGATGTTGATGGACATTTAGGAAGCAATACAAAATTAGAAATCGATATGAGAGAGTCGACTCTCGCGTGAAATATCACTAAATTTCTCGATCCAGCCCACTGTGCGGCCACGTGACGCGTTTCGTCTTCGTTGTGCACCAACGGTACATAAATTCGGTACTGGTAGAGAGGGCAGTGCCGGATTAAGCAAGCGCGAGGCCCGTAGCAAATGTTATGGTGGGGCCCAAGGCTTTGCATCAGAGCCGCTCGTGTGTAAATGTAGCGCACCTTTGCGACAACCACAATGAATGAGCTTTTTATTAGGAAAACTATCTGTGCCCCCTGGCATACGGTGCTTAATCCGGCCCTGAGAGAGGGTGTAACTTCAATTCCCCTAATTTGGCGACTCTGCATCACAGAAGTCCTCTAATTTCGTTTGCCTTTGTTTCGTAGCAATTCGAATGGAACAATTCGACGAAGGACATAATCTTGAGCTCCTTCTTCTGGGGCTACGTGTGCACGCAAATTATTGGAAGTATCATTGGCCGCCGTTGGGGGGCTCAAAAGCTGCTTTCAATTGCGCTGCTTATTTGCGGCTTGGTAACTCTCCTCGTGCCTCCGGCAGCAAAGTATAGCGGTTGGGAAGCAGTATGCGTCTCAAGAGTAATCGCAGGCTTTTCCCAAGGCACTATACTACCTTCTCTTCATACACTACTTTCCAAATGGGTACCCATGGAAGAGAGAGGTCGAATGTGTAAGTATTAAACATGTTTCTGTCTCATTATTTTGTCCAGCATTGTAGGCATTATTAAATTACAACTGTTTTAAATTTCCCCTACTCGTTCGATCATAAATGCATAAAATTCGCAGTCTAATGAGTCTAATCATTGGACTGCGGATATTTATGACAAATCAAAATTGTCTGCATCGATTGCAAGGGATAGGAAATGAAATGAAATGGGCTGTGTTTCCGTTTACGTCCAACCTCAGAATTGGATGATATTTTGGGAATAGGTTCTTTTTTCACTACAATGATGATTGTTAGAAGGATTTGTGGCGACTCCAAAAAAATTGTTTACCATTTCAATGTCACTTTCTACCTAACCGACCTACCGACTCTCTTATCTTATGTCCGTGCTGTGCGTATGCGTCAGCATGATTCATTTATTAATTTATTTATTATTTTATTTTAATTATATGTATACTTATAGTAACCTGTACAGTAAATTCTCTATAATCGCAAATGCCTCGGGGGGATTTGTTTGCATTTATCGATCTTGGTCCTACTTTTTTCGAGCTTCAAAGGCCGAGCCGAACGTAGAGAAGGAACCAAAGGCCGAGCCGAACGTAGAGAAGGACAGCGCGTGTAACGCGAGACCACGCGCGGACCTTCGAGCTGTGCCGGCGACTGCGACTCTCCGCGTCTCTTTCTTTCATATACGCTGTCCTTCCTTGCGTTCGAAACTCTCATCGTCAATTAAACCACTAAATTCAGTTCATATTATATCGTGTTTGGTATCATTTTGCATTAGAAAAATGCCAGGAATATGTTGGTGAAAGTCCCATGAAAAAATAATGGAAAATAAAGAAGATAGAATTTTGGTATAACGTTATGATGACTCACGGGCGTTTGAACTGTGCCGACGCTGCGACTCTCCGCGTCGCGTTAGTAGTGGTTCACACCGATATACCGAGCCGAGATCAGTGTATTGAGTTGGAGGGGATATTTCATTGGCGTTTATCGTACATGCCCAGTTTGCGATTATAGAGAATTTACTGTAATAGAGAGAGTCGGCAAGTCGGTAAGGTAGAAAGTAAAACTGAAATGGTAAAAAATTTTTTTTCGAGTCGCCAAAAATCCTCCTGACAATCATCATTTTAGTCAAAAAAGAACCTATTCCCAAAATTTCATCCAATTCTGAGGACGGACGTAAACGGAAACTTCGCCATGAAATGTCCGATTTCAGAATGCAACTCTTATAAAACGTTTCGATCAAGAAATGTTATTATTAGACAGCGGATTATATGCATTTATGACAAAAATAAAAATCCGTAGTCTATTAATCATAACGGTGACTTTTCGCAGAATCTACTGTTTCGTACAAGCCATTTTACATTCGTCACGGTTGTTTCAGCGACGTTTGTCTACGCTGGGGGCTGGATCGGAAACGTTATCAGTTTGCTCAGTTCCGGTCTACTGTCAGTCTCCTCTGCAGGCTGGCCCAGCTGCTTCTACGTTTGGGGTGGTATGACTATTCTATCCGGTATACTATTCTACTTTATTGGCAAAGAATCACCAGCTGAACATCCGAGCATCCCTCAGGATGAGAAAGAGTACATTGAAACTAGTCTGGGAGTGACTGAAACTGAAGAGGTAGGCAGAGTGGATACTGTATTTCGAATTAATGTGTTAGGCTGTGGGTTTTTATGCAAAATAAAACTTGTACAAGTCAATTGTACGGAACAGAAATTTGTTACAAATACCTAATTTTCTCTCTGTGTTCGGTTGCACCATTGGTTTTCAAACACTGTGAATATATGGGGATAATGATGTATTTAGAATCGAACGAATGATGACGTTTCAGAAATTACCTACTCCGTGGATAGCAATGTTTACCAGCATTCCTATGTGGGCACTGTTGGTGACGCAGTCCGCTCATAATTGGGGCTTCTGGATGCTGTTAACAAAGATCCCGTCATACATGGCATCCGTCTTACGCTACGACATCAAACAGGTAACAAAAAGAATGTAGAAAATTCTACTTATTCATAAAGTATAGAACAAGCCAGTTAAAAATGCCATTGTTCGAGTTAAACGGACGATGGATCGAACTGAGATCGTTCGTGGCCTTTTTCATCGATCCTTCCCCTTTTTATCGACGTTCAAGATTAACGGGAACTGGAAGCACACTTTGGTATAAACAGATAGCACACATAAAGATCTAAAAGATTCTAATTTATACACTAAATTAAACTCAATTAAACTAAAAGAAAAATGAAATTGCACTACATCAACCAGTTTAGTTTTAGTTTGCCAGTCTAGCTTTGTACTAGAAATACATACCAACAATTATTTTATATTAATTTCTAGTAGCATCATGTACATTTTATTTTATTATTTTGATTTTATGGAATTTTTGCTGCATTAATAGCCAAAGCGTTAAATATTTATGAAAAATTTCGATTTCGGATTGCTCGAATAATTGATCACCGACGTGTCAATTTTTATACTTTTCAGAATGGTATGCTGACGGCGCTGCCTTATCTTACGGCATGGATTCTTAGTTTTCCGACTAGCTACGTCGCGGATCTTATTATAAAAAAGAACATCGTCTCGGTTGGAGCTTCGAGGAAGATTTGCAATTCGATCGGTCAGTGGATCCCTGCAATAGCTTTAATCGGCCTCGGATACGTTGACAAGGACCACCATGAAATAGCAGTGGCGATTCTAATAGTCGCTGTTGCTAGTAACGTGGCCGTTTACTGTGGTCACAACGTGAATCACATGGATCTCAGCCCAAACTTCGCCGGCAATCTCATGGGCATTACAAACACTGTTGCGAACGTTTGCAGCCTTTTGGCTCCGCTGATTGCGAGTGTCGTTATTACGGAACCGGTGAGTACACAGCCACAGGAATGCCTCGATATCAGAGTTGGGCATTAATCGATTAAAATTTTAATCATGATTGATTGATTAATGTGTACGATTAAAAAAAGAAATCATCGAAAAAAAATATAGACCAAATGACAATACACCTAAATTCAGTTTACATTTTTTTCAGTATTCATATACAGTTTTGATTCCGTATTTCATTCCGAAATTTCAGCAGTTAATCATTAATCAATTATCTGATTGACGATTACAATTGAAAAGAATGTAATCGTTAATCGCAATTAACGACTAAAGAGATAGGAGATTAATTGTTAATTGCGATTAACGATTGAAGTAGAAATTTAGTCGTCAATCGCTGATTAAATTTTTGACCAACTCTGCTCGATATACACTACTATGCAAAGGACAGAAGCACCCGGCCATATTTAATAGAAAAGCGTAACAAAATAAAATAAGAATCATTGTACAATACAATTTCTACATAAAGATATTGTTTGTCATTATATCTTATAATTGTACTGGGCGCTTCCTTCTTCAGCTGCATTCGCCAATAATTCCCGTTTAAATATTCATTTGCTACTATTATTATGGGACAGAGGGAGTCTCAAATAAATTACTAAACATTCGAATATTGCACGAGTAAATTATATCAGTTTAATATGCATAAAATGAAAAAATTCGTATACAGGGTGTCCCAAAATTCCTTCAACAGCCGGAAATGGGAGGTTCCTGAGATCATTTAAAGCAACATTTTCCTTTGTAAAAATGTTATCCGCGGCTTTATTTAGGAGTTATTAACGAAAAACACGGACCAATCAGAGCGCGATCTAGACGCGAGTTGGCACAGTCTAGATCGCGCTCTGATTGGTCCGTGTTTTTCGTTAATAACTCCTAAATAAAGCCGCGGATAACATTTTTACAAAGGAAAATGTTGCTTTAAATGATCTCAGGAACCTCCCATTCGCGGCTGTTGAAGGAATTTTGGGACATCCTGTAGAATGGAAATATTCTAGATCAGAAGAAATGTTTAGTTTCCGTGTTAAAATACTTCCGAGTTTAAAGGGTTAATATCATTATAACACGAGGTTCTAGTACACTTCAGGTGTAAGATATTTTTCAGATATGTATCTCTTAATCACGTGGGAAAAGCGTTTGAGTACTTGTTTTGATAATTACGTAACTCTAGCAATACTTGTACAAATGAAGATCGATTTATCACACTGATCAGACTCCTCTATGAAATGTTATTGCTAATATTTCATTACATTTCAGTCGGACGTGTTGCAATGGAGGAATATATTCTTCCTGTCAGCTATAATTTACTTCCTCGGAAATGTTGTGTTCGTTCTGTTTGGCACAAGCAACATTCAAAAGTGGAACGATCCCGTGACGGAAAGTAAAGATAAATCTGTAACGGAGGCAGCGGTGGAAAATGGATACACGAAGAAGGGAAAAACTAACGAAGGAGTGGTAGCAGAATGAAATTAATGATACTACTACGACATCGTTGATGTCTTTTCGAGTCCTTGGTCGGACGGATCTCTCTTACACCTGTACAATTGACGATACTTAGCACCATTCACAAAGCCATTTATCAATATTTTCCAAATATTTTTAAGAATCCTTCGCGTGCACTCATCAGTTTTCCTGTCGTTTCTAATGTAAGCCATTCCTTGAACCTAACCGCCAGAAATCGAGTGATTCAATGATGGTGTTGATACTCTGGGTGAAAATAGACCCAGGTGCCTTCATCGGAGAGTTAGTGCATTTATTTTTTGACAGAGTTTCTCGCGCTGAAAATACATAATTATTTTCATGTATTGGCAGATACGAAACCTAGTTTAACCGTAATTCTTTAAGACGGAGCGTTTCAACTTGTCTAGATGACAGCAGTAATAATGTATTAATAATTTTGTAAATTAAGTTTTCCGCGCTTTATAGAGATACTTCTAGCAATAAAATGTATACAGTGCTGTAATTCTCGGAATATACTTAAACGTAGTTTCCGAACAATTTCGCAAGTGCGATTAAACGTGAAATTGGAAATTACAATGTTTTCTACTCCAAAATTGTAAGATTGATAGTAATCAAATTTCGAATGGTGATACCACTTTAATACATCAAGACTAATCCATTTGTGTATTTGTGAAGAGTGTTAAGAATGAAGCGAGTGTGTGTGTCTAGTATTGTAACATATAGCGTTCACCGTCGGAATGTTGGAGACAACATTATGTTTTTCCTGCTTGTATATAAACATTTGTGTGGATGAATTATATATAATATTTATTGTAAATATATAATAACTTATTTATTTGCGAATTCCTATGAAACAATACTAATAGTATTATAATAAATATGACCTTGCTACTAGTTAATATTTCGTACATTACTATATGAGCGATCAAATCTCCCGAAATCCTTAAAATGCCTTATAAAGAAATATACTGGATCGAAAGAAAAGTGTTTGAGCACTTTTCCGATTATCGAGAAGTTGTCTATATTCAATCTTCGATAATTTCGTTAAGAAAAATATAAGAATACACTTGGACTCGTGTTAAAACCTGACATCTCTGCTTTTGTATTCCATCATTCCATTTTTTCTGGGATACTTTTGCAAGATGTAGCATGTGAAATGACGGGGACACGTTTTTGATCGAAAATGCTGCAAACTGAAACGTCTGTAGATTCAAAAAGCTTGAAGCTTTCCCTTTATAACGATTCTTTAAAACTAATATGTATATTTAAGAACCAAAAACATTCATTTATCAATGCATAATTTATTCCGTATATATTTCGATGAACATTTTAATTAAGCTTGCACACATAAGCACATTAGTTGATAAGATTACATATACAGTTACGCACATAAGTGATCACTAGACTGCGGATCTTTATGCAAAATAAAAATTGTCTGCATCCATTGCATAAAATAACATCCTGAATTTTAAAAATTTTCCAACAATTTTGAATTTCATCTACTGAATTTTGCTTTATATGCATAAAGATCCGCAGTCTACTGATCACGCATAAGTAAGGTCAACTGATTACACTGTGTAAGGTTAGAAGATTGTGAAAACCAATAATAAAACTCGATTTTTATAACTATTTAACTATGTCAATAACGAAGATATGTTTTGTAAATCCATATAAATTACTCGTAGAAATTGATTAATTGGTTAATTATTTGTGTATTATAATTATATTATATAATCATATAATATCATGTATATATTCTGTAATTATATAATCGTATAGAATTAATATAATCATATATATACATATATTAATAATTATATGTATAATGATTAAAATTGATTAATTATTTTTTTTACTTTTGGCCTTACAGATAAATTGAAGTCGTTTGTCTGTGGTCTACTCATAAAAAAGGTATTCTATGACTAAAAATTGTATAAAATCTATAATTAAAAATCCTTATAGATAAAAAGTGTGTGTGATCAGTTGTATGCGTAACTGGAAAAATACACGCAATGTTTTATACACACTAGTTGATAAAAATACATATAAAAATGCATTCGCATATTGTACCCGTCATGTAATATTGCTATTGCTTATTTATTAGTTCGAAGTACTGTGATATCATATTGCCTCTTCTATTTTATCTGTTTTGAAGATTGAGAAAATCGCGTCTCATTTTGAGACACCCTACCACGCCTGATACTCTCTCTTTGACTTTATTTGTAACATATTATTTATAGCAGTAGATTAAAAAGATTCACAGTTTAGTCATATTTGGAACAGTCTCGTTTTATAATACTTTCACTCCATTGAGAACATAGAATATCTATTATCTCGACAGGATTTAATATTGGTGCTGATAAGTAAAATTGATTGCAAGTACTTGTTAATACGTGTCATTTTGCCGTAGCATGCAAGAAGTTTAGAAGAATATTTTGAATAGCATCGTGTTAAACATCGAAAAGATCAGAAGCAATGACATGAACGTCTTTGTAGTGCCGCTGGATACGAAGAACTGTTCATTGTCAAGGAACCAATCGTCGACTATACGTCCGTAGTTTGCGATCCATCTCATGTTTCTCATCGCATGTTGCACTATACTCTGCACGACGGTGTCGCTGGCTCTAATCGCAACGGCGAATTTGGACACCTGCGAAAGAAAACAATTAGAAAACGAATTGTAACCAGTACCTCCAAAATGTACGCGCGGGCGAGAATTAAGGAACATTATACGCCGTTTGGGGTAACAAATACGTAACACGGAAAGGTAATATTCCAAACCTAAATGTAGAATAACATTTATTTCGATTGTGCAGAGTGGTTCAGCTAAGTGCGCCACCTAAACAACTCGTAAATTATTTGGTATATGAACAAATGGTTGAAACGAAAGTGGCATGTCACGTAATAATTAATTTTTTCATGTTCCGTTTTTTTTTATGAGCATATGAAGGTAATTGATCATTACTTTCATTAAAAATCATTTAAAGAATATCCGAGTAACCATTAGATTGTTATACTGTACACTGTTTTGTTTTGAGCTTCGTATCTCGATAAAAAAGCAAAACTTCTTCTCAAACGTTCTTCGTATATCAAACGATTTACAAGTAAGTTGTTACAAGTAAGCTGTACAATAAAAAAATTGTATTGTATGTTTATGTTTGGAATGCTATCTCTTTGAGTGATATTTTATTCCAACCAATCTAGGAAAAGCTCCATTTAAAAAACACTGGTAGCGGTGTACCAGTGGAAATAATAGAACAAAAACATTTGGTCACCGTACCCTCAGAAAGTCATTGTTATCCGTTACTACGGCACCAACAGCGACTGCAACGGATGCTGCTTGCGCATCAAAATCAGGCCTGGAACAATAAGAACAGTCTCGTATCAATCAGTCGATGCACGCCGATATTGGGTCCTTATTTTCTCACTTACATATTCATCAACTTTAAGAGATGGTAATCAAGTGCGTACTGCACAACTTCAACACCCGTCACATTACTATTGCGTAGGACGGCTCTGGCCGCAGTTTCGAATCTTATATTCACGTTTGCTCGTCCGGAGTAGATCAGGAATTTATGGAGAATATTAATGTTATTGGAACAACCCATAACTTCGAGCGGATTTGTGAGCCGTTCTCTTCCGTATTCCCCTTGCGACAGCCTATCAAGGACTTTACCCCATACCTCCTCGCTAGCGGTCCTCAATGCAGTACAGAGAATAGGGTCCCTCAGATCTGGATCGAGACTGCAACACATCATTGATATTCTCGTTTTCTTAAGGGGACAGACTCGTTTCCAGGATTGCAAGGGTGCGGGATGCGCCTTCTGATTTCTCAGTACAGTAATCGCTCCTTCGTTGTCCTGAACAGGGTTGCCATATAACGCCCCTTACGTTTCCGTCCCTTGCCTAGATGCTGCCTACGCTATCCCCACTCTTACCACTACCGCTGGCGCGACCGAGTGCTGGCATGAGAGCGGTAGCACGCTACCGACTCGGTCGCGCCAGCGATAGTGGTAAGAGTGGGGATAGCGGAGGCATGCATCTAGGCGAGGGACGGAGACGTAAGGGGCCTGGCGAGACTCGCATATGGCTTCCCTGGTCTAGACCCGCGTAGAACGGAGAACAATAGGAAAGGAATATGGCAAGGAAATAAGGAGTTTTTTAAAGCCAGACAGTTGACTGCGAATGCTTTTCTTTGTCATTTAACTAGTCGTTTCACTAAAGACGCAGTGATAGATAAATCAAAAATAGTGTCCGGGCACGGTCGTTGTCCGCTCAAACCCCCGGCCTTTGGACAACGAAGGAGCTTTTACTGTAATGCAAAGATGAGGTTTTTCAGTATTGTATAGTGAAAAGTGCTAGATAAAAAATCAATCTAGGCCGCGATTGCCCTCGAAAGTCCTATTCTTACGTTTCCGAGACATGAGAATGTTCTTGGACCATAGAACTGTGTCCACAAGACATCGTTTCGTTGTAGAAGTTGATGATGACAGAATTCAATTAAAATTATAATATGGACGATGTTTCTACTTTTCGCTCAAAACTTACCGATGATTTGGATTCTTGAACCATGCATTGAATTCTTTATGTGCCGCTTCCAAGCATTCTGGAACGTCCGCTAGGCAAGCCCATTTCATCGCGTTGTGTTTGAGAATTTTCATGGGGTGATCGTCCTTCGGCGAAGCCACATACGTCACATTCTTCGTCAGGCTATGCATTATGTACCTGATGTAATGCTGAAAAGATTTATAAAATATATTACTCCGGGATCGAAATAAATGAACAATGTTATTAGAGGAGAGAGCGAAACAAATATTTCAAATACTATTTAATATTTTAGATTTCATTTGGCTTAAATAAAATAGTATTTTAAATAAGATATACAATTTCGAAAATAAAATATTTCTCTTTTAACAATCTGAACCTCAAAATAAAATATTTCTATCTCAACAATTTGATCCCCAAAATAAAATATTTCTACTTTAACAATCAGAAACACGAAATAAGATATTTTACTTTCTGCATTGTTATAATACTTTGAGAAACCGCACAAACATACAGTCCATCAGCTATTTATCTATCGTATTGAATTCGAACCATTGTTTTCAGCAGCAATATTTAAAATCGAAATTGAAAGTAAAGACAAAATACAAATATTTTCAATAGTCTTCGAATAAAATACTATTTCAAAAAAATCACTGCCTCAAAGAAATTATTTTATTTTCAAAAATTACTGCATCGAATAAAATATTTTATTTCCAAAGTTGTGTACACATATACTTTAAAATAAATAGGATTATTTACTATTTACTATTTAAAATACTATGTATTTTTCCCAGCTCTGGCCGCAAGTTGTCCAGGTCTGACCTACGCGTATTCGTACCTTGAAAACGTGATAATTCCTGGAGGGGAAGAGTAAAGTGCGCAAGAATTCCAGATGTTTAAAGGCGGTCATCCACGGAATGTAATCTATTTCACGATTCAAGTACAACGTGAGGGACAGTGCAATCGCGTACTTGGTGTGGTTGGTTCGAGCCATTGTCAAAGCATCGTCTATCAGTTGAGCACGGTTCACCGGATGTATACGATGCATGTTGCCACTTTTCAGGTAGTTTGTCAAGCTATGCCATGTCTCATCATCATAATTTACACGGTAGTAACCTGCAATACAACAAGCCGACAAATTTTAATTTATTATGCTGTACCAAAAGAAAGCATAGAAATTTTCTTTTACATTGCAATCTTAAATGAAACTATTAGATCACGTTATTGAGGGTGACTTGTTAGTTCACAATGAAAATTGCTGTTTCTATTGAAGGTTCCATTAAAAAGTGTTTAAATACCATAGATTTTTCAAAATTATGCAATAATCACCGGTCGGTGTCGGTAATGCGTTAACACTGTTTTCTTTATTTTTGTTGCTGCTAGAAGTAGACAGTGCTCTTCATTTCCACTGACCGTAATAATGGACATACAATAACACGCGTAATTGTGTAACTCTTATTCGTTCCTCGTGTCAATTTGACACATTTTATTCACGCAGTCTAATAATCCCGATATAATTACTTTTTACCAGAGGTGGGCATTATTTGGCGAAACAAATATATCAAATACTATTTAATATTTTAGATTTTACGAAAATAGTATTTCAAATAAGATATACAATTTCGAAAATTAAATATTTCTGTTTTAACAATCTGAACCTCAAAATAAAATATTTCTATTTCAACAATTTGATCCCCAAAAATAAAATATTTCTATTTCAACAATTTGATCCCCAAAATAAAATATTTCTACTTTAACAATCAGAAACAGGAAATAAATTTTTTTTTACTTTTCGCATTGTTATAATACTCTGAGAAACCGCATAAAAATGCAGTCTATCTTATCGTTAAGAAACGCGATTTACACCCATAAACGTATTGAATTCAAACCATGATTTTCAGCAATAATATTTAAAATTGAAATTGAAAATAAAGACAAAATATAAATATTTTCAATATTCTTTAAATAAAATTATTTTATTCTCAAATAAATTATTTTATTTTCAAAAATTACTGCATCAAATGAAATATTTTATTTCCGACGTTGTCTACATACTTTAAAATAAATAGGATTATTTACTATTTACTATTTAAAATACTATTTCCCCTAACTCTGCTTTTTACACTGCTCGTACCTGCTTGTTGCTTATTCAAAAGAATCCAATCTGCCTTCGGTTCCGAAATCGTTAGATTCTGATTCACTGTCTGATTCATCCAATGGGTTACTGTAGTGTTCGTGAAATTCAGTTCATGATTCGTTGTGTATGTAATGGGAATCCACCATCTCTTTTTGTCTGAATCAGTATCGAAATATAAGAATTGTTGTTGACTTAGCGTGTAGTTTCCGGTGCCGGTCTTGTTCACGGTCACCATCGGGAATCCCGATTGCGTAATCCAAGAAGTAACAATTTCCCTGAGACGTACACCGCCCCAGAGCTTAAACTCTCCAGCAGCCATTTGTAAGTAGTTGATCAGAGTATCGGAATCGGCGACGCTGTATGATCTGCAGATATTATTAGCATGAGTAACTGAATTCGAATGATTTCTTTATGAAACTCTAGCCAACGTATTCGTGACACTTTTCCGAGTGAAATGAGACCAAACATGATACAACTCGGATTATAATATATCGTTTAATCGATCGGTCGGTTTCATGGAGGTAAAACAAGTACATAAAACCTCATCTAACAGTTTCGAGACTATTGGTTATTCTTTTAGACTGGTTTTGTCCATCGAAACATCTGGTTATCATTTATCTATAATTAAATGCTAAGAGTATACGAGCTTGAAATGAGTACCGTTGAGTGCTGACAAGAAGCTCCGCGGGGGTGGGGGTGGCACAGAGGCAAGGGGGGTCTATCGTTCTGCATAGCAGTAGTAGCGTGTGCGTGACCGCTTCGGCCAATAGAAGGCGCGCCCCTTCCAAGCCAATCAATCGGGCGCGCATTCTTGCCTACGTCACCGCATTCCTGCCAGGGAGCTTCTTGTCAGCACTCAACAGTAATAAAAATGAATGGTCATCATCCGTCCTAGGGGTGAATCTACACCTCTGGATCGGTGGACATTTGTAGGAGAAACTTGCCGCAAAATTGTTTATAACAAAGAAAATTGTTGTTAAAGTTTTTTTTTACATCAACACCTTCTACTCATCGAGGAGAGAAAAAGTTTGAAAGGAGCCATATGTCGCAAACAAATAGTCATTGAGATAAAGCTGTTAAAGTTTTTCAAAATTTGATTGTGTGGAATTATACGTATAGACAAAAGCCTACTACACAGTCCACACGTCCGTGTCGATGAGACAGAACATGATCGTGTGCGTGCCTCGAGCCTCGAGGCAAACAAAATTTAAAGGGACATTCGTCGCTTCAAATGTCATTTGCCTTGAGGCACGCACACGATCATGTGTTCTGTCTCATCGACACGGACGTGTGGACTGTGTAGTAGGCTTTTGTCTATACGTATAATTCCACACAATCAAATTTTGAAAAACTTTAACAGCTTATATCTCAATGACTATTTGTTTGCGACATATGGCTCCTTTCAAACTTTTTCTCTCCTCGATGAGTAGAAGGTGTTGATGTAAAAAAAAACTTCAACAACAATTTTCTTTGTTATAAACAATTTTGCGGCAAATCTCTCTTACAAATGTCCACCGATCCAGAGGTGTAGATTCACCCCTAGGACGGATGACCATTACTTTTTATACACCCTGTACATACATAGTTTAGGTGTCTTCGGTATCTAAACTGTTTAATAGATTTATTAACGTTCTTAGCGCAATAAAATTTAGTGTTTACATTCAAAAGAACCTTAAATGCTCTAGAATCTGATAACGATTCCTACAATTTACGTAATACCATTGTAATTTGTATGCTTTATTGTAATAAGTCAGTATAACATAGAGAACGAACATTTGTATGTGTCTAACATCGTTATTTGATGATAGAATACTAAACTCTTTGAAACTGTCCTTTCTACTTCTTAACGGAAGAACGTTCGCATACTTTCGTGAGCCACTGTATGTAGTCTAATATAATTGTTAATTGAATGTACAAATACGATCCGAATTACCTCGCGTCTAGCGCTCATTTTCATTAGATTTGTTGATTTATTGATTTTGTTAATGATACTTACTTATCATGCAAATAAGTTTTCATGGCTTTGTGGAAGATCTTTTCTGACAAGATGTAGGACAACATTCGAATAACGCACCCAGCTGAAACAATACGATGAACATAATTTTTTTATTTGCTCGTTTGTTACTTTCTACGCGTTGTTGTTGAGATTATGCAGCATATTTGTGTTGAGCCATACTGTGCTTGAATTGGGCTTGAATTGGGCAAATAGAGCCTCGGCTCTACAACGCCATATCTGTACTATGATATGGAGTAACGAATAAAACATTAACCAACCATTAAAATTATTTAAATACCGATTGGAGTATAAGATACATCATCACTTTTATTCGTTATTCAAAGGTTCGAGTAAAACAGTATCTTTTATTCGACTTTTATTCGATGAATACAAGATTATTTAAATAAAAAGCGAAGAAAAGATACTTTTGTATTCGAACCTTCGAATAACGAATACAAATTTTGTATCTTTTATTCATTATTCGAAATTTGTATTTACCACAAATACAATTTAAAGACAATGTATTTAAATACAATTTTTGCCCAACTCTGCCTGACGCGTACGGGGACTTAGTACTTACTAAGATTATCGTTATTAATGCTTTTACCTTTTTGATACGAGATAACGTCAAACAAGTCGGCGATTTCATTCGGATGGCCTGCATATGTGTTCATGGGACGTGAGTCCTTCCCGTCCAATTGGAACGCACCCCATTGCATGGTCTCCACAGGAAACAAATCCAAGTAACGCCATGTAGGCTCCACCTGAAAGCGAATATTGTTATGGTGCGGTTCGTTGTCATCTTTTTTATTTACATTTACTTATTTTTATACATACTGCTAATTCATAAGAAAAGTGACACAACTCAAAATATGTATATTTATAAAAAAATATAATAATAAATATATAGATTGTGGTGTACTTTATAACTAATCTATGTGACAATTAAACCCAGTATCTAACAACGAATTATTTTACATTTCTAAGTTCGTAATCTATATAAATAAAAATGTAAATTTTTGTTTGTTCATAATCTAAGATCTCCGAAACGGCTGAACGCAGAAAGCTAGAAAGTGGTCTGATCCATTAGGCGCAGCGTTTCTTCGGGAAGGTTTTAGGACAATCCGCATTCGAAAAATGCCATTCGTTCAAAAGTTGTGACGTCATTAGTGACCAGAGACGACTCTTTCGCCCTCTTTTGCGCACGTTTCTGCTTATAACTTTTGACTGGTGACACCAATATTCAATTTGAAGTACTCATTGGATTCGGCTCGGCGAGTTCTTTCAAATGGCCACTGATTCGATTCTGTAGGTTGCATAGTTTAGGAGTTACAACACAAAAAGTGTGCGTTTTTCTTAAACTTTTTGGTTTACCGACTGTTTAAACAGCTGTAGCTTTCCAACGGTAGGTTTTAGGAGAAATTTGAGATCACCCTTGGCGATTGGAAATTTAATTCTCTACAACTTTCATATTTCATACTTTTTTCACCGACGCGATCTAAGGGGTCATGCAAAAAAACGATATAAACTCGAAAATGTTGATAGTTTTGCTTTGAGATATTATCGGCCGAAACTTTTGAACCGTTTGTCGGACATAAAGTTTTGGGCAAACAGGCACAACAAAAAATATTGTATACCCACAAGCATTGTGAAATAAAACATATTAGAAACGTGCGCTTTCTCTTTTCTTTGTTTTCCATTTAACCAGACTGAGCCACAACAACGCGTGGCCGGGTACAGCTAGTACACAATGAAAATAATTAGAAATTTTAGGTAATTTTCAAATGGTACTCCTGCAAAATTTCCTTTTTTTGACTTGTGTCAATTTTTGATGAATTTACGATATTATACACTTTGTACTTACTTTATCCGTGACGATGTACTGAAAGAAATTGGCGAATCCCTCGTTCAGCCAAATGAACTCCCACCATGTCGGGCTGACCAAATTCCCAAACCATTGGTGTGAGAATTCATGGGCTATGGTTGTTATTATATAATCTCTGTCCCTACTCGTGGAGAAACCCTCCTCGAACAAAATGAAGTCTTCCCTTTAACGTAAATGAACACGAAACGAATGATTTAAAGACATTCAATGTACCTTGACAAAATGTTCCAGCGAATAGTTCTTCCGCGTATGCAAAATAATTTGTTTTACACCACGGGTGAGAAAGGAAACTCGATTAAAAACGGACAGAGAAGAAATCAGAAAGCGGGAAATGATTACCTGTAGGTGCACATGCCCCAGTTCTCCATAGCACTTGGATTGAAGTCTCTGAGGGTGACTTGGTCCATCTTCGGATTGACTTTGAAGTATGGAATTTCGGTGTACTCGTCCAACGCTTGCAGCGCTCTCACGCTGAAGTTATACGCTACATCTGTCATATGTATGGAGTCTGGTCTCGTGTAAATTTTGAATCTGTCGTCGTCGTGACTTTTGTAAGCGTAATCGGAGACAACGAACGCCACCAGGTAAGTAGACATCGGCATGCTACGTTCGAAATAGGTTGTGATAGTGCCGTCGGCATGGTACGTCCTGTTCAATACTGGCATATTCGAGATCACGGCCGTATAGTTGCTTAAATGCTTGATTGAAATATCGAAAACTGCTTTATATATGGGTTCGTCCCAGCAAGGAAACGCAATCCGCGCGCTGGTTGGCTCGAAGTGTGTCGCGGCTATCCACCTGTAACATTTCGGAAGTTCCTTGTTCCTGAATTCTGTTATATCTCAAGTTTTTCGTTAAGTGTGCTATCATTTTGTACCTGTATATTTCGTTAATGATTCTACTTGATTCAATAAAAATAGATAAGTTAATGAAGCTTAAGTTTCATTTCATTCATATACAGGGTGTCCCAAAATTCCTTCAACAGCCCGGAATGAGAGGTACCTAACGTCATTTGAAGCAACATTTTCCTTTGCAAAAATGTTATTCGCGGCTTTATTTAGGAGTTATTAACGAAAAACACGGACCAATCAGAGCGCGAACTAGACGCAAGTTGGCACAGTCGGTCCGGCGCGCCAACTGTCTATTGGCCGACTGTGCCAACTCGCGTCTAGGTCGCGCTCTGATTGGTCCGTGTTTTTCGTTAATAACTCCTAAACAAAGCCGGGGATAACATTTTTGCAAAGGAAAATGTTGCTTCAAATGACGTGTCAGGATCCTCCCATTTCCGGCTGTTGAAGGAATTTTGGGACACCCTGTATGTTAAGAAAGACACACTAAAAATATGTGTATAAAAGAACTTGAATTTCTGATGTTTAATAAACGGAAATTAGATTAATTTTGATGTTCAGCTAAATCAGCATTTCATTATATTTATTTACTAATGTTCGTTGCAGGATTATCGCTATAAAGGTGTCATATGCTTACCTGGTCTCGTTGCCATTGATATAACTGCTCTTGTAAAAGCCATGCCTCGATTCTATCAATACACTTTCGAACTTAATCTTAACATTGTAAGTATGGTCTTTCATGAGATCCGTGTCGCAATATATGATCAGTACCTCCATTTGATGATTGGCATTCCATCTCCTTACCGAGTTTCCGTCTACCTCAATTGTATCTATCATGAGGTCTCTTTGATTCATCACTAACACTGTAGTTGTGATCATCATAGTGAAATC